>JALMGA010000018.1:10330000-12911472 GCA_023333525.1 Aspidoscelis tigris stejnegeri
TGCATTGTCCAGCGCGCGTCCTGCGCCTTTGTCCTTCCGATTTTTAATTGTTAATAGATCGTAAACAATGGAAAGAACTGAGCTCCGTTGGTTGCTTCTCCCTTGTGAACCTCCCGAGCCGGCCGTTGGGTGTGTATGTGTGCACGTGTGAACGCGTGCGAGGGGAGGATTTGGGGTACCCAGCCGCCCGCCGCCCCTGTCCATTTCACTCTGTCCCAAAAGAGTCACAGTCGCCCAACGCCGCGCGCTGCTCCCTAGGCCCCCGCAAATTCCACTGAATGGGCCCACGTGTCCTGCCCGTGTCTGCCGTTCACACGAGACGAGAGAGCCCGCAAAGCTTCCCCCAGGTCATCAGGCCTCCAGCCTTTTCCCGGCCGCATCTATCCGGCTCGCCAGCAGCCAGTGGGGCAATGAAAAGCGAAGTAAACCGGGGTCCGTGCCAAATCCGAGCTGAATCCGCTTCCACGGCGGGGGTTTTGCTCCGGAGAGCCCCCTTGCCCGCCCAGGAGAGCGCGGGTTCACGCCTTGTCTTCCTACTCCGGAGCGGGCAGAGCGTGGCCCCTGCTCCGGGTTAAAAGGACCTCGGAGGCTAAAGCAACGCGGGACCCGGTCTCTCCGGGCTCGGGGAAGGGACTTCGGGGTTGGGGGGGAAGGAAAAGACGGAAAGCAGCCTCCCTCCTTTGTGGACCTCTCTTCGAGGCGGATCTGTCGCGGGTTTTCCTCGCTCCGCCAGGCGGCCCCAGGAAAAGCCCGTTTGCCCGGGAAGGGAAAACCACGGACCGACAGGAGTATCTCCGGCACTAGTTTAAAAAAACAGGGTCGAGACGAGATTTGTCACGGCCAGGCCATTCACACGTGCGGGAGAAGACACGTGTCACGTCTGAACGTGCTGCGTTAGCGGGTTCCCCACGACTGAATATCCCCGCACACAAACACATTCGTGCTCCCCTTCGTTTATACGCTACTTTTGCTGCTCTTAGGGGGATCTCTTCTAACCGCGACGAGGCGCCTTATACTGAGGTCTAATTCGGTCCCAGGAGACCCTCAACGTATCCTTCTAAGACCCGTGTATGAGGCTCGCTGGTTGTCCCGTAACTCCTCTCCCGCCCCCCCCGCACGCGCATCTCCCATTTCAGTGAAATTCCCAACCTGGAACACGTAACGTGGGGAAACGGACCACGGTAGAGAGCGCCCCCCCCCTACGCCCCGTGAAGGACCCTTGGAGATCACAGGGACGTTTGTGTAGGATGCATCCCTCGCACACGCCCCCGCCAGGAAAGAAGGGGGAAAGCGCCACATGTGAAGGTGCAAACGCGTGTCGGGAAACGCGTGTATCGCTCACGGCCTTGGGGGTAGGCGGAGATAAAGATCCACATTCCTCGCATATATAACCCGTCTTATATCGAAGGGAAGGGAAAGAAAAGGCCGGTCACACCGGGGTTAGCCGGAATGTTATTTCGAATTCGACAACGGCAGCTGTAGACGGTAGAACCGGAGCTGAAACGGGCGTCGCTCCGGCCTGTCGCTCGCGCCTTTCCTGCGCTCGCCTCTAGCGAACCTCCCGCTTGGCTCCGGGCACAACTGAACCGTCGTTGCCGCGGTTCGCGGGGCGGAGAAGGGGCCACCGGAGAAAAGACCCTGCGTGGGAAGTGCTTGGCGGTGCAGGTGGCTTATTTACTTTTGTTTATTTATTTACTATTATTTATTTGTTTAGGGTCGCACATCAATAAAAAGTTCAAGTGTTTAGAATCTTCCTAAAGCGCATTTAAAGTGCGTCCCGCTCTCCACACGCCGCGCAAGGGCTTCCGACGTTCAGCAGACGCGCGCCTGCCGGTTTGGGTCCGGAGGGGCGAAGCTTCCTTTCGGAACCCCTTCTCAGCCCGATCCGAGGCCCTCGCTTTCCCCCTCGTGGCCAGATCCCCGCCACGGCTGAGCCCCGCGTAGCTCCGGGGAAGACTCCTCTCGGCGTCACCGCGCCCGATCCGAATTCCTCCGGGCAGCGATGCTGAGGACTAGCGCCTTGACCCCCGAAGTGGACCGAGAGACCCGGCGACTCCGAAGCCTTCCTGGCACGGAGTGACCGTCACCGACGGCGTTTCCCCCCCCCCCCGTTCTCCAGCTCCAGACTCCCTCCCACTGGAAGCGTTGCGCCTTCCGCGCGGGGCAGAGACCTCCGGGGGGGGCAAAGGCGCCACAGCGAAGGCCCCTTCCCCTCTCTTTGGGCAGCTGCTATACAGCAGCGACAGCGGAGGCTCTGGGGTCTGGCCGAAGCCCCTTTTCCAAAGGAGGGAAATTCGGGGGACGGAGGGTTCCCTCCTCTTTGGCCACTTTCCATGCGCTCCCGACCCCTCTTCCCCCTGTGGCCCATCCAAAGGGGGAGAGAGAGAAAGAGAGGCAGGCAGGCAGGCAGGCGAGGAGCCCCCAGACGAGCCCCCCCCCTTTGCTTGCGCCCCCCCCCCCCTTCGCCTTGTTTGGTGTCTGTAACCTGCACTCGGAAGGGTTAACAGCTCTTTGTTCGCCTTAATTTTAATCCGCGCCTGGGTCGCCAGCGCACGTCGGTCTGCAGTGCTAGGGAGAAAGCGTTAACTATTATCTGCTTCTAGGTTGACCATCTGCTGTTGTAGAAAATTCAAAACCCAGGAGATCTACTTATATCCACATCGTAAACGAGAAAAGATGTTTTAATTAAGGGAAATCAGGTTAACTTAGCTCTAATTTACAAGCCGCCTGCCTAATGAATTGTCTGCGCGGCTCCTCTCTTTGTAGGGAGTAAATCTGAAGATCTTTCCTTTCTTTCTTTTTCTTTCTTTCTCTCTTTTTTTCCTTCTTCTCCTTACCTCCCCCCCCCCCCCCGTTCTGCAGTTCAGACACTAATTAAGTAACCAAGATTTTTTAGTAGCAACTCGACTTTTTGCCTCTAATAGTTTTTACCTAAAGCCAGCCTGGTCATTGCTTATACAAATTGCCAATTAAATTTGATTGATATAATGAAATTGGATTTTATTTTCACTTACCTTACCCTTCACGCTGTCTCTCTGTTCTCGCAGACCCCCCCCTCCTCCTCCCCACGGAACGGGCTCGCACACCCCCTCCCCTCCCCCCCCCCTTCCAAACAGGGCAGCATCTTATAGCACAGAGAAGGGAAATTTAGGCGTATATAAATGTGTCACTCAGGCAAAATCGGTTTAAGAAAATAGACAGAAAAACGAGTTGGACGAGAGGTACCACCTACGGTTTGTATCTTAGACTAGACGCAAAAAACGTTTTTAGAGATAGGGTTTTGGGGGGTGTTTCACCATGGCTGTGGTCACACTTAAGGTTTAATCTCCAGCTTCAATCCACTTTCAGAGCGAGAGAACACATCAGCAACGCGAGAAGGGTTTTCTTTCAGCGTTCAATAACTCAGAAAATTCACCTTTGGGACAGGTAATGGGGAAAGAAAATTCCTGGTCACTTTGCTGGTGTGTTCTCTCGCTCTGAAAGTGGATCGAAGCTGGATTAAACCTTAGTGTGACCACAGCCAGTGTTCAATCCAGCTTCAATCCACTTTCAGAGGGAGAGAAGACATCAACAAAGTGACAAGCGGTTTTCTTTCAGTGTTCAATAACTCAGAAAATTCACCTTTGGGACAGGTAATGGGGAAAGAAAATTCCTGGTCACTTTGCTGGTGTGTTCTCTCGCTCTGAAAGTGGATCGAAGCTGGATTAAACCTTAGTGTGACCACAGCCAGTGTTCAATCCAGCTTCAATCCACTTTCAGAGGGAGAGAAGACATCAACAAAGTGACAAGCGGTTTTCTTTCAGTGTTCAATAACTCAGAAAATTCACCTTTGGGATAGGTAAATGTGGAAAGAAAATTCCTGGCCACTTTGCTGGTGTGTTCTCTCGCTCTGAAAGTGGATCGAAGCTGGATTAAACCTTCGTGTGACCACAGCCAGTGTTCAATCCAGCTTCAATCCACTTTCAGAGGGAGAGAAGACATCAACAAAGTGACAAGCGGTTTTCTTTCAGTGTTCAATAACTCAGAAAATTCACCTTTGGGATAGGTAATGTGGAAAGAAAATTCCTGGCCACTTTGCTGGTGTGTTATCTCGCTCTGAAAGTGGACTGAAGCCAGATTAAACCTTTGGTGTGACCACAGCCCATCAGTTGTAAGAAGGCCAAAAGTTCAGGTGTATCACTGACTCCTTTTTCTTATACCCTAAATACACACATATATAAATCCGTCCACCACCTCTACATTTATCCTAGTTTTTGAAAGGCTGCGATTTGAAACTAAAACTTGTTTTGAAGTTGGAAGCCGAAAGAAAGAAAGAAAAGAAAGAAAAAGCAAGATCTAAGGGAACCGTTCTGGAAAGATATTAACAGTTTCCAAAATCTATATCGCTGCTTAATTAAATATGTTATCCTGTTTATAGGATCTGTGGCTAATTATTTAGAGTCATTTAATCTACTCAATTTGCACGTTAATTAAACAAGCACCGACTTGGAATAAAAGAGCGAAGCGGGAAAGCCACGCGGCTTTAAAGGGGCGACAGCGCTGCCAAGAGGCGGCTTCTGCGTCCTGCAGTGACAAACTGGATATTTTTAAGTTTTAAGGGCAAAAAAAACACACACCTCACATTAACAACCACATGAAACGCGGCTAAGTTCCTATTGGCCCTCTGGCGAGGGCAGGAACTAACCAAAGAGAAGAAAAAATCAGCTCCAGGAGTAGGTCCAAGTCAAAAAGTTGGCATTTGGTTTTAATCTTTGTTTAACGTGGTGTCAGAAGCACCAAAGATGTTCCCTAAGTTCAGTTTATGTGCACTTTAATCCTCCTCTTAAGCTAAGGAGCTTGCAGAATCGATTACTAGAAAACTCTCTGGCCTCAAGCTCATAATTTGGAAAGACACAGCACACGAGGAAAGGCGAACTGGGAGGGAAGATGAAAAAGTGGAAAGGCATGGAAGAAGAGATGATAAGGCCCTACAGAGCTCTCTTCTCTCCCCCTCTTCCAGCTCAATATCCCCATGACGCTATTCCCGTTGCCCCCCAAGGCTTTATAGGCTACATTTAATGAAGCAGGGACCACTGAATGGGGCCACACCGGCCCTCCACGCGACAGATGCTAATCCCATAGTGGATTTGGCTACGGCATCGCAGGGCGCCACACACATAAACAAACTGTTCCCTTTAACTCTGGCACAGTCCCTTAGAGCTGCATCCAGACATCAGTTACATATTTGGATATTTTGGATATTCCAGAATATGGCATGGTTATTCTATTCTGCTCAGGGTATTCATGACCTCTCCTCTTCCGCAACTCAAGACGGGATGCTCACCTCCGGAAGTTCCTGAACTACCAATCCCAGCATCCCACTGGGAACCACAGTTTTTATTCATTTTTATCTACTGTATTTGTACCATTTGTATCCGGCCCTTTGTCTGGAGGTCCTGGGGGTAATCACAACGTAAGATTTAAAACAAACGCTAAAACATATTTAAACTATAACCCATCCAACCCCCCTCCATTCTTCCTTCCATCCATCCCTGCCAGGTCTACATTCAGAGGATAAGAACATAAGAGAAGCCCTGCTGAATCAAGCCACATCCCATCTAGTCCATAAGAACCTAAGAGGAGCCCTGCTGGTTCTGGACACAGCCCATCTAGTCCATAAGAACCTCTAGTAGCCACTGATACATCTGTCACCTTCCTGCAAAGGCACCTCGAATCTGTGGCAAATGTGTCTTTGGATTGCCTGTGAAGTTAGAATCTGCTGCCTGGATGGACCGTTTGATCAGTGGGTACATGGTCCAACTGCCTCTGGTTTGGGAGCTGCCCGGTGGTGATACCCCTGGGAAGCAAAAGTGAGCACACATCCTCTTCGGATTTCATTTCTGGCTGTGGTCACACTTAAGGTTGAATCTGGCTTCAGTCCACTTTCAGAGCGAGAGAACACATCAGCCAAGTGACAAGCTGTTTTCTTTCCTTCTTAAATAATGTGGAAAGAAAGTCATTGGCCACTTGGCTGATGTGTTTTCTCGCTCTGAAAGCAGACTGAAGCTGGATTAAACCGTAAGTGTGACCACAGCCTCTGTATCCCTTTTCCCCAACCCTTCAGACCTCTGGGAGAGAAAGGTCTCCTGAATGTTTGTATCCAATGCAATTTCACCTTCACTATTCTTCAACTGACTCTTTTTTTTTTTTTTTGCTACCTTGGTTGATCTAATGCCACTTGGTTGCATCCTGCCACTGATAAGATGGAACAAACCTGGAGTCTGAGGTCCTTTCTTCACTAGGCCTTATTCCAGATCATTTTCCACAATAGGGAACGGCCGTCCACATGCTGGGGCAGACTTACAGCAGGGTTTGCCCTCGGCCTCTCGTTGTCCGCACTAGTATGTGAATTGCAGCAGGATGGTTCCAGCTCTAGGAATTTTCTTTCCACATTATCTATCCCAAAGGTGAATTTTCTGAGTTATTTAACGCCAAAAGAAAACAGCCAGTCACTTATGCCAATAGTTCTCTGTGGTCACCCCTCAGGTTTAATCCAGATTCAGACCATTTCCATCAGCAAAGTGGCCAGTAATTTTCTTTCCAAAGGTGAATTTTTTGAGTTATTTTAACACCGAAAGAAATCAGCTGGACACTTGGCTGATGTAATCTCTCACTCCCAAAAGTGGACTGAAGTTGGATCGAACCTTCAGTGTGACCACAGCCTGGGATATAATCCAGAATAAGGCCCGGGGCTGTGACACCCCAATCATATCTCTTTTTCCTTGGACTGCATTTGAGAGAGACTGAAGTGTTGCCTTCACCACTAAACCCCCTTCTCTCCCCCACCACCGAAATGGCTGCCAGTTTTAATTTCACATTCTAAAGCTAATTTTCCTTACCCTCCCTTCCTACTGGCCCCGGGTTCAAGGGAGGGAGTGGTTTAATCCCCCAGGCAGCCAGTTAATCCAAAGGCTAGTGAAATTAAGGAGCCTTTTGCCCAAGTCTGTAGCCCCACGCACCCAGAGGGCTCCATCTTCTCTCCCTCCCTTCACCCACCCACCTCCCTTTGTTTTCTTTTATATCAGGGAACATGTTTGGTAATAAAAACCTGTCCACCCCCAGCCTGATTAACTGATAAATTATAAAGCTGCCTCCCTCAATGTCTTCCTAATTGTTTTTCCATGAATTCCCTTCTCGTCCGTGGTCCCCTTTTCTCCTCCATCTGTCTCTCTCTGAGCTCCCTCTGGCTCTGGCTAGGTTGCCATTGTCCTCCCATCTCACTATTGACACTTCTTTTCTACCCCCCACCCCCTACTGGCCCTCCCCCCCCAGTGCCCACTGCTGTCGCCCGCCCTTCAATCGCCTTCTGCCCCATTAACCCATCGGCACGAGCCGCCCACGACAAAAGCCCTGAAATCTGATAATGCCACGTTTATTGAATCCTCATTGTTGGGGAGAGTTCATTTTTTATTAGCCATCCCTCTCTCTCTTCATGTCAGGGGGAGGGACGGCTTGTCAGGGGCACCCACCTCTCAGCTGACCCCGACCTACGCAAGGCCCGCAGCCCCCTACGCCACCTGAACCAAGAGCGAGACTGGGAAATTGCTTACTCGTATCCGCTAACAGCAGGGGGCCGGCAGTTCGAACCCCAGCCGTTTCCCAGAAGTAAGGAATGGCAAACCACTTCTGTATCTTTGCCAAGAAAGCTGCGTAGTGCGGCCCACAGAGATACCCAGGAGCTGGCCGTGACTTAGTGGCGCCAAGCAACCACTACCACCTAAAAACTGTGGCTTTTTTTTTTTAAACTTGATTTCACTTCACCCAAATTGTGCCTCTTTCATTTGAGCTGAAAGCAGTTTGCTAACAATATACTCCCTCCCGAAAATCCAAAATTTGATCTATATGCTTCAGAGACTCTCAGAATATTTGTGTTGTTTCTGCTCTTAATAGAAAGTCAGGATTTATTTTTGATTTTTTCCCCCACTGGTGTAGTCATTCTCTATCAAGTCCAAAGCAAGGTGTTGATATTTAGTTAGTTAGTTAGTTAGTTAGTTAGTTAGTTAGTTAGTTAGCTTGCTAGCTTGCATTTTTATTCCTTCCTATACCCAAAGGTCTCAATGGCGAGCATAACATTAAAAACCAGTGAATATATAAGATGAACACATTAAAGCCATAACAGTGTCTGAATATTGACATAGGAAGCCCTAAATGGCTTGGGAAGGCCTGCCTTCTGCCATATAGACCTGCCTGTGCCTCACGATCACAAAATTAGTTTTGTTTTGGCTCCTCCATCCTCTGAGTTGGGAAGGGTTCCAACATGCAAGGGGGCCTTCTCTTTGGTGGCCCCCTGACTCCCAGAGGACATATGCCAGGCAGCAACTTTATATGATTGTTGTCACTTTGTTAAAGCCTACCTCTTCCCCCAGGCCTTTGTTGTTTAGCTTCCTGTGAGTGCCGTCCCATCGGGGAGGGGTATATTTTATATTGATTTTCGTGCTTTGTGTTTTATTGTATGATGTGATCCCCTGGGACCTCTGGGTTGCTCAAGTAATCAGAGTCGCGTCCCCATGCACTCTCAGGTCGCGTCCCCATGCACTCTCAGGTCGCGTCCCCATGCACTCTCAGGTCGCGTCCCCATGCACTCTACAGTCCAAATCGAATCTGAATTCGACATGGAGCATCCCCATGCAAAGCTGGTGTGATCCAAAGGAAGGCTCACCTGTGAAGCTCACCAAGAAGGCAGTGAGGCAGTTGATGCACCACAGGTAAGCCAGTTTGGTCTGGTGGTTAGAGAGCCGGACTCTTATCTGGGCATACTGGGTTTGATTCCACACTCCTCCACCCTTAAGGGAACTCAAAGCGGTTGACAGAGCTTTCTGTTCTTCTCCCCACAACAGAGTACTCTGTGAGGTGGGTGGGGCTGTGAGAGCTCAGAAGAGAGCTGTGACTAGCCCAAGGTCACCCAGCTGGCCTCATGGAGGAGTGCAGAATCGAACCTGGTATTCCCAGATAAGAGTCCAGCTCCTTAATCAGTTGATGTATGTATGTATGTATGTATGTATGTATGTATGTATGTATGTATGTATGTATGTATGTATGGATGGATGGATGGATGGATGGATGGATGGATGGATGGATGGATGGATGGATGGATGGATGGATGGATGGATGGATGGATGGATGGATGGATGGATGGATGGATGGATGGATGGATGGAAGGAAGGAAGGAAGGAAGGAAGGAAGGAAGTAGAGGAGCATTAAAAAATGGCAACCCCATTTGCCATCTGAAAAAGGGGGCATGTGTGTATAATTTCATAATCGAAGACCTACTGTTGCAAGCAATTTAACAGATGGGCCTGCTGTAGTCTGCAGTAGCAAGTGAACGGCAAGCCCCTATTCCAGGATTTATTCCAGAATAAGGGCCAGTGCAGAAAGGGCCAGGCCTGCTGCAAATCACAATCTAGCCTGCCTCCTGCATTGAAATATCCTGACTCTCTTACCCTTCTGCTGAAATAAAATAAAAAATCACGTATCTGCATCTAAGGGGTAAATAACAAAGATGGGGAACGAGAGCAAGAGAGAGATTTAATTCTGCTTATCGCAACTAAGGGGAATCTTTTGAATTCCAAATTTGGATCCAGGCAGAAAGAAGAAAGTTGGAGGGAGGCAGAAGGAGGAGAGGAAAGGGGGGGAGAGAGAGAGACAGAAGCCAAACATTGCTCCAAAGCCCCGTCAAGGAGAAATCACAGAGCTTTAAAAGAAGAGATTAGGGGAAGTGGTCACTTTCGACTCAGTGGGAAAAATCTTTCCCTGACAGTAATGAAAGCTCTGATGAAATAAGCGTCGCCTGGTTCACAATAGCAATTAATATGGTAATATCCTCCCATTACAGATGCTAACGCTAAGACGGAAGTGGCGACTTGGATAAAACATTTAATGGGGGTGGCAGAGGCTGGCTGCGTCTGCCAGGCATCAGGTAGCAAAGTGGAAAGAAAGAGGGAGAAGGAGAGAGAGAGAGAAATTCTGAAATATTCCCTTGGCCTTTCCCAAGGGGGGCTTTGCTGTCCTCAAGGACACAGGAAAAGAAGAAGAGTTGGATTTTCTAGCCCGCTTTTCTCACCCATTGAAGGGGACTCAAAGCGGCTGACAAACCTTCTGTTCTTCTCCCCACAAGAGAACGCCCTGTGAGAGCTCAGAAGAGAGCTGTGACTAGCCCAAGGTCACCCAGCTGGCCTCATGGAGGAAGAAGAAGTAGAGCCCTGCTGGATCAGGCCACAGCCCATCTAGCCCAGCATCCTGTCCCACACAGTGGCCCACCAATTGCCTCTAGGCATCTCAAGCAGAAGACAAGGGCAAAACCTCCATCAAAAATCCTTGCTGCAGCCTTCCAAACTTCTGGCCAACGTCATAAGAGTGGAAGAACCTAAGAGGAGGCCTGCTGGATCAGGCCACAACCCATCTAGTCCAGCATCCCATCTCACACAGTGGCCCACCAACTGCCCATGGGCATCTCAGGCAGAAGACAAGGGCAAAACCTTCACCTGCTCTTGAATCTCAGCAAATGGCCCTATAACGCCCTTTGCCTGTCTCCCCATCCTGGAGGATGTACCTAGGCATGCATCTGAGTAGCCACTGACGCCCTGGATTCACCCACCTCTAAGACAAGCGTTAGAGTCTGATTCCACTGGTCCTTCGCCACACGCAGTGCATAATACTTTGCCCTTTGGCAACGCCTGGCACCTTCCCAGAGTGAGGCCCACTTTCTAGAATCGCAAAAGGGACTCGGAGGGTGCAGAGACCCCTCGGTCCACACAGTGTCCCCCCCTTACAAATAGTCTCCGGAGTGTCACGGCCACGAAAGCAGCCGCTGCCGCAGGACGAAAGCGGCACACTTTCCCACCTTTTGGGTGAGCGCGTGCGTCTTAAATCAACGGTCCTGTTCGATTTTCATTAGCCCGGCGTCGTGTGTTTCTTTTGCTTGGTGGGCAAGCATTAATTATTTATATTTAATTTTCTCAGCCGAGAACGGGCACCGTCAGCAGGCTGACCCCCTCCCCAGCCGGATCCGTTGTTGAACATCCCTCCTCCCCTTGCCCCGGGACGTCCCTCGGGGTTGCGGCCGCGCGGCGGTGCAGCCTCATCTTAATTGCCCTCACAGATCACACCTTTGCCTCCTCCTCACCTAGGCTCCTCCGGCTCGTAATTTCTGGATATTAAATGCGGTTATCACAGAAAAGCCTGGTGGATTAAAACCACGGACGCTCTCCTGCCCTCTGACCACCTCTTCCCCTTTAAACGCCATCTCTGGGGGTGCCGGGCGGCTTCATTCATTCATATTTGTGTAACGCGTCGAGGTGTTACAAGGGGGCAGGGTGCCCCCCGTCGCTTCTCAATCTAACATTCTGTGTACTTGGGCAGTCAATGAGTCCAGCGCGGCGAAGAAGATGTGGCCTTCCACCCAAGCTGGGTTTTATGGAGAGAAATACATTGTTTGGCCACCGTTCATTATTTTGGGGGGTAGAGCAAGGGTCAATAGATAAACCTAAGAACATAAAGAACATATAAAGCCCTAAATAGCTTGGGCCCTGGCTATCTGAAGGAGCGCCTTCCCTGACACAAACCTGTCCATGCACTGAGATCTCAAGGAGAGGTACAAGGCATAGGGACATCCAAGAGGGCCTTCTCTGTGGTGGCCCTTAGATTCTGGAACAGCCTGCCTCTTGAGGTTCAAGAGGTGCCTATGCTGTATAGTTTTTGGTACCTGCTGAAAACGTTGTCTTTTCACCCAGGCTTTTGCTGTTCAAATAGCTTCCTAAGGGTGCTGTCCTGATACGGAGAGAGGGTGGGGGTAGGTGGGGGTAGGTGGGGGTGGGAGAGGGTTATATTTTTAATTATGTTTCACTATTTGATACGTTTGTTCCCATGGTAATCTACCCTGGGACCATCCAGCGAAGGGCGAGATAAAAATTTCTTAAATATATAAATAAGAACTTAAGAGGAACCCTGCTGGATCATGGAGGACAGGTGTGTCGGTGGTTACTAGGATGGATGCCTAAATACTTCAGGTTGGAGAGACAGACAGGATTCCTCTGAAGGTCATTTCCAGGGAGATGACAGCAACTGAAGGTCTTGCCTTTGTCTTCTGCTTGAGATGCCCAGACGCAATTGGCGGCCCACCTGTGAGACAGGATGCTGGACTAGATGGGCTGTGGCCGGATCCAGCAGGGATGCTCTCGTGTTCTTGGGTATTCCCATTCAAAGCAACTTTCCTCGCTGCTGAGGAGACGCGCCACTTCCTTTCTTGTCCTGCAGCCATGGATCAATTAAAGTTGTCAACATGTAGGTATCTCCTTTTCAAAGATCCCACAGAGGATTCCTAGGGTGTGCAGTCTGCTCCGAGCAGTCGCCGTGGCTGCCGCATCTATATCTGCCTCCAGAACCACATGCATTTTTGAACACTTGATTGCATAATTGCCGTTGAATTTCTAAGCAGCTTTTCCCGTCTTTATTTGTTATCCCCACCCACCCCCATGGCATGATGAGGTGGGCGTTCTCTCTAAGTCATTGATGGTGAGCCTATGACACGTGTGTCACAGGTCACACGGCAAGCCCTTTTGACACTCAGAGTCACCCCAACGCCTGGTTGTGTTGTTGGCATTCAGTATCTTGTAGGCCACTTCTGGCTTGTACCAGGAGCATAGATGCACTGTCTGTGCCCAGCATAGGAGGCCCAATGGAGTCACATCATTGTGCCGCCAGGTCATGCACAGTGCATCTGTGCTCCTGGGAGCTAGAGAACTGAAGACCTGTATGGGGCAGCAATAGCTTTACACACAAGTCCCGTCCCCCCCACACACGTACTTTTGCAAGACCTTATTCTCAGCGTTAAATAATATTAAAACCAATAAAAGAAACCGACCAGCAGATGAAATTCATAGCGCTTGCTTGAGGTTGAAGTGTACGAAATACCAACCTCCAATTGAAGATTTAGCAAACCAGAGATGCAGATCACGCCAGAGAAGCCACAAGAAGGTGATTGGGTTTTTAGGGCCGATGGTGCAGCTCTAACTTACTGTATTTTTATTTTTATTTTCATGCCATGGCTCTTTCATGCCACACAGCTTGGGCTCACCTGCTTTAATCCACGGGTGGCAGCCGTTCAGTTGGGCTCTGTTCATATATCAGCAAGGGTTTTAGACCTTCAGTTGCCAACCCAAAAGCAACACAGAGACACTTTTGACGAGTAGAAGGTCACTGGAATGGAGAGAGCCTAAGGAAAAGCAGAGGTTTGTCTGAGAAAGGACTGCTAAGGCTAGAGACAAATTCTCTCTGCACTGAGCAGAGAAACATCAAATTGTGGGACCGGAAGAGATCACGAAGACCACCTGATCTGAGACTGTGTAATGGTTGGGAAAGCCGAAGAAAACCTTGTTGAGAAACAGCTATCCAGTCTCTTCTTGAAAACCTTCAAAGTTGGAGAACCCACAACACTTAGGCTGAATTTACCTGTTTGGAATAGTTTCCAGAGACCATCCCAGGCAGGTCAACATCAGGAACGGTCAAGTTCATTGGCCTACTGGACACAGGAACCTCCAGGCTCCTGCTCAGCATGGCAGTCATCCAACTGGCCGGACATCTGGTATGCTCCAGGCCTTGCGTTTGGACGCTGGATGTCCTGCGGAGGAGACATTGCATACAGTACATGACAATGGATCAGGCCTGGTCAGGAGACAACAACCAGAAGTCTAGCATGTGCACTGCTCCAATGCCATATGACAGGTTCGGACAGCTTTCAGCCAGTCTTCACCAGGTAAGACTCAGAATGGCTCAGGACACCTCAGGGACAGTTGCAGCAGACTGCAGGACACGGGAGTTTCCCATGATCCACCTGGAACCGTCCCTGTTCCCCTGTTGTACAGCTCCTGACATCAGGATTTTCTCCTTCTATCCAGCCAGAACCTAGGAAACTGCAACTTCAGTCCACTATCTCTGATTCAAGCATCTGTTGCTCTGGAGAACAGTTCCTGGTCATCTTCTCTAAGGTAGGCTTTGATGGTAGGCTCCCTTCAACTTCCTCTTCTCCAGTTCTCTCCACCTGTCCTTGTAGGCCATGTTCACAAGCCCCTTGGTCACCCTTGCAGCCACCCCAAACCTGTTCCAGTGGTGCCCAGAACTGCTCAAAAGTATTCCAGATGGGGTCTCACCGGTGCGGAGTTGTTGTTCAGCTGTTGAGTCGGGTGTGACACCGTGGACCACAGCACATCAGGCCCTCCTGTCCACTAACGTCATACTGTCTACTCCAGAGGTGAATTTTCTGAGTTATTTCACCCTGAAAGAAAACAGTTTGTCATTTTGCTGATGCGTTCTTTCACTCTGAAAGTGGACTGAAGCTGGATTAAACCCTAGGTGTGACCACAGCCCTAGTCTGCCATCTATCCTAGTCTATCCGTCTCTGCTGTCCTTTCATCTGCCCCAGCATCAGGGCCTTTTCCAGTCTGGAGTAAATTGGTGTAAAGACTAGGGGTGGGCACGAATAGGTCTTTTTGCATTTGAATTCGAGTCAAGTAGAATGTCAAAACATTCAGTTCGATTCGAATGTTTAAAATCCGAATGCCAAAAAATCAAATTTGAATCGGTAACATGCGAATCTATTCGTTTGGATGCTAGATTCATATTTAAAGATACGATTGTCAACAACATTCGTGTCTGTTATACGTATCTGTGCGCATTTCGTATGCATCCCATTTTCATCCCGTATTATAAGCACAAAGACATATAATATTTGTACAGATACATATGTAATACGTACATATCTGTACATTCGAGTAATTCAAACTAATGTTAAGAACATCTGAAATCCGTTTGTCTAAATTCAAATGATATTAAATCCGATTTGGGTTCGAATGTCAACATTCGTCAGATTCTAATCAGATTTTTAAATTTTCTAATATTTGTGCACATGGATCTTTAAATTCAATGCATGCATCATTTTGTGTGAATTCCTTGCTCCAAGGCAAAATTTGCATCTGGTTTGGTTTCTACATCTCAATCCCACATGGCAAAATAAAGTGCACTCTAAACCTGTTTTTTTTTTTTTTAATGGATGCAAATCTTATATATTTTTCTTCTGGCTGAAATCAACGCCTGGGTTTTGTGCCTGTTCGCGTCTGCACAGACACACAGAGAGAGCCTCAAAATTCTGCCTGGGACTTCTGAGTTCCAGCGAAATGGCAGCAAAGTTGCAGCCGTCTAAGTAATTTTTATCTCTTAAATACTGCACATTGATCTCTCTGTATCTCTAGATACGCCTCAGGCACCTGGCGAGTTTGATTCCATTTACCACTTCCTTATATTTATTATGCCGGCGCCCACAGCAAATTGCTTTACATCTCTGAGCATTAAATATAATTTGTCCACGTTCCAGTCGGCCCAGGCCATTATGAATTTTTTATCTGGCACAAGCTCTTCAAATTATCGGCCATCAGCAAAAGTTTACTGTTGTTGCTAAAATATCAATTTGGCAAAGGGCTGGCAATATACTTCCAATCGCATTCGGTGATTTACAAACTCACGTTTTATGATCAGAGAGGAAGAGACGGCGGGGGGGGGGGGCGGGCGTTAGAACAGATAGCAATGAGGCAAAATAATAAAGGCGCTGCTGCCACCCTTGGGTGGAATTTTAGTTCTGGTTTGACGGCCCAGTTTAGTCGCGATAAAGGCTGTGTTCACACCAGTGTTTTAATCCAGCTTCAGTCCAGTGGAAGAACACGTCAGCAAAGCGACTGGCCGGTTTTCCTTCCCCATTATCTAACCCAAAAGGGGGTTATCTGAGTTAGATAAAGCCAAAAGCAATCAAGTTGTCACTTTACCGATGTTTTATCTCATTCTGAAAATGGATTGAAAATGGATCCAATAAGTGGAACTAACACTCTTTTAGTCTGCTTGTGTGTGTTTGCAGAGTGAATGTGGCTCAAGTCACTATGTAAAGTGAAATTCAACCATTTTAGGAAGCTGCGCTTTCCCGTGTATGGACACGACCCATTTCCAGGGATAGGTCAGTGGGAGAGGAACTGGTGGGAAAGCAGAGAATTGCAAGCCCAGCCCCCAGGAAGTATCAGCTCTGCATTGGGGGGGGGGGGAACTGCATGGGTTTGTCTATAGAGCCTCAGCATCTTCCTCTTCAAGGGAAGGACATCAGCTCGATGGCAGGACATCTGCATTGCATGAGAAAGGGCCCAGATTCAAATGCTGTCCCCTTCCCAGAGCAATGCGGCAACAAAACGCATGCATGTCCCCATAGAGGGTTTAGGACTGCCTGGATCCCCCTCCAGCCCCTGCAGAAAGAGGGCTGTCGACCTGCCCGAGACACCTTTTTCCTGAGTAGAGGTGTGCGCGAATGTATTTTTTACATTCGAATCCAATTCAAATCGAATGTTCAAAAATCCGATTTGAATTTAAATTCGAAAATCTAGGTTTTCAAAAATCTAATTCGTATCCGGATTATCCAGTTCTGTGCATTTGTATATTTGATTGGTATCCGGATATATGAATGTCAGTAAGATTTGTATCCAAAATATGAATTTGCACAAGCGTATTTATCGTGTATTTAATCTGTATCCTACCTGCTTTCATCCCACATTAATGGGTACTTCTAGTGACAGTGGAAAAACACCCAAGAACTTCGCTTTTCAAAGAAAGAGGTTCATGAGAAACTGACTCACACATTCAGTTATCAAAAATGCTCTCGCTCTGTCCCGGAAGGAAGGAAGGAAGTTGATTGGTATGTCCTGGGTTAGGAAACTGCTTTGAAAGAACTAAAAATGGACTAAAAATTTAATCTTTATTTAAAAATGAAGATTAAATAACCATTCTCTCCCGGACCACACATATTCCTAATCTCAGAGTCTCAGCACCGGTTTTCCAACTGCAGGTCCAGAGGCTCCAAGAGGCCCCAGGCAGTATCAGCTGGGATTACTGGTTGTCATCGGAAAGTTCTCCCTCTTTCTGGCACTGGTTCGTGGCCCCACCTGAAGTTCATGGAGTCCTATGCTCCTTTCTGCACCAGCGTCACGCACTAGGCGTCACTGGTCAGACTGAACCGAACTTTGGACTGGTGTAATGTAAGGAACAAAACTTGACAGAATCATCCATGCCGGTGTGGAGAAGACCCTTTTCAGAGGGACTTAGCAAATGTGTCCATCTCACTTCTCTGAGATTGCCAATTGGTTCTTATTTGGTACGGTGTTCCTGGTGTCCTTAGCCACAGCCCAGAACTCTGAAAGTGAGCCCGACTGGCCCTTCCGGCAGGTCAAGAAAGGTGAGCTGCCTCTGATCTAGAATAGTCAATGCCAATTAAAAAGTAAACGAGAGTCAAGAATGGACTTGGATGGAATTTTCTAGGGGTGTTCCTCTTCCTTTTAAACCAGCCTCCGGTTTTAAAGGACCCATCCGCAAGGAGCTTATGACACCCAGTGGTGAACCATTGCAAGCACAGAGCCGGAAATCGCAGCCTTTTCAAGTTCTGTTATCAGTCATTTATTCCATAAGAATTATCCAGCTTCTGGAGCTATGCAGAAACTGGGTGAGAAATGTCCCTTGTGGAAAGGTTTTTGTTTTCATGATGCTGTTGGTTTGCTAAAGGTAAAGTGGATTTTAACTGGCTGAGTCTCAGGATGGAAAGCTAAACAGCAGTGTTTGTTAAGGTGCTCAGAGGCCCATTTCTGTGGCCGTGGTCACACCTAGGGTTTCATCCTGCCTCAGTCCACCTTCAGAGAGAGAAAACACATCGGCAAAGAGACCAGGAATTTTCTTTCCGCATTATCAACCCCAAAGGCAAATTTTCCGAGTTATTTAACACTGAAAGAAAACAGCTTGCCACTTTGTTGAGACGTTCTCTTACTCTGAAAGTGGACTGAAGCTGGATTAAACCTTTAGTGTGAACAGCTGTATTCTCTCACTCTGAAAGTGGACTGAAGCTGGATTAAACCTTTAGTGTGAACAGCTGTATTCTCTCACTCTGATAGTGGACTGAAGCTGAATTAAATCTTAAGCATGTATTTATCATTCAATCCAATGTAACCATAATGTATTGTTAATTGCAAAATTCATGTTTTATGTTTGGAAAGGAAGGAAGGGTTCAACATATTACCCATAGTTCTCACTCCCTGCCTTTTGTCCTCACATCAGTGGGCACTGGCCATTGAACCTTCATGCCCAACTAGGGATTTGAACCCAGAATGGCTCAGGCCATGGCTGTGGTCACACCTAAGGTTTAATACAGTTTCAGTTCACCTTCAGAAGTGACCAGTAATTTTCTTTCCACATTATCTACTCCAAAGATGAATTTTTTGACTTATTTACACCGAAAGAAAACAGCTCATCACTTTGCTGATGTGTTCTCTTGCTCTGAAAGTGGACGGAAGCTGGATTAAACTTTAAGTGTGACCACAGCCCTAGCCTGCCTCTCTACCTCTGGAGGGCCTCAGGTTTATCCAGTCTTGGCTTAAAGCAACAATAGGCACCCATGTTTCAGCAATCCCTTTAAAAAAAGTCTTCAAAATGATCCAGATCTGACCTGCTGCCGTATGATGGATGACACACCATCCAAGCCTGTAAATTTGTGGATCTTTGTGCCTCTAGGAGAAGGGTGAGAACCAGAGAATAAAAGCTATTTTCAAAATAATGAATCTTAAGCAGGCCATTAAAGTTGTAGAACTCCTCTTCATTATTTCTCTTTAAGGTTATTTATTAACCCAGGATTGCTCTTCCCATATTTCTCTTTTATTTGCAATCTTCCCCTGGGCTAAAGTGTTATATATTTATCTTGCAGGTAAGCATTCTTTCTACGGGGTTCCTGGAGATATATACTGCCCTTAATTTTATTAGTTCGCATCGCATATTAAATTATGCTAAATAAAATCTGCAGCCGTGGCTGGGAGCAATGCCCTTCTGTCTGCTTGATGGGCAATCTGGAAAAGCTATACAAAACCTATCTGGAAGGAAGGAAAGAAATTGCCCTCACGTCCTTTCCCCAGCTTGAAATGAACGTTCTCCAGATTCCTTAGCAAAACTCACATTTCCTTTCTGAGACATGTATGATGTAAAGGCTGTGGTCACACCTTCGTTTTAAACCTTCTTCAGTCCACCCTCAGGCCTGACTGCTCACACCATTTCATTTCTATCCATTTTATTTGTGGACTTTCCACCTTCCTTTTGGAAGTCAGGAAAGGCCACAACTAAGATGGATAGAAATGGAAAGGTGAGAAAGGGAAGGAGTGACCGTGGTCAAAGTGCTCATAAGAACCTAAGAGGAGCCCTGATGGATAGGACCACAGCCCATCGAGTCCAGCACCCCATTTCACACAGTGCCTGGAAACAGCCCTGGGCTGGGTACCATCCCACCCCTGGATCATGCCACCGTGCCACCCTCTCGCCACGTCATTGCCCAGAGGGAGTTCCTGCCAGCCCCCATCCCTCCTCAGTGATCTGTGGGGTGTTTCCTCTTTCCTCTCAGCAATATGCCCAGAAAACACCACCACCACCACCCCAGATGATGCCCTGCATGGGCAGGTCATCAGGGGGCTTGATCCAGATGTGGGGAGGCGATATCCTCGGGCATTTCCTCTCCGCTCTCAGGGCTTCTCTCCTCCTCTGGGCGGATCGATCCTCCAGGGCAGAGAGTCCAAATGGCGGGTGGAAAGTCCACAAATAACACAGACAAGAAATGAAATGGTGTGAGTGTTGCAAGCGGAAGACGGCCCGAAGAAGGTTTAAAGGGAAGGTGTGACCAGGGCTGTGGTCACACTCAGAGCGAGAGAACACATCAGCAAAGCACCAAGCGAGGTTTTTTCAGTGTTAAAAAACTCAGAAAACTCACCTTTGGGATAGATAATGTGAAAGGAAATTACTGCTCACTTTGTCAAAGTGTTCTCTCGCTCTGAAGCTCGGACTGAAGCTGGATTAAACCTTAGGTGTGATCACAGCCCAGAACTTTAAATTCAGGCTTTTGACAGCTAATTAAATTCTGCTCTCCCACCCTGGGCTTACTCTTCCCTTTGCTAAATTCTCACCTCCCCCCCTCAAATGCCCCCTTTTAACTCTTCCACTTCAGCAGGCCTGCCATCCTTCACCTTGGTTTGCGACCCTTTCCTGAAGGAACTCCGACCTACCTAGAGCTTTTGCTTCGGTCTTCAGAAGTGCCACCTGTCAGAAGATGGCAGGCATCTAAAAATACCGCTTAAGACCCTGGCTAATTTTTAATCCTCATTCTTTTTCCCTTCCCTGTTACAATGCTCGTTTCTGCCAGATGGGTTCTTTCTCTGCTTGGATTTACAAAGACGTCCTTAAGAATCACAAATCCCCCGCTGCTCATCCGTGGTCTTTGTTATCTGCATGCGGACTCCTCCTCTCTATCAAACTGCACTGTCCATTATCCAGTCCTTAGGCTTTGGTAACAATATAAGCCCAATAACTGTGCAACTGTGCAAGATCCATTTGCGTTTGGGGCAGGCAAAATCCCGCAGGTGGAAAGAGTCCTCAGTTGCTGGCAGGGATTGTGAGCCAGTGAGGAGGCTGCTAGACTGTGTTGTTCTGAACCAAAGGAGGGGAATCCTAATAAACCACAGCCTGGCTGGCTCTGGAGAAGGTCAAAGCAGCCGCCAACACAGGTCTGGGTGCAAAGGAAGCAAAGATTATATGACTCCCTACCTGAGGCAATCCCAGCATAACCAGTGCTCTCCTTTCTTCGTGACAAGAGACTCCTTATCTGTCACGCTCAGGAAGACACTACACATTTTCTGCTGGAATGTTCTCTATATAACTCCATCACTGTTTAACCGCTCTCCTTGCAAAGGGTCATTGGCTAAACGACAAAGAGAAAATACACTGGCTTTTAACGAGGCACCGATCAATTTACTACAAGAGGTGTGACTCTGTTTATTGTGAAAGCTGCCAGGGTTTCATGCTTCACAAATTAATTTTAATTATGTATTTTGTTATCATTCCAATTGTAGTTATATTTGCGTTTTGACTATTGTGTTGGTATGTACCTTTTTACTGTTTTATAAGCTTTTATGAAATGGTCATTCGACTAATCATTAATAATAAACTCAAACAGTGCTCCCCCCCCCCTTAAAAAGTGCAAAATGCTATTGCTGGAAAACCCAGCAGCGTCCAGGTTTTCCCCACCTGAAGCCAGAATATTCTACCTGCTTGGCCTGACCAAGCGCTGCCACTACTGCTGACTCACTGTTTTCCCTGCCAGTCACATGGCCGCCGCCCCTTTCTGAGAGCAGCAGCGTGTGACACAGCACCGAGGACCTCCTCTGGATTGGCTGGGAGGGCCCATGACGTCACCGCCCCTGAGTCAGCAGGGAGGACCGGAAGGCGGAAGTAGTGGCGTGACTCAGCAAATAGGATCCAGCTATTTAGCGTGCGGACAGAGGCGGCGCGTTGGTCAAAGCGAATCGTTGGGTTCCCTGAGAGACAGAGTGGGGTGAGTATGGCCGGGTGGCGGGTAGTGTAACTAAGTAAGTAAGTAACTCAAGTAAGTAACTCAGTAACTAACTCAAGTAAGTAAGTAACTAACTCAAGTAACTAAGTAAGTAACTAAGTAAGCAACTAAGTAAGTACAGCTCATGACCAGTTCAGATACAAAAGTGTCAACAAGTATATCTCCCCTATAGACCTGCCCTTGCACTGAGACAAGGACATGGTTTCTTAGTGTTTTTTGTATCTTAAGGATCCTTTGAGAAACTTGCAATGCCCTGTTTTTGTGGGCATGACATGAACTGTTTTCCCCCTCTTTTTGTAGCTGAATTCTAAAATCCTATATGGTGATCACATATCTGCAACTTTCCTGTCACCCCGCTCCTCCATCTCAGACATTCAGCTGGATTAAAGGTTAGGTATGGGTCCTGATCGCGTTATTTGAGTTGGCATTCCAAGTAAAATCCCTCACTAGGTGGAGCACAGAGTTATCCCACCTGTACAGGGGAGAGTAAAAAGCTGTGGTACATTTGGGTGTGCGTTTCTGCTACAGAACCAAAGTGGTTCATCTGGGGATTCTTCCTCTAGGTGTCCCGTGCAGCTTCCAGATGGAGTTCCCAGACTTGGGCAGATACTGCTCTGAGAAGACCTGCAAGCGGCTAGGTAAGAACTCTGAAATACGGCCAGCTCTTTGTGTTGTGTTATCCTAAGCCTTGGATAACCCATGAGGTTTGTGTAGCAGCTACACTCGGTTCCAGCTGGCAGAGGGGAGCTGCAGTGTATAACATCTGGAGACATGTGTACGAATGTGGGTTTTTTGCTTTCAGATTTGGGTTGAATTGAATGTCAAAACGTTCACTTGTATTTGAATGTTTAGAATCCAAATGCAACAAAAATTGATTCAGATCTGTTTGCTCAAATGTTAGGTTTGAATTTGAAGGTGTTACACGCTTCTGTATGCATTTCATATGTAACCCGTATGCATCCCGTCTTTGTTCCGCATTATAAGTGCATTATATGATATGTGTACAGATTCATATGTAATACATACGTACCTGCATATTTGAATTCTGAAAATTTAGAACATTTGTTCACATCCCTGCTGGAGACTTTCTGGTCAAGGAAAGGTGGATGAATATGACAGTTTTTCATGGGTCCCAAGGACAGCTGATGTCTCATTACCTGGGGTTAGTGGCTGTGCCATTGCAGGCATTTGCACCCTGATTTCCTATTGAGAATCTTCATAACTTCTAGCAGTAACTGGTAATCAAAATATACATATTTTTTCTTGCCTGTAAAATGACATATCCTCGGTGTGCGAATACCAGCTTCTCTGTAAGTATCTGTGAATTATCGCTGGGTTCAAGTCTCCAGTCAGCTGCAAAAGCTCTCTGGGTACTCTGCCCCTAGTCTACCTCACAAGGGTGTTGTGTGGATAAAATGCAGTTTGTTTTTTATTCATGCAGACTTCCTGCCCCTGAAATGTGATGCCTGCAATGAGGTCTTCTGCAAAGATCACTTCACATACAGCCTTCACCAGTGCGCCTCCGCATATAAAAAGGTAATATGGGTGCAGGGAGACCTGCAGTGGTGTTGCTATCTAGCAAAGAAACCTTGGCTGCATTCTGGAATATATTTCAGGATTGGGATCTGTTGTCTGCTTGCTCTTGCAGATTCTGGCAGGTCTCACTTGGGCTTTGCTGTAGCCTGCCCTAGCATGGGGACAACAGACCCCTATTCCAGGATATATTCCAGAATAAAGCCAAGTGTGAACGGGCTTCTGGATTTTAAAAGTTAACTCATGGTCTGCGTTCACACCTAAATTTCAATCCAGCTTCAGTCCACTTTCAGCATTTGAGAACACATCAGCAAACTGACGAGCTGGGTTTTTTCCAGCATTATTTCCCTCAGAAAATCCCCCTTTGTGTTAGATAATGTGTGTGTGTGAGGGTGATTCTTCACTTTGCTGATGTCCTTTTCCGCTCTGAAGTTGGACTGAAGCTGTCGATGCAGCTGCCACCTCCACCACACCTCCCCCCCCCCCCCGGAGGCTGCTCTGACACTGGGGCATCAACAGTGAGATGTGAGCAAAGAGCTAATTAATATGCACCTCTTTCCGAGGCTCGGAGCTGCCTGTTACCTCCAGCCTTGGAAAGAGGTGCATATTAATTGCCTCCTTGCTTGCATCTTTTTAAGCCCCTCATAATCCCTTCTGGTCCTTTTTCTCACTAATATCCTTTCTTTTTTTAAAGGACGTCCAGGTTCCCATCTGTCCTCTCTGTAACACTCCTGTCCCAGTAAGAAAGGGAGAGATGCCAGATGCAGTGGTGGGTGCCCATATGGACAGAGAATGTAAGCGTGACCCAGACCAGCCGAAGCAAAAGGTAAACACCTTCTCTTAATGCACCTTGTTACTGAAGGTCAGTGCCCAGTTTTCAAAATCTTCTCCCGGCAAGAAAGAGAAGAGTTGGCTTTTCTACCTTGCTTTCTCACCCATTTAAGGGGACTCAAAGCAGCCGACAAACGTTCTGTTCTTCTCCCCACAACAGAACACCCTGTGAGGTAGGTGGGGCTGTGAGAGCTCAGAAGAGAGCTGTGACTAGCCCAGGGTCACCCAGCTGGCTTCATGGGGAAGAAGAGAAGAGTTGGCTTTTTTACCCTGCTTTTCTCACCCATCTAAGGGGACTCAAAGCGGCCGACAAAGCTTTTCTGTTCTTCTCCCCACAACAAAACATCCTGTGGGGTAGGTGGGGCTGTGAGAGCTCAGAAGAGAGCTGTGACTAGCCCAAGGTCACCCAGCTGGCTTCGTGGAGGAGTGCGGAATCAAACCTGACATTCCCAGATAAGAGTCCGGCTCCTTAACCGCTAGATCAAACAGACCTTCTGCTTGGCCTGTGGGTTTTCTTTGGCCATTCCACAGTTCTGGCGAATGGGGGATTTTGGAACAATTTTGCAGAAGGCCAGACAAATTCTATCCTGAGCTGTGGATGTAGTGCTAGCTTTTTTTTAAAAGCCTTTTTATCTGCCAAAAAGATTTATTTCATTTTGCTTTTCCTTCCCACCTGGCAAAGTTTGGATCTCTGCAGTTGGGTCTAGCATGCATCTCTTGGCTGAAGTTTTCTCCATCTGAGCCTACTAAAATTCCAAACCCCTATGGCTGAAATTTGTTTATTTCATTTATAACATTCAGAGGAACTGGAAATCAAAGCTCTGGGTGAAGCGGTCCATTTTAACCAGGTGCTGAAAACCTTATAAAATTGGCATCTGGCTTTTCTCCACTGAGAGACTCTCTTCCAAAGTTAGGGGGCCACCGCAGTGAAGTCCCTCTCACATGCTGCAATCCTTTGCAACTTCAGGGGTCACGGAACAAACAGAAAGCCCTTAGTTTTGTGATCTGAAAGCACGGCAGGTCTACAAGATTCCCAGTATTATTTGTGTCCAGGGAATTTTCAGGTCTCAACCGTTTACCCATTTTTGCCTTTAGATCTTCACCAACAAGTGCTTCAAACCGGGCTGCAAGAGGAGAGAGATGATGCAGCTAATCTGCAACCAGTGTTGTGGGAACTTTTGTCTCAAACATCGGCATCCTCTTGACCACGCGTGCCAGGGACAGGAAGGTGGCATCTCAAAAGCAGGGTAAGGAAGGCCTCCAGCTACAGGGAACTCACAAGCACCGAATCTTCTTCCTAGCTTCTGAAAGGGAAACCTCTCCGGCTATCGTAATGTGGGTTGAGCTGATATCGACTTACCTTAGAGCTGTCTTTGAAAGAAGATTTATGACTTCATTCTTTGGCCAGCCTATAACCCTGCCCCAAGATGTCTTGAAAGGGATGCCCTAGCCAATGGGGAGACTGTTTACATGGCTGCTTGCCCACCTGGCTCACTTTGCTGATGTGTTCTCTTGCTCTAAAGGTAGACTGAAACTGGATTAAACCTTCAGTGTGACCACAGCCTAGCACTGAAATCTGAATAAGGGGCTAGACTGAGCTAAATCTCCAAGATGAGTGTTAAAATTGGAAGAATAGGGGGATGGCAGAAAATGGGGTCCCCTCCAGGCTGAAGTCTCTGAATGACTGCTGGGCTATGGGGGTATTTTGGGGGAGCAAAGTTCTAGATGTTTCCCCACAGCTAGCAGGATGCGGCTGAAGATTTTGTCTGCTGGAGAGCTAATGGCCTCCACATTTAGCATGCTGTGGTCTAGGGAGGTAATGGATAAATATTAAGATTTTGATTTAATTTTGTGTGCTGTGGCTGACCTCAAGAAAGGCTGGTATTCCTCATCATTAGTAACTTGCCTGGAAATGAGAATACAGCCATTTAGGGCCTCTAAATGCAACAGACGGAAACCAAAGCACTTTGAGATTCAAAAATAGTGTTTCCACAGCCCCGTACTTGGAATTTCAAGCTTTTCTGCAGGCACCAGTGGGAGGAAAAATGTGTATATGGCTTCTACCTGAATTATAAGTTGCTTTTATTGGGTTCACCTAGGCTGCATTCACACCTACATTTTAATCCGGTTTCAGTTCACTTTCAGAGTCAAAACATGTCAGCAAAACGATAAGCCATTTTGTTTCCACTTTATCTAACCCAAGGGTGAATTTTCCGAGTTAGATAATGCTGTAAGAAAACAGCTCGACACTTTGCTGATGCATTCCCTCACTTTGAAAGTGGACTGAAACTAGATTAAATTTTAGGTGTGAACGCAGCCTTAGTTTTATGGTTCTGCTTAGGCAATTAGCAAAATGCAACTGAATACAATCCCTAAAGCTGGCAGTATTGCATTTTGGACTCTGTGAAACTCCCGTCTTGCATTCATAGAGGTAGACTCGGCTCGTCTTCCTTCTTCCAACCTCTGGTTTTCAAAAGGTAACAGTTACCTGTGCAGCAAGGTTTTGCACTACATAGTGGCTTCCAGGCCTGACGGGTCTTCTAAGCAAGCATCAGCAACTGAGAGCTATAGAACCTAAGAAAAGCTTCACCTTATCACAAGTACTGGCCATTTTCTTTGGTTGGAAGCCATGGCAAGGGCCTTCTGGTTTGCTCAGATCTCTCTGTTCAGGGGAAGCCCTCTTTGCCTTGTGTTTCAAGAATGGTTGGAAGGTTAATGACCCCCCCCCCCAGCCAAGAACTCAGAATGTTGAGGGTATTTGTCCGCTGCCTTCCAGGTGTGCTGCTCTGATGCGATCGATGGAATCCAGCCAGAACTCCTTGAGGGATCACTTTCTGCAAAGCAGGTGAGAGCAGAGGGCACGCTCCTGGCGTGTTTGGTGACCAAAAGCTTCGTGTGGGCGGGTTCTTTCAGCACCCAAGAGGGACATGTAGACTTCAAACTGGTGGTGGCTACCAGTTTTAGGCCCCATCCAGAAGTGGGTGGGTGGGATATACTGCCATTATGGCAACCCACGTATCTCTGGCAGCCCTGCTTCCCCGCTCCCCCCCCCCAAAAAAAGTGCAAAAAACTATTGCTAGAAAACCCGGAGCTGGCTGTGGTTTTCCCAGCAATAGGGCATTTACCTACCTTGGGGACAGAATGGCCATCGTGGCTACATCCACCGTGCATGCACAGGGGCCAGAGCAGATGGTTGCGCATGCGCGGTGGTAGGTAGGAAGCAATTGTGCCCCACATTATAACTTCCGAGCAGGATATTCGGCTGCTGTCTGGGCTCTTGCAACCAGAGGCCATTGCAAAATGCTGGCTGGCTGCATCACCCTTCAAACAATGGGGAGAAAACATCTATCTGGAATCTGCTCTCCAGATGCCCTGTGGTGGCTAGAGGTTATGAGTCTGGGGTCATCTAGAGGGTCTCGGGTCCCTGATCCATGGTTTGTTTGTTTGTTTGTTTGTTTACATTTCTATTCCGCTGCGTACCTGAAGGTCTCTGGGCAGGTAACAACCATTAAAACAACCGATTAAAAACAGAATATACATTAAAAGCCCTTTTCAAAATCCAACAAATCTAAACAAGGCACAACATGTTTAAAATGATGGTATCTGTACTGGGAGGGGAAATATAATCATCTCAGCCAAAGGCCAGGGCAAAGAGGCATGCTTTCACCATGTTCCTAAAGGAAAGAAGGGGCATGACGCACCTTGAGGGGGAGACTAGTCTGGGGGCCAACATCGAAAAGGCTCTCTCCCAGGTGCCCACCAGCTTCACTATTGAAGGTGGTGGGACAACCAGGAGGGCGTCACTGCTAGATCTTAAGGCCAGGGCAAGTTGGTATGGGAGAAGGCGTTCCACCAATAATTGTGTACACGATTTGCAGCTGTCTTTGGGTGTTTTTCCACTGTCACTAGAAGTACTTAATGGGCACTTCTAGTGACAGTGGGAAAACACCCCTTGAGCTCCTGCCCTCTGAATATACAGGACTACATTTCCCCTTGGCATGGCTGACAGATGTTGCAGAAGAAAACCTGGATTGCTGAGGGTTGATTTATATAAATAAACAAATAAACAAGCTGGTATTTCATAATCTTCCATAACCTGTCGTTCCCAAAAATACAGTAGATGGGAACTAAAATTTGGTTGTTCTTGCAGGGAGCGGGGCATTGGACCACCCAGCAGTAAAACAGTGGCATAGAAACCAAATTGCACTGAATTGGCAACGGGCAGAAACTTGTGTGATGGGGGAGTCCTTACATTGACCATAGAAGTGATCTGTGGCTATGTAAATATTTGATATGTGTTCAAAGAAAGCATTTTCTCCCTGCAACCAGTGTTTGTGACTAATCTCTGTGTTTCCAACCCTCTTTTTAGGTACAAACTGAAAAGTTGATATTCTACAACCAACCATCAAACCTACCTCATCTTCCTGCTTGCTGTCATTTTTAGTATTTATACTTCTTTGCTCTTTTTTCTGCACGATTTTACATCGTTTTCCTTCTAAATAAATTGGTTTCTTATAATGATGCTTGGTGCCTGTGTGACAAAGTTTTATACTTAACTCAGTATCAGAGAAATAGCCATGTTAGTCTAATTTGAGAAGTACAGCAAGGTAGTTAGTAGCACTTGGAGACTAACAGGAGAAGGGTTGGTGGCATGAGCTTTTTTAGACACGTCTCCTTCAGATGCTAGGGGCCCTAATGGGCACGCCTTCTTCTTCTGATGCTAGGGGATCTAATGGGCACACCTACCTCTTCAGATGCTAGGGGGCCCAGTGGGCACGCCTACTTCTTCAGATGCTAGGGGGGGGCAATGCATCTGAAGTAGATGTGTCTACGAAAGCTCATGCCACCAACCCTTCTCCTCTTAGTCTCCAAGTGCTACTGGACTTAATCCAGTGTTTTAGGAAAGGGGGTAAATGCAGCTCACTACAATGATAGACAGTATCCCTGTGCCTAAATTGGAGGGGAAAGACCCCTCCCATGTGAGGCTGCTGCAGCGACTTTTGGAAATTTCCACGAATGTTTGCACTGCTTTAACTACATCGGATCTGTATCCAAAACTTGGGACTTGTTTTTCAACAGAGTCCGTTCCAATTTCATGCCCATCTCCCTTTTTCTCGAACTTCTGGTTGCAGTATCAGATCCGGCCACATGATGTCTCAATTAGGAATGTCCTGTGCTGTGCTTTTCCCATAGGGTGTGTCTTCACAAAGGACACACATAGTTGTGCATCTCTGGAATATTGCTTGGGCAAATACTTTTTTTTGTTTCAGCAATGGTGGTTGGCATATAAGGAAAACTCCCCTTCCCACAGCTGAGCAAAAGGAGTGCAATGTTAGCTGATATGGAGATGTGCAGACATAATAAAGCCATGGCTTAAGACACATGGAATGTGCACATTGCTGAAGAAGCAGCTTGTGGTGGGTTTCGGAAAACCTCTTTCTTCCCTTCTTCTGGGGATCATGTTTCCTATTGGTTAGGGATCAGGGTCTCTCAAAAGGAACTTTTTGAGCTTGTATTGTGGTAGTTCTTAGGATGGTGAAGTTACGGAGCATTTGTAAATGATCTAATCCTTGCGCTCCAAACAAAGGGAACCATTCAGTGATGTACTTCTCCAAAGGACAGAGATTTTAAGAATAAAGGCTTTCTTCTGCCCTGCACAAGAAGGAAGAAAAGTTGGCTTTCCTACCCTGCTTTTCTCACCCATTTAAAGGGACTCAAAGCGGCCGACAAACCTTCTGTTCTCCCTACAACAGAACACCCTGTGAGGTGGGTGGGGCTGTGAGAGCTCAGAAGAGAGCCGTGACTAGCCCAAGGTTACTTCACTAGCAACGTGGAGGAAAAAGCGTTGGCTTTTCTACCCCACTTTTCTCACCCATTTAAGGCGACTCAAAGCAGCTGACAAGCCTTCTGTTCTCCCCACAACAGAACATCCTGTCAGAAAAGAGCTCAGAAAAGAGCTGTGACTAGCCCAAGGACACCCAGCTGGCTTCATGGGGGAGGGCGGACCTGGTATTCCCAGATAAGAGTCTGGCTCTTTAACCATTAGACCAAACTGGCTCACTAAGAAAGGAGGCAAGAAGCTACCTTTCAGGCTTTGTTCACAACCTAAGTTTTAATCCAGATTCAGTCCACATTCAGCCATGTTTTTCCATGGATATAACCCTAAAGTCAATTAGGTAACGCCAAAAGCAAACAGCTTGTCACTTTGCTGATGTGTCCTCCTACCCTGAAAGTGGCCTGAAGCTGGATTAAAAATTAGGTGTGAATGCATTCACTATTGATGCTCTTAATTGACAGTATTGACAGACAGGCTAAGAAGGCATAGCAACCAATTTCTTCAGCTTCTCAGTCTTCCAGTGAAAACAGTTGACCTGAAATGTGTGCAAGTCTAGGGTTTTTATTTTATTTTAAAAGATCCTGTCCCGTCAGATTTTAGGTTTGAAGTTTGCTTTGATATCACTGGGTTGCTTTGGACATTTTCCCAAAGGAGGGATCCTGCTTTAGTTCTGCACATCTCTCTGGCACGGGGTAGTAAGCCCGGCTAAGGTGGAACAGCCGCAGCCGCAGTAGCGCAGCAGCAGCAGGACAGCGCCCAGCCTATGGCCTTGAGCGGAGGCGCCAACGCCGCCTTCCCATTGGACGAGGGCCGAGGAGGGGCGGGGAGAGAGGCGGAAGAAGGTCGGAAACGCCGCGTGCGCCGCCGAGTCCTCCATGCTGGGCGGGCTCTGACTGGAGCCCCGTCCCGGGATTGCTATTGGCTCTGCGGGTTTGAGCGACGGGGCGGGACGCCCAGTGCGGCTCCGCGTGCGGCAGCTCGGAGCCAATCGGGACGCGGGGGCGGGGTCGAGGCAGCAAGCAGCGTGCGAGGAGGTAGGGAGAGCGGCGTGCGCGCAGCAGCAGCAGCAGCAAGCAGCAGCAGCACACTCTTGGTGGTGGCGCCCCCAGATTCAGGAGGTGGGTGATGGAAGGACGGGGCGCGCGTGCGGAGGGGTTCAGGGCACCCCCAGTCCAATTACCCCCCCCCCCAGTTCTTTCCTTTTCCTTCCAGGGGCCCCAAAGCAGCCCCGAGTCGGATAAAAGTTTAGGCTTCCAGCCCTGGTTTGCTAAGCAAAGGCAAGAAATGAACCACAGAGCAAGGGCGCGAGTTGCATTGTTTGAAACTGCGGGGGAAACACGCAAACAAGCAAACCCAACAACAGCAGGCTTCACCATCATCAGCTCTCCCAGGGCTGCGTCCACACCCAAGTTTTAAACCGGTTTCAATACACTTTGAGAGTGGGAAGCACCCATCAGCAAAGGGACTTCCCAGTTTGTGTCTGAGCCAGTTTGGTCTAGTGGGCGGGGAGACGGCCTGTGATCGGGGAATACTGGGTTTGATTCTGCACTCCTCCACAAAGCCAGCTGGGTGACCTTGGGCTAGTCACAGCTCTCTTCGGAGCTCTCACAGCCCCACCTGCCTCACAGGGTGTCTGGTGTGGGGAGAAGAACAAAGTTTGTCAGCTGCTTTGAGTCCCCTTGAATGGGTGAGAAAAGTGGGGTAGAAAAGACAACTCTTCTTCTTCCTCCACAAAGCCAGCTGGGTGACCTCGGGCTAATCACAGCTCTCTTCTGAGCTCTCACAGCCTCACCCATCTCACAGGTGTGTGTTATGGGGGGAAGAACAGAAAATTTTGTCAGCTGCTTTGAGTCTCCTTAATTGGGCGAGAAAACAGGGCAGAAAAGCCAACTTTTCTTCTGCTGCTGCTGCATCAGGCCACAGCCCATCTAACCATACCTTCGGGTATGGGGCAGGATAGAAATGGAAATAAATAAATAAATAAATAAAGCAGCATCTGGCCTCTTACAGTAGCTCAAGCAGAAGGCAAAGGCAAAACCCTCACCTGTTCTCAACTCCCTGTAAATGGCCTTTAGAGTAGTAAACGTGTCTACAAAAGCTCAGGCCACCAGCCCTTCTCCTGTTAGTCTCCAGGGGCTACTAACTACCTGGCTGGACTTTTCGAATTAGCCTAACACGGCTATTTCTCTGATATTCGCCACCATATTAATGCATGGATGTTAGTTAATGGAAAGGTGAAGTTGTGTTAAAAAAACCCCACAACTTGTCAAGGTTTGTAGGTAGCGGATTTGGACTGGAGACGGTACTTGAGTCAATTCCCAGTAATCCCTGGCAGTCAAGGAAATGGGAGACAAAGTTATCATTCCACAAGAGGAAGACTTTGGCTTTGTTCAGTGGATACAGTTGCATCACGGATAACACAAATCCAAACAGAGTTTATTTACAAATCTGCAGAGCATATGAAGCAGTTTGCAGCCTTGGTCTATGCATGTAACCAATCCAAATGCAAATCCCAATTTTAGAACTGCATCATTGGCCTATTCGCCACCAAACATGAAATCTGTTTATTTATTTATATTTATATCCCACCCCATGCCCAAGGGTCTCTGTTATGATTATCTGTCTACACGTCCCACGCCTCTAAAGTGGACTCAGCTGGGAAATGGCACTGGTACAAACAGCAACAACCTTGAAGCCTAGTAGGTTGTAATTTTAGTTTCTGACCACATTTAGCCAGCCCTAAGATCTACAAGGGAGGCCCTCCTGGTTGGCCCACCACCCTCAGCAGCAAAAGGGGTTGGCACCTGGGCAAGGGCCTTCTCAGGGATGGCCCCTAGGCTATGGAATAGTCTCCCCCTTGCATTGTGTCGGTCACCTTCATTGTGCACGTTTAGGAAGGAAGTGAAGACTCACCTCTTTGGTCAAATGGGGATACACTTTCCCTTCCCACTTGCAGATGCGATTATTAGGATGTTTGATTTTGAATGTTCTTCTCTGTCTGGGGTGGGATAAAAAAGCAAGCAAGGAAGCCAAGCAAGGAAGCAAGCAAGTACTTATTTACTGTCTAAGATTAATATAATATTGTAACCCGCCCTGAGACCTTCGGATATAGGGCGGGATAGAAATACAAATAAATAAATAATGAATGAATGCTTGACACCCCTTCTTCAGAAATGTAAAACTGCAATGTTTTACACAGCTATTAGATGAAGCCTTTAGAAGAATTTTTCAGGCTTGATGGTGGGTGAAGGTTTTGTGAAGAAGACCCGGCCCCTATACTCTGCTTTTCTCCGCTGAGTCCATTTAAGGGGACTCAAAGCGGCTGGCAAACCGTCTGGGCACAGGGCTTCTCTTCTGTCCTGAACACGTCCTGGAATTAGAGTGCAGAGAAAGTGTGTCTAGCATCACATAGTGGTGGCCTCCTTAACTTGTATGGTTTCCCAGGTGGTCATTTGGGGGAACAAGCACTTTTCTGTGATTACTTACTTGCTTATTTGTTGAAGTTTAATGATGTCTTTGTTTCTTCTAGCATGGTTAGTCACGGGAAAGAGAGAGAGAAGAAGAAGAAGAGGAAGAAAGAGGTGAAGAAGAATCAGCCATTGGACCTTCTCACATCAGAGGAACAGCAGCAGTGTGATGAACCTGGGCAGAAAAGACAAGAATTGGAGGTAAGGGCAAATGGGTGGTTAAAGAAGAAGCAGAGTTGGCTTTTCTACCCTGCTTTTCTCACCCATTTAAGGGGACTCAAAGTGGCTGACAAACCTTCTGTTCTTCTCCCCACAACAGAACACCCTGTGAGGTAGGTGCTGTGAGAGCTCAGGAGAGAGCTGTGCTTCATGGGGGTGGGCGGAATCGAACCCGGTATTCCCAGATAAGAGTCCAGCTCCCTAACTGGTAGACCAAACTGGCTCACAGGTTCAGGGAATCATCCAAGGAAAGCAAAGTGCAGTGGGAAACTGGACCACCAGGTGTACACACTGGGCAGACCTCTCAGGTGAGACCCACAGGTCTGCCTGCTGTACATCATGGTGAGTTCTTGATATTTCCTGGCTATGTGAATAGGATGGAAACAGGGCCAGTTCGCTCCTGTGGTCAGAGTGCTGACTGGACTCTAATCTCACAGTCGCAAGGGTTGGTTCTGCACTCCTCCAGGAAGCCCGCTGGGTGACCTTGGGTGAGTCACAGCTCTTTTTCTGAGCTCTCACAGCCCCACCTGCATCACAGGGTGTCTGCTGTGGGGAGAAGAACAGAAGGTTTGTCAGCTGCTTTGAGTCCCCTTAAAGGCGAGAAAAGCAGGGTAGAAAGGCCACCTACTCTTTCTCTTGCCTTGCGGCCAGGACTGTTGTCTTGCTGGGAGAGATGGAGAAAGAAAACCCAGGCTCTGTGTGTGTTCCAGGCCTTCGCTGGTTCCCCGGAGAGACCAAAAGGAGCTGGGCTTCTTCCACCGAGAACCTGATGCCAACTGATTGGGCTGGCAGTGGGTGCTAGAGAGCCTACCTGTGCCATCTTCTGAAGCCAACTGGCATGTGCCAGCCACGGTTTGGTGTCTTTATACCAACAGGGCAGGTGCCCCTTGCCTTTCCCCACCCCAACAGACGTGTTGTTCATCACCTCGTGGTTTCCTGTGGTCAAAGCACCCAGACTGGGTTTGGCCCAAAGGTGAACTAAAGCAGTTCATGTCGCTGTGCTTCAGACCCTGAATGGAGCTAGATCTAAATTGTTTAAAAAAATAAATAAAAATAGATGAACTATGAATTTGGTTCGGATCTAAACTGAACTGCGAAATACAGGGGCCTGTTTGCACTGGCCATCTCAGGGTAGAGGTCTGTGGTCTGCATGCTATTGCAGACACTGACGGGCCTCACCTGGGGTCTGCTGTGGCCTGCAGTAGCATATGGACAGCAGGGCCTTACTCCGGGATCTGTTCCAGAATAAAACCAGGTGTGAACAGACCCCCAGATGTGCCCAACACTACAGAACAGCCGTGAGGACATTGCCTTTTGTCAGACAATCTTTGCTTTGCTAGCAAGAATCTTCTTCATATCCCCTCCGCCTGTCCACTGCCGCCTCGCAGATGGCGTCGAGCTAAACAGAGGGAAACAGAAGCTGGGATTCTTGAGTATTCTTCATTTCCTGTGTTATGGCAACACACACGTTTTGATGAATCCCATTGTCTCCCCATTGGAGTGTGTGATTCGTTAGGCGTTTTGTAACTTCAACCTCTGGCTCTGTTTAAGGAAATAAGGTTTATGCTTTGCTTTTCGTAGAGGATGGTTTGGATAAATCACTGGAAAGTCGGAGTTGCTATAGGATTTTAAAGGTAGCAGATTCTCTGCTGTGTTGGTTTTTGGTTTTTAAAAGACAAGGTGTTTTACGGATTCACTCTGCTGATGCATTTCACTGTGATTTACACTGATATTCTCTACGCACGTTTCCACTCTCCCAAGTGTAAAATGCAAATTTGCAATTGATTTCGGCGCAGAGTTGCATGGAAACGAGCAGAGATGTTTCATAAGTGATGGTGTTCCGTATTATGTTGACCGTCCTTTTAATGAAATTTGTTCCAGCCAAACCTTTGGTAGCATAAAAGTACTATTCTTTCCTGTTGACCTTTCTGAACAATCTTGTTTTATTGATTTTTCATCTATTACATTTCCTTCCTTTTACATTAAATGGCAAACAGAGTTAAGTACTTTGCTAAGAATTCGTATGAATGGCTTTAGAAAACTGCATGGGCCTGCTACCTAATGATCCAGATCTGTTAACAATGCTTTAGAGATAAGGAGTCGACTATGGGGATTACGCATTCTCTTCCTTCTTGAACTCCTTTCCCTTGGTGACTTTAGCTGTGTTCTTGGATGCTAAGTAGGTTTACCAGGGCTTGCAAATTAGTTTCAGGCTGTTTCTTCACTTAGTGTGGCTAATCTGGATTTAGGAGATCCGGATTTTTGGAAAGGGGTGCTCGCTAAATCTGGTCCTTGAAGATCTGGACCCATGCATCTGCACTGGCCATCTAGCACGTGATGCCAACGGATGCTAGACAGGGTTGCAGAGTGAATGCCAAAGCACCCAGCCGGAGGATCCACTTGGCCTGAAGTGGAAGGGCTTCCGGCAGCGCGGCGCGATTGGCCAGCGCGGGTGGTGCTCAAGGCTCACTTCTGTCCACAGTGGGCGTGGCAGAGAGGCACATCTTCATAGCTGCCAATCCAGCAACTATGAAGCTTGGCACAAAATCCCTTGCCAGCTTCATGATAACTACGCAGGACGTGCAGGGCTCCGTAGCTGTGAGTGGTGGGGCGCTCCAGGTAGCAGCTGCTGAGGCCATCCTTGGACCCCATTGCCCCGGTTGCAGTGCGAAAACATGTCCTCTGATCTGGTCTTCATGGCTGAAGTCGGAGGGAGTACCCCTTCTTTAAAGAGGTCTACAGTAAATCCGGATTTAAAGGCCCAAAGACCCCATTAAATCCAGACTTCGCTTCTGCTAGTCTGAAGAGATGGGGTCCTAAAGGGGTCTGTACCGGTCGGATGCTTAATGGGTTCTGAATGGGGTCTTTGTTGCTAGTGGAGAAACACCCTCAGATTCTGGTTAAGAGAAAGACTTGAATCGCTGATTCCAGAAGTAGGGTCTTTTCACACTTGGCCCAGGAATGTTTCCAGGTGGAGCGCGGAAACAGTCCTTGAGGCTTCCTGCCCTTTCCCCAAACTTACCAGCTGTGGGCAGCTTCCACAGCAGCTTAGAGGCGGTCCACAAGCTGTGCTAGAAACCCGGGAGCAGTGTGAACTGGGTGCTTCCAGGCCTTGTGTTCCAGCTCAGCTCACCTGCTCTCTGTTGCCCATTGGCAGTAAGGGGCGGGCAGGGTGTCCAAAGTCAGCACACAAGGCCTGGAATGTGGCCGTTCACACAGCTGCCTCTCCTGGGAAAGGAGTGGAGATGTTTCTGAACCCAGCGTGTGAATGGCCCAAACCGGTCTGGTCAGTCACCGGTCTGGAATGGTCTTCCCAGGTCATTCTGTTCAAGTAAGAGCGAACTGGGTCGTAATGTGTGACTTCTCTGGCTACTTGGGATGTGACCCATATTGTCTCTGAAAACTTTGCTTATAGTGTGCTAGGCAGTTCCGGAGAACATGTCAGTTGCACCTGTCACTGGTGGGAAAGGGAAGGAGAAGAAGAGTTTGCTTTTCTACCCCACTTTTCTTGCCCATTCAAGGGGACTCAGGGCGGCTGACAAACCTTCTGTTCTTCTGCCCACCGCAGACATCCTGTGGGGTAGGTGGGGCTGTGAGAGCTCAGAAAGAGAACTGTGACTGGCCCGAGGTCACCCAGCTGGCTTCACGAAGGAGAAGGAAGAAGAGTTGTCTTTTATACCGTGCTTTTCTCACCCTTAAGGGGACTCAAAGCAGCTGACAAACCTTCTTTTCTTCTCCCCACAACAGAATACCCTGTGAGGTAGGTGGGGCTGTGAGAGCTCAGAAAAAGAGCTGTGGCTAGCCCAAGGTCACCCAGCTGGCTTCATGGAGGAGTGCAGAATCAAAGTGCAAGAGATGAGTCTGGCACTCTTAAGCACAAGACCAACCCTGTAAAGAGTTTTGCAAGTTCAGTAGGAAAGTCTTGGAGGTTGTCTTTGGCTCCTGTTCCAATCATGTTGCTGTCATGTTACAAAATAATTGCTATTTGGCAGAATCTTTGTTACTTTCAAACATAACAGCTCTTCTACTGAATATCCGAACATGCAATTCAGATGTTTAAAATCCGAATGTCAAAAAATCCGATTCGAGTCCATTACATTTGAATGTGAGCAAGGTTTTGCAGTTTGCTACACAAATTGTTGTGGCATTGTCGCTTTCCTGCTAATGAAGCCGTCCGCAGCGGCAGCAACTTCAAGAAAGCGTGCACACACACTCTCACACAGGCTCTCTTAAATATTTGCATGCATGGATAAGATTGAATAATTTTGCATTCCTTTGAATATTTTTGTAATGGGCTGGACAAATTTCCCAGGACAGCACATTCACAGCTGGGAAAACAGTTCCTACTTTGAAAATGGCTTTCCCAGGCGAAAAGCTTGCATTTCCAACTGTTTCTGGTATAAACACAATATTTTGTGTACTACTTAGCAGGGTTTCCAAAGGTTAAGAATTCCTCGTTGGGCATTAAGCAACAGGATGCGGCAGCATCTATATGGGCGTTCTGTTGCATTCTAGGTTTTTTCTTCTGGTGCAAAGTAAGGGGAAAAGACGGTGGAAGAAGACGAGGCTGGATCCCCGTTTTGTTCTGTTGGGTTTCACTTTATTACTTTAAATTTATGTCCTGTTCTCCTCCCGGAGGGCCCTGGCCAGGGCTACAGAGTTAAAGTCGTTAAAACACAACCCACACACTGTTCCAAAGTATGTATCAAATGAGGCCACTGTGATACACAGCAATATTCCTGAGGGATAACATGATATTTGTCGAAAAATGTTCAAGATATGTCATGGGACAATGTAGGAGAGCCCTGAATTTTCCTTTTGGAAGCCACGGCGCTTTCCCCTTAAGGCTTAAGAATGGGTATCTAAGGGGATTGTTGTGATAGATGGATAGATAGATAGATGGAGGGATGAATAGATAGATGGAGGGATAGATAGATAGATGGAGGGATGGATAGATAGATGGAGGGATAGATAGATAGATAGATGGAGGGATGTATCAGAACATTTTGTGTTTATTTATTTATTTATTTATTGTTTTTATTCACGGCATATATATATGTATGTAAGTTAAGTATGTTACTGTCTAATAAAAAATTGAAATTTTTTAAAAAGAAGAATGCTGGACTCGCATCCCGCAGTCACAGGGTTTGATTCCGCTCTCCTCCATGAAGCCAGTTGGGTGACCTTGGGTGAGTCACAGCTCTCCTTCTGAGCTCTCGCAGCCCCACCTACCTCACAGGGTGTTCTGTTGTGGGGAGAAGAACAGAAGGTTTGTCAGCTTTGCGTCTCCTTAAATGGGCCAGAAAAGTGATGTATAAAAAGCCAACTCTTCTTCCTCCTCCACAAAGCCAGCTGGGTGACCTTGGGCTAGTCCCAACTTTCTTTCTGTGCTCTCATACCCCTGTCGACCTCACATTGTTCCTGTTGTGGGGAGAAGTCAGATGATTTGAGTCCCCTTAAGTGGACTTCTTCTTCTTCTTCTTCTTCTTGTAGGTTTTTTTTAACTGTTTACTTGTTCCTCTTTCCAACTGTTTGAATGTTCATGTAAATGTTACTGCATTTATATCTCACGTCGGTGGTGCTACTCCCTTTACCCTCGTAAAACGTTTTGGGTCTGTTTAGTAAAATATATTTTAGAAGAAGACTGTGAAATAAGATGTGGTTAAAAATAACCTGGACTGTAGTTTTTAAGAACTGCGCTCCAGTGGAAAAAAATGGACAGCAGCCCGTTTAAGGCCAGGCTATGGAATGCCATTGCATTTTGACCACCGAAAGCTGCGGTTTATCTCTTCATCCTTTAATAGTACTATAGAATTCACTAGAGCTGCTTGCTGTAGTAAGTTAAAGAGGTTTGTAGGGCATAATAGGATAAAACTGTGCTGTCTCTGGGCCTCAGAACAAAACAGACCTGGCAGGTTCTTTTCTTCCTGGGCAGGAAAGCTGGCATAGCAGATCCTGGTCTATTCTTAGCTCCTGGTATTGCCGAATCACTTGGTGAGGCACGGGAGAATTTGGTGAATATAAAATACAGCTAAAGTGCTTTAGACCAGGCCAGCATCGCTTGTCTTTAAAGCTCTGGTTGCAGGTCTCGATTCGAACCTCACTTGTATACCCATTTTCCCTACCGGTAGAACGAGGCCTCATTTTACAGGCAGAAGGTATAGAAAGCAGTAGTAACAAAAAGTTCAAATTTTACTTTCTGTGCATTACTTTGCACTTGTTAAGATTAAAGCACCTTTGCCACTTGGTTGCCCACTCACCCAATGCTAAGAGATCCCTCTGGAGCTCTTGGCAATCTCTTTCACATTTTACTACCGCAAATAATTTAGTATCATCCGCAAACTTTGCTATTTCACTGTGTACCCCTTCCTCTAGATCATTGATGAATAAATTAAAAAGCACTGAACCGTGGGGGACCCCACTTTTTACCACCCTGAGAACTGCCCACTTATTACTGCTCTCTGCTTCCTGCCCTTAACAATGATGTTAGACAAGGTGATTATTTTATATCCATCTTAAGTCAAAAGCTTGCAGATCTGTTTGCTCACAACTAGCTGCCCTTGTGACATGCCCTCTGAATGTTCCTGCACATTACTTTCCAGTAGCATCAACTTCCAGCGCGTTCGTGTTTCCTTACTTGTCGGCCAAAGGGCTGACTTTGAATGACATCTTACATACCAAGATCTGAACAACTTCAGGCCTGCTTTGGCGCTGAGATTTTCTCATGGGCAGCATGGCTCGCTGTTCTTTCCAGAATTGCAAATGTCCCTTCTTCTTCTTCTTTTATGCTATGCTTCATAACATTGTGGTAACTTGGCGGAGCTGAGGGTTTGAAGCTAAGATTCGAGGCTCATCCCTTGGCTTGCATTGTAAAATTCTGTCCTTAGTGTAGCCTCTAGTGACCAGTATACCTTGTGACCAGCCCAGCATGCTCTAGCGGCTCCCAGATATTCCACAAACAATTTGGTTCTGCCAGAGAACTCTGGGAGGGAAGGGAAAAAAGAGCACAGTGTTATTTTAACATTTACTCCTCATGTGATGGAAATACACCAGGCAGAGCCAATTAAAGGTCTGGCTTTTCTTCGGGATCCTTGTAGATGTTTCTGACTCTTCTCCAAATGTCCAGAGGCTGCTAATATAGTTAATAAAGGGCTGTAGCGGCAATTTGGTGCACGTTGCAAAAAAGCAGAGTGTGAAATGCTTAAGGGATCTCTTTCCAGCCAGAGCTGTAACCCACGTTGCAGGAGGGGAGGGGAGAGGGGAGAAAACAGAGGCTCTTCTCCATGTCCTGGTGGGTTCCTCTCTTCAGTGCTGCATTTTCCTGGAGAAACTTAGGCCAGGGTTTTAGTTAACCAGAAATCAAATGTGGCCCACTGTCAGCAGAAGGCTTGTAGGCAAATACAATCTGCAGAATTTCAGAACAAGATTTACTAATTGAGACCTCATTTCAGTATTAAGAAGAAGAAGAAGAGTTGTCTTTTCTACCCAACTTTTCTCATTAAGGGAGCTCAAAGCAGCTGACAAACCTTCTGTTCTTCTCCCCACGATAGACACCCTGTGAAGTAGGTGGGGCTGTGAGAGCTCAGAAAGAGAGCTGTGACTCGCCCAGGGTCACCCAGCTGGCTTCGTGGAGGAGGGTGGACTTTTAACACATTTTTCCCAAACGTTAACGATCTGTTCCTTTTGCTTTAAGTGATGACATCCTAGAATATAACTCTCATGTCCAATGGGTCCCTACCATATATAAAACTAAAAAGAGTTTTGTATTCTGCGCCTAAATTAAAAATACAGGTGATATTTCTATCTCAGTTAGAGGGCCTTCTGGTAGCCCCTTCTCTTTCAGAGGTACTAGGGACTTGCAAGAGGGCCTTTTCTGTGGTGGCCCCTAGACTCTGGAACAGCCTCCCTCTTGAGGTTCGCCAGGCGCCTACACTGTATAGTTTTCGGCGCCTGGTGAAAACATAGCTTTTGCTTCTTAAACAGCTTCCTCAGGGTGCTGTCCTGTTAGGGAGGGAGGATGGGGGTTATATTTTAAATTATATTTTAGTATTCAATATGTTTTATTCTTATTGTAACCCTCCGTGGGGCCATTGGGTGAAGGGCAGGCTATAAATTTCTTTAAATAAATAATAAAGGAGGAACCAGAGCTCCTGTGTCTTGGAAGGGGGTTAGACCTGAAGAAGGAAGAAGGTTTTAAACTCGGAATGAATCTCTCTGGCTATGCGCAACCAGGGCCAGAAGAGAATGCAGTGTTGCTTATGAAAGAGCTGAGCCCTGCTAAACCATACGAGGGGGGTGTTTTGTTCCCTGCCCCCTCCAGGAGTGTTTTTCCAAGGCTCTCAGGACCTCGCTTGCCTATTAGTGACACTCCAGAGGAGGCTGGAGTCTAAGGGTCTAAACCCAAAGGAGGCAATGCGTTCTCCGCCCAAGGGTCAGCCAAAAGCCACGGTCCCCTTGGACACAGATTTCCCTTTTAATGCAGGGTTTAAAAAGGGAGCGACTCAAAAATTCGGACGCAAATTGAACGTTACAACATTCATACAAATGCCAACGTTTTGGAGCATTCGAGCGAATAGTTTGTACATTTGTTAAGCTGGAGATGCATATTGGATACCTACTGATACATAGGCGTTGGTCGGGGGTGTATTTTTTTTGCGTTCGGATCCGAGCCGAATCGAATGTCAAAGCATTTGATTCGGATATTTAAGATCCGAACGTCAAAAAAAATCCTATTCTGATCCTAACATTCGAATCCATACATTCGAATGTTAGATTTGTAACATTCGAGGTGGGGCTGTGAGAAATCAGAAGAGATCTGTGATTAGCCCAAGGTCATCCCGCTGGCTTCGTTGGGGGAGGGAGGAATCGAACCCGGCATTCCCAGTCCAACTCCTTAACCACTTGATCAGACTGGCTACGAGATACAAATCCGGCGCCCTAACCCAAGAGCCAAGATGCCCTGTGTCTGAAAACAGTGGACTTAAGTTAGGGGTTGCTGAAATCAGTGGATCCACGTGGTCCCTTTGAATTGATGGCTGCACAGTATTTTAATTTATCAAATAATCTGGTGCCTCGTGTTCCCGAAAGCCGTAAACCAAACCGTGCCTGATCGTGTTCTACTGAAAGCTGTTACTGTTCGGGGGAATCATTCATGGCGAATTAGAGGAATTGGAAATCATAACATTATGACGGCTGTATACACGGTCTGAAAACAGAGACAGAGATCTCTGTTCTGCTTCTGTATTGATTTTCTGTTTTCTTACTGCGTTATGTGCACCCAAATGCAGCTATATTTAGTATCCTACAGTGAAAGCAGCAACTGTTTGTCCTAACCAGTTTCGCGTTCTGCTGTATTTGGGTGGAAAAATCAGATTCCCCTGCCCCGTTTTGCATCTTCTGCTGAATTTCCCCGTCCCCCTTGCTCTCCTATCATTGATTTAAGGCGATGAGCTGATAACTGTGTTTCCTGGAGGTTTCCCTCCACCGTTGCCCCGCTGCTTTCTCAAGTATACCAGCACAACGGGTACTTCATAAGCTTTTTTATTAGTTCATAGCATTGATTAAATGCAGGTCTGAGCAACGTGTTCACCTTTGCCTGGGCGTCGGAGTATACACCTTCCCCCCTTCTCCTTAACAATGACCGCGGCCAGGTTCCGCTGCGGTTCGTTTGGCACAGGGCTAGATTAGACCTCCGATTGCGCAGTGCTGTCCGGAAGGGCCGCTTTCACGGTAGCGTGGCAGAAGCGATGCAAGACAGACACTTTGGTCTTCTGTTCTATGTACAGTTTCAGCTTGTCTCTGAAAGTTTCACCTAGGAAACTGTAGATAAGGGGATTCAAACAGCTGTTGGAGAAGGCCGCGAGGTTGACAATGTGCCCGGTTAAGGGGTAGCTATGCCTGAAAGACTGGCTCCGTGCGGCATTTTGCTCTGTCCTTTGCAGCAGCTGCACGCTGATGAAGACATTTTCAGGCAGCCAGCAGATGAAGAAGACCAGGACCACGGCGAAGATCATGCGCAGGGCTTTCTGCCGCCGTATCCTCAGGCTCCTGTGCTTGTGGGCTCTGATGAGCACTCTGGCGATCAAGGAGTAGCACAGGCCTATGATGGCGAAAGGGATGATGAAGCCCAAGGTGATCTCCAGCCACTGGATCTCCTTGACGTCCGCAAAGCAGAAGGAGAGCTCTCCGCTGTGCTGGAGGTGCACGGCCGTGAAGGGCACCAGGGCGGCGGAGATGGAGGCCAGCCAGATGAGGCCGCAGCTGAGCCGGGCGTGCTCCATGGTGCGGAAGAGGTTGGAGCGCATCACCTTGGCCAGCGCGATGTACCTGTCGAAGCTCATCCAGGTGAGGAAGAAGATGCTGCTGTACATGTTGATCTGGAGGAACAGCGACATGAAAGTGCAGATGATGGTGATGTCGTAGTACTTTTCGTCGAGGTTGAAGACCTCGATCAGCGAGTCGGCCACCAAAATGAGGTCCGCCACGGCCAGGTTTACAAAGTACAGGTCCGGAATGGTCATCTTTTCGCGGAAGCTGATGTTCACCACCAGGATGAGGATGTTTCCTACAAATCCAATGGGAAAAAGGAATACAGTATAAAGGCAGGATAGGAAAAGGCCTATGATGTACTGCTGGTGTTCCGATTTATCCATGAGGCTGAGAACGTTGCTTTTGTTGCACAGGTGCGTTCCATTCAGTTCCAAATACGTGCCGTTCAAAAGCACGTGGGTTGCGGGCGTCCTGGTCATTTCCATGGTACGGTTCTCCGCTGGGTGGGTCACTCCCAACTCCAGGGCCACAGGCCTTCGGCTGTAGGTAGACCCCAAAGGAATGCAGAGGTCAGGGGGTTTGGGGAGGGGATATCAGGTTAAAGCTCAAAGAAATTCAGCAGCACCTCCAGTAGGCTAATCCACAGTATGGTGAGCGAGAAAGGATCTGTCTGTTCCGAACCAATCCTTTTCAATAACCAGGATTGCTTCAGGTATATGCATTGTCCTCGGACCGCTGAGAGGTTACAGGTCAAAGGGAAGAGGATCATAATAGTCCAGGTTTCTTCAGTTTAGTCGGTGGTAAATATTGTTGGGCCTGCAAATTGGAAAGGATTCACAGTTACTCTCCTCCCTGGAAGATATAAAGTGCCAAGCGTTTATGATCATGAACAGCCTTGGTTACCTTCATTCTATTCTGCAAGCTGATATTTTTTTGTGCATTTAAGCAGGAGAACCAGAAGTACATGAAAAGGCCATTGCAGGTAATAGGGATTTAGTGGAAACTGGTCAGCAGCAATGGGGAAAATACGCACTTGAGTGTGACTGAGAAATGGGGAGAGATCAGGAATACAGGCAATTTTAGTAAGAAATAAAGGATCAGCTTTCTGCTGTATCATGTTTGTTGTTTTCATAGATAATTTTAGTGGTCTTAGCAAATTAGAGTCTGCGGCAAAAATGATAGACCTTTGCAAACCATCAAAGCAAGCAGTCTTCCAGATTTTTACCCCGTTTTTCTCACTAGGGCTTTTTAAAAAAATTAGGACTGAAACGGATCTGTATAATTTCAGTTGCTTTTCATTTACTGTTTTGAAATCAACCACTCTGCAGTTTTTATGCTTTGAAAAGACCCATATCTTAGAATTGGAAGTTTCTGTGAGGATTAATGTTAAATTCTATGCAAAAAAATTATGATTTTTGTTTAGATAGAATACTGCTGCTGTTTATTATGAACTTGAACCAGATGTGATGAAAGGATTATTTTGGTAGGATTCCTATAGCATTTTCGAGCAGGTCAAATATTATGGTGAATAAAGTAGAATTTCTCTCTTGATACCTAGGTGAGGAAAAGAATATTATACATTTTTCTGATTTAATTACCTTAAAAAAGGTGTATGACTAGTGGAGATAAAGACAAGTCAGAATGATGTTTGGATCAGAAATGTCTAAAACTGAAGCTGTTTTTCGCATAGAGACTATTTCCTTATGTTTCCACAGGAAAACTTTGTAACATTGTGGGAAATATGATTTTAAACCACCCACTTTGGTAATAGAATTCATTTTGCATTGGATTTATATCCGTCGTATCTGTAGTTCTTGTTTATGATTTAGCTACTTGTCTTGTTTAAATAGCAGTGTCTTTATTACAGTAATAGACCAGTTCATATTTTAAAAAGCAATGAAACAGCAGTCATTGATCACAGTTATAAACTGTTCTAAGGATTTCTGTTTTCAGGGATTAAAATTTTCGATTTGCCTAATGGAAATTGCCTTGCATAAGAACAAATTTTATCACTTAAAAAAAAAAACACATTATTTTTCACCTTCGTTTGACCCACTGATCTTTCCCAGTATAAAGTGTGTGATTGGAGTGGTAAGGAAAGATTGAAATAAATCCAGGAAGGATAAATCTATCAATAGCTTAATAATTGGAAATGCATCCTGTCTTTTTGGAGATGGGAACAAGGTGGTTCTGTTGATTCTTTTGGTGGACATTCGCAATGTGGTCCTCTGCATATCTATTCAGAGGAACTCCTGTTGTATTCTTGGGGCTTTACTTCCAAGTAAGTATTTGTTAGACTGCACCTTGCAAGTCGATTCTAACCCCGTGAAATAGTTTTGTGAGTTGTTCTCATTTCTAGAAGAGAATTGTTTCTGTTTGTCTGTACAGATCAGCCTGAGGTTTGCAAGCGCGCATTTCCAGATGGAGACATTGATCAAAATGTAGCCAGGTGTGCTTGATCTTCGCCAACGCAGGGCTAAGAAAGATACTAAATTATAACTTGCCTTTTAAATTCTTTCTGAAAGGTGCTGTGAATCACTTCCATGTCACATTCAAAAGTCGCCAGTGGAAGGACACAATATAAAAATAATCTGACAGTGCTTTGATGGCCACGTTTTAGTTATGTGCTAGTAATATTTCATTACATTTTTATTTATATATCGCCTTTCCAAAAGAAATTTTTGCCCAAGGTAGTTTATACCAAATGGAAAAAAAATACAAAGCAAAATAGAATCATTACGTCCAAAAATACAGCAAATATAATCAACAATACGTTGATGGTACAAGCCTAATGCAGTCTAATTTGGGGGGGGGGGGGGAGTTCACCTTTGCCAAAGCAAGGGCGATTGTGAGTTTTGCAAGAAGGCTGCGCTATTTCACTCATTTGCTCACCTTTTTATGTTGATTTTCCTTTTAATTAGTATCATCTTTTTACCTTACGCTCCTGTGGATCCACGAATGTTACGTGGCCCAGAGCCGATGTTTTTCCGCAACTGATTTCTCCCCTTATGAAAAGTTATGAAAAGTAGGTGTCTGTTCAGATGATACGGATCTCTGCTGAGGGCTGTTCATGTTCTCGTGCATTTAGAACTGCCTAAGCATCGCCTGCTTCTTTGTTTTTTAACAAACAACTCTTTGAAACACTCAAGATGGTTTGCGGCAAAGAATACAGACCATTCTGCACAGGCTTAAAACGACGATGCTGGACTGAAATTGACCCTGTTCCTGCCGGCACGAGTCTCTTTACTCCTTCAATGTGTAAATGGCTTTTACTTGCACGTCGCATGAAACTTAAGTTGGCTATTTTTATTCCTATTATTTCTGCCCTCTTCCCCCTGTGGAATTCCGCTTCGTATGCTATCAGCGTGTGCATTTTGTCATCTACCCCACGTATAAAGACAGCCGGAAGAGAAATATTCATGCTTTTAAAAGTCCTCCAAGCGCCCATCAGTTAATAAAGTGGGATGAGATCCGTCCTACCCTCTCTGGTGAGTCTGGCTTCCTCCTCTTAACTTCTTGCATTCTTCGGCCAGCCCTGCAGACGTCCCCGGAATGACCCGCTGCGCCGTGGCACTTGCCACTGGCATCATTTTCTCGAGACCAGCTGGGGAGCCGTGAAGCGTGGGTCTTCTGGTTGCTCTTCCGAAGGTTGATGCAGCAGGTGGAGGACGGGGTAGCATCTGCTTCGAGAGGAAACTGCTTGACAACTGCACACACTCCACCTTGCGGCTGCCGGAGTCACTCTGCTGCCTGTGGGAAAAGGCATCCTGAACGGCTACATGAAAACCCCGCCGTCTGAGCGCAGGGGACTTGGCTGGAGTCCGTGGGCTCAGGAGACTTCAGCGTGTGCGTTTGGGAGAGGGAGGCAGAGGGCCGGCCTCCTTTATTTATATTAGATGCCCATCTGCAGAAGGCTGCTTTCCCCTAGCTTCACGGTCGCTGTGTTTCAATCGGATGAGCTCCTTTGCTGACCCTGGAATCTTCCATTCAAAAACAGATAGATCTGTCTATATTTAAAAAATGCATCACTGCACGTTCTGTTTGCTTTTTAGTCCCTGGGAGCCAGTTTGGTTTAGTGGTTAGGGAGCCGGACTCTTATCTGGGAATACTGGGTTTTGATTCCGCCCTCCCTCACAAAGCCAGCTGGAAGACCTTGGGCTAGTCACAGCTCTCTTCTGAGCTCTCACGGCCCCCCACCCACCTCGCAGGGTGTTCTGTTGTGGGGAGAAGAATAGAAAGCCTTGTCAGCACTGTGAGTCCCCTTACATGGGTGAGAAAAGTGGGGTAGAAAAGTCAAATCTTCTTCCTCCATGAAGCCAGCTGGGTGACCTTGGGCTAGTCACAGCCCCACCTACCTCACAGGATGTCTGTTGTGGGGAGAAGGGCAGAAGGTTTGTCAGCTGATTTGAGTCCCCTTAAATGGGTGAGAAAAGCAGGGTAGAAAAGCCAACTTCTCATAGGAGGAAGGGTGGGATATAAATGTAATGAGATAAAGTCAGTAAATAACAGATTTATAAATATCAGCATCCAAAGAGCTATCTACCATGCTAGTTTCCTGGGCCCATTTCTTTAACAATAGTCTCTTTCATTTCCCCGTGGCCGGTTGTCTCTGAAACAATGATGCTGAACACCCACCCACCCACCCCACAAATGTTCCCCCTTTGGGACACTGCAGGCTGCTACTGTTTGAATCATGTTCATTATTTGTCAGGCTGAATTGAAGACCTTAAAGTGTCAAAATAAGGTGTTTTGGACACCCTGAAAAGCATTTTTATTAATATATTGCTCAAAATCCACAGTGAGGCAGTGGAAATTTCAGCATTCTGAAAATCTTTGTTTTTATCCTCCCTGAACCAAGTTTCTAGTCCTTGTGGTGGCAAAGTGTTGCCTGAAAGTGTCCCTGTATAAAACATTAACAGCGTTAATTCTGGTCACCACACCTCAGAAAGGATATTGTGGAACTGGAGAAGGTGCAGAAAAAAAGGAACCAAAATGATGAAAGGGCTGGAATACTTCCCTTACAAAATCAGGCTGGGCCTCTTCAGCCTGGAAAGGTGGTATTTTAAGAGGGAACCTGATTGAGGGATATAAAATTATGCAGGGTATAAAAAAGATGGATATAAAAAAAATCTTTTCTCTTATCGCACAACACTAGAACTAGGGGGCATCTAGGAAGCTGAGGGGTAGGAGAGTTGGATCCGACAAGGGGAAGTATTTCTTCACCCAGAGGGTCATCGGTCTATGGAATTTGCTGCCGGAAGAGGTGGTGACATCTACCAGCCTAGGTGGCTTTAAGGAAGGATTGGACTAGTTTATGGATGACAGATGTATCAATGGCTACTAGAATGGATGCCCAGGTACATCCTCCAGGCTGGCAGAGTGCGTTTAGGGCCACTTGCTGGGATTCAAGAGCATGTGAAGGTTTTGCCCTTGTCTTCTGCTTGAGATGCCCATGGGCAATTGATGGGCCACTGTGTGGGACAGGATGCTGAACTAGATGGTCTGCAGCCTGATCCAGCAGGGCTCCTCTTAGGTTCTTAAGTTCTTAGCAGTAAAGCAAGGTTTCAGTGACAAAACATGAATCTCATAAAGAATATATATATATATATCACACCCTTGAGTAACTAAGGAAAAGTTGCATTTAAAACACACACACAGCACAAAACCCTTAATAAATGAAATGTTTGCAGAAAAAGTAAAGCCAATGAAGGGAAAGAGGGATTTGTAAATAATCAGATTTTCTTGGCTTAGCATCTCTATTACCCACCTGCTTATATTTATTTTAAATTTAACCCCGAGGGAATTGTTTATTTTTTAAATACCTTCTTGCTGTCCTGGAGAATATTTGGATCCTGCTGGGTACAGAATTCTCCCACAACAGCAGATCAGGCTTGTTAGTTTAAAACATTTTTATTGTTGTTATAGAGCCTGGAGATCACTCTTAATAGAAGCCTGTATGTTGTTTCTCCAGTCGTACAAAGATTTGCTGCTGGCTAGCAGGGCCTACACTGCAGCTTCCCCCACCAAAATGCAGACGTTAGACTGCAAATAAACCGATGATCCATTCTAGAGAAGGCTGAGGCAGTTAGCTTTACAAAGGGCGATCCCACACTGTTATTGTGCACTGGAATGCGTGTAGAGAGCCTTCCTTCTGGGCTTATTAGGGGTCTCCCACCAGCATGCAGAAGGGAGGCTCTTCGTATATTTGCTGGTCTGGGGTACTGGTCAGCGTAGAAATTATCTCAGATCAGCTGAAGACAGTAAATCGAAGTGGCACGGAAAGGGCAGATCTTGGGTCTAGAATTTGCGGGTGTGGACTTGAAGAGGAAGAGTTGGCTTTCCTACCCTGCTTTTCTCACCCATTTAAGGGGACTCAAGGCTGCTGACAAAGCTTCTGTTCTTCTCCCCACAACAGACACCCTGTGAGGTGGGTGGGGCTATGAGAGCTCAGAAGAGAGCTGTGACTAACCCAAGGTCACCCAGCTGGCTTCATGGAGGGGGAGGAGGAGGAGGAGGAGGAAGAAGAAGAAGAAGAAGAGTTGGTTTTTCTACACTGCTTTTCTCACCGACTTAAGGGGACTCAAAGCGGCTGACAAAGTTCTTATGGCCTCTTGAGCTCTTCTTAAGAAAGGCAGAAAATCAATAACAGAAGTCCCTCCTTAATAAAAATGTCAGCTGCGATTGGCCAGAAATCGAATGATCACCATCTATCGGATGCATTCAAATTTTGTGACCTGTATAAACACGTGCAGCAACTTTTCATGATTAATAGGCCTATCATCAATATTAATTTTTGATTTTAAAAAATAGTGTGTTTTTATTTTTTCACGTTTCGAAGGTGAATGTGACCCTGGCAGCACATGGTCTTGTATATTGTTTTTCTGATTATCTTGTCGTTAGGTTCGCAAAGAAAGGCTGTAATATTTGTGCTTCTACCGTCATGCTTGAGATCTTCAGTGTTGCTGAGATTTCACTTGTTGGCATTTTGTTCTCTTCCTACCATGAAATGGAGTAAAATTAGGTCAACAGCTGCGGTTTCTCCGAGTTCCATTTGTGGCTAGGTAACAATTATTATTATTATTTTCCAACCTGGCAAATGTTTCCCTGCCTTTTTAAAGGTCATTTTGGCTTCTTAAGCCAGACTTTAGTGCTACTAAGTAATCAAAACCCAGCCAGTGTCCAGCCCTGCATATGGGCACAGGCCTTGTACTATCTCCATTAGGTTTTTCAGGTCTTAGCCTGCCTCCAGAGGAGGGGTAAACCTGGAATATGCCAGGCCTATGTTTGGCTTGCTACATGTGTCCATGGCAATATCCCAACATGGCCTTGGGATATTGAGGCGATATCCCATTATTGCCAGATAATCAACTGCCAACCTCTATTTTTTAGTTTAAAAAAGTGAAAAGACTTGCCTTGGCCAGACAACAGCTCCTTCAGTCCGCCATTTTGGAAATAGCCACTGCGCGTGGCGTCAGCGCATGCACGCTGGGCAGCGGTGGCCCCGCTAACATTGCGGGTAAGTCCTTTTGCTTGCTCACCACGTTCAGGAAAAATGTATAACGTCAATAAAATCAACAGAACAACCTAACGCTATAAAAATAGCCCAAACTCCTGCCCAAATGGGCACCAAATGGGCATCTAATGGGCATAGCCCAAGGGCCTGGATCCTACTCTCTGAGGTGAAGATACTCAAGCCAAAGGTTCAGCAGGTAGCCAGATCTTTTGCCAGGGTGGTGTGTTGTGGTTTCGCCTAAGTGTGTTGCCCACTTGCCTGACAGGCTACGGGGAGGGAGAAATGGATCCCACAAAACCCTGTGAGAAAGGAGCCGAGGATTATTATGCTCAAAGGATAATCGAGCCAGGCCTGGATAGGAGACTTTGACTATTTTGGAAACCATAACATGATCAGCATTGGGTACAGAAAGTAGCACCCAGTGAGTATAGATGGCTGTACCCAGATGTGTTAACCTTTGTGGATCAGACAGACAGACAGACAGATAGTTGGCATCTTTGCTTACCCACCAATTCAGCTTAGAGACCACTACAGTGGCAAGGCAGAAAAGTTGGCCCTCAAATCAGACTTGGTTCTTAATGACTACGGCTGTGTTCACACTTAAGCTTTAATCCAGCTTCAGTCCACATTCAGAGTGAGAGAACACATCAGCCAAGCGACAAGCTGTTTTCTTTCCGTGGCAAGTAACTCAGAAAATTCACCTTTGGGATAGAGAATGTGGAAAGGAAATTAGTGATCACCTGGCTAATGTGTTCTCTCGCTCTGAAGGTGGACTGAAGCTGGATTAAACCTTAGGGGTGACCGCAGCCCATGACAAAGAAATGGCTCTCAAATACCAGATCTATAAAATAGCACGTAAAAACCACAAGAAGAACCGGATGGATACAAATAAAGCCACTGTGATTTACTCTAAACTGTGGTTTTATATATTACTCATATGTTGTTTTAGAATCTCTTCATTGTTTAGAGTAAATTATATTATTTGTATCCAGATCTTCTTGTCGTCTTGTGTTACTTCCTAATGACTTCATGAGCATATCTGCGCATGTACGCATGCACACATATACGCATGCATGCAAAAAAAATATCTCTAGGGCCAAAAAGTGGTTTTCCATTGCCTTGGTGAGCAGAGAAGCTGGGGTTGATTCTGGGCCTTTCTAGCATGCAAAACTGTGACAGATGTGTAGCTACTTCCTCAAGTAAAGTCCTTCGTCATTGCAAAAGAAGAAGGAGGAATTACCATTCTTAATAAAGAGCTGGAACTTTCCCCACATGACTGGAACAACAACCATGTTGAACACGAGATGCTTCTATGCACTGTTGGGGAAATGGTTTTTGTAGCAGTTGAAACGTCATTGAGCCTGAAACAGTTTAGAAACATTTATTTCGACAGATGGAGGAAGACCTGTGTTTGAGACACCTTTGAGTCCACTGGGAAAGCATTTGTAGCTTTTATAAATACATCAAAGGCCCATTCTTAAGATTCTGTAAAACTCTGGTGTAATCTAGAAACACATTTTAGGGTGGAAGCCTATCAAGATGAGTGGGATGGATGCGAGGGTTGGGTTTAGTTCTTAGCCAGGGGTTACAGCCTTGGGAATGAGTCTCGATGTCTTTCCCATAAATCAATGTAGACTTTTATCAGGTAGACTTTTTAAAAAATCAGTGGTGATTTTTTAAAAAAATAAGATAACTTCTTCAAGTCTGGTCTACACTTTCTCAGTCTGTATATTGAATGGTGCAGCCTGTTGATTTTCTCTTATGCTGCGGTAGAGAAGAAGGAGAGTTGGCTTTTATAACCCACTTTGAGAAAAAGGGGGCTCATTTAAGGAGGTCTCAAAGCGGCTGACAAACCTTCTGTTCTTTTCCTCACAATAGACACCCTGCGAGGTAGGTGGAGCTGTGAGGGATCAGAACGAGAGCGGTGACTAGCCCAAGGTCACCGAGCAGGCTTTGTGGAGGAAGGGGAGAGTTGGCTTTCATACCTCCCTTTTCTCACCCTTTTAAGGGGACTCAGGGTGGCTGACAAAACTTCTGTTCGTCTCCCCACACCAGACACCCTGTGAGGTAGGTGAGATTCTAGAGCTCAGAATGAGAGTTGTGACTAGCCCAAGGTCACCCAGCTGGCTTCTTGGAGGAATGCGGAATCAAACCCAGTGGCTACAAGATATGAGTCCGGCATTCTTAACCACAAGACCAAGAGTAGCAGATGTTCTGTTTGCAGGTTCTGTATATGTTCTGCATACGAGGTGGCACTAGCAAATATTAGCATCTTTTTAACACTCCCTGCTTTTTGGTTCAGCTCATTTTAAGGAGAATTTCAAACCAGTTTTTGATCTATGCAGTGTGTGTGTGTGTGTTTGAGCTAAACAACTCTGGCTGTGTGTGACCCTGAAATGAGTGAAGCATAACACACAAGAAGGTTTTCTTTCTGAATGATAAGCGACGGATGTGGTGGTGGGGAGGCCCATTTCTGTGAACCGGAACATTAGCACCAGAGGACTCCTTGTTTGACATTTTATGCCACGTGTAAGAAGTCAGAAATATGCTCCTTCTCGGGGTTGAATCCTGTCACGTTCTGCAGTCCTTCTGCTGCCCACCGCCTGTTTAGCTGCACGCCGCGGCGGCCTCCGTCAGCTCGGAAGCGTCAGTCGCGTTCGGGAAGATGGAGGGTCTGGTTTCTCTTCCCAAAAACTTCCCGATCGGCTTGCTTGCGTTTCCGCTTCCCCTCCTGCCTCTTCCTCGGGACGCAAAAGCAGAAGGACGTCTCCGGCAGAATTCCCAGCCCAAAGCTGGAAAGGATTTTCTTCTTTGGTAACCTGGTGGTCGGCGGGAAGCAGTCCGGTAGCCTTTCCTGTCTCCGCTTCCTCCACCTTGGCCGGCGCAAATGCTTGGGAAGGCGAGGTCAGGGCGACCCGCGTTCAGAGGCCGCCAGGGAGACCTCTGGGATTTCGGGAGCCCTGTTGGCCGAATGTCGCCTCCTGCAAACCGCCGTGAGCTTTTTCACGAGGTGCAGGAAACCGGTCCTGCACGGTGGGTGCAAGAAGAGGATGACCACCAGGCTGACGCAGCTTTCGCTGAACAGCAGGACCTCCGCGATGTTCATGGTCAGCTCATTCTGGGCCGTCCCGGCGCTCCTCTGCATTTTCAGCGCGGCCCTGCAGAGGATCATCACGTTGTAGAACAGACGGAACGCGAACGTCGTCAGCGAAACAACCAGGACGGCCCAGAAGGAGTGGGCGCCTTGCCTTGAAGGGTGGGCGTCTGACGCCACGCCTCGGCGAACCGGTAGGATAAAGCACAGAAGCTCTGCCAGCGACGGAATGCAGAAGCCAAAGAGGAATTTGATAATCTCGTATTCGGGCCACGCGAATAATGGGTCTAGCTGGCAGTCCGTTTCTGCGTGGTAACTCTCTATGCCCAGCAAGGCTGCCACCATTAGGACGACGCAGAAGGCGCCCATCAGTACAAAGCCAGTGGAGGCGATGGGATTTTGGTGGACCTTGCTGAGGAAAGCGCTCCGAGGCGGGCGCTTGTTGATTAAAAACGTCAGCACCGTCAGGCAGAGGAGGTATTGGGAGCCGAAGTAGTTCAGATTGAAGAAGAAGGAAAGGGCTCCGCACTCCAGGTAGGAGACCCTCAGGTAGGCAGGCCTGGCCGTGATGGTGAGAGAGAAGAGGATGATGAACACGTTGCTCAGGGTGTACGCAAAAAGCAACACGTCCAGCTTCTCAAAGGCGCGCCGGACGAAGCTCCTGACGAAGACGGCCAGGATGATGATTCCAGACAGTAATCCCGTTGGCACAAAGAGTGCAATGTAGGCGTGCATTAGTCTGGATATCACATGCTGTGAGAATATGATGTCTTCAACGCTGGTGAGCGGATCTCGACTCTGGCTTGGATACCTCATCCATGTCATGTTATGGGGCGCCATTCTCCTCCAGAACGTTGGTCTCTCGGGGGCGCTGAGGACGGAAAGGAAGAACAATGAATAGCTTTAAAACTTGCAACACCCCGTAAGCCCCAAGGTTACGGAGACATAAAGTCTCTACGCCGGAGGCCGGTTGACTGTACTGGGTTGAGAAAAGACATTTTGACACTGTCCTTGATCGCTTTGGTAGCTAGGATTGCAGCCTGGGGGCAGTTTTCCTAGACAGCGGAAAATACCTGTGTATTTTCTGTTATGCATCAGGCTTGTTTCAGTGCTGTAGGAATTCTCATGTTTCTCCAGAGCATCCATCTAATTTCAAAAGTCTTACAGAAAAAAAAAGGGGGGGTTGGTTTGTTGGAAGTGCAAGGCTCCCATTTGTAACTTAACTGCTGCTGGATCAGGCCACAGGCCATCTAGGCCTGCATCCCATATTACATAGTGGCCACCATTTGCTTTGGGGCATCTCAAGCCAGAGGCAAAGGGCAAAGCCTTCACCTGCCTTAGACCCATCCTGCCTGTCTCTCCAGGCATCCGGGCATCTGCTCTGCATAAGAACCTAAGAAGAGCCCTGCTGGATCAGGCCACAGCCCATCTAGTCCGGCATCCTGTCTCACACAGTGGCCCACCAGTTGCTTCTGGGCATCTCAAGCAGGAGAAAAAGGCAAGCCTTTGCCTGCTCTGAAATCTCAAGAAATGGCCTTGGAGGCCTCCTGCCTGTCTCTGCACCCTGGAGGATGTACCTGGACATCAGTTCTAGTAGCCATTGATACACCTGTCATCCATGAATTTGTCTAACCCTTTCCTAGAGCTAGAATTCTGGAAGCCCTCGATACACCTGGGTTCCACGACTCTTCCTGATCTTTTCTTAAAGCTTTAGAGGGTGGTTGCTTTCACCATCTTTGCTGCTGGATTTTTCTGCTTTGGAAACCTGAATTCAGTGGGACTTTGGCATGAAGTGGTGCAGAAAGGGAGTCTGCCATAAGCACACTATTTATTTTATTTATTTATTATTTGTATTTCTAGCCTGCCCAATACCCGAGGGCCTAAGGGCAGGTAACAACGCTTAAAATTCAGCACCTTAAAACAAAAACAATATATATTAAAACAGTAATATCTACAACGACATTTAAAATCCAGCATGTTAAAACTAACCAAATATATAGTCAAAACAGTCCTACTTAAAAGTGGGGGGAAATGTAACCACATTTAGCCCAAGGCCAGGGCAAAGAGGTGCATCTTGACTGCCTTCCTGAACATGTACAGAGAAGGAGGTTACACACCTGGGGGCCACCACTGAGAAGGCCCTGTCCTGGGTGCCTACCCCTTTTGCTGCTAAGGGTGGTGGCACAATCAGGAGGGCCTCCCCTCCAGATCTTAAGGCATGGGCAGGTAGTATGGGAGAAGGCATTCACTAGGACTTGGCTGAAATAGGTGTTTTTATTTTAATGCATTTTATCTTTTGTCTGTTGTGCGCTATGTGGGTACTGGATAGTTTTCTTCTGATCAGTGACGGTAAAGTGGAATTGTTCTTTCTTTAATTTCTTTTCGCTCTGTTAGCCATGAGGTTCCTTTGGAAGCTCAGAACTGTGGACTTGCACCTCTGTGTTTATAGCAGTTATAAATTCCTAAAGATAGGGGTTCTGTAAGGTGACGCGGACAGTGAATGAACAGTAATGGGTCAATCATCTCCTGCCCTCGTGACTCAGTTGCCATGAAGAGCCATCGCTTTTTGCTCTTAAGTAAATAACCGGCTCGGTAAAAAGACGCAACACTTGTTTGCTTGGCAGAAAATGGCCGCAATAAATACAGAGAGTGTGATTTTTATAGGGCCCCCTAAAAGCCTCATTTTTGATCATCAAAAAGTTGATTTCCATATACTTAGAAGACATTGGGGCCAATGTTTCCAGCTTTCCTCTCCCTTTCACAGTGGATTGTGTTACAGAAAGGGGAGTATTTAAAATGATGTACAAAATCTATAGGGAGATTAATTTTTTGGAGGGGGGGGGGAGACTGTTATTAGAAAATTTTAAAAGGCAGCTTCCCCTGGCCATCCTTTAGAGTTAAATATGTTTTTGCATATTTGCAATTAAAAAAGGATAGCCTGCTATTTTTGCTCTTTCGTCTTCTGTTTCCTTTGTAATGTAAGTATTTCAGTTTTTGCGTTAATCCCAGATTTAATACTGGAGTCTTTTTTTCCCCCTTTACAAATCATTCAATAGTATGTAAAGCTGGTGCATTTAAACAGAGCGTTATATGTGCAACGAAGTGTAGGGACTTTGCCATTCCTGGGGTCTTCTCCTTATCAGAAGGACACATAGAGCCACATCTAATAATGGCCCGATGTTCGCCTACGAGGCTTCCCCCCCCCCACCCCCCGTAGCTTATGTCTTGTGGGCAGAGCTTTTTCAGAATTAAAATGCTGCACTTTAAGTGTTAATTTAAAGCTTTGAGGCTCTGCATTCTTAAGCGTGTGACACACAAGAGGAGCCCCGATGCATCAGACCAAAAATTCATCGAAATCAGCAACTCCCTTGCCCTGGTGACCCTGAAGAGCGCGTAAGGAGGGTGTGGAAGGAAGAGGCTTGCCCTGCATGTCACCTCTGATGGGAAGAGGGAGTCTGGATGTAAGTTCTTTTGGATCCTAGCTGGATTACCCTTCCTCTCTTTTTTGCGGGCTTCATGAAGTGGTGAATTGTGTAAAGTAAGGATGCCCACAATGTTTTTTGCATTCAGATCGAATCAAATGCAAGAAAATTAGTGTTCCTTCAAGTAAATCCCTTCGAACGTGGCCATTCACACGAACCCCATATGAATCCGTAATGAAGCTCTGCATGAATCTGTCAAAATGTCTGATTCGAATTTGAATGTCTGAATTTGGCCAGATTTGGACAAATTTCAAACGTCATGGATATCTGTGCACGCCTCTAGTGTAAAGGAGTTATTTGCTCTTCCTCCTCCTGCTTGTGAACAGGCCCTGTTGCTCACCTTAACTTTATTCTGAGGAGTAAGGCGAGCAAAAACTTTCTGGAAATTCAGTGGGAACAGTTCAGAGGAGAAAGATGCAAGCAATAATATACACAAGTGTAAAGAATACTCTGTAGACTGTTTAAAGGTTTAAAGCAGTGCAATACCTGCTTCTGCGCATCTCAAACAGGAGATAAAGGCAAAATAACTCCCTGCAAATAGCCTTCGAAGACGTCTGTCTGTCTCTCCAACCTGGAGGCAGTACCTGGGCATCTGTTCTAGTAGCCATTGATACTGCTGTTCTCCATGAGTTTATCTAATCTTTTTTTAAAGCTGATTTATCCAGGCTGGTTTATTATTGATCACACGCATATCATGGCTTCACAATAGGATTGCTTCCTTTTATTTCTCTCCATTTGTTTTTTTCTGCACGAGGCGATGAGGCTTTTGAAATAAGTTAGGTGGAAGAGAAATACCACACCTAACACTGTGAAAAAGGCAGATTTGGCTGAAGTGAAATTGCCCAGAAACTGGGAACCCAGAGCGTGCCACCTGCTCACCCCAAAATTGGAACGCCCCATCCCAAATGTGCAATGCAGGGGCAGGTAGATTTCACCCGTGCGGCATGAGCGTGGATTTCATAATTGGGGAAGCAGCAAGGTTTTTTCCTTCTTTCCTTTTCTGACAGCCGTTTGCCAACATGCGGCAAAGGATTATGATTTTGATGCGAAGGGGATTAGTTCCTTTCCATTCAGCTGTAAAATGAATTCTGTTTTGCCTCATATAGGGTGAATTAAAATTTCCTGGTGAGCTAGATGTAGAGAAAGATGGCTGATGAGCAGAAATGGCATTATCCTGGGCCGTGGCGTTATTGTAAGAGTAACACAATTCCTCAATCCCTCTAAATTGTTCCAGGGATTTCATCCACTTTCTCTCGGTATCTTCTGAAACCAAGTGGAATCTCACCCCACATTGAGCTGTTTGCTTTATCTGACCTACCCAAGGTGGACTTAGCTGAGGGCACTGTCACAGGTGACTTCTCCCGAGTTGTTCCATCAGGGAAAGCATCCACTCGTCAGGCACATAACAAACGCCTGACACATAGATATTTGTATATGTGGTTGAAAAGCTGCCTTATCTTGCCACACTGCAGCCTACATTCACTTCTGCTTGAGGGGAACACCTCCCCTGACAACTGTTGCTGCCCATTGATTGGCCACTGGTCTGCTCAACTTTCTTTCTCTGTGATTGATAGAAGGCCCCAGCAATGGTTTCTGTTCTGTGATTGGCATCATTTCCTTCCTTCCTTCCCTCCTTCCTTCCTTCCTTCCTTCCTTGCCCTATACCCAAAGGTCTCCCTCCCTCCCTCCCTCCCTTTCTTTCTTTCTCTACCCATTTTCATTTGAAATGGACCACTGCTCAGTCACTCTACTGCTAACATGCCTGGCTTTATTTATCTTGGCACAGAAGGTAAAAATGTCCTGGAATTCTCTTCTCAGGCTCAGACGCACAGCTAATAAATTATCCTTTGCTGCCAATAGATGGAGCCGAACCCTTTCCGCACAGCACGCAGGAGGCCGCGAAGATGGCAAGTGTGGCAGGGCAAATCTCTGGAGAGAGCCAAGACTCGAAATTATTTTCCCCCTTTGTGCATTTTGCTTAAAACACTCACGTCTGGGGAGTTCGGCTTCATGGCTTAAACTGACAGCTTATTTGAAAACTTCCAAGCTACAGTTCTATGTTTGGGAAATCTTGCTTTAAAAACCAAAAGGATTTTTTCTTTAGCTCTCTCCCCCCCCCCCCCCCCGCTTGTCTATTTGGCAGAGGGAGAGAAATGTGATTTTCATCTCAAGTATGCATGCAAAAAGATCAGCACTGTTATCATTATTATACTCAGTTTGCATAATTTAACCGTACCTTTCTTCGGAATTCTTTGCAGAAGAATGGGTTATTTTTGTCTTACGTCTGGAAGGGATCCTTTCCACAGAACCATCTTTAAAATAGAATTTCTTCTGGGTAGGGAAAGAATGTCCGTATGCATTTAAAATCTTTGGTGGAAACATCTCCCTTTAGTTTGGTTTTTCTGCTTTTGCCACTTACTTTCTGAAATAGTTCCACATTTGACCGCGGGAACGTTTAAGGATTCCGCCACGGTTTGATTTTGAACGATCCGTACAGAGAAACATCGTAAACCTTTCATAAAGTTGTTTCTCAGATGGGACGCATGTTAATTGCTGCCGTTAGAAAAGAGGAGAAAGAGGCACGACGCTTTCCCTCTCCTGATACTTTTTGGTCTTTTGTGATGGCGAAAACATTTTGCATTTAAAGCAAAGAAGATCACTTACCCGCGTAAGGAAATTTCCTGCAGCTACAAGAGGGAGAGAGAGGGAGGCTCTGTCTGTATAGTCAGTCATTTGCCGTTTCGAGGGGAATTAGGTTTTAATGCTTGCTTGGTTTCCTGTGCGTGGTGACGTGTTCGGTTAGACAACTCGAAGCACAAAAACCTAACAGTTCTGTAGGGAACTGGAATTCAGTTTCACATAATTCAAACCATACACGTTGCATGTTTGCAAGGCATATGGCTCCATCATGTGACTTTAAAATTAACATTGACCTAAACAGGGTGATATTTTGGTGCGCAGGAACAGAAAAGGACTGTTTTACACCGGCCTTTTTTTTTAAAAAAAAGTGTCTGAGGCCACACAGTGGCTTCTAGCTTGGAGGCTGTTCTGCATTTGAAGGGATGAACTCATCTCACCCGTGTTTACGGACGTTTGCAGGAGGCAGGCGGTTTGCTTTTTGAAATGATACCCAAAGAAATACAGTGTCATTTATGAAACAAATGGTACTGTAGCAAAATGTTGTAACGTTCTTGTTTCAGGCGCCACACGCTGCGTTCCATGCACCAGGAATGTGCACAAATGTTCTAAACACTCTAAATTCGATGCATCTCGTACATACCTGTATCCATTTGCATACAAAATGCGTACAGGTACGTATGACCCGGACGAATGTTGTCGGCACCCGTATCTTCAAATTCAAATCTAAAATTCAAACAAATAGATCCGAATGTCTTCTGTTTGAATCGGATTTTGTTGCATCCGGGTTCTAAACATTCGACTCAATTCGGATGTTTTGACGTGCGACCCGGATTGAATATGAATGCAGAAAAACCATTTGTGGACGTCCCTACGATGCGCCCTTTTCCCTCTCCGTGCTTTGCACGTTATCTGTGGGTGGTGCTGTTACTGTCCACTAAGTGAACAACCAAGAATTCAGTTGCATTAAAGGAGGTGGAATCAAACTCAACCACCTTAGAACCTAAGAGAAGGGCTGCTGGATCAGGCCGCGGCCCATCTAATCCAGCGTTCTGCCTCACATGGTGGCCCACCAGAAGATGAAGGCTAAACCTTCACCTGCTCTTGACTCCCTGCAAATGGCCTTTAGAGGCATCCTGCCTGTCTCTCCAACTTTATCCCTCCATAGTTTTTTTGAAATGAAGCTTAAAATGTAGTCTATTTGGATGGCATACTAGCCACTGGGCCCTCCTGGCTATGCCACCTCCTTGGGTCACCGGTTTGAACCCCAGCCTCTTCCCAGAAGTAGGGAATGGCAAACGGCTTCTGTATCTCTGCCAAGAAAACTGCATGGAGGTGTCTGTGGACGGTGGCTGCGGCTCTGTGGTAGAGCAACCTGCCTGGAAAGGAGGGGGCTGCCAGTTTATTCCCCAGCTTCTCCTTGAGATGGGATGGTGGCAAACCCCTTCTGTATCTCTGCCAAGAAAACTGCATAAATGTGTCCACGGCAATACCATGGAGGCCTGTCCACATGCGGACAGCAGGCTCCTATTCCTGGATATATTCCAGAACAAGGCTCAGTGAAGAAAGGGCCTCTCTGTATGTATTTGTATGTGTTTGAGAGAGGAAGGGGGAGGGGAGGGCACAAGTGAATGACAACTAAGGAGCAACATCTTGCATTAACAGCCCCCTCCCTCCCTCAAAAGTTCCTCACCCTGACCCTGGCTGGGTGCCAGTGTGTTGTGCCCACGAATGCTTTGGGACCTCCTGGTGGCAGTCCCGGGTGTTTATGTTTGCACGTGGAGCGTTGCCTGCTTCCTTGGGTGCAGCCAAGGCTGGTTGGTGTGCGTGCTTGGCGATTGCTGTTGTGGTTTTGGCACGTTTGTGATTGTCTGCAGCATCTCCCACTTGCCCAGAGGGGGTAAGGAGTGGGCCACAAGCTTCCTGTTTTATTGCTCAGCCGCTTCACCTTGACGCAACATGACCTGTTTCTACGACGCTGGAAGACGTGCTCAGGCCCAGGTGTCTCCTGCTTCCTTTAAAACAACAACAGCAACCCAGTAGGGATGCACACAGATCTTCCAAACATTCCAAATCAAATCAAATTCGAATGCAAAAAGCAACATTCATGCACACTGTCTGGTCACTTGGCCATAACTGCAGGCTGATTGGCCAAGTCCCCTGCAATTCACAAGTGGTTTTCCATGCACCTTTGGACTGGGGGCTTTTTAAAATAAAACATGAATCCGGAACAGGGATGTGCATGAATATTTGTCACATACGAAATTCATAGGCATTCGTCTGAGTTAGGACATTTGTATTTGGATCAAATGTTTCAATGTTTTGTTACATTCATGAACCTGGGCAGGTAGGAACAGATCCAGAGTGGATTCGAAGCAGATTCAGAGTGGGTTCGAGGGGATTTGACACATTTAGAGCAGATACACAGTGGGTATGTAGGGGATTCACAGGCGATTCGTGGCAGGGATTCAAATCAGGTTTGTATTAAACATTCGAATCGGATTTGAAGCCTACCATATTCGAAGGGGATCTATTTGAACAAATATAATTATTTTGCTTTTGATTTCATGCAAATTGAACATGAATATCCACTCCAATTTGAATGTTTAGAATCCGAATCTGATCCGAATTGAATAGATTCGAATCTATTCGAGTGTTAGATTCGAATATGAAAATACAAATGTTGACAACATTTTTATTATATGTATCTGTGCGCATTTCATACACATCCCATTATTTCCTGTATTCGTTCCATACTATCAGCACAAAGGCGTGCAGATGCATATGAGATTTGTACAGATACATTTGTAATGTGCACGTATCTCCACTTTTAAAATGTTTCAAATCATTTGAACGAATGTTTTGCAACATTCGAAATTGGTTTCAATATCTAAATTCAAAGGTGTAGATATTCTATTCGAATTCGAATGTCCACATTCAATCAAATTTAGAATGTTTACAACATCTGTGCGCATCCCTTGGGTTGGGGGCTTCTAAGGGTGGCTTTAAATCATGGAAATTTCCTCCAAAGTGTGTATAAATTTTAGGAGGAAACTCCAAAGTTTGAGATTCCAACGTGGGTAATTATTACCTTTATCTCTGGACCGGAGAGCTCTTGTTCAGTGCGGGTTGTTCCGTCACCCTCAGCAGTTAGGCGGGTGGGCACCCGGGGGAGGGCCTTCTCTGTAGTGGCCCCCTGGCTATGGACTGGCCTTCCCTCTGGAGGCGCATCCAGGCCCCTTATCTATTTATGTTTAGAAAGACACACCTCTTTAACCAGGCCTTTGGCTAAATAGACCTTCGGGTATGGGGTGGGATAGAAATGGAAATAAATAAATAAATAAATAAATAAATAAATAAATAAATATTGCTTGCATTTCCCCACTGCAAACACTCCTGTTTGAACCATTTTTGTATCGTTTTTATCATGTTGGTTTTTTGTTTTGTTTTTTAAATGCTGTATTGGTTTTTACTGTTTGGATATGTTCATTTTTAAGGTTGTTAGCCGCCCGAAAACCCTCGGGTATAGGGCAGGATATAAATATAAATAAATAAAAAGAAAATGGAGTGTATTATTATAAAAACTTTCCCCCCACCCATTTAGCAGACAGGCCAAAGTGCGCCATGGTTTTGTAAAATAAAACTGTTGGTGCAAGTTAGTTATTGTGCGTCCTGGAATTAACCACAAGGTGGAGTTTTGGAAGAATTCACGATTTCCTTGTCCTTTTTGTGAGCTGATATTGAACAAGGGTGCCAAAGGAAGAGAAAATCAAAGCAAGCAAAAGTAATGCGTTAAAATCAACCATGAAAAAATAAAGAAATAAAACACTGAGAAGACAAGAAACAGAAGGGCTAATAACTTCTGTGGAAGTGGCATGCTGTCTGCTGGGGAGAGGCAAATTTCTTTCATGCCAAAGGTTTTGAAGGTAGCAAACATTAAAATAACAACAAAATTTAAATGACCAGAAGCAGCATCACTAAAGTCTAACGGACTGGAGGACAGTCCACTTGGAGACTCCAAAGCGGATCACAACGTATGAGAATACAAACACTAAAACATATTCAACAGGACTATTTCAAAGGAACTAGGAATAAAAGGCACAGGTGAAATTGGTGCTTGGCGCAACTCTACTGAAAAGCTATTTTAAAGCCAGGGAGCCACCACAGAGAAGGCCCTCTCGCGACCTGCAGCCCCTCATGCCTTTGGAAGTAGCGGAGCCACAAAAAGACCCCTCCCTTTGTGACCTTAAAGCATGACTTTCAGTACTTCACAGAATGGCTAATTTGTCATAAATATTTGAACCCCAGACAGTTTGACGGTCCTTGAAATGGGCTGTAAAGTGAGTAGAACCATGACACAGAGGAGGCGAGAGTAAATAATTTTATTAGTTTATTGATTTGACATAATTGTCTTCCCATAAAAGACTTACAAACTGTAAATCATTTTTTAAAAAACACTAAAGCTTACTCTGAGAAAATAACACTGTTAATATTAGCACTTTGTGCTCACTTTCTGTACACATAATGTTATACAGTACTCTTTTAAAGATCTAGAGCTTTAAATGGCAATCGATTTATATCTTACAAATAATTTAATATAGTATTTGAAATTGTCTTTTTACATCAGTAGATTTCTTTTCCATCTGCCTATACACAGGTATTTCTTAGCACGTTAAACAGTTTGGCTCATGTTTACATTGCAACCGGGAACTTTCGGGTCTTGAAATAGAAAGGCCCCATATTTGATGAGAAATGGGCTGATCTTCTTTTGTGGCCAGTATTACATTCTAAAAATTAGGTGCCTTCGTGCTTTCCTTTGGACACAACTCTTTTCCATGGTACAGAGGATGCAGCTGTGTTGTTGCATGGTTGTCGTTGTGAAGGCTTATTGGAAAACGTGCGGAACCTACATATAAATACGTGTGGGCATTCAGGGTTTTGCAATATAATGTGGTTTATTTAACCAGAAGGTCAGACGTGCTCGTGGACCCATGTCCTCTTTCGCCGAGTGCAAAACCTAAGCAAGTTTAGCGGAACACAGAATTGGGAAACAATCCCTTTATAAATGGAAAAATATGCAATTTAAGAGCAGTTCTAAATTGTGTCCTTTAGGGGTTTTGATCTTAGAGACCATAATCTCCCCACCCACCCCAATAATACTGCACTTGACAAAAAGTAACTTGCCTTTCTGAAATACTGAAAGGCAGTGCAACCCAAGCTGTGGCCCGCAGACCTGGGGTGAGTGCAATTGAACTTAATCTGCAAATAATAACTATCATCATCATCATAATAATAATAAATGGTTTGATGTGCAAGAGAAACTGGCCGGTTGACCAGGTAAACCAGAAGGGCAAGTTCTTGGAAGTTCAACCTCGCCTGTTTTATCTTGATTCAGAAATCTTTTCGTGGACCTGGGGAGGTGGGAAAGTGGCTGCCCCGGTCACACCTGCAACAGATCCAAAGTGGATTCGAAGTGGATTGAGAGCAGATTCAAAGTGGATCCTGGGCAGATTTGCCGCGTTCAGAGCGGATACATAGCAGATTTATATGCGATTTGTATCAGATGTTCATACCAAATTCGAATCCTACCACATTCAAAGGGATCTATTTGAATGAATAGCAGTTTCCTGCAAAAAAAATGTGTTCACATCCCTAATCCTGAATATTTTCATTGTAGGAGAAAAACCAGCTGAGCTTAATGGAAAGTCCGGCCTGTGAATAAAGACAGACGGAGCCCAGAGCAAACAGTAAATCGTTAATAACAAAATTGCATAGTTATTTACGGCTGCCTGTTAGTGAAAGTTCAACACAGGTAGCCCGAGGAAGGAATTAAACAGCTGGTGAGGTTCTATGCACTGGGGCATTTAAAAAGGAAATTCCATCCTTAAGGTACCTCCTGTTCTTAGAAGGTTCAGGGAGCTGGAAATATTCATAGACCAAATGCATTGGCGGAAGTCTTTTCCGGCTAAGGAGGAACCCAGTGGTGGGGGGAATTGGAGCATAGAGTTGTGAACTTTGCTGCTGATGGATTTGTGAGCTCCAGTGCTTAAGCCCAGAAAAGGACTGTTGTGATCCGTGTGGTCCTTATGCAAGACTATGTAATAAATACCTGCTGTAGAGCAGTTTATCAGCTCTTCGAATCATGTAATTTTACCTTGATTTTGTTGAGCTGTTTCCCCCTTTCCTTTGCGAAGAAAAGCTGGTAAAACAACCCTACAGGGTTCTGGTTTTGAGTCTGTAACCCTAACTGAGCATCATGAAACGTTTGACCCAACCACGATCTCTCAGGCTGCTGCTCTGGTTCTCATCTCCATCTGCCTCTCACTGCACCACAGCACTGAAAACCTAAAGCTCTAGAGCCATGCGCAGAGCTAACATCTAGCCTCAGCTCCGCTCAGAACAATCTTCAAGCCTGTGAAGTTTCTGATGGAGCCATGTAACCAAGGCCGCCGACAGACGGCAGCTAAATATTATGGGATATAATGATATCCTGGAAGGAAGCACTTCTGGAACAGTGGCTATGTGCCCAGAAGGCTGGGCGACCAAACAGGGTAAGAAGAAGAACCACAGTTGGCTTTTCTACCCCGCTTTTCTCACCCATTTAAGGGGACTCAAAGCGGCTGACAAACCTTCTGTTCTTCCCCTCACAACAGACACCCTGTGAGGTTGGTGGGGCTGTGAGAGCTCAGAAGAGAGCTGTGACTAGCCCAAGGTCACCCAGCTGGCTTCATAGGGGAGGGCGGAATTGAGCCCGGTATTCTCAGATAAGAGTCCGGTTCCCTAACCACTAGACCAAACTGGCCTAGGACTTACCTAAACTGGACGCTTGTTCCCGTGATACCACCTTGGATCTTGGCTCCGCTTTGGCCTCACACGTGTGTGGTGTCTATTTCCAAAATGGCGGATCACGGGAGCAGTCATCCGGATGAGGTGAGTGCTTCTGTTAATGCTGTTGCAGGATATCACCCCAGTATCCTAAGCAAGGCTATGTTGGGATTGCTGTGGAGATGTATGGCAGTCTGAACATAGCCTCAGGATAACTCTGGATTTTACACCTTCTCTGGAGGCAGCCCAAATCCTATTGTAACAGCTGTACTTTGGGGAAGGGAACAAGAACCAGAGCGTATTGTGCCAGGACTAAATTCCATATTCAGCAGCCTTAGCAACCAGAACACCAGAGGGCTGAACGTCAGTTGAGCCGGGTAGAATATATTTTGAAAGGGTGGGCAGTAGGAATGTCTGCAGCTTTTAAAATACGACAAAATCAACCGGAATCCCAGCTTCTGTACAGGGCAGATTTGGGAATGGAACAGCAGATACATGAAGCAGGTGGAAAAGATCCACAGTTGTTTCATGAGATCGTTTCTTGCTGTCCCCCAAGAGTTGCCAGCAGTGCATTTGAGAACAGAATTCAGCCCATTTCTCTCTCTCTTCCCGTGGCTACTGATATCTCTAGTCCAGGGGAGAATTTAGTTTATAAGATGAACTCCTGGAATTCTCTTGTTTTTCTTTTGCACACAAAGGGAAACCATGATTTTAAGCCTGCCTTTCCTCTTCCAACAACTTCCTTTCTGAGACTGGCGTTCATCTTGTACATGTTCCATATTCTCTTAATGGTTACCTTTGTTCAAAAGAAACAAAAAGAGGTTCCTGTTTTGAGGGTTTTACTCATATCCTTCTCAGAAGAGAGGCTGTTGCAATGAGCACCCAGATCTGCCCATAAAAACATCTCCGTTGGCATTTGAAGCCTAGCGCCTGTTGAAATAACTTTACACACTAGACCTGGAGTCCTGAATTCTGCTCTCTGTGTTCAGGGCAGTTTCTGTGTTCTCTGTCATTTGCATAAAATGTAAACCTAAGAACATAAAGAGGATCCCTGCTGGATCTGGCCGCATACTATCTAGATCATCATCTTGTCTCACATAGTGGACCATCAATTGCTTCTGGGCTTCTCAAGTAGAAGACAGAAGCAAGACCTTCACCTGCTCTCGATTCCCGGCAAATGGTCTCTCCAACTGGAAGTGGTACCTAGCCATCCATTCTAGTAGCCATTGATATACCTCTCCTCCATGAATGTATCTAATCCTTTCTTAAAACTATCCATGCTTCAATCACGGCAATCATTGCAAAAAGATGCAGAAATGCAGAAAAACTGGGCTAGAAGAGTTCTGGTCCTAATATACTTCTTTAGCTGGGAATCCATGGCACAAGATCATAAGATTTTACCTATTCTCTTGCTTTCCAGTTATACCAAGAAAATGGTACAGTATGTTTTGTGCTCTTTTATTTCCCCATTAAAGAACTAATGTACTGAGGATGTTAATTTGGAGCAGTTATTCATTTCCCAAAGGTAATAGTTAACTGCGTGAATATTTGTGGACCTTAATTGTTAGGTAGATAATCTTTTAACCCTGTACATTTTAAGTTTTCTTATTAAGTTCATCATTAGATACAGAAATTTAATTTTTAAAAAAAATAACTGTCTTGATGTGACTTTTAAAAACTAATTGAAATGTTCAATTTGTTGTTAAATGCCGAAATACAGAAATCGTCAAAGGTAGACTATAACAAAAGATAAATCTGCAAATAATTTGTTATAGAATTGCAATTTTCTTTTAAAACATTATTTTGCAAAATTAGGCAGAAAATATTAAATACTAAAATAACTTTGTCCTTGATATGTCTTTGTTTAGAGCATCGAAGCAGCTAGATGGTTAGTGGAGGTTATCTTAACTGCAAAACAGCTGTCCTAACTTTGAAATAAAAAAAAAATTAAAATATTATTTAATACAGAACATAAAAAAATACCTCTTAACTCTACAAAATTACAAAGTGCTTGGGTGTTCAGTCAAAGCTTTGGTTGGCTCTCTAATGATCTTTTCCAGACAGGATTGCTAGAATGAAGCTTATGTTTTCTAACTGAATCAGTGCATCTAAAAATCTCAGGAAGCAAAAGGCCGTAACCTGCAGATAGGTTTCCCAACAGACCGCTTCAACCATCTTCATTACCTGCATAGATTAAAATGGTGAGCTCCTGATTTACAATGTAATCTCTGTGTCCTTGTTAGGTGGCCTGCCGTGCAAGAATCTCAGAGATGCAAATTTTGCAAACCGAATACTGGCCGACGGGGGTCCGTTCATTCCTGTGTGATAACTTGTTGAACGGCGGTGCGCTCATGGGCACACCCTTGACTTCCACAATGCACTTTCTTAAGTAGCCGCCTCAGTTTATGTGGAAAGTTTTTGCTTATGTATCGGTATAGCAGAGGCATGACGAAGCTGCTTGAGAAAGCCAAGAATTTTGATAGGCCCTTGGTAAAGTGTAATATTCGAATATAGTTCTCGTCTGCCGCTTTTCCTTGCATGCTGGTTAATGTGTTTACTAAGAGAGTCACATAGTACGGAGTCCATAGCGTGAACTGGGTGCAGACTGTTGCAATTAAAAGCCTGTGCACCGACGGATCCAGCCTTCCGGCGTCTTGGTCCAACGGCGTCGCCTCCTTGCGTATCCGCAAAATTAATACGAGCGCATACAGCACAGCGATGGCCGGAACGATGTAGCCGATAAAAACCATGATCGCATCCGCGGCTTCCTTGTTCTGCATTTTGGAGCATTCTATTATTTTTGTGGACACGTGGTTGCAGACGTAGAACAGGAGAGATGAAAAGCTGGTGAGCATGCCGCCTCCCCAGATGAAGCCGCAGACGTGCTTCGTATTGTAGACGCTGGACATGTAAGTCCTCGGCAAAGCGCGCTCTATGTAGTAGTCCAGGCTGAGCAGAGTGGTGGAATACATGATAACCAGGGAGGAGACGTTGAATAAGATCAGCAAGGTAATGTAGATCTCATTGTTGAAGTTCCAGATGGCCCATCGGGTGCTGACGGGCCCCAGAAGGTACATTGGCGCAATGGCGTTGAGGATCAGGCCAGCGATCGCGATGTTGACAAAGTACACATCCGGCATGGTCATGGTTGCCTTGTTGTAAAGGTTGACCAGCACCACCAGGGCGTTGTAGCAAAGGCCAACGGGGAAGCAGATGATGAGATAGAGGAGAGAGAAGATGGAAAGCGTAAGGTGGAAATCATGGCAGAGATGCTGCTGCTCCTCTACGTATTTGGTTCCATTGAAGGCTTCGCAGCTCCACATAGTGTCCCTTCGCGTTGGTATCTTCTCAGCTGGTCACCAGCTTTCCTAAATTGAGAAAGAGGAAGGAGATGAATACTGAATGCTTCCTTGGAACACTTTGAAGGGCAAAAGAGAGAGCATGGGTCTTTTTCCACCATGCTCCGTTAATCTGGATCTAAGAAGAACCAGATCTAGGGAATCGGTAATTTCCTGAATGCAGATCTAGTAGACTGGGCCTCTTAAAAATTTGCAACACCCCTTCTCTTTCCTGCCCAAGAATTACACTGTAGCTGTTTTTAAATTGTTTATTTGCCCAGGTGGGAAAGAGATTTATATTTTAAATGCATTTTGATACATTATATATTTTAGCTTTCTGTTGTTGTGACCTGCCCTGGGACATTTTGCTGGAAGGGTGGGGTATAAATTGTGGAATATAAATTAAATAAATAAAAGATCACTATAATGCTGTTGGTTTATGTTGCTACTATTCCCAATATTCTCTGAGGTTTTTTTCCCCCCTATAGACTGCTCAGTTTTTATTGCCCCTGAACACAGAGATTGACATTTTCAGACCGATAGAACTGTATTGATTGCTGACCCAGATATAAAGGCCATGTGCCCAGAACATGGCTGAACCGTAAAAAGCAGCAAAGTGCAGGCACTTAAAAGGACAACAACAGATTGTGTGGATGGCCAGAGTGTTTTCATGAACTTTGGGGTATGATAATTCCTAGATTTTTTTTTAATGGAAATTTGGAAAGGGCATAGTAAATATAAGAGAATCCCCAGTATAGTGTGGTTGGTTCAGATCTAGGGATGTCCTCGTCCTTTCTGTGTTCCTGGAATATGGTCTGTTTTCAGGTCTCAGGCTGGCTTCCCACCAAGGCACAAGAGTGCAGCATACAAGCCCTGTACATAGGTGATCCATTGTGCGAGACCGGATGCTAAACTAGATAGGCTGTGGCCTGATTCAGCAGGACTCCTCCAAAGTCTTTATGCATGGAAGACAGGGCTACTAGAATGGGTGCCTAGGTACCACCTTCAGGTGTGAGAGGCAGGTAGGAGGCCTCTCAAGGCCATTTCCAAGTATTCTGAGACCATATGAAGGTTTTGCCTTCATTTTCTGGATGAATATGAGTCAGCAATGTGATGCAGCTGCAAAAAAGGCAAACACCATCCCAGGATGCATCAAGAGGTGTATAGAGTCTAGATCACAAGAAGTAATTATTCTCTTTAGGTGAGGTCTGACCAAGGGAGAGTAAAGTACTGTGGCCAGTTCTGGGCACCCCAATTCAAAAAAGGCATTGACAAACTAGACTAGACCAAGTCCAAAGGAGGGCTACCAACATGGTTAGTGGTTTGAAAACCATGTCCTACGAGGAATGGTTGAAGGATCTAGAAGAAGAAGAAGAGTTGGCTTTTCTACCCCACTTTTCTCACCCATTAAGGGGACTCAAAGTGGCTGACAAAGCTTCTGGTCTTCTCCCCACAACAGGCACCCTGTGAGGTAGGTGAGGCTGTGGGTGCTCAAATGAGAGCTGTGACTCGCCCAAGGCCACCCAGTTGGCTCTGTGGAGGAGGGCAGAATCAAACCCATTATTCCCAGATGAGAGTCCAGCTCCCTAACCAAACTGGCTTACTGGAATGTTTAGCCTACGGACATGAAGACTAAGTGGAGATATGATCGTGGTCTTCAAGTATCTGAAGGGCCGTCACAGTGCAGAGGGATTGTCCATGTTCTCACTTGCACAAGATGGGAGGACTAGAAACGACAGGATGAAATTTCAAGGGAGTCAATACAGATGAGATATTAGGAAAAACTTCCTGACAGTTAGGGCGATCAGTCCATGCAATAGGCTGTCACGGGAGGTGGTGAGTTCTTCAAGCAGAGGCTGGACCTACATCTGTCTGGGGTGGTTTATGAAACCCTCCACTGAACAGCGGTTGCATGGGATGACCTTGGAGGTCCCTTCCAACTCTAGGATTCTAGATGCCCAGGAGCAATTGATAGGCCACTGTCACTGCTGGACTAGATAGGCTGAGACCTGGGGCCTATTCGCACTTGCTTTATTCTGGAATATATCCTGGAATAGGGACTTGCTGTCCATATGCTAGTGCAGGCTTCAGCCTGCCCAAAGTGAGGTCTGCCAGAGTCTGTATTAGCATGTGGACCACAGACCCCTATCCTGAGATATACTCCAGAAAAGGGCCAAGTGCGAATAGGCCCCTGATCCAGCAAGGCTCCTCTTGCATTCTTAAGTTCAGGTTTAGGGGCAGGTGCCAGTATAACCCCAGCTATAGGAGAAGATCTAGATTGCATTAATTTTCTTTTAACCAAAGTTGGGATGAGTTCTTCTGAAGGGTTCAACTTGATAGATGTTTGTAAATACAGAGTATCTCTGTTGCCTCTGAGCCACACAGGAATAACTTAGTTGTGGCGTCAAAAATGAATTGTGTGGGTGTGCAACCCGAAAATTTGGCCCTGGATCAACTCAGCCCTGCTAGTGTCTATTTTTTTTTTTTTTTAAGCACATGGACTTTGTTTGTGTTTTCAATTATGCAACGCCGTTCCATCTCCGGCACCCAGCCAACTCCGAAACTTTAATCAAGTGAAGAAATAGTGGGATAATATTTAAGATCTTACTTCACTCAAGATGATTTTTCCCTGCAGGAGATCCGAGCAAATGTTTTTGTAATTACGTTGATCAGAGCTTTATTTAAGGGTGTGTTATTTCTGCTTATAATGATTTCCTCTTTTATTAAGCTACCAGAATTACCATAAGGTACTTTATGACTCTTAACTTACAGCATCCTTAAATCTAACGCCGGGCACATGTGTCTGCGTTAACTTTAAAACTCTTAACATCATATTATTGTATTATATTGGTTTTGAGTTTGTCCCCACCATGGGCATAGGGGACTGGTTGAAACTCAGGCACAGGGTCAGACCAGGATGAGTAGCATCTTCTGGACTTATTAGGGCTACAGAATGTTTTTCACATTTGTAAATCAATCCCATTTTTCTCCTGCAAATACGAGAAGGAATACCCCTTTGTGCGCTAATTTAAACCAGTTTAATACCAGTTTAAACAACCATTCCATCGTGTTTAAAGAATACAAGCACTGTTTTTAAAAAAACCATTTTATACAATGAAAGTATGCCTCCCAGAAATTTTTTGTTTTATAAAAGATCGAGTTGCATTGTTAAAAACATAGGCAATTCATTCATTTCCCAAACTGGTTTAACTGACGAATAACTCCACTGCTTTTGGCCTGGCCGATCTTTCTTCTGAATTTACTGTGCGTCCATTCTGGAGTAAATAATCTGTAAATTGTTTGGGAGGCATAGAGCCCCCCTTCCCTCCTCCAGAAAACTAAACTCAGCCCTACAGATGGTTGCCCACCCTTCTATTAAGAAACCATTACATCGAGGGAGTATCCTGGATAAAAGGCATGTCCAGTTTAAGCCAACACACAGGTGAGGAAGCCGGGCAGCCTTGATGTAGGCGTGCAGTTCTCTGAGACTCTGCTTTGATCTTTCACTATAATTTTAAACGCCTCTGGAATGTTTAGTTTTTGACTCCCTGGGCAGAATATTCCATGTTTGCCCAGAGTCCCAGCCTGCCCCCGTCTCTTCCAGCGCCCCCTTGTCCTATCTCCAACCCTCCTGCCAGCTTTTTAAAGCGCATACCTTCAATGCATGCCGTGGGTTCCTTGGAGTCCCAGCAACGTAAACCGATAACCTTTGAAGCCTGGAAAGTTATTGCGTCCTGGTCTTCGGTTCCCCGCTTTGGGCACATTGTGAACCCTGGGCGCCAGGAGCGACATGGCTTTGCACGGCGGCGGCGGCGGCAGCACTAGTAGTTTTTTTCCCCCTAGTAAAAACTACCCACAGGTTTCAGCTGCTTCTCTCATGGCAAAGCGTGCCTGGCTCCTCCCTTTCTCTGTTTACAGCCAGTTTCAAGAAATGGAAGGGAAACGCTTCCTGACAGCGTGTTCTGCCGCTGCCCGATGGCTGCTTCCGATTGACTGGTGGAAAGCAGAGAGATTCCTGGAAGATGTTTTGGTCTCCATTTAAGAACAAGCTGCTCTGGCCCCACACCCTCCAGAGCCCCCAGATTGGTCTAGGGCAAAGCAAAGCAAAACATGTTTGCTCTTGGCAAAGTGAGCCTTACGAGAAATTCTTATTGGGCAATTCCCATATCCTGCCTTTGAGCTTTCACCGTCATTTCTTCAGTTCCTGGGAGAAAGGGATGCTTGTATTAGAGGGGACTCCACGCGCTATTATTTTTAGCAGATGCCATCATGCCAGACAGAAGAGGGTTTGGAGGTGAAGGGAAAGCAAAACGGTCAGGGCAGGATCCAATTCTGGCTTGCTGAATTCTGAAAATTCTCCCAAGATGAGGAAGATGTTTTGATAAAGCTGCCTGCCTTCACAGGCTTCCAAGCGCAGACTTTTTTGCCCTAATCCTGGTACCAACCTCCGCTGCAGGCCTGGAGTGAATAGAATGCAAATTGCTCCTGGAAACATCCACCTTAGTAGAGATAAGAGGCAGAGGGCAATGCCCAGGTGGAAAGGGGGGGCAGGTCTCTTTTTGCAATATGGTGGTTCTTACAGACAAACTGATTTGAAGATAGGTGGGCTATGTTAACATCTGAATTTTAATCCAACTTCAGCCCACTTTCAGACCGAGAGAAGGTCCTGGCAAAATGAAATGCTGTTTTCTTTTGGCTTTATCTGATTCAAAAGGTTGGCCTTTGGGTTAGATAACCTGGAAAGTAAACAACTCGTCATTGTGCTGGTGTGTTCGTCCACCTTAAGGATGGTCCGAAGCTGGGTTGAAACGTAGGTGTGAAAGAATCTTTGCCTGAGTTGACTTTCTACCCTTGCTGACAGTTCTTGCTTCTTTAGTTTTTGGCCTGAACAGCAGTTGCTCACAATAAGTGCAGTTACCAGATTAAACTTTGGCCGGGCTGAAATGTGCTTTTGGATTAACGCTTTTATGCTAACCACTGTGCCACATCATAAACTCCTGTCCCTTTCCAATTTGGGTATGCAGATGGAAGTCCAGGGTTTTTTCCCCCCCACTTACCTCCCTTAATCCGGACCCAAGATGATCCAGATCTAAAAAATGGGTCCTTCAACTAATCTGGATTTAGAAGATCCGGATCTAAGGAAGTACCCTATGCGTCTCCACGGGCACAGTAGCAGTGGGTGCTAGGCAAGCTTGCAGTGGAACACTGAAGCACCCATGTGGAGCATCTGTCTCTACCCAAGTGGGAAACATCTGTCACACCTGGGGGTTTTTTTTGGGGGGGGGAATGCATCTAATCCAGATTTGATGCCTGAAGACCAGATTGTAGACCCTTTCAGTGGGGTCCACAGGAAATCCAGATTATAGGCCCTGAAGGACCCATTTAATCTGGATTTCCCTAGTACAGGTGTGAACAAATTGGGTTCTAATGGGGTCTGCAGTGGAAACAGGGTCTTCCTGCTCTGAGCCTAATGGGTTCTTAATGAGTCCCCAATGGGTACTTAATGGGTACTTAGTGCTAGTGGAAAAGACCCTTATGTGTATGCCTCTGTGTGTTTGTGTATAGATGTCCACGCATGTCCTTCTTAAAACTCACAGCATAAATCTTTCCATTATAACTCATTCAAAGGTGCGTTTACATTGGTCCATTCTAAACCATCGCCGCGTTTTTCATATAATCAGTACAGCGGCTTCCTCTGAAGACTAATAGCTTTTGATGGACTGGTGTTTCAGCAACAGCTTGAAAACCTCTTTTGCAGAAAGTTAAAAGTTAAAATCTTGCTTTGCAGGTCGCTGGAAACTTTACTGTTCAAAATCAGAGGAAAACTGGACGTAGGGGAGAGAACATTTAACCCATAAGCGGCGTGGAGTTTTGGATGTTGTTGTTGTTTTAAAGTCTATTCTGTGCAGTATTTAAGATTTACCACCAATATTTTGTTTATGTGGACAATTCTCCTAGTGTTTTGCGCTGGGGAATTTAACTGCAGGGTCTTTGGATAATTTTGGCTTTTATTTATCCTCTGCTTAGCAAACAATGATATAAAAGCATTGTAGATCGTTCCTGGTACAATTCAGGCTTTCAGATTAATGTGTTTGGGCAGCACATGGTTTTGATCTTCATTTATTGTGCAGAGCTCCTCTGCCTGTTCAGTTGCAGTATCCTCGCTTAGGAACTCTTCACCATGTAATAAGGAAGGCAGATTAGGCAATTGGATCGTATTTCAATTGCAGCTGGCTGAGTCACCATTACGTATAGCGATGGTATTCAGCAGAGCAGAGGTAGGTAGGTGTGTGCCTGTGTTTTTCTTTCCCTTTTTGAATGAGGGTAGAAGAAAATCCGGCTTGGTCGAAGGTGTTGCCCGGAATAACCTGCAGAAGCCTTTGCTCAGAACTGGTCATTCATTATGGCACGTGTGACCAGCTGAGCGGATGGAGAGATCCACCTAGAATGCGTTAGGCAGGTCCATTAGTGCCTCCTAATGGGATGGTGGGAGGGAGGGAGGGAGAGAGGAAGTGAATGATTTGGAAAGGCGATTCCAGCTCCTAAAAACTGAGCATATTTCCCCCAGTCCTGCATTTTCCTCTGTTCCAACTCGCTCCACCGGTGGGTGGGTGGGTGGGTGAGTGAATGAATGAATGAATGAATGAATGAATGAGTATTCATTTTTGCCCAAGACCACACGGATAAAGCAAATATAAAATCAAAAAATGAGTCGATGTTGCAAAGATGGATGAAATGCAGTAAAATGATAAAATATGTGAGCATCAGGGCTTCAAAACAGCCTCTGGAATGTGGTTTTCGGATGGATATCCCTCCAGGCCAGACCTCGGGGCTGTCAATGGAAAGGATTCTTCCAGTGTTTCCCCACATTTGCTTAATGGGATGTTTTAACTCCAGGCAGGTCATAAAATCTGATCCAATCGAGGTTTTAAAAAAATTTGCTCTGTCACCCACCCCTGCCTCCAGGCAATTAATGGAAAGGATAAAAGCCGATCAGGTCCAAGTACTCCATAATACTGATTTTCTACATCCATTTAAACTGGGGTTTAGGCTCAGGATTAGCTTAGAAGCAGCGCTAGTCACAGTTGCTTGTTCCAGAATGTGTGGATTTATTTATTAGCATTATTATTTTTCACGCAAATGAAATTTAAAAGTTGAAAAGTGGTATTTCTGGTGCTCTGGACTTCCCAGTGATCTGACCCTTCAACTTTTCTTACCTCACCTTGTATTTTAAACCTTTGACTGAGCCTCTACAGCTGCTGTCCTTGTTTGCCCTGGGGAGGAAAGGGAAAACCTTGTTTATGGAGCTTTTGTGGATTTCTTTTTGCTGCTGCTGCTGCTTAGGCTACCTTGAGATATCATTTATTCCGCAATTGATCAGTTTACCAGTTAAAGCTGTTCCGGAACTATCACACATTGTCTAGACATTAGGAGGAGGAGGAGGAGAGTTGGCTTTTATACCCTGCTTTTCTCACCTTTTAAGGGGACTCAAAGCTGCTGATAAACCTTCTGTTCTTCTCCCCACAACAGGTAGGTAGGGGCTGTGAGAACTCAGAAAGTGAGCTGGGACTAGCCCAAGGCTGCCCAGGGGGCTTCGTGGTGGTGGCGGTGGTGGTGGTGGACGAGGAGGAGGAGAAGAGTTGGTCTTTATACCCAGCTTTTCTCATCAATTTAAGGGTACTCAAAGCAGCTCACAAACCTTCTGTTCTTCTCCCCACAATGAATGTTCCCGCATCTGTGAGTATTTGCACAGATCTGTATGGAATGAAAGCAGGTTGTATGCGGGATAACTACGGGATGTGTACGGACCCGGGGAAGATGCGTATGGGCATATTTCAAGTGCAGATTTGAAATAAAAATTCAAACGAATAGATTCAAATTTGCTAAATTCGAATCAAACTTGTTTAAATTTGAACTTTCAACATTCGAATCAAACTGAATTTTTGAGTATTAGATTCGAATCTAATCCCCAAAATTGCATTCATGTGCACCCCTAATTTCCTTGCTTATTGGAGGTTTAAAGTAAAGCTACACCCAGACACTCCTCATTCCTCAATATTTGGATATTCCAAAATAAAGCATGGATATTGCTTTATTCCAGAATATCCATGTATAGCAGAATAAGTAAGCCATTTCTGGATGCAGAAATCCCAGTCGTCACAAACACAGAGCGGCCTCTTTAATTTGTGTTTCAAAATCCTCAACTGATCCATCTGCAAACGCTTTTTTTTTTTTTTGGATCTTGGCCATTGAATTTGCTCTCACTGGATATACTGGTTATGTTGGACCTGTTCTGCCTTTGGACTGTGGCAGAGGCTTTTTGTGGTCACTTAATGACGCATTGGATTCTATCTTGGTGAACTGGGCACCTCCACGTTCTGTTGGCTGAACCCGCCAGGGCTCAGACGCCAGGAGTGGGGAAAGGGGCAGAGCCTGGCATCACGGGGCCATTCTCCATGCGCCTTCTGATGCCAGTTGGAAAAGAAAGGCAGGAGGCGCAGGTGGCGCCGCTCCTGGAACCCATTATGCAGAGCTACTTCCTGCAAAATAAAGCAAGGGGGTGCCAACCTAGTGACTTCGCAGTGCAGAAGATCGCTGTTCCGTATGCATGATGTATGCATTGCTGCTAAATCTGTATGCATGCCACACTTGGGGCCCTGGCATTCTGTAGAAATGCAATGAAGCTGAATCCCTTCCCACCTTTCTTTATGTCCATAGTAAGGGCGCTTGGTTTGCCATCATCGTCTTAATGTGATGTGTTCAGAAGAGGCATTTTGTGGTGGAAGTTATTAGGACGGCTGCTAATTTCCTCGCAGGCTTTGCCCTGTTTAATTAATCCCTGTAGAGCTGGATGCTTTTACTTTAGACGTGGAAATAAGGTTTGCTGAGTTCCCTGGACTTTGTACCTTATTATGTTTTCTGGGCTAAAGCTTTTCATAATATTTGGCAGTTAATTTAGAGCATAGGTTGTGGGCAGCTGTTGGGTTGCCCATCAGAAACATTTTCATAGGAACAATCTCAGGAAGGAGCCTGGAAGCTGGCTGGAATTTTTCCTGTGTTGTATGGTGCAGATCCTTAAGGTAGAGATCAGTTCTGCTCGTTTAGAACCAGAGATGTTGTGCACAGAAGTTTTCTTTGGATTTTTTGACACTCGGATTTTAAACACTCAAATCGTATTTTTGGATATTCGATTCAACTCAAATTCTAATGCAGAAGAAATATCCGCGCGCACCCCTGCCTCGGAGACCAGATGCCAAAGTGTGCTTGCTGCTTTTTGGAGGAGTTTTCTGCCTAGAATGGGGCTATCCTGAAAGCTGATCATCCGAGCACTGGCTGCGTTCCGGCTAGAAATTGGCTCAGGCACAGAACTGCCGCCCAGCGCAGCAGCAACATGGGGGGAAGCTAGCAGGCTGTCTGGAATTTGTGCCACTCAGAGGCTGACACCCACGTTCATTCTGGACCGCTTCCTCATTTTGCCTTGACCCAGGAAGGACTCAAGCCCCCCACCCCACCCCAGTGATGATGACAGTGACCCCCTGGTGACCCCCTACTGCTGCTGCCAACACCCCAATGCCCCTAGCTGAAGAGGACAGTGCTCCAACCCCACTGCCGCACACACATTGAAGAAGCAGCAGCCGCAGCGTTTTCTCACCCACCTAAGGGGGACTCAAAGCGGCTGACCAACCGTCTGTTCTTCTCCCCACAACAGACACCCTGTGAGGCTGGTGGGGCCATGGGAGCTCCGAAGAGAGCTGTGACTAGCCCAAGGTCACCCAGCTGGCTTTGTAGAGGAGTGCGGAATCGAACTGGGAGTCTATGAGCTGTGAGTCCGGCACTCAACCACAAGACCAATGCCTACCTTTTACCAGGTGAAGGGGATCTCTAAAGCTTCAGTTTGGGAGTGGCAGCAGAGGCCTGTCCTGGAAGGAATGGCGGTTCCTTGTCTGTCCCTGAGATAGACTATCTCTTTAGAGGGTGACTGAAGCCTTAAGGACAACTTCTGAAGTCAAGTTAGGGAAACTAGGAAATCACGTCAAAGATTTTGCAAAAGTTATGCACTAGGATGACTGTTCTAGCCTTTAAGGGGCTGTAAGTATAACAATTGCTTTGCTCAAACCTGGCAATATTTCAGGTCTCGCTCAGCATCAGAGTCCAAATACAGGCATCTGATGTGTCTGGCATTGCAAAAGCAGATTAATAATTCTTTTAAATGTAGGTTAGCGTTAAAGTGATGAGTCAAGCCTAATGAAGTTCCATCTTTTGCTCACCTTCTCTTTCAATACCTCGCTAAAAATGCAGTGGGGAGGCTGACTCTCAGGTGTCGCAACGTAAAATATGAAATCTCCTCTGTGCCTGCAGACGCGTCCATTGCATCAAAGAGTTGCTATAACTTTGTCTTTCGGCAGTGAGGCAAGAGAAATTATTAAACTGGAAAGACTCGAGGATGACAGGAGGCATTTCTAGAGAACTAGTTGCTAAGAAAAGCTGGATGATTATTAGGCGAGTGTTGACTAGATGCAGCATCTATCTCTCGCTTTCACAATGTCCATTCTTTGCATTTTGAACAGTGTTATCAGCTGTGCAATGCCTTTATCCAGGAATGCTGCGATTCTGCTCGCGGGCGGCTTGCGCGCATGACCGATAAAGCTACGGCACAATGTTTATAGGCTGCTAAAAGGCCAGGCTACTGGGCAACTTTGCTTCAGCACTCACCTGATCGTTCATGCTCGTGGGTCGCAGCGATTATGTCAGCTCCTTGGCAGCAGGCAGCAATGTTTTACTCCTCATGTTGGAACTTTCTCGGAGTCGGTTCCGTAAAACCTCCAATGTCTCATTTCTAGGAAGGATAAACAATAGCGGTGCTTAGGAAGGGAACGCTGGCTCTGCTGCATCGCGGTTGTTAGTGGCGCTGAGTCCGTCCATTCACGTGATCCCCCCCAACACAAACACACGCACACACACACACACACACACACATGCAGCATAATCCTTTAAGCCCTGGCTGTGTGTTCCCATTGGCGGAGCCCTCGGTTACAAAATCAAGACCTCCACCGCGATATCTCTAAGTGATTAAGTCGGGAGGGCGAAGGGGCATTAAATCATGAGGCCTGATGACTACCCGGAGGCTAGCGCCGCGTCTGCTGCAGCACAGAGAGAGCTGTGAGCCCTTTTTCAGTCTTCTGGAAGTGCTGCTCGTTGGAGAACCCTTAAACATTTATTACGGGTACATAATGAGGCCCATCTCACGTATTTCAGATAGGGAGCCGACACTGAAGCAGCCTCATTAGGAATCATCTAATTGTTAAAGATAGGAGTATTGAGGCATCTAGAATTCCTCAGCATCCTACTCCAGAAAGGCTCCTTTCGGGACCAAATGTCAAGCTAAGCACTGTTACGTTAATGCAAGATACTTAGGAAGAGGGTCGTTGTATAATGGGACTATCAGGTTGCATCCGGACATCTGTGTTTGGGTACTCTGGAATGAAGCATAGAGAAAGAGAGCTGTGATTAGCCCAAGGTCATGCAGCCAGCTTCGTGGAGGAGTGCAGAATGAGTCCCGGTGACGACAAGATAAACAAACCAGCATTCTAACCGCAAGACCAAGCTAGAACATATGCCTCTAGAACAGAAGTGTGGATTCCTGCTCCAAGAACAGGTCCAACCTTCAAAGATCCAAGCTACTGGCGGCAACAGTCATAATCAAGCATAAGGAGTGGAAAGGTTGGATCCCTAAATCATATTCACACAATTTGAGGGTCTCTCAAATACCTGCAGACCACTGGCAAGAGAGCAAATGTGCCTTGTTGCTATATAGTATTCTGGAACCATTAATGAGATGCAGAAAGACTAATGTGCCTGCTTTCCCTCTCATTTGATGTGGGCATGTCTCCTTCATTTTGCATACATATGACTGTCAGTTGCATGGGACATCTGGGTCTAGAAGACTGTCTGCTAAGCAGGATGCTCGCTTAGAATTTGCACGTTGCTCCTTCCCAAACCCAGAACCTAAAGGAGATCAGATTACAGATCATCTTTTGTAAGATGACTGTAGAAACCGAGGTTTACTCAAGAACCTATGGAGTGTTTTCCCTTTATTCCTAAGAAATAGGGGGGGGGGGGCAACAGAATTACTGTTGACTTGGGTGTCTCTAAAGGCCATTTGCAGGGAATTGAGAGCAGGTGAAGGTTTTGCCTTTGTGCCTTTCCAGTTCCACAATATCCTTTTTGAGATACGGTGACCAGAATTGTACACAATATTCCAAATGTGGCCTCAGCATAGATTTATAAAGAGGCAAAATTCATTGGGGCTTTTGTTTGTTAATTTATTTATAATATTTATACAGTCATTCCTAATACAGCACTGTGACTTGGTTCCCACAAACTATCATATGCAGATTTTTTTTTAACAAGCCTTGCAAAGTGTCAAAAATGCAAAAAGAAGGAAGGAGCCACTGAGCCCAGTGAGAAGAAAGGACTTTCTGAATCCTATTATGCATCCTCACTTTTGCAATGCCTTGTAGGAGACAGACAGGAAAGCTGACTGGGATCAGAAGAAACCACAAGTGGAATTCATTATGACCGTGTGAAACTGCAAATGGTGTAACCTTCCTGTTATTTCTCCACGGCAAGCCATCTTCTTGGAATTGTTCATTATGTAGATGTCTATAAACTTTTCTCAGCAGGTAGTTAAGGTCAGCATGCTTACTAAGGTCTACAAAGAGGGAAAGCTTTAACGCATACACCTAGGGTGTGTTCCCACCGACTGCAAATCTGGACAGGTTCGTGTTTTCAGCAGGGAGCAGCACCAAATGCGCATCGGGTTCTGGAGAGGACAGGAGCCACCACCGCTACAGGGTTCCCCTCTACTTGGCCAAGCCTCCTGGTGCCCCCACTGTACTCACCCTTTTCTGAACAGCTCCATTATCTCTCCCCCCCCCAAAAAAAAAGGCCAATCATGGAGGCAGTAAAAGAAAACCCACCTTTTCTGGTGAAAATGCCAGTCTTGGAAGGCTTTAGTTTGGTTGCTGGCAGAAAAGTCCTGTTTCAACAGGGTCCCCCCCCACCACCACCACCAGATTTCTGCAGGCTGGCGCTCAGGAAATCCAGGGAAAAGGGAAGTGGCATTAGAATGGGGCTTGCCAGATTCGGATTACTGGCCAATATAATGGGAACCCTGGATCCCGAGTTCGAATCCAGTCCAGATTTTAATCTCTTTGGGAACGCAGCCCTAATTTTGACCAGAAGACCTTTCCGCTTTGCCATTTCAAAACCTGCATCACCTTTGCACCTGGGAGGGCCAGCAAGAAGCGGTACAGAGTGTCTCTGCTGCAGATCAGAAAACCCCGATTCAGTTTTTCCTTGCCTGGGAATTTCTTCTGTGGCCTTGGATTAGTGATGTGCACAGGTATTCAAAAATTCAAGAATCCGATTTGAACTCGACAAATACCGGCATTCAAATTCCGATCGGATTTTCAAAAATCTGAATTTTTGAATTCGAACAGATTTCAGATTTTTGAATACTTTGACTGTATAGAACACTGTATATCGCATCTGAGTATCGTGTTTATTTACGCTTATAATACGCAATGTGAACATGAAAAAAGTGGGATGTGCGTGAATTCAAAAATCGGATACGAATGTTCCCGACTTTCACATTTTTGAGTCCTAATTGGATTTGAATCGACTCATATTCAAATGCAAGAAATGCATTAGTGCACACCAATACCCTGGATATTTCCATTTCCATTTTTATTTATATACCGCCTTTCCAAAAATAAATTTCTGCCCAAGGCGGTTTACAACAAATGGAAAAAACATATACCTTCTCCCTGCCTGATTTTCCCCCAGTGTGTTTTCCTGCGACTGGATTAAACCAAAGGAAAAAAAATAGCACCCCAGACGCCACCCAAGTGTGAGACGGATTCCAGGCTGGGCTCCTTCTCTCCCTTAAGAAAATAAGAAATCTTGGCATTTTGAAATCTTATCCTAAATATTTGGTAAAGAAATACAGTGGGAAGGGAAATTCCAGCTGATCACTGGCGTGCTGGCTGTTTCTGATGACTAGGTATGTGCCCAAACGTTCGAAATTCAATCAAATTCGATCGAATGAGGACATTCAAATTCGAATAGAATGTCTTCACATTCGAATTTAAACTTTCAAATGAGTTTCAAATGTTCCAAAACGTTCGTTCGAATCATTCAAATGTACAGATATGTACATACAGTACATATACAGATGCATTGCATACGTTTCTGTACGAATATCATACGTATCTCTATGCATTTGCGCTTATAATACGGAATGAAAATGAGATGCATACGAGATAAAACAGGATGCACACGAAATGCATACAGATACGTATGAAATGTACAAATGTTGTCGACATTCGTATCTTCAGATTCGTATCTAACATTCGAACGACCAGATCTGAACGTATCAGATTTGAATCGGATTTTTTTTGCATTCCGATTTTAAACATTCAAATCGAATTTGAATGCAAAACAACCATTTGTGCCCACCCCTACTGATGACACACTTGCTGAAATTCTTGTTAGGGGCCAGTCCGCACGATGCACCATCGCCACCATCCAAGGGCAGCTGAGAGCCGCCAGGTCTTCCCTAGCTGGGGCAGGTAAAACCTTGTCCACAGTTTGACCGCGAGCATCTGGGGAGCTCCTGGTCAGCACCATTCACACATTCTTCCGGGTGCAAAGCTGCAAGGGGCAGTTCAGCTATGGCTGCACCGTCATGGCCCATGGGATCACACGGGTCCAAACTGCAACAGAATACTTACATTTGCGTAAGTAGCTGGAGTAACCTTCAAACGTGCTCTTTAATAGCCGCGTCCTGCCAGTTCGGATTTGCAGATCAAAATACCAAGACCTAATCCCACCCTCATTCATTCCTGGCATGATTTGGAAGGGGAAGCCTTTAAAATAACACTTCATTGACAAGCAGCTCTATAATTCAGACATGCTTTGAAGCGAGATGGATTTCTCCCCCCCCCCTCCAAGCCCATATAATAGTGCAAGTCTTTGTCAGCATTAAAATGCCTGAAAAATTGATGACCAAGGACTCTCGCTTAGAGAAGAGATGATCTAACGGGGCCTTTGTTAAGAACAGTGTAGCGTTTGGAGGGTTTTCTTCCAAAATTTCATGCACCAAAATAATCACTACTGTTTCCTGCTCTACTGACAGCTTGTCTCATGCTTTGATAAGCATAAGCCTGGGCATTGGAGGCTGAGGCTGGGGCACAGACTTCGGTAATTTGGAAAATGTTGGATTGCTTGCGGATTCAGATGGTGGTCTTTTCTAATTACAGCAGCATGCAGACTATTCTGGCATCAGGACCTAGGAGAGATAGCAACTGGCCTGGATGTCTTTAAGAAAGGATTAGATTCATGGAGGACAGGTGTGCCAGTGGTTCCTAGAGTGGATGCCCAACCAGGGGGCATCTATGAAGCTGATGGGTAGGAGAGTCGGATCAGACAAGGGGAAGGATTTCTTCACCCAAAGGGTCATCGGTTTATGGAATTTGCTGCCAGAAGAGGTGGTAACAGCTACCAGCCTAGATGGCTTTAAGGAAGGGCTAGACAAATTTATGGATGACAGGTCTATCAATGGCTACTAGAATGAATGCCTAGGTGCATCTTTCAGGCTGGGGTGGGGGCGGGGAAGCAGGATGCTCCTAAGGCCATTTGCTGGGATTTGAGAGCAGGAGAAGGTTTGCCCTTGTCTCTGCTTGAGATGCTCATGGGCATTTGGTGGGCCACTGTGTGCGACAGGATGCTGGACTAGATGGGCTGTGGCCTGATCCAGCTGGACTCCTCTTAGGTTTGCATCTAAAATAGATACCTATTATCTCGAATGGATGCCTAAGTACCACCTCCTGATTGGAGAGGCAGACAGGAGGCCTCTGAAGGCCGTATTCAGGGAGTGAAGGGCAGGTGAAGGTTCTGCCTTCATCTTCTGCTTGAGATGCCTGGAAGCAATTGGTTGGCCACAGTGTGAGACAGAATGCTGGACTAGATAAGCTGCGGCCTGATCCAGCAGGGCTCCTCTTGCTGAACATTTATCCATATAGAGTCTGCAGGAGCCAGACTCAATTTTCTGGTTCCCAAGAGCAAAGGTATAGGCAGTCCCTGGAGTAAACAAGCACCGTAAATAGGAAAAGTGCAATTTTCTGCTGTTCCAGATAATAAAAAGGCACCGTTTAGCTTTTTTTTTTTTTTTTAATGAAACAAATCACATCCATCTGTGGGCATGTATGTAGAGGTAAGTAAGGAGATGTAAAAAGAGGGCTTCTGCCCTGGCATTGAGCCTGAACATCTTCTCCTAGGTAGCTAATTCCAGCTGCTTAGCACGAGCCCCCTGGCTGAACTCATTTTATCGCCTGACACTCAATACCTGACTTCTCTTGGAACAGGAAGAGGTTTTAGAAGGGAATACTGTATTTTTCTTTGCTGACCATTCCTGGTATCACACTGTGCAGTTTCAGTAATGTGGAAAGTGGGGGAAGAACTGGCTGGAAGAACAGTCTCCCCCGAACCATATGGTGCCCAAGTCCATAGGCGCCACGTTTTGTGTTCCTGGGGTTAGTGGTTTTCTCTTAAGTAATTGCTCCATGATTTGGAGAGCGTATCTGTTTATGAGTTTGGTTTTCATTTGCACACATGCACAGAAAAAGAAAAAGAAAAAAGGAAGCTATAAAACTGCCAGATTCAGAATATATTTATAAACTTGGCTTGCAAAACTCCTTTTATTCAAAGGTTAAGAACCTAAGAGGAGCCCTGCAGGATCAGGCCACAGCCCATCTGTGCTAGCATTCTGTCCCACACAGTGGCCCACCAGTTGCTTATGGGCATCTCAAGCAGAAGACAAAAGCAAAACCTTCGCTTTGTTCTCAGTTCCCTTCAAATGGTCTTTAGAGGCCTCGTGGCTGCCTTTCCAACCTGGAAGTGGCTCTTAGACATCCATTCTAGATAGAGGAGTGCTGCTGGATCAGGCCACAGCCCATCTAGTCCAGCATCCTGTTTGACACAGTAGTCCACCAGGTGCTTTTGGGCTTCCAGCAGCAGACAAGGGCAAAACTTCACCTGCTCTCAAATCCCAGCAAATGGCCTCCAGAGGCATCCTGCCTGTCTCTCCAACCTGGAGGTGATACCTAGGCATCCATTCTGATTGTACCTGTCTAGTAGCCAATAACTGCTTAGACCTTTTCTCACAGAAGGTCTGCGTCACAGGGGAGGGAAGAGTCCTGCTGTATGAGTTCTGTGCCCCATCTAAATCCAGCCACTAAATCCAGTTAGACGCCCATAGGAAGTCTTCAGCCATTGGCCTCAGGGTCATTTCAGCTAATATAAGCCTTATATGGCTTGAAGAAGAAGAAAAAGAAGAAGAATTAAGTTTGTATACTACTCTCCATCAGAAACCCAGAGCAACCAGCCCAGATGGATTTAAGAAAGGATTAGATAGATTCACAGAGGACAGATGTACCAACGGTTACTAGAATGGATGCCCAGCTATTGCCTCCAGGTTGGAGAGACAGACAGGACCCTCAAGGCCATTCGTAGAAGGTGAAGAGCAGGTGATGGTTTTGACTTTGTGTTCTGCTTGAGAATGCCTTTAACAGGAAAAAGGAAGAACATTTTTAAAGGAATTAAAAACTCACAAGCGCTCACCCCTCATCCAAAGGCAGCACGAATGGCCGAAAGCCTGGATGCTGAAACTCCTTAATGAAGAGGCCTGGCATGTCCCTTCTGCTGGTAAGTTGTCCCCTGGAGGGCTTGAGGGGCTTTGCCATGGCACTCGTAAATAGGCCTTGCCAACATCAGGGCATCTTTTCCAACATCTTTCCGGCCAAGAGCTTTGGCAGGTTAGCTTGAGGTCCGATGCCGCACACATGAATAATAAGAGATACCGGATCTCCCATCCATAATTCCAGTTCTGAGCTCTTCCTCCCTGACTCTGCCTTTCCCTATATATTAATTTATTCTCGAGAAAGGAATTGTTTCAGTTCTTCACGGCTCATCCGTCCTTTGTGTTTAATACCAGGGGAATATCCGGCGCTTCTTTTTAACCGACTCAGGTGAGCCATTTGCAAAAGTGTATTCTTTGCTCATCAGAATTGCCTTCCTTTGTTTGGACAGTTGACTGGCAAACAAGTTTTATGGAGTATGTTTGAAGTGCAATTGACAGGTTTTAATTAGCGGTCTTAAATCATAATTGCTTTTTGATTTTTCTGGTCTGTGTTACAGAAACACAATAAAGAAACACCTGATGCTATTTAAAAAAAGAAGAAAACAAAAAAACCAATCTAGCCAGATGTTCTTTCTGTGTGCTTTTGCTCCGGACCAGAGACTGCTTGTGTTTACGAGGCTGATGGAAATCAGAGGGCTCAGCAGGGCAGAATGTTAGAAGATCTTGACTTTGGAAAAGTTTTGGACAAAAATCCATTTAGTCTCAAAGGGCTGAAAGCCTGCAGGACTGAATGAGTGAAATAAGAACTCTGGGAGCCCTTAGGAAGGCACCAAAGTCTGGTCCTTTCTGCACTTGGCCTTATTCTGGAATATATCTCAGGATACTGGTCTGCTGGCCATAAGCAAATGCAGACTATGGCAAGCCTCACTTGGGGCCTTCCATAGTTTGCACTAGCATGCAGATAGCAGGTCCCTGTTCTGGGATAAATTCCAGAATAAGGCCAAGTGCAGAAAGGCCCTCTGTCTGGATCATGCCCCTTTTCTTTTCGTGCTTTGCAAAAATAGAAGGCAGAATAGTTCTATGTGCTGTCTTGCTGTGAAAGAAAACAAGAATTTATGTTGTTTTGTTGCTTTAAAAAGTTTAAGGAGCATGAATTCCACATACTTTCCCTTCCCACTCGCAGACACTGTTGTATAATATATACTGTTATTGGTTTATTATGTTTGATTCTAAACGTTGTTACCCTCCCTGAATCAAATTAGGATAGACCTATCTTTCCTGAGTTCCTTCCTGTCTGATTAACAACGAAATGTGCAGAAACTAGAGCAAGGGATACCTTGTACCCGCCACAACCCCTTGCCTGATGTGCTAAGGGAATATACAATCAAGATGCAATCCAAGTAAAGCAGTTTTTTAGCTAATGCATTTCTATTTTTCCTCTGGAAACCCTTTTCCGTGTCTCCCAAACTCCCTTACTCGGTTGTCCTTGGGACATATATGGTTTCAAAAAACTTCCTTCTGGTGTGTTTTTACTGGACGGAGGGGACACATCTCATAAGTTCCAAGCAAAGTAGCCGTGGATGTTTCCAGATCGCTTCTCAGTGGCCAAGACCGTTGCAGCAGTATTTTGGAGCCGGCACATGTTACGACATCTTACCAAGGGAGCCGTGAAGCTCACATTCTCTTTGTTGAACTAAGCTGAGCTTCTCTGAAAGGTGATTCAGAGGCCTTGGACTTGGCAACAGAAATCGTTCTATCTGCAAATGAATCTAAACATGCTCTTAGCTAATGTAACCTGACAGTGACTGGCAAATCGTTCATGGCTGCAGTTGCGAACACAGAACATCACCTGAACGTTGGCACTCTGGTGCCAAAGCAAATCCTAAAAGGGACTTTGTGCAGCCGGAACCCTTTTGAGGTTCTGGCAGAGCGTCAGGGTGGATGACTGGGCAAAAGGCAGCTCAGATTCCAGCAGCAGCAGCAGGTGCAGGGCCAAGGAGATGGCGTGGAATGCGCGTCCGGTCTGTTCCACCTGTAGCTCGTTTCTTTCTGGTTTCCTCTTCACTTTGGCTGGCTCAAAGGCCAGGGCTTGGCAGCCGGCATTGCTTTCGGGCTGACTTATGTGCTGTCTTCCTCCACACCACCTTACTTAGAGTTAGTTGGATCAGAACCGATGCAGCTGAGGCTCAAGTGAAACAGTGAAGGTAGAGCAAGGTGATCGGCCAACTCATAAGGGACCGGGGGGGGGGGGGGGAACGCGTCTAGCCATTTACCACCAGGAAAAGCGGGGGGGGGGGGGGGTTCCTGCTTAAAATGGATGCCCACTGAGTGTTCCTGGATACTGACATCATTCCAAGCTCATTCCTGCCTCCCTCGAACGGTTGCTGGGCAGCTGCGGCTGAAGAAGCACTAGAACCATTCCAGCAGCTCTGCATAAGAACAGTTCCTCCCTCTATCCTTCCTTCCCCCCTCCCCATATCCCTTTCCTTCTCCCTCCTCCCCCTCCTCCCCCCTCTTTTCCCGTCACCTGTTCCTCCTCCCCTCTCCCTCCTCCCTCCTCCCCCCTCTCTGCCCCTCCCCCTCTCCCCTGTCCCCCCTCCCTCTCTTTCCCTCTTCTTTCCCCCCTCCCTCTCCCCCTGTCTCTCCTTCCCCCGTCTCTTCCCCCCTCTCCCTCTCTCACCTGTCCCCTCTCCCTCTCTCCCCCTCTTCTTTTCCTCCTCTCCCCTCTCTCCCTCTCCCCTCTTCCTGTCCCCTTGTGTCTCCTCCCCCCTCTCTGTTCCCGGTCCTCCTCTCCCTCTCTCCCCTGTCCCCCTGTCCCCCTCTCCCCCTCTTCTTTTCCCCCTCCCCCCTCCCCCCTCTTCCTGTCCCCTTGTGTCTCCTCCCCCCTCTCTCTTCCCGGTCCCCCTCTCCCTCTCTCCCCTGTCCCCCTCTCCCTCTCTCCCCCTCTTCTTTTCCTCCTCTCCCCTCTCCCCCTCCCCCCTCTTCCTGTCCCCTTGTGTCTCCTCCCCCCTCTCTCTTCCCGGTCCCCCTCTCCCTCTCTCCCCTGTCCCCCTCTCCCTCTCTCCCCCTCTTCTTTTCCCCCTCCCCCTCCCCCCTCCCCCCTCCCCCCTTGTGTCTCCTCCCCCCTCTCTCTTCCCGGTCCCCCTCTCCCCCTCTCCCCTGTCCCCCTCTCCCTCTCTCCCCCTCTTCTTTTCCTCCTCTCCCCTCTCCCCCTCCCCCCTCTTCCTGTCCCCTTGTGTCTCCTCCCCCTCTCTCTTCCCGGTCCCCCTCTCCCTCTCTCCCCTGTCCCCCTGTCCCCCTCCCCCCCTCCCCTTTTCCCTCCCCCCTCCCCCCTCTCCCTGTTAACTAGGGTAGAGGGCCAGGCAGCTTGTGCAGTGTTTGCACCGGCTGCATCTCCTCTGAATGAATGGTGGGCCACTGTGTGGACGGAATGCTGGCCTAGATGGGCTGTGGGCTGATCCAGCAGAAAGGCTCCTCTGAGGTTCTTATGTAACCCAAAGCCAATCGGAGTTGTTCACTTTGTCTATTAGTGGCCATATCCGAGGACCGTCTCATCTCCGTGGAGGTCCACGGTATCTTCTTATCACAGGCCCCTTGTGTCCATGCTACCTGCTGGTGTCTTAGGACAGCTCAGGCAGGACCTAGGCACCCATACTAATAACCATTGATGTACTTGTCCTCCATGAATTAAGAGAAGCCCTACTGGATCAGGCCACAGCCCATCTAGTCCGGCGTCCTGTCTCGCACAGCGGCCCACCAATTGTTTCTGAGCAACTCAAGCAAAGCCAACACCTGCAAATGGACTTCAGAGGCATCAGGTTTTTTCTCCGTCCTTTGCAACCGTTATGCTAATATATAAATATGTGATTTCATGATCACAAAATTCACAAGAACTTCCAGGTGCAGTCTCACCGGGTGCAGACCTTAACTTCAGTACCAGCAGTACTAATAAAATGAACACCAGCCCTGCAGTGTTAACTGAACCAGCTTAGGCATTTTTAGCTATAAATCTCATTAAGAATAAATAGTGTTTATGGAAGTATTTGCAAAGTTTTTGGATGCCTTTTCCCTTCCCACTGTAAAATTGTATTAAATGAGAATCGCATGAGCATTTGTTTAACTTTGTTACATAAAAAGAATCAGTTGTATCTTGTCATACTGTTTCAAGAGTGATAGATACTTTACAGCTTTTTTAAAAATAGAAAGCTCACAAACTGCTTTGGTCCCTGTGCCTATTTAACATGTTTATTTATGTTGACTGTAATGTATTTAAATGTATTTATTGTAAAGATTGCCTAGGTAATGTGCTCAGTTAGTGAGGACAGGTAAACAGCAGGGCTTAGTTATTCTAATTAGCATAAAGGAGGGGGGAGAATACCCCGGGAGCAGCCAATCGGGGCGATGGCTCGTGCCAGGTGGGAGGTATTTAAGGCACCTGCCAAGGGAAAGAAGGGTTCCTTTCTGGGAAGATCTGGGGGTGGGAGGTTTCAGGTTATACTAACCTTAGGGAAACTTACCTGCACTGATCCATACTTCTTGGGCTGTGATAAGCCAGGTAGGGGAGACTAGGATAGCCTAGGGCATTAGGTAACTAAGGGGGCATCCCCACACACTCTATACTCCAAATTGAATCTGAATTCAACTCAGAACGCCCCCATACAAAGCCCCCAAGCTGGGCTACATGCGGAACAAATTGCCCAAATCTGCAGTAAATAAACTCCCCTTGCCAACTGTTCTCACTGCGATCCTCGAGGCAAGCTCGGATTATTTTGGAGGCTTGGGAAACACTCCCGGGTTATTACGGGAGGTGATTGATGCTCACATCATTAGCAGCCGGGTTTCACGTCCTGTGCTTGCTGTGCCTGTCGTGTGTGTTGAGGATCGCAACTGCTGGCCATTTTTAAAGATCCAACAACGTAAAAGAACTGATTGCCCCAGTTTAACAGGTAAAGGTGCAGCGATAAGGGGGGGTCATCTGGCCCTTGTCCCACGAGCCTCTTCCTGCAACCCTGATCCCACCCCTGCTCCCTGATTGCCAGCAAGCAGCTTCCAAAGTTAGAGGAAGCTTAGCAGAGAAGCAGAAAAGCACTTCTCTGCTAAACTGCCTCTAAACAGTGTAGCAGCTTTTGTTAGCATTTTAGCTGGCAAACTTCAGAAGCTACTTGTCAGGGAAACGGGGTGGAATAAGTTAACCAAAGACGCTAGAATGTTCAGAGGCAGTTTAGAAGTGCTTCTCTGCTAAACTACCTCTAGCTTCAGAAATGGCTTGCCGGCAATCGGGGAGTGGGGGTGGAATTAGGGTTGCAGGAAGAGGCTTGTGGGACAGCAAGGGCCAGATGACCCCCCTCATCGCTGCATCTTACTGGGGCGATCAGTTCTTCTATGTTTGTCTGGTGGTCAGATCGCAGAGAGAAGAGGCTCGTTTCTGGTTGATCACTGTTTAATGTCCAGCAGTTGCGATCGGGGAAGGGGCATCGGGTGGGATTTCCCTGCCCTCGCTCCTATCAGGAGAGAAGGGGTGGAGAAAAAAAGATGCAGTTTCCCAATGCAGGGGTTTAGCGCAGTTTGCATGGGGACAGGTGGATTCAACTTGAGCCTGCACTTTTGTCAATTGCAGGGGGACGGATCAATTCAAACTAGAATCCATATTGGGAATATCCCAAGTCCAACCCGAAGTAAACAGAATGCATGGGGACAAGCCCTGGAGAGTATGTGTGTGGTCTTTCTGTGAACATTAATATACTTCGCAGCTAATGTGTTTTACATTACCTTTGGACAGTAAGTGATTTATTAGAAAGCTAAAGAGAACACTACTTTTGAAGTGCTACTATAGCTTTAAGAAGCAGGGAAAGCGGGAGCCGGAGAAAGTGAACCGCTGGGAGACCGGTTAGAAACGCTTACCCCTTGCTTCAATAGAGAAAGGAGAGGGTGAGTTGTGCGCTCTCTCGCACGAGGTTGAGAAGGCACAGCCGGCGCTGTTCTTTTCACGACCAAATCGAAATATATTCAGGTCTCTTAACAGGAGGAAGGGGCAGGGGAAAAACCCGCCTTGGGCTGGGGGAGTGGGCCTCCACCGTCCCCAGTGGAGCTCCTCCTGTACTAGTGGAACTGTCTGTGGAACAAACCCAAATGGATGCGTTTGAAAATCATGACTGAAGCCTTCAGAAATGCAGTTTGTTTTTCAATGTATGTCCTGCTGGAGGCTTCACAATGAAAACAGCAAAATGAGGCTACTAATGCATGGAACACAGTGTCCTCCGGGGAGAGGGTGGAGTTACGTAATCGCCAGACTATTGTCAATAAATCAAGTTTCACAAAACGCTGTCGTAAAACCGAGAAAGTAAATCGACCCGGGCTTTATGTGTAGGTGGCCACTGACGGATCTCCCAGCAGAACTCTCAAAAGCCTTTGAACCAGATTGCTAAAATACGTTGGATTTGCACAAAGACGCAGCAAGAAACATGCTGGAAACATGTTTGTATTTTTTTAAAAAAGAAAGGTGGTGGAATGGGAGTCCTTCTGAGTTCAGGTTTCTGATCGAAACACCAAAAGCTCCCCGGAAAGAGACTTACCCCAGGTTGATGGCGAGCGAACCGTGTGGGTTTTTGTGGCTTTCTGCTCCGTTTCAGGGCGAGCTCATCTCGTCCAGCGGTGCCCCCGCAGCCGTTCCGGAGTTCGCCCCGCAGCATCTGGCATGCTGCTCAGCTAGAGAGGCGCCTGCTGAGTAAAATCCCATGTCCAGCTCCGTCTTCCGTCCTCCTCAACGGCATTCTCTCGTGCCCTTCATCCTCTGCCCTCCATCACCGCTGTCACACACTCCCCCTGTGTGTCCCGCGGTGGTTTCCCTCTCCTGCGGGTCTCACGTCCAAAACAAGCCTTTCCCTGCCCTGGGCTCCTCGCTGGTCCAAGAGAGCAAGGGAGGGGGGGGCGGAGAGAGAGAAAGAGTTGGAAGACCCTCAGGACAGCTGCCCACTCATCTGGGCTTCTTCCTAGACCCAAAATATTCTCTGCAGAGCTTTAGGTTGCTCCGAGAAAGGGGAAGTGCAGACAGCGATCAATTTAACTTTAAAAGGGTGAAGAGAGAAAGTGGAAAGCAAACCGAGTGCTAGAGTGCAGATTTAGTCCCCCCCCTTCTCTCTCTCCCCCCCCTCCCTCCGGGCCCCTTGCTGACTGTTTTTATTGATTTCAATCACTGGAGTCTAGCTTAGCTCTCTGAAGAAACACTGAGTAATGTGTTCTTTCCTGGCTTTCATTATAGAAATTCAATGCAGCTCGGTCACGCTGCCGAGTTTGCTTGGCAAGCTGCCTACTCTCTCTGGTCCTTCTTCCTCTTTCATTGGCGGAGGCCACGTTCTTGTTTCGTTCTCCAGCAAAGGACCTCAAAAACATCACAGTCTCCCTGCCACGTTCCCCCCTCCCCAAACACACACACACACACACAGAGAGAGAGAGAGAGAGAACTGAAGTTCTTCCAAGACTCGGCTGGTTTTTACCCACAGCCTAAAAAAAGAAATCGGATTGCAACTTGGCGTCGCTGTACAACGCGGAGCAGTTTGAGATTGCTAGCGCCCACCGTTCCCACCTTTTCCTGCAGAAATGGCTCAAAGTGTTGTTAACAATCAGGTGACTCCGGAAACAGCCTTGAAAGAAGATTCCCCTGCCTCTTCTTTCTCTTTCTGTCCTTCTGTGAACTAGCTAGAATGGCTTAGCATCTGTCTAGCAACTCCTCTACAGTGGCGCATAAGCAGTGTGGTGGGTTCTATTCCGGTCTTCACTGACGTCTCTTGAAAAGGACTGCTTTAACCCTTGGGCTGCACTGCCACGCTACCCTAAACACTTCCTAGACCAGTGATGGTCAACCTTTTGAGCTCGGTGTGTCAAAATTCGCAAGAAAACCTAGCTTAACTCGGGTGCTGTGTCACATCTAGAAATATCCATAATTTTGTGATACCTGTAGCTCTCGTAAAATGTTATATTTTTGATATATGTATTTTATTAAAAGCAAAACCAAATAATTATTTACATTAGTGACTTTTGTTGCTGAATTTCATTTGCTAATATTCAGTTGAAAGTTGGTATTTCGTACACTTCAAGAACAAGCAAGCACTACACGCCCAGGTGCCAGGGTGACCAGGTGTGTCACCCAAAAGGGCTTGGCGTGTCACCTGTGACACACACGTCATAGGTTGGCCATCACTGTCCTAGACTATGCAGCAGCGGCTACATAATAGTACCTTGTTTGGGGGGGGAACAGGATGCTTCTAAGGCCATTTGCTGGGATTCTTCTTCTTCTTCTTCTTCTTCTTCTTCTTCTTCTTCTTCTTCTTCTTCAGTAGTGAAACAAGTGGGCACCAGGGAGAGGGCCTTTTTGGTAATGGCCCCCAGGTTATGGAATAATCTCCCTCTCGAGGTGCGTCTTGCCCCTTCTCTGTGTATATTTAGGACGGCGGTGAAGACACACCTCTTTGCCCTGGCCTTTGGCTAATGTGATAATACTTTCCCCCTACTGCAGAGACTATTATTTTAATATTTAGGATATTGTTCTAAATATGTTGAATCTTTTAGTGTTTTTATGTTTTTCTGTTTTTAATATACGCTGGTTTGTAATCTGTTATTTTACCGATTGTTACCCGCCCTCAGACCTTTGGGTGTAGGGCGGGACAGAAATATAAATAATAAATAATAATAAATATTCCGAAATAAACCATATTTTCTACTTCAGTGCGCCCATGGAGTGCGCACTCTTTATGTCTTCCTTAGATTCTTGTAGATGATTGCCAAATACTCAGAAATCCATTTCCTTTGGTAGGACTTTGCATCGGGCTAAATTGAACACATCCTTCCTAATTTAAATTGCAAAAATACGAATGGTTTTTTTTTTAGCCGTGCAGACTGGGAATAATAAATGCCTTCTTTGTGCATGCAGACAGTAACATCCTTTTTCTTTACAGTAGTTAAACGAATCTTCCTCCTATGTGCCTCCTAGAAAGGCACATAGGCCTGTTTTATAAATTGAGTTCTGAATAATTTGTCTGGGTTTTCTGCTTCAGCTGCATCTAACGCAACCTTTCTCACTGTCTGACTAATCTAATTGCTTTCTAGTATTTTTTTTTCCCCTTAGAAAAAGAAGATGACAGCTACTAACTGGCTTTTGAGTACTATTCTGCAAAGGGGTGACTTTTGAATTTTTATTTCCTTTTTTAGGTCAGCTGTCTAAGTATTTTTTCATTCATTCTTTTATGTTCTTCTCTTGGAGTAAATCCAGGCCTACAAGGCAGATTATGGAATAAACACACACCATTTCAGACCCTGCTTTAAAACATATATCCTGAAGGACATATAAAAATTTGCCATAAGGTGAACAAATAAAATGAAGTCTCAGAAAACAGCTGCAAGTCGGCTCAAGTGGTTAGGGAGCCGGACTCTTATCTGGGTTTGATTTTGCACTCCTTCATGAAGCCAGTTGGGTGACCTTGGACTTGTCACAGCTCCCCTGCCTCACAGGGTGTTCTGTTGTGGAGAGAAGAGCAGAAGGCTTGTCAGCAGCTTTGAGTCTCCTTAAATGGATGGGGAAAGCAGGGTAGAAAAGCCAACTCCTTCTTCTTCTGAAAAAACAGATCACCAGGCCCTCGATCAGGCCCCACCCAGAGAGGTGGAATCATAGCAGAATCCCCCCCCCACTTTCTATACGGTGGCCCTTTCTCCACTTACTGCTAATCTGGATTAAGGGGCCTCTTAATCTGCACTTTAATGCTGATCAAGAAGACCCCAATCCTACTGTTGCAGCTTTGTCTGCACAGGATGGAGTCAGAGATCTGAATTAAAGAGGCTTTTACTCCGGATTTCCTGTGGGCCTGTTTAATTGGATCCACAAGAGGAGCAATGGCCTTGCTTGTCTTTTTTGGCCAACTGTGATTTCGAGATCAGTTTTGGTGTTGTGACTTGGATCTGTCTGTCCAGACTCTGAAGCACCAGCAGCAGCAGGAGTTTCATCCTAGGCAATAAATGATGGTGCATGAGTGATTCCACAGCCCTGCAGATGTTGGGAGAACAGAATAATGCGCCGCTATCCATAGTGGGGCTGCCGGGAGCCCAAACCAAGTGTCAACCTCCTTTGGAGTTTAATCTGTTTGTTCCAAGTGTAAAGAAAAACACATTGCTTTAGTTGTTGGTCTCTAGCATTGAGCAGCTCAGTCTAAACCGGTGTTTGTTTCTTTATTTAATAAATATTCTGCCTTGAAATGTGGACAGACTAGGGATGCGCGCAAAGATTTGTACACCGATCGAATGTTACAACATTTGTACATTAACAATATAAATACGAACGTTTCAGAACATTTGTGTTAATAATTTCAAAATTTGTTAAACTGGGGAAACGTATCAGATACGTATGCATTCATATAAGATGCATATCCAACACATATCAGATACGTATGTGTTGGTATAGGATATGTATCCAATATTTATGCGTTTGTATAGGGTACCTTTGTATTGCTGTAGGATGCGTATCCGATATGTATGCCTTCATGTTGGATAGTCGTACAAATTCAAATGCATTCATAACAAATGGAATCCTACCACATTTGAAGGGGATCTATTTGAACGCCTGTGTGTTTTCTAACAGCCGAATCATTACAAATGGAACGCCCCAAAACCCATTCATGCACCTCCCCGGGACAAACATTGCATTGCGCAAACGCGGAAATGTGTCCCATGGATTTGATGTTCAGTGACAGCGCGCTGCAGGATGCAGGGACATAGATGCGTGGAACGCACCATCCAGAAAAGAAGGCAGAGTGTGGTCGGTGGCCTTTCAAAGAGTTATGAAAATGCTTCACATTCTTGGAGCAAATATGCTCCGGGGCCTGATCCTCGCCGCCTCGTGGGCCGTGTTCTGGCTGGGCGCCGTCCCCATGCGGACGCTTGGCTTCCCTCGTGCTGGCTGAACACAATGCAGAGGTGGAGCGACATCTTTTTCGGATCCGCGGGTGCGACTGTCTCCCAGGCTAACGTGTTTACACAGGTCATTCCCGCTCTCTGCCGGGACTTTGCTGCAGGGCTACAATTGCTTGGTTTGTTTTCTTCCACTGCGGAAAACACATAGCAGTGCGGGTGGGAGGAAAGAGGTTTGTGATAGCGTGTGGAATGTGGAGGAGGAGGAGGAGGAGGAGGAGGAGGAGGAGGAAGGCAGGGACAGCAGAGGAAAGATCCATGGAGACTGGGGATGTGCAGATATATTTGGCCAAATCTGGATATTCAGATTCAAATTGAACGTTGGCACATTCAGAGATTGACATTTGAATTCAAATGAAGCTTCGTATGGGATTTGCATATGGGATTCTTATGCGTTCGTATATAGGATCTGTATGCTAATTATATGCAGTTGTATGGAATCCATATGCTATTCGTAAGGGGCTCAACACACTCGTATCGAATACAAATCCTACCACATTCGAAGGGATCTATTCAAACGAATACAAATTTTCTTGCGTTCAGTTCAACACGACGCAAATACAAAAAACAAATCCATAGGCGTCTCTAATGTAGACGGATCTCCTGCAAAAAGAAGCAGGGAAGGCTATTCTCAAGTGGAGGAATGGTCCTTTAATTCCAAAGCTCCCTGTGGTTGAAAGGGGGGAAGACGAACAGGATCATTACCTTGCTTTACAAAGAAGATTAAGTCCAGTGTTCCAAAGCCCTGGCAATAATCCTTGATAAACAGTTTTTGCAATAATCATATTTTTCTACTGCCTTTCTCCATGGCTCGATTGTTCTTTGCAAAGAGCGTTTCCTAAGCAAAATTAATGTGTAAAAATTATGGCTCTGGTGATAAAAGAGTTTCCTTGCTTCTGTTAGAAGGAAGGCTGCTACTCCTTCCCTGCCCCCTTTTCGGCTCCCGCTAAAGGATTTTCTTACCGGCAGACACAGGCCTGCGTTGGGGCTTAGAATCAGATCTCGAGCAGGAAAAGGCAGCAGTGCCACTCTGTGGAATTTGACCCCAGTATAGCCTTCACTTAGGAATTCAACCGGCCCTTTTTGCTGCATGCAATTGGGGCATTAAAGGGATTTCTCTGTGTTAAAAACATCTGCAGGTGAAGGTTTTGCCTTCGCCTTTGGCTTCAGGTGCCCAGGAGCAATTGGAGGGACCGTAGGCGAGACAGGACGTTAGATTAGATGGTCTGTGGCCTGATCCAGCAGGATTCTCTTTAGATTCTTAAAGATAGGTTCTTGGAGGGCAGGTGTATCAATGGCTACTAGAACGAATGCCCAGGTACAGCCTCCAGGTTGGAGGGACAGGCAGGAGGCCTTCAAAGGCCATTTGCTGGGATTCAAGACCAGGTGAGGGTTTTGCCTTCTCCTTGAAGCAATTGGTGGGCCACCGTGTGAGATAGGATGCTGCTTCATCAAGCAAGATGTGCTTCATCAAGCAAGATTTCTCTTAATTCATGGAGGACAGGTGTATCAGTGGTTACTAGAATAGATGCCTAGGTACTGTCTCCAGGTGAGGGAGACTGCAGGGTGCCTCTCAAGGCCATTTTCAGGTATCTGTGAGCAGGTGAGGGTTTTGCCTTTGTCTCATGCTTGAGATGCCCAGAAGCAATTAGTGGGCCACTGGTTGATGCTGGACTGGATGGCCTGTGGCCTGTTCAAGCATTGCTTCTCTTATGTTCTCATCTAGAACAGGTGCCCAAATACCACCTCCAGGCTGGAGAGACAGGCAGGATGCCTCTAAAGGCGGATTGCAGGTAGTTGAGAGCAGGTGAAGGTTTTCCATTGTCTTCTGCTTGAGATGCCCAAATCTGGTGGGCCGCTGTGTGAGACAAGAGGTTGGTGGTCTGGTTGGGGAAATGCACCAGTTCCTAGAAGTGCGGATCACTGTCTCCACATCTGATATGGATTTTCGAATAATTTGACTGAATACAACGTCGTACATTGCACCCAGATATCTTGTTTATTTGCGCTTCTAATATGGGACGCACTTGCGATAAAAACGGGATGCGTGCAAATTTGAAAATTGGATTCAAATGTTCCCAACATTTGTATTTTTTAGTTCAAATTGAATTTCCAAAAATCTGGATTTGTGGCGGGATGGATGGATGGATGGATGGATGGATGGATGGATGGATGGATGGATAGATGGATAGATGGATAGATAGATAGATAGATAGATAGATAGATAGATAGATAGATAGATAGATAGATAGATAGATAGAAGGAACACCTTCTCCCATACCGACCTACCCATGCCTTAAGATCTGTAGTGAGTCGAGTGGGCACCTGAGAAAGGGCCTTCTCAGTAATGGCCCCCAGCTTATGGAATAGTCTTCCCCTCAAGGTGCAGTACACTCCTTCTCTGGTTATATTCAGGAAGGCAGTGAAGACCCACCTCTTTGTCCTAGCCTTTGGCTGAGGTGATTATACTTTCCCCCCACTACAGACACCATTATTTTAATATGGAGGGTATTGTTAGATATGCAGAATTTTTAAAGTGTTTTAATGTTTATTGTTACTTCTAACACATAATCGTTTGTAATTTGTTGTTTTAAAGGTTGCTACCCGCCCTGTGACCTTTGGATATAGGGCGGGAGAGAAATACAAACAAATTAAATAAATAGATAAATAAATACTGTGAGAGTTAAATCTTAGTAAACATGTTTTGACAATTCACCTACCAGCCTTCGATGATGACTAAAACAGTATCTACATACTTATCTTTCCTGATTTTAATTTGCTCATAGCTAGTCGTCGTTGTTTTAATGATGCAAACTGCCACATCTAACTGGGTCTAATTTGGCATTAAAGACATGGGTATAAATGTTTTTAATACTGAAATCTCTCTCACGCAATTTTGTGTATTTGCTTTTGAGTGGTATTTGCTGTATTTGGTTGGTGCAGCATAAATTAAATTTTTTTTGGCGTCTTCAAAACCAAGCATTCTGTGGGGCAAACATGTAGCTTTATGTAGGATGAAAAAGAGATTGCATAATCTTAGATTCCCTTCCATAGGCACATTGCCTGTCATCATACAGGTATTTTCTAAGAACCTGCGGGTTGAGTTTCATTATTTTGTCCTTTAGGAAGTAAACCAGGAGAGAGACAAGCATGAAGATGACCAGGAACTTTCACCGGAAAAGAGGAGGATCCTAGAAAGAAAGTTGAAGAAACAGCGCAAGAAGGAGCAAAAGAAACTATTGAAAAAAGCAGGTGTAGCTAAGAAAGAAGAGCTCATAAAACCATCAAGATCTCACCTGGCGCTCGACTACTTAACCAGGTAAACTCAGTTCCTGTGAGCTGGGTGGTTAAAATGCTGGACTCATAGGTACCGGGGTTTGATTCCACACTCCTGCATGAAGCCAGCTGGGAGGCCTTGGGCTAGTCACAGCTCTCTTTCTGAGCCCTCACAACCCCACCTACCTCACACGGCATCTGTTGTGGGGAGAAGAAGGCTTGTCAGCCGCTTTGAGTCCCCTTAAACGGGTGAAAAAGTGGGGTATGAAAGCGTTATTTAAAAATGGGTCAAAAATCCCTTCGCCTGGTCCGGAGAGCCCATATTCAGAGAAGCCTGGACGTCATTACGTGACAATAACTCAGTCTCAGCAGGTATATCTGGCCAGCTGTTTCCATCCATGTTTTGGAACCCTGTGGAACCGCTTTCTCCTCCTCCTGGGAACACAATCCTTTCTGGTTTTGCTGACCTTTCTGAATTCAGGTTTTGTAAAAGAGGCCGATTAATTACACGTGAATTTAGCTTTTGTTCCTCTTCAGGCTCTCCGTACAGTCGAAAACATCCACAAACACAAGTCCAAGCACTTCTGGTTTGCACACAGCCCGGTAATGTGCCTCACTGCTTAGGCGCGCATGGGCTGTACATCTGTGGCAGACGTGTGCGTGGCAGATATGCGCGTGGTTTTCCCACAGCCGTGCTCGTCCTTTTGCGTATGAATTGCATGGAAATGCATTTGGAAAATATGCTCAAAAAGGACTGATGGTGCAGAAATAACTGTGCGAGCTGGAAACTCAGCAGATCTTGAAGTCCGGATGGTCACCTCCTGCTAATTGGCACTAATGGCCAGGCACGCATCATGCTAGTCCTAAAATAACCCCACTGGCTGCCTGTTTGCTATCAAATCCAGTTCAAGGTGCATATCTAAAAGAAGGTCTCCTCCCCTATAGACCTCCCTATGCCCTTAGATCTGCCAACGAAGCCCTAATGGTGTTTCCATCATCTTCAGTAGTGATGGAAATGGGAATCATGGTGGAGGGCCTTCTCAGTTGTAGCCCCAGAGGTGAGTCAGTTTAGTCTTGTGGTTAGATGGCTGGACTCATATCTTTGATTTCACGCTCCTCCATGAATCCAGCTGGGTGACCCTGGACTAGTCACAGCTCTCTTCTGGGCTCTCACAGCCCCATCTGCCTCACAGGGTGTCTGTTGTGGGGAGAAGAACAGAAGATTTGTCAGCCACTTTGAGTTCCCGTAAATGGAACTCACAGAACCGCAGATAGTTGTCTGTGATTTATTCCTGAATTGTGGGAAATCTTTTGCGATTTCCTAGGCACCAGCGGGGGTGTGGGGGGAAAAGTGAAGCCACTGTTACCAGATCAGCAGATATGGAGGTCCAACTTTACTCACTTTTTCTCCTCTTATTCGCTGATGCGTTGAGTTTCCTCTTCCTGGTATAGCAAATTAATTTGGGCACGGAGGGAGTTAAACGTTCCCATCTGAGCCCTTGTTTTAAGGGTTTCGGAGGACAAGAGGCTTAGATCTGCGTCTCTGGTCTCCTGCTATCATGTCTCCAGGAAGGAAGGCTGTCATAATATTTTCCCAGTATTTTGATTCTAACGCTGCCGTGGCGCTTGGGGCTCATAATACCAAATGGCATCAGCAATGAAAGCTCTTTTAACCTTACATGAAAAGCACCTGCTGCTTGCACGCATCTGCTTGGTGGCCCGTTTTTGTGACTCGTAAGCATGGGGTGTTTCTGTGCAAAGCGCCGTCGTAAGCGGAATGTCCGCCCACCCCTGGTGTCGGGTCTCCCAACGTGTATTCTGGGACGCTGCAGAAATATCATTTGGCACAACCGAGCCATAAAATGCATGTTTAGCCCACTCTGGATTTTCCAAAACTACCTTTGTGAAGTCGATGGGACCATGAATTTTGGCTGCACCATCCTGTGGTGTGGTTCAGTGTTGCACAGTGTTGCACATATAATGTTGCACACAGTGTTTACACATATAATACACAAGGAGCTTTCCATACCATCCCGTTCCTTAGAACTCAAATGAGGCCAGCAAAGGGGGGGGGGGAATCCTCTCCAAATAAATACATAAATGCATGAAACCAGCCAGGCAAACCCCCTCTAATCCACTAGCATGGAGTGCCCAGCTTGTGACTTTGTGGCATTTCATGGGTGGTGGTGGTGGTCAATGAAACACCATTGTGCTTTTTTTCCTTTCTCCTGCCTGAGTCTGGTAACTTATCCACGGTCTGATTGTAGGGATTTTTTTTTTTTAAAAAAGGAGGGGTATAAATGAGAGGCATGAGCTCATCATCATCATCATCATCATCATCATGGCTTGGCTTTGCAAGCGAAGATTAGGGAGGGCTCGACCCATGCTTGCCGCATGTGCTTTGGTGGCTAAACAGACAGAGGCAGAATAGACAAGTCTGGTTGTAGAAGGTGCAGGGAAAGGTCTCCTGGCTGAGTCTGGTGACATATCTGTGTTTTGCTTTTCTTAAAGGAGGGGTTTGAACGAGAAGTGATGAGCTACTCTGCTTGCAAACGCCCTGCTTGCCTCCCTTTGCAATCCTTACACCAGCAGCCGTCGGGGGCCATTTCCCCCCTTTCCCTGCAGACCCCCCCCCCCAAAGTCACTCTTCGTGGGTGGGAGCCAGAATAAATCGCTTTTCCTCTTGCGGATTATGGTGTCACCTCATCAGTGCTGACCTCAGACCTCCGCCTGAGCAGAATTAGGTGTAAGATGTGGTAGACATCTGTGGACAGCACACTCAGCACATCTCGGTCACGTCTGCGCAGCACAAGGACAGAAGACCACACGGGCGAATGAGCAGGCCAGGCCGCCACTGGCACGGCGGTCATAAGGGGGCGTATAAATGTTTTTTGGGGTTCAATTCATATTGACCGGAAGGCAAGGAAATGTCTATTCGTTCGAGTAGATCCCCTTCGGATGTGACAGCATTCCAATTTGATAAGAAAGTTCAATACAAATTTGATACAAGTGTATCCGCTCCGAACACGTCAAATCTGCCCTCAATCCACTTTGAATCCATTCTCGATCCATTGCAGATTTGACTGGCGCAACTGCTTTCCCACCTCCCCAGGTTCATGAGTGTAACGAAGCTTCGTGCGAATGTATAGAAGTATTAAATTCAAATTCGAACGTCAGTCTTCAAATGTGCCGACGTTCTATTTGAATTTGATGTCCAAATTTGGATCAATTCATATGAATTTTGAAAGTTAAGAATTTTCATGCACATTCCTAAGCTGCCATTCTGCCGCCAAATGGGATTTGGGTTGGATACGAAGTGTGGCAGAGCCCTACTGCGCAAGAATCAGAAACCAGTGTGAGTTTTAGTCCTCTCCCCAGGGTTGGTGTCTGCGTGGGAGAAGGGAAGAAGGAGAAGAGTTGGCTTTTCTACCCTGCTTTTCTCACCCATTTAAGGGGACTCAAAGCAGCTGACAAACCTTCTGTTCTTCTCCCCACAACAGAACACCCTGTGAGGCAGGTGGGGCTGTGAGAACTCAGAAGAGAGTTGTGACCAGCCCAAGGTCACCCAGCTGGCTTCCGAATAAGTTGTTTTTCCTTATTCTGAAGGAATAAGGGCAGAATCAAACCCAGTATTCCCAGATAAGAGTCCAGCTCCCTAACCACTAGTCCAAACTGGAGTGGGTGATTTGTCTTCTATGCCAGACCATCACGTCTCTGGGTGGAGACAGTCATTCAGATTTTATATGCATTTCACGTCACTGTGTGTGAACATTTCAAACTATGTGCATTGCTAAAATAGTTACCAAATGCCAGGGTGAATATTTTCCTCCTTTCAGAATAATAATAATAATAATAATAATAATAATAATAATAATAATAATAATAATAATAATAATAATAATAATAATAATAATAATAATAATAATAATAATAATAATAATAATAAATCAAATTTGTTAGTTTTTTTTTTACTCTGTGTTTGAGAGAGAAATAATAGTGAATAAAGAATATAAACAGAGAGAAAATGCATCTAATTTCTGGTCTATAGTTATAGATAATGTAATAGCTCCAACCAGTTTGCAAAAAGTCACTTATTAGTTTTCAAACTCTTCTGAACTTTCAGATCCTAATGCCAACCAATTACCTTCTTGGGTGTGCTGAAAGTTAGCAAATTTTCAGCTTGATGTCCATGACTTTTCTCTGGTCAGAGAGAGCAGAATTTGTCCATTGCTGCCAGCTCCAGCAATTTCTCTAGCCAGCCTTCCATATTAGGTATTGCTGAATTCTTGCAATCCTGAACACATTGGGGGTGAGCATTTTTCCATTACCCTGCTTTCCCAGCCAGTGGAGTTCACGGCGGTTCAGAAATGCGCCGTTGTGAATGCGAAGAGAACTATTTTACCTCTGGGCCGCATGAAAGATCGTACTTAGAGGTGGAGCCTGAAACACTTTGTATCGCTTTGCCAGGTTTGCCGTTTGCCAAAAATATGTCATAAATCTGAGATAATTTGTAAGCAGCTTGAAAAACAAAGGCATACGGTGTGGATACAGCACTACAATGTTATCATTTTCTCTCTTCTCCTGCTCAAATAATGCTGCTCCAAGCAAGGGCTAACTTCACTTTTCACAGACAATGGGTTTTTTTCCCACTAGCACTAAGTACCCATTAAATATCCCTTAGGGACCCATTAAGGACCCATTAGGCTCAGGGCAGGAAGACCCCATTTCCACTGCAGACCCCATTAGAGCCACATTTGTTTACACCAGTTCTAGGGAAATCGGATTGAATGGGTCCTTCAGGACCTATAATCCAGATTTCCAGTAGACTCCGTTAAAATAGTCTACAATGGGGTCTTCAGGCATCAAATCCGGATTATACAGAGCGTGTTTCCACTGTGGGGAGGCTAGCACCCATTGCTATTGGGTGCTGCACTGCCTGTGGGGATGCATCGGGTACTTCCCTTAATCTGGATCTACTAGATCTGCATGGGGGGGGAGGAGGAGGAGGAGGGGGAGGAGGGTTGGCTTTTCTACCCCGCTTTTCTCACCAATTTAAGGGACTCAGAGCGGCTGACAAAGCTTTCTATTCTTTTCCTCACAACAAAACACCCTGTGAGGTAGGTGGGGCCGCGAGAGCTCAGAAGAGAGCTGTGACTAGCCCAAGGTCACCCATGGCTTCATGGGGGAGGGCAGAATCGAACCCGGTATTCCCAGATAAGAGTCCGGTTCCCTAACCACTTGGCCAAACTGGCTCACATAAAAATGTTTTAAATAAATAAAACTTCAGCATACTGAAGCCGGACTAGATTTGTAAACTTCACAGGGTTTTTTTTTTTTTTTCCTACTAACCATTGTTACTCAGCATAGTTTCTCCGGATTGGTTAGATCTGACAAACTGGCAGTGAATCTAAAATAGATTGGAAAACATTCAAGCTTACACTTCAAGTGGCAAACTGTGCTTTCATCTTGACTCGCAGCTTTAGCTTCCATTTGATAGCCGCCACTTAATGAGAAATCTTTGATCTTTAGGGGCAGGTGTAAAGGAATGGATGTTCCCGGAACTTCCCTCACGTTACCTTTTAGCACTTAGGTCTTTGCAAATGGGCGGCCCCTTGAAGTTGCATTTGAGTGTGAGACGCTTTCACTTTTTATGCTAAGTGTTTGTTTATTTATTTATTCTCTTGCAGCTGGTCAGAAAATGCTAAAGAATGGAAGTTTCAGAAGACAAGACAGACGTGGCTTCTATTACACATGTATGACAAAGATAAGGTAGGTCTTCCTAGATGGGAGCTAAGTGCACACAGGCTGTGTCCCCATGCCAGCCGTTTGGGTCTGATTGGGCACGCATTGGACCGGGCAGAACGGATCTTCCTGTCCCCATGCCATTCCTGGCAATATGGGCTGGGTACAGGCTGAGTGCAGATTCAGCCATCCCCATGCAAACCGCGCCAAACCCTGGCACGGGGAAGCAGTGCCCTCTCCTCCCTGCCACATTGGGAGCTGGATTGACATCACTACTTCACGTTGTGCAGCATATATTATTTGTTCAAATAAATATTGTTTCTCTGCCCTTAGCCTACCTAATCCTGTACTGAACGATGCTATTTCCGGTGTTAAAACCACATTTATGTTTAAGACTTTGTTAATTTGATTTTGGATAATTCTCCCAAAACTTTTAATACTAGCACATTCCCACCAGAGGTGGAAATTTGTGCCTCTGCCACCACACCTATGCTAACATGGTGTTGATAAACCAGAAATCATATGCACTATTTGTACTGGTGTTCTATACCATCTATAAAATATCTTAAGTACCATCTCCTGTACCCTGTTGTTTTTTATTTAAGAATTTTATTTTCAGTAGGAGAGACGGCTTAGTTTCAAACCTGTCAGCACTGCTGTCGTCTGGTCTCAGTGTTCTTTTCCCCTTCATCGTTTTTGTCTTAAAGGTTCCCGATAAATACTTCACCATTTTGCTGCAATACCTGGAAGGTCTCCAAGGCAATGCGAGAGACGTAACTGTTCAGAAAGCAGAAGCTCTTATGAAAGGATACGACGATTCTGTAGCAGAAGATTCAGCCCTCCTAGAAAAATGTGAACGGGTCCGCAAAGTCCTTCAGCTCTTGTCCTGAAGACATCTCATCCTGTGCTGCGTTTCCAAATCCATGTAGCTGCAGATTAAGGGAACATAGTCACATAACATCGTCCACCTGTGTGACCAGATCCTCTTCTGCAAGCAATATTAATTGAACCCTTAATCTTCAATTGGATGCAATTATTAATCTTCATTTTATCATGTTGGGGAAGCAAATCTGGCTTTGGACGTCTTCAGCCTGTTTATTGCATGTTTCATCACTTACTCATTGTTGGAGCTGAAGATCTAGACGTTTAGGCCGGCTTTCTAATAGTCTTGTTCCATTCGATTTAGGTCCATAAGATGGCTGCCATCATGGGCTATCACCAAGCGCCATGTTTATCAAGGCTAATCAATCTTCAGTTCCTCAGTTATGTCTTGTAGGCGGTTCTCTTTCCCAAGAAAGGTGGAACTTCTTCAGACTCTCGTGTGGAAAATGCCAACTGGCTGCGTCCCCCTGCTGGCCGTCTGGCACACTTTGGGCACCGGTTGGGCGCCCTGGTACAGAAGAGCAGTGCCACCTCCCCTCCGCCCTCTCCTCATTGGCAGCTGGATTGACATCAGCTCACCCCTGTGCCACGTTCCCTCCTCCCTTAGAGGCACTGACAACCAGGGCTGGGGCAGGAGGCGTGGAAACAAGTAAAAATCAAGCTTCATTCAAAAATCAAGATACAAGGTTTAGCGGCAGTAGGCGCTTGAGCTGTTGTGCGCACCTCAACGCCACCGGGGACCGCGAGAACGGCCGTAAACTGAAAACCAAGCCTTTATTTACGATCGCCTTGCAGATCGGGGAAACGGGGGTTGCAAATGGAACAGAAATCAAGCCATTATGCAGCCTGCCTCGGCATTCTTGAAATGGGGTTGGAATTACCTTTGTGGAAATGGCAGAAAATTTTAAAAAATTAAAAAGTCAGCAGCTGCAATCTTCAGTGGACAGGGCAGGGACAGCAGACACGCCCCACCTCCCAATGACGTGAGCGCAAATCTCCCCGTTAGCCTGCTAGTGTCCCCATGTGCGTTCCCAGCTCGCTGAGCAATGCATACTGGTCGCCCAAAGCGTGCCAAGGCTTCATTTTTCAGGTATCAAATTTGGCACCCTTCTGGCACGGTTTGGAAGGGGTTGGCATGCTTTTTGCAGACCAGATCCAAAACCCATGGGGACAAAGCTTGCCCATCCCGCGCTCAGAACCGTACCAAAGTTCCATGGGGACAAGCCCACTGAGTCTGGAATGACAAGTTTACTAATTGCCGAAATGTCAGAAGTGTTAATTGAACCATTGTCCAACTCCAATTACCAGGTTTTCAGAACACTTGACTGTTGGTTTAAATTGTAGCATTTGTCCGTGTTTTTGACAACCCATCCCTGGCTTGACTTCGTAGAAGGCGCGGAAAAAGCATGGAAGGCATTAGTGATTCTGAAAGCTGCTAACATATTGCATTCCCTCTAAGACAACTTCATCTGGGAGCCAAATGCTTAAGTAATCCAATATGTGCTATGCTAATACAGTAACTATAATGGAATTTAATATGTTGGCACGAGGCAAGGTGTAAAAGCGGGTAAGTGAAGGAGAGAATGAAAAGCTTTGGAGATGCTCATAAGCAGTTGGTGGGCCACCATGTGGGATGGGATGCTGGACTAGGTGGGCTGCGGCCTGATCCAGCAGGGATCCTCTTAGGGTCGTAAGATGTCTCTAAAAACCATTTGCAGGGATTCCAGAGCAAGTGAACGTCATCTTCTGCTTGAGATGCCCAGAAGCAATTGGAGGGTCACTATGGGAGGTGGAATGCTAGACTAGATGGGCTGTGGCCTCATCCAGCAGGGCTCCTTTTAATTCACGTAGAGGTACATCGATGGCTACTAGAATTGATTATTAGTATTTCCCCCAGGTTGGAGAGTCAGACAGGATGTGTCCAGAAGACATTTGCAAGGATTCGAGAGGAGGTGAAGGTTTGCCCTTGTCTTCTACTTGAGATGCCCAGAAGCCATTGGTGGGCCACCATGTGGGACAGGATGCTGAACCAGATGGTCTGTGGTCTGATCCAGCAGGGCTTATCTTATGTTCTTATCTCAGAGCCCATCAAAGGACCATTTTGTTTGAAGGAAAGATTGGAAGCAGCTCACCCCCCTGTTCCTTTTAAATGCCTAGGAGTATGTAGGATACGGTGGCATTTGAGCTTGGTCCCTTGTACCCCTAAATTTTCTTCCATGAATTTTAAAGGAAAAATTAGCACAGAGTAAGAAAATCTGCATGCCTGTACTTGGAAAGAACATCATGTTTTCAGCTCCTGTTGCTCTCAGTGGAAAGGCACTTTCTAGTTAGTGGTCCTTCAATGTATATGACAATGTTCAGACTTCATAAAGGGCTGGAAAAAGAAAATCATTTTCTCTGTTGCACAGTACTAGAACCAGGGGGCATCTATGAAGCTGATGTGTGGGAAAGTCGGATCAGACAAGAGGAAGTACTTCTTCACCCAGAGGGTCATCGGTTTATGGAATTTGCTGCCAGAAAAGGTGGTGACAGCAACCAGCCTGGATGGCTTTAAGGAAGGGTTGGACAAATTTATGGACGAGAGATGTATCAATGGCTACTAGAATGGATGCCTAGGTACATCTTTCAGGCTGGGGGGACAAGCAGGACGCCTCTAAGGCCATTTCTTGGGATTTTTGCCCTTGCCTTCTACTTGAGATGCCCACGGGCACTTGTGTTGGACAGGATGCTGGACTAGATGGGCTGTGGCCCAATCCAGCAAGGCTTCTCTTATGTAAAGGCTCCTTGTCCAAACAGACATTGGTCTAGATCACCCGCCTTTACTCTCAGTGTTCCATGCCAGCTCCATATAATGCTGAGAACTAGAGTTCGGGATCATCTGGAGGTCTGAAGCTTGAGTAGATCTGCTGTAGGAGGCCGGCTGTGTCTTCATGGGGTTCCTGCTTCACCTCTGCCTGTGTGTGGGAATATCCAAAACTCTTCTCATATTTCCTTTCTCCTGTAAATACTTCTTACAGTACCTGAGGTTACAGCCAGGATTCATTCAAACCATCCAGCATTGTAAATAACAAGCCTAAAATCCAAGGCAAGGACGTCTGCTTGGATTGCAAAATTAAATCTCCGATTGCCTAATTCTAATTGGCTTCCTGCCAAGCTAATCTGTGCTGTGTTTGTCTGGCTAGGAGAATTCATATCCTAAAAGGATGCTGAATCAGGCCTTCCAAGCAGAATAAAATAAAATAATTGCTGAAGATTGCTCCACGTCGTAGATTTGCTTCCATTGATGGCACTAACTGCTAAAAGCATAATCAGTGTGACAACTTTCCCTTTCATTTAGATTGTCTTTGTTCTGCATTGCAGATTTCAGAATTTCATGGCGCCTGATCTAACTTTTAATTTGAAACTGTGGCACTAAAATTATACTGGGGAAGTAAATCTATCGCCTTAATTTAGGGAAGACGCATCGCATATGCTCTGTGTATAGCATATATTCAGCCTTTCAGAAAGTTTCTTGAACCTGAACGTAAAGGAAGAAAGATGAAGTGAGGTTCGGCAACCCACGCTTGGTGTTACCGCAGAGCGAGTGGAATGATTTGTTCTAAAGCAAGTTATCTGTACAATGTTACAAAAGCACAATTCAGACCCTCATTCTAGCAACATCTTGAGGACCTTAGCTGAAGCAGGCAGTGAGGAAGATAATAAGAGTTGAATGAATACTTTTCTTGCGTCTCCTCTGCAAGCAAAAGCCAATGCAGCTTTTTTTGCGTAACGATGTTGCCTTGGAGTCCGGATTGTTTGGTATTTTTCCTTGTAAAAATGGCCCAGCTTTTCCAGAAAGGAACTGCAGCTCGCTTCCAATGAAAAGAAGCACGCTGAAGTCAGCCAGGACACCATGTATGGGCATTAGCCAGGTGCCCAAAGTGTGGAAAAGTTGCAAGGAATGTATCGCCGACACTGCCACCGCCATGCCACGGTTGCGGGCAGGATTCTGAATGCAGGAAGAGAATGAGGAGATGCTGCTAATAACATAAGTGAAAGGCTTGGAGAAAATAAAACTGCTGGTGTAGGACTGTTCTGATGTCTTCATCCTTAGCCATGGATAGAGCACACTGCCTGGAAAGCTGAGGTTTCCTAGTTCAATCTCCAGCTTCTCCCTGGAAGTAGGCAATGGCAACCACTTCTGTATCCCTGCCAGAAAAGCTGCATAAAGTTTCCCATGCCATCTGGAAGTGGCTGTAGCTTAGTGGTAGAGCAAACAGGCTGGAAAAGAGAGGATTGCCAGTCCAATCCCCAGCTTCTCTCCAGAGATCAGCAATGGCAAACCACTTCTGTATCCCTGCCAAGAAAGCTGCCTAGAGATGCCCATGGAATCCACCAGGAGTTGGCCATGACTCAATGGTACCCAACAACATCAAGGAATTGGGAGGATAACCTTTGTATGAATGCCAAATTTTGTTCCAGTATCCTGAAGAAACACTTTCCTTGTTGGTTTTGATGTCTTTTAGTAGTTGGGGTGAAACACAAAAGGAGGAAAAGTCTGTATGTTTATATCTCATAATTGTATCCTTTGCTGTGCGTTTTTCATTTGGTAACAATGGAGAGATCTTTTGAGAAGCGGATAACTGCTTAGAATATGCATCCTGTGTCCTTTCCTTCCTTCCTCTCTGTGCCAGAATTTCCTGAATAAACTAAAGTGAACCTTAATTAATAGGTGGAAAAAGTTATCTAAGTGAATTTGCATGTCTGACTGGGGGGCGAGGGAGGGAGGGAGGGAGGGGTATTTTTATTGTTTTCCTTTTTAATCAGGGTTATGGAATAATCCTGAGATATTAAAAGCAGAGGTTTGCTTTGGATTCAGAAAAGCTGGAGCGTTGTTTGGATTTCAAGTCTTTGTGGTATTTAAATAGAAACTGAGTCTAAAAGTGACCATCTGTGCGATAATTTAGAATAAAAGTTGCATTTGTGAATTATATTTTAGTGCCTAGTTTTGTTGTTTTCCTAGGGCTTCACGGCAATTCCCGTGCAGTAATTTGAGCTATTGTTTTCAGAACTAGGCTGGACTATCCACTTAGTGGGTTTCCTTAAAAAGAAGAGGGTAAGGCGCACCTTTCTCTTTCTTTCCTAAATCCATTGTGATATTATTTCAGCTGCCTTTGAATCAGGAGACACAAGCCTAATTCGGAAAGATCAAGAAGAAAACGATCTGAACAAATTCCACGGGAAAATAAGAGCCTGTGCTGGATTTTCTTACAACCACAGAATATTTTTTGCCAGCAAATAGGACTTTGGGATGCCAGGTAGATCCGGAAATCAAGAACCAGGACCGGAGACTGACTGGTACAGAAGGAGATGCCCTGTTTATACCCACCTTTCACTCGGTGCATCTGATGTTCCATGCTCAGGGGCAGCTTTGGATGTGTGGCATTAGTAGTTACCTAGCCGCAGAGAGGATCAGAAGTGAATATACTTCCCAGCTGCTTGGGCTTTCTTCCTTTCCCAGGCTAGAGCATATGGCCTGGCTCTCGGATCAAAAGCTTGGAAATCGGTGTGTGTGGATGAGACAGAAGAGGAGAAAAAGACCTAGAGGTGGAGCCATAAGACAGCAAATGGAGTGGGCAAGCAGGGTGTTTCATTGCGGACGCTGGTGCTCTTTCAACAGTGTCTTTACAGCTACGTGGTTAGAGATGCCAGAAAGGAGGTGGGTGTTCTTGCAAGCCAATATTTGCAAGGGTGGAATGTGCCTCCCCCTTTCCCTTCAGTTTCCCCTGCATTCCAGGTTGGGAATGTGTTGGCAGAATTGTGTGGACTGTATTCCGTCTGGATCCTGTGCAGCTTTGTGGGGTTGTTTCAATTCCAGCATAATTAGTAATGGGTTTTTTTCCCCCCAAAACACTATGTGGTGAAGGGAACAGTTCTGTGCCTGAGATGCTGACCTCCTGACTTGGTTTCACATTCTCGCTGCTGGAAACTTTGCTTGCAGCCAGATTCCTCTGGCTTGGCCATGTTCAGACTTCCCACATCTTCAAGGAGCCCTGAGCCTGAAGAGTAGAAGGGCCTTCCGTGTTCTTCTCCCCCTATTGCTCCACCACAAAAATGGTAACCTCAGCATCTTTCCTCCGAGCACTCTTGACCACCCTTTTTTTTGCACAGTGGGGAAGATGCACACGGACATTACACAAGCCTCCATTGCGCAAGCCTCCATTGCGCAAGCCTCCATTGCACAAGCCTCCATTGCACAAGCAATATAAAAATGCACAGTAGAGATTCAAATGCACATTGTAGAAGCCTCCATTTTACATTTCTCCATTGTACAACCAATAGAAAAAAAAATTGGGACCCAGGTATGTCAGGCAAGAACACACCAGCTGTGCCAAATTTCTGCAAACAACACAAAATGTGGTGTGGGTGTTTTCTACTGTTTCTGCATAACGTATTCCAGTGGAGGAGGTGCCAACCCTCTAGACCCCTAGAAGAAGAGTTGGCTTTTCTATCCCACTTTCCCCACCCATTTAAGGGGACTCAAAGCGGCTGACAAACCTTCTGTTCTTCTCCCCTCAACAGACACCCTGTGGGGTGGGGAGGGGGCTGTGAGAGCTCAGAAGAGAGCTGTGACTAGCCCAAGGCCACCCAGCTGGCTTTCTGTTTGCAACAGGAAGGGGGAAACTTTCACAGAGCATGTTAAATTAGTAAACAGAATTGGCCTTTGGAGAGAAAAGGTGAGCGTTCTCAGGTACCTGTTTACCCCTGTGTTCAAGCTATTCTTATGATCTGGCATGCCTCTTATTCTCTGCTTAAGTAAGAATGTAGCAGTGACACCTGGTGGCCCAAGGACTCAGAAATACGCTTGGGAAATAGATAACTAAAGCTGTTAGAACTAATATGCGGTAGTTGGTTCTAATTTTCTGGTGCGATCAGGGTAAGGCATTTTGAGTCTGCCTTTAGGGAGGTGCGGCCTCCGCGTAAGAATGTCTTGTTCAAATGCAGAGGAGATAGAGTGCAGTTTCTTCAAACTAGAGGTGTGCACTATGTGAATATTCAGAAATCCAATTCGGAACCAACGAATATCAATATTCAAATTCAAATCGGATTTAAAAGCATTCAAATTTTGACGAGTTACGGGTTTTCGAAAATCCAAGGTGGATATTTGGATAATTTGAATGGGCAGATCCGCATTTACCGTGTACGAATATGCTCAAAAATGATCCACATTTGCGCTTATAATGCGGGATGAAAACGGGATGAGTACGAGTGCATGCAAATTTGAAAAACAGATACGAATGTTATCGAATGTTACGGCTGCGGGTATAAATGAAGGCGGATAGTGGTGCTGCTACCTTGGATGCCTAGCATTAGATAACCTGGAGGGTCAGGCCGGTCCTGAAATCGAGGCACCTCTGGTCTGATGCATCAGCAGTCTCCTTGGGGGGCTTTGAGCCATAGCCAGGAGCTTGTGACTCCCACGCGGGAGCCGAACCCGGGCAGGAAATGTTTCCCAGAAGTCCGTGGGTCATACAGGCCTCAGTTCTATGTTGCCAAGCCTTTCAAGTTTTCTTAAGGGAAGTTCTTAAAAACCTCCCGGGCGTTCAGTGGCTTTTGCAAAAGTTTTTAGTGCCTGCCCTTTAGCTCGTAAATTTCTCCTGCTCTATGCGCTGCGCCTCTTTATCTTGTTTCGCTAAGAGGACGTTGACAAGGACACCCGGCCCTTTGGAAATCCTGCCAATTTGAAGATAAGCCCCATTTGAAACTGCACCGGGTTTGCTTTCCAGATGAGCGTAGGGCCGGTTGGGAGCGTTTGCCGTTGTTTCTGAAGCACACGGCTCCCCTGCGGTTTCTGGGCCTCAGAGGCCTCTTACGTTCGTAATGCGGAGTAAAAAGGGAGGGGGGAGCAATGACTGGCTGCCCAAAATGTTTTATTTGGAAGTCTTTATGCGGCCGTGGTCGCACCAGGGCGCACAGCCTGACCACAAAGCCGTGGGGTGCTGTTAGAAGACCTTCTGGTGATGGGCCACCCATGTCGCTAGGCCTGGGGATTCTCCCGTCTCTTGAGGGAACGCTGGGCTTCCTGGGTGTGTATCCCAAGGAAACAAAGTGTTAAGCTTTCTCCCAAACATTCCTGGCCTTTCAGGGGACCAGTTGTGTCCATTTATATTACGGTTGGACATGATGGGAAAGAACGGGGCAGGGAGTTTAAAGGAAAGCAGGAACACTCTGGGTAGTCCTGAGCACATATGCTGTGCTGGCCACTAGGGTGCATAAGAACATAAGGACATAAGAGAAGCCCTGCTGGATCAGGCAGCCTATCTAGTCCAGCATCCTGTTGCGCACGGTGGCCCACCAAATGCTCATGGGCATCTCAAGCAGAGACAAGGGCAAACCTTCTCCTGCTCTAGAATCCCAGCAAATGGCCTTAGAAGCATCCTGCTCCCCCCCCCCCCCCGCCCAGCCTGAAAGATGTACTCAGGCATTCATTCTAGTAGCCATTGATACATCTGCTGTCCATAAATTTGTCTAACCCTTCCTTAAAGCCATCTAGGCTGGTAGCTGTTACCACCACTTCCAGCAGCGAATTCCATAGACCGATGACCCTCTGGGTGGAGAAATACTTCCCCTTGTTGGATCCGACTCTCCTACCCACCAGCTTCATAGATGCCCCCTGGTTCTAGTGTTGTGCGATAGAGAAAAGAAACTTTCTTTATCCACCTTTTCTATACCGTGCATAATTTTATATACTTCAATCAGGTCCCCTCTCAAGCGCCGTCTCTCCAGACTGAAGAGGCCTAGAAGTTGCAGCCTGATTTCGCAAGGCAGCACGATCCCTAGGAGCTGCTGAAGCTATGTGTGATTACCTGCTAACATGGAAGATAGAAGCCTCGCTTTCTCGTATCTTTGTGCAAGCAGGCTGTGAAACCTTTGCTTTCTTTCCATGAAGAAGAGTGGGCTTTTGTATCCCGCTTTTCTTGCCCATTTAAGGGGGCTCCATGTTGCTGACAAGCCTTCTGTTCTTCTTCCCACAATAAGTGGGCAAGTGGGGCTGTGAGAGCTCAGAAAGAGAGCTATGACCAGCCCTAGGCCACCCAGCTGGCTTCATGGAGGAGTGTGGAATCAAACCCAGTGACTATGAGACAGGAGTCCTGCACTCTAACCAAAGCCAATTATGTGACAGTGTTTTATCTTCAAGTTCTTTTACTTCTAGTCCTTCTTCAGATATGATCCCCTCACAGTGGCTCTGTGGCAAGCTTCTTGGTAAGCATACAAAACTAGATCACCATTGGCACCTTCCAGAGCGATGCCATGGCTTGGATCTATAGTCCTCTCTTTCCCGTCCATCTGCTTTGACACTGACAAACTAGAGCAAGTCCAGAGAAGGGCTACAAGAATGGCTAGTGATCTGGAAAGTATGTCCTACAAGGAATGGTTGAAAGATTTAGGAACGTAGAAGACTGAGAGGAGACATGATTGTGGTCTCCAAGTATCTGAGGGATTGTCCCTATTTTCACTTGCATGAGATGGGAGGACTAGAAATAACAGGATGAAACTTCAAGGGAGTCAATACAGATTAGATATGAGAGAAAACTTCCTGACAGTGAGGGCGACCAGTCAGTGGAATAGGTTGCCACAAGAGGTAGACCTTCGCTGGAGGTCTTCGGGGGGCTGGAGGTCTTCAAGCATAGGCTGGACTTAACATCTGTCTGGGATGGTTTAGGAAATGCTGCATTGAGCAGGCGGCTGGACTGGATGACCCGGGAGGTCCCTTCCAACTATGATTCTGTGCTCTACAAGCCCCACTGGGACCACTTCAATAGAGAACGTTAGTAATCTGGGCAGGGGATCCCTTTAGCTCACGGCTGCTAGGTGGTTCTCCTCCAAGTAAGGCCACATACCTGAACCGGCAACCAAAGCCAGAGGAAGCCAAGAGACTGAAAGACAGATTGGGGAGGCATAACTGATCCACCCGTTCCAACCCTTTTCAAGACAACAACGACCCATTTCTGTAGCTATTGTGAGCAGTTAATTTTTCACAAGGGTTGTTGCTATTTTTTTAATTTCTAACTTGGAGCAGCTTCTTCACTCCTGCGTGGTTTTCTCCTCCCCCCCCCATTCTATAAGTTAACCAGAGTGTTACTGTACATCTAAATAAAGATGGAAAGAAGAACAGTTGGTCATGATCTCTCTGGAACTGCTCTACAGTCACGCCTCTCAGTTATAAATTTACTTTTTATTGACCTTTTCGCAGCTGTTACCAGAGGCAACAGTGCCCAGAGAGAACACAGGGCACAGAATTTTTATTTTTAAAAAATTTTGCTTTTCTCATAGTTGAATGGCAGAATGTATTCACCAGTTTGGTCTTGTGGTTAGACGGCCGGATTCATATCTTGCAATCACGAGGTTCGATTGCACACTCCTCCATGAAGCCAGCTGGGTGGCCTTGGGCTAGTCACAGCTCTTTTCTGAACTCTCACAGCCCCACCTGCCTCACAGGGTGTCTGTTGTGGGGAGAAGAACAGAAGGTTTGTCAGCAGCTTTGGGTCCCTTTATGGGTGAGAAAAACAAGGTATAAAAATGAACTCCTCTTCTTCCTCCCTGAAGCCCGTTGGGTCACCTTGGGCTTGTCACAGCTCTCTTTCTGGGCTCTCACAGACCCACAGGATGTCTGTTGTGAGGAGAAGAACAGAAGGTTTGTCAGCCGCTTTGAGTCCCCTTAAAATGGGTGAGAAAAGCAGGATAGAAAAGCCAACTCTTCTTCTTCTTCCCACCATCCAGGGATGAATTCCCTAGAACTATATGTGCATTGGTGGCCCTACACTTGCAAGTTCCTTAGAAGCACAAATAGGGTTTGCCATCATGACTGGGGGATTTGTGGCCATCCAAACCTTGCTGGACTGTGTCCTCCACTAAATTCCAGCCAGCAGGGTCAGTGATTAAAAGGCATCCTGTTCCTCCCCTCTAGTGTATGTGCACAGGACTGCGGAGTCAGCTTTTTCTCCTTCAGGCCTGGTTCCATTCTGGCCCTTTATGTTTCGGGAGGTCGCTCACCACTTGGCTTTGCCCAGCACTTAGAGTGCTGCCATTAGCACTATCTACTCCAACCACTAGGTGGCAGCAGCCAAAACTGCCTCCGTCTTGCAAAGGCGGTGAATTAAACGTCCGGTGTGGGAAAACGACACATGGGAAACGTGAAGCTGGACATGGTTACAAGGTATCTGCAACATGGAAACAAGGTCGATCCTCTCGGGGAACTTGTAATCGCATAAGTGGAGTCTGAGCATTTCCTCATATCATCTCTTTTAACAGATGACCAAATGGAAAGTCCATTGATAAAATGAAGGGCGTGCGTTTTTGCACATTATTTCATAACCCACTTGGGGATTTCTGAAACCAGAGCCATTTGTAAATGTTTAAAATGAGTGGCTCCATCCCATCCAGGCCAGCAGCATCCTATCTCAATCAGTGGCCCACCATTCACTTCTGGGGATTCTCGAGCAGAAGACAAAGGCAGAACCTTCATGGCCATTTAGGGTTTTTTGTTTTTTTAACCTGGTTGGTCCACCCCAATCTTCTTTGTAAGAGAACAGGGCTCTCTTATGCTCTTATAACCCATTGTGGAATGAAGATCGGTTACAGAAGATAATCATTGCATAAGCCATAGTTCTATATCAGATAACAAACAAGATTGCTCTCTCTGTTGTCCAGAGGCGATAGCCGAAGCTTTTTGGCTCTGAAGACTCTAAATAGCTAGATTTAGGAAACGAGGTTTACGAAATGGGGTAGAACAAATACTTCAGATATCAGCCAGAGCCAAGTAAACTGCCAAACAAGCAACTCTCCATCTCTCTGAGGAAATAAAAGCTTTGCTCCCCTCCAAAGTCCAGGTTTGGGTATCAGCCATGCCCAGCCCAACAACTGTTTTCTGGCTGGTTCTTCTGCTTCTTTCCTTCTGGCTCCTGGAGAGTCCTGGGAAGTCTTGTGATATTACTGTAAATTGTTAGACAATCGTGATCCAGCGAAGCAGTATAAAACCCCTTGCCCTTGTCTTCTGCTTGAGATGCTCATGAACAATTAGGGTGTTTTTCCACTGTCACTAGAAGTACCCATTAAGTACCCATGAATGGGTACAGAAATACCATTTCGTATCCATGAATGGGTACTTAAAGGGTACTTTTAGTGACAGTGGAAAAACACCCTTAGCGGGCCAATATGTGGGACCAGATGCTGGACTAGATGGGCTACCTGTGGCCTGATCCAGCAGGGCTCCTCTAGGGTTCCTACTGACCAACATGCTACCCCACACAGGACCGGAGATGTGTGCAAAGTGAACTTCAGTGGTTCTCTTTGAATCAAACCAACTCTCCTTGGTTCGGGTTTACCTTGATTATTTTTGCAAACCACACGGGGGTTTGGTAGCCCTGGGGAGAATTAAAAACATGAGAGAGGCCCTGATTGTTTCTGGGCATTCTCAAGCAGAAGATGAAGGCAAAACCTTCACTCTAGAAAACTGGCAATACTTGTAGGAATTGATAGGGTGTCCAAAGATTTTGGTTGGAAACATTTCACCTCCAAATGGAGTGTCCGAGTTTGAATGTTTGTTATTTTCTAACTATGGGGTGGGGTGGGGTTCAGTTCGCAAGCAAACCATCCAGTTCGCTGCAAAGCACGAACTTATCAATCCAGTTTAGCGTATCTGTACGCTATGCTGTTTGCATCCTTTTCGGACTTAGCACCTGCTTGAAATATCTCTACAGACATGTTGGGTCCATCTGGTTAGAAGGAACTGTGGAGCTTAGTGGAGAAACATTTGGCAGGTGCAACTAACTGCTGTAGGAATGAAGATGTTTCAATTATGCAAATATCTTCATCTGTCTCCCTGTTAATAGAAAGAATAAATTTCTGCCCCTTTCGCCCTGGTCAGATTTTCTGTCTGGCTTTCCATTTCTGGTTTTCAAATGACATAAGGTTCTCATTAGCCTCAAATGGAAACCTTGGCACACCATATTGCTTGAAGTAAACATCGAATTCTGTTATAAACAGCCCATATAATCAGTTGGAATTATTCACTGGAATTGTTTATGTATTGGCAAGTTCATTCAGAAGAGAGAGTGTGTGTCCTCTTTCAAAACAAATGAGTTCCTTTTGGGGCTGCACAATGCCTTTCATTGCTCATGATGGACACACCTTTCTGTGAGAGCATCCCTCCCCTAGAACAACCCTCCTGAAGGTCCTGTAGATATTTTTTACATTCGGTATGTTCTTTAATATGAGCATTTATTACTTTGGTGTCTCTTCTGCTACTGCTGGAGCAGATACAACGTCACTTGTGTTTAGTTAATTTTATCTGAAGTGTAAAAAGATTACAGGTGTATGAATGGAGGCACAAGTACATCCTCCAGGCAAGAGAACCTCCAAAGGCCATTTGCAGGGACTCTTAACGCAGATGAAGGTTTTGCCCTTGTCTTCTCCTTGAGATGCCCAGAAGCAATTGCTGGCCACTGTGTCCAGCCCCCTCCTGGATTGGCTGCTCAATCTCGAGCAGAGGACGAAGGGAAAACCCTCACCTGCTCTCAATTCCCTGAAAATGCGCTTTGGAGGCATCGTGCCAGTTTCTGCAATCTAGAAGAATCACTTAGGCAAATATGTGCTCCTGCTGGATGCAGGATGAGTCCATCTCTGCCATGTATCTCTCCCAGTTCCATCCTTTTCTCTCTGTGGCTGTGGAGAGGTCGCAGCCGAATGTTGTTTCAGCCACGGGCCTCTGTGAGCACAAGAGATGCTCCCATCCGGCTGCCAGCAGTTCTGGCAAACATCTGACTAAGCATTGCTCAGCACTCTTGCCTTGCTTTGTTCCCAGCTCTCAAGCCAAGCGCATGATGCTTGAAATGAGTTCATTTGGCCCAGAGTTGTCGCTTCACCTTCTCCCATTTGCCGGAGGGCAGTGTCTCCGTTGCATCTTTTAATTGATGTAGCTATTAATTGCATGTAGCTTAACTCTGTGGGCTTAACCTACAGTCTGATGATTACAAAAGGAAAGTTTAGCTCTCTGTGGAGGGAGGGAGGGAGGAAGGAAGGAAGGAAACCTTTCCAAGTATACTTGGAGACCTTCTTAAGACATAACTTCCTTGTTCAGATTGCAGTTAAATATATATATATATATATTTCTGTCCCACATCAACTTAGCGTGTGATGTACACCAAATAATTTTTGGTTGAATGGACTTGTAAAATGGACACAATTCTGGCAAATCATCTATCTGAAGACCAACATTTCTTTATACCACCCTTCACATGAAGAAGAAGAAGAAGAAGCGTTGGCTTTTCTACTCCGCTTTTCTCACCTGTTTAAAGGGACTCAAAGTGGCTGACAAACCTTCTGTTCTCCCCACCATGGCAGCCTGTGAGGGCTCAGAAAGAGAGCTGTGACTAGCCCAAGGTCACCCAGCTGGCTTCACGGAGGAGTGTGGAATCAAACCCAGTATTCCCAGATAAGAGTCCAGCTCTCTAACCACTAGACCAAATTGGCTCTCTTCTGTGGACACTACAAGGTAGGAAGCCTAAAATAAGCTCTTAGAAACCTGCTGGGATCTTTAATAACTTCTGCTGTCTGTGACTGGCAGACACATATACATAATTCTGTTTAAAGTGCACAAGCAACTTTGAAATTCTCTTCAACTTTATTAACTTCTAGGGGCCTGGAATTCCCCCCTACTTTACTAAATCAAGGAATCACTGAATTGTGGCTCACTCATAAACATCCAGCAAGAAAACCAAGGAAACTGTCTCTGCGTCTCTCCCAGGAAAATACACTGAGTGGGACCATGGAGTCAGGGTTCAGCATGAATTCAAGATATCTTTACTTTGAAGAGAGGTGCTAAAACCCAGCTGCAGAGTGTCTGCTTTGCTTGCAAAGGGTCCCAGCTGTCTCGCTGGAAATAGGTGAAGGCAAACAAGTCTGGCTTTGTGCCAAGCAAAGTGCATGGGGATATATGTTCAGGTAGAGGTCTGGTGTCAAGCTGATGTGTGAACAAAGAGTGATCTCTTCCCCCACTAGATGGTGCCAACGGCATTGTGGAACCCAGCCTCTGAGAAGAAGGTGGGTCATTCTGGTAGACGAAGACGGGGTGAACAACATTTGCAAAAAGTGAACCCAGACATAGTTACGAGGTGCCTGCAGCCATGGAAGACTTCTGGAAACAAAGATAGGATGAAGAGGGGTGAGAAATGATAGAATCAATCTGTTATTGTTTTTATGATTATTATTGACAGAAACATAACAATATAACACAACATCCAACATCTTGGCTTTTATATTTCATAACGCGTCGGGATCTTCACAAGGTCGTAAGATGATGTTATGTACCAGCGGATAATCCGTGCAGAGCCCAGCAGGGGGGCCTTTTGCAATTGACAGAAGGTAACCTGGTCCATGGCGAGCTGTTTTGCTATTACCATTACTATTACTATTATTAGATTACCGAAAAAAAGAATTAAAAGGAACATATGGATACGCCCAACTATGGAGTAAGTTTGGTCTAGTGGGTAGGGAGCTGGACTCTTATCTGGGAATACTGGGTTTGATTCCAAACTCCCCCACAAAGCCAGCTGGGTGACCTTGGGCTAGTCACAGCTCTCTTTCTGAGCTGTCACAGGGTGACTGTTGTGAGGAGAAGAACAGAAGGTTTGTCAGCAGCTTTGAGTCCCCTTAAATGGGTGGGGAAAGCAGGGTCGAAAACCAACTCTTCTTCTTCTTCTTCTTCTTCTTCTTCTTCTTCTTCTTCTTCTTCTTCTTCTTCTTCTTCTTCTTCTTCTTCTTCTTCTTCTTCTTCCAATCCTAAAATAGCTGTTTTCGGTTTCATAATCACAAATAAGCATCCTGAAGTTTAAGATCAAGTTTACCCAGCAGTTTACTTATTATCAGGTAAGTAAATTTATTATCAGGCATTTGAAACTGGAATCCAAAAAAACACGTTTCATTGACCTGGACTTTGTTATGGAATAAACAGATTATTGAGGTGGAATTTGGTCAGATCAGCCCTTTAATCTCTAATTGGGTCAAAAAAGGGAAGGGGGAAGGAAGGAATTTTTTATAATTCAGTTTTATACAATACAATTTTGTACAATCCAATTTTGCTTTCAGTTCTGGAGGTTTTCAGTCATGCAGTTAAAGAATTGACCACCGTTGATCAACTGGGCCTCCCCTCTGCAGCTATTGCCAGTTTTCCAGAGGAGGCAAATGTTTTCATGACCCAGATTTGCTCAGGAAAATGGGCTGATATGGGGGATCTCTGGATATGCCCTTAACAAGGGTGATCCTCTCAGGAAACTTGTAATAGCATAAGTGGAGTTTTCATGTTTGCTCATATCATCTCCTTTAAAAGATGCCTGGATGGAAAGTTTATTGATTCAATTAACTGATCATGTGAAAACTGCCAAGATACCAACATTAATAGAACAACAGATAAAATAAAGGAATTATGCTTTTGAACATTACTTCGTAACCCACTTGGGAATAGAAGAAGAGTTGGCTTTTCTACCCAGTTTTTCTCATCCATTTAAGGGGACTCAAAGCAGCTGACAAACCTTCTGTTCTTCTCCCCACCACAGAACACCCTGTGAGGTAGGAGGAGCGGTGAGAGCGCAGAAGAAAGCTGCGACTAGCCCAAGGTCACCCAGTTGGCTTCATGGGGGAGGGTGGAATCGAACCCGATATTCCCAGATAAGAGTCCGGCTCCCTAACCACTAGACCACACTGACTCTAGTTGAAACGAGAGTGCATGTAAGCATTTAAAATGAGGAGACATAGCAGTGGTCTTTATAAGGGCTGAAAAGGAGCCATGCTGGATCAGGCTGCAGCCCGTCTAGTCCAGCATCCAATCCCAGGCAGTGGTCCAACAGGTGATTCTGTTTGTTTTCATGCAGAAAGTAAAAGAATCAACTTGAATGTCTTGACTGTCATGTTTGGAGTGGGCAGCAGCAGCAAAGCATGCGTGCACACATGTGCCCGGCTAGTGGCAGTGCGGGGCCAAGTCAATCCAAAGAGTTAGTCAGGAGCCAGTGAGTCACTTGTAGTAAAAACAAAAGCCAGAGGGGTCAGGTTACCAGAAATTCACCATCAGTCAGGCTGGCTGTGACCCCATGCACTCCATTTAGTTCGGATTGGATTTGGATTAGGGCAGAATACTGAGGCGAATTCAAATTGACCCATCCCTATGCAATTGCCAAAAGCCCAGGCTCAGTTCAATTACACCTGTCCCCAAACAAACCATGCTAAACTCCTGCATGGGGAAGCTGCATCTTTTTCTCTCCACCCCCTCTCTCCTGATAGGAGCAAGGGCAGGGAAATCCCACCCAACGCCCCTTCCCCAGTCGCAACTGCTGGGCATTAAACGGTGATCCAAAAAGAAATGAGCCTCTTCTCTGTGCGATCTGACCGCCAGACAAACATAGAAGAACTGATCACCCCAGTAAGATGCAGCAATGACGGGGGTCATCTGGCCCTTGCTGTCCCACAAGCCTCTTCCCGCCACCCTTATTCCACCCATGCTCCACGATTGCTGGCAAGCAGCTTCCAAAGTTTGCCAGCTAAAAAGCTAACAAAAGCTGCTACAGTGTTTAGAGGCAGTTTAACTTTGGTAAAACTCACAAGCTGCTTGCCAGCTAAAAAGGTAACCAAAGCCGATACAATGTTTAGAGGCAGTTTAGCAGAGAACCGCTTCTCTGCTAAACTGCCTCTAACTTTAGAAGCCGCTTGCCGGCGATCGGGGAACGGGGGTGGAATCAGGGTTGCAGGGAGAGGCTCGTGGGACCACAAGGGCCAGATGACCCCCTTCGTCGCTGCGTCTTTACCTGTCAAACTGGGGCAATCAGTTCTTTTATGCTGTTTGATCTTTAAATATGGCCAGCGGTTGCGATCCCCAAACACACAGGACAGGAACGGCGAGCATAGGACACAGGAACGGTGAGCACAGCCTGCTAATGAAGTGCTAGGACTCCTCACCCTCAGGTGTAGCTGTTTGGCATGGAGGTGTGTGGAGCGCCGAAGGTGCCATCTCGCTTGCTCTCCAGAAAGAACATCTCGGGGTGTGGTTCCGAGCTGAGTCCAAGCCATCCGTATCTGGGAAGACAAAAGCGGGTTCCAGGGTGGTTCACCGTGGCATGCCTCCCTCGCCTGGGCTTGCAGGAGCGGCGAACTCCTCGCAGGATGAGTGAGATAGGGCATGAGACATGGCACCCATAACATATCAAGTTGCTTTATCCGTTGTACATAGGAAGTAGCGAAACCTGTTTGTCTCCAAAGACTTTGCCGTGGAGACCTGGTTTGAGGGTCAGGGTTTATGTAACGGGGTGGAGCAAATACTTGCCAGCCAAAGCCAAGTTTAAAGTTCTAAACAAACAACCTTCCACCTCTCTGGGGAAATAAAAGCTTTGCTGCGTTAGAGTTTCACCCCTGTTCCTACCCTCAAAACTCCGGACCAACATGGCTGGTTGGGTATCAGCCATGCTCAGCCCGACAACCGTCTTCCTGCTGGTTCTTCTGCTTCTTACCTTCTGGCTCCTGAGAAGTCATGGGAAGTCCCCCCTGCGCCTGCCTCCAGGTCCTTTCCCGCTCCCCATCATTGGCAATTTGCATATGTTGGATTTGAAAAGACAAGACTTGGCATTTATGAAGGTAAGGGGCACGCATGCAATCCTGTCTTGTGATGTTTGTGAAAATTGTTAGACAGTTTTGATACGGAGAAACAATATAGAAGGTAATAAATAACATTTGTATAGGGTAATGGTGGTTCTGTTTATCAGAAGAGCCCACCAGGAATCTTGTCTTGCAGAGCATTGATTGGTTTCTCTCCTGCCCTTGCCCCTAGGGTAGCTCGTTCTTCCCCTTCCACCTCTTTACTCTTACAACAAACCTGGCAGCTCCTAGACCAAGGAAGGACTGGAATCCAGGTTCCTACTTACCAACATGCTACCCCACACAGGATTGGAGAGGTGCACAAAGGGGGCATCCCCATGCGCTCTATACTCTGAATCAAATCTGAATTCAACTCAGAGCGTCCCCATGCAAAGCCCCCAAACCGGGCTACATGCGGAACAAATCGCCCAAATCCATGGTAAATAAACTCCCCTTGCAATCTGTTCTCTCTGTGTTTCGGGAGGCAAGCCCAGATTATTTAGGAGGCTTGGGGTTGCTCCTGGGTTATTAGGGGAGGAGATTGATGCTCACATCATTAGCAGCCGGGTTTCACGTCATGTGCTCGCCGTTCCTGTCCTATGCATTGGGGATCACAACTGTTGGCCATTTTTAAAGATCAAACAGTGTAAAAGAACTGATCTCCCCAGTTTGACAGGTAAAGATGCAGCGATGAGGGGGGTCATCTGGCCCTTGTTGTCCCACAAGCCTCTTCCTGCAACCCTTATTCCACCCCCATTCCCCGATTGCCAGCAAGCAGCTTCTAAAGTCAGAGGCAGTTTAGCAGAGAAGCGCTTGTCTGCTTCTCCACTAAACTGCCTCTAACTTCAGAAGTTGCTTGCCGGCAATCGGGGAATGGGGATGGAATAAGGGTTGCAGGAAGAGGCTCGTGGAACAGCAAGGGTCAGATGAGCCCCCCTTGTCATTGCATCTTACTAGGGTGATCAGTTCTTTTACATTTGCCTTGCAATTAGATCGCAGAGAGAAGAGGCTCTCTCTGTTTGATCACTGTTTAATGCCCAGTAGTTGCGATCGGGGAAGGGGTGTTGGGTGGGATTTCCCTGCCCTCACAGAGAGAAGAGGCTCTCTCTGTTTAATCACTGTTTAATGCCCAGTAGTTGCGATCGGGGAAGGGGTGTTGGGTGGGATTTCCCTGCCCTCGCAGAGAGAAGAGGCTCTCTCTGTTTAATCACTGTTTAATGCCCAGTAGTTGCGATCGGGGAAGGGGTGTTGGGTGGGATTTCCCTGCCCTCGCAGAGAGAAGAGGCTCTCTCTGTTTAATCACTGTTTAATGCCCAGTAGTTGCAATCGGGGAAGGGGTGTTGGGTGGGATTTCCCTGCCCTCGCTCTTATCAGGAGAGAGGGGGTGGAGAGAAAGTGATGCGGTTTCCTGATGCAGAGGTTTTGCGTGGTTTGCATGGGGACAGGTGTATTCTACTTGAGACCACGCTTTCGTCAGTCACATGGGGACGGGTCAATTCAAAGTCTATTCCGTATTGGGAATATCCCAAATCCAAGCATGGGGATTCAGCCAAAGTGAATTTCAGTGGTTCACTTTGAATCAAGCCAACTCTCCTTGGTTTAGGTTTACCTTGATTATTTTTGCAAACCACAAGGAAGGTTGTTAGCTCTGGGGAGAATTAAGAACATCAGAGATGCAACAATTGCTTTTGGGCATTCTCAAGCAGAAGATAAAGGCAAAACCTTCACTCTAGAAAGGTGGCAATAATTGTAGGAATTGATAGGATGTCCAAAGATTTTGGCCTGAAACATTTCACCTCCCAGACCCTACAAGTTCAGATCAGGAAACCTTTTCAAGTTGATTCATTCTGGTGTTTCAAATGCTGTTTTTGGAAGTTTCTTTTGCCCCTGCTAATTGGGGGAAGCAGGTGGATTTTTTAAAGAAAAAAATCCTTTTAAAAAATTCCCCATTTCTACTGCCAGCTGGATAGTAAGTAGAATTGATCATGCCTTAGTAGAAGAAGAAGAAGAAGAAGTTGGCCTTTCTACCTGGCTTTTCTCACCCTTAAGGGGGACACAAAGCAGCTGACAAACCTTCTGTTCTTCTCCCCACAACAGAACAGCCTGTGAGTAGGTGAGGCTGCTCACTGTGACTAGCCCAAAGCCACTCAGCTGGCTTCATGGAGGGGTGAGGAAACGACCAGATAAGAATCCAACACTAACCACAAAGCCAAACTGGTCTGCTGAAGTATCCATGGCGATCAGTGGATATTTTGAGTGTCCGTTTTTCTGCACAGTCAGAATATTTGAAATGTTTCAAGTTTTAGGACTTAAACTTTTCAAAAGCCCAAGGACTTTTGAGCCGGTGACACAGAATGGGTCATTGCAAGCTGGGAGAGACAGGATTTCTCATCCTTATCATATGGTTGGCATGGTTTTTGTTTCTCTCATTGAGAATGGTGATCTTTATTTCTTCCAGCTTGCAGAAAAGTATGGTCCCATCTTCACCCTCTATTATGGTTCAGAGAGAGTCGTGGTGCTGACAGGGTATGAGGCCTTGAAAGAAGCCTTTGTGAACCAAGCTATTATGTTTAGAGACAGAGGAAAAATTGAAATTTTTGACAAGATGCAAGAAGGAAACGGTAAGAGTGACTCTGATATTTAGATACCACTGGAGGCAGCAAGTCCTGTCCATAGCGGTCTCAGCCTGAGGGACCAGAGAATGAAAGACCACCTCCTCTCCTTTGGCCTAGTTCAGCTAAATATTTGACACTCACAAGGAAATAAGAGGATCCCTGCTGGATTCGGCCAAAAGTGATGTGGGTCCAGCATCCCATCTCACACAGCGGCCCACCAGTTGCTGCTGGTCATTCTCAAGCAGAAAATAAAGCCCCTTGACTTCTTGCATGTGGCTTGTGGAGGCCTCCTGCCTGTCTCTCCAACCTGGAGGTGGCACCTAGGCACCCATTCTAGTACACCTGTTGGCCATGAGAGTGCCCAGCCCTTTCTGAAAGCTGTCCAGACTGGGTGCTGCCACCACCTCTTCTGGGAGTAAATGCCACTGGCTGGTGACCCTCTGTGTGAACCAGCTTCCTAGAGTGCCTCCTTGTTCTTTCTCCACCTTTTCCAATCCACCCAGATTTTATGCCCTTGAGGTCTTCATCAGGGTCCCACGGAGTCAAGGAGGGGTCTTTGGAATTCTGTTCCTTGTCTAAGACAGTGACGCCCACTTAGGACTTCCTCTTGCATTTCCCAGGTGTGATCTTCTCGTCAGGAGAACAGTGGAAGGTCACCCGCCGTTACATGTTGACACGCATGCGCGACCTCGGAATGGGGAAAAAGTACATAGAGGAAAGAATTCTTGAAGAATTTAAATTCCTTGCGGAAAAGATTGAGTCCTTTGAAGGTGACGACCTTCTCTCGCCTTTCATTTCTACGCTTAAGTGGCAGACATTCCCAAATCAATTCACTGTTTATGGTTGTTGTTGTTGTTATGGTTTTCCAGGTAAACCTTTCAAAATGAAGATGCTTACGATTGCCCCCGCAAACATCACCGCAAATATAGTGTTTGGGAGCCGGTTTGACTACAACGACCCAATTTTTAAGTTCCTGTTACAGTTAGTGGATGATGTGTTTGTCCACCTGGGAAAACCTTCCGTGGAGGTACATAACCCTTCTTTTATATCCCCTTGGCACCCACCTGTACAGCCTTCAACCACAGTCTGCAAAAGGGTGCCTACTGAGCAGAGTTCTGATGAGTTCATGTAGCTGTCACAGCCCCATTGTGAGGAATGCAGTTTCTTGGAGCTTCTTGGAAGTGTTTTGCAGCAATAAAGGTTCATCCTGGGGTCTTTGGGGAGTATCTTTGAGGAGGGGGGGGGAACATGCAGTAGGAAAGCTGGAGAGGCAGGCAGAAGGCAGTTTGGTCTAGTGGTACGGGAGGTGGACTCTTATCTGGGAATACTGGGTTCGATTCCATCCTCCCCCATGTGCATGGGGACAGTCCCGGACTTCATGATATTGGCTTACAGGAAAGAGGCTTGAGTTTACTTTGGGGGTAAAGCCAAGCCTCTTTCCTGTCAGCTGAGATTGGAACAAGAGTTGCAGAGGCTTGAGATTTCTCCCTTTTCCAGGGGGGCAACCTTATATACCTCCCTGGAAAAGGGAGAGAACTCAAGCCTCTGCACCCCCTTACTCCCTTTCCCTGGGAAAAGCAGTAAGTACACCTGTCAGCTAGGATCATGAATAGGGGGTTCACGGTCTTGGCATGGTTTTCATGGGGAGGGCTGAATCCTCCCCCAGCTCCCATTACTGGTAGTGGCATGGGGACGGCCGAGATTCAATCCCAATCGGCTCCAATTGGCTTGCATGCGTGGAGACGCGGCCTAAGTTCCAGTCTGTGGGAGTTCTCATTCGTAGATGGATCCATTTGTATCACACTTTATGAAGGCTCCAAACAACATGCAGCAGCTTTAAGAAGATGAGCTTTCCCCAGTTATGAAATTTTGGAATTATTCCAAAATTTAGCTGGAAACCTTTACCAATTAGAGGGGGAAAATATTTTGGCTCCGGCCTTCTTATCATCTTACGCCTTCTTATGTAACTAAGATCTGTTGATTTCTCCCAGCCCTTTGTACCCATTCCAGTTTGCTTTGAGTGTTTGTTCAGGCTTTCTCTACAGATTTCATTGCACAATCCTTAACCAAATGTTGTTGATTCATTTGAGGGGTGGGTGGGGAGGAATTAAAATGGATTTTGGTCTCTACATTGTCCACTTTAGTCTGCAAATACAGATCTGATTTCAAGCCTGAACTGTGAGTCTAGAAATTGGATAGTTTGAGAACCTAAGAACAAAAGAGGAGCCCTGCTGGATCAGGCCACAGCCCATCTAGTCCATAAGAACATCAGAGGAGACCTGTTGGATAAGGCCACAGCCCATCTAGCCCATACAAACCTAAGAGGAGACCTGTTGGATAAGGGCACAGCCCATCTAGTCCATAAGAACCTAAGAGGAGCCCTGCTGGGTCAGGCCACAGCCCATCTAGTCCATAAGAACCTCAGAGGAGCCCTGCTGGATCAGGCCACAGCCCATCTAGTCCATAAGAACTTCAGAGGAGCCCTGCTGGATCAGGGCACAACCCATCTAGTCCATAAGAACCTCAGAGGAGCCCTGCTAGATCAGGCCACAGCCCATCTAGTCCATAAGAACCTAAGAGGAGCCCTGCTGGATCAGGCCACAGCCCATCTAGTCCAGCATCCTGTCCCACATAGTGACCCACCAAATGCTCATGGGCATCTCAAGCAGAGACAAGGACAAACCTTTTCATAGAAGATTGACTCCATTCAGCCCCAACCATAATTTTGTAGGGATGGTGCCTTCTCATCTCATCAGTCTTAAATGTTGACCTAAGAACCTAATGATCTAAGAGGAGCCCTGCTGGATCAGGCCATAGCCTATCTAGCCCATGAGAACCTCAGAGGTTCTCATGCAGTTTTGAATTCTTCTTCAGATTTTGCTTGCATGTTCTTCTCTCTTTTTTCCCCAAGAGTTTTAAGTTATTTTTTTAGAAGTGCATAAAACATACATCAAGTTCCATCACATAAATACCGGTAACCATTGATTCTATAAATGGTTGACTTCCCACCTTCTTCCAAAGCTTCTCTTGTATTTCTTTTGTCTTCTTCTCTCTATTTCCTTCTTCCTTCTGCATGTTTTCTTTAATCTGCTGGTCCTAGAACCCATCAATTATGAGTTCATTTTTCAGTTACTGCAGAAAATCAGTAAAGGGTTTCCAGTTTTTAACAAATTTATTCACATTCTTATTTCTTGATAGATTTGTCCATTCCTCCATCTCAGCGAGGTCAATCATTTTCATCCCTAGACCATCTGCTATATGTGTTTTCCCAACTTTCCACTTTTGTGCACAGACATTTCTAGTGCTGGCCACCATACACGGAATGAATATATTGACGTTGTCTAGGTTGGCATCTAGAACATCTGATAAGTCGTTCCGGTTGAAAAGCAAGATGAGTTTTTAACATCTTCTGCCTAACATTTGTATTCTTGTCCAGATATACAATGCCTTCCCTTTTCTTGGCTACTTTCTGAAATCACCAAAGATAATTCTGGAGAGATTCAAAGAGGCTCGTGGCTTCCTGGAGGGGGTTTTGGCGACAAAAAAGAAGAATTTCAGCGAAAATGACATGCGGGATTTTTTCGATGCATTGATCTACAGGCAGCAAGAGGTTGTTTTAAACAGAAATCTTTCTATTTATTTTGATATACCGTAGTAATTTTCACAGGTGGGGAAACTGTCCCTGGCGAAACTGGGTGGGGGAGAGAGAGAATTAAGGATGGTAGAGCTAATTTTATCTCCATAGCTCCAAAACTGGGTGGGCATCCAGCACATGGCCTTGTCAGAGATGGCCCCCAGGGGGCATCAGGCACCTTCACGTCATATGTACAGGAGAGCAGTGAAGATATACCTCTCTGCTCCGGCCTTTGGCTAAATGAGGAAATAACTTCACCATCCCTCATTCGGGCACTACTAGGGTGAGTCCCCATGGCCAGGATACTCCGAGGTGAATCTGAGGTCACCTCGGGGAGTCCCCCTGAGCAGCCCTTAAGCCGGGCTAAATGAGCCAGAAAAGGCAAAAACCCAGAGCAACTCCCCCCTTTCTAACTGTTCTCAACCCAACTTAGGAGGCAAGAACGGTTTATCCTGGGGGCATGGGGACACTTCCGGGTTATTGCAGATTGCAGCATTAATGGGTGGGGTTTCGCTGTCCCCGCTGTGCATGCCGTGATCGCAGCTGTCCCCTCTTGCCTCATTGCGCGATCGGGCAGGCACACCTGGGTAAGGGCTTGCTTTAGCAAATGAGCGCCTGACAGCCTCCCTGCACTCAGCTGATCAGCTGTCAGATGGATAAAGCAGCTATCAAGCACATGATCGAACCCGTGGCTGTGTTTTAATTATTTTAATTGTTGTGCTCTTGACAGCCCCTATACCTCTGTCTGACGGCTGATCAGCTGAGTGCAGGGAGGCTGTCAGGCTCTAAATCAATCCCTCACCCCAGCATGAGGTGGGATAAAAATGCAAATAAAAACAGAATAATACCTGTTCCCAAAAAAAAAAGAGAAAAAACTCAGAAAAAAACCATAGAAGGGACTCTGGTATGGGCATTAATCTCCCTGGCCTCGGAGAAAGAAAAAGATCATTACCAGTGGGGTTTCGGGACCTGATTATGAAGTTCACAGCCCATGGGCACATCCAGGGCTCACATCCTTTGACTTGGCCCAGCAGAATAGTGACCTTCACCAGGAAGTCCCAAGACAGACCACAACATATGACAAAGCACAAACTATGTAGTGCTCAAGCAACACGCTTTTCTTGTTGTCTAGAGCCATGAATAAAAGCCAGGACTTATCTGTGTGTTTCTTACTCTAAGGAGGCAGACAAAGAGAAGAAGATCTTTCATGATCCCAACATCCTATCATCTGCAATTGACCTGATCCTGGCCGGAACAGAGACCACTGCTACGACTCTCCAATGGGCTGTTCTGCTGATGATGAAATACCCAGAAGTGCAGAGTGAGCCCTACTTTTTTGGTCTTCAGCCTTGACAAGATACTTCCTCCAGGCTGGGGAGACAGGAGGCCTCTAAAGGGCTTTTGCAGGGAGTGGAGAGTAGGTGAAGGTTTTGCCTTTGTCTCCTGCTTGAGATGCCCAGAAGCAGTGGATGGGCCACTGTGTGGGACAGGGTGCTGGACTAGATGGGTTGTGGCCTGATCCAGCAGGGTTCCTCTTAGGTTCTTATCAAGAATGGATGCCTAAGTACCACCTCCCCGTTGGAGAGGCAGGCAGGAGGACTCTGAAGGCTATTTGCTGGGAATGTAGAGCAGGTGAAAGTTCTGCCTTCATATTTTGCTCGAGATGCCCAGAAACAATTGGAGAGCCATTGTGTGAGATGGGAAGCCAGGCTAGATGACCTGTGGCCTGACCCAAGGAGGGCAGGAATAACAGTGGCTACTAGAATGGATGCCTAGGTATCATCCTGAAGGCTTTGCCCGTTTATTTTACTTGAGATGTCTATGAGCAATTGATGGGTCACTGTGTGAGACAGGATACTGGACGGTCAGACTGTAGCCCAATTCAGCAGGACTCCTCTTAGGTTCTTACGATGAGTGTCTTGTTATTAAAGGTCTCAATTTGCACCGGGAGAAAGGGCGAGAGTTAAATAGCCTGGCCAGGGGCTGGGAGTAACAGCTTTCAGGGGGCTATGGAGGGTTTTCTGTCTGTCTGTCTGTCTGTCTGTCTGTCTGTCTGTCTGTCTGTCTGTCTGTCTGTCTGTCTGTCTGTTTTTGGGGATTTTATCAATCATCACTAGGGATCTGCACTAATGTTTTTTGGACATTATGTCCAAATCAAATCAAATACTCAAGAATCCAATTGGATTTTAATCTGTTAAATTAGAATTTAGCAAGATTCTATTCGTTTTTACCAAATTCGAATCTATTCATTTGCATTTTTTATTCGAATCTGCACGTACGAATGTCAACAACAACATTCAGATGTGCCCGTACACATCTTCCCGACATCTGTATGCATCCCGTAGTTATCCCGTATGCAACCTGTTTTCGCCCCGTGCGGATCGTACAGATGCGTGCGGATGTGGGAAAGTTGCGGATCTTCGAGTACGCGTCAGATACAAACCCATACGCATACGAATGTCCGGATAATTCAAACGAATAGATCCAAAATTCAATTCAAATGTTTACACTTGAATTTTGGGGACATTCCATTCGAGTTCGGATGTCGAAATTCGACACGTTTGGTCGAATTTCAAATGCCGACGAATATTCATACGTATCCCTAATTGTCTCCTCTTTCAGGGAAAGTGCAAGAGGAAATCAGGGCAGTCATTGGAACGGAACGTTTGCCTACCTATGACGACTGGAAGCAGCTGCCCTTTACCTACGCGGTGGTGCACGAAACCCAGAGATTTCTCATTCTGCTTCCCCACCTGGCACACAGGAGCATAGCCGATTCATACCTCTGTGGCTACTTCATCCCCAAGGTGTGACCATGGTTCCCCCTTTCAGGCCTCTGCAGATGGCCTCATGCACAGAGTTAAGTCCATTTCTGGATCCAGCTGAAAGGCAGGAGGCCATTTCAGAAATGTTTCTGTTTTCTATGCTTTGCTTGCTTGCTCCTGGGATTAAGGGACTCCCATTGCTGCGGCTTTTCCACTCACAATAACATGAGTCTGTTTGAATCCCAGGGTACCAACGTGATTCCTTCCTTCACCTCAGTTCTGTATGACAAAACCCAGTGGGAGACGCCTTTCCGCTTCAACCCCAACCACTTCCTGGATGACAAAGGGCAGTTTGTGATGAGGGATGCTTTCTTACCCTTCGGAGTAGGTAAGGGAAGAAGAGTCGGCTTTTCTACCCCGCTTTTCTCACCCGTTTAAGGGGACTCAGAACGGCTGACAAACCTTCTGTTCTTCTCCGCACAGCAGACACCTTGTGAGGTGGGTGGGGCTGTGAGAGCTCAGAAGAGAGCTGTGACTAGCCAAAGGTCACCCAGCTGGATTCGTGGGGGAGTGTGGATCCAAACCTGGTCTTCCCAGATAAGAGTTCGGCTCCCTAACCACTAGACCCAACTGGCTCACCTGGAAGGCACTCTACGGAAGGAATAGCCATCCTGTAGGGGAAGGACAATTTACACCGCAGAGTCTTCCTTCCTGGTTGAGTCAAGGAAGGTCTGGTGCCCAACAGGAGGCCTGAGTTTCATCAGGGCACTGGGCTCTCCATTCCAGGGCTAGTCCTAAGAAATCTCCAAGGCTATAGCAGGGACGGGTGAAAAATATTTCTCACCTTCACAATTTGGATGAATAATGAAGGTTCAAAATGTTCTTTTTTTATTTATTTATATTTACATTTCTATCCCGCCCTACACCCTAAGGTCTCAGGGTGGGTAACAGCATTTAAAAACAGACATGTTAAAATAATGCAATATATATAAAAGAGTATAAAACAATAATGTCTGAGGTGGGCGGAAGCTGTGCCACATTTCGCCAAAGGCCAGGGCAAAGAGTTGCGTCTTCACCGCCTTCCTGAACATATACAGTGGCATATACAAATGCACATCAGCGGGCCTGGCAGAGACGGGTTTTGCCTCTAATATTGGCTATACCTGAAGACTGAACTTTGGATGCAATGTGAAAGTTTTGTACCTTTGTTCAAAGTGGATTCAGAACGCACTCGGAATGGATTCAGCAGCGCAACACATAGTGGCAGGGATCGAAGGGGATTTGAAGCCTAGGGTGTTCTGATGTGAAGTTCCATCCTATTCGCTCCGCGTGAAGTGAAAGTCAGGGGGGAGGCGGAATTTGGGAACAGCCCTCGGCTACAGCTGTTGCCAGCCTTCCAGAAAGAGAAGGTAACACAAAGAGTACCAGAGATGGCAAATTGTGTCTCGGCCTCTTCTGGTCCCCATCTCTCCTCAGGACATTCTGAACCAGCAGATCCAGCCCGGATCAAGAGGGTTTGTTGGAAGGGACCTCTAGGGTCATTGATTCCAATGCTCTGCTCAGTGCAGGATTTTCTAAACCTTTCTCTTTCTATTCCTCCCTAAAAGACGTATAAATAATATTTCCCAACTGGGGTTGTTGCAGGCCAAAGGCGGTGTGCCGGAGAGACCCTGGCCAAGATGGAGGTCTTCTTGTTCTTTGTCGGATTGCTTCAGAAGTTCACATTCCAGCCCCCTCCTGGATTGACCGCTCAGGACTTGGACCTCACTCCTGTGGTCACCTTTCTCTTGCGTCCAAGACCTTATTCTACATGCGCCGTGCCCTGCAAATAGGACAGCTGGCCCCACATGGTGGTCGTTCGTTGGGCTGATCCAATGGTGACACCTGTACTAGAATTATCCTGAGCTGTATGAGAGCATCGGATTGGCTCACTTAACAGGGCTTATATCTTCAAATCCTGGGGTTGCAATGGCAACTCTGAGTGTCACTGGCATATACAATGCACTTTCTCTAGTGTACTTGCATGTACTGTATTGTCACATGTATTACATCATGGCAGAAGTTAGGTTATATAGCCAAAGGGGATCCTGACTATGGGAAGCAGTGTATTCTAAGCAGTGGGGAAATTAGTGAATTCTCTGAGCAGGGTTTACGATGGGCAATCCAAGATCATAAAAAAATCTAACAGGAGCCCTGCTGGATCCGGACACAGTCCGTTAAATCCAGCATCCTGCCACAGTGGCCCACTAATTGCTTCTGGGCATCTCATGAGGAAGACATCACTTCCCCTGAAAATGACCTTGTAGGCATCCTGCCCGTCTCCACAGCCTGGAGGATGTACCTGGGCCTCCATTCTAGTAACCTTAATTCTTAATCCTTCCTTAAAGCTACCCTGGCTGACTGCTGGCTTCAAGCACTACAAGCACTCTGGATACTGCTACGCTAAGCCATAATAAACTTTGCAGCTGCTTTGATGGAAAGGTGGGATTGCTTTTTGCCGTTTTAAGTACTCTGCTGGACTTTGACGGAATAAAGACCTAGAGTTCTATAATAAAGCCTTTCTGGCTATAGCAGTTTTTTAAAACAACAACAACAAATATTTATTTTAACAAGAAGAAAGTAAAGTATAATAAACTCACACCTCTGCACACAATGGCTTCCACATTAGTATGGTTCAAGAACTTTATTTTGAAGATTTTATTAGCCATACACATAAACATACGCATACGCAAGTTACTTTGTACTTTAGCATATACAAGAAGAAAAAAAGAATAAGCACACCCCCACCCACCCCCAACAGACTCATATAAGGAGTACCAAATATTCCATAAAAATACATCAGTCAAAGTAACTTTGCACTTTCAAAAACCCCATCTAAGCTTCTCTGGAGAAGCTCCCTGAACTGCACACTCTGCCATTATTTTCCATTTTATTTCACATCTAGTCTTTGTTGAGTTTCCATCCATTGAAGTGCACAATAGCTAGAAACATCAAAAGTATAATATTCAACAACGCTTCTGTACCAAGTATCCCGTGTCCATTTTGCTGCATCCTTATAACCCGTGCAATGGTGGGCAACTATGGAACACAGGAGAAACGGACAGGAGGTGTGAAAGCGTCCTTCTGAGTCTTCTGTTCTTCTACTCCACTCTGTTTTGCGTTCCCTCCCTCTGTCTCTTTGTGCACCACCAAAAAGAAGCAGAAAAGACTTGCGTTTCTGGTGACGTGATTTAAGGGCACCTAAAACCATCAGTGGTCAAACAGTGTGGCCTTCCCAGTATATCTGAACTACGTCTCCCATTATTCCTTGCCACCAGCCAGGCTGACGGGAGTCCGGAAACATCTGGATGCCATTGTCCACGCATGCCCACTGCCCATGTCTGCTTTGTGTTGAGCATTCCGGCTGCCTCCTATACTGGTTTCACTCTGCTGCCACCCAGTGTCTGGATTCGGCCACACCATCCCCTTGCCTTTTGCATCCCTTGCATTACTGCAACCGGTCCAGGCAGCAAAGCCAAGGAAGGCAAAGGAAGGCTGCTTTGGGGACAGAACGAGGTTGGGGAGATGGCTGGAATATTGTCTGGACTGTCCCAGGGCTGAAGTTCCCATTTGTTTTGGACTGTATTGTGGAGTTTGCATAGATAGGCAGGAGTTGCAGACATGGATTTTGTTTTTTCTTTATATATTGGTTTGCATTAAAGTTAAACACAACTCTATCGTATATTACTGTATTTTCTGGCGTATAAGACTACTTTTTAACCCAGGAAAAGCTTCTCAAAAGTCAGGGGTCGTCTTATATGCCGGGAGTTGTCTTCTTATACAGCGAGTATATCCCAAAATCTATATTTTAACTGGAAAGTTGGGGTCGTCTTATACGCCGGAAAATACGGTGTATTTTAAGTATATTATTCCACTGAGATCCTCAGGCTCTTTATTCTTTCTTTTGCTTTTTTGCTTTCTTGGGGGTTCCGTTTATTGCAGGTTCATTTGCGGTTGAATCTCTGATGAGTGGGGGGTCTTTGGTTTGTGTTTGTTATAATAAAAGAGTAACAATACAAAAGCATTCAAACATGAACCATTAGGGTAACAATTCTAAAAACAATAAGAGCAATTAACTTAAAAAAAGGAAAATAACTGTGTGTATATAATTTTATTTATTTATTTATTTATTTATTTATTTATTTATTTATTTATTTATTTATTTATTTATTTATTTATTTATTTATTTATTTGCATTTCTATCCCACCCTATACCAGAAGGTCTCAGGGTGGGTAACAACATTTAAAATCTGAAATACATTAAGACAACAGTATATATTAAAACAATAACAGTGTCTGTAGAGCGCATTGATGTGCCACCACAAAGCCCCTTGCTAGCTCTCCAACACTGCTCTTCCCGGCAGGCGGCTGGCCAAAACAAAGCAGGCAGGTGGTTTTGGCTGAAGTGTTGGCGATTTTCCGCGGTTTCACGTATCCTGTCTTTCTCTTCCCCCTACCCACTAGAGTTTGAATTCAGCAAACCTGCCTTCACTCAGGGGCTCCGGCAAACCTGAAAAAGGCTCTTTCCCCCACTCAAAATAGGTCTGTGAGACCCAACAGGTCACCCTAAACTAACTGCAGTCCTATGGGCTCAGGTCTTTGCGCTGTGAGCGGAGACGGAGGTGCCATTCAGGCCATGCCAGAACCACCTATGGAAATATGTGCAGAACAAGCCTGTCTCACCGTGGTTCTCTCTCAGTTCTGTTCTGTTCTCTCTCTGAGACTGCACAGAGAACGCAGCCGAATGTTGTTTCAGCCACGGGCCTCTGTGAGCACAAGAGATGCTCCCATCCGGCTGCCAGCAGTTCTGGCAAACATCTGACAAAGCATTGCTCAGCACTCTTGCCTTGCTTTGTTCCCAGCTCTCAAGCCAAGCGCATGATGCTTGAAATGAGTTCATTTGGCCCAGAGTTGTCGCTGCACCTTCTCCCATTTGCCGGAGGGCAGTGTCTCCGTTGCATCTTTTAATTGATGTAGCTATTAATTGCATGTAGCTTAACTCTGTGGGCTTAACCTACAGCCTGATGATTACAAAAGGAAAGTTTAGCTCTCTGTGGAGGGAGGGAGGGAGGGAGGGAGGGAGGGAAAACCTTCCCAGGTATTCTCAGAGACCTTCCTAAGCCATAATGACACAAAGCTAGGAGAAGATTCAGAAAGATCTTTGCTAAACTGGATTGCAAAATGGTTTTGGCTGGAAGATTTTAGAATATTAAAATTGTGGGGACAAGACAAGGTATGGATAGCATGAAAGTCAATTCTGACTTTAAAAATCATTATATAAGAAATGCTTTACATAGGGTCTGGCTGAAATATAAAAATAATCTATACAGGAAAATGACTTTGTGGGTGTCTCCACATGAAGGATTATTAAAAGAATTTGGGGAAAGAGGGCCCTGGATGGAATATGAAGGATCGTTCTGTAAAAATGAAGTAAGTAATGGATTTGATTTTAAAAAAACAAGAGAACAATTAAACGAAGAGGGCAAAACTATACAGTGATTTACACATACACAACTTCCATATAAATATAAAGGATAGAGATTTAATTTTGATTTGGCTCCCAGACTGTGGAATTGCCTCCCCCCCTCCCCCGAGGTGCGTCATGCCCCTTCCTTATATATATTTAAGAAGGCAGTGAAGACGCACTTCTTTGCCCTGGTCTTTGGCTGAGCTGATTATATTTCCCCTGCCAGTATAGTTATTATTTTAAATATTGTTTTAGATTTGTTGAATTTTTGAGGTGCTTTTAATGTATATTTTGTTTTAATCTGTTGTTTTAATGGTCGTTGCCCACCCAGAGCCCTTCGGGTATGGGGCAAGATAGAAATGTAAATAATAAATTAAATTAAATAAATAAATCAAGGAATCACTGAATTGTGGCTCACTCATAAACATCCAGCAAGAAAACCAAGGAAACTGTCTCTGCGTCTCTCCCAGGAAAATACACTGAGTGGGACCATGGAGTCAGAGTTCAGCATGAATTCAAGATATCTTTACTTTGAAGAGAGGAGCTAAAACCCAGCTGCAGAGTGTCTGCTTTGCTTGCAAAGGGTCCCAGCTGTCTCGCTGGAAATAGGCGAAGGCATACCCAGCAGAGGGCATGGAGATATATCAAGCTGGTGTGTGGACAAAGAGTGATCTCTTCCCCCACTAGATGGTGCCAACTGCGTTGTGGAACCCAACCTCTCCGAAGAAGGTGGGTCATTTTGTGAGTCTGCAATGCATCTAGACATCTGAAAAAACTAGACATCTCCTAGACTAGGAGTGTGGAACCCTTCTGCTATTGACCTCTGAATCCACAGAAAGAAAGAAAAACAGGCCAAAAGAAGCCCTTAAGGACAAGCTTCATACCTGCTTTCCCCTTGGAAGGCATGGATTTCGGCTGGCTGGATCTGTCCCTTAAGTTGTATATCTCCATCTCTGGGTCACAGAGGATGAAATGAATTTCTACCGCAGAGATGGGAAAAATGACTCCTCTTCTCGCAGGCATTGCCAAGTAAACCGTTGTGGCAGATGGAAAGAATGCTTGCAACTAAGGTGCCCCTCCAGCTGTATCTGCATGAGCAATGGAGAACCGGTCTCGACCCCCGTTTGGTGGCTAGTGGGTTTTACATCAGTTTGGAATAATGTCGGAGGCGGTTGCAAAGCCATGCAGAAGAAGGGTTTTAAACACCCAGAAAGCAAAAAAAACTCACCTAAAAAGGCTTGTTATCGGTGGTTTGAGGACTGAAAAAAACCAGCAGCCTTAGTTGGATTTCGCTTCTGGAACAGGGCAGGTTCCATTCATTTCCTGGCTACAACTGGCTTTGATGAGTCACCGGTTCGGAGCCAGCCTGCGGGGTGGCGGTGACTCATGGCCCAAGGAGGCAATTTGCCTTAGATGGCCCAGCATTTCTGGCCCGGTCATATAGCAACAACCACCACAAAACATCCCTTGGAAATTCAAGAGAGAGAGATTCCTGCTATTGTGCCTACGCATACTTAAGTAAGACTTGTGCTGACGCTTCTGGCCTCTGAACCATCATTGTGGTATCTGGATATTCTTTTTGCTATTCTAAGCAGGAGATCGTGCTTAGCTGACCTTGACAGATCTCAAAAAGCAGAGCTAGATCGGACATGGATGGGAGACCACCAGGAAATCCCAGGTCTGTTCATTAGGGGTGGAAGTTAAAGCCTTCCCAGGAGAAGGCAGCAGCAAACCATTTATTAGATGTGAAAGTAACTCCAGAGATATGGCCATACAGTCACCAACAGACAACCTTGAGGAGCCTTTGGAACTTTATAAATAGTGATTCCAAGCACAACAGCAGCATTGGAGCATCAGAGCAATGCATTGGAGAAATAATACACTTGATGTTCTACAGAAAGACCATCCGATGCTGGGGAATTGCCCCATTATCCCCTGCCCCCCAGTTTGTCTCTAAACACTCCATTCAGCCTTCCTTTGATGAACCTCCCAGTTGGTCAAGTTTATCCTTGCTGGTAAAAGTTTGGCTCTGGTTGTAACTGCCAGGGGAAGGGGGGCTTTTCTCCCTTTGTGTCTTTATTTGCCTTTTCAGAACGGGCCATTAAATTAAATTTTGCACCTCCAGGTCAGGGGCTGGTGGTTAAGGCCGCGTGGAGACAATCAAAGGCACCCATGGTGCAGGAGAGCTCCTTCACGGCAGTAAACAAACCACAATTCTGTCTGTATTTATTTACCAAAGTTGTGACAATGCGGAGACTGCATGGCTAGCCAAGGCAGATCTCTGGGCTACAGATTTTTTAAAAAGTCAAGTGGGGGCTATTTTAATGGGAAATTTCTGAAGATAGGGAGCAAACAGCAGGAAGCAAAGAGACACAACATATTTCTCAGAGTCTGGAGATCTGGGTGTCGGCATTCCTTAGCTCAGCCTTCCTTCTGCTTGATCGTAGCTCATTCATTCATTCATTAATTCATTCAGTTTATGTGTATACCACCTTTCTAATAAATTAATCAAGGCAGTTTACAGCAACCATGAAAAATTACAATACAAACTAATACATCATCACATCAGAGAAATACAGCAAGTAAATACAGCAATTAAAGAAATCACTCTCAATAAGTAAAACATCAAATATATATCATAAGCAATGTACAGAATTCTACTAATAAGCTATATAATCTAGGAAGCTACAGTACACAGTATCAAATAAGAAAATAAACCATAAGACCAATTAACACAAGACTAGGGGTCTGCACAGAGCCAATTTCCACATTCTGGTTCTAATTTCCCCATCAGCAGAATGAGGAAGCCACGTTGCTCTCATTGCCACATTTGCCCACCCCACAGTGCCATGATGTTCAGACTTACTTTTGTCGGCCTTGTGAACATGCCAGCGACTTCCAGCTGCCATTCAGCCAGTTGGACCACCTGGCTTCACGGCAACCTGAGACCCCTGGAAAAAAACCACCTTGGCACCAGAATCTCCCTGCCTGGTGACCTATCTGGCTAATGTCAGTGCAGGAAGGACCATTCAGGATGCTGGAGTAGATCCGGGCTTCTCTTAATTCTTGGAGGACAGGTGTGTCAATGGCTACTAGAATGGATGCCCAGGTACCACTTCCAGGTTAGGGAGGCAGGCAGGCAGGAGGCCTCTAAAGGCCATTTGCAAGGACTCGAGAGCAGGTGACGGTTTTGCCTTGTTCTTCTGCTTGAGAAACAAGTTGGTGGATCACTGTGTGAGATGAGATGCTGCACTAGAAGGGCTGTGGCCTCATCCAGCAGGTTTCTTCTTAGGTTCTTATGCTTTACCACTACCTTGATTGTGTTAGTGCCTCCCCATCATGTTTCTGGCATCCTCATGGCGCTTTTCAAAGTGCCCAGTCATCCCCAAGGCTTCCACTGACCTTTTTGATGTCCCATTTTCCACCTAGAGGCCACGTGATTCTCCAGTAGGTCAACTGATTTACGTTTGCAGCCTGTTTTGCCTCATGGGAGGGTGGACCACGTTCCACCAGCACGTTGCTCAGATATGGTCGGCCAGGTTTGCCCACTTGCCATCACAAATGATATCATACCCATCAGTAGCTTCTATGGATCACCTGGGCTGGCACGGTGCTTCTAACCCCCTCCTCAGTTTTCCACAGGTGGCACATACCTGTGGCAAGGGCTGGTTGTGCACTCTGTAGCAGTTTAGGGAGAAAACATCTCTCTCTCTCTCTCTCTCTCTCCTGTGAACCTTCAAGACTGTTGGGTGAATTTTGGTGCTTTGCCACATACCCAAAGGAATTCAGTAGGCAAACAGGAGGTTCCAGGCTGAGAAGTTCATAAAATCAAAGTGGGAGGCGATTATAGTAGCGAAGAACAAACACAAGACAAGGTGTGGTCATCCTGGCTGGATTCCCCCCGGGTTTTCTTCTCTATCTCTTCCAGCAAACAGGAGTGGCTAATGGGGTGGAGGCCCAGGAAACTGGAAGGAGGTGGTACATGAGATAAGAACAGGTGTAAAGACGATGAAAAGCGAGAGACTGTTAGAACTGCAATTCGATGCAAAGTTGCATGGAAATTCTTCCAGCTGAATGCGGAGCATTTTGCCTTCATCTAGCTAACTCCGACCTGAAATGGCTGCTGTTGGACCCAACAATGGTTCCTCCTAAGTCAATGACAGAAGATGAACTGCAGCTTCCATGTTGTCCCCTGGGGTCCTTCTCCAAGGCAGATTCTCGTACAAACACTGAGCAGACCACAGCCCTGTTGCACTTGGCTTTATTCTGGAATATATCCCGGAATAAGGGCCTGCTGTCCACATGTTAGTGGAGGCCTGCCAGAGTCTGCGTTAGCACACAGAAGGCATGCCCCTATCCTAAGATATATTCCAGGATATGGCCAAATGCAAACAGGGCTCAGCTCTAGGGTCAGAACGTCAACATCCTAGATCAACAGCCACATCTGGAAGCCCTGCCCAAGGAGGAGGAGGAGGACCCTGCCATCTCTCAGACAGTTGTGGTCTAGTGATGGCAGCCTAGATTACTCTGCCCTCTGGATGACTCTCCAGCCTGGATGGGCCCTGATCATTTGGAGCTGCTTCCTTGCAGGACTGGGTCCCTCTTGCCAGCTGCTCTGGACTCCACCTGGGACTTATTTGCACTTGGCTTTATTCTGGAATATGCCTTGGAGCATGGGACTGCTGTCCACATGCTAGAGCAGATTACAGAAGGCCCCAGATGAGGCCTACCAAAGCCTGCATTAGGCTGTGGATCACAGCCCCCTGTCCTGAGATATACTCCAGAAAAAGGCCAAGTGCAAACAAACCCCTGGTCTCAGCTGCACCAGAGACCACAAGGGACAACTGCTTATGCTATCCCTCCTGGGGGTGGTCTAGTGGTGGCAGCCTTGACCCCTCCGCCCTCTGGGTGACTCTCTAGCCTGGCTGGGCATGGACATCTTGAAGAAGGTGATTCTTTATGGGACTGGGGCCTTTGATCAGCTGCTATGGACTCCACTTGGCCTCAGCTGCTTCAGTCTGTGTGTGTGTGTGCGTGTGTGTGTTTGGCTTATTTTACAATGTTCCGTACGATGTGAGATTTTTATAATGTATTTTTGTTATAATGCTTTGATTATTGTTTTGCATTGTGTATTTTCTGTTTGTTGTAAACCGCCTTTGGCAATTTTTTTTCTTTTGGAAAGGCAGTGTGCAAATATAATAGAAATGGAAAATGGGAATTGGACTATAAACGGCAGCATCTAACACCATCTCAGAGCAACTGTGTCTTCTTTAGTTATAATGTGCACTAGAAACGTATCCAGAACGTATCAGAAAACGTATACTTCTGAAAGCAAGAACAGAAGTCAAATATATCAAGGAGAGTCACCCTTAAAACGGTGCTGTCCAAATTATGGCTTTATTGAGCTTTGCTGAACTGTAGTGTATATTGTTTGGTGTGTGTTTTTAATACTGCTTTACCCTGAAATCTGCAGGCGGGGAATAACGAACAGATAAAATATGAGAAAGATAAACAGAAAAGGAGACAAAACACAAAACAAACGGAGCCCGATAAAAGTAACAGTTGAGAAGGTGGGATGCAGTTAACTCTAATTAGGAAAAATCTGACTGAAGGTGAGCAATGAAGAAGTATGGCGTATCTCTGGTAGAAGGCTATTCCAAAGTTTGGGGGTCACCACAGAGAAGGCCTGGTCTCTAACTGGCGACCTGCCAACTTCACAGGAGGATTGTATTTCTAGGAGGACCTCGTCGGAAGATCTCAGTTGAAGATCATGAGCTCCCCACCTGGACTGCAGCAAAGAGAACGCAACGGCTCCACGGTACTTTAACGGCCTCCTCTTCAGCTTTCTCAGGACCTCTGCCCATCTACCTTCAAAGTTGTGCTGTAAATATACCACAATCAGGTGCCAAAGCTTGGAGCATTTTAGACAGAAGAGCGTTGTGACAGTCACTTTGGCTGAGGGGTTCCTTTGGACCAGGGCTATTCCATTTCCCAAAGTTATCTCAGCGGCTTTCCTTCCAAAGAAAACAATTGAGGCCTGGGCTGCGATTTCTTCCCTCTCCAACCAGACAGGTGAGACTAGGCGCTAAGGACATCCATGGGTTTCTATTTTTGAATGGCCAGCCGGAGGTTTACCATGTCAAAAAGACCTAGCCAGATCCGCACGAAGAAAGAGACAGGCCAAAGGACTCCTTTCCCCCCAGGCACACAACTGGACGAACATCACGGATCCATTCCATCCGAGCCGGCTGGTCAAACAGGTTTGAAGAGTCTTCCATTCCTTTGTTTTCTGTGTCCAGGTGAAAGAATGGCACTTTTAAGACAAACAGACTAAATGCAGACAGAGGAGGAGGAAGAGGAGAGTTGGCTTTTATGCCCCACTTTTCTCACCCATTTAAGGGGACTCAAAGCGGCTGACAAAGTGGGAAAAGGACAATGGACCGGGTGGGGTGAAGGTTCCCAGAGATTCCTCTGTGGCTCGGTGAGATGTAGCCCAATAGCTCCTCTGGAAAAGGATTATGGGAGCTGTAGAGATCATTCCAAACTCTGGTTCAGACATCCCCCATGGGGTTGGCCAACGGGGGTTGGGTGGGTGGGGGTGATCTTGCACGAATGAAAATCGTGCATTTGGTTCACCATCAAACTGAACACATGATTCGCCGGTGACCCACTTAATCACGCTTTTTTTGCCTTCGATTCTGAAGTTGTTTGAAAACAAAAACAAAAAATTGTCAAAAAGCCCTTTTCAAGGGCAAAAACACAGCAAGCACGAACTGTTCAATTGGACCGTTTGTGTTTGCACAAATGCCTAGTTACTCGAACCACCGCCTGTTCAGTTCAAGGCGAACGCCTGCAAAGATGGGTGGCGCGAGCCGATTTTTGAACATGAGCCGAACTTTGCGCCTCGCTTCCGTATGCTCACGCCAAAGGAGGCCACCTGAGCCTGCTAGCTCGGTCGCTCACCGCCACCCTGTTCCTACAACCGGCCCCAGTTCTGCCTTAAGGCAACCGACTTTTCGACTGTAGGATTAACCCCCATCCCCACCCCGTTCTTCTCCTTCCTTTCTTGCTGTTCTTCCCACAACTTTGTAAGGTACAGCAACAGACAAAATATCATGTGGTTACTATAGGCCAGCGCTGCCCCTAAGGGCACTCCATGTTACAGATCATCCAGACCAGACCAGACCAGACCAGGGTGGGGGGGTGGAGTGTCTTCCCAAGAACTCAGGCTGGTCATTGGTCTTCTTTGGGGGGGGCAGGACTGCAAAGGGGCACCGGCTCGCAGTTCCTCTTTGGCTACAGTCGCACTTGAGGTTTAATGTGTTCATTTTTAACTGTTGTGAGCCGCCCAGAGACCTTTGGGTATGGGGCGGGATATAAATATAAAATAAATAAATAAATAAATAAATAAATCCAGCTTCAGTCCACCTTCAGAGCGAGGGATCACATCAGCAAAGTGACCGGCCATTTTCTTTCCACAGGTGAATTTAGTGGGTTATTTAACATGGAAATAAAACAGCTTGTCTCTTTGCGGATGAAAGTGGATTGAAGCTGGATTAAAACTCCAGTGCGGCCACAGCCGTTCGTTGATGCATTCTCTCCCTCCGAAAGTGGACCGAAGCTGGATTAAAACTTAGGTGTGACCACAGCCCGTGCGATCTTGCCTGTCCAGAACTTGGGGGCTTAGATGGAGTGGGGGGGGGGGGGAGAGAGAGAGAAGGGGAGGGGTCGCTTTGGCCAAGCTGCTGCGCATGTGAAATCAGCACTGCTCGTCTTCCTCCTGCAGAGCCTGGAAGGACTTGCGCCGGTCGCGGGCTTGGCACCCACCCTTCCCTCCTTCCCCCTCCTTCTCTCCTTCCTCCTCCCTCCCTTCTTTCCTCCCTCCCTCTTCGTCCTGGAGAAGGAGGCGCTCCTCGCTCGCTCCCTCCCCAAAACAGGTCGCTGCCCTGGCTTTCTTGGGCCCGCAGGAATCGGGTCCCCTTCGGCCGGTCTTGCCGCTGCCGCACCGCCCTGCCCCGGGCCCTCGAGGTCGGCGGCTCCCGCGGGCAGGTGCGGACGGTGCGGCTTCGCCCAGGCAGCGGCGCCCGAGGCCCCCGGGGGAGGGAGGGAGGGAGGGAGGGAGGAGCGCCGCCGCCGGGCTCTGCATTCGCTCTTCCGAGGGAGGGAGGGAGGGAGGGAGGGCGAGCGGGGGGGGGGCTTAAAAGGGCGCATCCCCAACAAGGCGCCCGCCTGCACAATCGCCCGAATGCACCGCACAGACGCGGTTCAATAGATCAACAAATACATCAATAAAAATAGCCACCGAGCAGCGATTACAGATCAGATAGATAGATAGATAGATAGATAGATAGATAGATAGATAGATAGATAGATAGATAGTCAGTCCTTTCCCTTACCCACCCACCGCCCGTGCTGGTCAGCCCCCTCCCCTGCAATCCCTCCCTCCAGATTGGTCAAGCGCTTCTTTTGTTAGCATCTCACCCAGCCTGCTATTGGACACTTCGCCATGTCAATTAAAGGGGGGGGGAGAAAAAAGGGAGGCAGGGGAGGGGGCCATCCCCTCCCGCGCCCCTCCCCCCTCCCTCCCAGCCTAGTCCAGAACGAGAGACCGCGTGAGGTACCCCCCTCCCTAGGCGACTCATCAGCGTGATTTCCTCCCCCCACTCGGTCCGGGGCGGACGGAGGAGGAGGAGGAGGAGGAGGAGGAGGAGGAAGGGCGGGGGGGGTGCGTGCGTAGGTACTTCTTCTGGCTGCTGCGCGCTCGATCCGCATCCAGCGCGCTTTAATCTGCGGGAGGGGGCGAGCGGGCGAGCGAGCAGCGGCAGAACGGGCGGCGCTTTGCATGGACGGTGCGCCCCCCCCCTTTGCTGGCAATAATAAGCCAAAATCATAATAAAGGAGGAGGGGAGGGAAGGGGGGAGAACTAAGGCGTTTCCCTCCCCCCCCCGCCGACTTCGCCTCCCCCTCCCCCTCCCCTCCCCCTGCGCTGGGAGGGGGGAGGAGGCGGCGCTGGTCGGAGGAGCTGCGAGCAGAGCCGAGCAGCCCTTGGCAAGGAGCGTCAGGCGGCGGCCTCGGCCTCGGGCACCATCGGCGGCGGCGCTGAGCTGAGCCGGGGCAGGATCGTTCCCCCCCCTTCCTCCTCCTCTTCCTCGTCGCCTTTTGCCAGTGGGCTGCCAAGGAGACGCCGCCGCGGCCCCCCGATGGCCTCCGTCCCCCACGCGGGGCCCCCTCCGTCCACCGAGCGCTGAATCGGCGTCTCCCAAAGGCAACGAGGCTCGTCTCGGCTTCCACGGACACACACACACACGAACCGCCCTCGATCTCGGCCTCGTCCCCTCCCGGGCCCGGTGATGCGGACGCGGGACGATGGCGCGTCTGAGCCAGGCCGGGCCGGGGCGCCATGCGAGGAGGAGCGGCGGCGGGGGCGCTGGCGAGAGGGTCCCCGGGCGGCCTTAGGGCGCTGCTGAAGCGGGCATCGCATCGTGCTCCCTGCCTCCCCCCCGTCCAAAAGCCACCGCGGCTGGGAAGGGGCTGGAGACACCACGGCCGGCCGCCCACCCACCGACCTTCCTTCCTACCCAAGCCCGGCGCCTTCCTTGACAGCTGGCATCGCTCGCCTTCTCTCCTCCTCCAGTTGCTCCTGTTTTCTGGGGTTTGATTTGGTTTGGTTTGGGGGTATCCCCCTCCTCCCCTCCCCTCCCCTGCCCTCCATCCGCTTTGATTGCGGACGACCTCGGCGGCGCGTCCAGACACAACGTAGCCCGCTTCGCTCGCGTCTCTCCGGGGCCCGTTGTTTTGGTTTGCTTTGCTTTTGGTGCCCGTTGCTGATGGCCACTGGGATGGCGGCGGTCGTGGCCGGTTCGCCAGCAGCGCCTTCGCTCCCATTTCGCCTTTTCCGCCTCCGAAGGCCTCGCTCCGCTTCCACGACGCCGGATTTCTAAGGATAAGCTTCGGATCTTTCTCCTCCTTGGCGCTGTTCTGGTTTGCTTGTTTTTCCACGCATCGCGAAGGGGATCGAGCCGCCTCGAAGCCGCCTTCGCTTCTCTCCTGCCTCCTTTTCCCCTTCGGAAACATCGACCGCGGCTTCTCCTCGACCTCCTTCCCTCGTCTTCGCCTCCCCTTCTCTTTCCCTTCTTCCCCCCGCCGGATAGAGGACGCGCCATGTCTGCGAAAGACAATCCCTGCAGAAAATTCCAGGCGAACATTTTCAATAAAAGCAAATGTCAGAACTGCTTTAAACCCAGAGAGTCGCACTTGCTCAATGATGAAGACTTAAATCAGGTGAGCTGGTTTCTTTCCTTTGGTTTACTACCCCCCCCCCTTACACAATTTCTTTCATCTAATAACAGTTTCTGTAATGTCAAAGGGAGATTTTGGATTGTCCTGTCCTGTCCCGCAGCCCTGCCCAAAATGTAGGAAAGAAAAAGCTGCATCTGTGAAGTTTCCAGACTTTTAGGGCCACAAAAGCGCAAATGCGCAAATGCAAAAATTGCAAACCGAAAAGGCTCCTGCAGGGCCTGGTCTGTAGATCCACAATTTTGGGATGCTAGGAGATGAAAGGTGTGTAGAATTTACACACACACAGAAAGGCCCCTTTATCACAACAAGGGTGTCTTCTCTGTAGAAGAATGAAAGATTTCTTTTCCTTTTTTTTTTTTAAAGAAAAAAAGCAAATGAAGCAAATGGGCTGCCTCTGTAACCTGCAATTCTGGCCTAAACCCTTAGGATAAAAGGAATTACTGTCTTATTTAGGGGGTGGGGAATACAATCTATTCTGCTTTCTCAACTTATCTTATGCTGATTCTACTCTTGCAAAAAAAAAAAAGAGAGAAAGAGAGCGAACAAACCAACTTCTTTAGGCTTAATAACCATCTTCATCTAACCATAGGCCTGATTTATGAACATTTTGTTTATGGCTTGAGTCCCCCCCCCCCTTGAGGGATAGAAGCCTGAAATGGCCAATGCAGGGAATATCAAAGGCAAGGTTTGCTGTTGTTCTCAATTCTGCCTTAAGTACATCCTTTGCAAATTATTTTGCTGGCCTATTACATTCAAATGCAATATATATATCATATTTCTTTTCCACTCTTAACGGGCTTTGATTGTCTTGTTGCATCACAGATCAATATGATGGTCAGGAGGAGGGAAGAGTTAGGTTGATCTCCCTCTGAACTGATGTTCCAGTGACCATGTTCTCTATTCTACCACCCTCCCCTCCTGGTTCGCCCCTCCTTTTCTGCACTTCTTCTGACACCCATGGTTACAATCCTATTATGGAAATGAGATCAGTCATATTACAGAGCCGGGGCAGAGAATGAGGGAGAGAAAATGTAATCTCCGCAAGCTAATATGGAAAAAATGCATCTTTGTATGTGAAGTGCGTGTAGCTGGGCGCCAAACAGATAAAGGTTTTGGACAAAGGTGTGTGGGATGTCTAAGAGGGGAACCTGTGCTTCGCAGGTAGAGGTGTGCGAAGAAGAAGAGTTGGCTTTTCTACCCCACTTTTCTCACCCATTTAAGGGGACTCAAAGCAGCTGACAAACCTTCTGTTCTTCTCCCCACAACAGAAACACCCTGTGAGGTAGGTGGGGCTGTGAGAGCTCAGAAGAGAGCTGTGACTAGCCCAAGGTCAGCCAGCCGGCTTCATGGGGGAGGGCGGAATTGAACCCAGTATTCCCAGATAAGAGTCCAGCTCCTTAACCAGTAGACCAAACTGGCTTAAAGTTCAGTTCATGTTGGAAAGTTTAGTGGAAGAATTCCAGTGTATTTGTTTGTTTGTTTATGAAATGTATATCCCACCCTTCACCAAATGGTCCCAGGGCAGGTTACAGCAAATCAAATATTAAAACATAAATAAAAATATAGCCCCCCTCTCTCCCTAATAGAACAGCACCCTGAAGAAGCAAAAAACCAGGATGAAAAGAGATGTTTTTACCAGGCACTGAAAACTGTACAGTGTAGGCGCCTGGTGAGCCTCAAGAGGGAGGCTGTTCCAAAGTTTGGGGGCCACCACAGAAAAGGCGGTTTGTGTCAAATCAAACACTCATGGTTTGCATGTCCAGAAATGTGACCGAACAGTTCGTGTTCACTGTATTTCCCCCCTTGAAAATGACTTTTTAATTGGGGGGGGGGGAATGGTACCTGAACCAGTTAAGAATCAAATGCAAACAACTGTTTGTTTGGTTAAATGGTTCAGCGATGGGCATGTTTGGTTCAACAGCAAGCCAAAGGCACGAATTTTGTTCATGCTGATTCCTTCTCTCAGGCAGATTTTGATACTGACTCCACGATCCCAACATTGGCTGGAGTTGCTTGCTCATTTTTGAAGCCTGTCCTATAGCTCTTGTAAGACAGTATGGTCTAGTGGTTAGGGAGCCGGACTCTTATCTGGGAACCACTGGGTTTCATTCCGCAGTCCTCCATGAAGCCAGCTGGGTATCCTTGGGCTAGTCACAGCTCTCTTGAGCTCTCCCTGCCCCACCCACCTCAGAGGGTGTCTGTTGTGGGGAGAAGAACAGAAGGTTTGCCAGCTACTTTGAGTCTCCTTAAACGGGTGAGAAAAGTGGAGCAGAAAAGCCAACTCCTCTTCCTCCTCCTTGTCTTCTTCTCTGCCCTCTTTTTAGCCCTGGAAACTAGAAATCCAAGGGGAAGCCTGCGTCCTCCCTCACAACATTAGCTCTCTTCTTGACTGTACCCTCTGGCAGTTCAGGCATCTGCTGGAACGTTTCTCCAACCCATGCTCCAAAGACAAGCAAACCGAGCCCTGTGATGTCACATCCAGCGAGCTCACCTTCGCAGGGTCACCGTCACCTTCAGGTCCTGGAGGATTATCCAGGCATTTCTGTTTTCCCTGCCCCAGAGGTGTGCTCTGGAAGCCACGGCCTCCGTCCTGCCTCCTCCCTTGGGAAAGGCAGGGCTTGCATCTGCGCCAAGACGCAGCAACTTTCGTCTCGCCTGATTCTCCTTCTGTGGTGATTCTGCATCCGGGAAGCGAGAGTCCCCGAGCGTCGTAATATGTTGCTGTGTCTTCGGTTCCTCCCTAGGCTGACGTGCAGGAGGGGGGAAGGTGGCAAAGCAGAGAAGATGGGGGGCAGAAGGGGGGCAGTTGCCCATGGAGTACAATGCAGCACCCTGACTCCTGTTCAGCTGCAGGTTGGGAAAGGGCAGTGAAGAACACCTGGGCTTGGCTTGAGAGCGTAATAGAGGCCTATCGATAACGGAGGGGGCCGCCAGCCTGAGAAGGGCCCAGATTCCTCCTTCGCTGCCCCTGAGGACGGGGCTAAGGCCAGGGGCACGAATTTAACATCCAGGAGATTGAGGTTAGATGCCAGGAAATTATTTCCTGGCCAAGGGAGCTGTTGTGGAGTGTGGAACCACGTGCCCCGTCCAGTGGGCATTTCCCAGCCGAGTCTGGCTGGCTGGCCGGCTGGCCCTTTGTTGGGACGCTTAGCAGATTCTCGTGCTGAGCAGTTGATCGGACTAGAGGGTTTAGCAGGTTCCTGTGCTGAGCAGTCGACTGGACCAGGTGTCTTAGCAGATTCCTGCAGAACCCAGTATTCTTTGCTGTTGGATATGCTTTAGCAAGTCCCTGCACTGAGCATGGTTCCCGGGTACCTTGGTTGCTGGTGTGCCTATTGGTTCTAGTACTATGTGGCACAGCTTCATTTTGGCAGCAGAACTGGAGGACCAAAATAATAATAATAATGTTATACTCTTCAAAGTTTATGGCCAGGGCAGCACACTTAGATGGACAGGTCTCGGCACACGCCCACTCTGGGTTTTTTTTTCTAGAGCCACCGTGGTTCCATGGTTCTGTATACACTGATGTCAGGGAGTTAACCTTCTATATTCATTGGATTCGAATTGGATTTTTGGATATTAGTGCTCAACCCTGCTAGTGGGGCATCTTCCTTAATTCTATGGACTGAAGGTTGTGTGCTATTTAGCCCTAGGCAAAGGAAGGAAGACCCACTGGGCTCAGCTGGGGTTCCTTCCAGGAAGCGTCTACAGGAGGGCGCGGTGGTCCATCTGGATGGTTTTAAAAAAAAAGAGTCGGATGATTGCCCAAGCCTAGCCACGCAGTTCTTTTGGCAAAAACGACAGAAGTCCTTTGCCATTACTGTCTTCCTGGGAAGTGGTGTGGAGAATATACTTTGCTGCTGAGCTCTAGCACTTTTTAAAGGCTTTGAGAGGATTGTGGCTCCGTGGGCACCTGTACGCAGCTTTCTTAGCAAAGATACAGAAGTGGTTTGCTGTTACCTTCTTCCAGGAGAGGCTGGGGTTTGAACTGGCAACCCTCTGCTTTTCCAGACCATATGTTCTACTACTGAGATACAGACACTTCCAGACGCCATGTGCACCTCTGTATTTTCCTTGGCAGAGATACAGAAGTCAGTTTACTACTATGTTCTACTGGGGAGTTGCTGGACACTGAATTTGACCTTTTCTGCATGCTGTCCCTTTGAGCTATGGCCCTTTCTAAAGGTTAAGGAGCCTTTGAGTGGGCTGCGGCTCCAGGAGCACCTATATGCAGTTTTCTTAGCAAAGACACAGATGTGGTTTGCCATTACCTTCTTCCAGGGATATGTCAGACACTGGACCCATCTCCTTCTGCCTGTTCTATGGCCACCCTGATGAAACGTGGTGAATACTGTAAATGCTATAAATAAACAAATCGGGCCATTAAATTGGGAGATATATATATCTCCCTTGTGAATCAGGGGAAACAGTTTCAACCTTTTTGCTTCAAGACGGAGACCGCAGGTCTTCATTTCTCATGTTTGATTCATTCCCAATTTAGTTCACGGTATGTTGATTGGGAAGGAAATTACCAAAACCTTGGGGCTTGAGGGTTTGTTGGTTGCTTTGCATGGCTGGTGTTATCTGTATAGTCTAAGCGTGGTAGTCTGGCCTGTTTCTGTCTTTTGGAAATAAGAAGAAAATTAAGAAGATGACTCAAGTGTGTGTATTAATTCTTGGTAATGAGAACTCCTATGGCAAAGCTCCAAATGCAACGCTGATCCCCTTTGCTAGAATCTTTGGGTTTGCTATTTTGCTTCCTGCAGAAGTGGGTCAGATCCTTCCAGAAAAACCCTTCGCTGCATGTTTCTATTATTTTCTGTTTGGGTGTTTGCTCCTTAATCACTTTGTGTGTGCCACACTATTTACATACCATTACAAAGCAACACCGCACAGCCTTTGATGTGTTCAGAGAATTGGTAGCTGGACCAGATTTAACCCCAAGGTTTCCGTCTTGCTGGGAAGCCTGTTTCATATTACCCGAGGGCCACAAAATGGAACTTTTTAAGGACTTTCCTGTAAAGGGCTTTCTAGACAGAAATGCCCTGATAGATAACATAACCGCCAGCAGAAACTCAAATACTATGGGCATGTGAAGTGAGCAAGTCAAGGGACTGAAAGGAACGGGAGGAGAAAGCAACGGAAAAGAGGAATGGATCTCCAAAATCTTTGGGATCCCCCCAGAAGTGCTAGACCATTAAAAGTCACCTGAACAAATTCACCTCAGTGGCACCACACAAAAATGATAATCTTGCAAGTTGCCATCTATCCTGTTTAACTTCACAACACCCCTGTGATGTAGGCCAGGTAGAGAGGCAATAGCTCTAAGGTCACACAGTGGCTTCATGGCCAAACTGGGATGTAGATCACAGGATTTCTTGTGTCCCTTGGTGGCTGAGGAATTATTTGGGATACAGGAGCTTGCAGGTTATTTATTATTGTTTATGTTTCTACCCTGCCCTATACCCAAAGGTCTCAGGGCAGGTAACAACCTTAAAATCCAGCATATCAAAAAAAAAACTATATTAAAACAATAATAACCATCACAACATTTAAAATCCAACATGTTAAAAACAATGCAATATCAGTTAAAACAGTAATGTTTGCAGTGGGGGGAAACCTAACCAATATTTAGCTGAAGGCCTCAGCAAACAGGTGCGTCTTCAATGCCTTCCTGAACATAATCAGAGAAGGAACCTGATGCACCTCAAGGGGGAGACTGATCCATAGCCTGGGGGGCCATCACTGAGAAGGCCCTCTCCTGGGTGCTCACATGCCTTATTGCTGAAGGCGGTGGGACAACCAGGAGGGCCTCCCCTCCAGATCTTAAGGCACAGGCAGGTCAATATAGGGGAAGGCGTTCCTTTAGATATTTGAGGCCCAAGTCACTTAGGGCCTTATGAGTCAAAGTTAACACCTGGAATTGGGCTTGGTGGTAAATTTAATTTTTTTGCATCTCCCAGGGGGGAAAAAAGGCAGTAGAAAATCATTTTCATGCTATTTCCCAGGAACGTGTCCATGCCATCACTGGGAATTAAGTCTGGTTCAAAGCCTCCTTTATCTGAATTCTCATGAGTACAGATGAAAAAGGATGCCATTTGCAGACAGTGAAATTTGTGGGTATCACACTAGTTTCTAATCCCCAGTGTGCTTGTGGGCCTTGCTTTTTTCAGGGATTTTGTTTTATTTTTTGTTGTTTTTTTTCCCCTGGGAACTGCAACATTTTATTCAACATAATCTTATTTTTGGAATTGGATACAAAAGATACATTTAAACTTTCACTTGGCTTAGATACAAAGCGACCCTTGCAGCAATCCAGAGAGAAGCAGTTGCTGGTCAGCATTTGGACTTTGCTTTCCAGCCGTCCAGCCATGGTGGCTGTAGGGGCAGGAAATACTTGACAGACAAGAAGTTGGTGGACTTGGCTCTCCTCAGAGGTTTTTAATTATAACTACTCAGACTTTTACTTTAGAAATGTCTAGAGTTCCAGTCGACACCCCTAAGAATTTAAGAGGAGTCCTGCTGAATCAGGCTACTTTCCATTTAGTCCATTGATTCACCTCTTCTCCAGGTATTTGTCTATAAGAACATAAGAGGAGCCTTTGTGGGTCAGGCTGTAGGCCATCTAGTCCAGCTTCTGTCTCACACAGTGGCCCACCAATTGCTTCTGGGAATCTCAAGGCAGGAGACAAGGACGAAACCTTCACCTGCTCTCAAATTCCTGCAAGTGGCTTTTAGAGGTCTCCTGCCTGTCTCTCCAACCTGGAGGTGGCACCTGGGCATCCATTCTAGTAATTGATACACCTGTCCTCCATGAATTTGCCCAACCCTTTCCTAAAGCTGGTTGCTGTCACTGCCTCTTCCGATTTAGAAAGTATAAGGAGTTGGATTCTACCATTCTGTTTCTATCTCTTCCCCCTATGAAGCCGCATGTAACAGATTTATTTTAATGATCACTTGAATGTTTGCGGTGAAGCAAGAGGTTAAGGATGCCTGGTCGTTATCTCTGCCTTGCTCTCCAGTTAGTAAACACTTGAGCATCCTGCCCTAACAACAGGGTCATCTTAACAGGCAGAACTAAGTCTTGGCAAAATGTACTGCAGCCTGAAGACTTTGCACACCCAGGTCCATTCACTTCAAAGAACAAAAGTGCATGAAATCGCTATTTCTCAGTTAACAGTATTCCAAAATTCTGCTTCCTTCCTCCGGTGCGACATACAAGTTGGGGCTGGGAATGTGCTCTTAAGCAAGAGTTTATTAACTAAGAAAGACATAGCCACTGTGTGGGAAAAGATGTAGCACATTTTCTAGTTTTTTTGGCCTCTGTCCTTGTTGGGAAAAGCTAAGATTGTGTCCTGCTCAGAAGCAGATCCAGTCTGCCTCCACAAACGCCGCTGACAAGCTCCATTAATTTTGGTCTTCAGTTCCCCAAGGGCAGATTGAAGATCAGAAGGTTTGTCAGCCACTTCGAGTCCCCTTAAATGGGTGAGAAAACCAGGGTAGGAAAGCCTCCTCCTCCTCCTCCTCCTCCTCCTCCTTCTTCTCTGAAAGATAAGAATAGTCTATGGGTTTCAGGTGCAAGAGGGTAGATGTCTGCTCAGCATTTAGAGGAAAGCATTTGGCCATGGTAAGAGCAGTGGTGAGGAAACATGTGTGGTCCATCTACTTTTGTACTGTCTGCAATAGCTGGCAGGCATTTCCTAGCCGTTTGGGCAAGGGTCCTCTCCCAGTTTTGCTGGGATTGAACTGGGACCTTCTGGTGCTAAGCAGATGCTCTCCCTGCTGACTTCGTTCCCATGTCAAGGCTGGAGAGCAGTATTGGAACGCTCGGGACCCTTCATTTGCCAGCGGTTTGGAATGGAAGCAGGTAAAATTCTGCAGTGTGTAACCTATGCAATGCCTGCTGGTTTGTCAACATTCATTCCAAGCAGGTGGGTGAACTTAGGATGCGAGAAGTACATCGTTCAAACTGCATGCCTGTCTGTGTCCGTGGTCTCTCTGGAGAGCAAGGCAAATGATAATCAGGTCAGTTTATGGTTCTCAAGGAGCACAGCATTGCATCTGGGTCTGTTTCCAGCACATCTGCAAACTCTCTGGCCGGCTGTTCCATAGCTTTTCATTTCACAGACGTGGGAAGCGAAAAATCACGCAGACCCAGAAGTATGTGTGTGTCTGTAAACGCACACATGTGCACACACAAGTGTTGCTTGTGTCCATTCTGATAATTTGTGTACAAAGATAGCAGAACAAGTGGACACAGTGACTCACCGAGTAAACAGCTATCAACCTCCCAGCAGAGAGCTTGACAAACAAACGTTGACCGCATCATATACAGTGGAGTTCGTTTAGGCAAACCATAAAGGAAATTTACAGTTTGTAACTGAGCTTCTAACAAAAGAAGGTCCTGCTGAAAAAAAACCGCAGGTGACTTTGTGTTGCCTCTAACAAAAGGGAGGCAAAGGATCTGTTGGGATGGTGAAGGCTGAAATCCAAGAAATGCATCCTGCCAGGTGTTAACCTCCAACCTGTCTGGACAACCTGCGACAGGAAGCAGGTCTGCATTTTTAATTCACCAGACTCCAGCACAATATACCAAGGCTGGATGGTGGCCACCTTGTCTGCTGGCTATTGGGAGAACACCATTCTTTGTAGTCTATCAGGTCTCCATCTGCAGCTTTCCCTGCTTGGTTGGCATCACCCTTTCCTGTACAGGTTGGTGTTCACCAGAGGAAGCTGGTGGCATTCAGGCTGCAACTTAGAATCATAAAATTATAAAGTTGGAAGGGACTTCTAGGGTCATCGAGTCCAACCCCCTGCTCAATACAGGATTTTCTAAATCATGCCAGACATTGTGGGAAGGCATGATGGTGTCTTCTGGGAAACAAGGACTTCTGGGAAATTGCTTCTAGAATGGATACAGGCAGGATACCTCAATCTGCAGACTGTCAAGAGAAGCCCAGAAGCAATCAGTGGGCCACTGTGTGAAACAGGATTCTGAACTAGATCGTCTGTGGCCGCATCCAGTAGGGCTCCTCTCATGCCAGTGGGTGTGTCTCAGGCAGATGTGCAAACTTTATTATGACCAGCATCAGCGTACCTGAGGTCACACCTAAGCCTTCCTATCCAACCAGAATGGATTGGTGTTACTGCTGGCAACCTTCACCTCTGACCCTTTCCTAGGACCTGTTGGCCTCTGCCTCTTGTACTGAAGCCATGGAACTGAATCTCTCAGAAGAAATCTCCAGTGGTGCCTGAGCTCCATCCACTATGGTTAGACTTTCGTTTCTTTAGGGTAGGGAGAGGTAGATACGGTGTTCTTTCTCTAATTCTCTCTTTTGCTGGTACAGCAGGGTACGTCTGATATCCTTGGACATATGTTCCTGTCCTGATGTCTGTCTGCCTTGGTTCTTCTGTTCCAAGACCTTTAGCTGCAAGATGGCGTCAAGGAAGGGTTAGACCAATTTATGGATGACAGATGTATCAATGGCTACTAGAATGGATGCCCAATTACATCTTTCAGGCCAGGGGGACAAAGGCCATTCGCTGGGATTCAAGAGCAGGAGAAGGTTTGCCCTTGTCTCTGCTTGAGATGCCCATGGGCAATTGGTGGTCCACTGTGCGCGAGAGGATGCTGGACTAGATGGGCTGTGGCCTGATCCAGCAGGGCTCCTCTGAGGTTCTTACATTCTTATGACCACTATCGTGCCTTGGCATCGAACAGCCACAGCTGACTCAATAGGCGTTATTCTCAAGTTGCCTCCTTCTCTCTGTGTGTCTCTCACTCACTCTCCCCTGGCTTTTTATGACCTGTTCCTGAAAATCCATGGGCTGGTTCAGGGTGACACCTCCTTTTTCAAAGGCTTCTGTTGGTGGCTGATAGCGTCATGCTGAAAATATCTAGCAGTGCGTGGCCAGTTAGTAGAATTAAATGGGGGGGGCGGGGATGACTCTCTACAAAATGTCAAATGTTCATAGGGCATATGAAGCTGTGAAAGATCCAAAGAGTTTCCGGAGGTTGGGCTGGATGAGGAAATTTAACAATCAAGACAGTTACCTATTATTATTTTGAATTTTATTAATTATATTTACCATTTGCAACTTAATGCACAATTTAACTTATATTATGTTGAAATAAATTAATAAACAATACTATCCATTTCAAAACTTGAGTTGTGTTACAGGTAAGATAGGAAGTTGTATACCTCTTGAATTGGCACTGACTATAATTTACATGGGATACATAAATCTTATAGTATTACTATATAATATTTCTATCATTTCAACAAAAATTTTATTGCGTTTTCTGATAGTGTTAATTCCTCCATATTATATGTTAGGAAGTCTAACAATGGTTTCCAGACTTCGAGAAACACATATCGTTCTTTTCTATTTGGATATTTACAGTATTAAGACGTAATAAGCTCATTTATTGCATATCCTACTACTTTGTTGTTCCAGGTCTGAATGTTTGTCAGTTACCTATTTTGTTTTGCTTCTAGTTTTATTTTATTTTTGAAGCTCCTTTCTTTTCATTTAGCTAACTTTTTTTTGTCTGTTTTAAATGGATTTCATTGCAAACCACCCCCAGACCTTCAGCTATTGAGTGGAATAGTAACGCAAAGACAAATAAATTCATGCCCATCACCCCTGCAGATGTGCCAAGGCTTGCTATGAATCTAAAATACAGTGTCAGAAAGAGGGTAAGACTCCAAGTTCGCTAAAATCATGCACCGTCTCAGGTAGGAGTGATTTCTGCCCACTTGACGTGTCTCTAGGTGAGAATTCTCACGACTTCTGCCTTTGGGTCATGGTAGTTCCTCAGATCCCTTCATGTCTGGGTAGCCAGGTGGGATAAGAGTAGGGTTGTACAGGTTTCCAGTCCCATACTGTGTTCCTCGCTTTGGATACCTTTTGCGCCAGCAGATGAAAGACAGCCAGGGGCTTCTCAAAGTCCTGTTCAAATATCTCAGGAAAGACTTCCAGCCCATTGAAGTGTGAAGCGCTTAGAATGGAATAATAGCCGACCCAAAAGAGCAAAAGTGAGTAGCGCTGCTTCACATCACCATCCCTGGAGGTTCAGAGACTGGCGTCCAGTTTCCCTTTTTCTTCCATGCATGCTTCTGCTCAGGTTTGGATAAACGTGTCCAACTCACAGTGTTCAGTGGTGCAGCTTTTGTTTTTCCTTAACTCTTTTTTTGGGTTCTGAAAGCGAGTCGAGGAAATTTTGGACCATTGGATAGGCTTTGGTCAGCTGTACATCTTTTTAGGGGCGTGCCCAGCTCACGTGGCTTGCTGTCGCTTTGGTGGAACTGGGAGATGGTGACACCAACCAGCCTGGATAGGTTTAAGAAAGATTTAGATAAATCCATGGAGGACAGGTGTATCAAGGGCTACTAGAATGGATGCCCAGGTATCACCTCCAGGCTGAGGAGACAGGCAGGAGGCCTTTTAAAGGCCATTTTCTGGGATTTGAGAGCAGGTGAAGGTTTTGCCTTCATCTTCTGCTTGGAATGCCCAGAAGCAACTAGTGAGCCACTGTGTGAGACAGGAGGCTGGGCTAGATGGGCTGTGGCCTGATCCAATAGGGCTCCTCTTACGTTCCGATCTGAAATAGATGCCTAGGTATTGCCTCTATATTAGAAGCAGACAGGATGCCTCCAAAGACCATTTCAGAGAACTGAGAACAGGTGAAGGTTTTGCCCTTGTCTTTTGCTTGAGTTGCCGTGAAGCAGTTGGTGGACCACTGTATGGCAAAGGATGCTGGACTAGATGGGCTGTGGCCTGATCCAGCAGGGCTCCTCTTATGATCTTGTGCAAGCAGGTTGTATCATCTTTCCTCTTCTCTGGAAGAGCCATGCTTTTCTGCTCCACTTTTCCCACCCATTTAAGGGGACTCAAAGCGGCCGAGAAAGCTTCTGTTCTTCTCCCCACAACAGACACCCTGTGAGGTAGGTGAGAGCTGAGAAGACAGCTGTGACTAGCCCAAGGTCGCCCAGCTGACTTTGTGGAAGAGGGCAGAATGGAACCCGGTGTTCCCAGATAGGAGTCCGGCTCCCTAACCACTAGACCAAACTGGCCTCTTAAGGAACTCCAGGATGTTCTAGAAAGCTAAAGTCAGTGAGCTGTGAATGAATTCAGCTCTTCTTTCTTCCCATCTCAGCCTGGGGGCACCCTCACGCACCCAAAAATGTATCTTCCCACCCTTGGTTCCTTCTCTGCCCCCGGCTAGGAATTTTTCCCCGTGACTCATGCGAACCTTTTGAGCATGTTTTGACGGTTCAGTCACGCAGCTCCGGGGGAATTCTTCCTCTTCAGAGGGCGCTGAACGTTTTCTCGCGGTCCTCGCGTTTCCTAATCCCTTTAGCATCATGATTAGGGACGGCACCAGGTGTCTCTTCTTTTTTTCTCCTTGCTGTCACGGTGTGTTTTGGGCAAGTGTCAAGATGGCGTTTAAATTGCACCAAGTCCCGGCCGAGGCCCTTTCAGGCGTGGGATCTGCGGAGACCCAAAGATGTCTGCTTTATGGTGCAGCTGTTTATAAATAAGAGCTGATGTGTGGGTCATCTGTCAGAATGATGGCACAGTTCCTGGAAGCCATGACGTTGCGAAGGCAGGACTAATATGCAGCTGCTCTTCTAGGGTGACTCGGACACGCTTCCAAGCAAATGTGGAGAAAAAGGTTGCAACTTTGGGGTGTTTTCACCTAGGGGTGTGCAAAGAGCCACTTCCCACATTCTGTTCGAGTTGAATAGAATGTGGAAAAATCCAGCTCTGGACAAATACCTCCCCCCCCCCAAATAAACCCTCCCCTCCCCCCATTCCCACCCCTCCCCCACTTACCTGAGCACCTTGCTGCCGTCTTCTCCACACCGCTGCCGCCGCTTCGGGCACACTCCATTGGCAGTGTGGGCCTCTTCCAGGGCCCTCTGGAACCGCGAAAAGGTTTCTGAGGGCCCTGGAAGAGGCCCGCGTTGCCAACGGAGCTGGTAAAGGGGCCCTGGGGACACCTCAGGGGGAGGTTTGTGGGGAGGGGGGCCAGGGGGTGGAGGCCCAAGGACATCCAGTATCCTTAGAAACTTCCACCGAAGCTTCTACAGATACTGGATTATCCGATTTGTGGACGGATAGGGCCCTATTAATTTCGTCCATGAATCTTGGAATCTGGACATATTCTTCCGGATTCCAAATGCATGGATAATTCTTGCACATCCCTAGTTTCACCACCCCCACCCCACCCCCAGATAAAATCAGGATGCTGCAACATCTGGGGCTTTTCAGCCTTGGAAATAAGGCGTTTATGAGGTGCGCTAATTGCATGTTCCTCAGTCATCCACAGTGTGGAAAAGGTGGATAGAGAAAAAAAATCTTTTCTCTCTCTCACAGCACTAGGACCAAGGGGCCCTCTTTGAAGCTGAGGGGCAGCAACGTTAGGACGGAAAGGGTTTTTTTCACCCAGAGAGTCATGGGTCTGGGAATTTACTACCCGAAGAGCTAGTGATAGGAACCGGTCTAGATAACTTTAAGGAAGCATTAGATAAATTCATGGAGGACAGGTGTGTCAGTGACTCAGGATTTGAGTACCAGGTGTGTTAGGGCCCCTCTGCCTTCATGGCCCTTTGGGTCCAGGGGCCCCAGGGAGCATTTTCCCTCTCCCTGCCCTGGCTTGGAGAAGCAGGAAGCCGTAGATCATGGCAAATCCTTCCTCAAAGTCCTCCTGGTGGATATAACCCATCTGTTGCAAACGCCTGGGATATGTCACGGCTGCTCTCTGACAACCTTACGTAAAACTGACTGGGCCTGCGTCCTGCCCTGCTTTCCCTGTGTTGTTTCAGTCCAAGCTGACTTCAGAGCAGGGCCAGATCACTGCAGGCAAGGGGAAGGAGAATAAAGGAAGGAAGGAAGGCAGCAGAAGGAGGGAGGGAGGAAAGGAAAGGAAAGCTCTTTCGTTGTCTGTCTTCCCCCAGGCCTGCGGGAGTTGGCGTCCCTTGGCCTTTTTGCAGATGGCGGGGTGGGGGGGTGGGGAGCATTTTGAGAACCACAGGATAATGGATGGGGCATCCATGCTTTCCAAAATGGGGATTTCTTTCTTTCTTTCTTTCTTTCTTTCTTTCTTTCTTTCTTTCTTTCTTTCTTTCTTTCTTTCTTTCTTTCTTTCTTTCTTTCTTTCTTTCTTTCTTTCTTTCACCCAAACAGAAAATAATAGAAAGATGCAGCGAAGGGTTTTTCTGGAAAGATCTGACCCACTTCCGTAGGAAACAAAGTAGCAAACCCAAAGATTCTAGCATGGGACCGGGCGCAGGGCCAAGATCAAATCTCGGGCTTCCCCATGGCATTCCTGGTAACGCGGGCAGATTCAGCCGTCCCCATGCAAACTGCGCCGAGATTGTTATTTTACTCCCTTTCCCAGGGGAGCAAGCCAGGATGCAGAGGCTTGAGATTTCTCCCTTTCCCAGGGGGGCAACCTCCTCATAGGAAAGCTTTGGCTAGTCCTTGGGCTTCCATGGACAGCCACCCGGAGGCCTTGTAGCAGATGTCTCTCTTGCCTTGTGTGGCCAGCCAGGGGTGTTTGGGGTGACAGCCCACTTCAAGCCTGGGCCACAGCCTCAGGTCCCCGACTTCTGTGCTTAACACCCCTCTCAGTCCTTGGAAGAATATTAGCCAGGCTGCATGAAGCGCCTGAGAAAGTGCCTGCCGGTTTATCACTGTGTATCTTCCGGGCGTTTCCCCTGGCAAGGAGAAAGCCTGTTCCACTGTAATTGACCCTTGTCAGTTTTTCTGAGACGTAAGAGGCCCAGCCTACTGACTTGATGGCCCGGGAATTGCCTGGGACAGCCTTGGGAAGGGTGTGGGCAGGGGTAAAGGGAAAGATGGCACTGAGTAGGCCTCAGCTCTGCTTGACTCCGCAGTTTTCTTGGTAAGGTCACAGATGTGGTTTTCCATGATCTCCTTGCAGGTAGATGCCAGGAATCCTCTTCATGTAAAGCAGCTGCTGTGCCCTTCTGCAATGGTCTCCCCTTAAAAATGAAGGTCATCTCAAGCCCTGGTGACTACAGAGACACATTTGTGCAGTTTTCTTGGCAGTGGTCTGGAAGTGATTTGCCATTACTTTCTTCACGAAGGAAGTTGGGGTTGAACTTTGGACCTTTTGAGTATGGAGCAGAAACTCAGCTGCTAAGCTGGGTCTCCTTTGTTGGGTAAAGGTGCCTATGAGTCAAGCTCAGCTGCCATTGAAAATATAGGCACCTCCGTCCAGTTTTCTTGGCAACAGTATGAAGTCAGAAGCAATTGGTGGAGCAGTGTGTGAGACAGGATGCTGGCCTAGATGGCCTAGGTCTGATCCAGCAGGGCTCCTCTAAATTCAGGGGGGACAGGTGTGTCAACAGGTACTAGAATGGACATCTAGGGACTGCCTTCAGGTTGGAGAGGCTGGCAGGATGCCTCTCTAGGTCATTTCCAGGGCCTCTAGCAGGTGAAGCTTTTGTCTTCGTCTTCTGCTTGAGGTGCCAGAAGCAATTGGTCGGCCACTGTGTGAGGCAGGATGATGGACCAGATGGGTCATGGCCTGATCCAGCAGGGCTCCTCTTACGTTCAGGGAGATTCTGGGACCTCGTGCCTGTGAAACAGATCTTCTGCCCCTGAGTGACCGTCTTGGAAAGGGATCCTTTTGCAAAGGAAAAGGTTCTCACAGAGCAATTGTGGGAAAGGGACTCAGCCCAAGTGAGGCTTTGCTTTAGTTCTCCCATGAGCCAACACCAGATCCCCTTTTGATCAGGGCAATGTGCCAGCTCAAACACAGTGGGCGAGGGAAGGCAGCCACTTCCTGGTGCTTCCAATGGGCCTCCAGCTGCTCCTGTATTCTGAGCCCTCCCATTCCATGCCCAGCGGCCCTCGTTTTCCATTTGTCCAAGCAGAATCATTTTTGCCAGGCCAAACCATTCCTAGATTTGCTTGCTCCAGCTTCCATCCCAACCTGGCATCCTCTGCAGGCCACTGAGTTGGGGGAAGCCCGAACCCTGGCTTCTTTCATGGCCTGCAGTTGCTTTAAAAAAAAGGTAAAACCTCCTGAAGTATTAGCACGGTCCACTTCCTTCTTCAAGATGCCACAGTAAGGCTTGACTCCTGGCCCGCCGGCCTCGTTGGCCTGTATAACCGCACGGGCCTTGTACACGTACGGAATGCAGACTACAGAGAGGGTGGGGCAGCGGCGAGCTTGCGGGGGCGTGGAAAGGCGAGGTCGCGGAAGAGGCGGGTGTGAATGCTTGGGTGGAGATCCAGGGAGCCTTGCCGGAAGAAGGTGTATCAGCTGAAGCTCAGGTCCCGAGGAAGAACTGGCTGAGAAGATACAGGATCCTGGAAAAGGAGAGGCATGAATCGAAGGAATCGCTCCCAGTTCAGGAACTCTTGGAGGCTGCTGGGGGAAGCCGAGGCTGAAGCAAAGGTACACCTCAGCTTAGCAGAGTTTGGCACTTAAGTGAATCCGGAGACAAGGATTTAAATCATTAGGGCCCTTTTTGACAGGCCAGTCTCTTCCAGGGGGCCTCATAGCTTAAGAAGGTGCTTCCAGACTGTTTTTTGAAGTTAATTATTTTTAGCACAATTTTTTAAAAATAATGCAGGTGGCGAGTTCTGTAATTCAAGCATTCCTGGTATAGGGGAGAAATGCCTTTAGGCGTGACAGCACCTGCTGGGACAAGTACGTGCGGTTCATTCTCATCTTCCCTGTGCAAATGGTACAGAAGGTTAAAAAAAAACAACCCTTGGTGTATCTGTGATGTTCCCCACAAAGCTGAGAGCTGAGAATGAAACTTTGTTGTCAGATCAAATAAGTCTGAGAAAGGTTTAATGGCAGGCCGTCTCATCTGTTTGAATCAGTCAAGTCAGGGAAAGTGCTGGGAATGTGTCTGGCCTGGCTCTGTGGAGTTTTCAGTTTCTGAGTTTAGGACTGGACTAGTTTTGGGGAAGTCTATGTTTTACACATGGAAATACCTGGTGGGTGTTGTCGTGTTAGTCCTTCAGGGGGTGGCAACTCTTGGCTGGTCTCAAAGTCTGTTCAGGGTTGGATCTGATTAGTTTGCGGATAGGTGACCACCAGAAAATTCCGGATATTTGTTCAGGGTTGGATCTGGTTAGTTTGCAGATAGGTGACCGTCAGAAAAATTCCAGATTTTGTTCAGGGTTGGATCTGGTTAGTTTGTGGATAGGTGACCACCAGAAAATTCGAGTGAGAAAGCACTTTGATACGTTTGCTAAGAAAAGCGCACAGATGTGTCAGTGGAATTGTGAGGAGGCAAACTCAACCCAAAGTTATATTGATATTCTTTGAGCTTGTTGGTGGCTGAATGAGCTACAAAATGCAAGGACACTTTTGGCCCTGGTCTTTCTCTTTGCCTTGCGCCTTTCCAGTGTCCAGAGACAGCTCACAAGCGCTGGATACTTGGGCTGAAATTGCACTTGTGCAATTAGGACAGCTTTGGTACAGCTCTAGTACAGAATAGCTGTACCAGAGCTGCCCTAATTGCATACCAGAGGCCTGAGTGTGAATTCAGCCTTGCTTCCTTATGATCGTAGCCCAGGAATCTGCCTGCAGAGAGTTCCCTGGGTTTCAATGGGATGCTGCTTACACTTGTTTAACTTGGGGCCTTTAACCCAGCCTGGCTTGAAGGTGTCTTGCAGCTGGCTGTGAGTTATCTGGGAAACCATGGATCCACACCAGATTTCCACCAGAAATCATACAGTACACAAAAGTCAAAGCTTTCATGCCACATCGGCTGTGCCTTCTGGTAGGTGAGGCTGTGCCGGAACTCACCTGCTCTAGGATCGGTGGATGAATGTGGTGCAATTAGCCATGCCCTGCTTTTGCAACCAGCCTTAAAGTTAATCCCAGCTGGGCCTAGGTACAGCCTCGTTTGCGTAAGAGCTGGGTGAGAGACACCAGCAAGTGTGGCTGGGAGCTCTGGGCCAAACCAGGGAGGCTTCTGATAGGGTTGAGGCACCAGCAATTTCGCCATGCAGTAATTATGTAACTGTAGCATTAAAATATGACAATGTGCAGCAATTAGAGAGAGCATCAGCCCAGACTTTATCAATGCAAATCAGGGATAGGAGCTTTGTGGCTTCCCAGTGCTGTTGGTCTAGAGCTTCTGTCGTATCTCGCAGGTGGCTGGCTGCTGCTGCTTGTGGGAAATGAAATCTAAAACATCTGGATTAATGCTGGCTCCCTAATCCAGGACAGAATCTCTCTGCGCATGCACATGGGTGCATTTTTGTGTATTGTGCAATCTTTTGACTTGCAGAGCATGACAAAAGTCAGCGGCTGTGAGGTTTCTGTGTTCTTCTGTGCTCCAGTTGAGTAGTTTTGATTTTATTTCTGGCAGCGCCCATTTAGAAGGCAGAAGGAAATCTTGGCTCTTTCTGCGCAGCTTTGATTGACCAACTCTGGTTCCTTAAAAGCTGAAGGTCTCTCTGGCATCTTGCTTTAAGGCTGGATAACCCGTTGCTCTCAGTTAATCCAGGGTTCTTGAGGTGCATTATTGTAAATACATGTCACACCTCCACCCTGGGGAGATTAAGGTTTAAGTGTAGTCAGGAGAGCGAAACAATAGAGAACAGCTAAGGCTGGGGTCAAGGAAAGGCTGTGTGGCCTGCTGATTACATTCTTGCGCTTTGGGGAGATCCGGGTTCGAGCTCTCGGCCTCCCATCTCCTGAAATAGCTTTGGGCTCGGCCTAACCTACCTCGCAGGGATGGTAAAATGTTAAAATAGAGAGGAGCGATATGGGGCCTTCTGTTCCTTTTTCGTATAGATCTGCCCCTGCTTTAAGATCACAAAGGGTGGGCTTTCTGGTAGTTCAACCAGCCTCAGAGGTGTGAGGGGTTGTGGCACACAGGAGGGCCTTCTCTGTGGTAGCCCCTCTCCCTCCCCCAAGTTTGGAATGGTCTCCCTGTGAAAGTGGTGTGTCAGGAGTCAACATTATATGGTTTTCAGTACCTCTTCACCCAAGCCTTTGAAACATAGGGTGTTTCCACAGTGAAGATCCCAGTAGGAGCCCGATTGGTACTGATTTCTCACCCCCTGTTTGCACACAGGACCCCATTTGTTTGCACTAGTGAAAGTGAAATCTGGATTTAATGGGGTCTTTGGGCTCTGGCTCCGCCCCACCACTCACAGCTATGTAGGCATGCGCGTCCTTCGTAGTTGGACGACGCAACTGAGCTACACAGTCTGCGCGTGGCTTCGTAGTTGCGGAGTAGGCAGCTTCGAAGCTGTGCCACCTCGCCACGCCTGCTGTGGACAGAAGTGTGCCTTGATCGACGTCGGCCCTGGCCAATCATGCCTGGCTGCCAGCGGCCCTTCCGCTTCGGCTCAGTGTGACCCCCCAGATGGGTGCTTTGGCGTTCGCACTGTGACCCTGTTTAGCATCCATTGCAATCATTTGCTGCCAGTGCGAACGCATGGGGTTCTCACCAAGATCTGGATCTTCAAGGACGGCATTCAGCGAGGACCCCATTTCAAAGATCTGGATCTTTTAAATCCAGATTAAGGGAAGTAAGTGCAGAAAGGCACATAGTTTCCTCTGAATGTAGCCCTGCCAGGATCGGGAGGAGGAAGGGAGCGTGAGGTGTAATTTAAATATTTTTGAGTATGCTGTGACCCACCAGGATGCAAACATAATAATCCCACCAGCCAACCAAGACAGAAAAGTAAAGCCAGGTTCAACCGCTGAGCAAAATGTCTGACGGTCCTCAAGAGCCCTGCAGCTTCCCATTAAGATGGGCACACCCTAGGGTCTCCATCCATCCGTGGCCGCAGGTAATATAATCTCTCTGAAATAGACCTGCCTGTACACTGAGGTCTCAAGGGGAACGCCTTCTTGTAGTTCCTTCTTCTGCAAAGGTACGAGGCGTAGGGACCTACCAGAGGGCCTTCTCTGTGGTGGCCCCTAGACTTTGGAACAGCCTCCCTCTTGCAGTTTGCCGGGCAGCTACATTTCTTTTGATATGTTTTATTCTTATTGTAAGCCACCCTTAGACCATCTGGTGAAGGGCAGCATATAGATTTATTAAATAAATACTACATAAATAAATAATACTTGCCTTGGCGGGCAGGCGTCTCCTCAATCCAAGCAAGAAAGTCAAAGGAGAGTTATAGATGGCTGATGCCTTGTGGCTGGGCTGAAAAAAATATCGCCTCTAGATGACGGAGCAGAAGAGACACCTTTTAAACAACAACAATAACGCAGAGAGCCGAGTGCTTTTCTTAGAGCTGATGCGTCAGGTATTAGTCAGAGAAGGCTGTGCCACTTTTGGACTCATGTGCAAAGCTACTACTTACAGTCTGATGGTTGCCAGAGGTTGGGCAAGGTGGTCAACGTTCTATTTCCTGAAAGTATGATTCAGGCTTGATTTTAACAGCGGGTCTGTAGTCCCTGTGTGTGGCAGCTGGGTGGCTGTGGTCTAATGTGAACCAGGCTTTTTTGAAATCTCAGAATGATGATTTGGCAGTTTAGCTGCATGTGTGTGTGTGTTTGTGTTCGTGTGTGTGTGTGCGCAAAACCGCAGAAGTAAATGTGGGTGCTAGCATCGTAATGTACATAATGTGGGAACTTGGATGTGTTGGGTGTTGTTATTTTGATATCCAGGCTGGGACATGCCAGGATGGATCCTCCATTCACACTTTGGCCGTTAAGGGACGCGAACGGGGCATCCGTCCCTGCATGTCCCAGCCCCGAAAGGTTGCTGTGGGGGCAGGATGCCCTGCTCAGGCCTGCTGCCCTTGGGCCGTATCGGCCCACTGGCTGGCAGGCCCATCTCAAGGGCTGCCAGGTCGGACCCGGCCTCCGAAGGGGTAAGTCGCGCTCGTGGAGCTGGGGTGGTGGTGTTGACCCCTGGGTGGGGCTCCAGTGCTGTCCGGCAGGGAGAGTGTGAATGCTCTCCCTGCCAGACAGGTTTGGGACGGCCGGGGACAGCTTGGGGCGGGTGTGGAGCATGATTTTCTGTTCCTCACTCTGGCCGCAATTAGGCCACCCTGGGACAGGCCACTTCCGGACAGAACTGCCTGGCCTGCAGAGTGAATGTTCTGTCCCAGGGCTGGCCTAATTCCTAACCAGAGGCCCTAGTGTGAATAGGCCTCAGGTATACAAGAATCCATTTCCTGCAATAAAGTTTGGTTTGCAGGAATCCAGAGGGGACTTCAGGGCAATTCTTCTGCCAGCAGATATGTCAGGAATCTCTCCGCTGAGTGCTGGCACGGTTCAAGAGAGCATGGATGGGTAAGGTCTAAGGCGGTGATGGCCAACCTATGACACGCGTGTCACAAGTGACACACCAAGCCCTTTTGGGTGACACTCATGGTCACCTTGGCACCTGGACGTGTAGTGCTTGCTTGTTCTTGAAGTGTATGAAATACCAACTTTCAATTGAAGATTTAGCAACAAAGGTCACTAATGTAAAGAATTATTTGTTTTTGCTTTTAATAAAATACATATATCAAAAATATAACTTTTTTACTAGAGCTACAAATATCACAAAATTATGGATATTTCTAGATGTGACACAGCACCCGAGTTAAGCTAGGTTTTTTTTTTGCAAATTTTGACACACTGAGCTCAAAAGGTTCGCCATCACTGGTCTAAGGGGCTCTCTTAGACAGCCTCAAAGGGCAGATTAAAGGAGGCACCTACTAGGAGACTTGCTGGTCCGGTCTACCAGTCCTTGCTTGCTTTCACATGGCGTGGAAGGACCGAAGCCACACCTTTCTGCAGGCAAACCAGGCAAGTTCTCCAGCTGAATGGTGGGCCTTATATAGAGTTCTGCAGAAGCTCCTTCCGTCCCACAAATATCCAGGGCATTGGCCCAGTTTCCATAACTGGCAACAGTAGCCATTTGCGTCAAAGTCCACTGACCCAAGTTTTACCTTTCTTCAGAAACAAACAAAGCTAACCTTTTTCTTTTCTTATAAAAACAATCCTTTTTAGGCCAAGCCTATTTATGGAGGATGGCTTTTGCTGGCACCGGAAGGCACGGATTTTGACAACCCTGTGCACCGCTCCCGGGTAAGATGAAATGTTCCTTCTCTTCCAAACTCGTGTGTGTGTGTGTGTGTGTGTGTGTGTGTAGGTAGAGATGCTCACAACTGAAGATGTGGATGGATGCTAAATGCAGACAAAATATGCGCTGTGATTTGGGGTAGACTTCATTTTTCTTAGAATGCTTATTTTCATCTTTCTCTTCCTGCCTCTGGCCTGGGATTTAAATACCATTGGGGGTGCATGATTTTTTGCCAGGGACCAAAAAGGGTGTGATTTTGGGGTGTCTGGCCTCAGAGTTTGGGCTTATCCATCCTTACAGTCTGCTTTGGTCACATTCTGCACAGTGCCGTAATGCCTTCAAACACTCAAACTAATATAAGCAGTGCAAGCCATAGTGCACGAAGGCTAGGTCACATGGGGACACATTCCCCATTCACACGCATTCCTACCTCCCTAGGTGTGAATGCGGAATCTGCCCCCACCTGGCCTAGCCCAAAAAGGCCAGCACGGAGGTGGGGCCAGGGCCTGCAGCTCTTCGGGATGAAGCGTGCAAATGCTCTCCCTCCTGAACAGCTGTGGGACATCCCTTGACAGCTGGGAATGGGTGTAGGATGTCCTGGGACGGGCTGGGGCGGGTCCGAATGGAACCGCCGGCCCAGCAGAGCGAATGCTCCATCCCAGGGTGTCCTAGACGCGTTCACGAGGCCCTCATGCGAATAGGCCTCATACTCAGAAGGGGCAGAGGAAGAGCTCCTGGAGAATTCCACTATCTTCTAGCTTCTGCTTCTACTTGGTGATGGAATGGAATATATTATTCAGAGGTAAAGGGAGGAAGGCGTCGGCAAATCTTCAACGTCAGCTATGGCTCGTGGGAGTCCAGCAACATCTGATAATCTGTCATTTGGTCTGCTCGGCTTGGAGTTTTTGTTCCCTCAAACCCCCATGAATTATATTTTGGCCATGTTTGTTTCTCTCTCCTCTCCAGAAATGGCAACGCCGGTTCTTCATCCTTTACGAACATGGCCTCCTTCGCTATGCCCTGGACGAGATGGTGAGTGGCCGAGTATTTTCATCCCAGGTGGATTCCTGTCTGGGGGGGCTCCCTGTGGCAACGGGGCATTGGGGCGAATGTGGTGCCAGAGTGGCGAACTTTCTTTGGGGGAAGAAAACACGGGTGGCCGTGCGTAGTGGGTACATCAGGTTGGGGAGGGAGCTGCATTTCACTCTGAATCTTCCGTTCGCTTTGGGATCCCTTTTGGGAGGGCGCACAGAGAGGCCCCCGTGCGGAAGGTTCTGGATCCTGAACAGAAACACCCAAAAATGTGCTGATGGTTCACTGCAAACCTTGCTGGGATGCAGCAGGGAATGGTCGCTGTTCACCTTTTTATAAATATCAGGGTGACTCAAATGTAGGCCAACTGGTTTCTCTTTCCTTTTCCCTCTGGTGAAGTTTTCTGTTCTTAAAGCAATAGGTTACCTGTTGTTTCTCCCCTCCGCTGCCCCCCCCCCCAAGGGGACCGGCTACTGATCCTGCTTCTGTCTTGAGCATCAGCAGGCGAATGTCTGGGCAGTTCTAGCAGAAGCCTGTGCTGTAGATTACAAAGCATGACCTTAATTTAGGCATTTCAGTGTCGCTGGGACATTGCGCCTGCTTTTCCCGGCAAAAACCAGCCTTGGTGGCTGTTTGCTGTATCTTCGTAGGATTTAAAGCATCCCAGCGGTATTCTCTTTGCTGCTAGTGGAAACAGGACTCTGCGTCTTGCTTTACCTTTGTTTTTCTTGCTGCCTCTTTGTTTGGTTTAGTGGTTAGGGAGCCGGACTCTTATCTGGGAATACCGGGTTCGATTCAGCTGGGTGACCTTGGGCTAGTCACAGCTCTCTTCTGAGCTCTCACAGCCCCACTGACCTCACAGGGTGTCTGTTGTGTCTTTGTCAGCTGCTTTGAATCCCCTTAAATGCGTGAGAAAAGCAGGGTAGAAAAGCCAACTCTTCTTCTTCTGCTGCTGCTGCTGCTGCTGCTTGAGATGCCCAGAAGCAACTGGTGGGCCACTGACTGTGTGAGACCGGATGATGGACTAGACGGGCTGTGGCCTCATCCAGCAGGGCTCTTCTTATGTTCCTGTAGACGGATTCATGTCTAGGTACTATTTCCTAGTTGGGGAAACAAGCAGGATGCCTCTAAAGGCCATTCACAGGGAGTTGAGGACAGGTGAAGGTCTTCAGCTTGAGAATGACCAGAAGCAACTGGTGGGCCACTCACAGTGTGAGACCACATCCTGGACTAGATGGTCTGTGGCCTGATCCAGCAGGCCTCTTCTTAGGTCCTTAGGTTCCCTTCCTCTTGGGCCTCCTTTCTTACTTTCTGTAATGATGGGGTTGAGAGAAGTTCTCTGGTTCCATGGCTGTTAGAGCATATAGCATCCTCTCCCTGCTTCTGCTTTGTGGCTCCAAAAAGCCTCCCAAGAAACCTTCAGGAGTCACAATTCAGATACAGTGTTTCAGGACTTGGTCTTGGCTACCTCAGGGCAGAAGCAAAGGGCTTTTAATCAAGTCTTCCTTATCCTCTGTTTCCTTCCTTCAAGGCCCACCTGTATTTTGTATTTTCCTTCAAAATGTTCTCTTGAAGGTGGCTCCATCCTTACGTGGCTTGAAATTTCGTATCTTTTTTGTTGTTGTTTGTTTAGTTTGCTCTTCCTCCTTCCAGCAAAATATTTTCTCTGCTGGGAATCGCGTAACCCTTGGAATACACAAATATTTTAAAAAGCAGCAAAGTCTGGGAGCCGCAAAGCTGACTAATCTGCCACAGTCTGAGCAAACAATTATGTCCCTAATTGGTACAGGAAGTTTAATAATTGCGACGCCACCAGTCCTTGAGAGAAGAAGGCGCCCCAGGATGGCTCTGGCAGCATTGGGCAAAGTTCCTTTGGGGGGAAAAAAAGTGGGGGGGGGATTACAACCAGATTATGCCCGCCCTGGCAAACTCTTGACTTGAGCCTATGAATCATGGGAGCTGTAGTTGAAGTGAAGAACACGTTTTCCAGATGCTGAATACATCTCTTATCCATCGCTGCAGAGCTGTTGTGGTTGGGAAGGCGGAACAATGGCCTCTCCTAGATTATCGTGAGCCACAAAGGTGTTCATACAGCTGATCTGGCAACCGTATGTTAAGTCGTGGTTTTGATGACACTAACATTTAAAGCCCTAAATGGCTTGGGACCCAGGTATCGGAAGGAGCGCCTTCTCCCATATAGACCTGCCCATGCACTGAGATCTCAAGGAGAGGTCCCTTCTTGTAGTCCCTTCTTTTGCAGAGGTACAAGGCATAGGGGCATTCAAGAGGGCCTTCTCTGTGGTGGCCCCTAGACTTTGGAGCAGCCTCCCTCTTGAGGTTCGCCAGGCGCCTACATTGTATACTTCTTGAGATACACTGTATACTTTTTGGTGCCTGGTGAAAATGTGTCTTTTCAACCAGGCTTCTGCTGTCTAAGCTTCCTCAGGGTGCTGTTTTCTTAGGGAGGGAGGGGGGGTGATACTTTTAATTATGCAGTATTATTTGATCTGTTTTGTTCTTACTGTAATCCTCCCTGGGACTGTTTGGTGAAGGGTGGGAAAGATGGATGGATATGGATATGGATAGATAGAGATAGATGGATAGATGGATAGATAGATGTGGTGGGAGGGAGGGAGGGATAGATATGGATAGATATAGATCAATATTTGCATCTGGGGGTGGCTTTCTTCCTTGGAGTGCATAGGCAAAATGCCACCCAAATGCCACTCCCCCATGAAGCCAGCTGGGTGACCTTGGGCTAGTCACAGCTTTCTTCTGAGCTCTTATGCCCCCCCCCCCCCAACACACAGGATGTTCTGTTGTGGGGAGAAGAATGGAAAAGCTTTGTCAGCTGCTTTGAGGCCCCTTAAATGGGTGAGAAAAGCGGGGTAGACAAGCCAACTCTTCTTCTTCTTCTTCAGTCCTTCTGTCTGTGTTATGGGGGTGTTACTACTGGCCTCCCTCACAGGGCTCTTGGCGCAAAGTGATGCCAGTGCGCAAATATGCTTGATAGATGCTGTTTGGCCTATGTATGAGTGCTTTGAGGAGCACGTTACCTCCCCTTTCCCAAAATCAGGCCTCCTAGAGAGAGAATAAAGAGCTCCTTTCTCTGCCTCCTGATGAAAACGAGTCCTCAGATTTGCGAAATGCTCACTTTTTTGTTACCCATGGAACTTCATCCAAATCCTCTTAATCACCCGGGCTGGAGTGCTGTAAATTTCTCTGTCCCGTTTCCCGGCAACCTGGCTGCTTTCGCTGGGGTAATATTTCCTGAACTGACAATAGGGAGACAGCTCGTGCGATGGGCCTGGGAGGAGCAATCCCATGGAATGGATGGCAGGCAATCAGCGGGGTGTGGAAGAAAAGAGGCCTGTTGCTAAACAGCACTTGGGGTCTTGCCTTTGGGGTTCCTAGGCTAGGAGGCGTTTGCCGCCAAAACAGGGGCATGGTGAGAATCTGTGGAGCAGCGGCTTAGGGATTTGCCAGGCAGGCTCCAGACGTGACCCAGAAACCCTTCAGCCAAAGCACCTTTTAAAGTGCCACCCCAAAAGAGTTGGAGGGGTCTCAGGTGGCAAAGGCTGGTCTGCACCCTATGCTGATTCTCCCCCAGTGCATCGGGGTTTAGGGGATAGAATCCTAGAGTTGGAAGGGACCTCTAGGGTCATCCAGTCCAACCCCCTGCTCAATGCAGGATTTCCTAACCATCACAGACAGATGTAGGTCCAGCCTCTGCTTGAAGACCTCCAGTGAAGGAGAACCCACCACCTCCCGTGGCAACCTATTCCACTGACTGGTCGCCCTCACTGTCAGGAAGTTTTCCCGAATATCTAATCTGTATTGACTCCCTTGAAGTTTCATCCCGTTGTTTCTAGTCCTCCCATCTTGTGCAAGTGAGAGTAGGGACGATCCCTCCGCACTATGACGGCCCTTCAGAGACTTGAAGACCGGAATCATGTCTCCTTTCATCTTCTGTAAGCTAAACATTCCAAGACCCTTCAACGATTCCTCGTAGGACATGATTTCCAGACCACTCACCATTTTGGTAGCCCTCCTTTGGACTTGCTCTGGTTTGTCAATGTCTTTTTTAAATTGGAGTGCCCAGAACTGGACACACAGGACTCTAGATGAGGTCTGATCAACGTAGATGCATCTTTAGACTTTGAGGCAGATTAAGCAAAGAACTGAGTACACAGGTTTACTAGTAGAAGTTATCAGTAGCTCAGATCTCCTTGTCTTCCGCTTGAGATGCCCAGAAGCAGTTGGGGGGCCACTGTGTGAGTCAGGATGTTGGACTAGATAGGACTAGATAGGACTAGATCCAGCAGGGCTCCTCTTCCGTTCCTATGTTGACATGTTGTAAGTATCCATGTCTGTTTCTCTCCAGACCCATTGAAGTGACCCAGGGGAGGCAGCTGGGTTGCAGAACGCCTTACTGGGCCTGGCTCCCAGAACTCTCTCCCAGCAGGCCTATAAAGAACAGGCAGGTATTTAATCTCCCCCTCCTCTCTCTCTCACACACACACACAGAGATAGATAGATGGTGTTTTAAATGACTGGTGGCTGCTTCAAAACATGACGTTACTCTGAACTTCAGTGCAGGTGGTTCTGGAAGGAGATTAATGACATTTGGAGGAGAAGACACCTGCTTGTCTGGGAAGGGAGGTGTGCCGGCATGTTCTGTTCTGTCCTCTGTGGGGTTTTTGTTCCACTCCCTTCTTGCAGTTTCCAAATTGCTCTTCTGAGACTGCTTGACAGGTCCCTCCGGGTGACTCCCGGACATTGCCCAGGAAAGTTCCACCATTGGACGGCCTGAGCTCAGCCGGGTTACAGTGTCATTCTGTGATGCGACGCTTTCCTCTCCATTCCGCTTTCAAAGCGTGAGGAGCACGTTGTGCGTCCGCACGGGCGCATAATTTCCACTGCCATTTGTAACGCGTAAGTCCAGCTTAGACTGAAGTGGCATTAGAAGGTTTAGGGGGAAAGAGACCCAATGATTCATAATGCCAGTTGGTCTTGCGGTTAGGGTGAAGGACTTCATGGTATAGGAAAGGTGGATAGAGAATATTTATTTTCTCTATCACACAATACTAGAACCAGGGGGCATCTATGAAGCTGATGGGTAGGAGAGTCAGGTCTGACAGGGGGAAGTATTTCTTCACCCAGAGGGTCATCGGCTTATGGAATGTGCTGCCGGAAGAGGTGGTGACAGCTACCAGTCTAGATGGCTTTAAGGAAGGGTTGGACAAATTTATGGATGACAGATGTATCAATGGCTACTAGAATGAATGCCTAGGTGCATCTTTCAGGCTGGGGTGGTGGTGGAAGCAGGACACTTCTAATGCCATTTGCTTGGATTCAAGAGCAGGAGAAGGCTTGTCCTTGTCTCTGCTTAGGATGCCCATGAGCATTTGATGGGCCACTGTGTGCAACAGGATGCTGGACTAGATGGGCTGTGGCCCGATCCAGCAAGGTTTCTCTTATGATCTTATGTACTCTTATCTGGAAATCACTGAGTTTGATTCCACAGTCCTCCATGAAGCCAGGTGGGTGACCTTGGGCTAGTCACAGCTTTTGTGAGCTCTCACAGCCCCACCTACCTCACAGGTTGTGGGGAGGAGAACAGAAGGTTTGTCAGCTGCTTTGACGCCACTTAAATGTGTGAGAAAAACAGGGTGGAAAAGCTAATTCTTCTTTTTTTTTGCTGCTGCTGCTGCTGGATCAGACCCACAGCCCGTATAGTCCCACGGTCTGCACTTGTGGCCGTTGTCCAGCTTCACAGGAAATCCCACCTGTAGGACAGGAGTGCACCGCCGGCCCCTCTTGAAGCCCCCCAGCAGCTTCTTAAGAATGAAGCATCATCCTGTGGGCTTTCTGAGGGCCCCATGGAACATTAAGAGAGATATTCGGTATTTAGAAACCTGAAAATTCCAGGTGGGATAGTGAAGGATCTGTCCTGACATTTAGAAGCTCCAAATGGTGTTTCCAACTCCTTTCTTACGCCACCTCCCTGCTTTCTGGGTTTGGGCCCATGATTTTTTTTTTTTAAGAGAGGGCAGTTGCTGTTTCTCAGCCTCCCCCCCCCCCCCCCATTGCAGAGCCCTGCCAAGAACCCACCGGTGGACAATTCCGGCTTTCAGCATCGCGGTGCGAAATGGGCTGTTGAATCAGCCTTGAGGAAGCCGTTTCACGAAGGCCTCGGCAGGCGCCTCCAGGCCCCCTGTGTTGCAGGAGGTCTGGATGGTATCTCATCTGGATTTCTTGGCCAGCGGCAGCGCCTGGCTGGGATCCGTCTGTGTGTGGCGGAGGGGCCGATGACGCATTCAGCCCCCGGCCGCCATGGGCCTTCGGACGTTATCTGCACTGCCGTTCGGAAGGATTCTCTGGACGTTCAGTGTGGAACAGTCTGTCCTTCCCTGACGCAGCCGCGCCGAAACTTGTTCTTCAAGGAGACCCATTGAGTTTTATCTGTCCTGGCCGTGTTGGGAACAGCGTGGAGGGAGGGGGGATAGACAGACCCTGACAATGAATGTAGAGCATCTTTCTTATTTGATTATTAACTTTTTATCAGGCTTTAGATAATCTCACATTGCCTTTCTGGCAGATCTGAAACTTTGTCCCTTTACATCCCTCGTCTGTCCATTTCCCCATTTCCCTTCCTGCTTTGTGATGCCTGAATTAGGGGATATCCCTCTGTCTGTGTGTGCGTGTGCACATGTGAGGCCGTGCCAGGACAAGAGAAATGTGCATTCCGATGTAAAATTCAGATTTAAAAAAATTATTCTTCCTACTAATTAATCCAGTAAAATGCAGTTTCTTTTCTGCACGGTTGCTCAGAGGTTACCGTACTGGCACTATGGGAAACTGCTATCCAGGGCTGCGTTGCTAAAATATTTGCTGGTAATAGAAAGCAGATCTGGTTAGAGATGCGTACAGATCAAAACGTTGTGGCTTGGTTTGCACTGTTTCCTTCAAGCAGCAGGGTGGGTTCGTGTGCGTGGTTTGAGCCAATCAAAAAGAGCCAGTTCATTGCAAACTGCAGGCTCGCCAGACCAGTTTGGCTCCCCTCCAGTTGTGGCGATTGAGGCACCCAAAGTGGTTTGGGTTAGGAAGACATTTCCTGGAATGGTGCTGCCATATTATGCAAGGGGCAACTGGCTAGGAGGGGAAGGCAGCTTGCTTCCTCTCCTGTTAGGCCGCCGGGCTGGGTGAGCTTCATACTGACCGCCTTCCTCATCCAATCTAGTTCTTTCTGGACGCGATGGAGTACAGTTCCCATCCCCCAGGCCTTTCTCAACCCAACCTGGAACACCAGGACTTGATCTTGGGACCTGCTTCAAGCCCTGCATTGACTTCATTGAATTATGGCCTGAGAGTGCTTAACATTGACTTCTTTGATACGTATTGGATCTCTATGGGGCATTTCTCCATTATCTTGCTATCTTAAAAGGACATCAGTCATTCATGCACCCTTCTCCTTCTAGAACCCCAAGCAGGCTTGCAAAAATGAGATGCTGTGCATCTGCCGCCCCTCGGCCCTTCTCGCCACCGCCGTTCACTTTATGAACCTCCTCCCTGTGCATTTCCACGGCTGGCCTTCCTTACAGCTGCAACCCAGATGCCTTTGGTCTGGAAAGAGTCGGGAGGACATTGTGCAGCTGTTGTGGTGCGCGATTATAGACGAGTGTGCCTGTCCGTGTCAGTTCTTTTCGGCGGCTGGCCCGGACTGAGCTGCTTCAGCAGAATTCCTGGATCTAAAACACAGTGCTTGGATTCCGATGACTTCATAGTTGGGCTTCCTGTTTACTTGCCAAACCGTCACCGCTGCGTAGCTGCTGTTCTGCAGACCGCAGTTTGCCCAGCAGTTTACTTTACTCTTGGGATCGTGCGTGGTGGATGCGTGCACGCGACGTAATTTTTGGAGCCCAAATTCTGCAAGGATTAAGGGAGTGAATGCAGCAGGCCAAGGATATGGACGAAGGAAAATTGAACCGAACCGCTCTTTGATCAGATCAACAACAAAATGCTTAATTGAACAAGTGGGCTGAAAACAAAACAAACCTTCCAGGGTTTTTTTTTCCATTAAAAAAGGAGGAGCCATTTTCAAGGGCAAACCCAGCAAAAACGGAGCATTCGATCAAATTGTTTGTTTTGGTGAGCCAGAGGCTGGTTCGGTTTGAATAACTTTCCAGATATTCACATGTCCAGTTCGATGTGACCATTCACGAACATGAACTGTCAGGCGAAGCTTTTGAACATGAGCCAAACTTTGCTCATCCACAGACTGCCAGAAGCTGCTCTGTGTTTGGGTGGCCCAGGCAGCTGGCTGGAGCCTCATATATGTGAGGACGAGCGTGGTGGCGCAAGCCAATTTCCCGCATTCTGTTTTGTTCTCACAACAATCCTGTGAGGGAGTTGGGAATTCCCAATCTTGGGTCCAGTTCCCTAGCCACTGCCCTAAGGCATTTCTGCACTTTGCGTCCTGTCCACAGGATGGAAATAGTGCATCCTCACTAGTGTGCACTAGCATTCACACTTGCAAGTGCTAGCGCATGCCAAACCAACCCCTCATGTGTCCAGGTACTCACCTGGCTCTGGGCACCTATCCAGGCACCACCATCTTCTGCTCATATTCACCCACTCCCTGGAGAAAGTTAGAACTGCAAAGCAGCTTCCAAATTCTCTGAAATAACCAGCCCCAAAGCCAATTTCAAGATACACTTAAAAGGATGAAAATGCACGGCACGTAATAATTTCGAAGTGGCATTAATTAAAGCTCTCTTTGTACCGCTGTCAGATTTTGAAACGTTATCTCTGAATGGCTTGGGCGAAATGATATCGTTTCCACGCCGTGCTGAGATACAGCTGGAAATGGCGCCCGAGATTCATCTCTTACAAACAGCCACAGAATTGGGCATCCCTAGAATTGCATTGTCTGCCACTGATTGGAACTGCAGTAGCCCAGCATATTCTCCAAACTGGTGCCCTTCAGATGCTTTAGGTATCAGCTGTTTGATCCAGCCAACATCTGGGTCTTCTACCTTTTGATTTCATTCCATTAGACCAAGACCTGTCCGCATGAGCAGCAGAGAAGAAATCAGTCTTGGCCTTCTCTTTGCTCCCCGCCCCCCCCCCCCTCGCTGGGCACCATAAGGGAAAAGCACCCAGAACTGGAAGGCTTATTTTGGTCTCTGGAAGGCCTATTTCAGCCTCCGTAAAATAGGTGCGTGACGCCACTGGAGTCCGTCCCAAAATGTAAGGGGGAGCATGGGAGGTGGGCAGGAGGCGTCACGCTCCTGTTCCAACGCTCTCCAGAGGCTGAAATAGGCTTTCCAAAGGCCAGAAAATCACTCCCAGTTGCATGACCTCAAAACCAGAAGGCCTGTTCATGATTATCCACGGTTTCAGGAAACCACTATAGGAGCTGGAACGTATCCCCAGTGGCTAAGGGTGTCCGACTGTATCTCAATATTTCTGCAAACCAGATATTTAACGTTATATGTGAAAAACTGTCTTTTGATTGACAAGAGACCATCCTTGACTTGGCGGGAGCATCAGGTGAGCGAAGGCAAGATTCACCAGGCGAGCGCAATGCGTTCTTACACTGGACCTCACCTCCCACTTCATGCAGCTGTGTAAGCGGAGGGTGGGAATAAATTGCGGGGGTGAGTGGGTGGTGTCAGTCCATAGTACCACCTTGCCTTGCCTTTCCCTTGCTAAGCAGCTTGGAGGATTCAGGGCTTCCACACCAGCTCATCTTTCACGAGGTTGTTCTGCAAACTTGTGTAAAGAGCAAGATGAAATGTTCTTCTCCAGCATATGGGTAGAGGAACAGCTGGGAATCAGTGCCCCAATTAATTCCTTAGGGGGGGAAATGGCGGGTGATTTATCCTGCCCCCACTTTTATCTTTTTTTACAAAATAGAAAGGATATATATGTCCTGCCTGGGAAAGGCATTCTGGAAAAGATTATAGGATTTGGTGGTGGTGTTGCACGTTGTTCTAACTTCTCCTCCCAAGCGTTTGTAGCTGTTTTATAATGCAATTTTCTTACGTTGGTGGATGAATCTCTCTACTCCAGCTTGATTCTGTCTCTCCCCGCCTCATCTCTTCTCCCACCCCCTGCCTTATGCTTAAATCTGTCTTTCTTGAGGAGGATGTTTTAAAAGCTACCCAAAAGGAGGTCTGAGCGTTTTGCCCAGGGTGAGCATTTTTGAAGGGTATCGCAAAGGCAGAAAGCTAGAAATCCTGGATTTCAGGAAGGGAGAAGGATGTTTACTGAAGAAATAAATGATTTATTTATTCTCTCACTCGCTCGCCGCCCTTCACCAAATGGTCCCTTGGTCTGCCCAGGGAGAGGCCTGGAGCTAAGCAGGGAGAGCAATTGCCCAAGAAGCCGGGGGTCCCACACTTGATCCTAGAAGGTCTCACAGGGATCCTCTTTCAAGTCCTTGCCAAGGCGACTGTGGGACTTATCTGCCCGGCCGGCCAACTCTCAGGTTTGATGACGGACCAGAATTCTTTTCCTTCCCTTATTTGGCCATGGAACAAACCCAGAGAGCTAAAGGGAGGTTGATCTTTCTCCGTGTTCGCAGGCATTGCAGTTTTACCCTAAAGATAAAATTGGGAAGACATGAATGGGCTGGATGTGGTTCATGCTGGCCCTTTTTAAAGATACGAGTCTGGTTCTTTTTATCCAGAGTCCACCAACTAACTAACTTCCCTTAATCTCACTCAGTTTGCACTAAATTCCTGAAAGTCAAAAGTCCTTCACGATTAACTTAAGAGGAAAAGTTGGTTTTGTCCAGGAAAGCAATTCCTGCTAAATCAATCTTTTAAATTTTTTTTTAAAAAATCTTGACAGCTCCTTTGCTGTGAAAGTCACGCTCCTTGCCTTTGTCTCTGAGGCTGACACAGATGGAATTCTGAAGCTTTTCTCTAAAATCATTCTATTTTAGGCAGTGTTTTACATACATTGAAACATCTACATTAAAGTACTTCTCCCATTAGACTTGCCCAGGTATAAAGATGCCAAGCAGATATATGTTTTGCAGTTCTGCTACCTTCACAAATGAGAGGGGTGGTGGCACATAACAGTGCCTGTTTGAAGAAGCAGACGTGCCCATTGGGCCCCCCAGCATCTGGAGAAGCAGACGTGCCCACTGAGCCTCCTAGCATCTGAAGAAGCAGACGTGCCCATTAGGCCTCCTAGCCTCTGAAGAAGCAGATGTGCCCATTGGGCCCCCTAGCATCTGAAGAAGTAGACATGTCTACAAAAGCTCATGCCACCAACCCTTCCCCTGTTAGTCTCCAAGTGCTACTAACTACCTTGCTGGACTTTTCAAATTAGATTAATATGGGCATTTCTCTGATATTGTCCTTCAAAGGATAGTTTCACAGATTTGAGCAGACTAGTTGGTGGAAGTGATAGGACTCAGATGTAGGTTTCTTTTTCAAAGAAATTGCAAGTTTATTTCATTGTGGTGGTCTGCTGTTTTATATATCAAGACTTTTTACTCGCATCTGGACCCCAAAGTTAATGTTTTGGCAGGATTTGTGAACAATGTTTAACTCTTTGGGCACATGATTGCTCACCCCCCTTTCTTCCTCTTGAATGTTCCCAGTTATTATTTTTAAGTGATTCTTTGAAGATAAAAAGCATACTCCAAAAACTAACTGTGGGCATGTCTCCCCTTGCAAGATGAATTCATTTAATAGCTTCCAGGTTTTTCCTACTTTTGATTTCGGAAGAGCCTAAAACTTTGCTTCCACACACACACAGAGTTTCTTCTTTTAAAAAAGAAACACCAGGGCATTCCAGCTCTCTCAGCCCTACATCACTACTGGGAAAGCTATAGCACTGACTATACACATCTTCATTGGCACAGCAGTGTCTTGGCTTTTCAGTAGGTTCTCCAGGTTTGCCATCTCATTCCTCCCAGGGGAGCAAGCACCTTAATTTCAACAGTGCTGAACTTGGGAGGTGTGCGACATAAAGTAGGCAGCTTTGAGCATGTACAGAGTGCATTCTTCCTCTGCAGCCTAGAGAGACAGTGCTTTTACAGAAGAGAACACAGAGGTACTGTTAAAATTTATTTATTTATTTGACTTTTTATCCCACCCTGTACCCAAAAGTCTCAGGGTGGGTTACAGCGTTAAAAACCAATGAACGTATAAAATGAGCATATTAAAACCATGGCAGTGCTTGAATGTGGGGAGGAAAAGTCATTCCTTGCTTAGCCAAAGGCCAAGGCAAAGAGGTGTGTCTTCACTGCTGTCCTGAGCATATAAAGTGAAGGTGTCTGATGCACCTCAGGAGGGCGTCTATTCCACAGTCTGGGAGCCACCACTGAAAAGGCCCTATCCTGGGTGTCCACACCTTTTGCTACCGAAGAGGTTTACACTTGGAATCTGGTGTAGGTCTAGCCCACTTCAGGTTCCTGTTTTTAAGAGGAAGTGCTTAATAATGTAATAACAGTGCAAATATACTGGATGGTGCCAGTACACTCCAAAAGTGCCTTTGCTGGCTGTGTGTGTGTGTGTGTGTGTGTGTGTCTGCCTTTTGACATGGCTCAGCCACACTGTGCAGCTCTAATCCTCTAAGAGCCTGGGCAAAAGGGTAATGAAAATTGCTATTACATAAATAAGACTATTTACGGGAGCAAACCATGTGGCCAAAGCAAAGCAGACGGGACCCTGAGCCAAAAGACGCAACACTTTTTAAGAAGCAAGATGTGCCGCCTAATAATTCCCTAGCTGTGGCTGTATGCAAAGCACGGATGGGCAGAAATATTTGGCATTAAAACGTGGAGATTCTAATTCAAAGTGAATCTTTCCACACATTCATAGAAAGCTTTGTTACACTTGTGGATCTGGGAAAGCAGGAAATTAGCTCCCCAGTACGGATGGGCAAGAATGCTGTTGTTGTTGTTTTGACAAACTGTTTGAGTTGATTTGAATACTCAAAAAATCAATTCTAATTGTTTAAATTCAGATTTAAGGAAATTCAATTCGAATGGAGCAAATTTGAATCTATTAGTTCGAATTTTTTATTCGAATTTGCACTTACGACAACGTAAGTCGATGCCCATACACATCCGTACGTGTCTGTACATGTGCGTATGCATCCTGTAGTTATCCCGTACGTAACTCGTTTTCATCCCATACATATTCGTACAGATGCAGGAAAGGTGCAGATCTTCAAGCACATATTGTGTACTATCCCGTATACATACAAATGTCCAGATAATTTGAACGAATAGACCCAAAATGCAAAATTCGATTTGAATGTTTAAATTCGAATTTCGGGACATTCTATTCAAATTCAAATGTCTAAATTCAGCACATCTGATTGAATTTCGAATACCTACGAATATTCGTGCACATCCTTACTCCCAGTCACATCTGCAGCGTATATAAAGCGGATTCAGAGCAGATTGAAAGTGAATTCAGAGCGGATTTGACCCGTTCAGAGCAAATTTGTAGGGGATTTGTAGGCATGGCCGGCAGCAGGGATTCGAAGAGCACTTGAGGAACATGCTTATTGAATTTGAATATGAATACAATTGGTGGATAGAAATGAAAAGGTGTCAGGATACTGGAGGTGGACTGGAGAAGGCTTAAAGTGAAGGTGTGGCCATGGCTATAGTCAGGCAAGTTCCCAGGACCTTTTGCACAGGGCTCACCTCCTCCCAGGCAGACCCTGCGTGGTGTAGAGGGCCAGATGCTCTTGGGTAATGCCCCTGATGGTCCTGGATCTCTCTGAGTAATCCATAAGGAATAAACTTTTTATGAGTTGCGGTTGAGCGCATTACTACAAACTGCTAATCCACAAGAAGGTCTACTGGCTTTTTGGGCCTATTGCCTCGGCTGTACCTTCCTGGTCCCAAAGAGGAAAGCTGCCAGTTGTCCTCTGTGGCCAGAGAGAAGAGGGACCACACCACACCACACTGCTTTGCTGCGAGCTGCTTTGCCTCAGAACTTCGCTTGTGTGGCCTCCGCTTTTTGACTGTGGCTATTTTTACATCTTGGACCGTGGAGATAAATGGTCTCCTAGCAACTCCCTTTCCTGTTTCTCCCCCCTCTTCATCCCACCCCCAAATTGTTGTTCTGCAAGGTTTGTTTTCCTGCATCCTGCTGGTACATTTTGCATGGTGGGGTGGGGTGGGATGGGGTGGGGGTTAGCTACACTTACGTTTGTGCGCTGCGCATGCCGATGGGCAACCAGGAGCACTGTTGGTTAGGAAGGCAAGGGGGGCAGTTGTGTGTGTCTGTGTGTGTGTGTGTGTGTATTTGTAGCTGGGGGGATAGAGGAGAAGCAAATACTCAATTAGGCTGGCGTCCAGCATTCCCGAACAAGGCTTGGGGGCTGGATGGGAAGGGGGAACGGCTGAATCTGGTGTCCAAACGTTTTCAAGGCCTGAGAAACACAGCACTGCCCTGAGGCAGGATCCAAGGTTGTGGACTTCCCACACACTCTGCTGACCAGGAAGGGCTGGAGGCCTCCCGCAGAGACCTCGATTCCCACATCCAATGCTAATAATGGGAAGGGAACATTCTCCTTCAGTGGCAGCAATGGAGGCGTACCCTCCCCTCCCCCTCTTTCTAGCCATTTGTCAACTCCTCTGAAGGGGAACAGGAACCTCTCTCGTCCAGCGGCCCTGGCCCTTCTCCTAGAGAAAGAGGTCCCTTCCCCTGTCAGCAGCCAGAGGCCAGGTCTGTGCACAATGCCGGAGGGAAAGGTGGACGACCGCAGGAGCAGAAGGCCTGCTTTGCGTTCCTCTTCCTCTTTGCTGCAGTTTTGGTAGCCCTGTGCCCTCTGCTTTAGCCAGGGTGCCTTTGCCTTCCACAGCAGACTAGCAAGTTGAATGGGTCCAGCCCATCAGGCAGAAACTTGGAGAGTCTCTGTGGCAAAGATTGGGAAGTTGTAGCCTTGGGCGTGTAGCTGGCATTCACTGCTCACAGAACCTGTGCGTAAGTGTGAAGCCAGCCAGCCAGCATGGAGAGTGGAGGAGGGCAGAATCGAACCCGGTATTCCCAAATAAGAGTCCAGTTCCTTAACCACTAGACCAAAATACTCCTTCTGCGAAATATGTGTGATCCTGGAATCATACAGTCCCACAACTTGACCTTTGTGGTACCAATGCACTGACCGGTTGACCCTCTGCTCTACAGCGTCATCATTTACGCTGTTAGTCTGGATTTCTTGTTCATGCTGCCACTGAGTTCCATTGGGAGAATGGGTCCCCTTTGGGTGACCCATTGACCTACATTGCTAGACTAGGTTTCCTCTCCGATAAACCACCAAGTTTGATTGCTAGACTGGATGTTCCTCTCTATGATGCTGTTGGCTTATACTGGTAGACCAGGGAGACTAGATTTTTTTTTGCCGACCCATTGACTTACATTCATAGACCAGGCTTCCTCTCTGAAAAACCATTGAGTTTCATTGGTAGACCGGGTCTCCTTTGCATGCCCCACTGACTTACATTTGTAGACTAGGGGTGTTTCTCCATTAGCAATGAAGACCCCATTTAGAACCCATTAGGCATCTAATCGGTACCAATCTGTAATGCCCTGACGGCACACAAGATCCCTTTAGGATCCCATCTGTTCACACTAGCAGAAGCGAAATCCTGATTTAATGGGGTCTTCAGGCCCTTAAATCCAGATTTACTATAGACCCCTTCAAAGGTATCATCAATTCGGTCTTCAGCTGTGAAGACCAGATCAGAGGACCTGCGTTTCCACTGCGACCGGTGCAATGGGATCCAGAGGTGGGCTCAGTGGCTGCCATTTGAAGCACCCTGTTGCTCACAGCTATGGAGCCCTGCATATCCCATGTAGTTGCAATGAAGCCGGCTACGGAATTTGTGCCAGGCTTCGTAGTTGCTACATAGGCAGCTATGAAGCCGTCCCTCTCCACCATGCCCACTGTTGATGGAAGTGAGCCTTGAGCGATGTCTGCACTGGCCAATTGTGCCATGCCGCCGGCAACCCGTCTGCTTCGGGCCAAACGGATCCTCCTGACTCTATTACTCAAGTCTTGAATTCTAATCTGGCTAAACCTTGGGTGTGATCTCTTCTCTTAGTTCCTGCCCCTAAACCTGTGAGAGCCACAGAGAACATTTGCTCTTACACCTCCTGTTTTTTTCTTCTTCTCAGGAGAGAAAAAGTCAATTTCCGGATTGTACTTCTTCCCCAAATTCTCACTTTCTCTCTCTTTTTTATTTTTCACTTGTTTCCCGGCTGGGTCTGGCCAGAGTGTGTGAACTGCAGTCAAACAGAGCCGTAATTGTATTGTCACTATTCTTGTCCTATCTGCTCGCCTTGTGCGTTGTTTCATTTGTGACCAATTAACATTTTGCAAGCTGGGTCACCCTTTCTCCTTCTAAAATAACTCTCAATTGACACAGTGTGCCCATGGACCCCTACTTTTTCCATCGTCCCCCAAATGGAACTCTTCTTTTAAATGACGTCATGCAGAGAAGGCTCTAGAGGGTGTATAAGCAAGAGAAACATATTTCTTAGATATTTATTGTCTAATTATATTTTATTCTGACTTGCAGAGGGGGGAAACATACTGGAAGTTTGAGTATCTCGGAAGCATTCCAGTCCTTGACCCCATTTTCGCTTTGAGCAGCAGGCATTGCAGATGTCTGCTGAATTGTGGATTTCAGAAATGCAGAATTTCTCCGGCGTGGGCGTAATAACAGATGTGCAAATTTTAATTCGCATCGGAAAACTTGATCAAAGATGCTCACATCAAAATTAACATGCCATTGTTCGGATGTCCAAAAATTCAAAAGAACCAAGCACAAACAATTTGATCACTGTATTTTGGTCCATGGAGAGGATATTTTTCAATAGAAAAAAAATGATGTTTTTGGACTAGCGCAACAGTGAATGCAAACAACTATATATACTAGAACGGATGCCTAAGTACATCTTTCAGGCCATTGAGAGCAGAAGGTTTGCCCTTGCCTCTGCTTGAGATGCCCATGGGCAATTGGTGGGCCACTGTGTGCAACAGGATGCTGGACCAGTTGGGTTGTGGCCTGATCCAGCAGGGCTCCTCTTAGGTTCTTATTAAGCGCCAGTGTAATTGACGGTCCCAACGCCACTGAGCGCAACCCTGCAGGGAACAAAGCTGCCGTGTGGGAAGAAGCAGGAACGTCGGCTGCTTTCTCCGCATGCAGTTTCACAAGACGGTGTCTGGGAAAGGGCTGCTTGCGATTGCCCCAAGGTCAGTGCCGGGGAGGGTGGGATTCCTTTGTAGCTTTGTCTCTGCCGTCCCTCTCTCCTCCTCATACTCATTTTCATTGGCGCACACTCTCTCGGGCTTTGAACCTCACCCGGCAGCTCTGCTGAGTTGGTTCTCATTCTTAGGGCAAGGGCTGGTTGCCACCTGCCCCTCCTTGACGTGTGGGATTGCCAGGATTTTAAAAAAATAATAATTCATAAAAACGGGAAGTTCCAAAGCTGCACGAAGGAGAGTAAAGTCAGCCACCTGGAGTGAGTTCAGCTAAGGCAGGCCCAGCTAGAGCATAATTCTTGACAAGGGCTGAGTTGTGCCTCCTATCATTGACCAGACCCGGAATCATGGGGAAGGCGGTTCAGTAGGATCTGGAGACATATCTGGAAGCCTTTCTCTCCCCCAGCCCCAGATTTGGGCAGCTGGGATCTAGCATCCCCCAAAGCAAAATATTATGCCTGCCTCTGATTATTAGGAGCTGCCTGTGACATACACAAGGGCCCTCCCATAAGAATCCAGAGCTTCCTGGTGGTGGCCCCCAGAGTGTGGAATAATCTACTCCTATCCCACCCCGAAGTGCACCAGGCAGCTTCACTACATGTGTTCCTAAGGCTACTGAAGACATACTTTGGCCTTTGGCTTAGGAACATCTTCCTATCTCTAAAATCAGTTTTTTATATTTTTATCTGACCTTCAGGCAGATAAACAAGTAGACATAAGGGGATCCCGGCTGGATCCGGCCTCAGTGGATCTAGTCCAGCCTTCAGCCTGTACTGGCATGTGGCCATAGAGTTCCTCTGTGGCTGGTGTGTGTGTTTTTTATCTTCTCTTGCTCTTCCTTTTCTCTGTTGTCCTGAATAGCTTCAGGGCTTGTATGAATGGTGGGATTTTCTCTGCTCCACTTCATTTAGAAACCGGTCCCAGAATGCCGAGAAAAATGAGCAACTTTCTTCTTCTCCTTTCTTTGCTGTGGGTTGTTAAATATTATTCCCTAAGCTGCTTTGGAGAAACCAAATGCCCTTCCAGGAGTGAGCCTGTCTTGGCTGCCTTTGGCCCTTGGCTTTTGGGGGCTGATTCAGTGAATTGAGACAGTTATATAAGAGAAGAGACAAAAGCTCTGCCTGATAAAAACTTTTGGTATGCTTTATCTGGAAACGAAAGGAAACTGGGCAAAGGGGGACTGAAACAGGTTGTAACAAGGAGTTTTTTCAGGACAATTAGCTGTCATTAGCCAACAGAATTTATTTCTTCAAAAAAGGAAATCTGGCTGCAAGAGACAGGAGCCCTTTCTGCACTTGGCCTTATTTTGGAATGTATCTTCAGATGGTCGTCTACTGGCCACAAACTAATGCAGACTATATATAGCATATAGCAGGTTCCTGTTCTGAGATATATTCCAGAACTATGAAGCTGAGGGTTAAAACCAACAAGCAAGTATTTCTTCACCCAGAGGGTCATCAGTCTATGGAATTTATTACCAGAAGAGGTGGTGACAGCAGCCAGTCTAGATGGCTTTGAGGAAGGGTTAGACAAATTCACGGAAGACAGGTGTACCAGTGGCTACTAGATTGGATACTCGGGTACTGCCTCCAGGTTGGAGAGACAGACAGGAGGCCTCCAAAGGCCATTTGCAGGGATTCAAGAGCAGGTGAAGGTTTTGCCTTCGTCTTCCAGTTGAGATGCCCAGAAGCAATTGGCAGGCCACTGTTTGAGACAGGGTATTGGAGTAGATGGGCTATGGCCTGATGCATCTGGGCTTCTCCTCATTCATGGAGGCCAGGTGTATCAATGGCTACTAAGCAGATGACTAGGTACCACTTCCAGGTGGGAGAGACAGGCAGGATGCCCCTAAAGGCCATTTGCAGGGAGTTGAGAGCAGGTGGTCTTATCTTCTGCCAGAGATACCCAGAAACAATTGGTGAGAGAGGATGCTGAACTAGATGGGCTGTGGCCTGATCCAGCAGGGCTTCTCTTATATTCCTATGTTCTTACAGGTAGCTTTACCCCTCCCTTCGTGAAAGTGAGCGAGTTTCAAGCCGGTCTCTTTCCTGCCTTAAAAATTTGGAAGAGGATGGAGTATATGAGCTAGTAGCCACCAATGTTGAACCTCCCCCCACCCCCCACCCCACCAGCCAGTTAAATAATCTTTCTTGACTTCCCTGCCATTTGATACTCTGGGAAGAGGACGGGAGTGAATAGCTGGGGTGGCGGAAACATTACAGCTGGATCTGGGAAGGGGAGTTCAGTGAGCAGAGAGAGGCTTGTTGGTCCTGATGCAGAACGGCTGCTCCGAAGCTGATTACAGCTGCAAGCAGAAATCCCCATATAAGGACAAAACAGACCCAGGGAAAAAAAGGGGGGGTTGTTTGATTCCATCCGCCTAGAGGGGGGGAAAGAGAGAGGAAGATTTCTCACACATGACCCTTATCCCCAGCAATGTGTTAGGCTTCTGGCTGCTCCCATATCCGTAAAGATGGACGCCATCTGGAATTCAAAGGATGTGGCTTTCCTCTGTATGTTAATTCAAGTTTGTGAACTGTTTGCAGCACAATTTACATCCAAACACTGGATGGCAAAAGGAGGGTATGGTCCTCCCTACACACACTCTAAGCAAATCAAAATTTAAAACAAGGACATGGGGTGTCTCTTGCACCAGGTGGCGCCTGTCTTTCAGGGTGCAAAATTGGGGGAGCATGGCAGTGTACTGTTGGTGAGCAAAACTGGAATGTTAAATTTTTATTCATTTGAAGAAGGTAGCCGTACAGTTAGAAAGGGGAAAGGGTTGCTGAGAGTTTAGATCAGCGGTTCTCAACCTTCCTAATGCTGCGACCCCTTAATGTAGTTCCTCATGTTGTGGAGACCCCCAACCACGGGGGCAGGGTGCTCAGGTGAGGATGGGGCAGAAGGCCGGAGACTCGTCACGACCCCTCTGAAAGGGTAGTTCAACATCCAAAGGGGTCACGACCCACAGGTTGAGAACCACTGGTTTAGATCTTAAGAGAAGACTTCTCTTGTAAATCCTACTGAATGCAACGCTTGGAAGGTTTTTCTCTCCACCTCTCTTCATCTCAGATTGGACGGAGTGAGCCTAGAGCCATCCTGGTTGTTTCTCCTTGTGATCTGCCCGGTTCTCACTCTATCTTGCTGCTCATGTGGCCGGCTAGAGTGGCTGTTTAGACTTGCTGTCTGCCTGGAGTAAACTTTAAGCCTCTTTTAAAATGTCCCCTGGCTGAACTTGCCAGCCGCCTCCATGAATTGCTCGAAAGAGAGAAGGAACATTGCCGTTGTTCCTCCGGGTGACAGTCAGGTTCTTCTGTTTTGGCGTCTGCTAAGCAGATGTCCTCCAGATAGTTCTGGACTATGACTGAGGATCATGGGAGTTGGACTCTGCTGCAGCATCTTTAGGGCGATAGGACAAAGAGAAAGCCTCTTCAGCTCGTTCCTTCTTTCACTTTTGACGTGAGGATTCAGACGAGGGCTCTGCTGAACTGAGGGATTTTGAACTTGATCTTTTCCCTTGTATTCCTTATTATCCTTAAGCAATGTGTCGGTTGACAATAACAAAGGCATCAGTGTGGCTAAACCCTAGTTTGCAAGGTGGCATTGCTGGAGGCCTTTTAACACTCAGTATCCAGGAAAACTTGGGCTTGTACTTGATGTTATTTCTAACTGGCACAAATAGACAACTTAATAGAAACAGCGAGGGAAATTTTGTCTGCAGCTACTAAAGCCAGGAGAGTGGCTGTAGCTTAGTAGCGCAACTGCCTAGAGAACAGATGGTTGCAGGTTCAATCCTCGGCCTTTCCTCCAAGTAGATGGTAGAAAACCCCTTCTGTATTGTCAAGAACACTGCATACAGTATATATGGGGGTATCCGTGTTGTTGGTTCAGGAGCTGGTATAAAGGTGTTCTCTCATGGAAGTTATTTTAGGGTGTTTTTCCACTGTCACTAAAAGTACCCATCTATGTTTTACATTTATCCATTTTCTTCCTTTGTTAACCACCTCCAGACTGTGGTACAGAGTGGTATATAAATTATCTAAGTAGATAAGTGACTAAATAAAGATATTTGATCCGAGGTACCCAAAAGGAGCAACTACAGCTGTTTAACCAGTGTATTTCATTTTTGTTAGATCTCTTAAGGATTTTAATCCATTGTTGCCTTGGCTCTTGGTGGGAAGTACCATCAAAATTAAAAGCAGAATTTTTGTGAACACTGTAAAATGTGACAATATGGAAATGCGCACGCATGCCCCTCACATTTACAAGCTTTTAAAAGCATGGTGAAGGGATTGCTTAGTTCGGATTCTGGTTTAGCGCACAAACGCCTCCCAAAAAGATCTCTGTGCTTTTTCCCCTGAATCAACCTAATACAAGGAACCTATTTGCACTTAGGCCTCTGGTGTGAAATTAGGACAGCTCTGGTAGAGTACCAGAGCTGACCTAATTAAGGATGTGCACGAAAACTCAAATATTCAATTTGAATCCAATGAATGTTGACATTCGAACTCGATTTGGATTTTTGAAAATCCGAATTTGAACATTCAAACTTGAATATGGATTTTCAAAAATCTGATACGGATTTTCGAATATTTCGAATGTGTAGATTCGTATCTGTCGTATATGAATCTGTGTGAAAATTATACGTATCTTGTGCTTAAAATACGGGATTAAAACGGGATGCATACGGATTTTTATGGAATGAGCGCAGATATGTATAACAGATATGAATGTTGTCGACATTCATATCTTTAAATATGAAACTAACATTCGAACGTATGGATTCAAATGTTACGGGTTTGAATCAGATTTTAAGACATTCGAATCTTAAATATCCAGATTGAATAGGATTTTATGACATTCGAATCTACTCGGATTTGAATGACAAAAATATATCCGTGCACATCCCTAATCCTAATTGCATGCCGAGGGCTAAGTGCAAATAGGCCCAAGAATAAAGTTGAATTCCCCCTTTTAAACTGTTCACATTTGGCTGCCATTGACTGTATCACATCTAACATCCTACTGAGACCAGTCCGTAAGTTGCGTCATTTCCACAGTGGGGTCCCTGCGAGCAATGGGCCACTCACGTCCAGGAGATCAAACACCACATTTCATGGTGTGGGGCTGCTGTTAGGACCAGGTGTGCTTCATGATTCCCTCGAGAGCTAGGTTGTCCTGCCTCGTCACATTGCTTTTCATCCTTATCAGAAAAAAGGTTTTAAAATATGTGGAGAGGAGGAGTCAATTATCCCAAGAGCCTGATAAAGCCAGTGTTCCACTCCGAACAAGGGAAATGTGATATTTCCCTCTCTGGATGCTTGGCCGCCTCTGTTCTATATCTCGTTCTCTTTTCCTGCTCTCTGGATCCAAGCAGAAGTTCACTCTCCAGAAATCCTGTCTAATTAATCACTCACTGAAGCCAATCCAGTCAGACGACCCATTAATGTGCAGCAAGTAAGAGGCCTTTTCTTTCACCGATCGGTGGCTATTTGGAGCACGGAGAGCTTATTCAGTCACGCAGCTTCTTTCCAGTGGGGTGACATGGTCGATCCCGCATCAGGAGACTCAACTGTGGTCCTTCATGGTCTCGTAAGCCAGTACGGTCTGGTGATTAGGGAGCCGGATTCTCATCTGGGAATACTGGGCTTGATTTTGCACTCCTCCATGAAGCTAGCTGGGTGACCTTGCACAAGTCACAGCTCTCTTCTGAGCTCTCACAGGGTGTTCTGTTGTGAGAAGAATAGAAAGCTTTGTCAGCCACTTTGAGTCCCCTTGAATGGGTGAGAAAATTGGGGTAGAAAAGGCAATTCTCCTCCTGAACAACAGGTCTCAGCATTAAAACCTGGGAGTCTCTGGGTTCAAACCCCACTTGCCCGTGAAAGTTCCACTCTGATTGATCTCAGTCCAGCCGCTGAATCTCAGCATGATCTATTTCATCAGGTTGTTGTGGGGATAAACGGAGGGGGAAACAATGTGTACCATACTGATCTCTTTGGAAGAACAGTGGAAAACAAACAAATAATGGATCGTGCACTTTTGGTATCGTTATTATTGGTCTGTTTTGAGCTGATCCTGGTTTGGTGAGGAGATTTGAAGCCAAGCTAAAATTCCACCCGTATTTTCAAAGCCAAGCGTTTATTGCTTTCCCCCTCTGCTGAATGGTGGCTATAAATCTTTGTGCCCCTTCCTTTGTTTGCAATATGATGGTGTTATGGGAAGAAGAGCGTAGCAAGGCCTTCTGGGTGATCTTAGCCCTTAAGGCATTGTGGGTGGAAAACAGGGTGAAGGAGATACTTCCTCCCTCAGAGCTTTTCTTGGGCACGGCCAGTCTCTGTTTACATATACAGTGGTACCTCGACATACAAGTGTTTTGAGATACAAGCCGCCGAGCGAGCAATATTTTGCTTTGAGATGAGAGCAAGATTTGAGATACGAGTATGTAAATACAGTGCAGTACATAACAAAAACAACTGAGGAGGTGTTTTGGGAGCTGGAATGGATTAATGGGAAAATTGCTTTGAGATACGAGCGATTTGACATAAGAGCAAGGTTACGGAACGAATTAAACTCGTATGTCAAGGTACCACTGTACTGAAATGCCCTTGTGGCTTGCAGAATGCAGATCAGAAACCCTGCAGATTCGCTGGGAGCCATTCCCAAACTCACCACTCAGTAAAGTAGCAACAGACACATGTGCGCACATGTCCTGCTGCGCCGTGGGTCTCGTTCGTATATAAATCACCGTTTAGCTTCCAAGCCGACTTGGAAAGGGAAAAGGTGCCAGGCAGCCTTGGAAGAAGAGCAAGGACACACGCACATGAACACAGAGAGAAGAGGAGGAGGGGGCGGCAATGTTAGCTTTCTCACTCCGCCCCATTTTGTCTCCCACAAGCACCTGCCTTGCCCGATTGAGAAGTTAATCATTTCTTCCGAGGTGACTGTGGTGCTCAGCACAGGACGCGGGGTGTGCCCGAGCGCAGCCCGACTCCAAGAAGACAACGACATGCATGCTTTTGTAATTAAACTGGTAAATAAATAGCCTTCTAGAGCAACTCTTTTGTCGTGAGTGTTCAGCTGGCTGCATCTGCCTGGCTGGACTGGCAGAGGCTGGGGGGTGCTTCTCCTCCAAACCAGCTAGGTGGAACTGGGTTGGCAAAGGCTGCTGATTAAGTACCTCGGTTAGGGCAGAGCTTCCCAGAACCACAGCCCAACCCTTGATGAATGCCACCTCTAAGGACTGTTAATATTGGCGAAGACTGGACCTCTGGTCTGTGAGAATTATGGTCTCTCCTGGTCCGTGTCTCTCAGCCAGCAACCCTCTGCCTTCCAGGCTGTTTGTTCTGTTGCTGACTTACAGCCACTCTATGACTGCATGGACACCTCTATGCAGTTTTCATGGCAGAGATACAGGAGTGGTTTGTCATTGCCTGCTTCTGGTTTTGACCCCTGACTGCTGTTCTTTTAACTACAGATTTGTAACCTGGGTCATGTGTGCACACAGGCTTGGGATTTATAATCAAGTGCAGCTCGTTTGGTGCAAATTGCACGCATTATAACAAGTACTGTGTCCTAGGAATGGGCTGGAAACTCAATTGCTGTTTAGTTTTCATGATCTGTGAGTTTGATTACTAGCACCATGTAATGAAGTTTGTCAACAAATTGGCAAAAATGAAGACACACAACCGGGGCATCTTCAGGCGTTGTTATAAATCTTCAACCAAAGCTCCCCTCACTCTGAAAAAACGCAATGATCTGGTATTTATTCTTTAAGTTCAGCAACCGTCCTGTCCACTTAGGGGCTCCTTTGTGGTTCCTTGAGGTTCTGGGTGGTGTTATTTCCCCGTTTTCTCACCCTGTTCTCCTTTGCCTTCCAGCCCACCACCCTGCCTCAAGGCACCATCAACATGAATCAGTGCACAGATGTTGTGGATGGAGAGAGCCGGACCGGACAAAAGTTCTCCCTCTGCATTTTGACCCCAGAGAAAGAACATTTCATCCGGGCTGAGAACAAGGAGATCATCAGCGGGTGAGTGCCGATGGCCGAGTGTGGTCAGGAGGACTTGGCTGGCTTAGCAACACACACACACTAGAAACCCAGAGGCTAGCCGCGCATGCTTAAGGCTGCCTCCAGATGTTCCTTGTTTATTTCATTTTTTATTTGTAAAGTCCCCTCTGGAATCATCACATGTTTAAATGGTTTAATTTAGCGCATGAGCGCTAAACTGCTGTACTGGATGGAGCGAAAGTGCACACCTCTGCTAAACTACCATCAAACCTTGTAGTGGCTTTGCAAAACAATCTGGCTTTTTCATATTATCTTTATTATTTTTATATTTTTATTGCCTTTCAACCCGATGTGCCATGAAGGGGGTGCTTGGCGTTCCTTGTGCCATGAAAGGGGGTGCTTGGCGTTCCTTGTCATTGCTGCAGCGGGCAGCACAGGGGTTGGTGATGTCAACCCAGCTTCTTATCAGGAAAGAGGGGGCAGAGAGGAAAAGGTGCTGTTTCCCCATGCAGGGGTTTAGCACGGTTTGCATGGGGATGGCCGTATTCAAATAGAGCCCGCATTATCGGCAATTGCATGGGGACGGACACAATTCGAACTCGGCCCTGCATCCAGACTAAAAATAGTCCAACTAAATGGAGAGCATGGGGATGCGGCCTCATTGGATTTTTTTAAAGTACGCATTTTCCATGGTGTTCCACATCACATTGGCTTTGCAGGGAAGGTGACAATAAATAAAAATTTAAGGTAGAAGGTTGATAAATATGACAATTGTAGCAGGAGAAGGTAGTTGTCTTCCCTCTCCCTGCATGTGCTACTCATGCTCTCTGTCCTGAGCAACAGAACTAGGATGCGTCTGCCTGAAGAGCAGAAACACTGCAGCCTCTGCTCAGCATAAATCTTTCTTCTACCTCCCACCGAGCGCCACAGTTTCTCCTCTCCTTTCCATCGCAAACACGTCAGAGTTTGGATGGTGTCAGCGTTTCCATTGCTCGGCGGCGACGCTTTCGGGACTTTTAAGAGACACGGCCATAAAAAACAAGATCTCATCTCCCTCCAGCGCCCCCAGGCTAGATGCTGGCATCCGCAAGTGTCTCGGCTTCTCAGGAGATGGCAAGGACACTGAAAAGAACAAATTGAAAACACCCAGGGATCCCACATTCTCCCCACAGGCAGCGGCCACAAACCCAAGATAAGTGGATACCTCTTTGCCAGATGGGAAGCCATTCCAACCTCAAAATGTGTGTGTGCAACAGGCAGAGGGGGAGCGAGTCTTAGAATGTCAGAGAAAAGGCAAAGCAAGGCAGAAAGATGTCCTTGGAGGCCCCAACTCCTAGGAATTCATGGGTGATACATGGAGGGCAAATGTTCCACTTGCTGCCTTGGGAAGGAGAAGAAAAGAAGAAGAAGAAGAAGAAGAAGAGTTGGCTGTTCTACCCCGCTTTTTTCATCCATTTAAGGGGACTCAAAGCTGCTGACAAACCTTCTGTTCTTCTCTCAGCATGTGACGAAGTCAGACATGCTCCTATCCTGCAACCTTCAACCTGCTCCAATGGGCACAATGAAAAGTCTCTCAGCTAAAGCACCAGACAGAGCCCGGACGCCATGAGAGAAAATAAAGGAATCTCCAAAAACAAAACAAAAAAAAGCAAATAGCCTGCAACTCGGGCCAGAGCAAGGCAGGACCCCTGTGACCGGCCTATGGAAAAACCTATGAATCCTGCTAAGCAGGACAGATCCAGTCCTGCCATTGGCCTGCCTCGTCGTCCCCCTTTTTCTGCTCCTCAAGTTTCCCTCCCTGTGTGGGTTTTGCTCTTAAACTCATCAGGCCTGGCAGGGTTAAGAGGTGAAAGGAATTTCAGCAGCTGAAGAGAAACTCAGTTCAAGCCAAACCAGTGGTCACATAGAATCATAGATAGAATCATAGAATGGTAGAGTTGGAGGGGACCTCCTGGGTCATCGAGTCCAACCCCCTGCTCAAGGCAGGATCTCCTAAACCATCTCAGACAGATGGCCGTCCAGTCTCTGCTTGAAGACCTCCATCGAAGGGGAACCAACCACCTCCCGTGGCAGCCTGTTCCACTGGTTGATCACTCTTACTGTTAGAAATTTTTTCCTAACATATTGCTCACATATATTGTTTCTCAGAGGGCAGGTTGCAGAAGCCCAGGAATTGTGACCTTTGAAACAGCAAATGGCCCTGGACGTTGCCGAGCCCTGCTTCGATTAGTTACAAAAGAAAAATGAAGGAGTATGGATTGTGTTGGGAAATTTAGACTCATCCAACTAGCGGTCTCCCATCTATCTTGATGAAACCAAAGAGGGGGTCAGGGGATGGCAACAGCATCCTTCACGGAGGCCATCTGAACTTTCCTGTCCTTCAAGGAACGGATTCCATGAGGACCGGATACCAAAGAAGGGGGATTGCAATAATGGGGGTGGAAAGAGACCGGTGGGGCAGCGATTGTATCTTTCACTGTAAAACTGGGGCACTCAGTTAATTGTATGCACATTTCAGAAGCTGCTATTTTGTCTTGCACATTCGCCTGGCTTTGCAATCAGGGAAGGGGGCTGGAATAATGGTTGTGGAAAGAGACTCGTTTATGTTCAATCACCATTTATTGCCAAAAATGCCCAAGCAGTTGCGATCACCAACACACAGGACAGGAATGGCGTGAAACCCCACTCCTAATGACGCCAGAATCAATCTCCTCCCCAGATAGCCTGGGACTGTCCCCATGCGCAGACTCGGCTCCCCAAATGTGCTGAGAACAGTCTTCTACAGGACTAAATTTAGCACAGATTTGGGCGATTTTGTCCACATAAAGGGCTTTGCATGGAGACAGTCCTTATCGAATTTGGATTCGATTCAGACTGTATAGTGCATGGGGATGTGACCTAACAGATGTTAAAACCATCTGGAAACCAACCGATGAATGAATCAACCGCTCATAGACTGCAATGCAACAGCATTTTTAATTTCTTTTAGTATTCTGTTGCTGTCTTTTCAACATGCCTTGTTTGTGTTCTACTGTTGTTCTTGTGTTTAATTTTATCCTTCGTACATTACCTTGGTTACTTAATAAGTAATATAAGCATACACACACATCGCCTGACAGGCCTGATGTCTGGAGAAGGGTATACATCAGAACTACCTCACTGGACTGGACCAATGACCTATCTGCTCCAGTAGCCTGACGAATTTCTGCACTTGACTTCCTGTCTGCTGGATGGAAAAAGTGCAGAACCCACTGACTTGTACTAGCATTCGCACTTGGGAACGCTGGTACACACCAGGCTAAACCCCACATGCCCAGAAACTTAGCTGTGTCCGGGTGCATGCCTGGTTGACGCCATCTTGTTTTCGGAGCCCAGTGCCAGGCGACAGTGGCACTCCACGTATGTGCAGTCACATTTGGGGTCATCCGAGGTGTGTGGTGCTTCAGATAACCCATTGCACTCTATGATTCTATGACTACCATGGATGAGTCCAAACCCTTTTTGAAGCCATCCAAGCTGGTAGCCAGCACTACATCTCATGGGAACGAATGCCAAAGTTTAATGATGCAGTGTGTTGATGATGATAGTCTGAACTAATTGTAAGGATGTCATAACCCACTTCTTTTGACGCCAGCCCTCCCTTCAGGGCCTGTGCAGAGCAGGCTTTTCTGGACTCTTTTTCCCTTGCACGTTCATAATTACCCATGCATCTCTTGCCTTTGGAAATGTAACGGCTAGCAAGCCAAAAGCAGACACCTGAGAGTTTGGGACTCCACTGGAGGCTTCTGGGAAGGTTTTCTTGATGCTTGACTCAACATGGGTCCTTATCCGTCTCTCTTCTTTCTTGCTTCCAGGTGGCTGGACATGTTGGTTGTCTATCCGAGGACAAACAAGCAGAATCAAAAGAAGAAGAGGAAAGTGGAACCCCCAACGCCGCAGGTGAATCTCCCACCTGTATCCCAGGTTGCAATATAAACACAGTTTGGGTCTTTCGGGGTATTCGGTGGGGTGCATTAGGGTTTGAGTTTGGGTTTGTACCCGTGCACTTTGCTTTGTATTCCTTCCCAATCAGCGCCCAGAGGTTTTCTTCCAAGGGCAGCATGAGGATAGCATATAGGGGTATGTCCACATACCTGATTAAGGGAGGCCCTGGAGCAAATTTGAGATCCTTGGGTCAAACGGACAATTAAAACCACGCTCGTTTGCCACGTCCCAAGGTTTCCTTTCATTCACCTCTTTTGCAGACGTGAATGGGGTGATTCATATGGTTTAGGTTAGATGGTATAGGACCTTCTCCTCCATGGACACCCCCTTGTTGTGAGCTATGTTGGCAGCGGCGGCATACACCTCCAGTAAGGTCTCCCATGCCAGACAGGTCTCACCTGAAGGGCCAGACAGAGTGTGGCCACGGGCAGGATGGGCTCATTATCCCTGGGCATCCATCCTAGGAGAAGGACAACTCTAATTTCAAACCCGGGCAGATGGAGCTTCTTTAGCCCTGTAAGGCCATCCATCCAAGAGAAGGAAACTCTAACCAAACCTTCGACCTGAGGATTTCGCTGCCGCCATCCAAGCCTGCTAGACCCTGGCAGGTGAACCTTAGGTGTAAAGGGTGGGGTCAGTTTTGCGCACACTGTACCTCACCATAAAAAGTCACTGCACAGGCCCGAGGGCTACCTATACCCACTTAAGTGTGCGTTGAGCCCTTCCCAAATCTTCATTCGTTCATCCGTCTGTCTGTCCGTCCATCCGTCCATCCGTCTGTGAAGGCAAGCCATTATGATAGGGCCCTGAAAAAAAATTGCCAGCAGGAGCAAATGGGAGGTGAACAAGCTAAGGAAGGCAACACCATGATCAACCAGCAAGAGAAGGAAGAGTTTTTTATATGCTTATTTTTTAAACTATGCGACATGGGATTTTGTCCTGTCGTCCCCGGCTGGAGTGATTCCACAAAAATGGACACCCCTCCCCCCCAAACCCTCAGTATGATCACAGCCTCAATCAGCGTTTTCCCAAGGGTGGCTACATTGATTGATTGCCAACATGCAAGACAATTCTGCATGGAATCAAGGCAGACTTTTCAAGTTGTTTTTTTTTTTTTTAAGGGAGTTGAATTTAATATTAAGTTGTAGTGGTGCAGGTGGGAACATGGGCATGGCCAAAATAACTGGTAATCCATGAAGTTTAGAAAACGACGGAGAAGATCATTCTTGTCCTTAATGCTGTTTCTCTCCTGGGTCTTTAAAGTGGGTATTTCCAAAGGAAGAACCCAGGCCAGCTTTCCTTTCCATTCAACGCGGTCCGTGAAGCTTTCTGGGAAGTCCTGCTCCCCTGAGACCAAAGAGCACGACAGGGGCCACGGAGAAGAAATTTTGCAGAACATCAGTTCAGCTCCCAGAGCTGTTCTTTTTCCTTTTTTTTTGCTTTTGGAAGTGGTACAAAAAAAGGGAAAATGGCGGGGTGGGGGAGTGGAGAAATAAAATGCTGGCTAAATAATATCATATTTTTGGATTGTGCTTCGTTGCCAACAGCAACCGCTTGGAAACTTGACAGGTTCTGAGCTCCTAAGTACCAAATAAGGTAAATAGGATGGGGGTGAGGTGGGAGACTGCAAGGCAAGTTGAAACATCTGCTGATCTTTTTCCAGAGAGGCAGCCTCTGGAGAAGGTGCCAGTTTGCAGAGAAAGGGGAGGAAGCGAAGCAACCATGCCGGGACCTCTGTGGACTATTTTGGGGAGGGGGGGGGAGAGAGAGCCAGAAGGAGAAAAGAAAGGCGGGCGTTAAAGAGGCTCTGATTCCAAAAAGAGGAACACCATATTGAAAAGGGAAAGTTTATGTTGAGCAATGTTTCCTTACTGTTCTGTCTTGCGTGCTTTGGCATTACCACCCAGAATGCTTTGCAGGTTCCGGTGAAAAGAGGGAAGCCTGCTGGATTGGAGAAAGATCCTTCACCTTCTCTGTCTCTGTCTCCATCTCCTTCACTTTCATCTTCACAGTCTTCTTTTCCGTCTCTGTCTCCTCCTCTTCGACCTCCATTTCCATTTCCATCTCCATCCCCTTCTCCTCCTCCATCTCCTTCTCCTTCATGCTCTCTGTCTCCGTCTCCATCTTCACTTTCATCTTCACAGTCTACTTTTCCGTCTCTGTCTCCTCCTCCTCCTCCTCCTCGATCTCCATCTCCTTTACTTTCATCTTCACAGTCTTCTTTTCCATCTCCTCTTCCTTCTGCTGCCCCCAATAAACGAGCAAAATGAGGCTTGGGCTCATTTCAGTGGGGTCCTTGGCATGGACCTTTTTGCACATACCTCCCTTAATCCAGGTTTAGAAGATCCAGATCTTTGGGATCCGGTCCTCATGGAATCCGGTCCTTGAAGTTCCACTTCAGGTGAGGGCCCCATGTGTCTGCACGAACCGTCTAGCACCCAATGGATGCCATAGCACCAATCCTAAGGCTCCAGATAGATGACACCATTAAAGGGGTCTATCCTTAATCTGGATTTAAGGGCTCAAAGACCCCATTAAATCCAGATTACACCGGCACTTGTGGGTACAGCATGTTCAGAATGTAGCTGCTCCATACCAATTGGGTTCCTAATGGGGTCTTCGTTGCGAGGACCAGATTACAACGCATCTCAAAGATCTGGATTAACATTAGTAAGTGCAAAAAGAGTCTGTGCCACCAAATTTTGTCCCAAGGGGGGACCAGGGCTAGGAACATTAGTTCCTAGAATCTGGAGAACCTGGAAATTATGCTGTACCAGGACAGCCTTGCTACTGCTGGAACGACTCCAGTTTGGGCCAGTCCTGCTGGACTGGTCACTAAGTCATGTGCAGAAATGGCCTGTCAGTCTCCTACAGTCCTGGGGTCATAGTGGTAAGACTTAAAGAGAAAGTAGATTGATATATTTCTGACCCCTTAAGTGCAGGCTGCGGTAGTGTCCGTAGGCACACCACTTCCAGAATAAGTCCACAGCACGTGGCTTATTTCTAAATTTACCTTTGCTCTGCTTTTCCATGTTTGACTCGTCTCCTTTGGGAAAGACTATTAAAAGCGCTTCCATTCTCTATTGTGAGCTGAACCGTTGGGCCGCCTTTACCTACGGGAAGTCTTTCATTAGCTCTTCTCTGGCGTGGCTGGCCTCTGGCAGCTGAACAAAATCTATAAATAAGGCATTTGTGCACACATGTTATAATGGCCTTCACTTCCTTGAAATCAGGGTGGGAGATGGCGTCATAGAGATGCCTAGAATATTGGGAAGGAAAAAAAAGACACAAGAAAGGAAAGGTAGATACAGAATTAAGGTAGATACAGGATAAAAATCAGCATGGAAATCCCACGTTCCTGCAGTCTGGGCTCTAAAAAACTGAAAGAAGAAGAAAAATTGGCCTTTATACTATATATCACTTTTCTCACCCTTTAAGGGGACTCAAAGCAGCTTACAAACCTTCTCCCCACAACAGACACGCTGTGAGGTAGGCGGGGCTGTGAGAGCTCAGAAAGAGAACTGTGACTAGCCTAAGGTCACCCAGATGGCTTCATGGAGGTGTATGGAATCAAACCGGCAGACTAGCAGATGAGAGTCTGGCATTCTAACCGCAAGACCAAAGTGGAGGTGATTGTAGGTGGTTTTGGGAAACTAAGCCTTTCCAGACGGTCTATTCTAGAAGGCCTGGGAGAAAATTGTAGCTAAATAGGATCTAGCAATGATGCTCAGTGTGAGGTGTAAGACGTGACTCCTTAAGGATCTCAAGGTTTAGAGTTGTTTCTGAGGTGGCCATCTCACAAAAGTTCATGGGCTACATTGGAGCTGAGGGTGGCCTTCATCCTGGTGGACATCAGTGGCAAAGTTGGTGCCACGCTGCCATCTTTTCACATAAAACAATTGAGAACTGTCATTGTGTTGCTGCTCACGCCGGTTCTAAAAGGGTTGCATTGGCTACTAATCCACTACTGAGCCAAATTCAAGGTGTTAACTCTAAATTATAAGGCCCTAAATGAATTGGGCCCCAAATATCTAAAGGAATGCCTTCTCCCATACCGAACTGCCCGTACCTTAAGATCTGGAGGGGAGGCCCTCCTGGTTGTCCCACCTGCTTCACTAATGAGGCGTGGGGGCACCTAGGAGAGGGCCTTCTCAGTAATGGCCCCCAGGCTATGGATCAGTCTCCCCTTTGAGGTGCGTCAGGCTCCTTCTCTGTATATGTTCAGGAAAGCAGTAAAGATGCACCTCTTTGCCCTGGTTACCCGCCCTGAGACCTCCAGGTATAGACCTCCGGGTATAGGGCAGGACAGAAATACTACTGCTAATAAAATAAGTAGACTAGTCCTCACATGATATCCTGCTTCTTCTCCAGGAACCTGGGCCAGCAAAGATGGCAGTGACCAGCAGCAACATCCCAAGCGCAGAGAAGGTCCCAACCACCAAGTCGACTCTTTGGCAGGAAGAAATGAGGGCCAAAGACCAGCCTGATGGAAATGGGGGCATCAGCCCGACCCCAAGCCCTGTGCAAAGCCAGGCTCCCCCCACCTGCTCACTGAAGGAACCAACCCTGGAAAGCAAGGAAGGTGAGGGTGAGCAGCACGGACTGTGGAAACAACCCCCAGCTGTATCAAAATGGATACCGAGGCCCGCCTGGAAGATCAGAGATCAATCGTGTATTTTGTACCTGGGCAATAGGGAATTTGCATGCCTGGATTATGGAGGGCATCTAAATAAAAGCAGTTGGCATGAGGAAGCAAGGATTGCACATTCACACACCCTGTGTGTGTGAATGTAAGAAAGCATTTTTTTTTCTGTATCCAAGCAAAGGATGTTCATTTCTCACTGAGCTTCAGGTGTGCCCCAAAACCAGATGTTCTGCAAGGTGCCCTGCACGGTGTGTCTAGAAGAGGGATTATTTGTGCCAATAATTCAAGGACATCTAGAGAACTGCAGTTACAGCATAAAAATAGGGACAGATTCTTGAAAATAAATCTGGAACCATTTCTCTGTCAGACAGGAAACTCCAGTAATTAATTATTAGGGATGTGCCTGAATATTTGTAGGCATTTGAAATTCGATCGAATGTGCTGAATTTCAACATTTGAATTCAAATAGAATGTCCCGAAATTCAAATTTAAACATTCAAATTGAATTTAGAATTTTGGGTCTATTCGTTTGAATTATCCAGACATTCATATGTGTACAGGTTAGTACACAATGCGTACTTGAAGATCCACACCTTTCCTTCATCCATAAGCATTTGTACGTATCCATATGGGATGAAAACGGGTTGCATACGGGATAACTATGGGATGCATATGGACATGTACATCTATGCATGTTGTCAACATTCGTAGGTGCAAATTTGAATCTATTCATTCAAATGTTTTATTGGAATTTGCATTTACAAATTTGCACTTAATTCAGATTGAATTTTGCTAAATTTGAATTTAAATAATTTGCACCTAATTGAATTTTCAAGTGTTTGAATCAACGCGAATCGAATGTCAAAAAAACATCCTTGCACATCTCTATTTATTATATTATTTACTCATTTGTTCAATTAATTATATGCTTCTCTTAAGCCAAAAGGCTCTCAGAAGAGTTTACAATATATAATTTAGATGAGTCTCTGTCCTCGGGCTTAAAGCCTATATAAGCACACAGCATATGGGGTTTGGTGACCAAAATTGTGCAGACGTTATAGTGATACTCGAGGATTGAATATAGTTTGTTGTAAAGTAATAGTAAATTAATAGTAGATGGATGGCAGGAACTCCTTCCTCTGGCAGCACTTGGTCCACCATCTGCACTGTACCCCCAAGGCCAAAAACTGGGATTCTATTCCATGCTCCCACCTTACGTTGCTCTCTTTCCCATCTTGTCTGATGAGCCTGCCAGAGGCGGCTGTATTGTTTTCTGTCCAACAATGTGGGGCCGTAGGCTTCCTGTGGGAGTGATGGGTTTTCCTTTCAGGTGGCTTGCAGAGGAGCCCTACAAGCTGGAGGGCGTCTTCTTTCTCAGCCTTGGAAGGCCGGCTCACGGAAGCATGGGAAGCCTCGCTTCTTTGTCCTCTCTGGGGAAGCACTATGTTGGGCTGATTGTGGCAAAGTCCTTGGAACTGGGGGTGGCCTTGAGAGATGGGGTGGCTGAAGCAAAGCCTCTGCTACAGGAGGTGACGGTTCAAGCTTTGATTTGATGTCCTAACTAACTCCACTTCTGATCGCCAAAAGGTCTGCTGAAGATGACCTGATGCAAGTAGATAAAATCATGCACAGTATAGAAAAGGTGAATAGAAGAAGATTATTTTCTCTATCACACACCATTAGAACCAGGGGGCCCTCTATGAAGTAAATGGGTAGGAGAGTCAGATCAGACAAGGGGAAGGATTTCTTCGCCCAGAAGTTCTATGAAATTCGCTGTCAGAAGAGGTGGTAACAGCAACCAACCTGGATAGCTTTAAGAAAAGCTTAGACACATTCATGGAGAACAGGTTACTCAATGGCTACTAGGATGGATGCCCAGGTACATCCTCCAGGTGGGGGGGATAAGCAGGATGCCTCTAAGGCCATTTGCTGGGATTGGAGAGCAGGCGAAGGCTTTGCCCTTGTCTTCTACTCGAGTTGCCCAGAAGCAATTAGTGGGCCACTGTGTGAGATGGGATGCTGGAGTAGATGGACTGTGGCCTGATCCAGCAGGGCTCTTCTTATGCTTTTATAGACAAATTAATGAAGGACAGGTGTACCAGTGGCTACTAGAAAGCATGCCTAGGTACACCCTCCAGGCTGCAGAGAAGGCAGGATGCCCCGAAAGGCCACTTGCAGGGATCTAAGAGCCCATGACTGAGTGCTGATCTCAAGGAGATGCCCCTGCCTCTCTTGATCTCTTTCCACCTCCCTGCCCTGCAGATGAGAGCACCATGAACGGGGACCGCAGTGACTGTGGGCGGAAGACGCGGGTCGAGAGTGGCTACTTTTCTTTGGAGAAGACCAAGCAAGACGGGAAGCCCGAAGAGCAGCCGCTGCTGACTCCGCCGTCCCCTCCCAGCCCCGGCACCCCAAACAACAGGTACAGTGACCCTAAATCGCCCTCCCAGGAGCAAAGCCGACCCTTTCCTTCCCCAGGTGCCCAGCCAACCTGCCGCATGGTGTACAGCTTCTCTCTCAATTCCCTGGACGCGAGAAGCGGCTGCCACTCCGCACCCAAGGACTTTGCTGGCAGAGACGGGTCAAGGGGCGCGGAGGGACCAGGCTGCCCCCTTGCCTTTAAAGCCAGCCGGCAGTACGCCACCCTGGCCGACGTCCCCAAGGCCATTCGGATCAGTAACCGGGAGGCCTTCCAAATGGAGCGGAAGCGGCTAGAGCGGAAGTCCCGGGCCCGAAGCCCTGGAAGGGAAGAAGTAGCCCGGCTTTTTGGCAGCGAAAGGAGGTAAGAAACCAACAACGGTGCTGGCGCTGTTCCTAGGGGCTAGAAGTTCTGTTGGCTGTTGGGGTTTGAGGGTTGCCTTCCAGGAGGCAGAGTAGCAGCAGCCTTGGAAGTAGGGCGAAACTGGTTAAGCCCCCCAGTGACGCCCCAGAAAAATGTAACTGCAAATCCCTTTTGCATCTGCCAAGGAAACCACATGGGGGTGTCCTTGGTGTCCCTTGGAAGTGTTGGTCCCAACTGAGTGATCCCAAAGAACAACAAGCACGCCAGCAGCGATGGCAGCCCACATGGGCAAGTTTGAGCTCCCGCACCTTTTGGTCCAGCCCAGATTTTGGAGGAGGTCTCTGGGTGGTGGGGATAGGTGGATTGAGAAGAAATCACCAGACGATCCTTCCCTGGCTGGTATGCCAAACCAGCAAACGTACTGGGAACCTCTTTGCCATATGAGGTTATGGTCCACGGGAGGTCCCACCCCCAGGGGGCAGTATAAGGGGTGTAAAGGGGTGGTATCATCCCTTAGACTGCATCAGTATGCAGTAGATTGACCAGTGCAGAAACACTTACTGTCTTTGCTTCAATGGGCAGCCATGGCCCACCCACTAATGCCTGCCAGCTATCAAGAAGCCTTTCCAAGGGTAGCTTGGATCTTCTCAGCATCCCCAGCCTGTATAGCAATTTTGGGGTAACTCTTGTGGGGGCGACATGGAGGCCTAAAACATGCACAGCCATTCAACGGGTCAAACTCCTTCTCCAAAGTTCCACCATCAATTTCCTGGGCAATTGTGTCTATCTGGATGCTCAAACTATGGTCCCCGCGATGTTGCTGATCTAAAGCTTCCATCATTCCTTGTCCTTGGCCAGACTAGAGGCATGGGCTGATGGGAGTTGTAGTTCAGGAATATCTGGGAGGCCTAGAAGACCCTGGGTCTGGAATACCCTTGGATGCTATGGTTCTCAAAGCTTTGTTTGCTCTCTGCACCAGTGAATTAACATTTCCCTGTCTTTGCTGTAAAGCCTATTGCCTTTGCTTGGCTTTGGGATGCATTTCTATTCTTTTTTCCCTTTTGCTTGGAGTTTTCTTCACATTGTTTCCCCAACCTGTGGGCTAATTGTGCTGCTGGGGTGGGATATTACGAGATAAATGCCGAAGACACTTGCAACAAGTGTGTGGAGTCTGGGGGTGTCCATCTGCATGGATAACAAGTAGATGCTTCAAAAATGACCGGCAAAATCCTGACATTCCTATTGGGCCCCCAAGCATCTGAAGCACCGGACGTGCCTCCGAAAGCTCATGCCACCAACCCTTCTCCTGTTAGTCTCCAAGTGCTACTAACTACCTTGCTGGACTTTTCGAATTAGACTAACATGGCTATTTCTCTGATATCTTTCTGGCAAATCAACCACAGGAAGGGCCTTCTGATAAACAAATCTCACTGCACTGACCCCATGCGTCTTGGATTTCCCTGTCAGAAAACACCAGAGTGGAAAATGTTGTCTGGCCTAGGGGTAATGGCCATTTATCTACTTCTGGCCTGCCAGTGTCCTGAACTAGTATTGATTAGGGCAGGCCTCTGCAGATAAGCCGATATGGACGTTCCTGTCTTCTCCTTAATCCTGGGTCAACTTGGCTTCCCACCTGAATGGCTTTAAATCATATTTCTTTTTTAGCATTTCTTCTGCAGATTTGCGTATAAATGCACAGTTTTTGGTGGCAGGCAGGGATGATCGCAAAGACAGGAGAGAAATTGGGAGGAATATTAAGGAAGAGTTCTCCTGCTTGGGCCAGTTGATTTCTCATTTGCAGAATGGATTCGCTGCCTGCCATTCTGAATCCCTTCAGCTTTGGGTGGCTGTCTGCGGAACTCTCTGGCGCGCAAATTCTTCAAGCCCCTGTGCATCCTTTTGGCAAGGTCACCCAATAATCTCTCGAGCCAGAAGCTAAATCCCTGATGGTACCTCTGCATGGCTGCTTGGCAACCCCTTGCCTTACCGCTTTCCCCAGTGGCCAGAATAACCTTCCACCACAGGGACGTGATTGTGGGGTTTCGCACACGGATTTTGTTTCCCATTGCTGGTGATTGGCTTAATTTGTTTGATTTAAGAAATCTTGGAGTGATTTTCCTTTTTATATGTGGTTGGGGAGGGGGGGGAGGAAAATAATATAATTTGTCTGTTCATTCATTTTCAAGCTTTCTTTTCTTCCAGGTCTTGTTGCTCTCCACCTCTTCTTCCTGCTGTGTGACCGTGTCCGCCTTTCACACTCCGCCTGCTTCGCTACCATCTCATCTCAAAAAAATTTGAGCTGTAGACAACGCGCGGTGGGGCAACCCCCTTTCATAAGAAATCAACCTGCTTTTTGTTGTTGTTGTTGTTCTGTTTTGTTTTTTCTCCGAGACATAATTTCTCTTCAGACCTTTGCCATTTAGCTGAGACAAATGTTAATTCACAAAATTGCTTTCCTTTTTCCTTTTATCTTTTGGTGGAGGGAATCTGACAGGCAGGGGGAACAGTCGCTCTTTAGCCACAATAGCCTGCTGTTGATTTAAGCAATGGCTGTTCAGTCTGTGGCTGACCATAACCCTATTGTTCGCTCATGGGAAGGTGCTCATCACCTTTTGGAGGGGACAGAGTTTGAAAGGGCCAAATGCTTATAGCTTGCCTTGTTAAGGAAGGGGTAGGAACGTGCACAAATATCCGCAACATTCAAAATTCATCCAAATTCAGACATCCGAATCTGAATTAAATGTTGGTACATTTGAAGACTGACATTCTAATTTTAATTAAATGCTTTGGTACACTCATCTGAAGCTTCATTACATTAGTGGACCTGGGGAGAAGTGGGAAAGCTTCTGCTCTGGTCATATTGGCAACAGATCCAGCGTGGATTCAAAAATGGATTGAGACCAGATTCAAAGTGAATTCAGGTTGGATTTGACGCATTCAGATATGCAGGGGGGATTCAAATTAAATTCCTATCAAACATTCATATCCAATTTGAATCCTACAAAATTTGAAGGATATCTGTTCAACCGAATACAAATATTCTTGCATTCAATTCAATACGAATTCTTTAAAAATGTATTTTTGCATGTCCCTAGAAAAAGGGGTAGAAGAATGTGTCTTTGGGTCTTCTCTGTTGTTGTTTTGCTAAGGTGTATGGCCGAAATCTGAATCATGTACTTCTGGGGGGCATCTTGGTGCTGGGTGTGCTTAGTGACCTGTTTTCTCTGCACATGGCATGCTGTGATTCTGATGATATTGGCCAATAAGGAGGGGGAAAGGCCCCACCTTTGGGATTCAGTTCCACGATCATCTTGAGTTTTTTCCCCACCTGGTTTATTTGTGTTATTGAAACAAGCACCAATCAAACCCAGACATGGCTTCACTGTAACCCTGACTTCTGCTCTGGACAGAAAACACAACATTTATAGTTAAAATAAAGGAGGAGGGTACATTCTTATTGCATGTTTGTAGCAAAGCATTGCTGGATAAGAAGATACAATCCATTTCCCCCATTGGCCACATTGTAAACAAAAAGACTCTCAAGTGGGAAGAGAATTCATTCAGCCCAGGAAATACCACCCTCTAAATTATCCCCATTTGCACACAGGAAACCTGGTCCCAAGTGCTGCAAAGGCCAGCTCCAACCCCACAGGGCAGAGACAGTATTGGGGGCTTTATCCAAGCTTTATTTTAGAATTTAGTCGAATAATAACCTGCAACCGTTGTCTCACTTTGACAAGTTGTCTTCTCTATTTAAAAAAGGTACCTTCCAGCTTATACGTTTGTATGTACTAAAATAATCATCGTAGCTACACTGGCTTTTATACAGGGAAGCTGAGGGGATGGCAGGTGATCGCTGCCTCATCCTTATCTGAAGTGACGCTTACCTTCGTTTGCTTTGCTCCCAGTTGAATTGTGGCTTGATGGAATCCAAGCCATGGTAGGAAGCCATGGTCCCATCCCACTGTGCAAGCCGACATGGTTCATAGCTTCTCACGCCTCTTGTGCATATATTCCCTATAGATATGGCACTTTTCTTTCTTCCCCCAGTGCGGAGGAGAGGCTCGGCACAATCTCCTTTCCCCTTGGAACATGGCAAACTGCTGTCCCCTGGGCTCAGTAGCTCAGGCAATTTAGTGGCCTCAACCATACCAGGCCAGATGGGCTGCCCTGCTTCAATGGGGCTGGACAGCCAAATCGTCTCACCAGCCGGCATAACTCAAGGGGAGATTGTGTCAGGCCTCCCTTTGCTTCCTGGTACCTTGTGCAACTGGCAGAAGAAATAATGCCGCGATTTGCAAAGCACAAAGTGAATGTCCACACACTCCTAATAAACCGGCCAGTAGCATAACTGAGCTTGACTGAACACTTTCTATTATCATATACAACCATGTAAAGTGAGAAGCCCTGGGACAGCTTCACCCATGGATTATTGTGGGGAAGATAATGCTGCACTTCCAGCTGTCTTCTTGGAGGCCCTGATCCTAGATTGCCTTTGCCCTGGAAAGGAAGATGCTGAGAGGTTGTCCAGACAGTTTAGAAGCTCAAATGTAACCCTTGGGTTGAGTTTGTTTATTTATTTATTTATTTATTTACTTATTTATTTATTTACATTTCTATCCCGCCCTATACCCAAAGGTCTCTTCTGGACGGGTAACAACCTTAAAACAACAGATTAAAAACAGAATATACGTTAAAATATTTTAAAAATTCAGCAAATCTAAAACAATACACAACATGTTTAAAATGATAGTGTCTGTACTGGGGGGGGGGGGAATATACAGTAGAGCTAGAGCCCATATGGCAAACGGCACAACACTGTTTTCTTAAAATAAGAAGCTCAGCCCTATGTAGTCCATAATCCTAGGGTCAACAACTTCCTGCCATCAGCTGCCAGTATTGTGGAGTCACAATTAATTCAGGGTGTGAGGAAAATAGAACCATAACTTATGGGCTTGCTAGCTTTTTAATTGGATGCGCAAACACCTACATGCCCTCTTCCTTTTGCAACGTGTATTTACCTTGTATCATAATCTTTTCCCTGTCAGATTCCTAATTTCACCCATGCCTTCTTCCCATAAATACGGATAATTATAGTTTTGGTCCTAAACCAGGCACATTCGTTTTTTGGGAAGAGTCGGAAGAGTCTAAGGCACTAGATAAGTAGGAGGACAGAACTCTGCTGTAGTCACAACGTATTTGGCCTCCTGCATATTGAGGACATTTTTATTTACAAGTGATGGGCAGGGTGGAATTGTTGCAAACTGTGCAGGACCAATATCAGCTGCTGTGTTCCTAAAGGCTCTGGGTTTCCCCCCTCTCGTTTCTCTTCCAGGAGATCCCAGGTAATTGAAAAATTTGAAGCATTAGATATTGAGAATGCTGAACACATGGAGACCAGTACTTCTTCTGGTCCTGGACTCTCCAGTCAGACCCGGCAGGGCAGAAGTGAGAAGAGGGTTTTCCCTAGGAAACGGGTAAGCGTGCATGAGTGCATTTGTCCCCCCCCCCCAAAACACACACACACACACACAAAGGCATCAAGAAGCAGTCAGGTAGAGAGTTTCACTGCTTGCGCAATTTGCATTTGGCCCACTGGTTGGGGTAGTTTCTGGGAAGCACCATCTGCACTTGCAGGAGCCTTTTCCATACCAGAAACATCTCCTGCTATACCTCTAGGGTGAGCCAGTTTGGTTTAGTGGTTAGGGAGCCAGACTCTTATCTGGGAATACCAGGTTCGATTCCGCCCTCCCCCATGAAGCCAACTGGGTGACCTTGGGCTAGTCACGGCTCTCTTCTGAGCTCTCACAGCCCCACCTACCTCACAGGGTGTTCTCTTGTGGGGAGAAGATCAGAAGCTTTGTCAGCCGCTTTGAGTCCCCGTAAATGGGTGAGAAAAGCAGGGTAGAAAAGCCAACTCTTCTTCTTCTTCTTCTTCTGAGGTTGGTTCACAAAATCATGCAACACGTGTCCACAAGCATACCTGTCCTGGCCAGCGGAGAGAGCATTCACATCTCTTCTTGTGCCAGGGGTCATTTGATGTGCCACACAAGTGTGCTGGCATGTCAGGTGACCTGGGAAGCTAGTGAAAGTGCATGGCGTGTCACGTTGCCGTTGTCCCGGTGATGGCACTGGTTCACATGTAGTAACGCCATCCTCTAAGAAGAAGATGGTGGCGCCCAGACACATGTCTGGACTCAGGTGAGTGTCCAGACACGTGCAGGGTTGGTTTGATGTGTTCAAAAGTGCAGCAAGGCCCTTTGACAACATCCCACAATTCCTTTATAGATCTCTGGAGGAACTGAGATCTGCTTAATGTTTTGTGTGATTTATTTTGCTATTTTACTTGCTGTCTCTTTGGTCAGTGACAGTCAAAAGCCTCCTACAGTTCTGAAATGTCCTTCCCCACATGTGGGGCCCTTTATTAGGCAAGGAGGACATGACGGCTTCAGCCAGCTGTTTCAGTTTAGTTCATCTTGACCTATTTTGGATATTGTTTTCAGGGCAACAGGCAAAACCTGTTGTAAGCTGGATGATTTTACAACTTTCGTGTTTGCTGCAGGACTTTGCTGCCGAAACCGGAACTAGTTCCATCCCAGATGTGTCGACTTCTCCTTTATCCCCTCACCGTAGAGCCAAGTCGCTGGATCGAAGGTCTACGGAGTCGTCCATGACGGTGAGTCCAAGCAGATGCTGTGGGTCCGGGTATTACAGAGCCAAACCTGCGCCATCCTTTCCAAACGACAGATTGTGAACTCGCAGCTTTAAGTTACTTGGGCGTTTCAGCCAGAAGCGTAGCTAAGGATCTCATAAACAGCAGTGAATGTGAAAAATGGTTCACAGTCCAGTTAATTCTGTTTAATGTGGTTGATGCCTTGTTTCTGCTTAGGAAACGGGAAGGTCTAACTTAGGTTAGGCAGATACCTTCTGATGGATGTTTGGCGCCATCTTGGAGGGTCACGTTTGGTGGAAAAGCAAGCCCTTTTTTGGGGGGGGGGTCCACATTCACTCTCTGATCTCACCAAACAAAGGATCTTTTCCCTCAAAGAACTATAAAGAGCGTCTTTCATGGACATCTTTGCTTCCCACTACTTGGAGACCCTTTCTTCAACTGGAGACAGAATCTGGCTCCCTTTCCCTTCAAGGCACACATGCTGTCACCCTGCTAAGCTTCTCCTTGACTGGTTCCACTAGAGGAGCCAACCTCATTCTTAGCACCCAGTCACTTGTGCTTTGAAACTGGTTTGTCGGGTCCTCATTGGACAAACAGCTTAATTGTTTCAAATTGCATCGCTGAAGATGTTTGGGATGCCACCCTCTGCCCATTTGGGGGCATCTAGGCAATTTTAACCGTGCTTGGCTTCCCAGCCAGACTGGTTCTGTCTTTGCTTCAGGTTCTTCTTCCCAGAGCAGGGATCCTCCTGGTAATTGCGCATCCTGCCTCTTGTTTCCAAGTTTACTGATCAACAACCTCCAGAGAACACCTTGGCTTTTGAGTGACAGTGGTGCACCTTAAGGGCTTAGGTGTGGCAGGAAGTGATGGAAAGTAGCTCAGTGTTTTGCCTGTGTGTTCAGACAGGTAGGTCACAGGTGTCATCAAGTAGTGCAGACATGCCCTGTTAATCCAAACGCATGCCATAGTGCACTTGTGTGGGGTGCAGATTTGTAACTCCTGGGAATGCCTGTGCCCCACGCTCCTAGAAATCCCCTTTGACTGCCAGATACATTTCACGCGTGAGAGGAGGAGGGTCTGCAGTGGTTTGAGACTCTGGCCTTGTTGGGTGGCAACGGTGTCCACCCAGAAGCCAGGCCAAGCTTGCCTGCTGAGCCCAACTCGTAGTCAATCTGCCAGGGATGGCATGTCTCTCCTCCTTCCAGCTGCTGAAACTCTTTCCAAATCTGCAGGCTCTCTCTTCTGCAGGGATTGCCTCCTAACATCCGGTAGGTTGATCTCCATAAGATCGTGTTACTTGCAGCACCTCCTGGAGGGGGAGGCGTTCCATTTCGGGGGCTGGATCAGTTTCTCCCTGTTTGCAAAGCATTCTGGGAGTGGTATTCAAGGATAGTTTCTCCGTCTGTGTGTGTGTGTGAGAGAGAGAGAGGCTGGTATTTCTTTAAAGGTGGTTGGGCTTAGAGGAGGAAGCGTGTTCTCACTCTCTGCTCCTGGTACAATAGCTGAGGCTCTTTCTGTGCTGTTACCTGCCATCCTGTGGTCTGCAACTGGAGCAAAACTCTATCACTATTGCAACAAAACTGAACTCCAAGATTTGGTTTGGTCTGGCAACGGGGGATGTGCGCGAGTATTTGTTACATTCGTTATTCGTAGAAATTCAGACGAATTCAGACATTCGTACACAAACCAAATGTTACAACATTCGTACAATAATATGTGCATGAATAGTTCGTACGTTAGTTAAACTAGGGATATGCACTGGATACAACCACTGGTCGCAACCCCTTTGGGGGTCGATCTACTCTTTCACAGGGGTCGTCTAAGACCATCGGAAAACACATAGGAACCGAGACACCATTGCTCTGTCCGTCTACAGGTGGGTCCGCCCACCTGCAGATATGCCCACATACGAGTACCTGGCGTGATGACATCATCACACCAACTCCATCACATACACCCCATAGAAATACAGTAGAGAGCAGCTACTGTGTAGAAAGCAGCAGTATTGGAGGTAAAACGACACTTTTATATTCAGGTGTGGTTGATGTGAATACGATGCTTTAACTATGTTCAACTTGTAACACTGAAAATACATTCTGCAGATCAGATATTTACATTACGATTCATAACAGTAGCAAAATTACAGTTATGAAGTAGCAACGAAAATAGTTTTATGGTTGAGGGTTAGGGTTAGGTTGGGGGTCGCCACAACGTGAGTTACTGTATTTAAGGCTTGTGGCATTAGGAAGGCTGAGAACCACTGTTCTAGACCATGCTCCATGGCCTGTTTTCCAAACACATCTCTGGGCAGTTGTGTTTTGGGGGAAGAAAGCCCCCATTCTCCAGCAAACTCCAGAATTTTCCACAGCTCTGCAAGGTGGGTGTGTGAGGTGACATTTCTCTGCCTCACATCTTTCCTTCATGCTCTGAAAGAAAGAATGCCGTCACACCCTGAATTTCCAGGTCTTGCAGTTCTCAATGGCTCAAACTCCCTCAGAGAGTTGCTTCCAAAGAAATCTGACCGTCCAGGAGTGAACGGATGTTGGAAATGCTCCCTCTGCGCTCTCTTCCTCCCCACGAACCTGGCACATTTCTAGTGTATTTTCAGGCCTTGTAAATAGGAACCCGTGCCGGAGCCAGAGTCCCCCTGTCCCATGTGACCTCCAGCCGTGTTTATAAATAAATGCCAGGGAACTGACAATTGAGACCTTGAAGACTTTTGTGAGCTGGCAGATGGGAAGGGGACCTCCATGGATAAGGTAGGCCAAGATGTATGCGCATATATATATATAGGTCTTTCGACTGCACTTCGCAGTGGGGAATTGTGGGATAGTGTGAGATCGACTTGCTGGGGCAGGGGGCATTTCTTTGCCAGGGGCCAGGGATTTGCAATCCAGGAGAAATTCCTAAAGCTTGGGTCGTGTCCCAGGCAAGCGAGGGCAGCAAGGCAAACACACGCGCGCACTAACGGCAGTCCTTTGAGGGCTTAGAAGTAGTCAGCATCGTTTCAGTCCAAGGTCAGGGCTCCAGAGGTACGGCAGGAGTCACAGCATCCTTGGTTCTTCTGACAGAAGGTTTCCCCTAAGGCAGTGATGGCGAACCTTTTGAGCTTGGTGTGTCAAAATTCGCAAGAAAACCTAGCTTAACTCGGGTGCTGTATCACATCTGGAAATATCCATAATTTTGTGAATTTTGTAGCTCTAGTAATATTTTATTAGAAGCAAAAACAAATAATTCTTTACATTAGTGACTTTTGTTGCTGAATTTCGTTTGCTAATATTCAATTGAAAGTTGGTATTTCGTACACTTCAACAACAAGCAAGCACTACACGCCCAAGTGCCAGGGTGACCATGTGTGTCACCCAAAAGGGCTTGGTGTGTCACCTGTGACACGTGTGTCATAGGTTGGACATCACCACCCTAAGGCAACATGCTTTTCCTGTGTGTGTAGAGTGAGACCCTTGTGTTTTCCAAGGATATTTGTGCTTCACCTGTGAGAGAGGTGTCTGGGATGGAGCTGGAACCAAACAAGTTGCTTAAATTCTGAGAGGGGTTAAGTTTGGACAGTCTGAGAAATGCTGTTTTCAGATGGTTTTTCTTGAGGTAGATGATGAAAGCCATAGTTTTCAATCGTGGAACTTGCTGCTGTTACTCAGAGTTACCTGGGCCTTCCTCGCTTCTGCCTGTGTGCAAACTTCTCCTTGGATGAGAAGATGGCTGGGATTCCATCTGCACTCCATGAACTTTAGAAAGGGCTGGTGCCGCCCACACCTTCCTCCTGCCGAAGCTGCGCCCTGTCACAGTCCAGTCTTAAGCGCAGAGAACTCAAATCCTCTTTCCTTCTCTCTGTAGCCTGATCTGCTGAACTTCAAGAAAGGATGGCTGACAAAACAGTATGAAGATGGACAGGTAAATCTTCTCACGTGACCAGACTGACCTCTGAGTTAAGAGGGAGCCTTTCTCTTGGGATTTATCGGCTTCTTTTCTAGCAGCATTTCTAAAAATCTGGCAGAATTAGCCACAAAGAAGGTACGCAGAGGAGCTTTTCCTGTGTTAATGCTGCCACTGCCACCAAAGCGGAAGAATCTCTTGGTTTACCTGCCCCATATGGTCTGCAAGACTAGCTTAGATTAGAATGCTGCTGGGTGCTCTTTAAACCCCTTCATGCAGCATAAATACCTAGGCCAGGCGGTGTCTTCTCCATTGCAGAAATTGCTGGGATCTCTTTACAGATTCCATTTCCTAATTATCTAAGCCAGGCCTGGCTGCTTTTGTTCTTTCCTCCTGGCCCAAGAGATCCAGGCTCATCCATGAGTGTGGTTACCACCCATTCCTGTCCTCACCAGGTTGGGTGAGTCAGGCCAGACATGGGAAAATTAATTCCAGGCTTATCACAGTTATCAGTTTGAGTGCAAGGAGGGAGTTGGCTTGCATCCTTCACGTAACAGCCCAGATTGTGGAGAGTCTGGTCTTTCCTCTGCTCTGCCTTCTGGTTCTGTTATTTAACCTATATGATATTGATGTCATCCTATTGAACTTTTTTGCTACTGGACCTTAAAACAGTAATCATGACGGGAATCTCTGTAGCCTTTCAGTCTTTCGATCTTCATATTTCATGGTTATTTTTGACTTTTCAATTCTGCTGTCTCCTGAGATAGCGCCATAGATTATTTTAGTTTTTCTTCTTTTTGCCATCAGTTGCCAAAATCTGCATGCAAGAGATGGAAGAGGGGAAAAGCAATATTTGAGGAACCTTTGGTCCAGCTCTCAGGTTGACCTCACGCTTGGTTTATAAACAAACACAAGCAACTCTCTGCAAGCATGGCTTTCTGCTAGTAGCTCCTCTGACTGCAGCAAAGGGCAGTTGAAAGCTGGAAATACAGTAAGGGAAAGAGATTAGATTAAATGAAAATACCTTGGCGGGCGTCCTTAATAGAAGAAACAGCTGTTTGCTCTGCTCCGTCCCTTCTTCCAAGGCAACGTGGTTGAATGTTCTCTTTCCAGACCTCGCAAAGCTGCCAAAGTTATTAACTCGAGCATTGCTCAGCTTCCTCCTTCTCTTGTCCCGTTCCAACCTATTTCGGGACAAACATGGCTGGTGACACAGAGCTTCCCAGAGTTTTGCAAGTTGTTTGTAAATATAATATGAAGATAATATTGAATTGACAGCAAATGGTCTGTCTTGCGTCACAGCAAACGGGCTCCAAGCTGATTTTTTAAAAGCCAATTAAAAGAGAGAGAAAGAGAAAGAGAAAGAGCTATATTTGGAGTCCAAAGTTAGGAGTGTCTTTGTACATTTCCTGGAACCTTATACCCCTGGTACCTTGTCTGTGGAAGCTTGTTTGCTAGATCAGAAGTATGCTAAGTGTGTTTTTCTGCATGTTATTATTTTGGGGCATTCAGTGATTATTTTAACAAAAAGTTGTTGGCACTAAATGTTTGTGCCTGGATACTTCTTCTCCTACCTCACAGTTTCACCAAGCCACTTTTTAAAGCACCTTATCTCTGTCTTGTTCCGCAGTGGAAGAAACACTGGTTTGTGCTAACAGATCAGAGTCTGAGATACTACCGGGATTCTGTGGCAGAAGAGGTAAGGTCCCTGTCACCTGCTAACAAACAGCCTTCATTCATCCCCTATGCCAGAGGGTCCTTATTCATTCAGCAGACCTTCCTCTGATGAATTTTAGCTTCTAGGCTCCTCCGGAATCTCTGGATCTTTGCAAAGCATCTCACGTGTTGGGGATGCTCGGTTAAGGCCCTGAGAAAGTTTTCTATCATGTAGTTTCCAAAGACAAGGGAAACTCTTTTTTGTCTCTTGGCTGGGCATCCTGAAAGTTTTTATCTCCTGCTGTTTTGCCAGGCTGCGGATTTGGATGGGGAAATCGACTTGTCTGCGTGCTTCGATGTCACAGAATACCCTGTGCAGCGAAACTATGGCTTCCAGATTCATGTAAGAGAACACTGGGGCATGGGTGGGCTTTTTAGAGAGGGAGGAGATGGTGATCTTCAGAGATAACAGTAGTCCCTTTCACGATTGTCGGCCTGTTGTGGATGGAACTGCAGCCCCCTTGAAGGTTTTAGTCGGCAACTTTCCTGTTGGGAGCCCTCGAAGTCTCAATTCGCTACCAAGCCCAATTCAAGGTGTTAACTTTGACTTGGGCCCCAAATATCTAGAGGAACGCCTTCTTCCATATCAACCTGTCAGTGCCTTAAGAACTGGAAGGGAGGCCCTCCTGGTTGTATCCCCAAACACTCACAGAAGCAAAAGGGGTGGGCACCTGGAATAGGGCCTTTTCAGTGGTGGCTCCCAGACTGTGGAATAGTCTCCCCGCTAAGGTGCGCCAGGCACCTTCACTCTATGTGTTCAGGCGAGCTGTGAAGATGCACCTCTTTACCCTTGCATGGGGACGTGGCCTTGGTGCTCATACTTGTTTCGTATTGTGTGACCTCCCCTAAATACCCTGTGTCCACATTGCTTTGTGTACCCCTCACTGGTGTGCAAATGCGGCTTGTGCAACGGTTGTGTGGCATTCCTTTGCATCCTGGAAAAGCCTTTCAGAATCCCTGTGTTGCAACACTTGCAGTAAGAGGGACATTGCAGGAAATTTCCGTACGGTTGGACTGTGGTTTCTCATTGACCATTTGTCCAGATCAAAGGCAGTCAGTGAAGCTGCTCAGTTCAGGATACTGAAAACACAAATTCAAAACATACAACAATGATCTTTTATGAGCTTCTACTAAGGCCCCATTTCTTCCTTCTTCATTTTGTAGACTAAAGAAGGAGAGTTCACCCTCTCTGCCATGACTTCAGGAATTCGCCGAAACTGGATCCAGACCATTATGAAGCATGTTCGTCCCACCACTGCGCCAGATGTGACCAGGTAAGACACAAGGAGAAGTTGGACGGCCACATGCCTTCTCGTCTGCTTCTTTCCATGGAAGAAAAAGACATTTAAACATGCCAGCCCCCTTATCTTGCATTCCATCGCAAGCATTTTTCTTCATGACACTTTCAAGCTGGCCTTTGGAATGAGCAGCTGGAATGATGTGTTTGCCCCACTGGCTTCCCGAGTGACCTTCTGGAATTAGATCTCTTATCTACTGCTTTTTTGTCTATTGTGGACAGAGGTAACCCAGTCCAGCTCCTTGTAACAGCTGTAGCTTTAAGGAACCTCCCTTTCTCTTTCCTCATCTCTTTCTGCTGCTTTTCTCCACTTATCCTTTGCTCCCCTTTGGCCTTTCTCTAACAACTGAGTCAGAATGTTTCTTTTCCTCACAATCCTTTAAAAAGCAAGAAGTGGCCATTTCAGCCCCAAAGGATCCATTTCTTATGCTCTGCATCTTGGCTGCTCAACTTGTACCCCTCCAGATATCCATGAACTACAGCTCCCAGCATTCGTTGTTGGCATGGAATGCTGGGAAGTGTAGTCAGGACCATCTCCAGATGCAAGGTGCAAGTCTGGCTCTACCTCCACCTTCCCTCACTCTAGGGAAGAACTTCTGAATCCTCTTCTTTTCTCCTTACACCTTCATATGTTTAATTTTCCATGCATTCCCAGGAAAGGCTTCTCTTTGAAACTATCCGTGCTGAAGCCCAGGTTGGAAAACTGTGTTCTCTCCTGTATTAACGTTCTGTGGTTTGTATATCTTGTGATTCACTGCATGCTCCCTGTCTTTCCGCACTTTGGATGGGCAAACAACTCCTGCTTTTCTGCTTTAACAAAAAAGGGGGTGTTTCAGGTGGCTTGGGGAGAAGACACACGGAATTTGGCTGACTTTTCTCCTGCTCCTCCATTAGCTCAGTGGGGGCCTACCTTTACTGTGTGTAGGGGATACAAGTGGGCTGATGCCACAAATGTGAGCATACTGAAAGGGACTCCAAGAGTAATGGTTCCTCTTTAATTTGCCCTGTTCAGGCCTCATCTAAAGTACTGTGTCCAGTTCTGGGCACCCCAATTTTAAAAAGGCGTTGACAAACTGGAGCAAGTCCAAAGGAGGGCTACCAAAATGGTGAGCGGTCTGGGAACCATGTCCTACGAGGAAAGGTTGAAGGATCTAAGAATGTTTAGCCTGCAGGAGAGAAGACTGAGAGGAGGCATGCTCGTAGTCTTCAAGTCTCTGAAGGGCCGTCACAGTGCAGAGGGATCGTCCCTATTCTCACTTAGACAAGATGGGAGGACTAGAAACAAGGGGATGAAACTTCAAGGGTGTCAGTACAGATGAGATATTAGAAAAAACTTCCTGACAGTGAGGGTGATCAGTCAGTCAATGGAACAGGTTGCCACTGGAGGTGGTGAGGTCCTTCACTGGGGATCTGGACAGAGCCTGAGATGGTGAGGTCCTTCACATTTTGTTTCAGGAAGGAACTCCTTTGGGGAAGATGGAATCTCCAGAAGAGTTAAGCCTCTGCTCTTGTGGCTGTTCTTCTGAAAGGGATGTCAGATGGACCACTTTGGTTTGGTGTCAAGAGGTTTAAGGGGCACGTGAGCTGGAATGAGACAAAAGGAAGCAGCCTTTCAGTATTTTTAAAGAAATATCAATGCTAGGAATAAGCAACAGAGCAAATGGCTGTACTTTGTCCAGCCCATTCTTCATGTCCAGCCCATTCTGACCTGCATCTTCTACCCTGAGAATGTGGTTTCGCCTTCTGAAGCAATGTGATGACTAACCAAAGGCACCAGGGGTAATCCTGCTGATTCATGCTTTAGCAGAAGCTGCTAGAACTTAATACAGATAAGGTGTGAAGGTGCTCCACTGAAAAATGCCCTTTTTATGTCACGAATGTGGGAGCAACTTGAAACACATCAGGAAGGGCAGCTCTTCTTCTGTGGGTCTTGCTGAGAAGACAGTTTGCCCATGGGCTCACGGTGGGGCTGGAATGTTTTTCTTCTTTTTCTGTGAACCTTTCGTAGCAGCACATGCAGATACGTGGTGGCTGCCCTTATAAAATCAGAAAAACAATCCTTTTGACTTTTACATTAATGGCTGCTAGAGGAAAGTCTTTGTCTTCTGCTTGAGATGAGGTGCTGCACTAGATGGGCTGTGGCCTGATCCATGTGGTGCCTCTAAATTCATGGAAGAAAGGTGTATCAGTGGCTACTAGAATGGATCCCTGCATGCTGAGTCCAGGTTGGGGATACAGGTAGGATGCCTGTAAGGGCCATTTGCAGGGATTCGAGAGCAGGTGAAGGTTTTGCCTTTGTCTTTTGTTTGAGATGCCCAGAAGCAATTGATGGGCCACCCTCTGAGACACGATGCTGGACCAGATGGGGCTGTGGCCTGATCCAGCAGAGCTCCTCTTATGCTCTCTCATATTCTTATAGACTAGAAGAGACAATAGTCTCAGGTAACAGTCAAATAAAGACCCTGCCCTTTTAAGAAGCAACATTTTAGCAGATATTGTTGGAATCTGTCAAGCTGCAATTTGTTTTAAAGCAGCATCCGTTGTTATTCTGACAGTTTCCTGTCCTTTCTTTCCCTATGAACCTTCTTCATTCTCCACAGGGGCAGATTCTGCAACTGAGGGAACACTGGCCTCACTCTAGACCTCTCCCCCTAGTTAAGAAAGGGGGAGATCTTTGGTTGCCACTGGAATAACTTTTATAAACCTGTTCTGGAGGCACAGAATGTTGGAAACTGTGCCGTAGGCTGCAGTTGGAACACTCTCAATCTGTTCTATAAATTCTAAAAGAAGTTCCTGGCTTGCCGTAAAAGGCAGTGGTGGGAAGTGGGGAAAGAAAAGGTGCCAGCATTCTATACGTCTCCTTCTGTAAGGATCTGTTTGTCCTGGGTTTCTGGTTATAGGTACACCACGTAGCTTCAAGACGAAAGCCCAAAGCTCCCCAATAGTTCTGGGTCTGTACACAATGCTTCTTGGGATTTGGAGCCCAACATCTGGAGCTAAAATAGGCTCCCTCCTGCCACCCAGAAAAACCTCATGAGAACTAGATACCCTCATGGGAATGGCAGGCATTCCATATATGCCCCAAACATCCTAAAAAGGATGGATGGGGCCCGATTTTAAAAAGGTAGAGACATAGATAGTGCCCAGTTGCATGCCTACTGTTGGCCCGCCTTGGAATTTTAGTCCCTGAATTTTGACGGAACGCTTCCCGGTGGAACCCCTGGAACGAAGAAGGTTGCTCTCTTTTATTGGTTCACCCAGTCTGCCCTTTTGCATGCTGCTGGCCGGCACGTTGTTTTGTCAAAAGGCCTTGTCTGATGGTTCCTTCCAGGTTCCCCTAGATGTCTGGAACGGTCTCCCTTCACTTTGCCTGTCTGCTGCCTGCGTGCCTTGCTCTCTCGCTCTCTCTGTCCCCCTGTCACTAATGGTGTCAACTGCCAGTTGCTTCCCTCAATGTGTCAGCAGTAGCTTGCTTTAGGCCCTGTGCCGTGGCCGGTATTGTTGGAGCAGCAAAGCATTGTGAGCTTTCTAACAGCAGGACTGGGCCGAGGGACGGGCAGGGAGATATAAAATACAAAATGAGAACTTCGCCCCAATTGACATTTTCCCAATGGGAGTATATGGTAATCTGCCCCACTCACACCCAAAAACAGTCTCACGGATGGATATACGTTGCTGGCTTGGCATGCTATCAAAGATTTCAGCAGATGCTGAGGTTCTGAGGTGGGCACCATAATAACATAAGGAATGCTTTGAGCAGGACGGTCTTGTCTTCCTGAAATAGCCCTACCAGTGGCTTCAGATGTGGAAATCCTACCTGGCCCTGGCCTTTCCATTAAATTATTGCTGTGAAACGGCTGAACACAGAAGTGGGCAACCCCAAGCCAGTCTCTGGGTAGGAGAAATGGGGGCTTGGCTTCTTTGGTGGCAGAAAGAACTTGCATGGGGACAGCTGAGAGAACAGCACTGAGCGGTTTAGTTGCAGATCTTTTCCAAGGAGCCCTTAGAAGGGGGTCAAAGGGCCTTCTGTCCATGCCGGCTTCTCCTTTCCTGGGTTCATATTTGCCCTCCGCTATGAAACATGTGACCAAGCTCCAGGGATAAAGGGAAAGGAGTGAGAAGGAGTAATATCCTCCATTGTCTATCTTGTATGCTCATTGAAGAACTTGCTGTCATTTTCCTTCCCCATGGATGACGGGTTCCATGGAAAAATCCTATATTACAAGGAATAAATGCAGGTATCACCTCTGCTATACAGTGGGTGTTCCTTGGAGGAAGGTGAGAAAGCTGCCTTTTGATGTTTTTCCACGTGAGGCCTTTTTGACAGATAAACTATAGATGCTACTTCATGTTTATCAAACATTGGTGAATCCCTTTTGTGTCTGGTATGACCAGGTGGCTGAGAAGAACCCCCTCTTTTCCTTGTGTGGTTTAACAATGGTTAGAAAACGTCTTCTTGGATTCTAAGTGGCCAAAATTGGGTTACTCTGAGAAGGTGATTCAGTAAGAATCATTTAGCGGGTCATTCAGGACATGAATCTGTATAGCTTTATATGGCTATAAAGGAATGCAATTTCCCCGAGAGATTCTTGAGTTATAGGTATCAGCTTCTGTTCATTACCTGCGTTACTCAGGAGAATGGGGATCTGACCATGGCAAAACAAATGGGCATGGGGGAAGGAGCATGCAGCTTTAGAAAGCGTCTGGGGCAGAACATTTCAGCCAAACGGAAGTACAGAGATAAACAGCACTCCTCACTAATTTCTTCTGCCCTTCTCTCTGCTTTGCTTTCCTCTCGCTAGCTCTTTACCGGAGGAGAAAAGCAAAACCAGCTCATCCTTCGAACTGTGTCCCAAGCCAAGCGAGAAGCAGGACTCTGAGCAGGCGGAGATAGACCCTGAGCACAAGCGCAGCCGCGCCCGGGAGCGCCGACGGGAGGGCCGCTCCAAGACCTTTGACTGGGCCGAATTCCGTCCCATCCAGCAGGCCCTGGCCCAGGAGAGGGCAAACACGGCCGACGCTTCCAAGAGCAGCGCGTCTCCTCTTTTACCCAAGGAAGCGGCATCCCTAGACGCAGACCCTGGGGAGCTTGAAAGGGAGCGCGCCCGGCGGAGAGAGGAGCGGAGGAAGCGCTTTGAGAGCCTGGATGCCGTGGATGGGGGAGGCCCCGAAGACTTCGCCAGGATGGAGGTGGACAGGCTTCCTGGCTTGCCCGCGGCTTCGGAAGCCAAGCCCCAGAATGTCCACGTAGAGATTGAACAGCGGTGGCACCAGGTCGAGACGACGCCCCTGCGCGAGGAAAAGCAGGTCCCCATCGCTCCGTTGAACCTTGCGCAGTCAGAAGACGGCAGGGAAACGCTCCACAAGCATCACCTCACGACGCTCCTGGAGAAGGAGGTAAAATTGGGGTGGGTAAGGGAAGAGCGGGGAGGGCTCAGAGTTAAGGACCACCCGCCACACTGCTACCTAACCAAGGGTGTCGCCATTAAGGATGTGCACGAATATTCGAAAATTTGAAAATCCGATTTGAATCTGATGAATGTTGACTTTCAGATTGATTTCGAAAGTGCGGATACGTATGTATTACGCCTTTGCTCTTATAATACTGGATGAAAACGGGATGCATACAGAATGCACACAGATATGTATGACAGATACAAATGTTGTCAACATTCATATCTTTAAATACAAATCTAACATTCAAATGAATAGATTCGAATGTTATGGTTTCGAATAGGATTTTTTGACATTCGGATTTGAAACATTTGACTCATTCAAAACATTCAGTTTGACTCAGTTTGAATGCGAAACAAACATCCGTGCACAGCCCTATTGAGTGTGAATGCAGAGAAAGAAATCCCTGTTTGTGGTTTGCACGAAGAGAATTTCTTCGGCCGATCCTGCTATTTTCTGGATGCCATTCAAGCCGGATTTCCTCTCCCCCCCCCCCTCCTTGCCCTGTGTGTCTTCCTTGCAGCTAGAGCAAAGTCAGAAAGCAGCCTCAGAACTCCTGGAACAGAACCGGGTCCTGCAAGACCAGCTGAAGACGGCTCTGGGCCGTGAGCAGAGCGCCCGGGAAGGTTACGTCCTGCAGGTATGGCAGCACAGGCGAGCTTTCCATCCACCGCTGTGGCTGATATGCTCAGTAGCAGGGCTCCAGTCCAGGATGCCTGTGTAGAGACCTCATCTGGTCATACAGTAAAACATTCAGTGCTCCTGGGGTTGAGGAGAAGCAGCTTTTGATAGTTTCTGGAAGGGCGGATGAAAAACTGGCTTCTAATCTGCTATGTGGTGAAGTTTTCTGGGCTTCTTTTCCAACAACTGTTCTGTTCTGGAGTGAAAAGAAAATAATATTTTTGAGACAACCCAAGGGAGAGTTGTGTGCAACCATGTCCTTTCCAGTGTTTGGTAGAATCCTGTATAGATCTGTGCAAAGTTCGTTTGTGTTTGTAAATGCTCACCACAAACCAAGTCCAGTTGTCCAAATGTCCAAAAATCCAACCAAACTGAACCAGTTCCCCACTTGTGAATACAAACTATTTGGTCAGACCAATCACGGCCCTGTGCTTTTGTCTTGAAAAGGGCTTTTTTTCAATGGAAAAGTTGTATCTCTTGCTTTCAAACCACTTTGAGATCCAGCGCGCACCAGATATTTGATTAAACAGTTTGCCATCAAATCGAACAAACGGATACTGAACCAACACACAAACAAGTGGTGAACCGAAACGTGAATTCAGTTGCGCTCGGTTGAGTCAGTAAAAGCAGAATGGGAGCAGAAAGCACAGGAACCCTGACCGGATTTTGAAGGCTACCCAGATTGTTTTCAAATGTCTTGCTTTTTATGAAGGTTCCTTTCAAGGAAAAATACCAGCGTCGTTTCCACTTCTGCATCAAAGGCCTTCTATCAGGAAACATTTATCCTAAAAAATTACAATGGCAGTTAATACAAGTATTTACAAAACAGTATTTTTTTCATCCCAAGAGAGGCAAACACAACCTCCCAATCCTCATTCTCTTACAAAAGTAAACTCTTTTTCTGTGTTAGTAGCTGTGAGAGTAGTGGTAGATAGCATATCTATCCAGAACCAATAAAACTTCATTTTATTTTCAGTATTTATATCAAGCCCTCTACCCAAGTGGATCACAAAAGTAGAATGATACAATCTTTATCATAATTAAAATATAGTATAAAATACAGCCTCCTTTGATTGGTCAAGCTAAGGATCCTTTCTTCTCTTTTCATGGATGACAGCCCAGCAAACACCAAGGTAGAAAAAGTATCCCAGTCTGCCCTTACACATTAATATAAGTGATATATTGTAAAATCCACAGTTGGCATTTTTGCAACTTTCTTCTAGAGCAAGTTCAGAGGACGGCTACCAAGATGTTAGTGGTCTGGAAAGCATGTCCTATGAGGAATGATTGAAGGATCTAGGAATGTTTAGCCTACAGAAGAGACGACCGAGAGGAGACATGGTTGCAGTCTTCAAGTCTCTGAAGGGCTTTCACAGTGCGGAGGGATCGTCCCTGTTCTCACTTGCACAAGATGGGAGGGCTAGAAAGAAGAGGATGAAACTTCAAGGGAGTCAATGCAGATGAGATATTGGGAAAAACTTCCTGACAGTGAGGGTGATCAGTCAGTGGAGTAGGGTTGCCACAAGAGGTAGTGAGCTTTCCTTCACTGGAGGTCTTCAAGCAGAGGCTGGACAGACATTTGTCTGGGATGGTTCAGGAAATCCTGCGTTGACCATGGTGTTGGATTCAATGACCCCGGAGGTCCCTTCCAACTCTGATTCTACTTTTCAGCACCCTTAATAACAAAGCATGTGCACTGGGTAAAACTCCCAAAGCCATTTTTGTGGCACCTGTGGTACCTCCCACCTCTCTGTTTCCATCCTTTACATTCTTCCCACAACTTTGCAGAGTTCTCCAGTTACTAGTGAAGATGTGAGACCTGGCACCCAGGAAAGTGACTGCATATTCTATTTCTAACCCCATGCATGAAAGCTGTACATTAGCAAGCCCTCCGGAGGCTTACTGTACTGCAACGTTTCTTCGGTGGCATCCAGAAACTCCAGCAATGTAGAGTTTCGTAAAACAACCACAACTAAAACCTGAGAAAAACAGTCTTTATGCCGAGAGCTAATTAAAGTCTTAGTGTGCGTGGTGGTTACAGGGTAGAAGCTGACATGTTAATCATTTGGTGGAACGAACTTGCCATGTTGCCGACATATCTGCCCTTTCTATATGGTTTCCAGCATTCTGGGTCCCCCTCACTTGACACACCTGGGCCTCTTGATGGGAACAGATTATAGTTTTGAACAGAATTTCTTGCATCCTGAAAAAATAGAGCAGGTGCATTGATCTGCCCTCATACCAGCTACCTATTGTGATTTCTAAAATCTGTATTTCCACCTTCCACTTGAGGCAAATGGAAAGTGTATAGGACAACCACCTACAAATGTCCACCCTCGGGATCCTGGCATGGATCTTAACAATTTATAATGTTATCAAAGGCCTCCTGATATTCCAGCTTGGCTCCATGTCCAGCATGAATGTACTAATTTGCTTGTAATATTAAGAAAACTGTGGCGTGACGCTGCACTCAGAAATCAGCCCTAGTAAGTTAACATGAGCTTTCCTCTGAGTACCACATGCACGCGCCCTTCCAAAGGCAGTTACAAATAGTGCAAAAACCCAGTAAGAGACATGTTGGTTATCGATGTCGTTCTTCCCAAAACAGAACCAAAAACGTTACATAAGTGTATCTCAGGAAGGATAGCAGTAAGTCCTTGGTTGCACTTTGCAGAAATGTCTTAACACACTTCCCTGAAAGATAACGAAGCTCCCGTTGAGTTCTTCTTCCTATCCATGTTCATAGCATTATTAAGTGGGAATCTTCCTACCCACCAAGATCCCAGTGATCCACATGCATGTTGAACTGGAGCCCCTTCTTGAGCTCTTGCAATGTAAACTGTCCTGCTTTTCTTCCCCCTGCTTTCAGCTTGATTTGCAAGTGGAGTTCCTAAAGTCCCTTGGATGCTAACCGGAGCTGAGCATGACTCCCCCCCCCCCTTTCTTTCTCCAGAAACACCAGTTACCTTTTCTGGTGCCTTTTGTCGGGAGGGTGGCTTACTCTACTAATCTCTTCTGGGGTGTTGATAATATTGCATGGGGGTATTTGTGGGGGAGGAAAAGCATGTCGCCTAATTTAAATGTACCTGAGTGTCACATCTATGGGCTATCCCTGCCAAGCAGTGCCAGGACAGCTGGCAGGTCCAAAAAGACAAGACTGAGATCATGCTTCTCGCTTCGTCCTCTCCATGCCATGTTCTTCTCTCTGACTCTCGCATGACTCTTTGAAAGTTCTCTGTCTTTCTCTCTCTCTCTGTGCGTGCATGCAACATGCTTTTGAGTTTCTTCAAGGATTCTTGCTCTGACGTTTATGTTCTCATCATCCCTTCCTTTTCTTGTGTTGGTTTCAAAACAAAATACAGGCAGCGGACAAATCTAGAACGCCCACATTTCAACCACTGAAAAAACACACCAAAAACAAACCATGCTATCTCTTAAAGATGGATAGGGCAAGCTACAGGCTTAGTTCACGTGGCCATGGTTCCTCCAGGGCTTCATCTTCTGAAAAGCTGTGTTTTTTGATGTGGCATTATGTTTGCATTGTACACATGCAAAGGCAATCCAACAGATCTTGGAGGGAGTTATAATTCCTACCTAAACATCAGTGAGGCTAATAGAAGTGGGGGGGGGGGGGGTTCTAGATCTTCCAAAATGTGCTGATGTTCTTAGAGTGATCCTGCCCTGTCCGGTAAACAGAACCAGCAAGTGTATTAGGAGCCTCCGTTTCCTGCCCTGGGGTGGTCCAAGGGAGGCCTCAACCCCAGGGGCCTGTCCAATGGAGGCCCTGCTGGAAGGGAGATCCTAGTATGCTTGCGGTCTGACTGCCACCTTCTTTCTTTCTCACGGTCTTCACTTTCCAAACCTTCTCTTCTCCTTGTTTTGCGCCATATTTTTTTTGTAGTGTTCTCTTCTCCATCATTTTATTTTGTTCCATTTTATGTTATTTCTCTCAGGCTCTTCTGCATTAAAACTGTTCTGGTATTTATCATCCATGTTGTCTGTCAGGCTGAAAACAAAACAAAACAAAACCAAAATTCTCCCTTTTTTTCCCCAAACAAAAGGGATTGTTTTTTAAAAAATAAAACCAGACAAAGCAAAAGAGAAACCATCTAAAATTGGAGCTGATGGATAGACTAGTGGTCAGACCCAGGAGTTGTTCCATGGCTCAACATGACCAGAGGTGTGACACTCAGAACTGGGAGACAAGAGTGCTACTAACCGCCTATTTAATCAATTTCTTTTAAAGACTGAGGTGGCCACATCACCATCAGGGGCTTGGCAGAGGCTCCATAAGGTTAATCGAGACCTCCAGAGGGAACTGGAAGCTCAGTGTCAGCGCCAAGAGCAGATCAACCAGCAGATCCAGTCGCTCAAGCGCAGTTATGGCGAGGCCAAAGACGTCATACGGCACCACGAAGCCGAGATCCAGAGCCTAGAAGCCCGGCTGAGCAATGCCGCTGTGGAACTTTCCATCAAAGAGCAGGCCTTGGCCAAGCTGAAGAGCGACCTGAAGGCGGAGAAGAAGAAAGCTCAGGAGCAGATGGAGGAATGGCAGCACAGCGAAACGGCCCTGAGCTCCCAGCTGAAAGCCAGCGAACAGAAGCTCAAGGGCGCGGAGGCGCTCCTGCTAGAGAAGACGCAGGAGCTGAGGGACCTGGAGACCCAGCAGGCGTTGCAGAGGGACTACCAAAAAGAGGTGCAGCGGCTCCAGGACCGCATCGCTGGCTTGAGCCAACAGCTGAGTGCCAGCGAGCAGGCTCGGATGTCAATGGAAGAGAAGCTCCAGAGGAATTACGAGGCCTTGCTGGAAAGCTGTGAGCGGGAGAAGCAGGCGTTGATCCAGAGCCTGAAGGAAGTGGAGGATAAGGTCAGCGAGTACGAGAATCAGCTCCAGAACAGCGAGCAGCACATGGAGATCCTGCAAAAGGAAAAACTGACGGCCAAACTGGAAAGCAGCGAGATGGTCCACCAGCTGGAAGAGCAACTCGAAATGAAGGAATCCAGCATCCAGACACTCACTGAGCACATCAAGAGTCTCGAGGAGGAAAGAGATCAGATCAAGTGCCGCTTCCAAGAGCTGATGGAGCAGGTCGCCGAGTCAGACGGCGAGGTGGCCAAGCTGCAAGCCAAGCTGCGCCTGGAGGAGAGCAACTACCATACGCTAGAGCATTCCTACGAAGTGGTGTCAGGGCAGTTCCAGGACTTGCAGAAGGTCCTAAAGGAAAAGGAGGAAGAGTTGAGGATGGTGAGGGAAACCCACCTAAGGGTCACTGAGAAGCAGGACCAAGATTTCACCGAACCCTTCATAAAAATGGCCGTCGTGAGTAGCAACCTCGAGGAAGCAGAAGGAAGTCAGCAGGAGAATGAAGATGCATTGAAGACACCGGCTGAGGAGAATTTGCCTTTGTGTGGAGTAACAGAAATGGTTGACGCTGGTCAAATGGTGGAGTCACCTCAGCAGGGAAGTCTTCCGGTCTTTGACTGCGTGCTCCCTGAAGACGAAAGCCCCAATACCAGCCAGCGACCGGTGCCTGAGTATAAAGAGGAGGGCAGGCCGTTGACAAAGCCTGCAGATTTCCAAGAGAGGGAGATGGGCCAGAAAGATTTGATGAAGCCTGATGGAGAAACCCCAGGAGCCAAAAGGCAACGCATACGCTTTTCTAACATCCAGTGCCAAAAATACGTCCACGCTGATGGATCAGAAAAGACGTGGGCTAGCAGCACCTCTTCAGACACCAGCCAGGACAGGTCATTCTCTGAGGACAGCATGTCATCAGAACCTGCTCCAAGTTACCCAGTTTCAGGTGACGCTGAGACTTACTTGTCCATTATCCACTCCTTGGAAACCAAACTTTTTATCACCGAAGAAAAGCTCAAAGACGTAACTATGAAGCTTGAAAACCAACAGGGCCACAACCAAGACACCCTTATCAAGCTGCATCAGCAGTGGTCCAGTGCGGAAGCTCAGCTGAGGGAGCAGCTTCAGGATAGCCTGTCTCAAGTCAGTGTGCTGGTTTCACAGCTGGAAGGTGAAAAGCAAGAGAAGCTCCAGCTCATTGAGGATCATGTCCGTGAGCTGGGAGGGTTCCGTGAGAGAAACGACCAGGTTTTAAGGTGCTTGAAGCAATGCAGAGAACATCTACAAACTTTGCCCAGGTCTGACATGGAAAAGGAGCGGGAAGTGCTATTGGATAATCTATCCAGAATAGAAATCACATTATCTGATGCAAGCCAGGTGTTGCAAAAGACCTTTCCTTGGCCTGATCAGGAGCCCAGAGAATGTTCAACCACCCAGGTCTTCCATGAAAATGACAGTTGTTTGGAGGAAACTGAAGGTGCTTCAGAGGCACCCCAAGTGGAACTTTCGCAGCAGTATCAGCTGAGGTTGCTTTCTAGGAGGGTGGCTTTTGAAGCCTGCTTGGTCCACCAGATAGCAGAGTCCTTGAGGGATGCCAATTCCAAGATTTCTTTGGCTCTTCGAGAGATTCATGGTACAGTAGATGCGGTCCTATTTGAGCCATCAAATATCTCGCAAACTGCAGTGGCCTTGGCAGAAATCTTGTCAAAAAAGCTGGTGCTGGAAGATGAATTTTGGAGCCAGGTGGAAGAGTTAAGGAAGCACTTGGGTTACAAGGAGGAAGTTGACACAAAGGAAACTGAGGCTCTAGATCTGAATGTCCCACAGTACCTCCTTCATTCTATTGCAGACAGCACATTAGTTAAAGCGGAGCTTGGCTTTGTGGCCCAGAAAATGAGAGAGTCCTTTCACCAGAGATTAAAGGCCATCGAAGAAGATCTCCACAACACCAGAACAGCCCTTCAGCAACACAAGTGCATGCTGGGGGAGATCACAAAAGCCTATGGGACTCCTGAATTTGATGGAGTGATGCATCATATTTCCAGAGCCCTGGAGATCCAAGAGGATGCTTCAGAAAGAGGCCAATCAGACAGGGACTTGAGCCTCCAGGACCACATGCCAGAAGTTTGTGGCCTTCAAGAATTTAGCACCCAAGCTTTAGCACTGATGCAGGATGACCTTGCTCAGCAGCTCCAAGACAGAGCAAACATTTTGAAGGAAATATCGGTGGCTCTCCTTTCTCTGTCGCCTGGTGATGCCCTCAGAGACTGCCACAGGCTCCTAAAAATTCCTTGCCAGGCCCCCTATGAGACCTGCATGGGGGATCTTGGGCGTTACTCATCCCTCCTAGTTCAGGATGCCATTATTCAGGCCCAGGTTTGTTATGGAGCTTACAGGGCCAGGCTGGAGTGCGCAAAGGAAGCAAGGCTGTACAAGGAGTCCCTGAACAACATGGACACCTTGTGTCAGGAACGTGTCAGAGCCGTCGCCGCCCTCCGGGAAGAATATGAGGAGCTGCTCCGGAAGCAGCAGAGCAAATACATGGAAATGATCACCGCACTGGAGCAGGAGAACGAGCTTCTCCGGGCCAAAACAGAGCAGCTTGACAATCAGCGGAGATTCCTGGAGCAGGAAGAACTGAGGCAGAGCGAGAAGCTCTCTGAGCTGCAGGGGAAATATGAAGAGGAGATCCAGAACGTGATTGAGCAGCTGAATAAGACCAAGGACGCTCTGAAGGCAGAGCGCACCGAGGGGCTCCACCAGCTGGACACCCTTGTGCAGGACAAGCGGAACCTAGAACGGTACCACCTTGAGCAGATGCAGAGCCTGGAAGACCAGTTCCAGGTCAAGGTAAAAGAGCTCCAAGCCCTCCACAGGGAGGAGCTGCAGGCCCTGGAGAAAACCTATCAGCAGAACCTTCAGGGCCTGCAGGAAGCTCTGGATGAGTTCCAAAAGCTGCATCCAGAAGAGCAGCCTCCTCCGACGGCCTCTGAGGAAAGGGAATCATGGGTAACCGACCAGCTGGACGCTGGGATGCAGGTCTCGGAGAGCGAGATGAATGCTATGCATGGCTTGCGGGAGAGGATTCAGGAGCTGGAAGCCCAAATGGACGTCATGAGAGATGAGCTGGAGAACAAGCACCTTGAGGGCAACGCGTCCACCCTGAGGGAGAAATACCAGAAAGATTTTGAGAATCTGAAGGTTTCCTTTTCTTTCCAATGCACTTACTTTCTGTGAAGTCGCGTGTGTAAATCCCTCTCAGGACAATGCAGGAGTTGTAGCTCTAAAGGACAAGCTGGGTTCTCAGAGAACAGAGCAGAGCGGGAAAAGGAGGGCTGGGAATATTTTCTAATTCTGAAGCTTTTCTGTTATGTAAAAAATGTGGCTTTTTCCATGTTAGGGTATTAGAGGACTACAGCCTTTGGGACAACCTAGGAACAGAGTACAGAACATCCTTGAGATGGTGAAGTTTAGTCCTTCAGGGATGGACTTTCCCGGCTAGGAATCATATTTCCAATGAACATCCTTCAAAATTTAATTTTATGATTATTCCATCTCTCCTTTTGAACCCCTCTCCTGACTTTTTTCCATCTGAAGCTACACTCTGCAGAAAAGCATCGTTCTCTCCAGATTGCTCCTGGATAGGAAAATTAGAGTAAAGTCAAGAGCAAGTAAATGTCTGTTCAGGGCATTGCTAGGCAGCAGGCCTGCTTTGCTTAAGTAGATTCACGTTGCCTCCTGCACAGAAGAAGGCTTGATAGATGTCACTTCGGTATCCTCAGGGCTCTTCACACTTAGGCCTCTAGTCAGTAATTAGCACAGCTCTGGTGAAGAGCATTTGCATGCATACTGGGTTGCTACAGCCTAGAAGCGTGCCTGCCCTCACCAGGGGTGTACAAATTGCTGATTAGGCGTGGAGCACTAAATCGCGTTCCATACCTATTACCAACCTTTGCCCCAGACTTACTGCAGGCGTCTGGCGGCGTGACCGTTCGCTCTTCATCCAGCTCGGGCAGGGAGCGTGTTGCCTGCGCACAGGCGGCCGCGGCCACATTGCTGGTCAGGATCGATTCCCAGCATCCTGAGCACATGCAGTGGCATTGCAGGCGCTGGTCAGCTGCCAGCTTCATGCGCAGGTGCAACTCAGCCACCATTGGGCAGGCCCTCACATGCCAGTGCCACAGCAGCAGGATGGTCGATTCCCAAGCCCCCAAATGTCACCGGGATCAGGTCCTGCCACAATGATGTGTCATGGGCCACGTGACATGGCTAGCAGTGGCGGATCGGTCCAGCGAGGTGGTAGGACCCTGGCTTTTGTGACGGCAGCGCAGCCTGATCCTCAGGGGACCATTCGCATTTCTGGCCACTGAGGAGCGTCCCTCCCAGCCAGAAATGTGTATTGTCCTCCAGTACCTGGAGTGCACTGGCCTTAGTGTACGGCACACTAAGAAGGTAAGTGCCAAAACCTCTGCTCTTCCCCCAGATAGTTCAGGGAGACATAATAAAATTATCCCATTTTAGTGTTGGAACAACAGGGCTTTCTACGGGGCTGGAGATACCTGTACCTACGGACGTAGCTGCTGTTACAACTCACACTGCTTTGTACTAGTTTTCAGACAGGTGAGAGGGGAGGACTTGGAGCCTTTGCATATTGCTTTTAAAAAGCCAGACTTACTCAGCTCCTCTGAAAACATGCAGTCTTTCAGAAAGGCCCAGAGCCTACCTTGTATTCTGCATTTACCTTTACAAGTGACTTTTGAGGGAGGGAAAATAAAAGCAAAGGGGGAAAGTGTCAGGATGGATAAGGAGGGCTTATTTTAAGAGATTCAGGTGTTATTTTCTTTTGCAATTAGCTGTGAGAGATCCTGAACATCTCAAGCTTTTTATTTAAAGTCTTAGGTGAGAATATACTCAGCCCTCTTAAAAAAAGGAGGATAGGCACACATACTATATAAACACACAGTTCTTGATCTTGGTAGTAAATGTCCTGGATGTGTTCTGTTGCGGCACCAAAATGTCCAAAATAAAATAAAATGAGGCGACTTATAATTATTACAGTTATAGTTCATGCCAAGTGAAGGGTAGCGATAAGAGGGGACTTGACTGATGGGCATAAAATCATGCATTGTATAGGAAAAAGAGAGAGAGAAAAATACTACAACCGGGGGCCCTCTATGAAGCTGATGGGTAGGAGAGTCAGACCAGAGAAAGGAAGTATTTCTTCACCCAGAGTCATCAGTCTATGGAATTTGGTGCCGGAAGAAGTGGTAACAGCAACCAGTTTAGATAGCTTTATGAAAGGGTTAGACAAATTTATGGAGGACAGGTGTATCAATGGCTACTAGAATGAATGGCTAGGTACATCCTCCAAGCTGGGCATCTGCAGATATCTGAGAAAAGGTGAAGGTTTTACCTTCATCTTCTGTTTGAGATGCCCAGAAGCAAACTGGTGGGACACTGTGTGGGACAGGATGCTGGACTAGATGGGTTGTGGCCTCATCCAGCAGGGCTCCTCTTAAGTTCTTACATGGAACTTGTGTCGGCCAGCAGGAACTCATCAAACCACTCAGCATCTCTGAGCATAGAACTAAGGAATGCAGGTGAATATAGGACATTTAGGCCACTCTGATAAAGATTTAGTTAAAAGTATGGAGTCCAGGAGATGGCAGCGAACTGTAGCATGGCGAGGCAGGAGAAAAGCTCTCTCCTATCGAAGTGACATCCTGTATTTAACCCACACCTGAGATGGGCAGGCAGTGGTTGGCAGGTGGACTTTTACGCCAACAGCTCAGAGAAAGGGAGATCTTTTACTGCAGCTGAACATCCCATCATGTTTGTTTGAGAAGCACCAGTCTGGAAAGCAACCCTCTTCCTAGACCCTTGAGTTCCACTAGGTTTTCTCACGAGTTCCCAATAGAGTTCCCAATTGGATGTTGCACGGCCCTGGACACCTTCCAGCCAAGGCTCTTTGTGCATGCTCATTCATGGGCTATGCGACTTGAATTTTGTCCATCCGTTCATCCAGACTGTTAAACTGTGGGTGCTTGTGCTGAATTGCTGAAGTGTGCAAATGGAACACGCCAGGGCTTCCCTGCCGCTGCTCTTTCTGTTCCAGGCAACCTGTGAAAGGGGCTTTGCAGCCATGGAAGAGACTCATCAGAAGAAAATTGAGGACTTGCAGCGGCAGCACCAGCGGGAGCTGGAAAAGCTGAGGGAGGAGAAAGATCGCTTGCTTGCTGAGGAGACTGCAGCCACCATTTCAGGTATCTGTCGGTAGGCCAGCGGTGGCCAGCGTCTATGGCAAGACTTCTGTCCGACCAGATTGCTAGGCATCGTGTTAGAGAAGGAGAGCCCCCGCTGGTGGAGAAACAATAATAAGGAGAAGAGTTGGCTCTTCTGCCCCATTTAAGGTGACTCAAAGCAGCTGATAAACCTTTCATTCTTCTCCCCACAATAGACACCCTGTGATGTAGGAGGGCCTGGGAGAGCTTAGAAGGCTGGGACTTGCCCAAGGTCACCCAGGTGGCTTCATGGAGGAGGAAGAAGAAGAGCTGGCTTTCCTGCCCCGCTTTTCTCACCCATTTAAGGGGACTCAAAGCAGCTGACAGAGCTTTGTATTCTTCTCTCCACAATGGACACCCTGTGAGGCTGGTGGAGCTGTGAGGGCTCAGAAAAACAGCTGTGACCAGCCCAAGGTCACCCAGCTGGCTTCATGAAGGAGGATGAGAAGGAGAGTTGGTTTTTTATACCCTGCTTTTCTTGCCCTTAAGGGGACTCCCTAGTGGCTGGCAAACCTTCTGTTCTTCTCCCCGCAACAGAACACCCTTTGAGGTAGGTGGGGCTGTGAGAACTCAGAAGAGATGTGTCTCGCCCAAGGCCACCCAGACGGCTTCATGGAGGAGTGCGGAATCAAACCCGATATTCCCAGATAAGAGTCCCGCTCTCTAACCACTAGTCCAATAAGTTTAAGTATGTTCTTAATTTTAGTGAGCCAAGATTCTTGTGATTCAAATCCGGCCTCCAATTGAAAGGCCACATTTGGGGTACAAGAAGGAGCCTGAAGTATCATTTGCAGGAATTAGAATTTTTTCTAATGCTGCAAAATCTCCTACATGTACCTCCCTGGGGACTTTGATGCAGCTGAGGAATTTAACTGCCCCCCCCCACACACACACACACAAAGGCTTCAACTCAAATGAGATTCCTGTACTTGGTTTCAGACAAGTTTCCTTCAGACTGTGAATTTTAAAATGTATTTCCTTTTAACGGATGCTGGCGCTTTTATTTAAGTAATATTTGCGCAGCGCACCTCTCGATTCTCCACGTGGAATGAATGAATGTTATCCACCCCAGGTGGAATGAAGGGGCCATTGGGGAAGGGCTGGGCTGAGATTGTGACTCTCTCCTTGACTTTCCCCGCACAGCCATAGAGGCCATGAAGAATGCGCACCGGGAAGAGTTAGAGAGAGAACTTGAGAAGACGCAGCGTTCCCAGATTAGCAGCATCAACTCGGACATTGAAGCTCTTCAGAGGCAGTACCTGTGAGTGTTTCGTCTTAGTTTTTCTGGATTCTGCCACCAAGGGAGGTATTAAAATGGTCCTCTGTGGAACAGGTTGGCATTGGGCCCAGTCGCTACCTCTGAATGATCCAGAAAGGAAGAAGGCATCCTAAGAAAGTCATCTGCCCAAACCCATGTCCATGACCCTCAGTCAACCTGCTCTGGAAGTCATTCAGATTGGTTCCAAGGCCAACTCTTCAGAGATCTTTGGTGGCACCTCTTTGCTGAGGCCTTTGGATAAATGTTGCTTATCCTTGGGTGTTTTTCCACTGTCACTAGAAGTACCCATTAAGTACCCATTAATGGGTACAAAAATGCCATTTCTTACCCATTAATGGGTACTTAATGGGTACTTTTACTGACAGTGGAAAAACACACCATGCCTTTGTTTTATATACCATTTGTATCACCCTATAGATATTATCTAATCTGTATGTTTCTTATTTGGTTATTGTATTTATAGGTTTTTTATATAAAATTAAAAAAAAAGAATTGAATTTTCGATTATTCGAATAGACTCGAATAAGATGTCAAAAGAACATTCTTGGTGGTGGTGAGAAGAAGCGTGTCTGAAACCTTCTTTACAGTGATGCATAATATTTTACTAACACCAGTTAACTCAAGTGTGAGAAACTCTGTTTTTTCTCCTGCAAACATCTTCAGGGAGGAACTGCAGTCTGTCCAGCGGGAGCTTGAAGTCCTGTCTGAACAATACTCTCAGAAGTGCTTGGAAAATGCTCACTTAGCCCAGGCCCTGGAGGCAGAGAGACAGGCTCTCCGTCAATGCCAGCGGGAGAACCAGGAGCTCAATTCACACAACCAGGTACGGCATCGAATACCCAGGATTTCTCAACTGTGGAAGAAGCCTTGAGCAGTTGGGGGCGCTTCTCAAGAATGGCCTTCAGATGAGCAGGTGGGGGTTTTGCCTTCGTCTCCTGCTTGAGATACCCAGAAGCAATTGTGAGACAGGATGATAGACTAGATGGACTGGGGCCTGATCCAGCAGGGCTCTTAAGTTCTTAAGATGCCTCTAAAGACCATTTGATGGAAGTCAAGAGTAGATACCTAGAAGCGATTGGTAGGCCACTGTGTGGGACAGGATGCTGGCCTGATCCAGCAGGGCTCCTCTTTTGTTTTTAAGCGTTGGACAAATTTTAACAATAGCTACAAAAACTGATGCCTGAGTACTTGCTTTGGGCTGGAAGGACAGGCAGGGTTCCTCTCAAGGCTATTTCCAGGGAGCTGAGAGTAGATGGTGTTACCTCTGTCTTCTGCTTTGAGATGCCCAGAAGCAACTGGTGGGCCACTCAATGTGTGAGACAGGATGCTAGACTGGATGGGCTGTAGACTGATCCAGCAGGGCCCCTCTTAGGTTCTTACGTGCATAAAACAGAGCAGGCAACAGGTCTGTGATGCCTATTTTGCCGCTATGGGGTGAGGAAAATGCAGCTTAGCGGCGATCCTCCAAATGTGTGCTAAAGAGTCAATTCAGAACCGTGATGGTGTTTCACAGGAGCTGAATAACCGCCTGGCTGCCGAGATCACACGGCTACGCACGCTGCTGACCGGGGAAGGAGGCGTTGAGATGGCTGCGTCGCCTCTTACCCAAGGAAAGGATGCCTATGAATTGGAGGTCAGTAGCATAGCTGCAGATCATGCCCCAGACTGGCCAGTGGTCACTGGCCACGTGGATGTGAAGGGGACTCCTGCTCTTACGTCATTCTGGACAGACAGCATTTTATTACCCTACTGTATTCTATGCGTGCATGCCTAATATTAAAGATACCTGTCTGGGTTTCTCCGCATTCCCTTGCAGGTCCTGCTGCGAGTCAAGGAATCAGAAATCCAGTACCTGAAGCAGGAAATCAGCTCCTTGAAGGACGAACTGCAGACGGCTCTGAGGGTAACAGCTGAAAACCGCCATGTCTCTTGGCACCTGCTACCCAGTCCGTTTCCTTGGCAAGTGTGAACTGAAGCCAGTTGGCACTTGGCCTCTTAATTTGTAATAGGTGGGACATCTGGACAGGTGCGTCTGCACTTGCAGGCAGCGTTTACAACCTGGAAATGCCCCCTGCCTGCCCAGATGTTAACCCTATATGAAGTGTATGAAATGGCGCACCACCAGGAAACCAACCCACCCCGGTCCGTGCCGTGACCATTCACGCTATTTCTGGCGTGACGGATCACCTGAGGTACTGCGCAAGTATGCTGGTACCTCAGATGACCCCCGTCGCGACTTTCCATGCTCAGAGCGTCACTGTCGCCATAGTGGCAGCCGTGCGGTCGCACAGGGCGCCACAATCAAAATGGTGGCGCCCTGCCAGGGATCAGGCGTGTGACCAGACAGAGGTAAGTGTCCGGGCACGTCATGGGTAGGTTAACATGTACTAGCATTCCAAGGGATGGGAAGGCAAGTGGAGAAACACCCCTGGACAAGGTGAAAACGCCTGGAGCTAGCCATGATGGAAGGGGCAAATGCAAGTTACCCAGCCGAGGATCAGGGCCCTTTCTGCACTTGACTTTATTCTGGAATATATTTCAGGATAGGGATCTATTGTCCACGTGCTAATGGCAGACCCCAGCCAGGGCCAGCCATGGTCTACAGTAGCATGTGGATAGCAGGCTCCTGTTCTGGGATAAGGGCGTGTGCAGAATGATCCCAGGTCTACAACTGGCATCTCCCAAAGTATCAGCTGCTTTGCCTAAGCCAGGCTTTTCCCCCACCCCAGAGTGAGATGTGTGTTTACAGGAAAACGTGAACATGGGAACAGGTACCAGTCCATTTCTGGCATCCTCCTGCCTTGTGGGTAGCACCAGCCATGGAATCTCTATTCAGAACTGCCCAGATCTTTGCCTTTTACAATACATACTGTTTTCCTGCCCCTGAAATACTGCCTCACTCTACACAGGGGGCTGTATAAGCAATCTATGTATATTTTATATTTACAAAAATGCCCCACCATTTCTTATTCAACAATGTACGAAGAAAAATAAGAGTTGGCTTTTCTACCCCCCTTTTCTCACCCATTTAAGGGGACTCAAAGAGGCTGGCAAAGCTTTTCTATTCTTCTCCCCACAACAGACACCCTGTGAAGTAGGTGGGGCTGTGAGAGCTCAGGAGAGAGCTGTGACTAGCCCAAGGTCACCCAGCTGGCTTTGTGGGGGAGGGTGGAATCAAACCCGGTATTCCCAGATAAGAGTCCGGCTCCCTAACCACTAGACCAAACTAGAGGATTCAGAAACCAAGCAGTTTTCAAACTCCAAAACCTAACGTACATAAAATGTCAAAGCACTATGCACAGTGTATATTGATACAGTTGTGAATGACCTTGTGCCTTCTAGCTTTTGCTTCTCCTTGGTGACTGTAGCAATTTATTTTATCAACTTTTCAAATTAATGTAATAGATTGCTTCAACTGACATAGCATTTTATTTTTTATTTTTGCTTTCTCAAGGATAAAAAATACGCCAGCGACAAGTATAAAGACATTTACACCGAGCTCAGCATTGTGAAAGCCAAAGCAGACTGTGATATCAGCAGGTTAAAAGAGCAGCTTAAAGCAGCTACTGAAGCTCTCGGTGAAAAGTCGCCAGAAAACACCACGGTCTCTGGATATGGTCAGTGTTACATTAACCGGTTCGGTCTTTCCATAATAGCAATCCTGGACGAATGATGTAACACGAACTCATAGCTAGTGGCTTTCCTTCCCTTCTCAGCCGTGAACAGAATCTGCAGCTGAAGATTTTTTCTTGGTTTCTGGATTTCCAAAGATTAGATTCAACTGAAATGCTGTGAATTTAAAAGCTTTTAAAGCTCTCATCTACCCCTGAAATAAAAGGTTTCCCAACACCCCTCACTTAGAAAAAAAATGGTAGCGGGCAAAGCACCATTTTCAGGGGCAAATGCAAGTTTTGTATGGTTAACATCAACTCGTGGTTTACAAAACTGAACGAAAGTCACCTGCAGTTTGTTTTGCCATGAACTGAATTTATTTATTTACATTTTTATTCCCCCCCCCATACCTGGGGGTCTCTGAGTGGGTAAAAACATTTAAAATCAAGTATTATTAAAACAATAACACTGTGTATTGAAACCATGCAATCCGCAAGTGGGAAGGGAAAAGCGTCTCCCCATTTAACCATCACTTCTTCATATCAGCATCTTGAAGTGGCATAGAATAGGGGTGTGCAATTTTTGAATTTGATTTGTAACAAAAAGAATATTTGAAAATCTGGGAATGTATCTGAATAGTGAAAAACAAATGTCCGGACATTTGATCCATATACGAAAATGTTCCCCCCCCCCCCATTCTCTTCCTTGCTTAGATATCATGAAATCCAAAAGCAACCCCGATTTCTTGAAGAAGGACAGGATCGCTGTGGGCCGACAACTGAGAAATATCAGGTCAAAGGTACGTTCAGAGGGATCCAAATGAGAAGGGACTATGGAGAGCTCTCCAAAGATCTCTGCCCACTGGGGGGATCAGGGAAGCGGCCTTGATGAAGTGCATCTGCTGTACAAAACAGCCTACAGCATGACAGGGATAATATAAAATGCTTATATATTAGTATTTATTATAATACGCTAATATTAGAATGACCAGTGAGCCAATTTGGCTTTGTGGTTAGAGTGCCAGACTCATCTTTTGTAGTCATTGGGTTTGATTCCACACTCCTTCATGAAGCCAGCTGGGTGGCCTTGGGCTAGTCACAGCTCCCTCAGTTCTCGCAGCCCCACCGGCCTCACAGGGTGTCTGTTGTGGGGAGAACTGAAGGTTTGTAAGCCACTTTGAGGCCCTTTATATGGGTGAGAAAAGTGGGGTAGACAAGGCAACTATTCTTCTTCTATAAATCAATAGTTTGAGGGTCTAGTGGTTACAAAAGCTCAAAAGAAGGTGGCAAGGGACTGGAGGCATTTTCCGATAAGGTTTTCATTTTCTCTTCGAATAACATATTCGAAATACAAAGTTGCCAAGAATAAAGTTTGGGAAAATATTTTCAAGAACCTTTCCAATGTAAAAACTGAACATCATAGGTTAAACCGTCAATGAAAAGTAGGGACACCCTCCATGGGCTCAGAAATATTCTTCTGGATGACCTCCTGGGTTGTCTTCTCCTCTCAGGAGTTCCAACACAATCAGGGTTGATCTGTTTGTTTTCTGACTTTTGTTTTTGCTTTCAACCACAGTCTGTTATTGAGCAGGTCTCATGGGATAACTGAAAGGCACCAGATTCCAGGGTCCCTGTCATATAGGTAATCTTGCTGGCATCAGCCACGCACCGCTGCCCCTCTTGAGGGGACAGTGCCCTTATAATGCATGCCCTGCTCACATTCCATGGCTCATGAGGCCCTCTTCCTACGCACCCTTCTTTACAGAGATTTTAGGTGGGAGAAGCAAGAGTCAACATTCAAAATCTATGGCACACGATGAGATTACTGCTTCTTGTTTCGCCCACCCTTTCGCCATCCCTCACTGAAAGAATTCCTTCATCTGCTAAGGCGCACGAAAGGGTGGTGTGTTGAAGGCATGGGTCAGGGAGAATGCATGCTGGATGTTATGCATGCCTCACACTTTTAACTCTTCACAACAAGCAGAGCTTACAAGCTGAAGGGTATCCTTTGACTGTGAGACAGGTGAATCTGATGGAGCGTGCTCCATCGTTAGGGTTCCCAGGAGCTGGCGTGCGGCATTTTCCACTTGGGTTCCTCCTTTCAAATTTCCTTAAAATTATGCCCCTAAAATTAGTTGCTTTTCCCAGTTGCTGTTCCTTTCTTTTCTCCTGGTTCATCTCAACTGGTGCACCAGAGTTTAGAATTCTTCCTTTCGAAACAACACAACGGAAGAGCGGAAAATGACAAAAAACATCTATGAGTATCCATGGATTAGCATAGAACAGCCCCTCATGACAGATCACACTCCTGAAGGGAGACCACTGTATGATCTTTAACTTAGTTGAGGAAAGCAAACCACCACCTACACCACCTTTAAAGCTAGCTCACAGGTGCCACAGGGTGACGCCTAGTTGTTTTCGCTGGACAGCAGCATGTCCAGCTTGCATTGGCTGAATGGAGAGCACAACTTCCTCAATTTGCCATAAAATGTATTAAGATTCTCTCATGGATCAAACTTCCTCATTTGTAGGTGAACAATTCTAGGAGATCTTTTTTTCTGGGAACGTAGAAAACCTGCAGTTTTTTGTCACCAAGGCCGCCAAATATACAAATAGTGCGATCTGAAGCTCATGGCTGAATTACCTACACTGTTGGTATAGTGTATACACTACTCTTTGGATTTTGCTAGGCTTTGAAGCTGTGGGAAGGGAAACCTCAATGTTCTTTTGCCAGCACCCATCTTCTGCAGTTTTATAGATGACTGCAGACCATCCATAGCCTTCCTCTCACTCTCAAGGCCATTTGCAGGGTTTCCAGAGCAGGTGAAGGTTTGGCCTTAGTCTTCTCCTTGGAATGTCCATGAGCAATTGATAGGCCACAGTGTGAGACAGGATGGTGGACTAGATGGGCTGCGGCCTGATCCAGCAGGGCTCCTCTGAGGTTCTTATGGTCTGTGGCTCAGATCTGATAAGAAACTCAAAAGAGAGAGAGATTTTGATGTCAGTCATGGTACATCTAGAACCCAGAGTTTAATCCCTTAGAAATCACTGTATGGAAACCCGAAGATTCACCAAGGAAATTGAAGTGGGCTTTTAGTGCAGGAAGCTGGAATCTTTCAGGATGTCATTGGTTCTGGCACCCTAAAATCAAGGGAGCCCCATCTATGCCCCTTTTAATACTGTGGCGTGAAACAGGCTTCATCCTGCTGGACCTCAGTGTCTTCAAAAGACCCCACACCTTCAGCTTCCCAATTTGCTCTTTGCCATGACCAGCGACGGTAGCAACGCGCTGCGTGTTGAGCGAAACCTCTCTCGAATGGCTGCTAGTGGACAGCAGCTATGCAGACTCAGAATATATTCTGGAAACCAAAGTTATGGAGGGCAGCTTTGAGGGCCTACTAAAGGCGTTACGAAGCTTTCCCTCTTGCCTGAGAATTCTGTCCAGATAGTTGTGCCTGTGGCTGTCCAGTCCATCTGCTGCCTTGCTTCCTTTTGGATTGATTCACCAATAACTCTGCTGTCCATGACACATTTTTCTCAAGCATGTTTCTCTAATCTGCCCATTGAGGTGCCGCCTCCTTTCCTCTGCCTTCGCATCCACCGTCGTTTGTTTTAGACAGCGCAGTTCCACAGACTGGGACATTTAACTGCCTTCCCCCTTCTCTTCTTCCCCTTCTCCCCCTTCCTGCAGAGTCTAAAGGAAGGTCTGACGGTGCAGGAGCGCCTGAAGCTCTTTGAATCCAAGGACTTGAAGAAAGACTAGCTCTCTCCTTCCTATTTGGCTTGACCACGCACACCTCCCGGCTTGTAGCTTCACAGCCCAAGCGCCCCGTTGTCCACTCTTCTGTAGGATCCTTCTCGCTGTGGCTCATGATGTTTTGGACAGGCGCTGTAGAAAAACAAATGAAACGAGGCTGAAAAGTGACACCAGGTATCCTGCCAACCGCTGAACAGATTCTCCAACTCTTCACCCTGGTTATTATTGTTATTTTCCTTTTTTTAAAGTTTGCAGTCTTGGCGAGAGAGAAAAATGTGAGGCTGGGGACAGATCCCCTTCTGGCTTTTCACACGCACACACCACACACCCTTCCTACTGTATGTCCACAACACTTAAGTGTCAGTATTAAGGCTCCACAGCCTATTAATAAGCTAGCTCTATTTTTACTGCTTTGGTATCTCAACAGGGCCCTGGGATGGGGGCAGGAGAGAAACGTGCCACGCTTAGTTCGGCCATGGCTGAGGGGGACCCAGCACTTAAAAGACCTCCTTTGCACCTTGTGTCTTTGAAACAAATCTCTTTAGTTAAGCCTGAGCGTTACACAATCAAGTACTGACTTAACTGTTACCAAAAAAAAGACATCCACGTGACACCTCTGGTTGAAATTTGGACTAGTTCAGCCGTGTTGGTCAAATTTGATCCCCTTCATGTATGGTAACCCTTTTTTTTTTTTTAAGTAGGCTCATTTCCAGAAAGAAACTTCAAGTATCAAGGTGTCAGGCTTATCATAAGCCAAACCATACAAAGATTATTTCAATTCTTGGGTTACTGTACTCAGTAATTGCAAGCAGGATCCAGCAGGATGTATTTGTCTACAGGATGTCCTGCCATTTTCTCTCATTTAATCTGCTGTGAGTCTAGATTATTATGCTCTGCCCAATTATTATTATTATTTTCCTGCAATCTTCAGTCTGGTCCCCCTAGGACCAGTAGGCCAGTCTTCACCATGCAACATTATCAAACTATAACCCGCAGTAATGTGCTTTGCATGGTGAGAGTTTGAGAGGTGTCTGTATAATTACAGCCAAGGTTGGGTTGGGTTTTCCTTTCAAGCTGGGAGTAAAGGCAGAAATGGGACTGCCCTCGAATCTGACTTTAAAGTAATTTAATTAGAAACTAAAAATAGTTTACGGTTGGGCCTGTAGTCTGCGTGTTCCCGAAAGCTGGTCACGCTTGCATATGGAAACGCACTTGCAGGATGGCAATTGAGACAGTAAGTCTAAAAATGATGGGGAAACGGCAAGTCACAAGGTAGGCCTGCTAAATGGTGGCAGTTGAAAAACAGCAGGTCAGAAGCCAGAGATTAGGTTGCATTCAGTGATAGCAGTGGTTTCATCCACACAGTTGCACGTTCAACTTGAAACCTTCCTTTCTATGCTCTCGGCCAGTGATGTAGAGAATGAATATATCCGTTGATGGATGGGGCACCAGGGCCACTTTGGTCCTTCCCATTCAGAACAAATGTACATAGAGAGGCTCTGAACAATGCATGGAAATTGCTTCACGAAAGCCAGTAAACACTGCCTTATGAATAGCTTAATCCTACGAGATTTGGGTGGTTCTAGTCTTTTTTTAAAAAATCTCCCGCTTCACTGATTTACTGTGTATGAACTTCTGCAGCTTTCAGGCTGGTTGGCATGGACTTTTTCTCTGCTGACTGTTCAACCACCTACACCCCAAGTTTTGGGGCAAAGGCAAATATGAGCAGCAAGGTTTTGTAATGACAAGCTGGCAAGATTAAAGCTTCTGCAGGTTTTCCAAGGCCCTAATGCACGATCAGTCACTGATAGTTTACTCCTCTGGAGCAAAAATATACACAAGGCCTGTTCGGGCAATTGAAGGCACTTGTCACGCATATCTGATGCGGACCATCTCTTGTCTATCTGGGAATCTTTGCTGTTCCTCACATGAAGAGGTTCTTAGTATTTTTTGCTCATATGTGATGTTCCCTCTAAGTTGATGTCTCGAAACAGAACATTTGCCTTGTGTTTTCTTGCTGCATGCCTGGCAATTTTAGAACAAGCAAGAAACCAGCAACGAAGAGGACTGTTTAATTTTAGTGTCTGAACAAGCAGTCCACACCGATAAATTGCAGAGTATGATTAATGGAGATCAGGATTTTTATCACCTGGTCAGCTTCAGGGTGGACAATGACGTGGGAAGTTTTTGTAGCTATAGTGCACGCCTAATTCCTGCAGCTTCATTCAGCTTCTTGCCCAAGCAGGGTGGTTATGTGGAGATTCCAAGGAAATTACGAAAGACCAACTTAACTTTTGCAAAACTGCTGCACATAGGATTTGGTACTTTTACTATATCCTTAAGTTGGTAAGAAGAGCAACCAAGCTTCTTTTTTCTCAAGAAGGTTCATGCTGCAGTGGGCAAGTCGCTTTCCATACCTAGCAAAGCAAGCTGGGATGCTGGATTTCCTCTATGGCCCTACAAGGCCAATTGCTATGTAAGCAAGTGGATATGCTGTACTTCTAGCTGCTCCGTTTTACACAAACCTACACTACAAAAATGTGGTTGCGTGCTATCAGTGAAAGCTCAACACAAATGGATGTACAGTATACCTTAATGGCTTCCTATATCTTTTCTACAGCATTTTTTTTCCTTTTGAAACAGGATTAATTCCTCTGTTGGTGCAACTTGTGAGTCTTTTATCCTACTAGAAAACAGAAAAGGAGGGGTGTTTGGGCTGATGGGCAGACTCCAAGCAGGCTGGTTTTTTTCCGTGTGGCAGATGCTGCCTGCAAATAGCCCTATGCATTATTTCTTTTAAAATGTTTTTCGTAATGACAACATACTTGATTAGAATCCCACTGGACTTTTTTGCATTTTGGTGGTTCATATGCAGTACTTAGTTTGTTGTGAACACTTTAAGCACCTGCACGCTGAGTGTAGCTTGTCTTTCCTTTGTAATTCCCCCCATTTTTAAAAAAGCTTTGTTATTCTCTAAAAAAATAATTTAAAACCTGTATAGTATTCAAAGCACGCAATGTAAATATTTATTACTCAAAAAAGTGGAAGGTTTTGGGGGGTGACTTTTTTAATCTTGTTCTAATACAGATGATGTCCTTTTGACTTTGAAAAGGAAATCAGTGTAACCTGATAAACCCACTCTTTGTTCCCTTACAGAATGTTTGTTGGTTTGTTTGAACATTATAAATATATTTTTAAATTTCTGGTATCTTTTTAGTTTTGAAAATGCCTGTTGAAAGAACAGAAACTCTAAACCTTCCCAAGTCTATCTATCCAGCAATTTTCCTTTCACGTCAACGGTTTTACGGCTAGCAATGCCACGAATTCCTCTCGAGTTCACAGATGATGGAAACATACACTACGCGCGGAACCCTCCCTGCCCCTAGCATAGACTGGTCTTCTGGTATGTTAACTTGACACTTCGCAGAGTGTAGACGGAGGATTTATTTATGGGAACGACTCTCCAATCTCATTCATGTTACATGTCACTGCATGGTAACAGTGTGGCCGAATGTTTCACAAATGATTATTTGATGGTAGTTAACACTGAAGTTTATTACAATGTAACCTGGACAGAGTTCAATAATTGAGGTCCTGTTTTTCAATACACTTTGAAAGCTTTCTCAGTAGCCAATGAACACAGTCCTGTGCGTGAGCAGATGGCCACATCCCACTAAGTCTAAGAACTGACAGTGGCCATAAAGTCTGCTAATAGCACAACACTGACCCATATCTGGTTTAAAATAACAATCATTCCTAAGGAAACATCTAGGCGCATACTTGGTTTTCTGCATGTCAAAAGTCTGCACTAATGCATTAGTCCTCCAATGTGGTGCCTGTCTTGACAAAATGTGCATAGGGCTGAAGAGGGTGAGCTTAACAGTGTAAAACACAAATGCACCGCTATACAGTTCTACAGACTGGGCGCACCAGTAAGTGGCTATCCAGGAACCCAACATGAGGACAACACACACTGTCCACACCCTACAGGCCTGCAAAATGCCAGAGGTCCAAGTGCTTGGAAGCTATACTGGTCAATCAACAGCATAACAACTTTATTTCACGCAAGAGGCTCAGATGCAAATACTGTAATACTGGAGGTTTCCACCCATTTGCCTGGTGAACAACACAAAGGTCTGAAGTTTGAGCTTTCTTCTGGGAGTCTGTAAGGTATCTTTATTCTCATTTTATTTTTATGCTTTTAAAAAGAGCCATTTCCCTCTTCAGCCCTTCACTGTAACAGAACTATCACTTAATGTCACAGTATTTATTCCTTGCAAACTCAATACGACACGCTAAGGGTTCCCCTGAATGCAGCTGATGATCATTTTGTAAATATTAATTACCTAACTATACATAATAAAACTATGTCGTAATAAAATATTTTTGCACCACCTTTGGCATGCTGTGGAGAAGATTTTTGTTGAAGTTAGAGACCACAGATAAAACTGCTGTATTAGCATTCCAAAGTTCTTGCAAACATCTTTCAGAAGTAGAAAGCTATGCTCAAGTTTACTAGGCAGTATCACAATTAAGCTCTAGGTAAAGGGAGGGTTTTCCCACAGAATGCCGTTTTAGGGCAGGGTAAGAAACGTTTAATACTACTGAAGTGACACATTTCTTGTGGAATTTTACTATGTATGTAAGGAGAACTAGGGCTGTTACGCTACTGTCTTTATCCCCTACTCTTAACACAACTTGATTACAATTTCAGTGCCAGGTGGAAGGCTGACACCAATGCCAACATAAGCACCATATACTTGTGCAATTCAATGCACTACTAAAGAATTACATGGCAGGCAGCTCTCTGAAGCAGCAACACATTAGATTTGTTACTGAACTTTGGGGGATTATCTTCCTCACAGGTTTAAACTAGAAGCATGTTAAATGAATTGTATATTGAAGAAAGAGAAATAATTTTTTAAAAAAGACCAAGGTTGTTGACAGCAAGGTGTCTTAAATCACTAAAATTCCTTCCTCAAATCTTAGTACTTTTTAGATATGTAAAAAGACATGCCATTCAAATTATCAGTAAGTCCATAATCACTTCCTGGTTGTCCTAGAGACTGAATGCTTCCCTACCATGGCAGTAACCACATGTTAAGTAATTTAGAACAAGAAATTTAATAATGCTTGAAATCAAAACACTACAATTCTCAAGAAGTTTAAAAAAATAATTTGGCTGCCCATAAGTGTATATTCTACAACTGCAATTTCAATTTCACACTAGTAGAATCAGACAACCATGAAAATGGTTAACTTTCCCACCATGTTTCTGCTGTTCTAGGACGAAACTCAAAGAACCCTCTTTTATCACTGAGAGACTAATTTCCATAAGTAGCAGAAGTGATGGGCATTTCCTTCACATCATGCAAGCTATTGTCTACATATTAAAAAAGGTCACTTATCTGTGAGTGGATTAAAAAAAAAAACTTTTGATCGTCACAGTCTGGAGAAACATGTCTGGTGATCCCCCAAGCTCAGACCCTATGGGTTTTACCGAAGTGCTCAATGGCTGCCCTCCAGGTATCCCTGAACTACAACTCCCAGCATTCTGTGCCAGCCGTGAACGCTAGGAGTGAAATGCTAACAATTTCAGTTCTGGAACATCTGGAGGATTCTGAGGATTCAGAATGAAAGATCCACAAATAAACATACCGGAACATGAAAACAAAAAATAACTGCCTGGTGATTATGTTATGCACAAAATGACCACTTAGTGCCAAGGAGGTTGCTACTTTCCACAACAGAGGACAACTCATCCAGAATCCTGCCCTTTCCTGAGCTAGATTCAGACAGAGGAGGAAAACAGAGTATCTCCCCTTAAAAGTACTGGCTTCCCAAAATATTGTGATAATCCTCTTTGAAATGCCTTGTTCAGCAAAGAAGCCTCTTTGATCTGACCCTGTTCTGAAGGAATAAAGCACTCTTTATACAGTAATTAGTGCATGTCAAAAATATGCTCCCTGTATGTTTTTTTAATGCAGACAGCAACTGTTGCTACTAGGTCACTTAAATACTTAGTGTCAAAGTCTGGTAATCTTTAGCCTACAATGCTTTACTGATGCTAAGCCACCATCTGCAATGTTGTATTTTTTGTGTCAGGACAAGTTTTGTTATCTTCTGATGCCTCCTTTTTTCCTTGGGGGAAAAACGTATAATTAGCTGGATTGTAGTGCTCCCAAATCTTTTCAAATTCTGCAATGAAGATGTTCACGCAGTTTCTGTCTTCAACAATCAGCACATTCTCTCTGTTGCTCTGGATGGCTTGAGTGGTCCAATTCAAGGAGCCAGTGATCAGCTTCTTTTTGTCAATGATGGCAAACTTATGGTGCATGTACCCAGCTTCCTGATCATGACGCACCTGAATGCCTGAACAGACACAAAACAGTTCAGTCCCAGAATCCCTATTTTTCATCTTCCTGCCACATTCAGCTATTTTTATAACGCAGAAGAAAGACATAAGAGAATTTCAGCAACTGAAAGGTCTGGGAAAACTTTTATCATACTCCTTCGAACCCAGCTATTAATGGGTACCAAATTAATTTCACCCAACATAGCAGGCCCTGGCCTGAAAAAATTGTTAAGAACACAACTCATCAGATTCATGTTGGCATCACAAACTAGGCCACGCTTACACCTGAAGAACTAAAGCCAAGAATTTAAAGTCCCCTTAAATGGGTGAGAAAAACAGGGCAGGAAAGGCAACTCTTCTTCCTCCATGAAAGCCAGCTGGGTGACCTTGGGCTAGTCACAGCTCTCTGAGCTCTCACAGCCCCACCTGCCTCACAGGGCGTCCGTTGTGGGGAGAGGAACAGAAGGTTTGCCAGCCGCTTTGAGTCCTCTTAAATGGATGAGAAAAGCAGGGTAGAAAAGCCAACTCTTCTTCCTCCACAAGGCCAGCTGGGTGGCCTTGGGCTAGTCACAGCTCTCTGAGCTCTCACAGACCCCCCCTGCCTCACAGGGCGTTCGTTGTGGGGAGAAGAACAGAAGGTTTGTCAGCCGCTTTGAGTCCCCTTAAATGGGTGAGACAAGTGGGGCAGTAAAGCCAACTCTTCTTCCTCCATTAAAGCCAGCTGGGTGGCATCCAGCACCCCCCCAGGGGCCACGGCGGTCCCCCAGAGGCAGCGAGGACCGGGCCTCCCCCCCCCCGGCCCTCCTTCGTCTGCCCCGCAACAACAGCCCCGCGAGGGCGCCGGTACCTGCCCGCCGGAGCGCCCCGACCTGCGAGCCCCTGACGCCCATGTAGTCGGTGTCGGCGACGGCGCGCACGCGGGCGCCCCGGCGGTGCACGAGCACGACGGCGCGGCGGAGCTGCGGGCACGTGAAGGCGAAGAGGCAGAGCTCGAGGGAGCGCCGCGCCGACAGCACGTGGCCCAGCAGGCGCCCGAGCGCGCTCTCGCCGTGGGGCAGCGGGCACGCGCACGGCGGCGGCCCTCCCGTTCCCCGGCGGCGGCGGCCGCGCGGCGAAGGCTCCAGCTCGTGCTCGTGCTCGGCCAGCAGGGCCTCGACGCACGCGGCGCGCTCCGGGAAGAAGAGCACCTCGCGCACGGCCGGCCGCCTCCCCGAGAGGCGCCGCGCCAGCCAGCAGGCCAGCGCCTCCAGGACGGCGCCGAGCCCCGCGGCCAGCAAGAGCCGCGCCGCCGAGCGGCCCCACATCGCCGCCTCAGCCGCCGGCCCGCGCGCCTTTCCCGCCCGGCGAGACGCGGTCACCGCTGCGCATGCGCGCGCCGGGCCCCGCCCAGCTAGCGCGCGGCCCCTCGCGCACGCCGAGAAGACCGCGAACGCCCACGCGCGCCACTTTTTGAAATTTCCCAGACTAGCCTATCTGCGTGGGAGACTTGCCGCGGTCTCGCACCGCGCATGCGTGGCCCTTCCTGCCACAACGGTCGCCAGGAGTGTGTTACCGGCGGCATTTTGGCCAAAGCGCATGCGTCACGCTCAACGCTGACCCCCCCAGCAGCGCAATGCGCAAGCGCACTCGGTGTCATATAAAACCAAAATAGTGTGGATCTAGTATATTAAAATATTTTAACCACGCACAGAAAAACATTAAATCACGCACCACAAAGCCAGGAGTTAGCAACATATTTTTTTCACGTGTATATTCTCTCTCTCTCTCTTTTTTTTTTTTTTTAGTAAAAGACATTTTATGAATATCCTTTAATATCTTAATATCCTGCCTGAACCTTCAGATCTTGGCCGGGGCTTAAAAACAAAATATTTACATTTCATTAGTGAATTGTTATTTTATCTACATAATGCCAAACCAGTAAGTAGCAAGGCCTTCTAAGGGGTGGCACCTCACCGCACCGGATCTGCAGATTTACAAATGACAAATAAAGCTCAGCAGTTGGAATCTTAGATCAAAACACACAATTGAAAGTTAATTCTTTTAAACCCCACCTAAGAGACCTGTAAGTTTAAAATATGCTTCGGTACATCGACTGGGAAGCATTTTGACTTACAACAGAAGCTCTGCTGGATCAGGCTAAAGCTGTCTTGCAGAATGACCCACCATTTTGTCTCTGGTTCTCTCAAGCCAGAAGACAAAAGGCAACCCCATCACCTGGTCTCCAACCTGGAGGTATTACCTAGGCATCCATACTGGTAACCATGGATACACCAGCCCTCCATGAATTTACAAAAAAAACTGTGGATCAGGCCAGCATCCTGTATCACCAGTGTCTTCCTCAAGCCTACATAATTCAGAGGATAAGCGTTACACATGTCCCTGATCCCTTGTGCTGGGATTATTGTCAGCATCAACCAGGGCTGATGAATCCAAGGGGTTTGCTTGCCATTCTACCTCTCTGGTGTTCAGGGAGAAGAAACTAAAAACCTCTATGCACCTTTCATGTGTTCACTAGGAAGCCTTCACTAAGACATTGGAAGTGTCCAGTTTATTGACAATAAATTAGATTTCAGGAGACAGGAGAAAGAGAGATCTCCAAACCTACTGGAAACCATCTAGTCTTTCATAGGTGCACCGGGCAGCCAAGGATTCTCCCAAAGCATTTCCTTGCCTTTCTGTGTTGAATCACGCAAGCAAACACAGCAACCATTGGGATAAAGGGCACCCTGAAGATTTGTATCGCCGAGTCCCCAAGCGCGACAGACGGCAGAAATCCGGGTTAGTTTCGAGACTCCGAGGAGGTCGGGCTGCGGACCGTTGACATCAAGTGCGACTTGTACGTCTTGCTCAGACCGGTCATCCAGAACTTGAGGAGTTTCACGTTGTCTTCCTCGGCAGCCCCCAAGATGCCCAGCAGCTTCTGGGTATCTTCCTTGGGCCTGCTGTCCACTTTGGTGAACTTGAAAAGGACTTTCACTTTACTAAAACAGATTTAAAAAAAAAAAAAAGGTTAAAATCAGATATAAGTGCCAACCCATTCAAGCAAGTGATTAAACTTCAAAATGAAGGAAGAGTTCTTTTAGAGGAAACACCCCCAAAGAATACCCTCAATAAATAAGCATCATTTACCTTTTGAATAAAGAATCCTATATTTTATCATCTTCTGACAATGGCTAGAGAAGCATTTTTAAGGAATTCATAAATTTTACAGGTTTTTAAAATAGTTTCTGTGGGATGGAGGGAGGGGGTGATATTTTTAATTATTATCATTTTTATATGTTATTGTAAGCCTCGCTGGGACCATTTGGTGAAGGGCAGGATATAAATGTATCAAATAAATAAATAAATAAATAAATAAATAAATAAAGTACTGATCACCCTGTGGCATTTTATCCCCACTGTGGTCTTCTTTTCAGATACTTAATACATATAGTGAAGTAGTTACATGCCAGTTAGAAGCTGGGAAGTTATGGGTTCAAACTGCTGGTCGGCCATGAGAACGTACTGGGTGGCCTGGGCCAGGGGCTGCTTCTTAACCTAACTTACCTTGCAGGGGATAAAATGGAGGGAATGCAGGTAGGTGTGAGCCACAATGGAAAAACCCAAGGCGCATGAGTTGAGTTTCATGAAAGGTGCAATCCAGCAACAAAGAATCACAGAACAACTGAGCTGGAGGGACCAGGGTGATCAAGTCCAAACCTCTGCTAAGTACAGTATTCCCTAAACCATCCCAGAATGGCTGACTAGCCTCTGCTTGGAGCCCTTGAGCAAAGGCGACTCCACCTCCTATGGCAACCTATTCCACCGACTGGTTGCCCTTACTGCCAGGAAGTTTCTTCTGATCACTACTCCGTATCTACTTCTTTTCAGTGTCATCCAGTTGCTTTCCTTCCTGGGCAATTGAGAATGGGGCTGGCAGGCATGTTCAAGCAGGCCACCAGATAACACGCTGTTTCCTCTGAACTGTCATTTCAAGCTCCTTCTCTTTGTCACGGAAAGAGCCGTCAACCAAAATGGCTGCCGGCCTTCAACTTACTTCATCCACTCCTCCTTCAGGCAGACAAGGCACTGGTCTACCACATCCACAGAGAGGTTCTGGTTTGTGAGGGCAGCTTCAATCTTGTTCAGGATGGTGGGGCCAACTGGAATCGGAAACAAAAGGCTCGGTCAGGTAGCCCAACGTTTTTGTCTTCCCAATACAACCTAGATCCTCTCTGCCCCAAGCTGCCCAAACTAAACAGGACTTCCTCCAGTCCTGCACGAAATCATGGATTTTGGCTCGTGTTTATAACTTCCAGGATAACTTGCCTGTGAGTCCCACAGATGAAGCTAGGTTCCAAGCTCACAACACCACCCACAGTCATGGAATATGACTCCAGCCAAGCAAAACCAGGAAAGGCAATAGATGCAGCATCCCCTGATCTCCTTTACGAAACGATAATTGGTTCTGCCTTGTCTTACCTCTGTCTGCTGCTACTGGACTCCCACTGGTGAGCACAAACTCGTATTTGCTGAGGGCCTGTTCATCATCAAACAAGACGGGATAAAGGCTTGAGCGTGTGGCGCTACGGACTTCCACAAGGACAGCGAACTCTAGAGGGACAGAAAAAGCCCATCTATGACCCCATTCAGGCTTATTTTGCAATCATGCCTCTTCACTAGGCACTAAGATCCCCAAGGGGAAGGTCATCGATCTATGGAATTTGCTGCCAGAAGAGATGGCAACAGCTCCCAGCCTAGATAGCTTTAGGAACAGGTTACACAAATTCATGGACAGCAGGTGTATCAACGGCTACTAAAATGCAAGCCTAGGTACGTCCTCCAGGCTGGGGAGACAGGCAGAGTACCCCTACGGCCATTTGCTGGGATTCGAGATCAGGTGAAGGTTTTGCCTTTGTCTTCTGCTTGAGATGCCCATGAGATGCCATGTATCTTTAATTATGTTTTATTATTCAACATGTTTCTATTTCATTGTAATACACCCTGGGACCATTTGGTGAAGGGCGGGATATACATTTTCTAAACAAACAAAAACATTGTACAGTGGAATTTTTTAAAACTGTCTTTCAGAGGGAATGCAAAACACAAAATAAAAGTATTTCAGAGCATCGCAGTACAGCACTGATCTGAGCACTGGGAGGAAAGGTAGAAATTCCTCTTACCAGAAGACAATATATGTGAAGGGATTTGCACATGGGGACTGAGGCCCAAGAAGTTACACCGATAAGCCTCTTCATATTTGTCACTGTATGGAATTATTCGAACGCAGCCAACAGGTAGCATTGTCTAACAAAAGGGAATAAAAAATTTTTTTAAAGTACTGCAAGTGTCTAAAACACAGATTCCGCCTGACATCAGAGCGGCCCAGACAATCCGGGCCAAAGGCCTCCCCTCTAGCAAACCCTCCAACCGATCAGAATCCAGGAAAGAGAGGCGCAGGCGTTCCTACCCGTAGGACGTCGAAGGCAGACTGTACAAGATCCGGGGCCCGGGCTTTCCAGATGACCTGGTTTCCCATGAGAACATGCCAGGCTAATGTACGGAAGGCTGAAGGCCCCAATACCTGAGCAAGAACAACAGAAGATGCATTATAATATCACACTGGTCTCCTGGTGGCTGCATGGACAGATCCATCCACCTTTCTCGGCAACAATATAGAAGCTTCTAAAATATTTTTCAGCTTCTCTATTTAGCCTAAAGCTGTGGGATTTTCTGGTGGCCTCTCATCCCTGGCCATGCTCTAAGCAAGCCTCAGTCAGCTACTAAGGCAGGTGGGGAAAGAGGAGACTACAAATAAAGTGTGGGAAAGTAAAATAACAATTACTGGATATTTGCTGTCTGCTTGGAAGTCTCTGGTCACAGAGGGAAACAGGGTATGGATTTGTAAAAGAAAAACAGTAAAGGTTTCTGGCAGCCCTCTTTACCTGTCTCAGGTGTCGGAGGGACCGGAAGACAGACTGATTACGGGGTGCTACATTCCAGCTACTGCAGTCCAACGTGAGAGAGGAATCAGTTGGGCTTTTGATCAATTCGCGGCCTTCCTGAGTATCTGGCAAGCTTGTGGGCTTCCCATCTTCCTCTTCAGAGTTATCCCAGCTTTTTGATTCTTCCTCAAGATCTTGGGGTGGGGTGGAGTGGAGAGAGAGGGAAGATAAAGAGAAATTCTGGTTCCATCTAAAATAAAAAACTGCCATGCAGGTCTCATGAAAACAGGAGGAACTGGGTTAAGGAAACCAAGAACAGGACGTGTGCGTGTCGATTTCAGATAAAACACACACCCAGTTTATTTCAGTCCAAAGCCAGAAGAATTTCTACTGCACACAAGAGATAGTGGACTACATTGCTCATAATGTCATGATAGTAATAAAATGAGAAGGTGGATACCACACTGATCTCTTTGAATAAGGGCATTATACCAATGTAAAAATAAATAAGTCCACATGATGTTATTGTGAAGAAGTGTTGACTTCTCTACCCCATTTTTCTCATTCATTTAGGGGACTCAAAGGTGCTGACAAACCTTCCGTTCTTCACAGCACAACAGAGCCCAGAAAGAGAGCTGTGATTAGCCCAAAGCATGGAGGAGTACAGAATCAAACCCAGTATTCCCAGATAAGAGTCTGGCTCCCTAAGCACTAGACCAAACTGACTGCAGATAAAGTTAGGTTGTAAACCAAAGAAGCGCAAGAGGAGCCCTGCTGGGTCAGGCCACAGCCCATCTAGTCCAGCAGCCCGTCTCCCACAGTGGTCCACCAGTTGCTTCTGGACATCAGATCTCTGGAATCCTCACCAGCAAGCTTTTCCATCTGGACAAGGGTGTCCTCGGTGGGCGCGCCCTCCAGCAATTTCTCCGTAAGCCTGCTCCCACAGGCCTTCAGAAGCCTGAGGAAGTTAAAGCAAGATTCCAAACGTAAGTACAGAGAATGGATTCAAAACCCATATAATCTCAGCAAAATACGCACACGTTACATTACAATACATTTGAGTTTCCACTTTGCATTTTATACGGAAAGGTTGAAAACATCCAAAGGACACCAGTTTTATCTGTAGCACGATTTTGCTTCTGGGATGTTTCCAGGATAAGCAAAAAAGAGAGGATATTGAAGATTTTACTTCCCACGAACAAGACACAAAGGTAAGGTGCTTTCACTTGTCTGGGAGTCTAGAAGGCAGGTGTGAAGTAAAAGCAAGGCCTCTGACTAGATGTATATTCACTCTAGTCCTTAGGAATAGAAATTCTTAGCAATTTATTTAAATATTACCTGTACGCTCCAATCAATGGGCAATACATTATCCAATTCACACCTCCCAGGGTCCCCGAAGTTCGACACCAAATGCGTTACCAAGCAAAGGACGTATGGAGGCAGCCCCAGAGGTTCTCATCGCTTGTCAAAGAGGTTAACGAACGTGCTGCGTTGCCGTTCCGTTGGTGCAGAAAAGGGGTGAAGGCTGTGTTCATTCGCTGGGCGCGCTGGGGACACCCATACTGCTCCGCTTCAAAGACCTACGTTGGAAGAAAAAAGATACAGTTAAACGGGGGCAAGCAAAGCATGTTTGGAAAGGGAAAACAGGAGCAACACTTGTGAAATCTGATCGAAAGTGCAAAGTGACACACAATGTGCTTTCGATGTGGTGGTGAGCATGGGCCGGAGCTCTGGCTGGGCTAAACACAAGCAATTCTATCTGCCTGCAAAGTAAGCCAAAGCTTAAGGGAAGCGTAAACAAAAGGCAGAGGAAAGCTGGCCAAATCTGGTAGAAGAAGATGGACTTGTATTTGAGGGTTTTAGGAGCACTGTTCCATGTTGCTAAATTAAGCCACGACAGGTGTTCCCCAAATAATGGGGAAAGCTGCATTAACCACTCCCGCTCCTCCAACATCCAATGGGCAGCCATCTTCCGCCATGTTGGACCTTCTCTCTTACACATGGCTGCCGTACCTTAAGCGCTTTGCCTTGTAACTCATCAATGATCCCTCTGATCTTCCCCAGCAGAAAGGGCCAAGAGTTGATGAGGTAGATACGGTCCATCATAATAGTGATGATGCTATACCAGCGCTGGAAGCCACGTGCTAAGCTATCTTTGATGAAGAAAGTGTGGCTGAAGACAAAGCCGTGTTGCTCATCACCAAAGAAAATGGGCCCCTCACGTCCTGGGCAAACCTTGGTGGGGAGACAAGTGAACAAACGAGGGTCTGTGGGTAGGTGATGCCATTCACAACACAGATGTTATAACCAGACTCCCAGCATTCCACCTCACAAGCGGGAAAAGTAAAATTTGCACCTCTCAAGCTACTCCCAGAAAAACTTCCTCATTTATAAAGATGACAATAAGGAAAAAAGTAGTTTAGAGATTTGATAGCGGAGCCCCTTCCAGGAACCTACAAATAATTATTCTGAAATTGAAAGGAATAAAGTATTTCACACATCATTTGCCAAGGTGCATAGTTCAAGGGTAAGAACCTATGAGGAGGCCACAGCCCATCCAGTCCATAAGAATCTAAGAGGAGCCCTGCTGGGTCAGACCACAGCCCATCTAGTCCAGCATTCTGTCACACACAGTGGCCACCAATTGCCCATGGGCATCTCAAGCAGAGACAAGGGCAAAACCTTGTCCTGCTCTCGAATCACAGCAAATGGCCTTTGAGGCACCCTGATTGTCCCTCCAGCCTGAAAGATGTACTTAGGTACTGCTCTTTTTTAATGAACAGTCAAGATTCTTAAGGCTTCCATTTTGAAATTCACTTGGACACAATGATACTCTGTCTAGTGTTTTTAAACAAAATTTCATTAATCTAAAAGACACACACGCACACACACAATAGGTTGTGCACGAAGAGAAATATCAGTAAAATATTTTACCTCACAGCTGAGGCTACGGACGCAAGCCTGTCGCACAATGCTGAAAAGCTGAGGATGACGCGGGTGCTGGTGGCTGACGTACTTGATTGACGTCTCCTTGTCATGGCTGACATACCCTGGGTGTCCTTGGGGAAGAGATCGGCAGCCCTGAAAGAGAAAGGGGTGCTTGGCATTCACGGGCACAGCTAACATGCCTTCGGCCTCTGGTAGAGAAAGCAGGATGAGGCCCTCGTATGATGCTGAGACCCAAATCACGGTCAGAGTGGCACAGAGTACTAAATAAAGGCCATGTTCTGCAGCGAGCCGAACCAGACATGTTGCAGACCTGCTAGCTGAACCAAATATTCTGTAGAGCAGCCAGCCGAACCAGACATGCTCAACCTGACAAACTGCAGACCAGGTAGATGAACCAGACATGGGGCCTTCCCAGTTTACTTCCAGATGCAGCATCTGCACTTGAAGGAGCCATTTCTGACTCAGAAAGAGTTCCGTCCGTTCAGGAGAGTACTGGAAGGCAACTACATGTGGACTTAGGTGGCTCTTCCTGCCTCCTACAGGCCCATCTGCACCTCTATGGTGCTGCGCAGGTCAGCTGATGTGCTACATAAGCGTGCTGTCATGTCAGGTGACCTGGAACAAGAGTGCATGTGCACGCCATGACATTGCTCTCCTGGTGATAGCACTGTCACATGTGCAAGATGGCAGCACTTGGACATGCCTCCGCAGTTCAGGTAAGTTTGTGGACGTGTGTGTGTGTGGGGGGGGGGGAACAGGAAGCTAGCCTTCACTAACGGAATACACTAGAACCAGGGGGAACTCCATGAAGCTGGCGAGTCAGATCCGACAAGGGGAACTATTTCTTCACCCAGAGGCTCATCAGTCTATGGAATTTGCTGCCGGAAGAGGTGATAACAGCTACCAGTGTAGATGGCTTTAAGGGAGGATGAGACAAACTTATGGATGACAGATGTATCAATGGCTACTAGAACGGATGCCTAAGTACATCTTTCGGGGGGGGGGGGGGGAAGCAGGACGCTTCTAAGGCCATTTGCTGGGATTTGAGAGCAGGAAAAGGTTTACCCTTGTCTCTGCTTGAGATGCCCATGGGCAACTGGTGGGTCACTGTGTGGGACAGGATGTTGGACTAGATAAGTGATGGTCTGATCCAGCAGGGCTTCTCTTATGTTCTTGTGTTCTTAATGCTAGTACACAGGTGGGCAGGTTAACCTTTCCCATCGCCCAGACAGGACAGGAAGTGTGAATTTGCCCATCCTGTCAACAATCTGACCAGCTACGATGGTTTCTGTATTTCCTTCAGGTCCCCTCGCCATCTGATAAAAATGCAATCTCACCCAGTCACGGCTATGCTTGTAAAAGTCGCTGTAGGAAAGCCACGATGCTACAAAACTGTCAAATCTGAATCTGGATAATCAGGTTGCTGCTAAAGGATACGGAGACAAATGTGGAATCAAATTAATGAATACACAGACACATCTCTGGAGGAAAAGGGCAAAATCTGACTCGAAAATAAAACCGTAGCCCTTCGGCTCACTGTCGGCCTAATCACCAATGAGCGGGGATATAAAAGTCATTGATGAAAAGCAAATGAAATAAATATGAAGGATTCAATACTCGCCTCGCACATCTCTGACTTCTTGAGTCCTGGGCTGCTGGAGTCTACACTGGCGCCTTCCGCCGGGCTGTGCGCACGGATCCTGCTGCTCATCTGGATGCCTCCCTCCTCCTCCTCTGCCGGCTCACTCTGACCAGGGCTGTCCCCATTCCCTGCCCCTTGAGGGAGGGGGGCGTGCAGGACCTCCGTGCAAAAGAGGGTTCGAGGCCCGTGGACCTCGCAGAAATGGCAAAGAACAACAATGGCATTCATTGGCCTTTCGTGTCAGGACTCCCTGGAAGGTCAGGAGAAAAACACATCCCATGAAAGCCCCTAGCGGTTAGTGGTTAGGGAGCATACGAAAACAATACAGGTAAACACGCACTAATATATGAATACTGATACAATGCACCATCACCTTCATCGCTGTCACTAACAAGAACACCACAATCAGTACGGGAGATAAATCAATGCAAGGAAAGGCAATGGAAGAAGAAAGCCAGGGAAGTCCTTTGGCTAGAGTGTCCCCCCCCCCCCCGTGCAAGCCCACTGGGCAACTCCAGTGGGCCGGTCGCTGCCTGTTCAGCTGGCCTACCTCACAGGGCTGCTGGGAGTATGGATGGTGCTTTGGATCATCTTGGTCCAAACAGGGCGGCTGTGCACGAATTGTGCAAGGCAGAAAGGCTGGGGCACCACCCCCACCCCCTTCCAAAGGGCGAGGAGAAGGGGCATCTTTTGCTGCAAGTTCCTCGCCTACGGGGCTGTTCAGGGGATAGGAACCCTGACTAGGATTCCCTAGGAAAAGTACAGGAGTCTAGGCACAACAATCACACCCCATCATTTTAGCGACGTTCACTCCACATTTACAAGAAAAGGAGGTGGAGAGAAGCTTGTTTATCCACATTTAAAGGCTAAGTTCCTAGTCCTCAACGAGGCTGCTTTTTATAACAGGAATAAGGGCGGGGGGGACCTAACCTTCCCCTCTTACCTTTCAGTACTCCGCGCATGCGCACACTTCCAGGCTCGCGGTCCAACCCAGGGCGCCTGACACCGACTGGGAAGGAACATACCATGGAGCGGTAGCTTCAAGGGAGAAATAGGGGGCCTTCAGCCTTGCTCGTAAGACCCGAGGAGAACCCCACAGTAGCCGAGAAAGCGCTAACAATCGTCGACGGAAGTGTAAATCACGGTTTCTAGCCTTTGCTAGTAGCCGCTGTACTGTCTTTTTCCATACTAGAATTAAGGGCCCCTAGAATCGGCAAATGGTTTAGCCCGCTCTTTCGTCGGCGGGCCTGTAAACGAGCGACTCTATCTGTGAAGAGGGGGGTGCAGGAAGAATGTCTCCCCTGGCAACGCGTTCACAGATAAAGGCGCAAATAAGTTCCCTTTAAGATAAACGTGGGAACTACCGCAAGAAAAAGACGGCGGCGACATAACGTGGCCCTGAGGCACTTCTCTCCATAGACGTCCCCGCCGGGGGGAGGTAGATGGTAGATTCCACCTAGTCCTATGACCGTCATGTGATGGAAACACACGTCAACAACGGAGCATGTGCCCACCCGAGGCTCCTGATTGGCTGATTTACACCCATGGGCGGAGCAAGCGACTTAAAGGGCCAAGTGGGAGGAAAGAGTACACAAAGGCAGTAGAGTGAAATGGTTGCTGCATGTTTAATAACTCCCGGGTAAATAGTCCGGGTTCTCTCATCCACAGTTCTTGATCCTGTTTTTCATACTGTACTCTGCTTTTCCAAAAAAAGCAATGCATTTGAGGGAGTGAAGCTCTTCTGTTATCTGATGCTCAATTGATACTGATATTTATTTATTTGCATTTTTATCCCACCCTATACCCAGGGGTCTCAGGACGGGTTGCAACACATAAAATGAACACGCTGATCACTGCATACTAGTCCCTGCCCTGCAACGCTGGCACCTTGGAAGTGGTCTCTCGCCTCCCCTGTCAGGCCAGGCAATGCACGGCAGTGAGCCAGCAGTCTCAGGTCCCTCTCTGGCACATTAACCAAACTACGAAGACGGCTTGTAAGCCCACGAGTGGCCAATCTGTGCCAGACCGTCACTTCCGTAAGCACAGCCCAGCTTGGCCAAAGGGTGGGAATGATGATGGTTGAATAATCAGCAAACATCTAAAGAACCGTAGGCTGTATCTGCATTGAATAATCCAACCAGGCACCCACAGCGCCTACAAATAAGTCATTTTGAATCACTAAAGGAGTGTTGAGATACAGATAGGAAATATTTGGGCAAAACCTCCATGTTGAAGTTGATTGCAGTAAGTTATGGAACTATGTAGAGTTATCTAGGAATGATTCTCAAGTGTCCCTTAAGGCTGATCTGTCTGAGCTTCTGCTATAATTCTGCATAACTGACACATTTCAGAGTTTAAAAGACCATGCCTTCTGCTAATTGTCTTTGGCTTTGCTATTAAAGACTGAAATATGCAAATTGAAGCAGCAACAGAAGAATGACCAGGAGCGTGGAAAGCGCCTCTTCCCAGTTGGCTCTTCTGTCAAAGCCTGGAGTTTCTAATTATCCATCTTACCTGTTACCCAAGGTAATCAGTATGTCTTTGTCAAACAGACCAGATACAGACCCCCTTCTCTCTGTGAAGAGCCAATGTAAGAAAAACCCAGCTTGGTACAGACCTAAAATGTCTCCACCTATCACTCATCTACCTATCAACCAATGTGCATTAGCAGCCAGCGGCCTTAGGCACATCCAGGAGTACTATTTCCATGCTAGTTGTGCTTCTCTGAATTCAAAATCACACAGCAATTACCTATTTGCTCTGTGGCTGGGTTTCTGTGACACAGGTTGAATCCAGATGTGGCATTTCTAGATGCACCTTCAAGCTCTGGGTGGTGCTCCCAAAACCAAAGGAAGGAAATACCCAACTACTCCTTCGTAAAAGCCTGCTCACACCTACGGCTTCATTCCAAAACTTATTTTAGGAAGAAAACGGAGGTAAAATGCTTTGAGGCAAAACCAGCTGCTGCTTTGGTTCGATCTGAAATCTAACCCTGATTCTCTGAATAAGCCAAATAATTTAAGATCTCGCATTTTCCACAGAAGAAAAAAGTGGCACTATGGAAACAAAGCCACATAAAACAAAAAGTAAATATTTAATTCCTGAACAATGTTACTCTCAAGAGAAATCCGCAACAGAATGAGTGTTTTTCTTTTCTTTGCAGAGAATATATTTGAAATCATACAGTACTGAGGAAATAATTGTGTTCAATGTCCAGGCGAAACAGTCCTTTGCTTTCTTTGGGGAATATTACTTTAACACTTGGATCCTATCGGTGGTTCGTTTTAGCTTGGTTTTGTTTTTGCTCTACAGGGTGGCAAGCAAAATGTGACTTTCAAGAATAACTGGATGGTTTGCTTCCTGATTCGTCTTCCTGGGAGCCCATGCTCTGTCAAAGAGGAGGGAATAATTATTCAAAAAATACTGATTAACAACAACAACAAAACCCAGATAGAAAACCAGGGCTTCTTTCTGCAAAATATCATATAATCAAGATAAAAATAACTGAAGGGATTCATTTACTGTATTTATTTAAAGCATTTCTTCCCTGCTCTCCACATTTCAAGTTAAAAGAGGAGTGCAACTTTTTTTCCCCTAACACCTGAGACAGCTGTACCCATCTAATACCCAAACAGAGTATTTTTGTGATAAAATATAAACCACAGATCAATTACATATGATCTCCTTCCTCAAACTCTTCTTGAGATGCACAGTTGTACGGATTTGCCGGCTGAAAAATGGCAGGGAGGGGGTCTGTTTATTTTCTTGAGGATTTCCATATAAAAGCAGTACATAAGCATGATAGGTCCCAGGGTATAAATGTATTCCTTTAAATAGGCTCTTTCTTCCTTTCAGATCTCTACATGTTACCCATGACAACCTGTTTCCACCCAGACTCTCTTTTCTACACTGCATCCAGCAATCCAGTACAGTCGACATCAGGCAGAGCATCCAATCCTACAGTTTTTCTGTGACTGGACCCTGTAACATATCGTGGGATGAACTGCAATCGTGAGTTTACCTGTGCTTGCAGGTTCTGTTCTACATGCATGAACTTCCTGGGCTAAAGGTTCCTGGTACTGCAGTTCTTAGCCTGGGCCTTGTAGGGTTTGGGGGCCTAAAACTCTGCCCAAGAGAGCCTTGATGGGGTGATGCCTTGTTTCTCTGCTGCTTCTTTTCGAGTGAGCCAAGCCTTGCTGTTCCACTTACCTTCTGTACAAACTGAGGATTCACAGTGATCTCCTGATCCATGGCTTTCAGTCTCTCATCAAGTTCTATACATTTCAGCATCTAGAAAGAGACAGATTGCATTTAAAAAGAGGGGGGACTCCTTTCCTACGGCTTGTGCTAACCGTTCCACTATGAGCTCCCATGTTCTGGTTCTTACTTGCTAGATATCTTCCTTGTAAGGTTCTGCATTAGAACTCCTGGTCTATTGGTGAGAATTTATCTATCAAGGTGGACCAAAGTGTGCAGAAAATACATTGTACCTCAAACTCTCCCTTTCTACTCACACCAGCCCCAAGTTGTTGCTTTGCACTCGGATCTGTTGGACAACTCTCATTAGCCCCCAGTCTGTGTGGCCGGAGGTAGAGGATGACGGGAGCCGTAGTTTAGCAACATCCGAGGCCCAAGACTGGAGACCTCCATAAGCATAGTGAAGTCTAGGGATGTATCCTCTCTCTCTTTTGGTAGTGTGCTTTGAAACCATCAAGGAAGACATAAAGCTTCTTGTTTTCTTTTTTAAAATCCCATGCTGTCAGCTCAGGCTGCTGCTTGTACTGTCCACAAATGATAGGAACCCAGACGGTTTACCTACCTCCTGATCAATGTTGTGTAGCATTGCTGGATTATTATATTTCTCGGGATTATCGTGGAAGCAGACCATGCCATCTTTCTGGTTAATACTTGCAAAGATTTCCCCATCTTCTATCTGGGAGGAAAAATAAACAGCTTTAAGTAGCCATAGACTTCAGCCCACCTGTGAAACTCTTGATGAATTCCGTCATCAGCTGATCCACACAACGGGATCAATACAGTCTGTTTTAGCTCTGACCCTTCACCATCCTTCCCAGCAGCCAATAAAGAAGAATAATTAGCTTTTATACCCCACTTTTTTCACCCATTTAAGAGGACTCAAAGTGGCTGACAAACCTTCTGTTCTCCCCACAGCGAACACCCTGTAAGGTAGGCAGGGCTGTGAGAAATCAGAAAGAGAGCTACAACTAGCCCAAGGCCACCCAGCTGGTTTCATGGAGGAGTGTGGAATCAAACCCCTGTGGCACTCTAACTCATCTCATCCCCTGTAAACAAAATCCCAAGGACATTAGGCAAGCTTCTGCTCTTGACTGTTTGAAGCAAGCCTTGGAGATATATTTTCCTCTTGACTAAATTTGGTTGGCTAGACGTTACGACGTTCTTTGATTTATAAAACCATCCAAACATTTAATCAATGTCTCAGCAATGTCACAACATCACATATTTGAGTACAGGATCTCTGCAGAAATGGAGCAATAAATCTGATTTGACTTAAATTGTTTTTAAGAGTTTTCTTCCAGAAAATCCAGAGCATCTGCCCTTACCATATGAAGGACGTATTTTTCTGCTTCCTGAGGTCCTGACAGCTGCACTCGACTTGCCATATCTTGTAATGACAGTGTTAAAAATGTCTGGAAGACAGAAACAGCAAAAACCATCATAGGTAAAATTTCTGGATACCAGTTCACTAAGGATACAACGCTAAGGTCAGTTTCCCGGCTGTAAGCACCACTGAGAACAAAGAGACTGCTTTCTAGATCAACGCTGTTAGGATTGCACTGCCAGGATCCCCACTGAAATCAACACAGTTTGTAATAGCAGACACCGCCCTCCATTTCTGATTCCTAGGGAGTTAAGTCACTTCAGACTGTAGACGACTTATCTGCCAAAATCTGGCCTAGCGCACAGCAAACTGCAACACGCAATGCAGGATCTATTTTTGGAAGATCAGAGGTTCCTGGCAGGGCAGAGAAACAGGCAGCTATTAGGAAGTACTAGCAGAGGTCAAAACAGGTAACACTAATGGCCATTAAGATGTTACAGTTGCCACTTCATGCACACAGATCAAGTGCATTATGTACACATAATTAGCCAACACTGAAAGGAAGGATGTGAAGGAGAACTGGAGAACAGACTCAAGCTCAGAGCCTTTGTGTGTGGCACGACATTGCCCACTTTGTCCTTTTGGGTCATATGCTCCTAGCACAGAGATGTGCAGAACATGTTCAGCCCCTTTCCAGAATACCATGGATCAGCTGAGCTCATTTCTATAGGGCTTTTAAAACAAATGTTTTTTTAAAAATAAAAATATCTGCATAACCTTTAGCACAAAGGGCACTCAAGGGCCTCACCTTAGTTAGCCGCTGAATATTCTTTTTGTAAAGAGATGACAAGCACTGCTTCACCAAACCCATATTGTTGTCCCTTGTGAACGTCTCGGTGTGCTTGTTGACCAGATTTCGCAGCTCCGAGGGCTTATTGGTTGCATACACTTGTGCTAATTCATGGTACGCGTTACTAAGTGGCTGCAAAAAGAAAGCAAAACAGTTTTTAGAAACCCAGAGAGAGAGAGAGTTCACCTGCAAGGTGCAGTTCAGTAGAAACAGAACCTGCTAGAAGAGCTTGTGCATGCCTCTAATACCCAGTACACAAGGAAACACCGAATTCTACAGAGATAAAACCACCCCAGTAGTGTCTTTATATCAAGACAGGCCTGGTTCTGGCTAGAAACATATTCTCAGTCTGGCTCTGCAGTGTCATTTTTAGCAAGAGATACCTGCTTGCAAATGGTGGCTAGTAAGGTCGTCTCTTGTATAGGGCAGTTTTGCTCAGCACAGTTCTAATTAAAAGTGGTGAGGAAATTACGACCTGTCCTTCATAATACGGTGTCACATAAGCAAAACAACAACATAGAAATCACTGCTGGTAACGGTAACCAGTGACTGAGGGAACTCTGAAATGTTTCTGGCCCTCCTGACATGTAACATGGTGGTTTCTAGAAATGGAATATATTATACAAGGGGCAAACAAATTCTCTCTGTATATTCTACCTATGGCCTTTTCTGCACTTGGCTTTATTCTGGAATATATCTCAGGATAGGGGTCCGTTGCCAGCATGCTAAAGCAGGCCTTGCCTTGGTCTTGCCATAGCCTGCGGTAGCATGTGGACAGCAGGTCCCTATACCAGGATATATTCCTGAATAAAGCCAAGTGTGAAAAGGCCTATATGGTCAGACTCACGTGTCCACTGATCTGGTGACAGGGGTTTCAGTTGCCCATGGTCACCGAATCAGAGCACCCCAACCCCCCGTGGGTGCTATTAGACCTACCTTAAACTCTTCAGAGGCCTGGACCCAAAATGGCCCAAAATGGCACACAATTTCCCATAATTCCTTTGAAAATCTGCTGGATTTCACTGGAATTATGGGGAACAGAGTGAACTTCCCAGCGTTTGATATTATCCGTGGTTTTACATTGTCCACAACGGGGCCTGGAATGTATCCCCCACGGATAGGGCAGCCCGACTGTATTCTGTCTAACCATTGTGCCCTTTAATGAACTAGAAAGTTTCCCCAGTTGCAACCAATGAAAATTGCTTTTGATCACTTAGCTTTTTTTACCAAAGCAAGACACACACACACATCTAAATTTGCTTCCTTCCTTGCATGAAACACTTTATCAAATCCAGTCCCTCACCTACCTTTACAAACCTACCCACTATCTGGGAGGTATATTTTGGGAGTTGCTGCACTTTGCCAAGTAATATCAATGAAACGAGGATATACTTTTTGTAGGATTCCAACATAATATGACTGACCGCCATGGCAGGGGTAGTTATAGCCTGCACAAGGGAAAGGAGAAGAGATGGTGATTTTAAAAAATGATATTATTGTTATTATTACTATCATCATCAACATCACTATTACCCTTTATTTATACAGCACTACCAATGTGCTCAGTGCTTTACATCCAGAAATAAGAACACACAGAAGAAAACCTGCCAACGGCATAAGCTCTAAAAGACAAAAAAATTATAATAACAGATAAGAGCACTGCAAAATCATGAGACTAACATGAATGGTTAGAAGCTTGAGAAAGAAGGAACTTTTCAAGTAGAGGCAAGAAACCTCTTTCATGCCATCTTTCAAAGACCGTGGTAGGCTCCATCCTGAGCCACATTTTATTTATTTATTAATTTATATTTTTGTCCCACTGACCCCAGCACACAATGATGACAGCTACAAGGCCGAGGCTTCCAGTGGCCACCTTCCACACACAGGAAATGGTTACCTGCTCATAGAAGTAGAGTGCTCTCTCAAAGTTCTTAAGCCCAGTGTATATCATTCCGCCGTAGTAGTAGTAACACAGAAAGTGCTTTGCATCATAGGCTCCATTCTCTTTACAAATATCCATCATGTCCACATCTAGATACGGGAGGGCAGGTTTAAAGCATTTGGCTAACAAACAGAGCTAAAATGAAACAGACCAAAGTTACAAAAGGCCAGCCGGTTGCATACACAACGTTTCACGGAATGCTTCAATCAAATCTGTGTAAGACCAGAACTACAGAGCAAACCAAGACAAAATACAAGTCTTTCTATTTATATCCTGCTGGATCACCCACAGGCCTCACAGCAAAAGATAAGTACAAAAATCAAAATATATTAAGTTTGCAGATTTTCCCCAAAGCTCCCACAGAAGTGTGCGCATCAGAAAATTAATCATTAACAGTTTCAACTAATATTCACAACTAAATGCACATTTCTATTTAGTTCTAATGATATTCTCATTTATAGGTTCCCGAACATAATTGTACATTTCCGCTGAAACCAAAGCCAAAGTACTCAAACATGAACCAGCCAGAATCCCTTACCTGACATAGATCTGCATGTATTGAGGTGAGCTGGTTGGTGTTCATCTGCATCTTATCTATGGCTTGCCTGAGAACACCAATTCCTCGCAGGGGCTATGGGGAAAGGTCACAAGCATCTTTCAGTTACGTTCATTCATTTACATTTTTATCATGCCCTATATCCAAAGGCCTCTGGCCGGGTAACAACGTGCCATCCCTCCAAATAAAAACCTAGTCCACAGAGGATCTGCAAAAGGGAGTCTCCTTACCTGCTTCCTTTCCACAAGGGCATTGGTTAACTGGTGACACAGGCCAGCAACTAGAAACAATTTTTAAAAGGAAAAGAAAAGAAGTGAGAATATCCCAATAAGGTAGAAAAAATTATACACGACTGTAGACCAACTCACAAGTATCGGTTGCGTATCGAATGTGCTCGCCATTACAAGTGCTGATAAAAAGCTGGAACTGCGAGAATAACGTTTCAAAGTCAGGGACACTGGGCATAGAGAACTTCACAAACCTAAAAATAAGACAAAGAGCACCCATATCAGCAAGAGCTTCCATACACAGATGATGGGTGTTTTTCCACTGTCACTAGAAGTACCCATTAAGTACCCATTAATGGGTACAAAATTAATGGGCAGTTCTAGTGATAGTGGAAAAACACCCTAAGTCTGAGCCCCTGTGCCTGCACTTAGGTTCTCTACAAGTGGCCATTCTTGTGTTTGAAATGAAGGCCTCACCAGGCCAAGAATTTCTATCGCAACCAACTCCCTCTTTCTGTGGTTGAAAGGCAAGTACGAATGCATTGCAACTATAATAACTTGATTAAACTCAACTCTGATTCTTTCTACAGAAATTCAATTCACAGTAGAATTTTTTGACGTGCCGTAAGAAAGGCTTTTATTAAACTACCTCACTGAGGTCTGAGAAGCAAATCCATGCACTCTGCCTTCAAATCTAGACTTGAGGAGTCCAACAAAGGGATGTTTCACTTACAAAACAGCAAGAACACCTAAGGAATGTTCCTGCACATCCAGGGCACCAAGCACTGTATCCAAGTGAGACAGGTTTTTTGCTAGCAACTCTCCGCTTTTGTTGATCAGTTCACAAAGCTGAGTCATTTGCCCTGAAAGCAAAAAAGATGGAAGTCAGATTTCGGATAAGAAAGTTCATTTCTGAAAACATATGAAGTTCATTTGACCTATTAACTATTTTTGTCACCAAGCCCTGGTCCACAAAATGCTTTCCAGCTGCTTTGGGTTAGGGAAAGCAGGAGGTGCCCAAGGATTCCTTAGATAAACATACAGTATTTGAAGAGTAGCCAACCAGAGCTGGTGGATGGCTAGAACATGTTTCAGGAACCTTCGAATTACGCTGAACAGCCAGTGCCACAAGAGGTGGGCTACATCTTCAAGCCTAGAAGAAGTTTGTTGGGAGGTCTTCCAACCACTACATACACAAACACCCATCCCTGTGGCCAGCTGCATCCAAAGCCACAATCTCCATTTTTAAGTACTTTCACGAGAGGGGAACTCCCTCAAATAGTACAGGAACAGCATATAGAAGAGAATGGAAAAATATATTTATTAAGAATCTTAAACTATGTTCAGCCAAATCAACTCATAGTCCAACTCACAGCAACAAAGGCATCTCAGAAAGGTATTTCTGTGTGTGAGGCTGTAAGTTTTAAATATGCAAGAGGAACAGTTTAAATACAGTTCTTTTTGTTTGTCTTCAACAGCGTTGCTTTGCTTTTACAACATACGGAGAGCTAAACTTTGAGGCAAACACAATGCTAGAAAGGTGCAGTGTTCACTTGCTCTAACAGAGGGTTGGACAAAGGATGAAAGTTGCAGGGAACCCAACTGAGTCCTGGCATAGGATTGTAATAAACAAAGCAGATGAGGCAAAAGCAATGTGACAGAGATGCATAAAAGGATGTATGGTGTGGACCAGAAGTCACCCTACAGAGATGAAACTTGTAAGAACTGGAGCAGACAAAAGGAAATATTTCTTCACACATTACATACTTCACCTATGAGGTTTGCTGCCAGAAGATGAAGGAGCAAACCAACTGCTTTGATGGCTTCAAAAATGGTCTGGAGAAAAATTATAGAGGCACGACTACCAATGGCTAACAGCTCTAATGGCTGTGTGACTCTCAGAGATGGTGGGCACCCAGAGGCTCACTGCTGGGAGACTGGGAGCAAATGCTCATGTCTTGCTTATGGGCTTCCAATATGCAACTCCATGGCCTTTGTAAGAGCAAGCTGTTGATGAACCCTGGTGCTACCCTGCTGCACATTTTTCATCCATTTAATAATCCAATACCATGGACAGCACCACAGCCAAAATGTGATTTTTTTCACTAGCTGTCCTCAGATACTTTCCGCCTTAATTGAAAATCTAAGCGTTCCATAGACCAGATGTGGGAAGATGCACTGTTAGCTCTCAGTGCAATTTGCATTAGAATGGCAAAGATTTTGAACGCCAACCTCTTCTATAATAACTTTTCACTCTTGGGCTACTGGAGTGTGGAAGATTAAGGACTGATTTTGGGGAGATGAAAATATATTCTCTGAGGTCTGACACTATTCATAGTATATTCTCCTAAAGAAGAACTTTCAGAAAATATTTTGAGAGTTTCCTAATCTTTCATTACCTCTTTAAATAATGCACTGTATAGTATTCAACATTTATAGTAAACTCCCCTGCTGAAAGGATATTCTTGAAAATATTCTCCAAGCGTTCAATTCCTGAAGTTTTGCAATACATTATTTAAAGAGGAAATGAAGAATTCAATTTTCCCCCCAAGATTATCAAAGAAAATTATCTGGGAGAAGATCCTGAGAATATTCCCATTGCTGTGTGGAATATAAATGTTCACTTTGGAACATAAATACAAGACTCTGCAAGGTAAGGAGAATACATTACAAGACTCAGCAACACTCAGGAGGTTTTTACCATCTCTACAGCAAACTGATAGAACCACTGGATAGACACCAGACGCAGCTGGGTTCTTACATGTGTGTGGGGTTTTTTACAAAATAAAGTACCTCCTGGAAGTCTGCATATAACTTTTAAGTACAACTATTATGATAAAAGAAAGTTTTACTTCTCCAAGGAGACAGTCAAAAAGAAAACCACTGGCCCTTCACCATCTAAGCTTCACAGACAAATTCTAATTTGGTGCGGGCTGTTATAAATGCTACTGTAAACGTATAAAGAATTATAGAACACAAAAATTTAAGAATGGTTAACTGGTTTTTAGAAGACCAAGGGCAGTCACCCTAATGGTTTTAGTCAGATAATCATCTAGGATATTTATATGATTCCATACCCCTCTAAACTGGAGGTCCAGGGTGGTTAACAAGGAGACTAAAAGCAGTATATAATTCAGTTAAGAAACTAGACAAAAATGGGACAGAGAAGACCAAACTTAATTTCCAAAAATCTAGGTGAATAAAAATATTTTCACGAAATTCTGAAATCTGCCTGGCCTATGTCTAGTGTTGAGCTGGATTTCAACAAGATCCCTTTGCATTTCTAGTAAACTTTAAGTTGGACTAGATGCAAAGAAGCCCTCATGCAGAACTCTGCAGAGCTTTCACTCTACTTACTATCAGGCCAGCTCCAACCAGCCATCCACATCTGGGGCCACCGGCGGACCATAGGACAAAGGAGGGGGGGACAAGAATCTGCCCAGAAAGGCACCCTGTACCCCTCCTCTCCCTTTCACAATTTTCTTCTCCTTTCTAGATCCTCGTCTATTACTGATCTTTGTACCACAACCATCTTCTGTTCTCAGTCCGTCCCTCCTCTCAGCAGAAGCCAGTTTGTCACCCACCCTTTTCTCTTACTCCCACCACCCCATCACACCCCCACTTTTCCTCTCCAACCCATAGCCCCTCCCCAGCCCTTTTCTCTCACACCTCCTATTTTCTCCCCAATCCTCAGCATTTCTTCCCCTTCCTCAACCGCTCCCACCCACCTTTTCCTCCCCAACCCTTTCTTCAAGCCCCCTCCCCACCCCTCTTTTCTTCCCCGATCCTCTTACCCCTCCTCAGCCCCTCCCACCCCTTTCCCCACCCCTTTTTTCTAGCCCCCTCGCCACCCCTTTCCCCCAATCTTTCTCTTACCCCTCCCCTCCCCCATCCCTTTCCCCCAATCTTTTCTCTTACCCCTCCCCACCCCCTTCCCCCACCCCTTCCCCCAATCTTTTCTTACCCCTCCCAGCCCCTTTTCTTGCCCAATCTTTCTCTTACCCCCCTCACCCCCTTCCTCCTGCCCCTTTCTGCTAGCCCCCTGCCCAGCCTCTCCCACCACCTTTTCCTCCCCACCCTCTCCCAATCTCTTCCCCCCTCCCCCTTTCCCCCCACAGAGGCAGGGATAAAGGGCCGTGGGCTCCCTGGCGACCCCCCTCCCGGCCTCCCCCGCCCTCTCCGCGGCGCTCCCCCCTCCCTCCCTCCCCCGCCTGGCGCAGCCGGCCGGTCACCTTGGGCCGAGAGCTGCCTGACGCTGTTGACGAACTGCTCCAGGGCGGACGCCATCTTGCCCTCGGCGGCGGCGCTTCCCGGCTTTCCCGGCGGCCGGCCCGCGAACGAGGGGAAGGAGGACGACGGGCGAGGAAGGAGCGAACCAGCAGCCCCGGCCCGGGGAAGCAGCGGCGGGCGACAGGAGGCCCCGACTGCGCCTGCGCGCGCCCCGCCCCTTGCCGCAAGGGGGACGCCAGCCGCGCCGGGCCAATCGGGCGCCGCCGAGGGGCGCACGCCTTGTGCGTCACTTCTGTCAGTCGCTCGCGCGCGTTGCCATGAGGACCGGCTCTCTCGCCCTCTCCTGGAAACCGGAAGTGCCGAAAACGGAAACCGCCTCTCGGGTTTGGACCACGGCTCCCGTGAGCCTGAAAGCCTCATGGGAGTTGTAGTCCAAGTAAAGCATCCTTCCGTCAGCGAGGGATGCTGGCGGGGCTAGACAGGTGTTCGCCACCTGGACCTGCCTAGAGATGCCCCACGGCTGATCCCAGCTATCGCACTCGTCTATGGCCTCGTCCTTATCACCATCATCACGATTATTATAATTACCCTTCATTAGCATGCCCCCCACGCTCGGTGCCCCAAAGGAGGAGTCAAAAGGGAATATTGATTCGCCCAGCCCATAGTGAAGCTGTGGGATTCATTATCAGAGACGTGGGGTTAGGTGGTTCATAGAAGCCAGGGCAATCCGTGGCTGCCTATACCATGCACACAACCAGCTGCTGCTACTGGGCGACTGTATGGCCAGAGCAAAGCGGTCGAAAACGAACGAGCCAAACTAATATGGGACTTCAGACTGATTGAACACTGGAACAAAACACACCAGACATCACAATCGTGGAGAAAGACAAAAGTGATTTATCTTCGACATTGCTATTCCAGGCAATAGCAGGATTGATGAGAAACAGTTAGAAAAACTTGCCAGATATGAAGACCTGGAAATAGAACTGCAGTGATTCTGCCATAAACCAGCAAAGGTGGTCCCAGTGGTTCCCAGCACACTGGGAGCAGTGCCGAAAGATCTTAGTGGGCCCTTGAAAAGCACTGGCATGGACAAGATATCCATCTGGCAGCCACAGAAAGCCACTTTGCTGGGATCTGCTTGTATCATTTGCTGATACATCACTCAGTCCTAGGTGCTTGGGAAGGGCCCCACTGGTGATAACAATGACCGAAGCCAGCATAAATATCTTGTTTGCTGTGTGTTACTGCTGTTTTATGTCAATAATAATAATAATAATAATAATAATAATAATAATAATAATAATAATAATAATAATAATAATAATAATAATAGATTTAAGATAAAAGCCAGCACAGTGATCTTGCTTGCTGTATATTACAGCTGTATAATAATAAACAACCTCTAACGTTTCCTATGTTGCATCTAATAACAATTATGTTTTTATTCTGGTCATCTTTAACTCCTGAATGGCAACTCGAATGTTTGTATTTTGGAGGGAAAACGCTGTGCCCCTCCCTCTGCAAACCCTGTTGCTTGACTTTGTTTGTTTGCGGTAGAGGAGAGAGATAGAAAAAAGCAAAAGTGGCACACAGATTTTGGAGGGGCAGATTTCCAATCCTTCCTGCAGCTCAGATTTTTGCAACTCGTGCTCCTTTCTTGGACCCCACGTAGCCACGGATCCGGATCACGGGAGGTGTGGGAGACGCTCCCTAGAAGGCTCCCCCACCCCGCCGCCGCCGCCCCGAAGCGGCGCGCAGGCCAGGACCGAATGGCGCGCGGGGCGCCCATGTGCGGTGGCGCTGGCACCTCTCCACCACGCCGAGGCGGTGCCCGGAGCTGCCAATCCGTGTTCAAGCGGCGCGCTCACTGCCTGCCTCCGGCTGCCGGGGCGATGGGAAGGGGAAGGCGAGCACTGCCGGGTTGGGCGGCTGCCCGGGCATCGGGCAGGTAGCGACCTCGGGGCGTCGCGTGGGCACGGGGCGGAGGCTGCTCCCGTAGGGCCCGCGTAGCTGTCGCTGTCACTTCGCTCCGGCTCCGCTTTGGCGCTCGCCGCAGCCCCTCTAGACCGCCCAGAAGCGCAGGGGCGGCGGCGATTGGGGCGGGAGGGGGTCGGAAGAGCGCGGGGGGCGCCTCTTGCCGCAGGACGGGGGCGCCGCCGTTCGCCTTCGCCGCGGGACCGGGTGACCTCGCCATGTCTCCAAAGCGCGACCTTGCAGGGATGCGGCGGCTCCGTCCTCCTGCGCCGGCCGTGCGGGAGCCCTGACCGGGGACGGCTGGTGGGCGAGCGGGAGCCGGCGGCCGGGCATGCTGGGCACCGGCGGCGGCTTCCTCCTGGGGCTGCGTCGCCGCGCCGGCTGCTGCGCGCCCGGCCTGGCCCTGGGCGCGGGCGGCGGCGGCGGCTGCGTTGCGCACTGCAGCAGCCCCGGCGGGGCCGTCGCGGAGCCGGCGGCGGGGCGAGGGCGGCGGCTGCGGGTCCTGGTGGACATGGACGGCGTGCTGGCGGACTTCGAGGGCGGCTTCCTGAAGAAGTTCAGGGCCAGGTATCCGGAGAAGCCCTTCGTCCGCCTGGAGGACCGACGCGGGTTTTGGGTCTCCGAGCAATACGGGCGCATCCACGAGGAGCTGAGTGTAAGTGGGCGCATCCCAGGGCGCGAGGGTCCCGTTGTCTTTCTCGTTGCCGTTTCATTTGCACACCGCCTTTCCGAGAGGACGTTCGCCCGAGGCGGTCGACAGCAAACAGAAAACGGACAAGGCAAAATAATAATCGGAAGATCGTAATAAAAATACATGATAAAAATGGCACATCATGCAAGACATTGGAAAATAAGCCAAAAACATGCGCGCACACACATTTATTTATTTATTTAGAAAACATATTGAATAGTAAAACAATTAAAAATGTAAACGCTTCCTCCCACCTCCACCCTCCCTCCAGGTGCTGAAAACTATACAATGTAGGTGGCCTGGCAAACATCAAGAGGGAGGCTGTTCCAGATTCTAGGGCAGTGGTTCTCAACCTGGGGGTCGGGACCCCTTTGAGGGTCGAATTACCCTTTCAGAGGGGTCACAACGAGCCTCCCACCGCCCTTCCCTCCCACCTCCCAGCTGCTCTGCCCCCATGGTTGGGGGTCCCCACAACATGAGGAACTCCATAAAGGGGTCACGGCATTAGGAAGGTTGAGAACTGCTGTTCTAGGGGCCACCACAGAAAAGGCCCACCTGCAAGTCCCTATGCCTCCTGCGTCTGAAAGAGTATAGACCACAAGAAGGCCCTCTCCCTGAGATCTCAGGGGCCCAGGCAGAGAAGGCACTCCTTCAGATACCTAGGGCCCAAGCTGTCTAGGGCTTTATACGTTAGTGTCACCATCTTGAACTGGGCTCTGTAGCAAATAGGTAAATGGTGTCCTGCCCTGCCCTCTCCCCCCGCCCTCCCCATGACCTGCAGGCTGGGCTCAAAGTGCAGTAATAGCAGTGCAATTGTTTGCATTAAGCTCCGGCACCCAAAGGCTCCAGCTTTCCCACAATGGTTCCTACTGCACCCCTGGTTCCGCAGTTGGCTTTGCAACCCTAAGCTGCTGCCTGGCCACGCTTCATCCCCTCTTTGCAGAGGCTGCCAAATCCGTCCCAACCTGCACATTGCTCCCTCCGTGGATTTGCGTGTTGTTTGCTCAGCTGGTACCAGGGGTTCCAGCTGCAGCTGACCGTACTTGGGTGGCAGGCCAGTGCGACACGGACTGGAACAAGGGATGCGCTTCTTTGCGTGTATATCTGTAGCCTTGACTCTAAGACTGCTCCCCTGCTGCTTGTCCTTTGGGGTTATCATCTGCCCCCCCCCCCCCCAGTGATATTCCATTTTAGTTCGATCACTAAATTATAGCTAAATTGTTCATTCTTTGCCTCATCATGTCTCATCCTGTTTGGATCCATAAATACCTGGCATAGAAGAAATATTTTTAAAAGCTTCTAATTCTTTAAGATTGCCCAAGCCTGGTTCTAATCCATTATGAATCAGAACCAGATTTCATGAGGCCAAATGGGTCAGAACCAGGAGACTTTGTGCACTTGGCCTTATTCTGGAATATACCCTCGAATAGGGGCCTGCTGTCTGCGTGACAGTATATTCTACGGCAGCCCTCAGGTGAGCCCCCCTCCCCCACCATAGTCTTCATTAGCATGTGGACAACAGGTCCCTATCCTGAGATATATTCCAGAATAAGGCCAAGAGCAGAAAGAGGCCAGAGCCCAAGTTTTGTTGGGCTGAAGTGCCCATTATGCCTGGATCTGCTTGAGTTACCTTAAGCTGTGGTCACACCTAAGGTTTAATCCAGCTTCAGTCCACTTTCAGAGTGAGGCTGTGGTCACACCTAAGGTTTAATCCAGTTTCAGTCCAATTCAAAGTGAGGCTGTGGTCACACCTAAGGTTTAATTCAGCTTCACTCCACTTTTGGAGTGAGAAAAAGCATCAGGAAAGTGACAAGCTGTTTTCTTTCAGTGTTAAATAACTCTGAAAATTCACCTTTGGGATAGATAATGTGCTCTTGCTCTGAAGGTAGATGGAAACTGGATTAAACCTTAGGTGTGACCACAGCCCTTGTGGCCCCTTCTACACTGACCTCCCTTGGAACACCATAGCTTGAAGTTCTGTTTGCTGCCCTTTTCACCACCTACCCCAGCCAGCTATTGGCCCAGGGCCTGTCACTCATATGTCATGTTGGGAGCAGATAAGCAACCTGCTACCTAACCACTAGACCAAACTGTGACTTCCGGATGCTGCCTCCCACCACCCACAGTCATTCTGTGTTTGGCCATTTACACTCAGTGGTAGCTCTGGGTGAAAAACGGCAGGCAGGCAGAGTAGCAGAAAAACCTTGTGTTCTTCTTGTTTTATCAGGAAAAGGCCATCGGCATTTGGGAGTCCAAGAACTTCTTCATGGACCTCGAGCCGCTCCCAGGTGCTGTGGAAGCTGTGAAGCAGATGGCAAAGTTAAACGAGTGAGTGCGTGCAATTCTGGAACAAGCTCTCCAAGGAAAACCTTGCTCGGATAGGCACCCTTGACCTTATTCTGGAACAGACCTCAGAGTAGTGCGGTCTGTGTCAGGCCCCAGGTGAGGCCTCCCGTAGTTTGCATTTGCTGGTGGACAACGGACCCCTGTCCCAAGATACATTGCAGGGTAAGCCCCAGTGCATGCTGGGCCAAGGTCTCAGCTCTGGCACTAGCAGATAACTGGCCAGTTGGCCACAGGGCAACTCTGCTGAAGAAGCTCGGAATGGGATCTAAACTGATCTCTATTGTTTGGAGAGAGAGGGTTGTTGGATCACAATGGCAAGACACAGGGAAGCCAACGTTTTATGACGGTTGCTTTTTAGAAAAAGCAAATCTCTAAATTTTCTAAAATACTTACTGGTTATTTGAAAGAGCAAATTACTGGCCACTCTGCTGAGTGGGAAAAGGGGAGGAAATCACAGCTTATGATTGGATCAGAGGGAACAGAGGAGAATGCCCCTAAATCATGTTTCCACGCTTGTGTCCCCGTTGACAAATAATGAGGATTATTTCTAAATCCGACAGCGAGAGTTCTTTTGATCTGAATACAGATAATCCACGTTTAGGGACCTTTAATCCTCGGAAACTGCAGATTTGTCTGATCCTTATGGGAATGTTCAGCTTTGAAAACGAATTCAAAACTCTTTAAATCTTAAATGGGGGTGCACCCATTGTCAGTGAGTTGCTCTTAAACTAGAAGCTCTGACCAAACCCAAATTTCCTGATAGAGGGATGGAGAAGCAGTTTTTTCCATCTCAGGGGTTTTGGCTATCAGAAGGAAAAGAGAAAGTCATGCTAGCAATTGGAAGCAGCTTCAGAAAACTCTGCCCGGTGGGGTTTGGTCCCAAGAAAGATCTTTGCATGTTTGTGGGTAGAGTCCTGGGTCCCAATCCACCTTCAGCCACACCTCATGGACCGACCTTGGGACTGGGGCTCCCTCTCGGCCTAGACTACCTCACAGGGTGGTCGTGAGGGTAAAAGGAAAGGGAAGAGAAGGGTTCCCTTGAACGAAAGGCAGCAAGGTAGAAATGCCAGATTTAAACAAACAATAATAAAATAAATGCACAACGTCCCTGAACTGTTTGTAGGACCAGAAAAAGCTCAATGTATGTTCCTTCTCTCTCTTTTCTCCCTCGTTTATTTCTCTTGCTGTAGGACCGATGTGTTCATATGCACAAGTCCTATCAAGAAGTACCGTTACTGCCCGTATGAAAAGGTAATTTAATACTGTCCTTACAGTTTGTGGGGGTGGGGGGTGGGGGATGCATCATCTCTTAACCGAAAGACTAAAGAATTATGGGATTTTGAAGAAAAGGGAATTCCCCACCCCACAATCGGAAGGGTGACTCACATGGAGGTAGTTATGGCCCAAAACATGTTCTGCTTCACACCAAAGCTGTTGGGGTCTCAGGCCCTTTCCGTACGTTGGGGTAGCTTCTGGGTAGCACCATCTACACTCGCTGGACCCATTTCCACACCAGAAGTGGCTCCTGCCATCCCGGACGCTCCCCCAGCAGTCACTAGCGATGGTGCAGGAAATTAGGGCTGTGCACGAATGTTATTTTTGCATTTGAATTCGAGTCGAATGGAATATCCGAAAATTCAATTGGATTCGAATGTTTAAAATCCAAATGTCCGAAAATTTGTTAGATTCGTATTTAAAGATATGAACGTCGACAACATTTGTATCTGTTATACGAATCTGTGTGCATTCCGTATGCATCCTGTCTTATCCTGTATGCATCCCATTTTCATTCCTCATTAGAAGCGCAAATAGGTGTAATTTTTTTCCGTATGTAATACGTACAAATCTGTACATTAGAATCATTCGAATATTCGAACGAATATTTCAGGAAATCCAAAATCCGTTCGAATGTCTAAATTCAAATGTCGATATTCATTTGAACTTTCAAATATTTCTGCACATCCCTACAGGAAATCCTTTACTGCATGTGTTCAAAAGCTCACCCTTCCAGGCCACCGGAGAGGCCATCCACACCTCTTCCGGGTGCCGGGGGTCATCTGACATGCCGTGCAAGCCCAGGTGACCTGGGAAGCTAGCGTGCATGCGTGGTGCTACACTGTCGTCCCAGTGATGGCACATGCGCAGTGGCGCTGGCGCCAGAAGAGAAGGTGGTGGCACCCAGACACACATCCAGACTCAGGCGAGTGTTGGGGCGCATGGAGGGATCCCAAGATGGGACGTGGAGCGTGAATGCCATCCAGACCTCGGTGCCGGTGGTGTGAGTGTGTAGAGCAGCTGAGGCCGTGCAGTTTTGCACTGCATCACAATTCCCACGTCAGTGGCCAGGTGTGCAGCAGGTGTTGCTGCAGCCGTTGCTGTGGCGACCTAGACGCTCCAGGCCAGACCATCCACACTGCAGACGCAAACATTGAGAAGATGCCTTCATGCGGAGTTTCTCACGCCCAGGACTCCGCTTAAAGTTAACCTCCCAGGCTGAGACTCAGAGGATCCTTCCTTCTTCCCTCCACCCCAACGGTTCTTTGGTGGTGGGGTTAATATCCCACGCTGGCTCCCCTTCTGCACGCAAGTTCCTCCTCCTTCCGTTTCCTCTTCTGCTTTTCTAGTACGCCTGGGTGGAGAAACATCTGGGTCAAGAATTCCTCGAGCACATTGTCCTCACCCGAGATAAGACGGTGGTGTCTGGCGACCTCCTGATTGACGATCGGCCTGATATCCAAGGTAAAGAGATCGGCCCAGGATCAGGGCACCAAGGGGTGATCAGCGTGCAGGCGGCATAAACGCTTGCAGCCTCAAAGCAAGTGACTGAGTTTTGACCTGTGTGTGTACATGCAACTGATTTCAGGGCTGGTCAAAGAAACGCCGGGCAACAGTCTGCACACCGACATCCAAGGAAAGCCCTTTGAATTTACGGAAGCCTGTGGCCAGCTAAAGTTTGGCCTTGTGGTTAGAGTGCTGGACTCGTATCTCACAGTCACGGGGTTTGATTCTGCACTCCTCCATGAAGCCAGCTGGGTGACCTTGGGCCAATCACAGCTCTCTTTCTGAGCCCTCGTAGCCCCACCTGCCTCACAGGGTGTCCGTTGTGGGGAGAAGAACGGAAGGTTCATCAGCCACTTTGAGTACCCTTGAATGGGTGAGAAGTGGGGTAGAAAAGCCAACTCTTGTTTTCTTTCTCCTCCTCCTCTTTGGGGCAAGGGCAAACAAATTCAGTGAATGAGCCTGACACAGCTCAAGGGGGAGACTCTTCCACAGCCTAGGGGCCATCACTGAGAAGGCCCTCTCTGGGGTGCCCATCCCTTTTACTACAGAGGGTGGCAGGACAACCAGGAGGGCCTTCCCTCCAGATCTTAAAGCACAGGCAGGTCAATATGGGAGAAAGCATTACTTTAGATATTTGGGGCCCAAGTCATTTAGGGTCTTATAAGTCAAAGTTAACACCTTGAATTGGGCTTGGTAATGAATTGGCAGCCAATGCAACTCTTTTAAGAACGGCGCGATGTGTGTCCAGCCAGCTGTCCTGGTCAGCAGCCTAGCAGATTCAATCAGATCCCCTGTTGAACAGGGCAGTGTGGTTGTGCAGTCAAACACACTCGCACCCATACCTTCCTGGTCTCTTCCTACAAATACACTTTTCTTCAGCCCTATTTTTTGAGCTGCTTTTGTTTCCTTTGCCCAGGAGCAGAGCGCAACCCCAGCTGGGAACATATCCTTTTCACGGCCTGCCACAACAAGCACTTGGAGCTCCCACCTCATCGCCGGAGGTTGCACTCGTGGGCAGACGACTGGAAGGCCATCTTGGACAGCAAGCGGACATTGTAGGAACGCTGTTAAAGAGCTCCTTCCACGTGCCTAACAAGGAGAAGGTCCTGGGTTTGGGACCACAAGCCGCCGACAGATCGCCCATCCCGAAACAGGGAGGTCTACGCCTTGAGTTTCAGCTAGGGAGCCAGATACTGAAGCTGACACCCGAAGATGGAGTTGCCGCTTTCTCCATGAACGCGGCCAGAACATCAGCCATTGCAAGGACCAGCCATTGTAGACCTTCTGGGCTACCAGAGGACATGTTGCATTAACCAGACGCCTCTTCTCCAGTCCAGCTGCTCAGGTGTCGCATCCTACTGGGTGGATCTGCGGTCAAGGAGTCCTCTGCTTTACATCCACGGTTCCATATAGTTAGCCATATTTTCGTTTCGTTTCCCGCTCTCGGAGTTGCCTCTGTTTCCAAGACTGAAAGTTCACTTGTTACCTCAGACAAAAGTCTGTCTGGGAGCCGTCACATCCATCCCCGGCTCCTTAATCGAAACCCAGATGTTTCTGTGAGCTCACCGTGAGAGTTCGCATGTGAGGGAAGGATCCCTCTCCCTCAGGGGAACTCTTGGTTCACGGAGTCCAGACTGTTCATGACAAAGCCCAAGTGTTCTAGAGCTAAACCCAGGTGAGGCCCTTTCTGCGTTGAGCCTCAGCCTGGATTATATCCCGGAATAAGGACTTGTCTTGCTGCTACAGACTATGGCAGGCCCCACCCAGGCCTCTGGTAGTTTTCACTAGCACACAGACAGCAGGCCCCTGTCCTGAGATGCAATCCGGAATTAGGCCTAATGCAGAAAGGGCCCTGGCTTTTTTGAAGACTGCTTTGGGTTCCTGGGCTTTCCCTCAAGGTAAACCAAAGCCATTGCCTCTTCTGAGTCCTTTGGAACTTATGGCCTACCTAACCCTAGCAAGAGTGTGCAGGAAAGGAATGGCGGCTCGTTTTGAAGACTCCTTGTGAAAAACAGCACACTTGGAAAATGTTGAGCCTAGCTTTCTGCATTAAAGGAAAATACATGATGCAGACCTGTTTAGTAGTGTGAATGTTGACTTGAATGGTCTAGTCATTAATTGGGGAAACTTTTCTCTTTGGGTGCGTCCCCATGCGGGTTCTTTAATGTGAGCTCAGTACTGTTTATCCCAAATTGAGTCTTTGTCGATTACTCTGATTATCGCTGTCCCCATGCAGTTTTAGTCCTGGTTTTGGGACTATTTTTAAACGTAAAAAACAAGGCCTTACAACACACACACACCGTGCAAACCTTGCCCGCAGCAGAACGGAAGTTTTAAAAATCAATTCTAGCCCAAAATACTTCCTTTTTCACACCCCGCCATTTTGAGATTGCCCGCGAAAGAGCGCTCGTGCGAGGCTTTTAACCCAGCGCGTGTGGCTGCATACGACAGAGGAACCATTGCAGTTCGATTTAACATGTTCCCATGTGAATGAGGAGAGCATGGGTTCAAGCCAAATCCGCCTGTCCCCATGCAAACCATGGTAAACCCCCATCGGGAAACCAATGTCATGCAGCAAGCTTTATCCATGCGTGTCTTGCCGATCGGGCGATCAGGGAAGGGGGGTGTTGTAGCCGGAGAGACTACACGTATGCAGGGCAAATGACAGCAATTTGACCCCTTCATCACTTCAGCATAATTTAAGCGAGCACAGCAGGAACAGCAAACACAGATGAAACCCCACCCACTAATGACACGATCACCAACCTCCTCCCCCAATAATGCAGGAGTGTCCCCATGTCTCAAGATAATACTTACATGCCTCCTAACTTGCGGTGAAAACAGTTGCAAAAGGGGGGGGGGAGGTTGGCTTTTATACCCTGCTTTTCTCACCCATTCAGGGGGCCTCAAAGCAGCTGACAAACCTGTTCTCCCCAGAACAGACACCCTGTGGGGTAGGTGAGGCTGTGAGTGCTCAGAAAGATAGCTGTACTCGGCCAAGGTTAACCCAGCTGGCTTCATGGAGGAGTGTGGAATCAAACCAGAAGACCTCCAGATAAGAGTCAGGCATTCTAAAGACAAGACCAAACTAGCTAGGTGCAGATAGGGCCAAGGATGAGGGAACTGTAGATCCATAACATTTGGAAAACCCAAGTTTGCCCCTGCAAAAAATTAGAATATTTTTGTATGATACCCTTCCTTTGAAATGGGAGCTCAATGGCCCTCTGTTTTTTATCCTCACCACAAAAAGAAAGCTTAGCTAAGATGAGGTTACCTTTCTGCTAGGTGTTGACCCCAGCATCTCCTGCAAAGAGGCCGATGAGAAGCCCCTTCCATGTTGCTTGCCAAGACGACGGCACAGATCTGCTCATGGAGTCAGCAGCTGTCAAATTGAACCCAAGGGCATGTTTCTCTTCAAGGGGAGGGTTGTGGCTCAAGGGTAGTGCATCGGTTTAGCACATGGGAGACCCCAGGTTCATTCCTTAGCACCTCCCTGGGAAAAAGGTAAAGGAAAGCCTCGTGTCCATAGAGTCAGCAGGTAAAGGAAAACAGATTCCAGAAAGCACCACTGGATGGCACTGTGGGCAAAGTGTTGGGATACATAACCAAACCCAGAAGCCTAGTTGCGCTACAACCTCTGGTGTGCAACCAGGACAGCTCTGGTGAAGAGCATACGCACACTCACTAGGCTGCTGCAGCCTAGAAGCATATCTGCCCTCACCAAAGTGGTCCTAATTCAGGATGTGGTGTGGAGCGCTAAACTGTGCTTCTCACCTATCCCAGACTATACACTGGGCTTACCACAAGTGTCTGGCAGTGCAACCACTCTGTTTCGAGTTCACCGTGTTTGGTGGGCAGGGAACACCGCATCTGAGCAGGCGCGGTGGCGTGGCCGATGCTGATTGATTGCACACACATGCTATGATCAATCAAACGCATGCTCGGGAGTGGCGATTAATCGTAGAATTGCAAGAGGAGCGCTCAATCACGGGCTAGCCTTCTGACACTAGGCAACCAAAGGCAGTGGCCCAACAGCCTGGAAAACAGTGGGCAACAGGTTCAACTGGCAGTTTCCCATGAGAAGGCAATGTGGCAAACCACATCTGTGGCCACATCCCCATGCAAGCCATTTGGAGTGGGATTAGAGCACATGGGACCGGGACCAAGATCGATCCCGGCCTGGCCGCATGCCATTCCCAGCAACACGGGCTAGGTACAGTGGGCACAGATGGAGGCGTCCCCATGCAAACTGTGCCAAACTCTAGTATAGGGGAGCGGCAGAACCTCCTCTCTGCCCCCTCTCCTCATTGGAAGCCGGATTGACATCAGCCCACCCCTGGGCCACATCCCTCTCCTCCCAGAGTGGCACTGAAGGCCAGGACTGGTCTAGGAGGCATGGAAAAAAAAGTTAAAATAAAGCTTAATAATAAATTTATAAATAATTTTAAAAGACCAAGAGCCGCTACGAGGTTTAGCGGCAGATAGGCACTTCGGTAATTTTGTGCACCTCCGCTCCACCGGGAACCGCGAAAACGCCCACCAAGTTTAAAAGGGAGAAAATCAAGTCTTTATTTCATCATCGCCTTGGCGATTTGGAAGCAAAGGTTGAAAATATTTGGAACTGGAACCAAAATCAAGCCATTATCCTGCCGGCGATGGCAATCGGAAAACGCGGGTGGGAATATTTCAGTGGAAAATGCACAAAAAAGTTAAGCCAGTATCCTGCCTGCCTTGGCGACTGGGATTGTAAAATGTCAGCAGCCTCGCTAACCAATGCGTGCCGGGACCCCAAACCATGCTGTGACTTGTTTTTCTGGGTGCCAGATTTGGTCCTCGTCTGGCACAGTTTGGGGGGATTTGGTCGCGGACCAAATAAAAAACGCATGGGGACGCCCCTTGCCGATCCTGCATTCAGTACTGTACTAAACGTGCATGGGGACGCGGCCTGTGTCTCTGCCAAAGTTACACAGAGGTATCTATGGAATCGCCAGGAGCTGAGCCTAATTTCAGTCTCTTTTTACCTTTACGTTCCCCCTTCTGCCTTTGTCTAGTAATGGGAGTAGCAACAAAATAATGGAATGACAAAGAGCATCGTGAAAGCGGAACAAGTAATTTGTCCTGGCTTGGTTCAGGCATTGTCAAACAAACAAAGGGGCACTCATAAGTCTCTATGTGGAAAAATGGAAAATGATTTAATCACCCTCCTTCTTCCACACCTCAAAAATATTTCAGCTGCATTCCTGCTTTTAGGTTTCCTCTCTATAAGGAAGCAAAGTCTACCCTGTTTTCTTTATGATTCTGCAACAAGAAGAATTCAGTTTAAATAATCACATTTTGGGCTTCAGCTCAGTGTAATACTTACAAGAAAGTCACAGCAGGTTCAGCTTACTATCCAAAAATATTCTGTATCTTTCCCAGACGACAGGCAATGCTATCCTTTATACATGTTACCTTCATGTATACATGTGAGCCAGTTTGGTCTAGTGGTTAACGAGCTGGACTCTTATGTGGAAATACCCGGTTCGATTCCACCCTCCCCCATGAAGCCAGCTGGATTTCCTTGGGCTAGTCACAGCTCTCTCCTGAGCTCTCACAGCCCCACCTACCTCACAGGGTGTCTGTTGTGGGGAGAAGAACAGAAGCTTTGTCAGCTGCTTTGAGTCCTCTTAAATGAGTGAGAAAACGAATGAATGGAAAGGCAGTTCAGCACAGTTTTATCCTTGGTGGCTCCAGTGTCCCTCTGTCCCCATTCCAGACTGTGACGCATCCAAAGGCATTTGGGTCGTTTTCCTTCTTATACGTGGCTGCACCCTTCAGCCAAAGAGGTCTCAAGTGGGAAAGCCTTTGACGTCATTTGACGTCAGGAGGTCTTTGGCCAGGTCTGCCCCTTTGATGGCTTTCACATCTTGCTCAAAGTTCCGGGCCTTTGGCTGCTGAAGTGCAGCTGGCAAGATGCTGGAGCTCTCTGAAAGACCAGCTTGTTTTCACCCTTCGGTTTGCGCCAGGAACCTGGATGGCCGTTCAGTGGGTGGATTCTTCCATCTCGGGGCTCTGTGGCTCTGTTCAAAGCCATTGCCGAGGGATGGAGAAAAGTACCACAACTGCAACAAGGAGCCTGCATTAAATCTACCCATGTAGGACTGTCAAATGTTTGAAATGCACTCTGGATGTGGCAGCATCGCCAACGTGATTTGGGATAATGGGTTTAGGGAATGATTCGGTGTGTGTGGCATTCTCAATACGGTCTTGGTAAAACCACAGGTTTCAATCCACACCTGGTGGTGCCCTTAAAAGGACTGACAAGTCCCCTATTCGCACTTGGCTTTATTCTAGAATATATCCCAGAATAGGGCCCTGCAATCCACATGCTAGCCTCAGGTGAGACCTGCCAGAGGGTGCATCAACATATGGACAACAGACTCCCTATTGTTATCCTGAGATATATTCCAGAATACAGCCCAGTGCGAACAGGCCCCAGGTCCCAGAAGTGTTGTGGGAAATTTGAACTTGGTAGCCTTTTGTTCCATCTTTCAGTTCACGCACCTGGATTACATCATCATTAGCGAAGAGGAAAGGAATGTCCTTTCACCAAATGGCACTCGCCCACTTGGTCATTGTGGGCCAGCAATTGAGAGAAATCAGGCAATTATTTCAACAAAAGACTCGTGTGGCCATTTGGCTTTGGGCCCTCCGGGAAACGCGTGCTGCGCTGTAACGGAGCTTGTCCAAAAAGACAATGGAGTTTTCTCTTTCTCTTTCCTTCTCTTTTCTATCAGCACAACTTTTCTCTGCCATTTTCTGCCTTTCTGTGCCCTGATTCCAAATCTGAAGGGGAGTGAATGTATATCCTGTCATCCTTTGCTGCCCATGAGCACCACGCCCAGTGGAAGAGGTGCACATTTCAAGCCTTACGAAAGAGAAATAAAGAAGAAATAATCCCAAGATTTTTTCCAGTCTTGCAATTACGGTCCATTGGAATTTTTTCCAGCTAGGTTGTGGACACATTTAAGGGCCTTTCTGCACTGGGTCTTATTTTGGATTATATTTCTGAACAGAGACCTGCCATCTATGTGCTGGTACAGACAATGGTAGACTCCACCCAGGATCTGGCAGGTCTCTGTTCTGGGATATAATCTGGAATAAGGCCTAGTGCAGAAAGGGCCAAGGTTTAATCCGGCTTCAGTCCACTTTCAGACTGAGAGAACACATCGGCATAGTGACAAAGGCTGTGGTCACACTGAAGGTTTAATCCGGCTTCAGTTCACTTTCAGAGTGAGAGAATTCATCAGCATGGTGACAAGGGCTGTGGTCATCCTTAAGGTTTCTGTTAGTGGACTGAAGCCGTATTAAACCTTAGGTGTGACCACAGAAGGTCTTGGGCAGAGACCACCATAGTCTGCACTTGCTTGTGGGTGGCAGGTCTCTTTTCCGTGATTAATCCAGAATAATACCCAGTGCAGAAAGGGTGTCTGTGTTAACAGGTAGTTCACTGTGGCACAAGAAGATATCCTAAGGCGGACCAAGATGCCCCCTAGCACCGTTGCACTGATAAGAATATGCCTAGGCTGTGCTTGGCAGAGGCACCTCAAGAAGTCCAAGCACGAGGGCTTTTCACGTCACTGGTCATGTGTCCAAAGAGCTGAATCCTCTCTGCAGTTAATCATTGAGCTTCCCCACACAGCAATACAAAAACCATGGCAAGCTGCAAGAACTGGCTTCTCCCTCCATCTCTCCCTCCCTTTTGGTCTCTGGTAGTTGCTGAATCATGGGGTCATTGAGTTTAAGCCAACTGAAGCGCATTGTGTCTACAAAGACTTGGAAATCAGAGCCAACATTTACCTTAGCGGCCCATAAACTAATCATGCCTCCATACGATAGATAGGTAGATAGGTAGATAGGTAGATAGATGGATGGATGGATGGATGGATGGATGGATGGATGGATGGATGGATGGATGGATGGATGGATGGATGGATGGATGGATGGATGAATGAATGATAGGAGAGAGAGAGAGACTGTACTTTCATCAGACCGTACAATGTGGGCTAGGTGCGAGTTGAGCACAGATGGAGGCAACCCCATGCAAACCCTGGCACAGGGGAGCAGCAGCGCCTCTCTGCCCCCTCTCTTCTCATTGGAAGCCAGATTGACATCAACCCACCCCTGTGCTGCATCCCCCCCTCCCTTAGCAGTACTGAAAGCCAGGACTGGGCTGGGAGGCACGGAAAAAAGTTAAAATAAAGCTTACTTCATAACAATAAGTTTATAAACAATTTTGAAAGCCCAAAAGCTGCTATGAGGTTTAGCGGCAGTTAGGCGCTTGAGCAGTCTTGCGCGCCTCCGCTCCACGGGGAACCACGAGAACACCGACCAAGTTAAAAAGGGAGAAAATCAAGCCTTTATTCATGATCGCCTTGGCGATTGGGAGAAGGGGGTTGAAAATTTTTGGAATTGGAACAATAATCAAGCCATTATCCTGCCTGCCTTGGCAATCGGGAAATGAGGGTGGAAATATTTCCATGGAAAATGCACAAAGGTTAAGCCAGTATCCTGCCTGCCTTGGCCATCGGGATTTTAAAATGTCAGCGGCTGCGATCTCCAATGCACAGGGCAGGAATGGTAAGAACACGCCACCTTTTAATGACGTGAGTGCCAAACTCCTCCCTGAATAGCCCGCAATTGTCCCCATGTGTGGTGCTGGCTCGCTAACCAATGTGTGCTGGGACCCCAAACCATGCTGAGACTTGTTTTTTTGGATATCAAATTTGGTCCTGGTCTGGCATGGTTTGGGGGGATTTGGTCCGCGGAAACATCACCAAATCCAAAACACATGGGGACATCCTCTGCCGATCCCACGTTTGGAACCGTACCAAACGTGCATGGGGACGCGGCCACAGGTAAATGTCTGATTGCATTCAGGCTAAGCTATCGTTCACTAGCACTTGCAGGTGCAAACACTAGGGGCCTTTCTGCACTTGGCCTTATTCTGGAATATATCCCAGAGTAGGGATCTGCTATCTGCACGCTAGTGCAGCCTGTGGAAGGCCCCAGGTAAGCCCTGCTATAGTCTGCATTAGCTTTTGGCCAGCAGACTGCTATCCCAAGATATATTCCAGAATAAGGCCAAGTGCAGAAAGGGCCTAGTAAGTTTCTAATGCACTCTTCCGTCCAGCAGAGGGGAAGGCAAGTTCAAGAACGTCCCAAGTGTGAAAGGGCCTCAGGTCTAGAGGCAACCATAGTTTCTGTCCTGATGTTACGTGGGACAATGTCTTTGAGAATTTGTTTTTGTGGCTAAACGTCAATCAGAGAGACTAATAAGCCACCAAATTCAGTGCCACAAACCTATAATTTCAGCTCCCAATGGAACACCTGGCGGGAACGGATTTGGATCCTGGAAGACGGCCATGCCTCATTTTCAAAATGAAGGGTCAGATTGCTTTGTCAACACAACTGAAGCGAGTGTTCAGGGAACACAAAGTACCGGCATCAATTTTTCTTTTTTCTTCTTTCCTTAGAAAAATTGACACAGATTGACGACTAAAAGACCGTCAATATTAAATCATCCGATTCAGTTGTCATTCCTGGGTGCAGGTGACAGAGATTAGGACGGAGCGAAAGGCAGGCAGAGGTTCCACAAGGAAGTTTTTACAAGCCAAACAAATAGACTTCCTTCCTGGGTCCATAAAAGCAGATAGGTGTACAGAGTGTTATTTAGGAGACGCTTTTGATTCATGCCCGTGGGAGAAGCAACACAGCACGGAAGGGGGCGTCTTCTTTTATCCATCACCCACCTGCCTGTCTTATCTATCTCACTGCATAGAAGAGCGAATAACGTGGCTCCTACCCTGACACCTTTAGTAGCTGCAGAAAAAGGAATTTCGAGATCCCTGCAACATTAATAGCCGCACGGGGAAGGACATTGTTTAATTACAATACAGTCATGTTCAGGTCCTGGTTTTTCCCCTGCATTTAGCATTAGGTTTAGGCATTTGACTTGTCTAACACTTTTGCAAACCAGACACTTCGCCTACGATTCCCATAGGCCCAACAGGGATGCTCAGAGAAAGTACCATCATTTTAAACATGTTGTGTATTGTTTTTGATTTGATTGAATTTTTAAAGAGCTTTTAATGTATATTCTGTTTTTAATGTGTTGTTTTAACGGTTGTTACCCGCCCAGAGACCTTCGGGTATGGGGCGGGATAGAAATGTTCTGCTAGTATAGGTTTCTGTTCCTATGGAATTTCTCTCCTAGAAAGGCAGGCAGGAAGGAAGAAAGGAAGAAAAGGTTTGCAGAAGGGCGTGAGAGTGCATTTAGGAGTGTTTGCAAATAATCCGTGAGTGCAAAAATGAAAATATCCAGTGACAACAACTTTTCTGTCCTCCACAGGTCACTGAACTGGACTGCTTATGAGCTTTTTCAGAGAGGGTTGGTTGGATAAAGGGCAGGATAAACCTTTGACCTGCGCCTGCAGGGCTGTTCCTGGAAAAGCAAGCCGAAGGGGTCCTCTCGGACTCTTTCGGAAGATAACCGCCACTTGTCCAAAGGACTGCATGCCTGTCATTAGGCAAGGCTACCGGAACAGCTTAGAACTTTTGTCGGCGGGGAATCTGGAGGGACTTTCCTGAGCTTTCTTCTCCCGAAAGAAGGTGGATTCTGCTCTTGACTGCCCGGCACACCGCCTGCGGGAGGCAGAGATGTGCGATTACTGAAACACTTGCATTCTTTCAAAGCCAAGGGGAAGCTGGAAGCACAGGCAGGTTGCTGAACAACTTCTTAAAGCACGCAGTATTTGGTATTCGGGCCAGGAGACATGTAACGCTAATGTTCCCTGTAAATGTTTTCCTTGGCTGGCAACGCTGGAAGAAAAGTAGAATTTATTGTTCCACTACAAGACAAGATGGCGGTGCCCAGACCATGCACCTGCCCTTCAGATAAGTCCATGTACATGTGGGGGGTGCAAACGCTAGTACACATGGGACAGGAAGTGCAAAGTTCCCCCAGGTTTTCCTGGATACCAAAAAAGCACAATTCCCAATTTCCCGGTTTTCCCCTTTCCTCTAACTAAGCAAGGATGACCACTGCCATCAGAGTTCATGGCTCATCAATGCCCTTCGTGCCTGGCACTCTGCCATTCCGGCACAATTCACCAAGCATATTATGTATCATCCAAGCTTTGTGGTAGGAATCCAGATAAGGACTGAGATGCAAAGGGCCATAAGATATCACAGACATAAAATCCCGTGGCAGGTACTTTTATCGTCCAAAGGGGAACTGGGGCTGTTTAAAGAGGGGGAAAGGTGAAAACCATATGTTCACCTAGGGAACAATATGTGATCAGTTGTGACAGACAGGAGAGGAAGTCACCAGTCAGGTGCCCTGGATCTATGGTCTATGGAATTTACCAGCAAAAGAGGTCAGGATAGCAATCAGCTGCGAAAGCTTTTGAAAAAACTTTCTTTTGTGGGGAATGGAGGAGAAAAATAAAAGTATTTTACCATTGCAAGGACACTTTTGCTGTCAGTGTCCCTGTTCCCTCCCACACCATTTTCCTTTTGTATCTTATCTCTTTAGATTATAAGCCTGAGGGCAGGGATCTGTCTAAGATTAATACAATATTGTTACCCGCCCTGAGACCAGTTTCAGACACTTTCAGAGTGAGAGAATGCATCAGCAGTTTTCTTTCAGAAATAACTAGAAAATCCACCTTTGGGAGGGATAACGCGGCAAGGAAATTCCTGGTCACTTTGCTGGTGTGTTCTCTTGCTCCGAAGGTGGACTGAAGCTGGATTAAACCATAGGTGTGACCACAGCCAAAATACGGGCTCTAGAATGGATGCCTGGATACTGCTTTCAGGTCAGAGAGACAAGCAAGATGCCCCAAAAGGAGTTGAGAGCAGGTGAAGGTTTTGTCTTCATCTTTGGCTCGTGATGCCCAGGGGCAACTGGCAGGCCACTGTGTGAGATGGGATGCCGGACTAGATAGGCCATTGGTCTGATTCAAAAGAGCATTTATGGTTTCTTCCTCTGTCTTGAAGCTGTGTCTGAGAAATCAGCCTGGTGGGACTTTTCCCTGCAGAAATCAATGCTGTGCCCCTGGGGTGCTTTCTGGAACGCCAATAAGGAAACAGGCCTTTTTGGGAGTGCTATCTTGTACAGAATGCCCAGAACTGGGGACATCTGGAAAGCTACAATTCAGCACCCCTGCCTTAAATATTTGGCATGAGGTTTGATGAAATGCATTCCCCCCAAAAATCTAACTGCCTAAGTAATAAACATTCGCTGCACCTCACGGGCTGTAAAGTGCAGTTTAAAAGGATCTGCTCAGAAAACCTTTCGAGTTTTGGACAAATCCCTTGGCTTGTAGCCACACATTTCTCTGTGGCCAGGGACTGTGAGAATTGCAGTCCAGAAGATATCTACTGCTTCCTTTATTTTTTGCAACACTGGCTGTCCTGAGCAGCTGTTCCGCACCTGCATTTCGCTTGCAGGGCAAAGGAGTAAAACATCAAAGCTGCTCCTACAAAGGCAAAGCAGAACAAGGACAGATCTAGTGGATCTGGAGCTGGGGTGTCTTTAAGCCAACTTGCAACGCTGCCGTTTTCCCCACAATCGAAGGGAGTTCATTTATCATCCATAGGGACAACATGTGCCGTTGTTTGCATCACCTGCTGTGCAATAGGCCAGGTCTTTATGGCAACTTCCAGGCTCCTTCAGCTCTTGCGAAATGCGCACCAGGTTGATAAGTGGACAATGTTAACGCTATGTCCCGAATTGCAGGTTGGGGGTTATCAATCAGAGCAAACGGGAACAGCAAACTCCTTAAACCAATACGCTCGCAAAGCTGTGGTTGGGCCGACGGAGCCTCTGCATGGAGAACATTCCTTTTGGGGTCCATAGGTCACCAACAACCAAGCAGGGAACCTGTAAGCTTGGCTGGGTAGGGCCCTGTTGCTAGGACACCCCCACCCCAACCGCCACAGGTGAACATGAGCATTATTCACGTCAAAGAAAGCACATTTTCCACAATGGGTTAGTGCCGGCAGAGGAAGGAACAATTTACTACAGGAGGCCTCTGTAGAAGAATTAGGCCAATATTCCCTCTGCCGGGAGGGCGGTTCCATCCGGAACCGTCCTCCTCGTGTCCCATGGGCTTTAGCTGACCCAATCAGGGTCCCGTTCCGAACTGGCAAGCCCTGGGGCGGGGGGGTTGCTGGGTTCGGTGTTCTGCGCGGATGGGTGCCAGCCCATGACTGAACCATGTCCTAGCATGTCCTAGCTCAGGGGTAGAGCAAACTGCCCGGAAAGCAAGGGGTCACCTGTTTGATCCTTAGCCTCTCCTTGGAATTAGGCAATGGCAAACCACTTCTGTATCCTTGCCAAGAAAAGTGCATGGTGGTGCCCAGGAAGTCAACCAGGGGGTCACCCATGACTCAGTGGCACCCACCACCACCAACTATTTATCCTTACAGAACTCTCTTTTAAAAATTATTTTACTTTATTTTGCTGCTTTGCAAGATGAGCCCTTGAAACCATTCCTATGGGAAGCCTGTTGCTGGATATGCGTCGTTCCCTGCTGCCCAAAATGATCTTCATCCCTCCACCTTTGAAAAGCAAAGCAGGTGTTTCAGATGCTTTCTCGGTCTTTTAATCTTCGGGCTGCTACCAAAGGGATCCAGCCTTATATCCGCCTTAAATGCATCTCCCCCTTCGCGCCCTCTTTCTCTCATTATAACTAGAACGGCTTTCATTCAGCTCTTATATGATTTTATTCTTCTGCTTAAAGGGCTTTGGGCCCTCACAGGCCAGGCAGAACTGAGTTTGCTTTGTTCAAAAAGAGGAACAAAGAAATACCTGCTATTATTTTCTGGAGACATTTGGAACAGCTTTTGGGAACACACAAGAAAAGGGAGGCAGCTTCTCTTTTTATATATTTATTTATTTTCTAAAGATACCTCCCGGTGGCTCACGAGAGGAGGAGAAGAATCATTTAATTTCTTTTCCCCGCACGAAATAAAAGGCACGCTCTCCCACCTACTGTTCGGGAGATTCAGTTCCATAGAGGAACCTTTTGTATGAGCCTGCCTGGATGAGCTGCCTTTCTGAACTTGCTCCATCTGAAAAAGATGCAGCCAAATGAACCAAAGATGAGGATCCACTCAGTCAAAAGCAAGCCACTTTTTCTGCATATTGGCTTATAACCTATGCTTGGAGCCTCCCTCCCTCCTTCCATCCTCCTTCCTTCTTTCCTCCCTTATTAGCTGGTTTGGTGTAGTGGTTGGGGAGCTGGACTTTTATCTGGGAATACTGGGTTTGATTCCATGCTCCTCCACTAAGCCTGCTGGGTGACCTTGGGCTAGTCACAGCTCTCTTTCTGAGATCTCACACCCTGCCTATCTCACAGGATGTCTGTTGTGGGAAGAACAAAAGGTCTGTCAGCAGCTTTGAGTCCCTTAAATAGGTGAGAATAGTGGGGTAAAAAAGCCAACTCTTCTTCTTCTTCACTAGGCCTGCCAGCCTGCTCTCTGCCTTCTTCTATTTGAGATCCCAAGTTGCCCACCGCTCCCCCTTCTTGCCTGTCATGTAAAGGACCCTGACATAGGCAGGTTGACTTTGTCTTGGTCTTCTGACCATTTAGCATCAATCTGGATTTTGTTCTTGCTCTTTGGGCATCCAAACAAATTCTTCTAAGCCGTGTTCACACTTAGGTTTTAATCCAGCTTCAGTCCATCTTCAGCGTGGAAGAGCACATGAGCAAAATGCCCAGTAATTTTCTTTCTACATTATCTAACCCAAAGGGAGATTTTCTGAGTTAGATAATGCTGAAAGAAATCAGCTTGTTACTTTGCTAACGTGTTCCCTCATTCTGAAAGTGGACTGAAGCTGGATTAAAACTTTGGTGGGGACGTGGCAGGTTACTCGCGGCGGACGGAGCGCTGTGGTTTGCGTGTTTCATACGGTTAATGCTCCAGTCCCCAATCCGAGCGTCTGTCTGTCTTTGTCATGGAAAATTAATATTATAATCTATAATCAATACAAAATAATCATTAGCTTTATTAAGGTTGAACTTTGCCCTATAATTGGGAACATGCTCGGCTGTGATTCATAGGATTGCAACAATGCCTGTCAGAGCAGACCGGCTTCAGCAGAGAAACCTTTTCAAATAGTTTTCACAAATCCAAGGATGAGGGGTAAAAAACGAGGGTGAAATGTTTGCTCTTTGGCACACGGGCGTCCCATTGTGCCAACTCTCCCGAACCAGCTGGGACGAGAACTAACCAGCTCAGCCCTTGATCCGGCTATTTCACAAGCTGGATTACCAAAAACAAAAAGAAGCCCAGGCACTCCTGGAAGAAACAAGGATCTCCGAAGGGCAAAGCTTCCTGGTTAATTAATGAGGCAAGAGATTGGTTTGTTGTTTGCAGCCCAAAGGAAATCAGCAAGGGGAAAACACTAAATAATAATAAAAAAAAGCAAAAACCAAGGAGAGTTTAGACCTTGCAGTTCTGCAATTAACCTACATCTTCTCTTCCATCCGCTGAAGGGCTTTGCATGGGGCGGCTGCTTCTGGATCAGAGGATGAGCCAGGTGGTGCTACAAATTCCAGATCAGCTCATCTTCATAGCTGGCTTAAAATCCATCTTCCCTTACTCTATGGAGGGGTTATAAAACCAATGGGTTCGCTCAGAACGGAGCTCTCTGGCAACTCCAGCAGTGCAGAGCCCAAAGGGTGCCATCTTGGCCGTACCCCTTTGCTTCTTAAGGGAATGGGCGCTCCTTCGGGGCTCGCTCATGGTGTTCCACTCCGGACAGGAACTTTCCTATTGTGGGGAAATGTCACAGAACGAACCCCGGAGTAAAGATAAGGGGAAAGTCCCATTAAAATGGGTGTGAGCTCTGCTGGCTGCAAACAGACAGATCCACGCAGGTTTTTTGGCAACAATATGAAAGTGGTTCGCCATTCCCTTCTTTCAGGATATTCTTCAACACCCCAGTCTAGTCGCCTCCTCTGGCAGAGCCTCGTATTCAAGTGTTAACCGGGCCCAATTGTCATTTACCTTCCAAGCTCACACAATCCCCACTCAAATCTCAGATCTGGACAACGGAAGCAAACTTTTCAGTTGTGACCTGACCAACAAAGCATGTCTGTTGCCTGGAGAGTGTCTCCAACACAGCCAGTGGGTGCCAAACTTCTGTTCAACTGTAGGTTGACTGTTGAACTTGTTAACGGAAATATTTACACCATTGAGATTCACGTGCTGGACAAGTGGAGAATTCTGCCCCTTTTCTGCGCTTACTGCTCTTAATTCAGATTAGTGAATCCAGATTACCTCGATCCAGATCAACTGCAGGCAGAGGCGTCTGCGTTAAGTGGGAGAGATGGCGGCAAATGTAGTTGAAGGATAAATGCAGTGCAGACACTCAGGCCACGTCCCCATGCAATCCGTTTGGCGCTGTTTGGGTTCACATGGGCCAGGCACAGGACCGAGATTGAATCTCGGGCGCCCCAATGCCATTTGCCCTAACGCAGGCTGGGGGCTTGCTGGGGACGAATTCAGCCGTCCCCAAGAAAACCGCACCGGGATCGTGATTTTGCTTCCTTTCCCAGGCAAGCCGCTTGCTTGCCTCGAAAGGGGAGTAAAAGCAAGGGAGTAAGGGGTGCAGAGGCTTGAGTTTTCTCTCTTCTCCAGGCAGGCAACCTTATTTCCCCCTGGAAAAGAGAGAAATCTGAAGCCTCTGCACCCCCTCTTTCCAATCTGCTGACAGAAAGAGCTAGGCTTTACTGCCGAAGTAAAGGATCACACCACAGCTAGTTTACAATTAGGCAACATCTGGGCAGGCAGGGGGCGCTTGTAGGCTGTAAGTGAATGCTGTAAGTGCAGATGCACCTGCCCAGATGTTGCCTAATTGTAAACTACAGGCTGAAGTGCAAATTGGTCCCTGGATTATTGTGCCTTTAGCACAGATCTGATCTACATTACCACTAATCCCCTGCAGAGGCTCCTTGGCTGTGTTTACACTTGAACTTTAATCCAGCTTCAGTCCACTTTCAGAGTGAGAGAATACATCAGGCAAAGCAACAAGCAGTTTTCTTTCAGTGTTAAGTAACTCAGAAAATTCACCTTTGGGATCAATAATGTGGAAAGAAAATTACTGGCCACTTATGCTGATGTATTCTCTGACTCTGAAGGTGGACTGAAGCTGGATTAAACCTTAGGTTTGGCCACAGCCCTTTATCCAGATAACCCTGTAAATGCAGAAGGGGCCTTTGCTTGACTGCTGCAGGGTCAGTCCAATCAAACTGTTTGATATCTACCTGAGACTGAGACTGCAAGGAGTTCTAAGTCCAGTTAGTAGATTGTTGCTCATTAAGTTACACGTTTCACCAAACCTCCCGTGCAACTTGCAAAAGTCCAGCTAGGCAAGCCTGACATATCACATGCAAACTCCGGTGCAGAAATCCTACTGAAGGAGATATAAAAGGCCTGCTCACCTTGGTTCCAGGTAGCAATTGCCTTTGGCACAGTTTTCCTCCTTGTTGACAGCAGCCTCTGCAAATCCAGCTGCGCTGCAACTTGGGGGCAGTTTGAACTGGGTCTGCGGATTGTCAGGTGAGAAGTTTCACCAGTTCTGAAGGTGCTTTGTGACTTGTTGGAACGTTCAGGGCTCCAGGCTGCAAACAGGACAATGAATATATTCTTTAAAGAAAGGCCAGGAAACCCTCTTTGCCGCTTGCTGTCATGACCACCCCAATACTTCACAACACCCAAAGAAAAAAGGCCATTGAGCTGGGTGTGTGCGATTGCTCTTCAGGAAATCTGGTGAAACATTTAATCTGCTGCTGCTGCTGCTGCTTCAAACGCGCGTGTGGATTAACTTCATATTGTGTCTTTTCAGAGTTGCAGTTTTGCAATCTGTGAAATGCTGGGTCACGAGCAATCGCTGTTTGGTCTCTTTCTTTCAGCCTCCTGCCTCCCGCTTCCAAGGCTGAAGCAAAAGGCAGCACTGATAAAGAAAGAACAAGATAAAAAGCAAACTTCCAGCTGACAAACAGATGGAACAGAAAAGGAAGTTGAATCACCTTTTCTGTGCTATGTGTTTGTGTGTGTGTGTGTGTGTGTGCGCACACGCATTGTGTTCCCTCTGCCTTTAGATTGCTTCTTGCAGATGGATCTCCTCTGATTACAAGAAAAACATCCAGGGCCAGAGGCTCCGTTAATTCCCAGATAGGAAACAACCAAGAAATCCCAAGGTTACCTGCAAGATCTGGGGTCAAAAATATCCCACAAGACAGTGATGGCAGAAAACGACTTATACTTTGGTCCCAAGAAAAGTGGATGAATCACTTCAAGGGCTGAGTTCACACCTAAGTGTTAATCCAGCTTCAGTCCACTTTCAGAGTGAGATAATACAGCTATGTTCACTCTCAAGGTTTAATCGAGCTTAATTCCGCTTTCACCAGTGAGGGAATGCATCCGCAAAGTGGCCAGCTGTTTTCTTTCAGTGTTAAACAACTCAGAAAATTCACCTCTGGGATAGATGATGTGGAAAGGAAATTACTGGCCGCTTTGCTGATGTGTTCTCTCGCTCTGAAGGTGGAATGAAGCTGGATTAAACCTGAGGTGGGAGCACAGCCCGAGTCGTTGCCCATTCAGTAGCAGTAACCTTTATTTTATTTTATTTATTTATTTGCATTTTCGTCCAGTCATATACCCAAAGGTATCAGCGCAAATTATAGCAATAAAATGCAAAGTCTAAACTGAGCACACTAAAACAACAACAGAATGTGGGAAGGGGAAGCTGTTGACTCAGCAAAAGAGCAGGGTAAATAGGTGCATATGTCAACTATATGCAGTTGCTGTTGCTTGTTACTATTGGGTCAGGGCCAACTCTAGACATATCTATGGCCGCGTCCCCATGCAAGCCGTTTGGCTCTGATTGGGCACGCACGTGATCGGGTGTGGGTCCGGGATCGGATGTTGCCCATCCCTATGCCATTCCCAGCAATGCGGGTTGGATGTGGACTGGGTGCAGATACAGCCGCCCCCAGGCAAACCATGCCAAACTCCGGCACAGGGGAGCAGCGCCATCTCCTCTACGCCCCCCCAGGATGTTGTTCCTGAGAAGCAGAGGAAGATGCTCTTCTATCTGCATGCTAATCCTGGCCCTTCTCTGGCTTTCTCGCCAGCATTCCCCGTCCTGACCGCCACAAAGCCACCTCTGCCCAAATAACCCTCAGCTGTGGATGTCGCTGGCTACCAGGTTCTGGGCCACTGGCCGGCAATGAAAGCGGCAAGCCCAGGCTTCAGCTAAAGCAGCCTTCCTGGAACACACTTGCTCACAATACTCCCAGAAAGCAAAACTTCTTTTCCAGGATGTTCCTGCTTTTGCTAGACTAAACATTTTGCTATCTCAAGGTCCTTGGGCTTGGGCAACTCCAAAGGCCTACAAAGGCCAGATGGTTTCTGTGTCTTGGACCACAGTGGAAGAGGGACCCACGGACTTCTTTGGAGATTAGTCCCACTGAAAAACAGAAAGGAGGCGGTCAAGAGAGGAATGGAAACACTTTGCAACACTGTTGCCTCGTGCCTTTGAGGTCATGTTACCCTTCTTTTATGATTGGGATCATGGGGCCTGCTGAGCGAGAGTGAAATTCAGGGTTGGAGACGTTCTCCAACGTACAAGAGCAGAGGAAATTATCCAAACTACAGCGGCAGCGTTGCTATCAAAAGCACCATGCGCATGGTGTCAACAGAAGATAAGAAGGACAGCAATGAGGAGCACTTTTGGGGGCTGTGGTCACACCTAAGGTCTAATCCAGCTTCAATCCGCTTTCATAGTGAGAGAACACATCAGCAAAGTGGCCAGTAATTTTTTCCCCACATTATCCCTCCCAAAGGTGGATTTTCTAGTTATTTCTGAAAGAAAAGAGCTCCTCACTTTGCTGATGTGTTCTCTCGCTCGGAAAGTGAACTGAAGCTGGATTAAACCTTAAGTGTGGCTATAGGAGCACCAAGACAGACAACCTTATGGGGCTATGATTTTACGCAACAGCCAAGTCCAGGATTAGCTGCTTTGAACTTTTCTTCATGAAGAACCAGAGTTCAGTGCTCATGAACATGAGTAAAAACATGAACTTCTCTTACTAACCAAAGTGGTTAGTGGTCTGGAAAGCATGTCCTACAAGGAATGGTTGAAGGATCTAGGAATGTTTAGCCTACAGAAGAGAAGACTAAGTGGAGATATGATCATGGTATTCAGGTATCTGAAGGGCTGTCACAGTGCAGAGGGATCGTCCCTATTCTCACTTGCGCAAGATGGGAGGACTAGAAACAACGGGATGAAATTTCAAGGGAGTCAATACAGATTAGATATTAGGAAAACCTTCCTGACAGTGAGAGCGATCATTCAGTGGAATAGGTTGCCATGGGAGGTGGTGGGTTCTTCTTCACTAGAGGTCTTCAAGCAGAGGTCGGACCTACATCTGTCTGGGATGGTTTAGGAAGTCCTGCATTGAGCAGGGGGTTGGACTGTATGACCCCGGAGGTCCCTTCCAACTCTACGATTCTATGATTCTACTTAACGGAGAAGTGAAGTACACACTTCATACATATCACCAAACTGTAAGAAAAATGTCTTCAGACTTTGGGGCTGCTACAGTAAAGACAGTTCTTGACTGTTTCCCTTCTGCTCTGTTCTAGATTAGCTTCCCCTGACCTCCAGTTAGGGATTTTAAGAATGAAGAAAAACCAAAGAAAACTTTAACTCTGGAAGAAGGTCAAGAATGTAAGTGCAGAAGAATGCCCCTTCTCTGCCTTTTATGGAAGGAATGGAGGGGGAAGAGAAGGGATTAAAAATCGACAGATTAACTTAAAAAAAAAGGCAAGCAAAACATTTCCCCCCTTTCATTTCATTATGTAATATCTTCCTCCTCAATCCATATTGGCCTTTTAGTTATTCAAATATTTGTGAACTCTTTTTATCGGATTGGAAGAGAATATAATCTATTAAGCACATAATGCTTGAGTCATAATTCGCCAATGTAAATTGGCTACTGAGGACTTCTGGTAATATCTTTCTCAGTGGTTTCCTGAAGACTTCTGGAACAACATGTACACACAAGCACACACAACAGGTACCCACACCTGGCAATCACGACCCCCTAAAAAGGCCATTTCCTGTGTTTGGTTACCTTCCCCTTTGCCAACACTGTGGAAGGGGAACACAGGTTCCCCAGCTGTGTTGACATCATAGCCAAGTTATACGGGAAAGGGCATAGTGCCGGCATGCCACCACTTCAAGACTGGCACTTAAATGCACAGAAAGAAGTGTTCTGTGTTGGCACTGCTTCTTCTCCGTGTGGTGTGACTCCTATCTCATGTCGAGTGTGAACAATGGGCAGAATAAGCAGAAAAGTGTTCAGCTCTCCAGTGGTTCTTGCTTTTTCTGTCCCACTGGTCTCAATTGCTACAGCTAAGATTAAGGTGCCTTTCCTGGAGACACCGCAGCTGAACCTTAGGGCAAGGGAGAAGGTACATCCATTTATTGAAAGGCCTTTACTGCACATAGGGGTTTATCCAGATCAAGAAGCTGCTAAGAGCGCATCGTCTGCATGGGAGTAGAATAGATCTGGATAAAAAATGCGGTCTACATCCATGCTGTTCTAAAACCCATTCAATGCAGATCTCCCTACGTGTGGTTGATCCAGATCTAGCTAATCCGGTTCTAGTTAATACAGATTAACTGAGTTAAGTGCAGAAAGGGCCAAACACTGTGGTGCACAGATCATTCTAATGACCTGGTTTAAAGGCGCTTTTAGTAATTTATTAATTTATTTTAAAACCTGTCCTGCCTGTGCTTTTATTGCTATTTTTTGCGCTTTTTTCCCCGATTAACACATTAATACAGAGAAAACACCACACGGCGATTGGCCAAATGTGCAAAGCCAAGCACGTGTACGCCTGATCCTGAAGCCAATTTCTGGCCCAGGCATCCATTTTCCTCGTTCTCCAGTGGGTGACCCCAGCCGGGAGGTCCGGGGCACGGCTATTCAGCGCGCCAAGGTTTCTACGGCCGCAGCGTTCCGCCCCGCGACGTCTGCCTCATTATTTCCATCAGTGCCATCGGAGCAATTCAGCAGCTCTTCTGAGGCATCGAGCGGCCGGGGCCCGCCACAGCAAGGGATCCGAGGGCTGGCTGGGAAGATGAAAAATCAATACGACTCCTTGTGCCTTTCAAAAGCACTTCCGCGTAACAGGGTTCTGGCTGTTTCGCTCCCCTCTTCCCGCCTCGCGGAGGACCATTCACGTGGCGCTCATTTTGACCCGGCCAATTCTTTCTTATCAGTTCTGCAGGCTTCATAAGTACATAGAAATATCTCGATTGTTCCCGTATTGGCGGCTGCAGCGCTCGGCGGTGATGAGGAATTACAGAAGCGCCACCAATGTCCCCAGTTCAAAGGAGTCACTGACTAAATAAAGGGACGGCCGGCACTCTGTTGTTTCCAAACACCGCTGGGCAGACGCGCAAACTTCTGCCGGCTGATAAACTGGTACAGCTTTGTCAGTGTTGTTGATTAGGGTATGTTTTTGCTTTCTGGCATGTGACCTGCAGAGAACATTTAATCTACCTCTTGAAAAACCACTTCCCGCCCCTAAAGCCAGGGGACTGGAGGTGACATCTGTTTTACCCAGCAAGGAAACATGTGCTTTATTTGGGTTGAAACCAAGGGCCCAGCGGAGCCTTCCTCCAGGTGAAAATGCTACTGGACTTTTAGTAGATCAAAGATGGGCTGTTAAAGCTGGAGTTGCCCTCAAAGTCAAGCTTGGCACCCAGGAACAAAACAGGCACACCTATGCCCATTTTCATGGCCAATGTGGTTGGCGTGCTGGTGACTGAACTTATGATTTTTCCTTCTTCAGGATTATTGCGTTTTCCTTTGGTGCTGAGTCTTTTGGATGTCTTGTCCCCGATTTACTTAAAAAACATTTTTTTTTGTTATCTTTTACACACAATTTTAAAGAAAAGAAAAGGTGGTTAATATGGAAATAAGTGCCAAGCAGCACACACTAATCAACTGACTGCTTAGCAGAGTATCTAATTCTACGACTGTGGTCACACTTCAGGTTTAATCCAGCTTCAGTCCACCTTCAGGGTGGATTCCGCATGCAGCTTGGATTAGAGGCTTTCCACGCAGACACTCCAATACTTTCCATTTCTTCAGTCCCTCTTCAGGTCTTACTGCTCACACCTTTTCATTTTATTTGAGGAATTTCCACCCTCCATTTGGACTTGGAGTCCACAAATAAAACTGACAGAAATGAAAAGATGTGAGCAGTAAGACCTGAAGAGGGACTGAAGAAGGTTGAAAGGGAAGGTGTGACCACAGCCCCACTTGAGGCCTCTGCTTGCAAATGAAAGATGCAGAGACCATCTGAGTGCCATGACATCTTCTGATGCCTCTTTTTGGTGGAAACGTGGCAAGGCTGACAGGGTGAAGGGATTCTGATCTTCATCCATCCATGCTCTGGGCTGAGATTTTTATTTATTATTGCAGTGGACTACCTTTGGGTTAGGGAGCCGGTCTCCCATCTGGGAATACTGGGCTCCTCCATAAAGCCAGCTGGGTGACCTTGGGCTAGGGACAGTTCTCTTCTGAGCTCTCGCAGCCTCATCCACCTCATAGGGTGTCTGTTGTGGGGAGATGAATAGAAGATTTGTCAGCTGCTTTGAGTCCCCTTAAATGGGTGAAAAAAGTGGGGTAGAAAAGCCAACTCTTCTTCTTCTTCTTCTTCTTCTTCTTCTTCTTCTTCTTCTTCACCACTGTAAGTGGGGTGAACAAGGCTATTGCCTGGGCAAAAGGCAAATGTCATTCTAGGCAAGGCATTCTCCCTTGATATATAAGGAGCAGCGGACCACAACAAAACCTGGACAAAGGGCAGCAGAAAAAGGGCTGATTTTGGATCCATTCCAGCCTATGATTGGGCTTTGGACCACTCAGTGAGCCCGGTGACGCAAGGATATTATTGCTGACCACTGGTATTTAAGGAGGGAGTTCTTTGCCCTTAAAGAGAAAAGAAAAAGAATGGAATTTTTCTCTTTTTTATTGCAATTTTAAAAAATATTCATAACATTTATAACAAATATAACAAATTTCAGAACTAGCCATAATAATACAATAACAACAACTAAGAAACAATGGCCTGGCTTTTGATATTCATTCCTAATCAATATTTCAGCGGATTGTAACTTGGAGTGGTTCTATTTCTCTTTCTAGGGATATCATTTATGAAATGGTTCCATACTGTGTAAAAAGAAGGTACATCGTTAAGTCCCTTCACTTTTCTTAATTGGTATTCAATACCCGCTGGTGCTGCTGTATTGAAAAAGAATGGAATTTTAATCTCCGTATCAGCAACCAAAGGTTGAATGGTGATTCAGCATCGGACTTCAGAGCCAGGAATTTGTTTTATGGGCTGTGGTCACACCGAAGGTTTAATCCAGCCTCAGTCCACTTTCAGAGTGAGAAAATTACTAGCCACTTTACTATAAGGATGTGCACAAATTATTTGGCATATTTGGAATTCGGCCAAAGGTGTCCAAATTCCGAGATCATGCTCCGCACCTTTACCAACGTTAACTAGAAGCTTACCTGGCACGTCTAGGCAGAGGCCATTCACACCTCTTCTGTTGCTTCAGGCTCATCTGAGGTACTGTACAAGCGCGCTAGCACTTTGGACAACCATAAATGCAACTGGACATGGCAACAGCACTGACACACACAGTCGCAGAGGGTGCTGCAGCCAAAATGGGATGGCAGAGCTTCGGCTGTTGTTACCTAGCGGTTGCAAGCGTGAACGCTAGTTAATCTTGAGTGATTGCATCCTTTCCCAGCCAATGGATGGGAAGGGAAGTGCAAACACAGTCCAGGTTCTTATTGTGAGATATAATCTGGAATAAGGTGCAGTGCAGAAAGGCCCCTGGAGTGGCATGTGTGAAGGGGGAAGAGAGATAGGACTCACACCCCGGGCCATGGGGCGCATTGGGGTCCTGTCCCTTTGCATGTATGGCCAGGCCTCTGAGCAAGAAAGACGTTCAAGAGCAGAAAGAAAACACCAAGGCAGGGAAGGGAAGGCTGGGAGGAAAAGGTAGAAGGCGAGGGCATCTCGTGATCAGCAAAACATTTCAAGGCTAAGAAGCTGCAGACTTTGCTCTGTTTTGGGGAGGGAACGAGATGCCCCAGTGCACACAGCATCACCATGCTGTTTTCAAACTAGGAGGTCAGGATGATCGGTCCCTATTCCAGACTGGGAAAACACTCAGCTTGTTTCTTCTGACGTCTAAAGTATATGGGGGCTACTGATTGGGCTCTGATCTTTCCTGACCTGGAGCCAATGCATACTTCGTCCTTGTTCATTTTGTTGGTGGACTTTCCCTTCAGGAAAGTCCAAATGGAAGGTGGAAAGCCCACCAAGGTCGTGTCCCCATGCACTATATATTCCAAATCGAATCCAAATTCGGTAAGGACCATCCCCATGGAAAGCCCTCTTGCTGGACTTTATGTGGACCAAATTGCCCAAATCCATGCTAAATTTAGTCCCGTAGGAAACTGTTCTCACCACGGTTTGGGAGCCAAGTCCACATCATTTTGGGAGCTGAGTCCATGCATGGGGACGGTCCTGGGCTATTTGGAGATTGACTCTGGCATCATTAGGAGGTGGGGTTTCATGCCATTCCTTTCCTGTGCATTGGCGATCACAACTGCTAGGGCATTTTTGACAATAAATGGCGATTGAACATAAACGAGTCTCTTTCCGCAGCCATTATTCCACCTCCCTTCCCTGATTGCCAAGACAGGCGAACGTGCAAGACAAAACAGCAGCTTCTGAAATGTGCATAAAATTAACAGGGAAAGATCCAATTGCTGTCTCATGAGTCTCTTTCTGCGACCATTATTCCACCCATTATTTGGACTAAACAGAGTGCATGGGGACGCAGCCCAATTAAAGTGGCCAGAAATGCATCGGTGTGAGCAGTCAGGCTTGAAGATGGACTGAAGAAGGTTTAAAATGAAGGTGTAACCAGGGCCCAAGTGTTCTTAGTGGGAATTTCACCTGCACTTTCTTGAAACCTGGAGAAATTCCCAGTTCTTAGTGTTGGCACATGCTTGGCTCAGCTGGTGAAATCCTCTCGCAGACACACTAGCGCTCCCCCTCCCCACCAGTCACAGGAGTCCTTTGTATCATGGAATTGCTGATGCCAAATTTGGATTTCCAACCTCAGAAGTGACCCTGTCCTATTTTGGGTAACAGAACGGGAAGAAAGGTAATCATCCATTTCTCTCCATCTCCTGCGTCTTACATAACCTTTCCTGTCAAATGATTCCACCCGAAATAATGCTTGTTAATCAACCTGCCCCAGTGTCCGACTGACTTTCCCGTCGGAAACACTTTGCTAATGGCCGCGGTGAAGCCTTCTTTTTGGCAGGTTTGCCCTCTGGAGGGTGCCAGGGCCTGGGATTAGGGTATGGAGTTGGCCGACACGCTGGAAAATGCTTGTAGGAGATAGCGGCAAATTATGCAGCCACGCGGACCAGTGTTGGTCATGTTCTTGAAGGCTTGCAAAAAGTTTGGCTGTTGGGATTTAATCCTGTTCTCTTTTTTTCTTTTTCGTATTGGATACACATCCGTTAGTATTGGATATGTATCTATTCGTATTGGGTATGCATCCATTTCTATTGGACAGGTATTTGTTCGTATTCGATAGGTATCTGTTTGTATTGAATACGTATCCATTCGTATACATATCTGATGCATATCTCCAGTGTAACACGTGTCCGAACTATTTGCATGAATGTTATTGTATGAATGTTGTAACATTTGATTCGTGTACAAACGTCCAGATTCGTCCGAATAACCTATGTCAGAAATATTTGTGCGCGTCCCTAGGGTGGAGTCTAAGGAGGCGTGGCCTGTCCAGCATGCAGATCTCTCTACCAGCCAATGGAGACTCGTCTCTTTGCTACCCAACCTCCAACACTGTACCTTGAAACGGGGATGGCTTCCTGTGTTCTTTTGCCGGATCCAACTTCTTCTTGGTAGCCGATCCTGCCGTCACTTAAAGGCAAGAGAGCAGCGTGTTCCACCTGATGAAAAAACAAAGCCTCATTGTTCAAAGATGTGTCATCAAAGATGAATACAAAAACCAAACTTCATTATATTTGAGAAGCAACAAGCGCTGTGTAACAACATTAAACCCATAACAATGATTATGAACAAAAAACTCTCTCTCCCTGGAGGCAGCTCAGGGCAGATCCTCCCCCCCCCCCTTGTTCTTTATTGCATCTGAATACCAAAACTCAAGATCAAAGAGACCAAAGTTTCACTCCAGGTACAACAGTTCAAAGGCACAACCTGGCGACAAGGAAGAGAGCAAATTGTTTCAGGTGTCTCTCCAGGAGGGTTTGGAGATTCTTGGACCGCAGTTTGAGCAGGGCATGAAGAAATAATACAAGATAAAATAAGCCTGGTTGGTGGGACACTGGATAAATATATGCCAGTAATCTGATGCAACAGCTAAGAAACCCAACAGGGCCATGTTGGGCTGCCTTAGCAGAAGGAGTGCATTTGGGTTGCGGGAGGTACTGGCTGTGGCCAGGGCTGGTTAGACCAAAGTTGGGACACTGTGCCCTGTTTCATGCACTGGGAAGTGGATAACATGGATCAATTGAGAGAGGCAGTCAGGATGCCAGAGCCAGAGAACACATCAGCAAAGCGAAAAGTGGTTGTCTTTCAGTGCAAACTAACTCGGAAAATTCACCTTTGGGATGGATAACGTTTGGAAAAAATTACAGGCCACTTTACTGATGTGAAGGGGAGCCCTGTTGGACCAGGCCACGGCCCTTGGAGTTCAGCATCCCATTTCACATACTGGCCCACCAGTTTCCTATGGGCATCTCAAGCAGAGGACGAGGCTTCCTGTTCCCAAAGCTTCTCAGTGGCTTGGAGGAGGGAACTCTACAATCCTGATAGCCACAGCAGGGGACGGAGGGACAGGAAGCCTTGTCTTCTGCTTGTTGATTACCTTTGTTGCCAGAAAGATGCACCAGGACACAGAATAGCAAGGCAGCCGCCTGCTTCCTCCTCCATTGGGCCCTGGGTGAATAGACAGCGAGGGCCTCTTTCCTTTTGCTTTGCTCTCCAGCCTGAGCAATTAGCGGAATGATTTCCTCCCTTTGCTATTTCAGAGCAGTTTAGGCTTCAATTAAGAACTGGCAAGGGGAAGGATGGAAAGTGGGTGGGTGGGGGAGCAAAAAACCCCACACCGAGAGGTTGTGCGTAGAAGACAATTAAAGGCCTCCGGAACAGAACAGACGGCGCTGCTGTCCGCTTCCATCTACTTTGGGGATGGGCCAGTGGGGGGAGCCGAATCAACAGGCAAGGGATGAAATGGTTGCAGGGACTGAATAAGGAGAAGGGCTTGGGCATTTTGTAAAAGAAGGGAGTGGGCAGGGAAGGACCAGGCCTGTTTCCTGAGCTTTGGTCCACAGGAAACGGTTGTGTGCGCTCTGGTCCATGGTGCAAATCGGACACGTGGAGCACTCAGCTGCAGACCCCCAGGTTTCATCTGCAGGACAGATGGTCTAAGTCTTCCATGGGTGCCCTCACAGAGTTCCCAGGGATTGGCCTCAACTCACTGCATGGAGCAAGAGAACAACTACCCTCTCAAAGGCAGTGGATTCCAGCTCACACCAGCCCATGGATAGCAGGGGCTGGGAAGAAGAAGAAGAAGAAGAAGAAGAAGAAGAAGAAGAAGAAGAGTTGGCTTTTCTACCCCACTTTGCCCGCCCATTTAAGGGGACTCAAAGCAGCTGACAAACCTTCTGTTCTTCTCCCCACCTCAGACACCCTTAGAGGTGGGTGGGGCTGTGAGAGCTCAGAAGAGAGCTGTGACTAGCCCGAGGTCAACCCAGCTGGCTTCATGAGGGAGGGTGGAATCAAACGCGCTATTCCCAGATAACAGTCCGGCTCCCTAACCACTAGACCAAACTGGCTCACAGGTGATGTGCGCCACAACCCACCCCTTCAAAGCAAAAGACTCCTGGGTGCCCTTAGCAAAATGGAGCATCTCAGGAAGCCAGCTTTTCACTTTGCAAATTACAGGCTTTTTGTTTATTTGTTTTGCAATCTGCATCTTCATCCACGCAGCCCAGGCTGAGAGAGTCTGCCTTGGCTTTGAATGAGCCCAATTGAATTGCCAAGGGCCCATCACGCCCACCTGGAGTGCCCTCCCTGCAATTTCAGCAAAGTGGCTTCTGCTCCGCTCTTCCCTCTGTTCCCCTGGACGCCATGTACCTTGGCTGTTCACGTACGTGGTCTTTGGCTTGCCGCGGGAACATAATCCCCCCACCCCAGCCTGTGCTATCACCACATGGAAGACAGGGCACCCGGAGTGCTCCTCTTCATGTCCCCGGGGAATCCAGGGAGTGGTACAAGAGCCAGCCTGAGCTTTTGACCTTTAGGAAGATAAGAAACGTTCTGTTTTGCAGCCCCCCCACCCCCCGGGAAAAACAAGGACCATAAAAACACCAGCCATAAGGGCCCACAAAAGGGTCTCTCCTTGTGTGTCTGGGTGTGAACTGTGGACCAAGGGCAAATAATAGGAGCAGGATGGACAAAACAAGCAACTACACAGTTTTGTCTCGCCTCGGGGAGGCTGGAAAGGATCCCAGACACAATGAAAAAGGAAGGAGGAGAAGAAGAAGAAGAAGAAGAAGAGTTGGCTTTTCTACCCTGCTTTTCTCACCCATTTAAGGGGACTCAAAGCGGCTCACAAAGCTTTTATGTCCTTCTCCCCACACCAGAAACCCTGTGAGGTAGGTGGGGCTGTGAGAGCTCAGAGGAGAGTTGTGACTAGCCCAAGGTCACCCAGCTAGCTTCATGAGGGAGGGCAGAATTGAACCCGGTATTCCAAGATAAGAGTCCGGCTCCCTAAGCACTAGACCGAACTGGCTCACAAGAGGGAAATAAAGGTGCAGTGTGGTTGCAGAAATGAGAGACATTGCATGATTTTGGAATATATCTGATGGCACCTGAGTGTGTGTGTGAGAGAGAGAGAGAGAGAGATCCAATTATCTGACAGAAAATGGACTGACAAAGGAGCCTGAAATGGCTATGATAGGAACTTATGGGTGTAAATCACAGTGTAATAAAAAAGCTTGAATGGACGCTCCTAAGAAAGAAAGAAAGAAAGAAAGAAAGAAAGAAAGAAAGAAAGAAAGAAAGAAAGAAAGAAAGAAAGAAAGAAAGAAAGAAAGAAAGAAAAACAAAGTGGCCAGTCGTTTTCTTTCCACATTATCTACCCCAAAGGTGAATTTTCTGAGTTATTTCACACTGAAAGAAAACACCTTGTCACTTTGCTGATGTCTTCTCTCACACTGAAAGTGGATTGAAGCCGGATTAAACCTTAGGTGTGACCACAGCCCATGTGTCCTAGCGGAAAAGCAACACTTGCCTCGTGCTACCTAGCCGGTCCCATCCTGCTCCTTCCAGATCAAGTACAGGAAGGATCATTACAGAGTTTCCTTGGAGAGAAGGCCAGGAGAGGCAATTAAGGAGCTCTGGTACCAGATGGAGCCCCCAGCAGCAGGTGCGCACCCCTCTCCTTTGCCCTCCACTTTCTGCTGGCGAGCTCTTCCCAACCGGAGCTTAGCGCAACCCTCAGCACACACACACCCCGTCCCGCTGCCCTGCCAGGACCATGTGAGCCGACGCTAATAGTGAAAGATGCAAATTCCCCCTGGTCGCAGAGGGAGGGAACATAAGCTAATGGCTGTTTGTAACAGGGCTGCGCTGTCAGGTTCTCCGAACATGGGAACACGCATGCCCGCTTCCAGGGGAGAACGGTCCTCAGGAGGACTCCAATGTTCTCTGCCTGGCCCCTTGTTACTTCCCATTCCCGGGTCCAAACTCCTTGATGAGATGCATGCTCGGGAGCTCTGAATACCGATTAAGGCCGATTCCCCACGTGCGCAGCCACGCACAGGAGTCTCAACCAGCATCACGTGCCCGGGGGAAATGCAGCATGTGCGCCTGCCGCCTGGGGACACCGTGACTTGTGGCGGACCGGGGCTCAGGGTGGTTGGTCTGCAATGGCTGGTAAAGTTGGAGTCGCGGAAGCCAGGATGGTTGATCAATACCTGGGTTTATCTAGGCTCTCCTCAGAAGACCTCCATAGGTGTCTGGGGGCTAATTTGCAACCATGTCCATGCAAATGAATGCCCTAGCAGAATGACAGGTCCCCATGCACATTTGGTCTGGTACCAAAATCGGGATCGGCAAGGGACGTCCCCATGCATTTTAGATTTAGTCCGATTTCCGGTGTGCCAAACCAGGGCCAAATTTGGTGCCCGAAAAAACAAGAGTGGGCATGGTTTTGGTGATTTGGTCCGAGCCGAGCCTGTGCATGGGGACGGTCCCGGACTTCACGATCTCGGCTGACAGGAAAGAGGCTTGAGTTTACAAAGCCAAGTCTCTTTCCTGTCAGCGAAGATTGGAACAGGGAATGCAGAGGCTTGAGTTTTCTCCCTTTTCCAGGGAGGCAACCTTATTTGCCCCCCTGGAAAAGGGAGAAAACTCAAGCCTCTACACCCACTTACTCCCTTTCCCTGGGAAAGCGAGTAAGCAAGCCTGTCAGCCGGGATTGTGAACAGGGAGTTCACAGGTCCTGGTGTGGTATGCATGGGGATGGCTGAATCCGCCCCCAGCCTGCCCTCAGCCCACGTTACTGGGAATAGCATGGGGCCTTCCAAAGTCCGCACTAGCATCCTATAGCAAGGCCCTGTGATGCTGCCATGCCTGCTGTGTCTGGCAGTTCCCTTTATAATGGACAAAGGCCATGTCCTCATGCACGTTTGAAGTGGTTCTGAACGCAGGATTGGCAAAGGGCCAATAAAGTTGCCTCCCTGGAAAAGAGAGAAAACTGAAGCCTCTGCACCCCCTTACTCCCTTGCTTTTACTCCCCTTTCAGGGCAAGCAAGCAGCTTGCCAGGGAAAGGGAGCAAAATCACAATGCTGGCGTGGTTTGCTTGGGGATGGCTGAATCCGCCCCCAGCCCGCATTAGGGCGAATGGCATGGGGATGCCAGAGATTCGATCTCGGTCCCGCACCCGGTCCCATGCGACCCCAATTGGCGCCCAGACAGCGCCGAATGGCTTGCACAGGGGCAACGATGCACAATATTACCCCAAATGTCTGTGTCTGCATGTTGGAGTAGCATGCAACACCCTCCTTCCCACCAGACCACAAGTCTCCTACTTCAGGAAAGGGAATTGGGTTGTTGTGTAAACCACGTGAAACCCAGTGCAGAGCTTTGACTGCGGCTGCTCACGACGTGGACCCCAGAGGGGACCTCCAAAATGGCACTTTCCAGCTTTCCAGAGACTGGTTCCCAGCAGCTCCCTCCCAAATTGCACCCCTCTCTCTAGCCCTTCCCATTTTCTGCACACACTTCAGAGACCTTCTGCAACGGCAGATATTGATCTGCCTTTCCTCCTCTTTTCAGAAAGAGCTCGTGCTGTTCTTCTTGTCTATCATTTGTACATCACGTTTCAGGAGCCGCAGCCTTTTCCCTCCTTTTGCCTTATCGAGTAACCCAACCTGTTCCCCAGTCTGTCCTTGCATCCAGTTACCAGCGTCATCTTTAATTGCTTTCCACGGAACCTTCATGTTCTGTCACTGGGTCATGCACGGCCCTTTTGTGGTGGGCAGACGTGTCTCAGGAAGCCGCCCTGGACGGCAAGCCCATGGTCATTTGCAAGCACGGATCTGTGGGCTTATGGTTCGGCCCTGGGAATTGATACAGTTCAAGGGCAGATTCTGGTAAGCACTGGAAGACACTATTTGGGGGCCTTTCCTTGCTATTTGGGACTCTTGACCTCCTTTTCTGCAAAACTAAGCTCCCAGGGAAGATGAGAAATCACTGAAGCCTGTCTATGTACAGATGAAACGCCCCAAACAGGAGCAGATCTTTGTCAGTCCCAAGCTCTGTGTGTGTGTGTGTTTATACACTCATTTCCTGTTTGCATCTTTCTTGGGAAAGGGGAAAAAAAGTGGCGGCAAATATCACCCCTCCGCACAGCGTGTTTTGACGTGCTGCTGCCCCAGATATATTTCTGCCTGTTGGGAGCTGGCAGAGTCAATGCCGCCCGTCCAGAGACAAGCCCAAGTCCCTGTCTGGGGGCGTGAAAAGTCATGCCAGCAACAACGTCACACCCGTTCCCTGGCCTGAGATGCTGAATCGACATGACGTGCAAAGCCATCTTGCTGTCCAGATTCCACATTCCTCTGGTCCCATAAGAGTCAGAAAGGAAAAGAAAAGCAGCAAAAGGAAAAGAAAGAAGAAAGAAGAAACAGACTCGCTCCAGAAATCTCCTTTCAGCCTCTCCGGCTCCTGAAGCTTTAACAAACAACAGCTTTCTGACATTTCCATTGGATAAAGAAACCATAAACAGCTGGATAAACAGCCAGGGCTGTTCAAAGCCACAATTCAAGCAAGTGAAAAACACCACCAGCCTTTATTAGGGCTGCATCCAGACATCCGTTACTTATTCCGCTATATTTGGATATTCCAGAATGAAGTATGGAAGTGAAAGGAGAGCATTTTTTGCGCTACCAGCTGAAATGCTTCTATCTGCTTGTAGGTCTGGCCCAACAGACCTTCAGGTACGGGGCGGGATAGAAATGTAAAAAATAAATAATAACTAAAATAATAAATATGATATCTCTGTGACCACAATTGCCCACTGGGATAACCCCTCCCCGAAGCAATCCAGCTGTGATCAGAGGCCGATTTGCAATTAGCCTCGTAGTTTGAGATATGTGAACATCTGGGCAGGTGTGTCTGCACTTGTAGAAAGCGTTTACAACCTACTGCAAACTAGTGGTGCGTGCAACCTAACCTTCACCAATCACGACTGCAAACTGACCTATCGTGTCCCGCAGTGAGCATTCACGCCATTTCCAGTGCAAAAGGGTCATCTGAGGTGCTGTGCAAGCGCACTGGCATCTCAGATGATTCTTGGCACAACTTCGCGTATACATAGCGTCATTGTTGCCGGAGCCTTAGCGCTGGTGCAGTCGCGCAGGGCACCACAATCAAAATGGTGGCACCCTGGCAGGGGTCGGATGTGCGCCCGGACAGAGGTAAGTGTCGGGGCGTGTGGGGGTTAAGCTGCTGTGTGCTAGCAGTTTCTAGTGCGAACGCTAGTTCACGTCGTCTGCACTTTTACTGTCCGATGAATGTTATTTTGCATTCTGCCCAGAAGCATTTGGATCATCCTTGGGGAGGCGGATTCACATCATTTCCAGGTGTGGTGTGGTGAGTGGGCGCAGCTGCATGACTGAGGATCTGTAATCATGTGCGGATTGACCGTTTGCACTAAAACCACCGCTTGCCAGGTAGAGAGTGCAGAGCTTGCAGTGCAAATGGCTGCCACCGCGCTCCATCCTTACCTGGCAAGTGCAAACACACCCGAGATGTCTGGTTTCATGGGCAAGACACAAACGGCTGCTGCACGAGTGTGAAGTGGTGAGAGGAACTTTCTCGACTGAAAAATCTGCCCAACAGTGGATCTGTGAGCAAAACACCAGCAAACTGGATGGTAGTGGGGGGAATAATAACAAAACAAGTTCTACAGCCTTGTATGTTTCAGGGAGGGGGCTGTTTTTCACCTCTCCTCTTTCTCTGGATGAGTTCCAGTCTTGGCCACCTTTTTTCCAGCCGACGGCCAGTGGTCCCAAAATAGCAACTTCAGCGGTGCTTCCGTCAGCTGAAGCCTGCCTCTGAGTGAGCCAAAGGTTCATTATCTGGAAGGAACAATTAGACATTGCCAATTACTTTAGCGGCTCCGGAGAGGCACCGGAACGGACCAGCCAGTACCCTGGTATAATCCAGCTGAGCATGGAGTAGCAAATGTTCCCGGCTTTGCTATGATCTGTGTTTATCATTCAAAAGGCACCACTTGACCGCTGCTGTGCTGTCTTTTCAAAGCGCTGTAGACTTTGGGGGTGGAAGGAACAGAACGCTACATCTCAGGTCAGCCTGCTTGGCTTGACTTCTGCAAGGCTTTTTCTATAGGAGGGGGAGGAGGGGGAGGATTCCTCAAACACCTGTGTGCCTATCTGGAACCCAGCAGGGACAGGAGCAGCTGGACCATTCAGAGTTCTGTTCTGTTCCAACAGCCCTAGGGAGTGTCCTAAAATTGTAGAATATCTAAAATAATAATCATATTTTTCAACTGCATGCAAGAAAGACACCTAAGCAAGGCTACCCTAGCCATAGTGATGGGGTTTATCCCTCTGAAAGCCATTTTGCCCAGGATTTATTTATTCACCTTTCAGTCCAATGGATGGGAAACCAAGTTCAGAAATCCCCTCTGTCTCCGGCCTTGAAAATGTATGTTTCCTGCCCATCCTCCAGCCTTCTGCTTGTCCTTTTCCTGAAGGGGCAAAGATCTGCTTGAGAATGTTTAGAAAAAGCTCAGAGCTTGTTTTCCAGGAAAATGTTATTCAGGTTTGCAATTCAAGCCCAGAGGGCACCTCATTCCAAACATGGTTTAATGTCCCCGTTCCAAAACATCTTTCTTGCATTAGCAGCTAATTATTAAACCCCCCTTAGAAAAGAATTACCTGGCATGGACTGTAGAGCACCAGGGTTTTCAAAGAGTTCAGCCACCTCACTCTTTGTACCGTCAAGAAACTGGTACCAACCCCATGAGAAGTTCACCAGGGCCATGGTCACACCTTGCTGAAATAGTCCGTCTTATTAAGAAGCTGGACTGAAAACGCACGCACTCTGACCGCACGCAATATGTGACAATCCTCTGGGCTTGAATTGCACTCCGTTCTGAATCCAGATTAAAATAGTCAAGTGGGGATGTGGCCTATGATTCAATGATCCAGTTCAGCCCCCTTGAGTCCTCTTCCCGGTCACACCCAAAGAATGAAAACAGATGGACACTCTATAACAGCTTGAGAACTGTAAAATCAGGACTCAGGAAAGTCCGACTGAAGGGAGGAAAGTCCACAAATAAAGCGGGTTGGGCTAAAATGGTGTGAGCAGTGAGGTTCAAAGATGGACTAAAGAAGGATGAAAGTGAAGGTGAGACCACAGCCCAGGTTCAGCACCTCAGATCCTAGGCAAAAATCCTCCCTTGTTTGGGAGATTTTGCTGCAGAAGTTGAATCTCTATAAATGCAGAATAATTTCATGTCTGGCTATTCTGGGTCACCCTCTACAGTTCCTGAGCAAGCTAAACAGACTCAGCGCAACTTTTATTCCAGGTCTTTCGCCAAGACACCAAATTGATTCTGCAAACTGATTGAAGACACTTGTTGACACTTGTTCTGTAATTGGGTCAATTAAAAGATGAGCAACAGTTTGGGAATAAAAAAGACTTTGTCCCCGTTTCTGCGCTGTCTGGTAAATAGCCACCGAAAGTACATTCTTTGATCTCTGTCTCCCCATGTTTGAATGGTAAGGTTTTCTATCGAATTCAGAGCAATGGTGAGATTGGTTTTCCAGTGGCACTTGAAAAGAAATGCTGCACATCTTCAAAGACGCATCTGTTTGACCCACTTTCCCAAATAAAAACAGTTTTACTGGGCTTACTGAAAGCAACATCGACAAAACTACACAAGTTTTTGTCTATTGTGCTTCTTCTAACAATCGCAGGACAATAGGAGGCCTGTTTTGTAGCCAATTCCTGAATTGAGAAAACTCAAATCTATTTAATTGCTACCTTCGCTTCTAGGGTAGATTGCATTATTGGGTCACATCTTTTCCTGTGCCTCCTTCTGAATCAAGACACATGGGTTTTTTCCCCCCCCACTAGTACTAAGTACCCATCAAATACCCATTAGGGACCCATTAAGGACCCATTAGGCTCAGAGCAAGGAGACCTCATTTCCACTGCAGACCCCATTAGAGCCACATTTGTTTCCACCAGTTCTAGTGAAATCTGGATTGAATGGGTTCTTCAGGTCCTATAATCTGGATTTCCTGTAGACCCCATTAAAGGGGTCTACAATGGGGTATTCAAGCATCAAATCCAGATTATATGGAGTGTGTTTCCATGCGATCAGGCAATGGGGTCTAGGGGAGCTCTTGGGAGCTGCACCCATGAAGGGGGGGGGGTTGCCCCCAAACCCAAAGCTCCAAAGCCTGCGCACAATCTCCGAAGCTGGCTCCAAAGAATAGCACAGGCTCCGAAGAGGATCCCACATGAGAGCAATGCCAATCCTATGGCCCTTTGTCAAAGGCTTCAGAGGATCTTGGAAGTTTGTGGCAGATCACTCCGGAGAATCTCTGGAGCTTATGACAAAGCTCCGGAGAAACAGGGTGAACACACCCTGTTTGATCATGGTTTGAAGGAGTTCGGAGTTCATACCAGATCTTAACTTGCTTGGGACATTGTGAAAGGCCCTCTTGCTGAAAACAGACACAGGCAGGCCCACACCTCTGGAGGAATAGGTATAGTGAGGGCATGTTCATGAGTACTTGCAGTTTGTTAGATGGAATCTGGTTGGGCTCCCCTTTCAACTCCTCTTTCAAAATTAACACGGAGAGTTGAAGCCTGCCGCGCAACACCAGAGGAAACGCCACATGCTGTTAATTCTAAACGTGCCAGTAGCAACTTGAGAAAGTGTATCTTCCAGCTCCAAAGGTACCCCGGGATAGGGTGGTCCCTGTCCAGACTGCTGTGCCCTTCTCCATGTCGCGTGCCTCTGCATCTAGCCCAGCCAACCAGAAATACCAGCATTGTAGGAGAATCCACATATCCATTGTTTGCTTCAGGACTCAGGCTGTGTTCACACCTAAGCTTAAACCCACTTTCAGTCCACTTTCAGAATGAGAGAACACAACAGCAAACTGACCAATCACTTTCTTTCCACAATATCTACAAGATTTTCTGAGTAACATAATGCCAGAAAAACAGCTTCTAACTTAACTGATGTATTCTCCCATTCTGAAAGTGGACTGAAGCTGGATTAAAACCTAGGTGTGAACACAGCCTGAGCCCAAGCCCAGCTCCTGTTAAGCCTCACCACCAGCCTTTGAGGTCCTTGAAGCTTAAGGTACAGTGTTCCAACCTCTCCCAGCTCTGTTGAGGTCTAAAGCTACATGACTGAGTTTGATATTTGTCTTCAGGGCAGGGACCTTAGTTTTAAATAAAATTGCAAAACAAACAGACAAAAAGCACCAGTCTGAAGGAGATGTTGCTCAAGAATATGGAAATGTTGAAAAATAAACCATCTCTGATTCAGTGAGCTTACTAGCCTAACCAACTGACTCAAGCGCGTGCCTGTTTTCACAGTGCTGTTACAATTTGTAATTTTAAAAATACCTGGGGAAAGGTGGGGAAGGAAACTAGGGATGGAGAATGGGCTGAACTGGGACAGGGAAAAACCTACAAGAATACTATCCTTTTGTTGTTGTTGTTGGTTGCCTAAAGGAAACAAGTGGCTGCAGAAGAGGCTAACATGTACTAGCTTTCACACTAGGGCGGTGATGGCCAACCTATGACACGCGTGTCACAAGTGACACACCAAGCCCTTTTGGGTGACACACATGGCCACCCTGGCACCTGGGCGTGTAGTGCTTGCTTGTTCTTGAAGTGTACGAAATACCAACTTTCAACTGAAGATTTAGCAACAAAAGTCACTAATGTAAAGAATTATTTGTTTTGGCTTTTAATAGAATTGGGGTACTCTTGCTACCGCCACCTGTCCACATGAAAAGGAACTCAGCCTGGCCCAAAAAATGTATGGCCTGTTGTAGCAGAGCTTCTCTTATGTTCTTACATTCTTAAAGAAGCAAAATAAAATGTAAAATTTAATTTAGGAAGGTTGCAGTGGTTATCATTCCCAATGAAAGCAAGCAGGAAAGCTGTGCTTCTAGATGTAAACTAGCGCTTAGACTTTTCTACCCCTGGAGAGAGCTGAACGCATCCACAGATGGAAAGAGCCTAACTGCTTAACTGCCACTTATAAAGCCAACTTGAAAGCTTTCTAAGGCATACAAACAGACACAGCTAACAGTCTGGGCCAACAAATTCCATACCATAAATTAATTGCATGTGGCATTGAGAAAAGTTGTTTTTATCTGCCCCAAAACTGCCAGTTGGCTTAGCCAAATGACCCCTGGCTCCACTTACCTTGCAATGTGAAAACCCTATCCGCCTAATTTCCTCCCCATCTAACGCGCAAAAGGCTTCATCCAGCTGCCAGAAACAACCCATGCGCTTGCCAGTTGAAGGGACAGATTTCGGTTTAGAACCTTGGGCCGGGGGGGGGGGGGAGGGAGGGAGGTTGTTTGTTTCGCTTTATTTCATTTTTCTGCTTTGAAAAGATCAAAGTTGACATATTGTGAAAACGCTTTTTAAGAAAGGCACAAACAAGGCAAGAGGCTTCATTTGGCTGGTGATGAGAGCTGGCCTCTTTTGGCCAATGAAAGTGCTTTAGGATACTTTTGGCAAGCCAAAAAAGGAAAGGGAGGGGAGGCAGGGTTTCTGTGCTTTTAACAGCTGTGCAAGACACGGAATTCCAGGCCCATCTTTGGCCTCTTAGGGCGTGTTCCCATGCACGTTTGGTCTGGTACCAAAATTGGGTTCGGCAAGGGGTACCCGACAGCTGCAAGGAACCCTGAGTGATGGTCAAAAAAGTCCAGGTTAAAACCTAGAGGTTTTTTTTTCCCAGTTGGAACATAGCCCAAGAGCAGGACAAATGTGTGCTAGAAAGCTCTCTTGTGAAGCTCTTTGGACACTGAGATGAGGTGGGTCACTGCTGGGCTAGGGCCAATCTAGTGGGACATTCCTGGTGCCCTTTTTCCTGCCCTCCAGAAGCATTCGCAAAGAACAAATCTGAAGAATGCAATTACCCAAGACTGGTCAATCCTGGCAGCAGATACTGCCAACCGATCACAGGGGGTTATTGTTGCTCTGATAGAACAAGATAGCACCTTTGCTCTGTGGAAGCCCATCAAGGACCTTCAAAGACCCCAACAGCAAGGGCTGGCTGAGTAACAGGGCAACCTGTGAGCTGACCAGTGTGGCAGACTAAATGCTGCGAGGTTTCCAGTCAGGTCACTTTTTGTGCTCACCAGGAAACAGCCCTAGAAATCAGCCATGTTGGGTCAGGTGCTGAAATGGGTCAGCCCAGAAAGTCACCTCCTCTCTCCTCCTTGACCTTGTATGGGGTGGGGATGGAAGGAGGCAGCTTAGGGGCATGTCAGCCCCTGTATGCCATCAATCCAGGCTCTCAGGTAGTTCGAATCCCAGGGAGGTGAGTATCGCTCATGAGCCACCTGGGGCCGAGTTTTCAGTTGCACTTAGTTAACATTAGGTTGCTTTTGGTGCACAGCTTTGCGCAGCACCGCTAGTTTGCAATAGGTTAACATCTGGGCAGGTAGGGGGCGTTTCTAGGCTTTAAGCGCTTCCCACAAGTGCAGGTGCACCTGCCCAGATGTTCGCCTCTCGCAAACTACGAGCCCAAGTGTGAACTGGCCTTTGCTTGAGAACCAGCCTTGGAACAGGACAAAAATAGGTGCAGCGTTCCCCCCTCCCTCGCCATTAATATGGCTGAACTTTGTAGGTATAAATGATTGTTTTTGCATTAAACTATTGGCTGATCTGCATCGGCCTATTTTCCACCCGTAAGATTCCCTGTGCTATTTTTAGCCAGTTAGCTGTTCAATGCACCATACCCAGAGCACTCATAATAGGGTTTCAGTATAGGGTATAAATAGCAGCTGCTTGTTAATATTTATTTAAGCAAAACGGGAAGCAGATAGTCTTAACATTGCCGGTAATTTGCTGTTAATTGGCCTTTGCCAGGCCTTGTTTGGGATTAAATCTCATAAAAGACAGAAAAAAGGCAGAGGTGAGCAGAGGTTGTGTGAACGCCTGCTCTTTTGTATTTTTATCTGAAACTATTTCTAGTCTCCCCCTTATTTCGAGTTGTGCCTGCGTACAAGACCATAGAGATGAATGGGTAATTACTGAGCAAACAGAGCCCCTTCTAAAATATCAGTCAAGTGGAAAAGTATTATAAAGCGGCGGAAACAGAACATCACGAGGGAAAGGAGGCCTCACCAGGCAAAAAGCTCTGCATCACTTTCATATGTTGAAATTCCTTTTGCACCATCCCAATTCCTCCCTGGATTTAGACAACAGGACGCTTTGTGCATATTAAGCGGAAATCCCACCATGCCTTTCATAATGCGACGGCTCACTTCCCAGAAGTCATTGCTCAGCGCAAGAAACAGGGGGTTTGGGGAACCACGGGGACCCAGTCAACCAATGGCAATGAATGGTACCGTAGTGGGCACAGACTGCCAGTGTGTTAGGAATCTGTGTGCCAGGATATTGTGCCAGGAAGTGATAATGCTTCCTGGCAGCACAGGGCCACAGTTGGCCCTGTCTTTGTGTGCTTTAAGTCATGTGTGCCTCTGGGCATCTGGAATGCCCAGATGTACTTTCTGTCACCTCCATGCATGTGTGAACGCCTGTTCCACCCTCCCCACGTGCGCTCTGCATGGAGCCACTGTGGTGGCTCGGTGCACCAGGTAAACAGGCATCCTAAACAGCACTACTGACTGGATCTGAGTTTTTCAGCAGTACTGTACTGCTTCACATTTTTGTGGGGCTGCTAACAGCACATGAGGCCACCCGAGCACAGTGGTGCCATAAGGTGCCATATTCCCCCCCCCTAAATGGGGTCAGAAGTGCCAATTGCCTCATCAAAAGTTTCATGGCAATTAATAATAATAATAATAATAATATTTATTTGTATACCGCCCTGTGGCAACCCAATCCTGGCGGTTAACAACAATAAATATAATAAAAACATCATAAAAATAAAACATTATAGTCCCTCCCCCCCTTAAAAGTATATTAAACAATACAACAAATTAAAATACAATATCAAAAACTATAAAACATAATTAAACAGACCAATAGCCCAAGTGTCCCTCTAAGATCCTCGACCATCACTAAAGATGAGGCTACGGGAGGAGTGAGGGGGTCAGAGAGCCCGAGCAGGAATGATTAATCTGGAAAAGTTAATCTGGAAAGGCCTGCCGGAAGAGATCCGTCTTGACAGCTTTTTTAATTGTATTAAACGAATGAGGGGAGAGAAGGACTGAGCGTGTGAGCCACCACCAACAAGCCCCTGCTGGGGAATCCCACAAGATGACATCAGCAGTGCGCACTATTATTGTCAACTGAGTGCTTTACATCAGGCACGTGCCCCTCCGAGGTGCCCTATTATGCTGCCCCCCAAGAGCGAGGAATGCTGGGCAGGGAAAGACTCAGCACAAGCTTTCTTTTACGTCTTAGAAAGCCGCCATCTCCCTGGCCCAGAAATATGGGCACCTCAACTATCCGAACTAGTGATGCGCTAAACCGGTTCAGGTCTGAATTGGTTCAAATCGAACAGGTCTGTTCGAAAGCAGAGTTCGAATCTGACTCCAGCTAACGAACCCTAGCGGCCGCTTTGTTCAATCAGAGTTTGAAGGTGTTCAGACTGAACCAAACTCCCTGCCATTCAAAGGAAAAAGTCTGAATTTGAATCAAACACACTACAAAAGTTTGCACACACCTTTCTGCACTGGGCTTTATTCAGGGTTACACCCCAGAACAGGGACATGCCACCCACATGCTGGTACCCGTTACTACGTCCCTATTACTACGATTAATAGTTCTGTATTTAACTATTTAGTGATTTTATGGGAATTTGGGAGAGCAGGATAAGAAAGCTAAACAGCGGTGTTAAGAATGCTATAGCACAGTGTGTCACGGCCGCCTCGCACGCACGCATGCGTTTACTCATGAGTAAAACCTGGGCTTCCCACTCAGGCATGCATGGGAGAAAACCCCTCTTGCCAGCAGGATAACCATTTGTTCTTCAGCCTGTGTGGCCACCTGATAAAGGGATTTAAGACAAAAACAGGAGCAAATCCAGGTTTAACTGGAGAATACGGGTGTTTCCACACAGACCGCGGAATAAAGCGTCCTCGTGCGGTTTCGAGCAACGCGGATCCAAACCGTAACTGCCTGTCCGCATGGAACGACAGGAATGGTGGCGGCAGCAGCGGCGGCGACAGGAGCATTGCAGCATCCCCTCATCTGCCCGCCGGCAGAGCAAGCGAGCGAACGAGGTGACTTTCCCTCCGGCAGCATCCGCATGGCACCAGGACAATACATGTCAGCCCCTTATTTCGCATGCAAAACACTTGTGAAGTGGGTTTTTTTAAAAAAAACACGCACTGACTCCCGTGTGCCACGCATTAGGGCTTTGTATGCGGACGCTCCCGAGGCGGACACGGAATTGTTTCGGATTCTTTTTAGCATGCGGACGGGCCCTTGGCTTTGCAAGCCAGAAGCCTCTTTGCAAGGCGTGCATGCAGGGCGCACGGGTGCAGCAAGCGCCCTCGCTCGCCCGAGGCTTCCCAGCATTGCACGGCAGGCAGGGCGGAGCTGGGCTTGTCGTCCTTTGGCTGCGACGCGACACGACACGACGCGACGCGACGCAACGCAACAACGCAACGCAACACACCCAGCCGGAACAGGAGGAGCGAGGGAGGCGCGCGGGCAGGATACCGAAGGGACCACGAGGGGATCCAGGGGGGACATGTTTGGATAGGCGGACGGACAGGCAGACAGGCACAGCAAAAAGGGGGAGGAGATCGAAGGGATCCAGGGGTCCCAAGGCGGGGATCCAACCCAGTGGATCCCCAGAAAGGAAAGAAGGAAGCAGCAGGCGGAGGAGAGATACAGCGCGGAGCCCGTGCAGGCACAGGGGGCAACGCAGGAAGGCAGCAAAGGAGGAGGACGAGGGGCGCGCGCGCGCGTTGAGACCCCCCCTCCCCCCGGTGTCGAAAGCGGCCGCAGGCAGCGCGCACGGAGCGCGGCGGAGCGATGGCGACCCCGGGCGCATCCTCCGTGCCCGGCGCCCGAGCCGTGGCCGACGAGCTGCCGGCGCAGCAGCCCCCGGGCGGCCCCCCGGGCGCGGCCCCTCCGGGCCCCGGGGAGGCTCCGCCGCCGCCAGCGCCGCCGCTGCAGGGGGGACCCCCGGCGCCGCCGCCCGAGGCCAAGTTCCAGGCGTCCCCCGCGCAGGGCCCGCCCGGCCCGGGGATGCCCAAGGCGCAGCAGCAGCAGCCCCCGGGGTCCGGTGCGGCGGCGGCCCCGCTCGGCCAGGACGACGGCTCCTTCCTCCCGCTGGTGCACGACATCATCAAATGGTAAATGGCATAGTTGCGGCGGGGCCGGCGCGGAGGAGGCCCCGTCCGTCTCCTCCCCGGCAGCTTCGGCCAACGTAGCGGAGCGGCAGAGAAACCCTGCTGAGGCTGGGAGGGCGGGGGGGGGGATGGCTGGAAGACCCCCAAGGCCCCCATCTAGCTAAGGTCTTCTGGAAGCGAGTGGGACTGCCGGCTCTGCGTCGCTGCGGCGGAAATGGCCGAGGCCCCTTCCTCCCCAACCTCCAGGCACAGGTGTGCTTTTAATGAGGAATATATTATGGCTCTAACGCGCCCTTAGTTAATTAATGCAGCACGTGTGTTGCAAATCATTAGGCGTTACCCTTTTGAAGGGCCACTTCGTTTATTTTGAAGGGGTTTCCTTCATGTCCTGGGGAGCTGGGATGGCCTCCAGTTGGCCATCGAGGCCCTGGGTGAAAGCTACGGTGCTTGCATGCAGCCCAGACACCTCTGTGGGCAGGGCATGGGGGTACCTCTCCCTTTGACTTCCATGGGTTGGGCTGGGGCTCCCCTCTTGTTTCACCCAATGAAACCCAGGAGCTCCTCTCACACACGGGTAATAATCCTCCCTTTTTGTTTTGCACTGGTGAGAAATCTTACCCAGAATCCCTTGAGTCGCCCTTGAAGAGCAGAAGTTGCCCGACTTTGGGGACCCGAGGGCACCTTTGGAATTTTGAGGACACGTTAGGGGTGCCACTTATTTCCTTCCCTCCTTCCTTCCTTCCTCCCTCCCTTTCTTCTTTCCTCCCCTCCTTCCTTCCTCCCACCCTCCCCTCCCCCTGCAGCAAGAGGCCCTCTTTATGTGCTAAGAACGAGATGGCCAAACATCTCAGGCTCCTGTCCTTTCCCAGGGAAAGTGCTTGTTTATCCTGCTGTCCTGGGACTCTGGCTTCCGCCGAAATCCCTGCTGAGTTGCGGCTGCTGAACTCCCAGGCCCCTTGCCAGAGCAGCGTCCACTTCCCTCTCTGAACTCCCCGGGCGTCCGTCCACGTGGCCTAATAGTTTGGCTTTCTCTCTCTCTCTCTCCCTTCCCGACGTGCAGCATGGATAAGGACAGCCAGGACGTCCACCAGGTCTTGAACGAGCTGAGAACCAAGTTTGTGGAGATGAGGAGGCTGATCAAAGCCATGCAGGGCATCGGCGTGAGTCCCGAGCACCAGCAGATCCAGCTGCAGAACCTCCGGGAGCAGGTGAAGACCAAGAGCGAACTGCTCCTCAAGTACAAAAACCTCTGCATGGTCGAGATACCCAAAGAGTAGCGGGAACTTTCTGACTCCGGGGGCCGCAGGAGGATTCGGCGGTGGGTTTGCGTGCCGTCTCTCCAGCCCTGACTCTCGTCCCAGGACCGCCTCGGAACCGCACTGTGTCTTGGGCACCAGCAGTGAGAAGAAGGTGGCCTCTGTCTTCAGATCCTACCGGGGCTGAAGGCGACCGCGGCCGGGAACGGGGGCTGTTGAATTAGCTCAGCCAGGCCTCCCGACAGCAAGAAGCCATCACGAGATCTAAAGAAGATCAGGCAATTCCCTCTTCCCGCTGCCCAGAACATGTGGGATGCAGTTGCAGGTTCTCGCCGGCGCCTTTCGTTAGCACCTCTTTTGCAGCCGCCAGGAAGCCAGCCGAGTCCCACCCACCTGCCTTTGTGTTCTTTCCTGCTCTCAGGTGCCTCCCGGTTGCTGCAAGAGGGGTGATGGCGGAAGGAGCTGGCATACAGGGACGCGGCGGCGCTGTTATGGGAAACCCAGCCTCATTGCCGGATCCGGCAGGCCGTAATGACAATATTATGGGATATCACCTCAGTAGCCAGAAACTAGGTTGGGAATGCCACGGTTACGTCTGGCATTCCTGGTGTAACCCCAGGTTTTAGTCCTTGCCCTACTTTCCTGTCTGTTTGGGTGAAACACATTAGAGCACAGGCATCTGGACGTCCTGTGCTCGCCACAGTTGTGCAAACGTCCTGGAATTTGCAGTCCAGCCCTGAACTTTCAAAGGACGGGACCTTCAAACGTCGGCATGAATGTTTTTTCAGAATTTTGTTTTGATATCAGTTGCTGTTCGACTGTCAAGAAACTAGTCTTCTTTGTTGCCTGTTTCAATGTATAGTTTAAGGGAGTGGGGGAAATTAAAATTCTGGATCTGTTCTCAAATGTTGTCTCTCATCTGTGTTGCTCACTAATTGGGTTGCCGGCATGGATCCTGATTTCATTTACGTGCAGTGTAGTAGGACACAGTGTGGCGTGCTCTTGCTTTTCACACGGTGGGTAAACTGTGTCTGTCCATACTTAAATCCCTCCAGAAAAGCTGCAATAGTATGATGTGATTTATGAAATGCCAAGAATAACATTGGTTGGATGGAGGCTCCCCTCTGCCACCCATTGGCTTCCATGGGTTGGCTGGGGCTCCCTTCTTCCTCCCATTGACTTCCATGGGTTGGGCTGGGGCTCCCCTCTGCCACCCATTGAATTCCATGGGTTGGTTGGAGCTCCCTTCTTCCTCCCATTGACTTCCATGGGTTGGGCTGGGGCTCCCCTCTGCCACCCACTGACTTCCATGGGTTGGCTGGGGCTCCCTTCTTCCCATTGACTTCCATGGGTTGGGCTGGGGCTCCCCTCTGCCACCCATTGGCTTCCATGGGTTGGGCTGGGGCTCCCCTCTGCCACCCATTGAATTCCATGGGTTGGTTGGAGCTCCCTTCTTCCTCCCATTGACTTCCATGGGTTGGGCTAGGGCTCCCCTCTGCCACCCACTGACTTCCATGGGTTGGCTGGGGCTCCCTTCTTCCTCCCATTGCCTTCCATGGGTTGGCTGAGGCTCCCTTCTGCAGACCGATTGCCTTCCATTAGCTGCCCTGGGTTCACCCTCCACATACCCATTGATTTATACTCCTTGGTGAGGTGCTTCCCCACAGGGCCCGTTGTTCCCATTGGTGGATTGGGTATCCGCTCTGGAGAACCAGTAAGGTTGATTCTTTCCTCCATCATCACGTTGCCTTGGACTTCTGTTGGTAGATTGGGTTTCCCCGCTGTAGACCTACTTGGCTTCTCTTCACCTGTTGGGTTTCCCCGCCATATTGCTGTTGCCGTCCATCAGTAGAGCAGGCCTCCCCTCGTACCGCTGTGTTTTCCTGAGTCAGACTCACAAATCCCACTGCAATGCCTCCATTCTCTGCTTTCTGTGTTTATTTTAGAAAGGAAGGTCATTGGGAACAGAACCACCCGTTCCTGTTCCTTTGTCAACTAAACTACCACGTACTTTGATAAATTAAAAAATATCAGAGAGGTTGAATCCTGTACTGCAGACCTGGCTGGAGTATTGGGTTCATCAAGGGTTAATATTTATTATATCTAGTATATCTAGTGCATTGAAAAGACAAACAAGGTTGACCCAGATTGCTTGTACTCTCGGTCCTGAAAGATGAAGAGATGAAAGATGGACGCGGAGTGAAAGAGAAAAATTCAGGCTTCTTTCTGGCTGAGAAAGCACTTTTTATCCCACCCTTCCATCAAAGGTCTACCCGGTCACCAAAGAGCATGGTGTGCCCTGTGCCCTGGGGCATGTAAACTGGAATGATACGGCATAAAAGGAAAACAAGGAAGGCAAGGAGGAGGAAAGATGAGTCACAGAGTTTTTGTCCTTACCAGTAATGTTTTGGTTTGAGAAGAAGAGTTGGCTTTTCTACCCCACTTTTCTCACCCATTTAAGGAGACTCAAAGCGGCTGACAAAGCTTCTGTTCTCCCCACAAAAGAACACCCTGTGAGGTAGGTGGGGCTGTGAGAGCTCGGAAGAGAGCTGTGGCTAGCCCAAGGTCATCTAGCTGGCTTCATGGCAGAGGGCGGAATTGAATCCAGTATTCCCAGATAAGAGCCCAGCTCCCTAACCACTAGACCAAACTGGAAGGTGCTTCCCACTGGGATTTCTGGTACCGTGGGCAGCGGAAGGAGTTTATAATGGTGCCCTATCAGGTCTTTGCTAGGTTGTTGACTCAAACGGTCTGGGCTTGTGTGCATCTGTGGAAGGTAGAGGTAGCAACATCTTTGGCAATGTTGACTACTCCTAGGGTAGGAGATCTACCTTGTCATCCAGGTGGAGATCCTGAAAACATTTCCAGCTGCAGCCAGGGAGGGGCAGGAGCTGAAAATTAAAAATAGATCTCCAGCTTCCTAGAACGGATGCCCGGGCACCACCAATTCGGAGAGACAGGCAGGAGACCTCTAACAGCGGTTTGCAGGGACCCAAGAGCAGGTGAAGGTTCTCCCTTTGCCTTCTGCTTGAGCTGCCCAGAAGCAATGGATGGTCCGCTGTGTGGGACAGGATGCTGGGCTAGATGGGCTGTGGCCTGATCCAGCAGGGCTCCTCTTAATTCATGGAGGGCAGGTGTGTCAATGGCTACTAGAATGGATGCCTAGATGGTGCCTTCAGGTCGGAGAGACAGGCAGGAGGACTCTCAGGGCCATTTGTAGGGATCTGAGCAGGTGAAGATTCTGCTTTCATCTTCTGCCCAAGGTGTCCAGGAGCAAATGGTGGTTACTTTGAGAGATGGGATGCTGGACCAGATGGGCTGTGGCCTGATCCTTTGCTCTTCTGAGGCTCACAGCAGCAGGAACCATTGTTAGATCACCTGGGGAGGCCGTCCCGTTGCGTCACCAGGTCTGCTGTTTGCACAGTCCCTGGCGTTTGGGTACAGTACTCTGGCACCATCCCAGAGCCACACGAGGAAGGGGCATTGTTACTTTGTCCTGTAAAACTGAAGTACAATGCTCAGGAATGTGGCAGGTGTGGGCGAGAGGTCAGCAAGCGCTGACTCAGTGTGGCTCTCCCTTATATCAAGAGACAGGTGCGGTTTTCAGAAAATTTCACTCCAGAGATGTCAATAAAAGCCATGGAGAGGCAAAGGGGGAAAAGACAATCGGTGCTTAATCCCCAATTTCCTCTTCATCTTTTTTCCGGTTGGAAACTTAAATACCCCTTTGAGTATTTTTATTGGGATTTGAATCACAGAGCAATTAAGACGCTTCCTTTACCCTCGTCTTTTGGCTTGTGAAAGAAGCTGACCACATCCCATGTAAAGAAGGCTAGATCATCAGGGTAGAGGCAAGCCTCCTGCTCCATTGGAAGGACAAGAAATTGTACTAGACCACAAGATCCAAATTCATTTCTCTTGCGATGGCTGGTCCTTCCTTCCTTCCTTCCTTCCTTCCTTCCTTCCTTCCTTCCTTCCTTCCTCCCTCCCTCCCTCCCTCCCTCCCTCCTCTTCCTTCATCTTTCCCCTCCTTCCATTTTCTTCTCTCACTCCCTCTATTCCTCCCTCCTTCCATTCCTCTCTCCTTTCTTCATATTTCCTTTCCTTCCTCCCTCCCTTCCCTTCTCTCTTTCCCCCTTTGTATTCCTTCCCTCCTTCTCTTCCTTCATCTTTCACCTCCTTCTTCCCTCTCTCCTTCCACCCTCCCTCCCTCCCTTCCTCTCTCCTTTTCCTTCATCTTTCACCTCCTTGCTTCCCTCTCTCCTTTCCTTCTCTCCCTCCCTCATTTTATTCCTTCCCTTCCTCCCTCCTTCCGATAAAAAGCCAGCCTTTAATTGCTCTGCGCTTAAGATGCCTGGCAGAAGATGAGAAAGTTCTACTTTATTGCTAGGGTCAAAGCGACAGTGAACTGCCCCATAAACCAAGCAGGCTTTTCCCTAGTGGGGGACAAAACATCCTGTGCTCCCTCCCCCTTCTCTCCAAACAGAAACAAAGTAGTAGCAACAAAGGTGTGCTAAAGGCTCATCAACAAACCTTGCTGGAATCTGGAGACATTGTTTAATATTTAACACCTTGCCTGCCCTTGAGTTGTCCAACAGGTATACCTTTGCGATTGTTGGGTCTCTTTCAACTGCAGTTTTACTAACCCCTGGATGTAGTTTTGATTCATCTTTTATTACTCCAAACTTACTAAAGGTAGGAAAAGACATGCAAGGTTCTTCCTTCCTCTCCTGCTAGCCTTCTAATAAACCTGGTTTGCACCTGAGATTTTCTGTACCTGGGCCAGGCCACTTTAAAACTGTTAGCCACTTTTGCCACAGTGACCATGTTTATGTATTTGGCTTTTCTGTTTGTTTGTTTGTTTGTTTGTTTGTTTGCAGTTTTGCACTGATCTTCTAGGTAGGACCGGCATTTGCTGCTTCTTAGCACTGCTTCTGCTGAAATCCACTATCAGGCCTTTCATGGTGGTTTTTGATGTTTTGGAACATCGTTTTCAGCCTAATTCCATTTGCACCTTTATTATTAGGTGTACTGACCTGATTTTCTTGAAAGGAAGGATTGTACAGAAAAGTTGTAAATAAGCACAAATATACCCAAGTTTTCCAAAGAGCTGCACCTCTGTTCCTCCCGGATATTTGCTGAGGAGCAAGTCTCTGTTTCTAGACTGTGGCTGCATTCACCCCTACGTTTTAATCCAGCTTCAGTCCACTTTTAGAGTGGAATTATGCATCAGCAGAGTGACAGGCTGCTGGTGAGTGTGGACTGAAGCTGGATTAAACCTTAGGTGTAAACACAGCCTGCGTGTGAACGGGAACCTATAAGCTGACATGCTTGGAAGGAAGTCCTTCAACTGGCAGTGGGTTGCGTTAGGTTTCCCCCCTTAGGAATAGCAGGCCCCTTGAGAAGCAGCTGTTCAACACATCTGGCTGCGCTTTGGTTCTTATGGTGGTCAACACCTGTGTAAGCCCCCAGATTCAGCTGCATCACCTAGCTGAAAGACTGAGGTTCATTCCAGCCAACATTCAGATTCTTCTGAGTAGCCAGTGGGTGATACTTTCTCTCCAGGAGTGACTCTTGTTTGAGAAGTGGGTTGGGATCACTGCCCTGGATTTGCAAACCATTTGACTGAGTGGCATTCTCTTGGGAACTGGACCAGAAATCAGAAAACAAAGTTACATAACTGCAGCCATTTGCTTTACCAATGAAACTTTTTGGTGTTGTTTTTCAGCAAGAGGCCTCTTTGGGTCAGCCTCTGTTCTCTAGCCTTGGGGCATTTGGCAGTGCTCAGGGGAGAGGGAGAGGGGGCCGCCGGTGCCTATTTGGGCCAGGTGAGGCAAAGGGCAAGGCAGGTAAAAGGGAGAGATAAGAAGAAAGGACTGGGGGAACCGATGGCAAATGAGAACATAAGAACACAGGAGGAGCCTTGCTGAATCAATCCACAGCCTTTCTTGTCCGGCATCCTGCCAGCAACTGCTTCTGGGCATCTAAAAAAGCAGAAGGCAAAAGCAAAACCTTCACCAGTTCCCAAGTCCCTGCCAATGACCCTGAGAGGCATCCTGCCTGCCTCTTCTACCTGGAGGGGGTACCTGGGCGTCCATGCTAGCAGCCCTTGATTCACCTGTGCTCCGTGGCTTTGCCCAGCCCTTCTTAAAGCCATCCAGGCTGGTTGCTGGCACTAAAATTGATTACCCCACCACCAGGGGATGAGGCATCCTTCAGCCAACCCCGAACTGGAATAAGCATGAAGAGGAAAGTGCATTTGGCACAGAGCTGCTGGGTACAGGGCCGCATGGCCTGAGTTGCCCCGTGGGCCAGTCACATTTGCAATGCCCCTAATGCAGTTCATATTATGCTTCCCTGGACATTGAGCCGCCCCATCATTTGGACTGGGATTCGGGGAGCCAACGGCCGCGTTTTTCTTCTGTTTTTGGGAAACCTGCCTGCAATCCCTCTATTACAGTGACGCTGCGGAGTGCAGCAAGAGAAGCCAGATCCGAAAGCCCAAGATCTTTTGTTCAAAAATTTTATTTTTATTTTTGTAGAAAAAAATATAACAAACATGAACAATGTCACACACACGGTAGGAACATTCAAGCTAAAATTTGCTGTTGTTCGCGTCCACAGACCAGAGAGATCTAGATATAAAGTGCTTGTTCTGCATCCTGTGCAATTTCTCTCTTTTTCCTGTTTTGCAAAGATGCGTGTCTTCAAAAAGAGAAAAGAAAAATCAGGACCAAAGAGGATGAATGTAAACAGGTCAACTTTTCCCACCTTAAGTTCAGACAGACTTGGGAAGGGCAGAGAAGGGCCAGAAACACAGAGAGGTTGCCAGGTTTATCTTTGGCAGCCAACGGGTTCCTCTCTTCCTCTTTGGGCAAAGAGAATTCACACAGTCACAGTCTGGAGGAGAAAGTCTGAGCAGTTCAAGGTGGGCTCTTCTGCTCTTCTGTTTGCCCCTCCCTCCCGTCCACCCCAAGTCCTAAGACAATACGCAAGCTTCTCTCCTCCTTCCGAAAGTTTATTTTCAGTGTCTCTTCTTCTCTCTCTTCTTCCACTTCGGCCGGGGAGCTCCGAAAAAGGCAATGGTGCCCCCCCTGTTCTCCCAACATAAACATCTCAGGGAGCAGATGAAAAGAGTCCCTGCAAAACAGGTAGGCGGCTGAAGCCCTTTTGGCGCGGGAGATGCCACCCTTGGCAGAAAGCGCATGCCCCCAGGCGGGCGGGCAGAGTCTCAGTAAGGGAATGGCTCCTTCTCAGCACGGAGAAGCTGTCAGGGCCACCTTGTCTTAGCTGATCACGCACCGCTCCTTCTCCTTGTTCTGGCCGCCACGGATAGCCTTCTCCCGGATGTACATGAGGTCACTGTGGACGCTTGGCCGGCGGGCAAAAGGGGCCACGATGCCGTAGGCGTCCCCGCCGCCGTCCCCAGAGCCTTCCTTCAACAGCTTTTTGCTCTTGAAGGCTTTCTTGTGCAAGAGGTCGCAGTACTGTATGGACACCTTCCGGTGAAGGTCTGGGCTCATCTCGCTGGGCAGCTTGGCCATGGTGAAGAGGGCCTGGAACATTTGGTCCAAGCTGCTATTCTTCTTGGCCGAAATCTCAAAGTAGGCACACTTCTTAGGGTCCTGACCCACCAGCTGCTCTATCTCTCTGGGGTCCACCTCACGGTAGAAGTCGCGGTCGCCTTTGTTTCCGCAGATGACCAGCGGAACGTCAACGTTCTCCTTGGTTTTGTTCTTCAAGCAGGACTTGGTCTCCAGGATCTGCTGCTTCAGGCGCTGGACCTCCTCGAAGGAGTCACGGTTGTCCAGGCTGAAGACAAGGATGAAGACATCTCCTGCAGAAGAGGGAGGAAGACAGAAGGGAGCAGGGTTAGGACCTCGGTGTGTCCAAACAGCCTCGGGCAAACATCACATTCTTCATTGCCAATGGAAAAGCTAACTGTCCTGCATTCTCTTTTGGACCCTGCTAATTTGGGTTACCCATTGTAAACGGCACCCAAGCCAAATCCTTTATGAGAGGCTTGGCTCCAAACAGGAAGCAAAGGCAGATTCTCCAGAATGGCTCAGGCGCTTTGGAGAAAATATCTTATGCTCAGATCTGCAATATTCATCTGCTAAGCTTCCCCCTCCCTGTGCCCAAGTGTTTGCTTTGGACACACACCTTCCACTGGTGCTAATAGTGAGCCAATTTACCCAGGGGGAAAGCACGGGAGGGGTTCTCTTGGGGCAGTGGGGAGGGAGGGATTCAAACCTCCTCCCCAGAAGTTTTTGCTTGGAAAATTATTTGCCTTCTCCTCTTTTGTTTTGCCAGCGCTCAGAAACTGCATCCCCTCTCTTCCTTTTAAGGAACATCAGGACAATTTGTCACAGCCAGAAGCAGGCTGCAGTACAAGGGCAGATCCAGCGCACAAAGTCAAGCGCCTTGGAGCTCAGCTAGTATCCCGTTTATTAGACCCAGAGGAATTGACGGGAAGAGGAGCAAACCGCCCCAAGCCCTTTTGGAAAAGGTCGGGGAAAGCAGGGCACCATTAAAGTGTGCTTTCAAAATGAGGCACATCCACAGCAAGATTATTATTATTATTATTGTTATTATTATTAGCTTGCGAATGAGACAGGCTTTAACGGCGGCCGTAAAGTCCAGTTTTACAGCTGCAGATTTGGTTGGAAAATAGCTTCAGAGCAACCAAAGCCCATCTGAAAAAAACCCTTTTTAATCCTTCAGGATGAGAGCACCCATCAGCAAAAGGAGGGATCGTTTTCTATCCCCTTTGCCTAACCCCAAAGTGGGTTTTCTACGTTCTGTCATGCGGAAAGGAAACACCTTCTCGACCCTTTGCTGATGGGCTCTCGCTCTGAAAATGGTCTGAAACTGGATCAACAGGTGTGAACGCAGCCTTTTTAATCCTTCGTTTTGTTTTGGATGAGAGACGCGCAGCTCCCTTTCTCTCCCCTCCACGCCTCCTCCAACCTCAGATTAAACTGGTTCCCAACTCCCCCCCCCCCCACCTCTCCAAAATCCCCACACGGGAGAGAGGTGCACGCCGAGAGCCAAGCGCAGCTCAATACCCCTCCTGAACTTTGGCACAGGCTGGACAAAGACGCCGGCGGCGCTGTGCAGTGGACGGAGCGGACCATCCCAGGACACCCACCTCCCCAGAACTCTTGGGCTTATCCCGCCCTCCTGCGCCCCGATTTCCCCGGACCCCGCCGCCACCACGGCTAGGGTTGGTGGCCCAGAGGCACCGGGCAGCGTCTCTCACCTGTGAGGATGGAGAGGCGCCTCATGGCGGGGAAAGGGTGGTTGCCGGAGGTGTCCAAGATATCCAGCTGGTACACCTCGCCGCGGATGCTGTAGAACTTGCGGTGGAAATCCTCGATGGTCGGCGTGTACTGGTCCTCGAAGCGGCCGGTGAGGAAGCGGGAGACGATGGCCGTCTTGCCCACTTTGGACGAGCCCAGGATGACCATCCGGTAGCAGTTCTTGGCCGGGATGTTGAGCTCCGTCTCGCTGGGACCCATCTTCTTGATCATCTCTGCCAGGCGCATTGGAAAGCGAGGAGGGCGCACGGACCGGCGGGCTGGCGAGGCGAGGCGAGGCAGGCAGGCAGGCAGGCAAACCGGCTCGGCTTCGCCGTGGAGAGCAGCTCAAGTCTACACACTGTCCGCCGGCGCTCTGCAGGGTCTTATATAGAAGACCCGGGCACGGCAGCGCCGCCCCTGCGAGGGGCGGTGGCGAAGGAGACGGTGCCAGGGCGCTCCGCCTCTGGAGCTGTCCGGCTTGGAGAGGCGCGCGCCGCTGAGCGCACAGGGCTGCGGAAGGCGCGCTTCGCCTCGCATTAGGAGCCGATCGCACCTTTTAACGAGGGAGCGGATCCTGAGCCGGGGGGAGGCGGAGGGGGGGGGGAGATCCGGATTGCGAGAGAGATCAGGATTGCGGCTAGGAGGGTAGAGCGTGCTCCTCTTCTGCTGGTGTTTGTAGGCTCCTGGGGGCACCCTGGCTGTGGTCACACTTAAGGTCCACTGATGGACTGAAGCTGGATCAAACCTTTGGTGTGACCACAGACCAGGTTTAATCCGGCTTCAGTCCGCTTTCAGAGTGAGAGAAGACATCAGCAAAGTGATCAGCTGTTAAATAACTCCAAAAATTCACTTTGGGATAGGGAATACGGATAGAAAACTACTGGCCACTTTACTGATATGATCTCTCGCTCTGAAAGTGGATTGAAGCTGGATTAGGTGTGACCACAGAGGACCGTTGGCAAAGTGACAGGTTGCTTTCTTTCAGGGTGAAATAACTCAGAAAACTCACCTTTGAGATCGATAATGTGGAAAGAAAATTACCGGTCACTTTACTGGTGCGTTTTCCTGCTCTGAAAGTCGACTGAAGCTGGATTAAATCTTAGGTGTGTCCACAGTCACCAATCCATTCCACCTCTAGTACTTATAAGCATGGGACTCCTGGTGTCCGGCGCCACCCTGAACGCGCCCAACAAATCAAACTGTAGGACAGCCAAAGCTAACCCAAACAGCTATTTTGGACCCTGGATCAAAGGTATATAAAAAGAGAAGAGATTCTATGGGATTGCCAGATGAAAAAAAAAGCTCTTAAACGTTGCCTAGCTGAGGAGGGGGGAAATTTGCCACTTTAATGTGGGCAGCATTTGCTGGAATTCCCCTTTCTGCCTGGGCTGTTGGGGTGCAGGACTGCTGTGTCTTTCCATTGGGAATCTTAAGCAGGGAAAGTGGTTTTCAACAGCTGCACGGGAGTTCAGTGTAAGTGGTCTGTGTGACAAGCCATATATGCTGAATTCCCCTTTCTTAATACAGCCAACAGGAAAACATGGGAAAGTTGACCTGGATTTTGTATGGTGCTCTAGGCCCCCTGGCTTCTCTAGGGCTGCCATACAGGAAACAGGTCCTGCTGGGGTCAGCTGTGAAAGAGTCATGTGCAAAAAGGGAATCAAGAACTTTGCAAAAGTGGAATGGCTATACTGAGAGCAGTATGGGCTTTTGCACTTTTAAGAGTTGCATAGAAGAAGGAATCTCAGGGCTTGCAAGGCTTTTGCATATCCAGTAGATGCACAGAAGAGCAAATTTCAGCAGGTATTTGCCCATTGCTTGGGATACATCTTTCTTGTGCAATTATTAAGAAGAAGAAGAGCTGGCTTTTCTACACCACTTTTCTCACCCTTAAGGGGACTCTAAGCGGCTGGCAAAGCTTTCCATTCTTCTCCCCACACCAGACACCCTGTGATGTAGGTGGGGCAGTGAGAACTCAGAAGAGAGCTGTGACTAGCCCAAGGTCACCCAGCTGGTTTCATGGAGGAGTACGGAATCAAACCCGATATTCCCAGATAAGAGTCCTGCTCCCTCACCACTGAACCAAAGTGGCTGACGCCATTAAGGCAATAATGATGCAACGTAAGCAAAACAGAAAACTCCAACGCCATCCATACATAAAGGGATGCACGTATTTCATGTTGATGTTTCTGATCTGGAAATTCCACGCATCAGAATCTCCATATATATGTCTGCCGCCCACAGAGTCGTTGCTGCAGTTTGATTCATAATGAAGAAGTACTGGATTTTGGTGGACTTAAGCAGACAAGCTATTCCAGCTTCTTAGATCTTGAAATGAAAGGCACCCACAGCCTGCCTCCTTCTGCACGTGTTATTCTGGTTCTGAATGTGTATTCAGACCATCTCTATGGAAATAAATAACATGCTGGGAACAAGTGACCCCATAAAGCAGTTATGAGGCTCTTTGTATGCCTGGAAAATGCTACAGAGATATTTTTGCCACTCGGCTTTTTCCTCTGAACTCTCTGTTTTTTATTCCCCCGCCTCCCACCAGTTTGCTGGCTTGATCTGTTTTCTTACAAGAACCAGCTCCTCTTTTTGCCTCTCCCTCTTCACCTGTGCACAATGAGGAAGAGACCTTCCAAAGAACTTGCTGTGGAAGCGAGGAAATATTCAGCAAGAAGCAACATAAAATGCTCAGCTACAGCAAGTCAGGGCTTCAGTCCCACTTCAGAGCAAGTTAGTTAACACTGAAAGAAACCATCTTGTTACTTTGCTGATGTGTTCTCTCACTCCGAAAGTGAAGCTGGATTAGATCTTTTAAATGTGACCACAGCTATAGAGAGTTTAATACAGTTTTTCAGCATTGCTTGCTCGTTTCTTCTTCCAGGAGATGTTTCAGCTTCCCAAGGCTGGCTGATGGCATCTCCAGGTAGCCTCCTGTCCAACTACCAATAGATTCAACCGTGCGTCATGTCTGAGTAAAGACAGATGGGGCTAGAAGCCTAAATGATCAGACAAGAAGCAAGATGATTCTGCTGGATCAGACCACAGACCACCTAGACCAGCATCCTGTCCCACAGTTTGCATCTCTGGGCACCTCAAGCAGAAGACAAAGGCAAATGGTTTTAGAGGCAAATGGCCTCAGAGACAGAAAAAGCTTAAACCTCCTAGGGTGGACTAGCTGTGATTCTTTCCGAATTGCTTTTTCAAGTCTGCTGTGCTTACTCACTCTGAGGCAAGGCATGAAATAACGCTCAATATTGGCTGATTGTGTTGTCTGGTCTTGCATTAGTAACCTACTTCTCACTAGATGGTCCTAGGGTAGGCCACAAAGTGGGAAACGCATCCAAGCAAAATAAAAACCCACCAAAAGGCAGACATGGAAACCTTGATTTGAAATCCAGCAATCCAGCCATTAACCCGAAATTACTTGGCCCCTCAATACCTAAAGAAACACCTTCTCCCATATCAATCTGTCCATGCCTTAGGATCGGCAGGGGAGGCCTTCCTGGTGGGACCATAACCTTCCATAGTTAAAGGCATAGGGACTTGGGACAGGGCTTTCTTGGTGGTAGCCCCTAGACTATGGAATAGCCCCCTCCCTGAGGTGCAATGCACCTTCACTATGTATGTTCAGACGGGAAAGGAGAGCTAGTCAACTTTACCTCCTCCCTCACCCCAGGATCGGATACTCAACTTATCTGATCCCAGGGCAGGGTCCTCCTCTGGGTGCTGCCATCTTGGCAGCGTTGCCTCCACGATGGCACATATGTCAGCGCTGTCGCCTTGACGATGCTGACACTCTGCGCACGCGCAGTCACATCTGTGGTCGTACAAGGTGCCAGTGCGCTTGCACAGCCCCTCAAATGACCCGGGAGTGCCGGCAAGAGTGAATGGCTGCGCTGCTGGATGCCTCAGGTAAGTAATTAGGTAACTGGTCAATGATTGGCGCACTTCTTGTAACAGCCTTGTCGATGGGCATATGCTCTTCCCCAGAGGTGCACTAATTATGCACTAGAGGTTGTAGTGCAAAAAGGCTTCAGGGCCCGGTGAAAATACAAAGAAAGGAAGGAAGGGAAGGGAAGAACCCAGCCCAGCGAAGGCCAACCTCACAGGGAAGCAGGGCGGCATATCTGGTGTCCACAGGTGGGATTTTGCACCACCGTGGCGGGCAGAGATGTGGAAAGTGTTCAGCCCCTGGTGTCTCACAGGAGGAAGCCATGGTTCACAACTTCCGTAGCAGACTCAAGAAAAAGTGTGTGGATTGGCCACGTGGCTCACTGGGAGTCGGTCCTAACTCCATGGCATCTTGACCTTCACGGCAAAGGCCATTAAGTGGTAGATTATCTGGTCACAACAGCCAGTGCCCGTCCAGTGTTTCCAGGACAATTTCTGTACAGGGGTGTTTTTCTGATGGCCAGAGTAATGGCAAGGTGGAGAAAGCTGGTTTAGGGAAGTTTCTTTAGTTTTGGCTATGTTAAGATAATCAGAAGGATAAAGAACTCTTGACCCTGTAGAAAAGTTTTCCTGCATGTCAACTAAACAAAGACTCGCCTGGCAATGCGCCACGTGGACCACCAGACGGCGCAAGAGGGCATCGTTTGCACTGACTTCTTGCGCCGCACTCCCAAGGGTGGGCGGACTTTTCCGCCCCCAGGTTTTGTTCTGTTTTGCTGGAGTCTATATTTTGGGGGATCAGTGGGGGGATTCTGGGGAGTAGCTATGGCAGAATGGCTCCTGGCAAGATGGTGGCCCTACAGGATGCAGACCGAGGCAAAAACCCTACGCAGAAGTGAAGTTGGCAGCATCTCCGAGCGGAAAAAGGTGGAGACAAATAGTATAGGAACTTGGCTTTTATTCTACTCTGTGCCTTGCAGGCAGGCCGTTTCCTGAGTGCTTCTTTTAGGAACTCTTGACTTCCAGATTCCCTGAAGCCTGGTACCTATCTTTATTTTTTATTTATTCATTCCCTGCCCACCCCTCTACATTCTCTGAAGTTCCAGTGTTGGGCATTGTGCGATCATCATGTCGGCTTTCCCTGCACCATTTACTTGGCAGAGACGGAAGCGGTTTGTTTGCTATTGACTTTTTCCTGGGGGATTCTGGGATTTGAACCAGAGACCCTCTGTTTTCCAGGCAGTTTCTCTATATTGAGCTTTGCTCCTTCCCCCTAAAGGACAGGCGACCGTCACCCCCTGGGAGTAGAGGCCACCAGGTTGGGATTTTGTCAGAGCAAAGGTCAAGAGTCTGAAAGGCCCAGTCTATTCTGAATCCCCCTCCTTATGGATCAAAAGTGCTGGCTACTCTGGGCCTTTCTGCACCTACCAATCGGAGCAGTTCCATCCACATTACTTTGCCACCAGGGACAGATAACCCTTCCCCAAAGCGGTCCAGCTAAGGGCTGTTAGAAAGCCGCTCACAGCGTGCCCTGGGGAGGTGGTTTTGCACCCTCTTCTGGCTGCAGTGTGGTGAGTGGGCATGGCTGTGTGACCGCTCACTGCACTTCTGCTATGCAATAACACACAGCTGCCAGACCATCATGGCAATGTCCAACTTCTCACTGCATGTTGGCCATTTGCACTGCAAGTGCTGCTGACTGGGTACAGGGTTAGTTTGGTGCTTGTAGTGTGAATGGCAGCTACCAGTCTCGCATGATATTGTTATACCATACCAGGCCCGCAAGAGCAAACAGAACCTCTCTTAGCCCCCGTAACGCCTATAACTTCAGTAGGTAGGTGCTCACATACTCACTGGCCTGTTTCGATCAGCCCATTCAAACCAGAAGCTTGCTGCTCCTTCTGAAAGCACCGTACCTGGGCTCGGAACCCTTCAAATGCCAAGTAGGGATACGCACTAATAATTCGGCATGTTTGGAATTCTGATAAATGTGCCCAAATTCCGAGATTCGTGGGCGGATTGAATTGGGCCCTATCCGTCCATGAATCGGATAATCCAGTATCCAGTTATGCCCTCCGCAGCAACGTGTTGGGGAACGGTGGTAGAAGATGAGGAGGAGTAGGAGTTGGCTTTTCTACCCTGTTTTTCTCACCCATTAAAGGGGACTCAAAGGGGCTGACAAACCATCTGTTCTTCTCCCCACCACAGACACCCTGTGAGGCAGGTGGGGCTGTGAGAGCTCAGAAAGAGAGCTGTGACTAGCCCAAGGCCACCCAGCTGGCTTCATGGCCGAGTGTGGAATCAAACCCCGTGACTACAAGAAACATATCCAGCACTCTAGCTGGAAGACAAAACTGGTAGTGCAAGCACAGGACGAACAGGGCCCTGAAAAGGCCTAACGAAACAGAAGAGTCGCTCTTCGGCTTGATCTTCATGGGGACAAACCTCAGTTGTTAGCCATCCATGCCCAGAGAGCAAAAATCCAGTGCGCTGCCTTGAGATCTTTCCCTTGTTTGAATGATGGTGATGGGAGGTTTATTAGCCAATTGAAAATAGCCCTCTGCCCATCCCAGAATGCTTATGCCATTAAGTGGCCCTGGAAGCCACAGGGATATTGGTCCTTTGGGGGTGGACTCATTGGATGTCAATTGGAATCCATTATTCATGACGCAGGCTATTAATAGGAGGGAGTTTGAGCCCGTGTTAAAAATAACTGTCCTCTCTGAGCACCATCGATCAATCAAAACAGAAAGCTCCCAGGATAACAAAGGCAGAGATGGATTGTCTGTGGTGACCCAGGCAGGGCGGCTGTGGAAGGTTCTAGAAGAAACAAAAGCTCCTCTTTGAGATCTCGTAGGGAAGCCAGTGTCAAAACTAACGCACTTTTTGTGGGGTGACCCTAACCCTGGACGCACCTGCAAACCGCCCTCTGTTTATTCGAATGGCAGATGTTGAGAAGATGCCTGCAATGTCTAAATTATTTGTACAAATAACTCAAAATATTCATATTCGTGCAAATACTAAAGTACGCATTTCTATACATTCAGTTCATATATGAATGTCTGATTTTGTCCAAATTCATCCAAATAATGAATATTTTAAACATTCATGCACACATCACGTGCAATGCCACATGTCCCCAGATGGCTCTACAGTGCTGAGCATATATGAATTCCCATACCAACCAAATTTAATAGATGGACATATTTGTGGGAGGGATGTCCCATTTCCCAGAAGCCTGGATTTGGGTATGGAGCAAGTCAACAAATCAGCTGTTATTTTCTGGGGCCAAACTTGGGAATATGTCAGTTTGGTGTCCACGTGGAATAACAGAGGGTCCCAACCTTTCAATGGTGGATATACGATGACGCAACTCTGAAGTCCAACAAAGAAGGATCCGGGTTTTTCGTTTGGAAGAACCGCTACAAAATACTCTATCCATAAATGATCATTTTCCCCAAACCAGGCCATTTAAACAGGTCACCTAGTTAAATCCAAGGAAGGTATCAGGAATAGACTTAGAAATTCGGGCCTCCTGCTCACTTTTGCCGCATAGAGTTTGCTTTCCCCCAGATCATCAGAGTAAGGTGGACAAGTGGCTCCATCCACCAAGGACAGCCATCGGATCCCCCAGGGAAGAAGAGCTAGCCAGGGGCCAAGACTTTGCAGGCCATGATCTCCTTTCTGGGTGCTGTAGTTCTGCAACTACTCCTCATCTTGGTTTCCGGCTGCCTGTCACTCGCCTCCACTCTTTTTCCATGTTGTTTTGTTTTCCTCTTCTAGAGGTGTAATAAAAAGAGACTCGTTTTGTGACTCATTGAACTTGCTGGGGCTTCCACCTCCCCCAATTACTTGCAAAGCCATCAGGACGCTGTAGCAGAGAGTGGGAAATGGTTCTCCGTCAGCCCGTCTGCATGGGGCTGGCTAGAGTACAGATCAATCCATCATATAATATTATTGCTTTTTCCCATCCTTTCTAGTTGCAAGACGAAGACTGTTTCATCAGGGCTTATGAATCTGTAGGAGGAAAGACCGATGTTCCTTTGCAGGAAGTTATTTTTAACTGGCCAAACAATCCATACTTGCCAGCATCTTCCCAGGGTCTCTACTTTGGTGCCTGGTAATAAGCAAAGAGAAAATTCAGCAAGTGAAACTTTTTGCCAGAAGGCAGGCAAAGGGCCGAGCCAGCAGAACCTCTCTGAGCTGCGTTCACACTTCAGGTTCAATCCAGCTTCAATCCACTTTCAGAGCAAGGCCGTGTTCACATTTAAGGTCTAATCTAGCTTCCGTCCACTTTCAGAGTGAGGCTGTGGTCACACCTAAGGTTTAATATAGCTTCAGTGCACTTTCAGAGCGAGAGAACACACCAGCAAAGCGAGAAGCTGTTTTCTTTCAGTGATGGCGTCGGTCCATGCACGGTTGTGCCAGGCTCCGCAGAGAAGATGGCGACAGTCAGATACATGCCCGGAGCCAGGTGAGTGTTGGGCCACCATGGGGGATTGGTTTGGCATGGACTAGTGTTTGCAAGTGTGAATGTTAGTGCACCCCAGTGGCGATGCACTATTCCCATCCTGTGGATGGGAAGCAAACGGCAAAAAGACCCATAGTTCGAACATGGCACAAACCAGAAGATGTGGCGAACGCTGTGACCAGGAAACTCTCCAGCTTCTCCTGGATCAGCTGTGAACATGTTTTTACTCGTTTGCAGCTTTTGAAGACTGAGGGACCTGGAGGGAGCTCCCAGACAGTCCGGGATGCCCCAAGATGGCAGCATGGGTGCAGTGTGCCTATGGGCTTTCTTGGAGCTTCTAGAGCTTCCAACGGGCACCTGGTTGCTTGACCTTCTCGTCTGTCATTTTAATAAAAGGCGATTCTAGGAACAAAAGTAAAAACAGCCTCCCCCATCCCAAAGTGCAATTCACCCTTGTCAAAGCCAGCCCTAAAAGTGCTTTCTATCACACACAGATGCCCCTTAGTAGCCATATTTGGTACCCAGGAGGAGGACGGCTAACTTGGGTCCATCCCAGCTCATGGAATATCCCTCAGTCTGTCCTCTCTGCTTCCTTCTTACCCCCCCCCCACCTTGCCTTTGCATCCTTTCCAGAAGCCCATTGATGTGAATTTGAAGGGTGACTCATTGTTTTTGACCTGGAAGGCTCCGAAAGTGAGTCCTTGAGGCAAACTCCGGAGGACTCCACGGTCAGGGCAGCTTCTGGGAACACTGCTGTGTCAAAGAGCTTTAATGTTCAGTTCACTCCGGTGGCACAGGGAACCCTCCCCCTGTTCCCCGTAGCTGGAGGGCCAGCCTGCTACTGGCCCCACGTGGACGGAAAGGGCAGGGGCACTCCACCACGCGCTCCTCTGACTTCCTTTGGGGAGCACTGCGGTCCAGTATGCAGCATGTGACTCTCTCTTTCCCCCTTTAACTCTCAGAGCAAAAGGATTGCTTTTCCTCAGCACCGGCCCTGAGAAAGGACTTTGTGTTTTCCCAGGGAGGTCACCAAAGCCCTGCTTCTAGAGTCTGTTTTCACCACTAGGGCCCAGGCCTGGAACATGGAGAAAGAACAGTACTGTACATTTGAAATTCCAGAGAAGGCGAGGTCTCCCATCAGAGCCGAGTGAAGACGTAGGCTGGCTTAGGGGGTCGAAAAGGGGCGGAAAAAGAAGAGAGAACCTAAGCAGCAGAGACGTGGACAGGCTCAGGCTGGCTGTCTAGTTTGGTCTGAATCCAGTCGGCCTCACTCCCTTTGTTTCAGTTCAAATTACAACTTTGCATTTGCAACGCACAGAGGTTTGGTTTGAATGCGAACTTTTCGAACGCCTTGAGCCAAACAGGGCGTGTTTGCCAGGTCCGTTTCAGCCACCCCTTGGTTTGCTTCGAATTCAGACTGTTTTCAGCCAGGCAGGGTGTTTGGTTTGCACTCAAACCTTTTGAACACCCCCTGTTTGATGTGACTGGGTTCAAACCCAGACCGGTTTGGAACAGCTCTGCTTCACCCGCTTGGTGCTGATGGTGGTGGTGGTGGGCTTTGGACTGAAGATCCCATCAGCCCCCAACAGAAAGGCCCACAGAGCTGTTCTCCAAAGATCTAAGGAGAACCAGGATGGTGAAAGTCAGCCTATGGATCTGCGTGTGACAAATAGCTAAATTGTACCCTGGAACATATTTAAGCCATGCGGCAACTCCAGCATCCTAACTGATCCTATTCACCAAGAATGGACAAGAACACCCACCCCCACCCCCGCAACAAGACCTTTGAGTCAATCCTGATGGCCACCTCCATATAGGTTTCCTAGCAAAGGTACAGAAGTGCTTTGCTAATGCCATCTTCTGCAGAGATACCAGGCACGGAACATGGGCCCTCCTGCAAACAAAACACATAATGTACCAGTTTGTTCTTGTGGTTAGAGTGCCGGACTCATATCTTGCAGTCACGGGGTTTGATTCTGTACTCCTCCATGAACCCATCTGGGTGGTCCTGGGCTAGTCACAACTCTCTTGAGTTCTCACAGCCCCACCTACCTCACTGGGTGTCCATTGTGGGGAGAAGAACAGAAGGTTTGTCAGCCACTTTGAGTCCCCTTAAACGGGTGAGAAAAGCAAGGTGTAAGAGCCAGCTCTTCTTCTTCACGAAGCCAGCTGGGTGGCCTTGGGCTAGTCAAAGCTCTCTTTCTGAGCTCTCACAGCCCCACCTGCCTCACAGGGTGTCTGTTGTGGGGAGAAGAACAGAAGGTTTGTCAGCCACTTTGAGTCCCCTTAAACAGGTGAGAAAAGCAGGGTGTAAGAGCCAGCTCTTCTTCTTCACGAAGCCAGCTGGGTGGCCTTGGGCTAGTCAAAGCTCTCTTTCTGAGTTCTCACAACCCCACCTGCCTCACAGGGTGTCTGTTGTGGGGAGAAGAACAGAAGGTTTGTCAGCCACTTTGAGTCCCCTTAAACGGGTGAGAAAAGCAGGGTGTAAGAGCCAGCTCTTCTTCTTCACGAAGCCAGCTGGGTGGCCTTGGGCTAGTCAAAGCTCTCTTTCTGAGTTCTCACAGCCCCACCTGCCTCACAGGGTGTCTGTTGTGGGGAGAAGAACAGAAGGTTTGTCAACTGCTTTGAGCCCCTTTAAATGGGTGAGAAAAGTGGGGTAGAAAAGCCAATTGTTCTTCTTCCCTACAAGAAGACTAGATTGCAGATATGTGTTCTGTGTGGAATACATCTACAAAGTTAAATAATATTTTTGAAGTGCAATCATGTCTTTTTTAAGTTTGTTGTTGTTGTTGCTATTTGGTTCCATCCTGATCCATGTCGTTTTCCCCACCTGATAGCAGAGTCAGACAGCATTCCCTTTAAAGGCCTATGTCCAGTTCAAAGATGATGTGTTTTCCAGCCCAAAGCATCCACCTGCCCTGATGGGGAAGGATTTTGCTAGGACCCCGTGATAGCCTTTGATAACATGTTTTGTCTGATCTCTTGTTTCCTTCCCTGCTTTGCCAACCCTGCAGAGACCATTCCTCGCTCTGGCACATGGTCCCTGTTTATTCAACCAGCTACATTTTTCTCTCCCACCCAATCAATGAGCTGTTTGCCTGCCCCTTCCTGAACTTCAAATGTGTTTGCTTTTCCGTATAAGCCCAGAGTTACCTGGAAAAGCCTGCCCTCTGCTACCCAGGACGGACACGTTCCTTTCCGGCAGAATCACACAGCCCCAGCACGGCAAACAGACACGTGGGATAATATTTTTCTGTCATATCCTTTTAACAAACAGAAATGAGCCTAAGTGGTCCAATGGAGTACAGGGCTAATGAGCCGCGATAGGACAAGTCAGGGCCAATCCCATTTTATTGCATTAAAACAACAAAGACGAAAGGTCTTTGGGCAAGCCAACATGAGAACATGCAAAGAAGACTGTTTGGACGCCAGCAATAATGAAAATAAAGCACAAAGAGATGCCTGCCAAGAGTCTTACTGGCTTGAGGCATGAAGGAAAATGGCAAGCAAGGGAGACTAGGTAGAATGGACAACCTATGTTGTCCATTCTCAATCCTGGGACCTTTTTAAAAGCTTTTTTGCTGCTGATGGCCTATATTTCGCAGCAATATGTGCAGCGCCTGGGCTGTCTCTGGTTTCAGCTGACATTTTTCATCTAATCCCTGACTCTTTGAAAGCCAAGAGAAGGTGTGAGAACACTCTCCCTCTGGGAACAGCTGGGTACAGCTCCAGGACATGTTAATGCCTCTCACCCCAAGGCAGACAAACGCCGGGTCTCTCTCCCTTTCTCTTCGCCCCCCCCCCTTGCAGGATCTCCACACACATCAGGGTCCTGTTTCCAAACACGATGTTCTGCAGAACAGGCGTCCCAGCTGGTTAACTAGGTGACGATAATTTGAACCAAGCTCCCTTTGGAACATCTAGTGCCCCACTTGTAACCCAACAGGGAAAGAGGCTGAGTCGCCCTGCAAGGTGCTGGGGTGAAAGGAAAGGGAAGAAGGGAAGGAAGAGAGGGAGGAAGGGAGGGAGGGAGAAGAGAAGGAGAGAAAGTAAGGAGGAGAGAAAGAAGGGAAGGAGGAAGAAGGAAGAAAGGAGGAAGAGAGAGAAAGGATGGGGGAAAGGGAGGGAGGGAGGTGCACCTGGTTCTTATGCACCCAGAAATTCCAACTAGTCACGCTTTTAAGGCCTTCTGGATAGAGAGAGATGTAGGCATGATGCCCGGACCACCCCAAATAAAACTCTGTGTACTTTTGAGATCCTTTATGAGGATCAGCCGCACACTGGCAGGCAGCCTTTTGGAACGTGTGGAGTTGCTATTTTGAGAGTGGAGTCGGGTGGAAATCGATTCCTTGCACACTGAGTTCTGATTTGACTGAATGCCAATTTGCAGACCCTAAATCTTCCAAATCCAGCTGATGATTCTCAATAATTCCAAGAGCTGTTCCCCCACCTACCCAATTTGCAATGAATGGCAGCAGACCCTGATGGGGCCTTTCCGCTGCAAAATCCCAGCAAGTTTTGAAAAGGGTTTGGGGTTTTATTTTAATGCAGAAAGAGAAGCCAGGCGCTTGTCATTCTCGCAAGTCCTTTCCTAAGCAACCAAACAATGATCTCTCATTCTGGCAGCCAGGGGTGCTTTTGTTTACCTTCATTTTCTCCTTACAGCCATGCACAAAGCACCGTTCCTTTTGCCTGCTGGATGGCAGCCCTGTCCTGATTAGCCAAGACAGGTATGAACTGACTCCAGCTACCTGGGACGCAATACATCCAGTTCCTAGGAGGCCAGACTTCAGAATAATTAACCTCAAAATAAACAGCAGCACAGCTGAAGAAGAACATGAAACTTGGCTTGGGCCAGGATCTCATGGATCTCCACCGACACCTTGTTCATAAATGTCCCTGGGATGCACTGTGGATTTCTTTAGGGACGTGAATGAATATTCGTAGGCATTTGAAATCCGATCGAATGTGCAGAATTTCGACATGTGCATACAGGATAACTATGGGATGCGTACACATGTGTACGGACGTGTACGGATGTCCGGAAGATGCATACGGGCATCTGCTCATGTTGTTGATATTTGTAAGTGCAAATTCAAATCAAAAGCAAATAGATTCGAACTCGCTTTATTCGAATTGACTCAAATAGAATGTCAAAAAAAAAACATCCTTGCACAGGCCTAGATTTGTTGTGGATGCTATTGCTTAAAATTCTTTGCAAGAAGATTGGGAAGAAGGGGCTGGGAGCGGCACGAGTTTTCCAGTCTCTCTCTGTCTCTCTTTCTTTTTGGCAGTTGCTTTGTAAAAAATCAAAGAAATGACTCTGCTGGCAAGAAGCATTTGAAACTACAAGCAACCGAGCTAGATTTGGCAGGCGCTTGGGATCGTGTGGGGAGTTAAACGGAAAGAAAATCAGTTTGGCTTGGCTGTATGACATGTTAACCCAGAACGCCTCCAGACGATGGCCGGATGCATCATTAGCAAGTGCTAATCTGGAGTATTGCTCCACAAATATTACCGCTTGCGCGCCAGACAGTGCCAGCCACGGCGCTGTCTCTGCACATTTTAGCCAGGTTTTTAGCCAGTGCTGAAGTGCCCCTTGCCACCGTTGCACATACGCAGTTGTCAGTTCCTGGCCTCCCTGCATGTCTGGTGGGCAGAGCGGCAATGGTGGGTCCGTCTACAAGACGAGTAAATGCACTATTGCTGGAAAAACTGCTGCCAGTTTTCCAGCAATATTTTTTCATGCTTTTTAGGGGGATATAGCATATAGTTTCAGTGGACATATCCTTAGCATCTCTCTGGGTGATGACAACAGAAAACTACTTTCATATCATTGCCAAGAAAACTGCATCCCCAACTTTGACAAATCAACAGCCCCAGTAAGATCTCAGATGGGAGGCACAAACATGCTGGTCTTCCCTGCAAGCATGAGGCTGTGGTAATGCCTAAGGTTTAATCCAACTTCAGTCCATCTTTAGAGTGAGAGGACACATTGGCAAAGTGACCAGTAATTTTCTTTCCACATTATCTATTATAATGATGATGATGATGATGATGTAAAACAACAGTTACACACAGCAAACGAGATCACTATGCTGGATTTCGTATTATATCACCAGTCGGGCACTTCCCAAGCACCTAGGTCTGCGTGATGTATCGGCGAATTATGCGAGCAGACCCCAGCAAAGTGGCTTTTTGTAGCTGGCAGATGGATATCTTGTCAATGCCAATGGTTTTTAGGTGCCCGCTGAGATCTTTTGGCACCGCGCCCAGTGTGCCGAGGATGACTGGGACCACTTTCACTGGTTTTCGCCAGAGTCGCTGTAGTTCAATTCTCAGATCTTCATATCTTGTGAGCTTCTCCAACTTTTTCTCCTCAATTCTGCTGTCAACTGGTATAGCAACGTCGATGGTCCACACCTTCGCTTTCTCAACAATTGTAATGTCAGGAGTGTTATGCTCCAATTTTCGGTCAGTCTGAAGCCTGAAGTCCCAAAGTAGTTTTGCCTGTTCATTTTCAACAACTTTTTCTGGCTTGTGATCCCACCAATAATTATTATTATTATATTTCTATAGCGCTGTCAGTGTACTCAGCGCTGTACAAATACAAGACAAAAAATACAATATAAGTATAAAAACCTGCCAAAGGCATACAATCTAAACAACAATAATAATCTCAAGATAACGATTAAAAACACATAAAATAAAATAAGATAAAAGCATAAAACAGTAAAAAAACAATAGAGAGAATCTCAATAAACAGTCCGTCTACAGAGAGCCCGGGAAATCTTCCCTAAAAAGAGTGGTCTTGAGTTCGGATTTAAAAGATGATAAAGAGGAAATGGCACGCAAGGGAGAGGGCGGTCAATTCCAGAAATAGGGGGAAGCAAAGGAAAAAGGACGAATCCTAGACATTCACTATTCATATGAATTTGTACAAATTGGGAAATTCACAAAAATTGAGTGTTGAGACATTTGTATAGTAACATTTGTATGAATACAAACATTTTGGACCATTTGTACAAATAGTTTGGACATTGGTTAAACCGGAGATACTGATCAGATATCTATCCAATACAAATTGATATGTATCCAATACGAATGGATACATATCCAATACAAACAGATACGTATCCAGTACAAATGGATACGTATCCAGTACAAACAGATTCATATTCAATACGGATACGCATCCCATACGAATAGATACATATACATTCATATTGGATATTCATATGAATTCATATGAATACATTTGTATCAAATAGAATCCTACCACATTCAAAGGGGATCTACGAACAAATACAAATTTTCTAATATTCAATTTGTTACAAATCAAATGTCCAAAAGCTCATTCCTAGTTATTTAACACTGAAAGAAAACAGCTTTTCACTATGCTGATGTATTCTCTCACTCTAAAAGTGCACTGAAGCTGGATTAAACCTTCAGTGTGACCATAGCCCTTGTGGCTCTTGCTTTCTCTATTCATCCATGTGTCCACAGTGGCCCTGTTCCAACACAGGATTTAGGCAGACTTGAATTTGGCTTGAGTTCTAACCGTCCTGACAGTTTCCAAGGGATCTCTGATTCTGTGCATAAAGGTCCCAAAACATGGAGAATCCCAATTTTGATTAAAAGAGGTCTCGGTGCTGGATCTAGAAATAATACTCGCTATTTAGCAATGGGAATGCAAGTGGTTTTTTGGGGGGAGGGAACCATGTTTTAGGGGCATTTTCCTCAGTTTCCCCTGACCCAATGAGAAGTTGTGTGTTCCCTTGCCCTTGTCTCCTAGTGCCTGGTAGTGCCAAGGGTGGGGTGGGCAAGGCGTAGAATTAAGAGGCTGCAGATACATGTATCCAGGAGTGAGATGTAAAAAAAGAGATACATGTTTGGTTTTAAAATTGGTTTTAATATGTTGTTTTAAAGGTTGTTACCTGCCCTGAGACCTTTGGGTAGAGGGCAGGATATAAATACAAATATAAACAAACAAACAAAACTATTGGGGGTGAAATGTATCCAGAGATCAGAGCAAAGTACTAACAGTCTTGCAATCTTCATTGCAAAGAACTGGACCAGTCACTGGGGGCGGGGGGGGGGGGGAGATTTCATTGCCTAAACTAAAACAATGCAGTGACGGTCGATTCCCAGTGAAAACCCTGTAAATATGCCTTGCCTTGTTAGAACTCCAGTTTTGCCCAGCTCTTGCACTTTAAATATATATATTAACTGACGATCTTGCAAAGGAAAAAGGACTGACGTAATTTCTACAAAGTGAAACATAATATCCAGGGAGGAGAGGAGAGAAGCCCCATCACCTCTGATGTATCAGGTGAAGTGGAAGTGTCTGATTTTACAAGATCAGCGAGTGATACAAAAGCGGTCGGCTCCTGTGTAAAATCCAGCCTGATCTCTCCCTTCCAGCATCTCTGCTTCAGTCACCGTTTGCCTCACCCTCCGCCATTTTGCACAGCCCTGATCTGCCGCTCTTGCGCAAAACAAAGGGTGGGTGGAGGGTTTTCTTCCCCTACCACTCCCCATTATGAGCTTGCAGTGGGAACGTAAAAAACCAAATTTCGCTGCTGATTGAAAAAAAAACAGATTAAAACCCAGATTAAATTGGCCAGTGGGAACCTGGCTCGCGATTCACTTCTTTTGGCAACGCTCCTCATGCTGGCATAAGGTGTCCATGTTTCATGCTGGATTCTATGAACCATGGCTTGGGGCTAGAATGAAGCTCAGCCTACAGAACGTTACTTTGCTGCTCCTTTCCTCTGAATGAACTGAATTAATCAGCAGAGTTTGCTCTCTTTTTCCAGCTGGGTGGAAAAGACAAGTCTCAGAAGTGGAATGGCAGGCAGATGAGTGGAGCCCACTTGGGATTCTTAGAAGTTTGTCAAGTGACTAAATGATGACCTAGACGTTTCCATAGAAATGCAGAAAGCCATTTAATCTTCTGTAGGAAATGTGATTAATGAGGTACAAGTGTCACTTGGGGAAGGAGGGGAGAAAGGAGGGCTGCAACTGGAAACAATGGTCTCAAATTCCATTTTTGTTTTTTGCTTTATCAGAAAAAAGAGGCAGCAGAATTCAAGCTAAAAAACTCTTTTGCTGTCCTTGGATGCATGTCAGAAGCAACCTAAAATATCTCCCAGTGGCTGATGTGCGGATGAAATGATGAAAGGTGGTCCAAACTACTGCCCTTTAGATGTCATTGAACTAGAGATCTTTACTGAATTGGGCAACAGCAAGGAATTATGGGACCCGGGCAGCTGTGAGATGTTTAATTTCTCAGGAGTCCTGGAAGGGAAATAAAGTTCTAAATAATGCAGAAAGACTGGTGAAATTGGAAGAAATCTGCCCCTATGGCGAGGGAGGAGGAGGAGGAGGAAGAATCGTTGACCAAATTCAAGATCTGCCCCTATGGCAATGGGAGGAAGAGGAGAAGAATTGTTGACCAAATCCAAGACAGTGGTCAACCTCAGATAAGCCAGCAATTATGGCCTATCCCTAGGAAATATGGTCAGGTGGACAGAAGTATTTATTCTGGAAAATTCCTGATTTGCCTCCCAGCAAAATGAAAGCTAATTTAGTTCTGCTAGTACATGCCAGATGGGCAAACTTTGGTATACAGTCCTCTGAATAATGCAATGTATTTTTGCTCGCTTGGTTGTTATGGGTACTGAAGCCATCTTTAGCGTCCACCTGTAAACACGGAGTGAGGCGAGGCTGTGGAAAAAGTTATCTAAATATACAATCCTCTAGAAAAGTGCTCATGAATAAAGCAGGTGGAGCAGTGGCTAAATGACGTAAAAAAAGGTAACATGCGAATCGGTTCAATATTAGGAAGAGCGCACACCAAGCGACACCTTCCTGACACCAGGAGGTTTTTGTTTTAAAAAATTATAAGAGGAATATTTAGAAGTTAGGTGGAAAATAACTTTATCAAGAGACAGGACCTAAATGTAAAAAGGCCTCCATGCTATGGTGTGATAAAAGTGTGAATTAATCTGGCCCTTTTGGAATTTCTTTGGAGTACCTGACCTATTATAATTCATTCCCACCCATCCCTCAAGATTGAGAAGAAGAAGAGTTGGCTTTTCTACCTTGCTTTTCTCACCCATTTAAGGGGACTCAAAGCGGCTAACAAGCTTTCTGTTCTTCTTCCCACAGTAGAAGAGACAGAGCTCAGAAGAGAGCCGTGACTAGCCCAAGGTCACCCAGCTGGCTTCATGGAGGAGGGTGGAATCGAACCCGGTATTCTCAGATAAGAGTTTGGCTCCTTACCACTAGACCAAACTGGCCATTCTTTATTCACTTATGTTCCCTCCCTCCTTCTTGAAATAAAATTATTTCCCTGCTCACAAAAATAGGGACCAGATCATAAAGGTAAGGCTGTGAAAGTTGGGGAATTAGGAAAGAGTGGAAGGAATCCGGATAAGCCTTCATAATCGATGCCTGTAAACCTCTCAAGGGACCTGGCAACAATGGGGGAGGATCAAAGTGGTTTTCATGCCAGGATTGTGGAAAATGATGGAACAGCAATAATAAAAACCAAAAACCACTATAGAGATAACAGAGAAAAAGAATTTATGGCCCAGTTGTTGCCCAGATTGATGTGGATTTCCCCACTCTTTGATCCTCAAAGTCCTTTCAGAATTGACATGGCTTTCATCTGGATCTGAGAAGGTATGAAGAAGAGTTGGCTTTTCTACCCCACTTTTCCTGCCCATTTAAAGGGACTCAAAGTGGCTGACAAACCTTCTGTTCTTCTTCCCCACCACAGTCACCCTGTGAGGCGGGTGGCGCTGTGAGAGCTCAGAAAGAGAGCTGTGACTAGCCCAAGGTCACCCAGCTGGCTTCATGGAAGACGGCAGAATCAAACTTGTTATTGCTAGATAAGAGTCTGGCTCCCTAACCACTAGACCAAACTGACCAACCTTAGCTGTGTTAGAAACCCTTTATTTCAACGGTCAGCAATTAGGCCACATCTGGGCAGGCCCATCTGCACTTGCAGGAGGCGTTTACATTAGGGCTGTGCACAAATGGGGTTTTTGGCTTTCGACTGTTCAAACAGATCCCCTTCGAATGTGGTAGCGTTATGTTCTACGCCATTGCACTCGTATGAATTCATATGAATAGCCAATATGAACGGATGTGTATCGATTTGTATTGGATACGTACCTGCTCATATCCACGTCTGATGCGGATCTCCAGTTTAACGAATGTCTGAACTATGCTAGAAAAGCCCCGTCTGCCCAGAGGTTTCCTGACACGAAATCATGCTCCACAACCCTCCCAAACCTTTCGCCAGTTTACCTGATTGTGTCCAGCCGGTGACCATCTGCATCTCAGCTGGACAGGGAGGTCGCTGGGACCGCCACGCAAGCACGCTGCCCGCTCCTCTGGCCTCCTGATGCAACCGCGATGGCGCTGACGCACACACGGCCGCGGAGGGTGCCACACTCAAGATGGCGGCGCCCTGAAGAGGACTGGTTGGCGATGAACATCGTGGGCAGGGGGGGCTTGGCTAATGTTGACTAGCGATTGCAGCCCTTTTCTTCCCTCTTTAAATTTTACTTACACCTCCCATAAATTGCTTGTGGCAAAACATCAGGGCATGTGTGCACTTGTGCCTTGCCTTTCCTGTGAAGGAATGCACATTTACACGGTTTTCTTTTCTTTTTTTTAAAGATATTTTTCTACAACTGAATGCACATGATTATATGAAATCCTCAGCACCTTCTGGCTTTTCCAACTCCTTTTTTTTTTGGACACTGTTAGGTATATAATCAAGCCCGCTACGACTTGCACTCTTAATGGAAGCTGCTGAAAGCACTGGGTGGAACCTCGTGTTTTGTCAAAAGCCCCCCTGCACGAACACCATTCAAAGCCAGAAGGAAGTTTCCTGGATCTTTGGGTTCTACTGAAAAAGAAATGAAAAGATTCTGAAGAAGTTGTCAGTAACGCGAAGGCAGGAGACACTTTTGGATACCACCAATTTATTCTCTCCCAGTGGCCCGTGGGAGGCGGCACCAGTGGCATTAGGATGCCTTTCTGGTTGGGAACCAGACTGTCCTTGGTGGACCCCAGAGGCCAAAGTTGGCACTATTTGCTCTTCGAGGTCTTCTGCTGGTAAATATGTTCAGTAAAAGGCCTAGAGGGAGACAAGGAGGAAGGAATGGAGGAAATCATTATGAACGTTTGGAACGAAGAGGAAGGGACTCCCATGCCATCTCTCCAGGCCAGGGGGTGGGAGAGAGAGGGAGAGGAAGCATGGCATGCTACCCCAAAAGCAAGTAGCTTCAGTATTCACGCAGATAATGGGGAAGGCACAACTGAACCCAGCAAATGAAGTTTTAGTCTGAAACGCCAGTTCACTTTTTTCGACGGCGACAGTTGCAGCTTCCCCAGTTTAGTTCCCATTAGCCCCAACCAGTATGGCCATTTTTGATCCCATCTCCCATCAGCCCCTGCCCATGTGGTGTTTGGATATCTTTCTTGCAAAGAGGTCCTGGCAGCACACATTAGTTTCATTCCATTTTCATGCTCCCAACAAGATCCTTACTAAGCAGAGATAGGTTGTCTGGCCCAAGGTCTTCCAGTGAGATTCCATGGCTAAGTGGGGGTTTGAACCTGCAGCTCTGACATTCCAGCTTCAATACTATGTTGACTCCCTATAGTTATATTTCACAGCTCAAATAAAGCATAAGCTGCCAAGAAAAGGGAACGCAAGCTGTCGTCCCAGCCCCTCCTCCCCTGGCCCAGAAGCCTTTGCAGCCGCAAGGGCATAATTAAATCCCCCAGACTATCACGACCCCAAGGGTCCCCATTGCTTTTGCTGGCAAGGGAGCAGAGCAGAACCTTTCTTTCAAAGAGCACATCGGAATGACTGAACTGGAAAGATCTGAAGTAGCTACGGTATAATTTGTGCCGCCAGGGGACCATTGCAGCGTCCACATGCGCTCCAGAGACAAGACTTTGCAGGCCACAAAATGATCTCCGAGTCGCGCAAGTCAAAAGCCCCCAGAACCCTCTGCTCCTGGGGGAGAAATAGCTCTGGGAAAAATCCCAAAGAAAGTCAGACGCCTCCTATTAGCAAAATAATGGCAGGTGGTTTGGCAGGGAGACGGTTCAGAGAGTTCAGCTTCGTCCAGGGCTCAGGGCTTGCCGCCATGTTCACTGCTCTTTTGGCAGAGGATGGAGAAGCCGTAGATTCGGAAGGAAGCAGCCTCGGTCTTCTGGTTTTAGAAGGCTCTGGTTTTGCTTAGAAGCTTTCAGACTGAGGGTCAGAATGGGCTAGGGGCAGCGGCAGGGGCTCAAGTGGCCAAATTCTGGCCCCATGACAGTGTCCATAGTGCTGGCCTGGAAATTAGGACCTGCTGGCTTCACATCCCTACGTGGCCAGGAAATACTCTTGATTCACCTTGGCCCAGTTACCGCCTCTTAGCTTAACCTGCCTCCGACAGCGCTGTTGTGAATAGCCACAGACGAGAGGCCTTGTCACACTACAGCAATTAGGCTGTAGCGCACAAAGGCCGGTACACTCTGGGTACAGGAGGAGCATACGCATTTCTGGCTGGGAGGGATGCTCCTCAGCCACCAGAAATGCAAATGGTCCTCTTGTACCCAGAGCATACTGGTTGTGCCGCTGCTGAGCCACGCACCCTGGCTGTTGCAGCTGGCTGCTGTGCCCACATCACACATTCCGTGATGCGCTGGCTGGCAGGCGGCCGATCTTGGGGGTGGGGGGAGATTGATTTAACCCAGTGGCATGCCTCACCACCCCTGGATCGCACCCCCTGTGCCACCCTCTCGCCATGACTTTGCCTAAGGGTGTATGTTGGGATGGTCCCCTGCCAGCCTCCCTCCCTCCCTCCCTCTTCTCAGTGACTGCAGGGCTTTTCCAAATGAGGAAGAAGATGCTTTCATTTCAAAGCTTCATCCTCCTCATTTGGAAAAGCCCTCCGATCGCCGGGAGGAGGGAGGGAGGTTGGCAGGGGTCCATCCAGGCATGCCCCCTGGGCAATACTGTGGTGAGAGGGCAGCAAGGGGGGGCGTGATCCAGGGGTGGCAAGGAATACCACCGGGTCAGATCAGTCTCCCCCCCCCCAGATTGGCCAGCTGCCAGCCAGTGCATCACAGAATGTGTGATGTGGGTGGTGGCAGCCAGTCACACCAGCCAGGGGGCAGGACTTCTGCAGGGAGCCAGAGGAAGAGCAAGTGCTCTTGCTGCTGAAGACTCCAGGTAAGTCCAGGGGACAGGTGTGGAACACGATTTCATGCTCCACACCTCATCCACAGTCAGGACAGCTCTGGTGAGGAAGGGCAGCCTAGTGGGCGTGCGTATGCTCTTCACCAGAACTGTCCTGACTGCATTCCAGTGGCTGTAGTGCAAACTGGCCTTAGGTTAACTGGAAAAAAACCAAACCCAAACCTTCTTTCTCCGAAATGAAAGGGTTTCTAATTAAGGTTTTCCCCCATGCACCAGAATGACTTACCCTTCATACAACAAAGCTACCATGTAACACAGGGCCACAACCACTGTCAGGATGAGACCAGCTGGACTTGCGTGCCTGGTTCAAAAAAGACAGAAAGAAGAGAAGGAGGGAGGGAGGAGGAGGGGTAAGTGGCCTTATGCAATAGAACATTGAACTGGTGGGCTGGTGATCTCATTCTTTGTGGACCCCTTGCACAATATCGCCACGAGAATGCTATGCCAAAAATGGTAAATTTGCACAAACAAATACACAGTCTCAGTTTGGTCTAGTGGTTAGGGAGCTGGACTCTTGTCTGGGAATACCAGGTTTCATTCTGCACTCCTCCATGAAGCCAGCTGGGTGACCTTGGGCTAGTCACAGCTCTCTTCTGAGCTCCCACAGCCCCACCTACCTCACACTGTGTTTTGTTATGGAGAGAAGAACAGAAGGCTTGTCATCCACTTTGAGAAAAGTGGGGTAGAAAAGCCAACTCTTCTTCTTCTTCTTCTTCTTCAGCTCCCCCCCACACACACACTAACAATTAGATTCCATTTTTAGGAGATCTAATGAGAAAGGGATGGAGCCCTGATATGAGGAAGTCTGTTTCAGAGCAAAAAAGATGGCTATATAAGAAGATGGAATCAAGTCACTGCACACAGACAGCGCAGGCCTAAGAAGATGAGAGATGCCAACCTCAGCTTAGCTGTCAGAGGCCTCCTGCCTGTCTCTCCAACCATGAGGCATCCATTCTAGTCAACTTTGATCCACCTGTTCTCCTTGAATTTGTCTATAGGAACATAAGAAGGGCCCTGCTGGATCAGGCCACACACCTGCCAGGTGCCCTTTCACTGCCCTGTACAGATTTAGGAATTAGGTCACTTTTTGCTCAAGTTTTGGAGTGAGCTTTTTCTACCCCGTTGGTTGCCTCTGGGTCTTTCTTTGAGCCAATGCGGATGTGGCTGTGAAGACGCAATGTCTAAAGGCCACTGGGTGAGCATCCTTTGATTCCTCTGTTCTGGTTTCGGCTGATTTGGCCAGATCAAAAGTGGGTCAGATACAGTGGACAAGCAAAGACTGATGACTAAGGCCATGTTGGGCTAGACAATGGCCAAGCTGCTAACGAGAGACACGTAACAATGTAGAAACCCTGCCAATACTTTGCCTGTTTCTGAAGCGGCTAACCCAGTTCTACAGAGTGACGTGGGAAGCACTGAAAGATCTGAAGGCCAGGAACCGCGTAGACTCCTGGTCCAAAGGAGCTTTCATCCGATATGACAAAGTCTCAAAATTCGGCAACAGTAACAGCTGCACCCTAAAAGCAGGCTGGACGTAAACTCTTTCCAACCCCTGGGAGACTGTGAGCAGGGCAAGACGTTGTGCTCGTGTCCTGTTGGCATGCTACCATACCCAGTCACTGGGGGATGAAGCAGATGGGCCCATAGTCTCATCTCTGGTGGCATTTTGGAGATGGTTAAATAGATTCTATGTCGTTTCCACCACTCCATTCCATTCAGTTGATGCATTATGGTTTTCGAAAGAGAAGGTCTACATGCTGGACCACGCTAGGACATCATGCTAGGAGGCTCCCTTCTGCACGCTGGTGTGGAGGGAAGAAGAAGAAGAAGAAGAGAGTTGGCTTTTCTACCCCACTTTTCTCACCCATTTAAGGAGACTCAAAGCGGCTGACAAAGCTTCTGTTCTTGTCCCCGTAACAAAACACACTGTGAGGTAGGTGGGGCTGTGGGAGCTCAGAAGAGAGCTGTGACTAGCCCAAGGTCTTCTCCCCACAGCAGACACCCTGTGAGGTAGGTGGGGCTGGACTTCTCTTATGTTCTTATGCTTTGGAACCAGGCGAAATATTGTTCCTTGCACTAAATTTAGGTCATCTTCAGCTTATTGGTTCTCTAGTTTTCTGTTAATGTTCACCTACTGTGGAGTGGTTGTGTTCAACAAATGCCTCGTCTGACACCAGAAGAACCCCCCCACACACACACACACCACACTGGGTTCTTTGTGAGGCTTTGTGACTCCTTTGACAAACAGCCACTTCAGAGCATCGGCAGCCCTTGTCTCAGGGCTCATTTGGCAGCTAATTAAGGCAGCTGAGAAGGGTGTAGGAGAGGCAGTGTTATTGTATGAGCCACAACCGCCATCACCTCCCAAAATTATAGTCTCAGTGCCACCCAAAGAGGCACAGTTAATCATTCACACCTTGCTAGGCAATATGTGGGACTCCTGGCAGTGCATGCGCTAAATCCAACTGCCAAAGCTAAATTTAAAAAGCCCTGCAAAAGACAGAGGCTGAGATCATAAAATCACGCAATGTTGAGTCTCCATGGGGACCTGAGGCATAATCCAGTTCACCCTTGTGCTCAGTCCAGTAACCTGGGCATGCCTGCACCAGGCTTGTGGCGAGGAAGGGCTGTCATCTTTGAACGTGCAACAAATGGATCAGTGGCGTTTTCACGCCACTTCCTGAGCAGATGGTGCCCTCACCCATGGGTGTGGGCAGTGTGTCCAGGAAGTCCTCTGTCGCGGTCTGCTGTCTTTGATCCACTTCTTAGGGCACAAATATTCGTATGAACTCAGGCAAATTCGGACATTCGTAAACGAACCAAACCATACGAATATTTGTACACTGATATTCGTACGAATGTGAATGCTTCCAGACATTCGTATGAATAGTTTGTTAAACTGGGGAGGTGGGAAAGTCACATCTGCAGTGGGTCCAGAGTGCATCCGACATGGATTGAGAGCAGATTCAAAATGGATTCAGGGCGGATTTGATGCTTTCAGAGTGGAAATGTTGCGGGATATGTATCGGATAGGGACGCACTCATATCAAATAGAATCCTACCACACTCAAAGGGGATCTATTCAAATGAATATGAATTTTCTAACATTTGATCCATTACTAATCAAATGCCCAAAAACACATTTGTGCACATCCCTATGACTTCTGGTTCACAGATGTGTCCAAGTGTCTGAAGGCCAACTGCAAAGAGGGATACTTCCAGAGGCAACCAAGTGTGGACACTAACATGTGGACATCAAGCCTCTCTTCCAGAATATATTCCAGAATAAAGCCAAATGTGAACAGGCCCCTGGAATGTTCTGGGGAGGGCTACAGCAGTTTTGTGGTTAGCCTGCCGGACTCATGTCTCATAGTCACAGGGATTGATTCCGCACTCCTCCACAAAGCCAGCTGGGTGACCTTGGGCTCATCACAGCTTTCCTTCTGAGTTCTCACAGCCCCACCTACCTCACAGGGTAGGGAGAAAAAGAGAAAGTTTGCCAGCTGCCTTGAGGCCCCTTAAATGGGTGAGAAAAGCGGGGTAGAAAAGCCATGTTCTTCTCCTCCTCCTCCTCCTCCTCCCCCCCTCAGGTCAGTTGCCACAGCTCCCAAGTGCAGATGAAGCAATCCAGGAAGTGGCCTAGATTACCTCACCGCCAAAGTGTGGACTGCTGTCCCCTGCTGTGGCCAGTGCTGGACAGATTCAATTGCCAGCCTACTGGCAATTGAATCTGGTGATGAGGAAACTGTGCAATGTCACTGTATCATTTATCACAGGTGACAGAACCTTGGGAGCTGCCCCCTATCTAACTATATCTCTGTGGCTAGATACCGTTTATGCTTTACAGCAGGGAAAGAGCAGTTCCCAATCTGCAATGCCAAAGCCCCTGAATCGTGGGTGCTTCATCCTCCCCCCCCCAACCTCCTGCCAAGCCATCTGGTGAGAGTGGAAGGTTGCTATTTGAAACAACGTGCTTCCGAATTTCTAAAAATCCTCTGAGTCTCTTCAGCTGGGCTTTCCATGATGACACTTGCTCATCTACACTCCAGTGGCGTCCTCTGACGTCACCCAATGAGCACCACAAAGCACAGGCCGGGCTGTTGCTGCTGATATTTCCACTGCATCGCTCCATCAAGGACATGATTCCAGAGCAGGTCAGAAACCTCCGGGTTTCGCCTTTCCAGGGTTTGGAAACCCTTTGCTCTGGGCACATTTTATTCCAGAAGCACACCTTGGTCTGCTTCATATTTTCCGCAAGTTCTTGGAATAGGTGAAGGACAGATGAAGGAATAAGCCAAGAATTCAGAGGGCAAAGCAGAGCCATGGAGTTCTACCGGGGAAAGCAAACATTTTTACCATCTCCACTCAGACAGAACAGCTGGTAATAGTTCTGAGGCCTTTCTGCACTTAGCTGATTAGGCTGCCGTGAACCAAGGCTGGTAAACTTCAGGGGTAGGTAGACCATCTGCATTTGTCGGAAGGAAGCCTTCCCCAAAGCTTCCAGAGACTGGGTGGGTGGGAGACACCACCGGACGTCTCCCACCCACCCCCTTACATTTTGGGACTGGCTTCGGTGGCATCATGCAGCTATTCCAATGCTCTACAGAGGCCAAAATTGGCCTTCTGGTTCTGGGTGCTTTTTCCTTATGGCACCTGCAGGGGGTGGGGGGCTGGTCTGGTAACCATGGTCAACTAAAACCGCGGTTACCAAATCAGTGGATACAGGAGTCTGACTGTACTGAAATTTCATTTTAAATTCATTGACTCTTTGAAGGAGGTTCTTGGCTGGAACGTGCCAGGCTACAGTGGATATTTGTATATCTTTTTCAAGCTCTTTGGAGTTTTTTTTTCCTCTTTCTATTCTGTTGCAAGCAATTCCTGTTTTTCCATCAGTTCTGCCAGAGATGCAGTTTTATTTATACATTTATTTAAATAATTTTTATACTGCTTTTCTCAAGAGTTGCAGGACAGCAAAGAAGGTAAAAGTGAAAATCAGAACAAATGAATAGGAAAAATAGGGGGGCACCAAAGAAATTAAGTTAAAATAGAATAAAATGGGAAATATGAAGAACCACAAATTAATTAAATATATGTCTCCCTTCCATAGCATCACTGTCTAGATGTCCCTTTCACAGGGCCATCGACTTGACAACTGTACTTCCCCAACACCCATAAGAACCTAAAAGGAGCTCTGCTGGATCAGGCCACAGCCCATCTAGTCCAGCATCACAGTGGCCCACCAACTGCCCATGGGCATCTCAATCAGAGACAAGGGCAAACCTTCTCCCGCTCTCAAATCCCAGCAAATGGCCTTAGAAGCATCCTGGTTCCCCCATCAGCCTGAAAGATGTACTTAGGCATCCATTCTAGTAGCCATTGATACAGCTATCATCCATAAATTTGTCTAACCTTCCTTATAGCCATCCAGGGAGACTTGTTTTCTGTTCCATGCCTAATTATTCCCAGCATTGAATGAGCTTTTTTTGCTGCTGCTGTGCACTGGGCTGACACCTTTATTGAACTGTCCACCAGAACCCCGAGATCCCTTTCCTGGTGTATTGCAGAAAGCTCAGCCCCCATCAGCTTATAGACATAATTTGGATTTTTGGCCCTGATGTGCATTACTTTGCACTTATTTATATTAAAGCACATTTGCCACTTGGTTGCCCACTCACCCAATGCTAAGAGGTCCCTTTGGAGCTCTTGGGAATCTCTTTCAGTTTTTACTACCCTGAATAATTTAGTATCCCAGAATCCCCTGTAGCATAGGGAGCCTCACAGGGATCTCAGTCAACTTCTTCAGGTTACAGGGTTGATCAGGTCTTTGGACAAGCTTGAAGAAGAGTCAATGACATTCACCCACCTAGACAGTCCTGGCAAGGTAACTAAAGACGGTAAAAACACATGACTTACATGATGGACCATCCAAGGTAGATGATGGTGCTACCCCAGTACATTGGATTGTCTAGAACGCTGAATGGGAAGCGGGTCACTTTTGCATCCATGAGGATGCCGAAATAGTCACCTAGAAAGAAAGGGCAACTTGTGATTTTGACCACTGTGACAACAGCTTTAATGAAGTAGGTAGAACCAACCACTTGTATCATCTATCCTGCATGTCACCATGTTTATGGGATAGCTTTCTTCAATCTGGACTCTAGTTCCCAGCGTGGAGTTACAGAACAACCTCACCACCCACAAATGGTATCATTTTCCGCCAACATTCATGAGGGTTGAAGACTAAAAGGTCGCAAAACTGAAGGTAAAGTACTCCGAGTCCCCACCATCAAATGCTACTAGCTGAGCCTTAAAATCTATTTCTTTGTTAGCACAATGCACACCTTCACCTATTTCCCAGCAAGAGGAAATAATCTGATTAGTGTCTTTTTAAGGTGCTTAAAAGATTTTATCCTTTCAAGATCATTAAAAAAATATACAGGGTGGGCAGTTAAGAGATGCTGATTATCAAATAAAAGACTGCAACTGGGAGAGTTAGGAAAATTATTGCTGCTTCCCACAGAGTGTGTGGAACAGGGAACCTATTATAGACTCAAAGGGACATACGTCTTGGCCAACTGCAGAACCAAGGCTAAAAGCCTACAGGTAGATTACTGGGTCAGTCACTAGTGTCACTTGTTACTTTACTGTGCGGCCACATAAACCCTCATATTTTGCCTTGGCAGAGTTCTGGAATGTTGAGGTATATCGAGCTGGTTCAAGTCCATACTGGGTCAAACTGAATAGGGCCCTTTGAACCAAACATCCTGCTTGTTTGAAAAACAGAGTTCAAAATTGAACCGACGGGTGTTCTAACACACCCTGTTCGATCAAGGTCCAAAGGTGCTCAAATCAAACCAAACAATCATGCTGTTTGAATCAAACCAGCCCCTGTTCGGTTTGGTTTGAATTGCACACCTCTACTGGAATGTGAATGTATCTGTATCTGCATCCACCACAAATGTGTTTCGTGTTTGTCTTTTGTTGCAACCCACACTGTGATTGGCTTGGGCAATCATAACAACACCAAGAACTGCAGCAATCCTAGGGGTTGTTGCCACCTGGGATTTAGTGCGGTTTGAAAACGATTTGAATTTTCTTTGGCCCCATTCCTGTGTTTTCTGAGGCGTAAATGGCTAAAAACCACAATAAGAAAACACCTGAAAAAACAGCTCTCACTCCCATTTTTGCTGCTGAAACACTATCTTTTTTTCCTTTGGGAATGGTACTGCAGTATTAGGGGGAGATGCGTCATGAAACGGGTAGGGTTTCACACAGTAGGACAGCCCCTGGCTTGCCATCCCTCCTTTCCAGAGGAGTTTAAAGTGTTCAAGCCTCCACCCCCCTCTTTCCCTCTGCAGGCATCTTCACAGTGGATAAAAAGTTTCATTTTCACCCACTTCACACTGATAACAAGTTTCATTTCCCACCCAATCTTCCCCTCACTTTCTCCTTTTTTGGCTGGGGAAAGACGGCTTGGCTGGCTCCTTCCTGCGTGAAAGGTGTGATAAAGGAGAAAGTGAAGGGAAGGTGTGGGCGAGGAGGCTTAGGGAGGTGATTTTGCACAACATCATCAGTGATCCCCGTGGTCGTGCTCACCGAAGGTGTGGCTTTGCTGTGGGGAAGCAAACGGCAGCAGCAAAAACAGGAAGTTGGGGGAGCTGGGATTCCCCACCCTTGGCCACATCATTGTGGGATCAAACCCAATCAGGAGAGAGGGCTCCACACTCTGGCTGGCAAAGGGCAGGGAGGAAAAGATTTGCTTTCCCCGATGTGTTTTGAAGTGTTTTCTGTGGGGACAGCAGAATTGGGGTTGACTGCGATTTAAAGTTTAAAAAAAAGGGGGAATGGGCAGAATGCCCATTTGCATCGGGTTTAGCTTTGTTTCATTTTTAAAAACGTAAGTGGGATTGCAGTCCTACTGTTGCATTGTAGTTCTCCAAGCCAGGGGCATTTCTGCACTTGCCTTCCCGTCCGTTGAATGGGAAGAGTGCAGAAGATACTAACGTGTACTAGCATTCGCACTAGGGAACATTAGTGCATGATAGCCTAAGCCCCGCGCAACCAGATGGTTACATGGATCCAGTTGTGCATCTGATTCTCCACAGGGCACCACCATTTTGGCTGTGGTGTCTTGTGTGACTTGCCATCATCATGGCAACGATGACGCTCAGTGCATGCACAGTCATGTCAGGAGTCATTTGAGGTGCCAGTGTGCTTGCATGGTACCTCTGATGGCCCCTCACACCAGAAACAGTGCAGACGGTCCCCATGTGGATGCTACAGGTAAGCTTTTGGTTGGGATTAGGGAGGGTTGGGTTGCTTGTGGTGCATGATTTCATGCACTACACCTAGAATGCAATTACAGTGGTACCTCGACATACAAGTGCCCTGACATACAAGTGTTTTGAGATACAAGCCGCCGAGCGAGTGATATTTTGCTTTGAGATGAGAGCAAGATTTGAGATACGAGTATGTAAATACAGTACAGTACATAACAAAAACAACTGAGGTGGTGTTTTGGGAGCTGGAATGGATTAATGGGAAAATTGCTTTGAGATACGAGCGATTTGACATAAGAGCAAGGTTACGGAACGAATTAAACTTGTATGTCAAGGTACCACTGTAGTCAACTTCTGGGCAGGCGGGAGGCATTTGTAGGCTGTAAATGCCTCTTGCAAGTGCAGATGCACCTTCCCAGATGTTAACTAACTGCATACTAAGAGGCCAAGTGCGATTTGTGGCCGCAGATGCTCACTGTTGATGCTACCGAGTCTGGTGGGGAAACGTCTGCAGCAAGAAGATTTGGCTCTAGGGGAAATCACAACTGGGGGAAATCACAAATTACTGACATCCCTAGATTGCATTCCGATGCTCCCAGGGGCCAAAGCATCCACAGTAGTTCCAGAAATTCCAGTAATTAGAGGTGCATTAGCACAACATCAAAGACATTCAAGAAATATTTGGAGAACATCCAAATGGAAGAAGTAACAATTCCAACACTGCTAGGAACAAAACAGCCTCCTCAAAGATACCCCATTGATTTCAAAATCTTTGTGTAGGTTTGAATTGGTGATTTACATCCACCAATTCAATTTGGCACCGATTCTGAAACTTCAGATTAGCAATGAACTGGTTTTGAAATTTCGGAACGGCACTGAACCGGTTCTGACATTTTGGCCATTGGAACTCAAGACTACCACACGCAAAGTTTACTCCAAGTCCAATGCTAAAGAACCTTGCAAAAGAAATCTCGATGCAAAAGAAATCTCAACCCAAAGAGATCAAAGCCATGTTTAATTATGGAGGAGTTGCAAGCCAAAGAAAAAATGAAATCACCAAGCGTGTTGGAAGTGGGATTGATTCTAACTTAGACAGACATGTCCACAGGGCTGGGTGAACGCCAAATTCCACAGCTGATAATTGGCTCCAGAAACAACAGATCCGCCCACCTTCCCCCAAAAACCCAGAGCAAAAACCACCTGTCCACATCTTTAGAGCCAAGTGGTACCTTTGCAGATTGCTGCCTTGTGGTGCTCTGATGGCAAAGTGTACCCTAACACCCCTAGCAGCAGCCTGGCCGGACATGACTCCCATTGCCAGGCAACGGAAAGTAATAATTCCAGTGGGTACAACTTTTCCCAGCTGTGCCATTATCCCACTTAGCTACCTCTAGCAATCGCCGGAGGAGGAGGAGGGAGGAACAGACAAGGCCTATTCATTCGTGGAAACTCAAATGGATTCTTGGCACGCCGTGAGGGTGAAGAAATTGCAGCAATAGCCCAGGTAGTAATGCTAATAAATTACAACCCTTTGAACTCTCCGTGGAGCCACTGAGTCCACCATCTCCAAAACACTTTGCTCATGGCAATTAAGGCTCAGCGGACCATTCTGTAAAGAAGTGACAGGCTTGTCACACAAAGGGGACTGCAGACAATAAACCGGGTTGCATTTGATATGACTCACCTTTCAAGGCTGTAATTTGGATTTTTCACATCTGAAGCACTGCAGAATTCTTTACGTACTTTGCTTTTTCATTTTATAAACTTTATATAAATATATATATATATATATAGAGAGAGAGAGAGTGCGTGTGTGTGTATCAATTAAATATATTTCCATATACATATGTACAATAACAATTTCCATTTAATATCCCCTCCCCCCATTCATCCTCCATTCTTCAAAATCCATTCCTTTACATTAGGGTTAATGCTTAGAACATCAAGAACATAAAAGGAGCCCTGCTGGATCAGGCCACAGCCCACCTAGTCCAGCATCCTGTCTCATACAGTGGCCCACCAATTGCTCCTGGGCATCTCAAGCAGAAGACCAAAGCAAAACCTTCACTTGGTTTCGAATCCCAGCAAATGGCTTTCAGAGGCATCCTTCCTGTCTCTCCAACATGGAAGAGGTACCTGGGCATCCATTCTAGCAGCCATTGATACACCGGTTCTCCATGAATTAAGAGAAGTCATGCTGGATCAGGCCAGAGTCCATCTATGCCAGCATCCAGCCTCACACAGTGGCCCACCAATTGCTTCTGGACATCTCCAGCAGAAAACCAAAGCAAAACCTTCACCTGCTCTTGAATCCCTGCAGGTGGCCTGTAGAAGCATCCTGCCTGTCTCTCCAACCTGGAGGCAGTACCTGGGTACCCATTCTAGTAAATGGATATATTCACACTTAGAGCATCTGTACCCGAGCTGTCCTAATTGCATGCCAGAGGTCAAAGTGTCAATATGCCCAATGTTGTTACCTGCCTGGGGGTCCCTGGGTATATGTCAGGATAAAAATGTAAATACATAAATAAATCTGTCCTCCATGAAATTATTTACTTCTTTCTTAAAGCTATCTGGTCTCCCAATTCAGTTTTTATGCTCTCCTTGCTTTGCTTCATTTATTCCACTGCATCCATGCAATTCTTGTTTCTCCACTTTCTTTGTCCCTATACACTGCCCACTAAAACTCTCAGCTGCCTAGAGAAAACAGTACTATGACTCAAAACCCTGAGCTAGCATGCAGATGGCAAGTCCCAGTTTTGGAGCAGAATTCAGAATAAGGACCAGTGTAGAGAAACACAATTTCTCTTTCTCTAGGTTGAACTGATCTCAATTTACCTCCCTAGATTTGGAGTGTCTCTTTGTTTTTCACAAGTTTTAAACCAAGGAAAGTTTGACTCCTTGGCCATGTTGTCTAGAGGCTCCCAGATCTCTGCTCAGTCTCCGGTTGAATCCTGGCCATTTCTGCCTCCTCTTCCCAATCTCTCTCTCTCTCTCATTGTCTGGGGAGCAGAGGACACCATGGGGCCAAGTCTCAGCGACAGAAAATGCTAGCCGGGACGCCTTTAAATGTTTGTTTATTTATTGCCAGAAGGAATAACCCAAGATGGGTGGACGCAGCGATGTACTTTCCCTCCCACCTCTGTCAGAACATCAACCTCATGACCTCCTTAGAGAAAGGCATCATCCAGGGAGCAAGGCAATAGAAAATAGGCCAAGAGATTCATGGAGAAAACAAGTGTTTAAAACTAGGATTCCAGGGAGCTCTGGATGCCACCTCACAATGGGCCTTGCTGCGAAGGAACAATGGCTCACACAAACAAATAAATAGAGGGATTAAAAAAAAACAAAGAAAAGGCAAAAAAAATTAGCCAGCCTTCAGGAAAGAAAGTGGGTCTCCGTGAGGTCAAAGTGAAGATCTTCAGCTGTTGGAAAACAGGGCTGAACTGACCTTACTGAGGTGGGCATGGAAGAACGTTTGGTAAGAATGATTCAATGGGGAGCCCTACTCTAGCCTCTTGGTCTACATTTAAGACTCTCCCAAACTCTCAACATTTTGATATTGTGCCTTTAAAGAGGGAATTCTAATGAAGAACAGCCACTCTCTTCAGCCACAAATCTCCAGGGACCTTTGCCAACAGGATGGCAGAAACCACCTTCCGACCCAAACGAGATGGCCTGTCCATATTAGATTGAACACTGCAGCATCTCACGATGCATCCTTCTCCATGTCTCAGCTGCATCATCTGCAGGCTCCACCCTGCAAGACATATTCCAGTGCAGAGACTCAGGTACCAAGGAAAGGTTAAACAATAAACAAACAAGGGAGCCAAGGAACTGCAGCCAACATTGAATGGAGTTTTGACCCACATCTTTTCAGGAGCCATCTTTGCTCAGAGCTTGGGGTGTCTAGAGGCAGGTTGGAGGTGAAGCAAGGGGAGGTTGGGAACCTCTGGGGACAAGAAACCTAAAACAGGCAAACAAGGAAGTTTGGAGGGCATGAGGGAGAGAAGGGGAAAACACAAGAAGACCTTAAAATATGCAAAGCCCAATTTCACAAGCTTAGAACCTAGCCCTGAGGCCCTTTTGCACTTACCTGATTAACTGTGAATTAAGGCTAGTAAACTTCTGGTAAAGGTGGACCATTTGCATTTGCTGGGAGGAAAGCTTCCCCAAAGCATCCATTACTGGCCAGAAGTGTGAATGGTCCTCCCATTTACCAGCCCACGCTGCCGCCTCTGAAGCCGGAAGTTCCCCCACCTCGCTGCCTTCGATTGGCGGCTTGGACGCCATCGCAAGAAGGGCGTGTTCAGGCACAGGCTAACCTGTAACCCAGCTTCCCTCCCATGATGCTATGACTGATCACCATCCCTGGGGATCGGAGGTCCGATCATGGTATGGGTGAGTGATCGATCACATCTGCCACCCCCACCACACCTGCATGGACACCACATTCCCCACCACCAGGAACTCCGGGAACTGGACACAGAGTGAATGGTTGCTCCCCTGGACGCTTCAGGTAAGCTTTTCGTAAACACTGGTTAAGGTGTGAACTTCTTGTGAGGGAGGGCAGGCATGTAGGGTGTAGCAGCCTTGTCGACATGCGTATGCCCTTCACCAGATGTTCGCTACTACTTCACTACCGGCCTCAGTGCAAATAGGTCTCTGTATAAAAACAAACGAATTGCAAATACTTGGGTTGGCCTGAGGCCTTCAAGGAAGAATTTCCCTCCTACATTCAGACAAGCTGTTTTGAAGTGGTTTTTTAAGGGCATCACACTACATCCTGTGTCCCCACCACAAATTTCTAAAGAGATGCATAAAGAGCTTCTTTCTCATTTCCGTTCCTCCAGCTGTTCTTTTTCTTTCTTCCTATTTTATGTATTCTTCCCTCCCACCGCTTTCTAATTTGGCGATGATGTTGACTTAACCTGCAATTCGCTTGTCACAAGGAGGGGCTCACCCTCCATCCCCATTGACAAGGGCACATCTTGAATGTGGCACATCACGAAAGCCCCCAGAGATGGTGATGCTGAACTGGGACAGGTTGCACCTTCTGCCTCGCCTGACTCACCTGTTTTGCCGGAAATGACACCCAAATAAATCATCCAGGGTAGGATGAATCAGGCCTCCTCAACACAATGTGTAAACCCCGCAAGACTCACAAAATCTGGCAGGGGGCAGAACAACAATTGATTTCCACGCTACGTATTTTGTTCCTGTAGGTCTTCTTTTTATATATTCAGATCAATCAAGCCTGACCTCCACAACCTGGCCTTTTGCCCATGGATGGGTTAAATAAGAGACCAGACACACTCCATTGGGTTTATGGGTGTGCGCGCGCATACATTGCCCTGTACACCATGCGTCTTTTTTCCAGAGCAAGAGTCCTCTGCCCCAAGGCACATACAGTTTGAAGTCTGAGGACAAGAAGGTTCATAAGATGGAAGCTGGGGGAAGTTAAGATGGCAGTGGAAAGAAAACAAAAATGTAGTGTGACTCGCGTCTTTTCAGTGGGGAAGTCAGGAAAAGGTTAAGCCTCTGAAAAAAGCCTTAATGGAGAAAGGTGAGGAATTGTGTAACCACAATTACATAAATGTGTGTGCGCCTGGGAAAAAAAGCACCAATGAAATTTTAGCATCTTCTTTTCTTTTCCTTTTTTTACTATTGCAACCTTTTTTCCTGAGAGGTAAAGGAACCTTTCAGCTCAGTTTAATAACTTCCCAAGAGATCTCGGATGCTAAACGGCAAAGGAAGCGTTTGTCACAGCCTGAAAATGCAAGAGCGTGTAGCAAGTTAGGGGTAGCATGGTCCTCTAGCAAGACTGTGTTGCTAGGGTAGTATGGACCCCTAGTGAAGAAAGCCAGGGGAGACCTCCCAGCCACCATAACAAAGGCTGAGACCAAAAACACTGAACTGGGCAACCATAAAGAGATGCCAAGGCCAGCAGGCAGGCAAACTGGATGCGTCTTGCCCGGCCCCTTCCCACCACCTCTCTCACTGCCTCCCAGGACCAGGACCCGAGAGTGACCACAAGGGGACGATTTAATGCCACATCAACTTTCGCCTTACCCAAAAAGGTCCCAAAGAACCCCAGTGCCAGGAAGCTGGAAACGACCAACAAGACGCCTATGGCGATGATGCCCAGGCTGACGTAGTAACTCAAGAGGGAATCCAGGATCTTCAGCTTGGGCTGGTTCTTCATGGCCTCCATGAAACTGTAAGAGAAAGGGGCGAGAGGAGCTTTACTGTGTGCTTGAGGGGTTTAGGAGACCGCAGAGAGCACAGCAGCCACAGAAAACAAAAGCGAGAAGTCTAGAGATCTGCACAGATATTTGTCACATTTGTTACTCTGACAAATTCGGACATTTGTGTATGAATGTCGAAAAACCCATTTGTGCATATCCTTAGCGAGAACCTTTCCCCTTCCCTTGACAAGCAACCCAGAATCACAGAATCAGAGTTGGAAGGGACCTCTAGGGTCATCCAGTCCAGCCCCCTGCTCAATGCAGGATCTCCTAAACCATCCCAAACAGAGTAGGTCCAGCCACTGCCTGAGGACCTCCAGCAAAGGAGAACCCACTACCTCCCGTGGCAACCTATTCCACTGACTGATCGCCCTCACTGTCAGGAGGTTTTTCCTAATATCTAATCTGCATTGACTCCCTTGGAGTTTCATCCCGTTGTTTCTAGTCCTCCCATCTTGTGCAAGTGAGAGTAGGGACGGTCCCTCTGCATTGCGACAGTCCTTCAGATACCTGAAGACTGTGATCATGTCTCCTCTCCTAGCTGACTTAGCTGTCTGCACTGAGCATACGCCCCATCTTCTGTGGCTACGGTAGAGATGTGTCGAACGGGTTCATTCATTGTGCAGTTTGCAGCAAACTAGAGCATTTGCATGTGGTGCATGAAAACCAAACCGCCCTGCTTGAAAAACACGGTTCAAATCGAACCCAAACCAAGAGGTAGTCTAAGGAACCAAGGTGGTTCGCTATGGCTCATGTGCAATCAAAACCACTCTGTTGTTCAAAATGCTTGGTTCGGAGCAAACCCAAACCAAGGGTAGTTTTGGTTCCATTCGAACTGGACCATTCAATTTCAGTTTGCGCACACCCCTAAGTTATTCTTCTTATTTCAGAGGAGTTAATGTATGAATTCCTATGAATCAGCAGATGTAATGAATTTTCAATCATCAGTACAAAACACCTGTACCCCAGCTGAGAGAGCATTCAGTCTCTTGTCGAATTTCAACTGAGTGGTTTCTTGTGGCAACATCTCCCTGGCACACTTACTTTGAGGTTATTTAGAGTGTCCTGGGAAACGGAATTTGCTCTTATGTTGCTTCTTGAATGCTGCTATCTCTGATGAGCGGCCGGCATCCATTTAGTCTTTTTGCTCTCTGTTTTGCCAATTTGCCTTATGTACAGAGCCAAAAGACACCGCTGGCAGACCGTGGCCTGAGTAATGCCCTGGAAAATCACCAGTTAAACAAATCCCTGATGCTGTGAGTGATGTGCTCAAGTTCTTTAATAGGGTTGCCAAGGCAGAGAGTTGTAAACAGTGGACCCAAGAACAATTCAGAGAAAATCGTCAAGCTATGCCCATCAGAAATGCAATTTTTGTTTGCTTATATTGCTACTCTTATGTGCAGTTGAATCTTGCAGATGCCAATGGCAGGCTGTTCTTCACGCATCCAATAAGCTGAGCTCCATTTCCTGGTTGCCACTGCATCTATAGATTTTGTTTGCCTCCATTATTTTTGATGGAACAGATGGGGAAGAAGAAGAAGAAGAGTTCGTTTTTCTATCCTTTTCTCACGCATTTAAGGGGACTCAAAGTGGCTGACAAACCTTCTGTTCTTCTCCCCTGTAAGGCAGGTGGGGCTGTGAGAACTCAGAAGAGAGATGCAACTAGCCCAAGGTCACCCAGCTGGCTTAATGGAGGAAGAAGTGTTGAGTTTTCTACCCCACTTTTCTCACCCATTTAAGGGAACTCAAAGTGGCTGACGAACCTTCTGTTCCTCTCCCCTGTGTAGCAGGTGGGGCTGTGAGAGCTCAGAAGAGAGCTTTGACTAGCCCAAGATCACCCAGCTGGCTTCGTGGAGGAGTATGGGATCAGACCTGTTGATTCCCATATAAGAGTCTGGCACCTTAACCACAAGATCAAACTGGCCTGAACACAGATGGCCTGACAGGTTTTGAAATATTGATCCTTTCTGCACTTGGCCCTATCCTGAAATATATCTTGGGATAGGAGTCTGTTCTCCGCCTGCTAATGCTGACTATGGCAGGTCTGGCGTCGGGCCAGCCATAGTCTTCACGGGCATACAGACTGCAGATTCTTATTCCAGGATATATTCCAGAATAAGCCCCAGTGCCAAGAAGACAGCTTTGGGTTTTGTAGAGACATTGCTGTCTGTTCCTAGAAGGAGAGATGCTCTGACATCTCCCCTTTCCTTTCATGGACTGAACCTATTCAACATTCGTTATTCATATGAATTTGTATGAATTCAGACATTCGTATACGAATCCAATGTCCAGACGTTCGTACGAATGTGAATATTTTGAGTTATTTGAATGAATAATTCAGACATTTGAATGTGTACGGAAAAGTATGCAGCCCGTGCCCATCTTAGGTGTATCCGTACGCATCCATATGGATATATACAGGATGAAAAAGGGATGCAGACGGCAATGTGTGGATGCATGCAAGATTCGTATCACTGGATACGTATTGAATATTCAGACAAATAGATACAAATGTATTTGAAAGAATAGATACAGATTTTCAAGCATTTGATTCGCTGTGGACTGAATCTCAAAAATTGCATTCGTGCACATCCCTGGTCAGGGCCAAAATGGCCTCAAAACCCATAGTCCCCTGCCTGGCATCCTCGCCCTTGGGCTTTTAAGCACTCCTGTGGGAAGACTGGTCAGCTACGGTACTGCTGAATAAGCGATGGCGTCAAAGTCTGTGGCTCAGCTAATGCTGGAGCACATGACTTTCAGAGAGCACAACTCTCCCCTTCATGCCTCGATGCCTGTGCAAACCGGGAGTTCCCCCATCGCATCTCCTATCGGGCCACCTGGAGTTTCAGCGGCTGTGGAGAGAGAGAATGTTTGCAGACGGTAATGGGCCGTGCCCGCCTGCAGTTTCCTAAACAGAGTTTCTATGTGCCCGGCACCCGAACCTGAGAGTCGCCCTCTTCTCCCCCTGCTCCCTGAATAGGTAAATAAACTTTGCAAGCATTTCCAGCTCTGTGTCATAACAACAAAACACTGTTTCCTTGGGTTGTCAGCACAGTAGTGCAAAGCAGCCTACAAAGGCAAGTGCAGAAAGACTGATTGTCAGGCTCTGTTTTGTCTTCAGAATGGGGGCATTTTCTGAAAGGGGCGGTTGAAAAATACCCTGCGTGATCACACTGATGCTCTCTCCGGCATTTCTCCTCCATAGCCTTGCAAGCAGACAGGTGAACTGGGCCTCCGTTCCCACGGTGCCATTATCCACAGCTTTGGCTTCCTTTTCTGTTGCCACCAAAAGTACATTTGCTGACTGAGTCCCATTACTTATAACGGCAGATGCAGCCAATGACCTTTCTTAAGGCCACTACCTTCATTTGCCCTTTTTTCTCCCTGTAAGTTTTCGGAAGCAATTTTTCCTAGGAAATAAAGAAAGAAAATGACCACTGTAGAAATGAAAGGTTGGCTGACTTCAAGGTTATTTCCATCCAATCCCCTCGGGAAAGGCATGGATGCTCTTCACCAGAGGCCAAAATGCCACGACGCTTGAAGGATTGCCAATAAGGAGGTACACAAATGGGTTTTTTGACATTAGATTTGTAATTAATCAAGCATTAGAAAATCCATATTCGTTCAAATAGATCCCCTTTGAATGTGGTAGGATTCTATTTGAAATAAATGTATTCACACGAATATCCAATATAGGGATATGCACAAATGTGGGGGGGGGGGGTGTTGCATTCGGATTCGACTCAATTTGAATCTTTAGAATCGAAATGCAACAAAATCCAATTTGAATCAAAGATTCGAATCTGAAGAAACGAATGTCGACATTCGTACCTGAAGATATGGATGCCGACAACATTCATATGTGCACATACATATCTGTACATTCAAATGTTTTTAATTCAAACGAATGTTTTGAAACATTCGAAATCTGTTCAAATGTTTGAATCGAATGTTTAGACATTCTATTCTAGTTTGAATGTCCACAATAGATGGAATTTTGAATGTTTAGAACATCTGTGCTCATCCCTAATCCAATACAAACAAATATGCAACTGAGACGAATGAAGACATATCCAATATGCATCCAACACGGACGTAAACGGATCGGATACATATCCTATAACATATCCGCTCTGAAAGCGTCAAATCCGCCCTGAATCCTCTCTGAATCTGCTCTCAATCCCTTTCGAATGCAATCTGGATCCGTTGCAGATGAGCGGCACCCCTGCTTTCCCACCTCCCCAGCTTAACAGATGTCTGAACTATTCGTACAAATATCCGAAACATTTATATTCGTATGAATGTAACCTTCATTTCGTGAACGAATGTCCAAATTCATCTGTTATCGTACAAATAATGGATCTTACGAATATCTGTGCGCATCCCTAACTGCCAGCCCTCCAAGGCTGAAAGTTTGGACGCAGAAGCCCCTCGGACTACGGCACCTCTGGAAGCGTCCGATGAGGCCCCACAGTAATTAACCAGGGAGGCACTGGCCCAGAGGCAAGACTGACCATTCTATCAGCCGAGAGGGCAAAAGATCTAGTGACTTTCTTTCAGCTCTCCGCTGCCAATAGGTGTCAGAGCCAACGATTTCATAAGCCCAAGACTTAGCGATTTATTAAAGAAAACCACTTTCTCGGTGAGCAGCTTTTTACCTTCACAGCCGATAATGACTGTTTTTCTGAGAAGCCCAGCTTGCGCGTTACATGTTATTTGGGTCAGTATGTAACCTCTACCACAACAAGCATCCTTTCCTCGCCACCCCCTCCTCCTCCAATCCCGTTTGCTGCTCCTCCTGGAGTTATCTCATCGCTTCTCCCCTTTCGGTTTTGGTCAGGTCACCTCTTCTGCCTTCTCCCGCTTCCTGCCGAGCCTTTTAAGGCCAAAAGTTCTTGCCCCTGTCTTCTTGGTGACGGTTTTGTCTTCTGCTTGAGATGCCCATGAGCAATTGGTGGGCCACTGTGTGGGACAGGATGCTGGACTAGGTGGGCTGTGGCCTGATCCAGCAGGGCTCCTCTTAAGAGGAAGGCAGCCTTGTGCCCCTTCAGCTGTTCCATCTCAAAAGGGGGGAAGTTATTAAGCAGAGCAAGGAACAGAGCAGGTAGAACAGGGCAAACTCACCTGAGGCCTTTCAGTGGTGTTTTGGGAGCCATCTATCTGTTGAAGGTCCAAAACATCTCTAGAGCTCAAACACATGACTTATTCTATCTGGTCACCATAGTGTAGTGGTGGGAACCCAGAGACACAGTATTTCTACATGGTGTCCCTTGTCCCAAGCTATGCTGGGCAGACTATGGGCTGGATCACGGCATGGTCCAAGGGCTTTCTGCATTGTTATGGCCCACCTTAGTCCAACTTTGGAGCAATGGAAAGTCCTAGCTTCCAAAGGGTTGCTAGCTGGGGCTGTTTTACATGCCCAGGGCTATTTTAACCAGGTGTCCAGAAGTGGTCTCCCCATTGGAGAAGGCTTCAGTATCATCTTCTTACTGGTGCTACTGCAACACCATGTCAAATACAGACGTGGCTGTCCCATGAGAGACCTAGCCTCCCCAACCCGGCCAGCAGCCCTGTGAGCATCTTGCCTAGAATTCCCCAGGTTCAGATCCCTGCTTGGCCACGAAAGCTCACTGGTGACTTCAAATACAGCCTTGCTTCTCAGCTCCACCTTACAGGGTTGTTGTGAAGACAAAACCAAAGAGAGGAAAATTCAGGAAAACATGATGATGTATGGACTGGAGTGATGGGCCACAACTGAACAGCCCCTGCATTCAATTGCACGCTTGGGCGTGAATGTTGGTGATCTGACCCAATTCAAGATCTCTCAGTTTAACCTGCATCGACAGCGCTGCCGCCAGGATGACAAAGAGGGGCACAGAATAGCCTTGAGACCCTCAGGAGCAGGGTCAGATGTAACTCCCATCAATAGACAATGCACAGAATTCAAAGCATGTCCTTATGCCTTCTTCATCTGGCCACCCCATCGCAGAGGGGGGAATGCAGTGCGGGTGATCTTATTAAAGGGGAAGGACACTCTCTCTAACAGCTACCTGGTCTTCCAAAATTGAGGGGGGGGGGTTGAAGGAAATGCAATGAATGGCACAAACCCAGGCTAGTCCTTAATGTACAGAAGGGCTTTATTTGGCCAGAGAAGACAAACGGGCATTGTAGCAAGGAAAGCGCATGGTGAGTCAGATAATAAAAAGGGGAAAGATGGAGAGAAATGACACAGAACGGCAAGCTTTGCTCCTCTGACGTCGCCTGACGCTGCTGTCAGCAAGGCCACATTATCCCAAGTGAGTCGTACTTAAGACTTACGCCTTGGATTGTGGTCGGGTCTCCCGCCCCTTCTGCTTCTCGCTTGCATCCGTTCTTGTTCAGGACGCAAAGAGGGCGTAATGCACCCCTGCAGCCGATCATGGGGGCTCAGATCCAATGGATACTTGCTGCAGAATGTGTTGAATTGATCTGGCAGCAACAGCAATAGACACCAGGCAGGCCTAAGGGAATTTCAGGATTTGTTTATGGCCTCCAGCCGGGCATCTCAGGCTTGCTAAAATACTGCTTCTATACGAGGAGGTTTCATTTAGCGATCAGGGTTATACTCCAACCCCATGAGGCAAGTGCCATGTGAATGTCCATCATCCTACTGCAAGGAAGCAATCTCTGTTGCTTTTGCAGCAACCTTAAGGGCCTGAGCATCACCTGGGACCAATTCACACTTTGGCTTGTGGTTCACGATAGGTGAACATCTGGAGAAGTTCACCTGCACTTGCAAGAGGCGCTTACAGCCTACAAGCACCCCCACCTTCCCACATGTTCACCTAGTGTGAACTAGCTGTGGTGCATGGCATCGTGTGCCACAGGCTCACTAACCTTTACCCCATGTGACCGGAACTTACCTGCCAGTGTCCAGCTGGCAACCATTCACACCTCTGCCAGCTGGGAAGGTCACTGGAGCTACAACTGCGCCACACTCAACATGGCGGTGCCCCATGGAGGAGCAGCCTGGTGATCAAACACAAGTGAGAGATCGGTCGTGCAGTGTGTGTGCTGCCAGCAACTAGTGCTCACAGGTGTCAACGTAGGGTCATCACACACCTTTCCCATCCACAGGATGGGAAGTGCAAAATTGCCACTGCGTTCACTTGTGCAACCGCATCACAAACAGGTTGCACTATTCCCAGTATTGTAAGTTTTGGTTTGGGAAACAGAGTTATCCCTTAGTGAGCCGCCCTTCAGGTGAAAGCCTGACCACCATGTGACCATCATGCAAACTGTGAGTCAAGTATGCTCAACGTAATCAGAGTAGCAGGGAGAATATGGCGGTCAGGTACACCCATGGCTACTAGAACGGATGCCCAGCTACCACCTCCAGGTTGGAGAGGCAGGGTTCACAGGGAATCAGGAGCAGATGGAAGTTTCGGCTTGAGATGCCCAGAAGCAACTGGAGGGCCACTGAGTGAGGTGGGATGCTGGGCTCGATGGGCTGTGGCCTGATCCAGCAGGGCTCCTTTTAGGTCCTTAGGTACTTATGGTGCTCAGTTTGGGAGAATGCTGTGCAGATGATTGAATTAGATGGGCCTTGAGTCCAATCCAGTGAGACATTTTTTATCCTCTTAGGCTGCAGAATTGTCCTATCCTATCTTAGGCCCTATTCTGCTCCCATTTCCTTGGCATCTGGGACAACTGGTTCATAGGAACTGAGCGAGTAATAGCATCCTAGCTTCCATTACATGAGGGTGTTTTTCTGCCAGGAGATTAGTCCAACTCCTAGCCAGCTGCAAACATCCGGTTTGGCTGGCTGTGGCATCTGGCATTTAGTTATCACTGAACTCTGTCCATGTTTCCCCCCTCATTCTGCATCCCATGGGTGGCCTTTCACACTCTGGTCTTGTGGTTAGAATACCAGACTCATATCTTGTAGTCACCAGGTTTGATTCCGCCCTCTTCAACTTTTTATTCTGTTTGCCTTCCAAAGTCTCGGTAATCTGAAATTATTAGAACTTGTAGCTCATTTATTTATGGGTATTTCTATCTCACTCTGTACTAGGGATCTGCAGAAATTTATTTTTTCATTTGAATTCTATTCGATTCAAATATCCAAACATTCAATTCAATGCAAATGTTTAGAATTCGAATCCAACAAAATGCATCCTGTTTTCATCCCATGCTATAAGCGCAAATGCATACAGATACGTTTGAGATTCATACAGATTCATATCTGTACATTCAAATGAATCTTTTGGAACATTCAAAATTCATGCAAATGTTTAAATTCAAATGTTTAGACCTTCTATTTGAACTCGAATGTCCACATTCAATCAAATTCAATCAAATTTCGAATATTTAGAACATTCATGCACATCTTGACTCTGTACCCACAGGTCCTGGGGCAGTTTCCAATAGAATTAATATGAAAAATAAACTCAGTAAAATAAAAATAGTAATGCCTGGAAGGGGAGGAGAAGATTTTCCTTTGAACAAAGACTAGAGTATCATCATCATCATCATCATATTTCTGCAGCTGGTCAATGTCTCTGTACCTTCAGGTGATGGTTTTAAGCCAAGCTGGCCCTGTGCTCTCCATCTGTCCCTGCCTTGTTTCACGCACTGAGACTGCCTTGGTTACCTGTGAACCAGGATCAAACGCTGCAAAGATGAAGCTCGTAAGCCACCCAAAAGCCCAGGCCCCCTGCTTAGGTTACCTTCACTGCACCAGGAACATCTAAGGACACATTACCATAATGTACAGTACATCATTCATAGTGGATTACTCGCAAACTGAGGTGGGGAAGCAGGCATTTATCGGGTCACAGGGGAGATAACGGAGTTGAAGTGACCTGCAACGTAAGTGCTCAGGTAATCCTCCATACTCCTACAAACGGGGAATTCTGCAGCAGTCAGGCTGCACAGGGTATCTCCCCCTGGTCTTAAAAGGGAGAAAAGCAAAAGCAGGAAAGCAGCTGGGTGCATGAGAAAAATAAGAATTACGTGCACAAGTCCTGAATGAATGAATCTGTCCTTATTTAGGGATGTTCACAAACATCCAAAACATTTGATACGCGTACAAATGTGTACATGAATTAAATGTTACGATGTTTGTACATTGCTATTCATGCAAATATGAACATTTCTGGACATCTGTACAAGTAGTTTAGACGTTCGTTAAATTGGGGAGGTGAGAAAGCGGCTGCGCCAGTCACACCTGCAATGGATCTAGAGTGCATTCAATACGGATTGAGAGTGCATTAAAAGTGGATTCAGGTCGGTTTTGACGCTTTCAGAGCAGATTTGTTACAGGTTATGTATTGGATACATATTTCAGATCCATATTAGATCTGTATCCATTCATATCCGATACGTATTCGTACAAATATCTGATACGAGTGAATATGTATTGGACAGATACATTTGTATCAAGTAGAATCAAACCACATTTGAAGGGGATCTATTTGAATAAATACGAATTTTCTAGCAAGCTAAAAACACACATTTGTGCACATCCCTATTATTAATATTTTTCAAAGTTTCAGCCTTCCACTCAAAGTTACCATGAGAATGAGAGAAGAGAGACATCCATCCATCCATCCATCCATCCATCCATCCATCCATCCATCCATCCATCCATCCATCCAGACAGACAGACAGACAGACAGACAGACAGACAGACAGACAGGAAGGAAGGAAGGAAGGAAGGAAGGATATGGCCAGATTGCCAGATGGAGATATATAGTGGGTAGAGAGCAGGTTAATTTATATCCTTCCAGATGCTACGGAACCACAACTCCCATAAGCCCCAGCAGGTTGGCCACATCTGGCAGGCCATGCCATAAACAAACCCCAGATGTTTCACAAAACACAGGTGGACTTGATAATATCCTTTCTAACGAAGTAGCGGGAGATGAAATGATTCACATTTTATGTATCTAGAGGTACCATCAGCCCAGAAGCAACTATGTCTAGTAGCCAGTATCACCTACATTTAATACAAATTGGTGCTTCTTACCAGTGGCTGCGTAGGCAATTAAGTAGGACAATGACCACCCCCAGGCTGCAGCAGGCCACATATGGAGAATGGAAGATACGCGTGAGCAAGTGAGTCTTGTACTCCCATCTTGCTACCTGATTGGACAAGAGGAAAAAACAAGATGGCGTCAGGCCCAATGGTGCAAGCAACTGCCAAACCAATTTCCATCCTCATCGGATTGGGTGAAATATCCCATTTTAAGGAACTGATGCTGGGCAAACTGTTTCTGACCTTATCTGTGGGCAGGGGAACTGGAAGGTGGTAGAAAGGGATGAACTACTTCTCTGGTTTTTTTCAAGGGAGGGAATTCCCAAGAATGGAAGAACACTTTATCAAGGGCAATAATACATTTTTAAAAATTTGGACTGAGATACATTAACAAATAGGGCAAATATTTGTAATAAACATCACATTTTCATTTCACATTGCATGACATTACTGAACTAAATTTGGATATATAGGCACGAACAAGATTACATTATTTGATAGCTAGCAGCTAAACAAATATTGGTGAAAAATTGGAAACATGCTGACAATCAAACCATAAGGGCAAAATGAATTATGGAAAATTAAACAGAGTCAAATGGAAGATAACAACACTAATGCGCATTTTTGCCAAATATGGGAACCATGTATAGAAAGATTGTTAGCCCAAACAAATCCATGAATCCCAGAAATGACTTTTCTATTAAAGTGTCTGTATGCCTAGATAGGAGCCACAGTTAAGTCTTCTGAATCTGTCTATCACAGGGGTGGGTGGGGAAGGAATTGTGAGTTTATTTATCTACTGTTGTTTTTACTTGAACTATGTATATGTGTATGTAAGCTAAGTATGTTAATGTCTACTAAATACCTGGGGGGAAATTCCCTGTTGTTTATAACCTGCTTGCTGCTTTTTACCTTCCAAATGGCTTTAAACTTTCCATATATTTCAGGCGATTTGTGTCCCAGCTTCCCCAAAACCCCAAAACTGAAAATGTACATGACCTAAACAACCAGGAATATTTTGCCCAACTGGTGCTCTCCAATTGTTTGGGGGTGAAAATCCCCATCAGCCTCAGCTGACATCCTGGATCCCATTCCAACTTCCACCAGACCCAACGCTGGGCTCTAACTCCCACCAGTCCTGGAAAATGGCACCATTTTGGACACGGTTGTCTTTCATCAGTCACAGTCAGCAGAGGGGCTCTATCTCCTCTCATCAGTCCTCTGCTGGCTGGACTTGGTGAGGGCTGCTGCTACATACCTTGAGGATACCTGAGGTCTATTCGCATGAGGGCCTCCGGAACTCAAGTAAGGTGCCCTGGGAGGGAGCATTTGCTCCACTGGGCTGGTGGTTCAGTTCAGAACTGCCCCATCCCACCCCAGCGTGGCCACACGTGTAGTGGGCTAGGCCAGGTGGGGACGGATTCCCCTTTTGCATGTAGGCAGGTATGAATGCGTGCCCACACATTCCTTACCTGCCTAGGTGTGAATGGGGAAAGCATCCCCAAGTGGCCTAACCTTCGGCTGTAGTGCGAAAAGGCCTCTGGCTGGTGAAGATCATGGAAGAACAAACAGCTCATAAAGCCTGAAGAAAAACAGCAGAAGGTGGAGATAATGAACAGGAAATTTACTTCATTATAACAGCCCCAGATAACTCACCAAAGTCAACCTTGAGTTTCCCCTGCCACCTACATCCATCCAAACAAAAAAGGACTGTGTAGGTCGGGGTGCCTGGTGGAAAGATCTAGGCTTTATTGTCTGGGTCCATATTTCCTTGTCTATATTTCTTTCCTCCCAGCCATAACCACCCTGCTGTCTAGATTAATAGCTAGCTGCCTGGCTAAAGATAGAAGCTAAAGGAGGTTTCTTCTGAGGTTGGTAAATTGAGGCCAAAGATTCTGTGTTAGTATTTGACAGGGGAAATATTTCTTCACCCAGAGGGTCATCAGTCTATGCAAGTTACTAACATAACAGGTTGTGTCAGCCACCAGCCTAGATGGCTTTAAGAAAGGATTAGACAAATTCATGGAGCACAGGTGTATCAAGGGACACTAGAATGGATGCCCAGGTAGTACATTCTCCAGGCTGAGGAGACAGGCAGGGCACCTCCAAAGACCATTTGCTGGGATTTCAGAGCAGGAGAAGGTTTTGCCTTCATCTTCTGCTTGAGATGCCCAGAAGCAACTGGCGGGCCACTGTGTGCGACAGGATGCCAGACTAGATGGGCTGTGGCCTGATCCAGCAGAAAGGCTCCTCTTGTGTCCAGCAGTCTTACAGCCTTACATGGGGAGACCAGCTTCATTTCTCTGCCACTTCCCTCAAACTCCCCACCCCCACCCCAATATTTCCAGACATCTCTTTGTACGCATCTTTTGCTGCAGGAAATCGCTGCTACTCTCCCATGTTTCTTCTGCCTCTTTTAACAATCTCTCAGCTCATTCTGCCAGAAGCCTTTAATGATCCAAATCTCTGCGTAAGACCAAATAATACTGAACCAAATCCCCATTAGGATACCACAGTGATGTGACACCTAAAATGGCGTCAAAGGGAGAACTGAAAGGGAACTTGAGTACTGAAGGACTCTGGGAAAGAACCAATAATCTTTTAATCCTCTGTACTTTGATGTTAAGTTTTATGGACTACTTGTGACCTTCATAGCAGAACATTATCTAGTGAATTTCTTACTAGCTGACCATATTCCTGAGAATTGCTTGTAGCCCAGAGGGCAGACAGAATACACACACAACAAAAAAAGGGAATTTCAGGTTTGCAAAGCATTCTACAGAAGTCCCAGTTGAAAATGTACGTTGAAAACGCAATGCTACGGTCAGCTAGTGTGTTCCAAGCTATTGTTTGCAGTCAGCTGTTTCCTGAGCTGTAAACAAATATCACCTGGCAGGCTATGGTGAAAATGTATAAAAATCATCGGGAATAATATGGAGGCTCAGCCTCTGTTCACACCTACATTTTAATCCAGCCTCAGCCCACTTCCGGGCCGTTTACTTCGGTTTTCTCTAACTCGGGAAATCCACCTTTGGGCTAGATAATGAGGAAGGAAAATGATGGGTCACTTTGCTGATGGGCTCTTCTACTCTGAAAGTGGACTGAAGCTGGATTAAAATGTAGGTGTGAATGAAGCCTAAGACACTTATTTTATTGATATGCTGTGTCTTCCATTGTTAACGGTGTCAAATAAATCTTCTGAGCAAAGCTGACCCGTTTAAAAGTGTTTTCTTTAACAGTCCCTAGGAATTAGATGTTTCGTGTATCGTATACCTTGCAATCGCCTTTTGTGATGGTGTTGTAACTCATCTTTCGCTTCCTTTTGGAACAAATGGCACACAACTAAAACATTTAATCACACATATATACTTAAAAGAACATTGCAAGTTGTTCTTTGCATCCTCTGCAAAGCAGCCAAGCTCTGTGCTTGGCCTGATGCAATTACTTCTACAGCGCTGACTTCCAAGGGCAGATATACGGCCCTTCTCCTTTTCGCTGGTATAAATAGTTTGCAGTTGTAAATCCAATTTCGAAAAACAGAAGGCGTGCGTCATTGGCATGCTATAAGCAGAGCTCCGAGTGGCTGTAGAAGGAGAGAGAAAGGGAGGGAGGCAGGCTGGCAGGCAGGCAATGGAAGGAGGGAGGGCGACTCAGCCAACTTTTTGCAAGAGGCAACAGGGCTGGATCCATTGCAGGATGCTGAGTCACGGAAGCTGTGGATCAGAAACTGGGGGGTGAGGACCCAGGCTGGTTATTGATGGCTTCAACAGGGAGTGATTTTGCTTTCCTACGGCAGCGATGAGTATTCAGAAGAACCAATAAATTAGAAAAAGCTCGGAATACAAAATGAGATTGCTGCTTCTATTCTCGGAAAACCTTCCACCCCCACAACCTCTCAAATTGTGGGCAGGGGGCTGAGTACGAAGCAGAGCGGCATTTTCTGTCACTGGAAGTTCCTTCTCTTTCTCCTAAAGTATGATAACCAGCCAGTGAAGTGGGATCCTGGAATGACCCACGAACGTGGATGGCTGCAAAAGTCTGCGGCTGTCCGTTCCTGCTGCCCTTGATGTCTTGGGCCAATAGATCCGACCCTTGGCAAACACAATTGTGTAAAGCACCTTTTTGCGTTTACACAGTTGACAGAAAGGGAAGTTCACTTGGTTAATGCCATTCCAAGAACCTTCCCAAATGTGCTTTGGTCTCTGGTTTGGTCTCTGAAATACTCTGAGGCGAAGGATCTCTTCCCCCAGAGGGTCATCGGTCTATGGCATCTGCTGCCAGAAGAGGCGGTGGCAGCAACCAGCCTAGATGGCTTTAAGGAAGGCTTAGATAAGTTTATGGATGACAGGTGTATCGATGGCTACCAGAATGGATGCCTAAGTACATCTTCCAGGCTGGAGGGACAAGCAGGATGCCTCAAAGGACCATTTGCTGGGATTTGAGAGCAGGTGAAGGTTTTGCCCTTGTCTTCTGCTTGAGATGCCCAGAAGCAACTGATGGGCCACTGTGTGAGACAGGATGCTGGACTAGATGGGCTGTGGCCTGATCTAGCAAGGCTTCTCTTATGTTTTTATGGGGTTAGATAAATTCATGGAGGACAGGAATATCAGTGTGTATCGCTGGCTACTAGAATGGATGCCTTAGGTAGTGCCTTCAGGTTGGAAGATGCCTTCAGGTTGGAGGCAGGATGCCTCTAAAGGCCACTGGCATGGAACAGAGAGCATGTAAAGGTTTTGCCTTTCTCTTTTGCTTGAGACGCCCAGCAATAATTGCTGGGCCACTGTGTGAGATGGGATTCTGGACCAGATGGGCTGAGGCCTGGTCCAGTAGGGATCCTCTTAGATTCTCTTAGTGGGAGCTGAATGCAGGGCAATGTAGTTGAGGAACATCAGGGCATCTGCAGGGGAGCATCCTTATTCTCCCCACTCCACCATATCAGCCCTCAGGAAGAGAAAGACGGAGGTTCATCCTTAAAAAAATAAATTTTGGGTGCTGTAGGGCTTCCCTCCCCCCACACCTTTCCTTCTCAAGAAAGCCCGATTTTCATGTTAATTGTGTGACACCCTGGCTCCGAGCATGCCAGCTGTTTCCCTCTCTCTTATTAAACAGCTCAACCTCTCCAATTTAATCATCTGGAAATGGCACAGATTGCTTTTCCCTGCTCCGTAGACCATATATCCGTCCCACTCATTCATATTTAGTATTTGTTCCGGGGACATGGATATACTATTTCTCCCTCAGCCAGCCAACTCTGACTCTTAAGCACATTTCGTTTTAATTTATTCAACCTTGGCTTTGAAACTTAGCCCTTGTTCTATTTTACACTGTTCCATTTTTATCTTTGGCTTTCCACAGTCATGCTGTGTCCCGCCAAATGCAGGTGTGTCGGGCATGGAGGGATCGTTTCTCTCAGGGCTGACCTGCCTGTCTAGGACCCCATGTGGCCCCCCGGAGAACGACGGTCAGCAGTCTGCAGAAGCTGAGGCCCTTGAACATACGTTGCTTCCATCAGAACGTTGTCACTCTGCAATCTCGTGCAAGGGATTAACCACAGCAAGGACACTAAACAATAACACTGAAGGCTGCGGAATAGAACAAAATATTTCAGAAATGCTGGTGTCCTCCAAACCACTTTGACTCCGGCCCTCAACAGCCAACATTGGCTTGATTCTACCACCCGAAACTGATGGGAGATGGAGTCCCAAATGGCCAAGCTGGATGGGATCCTAGAACAAGTAGTCCTGGCTGGGACTGAAAGGAAGGGACCTCAGGAATGGTCACGCAGTCCAGGGTGGATGAAATATGGGAGTCCAGTGAAATGCAACCTGACTGGCCCCCTTAAGAGCTTTTTTGCCTTCATCTTCACTGGACATGCGAGGACTGAAGACAAGCTAGAGATGTGCATGAATATTCGAAATATTTGTTATCCTTATGGATTTGTACATTCGTATACAGATTGAATATTCATTTTTTCATTACTCAGATGCATTCGGATTTTCGAATATTCAAAAATTGCATTTGCGCACGCTCTCTGCTTCAAGCCTTTCTTGAATGCTCATTAGTTAGAATCTTTCTTGCCTCCCATTTGGAGAAAGTCCTTAAGAAGATAAGAACACAAGAGGAGCCCTGCTGGATCAGGCCAGAGCTCATCTAGTCCAGATCCTGTCCCATTTTGGGAAAAAGGCAGGATATAAAACAAATAACTAAATAAATAAGACAAGGGCAAACCTTCTCCTGCTCTCGAATCCCAGCAAACGGTCTTAAAGGCATCCTGCTTGTCCCCGCAGCCTGAAAGATGCACTTAGGCATCCATTCAGGTAGCCATTGATACATCTGTCATCCATGAATTTGTCCAACCTTTCCTTAAAGCCATCTAGGCTGGTAGCTGTTACCAGCATCTCTTCTGGCAGCAAATTCCATTGATGAAAGTAGTAGACTTTCACCTGGGACACTCTGGAGCCACTCAGAGACCAGAGGCCTTTTCACACTACAGCTGAATGGCTGTAGTGCAGAAAAGCTAGGCCACGTGGCGACGGATTCCCCATTCACACCTAGGGAGGTAAGGGATGTGTGGGACCTGACATTTCTGTGTGGGGTCGGTCCACCAGCACGCACACCTGCGCAGAGAGCAGCAGATTGCTCTCCAGGCCAGGTGAGGAGGCCCCCAGGCCCAGCAAGGTAGGTTGGTTGCACAGGCCTGCCAGCTGTTGGGCCAATTTCGGTGCGAATGCTCCCCCTCCCGTACAGCTGTGGGATGGCTGGAAACGGGTGTAGAGCGTGATTTCGTGCTCTACACCTGGAATGCAATTAGGCCACCCTGGGACGGGCTGAACGGAACCGCCAGCCCAGCAGAGCGAATGCTCCGTCCCAGGGTGTCTTCCTCGCGTTCTGGAGGCCCTCATGTGAATAGGCCTCTTGACCTGAGATCCATGGCTGCAGTGAGATAACTGACATGGTGGAGTGGGGAATAAATGCATTTGGGACCTTTCAGGTGAATGAACTCTTGGACTCCTCCGGTGATTTTCTGAAGAAGGCTTCAACTCTAGCACTCAATGCCTCTTGTCATTATCAGGGGAAATTCTCAAGAACGCTCCGTCAGTCCACACAATCACATGGATAGTTATTGATCTTTAAAGGAGGACTTCCTTGAAACAGATTGATTTCCCCCCTCCCAGCTAGAAAGAGCCACTGCTAGTGCACATGGATTTTACACACGCATCCTGGAGCTACAGAGAAAGAAGAATCTAGAGCAAAACAGCTATTCAGGAACACCCAGTAAGCACCCAGCAACTAGGAAAGGCAACTTCCCATAAACTACCATGTGGAATTTATGTTTTAGCTTGCCATGTGGAAGCTAAAACTCTAGGTTTGGATACAGTCCACCTCTCTGTTCCAGGCTCATCAGAAAGCCTTCACCATGACCTTGTCCCTCAGCCCAACACATCTCACCTTACAGTTGCTTCATAGCTCTTTGGAGGAATGGCAAACTAGCGGTAACGTAACAGAATGCAAAGAACACTTAATCCATTATTTAACAACCTTAACAGCCATCTGCATTAGAACTAGAAGTTCCTAGTTTGATGAACAGAGGCCTTTTTGCACTACAGCCTAGGTGCGAAAGGGGAAATCCATCCCCACGTGGCGAAGCCCGAAAAGGCTGGCGCAGGGGCAGGACGCTCCTCCGAGGCCTGCCGCCACTGGGCCAAATTCGGAGGAATTGAACTGGGTATTCCCAGATAAAGAGTCCAACTCCCTAACCACCAGACCAAACTGGCCTCAGATCTCCTTGTATGGTTAGACACAACTGTAGCTTCTTCTTGCAGGGACATCCATTTTCAAGTTCTAGATTGCTTCTGTCTCCCAGAGATGTTTGCAGGTCTTTCGGTTGATGGATGGGGCTACAATGAGTTTCTTGGTGGGTCTGGGGCACCACAAGAGCAATGGTTCCTGGCTCTCAGGGGTCCCAAATACACCTATGAACGGTGGCCTACCACAATAAGGTAAGCATAGGTGGATCTTTCAAGAATTTTGGACACCCTAGGATTCAAGGTGGCCTATACTTTGGAATATATATTTTTTTCGCACAAGCTGTCTTCTCAAATTTCCAGCATGAACTGAGATCTGGAAGAGCATAACTTTAGTGGGGCAAATCTAAGCCACAGGAGTGACCAGAAGAGCAACCACTCTTGACGTACCACACACTAGTTCATAGGTTTTGTTTGAAGCCATGGAGCAGCGGCTAAATACCTATTGATCCACACTGGTTCAAGGTATTTCTGGCTGTACCCACATCTGCTGGCACTTCTTGCTAAAACAGCCATGACAAACAATGCCTCCATGTGACCATAGGGCATGTCCACAAACTACCAGTTGCCTACAGAAATGCCTTCAGATATGGTCAGGAACTATCACTGCATTAAATTTATGAGAAGATGCCGGGGAGCAGAGCTTTTGGACCACGTTATTCTTCAAGGGGAATGTTGACAGGTGCCCCAAAACTGGAGGTTGAACAGCTTTGCATTTTAACTTGACCTTTATGGAAAAAATCAGATCTATAGGAAACAATCTCAGCTATAGGAAAGGGCACGAATGTGTTTTTTGACATCTGATTTGTAACTAAATTGAATGTTCAAAAATTAATATTTGTATGAACAGACACTTTCAAATGTGGCAAAATTCTATTTGATACGAATGTTTTCGTATGAATATCCGATACAAACGAATATGTATCGGATATGAACAAATACATATCCGATACATATCCTGACACAAATCCGCTCTGAAAGCGTCAAATCTGACCTGAATCCACTTTTAATATGCTCTCAATCCATGTTAGGAATATTCACACAGATTCCTCCTAAGCTCCTGTATCCCATCCTAACACCCTGGAAGAACTTGGACTTCCCTCCAAACACCCCCAGGAAAACCAATACAGAAAAAGATTGTACACTCTGTGTTGGTCTTCAAAACATAAAAGCTCCATGTTCTTTATAATTCCCACCAGATAAATGCTGCCCGTAAAACACAAGAAAGGAAAACTGAAGCAGATCTTGACCGGAGCCGTGTATGAATATCTGGAGACTGTCAATTCAGTGATGCCAACCACCAGCAGCTAAATGACATTGATTCCCGAACAGGTCTGGTGAAGGGTGGGGGACAGGGGGAACCCAAGCCTTTCTCTACGTCACTGGCTGACCGGCTGCAGCTGGGTTTTCACGCAAGTGGACAGCTTCTGGAGACTGGAGATGGAAAAGGTTGAACAGCCACAAAAAGGCCACGACACAGGGTGGGAGAAATGAACTTGAGCTGTGATCCCTTACGCAGCCATTTCCTTTCTCCTTCAAAGTGAGAGCATGTCCAGACTTAGATACTGCACATTCCGATGCGCAGTCAAGGCATGGTCATCACCCCTGACGCCCGATAGTGCATAGCGGTGGCGCATTATGCCTCCACTACTTTGAACAATGAACAATGCTCTGCAGTATCAGGTAAATTTGAATGTTCCCATCAGTCCAGACAGGGCAGGAAGGACCTCCGCTCCCACTGCCTGCTCCATCCCACGTGATGCCTGCCTCACTGTGCACGCCACGGAAGTATCCCAGATTTCTCTGAGAAAGCTGCGGGGAGGCTGCTGGAGTCCGGATGGCGCATCATGCCTTCACAGCAGATAAGCTGCATGTTTTTCTCTAACAGTGGATTTTATTCCACTAATCTGGATACAGCCTGAGTTGTAGCACAATTACATCAAGGAAGAAAGGGAAGAGAAATCAAGGAAACCCAAGTTCGGTCCAGAGGCCTCTTACTATGCAATTTATTAACATCTGGCAGGTGCATCTGAACTTGCAGGAGGCATTTACAGCCAACGGAATTGGGCACCACAAGCATACCAACCCTTACTAAATATGACCACAATCGTACTTGTTGCATCCATGTTGCAATCATCTGCACTCTTTCCAGTGCGAGGGGGCCATTCGAGATGCCATGCAAACATATGCAGACGGCGCATATGCAGAGCGCCATCGTTGCCATGACGCTGACGACCAAGCTGGCGCACGTGCAGTTGTGCAGGGCACCACGATCAAAATAACAGCACCCTGTGGAGGATCAGATGCACAACCAGACCCAGGTGAGAGTCCGGGCACTTAGGGGCTAGGCTCACGTGTACTCGGTGCCTTTCCTGTCCAACGGACGGGAAGGCAAGTGCAGAAATACCCCAGAACTGGGAGTCCTCAGCTGTATGCCAAGAACAAGACTAGAGGCCTATTTGCATGAGGGCCTCTGGGGAACTATTAGGCCAGCCCTGGGACAGAGCATTTGCTCTGCAGGCCGGGCGGTTCCATCTGGAACTGTCCTGTCCGAGGGTGGCCTAATTGTGGCCAGAGTATGGACCACCAAATCGTGCTCTACACCCAGCCCAAGCCATCCCCGACCGTTCTGGAGCTGTCCAACAGGGAGAGTATTCACACTCTCCCTGCTAGACAGCTCTGAGCCCTGGCCCAGCCCACTGCCACTGGTCCCTGTGGGCCCGCCGGCTGGCAGCCCCTTTCAGGGGCAGAGTGAGACCGAGCTGGGCCCATTCTCAGGTACTGCAGGCTGCCGCCAGCCTCATGGCTCCGATGTTAGCCCTCAGGAATCCCCTTGGCATCCACCCCAGGGTCCGCGCTGCCCCCCATCCCCAGGCACTTGCCGTACCTGGTCGGCACCCGGGGTCGAACTGGCAGCCCTGTGGGCAGGGCTTGCCAAGTTTGATCCACAGTGTTGTGCGCAGGTGCACGCTGCAGCCCAATCGCAGGGATTCAGAAAAATGATTCTGGAGAGCCACATCAGGCTCAGAAACCGTGGGTTATCCTTCTCTGGGTCATGGTCACACCTTCACTTTAGGCCTTCTTCAGTCCATCTTCTGATCCAAACACTCACACCTTTTCATTTCTATCCCTTTTATTTGTGGACTTCCCACTCTGGAAAATCCAAATGGAGGGTGGAAAATCCACAAATTAAATGCACAGAAACAAAAAGGCGGGAGCGTTGCAATGGACTGAAGAACGCTTAAAGTGAAGGCGTGACCACGGCCAAAGTTCAAGACCTGTTGGGGTGAGGGAATCAGTTTTGTTTTGCTTTTGCAATGCTCTCCACTGAAATGACATAAATACTACCATCTGCAGCCAAACACACATCCTCAGGCAAAAGAACATGAACAAAGAGTCCTGAACAGATTCTGCAGACCCAATCTTTCCTAGAAAGATGCTAGCCTGACGGATGATGTTTTGAGAAACAACTCGCTGTACTGTCTTGCAGCTTCATATATTCGCAGCTGTGAAGATGTAGCAACAGGGTGGATCTGGGGGCACAATAAGGAGCCTCTAGAGGACAAAAGCATCCTTGGAAATAAAATTCACCCCAAAAGAACTTCTCTAAATGTTCTTTTTATTATTGTCTGTAAAGCAAGGGTAATTGACTGGCCCTCCAAATCCTCCTGAACTTCAGCTCCCGTCAGTCAAGACTAGCTGGCATGGAAAGTTGGGAACTGTAGTTCAGGAACACCTGGAGGGCCACAATCGAGGCTGGTAATCAGCCAACCCAGAAAGTCCCAAATTGACTACCCCTGGCCAAGAAGAAGAAGAAGAGTTGGTTTTTCTACCCTGCTTTTCTCACCCATTTAAGATGAAAAAAGCTTTCTATTCTTCTCCCCACAACCGAACACCCTGTGAGGTAGGTGGGGCTGTGATACCTGTGACTAGCTCAAGGTCACCCAGATGGCTTTGTGGAGGAGTGCGGAATCAAACCTGGTATTCCCAGATAAGAGTCTGGCTCCCTAACCACTAGACCAAACTGGCAACTGCTTAGGAAAGCTGATGTCACTGCAATGGAGAAGGCAATAAAGAAACAATTAAACCAAAATGGAGAAAATAATTTCCGAGTCAGCTCTTCATTATGGTAATGAACCACCATCATGCTGCTTTGATGGATACCACCAAACTGTGGCTGATCCCTGGCTAACTGTATGGGTGTCTCCTTGGGCATCACTACACAGTTTGCTTGTCAGAGATATAGAAGTGGTTTGCCATTGCCTACTTCCAGGAACTACAGGAGCTACAGCCACTCCCAGACTTCATGGGTAGCTCTATGCAGTTTTCTTGGCAGGGATACAGAAGTGGTTTGCCACTGCCCACTTCCAGGAAGAGGCTGGATATGAAACTGGCAACCCTCTGCTTTCCATTACCCAAAAAAAGAGCAACATCCTTCAAAATGGTACTGTACATCTATATTTCAGCATTATTGTTGTTGTTGTTGTTATTTAGCCATAATTCTTCACTATAGTAGCTATGACTTATGAGAGCAGAAGTCCAAAAAAATCTCTGCGCACAACTCCAACAGTATAAGCAAAATCGATGACCTCACGGAAGATCCCAGGAGAAGATTATATCAGGGCCAGCCCCAAATCCAGGCTTTCTGAAACACAACAGCCCTTCTGCTGGTTTGCGAAGAGGTCCTAACCGCCTCCTTTGCCTCGCCATCTGGAGAGTGGCTCCATTGTCGGGGAGGAAGCCAGAGACAAAGAACATCATTTTTCATGACTTGAGAAAATTGCGGGAACACAGCAAAGCGAGAGAACAGAACCGCTAATTAATTTGTACAAGCCAGCAATTAAGGGAAGATGATATTTGCATGGAATTCATAATGAGTCTCTTTAAAAATGCCCGACGTGCGGCAAGTTCGTATGGGAACATTCATGGTGTCTCCACTGACAAGGGAACACTGAGAGACCTTCGCTAAAACGAGAAGCAATTAGGAACCCTTAATTAGGCAGTCTGAACAGGGCTCAATTTGCTTCTAGCAGTTTACTCAAGTAAAGATCTCTATCACAGACTTGTTGTGGTTGTTTGGAGTTAATTCCTTCAACTTGTAACCTTTCGGGGAGTTCTGCTTCTTCAACTAAACCGGGCATTGGTAGACCCAGGTTCTAGGCGAAATCGGAGAGCTTGCTAGGACCCAGGCAATTATTAGGGGAAATGGCCAAAGGTTGAGAGGGAAAATTAACTGAGTTGACAGAATCCTGGGAGGCATTCACACTCACATTTTAATCCAGCTTCAGTCCACTTTCAGAGTGAGATAATGCACTTGCAAAGCAATAAGTCGTTTGCTTTTGGCTTTATCTAACTGAGATAATCCATAGGCGTTTCTGGATGGGAACAGAGCATAATAGACTAACGTGTAGTAGCATTCACACTAGAGAATGCTAATACGTGGTAGCCTACCCACCACGGGCCCAGACACTTACCTCCATCCGGCCACACACCCAATCCCCAGCAGGGTGATGCCATTTTGGTTGTGGCGCCCTGTGCAACTACAGGCACACCAGCACTGTCACTATGGTGATAACGACGCTCTGCCCACGGGCAGTCGTGTCAGGGCTCATCTGGGGTGCCAGCATGCTTGTGTGGTACCTCAGATGGCCCCTCGCACCAGAAATGGTGCAAGTGGTTGCGGTGTGGATGGGACAGGTAAGTAATTGGTCAGGACTGGTTTGCGTATGGTGCGCAATTTCGTGCACTACCTCTAGTTCGTAATTGGTTAACATCTGGGCTGGCAGGAAGCACTTCTTTGCTGTGAAAGTCTCCTGCAAGTGCAGATGCCCCTGCCCAGATGTCAACCAACTCCAGTCTAAGAGGCCAAGTGCAAATTGGCCTTATGTTTGTCTTAGATAATATGGAAATAAAATGACAAGTACTTTCTAATGTGTTCTTCCACTCTGAAGCCTTCTTACAGGTGTGATAATTCCCCATTTGTGGCTCATTCAACTGATACTTCAGTGGAAGGGAAACATGCCAGAATTTCTTAAAAAGGAGAACCCCTGGATAGGACAGTGAACAAATTCCGCTTGCAATTAAACCTACTTTGCTTTTAAAAGGAAGTCCTTAAGTTTCTTGCCCTTACGACAAGGTGAATGCAACACCCCTGTGCAAATTCCCTTTTTCTTGGTATCAGCAGAAATTTCTGATTCCTCAAGTTCTGAAAGTAGAATTCCGAATCCACACACCTGAGGCTGACATTAATCTTCTCCCTGTGCTTGTAAGCATTTTGCAGGTAAACATACAAAACAAAACCAAGCGCAAGCCAGAGTTTCAAAAAATACTGTCTGGACCAAAGACGGTATCAAACAAACCGCCCTGAACTGAAAAACTGAAGAGAGAAGCATGAGGGAGGCCTTTTGCACAAATCACAAACACTATTAGGGAAATGAAATCCTTATCACCCTTTTATCTCCTGCTTGGATTTAAAAAAGAGAAAATAATCTCCCAGGCCAGGTGCAAATGCAAAACAGCACCCCAGAGCTTATGAAACCTGTATCTGTTTAGGTTTCTGAGATGTAGTTATTTATTTATTTATTTATTCATTCATTTATTTATTTTTTTATGCATGCTCAGAGCAAATGAGGCCGAGGACACTGAAGTCAGCTGAGTCTAATTGGTTTCTTCTGCGGTTACTTTTCAGGACACGTTCATCCAAAGCACCAATAAGCCACAGCTATTTCCTTGTTGTTGTTATTTGTTATTGTCATTGTTTGACAACGTTTTTAAAATAAACTCCCACCGGGCTTATCGTCAGCGAGAAAGCACAGGGCCCTAAAGCGACCTTGAGGCGCCCTCAGGACACTCAAAATTCACCGCTTAGATTATCTCGATCACTTTAAATATAGAAAAGCACTCCGGGGATTGTTCTGCTGCCAAAAGGAGGCCCAGAGGCCCAAGATGGACTGCTGTGGCTTGTGGCTGGAGACAATGTGGCAGGTGGTGGTCTCCTTTTGAAGCTGAAGGGCTTCTGCAAGTCCTGGGCAAGGCACAACTTCTTCTACCCATGTGTACATATGTTTTGGGGGGTTCAATTCATATGGAACTGTATGCAAGAAAATTAGTATTTGTTCAAATACGTCCCCTTTGAATGTGATAGGATTTAGATTTGATACAAATGTTTGAACATCCAAATTCAGACAAATTTTGCATGTTAACGAACATTCATGCACACCCTAGACTCTTGCCCTGGCAGATGAGGCGGCCACAATTCATCAGCAGGATCTCTGTTGTAAGGCTTCACAGGGAAGTGGGAAAACAGAGGATGCCGGAAAGGTTCCACTTAACAGAAGGCCACAGGATGAAAAATGTAATGCAAGGAGGAAATGCTCCAAATTTTCTCTGCAAAACTGCCCACTGCTCTAGCTACTCAAGCAATGGCTGCCTCCCTCGGTTTCCTTCTGCCTTGTTTTTCAAAACTATTCCGAATCTTTTTCCAGCCTCTACTTGTGACTTGCGGGTCATGCAAGAGAGGACTAGGGATGGGCAGAATATTCTGAACTGTAGTCAACTACATGAGTACAGATACGTATGATATTCGTACAGATATGTATCTGTACATTCAAATGAATTCAAGTCAGATTTCAAATGTTTAGAATATTCATGCACATCCTTATCCAACTGCCTCTTGCCCCAAGTTCTAACTCACTGCTGAAACCTCTGGATTCTTCTCAACCGCTGTTTGCAGGTAACCTATGGAAAACAGATCTGAATATAAATGAAAGTGAACGGCCAAAATGGCGGGGGAATATACAAAATATTAAAAAATAACACAGATAAAGAACAACAGAACAAATAAATAACCATATGGTATCACACAGCAGAACAGCTGGCACATATGATAAATAATTTATCCCCCTGCTGCTGGCTTGGCTGAGGACAGAGGTTAAAACATTTTGGAAAGAAGTCACGTATGAAACAAACATTGGTAGACATATAGGGTGTTTTTCCACTGTCACTAGAAGTACCCATTAAGTACCCATTAATGGGTAAATTAATGCCATTTAGTACCCATTAATGGGTACTTAATGGGTACTTCTAGTGACAGTGGAAAAATACCCATAGATTGGTCAAAAGAACTATGCATTACCCACCTGTTAAGAGGTGTACAAATTGGGGAAAATGAATTTTATATACTAAAACAGGCAATTAGAGCAGCACAGTTAGTTTTGGCAAAAGGATGGAAAGGCAATAAGTTATAGAGCACTGAAAATTGGTATAAATATAAATTTTTTGTTATTCGATTTTCTAAGGGAGAGAAGAATGATTTATATGGGTTTGCTCACTAATATTGGTTGGAAACGGAAATGAGATAAAATGTTATTGTACCGCTTGAGTACAGGGGGGCGAAAGGTTTTAAAGGAAAGAACAAATTTGATCCATTGCTTGAAATATGATGTTTGAAAACCTTAACAATTTAGCTCCTATCCGGTCCATGGGAGAGGGTGGGTGGGGTGTTTTATTGCTTTGTATCATTTTGTGAGTGATTTGGATTGTAAAGAACAACAACAACAACACCGTTTGCAGGTGTCTACGGAGGGCCGAGCATGGAATGACGCGTGACTTTTTGTTGCTTTCGGCTTCCTTTTGCTTCCCTGAACCTCCTTGGGTTTGCTTCCAAGAAAAACGGGCAATAAATTATTAATCACCAATGGTTCATTAAATGTCAACTTCAAATGGGTTCCAGGAACTTAAGTCTCAACAGACAGAACCATTATCTCAAGCGTCGATAATCCAATTCCAGGCAAGAGATAGCAGGAGCCAAGATCTCCTGTAGGCTCAGTGCAATTTCTAACCACCAATTACATCAAAGGAAAAGATACACAAGGAAACATTTTCTTTGTTTTGCTTTTGCGGTTGTTTCTCTGAACTTCAGGTGCTTGGTGGAGGGAAATGCTATGAACCAAAAGGGATCCAAAGGGGCTGGGAAAGAACCACAGAATCAAGGGACAGACCTTCTTCACCATGGCAATGACTAGAGATGTGCACAAATATTTCCCACATTCGAAATTCAATCAAATTTGTCCAGATTTGGACATTTGAATATGTTCATTTGAATGCAAAGCAAATGCTTCTATACATTTGTTTGAAGCTTTATTATATTTGTGAATGTGGGGAGGCAGGAAACTGGCTGTCCAGTCACAGAGCGGATTCAAAGTGGATTCAGAGCAGATTCGTAGGTGTGACAGGCAGCAGGGATTCAAACTGGATTCGAATAGCATTCAAAGAACATTTGTATCAAATTTCAATCCTGTCACATTCGAAGAGGCTTTATTCAAACGAATGCGAATTTCCTTGCATTCAATGCGATTTGAATTGAACACACAAAAAAGAACACTAATGCACAGACCTCTGTTATACTGGCAGAAACTGGCATTGCTCCTTCAGTGCCCCCATTTTAAAATAAGAACTATCTTGTGGCATCCAAAGATTCACCCAGCCCGACAATTCTGTCTCCTCCAGGAAGGGCCAGCAGATACTTCTAAGAAGATGGCACGCTAAAGCAGAAGAGCTGACGCGTAGCATCTGGAGGAAGAGGGCCATGGAAAGAACATAAGAGAAGCCCTGCTGGATCAGGCCCCAGTCCATCTAGCCCAGCATCCTGTCCCATACAGCGTCCCACCAATGGCTTCTGGGCATCTCAAGCAGAAGACGAAGGCAAAACCTTCACCTGCTCTCCACTCCCTGCCAACTAGCTAAGAGGCCACCTGCCTGTCTCTCCAACCTGGAGGCAACACCTAGGCATCCATACACCTGCCTTGTCTACCCCTTTCTTAAAACTATCCAGGCTGGTTGCTGCCACCACCTCTGTTGGTAGTAAAAATTCATAGAGCAATGGAAAAAAAAACCCTCCTCTTTCTCGGTCCTAACTCTCCTGAGCCAGTTTGGTCTAGCGGTTAGGGAGCTGGACTCTTATATGGGGATACCAGGTTCGATTCTGCCCTCCTCCATGAAGCCAGCTGGGTGACCCTGCACTCATCACAGCTCTCTCCTGAGCTCTCACAGCCCCACCTAGCTCACAGGGTGTCTGTTGTGGGGAGAAGAACAGAAGGTTTGTCAGCTGCTTTGAGTCTCCTTAAATGGGTGAGAAAAGCAGGTGAGAAAAGCCAGCTCTTCTTCCTCCTCTTCCTGCCCCTCAGCTTCATAGAGTATCCCTTGGTCCTAGTGTTGCGCAACAGAGGAAAGGATCTCCCCATTTTCAGGCACTGTGATTTTTTTTAGCAGATACTTTTACATTTGATTTTTGTTGTAACCTGCCCTGAAACCTTCGGATACAGGGGAGGGTCAAAAATAAATCACCTGTCCCAATTGCTGCTGTTTTTAAAATGCTCTGCCCATGTTTGCAAACATGGCAACCAGCTCAGACCAACTGCTGAGTCTCCCTGACAGACCCAACGCATTTGCCCAGCCCCAGAGATCCCAGATCTGTCCAGCTGCCTGACCTACTTTGCAATGGCTTTGTGTACAGCCCAGACAGGTAAAGTCACTCAGAGCTTATATTTAGTGATCCGCACAGCTTCTTTGCCTCGTCACTGAGTGCCGGGGGAGTTATGCCTCATCCCTTAGCCTAGTTAAAGCTTTGTCATTTGGCAGGAGAGAAATGACACAGCGTTGGCAATCAGGGCTTTTCAGGTGGAAATGAAAGTCACTGCTGAAGCTACTTTGCACAGCGCGGCTTAGGACATCTCCCCTCCCCTCCCTGATCTGTATCTTCGGTTATTATTATGTGTTGTTGTTTTTTTAAATCCCTTTTTAGGACAAAGCTATATGAGACCAGAATGGACATCAAACAGTTAGTTGCTGCCAATTTCCAATTCTTCAGGTATACAAAGGAACAATCATAATTCTGGGCCCTTGCTGGGAAGATAATGCAACCCCACCAAGCAAATTCAACAGCTTATGGCACTTTGCAATCAATCCTCCAGTTAATGTTTTATGTACAGCACTCTTTGCAAGTTCCCAAAGAAAATGGCTAGAATCACAGCGTACCTGAGCCACAAGGCACCTGGATGATCCCCAATCCAGAAGCGACTCTCCTGTGTGCCCATTCATATTTGTTTGGGCCCATTAGCACACTGCAAAAAATGAAGGGGGCACAGACTTCCCAATTCCTCTTAGTCATATTTTTACTGCCCCTGAGCTGGACTCTCAACATCAACAGCCCAGTACAGACTGTTTTGTCTGTTAAACTAACAATCCCAGTGGCTGCCCAGGCTGGTGTATTCTTAGGATCCTTAAAGTGACTGGAAATCAAGGAATCATAGAGTTGGACAAAAGTCTTGACTCAAAAGAAACAGCCACAAATTAATGGAGGGCTTCCTAAACTGTCAGCAAAGTTCACATTGAGCAGGCATGAGATGCCTTCTAGTTACACTGATTTTAGACTGAACTGTACATGAGAACACAAGAACCTAAGAGAGCCCTGCTGGATCAGGCCACAGCCCATCTAGTCCAGCTTCCTGTCTCACACAATGGTCCACTGGTTGCTTTGGGGCATCTCAAGCAGAGGACAAAGGCAAAACCTTCACCTGCTCTTCATCATGCCTTCTTTCATCCTCAAAGCAATGCGTAGGTATCCATTCTAGCAGCCATTGATGCACCTGTCCTCCATGAATTAAGAGGAGCCTTTCTGCCGGATCAGGCCACAGCCTATCTAGTTCAGCCTCCTGACTCACACAGTGGACCACCAGTTGCTTCTGGGCATCTGAAGCAGAAGAAGGGAAGCCCCTCACCTGCTTTCAGTCCCCTTCAGAGGCATCCTGCCTGTCTCTCCCACCCGAGCGGGTACCTCAAAGTCTACCCCTGGAGTGCCTAGATTTACTCCAGAAAGGTAAGTGTGAACAGACGCTGTGTTTGCTTCCCCCTTTAGTAACACCATTGAATGGGCTGTGAGCAGACCCAAGCAGGTCTGGGTGAAGTCTGGAACGGGATGGTGCTCGCAGTGTGAATGCTGGGCACCGTCCCTAATCTTAACTACCATGGGATACTTTCCCATGGCAGTTAAGTGCAAAAACGCCCAGAGACCAGGCTTATCAGGTGCCGAATCAGATTCCAAATAAGACAAGAACGTGTTGAAGCACTATCCCAAGCCACATTCCCCAGACCTTAAAGGACAACTCCCCCGAATGGAATTTACACCTACCAGATTCCAGAAAAGTGGATTAAAGGCAATGCAGGCAACGGCTGCCAGAAAAAGGGAGTCAGTCACATCAACGTAGCCGAGAAACAACGCCATGGCAGAAAGATCAATCTGCAAGACACAAGAGAAGTGAATTGGAACAGGCCAAGATTCACGTCCAGGAAGGTTTCCTAGAATGGGTGTGGATCTGACAAAGTCTGAATCCTGATTTGCATTCCAGGCAAGTGACGGTTTGTGTCAGTTCTCCATCCATCCATCCATCCATCCATCCATCCATCCATCCATCCATCCATCCATCCATCCATCCATCTGTCCGTCCATCATCTACCTACCTATCAATCCATCACCCACCCACCCACCCACCCACCCACCCATCCATCCATCCATCCATCCATCCATCCATCCATCCATCCATCATCTACCTACCTACCTATCCATCCATCATCTACCTACCTACCTACCTACCTATCATCTTCATCATCAGTTGGACCCCTGTATCCACTGGGGAAACATTCCAGCTCCTACCCTGGTTACCCTGAAACCATGGATAATCGTGAACAGGCCTTCCGGCCCTGGGGTCGTGCAACCCCAGAACTGGAAGTGCTTCTCTCATCTCCGGAAGGCCTATTTCGGTCTCCAGAGAGCGTTGGAATAGGTGTGCCATGCCACTGGATGTCTCCTGCCTGCCCCCCCCCACCCTCTTACATTTTGGGGTGGGCTCTGGTGGCGTCATGCGCCTATTACAATGCTCTACAGAAGTCAAAATAGGCCTTCCGGTGGCCAAAATAGGCCTTCCGGTTCTGGGTGCTTTTCCCTTATGGCACCCACGGGGGGGGGGGGGGGGGCTGATCCGGTATCCGTGGTTACCAAATCAGTGGATACTGGGGTCCGAGTGCATTTGTCTTTCTATCCTGCCCTATACCCGAAGGTTTCAGGGTGGGTAACAACATTTAACATCAGGCACAGAATCATAGAATCACAGAGTTGGAAGTATACCGTATATTAAAACAGTAATAGCGTTTGTAAAGTGGGAAGAAGACACTTTGGTTCATTTATTTATGGCAATATTTACCACCTTTTCTCCAAAGGGTTCAGAGGGGTGCCTGCTCGGTCTCCCCCCCCCCAATCTATAACCAGAAAAGCCTGCTGTGGCGCTGCCCATCCCCCAGCGCGAGCTGCCTTACACTCTTTACTCCTGTCTTTTATTTCTGTAAGGAGTTTTTATAATTTTAAAACCTTGGTAGCGTGCTTTATATTTCTGGTAGCGTGTTGTATATTTCTGGTAGTGTGTTTTATGCCCTCAAGCGAACAGCAGCAATGCTTAATTTGTTCCCCCGCTTGCCTGACTCTCAAAACTCTTGTCTCCAGCCTACTGGCCGTTTATTTCCTTTAGCCTCAGCTTCCTTGGTTTATAAAGAGAGGACTTTGTAACTGTAACCACCCTTCTGGGTTAGGATATAGAGAAACTGGCAAAGTCTCCTCAAAGAAACAAAATTAAAAGCTTTATTCTTTACACCTGCGTTTTGAAGAAGAACACGAGTATTTCTGTTCACAGGCACACGACTTAATTCCTTAACTTCACACTCCTTTTCCTTCTAGCCCTATCCCTGGCCTAGAAGGTCTGGCCCTATGCTGGGCTCCATCCCCTGAGGGAACTGGACAGTTTCACCTGCCTTCCCCTCAGACCCCCAAAGCATGGACCCTTCTCTCTTCTGGCAGGCGGGTTTTATACCCCCTCACCAGCCGTAACTCGACGCCTGATTGGTTGAGTGCTCTCTTCCCCCTCCCGTTATGCTAATGAGGGAGGTTTCGCCCCCCTCCTTACCTGCTCAGGCTTGTCTGCTTAAACTTCTTTGCTTATTCCACATTGAATGCACCTTCACTACAGGTTTTAACTTACATCACCCAGCGCTGAAATTTAGTGTGGGTATCACACCTGCTAAGGAAGGTATTTTGTTTATTGAAGGCATTTCTCTTCCTCTTCCTTTGAGAAAAGGAAAATAAAATAAAAGTTGGACTTATAACTGGGAAATCTAAACATTTTGGAAGGCTACATTATTACATCGCCATGATTTTTCAAACAAAGAGAATGCAGTTTTTATGCAGAAATTAAGTGCCTATTTTATGCCGAGAAAGGGCCTGGTGTTCCTTGGTATCTTTTATAGCCATGGAAATAATAGGCTTCATGACGGTTATCGGCAGAGAACTGCGTGACCGAATTCTAGCACACTTGAAAAGGACGTGGCCCACATCTGATCCTGCGGCCTGGCTTATAGGGCTACAGGCCTGCTTTAGGGGCGTCTTCCATCTATTCAAGCCCAGCAGAGCTGGTAGATGCCAGTTTCACGTGGGCCGATTTTTGCAGACGGGGGCTGATCTTTGCCATCTTCTGAGGGGCTGCTGGGGATCAAACCTGTGCACAGGTAACGATGCTCAGCCTCTAAGCATCAGATGAGCCAAGATGCTAGATGCAGAAGAATTTGGGTACCCATGTAGCCTAAGACCTCTATCCAAGCCCAGCTCAATACAGCTCAAGGGAGTCAATACAGATTAAAGGGAAAACTTCCTGATAGTGGGGGCAATCAGTCAATGGAATAGGTTGCCATGGGAGGTCTTCGAGCAGAGGCTGGACCTACATCTGTCTGGGATGGTTTAGGGAATCCTGCATTGAGCAGGGGTTGGACTGGATGAACCTGGAGGTCCCTTCCAACTCTATGATTCTATAAGAAAACTCAGTGGCTATGACATGTGCTTGGCCAGGCCTTGAGCCCCTTACCTGCCCTGCCCATCCCACATGTGGGTCTCCAGATGTGGCTCAACTACAGTTCCCATCATTCCTTGTTCTGATGGAGGCTAACAAGGCCTTAGGCAAACAGCAGCTCTCTGTAATATACAGAGCCACGTGCCTCTGGACACCCGTGTCTAAGAGAAGTGACATTTTCCCCACGTGAAATCTGTTGCTAAGTGCCTGTTAGGTCTTGCTAGAGAAATATAGAGAAATCCATGGCGCACACACACATTGCCCGGGAAATTAAGCTCCCCTGCCTCCTGCAGAAAGAAAGATCCATAATTGTTCAGTTTGGGAAACAAAGCAAAGTCAGGCGCAGGAATGAGAATAAAGAAGAATCTCTTTATACCATCACCACCCCATAAGGCAGCACCCTTAAAAGCCAAATCCAGCCAAGAAAGGCTCTGGCTGTCCGGTCCTCTTTTCTGCAAAATCTATTGCTGATGACCATCGCTCTTCGGGCTTCCCTTGACAAACCAGGGCTGCATCCACGCCTAAATGTGAATCCAGCTTCGGTCCACTTTCAGAACGAGAGAACACATCAGTACAGTGACAAGCTGTTTTCTTTTGTCATTATGTTGCTCAGAAAATACACCTTAGATCATGTGGAAAGTGGCTGTTTGCCTTTCTAAACAAATAAGCAAACAAACCAAAGAGAAACCATCTGTTCCCACAAGGTCCCCACCACAGTTTTAATCCAGCTTCACTCCACTTTCAGAATGAGAGAATTTCTCTCAAGCTGATTTTTTTCAGCATTATCTAACTCAGAAAATCTCCCTTTGGGTTAGATAACGTGGAATGAAAACTATTGGACACTTTGCTTATGGTTTCTTCCACTCTGAAGGTGGACTGAAGAAGAAGAAGAAGAGTTGGCTTTTCTACCCCGCTTTTCTCGCCCATTTAAGGGAACTCAAAGTGGCTGACAAACCTTCTGTTCTTCTTCCCACCACAGACACTCTGTGAGGTAGGTGGGGCTGTGAGAGCTCAGAAGAGAACAGTGACGAGCCCAAGGTCACCCAGCTGGCTTCATGGGGGAGGGAGGAATCGAACCTGGTATTCCCAGATAAGAGTCCGGCTCCCTAACCACTAGACCAAACTGGCTCACTGAAGCTGGATTAAGATCTAAGTGTGAACAGAGGGTGGCTCAAAACTGCCCACACTTTTCGTCTGCCTTCTCCTTCGCTTGGGGAGAAAGGATGCAACATGTAAACAGCACCGGCTCTTTCCACAATGATGCCAGACAGCTCTTGCAAGTTTCTTCACCTCTATTTTTGGATACCTCTCTTTGAAAGAAGAGGAGGAAGCGAAATGGATTTCTTGTTGGAAAATAAAGATATCTCTCCCAAGTTGCAGAGCTGTACTTCTTTGCCAGAGCACAATAGCAATCTGGTGACCAAAGAATAGAGTCCACAAGTCCTGTTAGCTTCAAAACTTATAGTTTACTAATAAGTCTAACAAGGTGGGATTACTTGGATACAAAACAATAACATCTCAGCTTGCCTGTTCTCTCCTGTTATTTCTCAGTTCTTCCTTTTCTAAACACTACATGGCTTCCCCCTTCTCTTTCTCCTGTTGAGTAACAACTAACTACAGATGTAACTAATTTGGAACAGATTTCAGTTCTTGCAGAAAAGAGGTGGGGAACACACAAGGTTACATTCACCCAGTTAACCCTTTTTCTGCCGTTCTGTGACAAGCACTTGCAAACGACACGACACTGCTGCAAACACCTGGGGCGCGCGCGCCTCCCTGTACCTTGCTATAATCCACATTATTCAGGCCTTCGCAGCAGTCCAAAGAAGAGATCGGGGAAAGCATTCAGAAAGCCCAGGTGAATTCTCCAGCACTGTGGCTTTTGCAGAGAATGAGAGGGGGGTGCATTTAAGAGAGCCCCCCTCCCCGGGCGGCGTTCCTGCCCTTTGCTCAGCCGATACAATGTAAACTTGCGTGAAAAATAGCTCCAGTTTCGCGATAAAATTCCCCTACGAGGCATGCATGATGGGAAACGTAGTTTCCTTCCAGCTCATTTTTTCGCTCTCTTGGCTTTAAAGAACTACAAAACCCAGAGGGCAATGCGAGGCTGCCTGCCTGAAGTGGGGAGGGGGAGGCTCTTTTTTCGGAATCGGAAATAATCTCGCACTGGGGCTTTTCTAGTCTGGCTAGAGCCGATGGCATGGCGAAAATGGATGAGCGCGTCCTCCAAAGCAGAATCGGGTTACAGGTTTGGACCTAGTTAGCAGGTGGATGGGAGACCACCTGGGAATCCCAGCCTGTACGTGCACCAGAAAGTTACAAAAACAAAACGTGAATGAAAGCAAGAGCAAATAACTCCCCTAAGCTGCAGCCATGAGGATAATGCATGAAGAGGCATATTGCCAACTACCCCCCCCCCAAAAAAAAAAATTAGGGAGAGGGGTGGAAAATATTTCAAGAAGGGCCTGACACTGACCTCTCAGCTTTGAACTATAAAGGTCCTGGGTAGAAAAGGGGCAACCAGCTCACTCCAGGTGCTTTCCCTCAGGCATGGACTTTGCACCGTACTTAGGCAGCCATCCAAAAGGAGGTCATTGCTAGATGGCAACTGGCACAGAGAGGCTTGGGCTGGTAGGTTGGTGGCTAATGGACAGAGCAGGCGGAGAGAGAACAGAATGGCAGAGCCTCTTTTAATCAGAGTTGGGGAACTAAAGTTGCCTCTGTGCGTTGCATCTCCCAGGGCCCTTCTTTGGAGTACTGCTTTACGCACTGGCATTGGCCCACAACTCTTTCCCCCCTCCCCAGCTGAGAAACTGGAAGTCTTGGAGGGGCGGGGTACACACTTGGGATCCTGAAACTGCATTTCCTGAGCTGCAACGAGGAATTCCATGTCACAGTAGACGTGCACATTCAAGCATGGCTCCTCCTGGGAACTGCAGGCACATCTTCCCTGGCAGCACTATAAGAGCATAAGAGGAGCCCTGCTGGATCAGGCCACAGCCCATCTAGTCCATAAGAATCTAAGAGGAGCCCTGCTGGATCAGGCCACAGCCCATCTAATCCATAAGAACCTGAGAGGAGCCCTGCTGGATCAGGCCACAGCCTACCTAATCCATAAGAACCTAAGAGGAGCCCTGCTGGATCAGGCCACAGCCCATCCAGTCCAGCATCCTGTCACACACAGTGGCCCACGAATTGCCCACAGGCATCTCAAGCAAAGACAAGAACAAACCTTTTCCTGCTCTTGAATCCCAGCAAATGGCCTTAGAGGCATCCTGCTCCCCCCCCCCCCAGCCTGAAAGATGTTTCTAGGCATCCATTCTAGTAGCCATTGATTCATCTGTCATCCATAAACTTGTCTAACCCTTCTTTGAAGCCATCCAGGCTGGTAGCTGTTACCACCTCTTCTGGCAGCAAATTCCATAGACTGATGACCCTCTGAGTGAAGAAATCCTTCCCTTGTCTGATCCGACTCTCCTACACACCAGCTTCATAGATGCCCCCTGGTTCTAGTGTTGAAGGATAGAGAAAAGAAATGTTCTCTGTCCACCTTTTCTATACTGTGCATAATTTTATATACTTCACTCATGCCCCCTCTTAAACTGATTTGCCACCTCTTTCTTCTGGAATATGTCTTCCGCCTTCCCTGGCTACATATAGCTTAGGTGGTCTCCCATGCAAGTATCACCCAGCCTTGATCTTTCTCAGCCCCCATGCTCAGACAAGATGGGCAGCTTTCCTGTCTTTTATCGGTGGCCAGTTCAGTTTTACAGGTTAATGTTGGCTTCTGGGCAAAAAAGAAAGAAATTGATAGACAGTTATTTGTGAAGCATTATTTGTACAGCATTTTCCTAATCTCCCTCCCCCCACCCAACAATATTAACTGACCTCAGTTTTGAGATCTAAATTTTGCTCTCCCCCGCTGCCTGGGTTTCTTCTGGGTCACTGGCGATTCCAGGGATCATATGCTTGTTACGGGTCTCGGAGAGATGGCTGGAAATATCTTGTAAGCAATTTTCAAATCTTTCTTGGCATCACCTTGGGTTGCTTTGGTTTCCATGATGCCATAAAGAATGACCCACTTGTGGGAACAGAAGAACAAAGAAAGAAAGAAAGAAAGAAAGAAACCACCTGATTTGCTTGCCACAACCTTTAATACAAGTAAAAACAAAAATGCCTTCTGTTTGTGCTCAGCTCCTGGAGATGACATGAACACATCCATGTAGAGCGGTGAAGAACACAAAATATGGAAGCAATTTACTACCATAGTTTTCTATTAATTTTGATTGTCCCCTCACTCTACCCAGCAGTTCTGGAATTTCTTGGTGGTCACTTATCCAAATATACTTAGCTTGCGGAGACCAGCCATGGTTAGGGGAAAGTGCCAGTGGGCCCCTTGGAGCACAAGAACCTAAGAAACGCCTCACTCTGTTGGATCCTGGGCTATCTAGCCAAGTAGACCGTTCTCACAGTAGCACCCAGTTGCAGAAAAAATCACGCCAGTAGCCTTCTGTTAGTGAGCTGCCCAGAGGCATTCTGCTTCCTCTCTCAATCACCCATGATGGCCCTGTCTTCCATGGTAGCATTCACTACCTACAGCCCTCAGTACAAGGCCTTTCCTCTGGGCTGCCAAAGGAGATCACTCACAGGAACAGATCATAAAGGACTGAACATGACCAAGGAAGATTGGAAGCCACAGGCTGAATCATAAAGGCCCTTCATGCAAGCTGCTCCATGCATTTGCATTTGAAAAGCAAACATTATGTAATATTTTTCCTTTTTACCAAACATGAGCTTCCTGGGGTGAATAAAGAGCAATTTAGCACTTAAGAGTACATGGAGTGAATTCTTGATGAGGGACACTTTTTGAATTCACAACTGCTTCTGTCGGATTCCATAAGCCCCAAGACTGCATCAGAATTGCACAGTGCAGGAAGATGTAATATGGAGCAGGACATTTTCCAGTTCTCCTCCATGGTCAAAAAAACCCTCTTCAAACATCCTTATCTGGAATGCACAGAGCAAAGTGCCTAGGACAATATCCACGTCAGCCAGAAGACTATCCATGTTCCCAAAGAGCCCCAGTGGGCCAGCATCCCCTTCTGGACATGAAAAGTGTAAAATGGAAGATGAAAGCTGACATTCCACTCATTTTCTCTCTGCCACTATTGCGTCCTCGAGTAGCTGTCCAGCAGGGCTTTTTAGGCCACATCCCCATGCAAGCTGTTTGGCTCGGAATGGGCATGGATGGGCCCAGGAGCGGGTCCGAGATCGAATCTTGCCCGTCCCCATGCCATTCCCATTGCTAAATAGGGAGGATTATTTCTAAATCCAGCAGTGAGACCCCTTTGATTTGAATATAGATAATCTGTGTTATCTTCAATTCTCCCAAATTGCAGATTCCTTTGAACCCTTGGGAACGCTCGCCTCTGAAAATGATTTCAAAGCTCAGATGAGTCCATTTCATTCCCAACACCTGGGAAAACTTTTGAGAAGAAGCCATGAAACAGAGGTAGGCAGGGCATTTCTGTCCAAAGTCAAGTATCAGCCATGGAAGAAGCACTTTGATCTTTTGAGTTCTTTGAGAGGATCTGGTTATGAGCAGCAAGTCTCTTGATCCTTAAAAAGGAGAAATAAAATTAAAACTGCATTCATTGACAAAATGGTTACACATATTAGAACATGTTTGCTGGGATGGGAACATTAGAGTTGTTCTGATGAAGAGGACACTTATAGTAGTCACTTTTCCTTTATTGCATTGATCTTTCATTGACCTTTGAACAACATTAAATTATTCACACTTACCAAAAACTACACAACTCCTTCTTTGAACCAATTCAAAGTTCTTCAAGTGCCTTCCTTCCTTCCTTCCTTCCTTCCTTCCTTCCTTCCTTCCTTCCTTCCTTCCTTCCTTCCTTCCTTCCTTCCTTCCTTCCTTCCTTCCTTCCTTCCTTCCTTCCTTCCTTCCTTCCTTCCTTTTGTGAGTGAGGGAACTGCTTCATCCTTGCCATATTTTGTAAATAATTATTTTAGTTCATGCTGTTGAAGATATTACTTTATTAACTGCTTAATGTCCAAAGGTGTTTAGATGAATTACAAGATGGAAAGCAGTTCCAAGCTGGAGTGTGAAGCATAAATATTGTAAGTAACAGAAAAGCAGGAAGCCAACCAACCCGGCTTCACTACCTGCAATGAGAGACATCTCTGCTTCCACACTTATGGATGGGGTGGTTCCAGCTCAATGCTCACACGCTGAGTGCGCAGCCACTCCTGAAAAGTTGGCAATAGGAATCCAGTTCCATAAATCTGTGAAGAAACTACCTGTGAATGAAGGGTCTCCATGGGGAGACTCAAGGACAACAGAGTAGGACTGAGCAGAAGGTGTCCAACAGAAGCCCCACCACAAGTGGGCAACGAGGTCAAGACGTTCAGGAGGACGTGTTCCACCCAGATCTCTGCTTTCTGGTTCCTTGGGCACCACAGTCCACTGCTCAGCATTCCCTGCCAGAACTTAACCCCTCGCCCTTTCTCATATAAGATCCAGCTCTGGAGAAATGCCTTATTCTTTTCACAACTGTCTTCAGCTTCTCCTTCGGGGGGGGGGGGGTCTGTCTCTTAGGCAATTCCAGATTTGTTTGTCAGCATCCTGCTTGCCCGGGTCATGAGCTGCCACAGGGACGCTTCTAAATCACAGCACGCATGTATTCCTCTCACACTTGGGGTTCTTTGTAGCTCTGCTGCATTCCAGGACCAGCAACGTGGACCATCACCGACAGACGATGCCAGCTCTTGAGGTCAACTCCAAACGCACGCAGCCCTGGAGGCTGAGGACTGCTGCTTCACGCACTCTCAAGGGCAAAGTTTCATCTCCCTGCCTCCATGGAGGAATGATGAGAATGGTTTGGCTGAACTGTGAAGTCAGTGTCGATCTTTCTTTCTGGAAAAATCTAGACAAATATACCAAAGCTGGCCTGGAAAAAGGATTATTGTTAGCACTCATTACACAAGTCCTGCATTCTGTTCCCAGCCACTTATTCACTCCAGCTATTCTCATTTATTTACTACTATTTATTTAAAATATTGATTTACACTCGCCATTAAGATATAAGAACACAATGGAAGTCCTGCTGGATCAGGCCACAGCACAGCTAGCAGCACACCTCCCATAGTGGCCCACCGCTTGCTTCTGGACATTATTAAGAAAGCAAAAGGTCTCTGCTTTCTGCAAATGGCCTCTGAAGGCACCTTGCCTGTCTCTCCAACCAGAAGGTGATACCTGGTTGGGTAGCATCCAAATGGAGGCATCCATTTGGGTAGCCATTGATACACCTGTCCTCCGTGAATTAAGAGGAACCCTGCTGGATCGGGCCACAGTGCATCTAGCCTAGCATCCTGTTTCACCCAATAGGCCACCGGTTGCTTATGGTCATTCTCAAGCAGAAGATGAAGGCAAAACCTTCATCTGGGGCCTTTCCGCACTTGGCCTTATTCTGGAACATATCTCAGAACATGGACTTGTTAGCTGCATGGTAGTGCAGACTATGGTAGATCCCATCTGATGCCTTCCATAGTCTGCATTAGCATATTGACAACAGACCCCTGTCCCAAGATAAACTCTGGAATAAGGGCTAGTGCAGAAAGGGCTCTGGTCTCAGATCCCTGCAAATGGCCTTTAGAGGCTTCCTGCCTGTCGCTCCAGTCTGGAGTCAATGCCCACGCATCCGTTCTAGTAGCCATGGATACACCTGTCCTCCATGAATTTCTCAATGCAGTTTCCAAGACATGGCCAATCAAAACGGCTAATAACTACAGTTATTTATACATCTCTCAGAGACATAATGGTGTTCAACAAGTTTACGTTCTGAGCACACAAGAGCTACAGCAATGTAATTTCTCTATATATTACAAGATCACCACTGGCCAAGGCAGGACACAAGTGGTTTTGTTGCTAATACAACTCGTCAGGTGTCCGTAGCCAGTAATCAGAGTTCCATTTTCCCCTTAAGGGGATTCAGACTCCAGGGCTTGTTAGGGTTAGGGGCTTGTTTCCACTGCACAGATCAGCAGTGAGCTCTGTATTTACATGATTCCACTGGCAACTTATTACACAGACTTGCAGGGGGGAAAACACCTCCCCCTCTCTTTCCTATCATACCCTGTGTGTGGATCCAAGACCCACCCCCTATATAAGCCCACAGGAAAATAGGCCCTCCTGAACAAAGTGGATTGTACACCCATCAGAAGACTCTCGACTGGAAGTTGTATGAAGGGGAGAGGGGAGCAGATTGGGGCTGTATCCAGACATTGCTTACTTAGCCTGTGTCCACACCTAAGTCTTGATCCAGCTTCAGTCCACTTTCAGAATTAGAGAACACATCCTCAAAGCCACAAGCTAATTTCTTTCAGCATTATCTAACTCATAAGATCCACCTTTGAGTTAGATCGGGTAGAAAGAAAACGACTGGTCCCTTTGCTGATGTGCTCTTCCATTCTGAAGGTAGACTGAAGCTGAATTAAAACCTAGGTGTGAACACAGCCTTATTCTACTATATTTATATATTCCAGAATAACCAACGTCCGTCTGATGGGGCGCACTTTGCCATAACAGGCCAGCTGGTGGGGAAGGTCTGCTCACTTCAGATGGGCTGTTATGCACCATATATTTATATAAAGGCTTCACAGAGCAGCGATACGTGAGCTTCTAACAGCAGGCGCCATTTATAGCATTTGCAAATTGGTCCGCCAAATGACTGCTCCTGAGAACCGGCAAAGGGACTGTTACATAAGAAGTGCTAGTCACTGAATGTCCGTAAAAGTCTTGCTGCATCACGGTGGTGAGAAGTTGAGGCGGCTAGGCCTACCTTCCTGCGGCTGTCACCTCGGGCCACACTCCCCCTGCCTAGAGGCCACAGGCTGAACAACGCTGCTGACTCCATTTCTTGGTGGCCGGCCTCTTATCGTTTCTCAAAATTGCTCTGAGACGTGGTTGACCATGATCAAAACCTTTCAAATTATGCCCACGGAGGAGAAGGAAATTCTCTACGTGCTTGTTTTGGAGTGGATTTTATAGTACTCGCTGCCCTGGCCAGAATTCAAGAAACAGTCCCATTCACAGAGATTTCCGCTTATATTAGATTTCAATATAGGGATGAGCATGAATTTTTATTTTTATTTTGCATTCAGATCCGAGTCGAATAAAAGGTCTGAACATTTTATTCGATTCAAATATTTAGAATCCGAATGCAACAAAATGCAATTCAAATCGAATACATTCAAAACTACTCGTTCAGATGTGAGATTTGAATCTGAAGATACGAACGTCGACGACATTCATATGTGTTATACGTTTCTGTGTGCATTTCGTATGCATCCTGTTTTATCCCATATGCATCCCGTTTGCGTCCTGTACTATAAGCACAAATGTGTACAGATACGTATCAGATCTGCGCAGATATGTACGTAATCCATACATATCTGTACTTTCAACTTTTTCGAATCATTTGAATGAATGTTTCAGAACATTCGAAATTCATTCGAATGTTTAAATTCGGATGTGAAGATTCAGTCTACCTCTCTATTTCAATACTTTTTCCAAATGGATTCACATGTGGACAGGCAAAGCGATCCATACAGCAACTCTGTACGGTATACCAGCTGGTGGGAACTTTGTAGAAATTAATTCATGCACTTTGCCGTGTTTGCATTGCATAGATTTAAAAATTCTTGAAAACCTGTGAGTACTAAAACAGGAATGCTGAAGTTTATAAAATCATGTAACAGTGCTGAAAAGATGAACGGAGGAAAACTCTTTTCCCTGTTGCACAATAGCAGAGCCATGGATCATTTTACAAAGTTGTTCGACAGGAAGGTTAAGACGGGAAATGCGCATGAATGTTTTTTTTTGACATCCTATTTGAATCAAATACCTCAAAATCCAATTCAGTTCAAATCTTTTAAATTCAAATTTAACAAGATTCGATTCGTATTTACCAAATTCAAATCTATTTGTTTGGATTTTTGATTCAAATCTGCACATACCCGAATCTGCACCTTCCCCACATCCATGCACACCCGTATCCATCTGCACACGTCCGTACGCATCCCATGGTTATCTCGTATGCAACCCTTTTTCGTCATGTGTGGATCTATACAAATGCCTACAGATGGGGGGGGGGGAACGTGGATCCTCATGTATGAGCCAGTACACATACAAATGTCCGGATAATTCAAATGAATAGATCTGAAGTCTGAAATTCAATTTGAATGTTTACACTCTAATTTCAGGACATTCTATGCAAGTTTGAATGTTGAAATTCGGCACATTCTATTGGATTTTGAATGCCTACAAATATCCACGCGCATCCCTAGATAAGACTGACTGGGGGAGGTTTTTACCAGTGTTTCCTTGGTCTATGGAATTTATCACCAGGGGGTTGGTGATGGCCACCAGCCTGGATGGAACGAACTTTATTGATTAGTCATATGACGATATCAGGTTTACAAATGATAAAATCATATAAAACGTGCAAGATGAAAAAGAAACATAACATAAAAATATCTTCATTATTTTTCCCCATCACCCTTACAAGAAACCCCATTCAACTCAATGGAAATTTCCTAAATCAGGCAGCCTTAACAAAAAACACAGCTATGTCACCTGGACGGTTTCTCCCTGCAGAAGGTAAGTCAACTTATGCGCTGCATTCCAGTGGGACACATTTTGCAATAGGTAGTTCTCGTTGAGGGATACGAGTGGCAGGTAAACAAGATATGAAGAAGATCTTCACCTACTGCTGCATCACAAAAACAGTCTTTCTTCATAAGGTACCTGATGGTATCTTCCATACTTCGCCATGGAGTCAATAAGCTCAAAATGTGCGTAAGCAAATTGTTGCCTTAACTGATGGGGCATTTTGTAACCTAGATATTTTTCAAGTTGGGAAATAGATTTAGTTCGTGCTAGCCATTTTAGCGATTTTAAGTTAGAAAGGCCAACAATGTCATATTGTGCACTAATGTCCATCACACGCTGCTTAAAAATCTCTTTGGCTGGCTGACTGACTGGATGGATGGATTTAAGAAGGGGCTGGATAAATGTATGTAGGACAGGTGCAACAATGACTGTTAGAGCTGATGCCCAGGTGTTGCCTTCAGGTTGGAGAGACAGGCAGGATGCCTCTCAAGGCCATCTTCAGGATGTGCAGGTGAGGATGTTGCCTTCATCCTCTGCTCGGGATGCCCAGAAGCAAATGGCTGGCCACTGTGTGAGCTGGGACTAGATGCCTTGACCCAGCCGGGCTCCTCCTATGGAGTCTGTCTCAGGGTTGAGTGAGACGGTGCCCCTGGAGGGCAAAGAGCAGAGGACGCCGAGGGGAATTTGGGGGAAGCAGGCTGCAAAGGCGAAAGGAGACAGCGAATGGTCAGGGCCTGAGGCTCTTCGCCAAGTCCACCGGCACGTGCCAGATCTCCCCTTGGCCTGCACATGGCTCTGCCATGTGAGGGAGGCGCACAGTGGCGCAGCCTCAGGCATCTTCAATTATGACTCTGTATTGCTATGCGCACCAAGGGCGACACCAGTCAATGCATGCCAGGATGCATGAGGAAAACCCTCCTGGGCTGGAACATGAGCTGCTCTTCCAGCAGTCTTGCCTAAGCGACCTTTGCAGGAATGTCAGCAGTCAGCTGGGGGCTGCCTTCAGAGCGGGGAATATCCCCAGGCACAACCCGGCGGGGAGTTCGGCGAAAGAACACGGCAAGCCCGGTGCAATGGCATCTTGCTAGTTGAGCAAAGAAGGCCAGAAGGCATTTCCCTGAAGCTTATTTGTTTGTTTGTTTGTTTGTTTGTTTTAATTTTTATCCCACCCTATGCCCAGAAGTCACAGGGTGGGTTGTAACATTAAAAGCCAGTGACCGCATAAAATGAACGTATTAAGACCATAAGAGTGCCTGAATTTGGGGAAGAGAAGAATAAGAGTGGGCCTTTCTACCCCAATTTTCTCACCCATTTAAGGGGACTCAAAGCAGCTGACAAAGCTTCTGTTCTCCCCGCAACAGACACCCTGTGAGGTGGGAGGGGCTGTGAGAGCTCAGAAGAGAGCTGTGATTGGCCTAATGTCACTCAGCTGGCCTTATGGGGGAGGGCGGAATTGAATCCGGTATTCCCAGGTAAGGGTCTGGCTCCCTAACCACTAGACCAAACTGGCTCAGTGAGGTCTGGATGAGTGCCGTTCTTTCGGTTTTTCCTTTCTGCCAGAGACAGCACTTTCCTAGAAAATTGAGACGGGGGGGGGGGGGGGGGGGCTGTGACCAGACAGTCACTGTGAACATCAGTGAAGACAGAAGAGCAGAAAGAAAATTGCTCCATAAACACCAGCTTTTGAACCTTAGAGCATAGCTGAACTGGGTTTTGGCCCCAAAGAAGGTTGAAGTGGGACCTCTGCTGGGTACCTGAGGGAGCTGCACTCATTGTGTCAGATGCAAAATGCCTCAAAGGAAGAGGAGGGCTGGCTTTTCTTCCCTGCTTTTCTCACCCACTTAAGGGGACTCAAAGCAGCTGACAAACCTTCTGTTCTTCTCCCCACAACAGAACACCTTGTGAGGTAGGTGAGGCTGTGAGAGCTCAGAAGAGAACTGTGACTTGCGCAAGGTCACCCAGCTGGCTTCATGGAGAAGTGCAGAATCAAGCCCGGTATTCCCAGATGAGAGTCCAGCTCCCTGACCACTAGACCACACTGGCAAAGCAGCTTTCTCCCAACCCAAGGAAGGCTGTTGCCGCAATGCAGTTCACTCCTGCTCCTGACAGGCATGCCATCCAGGTGGCTGTTGGTAGCTCCTCCCCAAAGACAGTGGAAGGTTCTGAAAATGTAACATACTGACACCATCAGGTGTCCAGCAGGGGCATAGTGAGAACAGAAATGGGCTCTGGCAAAAGGAAGCAAGAGAGTCTCCATCTTCTATGCAAACTGGCAACAAAACTACGCACAAAGCACAAAGCAGATGCTCACTTCAGCAGCATCTCTCTTGCTTCCCGGCTCTCCTCATGCCCACAAGAACTAAGCGCTTGCGCCATGGATTACAGTATGTGGTGCTCAGATGCAACAGTTCCTGCCCTCCTGTAGCATTCAACCAGGTTTCCCAAGGCACCGTGGTCAGAAGGAGATAATGGGATACAGAAAAATGCCCTTTGCCCCCCACAAGGCCCTGCGCAAGCCACGAAATCAGCACTACATCTCGCGAAGGTGGATGGGCTGTGCCAGACATACAGCTGCTCCTGGCAAGCTCAGTGCCAGCCGGGAAAAGTGGAGAGAGACATTCATGCGATAGCTGTTGAAAGATAGGTAGGATGTCTTTCCAGCCTAGGATGCTGGATGGCAAGGGAAACCAACACTAGGGCCTTCAGCACCCTGGAGAGAGCATAGGGAGCAGACACCTTGGGCGTGTCCCCATGCACATTTTGGTCCCAACCAAAATTGGGTTCAGGCAGGGGCATTCCCATACATGCCATTTTAGTGATTTTGAGTTAGGAAGGCCAGCAATATCACTTTGTGCACTCATGTTCATCACATGCTGCTTAAAAATCTCTTTGGCTAACTGACAAACTGGATGGATTTAAGAAGGGGCTGGATAAATGTATGGAGGACAGGTGCACCAATGACTATTAGAACTGATGCCCAGGTATTGCCTTCAGGTTGGAGAGACAGGCAGGATGCCTCTCAAGACCATCTTCAGGATGTGCCTTCATCTTCTGCTTGAGATGCCCAGAAGCAAATGGTGGGCCACTGTGTGAGATGAGACTACTAGATGGCCTGATCCATCCACACCAAACCACACCAAAAGAGGTGTGAATGGTTGCACCTGCTGGACGGGACAGGTAAGGGATGGGACAGGTGACGCGCACAATTTTGTGCAACACCACTAGTGGACATTGGTTTAGCTTCTGGTATAGTAGATGTTCCTGGTGTGGACATGCCACCAGCAAGTGCAGATGGCTCTTCCCAGAAGATACCCCAGTGCGCACTAACTATTCACACTTCAGCCGGGAGTCAACAGAAGCTCACCTGAAGCGTCCAGTGGCACAACCATTTGCTCATTTCTGGAGAAAGATTCTGTTTGGTGGTTCTCTGAAGAATTCCCCCAGTTGTGCCCAGCTGTGCCTTCACCTCTCTAAAGGTTGTTCTTCCAGGAACAGCCTTTCCTTTCTGGGCCTCCTTCATTTCCCCTAGGGGTGCGTCAGCACAAATCCCTGAGGGCTGCAAACCATCAGTGTCTCTTGGCTCTTCAATTGTTGAGGCGGTCAAGTTGTTCTAGAGAATATAAGTTCTGAGAAATGGAATAAAGTGGAGCTCCGTTTTGTTCATGGAACCTCCCGGGTGTGGTGTGGTGTGGTGTGGGTGGCATTATTTTTATACTTCTGTGAAAAGGATTGGACCTGGAGGGCATCTTAACCTCCCTTGCTTTCTTTTCATCAGTCTTGCGGCATTTCTTGGGTAATTGCATAGTTCCAAAGAACAGGGCATGAAGCAAGAGGGAGAAGACAGGAACATTAAAGTCTTTGTCTGGCTGCCAAGGCAGGTGCATGAGGTTTTCACTTGCTCTGTTGGGCCATCGAGCACTCTTTCACTGAGGCGGCGTCCCCATGCACTAAATAGTCCAAATCGAATCCGAATTCAGCAAGGAGCATCCCCATGCAAAGCCCCCAAACTGGGCTACATCTGGACCAAATCGACCAAATCTGAGCTAAATTTAGTTCTCTTGAAAACTGTGCTCGCTACAGTTTAGGAGGCAAGCCCGCATTATTTTGGAGAACAAGTCTGCGCATGGGGACACTCCCGGGCTGTTAGGGGAGGAGTTAGGGTTAGTAGGTGGGTTTCACGTCCTGTGCTGCTGTTCCTGTCCTGTGTGTTGGGGATCGCATCTGCTGGCCATTTTTAAACAGTGATTAAAAAAAACTAACCTCTTCTCTCCACGATCCAATCACTGGGCAAACATAAAAGAACTGATTGCCCCAGCTTGACACAGCTGGTTAAGATGCAGCAATGAGGAGGGTCATCTGGCCCTTGATGTCCCATGAGCCTCTTTCCGCAACCCTTATTCCACCCCCGCTCCCCGATCGCCGGCAAGCACCTTCTGAAGTTTGCTAGCTAGAAAGCTAACCAAAGTCACTACAATGGTTAGAGTTAGTTTAGCAGAGAAGCGCTCCTCTGCTAAACTGCTTCATGCCAGTGATCGGGGTGGAATAAGGGTTGTGGGAAGAGGCTCATGGGACTACAAAGGCCAAATCACCCACCCACCCCATCACTGCATCTTTACCTGTCAAACTGGAGCGATCAGTTCTTTTACGTTTGCCCAGCGATCAGGTCACAGAGAGAAGAGGTTCATTTTTTGACCACTGTTTAATAATGGCCAGCAGTTGCGATCCCCAACGCACAGGACAGGATCAGCAGCAAAGGGGCTTGTTTCTGTTTGATCACTGTATAATGCCCAGCAGTTGCAATTGGGGAAGGGGCGTCGGGTGGCATTTCCCTGCCCTCGCTACAGTAGGTGGCACAGGGCTTGGTGATGTCAACTCACCTCTTATCAGGAGAGAGGGGGCAGAAAGAAATTTATGCTGTTTCCCCGGGCAGCAGTTTAGAGTGGTTTGCATGGGGACAGGAGCATTCGAATTGAGTCCACGCTTTCGTCAATCGCATGGGAACGGGTCAATTCGGACTTGACTCCATATGCGGAATAAATACAGTCCAATTTAGCCTAAATGGAGGCATGGGGACATGGCCTGAAACTCTCCCTCTTTCGTTATTCCTCTCTTCCATTCCTGTTAATTTTGTAATTCAGCCTTTTTCGTTGGGTTCTTCTCATTCTCGTGGCTTCTTGGAGGTAACTTGGAGGCCTGAAACCAAGGGAACAACTGAATGGCCATTTTGCTTTCCCAGACTGCCCTGAAGGGACATGCATAATGCAATGCCTTCATTATATATATTTTTTTAAAAAAAATCAAAAGTAGAAAATCATGAAAACTGCACGTGTGTCTCCATGAAGTCACCAGGAACCTGTCCCAATGCAGGGAAAATTTTTGCTTTCAGAGTCAGGGAGGAAGTAAGAGTTTTTCACACAGAGGGACCCAGACCGATCTCTTTACACACCAGGATCAGCAAACCACTCCTATATCTCTGTCAAGAGAACTGTGACGTCGCTATGTGTTCAGGGAGTGCAGGGAACAGAAAGGTTCTGTCTGCGCTCACATTCTGCTTTCCCTGTTTCCCTTTCTGTCTGGAAGCAACATGGGTGGTAAGGTAGGTAAGCTTGGCTTCATATCTTATTAAAACCAGTCACTTCCACAGGAAATGCCCAGATGGAAGCCAACTGGGGGGGAAAGGTCTAGATTAAATTAAAGTTATGAAGTTTGCAAGCAGGCACTCAGCAAATGCAATTAGTTATCATCAGCAACCACAATATCCAACATAAGCAATTAAATTCCAAGAGCCCACACACAGGTCTGTTTCTTTGCATTACATTATCAGGAAAGCTAGAAGCCAGGAACTGGGCTACCTCATTTCAATTACTGCCTGCGTTTCCCTATAATATCTCTGCAAGCAGAGTACAAATGGCATACAAGCATATATATTCAACCTGATTGTGTAAGGGTGCGACTAGGCATGCTTAAAGGGGCATCTCATGGGTGAATTGCAATCTGGGATGCCAGACATTTTAACCCCTGCATGTGCTTTACCCCATTCTGAACCTGGAAATGGACAACCCTTCCTCATACAGGAAATCATGACACTGAGAGTGACTCTTATTTTGGTTGGACTGGGTAGGAATCTATGGAGGCACGAATGTAGACCATCACAACCTGGAAATGGCTGGTATGGATGAAGAATCAGTCAGTGCCATGGAAAGCTGGACATGTGACTGACCAATTAATGATTAGCACCTATCATCAAGGAAGGCATTGCCAGACTCAAAGGCAAAGGGATTTAAAAGTATGGACAAATGAGGTAGTTTTTTTTTTTGCATGCTCAACTATTTAACTGTTTGACACACTTTTTTCTGCATCTACAAATGGGATGACCCGTGGAAAAATGGTCACCAAAAAAAGCCCTCTCTGATCACACTGGAGGTCTGGGGGTGTACTGTTGTGCAAATCCAGCTTTTGTGAAAGCAAAATGGTAGAGCTTCCCTGTCTGCTGGCAGCATTTTAATACAACACCAAATCCTAGCCTATACTGCCACCTAATGTTACTAAGCACATGTTGCATTACAAAGTATTTTTAATATGGCCATACTGACTACCACGCAGGGCAAAACCAGGTTACTTATTGATTATTAGATTTTTATACTGCCTTTTACCATAGCTGTACAGAATAAGACAACTGGGCAACTGGTGGGCCAGTGGGTGCAACAGGATGCTGGACTAGATGGGCTGTGGCCTGATCCTTTTATGTTCTAATAATCTAAATACCAATACGTCTATAAAAGTAAAATAAAGTGAGCTAACCCAATCCAGGTCAGGAAAGTCAATGTCACAGAGGGAAAATCGGAGAGCCATGAACACCCAAAGTACCAGTATAATCAATGGAACCCGAGAGAGGAGATCCAGGCAAGCAGTGTGTCAATGGTACTTTGAAGGGGTGGTCAAACCCACCAATGTAAGTAAATGGTGCTGCAGAGATGATACCCAGGGTAATTCTGCACCGGTCAACATACCAGAGTATACTATTAACAGAATGGATGCGTTGGTACATCTTTCAGGCTGGGGGCGGGGGGAGCAGGACACTTCCAGTTTGGTCTAGTGGTTTCACATTCCCCCATGAAGCCAGCTGGGTGGCCTTGGGCTAGTCACAGCTCTCTTCTGAGTTCTCACAGCCCCACCTGCCTCACAGGGTGTCTGTTGCGTGGAGAAGAACAGAAAGCTTTGTCAGCCGCTTTGAGTCTCCTTAAATGGGTGGGAAAATGGATTTACTCTGACCACAAAATCAAAAGCCATCAGCCTGAAGGCATCTGGCCCGGCCTTCTGCCATCCTGCCCTTGGCCACGTTCGCCATCTGCAGAGGAGTCGAAGCTTCTGCCAAAACCAAAGGCAGCAGGAATTTGAATGGCTGCGTCCTGCCCTTCCGGACCAGAGCGGGTCTTGTGAAACCTCTCTGTGCCTCCCCTCCTTTCCCTCCACCCCCGTCACAGGGAAAGCAGATCTTGGACCAGCACTTGTCACAGGCTGAGCTGCAGGCAGCTGTCAGGTTAGAGCCAGAATCCAGAGTCCTGGCCAAAAGAGAAAGCCAGGACCAGAGCCAAGAGAAGGAAGGAATCAGCACTCATAGCCAACAATGCCGCGGGCTTAAACTTGGTTGATACCTTGGATCTGGATTCTGGGTTTCACCCCCCCCCCCTTCTTCTTTGTGTGAACCCCTCACTCCTGACCCCTTTGAACAACCTGATGATGTACCGGTGGCATGCACCCAGCAAGGGCCCTGGGGCAACCCTGAAGGGACCCTCTGGGTACAGCAGAGGCTGGTGCCTGTTATGATTGTTGGGCTGGAGGTAAAGGGAGCTAAAAGGAAGAAGAAGAAGAAGAAGAAGAAGAAGAAGAAGAAGAAGAAGAAGAAGAAGAAGAAGAAGAAGAAGAAGAAGAAGAAGAAGAAGAAGAAAGGGACTCAAAGCGGCTGACCAACCTCCTGTTCTAGGGATGTGCACAAATGTTCTAAACATTCGAAATTCGACCAAATTCATTCAAATGTGGACATTCGAACTCTACTAGAAATGTTTTCACATTCGAATTTAGACATTCGAACTAGTTTCAAATGTTCCGAAACATTCATTTGAATGATTTTAATAATTTGAAAGTACAGATACGTATGTATGAATATCATACGTAACTGCACGTTTTTGCACTTATAATATGGGATGAATATGGAATGAATACAGGATAAAACAGGATGCATATGAAATGCTTACAGATACGTATCACACATACAAATGTTGTTGACATTTGTATCTTCAAATTCGTATCTAACATTCAAACGAATAGATTTGAATTCGAATGCAAAAATAAAAAATAAAAAAATTCATGTACACCCCTATTCTGTTCTTCTCCCCACAACAGAACACCCTGTGAGGTGGGTGGGGCTGTGAGAGCTCAGAAGAGAGCTGTGATTAGCCCAAGGTCACCCAGCTGGCTTCATGGAAGAGGGCGGAATTGAACCCGGTATTCCCAGATAAGAGTCCGGCTCCCTAACCACTAGGCCAAACTGGCTCACCCACTGATGGATTAGTACTGTCATGTCTCAGGCGGGCGAGGGCGGCGAGGCAAACACACACACACGCTTACAGCAATCCATTGGGGGCTCAAGAGTCGTCAGCGTGAGGTCAGTCGGAAGTCAGGGTTCCAGAAGTTCGGCAGAATCACAGCAGGGCCCAAGGATCAGGATTACGGGCGAAGGCATGGATGGGGGTTCCAATGGCAGCCCAGCGTGTGCTGCTCAGTTAAGCAGGGGAGGCAGCACCATGCCCTTGACGGCGCAGCTGTGCCAGATGCTGCGATCTGCACCTCACCTGTTTCTGCTGTCGGAGGAGCAGAGGGGAGGGGCGCTCTTGGGGCTGACTGTATGAGCTCTCATCCCCAGAGCTGTCTGTGTGCTCCCCAAAAACTGGTCCCTGACCCTCAGTGTTGGCGGTGCTGTTGCCCAGACTGTTGTACCATTGAAACCGCACTCTCCTCCTCCAGGGAAACTGGACAGGCAGGGCAGGGCCTGACAAGCACACTGCACGTTCTGCTGGGCACAATGGTTTGCGCTCTGCCTAGCAGAAAGCAAGCTGCCAAAGCCTCCCCGGTGGCAGAGACGCGGCGCACGGGCTGGGCAAACTCTTTTTCCGCCCCAGCGCTGGAGCTGGCTGCCAGTTCCTTCCCAAACATCTCTGCCTTTTGCTGCTTGGCTCCCATGACTTTCCCGACAGCAATTGATGGAAAACCTTTTATCCCCTTCCCAGGCAACGGAATCCTTGAAGTGGTTCTGATTTTGGTTTCTATGGTAACCCTGTTGGGGCTGATCAGAGCTGACTTTGTTGTTTGTTGACATGGTTTTGTTGTTGCTGCTGTCCTCAAAATGCAAAACAAAATCAAGCAAACAGGAAGCCCCCGCCTGGCCACTCCTGGAAGGAGGGACCCTTGGGCCTCTGGTCAACTCTTTCGGTTCAGTATCCTGAAGGTCCCTGGTATGTTCCCACATCAACAAGGAAGGATCAGGGACAGCAGAAAGGGGAGCCACAGCCCCTGCCAATATCAGCCCCCCTGCGCCTCTCCTTCCCACCATCAGAGAAAGATGGTGGCTTCCAAACTTCGTTGTTCTCCCTGGGTCTGCACCTGCAAATGGTATACCTCAACTGCCTGACAGAAGAAGAAGAAAGAGGAAGAGGAAGAGAAAGAGGAGGAGGAGGGTTGGCTTTGCTACCCCACTTCTCTCACCCATTTAAGGGGACTCAAAGCAGCTGACAAAGCTTTCTATTCTTCTCCCCAGAACAGAACACCCTGTGAGGTAGGTGGGGCTGTGAGAGCTCAGGAGAGAGCTGTGACTAGCCCAAGGTCACCCAGCTGGCTTCATAAAGAGGCCTTTTCACACTACAGCCGAATGGATGTAGTGCAGTAAGGCTAGGCCACGCATGGATGGATTCCCCATTCAGACCTAGGCAGGTAAGGAATGTGTGGGGATGCATTCCTACCTGCCTACGTGCGAAAGGGGAATCCGTCCCCATGTGGCCTATCCCAAAAAGACTGGCGCAGAGGCAGGGCACCCTCCCAGGTCTGCCCCCTTTGGGTCGAATTCGACCCAGGGGCAGGCAGGCTTGTTGTATTCCTTTGCCAGTCCATTGTAAGGTGGACAATGTAAGGGCAAATGAAGGCAGCCAATGCAAACTGCCATGCCCTCTGCACCTTACAGTCAGAAGCTGCTTTCCTGGGAGGTCTAAAATTTAGCTTCTTCAGGCCAGAATGGCATTATGGGACTTGTAGTTCACAACAGCGGTATTTTCACATTCTTCTCAAGCCAACACATGATGCAGCGAGACCTCCCTGCATCTTTGTTGCAGGTCCAGGGATACTGAATATCTGTCCCATCTTCACATTTGAATTTAAACAGTTGAATGAATTTCGGATGTCCCAAAACATTCGTTTGAAGGATCTGAAACATATATATCTGTACGCACTTGTGCTGATAGTACCGGATGAAAGCGGGATGCATACAGCATGAAACGGGATGTGTACAAAATGCGTACAGATACGTATAACACATACGAATGTTGCTGACATTCATATCTTCAGATCCAAATTTAACATTCGAACGAATAGATTCGGATATATTCAAATTGGATTTTGTTGCATTCAGATTCTAAACGTTCGAATTGGGTCGAGTGTTTGGGCCCCCCATCACATTTTCAATTGACCTCAGGTGAACACTCGTTTATTCACGGCTAATATTTTATCTAACTTAGACAATAATGAGTAGATTAGGCTTGGAAGGTCTGAAGGAAGCTTCAGATCTGTTCATCCATCATATCACCTGAGCTTAACAAGTCAATCGTAAAGCGTCTTAGCTACTGATGCTGAAGATTATTAGGTGCCCTTTCCCAGTTCTCCAGTTATTACGTCGTGTGAAACAATGTCTTGACTTTCAGTAAAAAATATCCTGTGTGACTCAGATCATCTTTAGCCCATGGGTAGAGACCACGGCGTTCCTTTGAAATCTGGATCACGCTGGCTTCCAAGGTGAACGCATCTAGATGCCATTTTATTGCAGAAATCTAATAGTGTCGCCTTAATTAAGGCATCTTTTCTGCGAGCAGACCTGCGCCTCCTTATCTTTCCATTTCAAAGCTCATGAAACTGTGAAATGAATGACCTCTGCATTCGTGCCAGTCTTTGCCAAGGTGCCGACTTTCACGTTCTCCCAGGCTGGCTACGGATGGTGGGAGCTGTAGTTGAAAGTGATGTGGTTCAAAGCATTAAGCAGCCAAACATTGTACAGTCTTCCTGTAAAAAGACAGCTATCCATTGTTCTGGCCGGAGGGCAGTTGGTTAGAGAGAGCGACAATTACAATGCTGAGCACCGGCTAAAACGCCCCTCTTCATGGATTGAGATGCTGAGCCATCGGTAGCTCACTGATTGAACGGTACGTGTTTGCAGATGTTTGCACTGAACTGAACATGCCGTGGCTTGCACATTCATATATCTGATCTAATGAAATCTCTCTCCTGCCTGTGAACATGAACTGTGATTGACTGGTCTGTGTTCACTGTCTTTATGCCCTTGAAAAGAAGGCAGTTTGTTTTCAAACTCAGAATCTATCACAAACAACCCTTTTCTCCATCTGATGGTTCACTGTCGAGCTGAACAACTGGATGTTCAATTCAGTGCTGAACTGAGCCACTGATTTTCATTCATGACCACCCCTATCCAAGCCCTCTCCTCTTGGGCCATGGATTTAAATGGTCTCTCCATCTGAATGGGCATCCAGTCTGGATTCAAAACAGCAGAAACCCATGCAAATAATGGATCTCTCTCCACTTTGCTCGTGACCGCCTGCAACAGGCGGCACCGATCCAAGAAACCAAGTCTTTCCAGACGTACCTATTCATAACAGCCTACGTGCCGCGGTTACACATTGTCTTCTGCACCGCATAGGTAGGAGAAGGCAGAAAGCAAACATAGGCGCTAATAAGCTCCGTGTGGTGCGCAGGGATTCTTCTTCCTCCGATATGCTCGGCATACAATTTAGGGCACCGAAGGAAGGAAGGTTGCTTTCCCCCAACGCGTTGTCAAAAGCACATCTGTTCTTTCATCTGCCCCCTCCCACGCGGCCGCCTTCTTCCTTTCTTCCTTTCTTCCTAGCAGCAGGTTCAATGTCCTTCAGACAGATGTACGACTTTGCTACTAACGTAGCAGAGTCCACCTCTTGAATCCTGGGCTACAGGGACAGGAACACACAGCCTCTTTCTGCCTTGTGCCAGGTGTCAAAGGATCAGACTAACTGTTTGCACGGAGCCGCCCTCTCGCCCGCTGCTCACCTGCCCAGCTACCCGCCATTTCAGCCACTGCTGCTGCCTCACCTGGCCGGCCTTTCGGGCTGTGCCGCTGCCTCACTCACCCGCCCACTTGGCTGCCCTCTCGGCTGCCCATCATTTCGGCCACGGCTGCAGCACTCCTGGAGCATGGGGAGAAGGAACGCCGAGAGGCGAGTGAGCCCTGCCCGCCTGCCCGCCTGCCCACCTGCCTGCCCTTTTGGCCATTGCCACTGCAGTGCTCAACTTTTAAAAGTGGAATTAAAAAAAATGGGAACGGGCATAATGCGTGTTCGCATCCATTTTTGTTAGTTCTGTTTTTAAAAAGTCAAGTGGGATCACAGCCTTGGACAGCTTCCTTCGGTGAGCTTCTCTAGCATGTATTGTCAGCAGCATAAAGACGGCCGCTGACAGATGCCCGAGGGACCTTCTGTGTGCCGAACGCCAGCATCTTTGATGGCGGGACATGGGGGCAGGAGGGAATGAAAGCAGCCGCCCTGTGGGCTGTTCAGGAGGCAGCAGCTCTGCAGGTGGCTGCAGTTTATTTAACATTCCCCGTACCCCCCAAAACTGGAGATCATGGAACGCCAAAGCTGCTATTCTGTACGTGTGGTGCATACTCTATTAGAGACAAGGTCTTCATAGTGGTGGTTTCACCGTCCCTAGAAAGGCTCTCCTGATTCCAGGAAGCGAATCAACAGCTCTTCTCCTGTGCCTTTTGGGCTGGGGTGGGTGTGTGCTAAGGTCTTCCCTGCATTGTGCGGAGTTGCTTCCATTTTTAATTCTGCAGCCCTGGCACAAGGGCCCCCGAGCGAGCCCAGGATTTTTGCCAGGGGTGCAAGGAGCAGCCAGGGAGTGCCAGGGTGAACCAGATTGGTCAGGACTCTTATCTGGGAATACTGGGTTTGATTCTGCGTTCCTCCATGAAGCCATCTGGCTGACCTTGAGCTAGTCACAGCTCTCTTTCTGCGCTCTCCCAGTCCCACCTGCCTCACAGGGTGTCTGTTGTGGGGAGAAGAACAGAAGGTTTGTCAGCCTCTTTGAGTCCCCTTAAATGGGTGAGAAAAGCAGGGTAGAGAAGCCAGCTCTTCTTCTGGACGGTTTCGCCTGCAGTGCGAAGCTTACTGAAACGTTCCGTCCTTCTGCAGGGGTCGCAGTGTCTTTCCTTCCCCCTTTAGCCAGGGACCAAGTTCTCCCACCATGTCCCTGTTCCCTTGAATTTGGAAAACCTCCTTGCCCCCCTCCCCAATCTTCCCACCGGGGGTTGGTCAGCAGCCCCGTCTTAGCGGCCCGAGGAATCCACCGGATTCCTCCCGATCCCCTCTGCTCCGGCGTCGTTCGGAAGAGGGAGAGAGTGGGGGCCGGCCGGTCTGGCGGGGGGCGGGGCCGGAGGGGCCCGAGGCCGGACTCGCAGGCGGTGGGCGGTGTCGTGGGGGTGGGGGGTTGGCTGACGGCGTCGGGGGCGGAGGGGCAGCCGTCCGCCCCTCCCCCCGCCTCCCCCCCCCGGTTGGGGGAGAAGCAGCGGGTGATGCCCCGGCAGGGGGCGCCCTTGTCCCGGGAAGCCCACCTGGCGCGCCCGTCCGCCCGCCCGCCCGCCCGGCTAGGGCATCCGCGCCGCCGGCGAGCCGCATCCCGCGATGATGCCGCCGCCGCCGCACTTTCCCCGCCGCCGCCGCCTCCTGCTGCTGCTGCCGCCTGGCTCTGCCGCCTAGCTCGCTCCTCGGCGGTGCGCAGCAGCTGCGCTTCGCCTTCCTGCCCGCCTCGCGATGGTGGCCAGGACGGGCCCGGCTGAAGGCGCAGCAGCAGCAGCAGCCCAGGGGCGTCGCTCGGAGCCCCCAGCCCTGGGGCGCCGCCGCCGCGCCTAAGAGCCACCTGCCCGCCAGCAAAGCAGCAGCAGCAGCAGCAACCCCGGGCAGCGCCGCGATCGCAGCAGCAGCAGCCCGACCGCCTCCCGTCGCCCGACCGCAGCAGCAGCAGCAGCAGCCTCCTCCTCCGCCTCCGCTCGGATCGCCCTCGGGGAGGGGGCACCTGGCCCAGCAGCCGGCCATGGCCGCCCGCCGCCCGGACGTCCCCGCTGGGCAGCGGCGGCGCGGGCAGCAAGAGCGGCGGCGGCGCTGAGAGCGACCCGGTGAGCCGTCGGAGGTAAGCGGAGAGGACGCCCGGGCCGGGTGGGGGGCGCGTCGGGTCTGCGGGGGACTTGGGCTGCTGCTGTCTCCGTCTTGGCTTGCACCCCCTGGTGGGCTTGGGAGGGGGTCCGCCTTGCTTTGCGCTGGGGGTTTTGGCGTTCCTGGCGGTAGCCTGGGGAGGGGCGTTGCGCATCGTGGACCCCAGCCCAGCCGTTGCCCGGGGGCTCAAGGGGGGCTGATGTGGAGGAGGGTCTCCGGGCCTGGGAGCGCCCCCTCCTCGTCTGCGATGGCATTCCGCCTTGCTTGGAAACAGTGACTCGCACAAAAGGGCCCCCGAGCTTCCTGATCGGGGTTTTAAGAAAAAAAGAAAGAAAGAAAGAAAGAGAAAAAAGGAAGGAAGGAAGGCCGTGCTGCGGGTCGGACTGGAAGAGAATGAAGAAAAAAAGGCAGGCAGGGAGAGAGAGAGAATGTACGTTTCCCTGGCTTGGCCCACCCTGCTCGGTTCTCCCCTCCCCCTCTCCCTTTGCCCCCCCCCCCCTCCGCCCGCGACGGATTCCCGGCTGCAAAGGGTGATTTAGAGCTCGCAGCCGTGTGGATGCGGCTCCTGCTCGCCTGGGTCTTAAGGAGTGCATGGGAGAGACGGGGAAGGATCGCGGCCACCACGCCTCCCTTGCTCCCTCCAGGCTCGCTGGCTGAGGGTCCAGCCCTGACAAAGCCAGCAGGGAGGGGGCATACCAGAAGCGCCCCCCCCATCCTGTTGCGGGGGGGGGAGTCTAAAAGGACACCTCCTTCTGGGGGAGGCGTTGGGGCGCCCCTTGGAAGGGGCTGGATTTAGGTATGGACAGTGGTTGGGTATTGTCCGCTCAGACTGGCAGGAATCTCCCCGCTGGGTTTCAGGCCAAGATCTTTCCCAGGCGTTGCTGGAGAGGAAAGACTCGGGGCTGAACCGGTGACCTGCAGGGTTCAAAGCTGGGGCAAGGGGGCTGCGAGCAGAACAGGAGCCGCCCTGGAAGCCGAGAGGGAAGCGGGCGATCTGGAGGGAGGGAGGGAGGGCCCTGCGCCTCGGCGATCCTTTTGTCAGGCCGGGTTGGGAAAGGAAACCGCAACTATTTCGCTCCCATTTCGCTCTCCGTTTCCTGCGAGAGCTTTGTGCCCCTTGTGCCAGGAGGGGAACTTGGTGACAGCGTCCCAGGGGGTGTGGGGAAGAAAATGTCCTGCTGGGCTCTCAGCCAAACTGAGGACCCAGAAGTGGAGGCTGAACCGGCCCGGTGCCACCCTTGCCCGGCACTGATTGGCATCTTGTCCAAAAGGCAGACCGATCACGGGCAGTCAGACTCCTCCGGAGACAGAAAGGCTTGGCCTACTGCCCTGCGCTGCCTAGGACCACCCCAGGGGGCAAAGGTCGGCCTAAGGCTCTCAGGCCCTTGGCATTTCCCAGGGCAGATGGGGCGGCCGGTGAGGGCTCAGGGAAGGGTGCCGCTTGGCTTCTGGGGCAGAGTGTCCAAGGCAGAAGGAGGGCTCCTCAAGAACAAGACTGTTAAACTTGATTTCAGGTTGCAGGGCTGGCCTCGGGCATCTCCCGCGTCAGAGAGGGGTTGCCTGGCACAAGCCGTCTTCTTCCTTGTGGCTCCAGCCTGAGGCCAGGAAGTTCTCAGGCACATCGAGAGGAGAAAAGACAACAGGTTAAGGATAATCAGGATAAAAAGAGAATTTTATTACTTTGATCCACGTTTATTAATTAAGCCCGAACCAGGGTCGCCCCCCCCACACACACACCTGAAATGAAAACTGGAAAATGCAAAATGGTAACATGGCTACACCGAATCCTCCTAACTGGCCAGGCACATAGGAGGGAGAGGCCGGCTGGCGCATTTTCCTTCTTTCCTTACACTCTTATAGGGGAGAGAAGGTGCAGTTTCTCAGGTGATCGCCCCATCAAATTCCACCGAATAGACACAAATTTCAAAAATTGTGACTATATAGATGGGCTGCCTCCCACGGCACCCAAAACCCCCACAGAAACCTGCTGTTTTCTGCCCGAAATTTGTGAACTGCTTGGGTCTGATGCCGGTTTGTCTCAGGCCATGGTCACCTGTTCACTTTAAACCTTCTTCAGTCCACCTTCAGGTCTGATTGCTGGCACACCTTGTCATTCCCGTCCATCTTATCTGTGGACTTTCCACCGGCCATTTGGGCCCTCCTGAATGGAAGGTCCACAAACAAGATGGAGAGAAATGAAAAGGTTTGTCACTAGGGGATATGCAAGAATATTCAATATATTTGTTATTTGTATGAATGTCCGGACATTCACTTTTCATTATTCAGGCAAATTCAGATTTTTGAATATTTGTGAGCAGTCAGGCCTGAAGATGGACTGAAGATGGTTTATAACGACAGTGTGACCGCAGCCTCAGAGATACGTGACTCACAGTTTATTGAACTGCTGCAAGGGACGAGGGACAACTACATTTTTTTATTATTTGAACTTGGAACTTGCCCTTCCTTTCAATGCCCTAGAGGAGGCAGGGAAGCAGAGTAGTTGATTCTTCTCATGTAGCAGATATGAGAAGTGGAAACCGAGGCAGGACGGCTTCACCGCAGCGAGCGTAAGCTGGGTGCCTTCCAAATCCCACCAGCCCCAAGTGGCCTGACCTCGCTCTGGACCACACCTCCCACCGGTCCATGGGGAATGCAGTCTAGACTCTTTATGAGGCTTCTTCTAGGTGGAGTCTACTCTACATCAAAGGGTGAGGTCACCTGAGTGCCTTCAGCCTTATGGCCTTCTGGGCCTGCTACATATTTCCAGGACAGAAACCCTCAAAACACAGTCACGAACGTAAAGCCTAATATGTATTTCTGCATGCTCGTCCATGGTTTGCAGAGAAGTTTCCTGAGATCTCCCGCTCCCCAGCATTGTCCACTACTAGCGACGTGCGTGATTGTGTGTGTGTGCATGTCCAAATTTTTGCATTTATGCAAATGGAGCCGCTTCAAATATGGTAGGATTCAGATCTGCTGCAAATGTTCTTTGCATGCTGTTTGGATCCGTTTTGAATCCCTGCCGCCAGTTGAGCCTTCGAGTTCGTTCTGAATCCGCCGCTGATGTGAGTGGGCATTACCACTTTGTGAATATAAGGAAGCTTTGAACAAAGGCACAAAAGCATTCATTTTGCATTCGAACGTCAGTCTTTGAATATAGCACATCCTTATCCAATACCTGTGCATGTTTACATCTTGCTCCATGCGCAGCCATCACAACATGACCTGACTGTGTGTGATTTTTATTTAAATATGGCTTCTTCCATTGCTGTGTTTTTCTCTGTTGGAAACAGCAGTAATTGCATCCCTAGGTGACTCAGAGCAGATGCAGCCCATGTCCATATGTCACTTATAAAAGTGGCATCCTGGTTATGTCCACATTCTGAGTCCTATGCAAATGCAACTAGCCACACATGTCTGGGGATTTCTGGACAGGGCCTGCTGCTTAAAGGGAGATGTCTGTAGCTCTGCAATTACCTGGGAAGCAGAATGTCAGAGCTTCAAACTATGCGTAAAAACTGCGTGTTCGATTCGCCGTCAAATCGAACACTGTTCAGAGCAAACTGTCCAGTTGACAAAAGGGGTGTTCACATCCGATTCCAAACTTGTTCAAAAAAGATACCAGTGGTTTTTTTTCCCCATTGAAAAAAAAAAGTCTGTGTCCGTAAACGGGGGACTGGCTCAGTTCAATCAGATTTCTGGATATGCGAACCACCAGGTGTTTGGTTTGACAAAAAGACAACCTGTTTGACTGAATTTTCAAACGTGAACTGAACTGTTCCGCTTTCTTTTGCCCACCTTTGCCAGCCCTTAGTACCCTAGAGTGTCGAGAAGGGAGCTACATTATTTGCTTCCTGCATGAGGATTGATGGAGAACCTAACGGTAGGTAGCCGAATTCAACGCAACGGTCTCCGATTCCGCAAAGGTGTCTTCTTCTGGCTTCCAGCCTTAGCAAGCCATTCTCCTGGGACCATTATTTGATTTCAGAAATCCTTGTTTAAACCCCGTGACTGCAAATGGCCAATCTTTGGGGTTCTGCTCGCCTTTGCAAAAGCATCCCAGGGTGAAGAACGGAGCCCTCCGGTCTCTAGGATGGCCGCCCCCATGAGATGGAGTTGTGAGAAGCATCTGCATGAGAGATCCCGGTGTCCTTACAGAAGACAGGCAGGACTTTTGATGAAAGAGAAATGGCTGGTGCAGCGTTCGCTGCTAGCCATTTCTTGCTTTGCAGCCAGGGACGGGGGCCGGTTTTGATCTTCCGAAAACGTGGAGCAGCCTGGGGGAGAGACGGCACCTTTCCCAAGGCTATCTTCTAACCCAAACAAACACAAGGCCCCTTGGTGTTTAAGTTAGGGGAGGGCATTGTTTTGGCAGAGAGGCCATGTGTACCAGCAGAGAAAAAGGCATTGCTCAGGGAGGCCTGGAGCAGGGAACCCTGGCTCACAAGAGGTGAGATTTTACAAGGGTTGATGTCTCTGCTGCCCCATAAGGCAGAGGAAATGAGGCAGTCCTGAGCTTGGGAGCACAGAGTTAGAAGCAAGGGATGTTGCACAAAGAAGACAGCAGAGTTCCTAGAATGTTAAAAGCTGAATAAAAGAGGGCCGCTCAGCAGTGCATATATTCCATCTTTCGTGCAACTATTAAGGTACAGGACTCCTGTTCCCATTTTCATAGAATGAAGCTGAGTTATTCACACCTAAATTTTAATCCAGCTTCAGTCCACTTTCAGACTGAGAGAAAATATCAGCATAGTGTCTAGTTATTTCTCTCTCTCCCCCCCCCCCACCCCCGCACTGCTTTATTTAGCCCAAAGGTGATTTTTCTGAGCTGGATCATGGTGAAGGAAAACAATTGGTCACTTTACAGATGGGTTCTCCCATTCTGAAAGTGGACTGAAGCTGGATTAAAACTTAAGGTGTGAACACAGCCTAAGTTGTATTCCCAGTTCTCCACTAGCCCTTCACCATGGACCACTAACATCCCACATTGCTAGGGAACACCTTTCTGGGTAAAGCTGGCAGAAGAGTGTGCCCTTCACCCAGAAAACGTACCAGTCTTCATTAAGAGAAGGAGAGAGAAAGAGAAAGAATGGAAGACATTGTGGCAGAACAATGAGAGCCTGTATTATTTATTTATTTATCTATTATTTGTATTTTTATCCCACCTTATAGCCAAAGGTCTTGGGGATAACAACATTTAAAATCGTATATTCATGTCTACCCATTTAACTGAAGGCCAGAGCAAAGAGGTGTGTCTTCAAGGAGGAGACCATTCCATGGCTTAGGGGCCGTCACTGAGAAGGCCCTTTTCCAGGTGCCCACCCCTTTTACTACTGAAGATGGTGGTGCAACCAGGAGGGCCTCCCCTCCAGATTTTAAGGCAGCGGCAGGTTGGGACCTTTTGGTAAAAGGTGGTATATGCATTCTAAGATAAATAAAAATAAGAAAGAATAGCACCCTCAGGGAAGGCATTGTGGGATGCCATGGAGGCGTGGAAGTGCCCTTTCGTGGAATGAACACGGTGTTTCCCTGGAGGCACCTGCCCCAAGGGTCTCTGCTTGGTCTACATTGACCTCTTGGTAGTCTGGGCCTCCCTTATGCAAGGCCATTGGAGAATACTGGTAGAGGAAGCTAACAGCTTGGCAAAATGAGCCCATAAGTAACACTGTTGAGGCCCTGCAAGTGGTCCAAGCTGGGTCCCTCTGGGTCCCAGGTTCGGCATGAGGTTCAGGTGCTGCGTTGGCTGGACTTGGTGGAAAAGAGAGTCCAAAATGGCTGCGCTACTTGTTGGAACTGATTTGGAGTCCCGAATGGGCATGCTAGCCAGAGCTGATAGCACTGGTGGGAACTGGAGTCCGAAATGGCTGCGCCATTTGGGGCTGATGGTTAACTGGAGTTCCAAGCGGCTGTCCTGGCCAGGGCTGGAGAGAACTCAAGTGTTCCAGTTGGGGTTGATAAGAGTTGCTGTTGAACTTGACTGTGATAGGAGTTTGAGCCTAAAACCTCTGAAAGAGAGTAGGTTGCTGAAGGTGCATTCTGACGGAAATAAAATGCCTGGGGTGGAGACTCCTGTAGGATTACTCTGTGATGTATTTATGGTGGGGCCTCCAGACTTCTTAATACTGCAGCCAAGATGGAGCTATCACACGCGGCAGCCAATACTTTGTAGTGGCGCTGCATTATAGTGACGCTACTGCGAATTTATTTGATGCTGATATATCAGCATTCCGTGCGCAGTATAAGAAAATTCAAAGTTTCCCGCCAGTCCAGACAGGACAGCGAGACCTGCCGTCGAGAACAGGGACGGCAGATCAACTGCGATTGGCTGCCCCGTCCCACGTGACTGGGTGCCCTGACTAAGCTCTCGCAGTTTCCTCCTCGGAAGCTACGGAAGCTGCTTTTCGTGAGGACAACAGGACGTGGCTTCGCAGCGGGTAAGCTGCTGATTTCCCTCCAACTGCGGGTTTTATTCCGCTCGTCTGGAGGGGACCACCAGAGGATGGGAGACGTCAAGGACAAGAACATTTTTGTTGGCGCCATATGTGGAAACCCCACGGGGGTGCCCCAGTTTGGGTCTTTGTGCTTCTGCCTGCCTGCGCGTGAATCTTCCAGCGAACTTTTTGTGCGGGAAAGGAGGAGGGAAGGAAGGAAGGAGAGGCACCTTGGCTTGTCAGAAGGACTTCTCTCTCCTGGCCGCTGGTGTGAAAAGCAGGAAGCGACAGAACCCTCCCGGTGTCCAGAGGGAGAGATGGGATAAATAGCAGGAGAGCTGTGAGGCTGAGGTAGCTCCAGGCAAAGATCACGACAGAGGAAAGCGGGGAGGAATGAAAGGAGAGAGAGTGGCAGGGAAAAGGCCGCGGCGGAGGCGGAGGGAGGGAGGGAGGGAGAGGGACCGAAACAGCGAGAGACACACTGCGTGCCTTTGACGCCTCTCCACTTCTGAGGTCCAAGAATCTAAGCCATACAAATCTAGCCAGCTCCGAGCCCTTATCTTCTGCGAGCAGAGCCGACCGGCCTGCAGTAATGAAGAAAAGGGGAGAGCCAAGGCGCAGCCGGAGTGATTGACAAACAAAATAACAATGAAGAAAAGCGCCGCCAATCTTTTCTCTCCTCCTCGCCCCAATGCACATGCACACAGGAGCGTGGGCGCACACACGCACACACACGCACAGGCACGCACGCACACACACACACACACTGAGGAAAGGAAGCCACAGCTTGCCGGCTCACCGGCCAGCCGGACGGCTATCTGGCTAGCGCTCTTGTCGCTGACGCCACCCTCTCCATCGCCGGGGACGGCGCCTCCGGCGCTCCGGCCTTCCTCCCACCAGCAAGATGTTCTGACTGGCTGAGTTCAATGTCAGGAGCTCAGCAGCAAATGCCAACGACAAACCCGCTGTCTCCAGCTGTGGCGGCTGGGCTGCAACACACGCTCCCGACATTGCTGCAGAGCTGTCAGCGGAGCGCCAGGGCAGCGACTGCAGCAGCAGCCCGGAAGAAGTGGGGGGGGGGGCAGAGGCAGAGGGAGCCCCTCCCCTCTCCTCTGCCACACCACAGGCCCATGTTCCTAATTTGGAGCCACGGCTGCGCAGCGTGTTGTTTGCTTTCCACCCCAGATGGCTGACAGTTCTTTGGCAGACGCAGGAAGGACAGCACAGCCGTCAGAAGCCGGAGGCTCACCGCTGCTAATCTCCCAATCCGGGCAAACGTTCCCATCTGCCAGGAGTGGGGCTGGAGCAGTGGCGGTGCCAGTGCCAGGGAGGGCGCTTTGTCTTCGCTACGGTTTGCCTCGCTCCGGGCCTAAGAGGATGGCAGGCGGGCAGGCAGGCAGGCAGGCAGGCAGGCTCGGCTCTCCCAGGGGCGCCCGCCTCCTGAGGATCTCTCTTGATTTGTGTCAAGCTGACACAGGAGGAGGCCAAAGCCTACGAGCTGTTAAGGCATCTCTCCTTCAGGTTTCTCCGCTGATCCAACCAGCCATCCCCAACCTTGCCGGGGTGGATAGGAGGACTGGACGCTGGGACCGTTTCGGGGGACGGCTCAGATCTCCTGCCTTCTTCAGTAAAGCACGCCAAAGGATCTCAAGAATGACCGCAGGTCCTGATTTTTTAAAAAGGACGTGAGGAATTCCAGGTGGGGGTTACAAAAATAATTGAGGGGCCACAGTAAAGAGCACAACCTATGGAGAATGGCTGAAATGGCTTTTTAGAAACATGAGGGGGCAAGTGGGAGAAAACAGTAATAAATGGGTAAAAAATTCTGCATGGGAAAAGGTGTGTCTCCCCTCCTTTCCCCAAAATATTGAAAGGACAGGCGATCTGGGGCCCGTTCACACTTGGCTTAATTCTGGAATACGTCCCGGAATAGGGTCCTGCTGCTGTCCACATGCTAGTCCAGGCTATGGGATGCCCCAGGTGAGGTTGCCAGAGTCTGTATTAGCGTGTGGACAACAGACCCCTGTCCTGAGCTACATCCCAAAATGCAGCCAGGCGCGAACAGGGCCTGGATTTTGTTTAGTGCCTTAAGATTGAGGCCGTTGAACTATCTTTGCATTGATGTGTGTGTAAAAGAAATACCAACACAAATATAAAAAAGAATAATAATAATAATAATAAAGTGCAGGTGGCCGAAGGACACAGAAGGATAGACAAAATGAAGCCTTTCAGCACCCAGGACATAAGTACTATGAAATGTGCTGCTGGCCACTAGCCCAGGGGCCTTCAAAAGCAATGCGGACCAGTGCACCGAGAGGAGAGCGCTCAACAGCTACTATACCTGACAGCTCTGCTATAGGATAGGAAGATGGCATAGGATAGGAGCCTGAGTAGGGATCTGCACAAATTTTGGTGTTTTTTTTTTAATTTGTATTGAATCAAATGCAAGAAAATTCATATTCATTTGAGTAGATCCCCTTTGGATGTGGTAATATTTGAATTCAGTACAAATTCTCAATACAAATATTTGATACAAATTGCCTATGAATGACCTACATACTCCCTACAAATCCCCTGTGTATCCAGTACGTATCCCCTATATTTCCGCCCCGAACACTTCGAACCCGCCCTGAATCCACTTTGAATCTGCTGTCAATCCACTTCAAATCCATTCTGGATCCGTTGCGGATGTGACTGGCACAGCCGCCTACCCACTCCCCTAGGTCCATGGGTCCAACAAAGCTTCGCACCAATGTTCTGAAGCGTTCGACTGAAATTTAAACGTCCATCTTTGAATGCCCAAATTCGGATTAACTGAGGCGAATTTTGAATGTTACGGCTTTTTGTGGACGTACCAGGGCACGAGGTAGCCCCCTCCCTCAAAGAGCGAAGGGCCATCACGTCCTCTTCCGAGCATCCTGCACTCAGATCTGGCCGAGGTCCCTTGACAGGGATTCCAAGGAGGAAGAAGGAAGTCCAAGGCACTGGTGTGGAAAATCCCACCGGGCAGAATTCCCTTGGAACTGTGTCCAGCTTTCCTGGATCCATCTGGAGGAGGAGCGGGGCAAGGAAACGCCTGCAGGCTCCCCACAGCGGCCCTTTCAGCTGACCTCTGGCCACCGTGCCCTTTTGCTCCGTTCTCGTCGGGGAGACGGCCGGCCGGCCGGTTGCGTGGGAGCGCTTAGCCAAGCCGATCAGAGGAGGCCACCTCAGAGCCTTTCATCTTTTGTGGCCGGGCAGCGCGCTGTATCCATTCCCGTCTGCCAGGGAGACTTGCTGTGCAGAGCACAATGGAGAGCCCTCTCCGGGCAGAAACCTTTGCTCGGAATGGCCAAGCCCTGCCGGTTCAAAATGGATGTGAGCTCAGCCGGCTTTTCAAAGCGCAACTGTGGCATGAAAGGGTGCCGCTCTGATTGGCCGCTCTGGATCAAAGCGGACGAGCGTTCCCGCTCCGTCTAGGAAGCGTTCCCACTTCCTCCAGAGCAGGAAGGGGCCTGGAAGTGGAAGGGGGAGCGGGGCTTTGCAACTCAAGATGGCATAAAACAAGCACTCCAGGGGTATATACTGAGTAGGGGTATCGGATGCAAGGAAATTCACATTCGTTCCAATAGAGCCTCTTCAAATGTAGTAGGATTCAAGTTACATCTACAAATCCCCTACGAATGTGCTCTGAACGCATCAAACCAGCTCTGAATCCACTCTGAATCCGCTTTGAATCTGCTCTGGATCCACTGCAGGTGTGACTAGGCAGCTACTTTCCCGCCTCCCCAAGTCCACAAATATAACAAAGCTTTGAGCAAATGTATAGAAGCTCTCAATCCGCATTTGAATGTCAAACTTCATATGTAGCCAACATTTGAATTCGAATGTTTGGATGAATTTGATCGAGTTTTGAATGTGATGAACGTGGGGATCCCTGATATTGAGCTCTCGTGGCTGGAATTGGGCTCATGCACCCCAGGAGGCCCAGCTGAGTGTTTCTCCTTTGGCGGCTCCATTCTCTTGCCATCTGAATTCATTTGCACCATTTGGATTAATGTCCCAAGCCGACTGCAGCCATCAACCAAATGCTGTGCCTCTTGGAAAGTGCAGAGGGACTGTCCCTGTTCTCACTTGCACAAGATGGGAGGACTAGAAACAACGGGGTGAAACTTCAAGGGAGTCAATGCAGATTAGATATTAGGAAAAACCTCCTGACAGTGAGGGCGATCAGTCAGTGGAATAGGTTGCCACAAGAGGTAGTAGGTTCCCTTTCACTGGAGGTCTTCAAGCAGAGGCTGGGCCTACATCTGTCTGTGATGGTTAGGAAATCCTGCATTGAGCAGGGCGTTGGACTGGATGACCTTGGAGGTCCTTTCCAACTCTATGATTCTATGATGCACAGTGCAGAAAGGGCGTCATCCTCATTTCTGGCACTGTTGTGTTCCTGTCTCTGCTCTGAACCTTCCTCCTGCAAAAAGTGCATTACAGCACACTTCTCTGAATTCCCAAAGTCCTGTTATGTCACAACTTGGGGCCTTTCCCATTGCCCCGTAATGCAGTACCAGCCGTTCAGAATTCCCCCTTGGGCCTTGCAGAAGGACTGGAAATTCCAGGCTATGTGTAGACCTTTGTTCGTGTACAGATTCCCAGATCGGCTGGCCTGCGTCCCCACAGAACGCAGGAGGATGCCATGGCCTGTGTTTCCATGGCGGAAGAACAGAGCTTTAAAGTAAAATTCGGCAGGAATATTCATTACGTTGTTTATGTGTGTGGGGGGAATCACACATCTGTTGACTGTGAACCATAAAGCAACAACTGTGCAAACGAATTACAGACACGTAATAAAATCGAATGAAAAATAAAGTACGAATGGGCGGTTCACTGATACGTGGGGGAGTGGGAGTTTATTTCCGTTGGTAAACAAGAAGCATGAGAATTCGGCAAAAGTGAAAGTGGGAGGGGGCTTGCATTGAACATCTTGGGGTGGGGGCTGGTTTACTGAGCTGTTAAGGAGGACACATCTGTTTGCCTGCATGGAGATGTGAAGCCTGCAGAGGGGAAGCTGGGAAGGGGGGGGCTGCCCCCCCCTTGGCAAGTCACATTGGCAATAATTGAGCAAGGTCACTTCTGCAGGAGGGGGGAAGCGCCCTCAAAGCAGGCTTCACAGTGTGACCAAACCCGAGGCCACAGACGAAGGACCTTCTCTAGCAAGAGGGTTCTTAGGAACATTGGAAGCACACTGAGTAGGACGCGCATGAATGGGTTTTGGGGCATTCGATTTATAATGAACAGAACGTTAGAAAATTTGTTTTCGATCAAAGAGATCCCCTTCGAATGTGGTAGGACTCTATTCAATACAAATGTATTTGGATGAATTCATACGAATATTCGATACGAATGCATACATATCGGATACGTGCCCTATACAAACAAATATGTATCGATAATGTATCCTGGATATGTATCCTATACGAATGCATACAAATCAGATTCTCATCCTATACCAATGCTCTTGGCTACCATTCCCTGTTGACTGACGGAGAGTGGACCCACCTCTGGGATCTTTCTTTGAACATTCCATGCCCGTGAGGTGCATATTTCTCCTTCTGTTGGGGGATTCTTGTCTAAAGCGGACAAGCCTTTAGGCGCCTTATTACGGATTAGTAGAAATGGGTACAGGTAATTCTCTCTTCCTCCCTCTCCAGGCATTTGTGTTAAATCTAAACAAAAGGCTAACAATGGGCGAACCTTGAGATCAACTTCAAGTCTGCTTAATACCTTTTTTTAAAAACTGGTAATGCTGGCAACATGGGTGAATTTGAAACGGCAAACGTAATGCAGTAATATCCAAACTCTAAGCCCAGCAGCCTGTGAAATACAGCGTTTGCAGGCCAGAGAATATAAATTGTTATGGGGTTGTGTTGTTTTTGGGAACCACCAATTGTGGTCAGCTCCTGAGGCCTGGTCAGACTTGGTTTTATTCTGGAATATACAGTCAGACTTAAGTTTTCCAGAAGGGATTTCACAAGAATCATGGAAAATTGAGTGAAATTCCTCTGTGTTTGATGAAATATCTACAGTTTTTGGGTAGCTGCAGATATGGAGGTCCCGACTCTGTTCTGAATTAGGGGCTTGCTGTCCACATGCTAAGGCTACAGCAGGCCCCAGGGGAGGCCAGCCAGAGTCTGCATTAGCATGTGGATGACAGACCTCTATCCTGAAATATCCTGGAATCTGCTGCCAGAAGAAGTGGTAACAGCTACCAGCCTAGATCGCTGTAAGGAAGGGCTAGACAAATCTACGGATGACAGATGTATCAATGGCTACTGGAATGGATGCCTAAGCACACCTTTCAGGCCGTGGGGGCAAGCAGGATATTTCTAAGGCCATTTGCTGGGATTCAAGAGCAGGAGAAGGTTTGCCCTTGTCTCTGCTTCAGATGTCCATGGGCAATTGGTGGGCCACTGTGTGAGATGGGATGCTGTGGCCTGATCCGGCAGGCCTCCTCTGATGTTCTTATGTTCTTATATTCCAAAATATGGCCAAGTGCAAACAGGTCCCAAGTTGACTGCGTGGGTGCCTCTGTGGGCATATCTCTCCCGTTTTCTTGGCAGAGATACAGAAGTTGTTTGCCATTGACTACTTCCAGGAAGAGGCTGGTGACTGAACCAGCAACTCTGTTTTCCAGGCTGTTTGCTCTATCCCTGAGTTACAGCCACTCCCTTGGTCAGTGTATATCCAGCAATATATTAGTCTTCTCCATTGGTAGTTAACCTATATGTATTTCAGTATCAAATTTTGCTTAGCATAGATGGTCTCTCTAATAAATCGCCCCAATGAAATGCATTTTTATGTGCATTTCTTGCTAACATACGACTTTTTTAATGCATACATTTCCCAAGGATATGTATTTTCCTATGCATTCTCCAATTTGAGATATCGCAACACAGAAATTCACAGAGGAGTAAATTTCAAGAGAAACTCAGCTATTTGATTTGTGCATAAGTCAGTGAAACTTAAATATTGTGAGTCAAGTGAGTAAATGTGAAATAAATGAATTTCTCTGCTTCCCCTATCTTTCACCTCATTCGTTTAAGTACCACCGCTGCTTCCACTTGTTATGGGACCAGTTGGAGTTCACACTTGGCCCCATAGTCAATGATAGGTGAATATCTGGCCAGGTGCATGTGCACTTGCACAAGGAGTTTACAGCCTAGAAGTGCCCCCTGCCTGCCCAGATGTTCACCTATCGTCAAGTAGCCACGGTGCATGAAATCCTGCACCACACGCATACTAAACTTAACCTAAACCTTACCTTTCCCACCCAGTGCGCGATCATTTGCACCATTTCCAGTACAAGGTGTCACCTGAGTGCCGTACAAGCACACTGGCACCTCAGATGACGCCAAACACAACTGTGTGCGCACAGAGCATCATTGTCACCGTGGCAATGGCGTCTGTGCACACACAGTCACGCCAGGCTCCGCAACCAAGATGGCGGTGCCCTGTTGGAGATCGGGCACACACCTGGACACAGGTAAGTCTCCAGGCATGTGAGGGTTACTGCAACCTGTACTGGCATTCCCAAGTGAAAACGGTGGCACACATTAGTCACTAAGACCCTCCCCATCCAGTGGATGGGAAGCCAAGTGCGCAAAGACCTCTGATCTCAGCACAAGTGTTTTCAAATGAGTTCAGGCACAAAGATGAATAACCGTTCATTTGAATAACCAGTTTTCCACCAAAGTGAATCAATAGGTGTTTGGATCAATGAAAAACCAAACATGCAATTGTTTACCTGGCACTAGGGGGGGTGCATGAATGCAATTTTTGACACTGGATTTGTAACAAATCGGATATTTGAAAATCTGAATTCATATGAATATGGAAAAACGAGTGTCCAGACATTCAGTTCAATACAAATACATTCACGTATATTTGTATGAATAATTTGCAATATTTGTATTCCTTTGAATTAGGAAATCCGAATGTCCGGACATTATACTAAAGTCTGAATTCGTACGAATTTGTACAAGTAACGAATATTTCGAATACTTTTTCACATCCCTACCTGGCACTTGATCTATATCTTTCAGATGTCAGGTGAAGACCTGTCTCTTTTTGCAGACATCTGCTGGTGGACTTTGAATATCAACGTTTTGGTTGTCCTACTCATTTTTGCCCAGCTGGTAACGTTGTGTCCTGGGGTTTCCAAGGGCGTATATTGGGGAAGGTTTTGTTCGTTATCCGTTTGCATTCACAGACATTGCTTTGCCTTTCTGACCATCGGGCCGTTTGAGTTTTTTGAAGAAAGGTGATGAATCAGTGCAGCAAAGACGACATCCAAGCAATGATTGCATTTGTGTGTATAGGTTCTGGGTCCAACCACATGTCATCTTTGCCTCATCGCTTGCAGGTATGAATACGGAGATCTGCCCCATTTCATTACCACCTCACGTTCACAGAGTCAGATCATTCACCTACATCTTGTTGTTTGCTCCTGGTTCCATCCCCAAAGGCTGCAAAATAATTCTCTTTTTATGTGGGGTGCGTGCGTGCGTGCGTGTCTTCTGACTTGGCACCTGTGAGCTCAGGTAGGTGTTCTGTATGTGAGCCCAGCAGCTTGGTGAAACCATCACCCCTGGCAAGGAGAGCTGAACAATGAAAGGTAGCTGCAAACTAATTAAGATTAAGAATTTTCAAAGGAAGCCAAGAACAGGAAATATTATTCTGATTCACTGATGAAAGATGCGGCTCTTCTCATCTTCGTTGTCCCATACGCTCCAGTTGTCAAAAGCGCTGCTTTGATACAGAGAAGGTCCATTTTATCAGTGCATCTAACAGCACAATTTAACATTTCTTTGCTTCTTTGGTATAAAATGAAGGACAGCAAGCATTGTGCTTTGCCCCTATAAGACTCATGAAAAATCTGCACACATATTGGTCGGTTAACAGCCACAGGGCTGGCTTTAAAGTGCAGGCTGTGGGGACAGAGGCTTGGAGGTGGATGTTTGTAAGGCACTGTAGCTCCAGAAGCTGGATAAGACCTGAACTCAGCCCCCAGTGCCAGCCCAGTCATTATTGCTTGGGCTGGTTGGGGAGGAACTGAGTAACAAAGGAAGGAAGCGGAGATGTTCACCTGTCCACTGACTTTGGTCCTGGCTTGCCAAGCCAAGTTCACTTTGGTTCTGGCTTGTCCAAGCCAACTTTATTTTGGTCCTGGCTTACCCAAGCCAAGTTCACTTTGGTCCTGGCAAGTTCACTTTGGTCTTGGCAAGTTTGCTCTGGTCTTGGCTTGTCCAAGCCAAGTTCACTTTGGTCCTGGCAAGTTCACTTTGGTCCTGGCTTGCACAAGCCGGATTCACTCCAGAATCCTAAAGGCCCTACGCTCCTTGTTTATCTGTCCCTCTCTCAACAGCCCAACTGCTGGTATCAGCACAATGCTTAAGGGACTTGACTCGTCTACTTGGGGTGTTCCTTCCACCTTTTAAAGCCATCCACCCAGCTCTAGGTCTTCCCATTGGCTGGTCAACATTTGAGGATACAGTTGAGCTACATGTAAGATAAAGTCTTCTGTGGGTTGTGCTCAACTCCCAGTAGCGTCACGGAGAAATCCCTGCAGCGTTCTGGGCAGCCATATCCAAGAGGTCTCCCGCTGTCTTTTCCAGGGTGTTTTTCACTTTCCCAGCCCTGGCTGCAGTGTGCAGGAGGAGGTTTTGGTAACAGCTCCCCACACGCACTCTTGACATCTCCGAAGCATCCCAGAATGACGCACACACACTCCGCCATGATGGTGGGGTAGATGGTGGCCCCAAGAGGGGAGCTGAGCCTTCCACAGCTTTCTCGCGATGCCCTCAAGACACATCACCACTTTGCCTCTTCCTTGTCAGTTCCACTGGCCGTGATTCAAGTGCCATCAGATAAGGCCCCACAGGCCCTGGCATTTATGCCAGCTGGGAAGCAGTGGGCGGTGGGCTGCAGGTAACAGCAGAAGATCTCTACGGCTTTCGGTAACTATTTAACCTTTCCTTCCGCTCCTGAGCGGTGGCGGTCCAGAGCTAGGATGGCTTAAAAATAATAAAATAGAAGGATAAATCAGGACAGCTGTTGAGGCTCTTGGCAGGTGGGCAAAGGCAGCCTGATCTCTTCCCTTCCCTTCCCTTCAGCCTCTGGGCATTGGCAGCTCCGGCAGCTCCTCTGCCTGGGAGGTGGACAAATATAGAGGCTTTGGCAGGTGGGCAGGAGCGTCGCCTCCCATCGCTCAGCCACTGAGCTGGCCTTTGGCTGTCAACCACTCTGGCACCTCCGGCTTGTTGTGCAGCTTCCTAGCCTGTGTGGTCCTCACCCCCCCCCCCGCTTGCCTCCTTCCTGAGCCACAAAAAATGAAAGCCTCTCTCTTTCCTCTTTCCATTCCTCCTGCCGCTCCTCCCTCAGGAACATAAACTCACCCACATGGCACGTTAACGGCTCCGACGCGAGAGGACGTGGTTAGCATTCTCGGCAGCCCACCAGGCGTGCGCACGGAGCGCTCTCCCCAACCCCCCACGAAAAAATAAACCTCCCCACCAGCCCCAGCACCTCCTGGAAGGTACAGCGGGGACGCCTTAAACGCCGAGCGGAGGCAGCCCGTTAATCATATCCCCTTAACAGGTTTATTTGCTCATTAAACATTTAAGACTTGTTTCGCTTTATCAATAGCGTGGAGGCGTGGAGGCACCAGGGCAAAGATTTATGCCGGGCACTGCGGGATGGGATGGGATGGGATGGGCGGTTTTTGGTCTCTCACCCTACACACACACACACACACAAACACTCACACACCACCACAGTGGTGTGAAGGGCAATTTAGGATTTTGCCCGACAACAGTGGAAGAGGTTGGCTTCCCTCACGCCTGCCGCCCCCCTTTTCTGCATGCCTCCATGGCCGTCTGCAAATGAACGCCTGAGATCAGTCCAAGCCAGAGTGGAGGATTAAGGACCGTGCCTCGCTCAGTCTCCTGGCACAGGCCCACATGCTTTGTTTGTAAGGCTTCCTGCAGGTGTTAAAGATCCTTCCCTCTTCCAATCCAGGTTCAGGCTGCAGGCAGGCAGGCAGGCAGGCAGGCAGCCGCCTCATAGCCCCAGAACCGTCGCCCAGCCTTTCCTTGTGATCCTGCCAGAGCCCAAAGGGACAGCAAGCCCTGGCATGCGACGTTCCCCCGGGAGCCCTCCTTGGATCGGGAAAGGAATCTCTCGTGTCAGGGCCTGCTGTCAGCTGAGCTCTCCCTGGGCACCCAAAGGTTGCCACAGCCTGCATCGTCTCGCTTGGGGCGGATGGCTCTCACAGGACCGGGACGACAGCTCATCTGGAAGAGGAAAGGTGGGCTCTGGCTGGGGCTCAGGGCAACTGGGGTCCAAAATGGCCATGATGGTTGGATTCTGAAACACAAATAATGCACCAGAATCATACCGGCAACCTCTGGCTTAAGAGGATAACCCTTTGCAGATCAGGGCTAACTGGCTGTAACGCTCTCTCGTCCGGGATCTAGCATCTGGACCTCTGCTTCCACTGTTGGGGACTGTATGGGATGTGTATGGATCTGGGAAAGATGCGTATGGGCACATACGAATGTTGTTGACATTTCTGTGTGCACATTCGAATTAAAAACTCAAACGAATAGATTCGAATTTGGTAAATACGAATTGAATCTTGTTAAATTTGAATTTAAGAGATTCGAATTGAATCGGATTTTTGGGTATTCAATTCGATTCGAATAGAAAGTAAAAAAAAAAAAAACCATTCGTGCTCATCTCTACCCGGTATTGCAGTCCATAAAATATCCACAAATATGGGATTTTTGCCTGAGAAATGAGGTCTGTGGAAATTTCATGGGGGAATGTATGGTTATGGGAATGTAAATGGGAGTTTCCGGATTGTTCAGGAAACGGAATATGTTGGCTTTACTTTGGGAAGAGAATGTAGCTTAGCTGCAGAATGACTGCCTAGAAAGGACAACTCTGGTTTGATCTTCAGCATCTTTTTAGAAGAGGATAGAGCAAACCATGTTTATACCTATCGCCAGGAAACCAGCACAGGTGTGACTGTGTAATCAGCTGACTCTTGGTTACAAGGAAGGTTGAAGTTGCTGCTTCCAGTCCTGGTTTGCATGTCCAGCCTGGAAGCCCTTGCGTATGTCTTCCTTGATGAGCCTGTAAAGCGGAGAGTTGCAGATTGGATCCTTGACATCTCCTTGGATAAAGATATGGAAAAGTACTTCCGTATATTTGTCCAGGAGAATGCATAAATATATCCACGTGATCAGCTGATCCTTGGTTAGGAGGACAGTCAAAAGTTTCTGCTTCCATTTTGTGGAGGACAGCTGTATCCATGGCTACTAGAATGGTTGGAGAGGACAGGCAGGATGCCTTTGAAAGCCTTTTGTGGGAAGTCAAGAGCAAGTGAAGGCTTTGCCCCATCTCTTCCAGAGAATAGCCCCTGTGTGGGTCAGCATGCTGGGCTAGATGGACCGTGGCCTGATCCAGCAGGGCTCCTCTGATGTTCTCAAAGTTCATGCTCAGTCTGGAAGCTCCCACATACCTCCTGCCTTGGCTGGGGCCCAATCCCAGCTGAGTGATCTCCTGGACCAAGTCCCATCCTTGGCCTCTTTCCCAATCTGCTGTTGCGCCAGCCCTGCAAGAGGAGGAACCTCTTCCTCGCCCGGGCGAGTGAGGGCAGGACACCTCCCCACCTCCTTCCCACCGAGGGAAGCCAGCCAAAGGGAGGAAGAGAAATCCGTAATCTCCCCCTACACCAGGAGAGCTGGCTGGCAAGGTTGCAGTGGCAGCCAATGACAACAAAGGCACTTGGCTGGCGTGCTGTAGATGGAGGGGAAGAACAGAGCCCCCGAGGGCCATGGCTAAGTCACCCCACAGGAGGGCCACTCCTTTCCAGTAGCTCAACTAATAGCAACCAGGAAGGAGTTGTTGATGGGCCCTTAAAGCCTCGTCTCCACTTGTCTTGCTTTGGTGTAGCGCTTGTCTCCTCTTCACCCCCCCTTCCCAAGACTGCATCTCATCTCCCTCCTTTCCTCCTCTCTTTCCCATTCCCCTTGTCCTTCCCCCTTCGTTTGCCATTGAAAGAGCTTACAATAAAACCTCACGGCCTGAGCGTGTCTGCTCAGATGTTCTCGGTGGTACAATAGACAGGGACCGGCAAATGTTACAACCTGCACACAGCCCTTTCAGAGGGATGAGGGGAAAGCATCTTCCCCTCTGCGGCTGGCTCTCCTTCCTCCCTGTGCCTGCCGCCGCCGCCGCCGCTTGGCTAATTGAATGTGCAAAAAAGAAAAGATGCCAAAAAAAAAAAAAAAAATTCTAAACAGCAGACGCAAAAGAGCAGAGCAGGTTGAAGCAAGCCAATTCCTCAGAGGTTGTGGATGTTATCCAAACTACTCATGCCGGGTCAGATCTGCTGTTTGTAAGGCTGGTTTTATTGTATTTTTTAAAGGTGTTGATGGCAGTGATGCGAGCACGGCCGGGCTTTGGATGTCTGATAGCGGCTAATCATCATCCGTTGCTGTGGTTAACATCACTTTTGTCGGGAATGCAATCGCAACTGCGTGTGCCTCACACCTTCCTATAGGTGTGCGCAGAGGCAGAATGGAGAGCTTCAGGAGGATTAAAGCAATGACGTGGGATGCCTGATGTAAGGGGCGCCCGATTCCACAGAAGTGATTTCTCCCTTCTGCTTGGAATTCTTTTGTTCCTTCTCTCTCTCCCTCTCTTTTTTTAAAAGCAGGTTGTGGGGCGTCTTTCAGGCCGGTGCTGCGCAAATCCTGTTTGACACCCGAACACCAGTGGCGTGCACGAATGCAATTTTTGAATTAGATTCGTAACAAATCGAATATTTGAAAATCCAAATGTATTCGAATAACAAAAAAAATGAATGTCTGGACATTCGATTCGATTCGATACGAATATGTTTGTGCCCAAATCCAGACACCTGTCAAACTCTGAGGCTGCATCCCCATGCAAGACGTTTGGGCCTGATTGGGCATGCGTGGGACTGGGACCGGGTCCGAGATCAAATCTTGCCCATCTCCATGCCATTCCCAGTAATGCAGGCTGGGTGCTGGTTGGGTGAGGATGCAGCCGTCCCCATGCAAACCGTGCCATTGTCTCTCCTCCCCTCTCTCCTCATTAGAAGTCGGATTGACGTCACCCCACAAATGTGCCATGAATGGGAAATGCTGCATCCCCACACACACACCTTAGTGGCACAGAAGCCAGGACCACACAGAAATTTTTTTAAAAAAATATATTTTAAAATAATTTTAAAAAAACCAAAGCTGCTACAAGGTTTGGCGGCAGTTGAGTGGTTGAGCAGTTTTGCGCACCTCTGCTCCACCCAGGAACCGTGAGAACACCCGGCAAGTTTAAAGGGAGAAAAATCAAGCCATTCTCATGCCTGCCTTGGCGATCGGGGAATGGGGATGGAATATTTGCCATGGAAAAGTGACAAAAATCAAGCCATTATCCGGCTTGCCTTGGCGATCAGGATATTTTTACTCCAAAAAATCTCAGCAGTTGCGATATCCAGTGCACAGGGCAGGAATGGCAAGAACATCCCACCTCCCAATGACGTGAGCGCCAATCTCCTCCCCAAATAGCCTGGGACCGTCCCCATGTGCAGGCTTGGCTTGCAAAGGGATGCGTGCCGGACCCCCAAACCTTGCCCAGACTTGTTTTTTCCAGTACCAAATTTGGTCCTGGTCTAGCACAGGTTTGGGTGATTTGGTCCGCGGGTAGTGGACCAAATAAAAAATGCATGGGGACACCCCTTGCAGAACCCGGTTTCGGTACAGGACCAAATGTGCATGGGGACACACCCTGAGAAAGTTCCAGTTTGGACCGACTGCTGGACTAGACAGGCCATGGATCCAATCCAGTGGGATACTTCTTATGTTCTTAGGATCATAAGGATCTTAGACCTTCACACACCCACACATCTGAAATTAATCTTGGGCACACAGAGGCAAGCAGCGGAAAGGTTCTCCATGGTACAGAGACGTGGCTAGAAGGTTGAGGGGCAAAGGAAGCAAGATGAGGCCCTCATAGGTGGCAGACTGAAACCCAAAACATGTACAGAGTGCCACTGTTGCCAGTTACTGAACCTCAGGTTAGCCCAGAGTTACAAAGAGAAATGGTAATCTAGGGAGGGAAAGACAGGCACACGTGCAGGCTATTGATCAAAAGGGCGAAACCCCTGTTGGCAAGAAAACCCAGGGCAGATGTAGCAATTTTGCTTGGTTCTGTTAGTGGAAAAAGTCCAAGCATTCTTCAAAATCACATACATAAGATACTGTACATAAATGTATATTATCTCTGCCCCGAGGTACGGCCTGCACGTGCTACTGGGTTTTGTATTTTGGGGTGGCCCGGAGGTATCCATCATGAAACCTGGGCGCATCAGCCACTTTAATACAGCCAGGTTAGGGGCCCTTCTCTCTCCAGGCCCCTGGCGAAAAGCCAGACTTGCTAAATAGCAGTTCAACTCCTGGCTACTCTTAAGACAGGATGTGGTTTCCTCTGGAGAAAGGCGTGTGCATTTCCAAGAAAGAATCTGCCATTTTAAGATCCCCTTAATGTGACTCCCTCCCTCCCTCCCTCTCTTCCGTATGGCTGGAGGTGGAGTTTACTGTTAGGGCCCCAGACCGTCAGACCACACAGCGAAAGTTTCCTGATGGTTATAGGGAAGGGGAGAAAGGCATCAGCCGCCCCCTGGGGTGACATCCAGATGTCCAGGCTGCGCTCTGTGCAGCCTTGTCCGTGAGGTCAACCGGGCAAATGGTCGGCTTTTTTGCACATCCTGTCAGCGGCTGCGCCTTGCTTGTCTGGACAGTGGAAGCCACATCGATTTTGGTTTCAAGTCCTCAAGAGCATTATGGTTGCCTTTGCCAACCTGTGATCTTTTTTTGGGGGGGGGGGCAGCCTGGTAAAAACTGGCCCTTTGTTGCTCATGCCAGATATGGTCTTTGCATTGTGGAGGTGGAATCCATGCGTTAGTGCAGGTGACAGGACTCTTGCCATTCCTGAGTGAAACACATTTTTAAAACCCCATATCGAAAGAGAGACCCCCCCCAAAAAAAATCCCTTGCATGTATACCCCACAAGCTAAACTTCTCAACCGTCTACTACAACCCCTTATTTAAATCAAAGGAAATATTGTAAAGGGGCCGCATCCCCGTACCCTTCAGAGAGGGCAAAGGTGGCGTCCATTGTTTTGGAAAGAGGGGCGAAGGGTTGGCGGGACCCCACCAGGAGAACCAGGGCGGCCGCTTTGGCCTCCTCGCCTTGTGTGTGCCCGTGATTCCATCCCTCTTGCTCTCTCTCCTACAGGGGTTCCCCCCCCATCAAAGCTCCCTTCCAGTTCTTATGCTAATGAGGTGCATTAATGCTTAATGACTGTGAACAGGGTTGGTTAATTGCACCTATCTGTGCAGGAGACACGTTGACGTGGAAGAGGGGATGGCCGTGCAAAGCAGCTGCGTGCCCGCCTGGACAGTCTTAATTACACGGAAAACTAATGTCGTCTAAACTGCCAGGACGTGATTAGCCGAATGAGGCAGGTGGCACACCGTGCTGAAAACTCAGGAGCAAAGGGGGTGTCGAGGAGGGGAGGGGAGGGGGCACCAGATTCTCCAGCTCACTGTGGAAGGGGAGGCAGTGGTGAGCCCCCCGCTCATCTCCGCAGCCTCTGTGCCGGGTGGGGACGGGGCTGGGCTGGCGCGGCAGATTAATTTAATTAATTTATTGCAGGGAGTTTGGCAAAGGCATTATCCACCGTCTGGAGCGGAATACAGAGCAGCCCTGCTAATGCCCTGCCGCTAAATCCTTTGTGGGCAGAACCGAGGCACGAGGCGCCCGGCGTTTCCACAGTGATATTTCTGTGGGGCTGCCTGAGCACGGCCAATCGTCTGAGCCACAAAGGACTTTCTCCGCAGCCACACCGATGGCTCCAACCAGGGACCCTCCACACGCCCTCCCCAGCTCTGGGCAAACCCATGGCCACAGCTTGGCCATTCGACATCCATCCGGGCTTTGGCATTTATGGGCAGCGGCGGCGGCGGCGGCACACTGGAGGGAGAGGCCGGACCTCTTGTGTTAGGCAGGAACCAGTTCCGCATATGGGGTCCCTGCTTGCACCACGCAGGCAACCAGGGGATAGCCCACAGGTCTGGGGTTACCTGCTCTCTCCCACCACCTGCCACTCTATTTATTTATTTATATTTATTTTATTTAAGAAATGCATATCCTGCCTTTCACCAAGTGGTCCCAGGACAGGTTACAATAAGAATAAAACATACCAAATAGTAAAAAATAATTAAAAATATAACCCCCTCCCTCTTACCCCCCCCCCTCCCTCCCAGGACAGCACCCAGAGGAAGCAATTTAAACAGGAAAAGCCTGGCGGAAGAGAAACCTTTTAACCAGGCACTAAAAACTATACAGTGTAGGTGCCTGGTGAACCTCAAGACAGAGGCTGTTCCAGGGTCTGGGGGCCACCACCGAAAAGGTCCACCTGAAGGGACTGCAAGAAGGCCCTCTCCTTGAGATCTCAGGTCTCTATGGGAGAAGGCGTTCCTTCAGACGCCCAGGGCCCAAGCTGTTTAGGGCTTTATATGTTGGTGTCAAAACGTTGAATTGGGTTCTGTAATGAATAGGTAACCAGTGCAGATCCTTTAAGACCAGCGTGATGTGGGTCTGGCATGCATAAATAACAGCATACAGTGGCCTGGAGGTATTCGTATGTGTTTGATGCTCCAGGAGAGCAATGTGTTCCCTAAAACAGGAAAGAGATGGAAGCCATCTACCTTCCTTTCCAAGGAACCCGAGGGAGCAAACGTTGTCCTTCCCACAGCTCCATCTTGTCTACACAATAACCCCATGGGGTAGGGAGAGTCAAGGCAGCTAGAATGAGAGCAAAGAACCTGTCCAAGCCCACCCAGTCAAATGGAGATTTAAACCCCGGAGGCCCAGGTCTAAGTCCAGGCCTCCGGCCCCTGCACAGGGCTTCCTCTCTCTGCAACGCAGCTCTCTTTCTATAACTTGTTCTTTAGCAACATCTGGGCTTCAGGGCTCCAGATGGGCCAGCTGCTAACCAAGCCGTCCAGGATTCAGTGGACAAGAGATGGAGAAGCTAGAGCCAGCCACCTGCTTAAAATGACACAAAGCCCAGCTCTGGTCCAGAACAGGCTGCAGAAGAGGTTAGGAGAAGGGAAAATACACTCACATGCTTCCAAGCCAGGCCACTGTCTCTGGCAAGCTGGCTTCCCTTGGCCAGGATCCAAGGCAGCAGGGAGGAGAAGGTAGCTAGATGCTGTCTCCACTGTGCAGGAGACGTTGCTTTCGTTTGGGCAGAAGAACCAAGGCAGGGGATTTGTGGTGCCTGCTGGACAGGGAACAGCTGTGTAAGGCATTGTTGAGCAAGCTGGTACCACAGAAGCCCTGATGGCACATCTTGAAAGCCTAGCGCTCTGCTTGCCAATGTTGTCCAAATGTCTTCTTCCTCCTCACATAAGGACAAGGCAAAGGAACTCCTGGTCGGTCCTTTGTTTTCTTTTTGCGGTTTTTCATCTAAGGCCTTTTCTGCATTTACCCCAACAGTACGCACATTTTCTTCCCTCAGCTGGAAGGAAGAGGGTTCGTAGAGGAAAATGAGATGTTCTTGGAGAAGACTTCAGAGCTTCCATGTTCTGCACCCTCCTTGAAGTGTGGCAGATGCAGCTTCCCCAGGGGCACCTCTGCGCTGCCCCAAACAGCACTATGGGCTGCATTTCACACCTCTGTAGCTTAGCGAAACTAACACGTGCAATCAGCAAAGAAACTGGTCACCCAAGCAGTGCAGACGCAGCCAGGAACAATCAATTACGTATGTATCGATCAGTTGTCAAGGTTAGTAGAAACCAGGCCTGACAACCTGCTTAAAGTGTTTCTGGCAGGAGCCAATCAAACGTGGCTTTGCACCTGCCATGTGATCTTGGGGTGGGATCCCTTAGCGCTCTTACGCTGGGGTCCCAGAACAGGAGGACTAGAGCGACGAAGACCTGTTCTTGCCCATGTAATCCATGTGTGTTTGTACTGCAATTTACATTCAACTTTTTATAAATGATCTGGATGAGGGAGCTGAAGAGATGCTGATCAAATTTGCAGATGACACAAAGCTAGGAGGGGTTGCGATCACTAGGGAGGAGAAGGAGAGGATTTAAGGAGATCTAGATAAGCTTGACCAGTGGGCTGAAACTAACAGGATGATGTTTCATAGGGACAAATACAAAGCCCTACATCTCTGTAAGAAAAAATTCAGAATGGGAGGAATCTGGCTGAGTAGCAGCACAAGTGAAAAGGATCTGGGTGTCCTGGTTGATCACAGGTTGAACGTGAGTCAACAATGTGATGCAGCTGCAAAAAAGGCAAACACCATCCTAGGATGCCTCAAGAAGAAAACAGAGTCTAGATCACGAGAAGTAATTATTTCTCTTTACTCTGCCTTGGTCAGACTTCATCTAGAGTCCTGTGTCCAGTTCTGGGCATTGACAAATTAGAACAAGTCCAAAGGAGGGCTATCAGAATGGTGAGTGTTCTGGAAACCACATCCTATGGGGAACAGTTGAAGGATCTATGAATGTTTAGCCTACAGAAGAGAAGACTAAGAGGAGACATGATCATGGTCTTCAGGTATCTGAAAGGCTGTCAGAGTGCAGAAGGGTCTTCCCTATTCTCACCTACACAGGATGGAAGCCTAGAAACAATGGGATGAAACTTCAAGGGAGTCAGTAGAGAATAGATATTAGAATAAACTTCGTAACATTTGGTATACAAACCGAATTTTACGACACTTGTACATTGACATTCATATTCATACGAATATTTCAGAGTATTTGTGAACCAGGGAAGTGGGAAAGTGGCTGTTCCGGTCACATCTTCAATGGATGTCACTTTGACATGGTTTGAGAGCAGATTCAGAGTGGATTCAGAGCAGATATGTGATGGAATGTGTATCAGATACGTATGTGTTCGTATTGGATATTCATACAAATTCATATGGATACATTGGTATTGAATAGAGTCCTACCACATTCCAATGTGATCTACCCGAAGGAATACAAATTTTCTTACATTCGATTTGATACGAATTTAATACAAAAAAAACCCCATTTGTGCTCATCCCTAATACAGAGTACTCCATGTTAAACTGAATGCCTTTTTACCCCATTCATGAATGTACCTCCATGCTGTAAAGATGCCCTGAGAGCTCTTTACCCCTGTCCTCCTTAAGGGACATTTTCTCGGTTCCCTTGAGACAGACGTGGGGCAGAACATGTGCATCTCCATTCAATGGCAATACCTTCTGGTTGCCCCAGGTTGCCCCATTTTCCACCTGTAGATGTTGGTTGAGGGACAGTGGAGAATGTTGCTCTCCCAAGTGAACCACCCTGACTCCTCAATGCATGAAAACAGCAATAGGAAAAAGAAACATATCTGTGCCCAGCTCATCATTTTGACTACCCCCCCAAAAAAAATCTCCTTGTACTCCCCTCCATCAGTGAGATACTCATGATGTTAAATGTATTAGCCAAACACCAGCTACCAATGGCGGGTGTTAAGAACATTCAGGGTTTAGAGATACCGAGTTGAAAAAACCTTACAGCCTTAAAACATTCCGTACCATCGGTGAAGAACCAGCTCGTCTGGAGAGAGTGAAAATGCAAGGATAGAAGGAAGGCTGTTTATCTGGTGATGCCCGAAGTCCCTTCTCCGCCTTTCATTCTTTCCGAGAAAACTGCAATAACCTTCATTTTCCTTGCATGCTGTTCCCACTGCTCTGACAGGCCCCCAAACCACACAAACGGAGAGGCAGAGGCGAAAGATTTTTCAAATTAAATTAATTCCTTTCCATTCCTATCATTCCCTTGTTTTACTACTCCCCCTCTTTCCCCACAATCGGCTCCCCAGCCTCCCTCTCTTGCTAGCTTCTTTGTCCCCAGCTAATGACTTCTAAGCACTGTGAAATTTCCACCCAGGTTGTCTCCAGTGGAGCGCCTTACATGCCAGCACATAAATTGGCCACGAAGGTACGCAGAGCCCTGCAGAAGGCTTCCCGTCAGATGCTGCGCTCCTAGGTTGCATTTCCCTGTTGTCACTCCTTCTAATGATGCTTTAATGGGCAAAGATTCATTAGGAATCAGGAGAGACAGTTCCTTTCGAGGCTTTTGGAACTGGCTAAGGGATCCTGTTACGTCTCATTATTGGTTCAAGAGGCCGTGGCTGGGGGCTGCGAGGGGGATCCGCACAGGAGCCGCTGCAGTCCTGCTCTGCTCTGCGGTTTGCATCTCCAGCTTAAAAAGGAGTTATTTCTGGAGCATGGGATTTTGGTGCCACATTTATTTGCGTGGGCTGGGCTTTCAGTGCTAATCCTCGATTCCTTCCCCACCACCAAGTACAGCCGTGTGTGACGAGGCTCCTAAGATTTTCCACCAGTAATTTGCAGTCAGAGGAGAGGAGGAAAGGGGCTTCGTCTCTATGCACTGCTGAACTGCCAGATCCGATGGTGGTGGCGTTGGAACCTCTGTAAGGGCCCATCATGGAGTGTCAGGCCCTTGGGGTGTGGAGGGAGGCTTCATGTTTGTGGTGACGGTGGGAGGCACAGGCTTTCCGCACTAAACCAAAAGGCATGGAATGTTCAGGGGAGAGAAGAGGATTCTTTAGTCTTCTCCTGTCGGCTGCAGGCTTTTTGCACAACTCCTGTGGTCTTTAACAAGGCCCTTGGTATTCCCATGGACCCAATTAAACGGGTCCACAAAAAAGCCAGATTAAGGCCCTCTTAATCCAGATCTAGCTCTCTCTTGTGCAGACAGGGCAGGACCAAGGGGGTGGGGCTCCTTGATCCGCATCAACGTACAGATGGGAGCCCCAGGATCCAGATAAAGAGGTTCCTCAATCCAAACCTAAAACGATTGCAGACCCTGCCCACAAGACCTCAGCTGTCCCCACCCATGTGACCTCAACCGGCCCCACCCACACAACCTCACCTGGCCCACCCCTTCCCCACCTTACCTGTGAACACCCAGCCCTGAAGTCCACTAGCCGCGACTGCTTATTTGGGCAAATGAAGTGAGGAGCAGGTGATAGTTGGGTTCTTTCCCTCTGCCACTGCCTTGGAGAGCTGGAGGAGTTCAGAAGACAACCCACGTTGTTTTGAACCCCTTATGTTCATCATTCTGCCTTTCCCACTAGTCACAGGATTTGGGATTCTTGGGGTGGAAGGAGGGAGGCAATGTTATCTGGAACATTTATCTGTCCAGATCCAGTGCAGGGACAAATCTAGAGGGTTTGTTCATGGTCTACTCTAAACCATTTGCTATTTACTTTTTTCTTTCCTTCTGCTGCACTAATCCTCGCCCATCCTTCCCTTATGGCTCACCTTATACTCTGTGACTCACCCTGGAAGAAAAGATGTCCTGAAAACAGAGGATTTACCAGCCACAAGGGCACATCTATGGAATTCCCTTGGCTGTCCAGACACAGCCATAGAGAACCATCAAAAAGACTGCTAGTAGAAACACACACACCCCTTTCAGGAGTCTGTGGCAGCCAGACTGGGGAGCCTGGATTCACCTCTCTGGCAGATTTTGGGGTGGGACATCTGGAAACCACTTTGCAAAAGTTTGGTTCTGGGACTGCAGTTTCTGCCCCCTGCAAAAGAGTCATTTGTTGCTTGTCTACTTGCTTTCTCTCCAGTCCTACCCACTGAGAGGACCTGGGAAGCTTTGCAGACAGGAAGATGTGGCCCTTGGGTTACAGGCCCCTCAGGGCAATACAGATTAATATTAAGCCATTTTGAACCGAGACTGGAAACAGTTTAGCACCCAATGGGAATATGTTAGAGTTAATGAGATCTAGCCTCCAGCCCCAAGATCATTCGTCAGCTGCCTTTTCAAACTCATTGAGCTTTCCAGAGTGTTTTTTAAAAAGCAGCCTGTCTAAATTGCCTAATGCTTCCAATCTAGATGTGACAAATAAATGAATTACTGAGGGAATAAATGATTGAGGCCAAATCTGTTTTCCTCAAGGTTGTGCAGCTGGTATACCTGCTGAAGCCAGCAAAAATCGGTTCCGCCTCTCTTTGCTGATTGTGGGCCCTGCGAGATCCTGGAAGATCCCCAAAGAGGCAGCCTCTCATCTCCAAAGAGCGCGGAGATTTGGCTTTGGGCTTTGGATTATAGCTGAAGAACAGGAGTTATTAGCAGAAAACCCTTTGCAGATTTGCATCGATGGCTGTGTCCACACACGTTTCTGAAGGGAGCTTGATACTCCGGGAAAGATCCTGCTGTCTACATGCAAAGGAAGGCTGTGGCAGATCTCAGGAGAGGCCTGCTGTGGTCTGCATTAGCATGTGGACAGCAGGACCCTATCCGGGGATATATTCTGGAATAAAGACAAGTGCAGAAAGGGCCAGTGCAGATCTGAGATCACGTCCCTCGTGAAAAATAGATTCAGGTGCTTTGGACTGGTATTTCTGACTCCACCATCCTGTGTAGCCAATGTTGTCTGGACTGATGTGCATCAAATTATGGGATATAGCCTTGGCCTGCCAGCTCTATAGTTAAACTTGAAATGTATTTTTTTATTTAGAATACCTCAGAAAGGCATTCACCATGTTAGCTTTAAGAAAGAGTTAGATGGAGGGCAGGTGTATCAATGACAACATAACGGATGCCTAGGTACATCCTGCAGGTTGGAGAGGCAGGCAAGAGGCCTCTAATGGCCGTTTGCAGGGAGTCGAGATGAGGGGAAGGTTGTCCAAAAGTAATAGGTGGGCCACTGTGTGGTTATCTAGAATGGATACCATGTTAGAGAGGCAGGCAGGAGGCCTCTGAAGGTCATCTGCAGGGAGTTGAGAGCAGGTGAAGGTTTTGCCTTTGTTTTCTGCTGCTCAGAAGCAATTGATGGCCCACTGGGTGAGACAGGAGGCTGGACTAGGTGGTCTGTGGCCTGATCCAGCGGGGCTCCTCTCATGTTCTTACACTGTGAATGAACTGACACTCGTATAGAACCTGAAGCCCTTCCAGGATATTCCAGGCTCCGAGTGACTCTGTATTTGCAGTACAGATAGCTGTGAGAAGCAAAGTTCTATTCTTAGATGAAAAGAGAGATATAAACAAAATGTTTTCTCTGTTGATTTAGCAGTTATACCCATGCCTTATGCTGTCTGAAGCTACTATACACGATTAAACACACACACATACACAAACACACACACTTACTTCATCCTCATCACAGACCTGCAAAATAGGATGTGGTTGAAGGAGAGAGAGAGAAAGATACCCAAGATCACCCAAAAAGACGTAAGAATGTGATAGCTGGGCTCAGGTCTTCCTAAAATTGCGGCTACCAAATGGGGTTGGCCAGCAGGATATTGTCTGAGCCGTACCTGCAGGCAGCGGCCATGAAATCTATGCCTCCTCCATTCTGTCTTAGCACAGACAGCATTTGTAAGAGAGAGAGAGAGAGAAGCCCTAAGCTCACCACCTCCACCCGCAAATTGAGCATGAAGGGAAGATCCGATGCTCTGCACCAGGGCACATCCCTCGCTGGCAAGGTTTCCACTAATGTGGGAAGGGTTTTGGGGAACGGGAATCCTCCGAAGAGGCAGCGGCTCCCAGGGGAACGTCGGTTTGGGAGGCTTTTGAAATTGGCTGGCTCAATGAGGCTAGAAACGAGCAGAGAAAGGTTCCATGCCTGGACGCCTGGGGCCATTTAGCTTCAGCACATCACGCTAAGCAGAAAGTGGTCACTTCTGCTGGCGCACTGATGCTCAGGGAACTTTATGGTTCTCACCGCTGCTCTCCCCGCTCTCCTCCCTCCCCCGCATCCTTCCAATCACTTCTCTCTCTTCACCTCCCAGCTGAAAACTCCCTGATGGCCTGTCCTTCTCTGTTTGATGGAGAGCATTTTCTCCGCTGTGCTTGGGGCTTGTCTTAAATGGATTTCTGTCTCCCCTGTCGCTCCTCATGTTGGGCGTTAAAAGAGGCAAGTCCCTCTCACCCTTCTGCTGGGAAAAGGGGAAAGGGCAAAACGTTTTCTTGACTTAGGCCAGATATTTTTAATAATAATAATAATAATTAATAATAATATTGTACAGATGGGCTATAAACAGAGGCACAGTGTAGTGGCGCAAATAATACACTGGAACTTATGCCAGAACTAACATAGTGGGACCATAAACCAGAAAAAGTGGTCGAAAACGAACAAGCCAAACTACTGTGGGACTTCCGACTGATGGAACACTGGAACATAACAGGCCAGACATCACAATCATGGAGAAAGACAAAGTGTTTATCATTGATGTTGCTATTCCGGGCGACAGCAGGATTGATGAAAAACAGAAAAACTTACCAGATATGAAGACCTGAAAACAGAACTGCAGTGACTCTGGCATAAACCCGCAATGGTGGTTCTCGGCACACTGGGGGCAGTGCCGAAAGGTCTTAGTGGGCACTTGAAAAGCACTGGCATCGACAAAGGATCCATCTGCCACCTACAGAAAGCCACTTTGCTGGGATCTGCTCTTATCATTCACTGATACATCACTCAGTCCTAGGCGCTTGGGAAAGGCCCACCTAGTGATATCAATGACCAAAACTTGCATATATATCTTGTTTGCTGTGTGTTACTGTTGTGTTATGTCAATAACAACAACAACAATAGGAGGAAGGAAGGATGTGATGGATTTAAGTTTGTACATGTCTTGGAAGGGCTACAAAACTTCTGTTTCAGAATGAGGCATGTGAGAAAACCTTTCCATGAGAGCCATTTGGTAGAGCGTGTGCCAGTCTTTGAAGCAGGAGAAACCAACTTGCAGCCCTCCGGATGCCCTTGAAACTCCAGCTCCCAGCATTCCTTGCTAGTTCCACCCAAAGTTATGTCCCGGAAGCTGCAAGACGGGACGGGAATCTCTGGAGGGAGCCTGCAAATGGGCCTGTTTGCTCTAAAGTCATAAAGTGTTATCAGAACATGAAGACAAAAACGAGAATGCGGATGCCAAGACGAGGAGGCTTTTGGCTGTTGCACTTATAACTGTGAATTTGCAAAATTCACTGTGTCCTGTGTGAATGGAACTTTCCTTCCGAATCCAAACTTCCCTGAATATTGTGGCAGAGCTCCCTCACAAAAACATGTTTACAGAAAGGCGTATTTTGGAGGAATAGGTGCAGAAGAAGCGTGACTGTTAGCAAAAATAGTATGTATACCCTGTATTTTAAAAAAAGGCATTGTGGTAGAGGAAACTGAGGCAGACGTGTAGATAACTGGTAGAATACAGTCGGACTCCCGTATCCGCTGGGGATATGTTCCAGCTCCTACCATGGCTACCTGAAACCATGGATAACTGCAAACAGGACTTCCGGTTCTGGAGTCATGCAACCCCAGAACTGGAAGTGGTTTTCTGGCCTCTGGAAAGCCTATTTGTCTGGACCAGCCCCCACCCTGCCCACAAAGCCCACCTGAGCTTCAAAGCTGGGCTCTGGGTGCTCCAAGGGCTGTGAGCAAAGATTCTTGGCCTCAAGCCTTGAGGTGGGGGGACATTTCACCAGTGTGCTTTGGTGCACAACCGGAATGGCTCCCCCACTAGACCTGAACATGGGAGGCATGCAAAAGGCATGCCTCCTTTGTCCACGCAAGACCTGCCCGGCCAAAGTAGACCTATTTAAACAGGTCTACTGATAACCACAACTCAGGCCTCGCTGGTTGGGCTACTGGCACACCAGCTGGGGGGGGGGGGCAGGGGACCCCTCCCAAGTCCACACTTGTGTGCAGACCAATTTGACCCTGAAGAGGACTTTGAGGACCTTTACCGACGGCCGGTGCAGAAAGGGACTCCGTTTTATGGACGAGAGGCTGAGATGGTCCAATGCACCAGGGCTCTCCCAAATGGACCAGAGGACACTTGAGAGGTGTGAGCCAACCATCCCACTCTGGGTTTGTCCACAGCAACAGGGAAGCCGCCCGTCCAGCCGTGACACTTCCCAGAACCCTCTGCAACCTGCAGCCGCCAAGGGACGCATGTGCCCTCTGCAGAAGGCGGAGAGGATTCTCCGGGGAGACGCAGAGCCTGAAAGCCTCTTTCTCCATTAGAGCCGGCAGGGCTGTGCGCCGGGAGGCTTTCAAGCGGGAGCTCGCGCAAGGATGCCTCCATCTCTCCGCGGCTGAGAGAGCGGCCAGGTTTTGCCAGCCAGCGGGAAGAGAGAAGGCAACTGTGCAAAGGGCCCAGTGGGCGTGCTGAGCGAGAAAGAGGAAGCTGTCGTGCGGGAGGGAATTCAGTGTTTTAGTCAAATGGGAAATGCATTTAGTGAGCATGGGGGAGTCACAAGGGGGAGAGAGAGTAACAAGCCGGATTGAGGCAAGAGAGCCAGGAAGGAATGGATCCCTTTAGGGTTGTAGGGGCCAGCCAAGCATGGAGAGCGGGTGCCGCTTTTGAAAAGGGCGTCTTTCTCCCTGGCCAGCCTGCCATGACCTGAGTGACTTTCCCCCTGCCTGCCTCCTTCCTTGGAGCCCAACTTTTCCACACGGCTTGTGCTGCACCCCAACTGCCCCCTCCCCCAGAAGGAAAGTCCAACCCCGGCTTGCTGTTTTTCTTCCTCCTCTCCCCTGCCATTGCCTTTCCCTTGCTTCTTTGCTCCCATGCTGTGCCCAGTGCGCACTGTATGCGCCCATAGGGCAGTGGCTGCCCTCTTCCCAGCTTAACCTTCTCCACCGTTTGCCCCGCGCCCATCACGCAGTGGGTAAGAGGTGTGGAGGTATAAAGCCTGTAATTTGGGGAAGTGGGGGGGGGGACAGGCCTTTGTTTTGTTTTTGTTTCCTGGCTTGGAGAGAAGGAAGTGAGGCGGCAGAGAGCAAGCAAGGAGGTTGGGAGAGGTGAACATGGTCTGAGTTGCGCCTGGCTTGCAGAATTCCTGGCAGAGGATATCTTCACATCTGTTAAAAATAAAACAATCCTGCCTTCCTGTTCGTTTTCGCTGCACACACACTTCGCCACAGCTTCTGGGGAGGGAGGAAGGAGGGGACGGTGACGGGGAAGGAAGGCAAACCTGTCTGTGCCTTTCGCTTCGGAGGGAGGGAGGGAGGGAGGGGGCGCTTTCCCTCCAGAGGGGAGAAATCCCTGCTAGCTTTCATCCCATGGGTTTCATTAGGGGCTGCATTACTGCCTTTTTTCATTCACCCATCCGCCCTCGGTTGGAATAAAAGGAATTCTAATAAAGCACTGGGGAAGGTTTTGCCATTCACTCTTTCCATGGAAACTGGAAGGCTGACACAGAGCAACGCAACACAGCCCAGGTCACTGCAGGGAATGCTGGAAAGAGAACAGAGAGATGGTTTTCTGCTGGGGGAAAGGCAGAGAGGAAGGGAAGGGAAACCTTAGGAAAGAATGGAGCCGAGGGAAGGTCCTGTTTTCTCCTTTTTGGTTGGATTCCTTCTAAAAAAACTGGGCCCCTCTAGTAGCGTAGCTGTTACTGGGTAAGATCAGCAGTCCATCCATCCACCCATCCACCCATCCACCCAACCCACCCACCCATCCATCCATCCATCCATCCATCCATCCATCCATCCATCCATCCATCCATCCATCCATCCCATTTATATACCTGCTTCCCAATTTTACAAAAGATCTCAAAACCTTTGTAAAAAGAAATCTTCAAACTTATTCCTCCAGGAAATGCCTGGTGAGGAGATCTGTCTCCAGTAGGCTATAGAGCCTTCCATAAGCCCAGAGCAGAGAGTGCCTATGTTTTTTAAACCCCCTTGTGAAGTTGCCTAAGCTGATGGCCACCATATCATGTGGCAGGCAGTTCCGTAGTTTAATTACAGCCAGGGTAAGGCAGGGACTAGAATAATGGGCTAGAAGCTAGGGGCCTCTGACTTCAAATACCCCCCTCAACTCTGGAGGCTCAGTGGGTGACCTGGGCCAAGGTCACACCTTTACCTGAGACCTTCTTCAGGCCATCTTCAGGCCTGTCTGCTCACACACCTTTTCATTCCTATCTGTTTTATTTGTGGACTTTCCATTCAGGAAGGCCCAAATGGAAGGTGGGAAGTCCACAAATAAAATGGATAAAAATGAAAAGGTGTGAGTGGTCAGACCTGAAGACGGATTGAAAAAGGTTTCAAGTGAAGATGCGACCACAGCCCTGGAGCAAGTCACTGCCTCTCAGCCTTGCTGACTTCAGAGAGTTGTTGTGAGGAGAACGTGGAAAGGAGGAGCCAAGATGGTTCCACCTTGAGCAGTGCACGTCTCCTGCACAGAGATGCGGTGGTGTCATGAGGCGGCGTCCCTCTCCTCCTGTTGGAGGATTCAGTAGTGGTCCATCTCCCAGCCTCCGTAGGGTGGATGAATGTCGCAAAGCATGTCTGGAAGCTACTTTTGATCTCTCCACCCGCTATGGAGGGTGGGCCAAGATATTGTTTCCAGGAGGAGACCTCCAATCACACCTCACCCCACCTCTGCTGCCCTTCAGGTCTCAGCTCTGCAGGACAGGTGGCAGAACCTGTGGTAGGAAATCTCAGGGACCTTGTGGGCACCATGTACCTTGCTAGACGTTTTGCATTACTAGCCTACAGGCAGCCCCTGGGTGGTGTTTGCACAGAGGTTTGGCAAAAAAGTAGCCTGTGCCATCTTATGAAACAGCTGCACCCCACTTGCTGTTCTGTGGCGCAAGGATGCCTTTTTAAATGTACCCGTGTAGGTGGGTAGGAGAAATCCGTCTTTCATCCAACCAGTGGTCTCTTCCAACCAACTCCCCGTTTTTGAGGCACCAGAAGGCTGTGGGCATTTGGATGTCTGTGTTACTATTGGATTTTTGTGTTGTTTTCTTAGTTAAGGAGAAGGGAAGGGAAGGAAGGGCAAACTGGGCAGACCTGTCCTTTGTTTCTTTCTATTCCATCCCTTGTGCCCCTCTGACTCCAAAGGTAAAATCCCATCCTTTGAAAATGGGAAAACAGATGCCCCAGAATCTCATCTGCCAGATGGGCTGAGGACCTCCCATCATCTCCTGGCCGGGAGCGTATCTCTTCCTGGATGGGTGAGACGCTGCTGTTCCAAGATGCGGGGTGCTGCCTCTTGCCCGGAGGAATGCTTCCTGCCCTGTGGCCCCTGCCCTGTTTTCTCCTCGGCGCCCAAGCCCCTTGGAGCAGCGCTGCAGCCAACTAATACAGACCTCATGCTCTGATTTTGCTTTGTGCTGCTGCTGCTGCTCCAGCCATCCAGCCTGCGTGTGGATGCCTTCGAGAGATTATATTTCACCGAAGGAAGCAGAGAATGGGGAAACAGGCTGCCAAAGAGAAAAACCAGCCCTCTCTCTCTCTCTCCTTTCCTCCTCCTTCTCTCCTCCTTCCTTGCCTCTTCATTCTTTTCCTCCTTCCGCCCGCCCTTTCTTCCTCTAGAGAGGAGTTGATTTCATTTTTGGGGGGGGGGGCTCCCTGTGTGTGTGTGTGTCTCCGTGTGTGCGTGTGTGCCCCCTTCCTTTCAGTCAAGAGGGGAGGGGGAAATCTGCAGCTTTCCTTGACCCCCGCGTGATGGCGTTTCCACGCTCCGTGGGTTGCCTCCGATCCTGATTGTTATTCCTGGCACAAACATGCACATATTAAGCACGGATCACACATCACACACACCAGCAACACTGCCACCCACTCAAACACAAAAAAGACAGGGAGGGAGGGAGGGATGGAAGGAAGGAGGGAGGGAGGGAGGGAGGGAGGAGGGAGCTGCCACTGGTCTCTCAATCGCCTTGGACATCCTGATGTCTTTATAGTGCCAAGAGAAAACCCGAAACCACTCCCACGGTAGCCTTTCGCCTTCCGCAGCGGCATCAGCTCTCACCTCTTTTCATTTCCATCAGCGCACTTTTTTCCTTCCGTCTGCTTTTAGCAGCCTGCAGCTAACCAATCAGCCCCACACGCAGGGCGCACGCCTGCCTGCGCACACACAGAGACACAGGCGCGGACCACGTCTAACCCCGGCATTAAATTTACAAACTGGATGCTATAGGGCCATTCCTAATTACCGTCTATCCCCTAGTGGTCCAGGGAAGGACGGCTACTATAAGAGTGCAAAGAGGTTTCTAAGAAAGAGAGAGACAGAGAAGCAGGCAGGCAGCAAGCACTGCGCTCTGCATCCATCTATCTATATTTTTCCGCTCCACATTTTTTCCCCTCCTTTTCTTTTTTCTTTTTTTCCTAAGGATCTAATCTCTGGCTACTGTTGCTGTGGAAGAAGAGACAGGAGGAGGAAGACGCCTGCAAGGCAGAAAGAAGAGAAGACGGGAGAGGAGGAAAGCCCGCAGGTATTGTGGCCAAAAAGGTGTTCCAATGTTGGGGCAAAATGCTCTCCCTCGTTATCTTCTCGTGGCTCCAATTCCCACCCAGTTTCCCTCCCTCCGGGTTTTATGTTTCAAGTTATGCCATTTGCACAAGGGTGTGTATTTGGGGTTGGGGTGGGGTGGGGTGGGGTGGGGGCGTCTAGGACAGCAGGGTCCAGCTTTGGTAGAGTCGGTGCGTCTGCATGACTCCTGTGCCCCCCTCCCAACGCCATCGCCTCTACCACCGTCGCCACCTTCTCAATTTTCCAAGCTGGATTGTCCAAAAGGGTTTAAAGGTGTCTGAATTCTGGTGCAAACTCCCAAGCCGGCTGCATTTCGTTCATTAATCCATCCTTTCATCCCTTCTTTCTATCTGGTTGGAGAAGTGAACGCGTGAAACCGAAGTTTGGATCCGGGGATGCTTTGTAGAGAGCAGTGATGTGTTTTATGGTGATTTTTTTTTTTTTAAAAAAGGAGTCTTTTTGATGTGTACGAGCGTGGAATTTCTAGACTGTGATTATGATAAAGATGCCTCACACGGATGAAAGGTTGTTTTGGAAGGTGGCTCGATCAACCTATAAAAAGTTGGAGGACAGAGTCCAGCCATCCCATAATCTCTTGCCAGTGTCTTCATACGCAGCACTGATAAATGTCTTTTCTTCTCATTGGTTGGTGTGGAAAGAGATTCTTTCCTCCAGCTATTCAGACCAGGACGGTGAGCTAGTGTTCCTCCTATACAGCTGTGATGGTTGCTTTGGAGATCCCCTTTGGGAAATTCTTGTTCTGATTTTTCAGGAGTCGTTCTCGGTTTCTCGCTTTTTCCCATGCTAAATGTATTCCTCCCTCCTGACCCAAACCACCCGTGGGCATCGCCTTCCTCTTCCCTCCCCACTTTAAAATAAATTGGCTCTCTAAACCCTTCCAAATACGGCTCCACCTGGGGAAAAAAGCATGTCTGCTTCCTTCTCGGCTGCTCCTTTTAAGGCTGCTGTTGATGTAAATCATGAAAGGGAAGAAGGCAAGAGGTATGCAGGATGACGGCTATGGCGAAACAAGACCAGGGTCTTCAAGCGGCCCCAGCCACTTAGATTTTCGCAGCCGCTGCCCCTCTCTGCTACACAGCAAATCACAACCTGGTCTTTCCCTCGGTGTGTGTGTGTCTGTCTGTCTGTCTGTCTGTGTGCGCGCGCGCATGGCCGCGACTGATGCAAATCACGCTGTTGTGATCCCCAAAAGTGTTTGACTCCAGACTGCAATACCATTAAACCCAACAAAGCAAAGCGGCGGAATCGTAGCTGATACGTTTGGCATGTCCGTGCATGGCTGGGCGCAACGACGCAATTTGAATCCATAATGCTCCTATAGATTTTCCTTTTCCGCCTGTTTTCCCCCCTCTTCTTTTAAGCCACAAAAGGGCAGGGAAATGCAGAATTGACAGGTTGGTGACGGGAAGGTGTGTGATGGAAAGGTGGGACATCATTGTCTTCCCCCCTCTTCTCCCCCCCCAAAAAAAAATCAAGTGTGAAGGCTGTTTGTGTGACAAAGGAAAGGAAGGAACACATTGCAGAAGGTGGCAGGTGAAAGGTGGGCAGGCTGCCGTTCGGAGACCAGATGTGTGCTGGCGAAAGGAGGGGGACTCATTGCCCCCACGTTGCCGAGCTTCAGATTATGTGCCATAATTTTTCAGAAGTCTGTGATTTATTTTCGCCCTTTCTCTTCCATTGGCTTATTTTTTAGACCCACGAGGCATGAGGAGAAGGTGGCCACGCATTCTTAAAACATGCCCACGCCATTTGTTGTTGCTGGTTTAATGAAACTGTGAATAGATTGGAGCAGAGAGCAGCTACAGTGTCTCCTCCTCGCCTGCTCCTGAAACGTGAAAAAGGCTTTTTGGGGTCCGACTGTGAGTGTTGCCAGGAGAACCCTTAGTGTGGCGCAAGCATGCGGAGCTGTAGAGCTCACAGGAAGTTGGGAACTGTTGTTTAGCCCTTCGTCTACCTCGCAAGGTTGTTGTGAGGGGAAATGTAGTCGTGGGTATCCACACGGAGTGTGTGGCACTCTATGGGAGAAGAAGACTACAGCTTGAAGCGAGATGGTTGGAAATAAGAAAATGTGCTCGCTGTCTTTTAAAATCAGGTCGCTATTGCATGGCGTTGCTCAAAAATGCCCAAGATGAGGCATGTTTTGAACTATAGATTGTAGTTTGTGGATGCACAATAATCTTGTCAAGGTATTTTGGCTTTCTACTGACGTGCACTGGGCCAACCTTTGAATAAGGCATCTGGAATAGACCATGGGCTTTCTGACAAAGGTACAAGAATCCATGCAAGGCAGGGGGTCAAATAGCTGAAAAGGAGGTATGAGACCAGTGCTCAAAGGTCCGTGCCACCACAATGCCAACTTGCTGACCCTGGGCCAGATGCGATCTTTTGGACTCACCTACCTCCTAGGGCTGTTGTAGGGGTAAAAACGGGGATGGAGGGATTGCATCATGAAAGAGAGGAAGGCAAGAAACTAATACAGTTAAATATAGATGTGCATGCAATCTCTTCTTCCGGTTTGGTTCAATTTGAGACAAAAGGGTAGGTTCAATGGGTTCATTCGAACGCGTCTCAGTTCAGTTCAGCTTTTGAATTTTGAAGTCTGAACAGGCGGGGTTTTTGGTTTGAACTTGGATCTCTTGAACTTGATTTGAATCAATATGAGCCCAAACCAGTTCAGCACATCTCTAGTTAAATTGGATTGCCAAGGTGGGCAGCAAAGGCAGCCAGTTTGATCTAGTGGTTAAGGAGCTGGACTCTTATCTGGGAATACCGGGTTCGATTCCACCCTCCACCATGAAGCCAGCTGGGCGACCTTGGGCTAGTCACAGCTCTCTTCTGAGCTCTCACAGCCCCACCCACCTCACAGGGAGTTCTGTTGTGGGGAGAAGAATAGAAAAGCTTTGTTAGCTGCTTTGAGTCCCCTTAAATGGGTGAGAAAAGTGGGGTAGAAAAGCCAACTCTTCTTCTTTTTCTTCTTAGCGAAGGGGAACTCGTGGGAAAAAGAAAAAAACATCCAGCAAGCTTCCATACTTAAGATATTTTGGGAAGAGCTTTTTTTTTAAAGTTAATTTGTTACTGCAGGATTGTACTTTCTAAACTTCCTGTCCTCAAGGTATATAATTGATGGTAAAGCCTTTATGAATGATAAAATAGATTTATAACCTACTTTCTTGATCTGGGGAAGCGAATAAATCTCTCCAAGAGGGGGGAAACATCAGGGAAACTACCCATAGCCTTCCTGGGCTAGCTATACTCTGCCCTTCAAGGCAGGGCTGGTTTAGCTACTATTTCCACCAGCCCCAGTTATGACCAGTGGTGGGGGAGGGGAGCTCGAATTCAGCAAAAACCTATTGTTGGGATATGCATGAATGTTTTTTTCATATCGAATGCAATAAAATTTGTATGTGTTGGAACAGATCCCCTTCAAATGTGGTAGGATTCAAATTTCATACGAATGTTCGATACAAACCTGATTCGAACCCCAGCTACAAGTTGCCTACAAATCCCCTTACGTATCCACTCTGAATGTGTGAAATCTCATCTCAATCCACTTTTAATCAGCTCTGAATCTGCTTTGAATCCACTCCGGATCCATTGCAGATGTGACTGAGGCAGCCACTTTCTGACCTCCCCAGGTTCACAAATGAAACGAAGCTTCGTATGAATGTATACAAATATTCAATCTGTATCTGAATGTCAGTCTTTGAATGTAGCAACATTCAGTTCTAATTTGAATGGCCCAATTCGTACGAATATTGAACATGATGAATTTTCCTGCACATGCCTAGCCTGGAGGAGACAACACTGGTTTTGGCTTGGACCAAAATGGCGTCTGTGTCCCGTACTTTCCGAAACCCATCCTCAAGCCAACCATTCGATTGGGCCTACCTCACAGTGTTGTTGTAAAGCGACAGTAAGGAGAGGAGCCATATCTGCTCTCTTGAGCTCCTTGGAGGGATGGTGGTGATGGGGAAAACAAATATATATATTTAAAAGTTAAAAGTAAAGATGCCCACAAGCTGAGGTGGAGTCCTAGCAACGCCATGTGGTTCACTGGGCACAGATACAGTTGGGATGCCTCTAGGTCAAAAGACCTCTAGGAATGCCTGGGACATAAAGAAGCAAGCTGAACCTATAGAAAGCTCTGGGAGACTGGGGGCTGAAGTAATCCAGCGTGGGTCACTGCATACCCCAACGAACAGGGCATTGCGCTTTTGACGTGAACTGTAGCTGCCCCCAGACAGTTTGGTCTAGTGGTTAGGGAGCTGGACTCTTACCTGGGAACACTGGGTTCAATGACCCAGTGACCTTGGGGGAGTCCCAGCTCTCTTCTGAACTCTCACAGCCCCACCTACCTCACAGGGCGCTCTGTTGTGGGGAGAAGAACAGAAGGCTTGTCAGCCGCTTTGAGTCCCCTTAAATGGGTGACAAAAGCCGGGTAGAAAAGCCAACTCTTCTTCTTCTTCTTCTTCTGAGCCTATGGTGTGTGTCCATCTCTCTCTCTCTCTCTCACGCGCGCCCCCAACCCTGTAATGAAACTGGGTTCCTACTTGACTCTGATCGTCTGCTGTATCAGCCGTTGCTTCACTAGCAGGGGAGGGTCTTTGCTTTTACGTCCATGGGGTCCTTTGCTGTTGTTTTATTGGGAAACCAAGTCCAGATGGGTAGACAGAGTACTGCTGGGGCGGGGGGGGGGAGGCAGAGGGGAGGTGGCGGAGATTCAATTTAAATCGGGCTTCCTGCATCCCCCAAACAGCTCTTTGTGATGGAAGTCAAAATAAGACCAAATCTCAGCAGATCTGACTCTTGCATTAAAGATGGAACGGTTTTCCTTCCCGTCCCCTCCGCCCTTGCCTCCTTTTCTTCTTGTGAAAGGAGAAGAATTGCAAGTTCTTTGCAGAGAGGATGGGAAGGGAGGGACCTTTTTTTTTCTGTCGTTGTTATAACGAGTGCCCTAATTGGAGAATTTAACCCTCATGGGATCTGTACTTTCACTCCTTTGTTGGTGTCAGGCCTTCAGGCTCTGGCTTTGACTGTGTGCATGGGAGGCAGAGATGAGAAAACGTAAATGCAAGTGAGTTTGGAAAGCACCTCCCCCCCCTTTGGCCATCTCAAATGCGCTGCCAGATGATACAGCAGCTCTCAGCAAGCCTCATTATTAAGCCAGTGGAGATGCTATCGTGGGCCGCGGTCCTTTCTACTGATTTAGATGGACGTCCAGGATTTCTTCCTCAATATTTAGTTTGGCACGGTTCTTTTTTTTTTTGGGGGGGGGGGAGGATGTCTGCATGGAAACGTGATGCAGGTTGCTCCTCCAGGTTGTTTTGCCTCAGACACCTTCTGCGCTCAGCTGCTGGTGAACACGCACGTTTTGGATTTATCAAGAACGTTACCGTGAATTTATCAAGGGCTTAAGATGAGTCCTGTTGGCCCAGACAGAAAGATTTGCCTTCTCTTCAAACTGCAGTTGTTAGAGCCTGTAGATCAATGTCTGCTTCCTAAAGTTATGGTAGACGTAGATGCTTTGGAAGGATGAAAACCACGCAGAGGAATGGAGCTAGATTCTGTTTGCGAATTTCCTAGAAACACCTGGCTACCACTGACAGCCACACGATACTAAGACAGCGGGACCTAGCAAGGCAACCTTGATTACTTATGTTCCACAGCTGGATCTCTTGAGCGCTTCTGGACTCCCACTGCCTTCACCTGCACCGCCATTTTGGACTCTGACAACCATCAGCCCCAACCTCCACAGCCACCCATTTTAGACTTCCGTCAGCCCCATGGGTGCAGCCATTTTGAACTTCCAAAAGCCATTATACCTAGCCTCCACAGCTATTTTGGGCTACATTTTCCATTAGCCTATACTGCCTTGGTTTGATGGAGGCTGAGATCCAAAACATCTGGGAAGCACCAAATACGTGGAGGCCACTGAAGCCATGTTACCTGAACTTCTTCTCCAACAGCAGCTGGATTCCCCCCCACCCTTGATTCAGAGAATAACCTCTCCTTTGCCGGTATGAATTCCCCAAGAGGACAGATAGGAAGAGCTTTCCAGATGCCGCTTGACTTATCTGCCATCAAGAACTGTTGTCCAAGCTGGCTGGAGAACTGATGGGAATTGACACATCCAGAATCTGGCAGGCAGTGGGAGGCCTCATTCTTCTGCCCACAAAAGCTAGTATCCTACAATTTTACAATTCTCCTGCAGACCAATACAGACGCGAATGGAGGTCACTAGCTGCCTGAATGCCAAAGACGAGTGCAAGAGCAAAGAGAGGTTCTAGAAATAGCCCCCTGCTTAAAAAACACAAATATCACAGGGAGTCGACAACAAATTCACCCATAGGGGGCTTTAAGGGAGATCTGAAAGACCAGCTGAGGGACCCCAAGGCCAGTACTAAGACAAAACAGCTAAGGATGCAAATACAATATTCAGTCTGTGTTCATAGAAATACAGAATCGAGATTAGCACAAACTTTGTGTGTGTCTTTGGTTTGAATTGAAAAAGCAAAATAATGTTGGTGCAGACGGTTCAAATGGAACCATTTATGTTCAGTCAGAAGAAGGTGGAGGAGGAAGGTTGGCTTTTCTACCCCGCTCTTCTCCCCCATTTGAAAGGACTAAAAGTTGTGAGTTTGTTATTTTGGAATTGTCGAGGTTATGGTAGAATGTATGGTTTTAACTTGTACAGGGAAATGTATGTTAAGTGTGAAGTTTCTAAATATTTGTACCATTGATGTTGAGTGTATTTTTAAACCTTAAATTAATAAAAGGAAAAAGAAAAAGCTTCTGTTCTCCCCACAACAGATCACCCTGTGAGGTAGATGGGGCTGTGAGAGCTCAGAAGAGAGCTGTGACTAGCCCAATGTCACCCAGCAGGCTTCATGGAGGAAGAAGAAGAGTTGGCTTTTCTACCCCACTTTTCTCACCCATTAAGGGGACTCAAAGTGGCTGACAAAGCTTCTGTTCTTCTCCCCACAACAGATCACCCTGTGAGGTAGGTGGGGCTGTGAGAGCGCAGAAGAAAGCTGTGACTAGCCCAAGGTCACCCAGCTGGCTTTGACCCCACCTCCTCAAGCCAGGGTTGAGTTCCTGGAACTGGGCTTCAAAATTGTTACCTAATGGGATCCTATTTTGAGTGGACAAAAGGGACGACAGGCATGCCGTAAATGACATGGCTTGTACCTGGGGACACATCAGCAGCCTACATGGTCCTTAGGCCTTCGGTTCCTCTGCCAGGAACACTATGCATTGGAAAGGCACACAGTGGTGTAGCACACTGAGAGTACATCAAAACCTCGGCCAGACTGATGTGCTCCAGATGTTCTGGACAATTTGTCCCGTCAACCTAGAACGCTACGGCTGGACTGGCCAGAGCTGATGGGACACAGAGTCCAAAACGGTTGAGTTGGCTGAGGAAGATGGGAGCTGGTGTCCAAAAGACCATGCTGGCATGGCGCTGATGGGAGTTACCACTGAAGCCATCTGGAGGGCACCAGCTTCGTGTCTTCCATTAACAACACCACAGAAAAATCGCCAATTCCGGCAGAGGCCACTGCGGAATGTGTAATGTTATGTAGCCTGTTCTTCTGCATGCAGAAGGTTCCAGGTTCGGTCTCTGGCTCCTTCAGGTCGAGCCATAAATTATACCCCTGCTGGAGGTGCTAATCTAGAAGGGCTGTGGGCCTGACTGTGTCTAAACCAGCAGCTTTCTTTCCCCTACCTCCTTCCTCCATTCCTCTTGAAGCATGAGAACTGGACCCTTGCTCTGCATGGAGGGGACAAGGCTTTTTCTCTGGCAAAACCCCGCTTTGCACATCTATGATTCTCGTTTTGACCCCCAACCAGTAAGCACTGGGCTGAGGCGGATCCCATTGCCTGAAACCAGAGCCACAAGGATTCTCTTGCAGTGGGCAGCTATACTCCAGGGTTTCAGCAGAGTCTGCTACCCTTACCTGGGGGAGGACGGGGAGATAGCAGAGCACGGGACCTCAGGCATGCGCCCTGATGCGCCTGGGATGCCCCTCCGGCCCCTCCTCCTTCCCCATGAGTGATGGCCTTGCTTCCCTCTCTCCCAAGGCGGGGCGAGCGTGGTGGGGAGGGGACAACCCTTCAATTCCCCCTGCAAATGATCATCATTAAAATCCTCAGGCCTGTGCGATTTATTTTGCTTTCTGTCTGGCTTAGTCTCTTCCAGCAGCAAGCGGCGCGAGGGGAGGGGAGGGGAGGGCTGGCGGAGGCAGAGACACGCTGCTGCACACCAAAGGGAAATGAGGGAGGGGAATGGCGAGGAAGAGGGAGCATTTTTTTGCGGTAGGCAATCCATCAATCCTTGGCTGTCAGCTGAGAGGAGTTTGCTCTCCCTCTCTCTTTCCCCCCCCCCTCTGCGTCAGGCAGCTCTTCGATTCAGAAAGTAACTCCTCTTGCTGAGCCCCTCGGAGAAAGAGGTCAAGGGAAACGTCCTGCTGCCTCCATGCATCCTTGGGCCTCCTGCAGGGCGACTTTCCAAAGCGCCACTGGGCTCCAGAGTCGAGCCAGGGTCAACGGGAAATGCCAGCCAGTGGGGGGAGCGTGGTAGGCGTGTGCACAAATATTCGTGACATTCGCACATGAATTGAATCGAATGTTATGACATTTGCACAGTAACATCTCTACGAGTACAAATGTTTTGGAACCTTCATATGAATAGTTCGGACATTTGTAAAACTGGACGTATGCATCGGATATGTGCATGAACAGATATGTATCCAATGCAAACGGATAAATATCCAATACGAATAGATACGTATCCAATAGAAACGGATATGTATCCATTAGGAACGGATACGTATCCAATACTAACGGTTATGTATCCAATACGAACAGATATGTATCCAATATGAATGCTTATCCAATACGAATGAATATGTATCCAATATCCAGATATGTATCCATTCATATTGGATATTTGTACAAATTCATATGAAAACATTCGTATCGAATAGAATCGTACCACATTCAAAGGGGATCTATTTGAATGACTACGAATTTTGTAACATTCGATTCATTACACATCTAATGCCCCAAAACCCATTCATGCACATCCCTAGAGTAGGGTCTCTCTTTGTGCGTTTGTGTGTCTGTTACTTTACAACGCTCTTCCCCTCCTAAGTGGCCCCAGAAGAACCATGCATGGCTATTTTATCCAGGCTGATTGGAATTGTCCGTGGCTACTGTTGTTGTTCTGTGGTCCCCCCGCCTTTTCAAACAAGGCCAGCTCCCTTCCCTCACACACACACACACACACACAGAGACAGACAGACACACACTCCCTAGCGGTAGACACCCAGATGTACAAAATCCGCACAGGCCAAGCCAGCCCACAGGATGGAACGGAGGTGCCCTTTGCAGTTCACACTTGTCTGCCTTTCACCAACGACATGTAAAAATGCTCAGCCACGTCAGGGGAGGCGGAGAGCGAGGAAGCCGTACGTCAGGCTGCTCGAGGCGCGGGCACCTGCGTATTGAGTGCTCCTGGAAGCCAGAAAAGGACAAGCTGCTGAGGAAAGCCAACTGATGCACTGGACATTTGAATGGAAAGATGCAAAACAGTTGGAAGATTCCATCAGGAGCTGCACAGGGCCTTAAGGGCTTCTCCTCCTCTTTCACCTTGCAGCCATTGGGTGTGCAGACTGCCATCTGCTCCCGTGTCCTGTGCCTCTGAAAACAGTCCCAGCCAGACTATTCCCCAGCCAGGAACGAGGGGTCGTGAGAACAGCACGCTGTCCCTGCCAGACTCCGAAGGGCTGCCTGGCTCCTCAGAGGCATGGAACCTTTGCTCCACAACCTCTGAAGTTTCTCCTCGGCCTTGTTAACCAACGCATAGAAGTGGCCACAGAACCTGGCCATTTTTCTGTGCTTTCCTTAATGGGGCTGGGCAGACGGCAGCAACCGTGTGGCTGTGATTAGACGCAGCACAAGGAAGAAGAAAGAAACACCTCTGAGGCGGCTTGGAGGGGCTTCAGGGTGGGATTGTTTGTTTGTTTGTTTGTTTACCTATATTTTTATCCCGCCCTATACCTGGAGGTCTCCGGGTGGGTAACAACATCTAAAATCAAACATCATTAAAATAATAACATCTGCCAGGGGAAGAGAAAAGTGCAACCCCAGTTAACCGAGGGCCAAGGCAAAGAGCATAAACATGTCCAATGAAGGTGATAGATGTACCTCAAGGGGGAGACTATTCCACAGCCTAGGAGCCATCACTGAGAAGGCCCTCTCCTGGGTGCCCACCCCGTTTGCTGCTGAGGGTGGTGGGACAACCGAAAGGGCCTCCCCTCCAGATCTTAGGGCATGGGCAGATTGATATGGGAGAAGGCATTCCTTCAGATATTTGGGGCCCAAGTCATTTAGGGCCTTATAAGTCAAAGTTTGCACACCAGCCTGCTCCTCCCCTCTCTTATGGACCTTCTATGCTAGAAAAGTGCTTTAGAAGAGACTTGGGGACCCAAAGGCCACATGCTGCCTCTGGGGCACCTCTTTTATTATGTCTGAAGACACTGTAAGTCACCCCTGCTGTTGCTTTCTACCCACATGGCCCTCAGAGGTTTTTTTCAGGCAGTGCAGGAAGGATGCCTCCAAGGGCCCTTTGCTGCCCACAGAGATGGGCAGCAGGACATCGAGGGTACATGTGTGTGGCTGTTGTGCCCCTCGGGCCCCTCAGTGGGTGCCACTGTCTCTCTGCGTGGATGAAGTCTAACACTGTTGGAATGGGTCTTTCTCCCTGCAGTGCCAATGGCTGACTGGGCCTCCCCTCCCTATTCACATTGACCCCCTCCTACAGGGCCATTTACTTGATAACCATCTAGAATGTCTGGGGTCTAAAATAACCCCGTGATAGGAGAAGCTCTTGTTTAACACCCTGATTGGTCGACGTCTCCCGCATGAGGTGGATAAAGTGCTTTTTGGAAACTTGGGGTGCTTTGTATGGCAGTTGGGAGAAGGAGAAGGTGGAGATTATTCAGGTGAAAAGAATCAGGCGCGACTGACAGAAGGAGGCCCTGATGTGCGTCTGTCTGAAGTATTCCCCAGTATCCAAACATGACTGACAAATCCTCTGCTTCTAACAGGAGGCCCTCGCTCCGCCATTTGCCAAAGCGTCTTACCTGACGTGCCAACGGAATGCAAATGCTTCTTCCGACAAAGTAGCAAAAGAGGTCTAAAAGCGCCCCGGGAGGGAGGAGGGAGAGGGTTTTCAAGCCCCATAATTTCACCTTTGGGAATGCAGAATAGCAACCGTGTTTGCCGAGAATCGGGAAGGCTGGGTTTCCGCCTACCGGTTACCAGGCTGGAGATGTCTTTTGTGAAGTGCTGTAGCTTTAAAGCATTTGAAAAAGAAGGGGGGAAGTTCCAAACCAAAGTCAGCCTCATCCCACAGCCTGGTTCTCGCCGGATTAGAAAACACGCACTTGCTTTTGTGCCAGCAGCCCAGCTGTCCGTCTCTTAGCCTGCTTGCTCCCTTGGCTTCTGGGATCTGAAACTGGAGAGAAGGTGACCGGCAGCAGCAGAGGGGGTTCTCGAAGGAACGGGCCAGATGGCACGGAGACAGGTCCCTCTTTCGCAACTCCAGCGTGGGTCAAAGGGAAAATCCCCCTGGTTTGATAAAGATAAGAAGACAAAGACTCCCTCCGGTCAGGCTCAGCACGTGATAGCTGTGTGGATTTGTGCACGAATATTCAAAAATTCAAAAATCCGATTCGAATTCGATGAATATCGACATCCGAATTCGAACTGGATTTAACGTATTCAAATTTCAACATTCGGACGGATTTTGGAATTCCTGGAAATCCGATACGGATATTTGAACAATTTGAATGTATGGATTCGTATCTATCGCATTCAAATATACACAAAAAATATGCATACTTGCACTTATTGTACATAATGAAAACAGGATGCAAACAGAATGCCCACAAATTCATAAAACCGATATGAATGTTGTCAACATTTGTATTTTCGTATAAAGATCAGATTTTCAGATTCATATAATCCGGATTCGAATCTTAAGATTAAAATCGAATTGAATTTTTGGAGAGGCCTTTGCCGTCGCCTCCTTCCAGGGGTCTCGACCTGGGGACGCCTGTGGGCAGAACACCTGCCCTGCCCCTGAGTTTGCCCTCCCACGCAGGTATAAGACACCTTCCGCTTACACTGGACTCCCAGTGACTGTACTGGACACTTGCAGGCAGTTGCCTTGGCAAGAAGACAGACGGTTCGCTGCTGCCTTCTTCTGGGGAGACATCGGGGCTTGAAGCTGGGATCGTCAGCATGCAAAGCACATGCGAGGCGCATGCGCTGCCAGAGTAAAACTCACAAAGCAAATCATGGGGCGCTTGTAGTCTTCTAGGGATCAGCAGCCGAACATCTGCTCAGTGCCGTGTGAGCATGAACAGTGGTGATGAGGTCAGAAGCCAGGCAAGGGCTCCTCCATGAACCTAGGCTGGGTCCTTGAGGGGAGAGGAGGGGCTCAGACAGAAAAGGAAGGACCCCATAAGTCCAAGGTGGCGTAGAATGATTTTTTCTCAATGGAGATGGCAGCACGTGGCCCTGGTGAGCCAGTTTGTGGTTAGGGAGCCAGACTCTTGTCTGGAGGTCTGATTCCGCATTCTTCCACAAAGACGGTTGGGTGACCTTGGGCGAGTCACAGCTCTTTCAGAGCTCTCACGCTCCCACTTACCTCATAGGGTGTCTGTTATGGGGAGAAGAACAGAAAGTTTGTCAGCTGCTTTGAGTCTCCATCGGTGGGTGAGAAAAGTGGGGTATGAAAGCCAACTCTTCCTCTTCCTCCTCCTCCTCCTCCTCCATGGAGCCAGCTGGGTGGCCTTAGCCGAGTCACAGCTCTTTCTGAGCTCTCATAGCCCCACCTGCCACATAGGGTGCCTGTTTTGGGGAGAACAGAAAGCTGCTTTGAGTCCCCTTAAATGCATGAAAACGAACTCTTCTTCCTCCACAAAGGCAGCTGGGTGACCTTGGGGTAGTCACAGCTGTCTTTCTGAGCTCTCCCAGCGCCAGCTACCTCACAGGGTGCATGTTGTGGGGAGAAGAACAGAAGGTTTGTCAGCTAGTTTGGGTCCCCTTAAATGGGTGAGAAAAGCAGGGTAGAGACGCCAACTGCTGCTGCTGCTGCTCTTCTTCTCATCCAATCCCTAATCAGCCTTTGCAGCCTAGAATGGTCATGGGAGGGGAAGGGGAGACTGGCTCATGACCGATTCCACCTGCAAAGCAGCCATGAGACTCACCTGAGCTGCCTCGGTCTCAGTACAGCCATCATTTTCTGGAGGGAGAAATGATGCAAGACGGTGGGGAAGGAGAGAGTGCAGGCAGTCAACATCTGTATGTCAGGAGGGCCCTGGGTCATCTTATGGGTGGCTTTGAAGTTCACACAAGCGACCCTCCCAATGGTGCTCCCAGACTGCCTTTCCCATATCAGAAGTCGGCCCAGCAGTGGAGCAGGATAACGAGCTCTCTCAGTGTGCTTCCTCATGAGGAGAGACTCATCTGATGGTGGGAGCACATAGCGTTCCCTCCCCCACTGGTCCCTGGGCAAAAAGTCCCCCACCCAGGGGAAGAGTGAGATCAGGGCGATGGCGCGCAGCATGCGCAGTATTCTCGGTGAGAATGCCACACAGATTCCGCAGCCTTATCCCAATCTCGGATGAGAGAGTGGCGACGGAGAGAAGACGACGTAATTTCTTCCATGCTCTTTCCTCCAAATCTCCCTACATGTGTGCAGCATGCAGAGAGCTTCAGCAATTCCTCCTGGGCATGGCTAGGAGCTGCCATTAGATCTAGAAGCCCCCTCCGAGGCCAGATAGGGGTCAGGGAGGGTTCATACCCCATTTCCTCCAGGAGAGTGGACCTTGCCCCTCGGTGGCGGCAGCCAAGTAAGCCTTGCGGGGCCATTTGCGACACCCGGAGCGATCAGAGGGGGAGACGGTGCGCTGGCGTCATTTTCCAAAGAGGGCTGGCAAACCTCTGCAGCAACAATCAGCAGAGAGAAACAGTGGGAGAGCGAGTTCCCAGTTCCCTTCAGCCCTCCCCCTTTGCCTCTTGGCTTCCCTTCCCTTCCCTTCCCTTCACACACACACACACACACACACACACACACACACACACACACACACACACACACACACACCCTTTTTCCAGCGGTCCATATTCAGCGCTAAGACCAGGCATCATTAGCTGGAAGCCAACAGATGAGTGGCTTGCTTAAAAGGATTGTCTGATTCTCCTATTGATCTACTTGATTTAGAAGGTGGAGTGGGTCAGGGGGTCATAAATTATCATTTAGAGGCAGGGAGTGGGGAGGGAGAAAGAGGCAGACAAAAGCCGTTGCTTGCAGTTTCCTTTCAAGCCTGGGGGAATCTGTCTGGAGTGGCCTTGGGCAGGGGAGGGGGGGGGCGGTGCGGGATGCAGCAGCTTGGCTTGATCTAAACCGCATCCTCAAAGGTCCAAGGGATCCAGGTAAAGAGAGAGCTTTGCCCGGTGCACCTAAGGGGAAACCAGATCAAACCACCGCTATTCTTCTTTTATTTTATTCTTCATCAAAGTACTTATCTGCGCTTTTATTTCTAGTTCTCGCGAGGAGAGCAGCAGAGCAGGCGGCTGCATTTTGAGCATCGCCCATGCAATGGGGAGGAAGGCCCTCACCCTCGCCCGGCCCCATAGAGCGCCTCTTTGCTTGCCAAAGGTCCTCTGAGCCTGGGCGACAGCAGACCCGACATCTTGGAGAGTGAGGGCGCTCTCCTGGGCTCCGAGGGGCACGCTGCTGGCCTCATCTCTCCAAATGCAGAGCCGATGTGGTGGGTGGTCCGTCTTAGGGCTTGGCTCGCTGTTTATTTGTTTAAATTTATTTCCATTCCTTTCCCACCTAATATCAAAGGTCTCGTGATGACTCACAATAAAATCAGTCAAAACGACAGATATAATATGGGCCTTTTCCCACTAAGGTTTGGAACCCTTCTAAGACCCCTTTAGGAACCTGATTAGTACTTGATTGGTACCAATTGGGAAAGCCCTGTCCTCATCTGGACCCCAATGAAGGCCCCATCTGCAAGGCCCTGTCCCCACGGGGGCAGGGGAAATCCAGATTTAACAAATTCTTCAGACCCTTAGATCTGGATTTCATGTGGACCTGATTAAGGTGTCCAGAATGGGGTCTTCAGGCATCTTCAAGATCCGGATCTCCAGGAGAACCCCATCGCAAAGATCTGGATCTTCAAGATCCAGATCTTTGACTGCGCATGGATAAAGGGGGAACATTATCTAAAAGATTGACAATGCCTGCATTGCGGGGAGGGGGGCACACTGTTCTCTCAGCCAAAGGTGCATATTCACCCAGTGTCTGCATAGATACACTGGGGTTCTTGATGCACCCAGGAGGAGAGACCGTTCTGTACCCTGGGGGCTACCCCCAAAAAGGACCTTCGTGCAACAACTCTGGTGGGAGGACAGTGGGATGTCTGAAGGCACAGGCGCTCTGGTTGCCCACAAAATTGAGTGGCACTGATTAGCCAGTCAGGTCAGCACGGGCTTGCCAGGGGATGTGGCCTCTGGCTAATTGGAGGGTTTGGAGCAGGTACTAGAATGCCTTTGATTATGGATGCCCAGAGTCCCTGCTTTGCACAGGGGATTGTCTGGTTGACCTTTAAAACCCCTTCCAGTTTTGTGCTTGTTCTGTTCTTGCACAGACCCAGTTCAAAAAGCCTTCCACGTGTTTTGGAACTCTTGCTGCCATCACGCTGCACCCCGCCCTGGCCTGGTGGACCGACCACCTCCTCTTTTCTTGAATGCACTCGCGAAGGATGCTGAGATGCGCCCATGTGGCAAGGGAGTGTTTTTCGTGCCCCCCCCCACCTCCAAGGTGACAATTCTCCGGATTCCTCAGGACAATTTTATCTCCTTGGCCGGCTTGTCGCTGGCTGGTGAAGCCAAATGGACGCCAGGCCAGGCCAGGCCAGAGATGTGTCTCCCCTCCACTTGTGCAGCAGCAGCAGCAGCAGCAGCAGCAAGCAAGGCAAGGCTCAGCTCGCCCTTTTCATCTCGGTACCCGGAGCTCTGCCAGTAATTATTTCCCTCCCTTAATTGAAAATTTCGGCCTCAGCGATTTGCAAGAAGGGGCGAGGGACAGAGCACGGGTGAGCGTGACACAATCCCGCTGCGGCGTAATGGGCCAAGAGGGAGTCTGGATTTATGGATTCCACAGGTTGGCAAGCGATCTCATAACTCACGCGAGGGCACAGCAGCCGTGGCAGGATCAGTTAGCGGCCGTTCCCACCGCTGCCTCCGTGCCACGGGTCCTCCGGGAAAGGATTTCCTCACCCACCGGGGCGGAGGAATGGTTGGCATGTAAAGCTCGCCGTAGAAGTAGAAGTACAGCTGTTGTTACTAAGGCAGCCCCTCAAAGGGTTCAGGATGGAGTCCACCTCTTGTAGGGATGTGCACAAACTGTTCTAAATATTCAAAATTCGATCGAATTCAATCGAATGTGGACATTCGAATTCAAATGGGATGTCTTCACATTCGAATGTAAACATTCAGACGAGTTTCGAATGAAAACAATGATTTGAAACATTTGAAAGTACAGATACATATGTATTACATATGTATCTGTATGAATCACGTATGTATCCATATGCATTTGTGCTTATAATACGGGATGAAAACGGGATAAAATGGAATGCGTATGAAATGTGTAAAGATACGGATAACACAAACAAATGTTGTCGACATTCATATCTTCAGATCCAAATCTAATGTTCGAATGAAAAGATCTGAATGAATTCAATTTGAATTGGATTTTGTTGCATTCGGATTCTAAGCATTTGAACAGAATTGAATGTTTGGACGTTCAATTTGGTTCGAATTCAAATGCAAAAAAACCAACAACATTCGTGCTAATCCCTCCACCCTTGGAGGGGAGGGACAATCTAATAACTAGGGATATTTTGAACAAATATTCATAATATTCAAACTTCATATGAATTTGTATGAATTCAGACATTTGAATTCAAATCGAAGATTGACTTTCGAATCAAATGCTTCAGAACATTCATATAAAGCTTCGTTACATTCATGAAGTGGATTGAGAATGGATTCAAAGCGGATTCAGGGTATTTTTGGTGCGTTCAGGGTGGATACGTATTGGATACATGGGGAATTTGTATGGGATTATTATGGGATATGTAGGGATTTGTTTGTGATTCATAGGAGGATTTGAATTGGATTCACATTGGACTTTCATATCGAATTTGAATCCTACCACATTTGAAGAGGATTTACTCAAGCAAATACAAATAGACCCCCCCAAAAAAATTTTTCTTGAAAATCCCTATCTAATACAGTTATTTATTTATTATTTTGTGTTAGAATGAATATTGTACCCTTCACCAAAAGGTACCAGGGAAAGGCACAATAATCAAAAGGTAAAAAATATAAAGCATTAGAACAGATTTAATATATAATCCCCCCTCCCTAATCATCGGAAGACAAGGTTCCCTCAGATCCCCCAGAGTCTGGAGTAAGGATGTGCAAGAATTTTTGAAACATTCAAAATTAAAATTAGGACATTCAAATTTGAATTGAATGTCTATATATTCACTTTTTAACATTCAAACAGGGTGACGTGCTGAGCTTCATGGTCAATTGGAGAGATGAACTCAGTTCTCCCGAATCATAGGCTAACCCTATAGCTGCTATGCTGTTCTGGTTCTGTTCAAGGCAGCAGACATGATTTCCACAGCATCTGTGTTGAGATAGGCTAGGCCAGAGGGCAGTGGCTGATCATGGCACCACTGGCCCTCATTCTGCCCCACGTGGAGGTGGTATGGCCCTTGAGTGGAACAAGCCATCTGCATTGGGACAGCTGTTCCTCAGAAGCCCCCATGCTATCTCCAAAGCTCATGCCAGTTTGGGAGGTTCAGGGTGCCTCTGAACGAAAGTTCTTGGACTTTGGAGCCCCCATGTTGCACTGCCTAGTTGGGACTCCCATGATCTATTGGGAACACCACCCTCTAGTGTCATGGTAGACCTCGAAAAAGAGGCCTACTGGCATTCTAGACAATTTTGGGCATCCTAGTCCAATTTACGCTCCGTCCAGTGCTGATGGAGTATACTGGGGGGGGGGGACTTCTCTGGGCCATTCTAAGATGTGGGAAAAAGAGGCCAAGAATGGATTATGGTCCAGTTCACCATCCAGTGCGGAACAGCCCAAAGGTCGCTTCATGTCCTTCCATGGCTGAGGTGGGAACTGAACCCTGAACTGCACATTTCATGCTAATGGGTGGAGTCTAAAATGAGTGCGCTGGAAGGAACATGCTGGTTAGGGTTGATGGGACCGAAGTGTGAAATGGCTGCAGGAGCTAGGGCTGATGGGAAGCCAGTGTCCAAAATGGCAGCGCCGGCAGGGGCTGATGAGAGCTTGAGTCTGAAATGGCTGCCCCCCCCCCCACACAGAACCAGTGGCTCTGCTAGCTTGGGCTTATGGGAACTGACACCCAAACTGGTGAGTACCGTCGAGGCCACTGGGAGTAGAACAATGGGAGGCTGTGCAGTTGACAAAGCTTGACACACGGGCATTGGACCGACGTTGACAGCCTTTACTGGATCTGTGGAGAGAGGAAGGAGAACGCGCGTGAGGGACAGAAGCTGCCTGGCAGGCAGGCAGGCAGGCAGGGCTGTGTTGCAACGTGGAGCACGTCAAACCGCTGCAGAGGTGGCTGGTGATCCAGGCAGAAGGGAAGAGAGCGAAGAGCCAAGCAGGCGCTGCTTCTGAGCGAGCTGATCAGCATTTCCTGTCTCATGATGGAGAAGCTGCGTGTGGCAAAGCTGCCCTACTAAAAATAGGCAAACTCATAACTGTGTTGGCAGCTGCAAAGTTGAAGTCAGCAGCTCCCAAAAGGACACTGAGGCAGAGGGGGAAGGAAGGCAGGTCCCAGTGGGGTTTTCTCTCCCTCCCCCTTCCCTTGGGCTCGTAGCGCAAATCCAGTATAGGAGGCCATCCTGGGGAGGCAATGGGACCCAGCCAGGTGTTCAGGCGGAGTAGCTAGGACTGTCTCCAAGGGTGGCCCAAGACCCAGGGTCTCCACCATGTTCAAAGGATAGAGTTCAGGTCCCAGGCAGTTTGCAACGTGGCTGGTTCCTTCGGCACATCCATACTAGCAGGCTATAGTCAAAGAAGCATAACTTCACATGATGCCTAGGTGCCAACTCCAGCCTGGAGAGGCAGGCAGGATGCCTCTGAAGGCCATTTGCTGGGATCCGAGAACAGGTGAAGGTTTTGCCCTTGTCTTCTGCTTAGGATGACAGGATACTGTGTCAGACAGGATGCTGGACCAGATGAATTGTAGCCCGATCCAGCAGGATTCCTCTTAGGTTCTTAAGTTTTTATGATGCCAAATTGCATCTCCGAGTTTTTTACCTTCAGTACCTCTAAAAAGAGGCAGGGCAAAATGTTTGTATTATGTCACTCCTTGCTTTGGGAACGCTCCCCCCTTCCAATTGATCCTCACACCAGTCCTCTGTGAAGGGTCAGACCAGGGGGCAGAGATTGGCCTGAGATCACCGAGAGACGTCAATGCCTGCGGGTGTCTGAACCCAGAATCCCGAGGTCTCCTTGACAGAGGAGGAGATGTCACTTGATCATGATTTTGCGAGGTGCTTTATGGAAACATTTGGCCTCTGAATATCAGCTGAATCATGTCCAGCAGGTGGCTTTGGATGACTTGCAACTCTATTGGTAGCATTCCGAAGAAGCGTGGTGTGTGTGTGTTTCCCAAAATGGCTGCTGTGAACGTCTACGTTGCGTGACAAAACAGAATGCCTTGTTTTCACCTGAGCGGCACAGGCGCCTTTCCCCAAGACCATCGTCCAGTCCTGGGCTGCATCTCTCTGCAGGGATGATGAACAGGAAAGGGTTTTTCTTGGGGGGGGGGTGTTTCTGAGAAAGAGGTTCATTTCTTTCATGCACAAATCTTTTCAGGACGCGCTTCCATTTTCCATGGCTGAGTCAGATTCTGTTCTCTCCGCTTCTGTGTCTGTGCAACCCTATGTCCACGAGTTCACACACAGACTTCAACAAATACCGATAATGGGTGCAGAGGGTCACAGATTTTATCCCCAGCCTGTCCCTGGAGGAATGTCAGGGCAAATCAAGTTCCGTATCCTTACCAAGAAAATTACACGGCCACCTCCACGAGGACGGCCAACCCTCAGACCTGGGAATGGTCACAGCACGTTTCCAGCTTCCGCAAAGCAACAATGAATTATAACTGCCATTTATATATCCAGCCGTGGCAGTATAATTGCCGTACATCAAAGGAGGGTTGGAGAAGTGCGTATTTGTATTGATGGATGCTGCACCAGGGACCCCAGTGGTAAAGGGTATATCCTCGAATTTGCTGAGATACAAGAGTTTTCCTCTGCCTTGGAGAAACAAGAGAAACGTCCTTGTAGAGTGACCGCAGCTGGGAACTGCCTGGCGATTTGAGGGTCACTGGTTCGATCCTTTTGCATCTTCCTGGAGCAAGGTCACGGCAAACCCTGTCTGTGCCTTTGCAAAAATTATTATATGGACACAGCCGTGTATTTACAAGCAGACCCAATTTGGCATTGCCACACTGTGAGGGAGAAGTTCTTGCTGAATAAACATACGCCTCATAACGTATAGCATGGGGTGGGTCTTCGAATGGCCACCTTTGCTCACGAGCTTATATTTTGCCAACAAACGCCAGTCTGGATTAATTGCCGCATTCAGCATCTCCCGACACGGGAGATGAAAACGCAAGATGCGCAGCAGCAGACACCGTCATAAGTGCGCACCTGTGTGCATCCGGAAGGGCAGGCGTGGACTCAGGCGGGGAAAGCTGTGCTTTCAGCGGAGGGATTTCTGAGCTCACCTGGGCAGTGAAACAGGGCCACTGGCATGCCTTGGGTTGTTTTGAAGATGGAGACAGAGATACTGTTAAGAAATGTTTAGAGGCGGCACTCTAGTGGAGGAGCATGTTTTTTTCTTCTGCGGTAACCGGTTTTGCACTGTTTGAAAAACCAAGGTGGGTTCTCCTCCGGCGGTGACTATAGGAATTTGGGAGAACAAAGCACCATTGTCTTTCCGCCTGCTGACAAAATGAGAACCACCAACAGCTGATGAACCAGTAGACCTTCAGCTGCAAAGTTCCTCCGCCTTTACTTCTTTTGCAAATATTTACATGGGTGTGTGTTGCAAGGAGCAATAAAGGATTCACTCACGCGTGCTAGGGTGGAAGACTGAACTCAGATGTCATCGATCTACATGCCTTCCTGTCGCTTTGGACTACGGGCCCCAACAGCCTCTCCCAGCACAGCCATTTTGATCGACCCCAGTTTGATAAATCTTCACCCACCCCAGCCAGCATTGCTGTTCAGGACCCTAACTCTCTTTAGGCCAGGCCAGCAGGGTCATTTTGAAATGCAGCTCCCGTTAGCCGTAGCTGACGTGGCCATTTGAGCCGGAGCCCCCGTTTGCCCCAGCCATTACTGCCATTTTGGATTCCAGTCAGTCCTGGACAGCAAAGAAATCTAATCCTTAAATTTAGTGATATGTTCCACAAATGTATAACTAAGGCAAGGATTAGAAAATATGGTTGTTTGTGGGCTTTCACGGCCTGATTCATTTCTATTTGTAGCAGTTTTGGGGAGTGTTCCAGATTTCTTCTGAGAACCTAATCTCTCGGATATAGCTGTGATATCCACCTTCGGATGATTTTGCTCTTGGAAGAGTCAAAAGCGACTGGTGTCTTCCTAGATCTTGTTTCCTTTCTTATAGATGTCTGTTGTTTCTCTGGCAGTTCTTTTCTTTGTGTTGTTAATGAGGCATTGGTCTTTTCCTCGTTCTCAGAAGAAACCATGGAACATGGCGTAACAGCCCCAAAACTGCTACCAATGAGATTAGAAAATATGCCTCTCATGGTGATGGGCCACCTTGGTGAAATTTCTTTCCTCTGAACTTTTAAACTATCTCCAAGTGAGAGATAGCTGCCCAAACAGAAGGTGATAGCAACTAGATTGAATAGCTTTAGGAGCAGGTTATACAAATTCATGGAGGACAGATGTATCAATGGCTACTAGTATGGGTGACTAGAAACGATCTCCAGGTTGGAGATACAGACAAGATGGCATTTGCAAAGAGCTGAGAGCAGGTCAGAGTTTTACCTTGGTCTGCTTGTGGATGTCCAGAAACTATTGGTGGGCCACTCAGCAAGATGGGATGCTGGGGAGGATGGGCTGTGGCCTGAACCAGCAGGGGTCCTCTTAGGGCATGTCCCCATGCACGTTTTGGTCTGAAACGAAATCAGGTTTGGCAAGCGGTGTCCCCGTGCATTTTAGATTTGGTCAGATTTCTGAGGACCGGTGTGCCCGTGTCTTAAGATCTGGAACTGAGGCCCTCCTGGTTGTCCCATCGCCCTCAGTAGTGAGGCCGGTGGGCACCCGGGAAGGGCCTTCTCGGTAACAGCCCCCAAGTTATGGAATAGTCTCCCCCTTGAGGTGCATCATGCCCCTTCTCTGTATATATTCAGGAAGGAGGTGAAGACGCACCACCTCTTTGCCCTGGCCTTTGGCTGATGTGCGGATGTGATTCTACTTCCCCTCCCCCCACGGCAGATACTATTATTTTAGTATTTTAATATGCAGAATCTTTAAAATGTTTTAATGTATATTATTGGTTGTAACTTGTTGTTTTAAAGGCTGTTACCCGCCCTGAGACCTTCGGGTACAGGGCGGAATAGAACAATAAATAAAAGAAAGAAAGAAAGAAAGAAAGAAAGAAAGAAAGAAAGAAAGAAAGAAAAAATCCCATGTAAGTTACGAATGTTGGAAATTATCTAGGGGAACTCTTTAAAGAAAGGCTTCTATACACCACCCTTCTAAAGTTGCCTGCAAACAGCTTCTCCCAAGGTGGAAAGAGACTTTCCTAAAGGAACTGGACGAGATGATCTCAAAATACCTCCTTGCAAGGAGATGCATAAAAAGCTCCTCTTGACATTCCCCAGGCAGGAGTTGGGTGTGGGCCCTGTAGCCCTTTCTCCCTCCCAGGAGGGGGCCTTCCCCCACCTTGCCTTGCCAGGTGAATGCCGCCTGCGTAGCAGGGCCGCCCCCTGATTTACACCTTCAGCCGATTTTCAGCTGAAGGCGTTGTGGAGCGAGCAAGGAGAGCAGCAGAACTTCATGTGGATGCTTCGGGCCACCTTAATGAGGCGTCACTGTGAGGCCTTTCCGCTCACTTTGGTCTAGTGGTTAGGGAGCCAGACTCTTATCTGAGAATGCCGGGTTTGATTCCATCCTCCTCCATGAAGCCAGCTGGGTGACCTTGGGCCAGTCACAGCTCCCTTCTGAGCTCTCACAGCCCCACCCACCTCGCAGGGTGTTCTGTTGTGGGGAGAAGAAGAGGAAAGCTTTGTCAGCCGCTTTGAGTCCCCTTAAATGGGTGAGAAAAATGGGGAGAAAAGCCAACTAACCACCTTCTTTTTTCCAGGCAATTTGCTCAATCGCTGAGCTACAGCCACTCCCATAGGAGACAGTGGTTTGGTCCAGTGGTTAGGGAGCTGGACTCTTACCTGGGAATACCAGGTTTGATTCTGCCCTCCTCCATGAAGCCAGCTGGGTGACCTTGGGTGAGTCACGGCTCTCTTCTGAGCTCTCACAGCTCCATCTGCCTCATAGGATGTCTGTTGTAGGAAGAACAGAAAGTTTGTCAGCCACTTTGAGTCCCCTTAATTGGGTGAGAAAAGTGGCGTAGAAAAGCCAAGTCACCTTCTTCTTCAGTATTAATATCATTGTGGTTTTAATCCAAAAACTGAAACTTTTCTAGATTCTGCAGCAACTTGAAATGCAAACAAAAGGGGGTTTGAAATGGCCTATTTCCCACCTACCCACCTGGCAGGCATCTAACCCCCTCCTTCGGACAACTTAGTAAAGGTTTTGACTGACTGTGTCCTGAGCATCGGGGGAAATTCACGCAGATGCAGGTGAAGCCCATGTGAGTCTAATTGCTTCGCACAGGTGTGTTTGTGTGGGTCAAATTATGGCCCCCATAATTATGGCTCCTGACCTGCTGTGTCTGTTACCCAGGCTGGTGGCTTGGACTAAGGGGAGATGTAGTTCAAGAGGCAATGGGCAAGGAAAAACCTACATCTAGAACCAGCCATCTAAGCTGGTAGCCACCGATAGACCTGTCCTGGCCCATGAATTTGCCCCGTGCGCTTCTGAAAGTAGATAAACGCCAGTTGCCACCATCCTTCCCAAAGGAGGGTCGATCAAGTGCCGCCGCCCCGCCCCCCCAGTGCTGTTGAGGTGCAGCTTCCATGAGTCCAAGGCAAAGCAAGGGATGATGTGAATTGCCATAAAGCATCCTCTGAAGTGGCTGAGTTGAAGCCGGAGGTCAGGGTCCTCCAGGGGTCCCTAGTCTGGTGGGTGCAGGCTGCGAGTGGAGAGCTACGGCTCTCATGCCCCCGCCCCCGTGGTTGCAGGCTTTCTAAAGGCCCACTGAGGGGGGAGAACACGCGGACCCGTGGTCTGGCTCAGCGGCTCTCTGGATTTGCTGCAACCGCAGAAAGTGCAGCTGTGACTCATTTTGGAGCTCCATCCAAGCGGTAATGGCCCTCCCGGATTGGCATCCGACCCCTTCTTCTCGGGCCCATTAAACGCACTCAGGAAGGCATTAGGACCAGAAGCACGTACGGCGAGGCCCTGTTGAACAGCCCCGCAAGATGACCCTGATTTGTAGCTAGGCTGAGCCGGCCGGGCCGGGGAGCTGGGCGTTGCTGGCTCTTCCTGAAGTAATAGGAGGAGGAGGGAAGGGGGTCACATGCGACACCCAGAGGAAAGCAGAAGAGATGGGGGGGAGGGACCAAGCAGGTCAGGACCAGGGAAGCTGGGGAGATGAAGACTGGGAGTAAATGGAAATCCAATATCTCATTTGCGGTCCATTTGCTTAGTAGTTTGCAGGGATGCAGGCATGCTGGGGGCGGGGGGGGGGGAACGCCAAGACGCGGCTAAAGGCAGGAGTGCATCCAGTTGTCCAGAGGAGCAGACAGGAGGGAGGGGTTAGAGGCCTGCCAGGTGGGTAGGGGGGAAATAGGCTGTTTCAACCCCCCCTTTCATTTGCATTTCAAGGAATGTAGGCGGCTGTGAACCAGAGGCCTATTTGCACCCGGAACAGCTCTGGTGAAGAGCACGCGCCCACTCGCAAGGCTGCCACAGCCTAGAAGCGTGCCCTCCCTCCCTCCCCAGAGCTGTCCTGATTGCAGATGTCTGGACCTTTACTCCATACTTAACAGGAGAGTCCAGCGGCGGGAGGATTCGCTTTTCGCACAGCTCGTACCGCGATTGGCTGCCAGGTGGCTGATCTGGGGCACAGGGGTGGGGGGTGGGGAGACTGATCTGACCTGGCAGTGTTCCTCGCCACCCTTGGATCGTGCCGCCCGTGCTGCCCTCTCTCTGCAGCAGCACCTGGGGAGCATGCCTGGATGCTCCCCTGACAGCCTCCCTCCTCTCCGCAATCAAGAGGCTTTTCCAAGCAAGAAGAACAACGTTTTCATTCCATAGTTTCTTCCTCCTTGCTTGGAAAAGCCCCACACAGGCAGGTCAGTGGGGGGCACGATCCAGGGGTGGCGAGGTATGCCACCGGGTCAGATCTATCTTCCCCCACCACCACCACCCTGGATTGGCCACCTGCAGTGGCCAGTCTCACCAACCTGGAGGGGCGGGACTCCTGGTGTACAAGGCGGCAGCGTGGGCCGGTACACTCCAGGTACACGGCGACCATTCGCATTTCTGCCAGGAATGCGTATGCTCCTCCTGTACCTGGAGTGCACCGGCCTTAGTGCACCACAGCCTAATTGCTGTAGTGCAAAAAGGCCTCAGGTCTGCTTGCTGATTAGTTAGAGCTTTCATTTTGGGGCACAGGGAGCATTTGAGAGTGGCTGTAGCTCAGTGGTAGAACAAACTGCTTGGAAGGCAGAGGGTAGCCGGTTCGACCCCCAGCCTCTTCCCTGGAAGTAGGCAATGGTAAAGCGCTTGTTTATCCCTGCCAAGAAGATTGCTTAGAGGTACCCATGGAGGCTGGGAGTGGCTGTAGCTCCATGGTAGAGCAAACTGGCTGGAAAGCAGAGGGTAGCCAGTTCGATCCCCAGCCACTCCTGGGAAGTGAACTGTATGCCGGCCAAGAAAACTGCATAAAGGGCCCCATGGAGGTTGCGAGCGGCTGTAGCTCAGTGGTAGAGCAAACTGCCTGCAAAACAGAGGGTAGCCAGTTCGATCCCCAGCTTCTTCCCAGAAGCAGGCAATGGCAAGCTACTTCTGCACCTCTGCCAAAAAACCTGCATGCAATCATCCAAGAGTCAGGCATGAATCTGCGGCACCCAGGGAAACACAACAAGCGTCACTTAGAAGGGGTCAAGGGCGCCGCCCAAGCCGAACGCAGGGAGCCCAAATCCACCGAGAGAGCAGGTGTCCTTCTCTCTGCCCCCCTAGGCTGGGACAGGCACATTTCGCAGGCATTTGGGGCTCGTTCCTGTCAATCCAGCAGAGGCAAGTGGAGATGGCAGGGGAACGAAGTGGTAGATTAAGGGCACAATCAAAATCCTGCTCTTGCCATCCAAGCCGAGGAGGTCTGCTTACCGGCAGTCCCCAACCACCATCGCCTGTGTCAGATTGATTGATTCTATCTGGGAGCAACTCCGGGGGGGGGGGTTTGTCTCATTTGGAGGGTCTTCCCCACCACCTGCTGTGCGACTCTTCTTAGCTAGAGATGCCGAGAATGGAATCTGTGCCCTTCCTCCCTCCTTCCTTGAGCTTGAGCTTTTCATAGCCTGCATGAAAAAGATCTTGGAATGTTATTCAGCTGCAAAATGAGGATGAGTCAGCAGCGGGATGTGGAAACAAGAAAGAAAGAAAGAAAGAAAGAAAGAAAGAAAGAAAGAAAGAAAGAAAGAAAGAAAGAAAGAAAGGCATAATTCTGGGCTGTGTTGACAGAAGTCTCCATAGCTCCACTTTGGGGCACCATTTCTGGGTTCAAGAACGTTGTGCCAGGCTTGACTCTCTTGGGGGCTCTGCCATGGTTATCAACAGGTTGAGGATGGCTTCTGCTCTGTGGACGGCTCCGTGATGTTCTCTGGGCAAAGATGCAGCCAGTAGCTTGCCCTGACTTCTCTCGCGGACTGAACCCTTCAACCCTCTGCTCTCCAGATGGTTGCCTGGAGAAGAGCCTGTTTTTGATCCTCTCTCGGTGAGGAGAGGTCTCTGGCTGACCTTGGGCTTGCCACAGCCTCTAATCCTCACCTTTCTCAGAGGGTTTTGTGTAGTGGAGAAGACCAGTGTCTGTTGTCTTCAGCCCTTTGTAAGATAGGCAGGATATACATTTCATAGAGTTGGAAGGGACTTCCAGAGTCATCGAGTCTGACCCCTAGCTCAATGCGGGATTTTCTAAACCATCTCAGACAGATGTGTGTCCAGCCTCTGCTTGAAGACCACCAGCGAAGGAGAGCTCACTACCTCTTGTGGCAACTTATTCCATTGACAGATCACCCTCGTGTCAGGAAGTTTATTCTAATATCTATCTGTATTGACTCCCTTGAAGTTTCATCCTATTCTTTCTTGTTCTCCCATCTTGTGCAAGTGAGAACAGGGACAATCCCTCTGCACTGTGACGGCCCTTCAGATACTTGAAGACCGCAATCATGTCTCCTCTCAGTCTTCTTTTCTGTAGGCTAAACATTTCTAGATCTTTCAACCTTTCCTCATAGGACATGCTTTCCAGACCACTAACCATTTTGCTAGCCCTCCCGTAGACTTGCTCTAGTTGGACTTGCCCATAATTCAATAAACTAGGTAGCAACAAGCAGACCCACTGCTCTAGGAGATGAGATACCAGAGTTAACTTTCCTGTCTCCTCGCATCTCAGAACTAGGCACAATCCTCAGAACTAGGCACAAGCAGGATATTTCCAAGGCCATTTGCTTGGATTCGAGAACAGGAGAAGGTTTGCCCTTGTCTCTGCTTGAGATGCCCATGGGCAATTGGTGGACCACTGTGTGCAACAGGATGTTGGACTAGATGGGCTGTGGCCTGATTCAGCAGGGCTCCTCTTAGGTTCTTATCTAGAATGGATGCCTAGGTACCCCCTCCAGGTTTGAGACACAAGCAGGATGCCCCTAAGGCCATTTGCTGGGATTTGAGAGCAGGAGAAGGTTTGCCCTTGTCTCTGCTTGAGATGACCATGGGCAATTGGTGGGCCACTGTGTGCAACAGGATGTTGGACTAGATGCGCTGTGGCCTGATTCAGCAGGGCTCCTCTTATGTTCTTATGGTCTATTTCCTTTGCAACTTCCCTGTGCACTGCTCTGCCCTTATGTGAAGAATCAGGTACAGGATTTATTTGTTTGTCTGTTTGTTTGTTATTTGCATTACTATCCTGCCCTATACCCAAGGTCTCAGGCTGGGTAACAACATTTAAAATCAGACATATATTAAAACAACCATATATCTGAAAACAAAAACAAAATTAGAGATATGAAAGAGAATTGCATGGCTCCTGGACGCCTCTGGCGATACCAGACCCTAAGGCAGCAGGATGAGTCCCTGTTGCAAGGGGGAGATCAGAATGCAAATTTAGGAATACCACTCAGAACGCAGAATCCTAAATGTCCCCGGCTTTATTCCAGGAATGAAAGGGTTAGGGAATAAATATGAAACAGTATCACTGCTGGACCGAGAGACCGGCTAGATCCCTTCTGAACTCTATATTCTATGGATTTATAACTCAGCTTATCCAGCTCAAAAAGCTGTAATGCACAGGGGGACAGAAGGAGAAGGGGGGGGGATTCCTTTCAATATAAAGATTGGAATGGAACAGTCAAGAATGAATTGGCTTCAGCCGCCTGCAAGAGATGGATTTTGGCAGTGGGGCTTCTCCAAAAACTGGATTTGAGAGTGGAGAAATCAAACAGTTGTACTGAATAATAAGCTCTGTCACCTGACTGGCAAAGTCTCAGGTGTTGAATTGATGGGTTTGGGGAGTGAAAAACTAGAGGTCTAGAGAGAAGAACAGCGTGCTCCTTCGGCATGAAGAGCAAAAGCGGAGAGACGTCCAACCGTTCTTGGACCACAGTTTCCCCTGTCCCTAACAGATGCAGGAATGGCAAGATAACTCACGTCACTCCTTCCACAAGGGCTCCAGAGCCCTTCCTCTCGGCTGTCTCCGTTCAGGGGCCCACGGGGCGCCCTTCAACAGCACAGAAACAGAGTGGGCCATCCATATTTTCAGCTGGAACCTGCACTGGCTCGGGATGCGCGCAAACTAACACTGTCTGTTCGGTTTGCCATCAAACGAAACAGCATTTCTTTAGTTCAACAGAAAACCGTTTCATTGAATACTTGTTTGCTTTCAATTCACACGGATCCGAAAACAAGAAATACCTTTTTTTCCCCTCCATTGAAAACAGCCTTTTTCAAGAGTAAAAACACGTGAAATACGAACTGAATAGTTCACAATTGCAAGTGGGAGACTCTTTTGATTCAGTTGAGTTTTTGGATATTCAAACTACCAAATGGTTGGTTCAGTGTGAACACCCACAAACCAGCTGGTTTGCTGCAAACCACAAACGAGCCGAACCCGCTTGACATATCTCTGATACTGCCTGGCCATGTAAGGCCACAGGGCCCATCCAAAATAGCAAAACAGTAATACAACCCCATTGCTGCCATCTCCTCATCTGATCAGGAAGAACTGGCTTTTATACCCCCCTCTTCTCACCCTTAAGGAGACTCAACGTGGCTGACAAACCTTCTGTTCTTCTCCCTACCACAGATGCCCTGTAAGGCCGGTGGGGCTTGGAGAGCTCAGAAAGAGAGCTGTGACTAACCCAAGGCCACCCAACTGGCTTCATGGAAGAGGAAGAAGAAGACCTGTTATTTGTGACCTGCTTTTCTCACCCATTTTAGGGGACTCAAACTGGCTGACAATGTGAATTACAGGTGGGATGTGATTCAGTGTAATTCAGTGGGCCCAGTTTTCACCGGAAAGCACCACAGCCTCAGAGCATCTCTGCTACCATTCCATCCTGGCCCTTGATGCAGCTTCCCTGCCTTCTGCCCCTGCCAGCCACAGTGGGCATCAACTGCCGCCGCAGGGCACACAGACACCCTCCTCACTAGTGGCACCTCTCTGGCTCCGCGGACGCCCACACGCTACGCCAGGCATCAAAGTCCCCCCTTTGTGCAGGGCCGGCGCATCTGTTCCATTAGTCCCGCTGGCGCGCGGGAGAGAGCGTGGCACCATTATTACTGTGCATGAAGAAAAGAACAAGCTTTTAGACGTGTCTCCGAAACCTGAGAGGCTGCGGCTGATGGTTGCCAAGAAAGAGACAGACATTAAAGAAAGAGAAAATTAGAATCCTTGGGTTACCGTTGCTACCCAGGTTCTAATGACTGCAGCTTCCGGGCTCCGTCACCTCGCGCGTGTAAAGATTCTCTGGAGATTACCCCATTAATAAGAGAGGCTCCCTTGTTCACGATTTTCTGCCTAGGAGAGGGAGGAGATCTGTGCTCTATCCATGGGAGGGGGCTCCCTAGGAGGTGTTTTAATGCTCTCCTTTTGCACGATGGCTGGGGGGTAATCTATATCTCTCCGTCGGTAATTGCTTCTCCTTATACCTGTCTTTCTGTCCGTAATTGCCTGCATAGCTCACGCAAAGGTTTTCAGGGTGATATTTTGGAAGAGCTGCTGTCAGCATTTACCTGAAAAACCACCGATTACGGGAGGGAAGGAGGAAGGTTTTTGTCCCTCAAGGTTGTAAAGCAAATAAGGTTTGCCAAGCTGGGGAGGGACCGGGGGAGCATCATTAAACGGCAGCAGGTGGCCCTTGGAGGCCCTCGGAGCTGGAGATTGACCCCTGATGCCTGGAGCTCACCAGTTGTTTACAGATGTGGCCATTGTTCATCTGAAAGGATGAAAGAAGGAGGCAGAGATTCTATGGCCTCCGTCTCAACTGTTCTGGACCTTCCATACACCGCTGCCTGGTTCTCCCCCAGCCAGCCAGCCAGCTAGCCAGCAACCTTCCTCTCCTGCATTGCAGCTTAAATCGTACCATTTCTCAAATTAATTCTAGGATTGGACCATGCACAGCTTCATCGCCATTCTGTTTTATATTCCCACTGTGCATATGTGCATTGATTAAATCCTGCATTGGAAAAAAAAATCTTGACAGGGCCATTATGTACAATCACACCAAGATGCCTTTTGTGTTCCTCCATGTGTGTGCGTCTGTGTGCCTGGCCCAGAGTGAAACCTCACAAAAACAAGAGCTTTGATATACCCGTGTCTCCAATTTGATGCAGATTGGGAGACGGGCTGGCTGGGATTTCCAAGCCCTGGTGCAGATTTTGGGTGGAGAGAATTTCCAGAACAAATCGGAAGGGGAGAGAGAGAGAAATTCTAACATCTGATAACATTCTGACGTGACATCTGCCTGCCGTTCGGGAGCCGCTCTAACCTTGGGGATCGGCCTTCCTCTTTAGCAGTGACAGAGTCATGAATTTGAAAGAAGAATTGGAGGAGGGGTTGCCTGCAATGCCAGCTATAATGGGGTTTATTTCCTGAAAACAGGGAAGGGAGATCTTGGAACAGCGCCAGCCTGAAGACTATGCAGGCGAATTTCAATTTGGGTACATAATCCAATGGGGCCAATTTGCATGTAGGTTTGCACCTGATTTCGGACTCATGATGTCTCACCTTCTGCCCATTCTGACCCTTCCTGTTAGATCCTTGCCTTCTGCCCTGCTAGTGCTCACCTTGCAGGTTCTCAGCTAAACCCTGGTCCAGCTGGGAGTCTCCTAAGAACATAAGAGGAGCCCTGCTGGATCAGGCCACAGGCCATCTAGTCCAGCATCCTGTCGCACACAGTGGACCACCAATTGCCCATGGGCATCTCAAGCAGAGACGAGGGCAAACCTTCTCCTGCTCTCGAATCCCAGCGAATGGCCTTAAATCCTGCTTGTCCCCAAGGCCTGAAAGATGGAGTTAGGCATGCATTCTAGTAGCCATTGATACACCTGTCATCCATGAACTTGTCCAACCCTTTCTTAAAGCTATCCAGTCTGGTTGCTATTGCCACCTCTTCTGGCAGCAAATTCCACAGACCAATGACCCCTTATCTGATCCGACTCTCCTATCCATCAGCTTCATAGATGCCCCCTGGTTCTAGTGCTGTGCGACAGAGAAAAGAAATTTTCTCTATCCACCTTTTCTATACCATGCATAATTTTATAATCAGGTCCCCTCTTAAACACCATCTTCCCAGGCTGAAGAGGCCCAGACGCTGCAGTCTCATTTCATAAGAGGGCGTTCCAGCCCCTTCATCATGGGACTCGTGGGACTTCCCTGTCCTCCTCCTCTTGCCAGACAGTTTGATGTATCTCCTCAAGCTTCTGCTTGGTTCATCTTCTCCTCTTCTCTTGGGAGAAGATGGGGCTGTGTGTCTGAAGTGGCCGAGACCAGGTTACTGATGAGCCAGGCCTTATCCAGATCCATGAACTCTTGGGGACAGGTGAGCTGGGTGGAATTCTGCCCAAGTTGCCTCTTACCCACACTTCTTCTCCAGTTACTGCTCAACCATGCTTCGATGAACATTGGAAAGGGGTAGACTAGATGGTGCTTGTGAACACCTCGGTTCCACGGTTCCACGATCCTATGATCTTGTCAGTGGTCTCAACCTTCCCAATGCAAAGTTCTCTGGACAGATGCTTGGGTCCATGTGTGTGATCCGGCACCTTTTCCATGTTGCCCCGAGCTACAGGGCTGCTCCATCCGCACAGAGCCATTTCCTGGGCAGCGTGAAGCCTTCACCAGATCCTGCCTCGCGAGCTCAATACGGTTTTTAGCATCAGTCATAGCAGGGGCCTTTGTTCCCTGCCGCCCAGCATCTGATCGCAATGACCTATCGTCGAACATTTAATAAGGACGGGTAATCAGTTTCAGAATGGCTCCCTCGGGAGCCCAAAACCTGTCTTTCCAAACTAATTAGCAAAGAACTCGGTGCCAGCCAATCAGTTGGTGGAAATTAGAATCTGGGGGAAGGCCGGGTGGTTAAATGGTGTGGTAATTTATTCCCTGGTGAATAATTTGGCCAGCATTACTTGTAAACCCCCTGGCCATTTCTAAAAAAATATATAATCCTGATTTTCAACCCATGTCTGTTCCTGTTCCCTCCCACTCACCTTCACTTCCTCCCAGGTTGCGGAAGCAATTATAGCTAGAAGCAGTTCTAGGGTTATGAAAGCAGCATAGCCATCAGTGGATAAGGGTTACGTCTTCCTTCCTCCCTCCCTCCCCTTCTTCCTTCCTTCTTTCTCCCTCCCTCTCTCCCTTTCCTTCCTCCTTTCTTTCTCCCTCCCTCCCTTTCTCTCATTCTTCTTCCCCTTCCTTCCTTTGTTGTGGCTTTTGAACTTCCAGCTACTCTGTTTCATTCTCAGGTGCAGAGATACAAAAAAACAAAACCAAAACCAAAATTAAACCCTGCCTGCCAAGGCAACCCTTCCTTCTTCCCTGTTCCCTGTTCCCTCTTTCTCTCTATCGCATTCCTTCTTGCCAGATGTTTTCCAGAGGTTCAGCTTTTTCAAAGCATTCCATTAAAAAAAAAAAATAACAGAGAGGAGAGGAAAATGAGAAAGCCTGCATCCGACAAAGGGGAAGGATGGCCGCTTAGCCCACGGCCGGCACAGTTTTAAAACGAGGTCCCAGGTAGTCATGGTTACCTTTCCTCTTTGGGAAGAGAGAAGAAAGGTGGGTTTTCCACTCCTCCCCCCCCCTTCTCTTTTCAAGCACTGCACGTATTTAGACACACAACATTATCCAGGGCAATAAATGGGGCTGTATCCAACCAGCCTCCAAAACTCAGGATTATCCTGGCACTACTTCAGGATTGCCACACACCCCCATGGTAATCCCAGCATGGTCGCAGAATATAGAGGTGAAATCCCATTATGCCACTATTGTGGGGAAAAGAAAAATAAAGCCAGTTTTTCCTGCATAGTGATATTACCTATCTAGTCTTCCGCTTGTTCCTGGAACTCTCGGAGGCTGTAGCAGCCTAGTCAGTGTGCGGATGCTCCTCCCCAGACGTTCACTACTTGTTGGCTAGTGGCCAAAGTGTGAATAGATCTCTGAGTTCTTTCACTCAGACCATCTCCTGCCATCCGCGTTCCAGGGTCGTCAACCTTCTTCCTTTCCCCAGAAAAGGATAAGGGTTGTCTTTTCTGCAATGATTCCTTCAGCCAAACCTTCAAGATGCTCAGAGAAATTCAGGACAGCATTTATTCTCTCTTGCCCTCCCCTGGCCTTGTTAATTCTTTTCCTGTTTCAGGGATTTTTCATTCAGATGTAAGTGAGCTATTTGGGCATATGGCAGGATATAAACTGTTTGAATAAACAACAAATCCTGATAGACCAACACTGAGTTATCCCAGATCAGAGATCGCTCCCTTGCATGGGCCAGGGTTACATCTGTTGGCCTGCAAGTTATTTTTTAATCTTTCAGACTGATTTACTTTTAATGCTGTCCTTTAGTGATGTGTTCAAAGTCCACTACAGCTTTTAAAGACAACAAAAACTGGAAGTTATTATTATCATAGTAGGGGAGGAAGGAGAAGAGTGGGAGAGATTACACATGGAATAGATCAGGAGACATCTTTCTGCCTTTCCCCAAATGCCAGAATGAAACTGAATCCTGGAAGGAACCAGGATGGATGCCTGGCCAAACTTCAGGGTCCACTAGCACAAGATGTGGTGTTGGCTGCCATGGCTGTGGTCCCAACTAAGGTTTAATCCAGCTTCAAGTCCACTTTCAGAGAGAGAACACATCAGCAAAATGGTCAGTAATTTTCTTCCCACATTATCTATCCCAAAGGTGAATTTTCTGAGTTATTTAACACTGATTAAAAAAAACAGCTTGTCACTTTGCTGATGTGTTCTCTTGCTCTGAAAGTGGACTGAAGCTGGATTGACTCTTAAGCGTGACCACAGCCCATGAAGATCTTCAAAAAGGAGTTCACTGGTTCAGTGGCTACAGGTCCTACCACCTATGTGACTTCCTTGACAGAGGAACAGGCGTATAGAGAGGGGCACAAACCTAAAATGGCTGTTTGGTTTGAATCAAACCAAGCACCCTTTGTTCAGTTTGAATTGGAACCTTTTTCTTTGGTCAACAGGATGTTCAGCTCGATCCACAAACCTCTGAACACCTTCAAACCTTGCATCAAACAGGATGGGTTAACTAGGTTTCTTAGAAGACCCCTCAATCTTTTCAAAAAAACAGTTTGAACCTGAGCCAGTTTGGCACATCTCTTCTTGGCACATGGCCAGTTTGGTCTAGTGGTTAGGGAGCTGGACTCTTATCTGGAAATACCAGGTTCGATTCTGCCCTCCCCCATGAAGCCAGCTGGGTGACCTTGGGCTAGTCACAGCTCTCTTCTGAGCTCTCACAGCTCCACCTGCCTCACAGGTGTTCTGTTGTGGGGAGAAGAACAGAAGCCTTATCAGCCGCTTTGAGTCTCCTGAAATGGGTGAGAAATGGGTGTGCTGTTGAGGGATTTTGAGCAGGGCGAGGTGTACAGTTCCACCACCTGTGGGCTTCCTTGGGCAACTGGTTGGCCATGTGAAACCCGGCTGTTGGACTAGAATGACCACAGGTCCAGTGCGGTGTGGCATGGCACCCCTCATATTTTGATCTGTGCAGGATGAGCAATTATTGAGATACAGGAATGAATCTAGACCAGGGTCTCCACTGAAATCCAGCCCAAGGGAAATCTTTCATGCCTAGTGGTCTGCTATTGGCTTGCCTGGGCAAAGGGCTTTTGCCCTTCCACTGCTCTGCCCTCAGGAATGCTGGAAGGCGTCTGGCGATGGAACCTCAAGACAAAGGACAGCATCCAGACAAAGGAGGGCACCACGTTAGTGGACCCTGTTGTGTTCCACGAAGGACCAAAGCAGACCAGGCCACTGCAGCATAGAATCGAGTGTCGTCGTGGCAGAGAAAAACAAATCTTTGGCCAATCCCCCAGACCCCCGAGACCAGAAATGAAGATTCTAGATTTCGTTTGCTTTCCCTCCTACATCCACCTCTCTGCGCAGAGCTGTAAAGATTTTTATTCTCCCCCGCCCCTTCCAGAGGCACAATGAGTTACACCAGGTGGCTTTCAGCCTCTTGAAATAAATAGGCCTAAGAAGAAAGATACCGCAAGCCCTTGCGGTTCACGCACGTCTGTGCATTTGGACCGTGATGGATGAAAGATCAAAGCCCTGTTCCTGCTGGATCACTGCCGATGGAACAAGCAGGCGTGGGAGGCAAGAGAGGGCTACGGATTCCCCCCCCCCCCGCCGCCGCCCCCATGCACACATACTTACACTCCTCTCTTTGCTCCACCTCCAATTCATTTTCTCCTTCGCTCAGGCACTTTTCACAAAGGGAGGCAGGAGAGAAAGCTCTGTGGGAAAGGGGTTCCCAGAGACGCCGTACTGGCGACCATCGCTTCGAAGCGTTTGCACCCCACCCAATAAGTGGCACCTGGTGACTGCTACAAACTGTTGGCATGAGAGCCTTCTGAACAGCCGGACCCTAGAGGCCTGGCAGGGGCCGGCCAAACCCTAGCAGGTCTGCAGTCAGGAGGGGGCATGTGTGTGTCTTGATGCAGCAAGGCCTCCGGGAAGGCCAGGAGGGACAGCCTGAGCTGAGGGGGGTCAGGGGTATCAATGGCTGCTGCTACAACAGATGCCCAGGCCTTGCCCAGGGAAGAAGAGTTGGCTTTTCTACCCTGCTTCTCTCACCCATTTAAAGAGACTCAAAGCGGATGGCAAACCTTCTGTATGCTGTGTTCCCAGATAAGAGTCCGGCTCCCTGACCACTAGGCCAAACTGACAGGAGTCATTTGCAGGGAAAGTTTTTGTCATTGTCTTCTGCTTGAGATGCCCACAAGCAACTGGTAGGACACTGATCCTCTAGCCCAGTTTTATTCTTTTGCTCCTGGTCCGTCTTCTCAAATTAATCACTGAATCCTGTAATACGTACACCCTTCTCCCTTCTCTGCAGGTAGTCAGTAAAGGGTTGCCAGTGCTTTTCAAACTGTGAAACCATCTTATCTCTTAAAACGTGCCCATTTCTGCTAGATCCATCATTTTTATAATCCTATCGTTATTATTGTTCACAGTAGCAGCTGTAATAATTACCACCAAGAATGACAATGCATTCTGTTTACCTCAATCCTACTATTTAGATGCCATCTCTCTGAGAGGTGCAAGGAGCGGTGGCTGGGAACAGGGCCTTTTCTGTAGTGGCCTCCAGGCTTTGGAACAGCTCCCTTGTGGAGATGTACCAGCTGCCAAATGTTACCTGCCTTTCAGTGCCTGCATGCCCTTTCATCCAGACCCTGGCACTGTTTTTCTACCGGGAAGGGAAGAAGGCTTGAATCTTAAGTACGTTAGACTGTTTGGGCGCGTTCCCACCTACCACGTTCCCGAATTATTCTGGTCCGGGTTCTGGTGTGGGTTTGAGTTTCCGGCCGGGAACAGCACTGAGCACGCATTGGGCTGTTCCCATAGCCGGACCCGCAAGTGCGCAGAAGCACACGAACATTCTTTAAAAATGGTGCAGCGTGGCAGGAGCCGCTGCGGCCAGGTTCACTGTTGCCTGGCATCCCCCCCCCCCCCCCCCGCTCCTCAGCCAAGTCACCACTACTGCCGCTGCTGCCGCGAGCCCCCCCCCCCTTTCCTCCTTCTCCTCTTAGCCCATCCAAGGCGAAGGCCAATCATGAAGGCAGGGAAAAACCCACCCTTCCCATCTCCGAAAGTTTTAATTTGTTTACCAGCATGAAAAGTCCTGTTTCAACAGGGTTTTTTTGCCCCCGGATTTCTGCAGGGGTTTCTGCAGAAAATCCGGGGGGAAAGAAGTGGAATGCTAACGGAGCTTGCTGGATTCGGATTACTGGCCAATATAACGGGAACCCCGGATGCCTAGTCCCATTCCAGTCTGGATTTAAGTCCCTATGGGAACACACCCTTTTTGGATTGCATCTTTTAACTGTTTTAACCCCGTTTGGGGCCTTCAGCTGAAGGGCTGGACATAAATATTTGAAAAAACAAGAAGCAACTCCCCCAAACCACTGCCCTGTAATGGAAACCCCCGAGAAGGCCTTTCTTTCCTCTTCTCCTGCCAGTGCCTTCACCCACTTAATTTTGCAAATTATCCTGCGCCCTCCTTGCCAGCTGCCTCTGGGCTCCCGAGCCGCAAGGCCTCCTGGTCTGCCGTTCCATATTGCGGCTTGTCCAGGAGGGTCCCGTGGAGATGCACTCGGCCTTCTTTTGCGCTCTGATGGTGAGGAGAAGATGAGAGTCAAAATCCCTCCCTCCCAGCTCCAAACAAGCACCTGAACTCTGCAACCCCCTAATGTCTGGAACAGCTTCCCGGCCTTTCCCTGCGGCTTTTAACACACACACACACACACCCGGCCCTTTACTCCCGCCCTCCAGCCATTCCATCCCACCCACGTTTCCCTCTTGGGCCACTTGCTTGCTTGCCTTTCATCAGCCTGTAGATGGGGAAAGGGAGAAGGGACCAGAAAGCTCTCAGGCCTCCCACCGCCTCCTCTCTAGCCCTGAACTGCAGACGCCTACGCGGCGGAGACCTGCCCTCCTCCTCCTGACCCGACCCCTTTGTCTCCTTTTGTATATGAGAAGCGGGCAACAGTTCACAAAGCCCTGTCTGTCCACCACAGCTGACCCTTTCAAGAGTCCTAGTGGTCAGGGAGGACAGCAGCAAAGGGTCTTAGACAAATCAGCCTGGGCTCCCATGGGAGAAGGCAGAGGCGGATTAGAGGGCTTTTTCTCACCATTCAGCTTCAGTGGGAGAATTGGAAGTGGGCTGGGGAGGCCTTTGGCCATGGCTTGTCTTGCATGCTAAAAAAAATCTGCTGGCTCCCTCCCTCCATTCTTCCTTACTTCCCTCCCTCCCTCTTCCCTTTCTCCCTCCCTCTTTCCCTCCATTCTTCCTTCCTTCCTTCTTTCCCCCCCTCCCTCCATTCTTCCTTCCCTCCCCTCCCTCCCTCCATTCTTCCTTCCTTCCTTCCCTCCCTCCCTCTTCCCTTTCTCCCTCCCTCTTTCCCTCCATTCTTCCTTCCTTCCTTCTTTCCCCCCTCCCTCCCTCCATTCTTCCTTCCCTCCCTCCCTCCTCCCTTCCCTCCCTCCTCCCTTTCTCTCTCCCTCCTTTCCCTGCTTCCCTCTTCCCTCCCTCCTCCCACCCTCCCTTCCCTGCTCCCTCCCTCCACTCTTCCTTCCTTCCTTCCCTCCCTCCTCCCTTCCCTGCTTCCTTCCCTCTTCCCTCTCTCCTCCCACCCTCCCTTCCCTGCTCCCTCCCTCCACTCTTCCTTCCTTCCCTCCCTCCTCCCTTCCCTGCTTCCTTCCCTCTTCCCTCCCTCCTCCCACCCTCCCTTCCCTGCTCCCTCCCTCCACTCTTCCTTCCTTCCTTCCCTCCCTCCTCCCTTCCCTGCTTCCTTCCCTCTTCCCTCCCTCCTCCCACCCTCCCTCCACTCTTCCTTCCTTCCTTCCCTCCCTCCTCCCTTCCCTGCTTCCTTCCCTCTTCCCTCCCTCCTCCCACCCTCCCTTCCCTGCTCCCTCCCTCCACTCTTCCTTCCTTCCTTCCCTCCCTCCTCCCTTCCCTGCTTCCTTCCCTCTTCCCTCTCTCCTCCCACCCTCCCTTCCCTGCTCCCTCCCTCCCTTGTGCCTCAGCCCCTCTGTGAGCTTTGGGGCCAAACGGTGGCTTGCTTGACCCCCAGAGGGACGCTTTCTCAAAGAGGCCCTTTGTGCCTTGCTTCACACACCATATCAATGCATCTCTCAGACCCAGGATCCCCTTGGGTTCCAAAGAGCTAAACGGTGGTCCGGGGAGCAGGAAGTCAATGTGCGCCTCTGGGGCCCAGCAGCCGATCCCAAGGGCCTCTCCGGGATTCGGCCCGTGCCATGGGGAGGGCTGCTTTGGCCTGGGAATCGCCTGAGGCACAGTTCCTAAGGGGGAGGGCAGGCGGTCGGGCGGCAGATGCCATCCATCCCGGAGCCCACAAAAACGAAGGGGGTATTAATAAGCGTGTCAGCTATGCAGGAGGCCCCCTGTGGGTGTGATGGGAACTTTCCAAAGCCGCAGGTAAGCAGCTGTAGCGCTGAGGAGGCCGTGCAATGGGGAGGGGGCATGTCATCTCCGGAGCCCCCCCACGGCGAGCATCATGGATGCTGACACTTTCCACCCACCGAGGCAGAAACCAGCAACAAGATACCTCCTGGGCTTTGCGCATCCGATTTACCTGCCTTCCTGGGGCCTCCCTAGAGTCTCTGCTGCTGCGTAAGGTTACAGCAGCTGACGGTGGGGGGGGGGGAGGCAGGTAGGCAGGGGCGCTTCTGTGGCGGCTGGCTGAGCAACCCTTGGCTGGGGATGTACAGTGTGCCAAACCGCACCGCCACAGAAGGAAGCAGAAGGGGAGCAGCCAGCAAGGGGGAAGGCAGGGGAGAGCGGGAGCACTGTGTGTCTCTGTGTGCGTGTGAGGGGGGGGGTGAGCCTGTGATGAGAAGCAATGTGATGAGGGAAGGGACTCCAGCCGGAAGGAGGGAGGGGCGCTGTGCATCCATGTCGAACGGCAAGGCAGAACAGTCCAGCCCTGCCGAACGTACCAGTCGCCAGAAAGCCACAGCTTGTACAAACTGGAAAGGGCTGCTCAGACAACCGGGCCTGAGTGCCTAAGAAGGGACACCACCCGCCTGGGTCACAATTAAGTGAAAGAGCAGAGGAAGAACACACACGCGCGCGCACACGCGCACACTGAATCGGCCCTGGGGCCCAACTACTGCGGCAGCAGCTTTGCACAGCGGCCGCCAGTTGCACGCAAAAGGCCACAAGTGGGGCGTAAAGGAGACACCTTGCCCTGCTCACGTGTGGCCCTTCGGGGGCCCACTGCCTTGCAAAGCAGAGGGACTCCAGCTTTAATCCCCACGCTGTCCCCAGGCAAAGGGAATGGCAAACCACTATGGTACTGTTGCCAAGAAAACTGCACAGACGTGTCACCAGGAGTTGATGATAGCTCAGTAGCACCAAATAGCCCCAATATGGATCTAATTCTTTATTTTTGTTTTCGCGATACATGTGCAAAGGCATCACAATTGCCGACCAAAGCTGGGTTTTGTGCCAGGGGTATCCAGGAGTTTTCGGCTGGCTGCTGAAAGTGTTGTTGTTGTTGTTGTTTCACTTTGAGTATAAGTTTTTATCTCCGTCTGAACAAGATTCTGGTTTCTTTGCTAAGGATCCAGCTCAGCCCTAACTACCACCCTGTACAATCAGGACATGTCTTTAAGCTTATGTTCGGATGGTATGTCCTCCATCTTTGAATCCAAGATGGAAACTCGGGGTTCCCAGGCTGCGTTCAGTTCTAGCCTTGTACTGGGAGGATTATCATCAGCCAAGGGGGACCTTTCGAAGTCTTGCAGGTCATCTCCGGAAACGTCCGAGGGCAAGGCGAGACGGTTGTGACGCAGAATCACTCTTGATTCCAAGTCCAGGGGAACAAAAAAGTGAACAGGGATTGAGGAGCTCCATTTTCTGAGTCACTGGAAACACTTTTAAGTCAACTGGCAAGAGACTGCCAATGATGTACATAATTTCACCCTATTTGTTTAAGGCACATTAAAAAGGTCAAATTTTGCTTAAGAGCAGCTTAAGACTGAGGCTGTGGTCACACTTTAGATTTAATCCAGCTTCAATCCACTTTCAGAGTGAGAGAGCACATCAGCAAAGTGAAAAGCTGTTTTCTTTTAGTGTTAGAAGACTCAGAAAATTCCCCTTTGGGAAAGATAATGAGGAAAGAAAATTACTGACCACTTTGCTGATGTGTTCTCTCGCTCTGAAAGTGGACTGAAGCTGGATTAAACCTCAGGTGTGACTACAGCCTGAAAGGTGGTAAAATTGTCACCAGCATGTATCTTGGGAGCCTCAAAATTTTGGCGCCCCCAGGCAATCATCACGGATCTTAAAAGCTGGGCAGGGCCTGGCTATTCCGTGGGCAAGAGACCACGACCCAGGCACCTGGAAAGTGGAGGGAATATCCCGGAAGAGGGCAACAGCAACCCACATCCGTCATGGTGCCCGACTGGCACGCTGAAGGCTGGAATTCAGCCCCTCGCCGAAATCTAAAGCTTGCCAAAGGGGCATATTGCAAGCCAAAAAGCTGCTGCGGCAGTGGCTGGTTTTTGGTTTGTTTTCCTTGTCCCTTATCTCAGCTGGGCCTCTGCCAGAAGGAGCATTTCTGCCCTCCTTCCCACCCTCCGCCAAGACAGCCTTTCGAGAGAGCCAGAGCCCCCATGTTCAAAGCACTCCCAGCCCTCCTGATAAACAAAGGCAAGCATGTGTGCGTGTACGTGAGGGGGGTGGAAATGGAAGGATGGATAGCATGTTAATGCTCCCATTCACTCCCCCCACCCCACCCCGTGCTGCCTCCCCACTGCAAGCACTGCACCCCCACCACCACCAGCAGCAGCAGCCAGGCATCGCTCCCCCCTCCCTCCCCTTCATCCCTCTGGGAAAGGCCTTTGCAGATATAAGCAATCTTTGATTAAAAGCGGACTGACAGCCAACAGCAACTGCTGGAGCAGCCGGCACAGCGGCTCTTCAAGTCTAAAGGGAGCCAGTTCCGCCTCTGCCTCCGTTCTCAGAAGTCCCTGATCCTTTAATCAATCACAGCCGAGGAGTAGAAGAGCAAACACGCATGCGGAGAGGAGAGAGCTGTGTGTTTGCATTCATGGCTGCTGCAAAACAGCGGCAGCGAGGAAGGAGAGGCGAGGAGGGCTGCTGTCTGTTTGCCTGGAAGGAGAAGCCTAGGATAGCCTGTCTTCAGGTTGCTCAGTTCGGAAATGGTGGGGGACATCCCACCCACCCGGCCTGCCTGCCTGCCAGGGGAGTTTCTACCTCCTGTCCCCATGATTGGCATCGTATGTGGCTCTGCGCCAGCATGGCCCCTTAGCACAGACCTCAGATTGCACAAGGAGCTAGTCCTCAGCATGCTGGAATCTGAAGCCATAAAGGCAGGAAGGCACCCAAACACGGAACAGTGCTCTTTACACCCAGGTGCGGACATGGGACACACCAACACTGCCAGTATTTTTTTTTCGGTGGTGGTGGTGGTGGGGCTTTGATGCAGATGAGATTTTCAAAAAGAAATGTCCAGGATGCAATGATAAATCAAGGGCAAGCCTGTCAAAGCAGACAGGTCAGACAGCCAGAGAGCTCCGAATGCAGGCAGAGGTGGCCAGGGGGCTCAGGCGGTGGGTCTGTCCAGAAAGTCCGGAAAGCCTGGCCTCTACTAGTTCCCCAGTCATCTCTATATAAAGGTTACTGGGCTTCCATTTGGGTGCTGGAGCCCTGGCCAAAAGGTAAAGCCAGTCACGCCCAGCGGTACCTGCTCTCCTGAAAGCAACCAGGGTCTCCAAAACTGCTGCCTCCACTTTGCTTCTGGGGTCCTCAGCGAAAAGCTGGGGCCTGTTTGCACTTAGGCCTCTGGGATGCCATCAGGACAGCAGAGCTTTACGAGAGCTGACCTAATTGCATACCAGAGGCCTAGGTGCAAATTCAGCCCTGGTCTGGCTGGCGGTGCCCTGTCTGGGGAACATGGGCTGATGGGATCTTCATATCCTGGATCCCCTGAGCCCTTCAGGCCAGAATCCGAATCAAAGCATCTTCTGTGTGGCCTCTTCCCAGAGGCATCTAGTTGCCTCGCTTGACGCTTCTAGGTATTTTATTTTATGTCGTGTCCCAGGCGGGTGTGGGCAGCGCACGCTTACGGCAGTCCTTGGAGGACTCACGAGGACTCAGTGTCAGCTCGGTCCAAAGTCAGGGGTGTCCAGAGATCCAGCAAGTCACAGCAAGAATCCGTCAGTGCAAGGTCGATGTTTCCAGAAGTTCAGCAAAGTCACAAGCGGGTCCAAGAGTCAGAATACAGGCGCGGCGGGAATTGCATCAACGTCGTCTGCAACACTGGCTCAGCGTGTGCTGCTCAATTAAGCAGGGGAAGCAGCACCTTGCTGGCGCAGCTGGGCCAAACCCTGTGATCGGCGCCTGATCTGCTGCTGCTGCTGGCGGAGAAGTAGCGGGGAGGGGCGCTCTAGGGATTCACTGGCCGAGCTTTCATCCCAGAGGTGCCTGTGAGCTCCCCCAGCGCTGGCCGCTGACTCACTTCTGCGCTGCTATGTCCTGTTTGCTGCCCAGGCTGCTGTGCCATTGCAGGGGCACACTCCTCTGTGGAGGAGGAGGCTGGACTGGACTGGCAGGACATTTTATTTTGCCATTGTCGTTGCTTTGCTTCGCTTGAACTCCTGCCCAGAGCAGCCTGAATCCAGTTTTAATCCAGCTTCAGGCCACTTCCAGAATGAGGGAACACGTCAGCAAAGTGACAAGATTATTTCCTTCAGCCTTATTTCTTTCAGGAGCTCCACCTTTGAGTTAGATAACGCAGAAAGGAAATGACTGTTCACTTTTCCGATGTGCTCTTCCATTCTGGAAGTGAACTGAAGCTGAATTAAAACGTAGGTGTGAACACAGCCCAAGACGAGGGCAATGAGTTGATCAAGGCAACGCAAGGCAAGGAAACGTTGGGAGGTGTGGGGGCCCAGAAAGGAGCACTATAGGCCAGTTCACACTTGGCCTCGTAGTTTGCAATAGGTGAACATCTGGGCAGCTGCAGCTGCACTTGTGGGAGATGTTTACAGCCTAGAAACACCCCCTGCCTGCTTAGATGTTCATCTGTTGCAAACTAGCGGCCGTGCACAAAACTGTGCACCACGTGCAACCTAACTCTAACTAATTGTGACCAAAAACTTACCTGCAGTGTCCACAGGTGAGCATTCGCACCATTTCTGGTGCAAGTGGTCATCTGAGGTGATTCACAAGCATGCTGACACCTCTGATGGCCCCTGATGTGACTGCCAGGGATCTGATGTGTGCCTGGACCCAGGTAAGTTTCCAAATGCACGGGGATTAGGCTACAGCGCACTAGCGTCCCCTGGTGCAAACTCTTGTGCACATTGGTCTGTTCTGCACTTTTCCTGTCCAACGGATGGGAAACTAAGTGCAGAAACGCCCCAGATCTGAGCCAGACACTGGAAAGTAGCAAGCTTGGAGGCGTGCCATGGACCCGCCTAACGCAGCAGCAGCTAAACATGGGGCCTTTGGGGTGGAAGCCCTTGAGACCCAAGAGTTCCCCCATTTTCTTACTTATTTATGACATATAAGTTTACCACAAGGGGAAGCCAATCAAGACAGGTTATTAAACTGGGTGGAGTGAGTAGACAGGCCCCTGTTCACCCTGGAAACATACGGGCGATCAGATAAGTGTTGGACCAGCACCTAAAGGATATGATGGTAGGCACCTCATGGAAATCACGGGGAACAGCATTCCAGCAGGTGGGCGCCACCACAGAAAAGACCCTGCTGTGGGATGCCACAAAGTGACCTTCGGCAATAGAGGGTACCCACAGCAGTACAAGACGAGGGCAGTCGTCTTGCCGGTCCGGAACAAGAAAGGCGATTTGGCAGGCACCCTGGTCCCACGTTGTCAAGGGCCTCATGAGCCAAGCAAAGGACTCAATATGGGCACAGGCTGGGCCTCTCGCAGCTAAGTCCTTGTGGGAAGCCACCTTACAACCCAAGCCACCCCCCAGGGTTGTCGTGGCCATGGAAAAGAGGCCTGCTGGCAGGCAGGAAGGAACCCTTTGGAGGAAGACCAAGCTGCAATTACATGTTTGGGTGAGAGTTTCTCGTTTTCCCCTCTAACGGAAAGAGCTTCGCTGCAAATTCCTGAGCGTCTGTTGGTACATTGAACAGCAAAATGGGAGGGGTGCTTCCCTCCCCCTTCGGAAACCCTTTTATTATTTTGACATAATTTTCAGCCTGTTCATCTGGTTTAGCAGCTTTTCTGTTTGTTTGAGCAGCACCAGCCATAGTAGTCTGGGCATGGGGGGGGGGGCAGGCAGTTGGGGGTGGAGTGCTTCTAAGCCCTCCTCCATCGGTCTCAGAGACTCACAAGGGGGTTCAGGTATTGGTGACAAGGTTGGAAACCCCCCCCCTTCCTAGGCGAGGCAAAGGTCAGGGGCTGCGGAGGGGAGGGAGGAACCAGTCAGGCAAGATATCAGCAGGAAAGCCTGAGCAGGAAGATGAATCAGGAGGCGACAGGATGCCTTTATCATGTAGATTTCTTGCTCTTAAGAAGCAGCTTCGCTTGCCATTTCAAGATGCTCCAGCCAAGATGACAGAATACAGCCCACTTTGGAGGCCATTGTTCCTTGTTCAACAGGCTACCGGTCCGCACCCAGTCTGAGAAATCGAGGGCAATAAATACCATGGGGGGGGGGGGAGAGAGAAAGGGTCCCTGGCTCCTGGTGATCCAGTGGGCCATCAGTCCATGGAATCTACTTCCAGAGGGGGAGGCCACGGTGACTAGCCTGGATGGCTTCCAAAAAGGAGTGGGCAAGTTCATGGAAAAGAATGGATGTCCAGGTACCACCTCCAGGTTGGAGAGACAGGCAGGAGATGCCTCTAAAGGCGGGGAATCGAGAGCAGGTGAAGGTTTTGCCTTTGACTTCTGCTTGAGATGTCCCACTGTATGAGACAAGATGCTGGACTAGGTGGGTTGTGGTCTGACCCCACAGGGCTCCTCTTTGGTTCTTATAGGCATGTTCATGGAGGATAGATGTATCAACGGATGCTAGACTGGATTTGTGATCAGATCCATTAGATGCAGTCCAATTCCAGTTGCAGGGACAGCAGCCATTCCTCATTATTTACAATTTTAATAACCTTGAGCTTTACGAATCTTTGTGTATGGGATTACGCAACATTTGCATATCTGCAACCTGCAGGGCTTCTGTGTTTGCTTGACATTGCCTGACACCAGCTCTTTCCCAAGGCCCCTCCCCCCAGTGAGGAAGAGTGTGAAATGGCCATTATTTGCAAATTTTCTCCTTTATTCCCTCATTAGTACAAATTTTCATACTTGTGGGCTTTTTGCTATAATTGCTCTCTTGTGAATAATGTAGGACAACTGTATTTCTGATCTGGAATGCCTACTTGGAAATTAACTTTTGCAGATATTATATGAGACCATGCTATTTCAACGTTATTATATGATCATTCCTGGTTCTCAGGCCCTTGGCATTTTGGGACAAGCTGCATGAATATTGTGTTGTACTGTATTGCTTTGCATTTGTGCTTCTTCATTTTTGAGTCCTGCTTCCTCAGCTAGGCTGCACCCAGATGGGGAGGGATGTAGCCCCACTTTTCTCTCTCCTGAGAAGCCCCTTTTAGGCCGCGTCCCCATGCAAGCAGTTTGGTGCGGGAGTGACTCACTTCTGACCAGGTGTAGTAAGGCTATATACAAATGCCGCCGTCCCCATGCAAACCACCCTAAACCCCGACACGGGGGAACAGCGCCCCCTTCTCTCCACCCCCTCTCTCCTGATTGGGAGCCGGTTTGACATCACCCCCACCCCTGTGCCACCTGCTTTAAATGCCAAATCCCTCCCCACCTAGTGGCGCAGAGAAGCCAGGACTGAACGGCAAAAATAATTTTTAAATCCCCAGCTGTTGAGCAAAGCCACTACGAAGTTTGGCGGCAGTTGAGCAGTTTTGCGCACCTCTGCTTCATCATGAGAACACCAGGGGAAAGGGGTGGAATACTTGCATAAAAGGGTCCCGTGGGTCAGCAAAGGCCATTCGACCCCCTCATTGTTTCGGTTTTAACACCATTTACTCCCCCAAAATCTCAGCGTTTGCAATCTCCAATGCACAGGGAAGGAACAGCAAGCACAAGACATGAAACCCCACCTCCCAATGATGTGAGCACCAATCTCCTCCCCAGATAGCCCGGGACTGTCCCCATGCGCAAGCTTGGCTCTCCAAACAATGTGTGCCAAGCCACCAGACTGCACTGAGAACAGTTTTTTCCAGGACCAAATTTGGTCCTGGTTTGTGCAATTTGGTCCCCAGAACTCAGACCAAATCTATAATGCATGGGGACACCCCTCCCTGAATCCGATTTCGATTTGGACCAAAACGTGCATGGGGACACGCCCTTACTATTACTGGAAAACCCAGGACTGGTAATGGGTTTCTCAACCATAGCACTTACTTTCTGGACCCACCACAATTGCACCCAGCATGCATGTGCAGAGGCTGAAACGGGTGTCCATACATGCGCAGAAATGATGCCAAGCACATCTGAGCACTCTGGATGCCCAGAAGCTCGCATAATTTAAAGTGCATAAAGGCGGCTTTCTAAAGCCAGCAAGGGATAACTGCAGGAGATCAGTGTCCCACATTATCTCTTACTGGTGGGTTATTTGGCCGCAGTCTGGAGACAGACCTAGATATCCATTGATTAATAGTTGAAGGGAGGAAATTCCAGCGCACAGCTTCTTGGGCCAAGCCCAGCGCATGCATGGGTACCACCGTGTTGTCTAAATGTGCCGCTTTCTCCTCTCACAGACACCGTGTCTGCAGAGGCGTATTTGGAATTGTCAGGATCCCAACCAAGGAAATGTCTCTCTGCCTCTTCTGTTGGCAGACGCTGGTGTGGCGTAAGGAAACAAGGATCCAGAGCGCAGTGCCAGACGTCATGTCTTTGCTTTTCCTCAGAAGAAACTTGGGAGTTCTGAGAGATTCTGACTTAATTCCCCTTTGTCCTCCGTCTTCAGGATGCTGGGCTGGTACAGATGTGCAAATTGACTTCCCATCAGAGGAATCTTCTTACCAGACTTGACACGGTGCCCCAGGGAGGGAAGGAGAGGATGGCGAAATGTTGTTTTCTTCAGACTGGGGTTACCAGCGAGTTGTTTTTGGAATGGTTTGTGTCTGCGTGGGCAAGCTGGTCTCTGTCTGCTCCGTGAGGCCTGCAAGTCAGAGCAAACCCTTCAATTCCTCCAGTTTGGGGGAATTGGAGTTCACAGAGTGCTTCCAAGCCACAGTGACATCCGTGTTTTTTTCTGCAGGCAGAAAGTCTCAGGCTTGGTTAGGGTGGATGTGGAGGCAATATATATGTCACTAAAGAAATCCTAGCAAGCAAAACCCTGTATTCTTCTGTTTAAAGGCCCTGGCTTCCCAGAGGCCAAGTATCTCCTATGCCTCCTCCTGTGGGCAGGTGGTGCACAGTTTTCTATTGCCATAAGAGTGTGCGTTGTATGTGGAGAGGCCCTTTCACCCTCCTTACCCTCTATGGAGTAAGAAGTGGATGACATCATAAGAGCATATGAACCCAAGAGTCATCCTATATCAGACTTCTGGCCCATCTAGTCCAACTCCACCAGGAAGCCTGTCAGCTGGACCATGTGTCCACGACTTGCTCTGCCTGCAGTTTCCCAGCAGATGGCCTTCAGAGGCAGAAGATCCTAAGAAATTCCTCACTGGATCAGACCCATGGCCAATCTAGTCCTGTAGCCTGTCCTCACAGGGCGCGTCCCCATGCACGTTTGGTCCAGTAGTGAAATCGGGTTCAAGGCCATCTGCTGGGCCAGAAGTCTAAGGTACATAATTAAAAGCTCTGATTTAAGCCGTGCATTCAATGGTCCGTTAATAAAACTGTGACCGAGGGGGGAATGAGTCAACCTTGGCCAAAGGCTAAGGCAAAAAGATATGCCTTTACAACCCTCCAAAATGACAACAGGGAAAGGGCATGGCGCACCCCGGAGGGGAAACCATTCCACAGTCCAGGGACCACCACTGAAAAGGCTCTCTCCTAGGTGCCCACCAACCTCACTATCGAAGGTGGTGGAACAACCAGAAGGGCATCTTCTTCGGATCTTAGATACATATCCATTCATATACGTATCAGACGTATTTAACAAATACAATTTAACAAATGTCCGAACTATTTGTGCGAATAACGTTTGATTCATGTATGAATGTCTGAATTCGTCTATATTGATACAAATAATCCCTATTCATTACGAATAGAATGTCAAAATGCCCATTCTTCAACATCCCTAGTGGAAACCCCTTCTATACCTTGGCTGCCGATGTTGCCAGATGAAATGATAGATAGATAGATAGATAGATAGATAGATAAATAGATAGATAGATAGATAGATAGATAGATAGATAGATAGATAGATAGATAGATAGATAGATAGATAGATAGATAGATAGATAGATAGATAGATGGATGGATGGATGGATGGATGGATGGAGGGAGGGAGGGAGGGAGGGAGGGAGGGAGGGAGGGAGGGAGGGATGCTTAAAAGCACCTGAAGGTACTGGTGTCCATGTGCTAGAGTCTTTTATCTACATTAAAGGCCCAAAAATGCTCTTTCATGGTGCATTCTCTGGCCTTTGGTGTGGACTGGAGATGGAATGGGCACACTGGCATCCACACGCTGCCTCCTCTAAGCTGCCTTTGAGCCGCTTTTTAAAAAACAGGTCCGGATGCAACCTCCATGTTAGAGCAGAGGCCAGGAAAGCTGCAGAACGATGCTATACAAGGGATGCCTCTTTTCATTGGGGAAGGGAAAGCAAAACCCTGGTCCTTTCTGCACTTGGCTGTTTTCTGGAATGTATCTCAGGACAGGAGTCTGTTGTTCACACACTAGTGCAGACTGTGGCAGGTCTTGGCTGGGGTGTGCCATAGTCTGCGCTAGCATGAGGACAGCAGGTCCCTATTCCAGGGTATATTCCAGAATAAGGCCACGTGCGGGAAGGCCCCATTTTGTACGAGGGATGGCTACGCTCACCTGCCTGACGGGGCTTCGTGAAGGTTATGATGCCTTCTGGTGCTGCATTTGGCGGCTTCAAAAGGGCTGCATAAAACGGCCCGTTTTCTTCCCTAAGCCTGGAGAGGCCCTCGTGCCTCCATGAGAGGATCATGCTGGGCTTTGATGGTTACGAAGGAGGACAAAGTAGCTGCGATTAGTTAGTTTGGCCAGCGCAAGTCCTGCAGCATGAAAAAGCAGGGAAGATACTGAACTTCAAGGGATCTTCTCAGATGCGCCTTCACAATGACAAATGGAAACGGCGAGACGGCAGGCTGAGAGATTTAATTGAATTCTGGGGATGGCTGGGAGGAGCAGCAAAATAATCAAGTTGCTTTGGGTCGATCATCTGCAGCAGGCGTCTGCGTTTTATCCTCAGCCATACCGAAGGCCATTAGAAGCCGATCTGGGTGGAATATCGCGCTCATTAATGCAAGAGGCACATTTATCTCCTCCTGGAGGGGCTTCTCATAGCTCGTATATGCAAGCGGCGAGAGGCTGTAGCGTGCCTTGCCTAATTGAGACGAGACGGGGGCATTGTTCAGCCCAGTGCACCTGGGGGGGGCAGGATTCCAAATGGTGGCTGTTAGGAGAGCTGGCTAAAAGGTGATGGAAATGGGAGAGGTGGCCATACTGGGCTAAACCTTGTAGTACCCCCTGCCTATGCCAAGGATAACCAACCGTTATACGTTCTGTCCCAAAGGGCTGTTAAAGTGCAGACTTTCTGAAACCTGGAAGAATCAGGCTCAAAACACTTCCTTGTCAAAGCACATTGAGAGGCTATTGTCTGCACAGGCCAGCCACCCTGGATCGATCCCCTTTGCCGTGAGCAAAAGGCGGCCCATTGGCCAAGGAAAAATTGACATTCACTTGGTTCTCTCGATCCCAGTTCTGCCTGGTTCAGGCCTTTGCCCTCATGTTCCTGTGTACCTTAGAGAGAGGACAGGTGAACTATGAAGGTCTTCAGGTGCTGTCCTGTGGAGAGACAACCATCGCATATGCAAAATGTTTCTTAAAATGAACCCTGCGGTACCCCATATCTTCGGCGTTAGGATCAGCGAACGGCGCTTTCCAGAAACAGGGCAAAACTGGCACGGAGGGGGAAAATACAACTCAGTTCTGCCTTGTACATCTCTGTGGCTTGGATCCTGCAAAGTTTGGTGTATGGAAAAGCGTTGCAGTGCAAGGAATTGCCCTCTGTGAACAAGTAGGGTGCCAGCAGAGCAAGGCGGAGGCAGCCAGCTTTAGTCAATGGGCCTTGGAAGTTATCAAGAAGTTAATGATGCTTTGGAAGAGAGAGATGGTTTAGCAAGGTAAATCATTGGGACCATGGAGATGGGACCTAGTTAACCAGGGGGCCCAGAGGTGATGCGCAACAGCCGTGGAACAGGGTATCTGTACAGGCTGAAAACCCAAAAGAAGGCCACCCAGCAGCATCTCTGTGGTGTTTTTGTGGGTGTTGGAAAGGGCTGGACCTGCTGCCTCTTGGGGTTCCTTCCCACAGCACAGTTCTCTGATCCTATGATTCTCAAGGTACGGAGGCAGCCTGCCAGTGTCAGCAGCCACATGTGCCAGCATAAACCAGTGGCACTGCCGCGGCCAGATCGCTGTCCTGAAAGACTCCACTATTGCATTAAACTGACTGTATCAAAGCACACTTATGCTGTCTTTTAAAAGAAGTTCCACAAAGGAAGTTACATTCCACATCTGTGTAGCAGCAAAAGTATGGTCTAGTGGTTAGGGAGACAGACTCTTATCTGGGACTACTGGGTTTGATTCCGCACCCCTCCACGAAGCCGGCTGGGTGACACTGGGCTAGTCATAGCTCTCTTTTGAGCTCTCAAAGCCCCTCTTACCTCACAGGGTGCCTGTTGTGGGGAGAAGAACAGAAGGTTTGTCAGCCGCTTTGAGTCCCCTTAAATGGGTGAGAAAAGCGGGGTGTAAAAGCCAACTCTTCTTCTTCCTCTACAATACAGTGTTGTACAAGGGATAAGTGTCTTAACCCAGGGGCCCCCTGAGCTGTAAGTCTTGGGATACCGTCTCTTTCCTCTGCTTTGGAATCCATTCGCCTCTTTCTCTGTCCCCAACCCCAGTTCCTCTGGAGGCTCCTTTCTTCCTCTGGAAACGTTGCAAATCAAACAGCTTAAAAGGTAAAACGTCAGAAATCCTTAAACCTTCATCTATTATTAAGCATGACAGTAAATCCTACCTTGGAATGTTTTGCATAGCAACTGTTTCCAAGACACCTCACACCTGTCCAACCAACATTCCCCGTAGCGCACAGTTGTGCCTGGCGTGTTCTGGCGGTGAGCGATGTGGACTCAGACAGGCCCAGAGAGAGAGGCGAGCAGGTAGCAGCATGTGGATGGCAGATCATGTGAAGGGGTAGGGACCCAGAGTGGCCCCGATCCATTTTGTGTTTGGGAGCAAGCACTCAAAAGCCTGGGCAAGGGTCCCTGTTGCCATGGGGAGCGAGTCAGAGTTGTGGCTGTTAAACCTTGGAGGAGAAGAAGAGTTGGCCTTTCTAACCCGCTTTTCTCACCCATTTAAGGGGACTCAAAGCGGCTGAACACAAAAGGGGGTTAGAGGCTAAGGTGCATGTGTGACTATGTGCTCCGCATGCACAGCATTCTGTGTTGCAGGCCACCACAAAGGAGCCTGTAGTGGTGCCAGTGACACAAACAGCAAGGAGGCACATTCTCTGCCTCAGGTATTTTCTCATGAGTAAGCAAGTGTAGACAAAGAGAGCCAGAGCTGGTGGGGAGTTACCTGACAGTCCTTGGCCGCTAAACCCCTTCTGTGTTCGAACAGACATGAGTTCAGCACTTCCCTGCCTCTCACAATCCACAACCTGAAACTGGAGTTCAGAGACAGGGCATTTGGGTTAACATGCAGAGGGTTCTAGATTGGCAGAGATCTAGATCAGGGATGGACTGCTGCAGCCCTCCAGATGTTATTTGTTTTGGGGCTGCTGTGTCATGTTCCAGCGTTCTTCTGAAAACCTCAGCTTTTGGATATTGCTGCAGTATCCATCTTCAGAGGATCTGACTTCTGGTGGATATTTGTAGGATTATCCAAAAGCTTAGGTTCTCAGAAGAACCCTGGAACATGGTACGAGAGGTCAAAAACTGCTACAAATAAGATTGAATCCAGCTGTGGATGCCTACATATGACCACCAGATGTTCCTGAACTACAAGTCCTGGCTCAGAGCACAATAGGAACTGTAGTTCCAGGAACATCTGGGGCTGTACTGATGAGCATCTCTGTTCCAGAGGGTCACCTGTCTTCTCTTTCCCCTTCCAGACCAGAGAGGAGAGACAGAAACTAACATCGGCTCCTCAATTAGGTCACTAGCCAGAAAGCCTTGGACTGGGTAGACCTATTATAAAAACTCTGAGCAGGACCTTGAGTTTGACTTCGAACCACTCCTCAGACCCTGACTTTTTTAGACTGCTGCATAAATCTGGTCTATTTGTACCAGTCGGAGAGACTGTCAGCTGTACTGCCTGGATTCCAAGCCCAGAAACGAGTGCCAAATTGGTGCACTTTCAAAAATGGTGTTTGAAAATGTCACCAATGAGCAGAGTGTTTGGAACATCTGTGCTCTTCCTCTGGAGAATGACTCTTCCACGCTGCTCCAGTTTTTTCAGGAGGGGGCAGCTGGTGTTTGGGTAATGAAAATGCAGCTCAGGTTCTGACGCTGAGTAGACCCAGTCATATTGACCTCCCCAGCCAGCTCAACACATGTCCGATGCAATACACTGGGCTTAAGTAGAAAAGGCTGTTTTCTTCAAGTTTCATCTTGCCCTTGAGACCTTCTCATAGCTGGATTCCAGATGTGCCCATCTGGTCCGTTACTGACTTCAAAAGAGCCCTGCTGGATCAGGACATGGGCCACCTAGTTCAGCATCCTGTCTCACACACTGGTCCATAAATTACTTCTTAAGGTGTGGGGGAAACAGTGGCCAAGATGTTGCGTCATAGACCCTGGGGAACAGAGCACAACTCTGCCTTCAGGTGATCTCAAGTTCCACCCAACACCTTTCCCTGCAAATCTGAGAAATACCTTTACCTGACAGAACATGGTTAGCAATACGGAGGACACAGAAGGTGTCCAGTCTGAGGAAATGGAGGGAGCACGCTTGTTCTTTGTGCAGAGGCCAAAGGAGGAAAGGAACCTGCTCAGGCCAGGGGAAGCAGAAAATAGATGCCCATCTTTGACACTGGGGTCTCCGACTGCCACCCTCTGGATGTTCTTGGACTGTGTACCGGCTCTAGCGTCGCAGTCCACAAACATCTGGAGGGCCACAGTTTGAGAGCCCTGGGGCCAATCCGCACTTAGGCCTCTGGTGTGCAATTAAGACAGCTTTGGTGAAGAGCAGCCCTCACCAGAGCTGTCCTAATTGTGGATTAGGTGTGGAACACAGTTCCCAACCTTTGCCATGAACTTACGTGGAACATCCGGCAGCGAGAGCATTCGGTCTAGATCCGGTTCGCTGCAAGAGTTCCGCCTCCTCGGTGCCACAATTGGCCACCACCGGCTGCATCACATATTTCATGACACGCTGGCTGGCAGGCCAATGTGGGGCGTGGGAGATCAATCTGACCCGACCACAGGGACCTCCCTGGTGCATGTCATGGCCCAGGGGGTGTGCCTCCTTTGGCACAGTGCCACCTTCTTGCCACAGCAGTGGCTATTCGGCTGCTGATGTGCACAGGGCAGGTGCATGCTGGCCACTGGTGCCGCAAGAGGGTGGCATGGTGCTGTGAAGTCCTCTGATAGTTGGTCCAAAAGAACAAACCAGACAACACTGCACCACAGGCCAGAGACTGAGATCAACCTCCCTTTCTCCTTAAGGTGTTTTTGATTAATTTAACTGATGCCTGAGCCTAATCTGTTACATTTGGTGAGACCAACGTTTCACGTGGATCCACACAAAACTGCAGCCATTGGTTCTAATTCCATAAGTTCTACCAGTTGCCAGCCAGGGGCACTTGGCCCATAAGGGAAAATGCATCATGGTTCCACAACCACACTCAGTAGCTCAGACCTTTCTAAATAAGTAGAAATAAATAAATAAATAAAAACTGAATTTGGGGTTGGCTAATGTGTATGTAATTTACTGTGTTTAGTAGCATTAGTGTCCAAGTGCTTGCTGTGGATTTGAAGCCTTATAATGCATCACTTATCATTAGCAATATCCCCAGAACCAAATTATTTCATCTGCCTTGCCTCCACCCTACCGATCACAGCAGACACCTGCCGCCTGTAGGTGTAGACATTCCTGAACCAGGTGGATTGGTGATCTGACTTTTATTTCTTATGTTCCTCAAGAGCTATTGGATACAGTTCTGTCTCATGGCCAGCGAACTAAGGCACAGTCCAAAATAGAAGCATTGTGAACAGTCACAGAACATGAATGAGACGCTTGGTAGATCTGCTCGGAATATTATCTATTATTGGGTGGGTGGGGACATGACCCATATGCAAGTATTGTTCTCAAACCTCTTCATAGGCCACATGACAGTCTAAATGCAGTAGTCTGAAAGCCTTTCTGCCAAGTCTTTGCTCTTTCTAAAGTCGCCACCTTTTGATCTTCTGCCCATCAACAGTCTGGGTCTCGGCAGCGCAGTTACAGCAATGATGCACCGAAGGATTTGGCAAGACAGACAGAAAAGGGGAGGCTGAAGGATTTACAGCCCCTTCAAGTGAAGGTTATGATGTACACCTCCAGAAAAAGGCAAGGGGGGGGGGAGAGGGAACGTGCATAGTCTTAGAAACAAATGGAATGTGGCTGAATGTGAAGTCTGCGGTTTCTCCAGAACGTAAGAGGAGCCCTGCTGGATCAGGCCACAGCCCCTCTAGTCCAGCATCCTGTCGCACACAATGGGCCACCAATTGCCCATGGGCATCTCAAGCAGAGACGAGGGCAAGCCTTCTCCTGCTCTGGAACCCCAGCAAATGGCCTTGGGGGCATCCTTGCTAGCTGGTCACCATGACCAACATTCAGCAAGCTCTCCTACTCTCTTCCTTCTTCTCGGGGGATTTGACTCCCCTCGCCGCCAGAAATTCTGTCTGAGGTAAGTCTGCTGGGCACCAGCTGTCCTTCCCCCTTATCTTTCTCCCCTCTCGCCCCAATGTCCTTCACCAGTAGCATCTGCTGCTTGACAAGAGCCGTGTCCGAGGCCTGCAGAGGTCAAAAGGTCACAAGGGGTCAGCTCAAATCTCATCACCGGCTTGCATCACAGCAGGGGGAGAAAGCCACGCAGGGGCGGAGGGGGGGGCATGCTAGGAGATTTCCTTCCTTCCTTCCTTCCTTCCTTCCTTCCTTCCTTCCTTCCTTCCTTCCTTCCTTCCTTCCTTCCTTCCCCATGTCCGCTCAACACGGGTCTCCAAGCGGCCCTGATTTATTTTTTCATAAGGAACGCAGCATTTGTGGCTTACTGTGCATGTTGGAGCCTGCATCCTCCCCCTGCTCCCCTCCCCTCCTCCATGCCTTCCTTTGCGGCTCTCTAGGGACCGGCAGCAATTTTTCCTCCTCTGAAGAAGCTTGCAAAAGGATGAGTGCGTCTCGGAAGCCAATCTAATTGTCAGCCACGCAATGCCCTGGGGGAGTTGTGTACTTTGCTCATATCTAAGTACATTCCAGCCGGGTGTTTGAAGGCACCCCAAGATCTCAGAGCTGGCCAGTGAAAATACCAGCAGCTCTAAGCTCCTTATCTATTACCAGCAGATTAACTCCTTAATCAACCCCTTTTGGAAGTTCTCTTGCTCCAAAATTTATCACCCGGCCTTGTCTCTTAAGTCCCCTTCCCCTTCCTCCTCTTTTACATCTAGGACAAAACAAGACAGAGCAGAAACGGATGGATTTGGGAGGAAGCGGTAGGTTGTAAGTCGGTGGTGGAACCCGTGAATTGCAGGCAAAAGGCTATCTCTGAACTGGGCCTCCAGCGCCACCAATTAGAACAGGAGTGCTCAACGGCAGCCTTCCTGAACTGAAGGTGCCCCTGGTAAGCAATTAGTACAGCTCTGGTGAAGAGCGTACGCATGACCACTAGGCTGCTACCGCCTAGAAGCGTCCCAGCCTTCACTAGAGGTGCACTAGTTGCTGACTAGGTGTGGAGCAAAATTTTGTGCTCCAAACCTATCCCAACCTTTACCCAAGAAGAAGAAGAAGAAGAGTTGGCTTTTCCGCCCCACTTTTCTCACCCATTTAAGGGGACTCAAAGCAGCTGACAAAGCTTCTATTCTTCTCCCCACAACAGAACACCCTGCGAGGTAGGTGGGGCTGGGAGAGCTCAGAAGAGAGCTGTGACTAGCCCAAGGTCACCCAGCTGGCTTCATGAGGAAGGGCGGAATCGAACCCAGAATTCCCAGATACGAGTCTGGCTCCCTAACCACTAGACCAATCTGGGGAGATGCAGTGACTGACTGAAGCTCACTAGTGGAAGCCCTATGCCCAAGAGGGAATTCGAGTATTAGCCCAACGCTCCATCCTTATCCATTGACTGCTTTTCTTCTGTTGAATCCAAGGCAACATCCAAATGTGAACGCAGAATGGCAAAAACAGTGGCCTACAAATGCCTTCTCCTTTCCCTCGTGCTGGAACTAAATTCTCCTCTGTTTTGAGCTGCTTTATCATTTGGTAATTGACTGTGCCGTTATCATTTTCCTTTCCCTTGTAAGTCACTTCTGTGTGCTTTCTCTGCGGAACAGCTAATAAATATTTCTCAGCGATTGAGCCAAGAGATGCTTTATCCGGGCCCTGGAGTTGGTCCAAGTGACAGACCTCAGGCAAGGAAAGGAACAGCAAAGGAAGAGAGTGCTTCTAGGCATGGGCAAAGGGTTCGCCACAGATTAAGGATGTCAGGGAGAGACAGAGGGAGGCTTTGCAAAGAGAGGCGCTTTCCAAATTAATCAGCTGGGCTGGGCACTCGTGTGGCGCCTTGTGGGAGGAAAACAACCTGGCAAGGCAGACCTTGGTGTTCACGAACAGCTGGAACTTCTCCAAAAGGGGGGCAAAAATGGCACTTCTTTTCTGTTTCCATATTCAGACTGGTTCCTCCTTGCTCTTCAGCTCTTTCGGCTCTCTGCAGCATTTAAACAGGGTTATGAATCCCTCTGACTGGAAAGCTGACCTTTTCTTCCTGGATGTGAGGAGCAAAAGACTCTGGATTTGAACACAGTGCTCAACCTTCCATTCCCCGTGGCAGCCATTTTGTGGCTGGTCTTGGTGTGAAAGGCTTTTCCTTGATGGCTTGAAGATTGAAAGTGTTTGTTTGTTTGTTTGTTTAACCTTAGAGGGCAGTTACTAGTGTGAGTTATGACCCGATGGCTCCGCTGTTCAGACTTCATTCTGGCTGCAATCCAGCCCGGTGGCCGCCAATGTGATATTCCAAACCGTGGCTCCTCCTGCCTTATCTTTAATAATAATCCTATGATCAGCTGATGATGCTGCCCAGACACATAGGGGAGAAGCTAAGCAACATTTTGCCTCTAGCCTTCAGTCTCTATAAATCCCAGCAAACCGGGCTCTCTTCTGTGTTGGAGGAAAGCCCTGCTTGCTGTGGTTTATGAAGATCAAAGGCTAATGCCAAATTGCTGGTTCCCTTTGCATACAGCCTGCCACCGCCTGTAATATTAGCCCGTCCAGTGGGTCAGTTAGGAAGCTTGGTTTTTATTGCGATTTTTAGCAATTTACTCAGAAAACACGGGAACCCAATCTGTAATGGAAATTCAAATAGTTTTCAAACTGCAGTAAAAGCTAGGTAGGAACAACCCCTTGGAGTTAGGTGCTAATTTGGTTGTATGGCGTACAGCTGGTAAGCCTTCGTGGCAACAGCCCTACTAAACTGGACCACGTTCTGTAGCGAAAGCAGTTCTTTCTGCCCCTCCTCACCTGCCCTGGTTTTTTGATTCATGAGGCTTTGAAGGGCCTGTCTGTGGAGCCCAGGATATAAAAGGGAGCATCCAAGTTCCCCCAAATTGTCATAGGCCTTTTCTGCACTGGGCCTCATTCCAGATTGTATCCCAGACCGGGACCTCCGTAGTCTGCAGCAGCGTGCGGATGGCAGGCACCAGTTCAGAAATATACCCAGAACAATACCCAGCGCAGAAAGGACCTGCCATACGCTGGAACTGAAGCACCATGCAATAAATGGCTTCCCACTGGGGCTGTTAGTGTGAAAGAGGTGAGAGCAGTGCTCCCTACGGAGCCCGACAGCCTTTCCCCTTGGAGCTGATGAGCTTTTTGCTTAGGGTGAGCCAGAAGACATCAAGAGTGAGAGACTGGATGACTGATTGGATGATTGGAAGAAGAAGAGTCGGGGTTTTTACCCCGCTTTTCTCACCCATTTAAGGGGAATCAAAGTGGCCGACAAACCTTCTATTCTTCTCCCCACAACAGTCAGAAAAGAGCTGTGACTAGCCCAAGGTCACCCAGTTGGCTTTGTTGAGGAGGAGGAGGAGACCTGGCTTTTCTGCCTTGCTTTTCTCACCCATTTAAGGGGAAACCAAGCAGCTGACAAAGCTCCTATTATTCTCCCCACAACAGAACACCCTGTGAGGTAGGTGCGGCTGTGAGAGCTTAGAAGAGAGCTGTAACTAGCCCAAGGTCACCCAGCTGGCTTCGTGGGGGAGGGCGGAATCAAACCCGGTGTTCCCAGATAAAACCACTAGACCAAACTGGCTCACAAGATGGCATCTGCCCCCTTACCAAGCCCTCCTCAAGGGATACCCAGTGGGTATGTCCCCTGGCAGGGCCTTCCTCTGCCCTCTTCACTTTCCCCCTCCCTCCACCTTTCATATTCTCGCTGCTTCTGTTTTTCCCCACTTTCCGTTTTTTCCACACAGCCACTCTCTGAGTCATCCAAAATACGTGTCCGGCCAAGGGCCACCCGCCGCCCATCGATCACCCAAAGTGCCTGTCTCTGGACCTCTTGCCTTAGGAGTGGGCCATGTTTCTCAGGAGGGAGGGGCGCAAGCAAACATGCCCTCCCAAAGCTGCGTGTGTCTGTCAAAGGAGGGACGCTGGCTTTGGCTGCACAGGTGAAAAAAGGCGCCTCAAAATGCATGGACGGGGAGCGAGAGGGAGCATTATTAATCTCCCCCCCCCCGTGTTTCCAAGGAGCTGGGCGGGGGATCCTGACACCCCGAGCTGTGGGGGCTCAGCTGGTGCTGGGCAGCATCCTTCAAGGGAGCATCAAGGCATTACACTTCATTACTGAGCTGTCTGCTCCTCTCAGGAAGACGAGGGATCTCCTGGCAGCGGTACAGATGGATACCTCTCCGGCGCACAGATTTGTCTGCAGGCCATCCGCTGCCAAAGTCCCCGTCCCCCCCCGTCCGTCCCCCCCAACATGCAAGGAGAAGCCACGCAGCGGAGGGGGAGGAGGGGAGGAGCCAGAGGAAAGTGGGACTCTGGAGAAACGATCACAGGAGATGAGGAAGGGAATCTGGAATGCAGAGATGCTGGCAGGAAACACGAGAAGCACAGGCGGTTCCTGGTTTACAGACGCTGCTCCAATTCAGGGGCCAATCGGTACCTCATGCCTGATTTGGCCTGAACGGCGTGTCCGGCTGCATTGTGAGCCCAACAGAAGACCTGACATGGCCTCCCTTCCTCCCTACTGAGGATCTCTAGAACATGCCCCTCCGGCCTGAGGTTTCCCACCCTGTATAGTAACCACCAAAAGCAATAACCACGATAAAAACATCCACGGGTGGGAGTGGCTATTTGCATTCTCTTCATGTAGTACACCCAAGATCCTGGAAGAAGGCAAAGAAGAAGAGTTGGCTTTTCCACCCCACTTTTCTCACCCATTTAAGGGGCCTCAAAGCAGCTGACAAACCTTCTGTTCTCCCCACAACAGAACACCCTCTGAGGTGGGTGGGGGCTGTGAGAGCCCAGAAAGAGAGCTGTGACTAGCCCAAGGTCACCTAACTGGCTTTGTGGAGTAGGAAGAAGAGCTGGCTTTTCCACCCCACTTTTCTCACCCATTTAAGGGGCCTCAAAGCAGCTGACAAACCTTCATCTTCACACAACAGAACACCCTCTGAGGTGGGTGGGGCTGTGAGAGCCCAGAAAGAGAGCTGTGACTAGCCCAAGGTCACCCAGCTGGCTTCATGGAGGAGTGTGGAATCAAGCCTGGTATTTCCAGATAAGAGCCCGGCTCCCTAACCACTAGACCAATCTGGGGAGATGCAGTGACTGACTGAAGCTCACTAGTGGAAGCCCTATGCCCAAGAGGGAATTTGAGTATTAGCCCAACACTCTAGCCACTGCATCTTATAGCCTTTTCCAAGTTGGAGCGGCCTGCTCTACAAGATAAATTTGTTTGGAGTGTCTTCCGCCTTGCCCATTGCTCATGGGCATTTCAAGCAGAAGACAAAGGCAAAACCTTTGCCATCTCTGCTTGAGATGCCCATGGACAATTCGTGGGCCACTGTGTGAGACAGGATGCTGGACTGGATGGGCTGTGGCCTGACCCAGCAGGGCTCCTCTAAGGTTCTTATGGACTAGATGGGCTGTGGCCTGACCCAGCAGGGCTCCTCTAAGGTTCTTATGGACTAGATGGGCTGTGGCCTGACCCAGCAGGGCTCCTCTTAGGTCCTTATGGACCAGATGGGCTGTGGCCTGATCCAGCAGGGCTCCTCTTAGGTCCTTATGGACTAGATGGGCTGTGGCCTGATCCAGTAGGGCTCCTCTTAGGTCCTTATGGACTAGATGGGCTGTGGCCTGATCCAGCAGGGCTCCTCTTAGGTTCTTATGGACTAGATGGGCTGTGGCTTGATCCAGCAGGGCTCCTCTAAGGCTCTTATGGACTAGATGGGCTTTGGCCTGATCCAGTAGGGCTCCTCTTAGGTCCTTATGGACTAGATGGGCTGTGGCCTGATCCAGCAGGGCTCCTCTTAGGTCCTTATGGACTAGATGGGCTGTGGCCTGATCCAGCAGGGCTCCTCTTAGGTTCTTATGGACTAGATGGGCTGTGGCCTGATCCAGCAGGGCTCCTCTTAGGTCCTTATGGACTAGATGAGCTGTGGCCTGATCCAGCAGGGCTCCTCTTAGGTCCTTATGGACTAGATGGGCTGTGGCCTGATCCAGCAGGGCTCCTCTTAGGTCCTTATGGACTAGATGGGCTGTGGCCTGATCCAGCAGGGCTCCTCTTAGGTCCTTATGGACTAGATGGGCTGTGGCCTGATCTAGCAGGGCTCCTCTTAGGTCCTTATGGACTAGATGGGCTGTGGCCTGATCCAGCAGGGCTCCTCTTAGGTTCTTAGGTTCTTAATTCCGTTGATATAAACCAGCAGGCAGCATTTGTCACGCATTCCCAGAGGGCTGAATCCTGCAAAATGACTGTAATTCTCCTCTGCCCTATGAATTGTCGTCGTCCCTTTATAACCTGGGATAACAGAATGCATCATGCAAACAAAAAAAGATTGTGCAGATGTTTGCAATTTATGTAGGTCCCCAAATCCAGAGGTTTTATTTGTTTAGGGGATTTTCTGCAGCACACGCTCTCCTTCTCCTGTTAAAACCTTCAAGCCCTCCTGTGCGGCCTATAAGGGGAAACAGAGCGCCTGCTCTTTGGCGTTCACACCTGGCCTCCCCTTTCCATCTGAGGCACATCTGTGTCTCTGGCAGTTGCTGCTCCCTTCACAGAGCAGGCGGCGCTCCCCTCTTGGTGGCGCACAGGGAGTCGGTGCGGCAAAGGGGGTGGCGTCCAAGAGCATCGTGTTGGGGAAGAACGCTTTGCGATGGATTAAATCATCTGGAACTGGGATCAGCCTTGTAAGCGCAGTGTGTGGGGCTGACTCACCCCACAGACGTTTCAGGGGGCCGGATCTGCTTCCTTCCCCCCTTTCCCGCTCCCATTATCCTTCCCCACATCCTTCTCCTCCTCTCCTGCCTCCAAAAATGCGCCCACAAAGAAGGGAACGAGGCAGAGGCTCTGCGGTTTGGAAAAATCTCTGCTATGCCCTAGCCGGCAGATTCCACAGCGCGTACAACAGAAGCTTACGCTTGCTTGCGTGCTAGATCCCCTTAAGCGATGCTCACGTAGCTGCAGAAGAGCCTGCCTTCTGACACTTCCGCAATGGGAAAGCAAGCCCATTTAGTTCCTCGGAGGCCTGTACCCTTGTCTTCTCCTCAGTATGGGTGGCACAAAGGGAGATGCGATGTCGGCAGAGGAGCGAGTCAGCTTGGGGACAGGCCTTTTGTATCCGACACAAACCTTTATTTTCTCCTCTGAAGAAACATCAGCATCTATGCAGCAAGCAGCAGCCATTGCCTACTGCAGAGGTGCCGGGTGCATGGCTTTTCAGAGGTTGCCCATCCCCAGGAAAAGCCGGCCAAGATAGGGCAGCAGCCTTCATGGCATTACTTATTTATGGCGTTTATGGACTGCTTAGTAGCAACCAAACGCAAGTAAGCACAGCTGAAAGCTTCTGTCCCCATTTCAAGACAGATCAAAGGAGGATCTGCCACGCCACATGGACATCAAAGGAAGTTCATGGACCACTCCGCAGGGCTGGGAGGAGCTTCAGGCAGCCCTCTTGTGCAATGGCCACTGCTGATACTGGATGATACTGACCCTCTGTGGTGCATATAATTCTCCTCCCCTCCGGTTCCCATAAAGGGATGGAGAGTTGGCTGACATGGTGTGAGGCTCGGTCCAACGTCCATCTGCCATGCAAACTGCAAAACTGGGAGCGAGGGCCCCTTGTGACTTCCCATCGGCCACGCATCTGTCTCAGCCCATGCAAGTGGCTTCACACTTTATGTCACCCGCATGTCTGGCCTGATTACCTGAGGTTTTGCCAGAGTTTTCTCCAACAAACTGTGGATGTGTGTGATGGTGATTTGACATTCAGGTGTCAGTAAACTGTAGATTGATGGGAAGGAAATTGCCAGGCCCACTGTGCTGGAAGTGAAGACCTCGGTTAAACCATTGGAAAGGCAGCTGTGAAGCTCTTGTCCTTCTTGTGGCCATCCTATAGACCTCTGGGCGGCCACTGAGAGGCAAACCAGATGCACCATCTGGGCCATTGGTCTAAAGCAATGAGAGGCAGCCGTAATCACCCTGTGGAGGTTACAGAAGATGACTAGCTAGGAAATGCCCCTGTGAAATGGAGGATTGTGGCTGTCATCCGTTTGGTTTTCTGGGCTAATTATGTAGCCACAACAGCACGCTTCTAGGATTGATTAGGGGCAGTTTGTACCTGACATACTGGATGGTTTGCAGATTCAGAGCATGGAGGCAAAAACAGTATGGCCAAGTTCCCACATGGCAACTTAATCCGGTTTTGAACCAGGTTTTTTTAAATTGGCAGCAAGGTCTGTTTTTTTGCATTTCCATTGTTACCGTATAATGTGGACTCTTTCTCCATTCTTCAGTGCCCAGCAGGGGAGAAACCGCCTCCCCTCTCTCCTCCCCTCAGCAGAACCCCCCCCCCAATGCAGTCAGTAATTGGACACCGTCATACCCAGACTTCATTGGGGCAGGCAGTTCAAACCCCACCCCTGTATAAACCTTCTCCTGCATCAGAACAAAGAATCCTTTGGCAGCAGTTATTGTTCAGCGTTTTTCCCCTCACCATAGCACAGCTTCTTTCTCATGTTAACAAGGCAGTAGAAGATTAAAGATCACTTTCCCTTCTCATAATGGTGTTTTGCACTAGATCCGTAGATCAGAGCAGCGTGAAACGGCAGGGAGCTCTAGTTCTCCTTTTCATCGAGGTCGGCGGAGGCTGTGCAGAGGCTGGACCTGTGTCTGGAGGCTGTAATGGTCTGGATGAGGGCCAATAAACTGAAACTGAACCCTGATAAGATGGAAGGTCTGTGGACTAGTGGTTCCTTGGACCAAGCACTGGGTAAACCACCTGTTCTGGATGGGGTTGCTCTCCCCCTGAAGGAGCAGGGGCATATTTTGGGGCTACTCCTGGACCCATCTCTTCATTAGAGGCCCAAATGGACTCAGTGGCGCAGAGTGCTTGGTGCCAGCTACGACCAGTGTGCCTGCTACAGCCTTTCTTGGACAAGGATAACCTAGCCACAGTAGTCCATGCACTGGTAACCTCCCGGTTAGACTACTGCAATGTGCTCTACGTGGGGCTGCCCTTGAAGAAGACTCGGAAGCTGCAGTTAGTTCAGAATGCAGCAGCCCAACTACTGACTGGTGCAACTTACAGGCAGCACCTAACGCCTGTTTTGAAAGAGCTGCCCTGGCTGCCTTTATGCTTCCAATCTGAATTCCCTGGAACATTTTGAACCCCCAAGTTTGTAAATCCCTGAGCTTGGTTGCCATTTTGTTCCACAAATCACTGGGGATGGTTGTGAACCTTCCCTTGCAAAGACACATGTCTTGTGAATCATGAATTCACAAATTTGTCAGGGAGGGGGGGTTACTCTGTTTCATTAGGATCGATTAATGGCGCATGAGAGCAAATGGCAGACAGTGCATCAGAGAGGAAGAGGAAAGGAGGCACGAAGGAATAAGAGGGCTGAGCTGGTCTTGGTGCGAATCCCACTGATGCAAAATCGGGAGCTGAACCCCTTCCATCCCACGTGCCCTTATAACAATGCACCTATGTGACAGGCAGCCGCATCAATCCTCTTTAGAATTCCAGCAGGAGCCCATTTTGAAAGAGCAGCGAAATGTGTTGGGTGAAATTGATTGAAATAAAGTTAAAAGGGATGCAGAAGGGAAATGGAGGATGATCGGAGGTAAATCCATTTATGCCCAGAGGGGTTACAGCCTGAACACTAAGTTATAAATACACTCAAGGGTGGTCTGCTCGGCCCACAGAAGGGAGGGCAGGAAGGAGGTTATTTGGGTAATACTTAATAACGCTGTTAGGAATTATGGACATAAATCAAGAGGTCTGGGCGGAGGAAAGCCCACACATTGGTGTGGCGTCCAGCGTGGAATATAACAAGAGTGAAAAGTAATCAAGGCGCTGACAGGCGTGTGCGGGACGCAAAAACCGGGCGCACGGTTGGCAACAGGCAGAAACTCAGACACCAAAGAGGAGGAGGGCAGAGAGCAGAGAACGGAGGGCCATGCAGCACCCCAGAGGCCTGGGCAATGCGCTTCCCTCCCACCACCTTCTTTCTGCCCACCCCCAAGAGCCTCTGAACCTCAAGATGAAGGAGACGGAGAGCCCTGAAGATTTAGAGAGTGTTGCTTATCAGCCTGGAAGCGGGGTGGGCGGGGGGACTAGAGGAAGGCGGCTCTTCAGGCTTGACTGATATTAAAAGAGTCCTTTGCTTCATGGAACAGAAAGGAAAGTGATGGGGGGAGCTGTTTGAAAGGAAATCTCAAGTGTTGGAGGGGGAAGAATAAACAGCATTACCCAAATAATTACTTGGTGGAGAGACGCCACGTACAACCATGAGTCTGCGCATGCATGTACACACTGGCAGCTCACTTCCTTTTTCAGTGAAAAAGAAAATGAAAAGAAATGTGAGGAGCAGGGATAAGCACGGATAAACCGTAACCTTCAAATTCAGTACAGATTCGTTAGAATTTGGACATTTGAATTCCAGTTGAATGTTGGCACCACCAAAGACTGACAGTTGAATTTAAATCTAATGCTTTGGAACATTTGTACAAAGTTTCGTTACATTCGTGAACCTGGGAAGTGGGAAAGTGGCTGCGCGCTAGTAACATCTGCCGCGCATTCAGAGTGGATTCAGGACAGATCTGATGCATTCAGAGCGGATACGTAGCGGATTCGTAGGGGATATGTAGCAAACGTTCGTATCAAATTTAAACCCTACCACATTCAAAGGAGATCTGTGTGAACAGATACAAATTTTCTTGCTTTCGATTCAATACGAATCGAACCTAAAAAAAAAAAATTCATGCCCACCCATAGTGCGGAGGATGAGTGTGGCATTTGGCTCCTACAGGGGAGTTGCCAGAGTATCTTTTGTCAGCCAGGTGTCACTGAATTGTCAGGCTTCGTCCCTACATGTGTCGATCTTTGGACCTGCTAGCTGAAAGGTCCATCTAGATACCTCTGAAAACCATCCCTTTAGGAAGGACCTATGAGGTGTGAGGAGAGAACCTTTAAACTTACACCTTGTTAGAAACTGCAGGGCAATTTAAGGAAGGGGAGGGGCTCCAAGAACCAGGAAAGACAGCAAAAGTGCTCAAACTCTGGCCTTCCAGATGTTGGTGAACTACAGCTGCCATCATTCCCTGCCATTGGCTTTCATACTGGTCCAAAGATCTTGAAAATCTCAGGCTGGAATGGATGAACAGCCAGGCTATCTCTCTTGCCGACAGAAATAGCACAAGTCCCTCCATTATACAGCATAGTGAACTGGACTGCAAAGCAAATCTAGCAACTAATGTGTGTGGCTGTAGGCATATACAGCCCGCAGGGGAGATGGAGGCTTTAATTCAGTTAGGCGCTGACAATGTAGATTCTTTTTTAAACCCAGGGGAGAAGGTGAGTGGGTGGCTCCATTTGCTTTGAATTCCTGTCGAGCTGAAAGCCTTGGATCGATCCATTTGATAGATGCAGGGTTAAAAAAAAGATTATTATTATTTTTTTAATTAGTCCAGGGGAGACATGTTCTATTACAGCTGCTGGAAAAAAATTATCTATCTGATTTGCTTGTAAAGGACTGAGGCTGAATCAACCCCTTGTCATGGCCCAGTGTGACTCCAGTATCACATCGTCTTTTGTTTGCTTGTTTATTATTTGTATTTCTACCCCACCCTATACCCGAAGTCTCAGGGCAGGTAACAGCATTTAAAATCAAACATATGTTAAAACAACAGCAATATACAGTAAAACAGTACAGTGTCTGTAAAGTGGGAAAAGACAGTATATTCCCATTTAACCAAAGGCCAGGGCAAAGAGGTGCGTCTTCACTGCCTTCCCAAAGTATACAGTGAAGGAGCCTGATGCACCTCAAGGAGGAGACTATTCCATAGCCTGGGGGCCATCACTGAGAAGGCCCTCTCCTGGGTGCCCATCCCTTATACCACTGAGGGTGGTGGGACAACCAGGAGGACCTCCCCTCCAGATCTCAAGGCACGGGCAGGTCGGTATGGAAGAAGGCCAATCATTTAGGGCCTTGTAAGTTAAATTTAACACCTTGAATTGGACTCGGTAGTGAATCGGCAGCCAGTGCAATTATTTTACGATGACATGATGTGCGTCTGGCCGGTTACCCAGTCACCATTCTAGGAGCTGTATTCTGCACCAGCTGCAGCTTCCAAACTGTCTTCAAGGGCAGCCCCATGTGGAGCGCATTACAATTGTCCAGACTGGAAGTTACCAGAGCATGGATAAATGTGGCCAAGTCATCTCTGTCCAAAAAGGGCTTAAACTGTGTACCAGCTGTAGTTGGGAAAAGGCACTCTTGGCCACGGCCTCCACTTGAGTCCAAGAGCACCCCTAAATTTTGCACTTGACCCTACACACAAGTACATACAAGTACGCAACCCTGTAGTGTCTAGATAAAAAGTCCTGAAGATGCCTGAAACTAGACTCACAGCACAGTATAGACACAAGCAACACCCTTCAATATTGAGCTCTAAGAAGGATTACCTGATCTGGACCCTTGGTGTAGAAAGTTGACACTCAGCAGTAGAGCAAACTGAACAACAGAGGGATATCACAGCTTGATCCCAGCCTCTCTCTGGAAGTAGGCAATGGCAAACCACTTCTGTATCTTTGCAGAGAAGTGCCCAAGGAGCAGGCCTTAGCGTCTCGCCGGAATGACCGAGGCCCTCCCATTGAAATCATATTGACGCCTAGGTGAACACCTCCATGCAGCTTTCCTGCCAAAGGTACCGCAGTAGTTTGCTATTCCCTTCCTCTGGGCTGGTGCAGGGGTTCCAACTTGGGACCATCTCCACGTAAAGCTGTACCACCCAGTTACAGCTGCTCACAGTCCAATCCTCTCCCAATGTTTTGATTCCATTTTATAACAGCTTATCATTGTTTCATAGGGAGACTATAACCTTGGGAAGCCTTGTCTCTGCGAAGCAGAAGGCATATAAATCCATACCTATATATGGGATTTTTGTAAGAAAGAATTAAGAACAGCTACTCCCACCTCCACTATTTCTAACCTCTCCCGTCTGTCGAGGGGGAACCGGCCCCTTTGTTCTTTTAAAGAAAGGCGGTAGAAGGCCAGTAGCACAGAGCTCAGCAAACAAGGCCAAGTGTGCTCTGTCCGATGATGTCCTTGCTATTATCTCTTTGTGTCACCCATGGGACCTCTTAATGTAACCTCAGTCACGTTTCCTGCCTCCCAGTTCTCTCCCTCTTCTTTCCTTTGCTTCCTCCTCTTCCTTCAAGGCCGACACATAACTCAAGGAAGGAGGCAGGGCTACCGGCCGAGAGATTTTCCTACCTTTAAAAGGAAGGTGGACGTCTAATGTTGGGAATGGCCACAGCCAGGCGGCTGCCTTCGTGCTCAGCATCTCCCCATAGGGAAGGTCCTGCTGGCAAGCCGCTATAGAAGAGTTGAAGAAGAGCTGGCTTTTCTACCCCGCTTTTCTCACCCATTTAAGGGGACTCAAAGCGGATGACAAACCTTCTCTTCTTCTCCCCACAACAGACACCCTGTGAGGTAGGTGGGGCTCTGAGAGCTCAGAAGAGAGCTGTGAATAGCCCAAGGCCACCCAGCTGGTTTCCATGGGGGAGAGCAGAATCGAACCTGTTATTCCCAGATAAGATATTGTAAGCCTGAGGGCAGGGACCTGTCTATAAGATTAATATAATATTGTAACCCACCCTGAGACCTTCGGGTATAGGGCGGGATAGAAATACAAATAAATAATAAATAATAAGAGTCCGGCTCCTTAACCACTAGACCAAACTGTGAGGGTGTTCGGCTCGGATCAGTTGAATAGGGCCAGTTTGGTTCAGGTATGATTTTTTGTGCTTTGAAGAGCAGAATGTATTCACTGTAGGGAAGTGCACATTCAGTTTGTAACAAATCGAATGTTAGGAAATTCATATTTGATCAAATAGACCCCCTTCGAATCCCCTTTTGTATTTGTACGAATGTTGTAACATTTAATTCACGTATAAATGTCTAAATTCACCCAAATTTGTACAAATAACGAAAGTGATTAATATTCATGCACATCCCTAATTCACTGGGCTCGTTAGAACACCCCTTTGTCCGGTTTGAATTGAAAGTGTTTTCAAGCAGGCGGCGTGTTCTGCTCGAACACGAACTTTTCAAATGACCCTCCTTGATTCAAACCAGTTTGAACCCAAACCAGTTTGGAGCAGCTCTGCACTACAGTATCTCTGTCCAAAAAAAACCAGCCTTGCCAGATGCATCCAGTGAGTCATTAGGACTTTTCCTGGAGTAATGCTTCCCAGTACCGTAGGGTGGCTGTTACTCTGTGATAAGAGCATCTACTTGGAAAGCAGAGACGGGCAGGATCAATCCGTGCAATCTAGCCAGAGATGTTTTTTATCTTATTTTTCTTATCTCTACTCTACTCTTATTTTTCACGTATCTTTTTGCTTTCTATTTTTATCTCCCACTTTTTTGTAGTACATTAGATATGTGCACTAATATTCCTAACATTAAGTTATTCATACGAATTCAGACATTTGTTCATGAATCAAAAGTTACAACATTCGTACATTGACATTTGTTGTGAATACAAATGTTTTGGAACATTCGTAGGAAGTTTCAATGTTGTTAAACTGGGAACACCATTTGGATACGTATTGATACATATGCGTCCATATAGGATACGTATCCGATATGTATCCGATACGTATACATTGGGTATAGCATACAAATCTGATATGTATGCGTTCATATAGGATATGTATCCAGGATACGTACACACTCGTATGGCATATTCATAGGAATTCATTGCTATCGAATAGAATCCTGCCGCATTCCAAGGGGATCTATTCAAACGAATCCAGATTAACATTCGATTCATTACGAATCAAATGCCAAAAAAAACCATTTGTGCACCTTCCTATTGTTTATGGATGTTTTTCAGTTGCAGCAATGGGCCATACAAAATTCCAAATGAATGAATAAATACTTAGCAGGACCACTGCCATCACGCTCAGCTGTGTTGTTGGCCTCTTGCTCCTTTCAGCTTCCACCAGAACATCAGAAGGCAGTGGTCACACTTAAGATTTAATCCATCTTCAGCCCGCTTTCGGAGTGGGAGAGCAAGGAGACCGGCTGTTTTCTTTCAGTGTTAACTCAGAAAATTCCCCTTTGGGACAGAAAATTCCTGGCCACTTTGCTGACGTGTTCTCTCGCTCTGAAGGCGGACTGAAGCTGGATTCAACCTTGGGCGTGACCACAGCCAAAGTGCAGCGTGGCCGTGCCGAATAGAGCTTGCGAGGGCTGAGGTCCAAAGCAGCTGGCACGTGCCAAGTTGGATCTAACACATGTCCACCCTTTAACCAGCAGGAAGTCACCTCCATGGAGGTCCATGCCCAAATGCCCTTGCATGAGCCTCCCATGGCCCCAGACACGCAGCACCTTTCCTTCCCAGAACCCCCCACCTCCCCCTCTCTCCCCACCATTCCCGCCCTTCTTCACCCCCCTTGAGAATATGATCATTGCAGACTCTGCCAGGGGGCAAAGAAAAGGCTGAACTTTGTCCTTTTGACCTCTTCGTATTCTCCTCACTCCCTCCATCGTTTGCCATGCTTGGAAGGATGGAGGCTGGGGGTGAGGAGAAGGCAGTGGAAAGGAAACAGATGGAGAGACTGTGACGGTTGCACCAGACACCTCTTTCCCTCCCTTTCCTAAGGCTTGCAATAGACATAATCCAGTGGCGCTCCCATAAAAGCCAGAGACGTCCTTTCCTTTCTTTTCAGCTCGCCTGAAATAAGTCGAGGGCTGCTGACTCTCGATCTCTCAGTATATTTAGACATTCAGGCATTTGCTGGTCCTTTGATTCACAGCTGTTGGAGGCTGCAGTTTGGCACGCGTGACGGTCCGTCGCCGGGTCCGCTGCCGTTCCAAGCAGCCCTGCTGGATTCTTATTTATTTTTTAAATAAATTCTTAGCAAACAGAGTTATAGGGAGGTTTTTGCAGAAATAATCAGATGGCTCAAAATAAATCCCCTCCCAACTGCCTTCGCTGCTGCCCCCCCCCCCCGCCCCGCCACTAAAATACAATCCAAGCAGGAGGGTTAAGCCAGAGGTGGCAGAATGAGGCAGAAGCCCCAGGGCATGGAGAGCCGGGCAAACTCCCTCAGGACCTTTGCCCAGACACTGCGCACGCTCTTTCTCACACATACACACACACACACTTGCATAGTAGGCAGAAGGGGAGGGTGGAAGTTGGGGGGGGGGGTTATTCACAATAGAAGATTTGCTTTTATACTCCATGTATCTCACCCATTCAAAGGGACTCAAAGAGGCTGACAAACCTTCTGTTCTTCTCCCCACATCAGACACCCTGTGAGGTAGGTGGGGCTGTGAGAACTGAGAAGAGAGCTGTGACTAGCCCAAGGCCACCCAGCTGGCTTTGTGGAGGAGGAGAAAAAGAGTTGACTTTTCTAACCCATTTGAGGGGACTCAAAGTGGCTGACAAACCTTCTGTTCTTCTCCCCACATCAGACACCCTGTGAGGTAGGTGGGGCTGTGAAAGCTCAGAAGAGAGCTGTGAATAGCCCAAGGCCACCCAGCTGGCTTTATGGGGGAGTGTGGAATCAAGCCCAGTGACTCCCAGATAAGAGTCTAGCAACCTATCCACGAGGCCAAACTGGTTTCCAACAGCTTGATGGCCTAAGGAGAAAGGACTCCATGCGGGTGAGCAATGGGGCAGAGCAGACAGGAGAACTTGGAGGGTAAAGCTGGGGAAAGACGAGAGACGTTCAGGAGGGGAACAAAGATGGCGCAGGCTTCCCAAGAGCATCAAAATGAAAATTCAGGAAAATGCTGAAGGTCAGGTGGGTTGTTTCCGCCACTGAACACTTCAAGGCCAGCAGTGTCGAACCTCTGCCCCTCCAGGTGTTTCTTGCACTACAGTTCCCATCATGCTCCACCACTCGCCACAGTGAATGGGAGCTGTAGCTCAGCGGTACCTGGAGGGCCAAACTTTGATCGCCCCAATCCCAGTGCCTGGATCTCTCCAGACCACGAGGGGGAAACGTGAGATCTTGTTTGGATCCCACAGATGAGCAGGGAAACGTTACGGGAAGAGTGCAAGCCCTTACTTAGATGGAGGCCTGCTCCCACATTGGTGTACATCTGGGTACTTCAACAGCGCAAAATACCCGCAAGCGTGCAACAGTGAAAAATTTCCATAAGTGTGCAATAGCATGAAATTCCTGGGAGCATGCATGCGTAAAATACTTGTAAGTGTGCAACAGCGTGAAATTGCCGTGAGTGTGCAGTGGCCACCCGCGTGAACATGCAGCAAGATGGCAGGTGTGCAGGTGCCGTTTGATCTGGTGGCTCCGGGGATTCTCCCCCTTCCTCATCGCCACCAGCCCCTTGAGTGACCTTCCCACTCCCAAAGCTGGGCAACCTCAGGGATCTCCTTTGCTCCCTTTCTCCAAGCAAGGGAGGCTTCAGCCAGATTCAGCAGGGATCCCCCAAGCTGCCCCTTTCTCCTTCTCTACTCCGCCTCCCCCCCCCCCCCGTGCCCCATCCTTGCGCCAGCCCAGCTCCATTTATCATCATCTGTGGTCAAGTGAAGTGTGCAAGGAACATCTGCCGTACTTTGCTGATTTCCGAGGGAGCACAGCAAAAGATGAACGAGGGAGGCTGCAGGGGAGAAACAGCCCCGCTGCCAACTCCTGCGTCCCCCCTCTCTCCCCCCTCCCTCCCCCCCTTAAGAGGCAGAGAGGAGGGGAAACAGAAGAGGAGAGGGGAAGTGAGATGAACTCTGCTGCCTCCATCTCCTTTGCTTCCTCAGTTTGGTCTAATGGTTAAGGAGCCGGACTCTTATCTGGGAATACTGGGTTTGATTCTGTCCACCTCCATGAAGCCTCCATGAAGCCAGCTGGGTGGCCTTGGGCGAGTCACAGGTCTCTTCTGAGCTCTCACAGCCCCACCTACCTCACAGGGTGTCTGTTGTGGGGAGAAGAACAGGCTTGTCCTTAAGGGTGAGAAAAGTGGGGTAGAAAAGCCAACTCTTCTTCTCCTCCTCCTCCTCCCCCACAAAGCCAGCTGGGTAGCCTTGGGCTGGTCACTGCTCTCTTCACCCCACCTGCCTCACAGGATGTCTGTTCTGGGAGAAGAGCAGAAGGTATGCCAGTCACTTTGAGTCCCCTTCAATGGGTGAGAAAAGCGAGGGAGAAAAGCCAACTCTCCTCCTCCTCCTCCTCCTCCTCATGTACATCCACAGCAGCTTCAGCAGCCTCTTGCTTTGGTTTCTCAGCTCTGGAATGCCTGCCACAAGCTCTCTGCTCCCTGGGCTCCCTTCCTGCCTTTCCTTCCCTCCACATCCTTCCCTGGTACTAATTAATTCTAATTGGGGGGGGGGGGGAGGAAGGTCTACAAGCAGCAGAGTTGCTGTGCGTCTCTTGCGTGGCTGTAAGTGATGCAGGCGGATGGGCTCTGTGGCTGGTTGGCAGAATCAATCCCTGCCGCATCTGGCACAGCAGGGGCCGGCAAAGAGACAAAAGCAAATTGTGGGAATCCACACCCGAGGAGGGCAGCTTGTTTCCTTGCCTTCCAGACACGATGAGCATCATGGCTCTCTGCTCCCCAGAAGAGCTTGCAGCTTCTTAAGGTGTCTGCAAACCCTTTACCCAGCGGATACCCACGGGGTCTCTCCCCCACAGCACCCACCAGCACCACCAGGACTCTCAGGGCCTTCTCTTTATGGCTGAAAATGTGTGTGGTTTGCTACTGGACTTAATACAGTCGGGGGCCCGTATCCACGGTTTCGGTTAACCACGGATACCGGATCAGCCCCTCCACCCGCGGGCGGCATAAGGGAAACGCACCCAGAACCGGAAGGCCTATTCTGGCCTCCGCAGAGTGTTTGAACAGGCGCGTGATGACAACGGAGCCTTTCCCAAAATGTAAAGGGGCGCACGGGAGGCGGGAGAGGGGCGTCCAGTTGCGCCGCACACCATTCCAATGCTCTCCAGAGGCCAAATTGGGCCTTCCGGAGTCCAGAAAAGCAACCCCGGTTCTGGGGTTATCCACGGTTTCAAGTAACCACGGTAGGGGCCGGAAGGTATCCCCAGCGGATACGGGGTCTGGCTGTAAATGGGAAAAAGGAGAGCGGAAATGCTCTGCCAGTTCTTTCCCTCCTCCCTCTTCCTGCCTGAAGAGAAAAGGGAGGGAGGAGGGAAGTTTAAAAAGGCTGGAAAGTTGGAGGTTTCCATTGGGACTTCTGGGGAGGAGAACACGGCTGCAATGCCTGGGGGTTGGAGCGGGTCAAGCTGGTGGTGTCCAAGCGGCTGTTAAGGCCGCCCTTCTTCTAGGCAGAACCCCATGAAGACTGACCCCATTGATTATAATGGATCCGGCACACTTTAGCCAGCCATGCACGAAGCAACCAGGGAGAAGGGAAGGGACTCCAGTTCTGGACTCCCAGGACACCGCTGTGTCCTTATCGGCCCGTTCCCCCTCTTCCCCGACAGCTGCCTTCTCTGCAAGGACTTCAGGCTTGTCCGCTGTTGCCTCGGTTTACTTTCCTCTGCTTTGTGAGGGAAGTTCCATGGAGAAGCAATCCAAGGTCCCTTTCCCCCGAGCAGCTGCAGGAGGAGGAAAGGTTCTAAGGCCGAACTGCACAGAGCAGAACGGAACTGGAGCCGGGCCTGTTTGCCTGCTTGCGCAGGTGCCTTCATCTCTCAGCTGTTACATGGCGAAGAACCATGCCCTGCTGGCAAGAGGGGGGGTAAAAGCACCGCAGCCGGCTGGATTGTAAGCTTGCTGGTTTTTATGCAGGCCGTGACGGAACATGTTGAAAGAGGCAGATTCTGCACGCCGGTGGGAGGAATTTCCACAGAAGGTTACAGCTGCCATTCACCACTAGTTGGCAGGCAGAATTGCATCAGTCTGTCCGCATGGTCTCCTTCTGTGTTCATGATGAAGGGCTGGGGGGAATAAGCAAGGATTAGAAGCTCAGGGGCAGGTCAGAGTTACAAGTTCGGTCCCCAGACTCTGAATAGCTAGGGTAGACTGAGAGGTCCTGGACAAAGGCAGTGGCAGACTGTGTCCATGCTGTTCCCAAGAAATGGGTCACCAGAACCTGGAGGAACACAGCAAGGACCTTTTGCGTGCAGAACAGCAAGTAGTCTTGCCCACGTCAGGCAGGGAAGGAGAAGATTGTTCAAGTTCAGTAATGCGAAGATGATCCCCAGTTTAGGACTCATAACTACCAGGATTGCTATCTCTATTTCCCACAGTTTTTTCAGCCTTGTCGTTAGACTGCTGGACTCATATCACACAGTCACAAGGTTTGATTCCACACTCCTCCACAAAGCCAGCTGGGTGGCCTTGGGCTAGTCACAGCTCTCTTTCTGAACTCTCACTGCCCCACCTGCCTCATGGGATGTCTATTGCAGGGAGAAGAACAGAAGGTTGGTCAGCCAGCTTGAGTCCCCTTAAATGGGTGAGAAAAAGTGGGGCATTAAAGCCAACTACTCTTCTTCTTCTTTTGTGGTTACAGAACAAGAGGCATGAATGGGCACAACTCTGTACTGGTAAGCAGGTACCAAATGGTGCATGCACCATAGAACTGTGAGGTCCATGTGCCCACGCACCTTGGAGAATGCCCACTCATATACAACCACCCAGACATGTCCTCCAGAAGTTCCAAGTTCTGTCCAGTTTTGCATTCTTCAGAAGCACCAGGTTTACTGGTTTGGGGCTGACTAGACCGCAAGGCCTGAGCAACCCTTCCCATTATTGGACCGGTGTTTAAGCAGAAGCCTGAAACATCATGTGCCCCTCGGGAAAGCTGCTCAGGGGCCCATCGCTTTCACGCCCAGGGGAGGACCCATGAGGACACTCACATGCACACACACACACTCTCCTGTGCTGCTGTGCTGCATTTTGCAAACACCAAGCCTGCATTGTGACAAAGCTTTTGTGGGGATTTAGCTTTGGCAACTGGAGGCATGAAGGCGCTTGGAAGAGGACCAGGAATATTTCCATCACAGCTATGGGAGTTTGCCCTAGCTAGCCCAGAAATCTCAAAATCCACCTTCATGCTTTCAGGCTTGCTCTACCCCAGGCAGGAAAGAGCCTGGTTTCTGCCTTTTTCCACGTTGAGCTCCAAAAGCCAAACTGCTTCCTAAGCCATTTTCCGACTTCTAAAAACTGCCTCCTAGCTTCGGGGGGGGGAGGTGAGGGGGGGCTGTGCCTCCGTCCACAGTAGGCTAGCCGCCTGGAAAGCAAAGGATTGCAAGTTTGATTCCCGGCGTCTCCCTGGAAGGAATTTTGGCGCGCAACTTTGGAATCCTTCCCAAAGAAACTGTGTAGCTTTTTCCAAAGACGATGCTTCCTTTTCCCCCTTTTTACCTTCTAGCCTTTCCCTCCCGTTTCCCCCTCTCACTCACCCACCCCAGCCTCACTTGCCTCCTCTTAACAACAACAACAACTCAATAACAGTAATAAGTAGACGGAGCAGTTTGTGGCGTGGCAGAATGCCAGAGAGGGTTTCTTTAAATGCCACTGGCTCACATTGAAGCAGCGGTGATGCCAACATGCTGACAACCTCACGGTCTCAGAGGCTAGGGGTTGAGCAGAGAGAGGGAGAGGGAGGCAGGAAGCAGGGAAGGAGGTGACAGGCAACCACTGCTGTGTTCTCTCTCTCACACACACACAAACTGAAGTGCTGCTTTGTATTTAATTTTAGGAATAAGCGCAAAACCTGGCTTCAGGCTTGAGGATGGAGATGCTCTTCCTCCCTCCTCCCTCCTTCATCTCCCTCCTTCCCTCTGACTAGCCTTTTTGCACTTGTGAGCACACGCAGCAGTGCAGAAGGCATTTTCATGGCTTGGCCTGGGCGCCTTTTTTCCATCCCAAACGGACACTTTTTGCATGGATGCTTTTGGGCCAAGAATGAGGGCTGCTCGTCTGTGCCAGAGCCCTATCAGCTGACATAAACAGCCTTGCCCATGACCTTCCAGATGTTGCTGGACTCCACTACCCATCGACCCTTGCTGGTTTGCCAGCCCGTCCACTGGGGCTTCTGGGAGCTGATCCTCAGCAACCTTAAGAAGGCTACAAGGAGGAGGAGGAGGAGGAGTCCACCATTGGGAACCTTAAAAGGCAGAGAAGAAACTTCCTTTTATCAGATCGGCATCTTTGTTGATTCAGCTCCTTGCCAGTTATCTATTCCAGCTTGCTGTGCCTGCAGCTTTAGTCTACTGCGTTTCTTTTTTGTAAATGTGAGATGCCAGAAATTAAATCGGAGACCGTAGGCATTTTGATTGTCTGTTCTCGCACTGTTTCCAAACCCCTGCTGGCTGGGAAAGATCAGAACTCGATGGTTCTGCTGGTTGAGGCTGATGAAAACCGAGCTCCAAAATGGATGTTTGACTCAGGAGGATGGAATGGAAGTCAAAACAGCTGTGCTGGGTGGGGCGAAAGGGAGCCGGAGAGAGGGGGAGAACAGATATCCTTCCCTCCCCAAGCCCGTTTTGGAGTACTAATCCTTACCTCTGTTCCGCATCCCAAATACTCAGGCTGCGGCCACACCTTGCTGAACTCGAAAGGCGCTGACTCCAACCACACCCAATACCAGATCGTCGGACCTCAGTTTGGGTCACTGTGCCCACACCTTTCTCTGTTCCCATCCTGAGATCCCTTTAAGAGACATTATTAGATCTCCGCCTCTGTCCACCTTCACCTCCTGTGCTCTGATAGGATAAAAGTTCTGCCACTCGACTGTGCGTAATCACACATTGGGTGAAAGGGAAGGGAAATCCTTGCAGGATCCAGCCGCTATAGTCCAGTTCAGCCCCCTTGAGTCCTCTTCCAAAGTGAGCCAGTGCGGTCTAGTGGTTAGGGAGCCAGACTCTTATCTGGGAATGCTGGGTTCAGTTCCGCCCTCCCCCATGAAGCCAGCTGGGTGACCTTGGGCTAGTCACAGCTCTCTTCTGAGCTCTCACAGCCCCACCTACCTCACAGGGTCTTCTGTTTTGGGGAGGAGAACAGAAACTTTGTCAGCCACTTTGAGTTCCCATAATGGGTGAAAAAAGCAGGGTAGAAAAGCCAACTCTTCTTCTTCTTCCCCGAACACACCCCAAAAGCAAAAATCGATTAACATTCTGTAATGGCTTGAGACCTGTAAAGCTCAGGATCCTTTCTGCCCATGGCCTTATTCTGGAATATATCTCAGGATAGGGGTCTGTTGTCCACATGCAAATGCATACCCGCCATAGCCTGTACTAGCATGTGGACGTCAGGCCCCTATCCCAAGATATATTCCAGACTAAGGCCACGGGCAGAAAGCTCCCTTGAAGGGAGGAAAGTCGTCAAATAAGGATAAGACTAAAAAGGTGTGAGCAGGGGAGTCCAAGGATGGACTGAGGAAGGATAAAAGTGAAGGTGTAACCACAGCCTGAGTACATGTACAGTTCATACCCTGATGGGCTGTCTCCATTGTAGCGATGTGCCCAAGTGTGTTTTTTTTAAAACTCAATTCATATTCAATCGATTGCAAGAAAAATTGTATTCGTCCCAATAAATCCCTCTGAACATGATAGGATTCAAATTTGATACGAATGTTCCATACAAATTCAATGCAAGTGTTAGATACGTATCCAATATGAATCCATAAGAAAGCTTCGTACAAAGGTATCAAAGCATTCTATTGGAATTCGAGTGCCCATCTTTGAATGTGCCAACATCCACCTCCAATTCGAATCTCCGCATTCGGCCAAATTCGTGCGAATTTCAAATGTTACGCATATTTATGTGCATCGCTACTCCATTGACCAGTCACGATTTACTACCTATCGTCCATCCATTTTGGCTGCCCTTTCTTCAGGCCATCTCGGTTGCCATAGCTGTGGATTCCCAAGAGAAACACGGCGCAAAACCTTTCCACTCCTGCTTCCCCGCTTCCTCTGCTGTGTGACACGCACATTCCGCTCCCCCCCCCTTCACCTCTCCCTTCCTTCCCCCTCCCCACGTCTTGGCCTCCCTTTCCCCACTCCCAAAACCCAGGGACAAACTAGATGTGACATTAGCGGCCACACTGTGAAGTCAAACATTAAAGAGAGGCGCAAGTGAGGGGGAAGGGACATTCCTCCTTCCATCCCTGGCTGTGTCCCCCCGCCCCAGCTGGCTTTCGGGGCAGAAAAGTCAGGAAACTTCGGCTCCCCTTGCTCAGCCTCCCCCCCTGAAAGAACCCGCCCATCTCTCCCGCACACATCTGACAAACATGAGCCTGATCAAACCCACATGGTTTCCACCATCACAGTTAATGCGCTCCTGAAAATAAGACCACAAAAGCGACTTGCTCTTTCCTTTTAAAGAAAAATAGGCTGCCAAAGAGACTAACCAGGTATAACCCTACAGCTTTCTCCTTGTTGCCACGCCTTGGGCTGCTTTGGTACTTGGCAGGATATAGTCTCAAACTGCCATCGAACAGAGATACACACAAAAGTTCCACCAACGCTGCAAGGATGAAGGGTCCGGAATAGCAACCTTGGGAAAGCAGCCCGTGTGGCTGGCAGAAGCAGCCGGAACTCGGTTTCAGGGTGGCCAGGTACGGGAATGTTGGCGGGCACAGGTGGTGTGCCGATGCCTTTGCAGCCCTGTGGTTAGCAAAAGCGTTACACGCCGGAACGGAGCCGTTGGCACCCCAGAGTGGCAGAGAGAGAAAGAGAGAGCGAGAGAGCTGTGTGGCGAAGCGGCGCGGATGCCACATCAGTGCTATAGTAACAAGAGCAATCGCCAGGCGGCTCCCTGCCAGACAACGGCGCGTATTATTTTTAGTTTACAAGACCCTGTTGAAATGCCATTGGAAAGAGCAGTAAGCAGCTGGAGGAAGGATTGCAAGATGGCCAATTTGCAGGGGGCTGCGGTTGTGCAGGGGGCGAAAGAGTGTTGTGTCTGCGTGTGCGTTATTGTCAGCCTTCTCGCCTGGGAAGGCTTCTCGAAAGCCCAGCTGCTGCTGCTGGAACGGTTGGTGCTCCTTTAGCGTTGCTGTTAATTGCGAGGTTTGCCAAAGGTAGAGGAGAAAAATACGCAGTATGAGTCAGGGATAGAAACACGATCAGCTGGGGTAGCTGGGCAGGAAGAGAGAATCTCATTTATAACCAAGACAGCTCCAAGGGAGGCAGGCAACTCGCCAGGAATGAGGTGCGCTTGAAATTGGCCGTTTGATGCCAAGGTGGGAGATAGATCTGTTCGGTTTACCCGTCGGTGCAAATTTATAGCTATTTGCCCTTCTGGAAGCGATATAAATTCAGAATCCAAGTATCCCCACAAAATGGTCTCTCTTCTGACTTTGTCATGCAATTCTGTAATAAAATAGGAACGGCTGCAGCCCAGTGGTAGGCATCCGCTTTGAATTCAGACAGTCCCCCTGGTCCCTGGTCCCCCCCACTTTTCTCTCTCAGTCAGAAGGTGAGCTTGCATTCAGGTCTAATGCAGGAGAACAGGGAAGGATGGTGGGCTATACAAAAGAAGCAGATGCGATTTCAGGTAGGGACCAGGCAGGGTGAAGCCAGGGCCCCGTGCCAAAGAGGGGTGGTGGTCTTTAAACTCGGGGAATCCATACACTTGGCACCCCTGAATTCTCACTACAAAACATCAGCAACCGAGATCACCGTGTGAGTTAGGAAACAGCTACATGCTGCTTTTGAGAGGGTTTGGAATTCAGTGGTAGAGCAAACTGCCTTGAAGGCGGAGGGTCTTGGTTCAATCCCCAGACCTTCGTTAGATGTAGCAAGAGCAAAACATGTCTTCTATCCTTGCAACGGCATCGGCCACAGCCTGGCTTGGTGGTATCACAGCATAACACACTGTGTTTTTAACACACTATTTTTAACTAGAGCTGCGCAGAAACTGGTTCAGTTGGTTGGTAGTTCTCAGGGAACGGGGGGGGGGGGGGTGTTGCATGGTTCACACCTGAATGAATAACCCTGTTGTTTGAAAAAGCCAGACCAAATCAAACCTGAACCAAGGAGTGGTCTAACAATCCAAGGAAACCAAGGCTGTTCATTAGGATGGATCGCTTGGTTCGCATATGAGCAAGGCATCCTGTGATGCTAAAAACAACAACACACAGTGTGAAGGGAACTGGAACCAAGGGGAGTCTGGTTTGATTTGAACCAAATCACTAAATCCCTGTCCATGAACATCCCTACCTTTAACCCAGCATGGCCCTGCACCATCATGCGCACCAGCACCAGCCTCCTTACCAAGTCCAAAAGCTTTTTAAAATCTCTCTTGAAGCCTGCATTCCGAGCTTCTTTCGCCTCTGGTGGAATACAAGCATACTAACGTGTGTCCAAAAGACCAGGCAATGATAGCCCTAAAACACAAAAGAGAACCAAAGAGCCCAACCTAAACAGAGGAAACAGGACATTTGTGGCCAGATCCGAAACTACAGCCTTTGCTGTACAAGGAAGGGGGGAAATAAAAGATACTTTGCTGTACACTTCCTAAAAATGAACAGTTGTTTGGTTTTAAGGGTCAATTTTCCGAGAGACCACCCCCTTTCCCCTATCAGCCACACTGCTATGGCTGAAAGTAGAGGTGTGCTGGTCTCAGGCAATAATTTGTCTTTATCGTTCAAGCCACATATTTTCTGCATTTTATTAAAACCGAATGCCTGTTATGTTTCTAGGCCCCCTCTCTTCTTCCTAGCATTTGGTCCAAGCCAGGAGACAGGAGCTGGAAGGAAGTCTCATTTTCTTCTTCTTCTTCTTCTTCTTCTACTACTACTACTACTACTACTTCCTTCCAGACACCCAAATAGCTCTGAGGCTCAGAACGCTTTTCCTTTTCCCGTTGGCAAAGTTCACTCAGCAGAAAACTCGGCTCCGAGTCCATAAAGGAATCCTGGATGCTGTCTGATTCTGCCTGAGGAGGCGAAAGTTGGAATAGTATTCCTCACGTGACTGGTTCCATAAAATTTCTGTCCCTCCAGGAGCCAGTGGGTGGAATATTATTTGAACCATCCAAACAGGCTAAGACAGATCAGCTGGTGCACAGCTCAATTTGCCCCTCCAGATGTTAACCAAAATGCACATCCTCCCTTTCCAACATCTGGAAGGACGCATGTTGTCCAGAACGACAACTTAGAAAGATCTTTATTCACTTGTAGGTCTGAGACCTCTATAGGGTTGTGCACAAATGGGTTTTTTGGCATATTATTCGTAACAAAATTTGTATTCATTTGGATAGATCCCCTTCAAATGTGGTAGGAATCTATTTGATATGAACGTGTTCGTATGAAAACAAACGTATATGGATCCTGCATACAAATCCTATACAAACGCATACATATCGAATACTTAGCCTATACAAATGCATACGTATTGATATGTATCTGATATGTATCCCCAGTTTAACGCAAGTACAAACTATTCATATGAATCTTTCAAAATATCTGTATTTGTATGAATGTTAATGCACTAATGTAGTGACATTTAATTCATGCACAAATGTCCAAATTTGTACGAATTTGTACGAATAAAAATGTTACGTATTCTGGTGCCTGTGTAGCACTTCAGGTAGTCTGTGGGTACAGAGCCCTGAACAGACTGTGATTCAGGAAATTCTAGATTGAGGGAGGAAGATGATGCCCATGTGGGGGTTAAAACTGGAAAACTGCAGAGATGCAAAGTTAACTCTTGTGGACAGGCCAGATTTAAAGCTCTGGCACTCATTTTCTCAGGAGGGGAAGGATGGAGGCAAGAGCTTCTGCGGTAGACATTTTGTGACAATCTAAATAGTAACAAATCACTGGTTCCGGATGGTCTCCAGGTGAGAAATGTCAAAGAACTCCATAGTGAAATTGCAGCCCTTGTAAGCAAAATATGTAAGCTGTTGCTAAACTCAGTTTCTGCACTCAAGAACTGGAAAGACGCCAACTAAAGCTTTTTTCTTTCCCCTTTTTTTAATAAAGAAACCAAAGGGGAGCTGGGAAATTATAGCTCCATTAATTTAATGTCCATTCCAGGGAAATGGGTAGAAAGCATTATTAAACATAATATTACAGACGTAGAGAGGAATTGGTTTAGCTGAAGGACGGCCAACTCGGCTAACCTTTTGGATTTATTAAACATGCACACAGGCTTGTGGATAGGGGTGACCTGAAAGACTGTGTACCTTCAACTTTGAAAGAGCTCGTGAAACAGCAGAGGAAAGAAGAAGTAATTCCCCAATGAGGAAAAAGTTGCAAGACCTGTAGCTTTTTTGTTGGAGGTGGGAAGGGAACGAGGGATATCTGTCAAGATGGAAGTGGAGACAACACCTCTTTGAACCCGGTGAGTTCACTATCCACACGTTTTGCACATCAGCAAGCGTGCCTTTGACCCCAGCCCTCATTGCGCCCAGGTGGCCAAGAGTCCCTATTCCCAACTACAGCAGGTGCTCCAGGTGAAGCCTTTTCTGGACAGAGATGACTTGGCCACAGTTATCCATGCTCTGGTAACCTCCAGACTAGACTACTGAAATGCGCTCTACATGGGGCTGCCCTTGAAGACAGTTTAAAAGCTGCAGCTAGTGCAGAATGCAGCTGCCAGATTGCTGACAGGGACAGCTGGCCAGATGCACATCACACTGGTCTTAAAAAAGTTGTGCTTGCTGCCGATTCACTACCGAGCCTAATTCAAAGTGTTAACTTTGACTTATAAGGCCCTAAATGACTTGGGCCCCAAATATCTGAAGAAACATCTACTTCCATGTCGACTTGCCCGTGCCTTAAGATCTGGTGGGGAGGCCCTCCTGGTTCTCCCAACACCATCAGCTGAAACCGGGATCGTCACTTGGGAGAGGGCCTTCTCAGTGATGGCCCCTAGGCTATGGAATAGCCTCCTCCTTGAGGTACATCTGTCACCTTCACTGTACACATTTAGGAAGACAGTGAAGACACACGTCTTTGCCCTGACCTTCATCTTCTGCTTGAGATGCCCAGAAGCAATTTGTGGGCCACAGTGTGGGACAGGATGCTGGACTAGATGGGCTGAGGCCTGATCTAGTAAGGCTCTGGCCAGGTTCCTGCACTCTTAAGACATCCTGGCTACACATTTATGAGGCCAATGCAGTCTGAAGACTGGCTATGAAATTCCGCTGTGATCGTAGGAAGAGAAAAAGTGGGGATGAAAGGTGGCGTTTGTGTAAGGAATGGGTTGAAGGTTCTAGGAATGTTTAGTCTGCAGAAGAGAAGATTGAGAGGATACATGATAGTGGTCTTCAAGTATCTGAAGGGCTGTCATAGTGCAGAGAGATTGGCCTTATTCTCACTTATACAGGATGGAAGGACTAGAAACAATGGAATGAAACTTCAAGAGAGTTGATACAGATTTGATACTAGAAAAAAACTGACATTAAGGGCGACCAGTCCATGGAATAAGTTGCCACAGGAGGTAGTGAGCTATCCTTTGCTGGAGGTCTTCAGGCAGAGGCTGGACCTACATATGTCTAGGATGGTTTAGGGAATTGAGCAGGGGGCTGGACCCAATGACCCTGGAGGCCCCTTCCAGCTCTTTAATTCTATGATTCTATAAGATCCTGCAAGGATAGGGAGCAGGGAAGTGCAGGATAATGCCTTTGTACCTCTAAGCCTTTCCAACTCCAGAGGAAATATTTTATTCTCTGTGCCGTGGACAGTTGACTTGGTGCCAAGGCCCTGGTAGGATGCACCCACCAACATCTGGAGGGGCAGCAGATGGCAAGGGAATACTGAGAAACACAACTGCTTGCCGATGCTGTCCACAAAGATTGTGGTGTCCCTGTATAGCCATTCCTTCCTCTGTGTAGCCAGTTTGGTCTTGTGGTTAAGGTGCCGGACTCCTATCTGGGAATCACCAGGTCCGATTCCACACTCCTCCACAAAGCCAGCGGCTAGTCCCAGCCACACCTACCTCACAGGGTGTCTGTGGTGGGGAGAAGAAAAGGTTTGTCAGCCACCTTGAGTCCCCTTAAAAGGGTGAGAAAAGCAGGGTAGAAAAGCCAGTTCTTCTTCCTTCTTCAACCATGTTTCTCACCTGCTGATGTGGATGGCACAGATGGGCTGCATTCACTGCCTGTATTCCCAGACAAAAGGTGTAGGTGGCACACCTTGATGGAATTAGTGACCTGGAAGCATCTGTGATGGGGAACAGAGCCTGTGATGAAAAGCTACTCTCATGCAGGGGCAAAATTCACTCTGAGCTGACAGGTCTTCCTTCCCTACTGCTCTGCCTTTGACATCTAAGGATCAGTGGCCCTCCGCCCCTCCCGAGTCCCAGATGATTTCCTCTTGCGTCCCCTCTTGTATGGGGAAAAAGAAGACTCGCGGGTTGCCTAGCAACCTCCTGACATGCTCCCTATCCTAAAAGTGATGCCCAGAAGGGAAATGACATTCATCTGCAAAGGAAGAGGGGAAGGGTTTGCTCGTCTGCTTTGAACTTCACTATCAAAGCAGCATGGGGAGAAATTGGGCTCACCTGGTGTCCTATAACCTGACAAAGGTGTTGCTGTGAACTGCCAGTGAGTCACACTTGACTCTTGCTGACTGGATGTGCAAACACTCGCCATTTTAACTTCCCTCTAGTAATATCTCTGATCTCTCCCAAGGTCATGCCAGAGGTCCTTTTAATCCTGTCCACCCATCTGGACTGCCGTCTTCTTCGGCTTCCTTCAATCCTGCCATGCTTAATTTTTCTTCACTTCTTTTAAGGTGTCCATTTGCTTGAATCAGAGTCCCAAAGGATGCGAGACTCCAGCTGATGATCTTTGCCTCCGGAAAACAATTGGGTTTTGTTTGATCTGGGACTGACTGATCTCTTCTGCTTGCAGCCCAGAGAACTCTTAGCAACCCTCTGCCATAACTTGAAGGCCTGTCATCTTCTGAGGCTCTTTTGTGGTGCTCACTTCTCACTGAGCTCTCCTTCACTGGATATCTTCAAGCAGAGGCTGGACAGACATCTGTCTGAGACAGTTTAGGAAATCCTGCTCTGAGCAGGGGGTTGGACTCAATGACCCTGGAGGTCCCTTCCAGCGCTATAAGTCTGTGATTCTGGGCTCTTTCCCAGTGTCCAACTTTCTTAGCCATACTTCACAAGAAGAAAGGCCATTGTTTTCAAGGCTTCTGATCTCTGTTATCAGATATATGGTCCTCCTTCTTCTAGCTTTATTACTGCCTTCTTTCCTTTTTTCCTCTTCAGCAAAATGGCCACCCAAGAAAACAAAACTACTGACCACCTCCACTTCTTCACCATTGACTGCAAATTCCTCAAGTGTGCAGGAGAAGGTTTGCCCTTATCTCTGCTTCAGATGCCCATGGGCAATTGGTGGGCCACTGTGTGCGACAGGATGCTAGACTTCAGACTACATGGGCCATGGCCTGATCCAGCAGGGCTACTCTGACATTCTTATGGTTGGCATATCTCCCTTTCCGATGCTTAGAGTTAAGTTGCTGTATCTGAGACAGAAGGATACCATCTGTGGTTCTTTTGTGGTGCTCACTTCTCAATTACTTTTGCATCTCTGAGAATGAGAGAACTGAGGAGAGTTTTTGACCACTCCTGTCCTCAACAGTGAGCCAGTTTGGTCTTGTGGTTAGGGAGCTGGATTCTTATCTGGGAATACCAGGTTTGATTCCGCCCTCCCCCATGAAGCCAGCTGGGTGACCTTGGGCTAGTCACAGTTCTCTTCTGAACTCTCACAGCCCCACCCACCTCACAGGGGGTCTGTTATGAGGAGAAATACAGGTTTGTGAGCCACTTTCAGGCTGCTTAAGGGTGAGAACAGAAGTTTTGTCAGACGCTTTGAGTCCCCTTAAATGGGTGAGAAAAGTGGGGTACAAAAACCAAGTCTTCTTGTTCCTTGATATGTTGGATGAAATCAGTGTATATAATGCCAGATATTAAGCTTTATCCCTGTCCACTTTTGTCTGCCTCTCCTTCCAACAACTTTTCCTTCCTTCCTTCCTTCCTTCCTTACTTACTTACTTATTGATTGACTGTATTTCTATCCTGCCTTATACCCAAATGGCAGGTAACAACATTTAAAATCAAACGTATATTAAAACAATAGTAATATATATTAAAATGGAAATAGTATCTGAAAAGCGGGAGGAGAAATCAAGGAGACTCCCCCATAGCCTACAGGCCATTACTGTGAAGGCCCTCACTCACACAGAGTTGCACTGCCAAAGACTACAACTGCCTCCAATATGACTTAAAGGCAAGAAACCTTTAGGGGATCTCAATGTATGCTGTTGCTAATTGTTGCTTGGGGGGTTGGCAGGAGTCTAACTCCTTTGAGAAACAAAGGGAACAGGAAATAAGCCGCTTCAGAATATTCAGTGTCCTACAAAAGAAGTTTTTAACCACCTATCAAGTCAACAGGGAACACAATGCCTGGTGGAAGGGACGAGAGGCTTTCTGGTCTGTGCAGAAGGGCGCTAATGTGCGTGGGGAGGCTGCATTTTAATTGAAGAGCCTTTCCAGGGATGGAGATCCACTGTGGCACTTGGGAAATCTGGAAAGAAAGCAGGGGATTTATCCCAAGGTGCATTTGGGGCTTTGTGGGTGAAAAAGAAGACAGGAACTTCACTTGGAGCAAGGACATAGGAGGAGGAGGAGGAGGAGGATGATTCCAATCTCCTGGCAGTACAGGGCATCTCCTGGTGAGGCAGCCACATTTCCAGGTTGTCACCACAAGGACAACCAGGGGTGCTTTGCCACATGGAACAATCACGGTGGAGTCCACACCATCACAAAAAAACATTTGTGGTTTTCCTACCCACTCTACCAGCTTTTCCTTTCTACCTTCCTTCTTCCCTCTCTTTCGCAAACTAATCAATAACAAGACCCAAGGTGCTGAAATACTAATGATCAATGAAGAACACTCAGCAGTAAAGCAGAGCAATTGGGCAGGAACATAATTTGTGAAGATAACTCTAGCCAGGATGACAGAAGACACGCTCGGCCTGCTGCTCACAGAACCAGGGCAAATTTATGCATGTTCTTAGCATCCAGCAGGCGGCCAAGCAGCTTTAAAAGAAACTGAATACCATCATCAAAATGCCAGGCACAAGAGGAGAACAACTCCCCCCACCCCCCCGTCCCCAAGGAGATTGAAGGTTGCTTGGTCTAATGGTTAGGGAGCTGGGCTCTTATCTGGGAATACTGGGTTGATTTCGCACTCCTCCATAAAGTTATCTGGGTGACCTTGGGCCTCTTCTGAGCTGCCACAGCCTCACCTGCCTCAAAGGGCATCTGTTATGGGGAGAAGAATAGAAAAGCTTCGTCAGCCACTTTGAGTCTCCTTAAATGGACGGAAAAAGTGGGGTATAAAAGCCAACATTCTTTTGCCAGTGGGGTAGCCAGTAGAATGTGTTTTGTTCCAAGATTGAAGCTACTTCAGTCTTCAAGTCCCTACAGGGAAGCCCCAGGGTACTTCAAGGGTGCACTACCCACCACCAATGGGCCATGTGAGAAATTTTTAATTATTTTTTCTAATTATTTCCCTGATCACTCTTTCCCAACGTAGGGTGGAGGAACACAAACATCTGGAACGCTCTGATTCACTGTGAGCCGATGATGTTCTAAAACTAGAACAAGCCAATTAGAGCGCCCCCTTCCAACTCAGAAATGCAGTCAGTTCAAAATGTTTTGGGCAGCTCTAGTTTTTCAGCGGCAAACTGGGAGACAGAGACAAGGCAAAACATCCAGCTGTTAGGCTGAATCTAGAGTGACAACCATACACACTTGTCTGCTTGAACCACAGATCCTGTGGGAACAACTACGCCATTTTCTTACATGCATGGGGCAGCATGGGATTCAGCCATGCCTTGTTTGCACCTGACACATAAACAAGAAATTCTGGAGTGCGCATTCAGAGGCAAGGAAGGTGAGGCTCCATCTAAAGGAAAGGAAACTTCAGCCATCCTTGTAACTAAACATTTCCCGGTTCCTGGCAAAGATACAGAAGGGATTTTCCATGTGACCTCCTCTCAAGGAGGAGTTGGACATCAAAGCCTGCCATGCTCTGCTTTCTTGGCAATTGTTCTACCCCCAAGCCACATCAGCTCCCATAGTCTGTGGAGACCTCAATGCAGATGCAGAAGTGGTTTGATCCATGCCTTCCTCTCATGGGCTGCTGAGGACCAAAACCCATAGTTTTGGTTTCCACTAGCTGCTCCATCACTGAGCTCATCACCTCCTGCAATCGAAGCACCTTCCTTCAAACACTCTACTGGTTAATTTATATGCACTGTGGTTTATTTATTTAAATATGAAAGCCCTGCTTTAAAAAAAAAATCTGAATTTGTAGTGATTTCATTGTGACCTGCCCTGAGACCTACAGGTATAAGAACCTAAGAGGAATCCAGCTGGATTGGCATCCTGTCCCTCCACAGTGGCCCACCATTTACTTCTGGAAACCTCAAGTAGAAGACAAAGGCAAAATCTTCACCTGCTCTCAAATCCCTGCAAATGGTCCTTAGAGGCATCCTGCCCATCTCCCCACCCTGGAGGGGGTACTTGCGTACCCATTCCAGTTGCCATTGATACCCCTGTCCTCCATGAATTAAGAACAGCCCTGCCGGATCAGGCCACAGCCCATCTAATCCAGAATCCTGACTCTCATACATTGGCCACCAGATGCTCCTGGGCATCTCAAGCAGAAGATGAGGGCAAAACCCTTGCCTGCTCTTGAATCCCAGCAAATGGCCTTTAGATGCATCCTTTAGAGGTACACACACATAAAATAAAAAGCAATCACACCAAAATAGAGAGTCGGGGAAGTGAAAGTCCCAAAGGGCCCACAAAACAATAGAGAACCCTCCAGTTCCCCCACAGCCTGCCAGGCCTTTTTAAATGAATGCAGCACCAGAAAGCCCAAAGTAAAGAGGCAGAGTTTTGGCCAGGAAAGAAAAGTCTGTGGCTTTGGTGCACAGGCAGGGAAAAGGTGTGTCCGTAATGCTTCCTCCTGGCAGCAAGAACACAGAGGTGGCATGAACCTAAGAGGAGCCCTGCCGGATCAGACCACAGCCCATCTAGTCCAGCATCCCATTTCACACAATGGCCCACCAATTGCCCATGGGCATCTGAAGCAGGGACAAGGGCAAACCTTCTCCTGCTCTCAAATCCCAGCAAATGGCCTTAGAGAGGCATCCTGCTCGTCCCCCCAGCCTGAAAGATGTACTTAGGCATCCATTCTAGTAGCCATTGGTACATCTGTCATGCGTAAACTTGTCTAACCCTCCCTTAAAGCCATCTGGTCTGGTGGCTGTTACCATTTTCAATTGCAAAATTCACAGAACGGACGATGCCTGCCCTGGAGAAAGCAGCTGGGAAGCTACAGCAGAACCAACTGGGGGAAATTATTGGGGGACAAAGGGGGGCTTTAACAGTGATAGCAGAGCTGTGTGTGAGAGAGTGAGTGAGAGAACAGAATCATCCAAAACTAAAATTCCCTCGTTTTCCAGAAGGATGGAGGGCGCAACATCCAAACCAAAGCAGCAGCACCTCCCCCTCCCCCACCCCTCCTCCATCATTGGGGGCCTTTGGAAAGCCTGCATCTTGTCAGCGGCCAGGCTGCACACACAAAGCAGGTGCTGATGCTGTTCCTGGACGCACAGACCATTTTGATCATGGCCGTTCTTCACCGCGCTCGTAATAGACGTCTGTTGTAAAGAGCAGACAGATTCCAGATGGCACCGTACCAAGCGCAGAGCGTGCAGCTTGGGAAATATTGGGCTGGAGGCAGGGAGAGGGGGAAGGAAGGAGGGAGAGACAGTCTGGAGGCACACACAGACCAGAAGCCGCGAGATGCTGAAGAGGAGGGATGGTGGTCTCTGTGCACACAGGCGGGGACCCGGATGCCTCCAAGCAGAGAATTAACTCTCTGCTGAGCGATTTTTAAGAGTCAGCGGATCGGCGAAGGGGTGCAAAAACCCAGCCACCCAGGCACAGCTGCTGACTGAAGCGTGCCGTGTTTGCTAATAAGAAGAGTGAGAAGCAAGGATTGGATAGGCAGGCAGGTCTGCACAGTGCCAAGCTGCGTCCTTCCCTCTGCTTCCTTTTTAGCTTTTAGCTTTCCCAGCTAAACGGCAACCCACATGTTCATACCTCAGCTGAAGTCTGGAAGATACGCTGAATGGAAAGAGATTTATGACCATATGCAGAGAACAAGGAAAGGGGGAATTGGGAAGGGGGAGGGCGGCTGAGCACGCTCTGGCAACACAGAATTCATTTGCTCCTCTTGCATCTGGCTTCTGGACTCTGCTATCAGCCCCAGCACATGGCGCATGGCTGCAGCATCAACCATTTTCCTTGCGTTAAAAGGTTCCATGCAAAGAGCAAAACGGTAGAGCGGGCAATGGTTGGTTGCTGTTGAGCTTCAGCCTGTCCTATCAGAGCTCAGCCCTCTAGGTAGGAGTTGCCCTTGAGCGTATGTAGGCTTTCACGGCCGGATTCAATCTCATTTGTATCAGTTTTGGAGCTGTTATGCCGTGTTCCAGGTTTCTTCTGAGAACCTAAGCCTTCAGATCTAGCTGTGATATCCATCTTTGGAGGATTTTGCTCTTGGAAGAGTCAAAAGTGACTGGTGTCTTCCTAGATCTTGTTTCCCTTCTTATAGATGTCTACTATTTGTTTGGCAGTTTTCTTTGTGTTGCTAATGAGGCATTGGTCTTTTCCTGGTTCTCAGTAGAACCCCAAAATCGCTACAAATGATAGGACCTGCCCTGCTGTTATTTATTTTATATTGAACATTTGCATCCCACCCTTTATCAGCTTTCCAAAGGTGGGTTACATGACAAAACAAAGAGTATAAAATACTTTAAAAATATAACCCTTGCAGCCTTCCTCCTTCCCTCCCTTTCCCTTGAAACTCCTAGCATCAGCATTGCCGAAATGTTATTTATCTTCTTTTTCAAACTCTAGGTGGGCTACAAAGATGTGAAATGTGAAAATAAAACAGGACCCTTTACAGCAAGAGTCCCGTTCTTACCCCTCTTGTCTGCCTAACCCTTCTTTAAAGCAGAAATGCCATATCCAGGGCCAGCAAAAGCAACTGTCCTTCTTTCACCTTTTTTATTATCGGTTTGCATTTTGGTGGGGGGGGCAAGCAACCCCACGCCTTCACCTTACACATTTGTTTGTTTGTTTGTTTGGAATTGAACCCACAACGGTAGCAAACGAAGCGGGTGCGGGAAAATGAATAAATGCGAAATGCAGAAGGTGAAAGGTGGAGGAAAAATCCATTAACCTGAACCCTCCTGTCTCCTCTTCTTTTCCACAGATAACAGGACCCAGCCATGCAGTCCTTTCGCGAACGGTGTGGTTTCCATGGCAACCAGCAGAACTACCAGCCAGCTTCTTCGCAAGATTCATCACGCCTGGAGAATTACAGGCACCAAAGCCAAGCCGGGCCGCACTGCGAGCGTCAAAGAGTGGTGGCGAAAGAATACTACAGCGCACAACAGCCGCCGCCACCGCCACAGCCGTTGCTACCTTACCAAGGATACGGAGAAAACAGTGCCGTGGAGAAGTACCACAGGGGAAATAAGCCGCTACGTAGCCAGCCACTGCCGGGGAGGCCCGCGTCCTTCCCGAATTACACCGTCCAAGAGAATAACCCCTACCCGTCCCGTTATTCCGGAGAGGACACCCTGCAGGCCTGGGGTTCTCCCCAACAGCAACCCCCACAGCCTTTACCGGGAGGTGTGGCTAAATATGAGGAAAATTTGATGAAAAAGACCACGGCGCCATCCGGTAGCAGACAATACCACGAGCAGGCCGCTCAGCTCACCTTCCAAGCTCACCCATTGCACCTCCAGCAGCAGCAGCAGCAGCAGCAGCAGCCACCACAAACGCCGCCGTTGACCTATTCCAAGCTGCCCAGGCAAAAGATCCAAAACGATGTCTCTGCCCCCATGTCCTTCCCCCAGAGCCCCCACTTTACCCAGCATTCCCAGTCATTCCCAGCCTCCTCGACGTACTCATCAGTCCAAAGTGGCAGCCAATCAGCTCACTCCTATAAAAGTTGCAATGCTCCCTCAGGCCCGCCGCCACCGCCACCGCCGCCGCCGCCGCCGCCACCACCACCACCTCATGAACGGGGTCTTGGCGGTGCTGCCAACCTGCCTCCAAGCCAGCGGGTCCAAAGCTTACATGGCTACCAGCCTAATCGCATCAGCTATGAGCAGCAGCAGCAGCAACAGCAGCAGCAGCAACAGACCCTACAAGGGAGACACCATGCACAGGAGGCTCTTCACTACCAAAATTTAGCTAAATATCAACATTATAACCAGCCAGGGCAGAGTTACTGCCAAGCCGACGCTCCAGTGAGGACGCCAGACCCGTATTACCAAACCTTCAGCCCCAGTTCTAGCCATTCCCCGGCTCGCTCTGTGGGGAGGTCCCCTTCCTACAGCTCCACGCCTTCTCCGTTGATGCCTAACTTGGAGAACTTCCAGTACAGCCAGCAGTCCCTGAGCACCGGCTCCTTCCCAGCAAGCCTTGCAGACCACAGTCACTTTATGCCTTTGCTAAACCCTTCCCCCACGGACGGGGCAAGCCCGGACACTCAGCCATCCGGAAACTGCAAAAACCTGCCGAAGGAAAAGATCCCTGAGAACCTCTTGTCGGATCTGAGCCTTCAGAGCCTGACGGCGCTCACGTCGCAAGTGGAAAACATCTCCAACACCGTCCAACAGATCCTGCTTTCCAAATCCACCGGGATGGTCCAGAAAAAGGGTATCAAAAACTCCCCACGGACCCCGGAGCAGCTTAAAGGGCAGCACTGCAGCCCTGAAGGCAACAACTATTCTGCAGAGCAAGCAGGGACGCCCCTCTCCGACTCCCTCAGCACCCCGCAGTCGGCACACGCTGAAGGCCAGGAGGCCGAATACCTGAGCGGCTCCGAGGACCAGCTAGAAAGAGGCTTCCTCTACTGCAATCAGAGCCGCAGCCCGGCGCGCGCCAACAGTAACTCCAAGCCAAAGCCCGAGTCGGTGTCCACCTGCTCTGTCACGTCCCCAGATGATATGTCCACCAAGTCAGATGACTCCTTTCAAAGTATGCACACCAGCCTCCCACTGGAGACGTTCACGAAGTTTGTGGGGAATGAAAGAGACTGCCCCAGACTGCTCCTCAGTGCCCTTTCGCAGGAGGAGTTTGCTTCTGAAATCATTGGCCTCCAAGACACCATCAACAAAAAGGCGGAGAAAGGATGGGCTAATTCTCCCGCGCCGAACAAAGACCCCGATAAATCTCCTTTCCATTCCGAGAACCACAGACCCTGCCTGGACACTGTAGTCAAAAGCCCTTGGTCTAACCAAGGAGACTCAAACACTCTGGCTGAGCCCCTGAAGTTAGATAAAGCTCATGGAGGAAATAACGGGAAGAACTTCACCGAGGAGGTTTACGAGAATTCCCAAGCAGCGTTCACAGCGTCCGAGACAAAGACTTCCCTAAAAACCACCAGCTCCCTCAGTTACAACTCCAAGCCCAACCTCTCTGCGTCCACCTCAAGTTCTGACAGCACAAGTTTCAACTGTTATGCCAATGCCACGGCCAACTCGGTGGGTTCTGAAAACACCATGGAGAACTTTGACTGGCCGGACGAGAACCTGAGTGACACCTGGAAAGAGCTCGGTTCGAGCCTTCAAGCCTCAGATCTCTCCAAAAGCCTCTTCTCTGGAAAGCTTAGCGAGACATCCGAGGAGAAGAAAGCCTCCTGCTGCCTGAACCTCTGTGAACAGCCACCTGGGCCCGAGCAAACGGAAGAAGCTTTCAGCCAACAGGAGAACGCAAGCAAAGGAGAGGCCCTGACCTACGACGAGGCCACAAGAACGGAGAGCGAACGATGGCTTGAGGACACCACCAGGCACTCTTGTTCGGGAGGAGATTTCAGTGAACTCCCCATGATGTCTTCTCCAGACCTCAAAGAATCAGACCTGGAGCCCGAAGAGTATTCATCTTTGTGTGAACTTGCAGGCCCTGAGCAAAAGACAGTGACTTACAACGCGTTCACCCCTAAGCCGACTGAGGACGCCCCGGTCCTCTCCGTCCAAGATGTGCCCAGCTCAGCCGAGGAGAAGGTGGAGAAGGAAACCACCGTTCCTTCCTTGCATTTGTCCGACAAATCCGTGATCCTCCTGGGCCCCACGGTCGGCACAGAGACAAAAGTGAAGAGTTGGTTCGAATCTTCTCTGCCCCACTTGAAACCTGAGGAGGAGGCACCAAGAGTTGAGAGCCATGCCCTGGACAAAGCAGAGGCCTCACCCCCTCTGATGGCGAAGAAGCCAAGCTCCCCAGAAAAGGCTCCAGTAACAGAACCGACATCCAGGGGCAAAAGCCTTCGAAGTAAGAAGGTCCACTGTCGGCCATCCGGAGGAGAGGAACCCATCCAGCCCATGTCCAGCCCGTGCACGGGCATCCAGGCAGCTGACATGCTGACCAGCTCCTGCCCAGGTCCAAACATCGAAATGCCAAGCAAGAACGCACACGGGCAAACTCCCAGGTTTCCCGCAGAAGGCCTACCAGCCAGGATGTGCACCCGCTCATTCACCGCCCTGACGGAACTGAGAATGCCGGATCCGCTGGAAGGGGCAAAGGCCTCGACCCCCCAAGAGAAGATGGGCAAAAAGCCAATTTGTATCCTGAAACAGAGAGCGGCTTTTAAAGCTAGGAAAACGAATGGGAAACCATCCCCAAAGCCTGCCAACCCGGCTGCTCCACTGGCCTCAGATTTGGAACTGAACGAGGACCTTCTGGCCCAAAAGGCCAAGGAAGCGGATCCTATGGAAATGGAAGGAAAGGACCAACAGTCGATGATCCTCCGCTCAAGGACCCGGACCCAGGAAGTCTTCTACGCAAAGCAGCGGCGAGAGAAGAGCGCCATGGAGGCTGCCCTCAAGAACTGCAAGCCGCCCAAGAAAGTCCTCCCAAACAATCACCTGTCCGGATCCTTCAAGCTCAGCCGGCCAGAGAAGGACGGCAAGACGGGCAAGAGGGCGGCGCTCGCCAAGGCCAGGCCCGCCATGGGCGGCAAAGGGCCTGAGCAGCCGCTTCACGGCCTGAAGAGGAAGTCGGCCTTCATGCCCCCAGTGCCCGCCAAAAAGCGGAATTTGGTCTTGAGGAGTGGCGGCAGCGGCGGTGGCAACCCGAAGGATGAGAAGCCGGACTTGTCAGCAGGGCTTTTCCAGAGGGCACTGCCCGTCAAGAAGGGCAAGGGGAAGCCCCCTCCAAAGCCGGCAAGCGAAGGGACGCCGAAGGACTCCCCGTCCAAGGAGACGCCGGACGGGTGCCTCAAGATGGCCCCGCGGGGGGGATGCCAGGGCACCGTGAAGACCAAAGTGCTGCCCCCCAGGAAAGGCCGGGGCTTGAAGCTGGAGGCCATCGTCCAGAAGATCACGTCGCCCAACCTGAAAAAGCTGGCCTACAAAAGCAGCGGGGCGCCGGTCTCCGGATGCCCCGTGCCCTTGCCCGCCTCGCCCGGGAACCCCCTGGGCGGCCCTTGCCCGCCCTCGCTCGAGAGAGAGCAGGCGGCGGTCTCCAGGGACCGGGGCGGCGGCGGCCTCGGCAACAGGGTCCCCCCGGCCCCGTCGGCGGGGGAAGGCAGGCCGTGCAACGCGGCCCTCCTGCCGCCACAAAGGCTCCCCGCCGCCGCCGCGCACTTCTGCCGGGGCTTGAACAACGCCCGGCCCTTCCGCGCCAAGAGACTCGCCCCGTCGAACTGCTTCAAGGCTCCGGCGCCCGGTGTGCCGCTGGAGGAGGAGGCGGAGGCGGAGGAGGTGCCGCGGCAGCAGCAGCAGCAGCGCAGCGGCATGGCGGCCTGCGGCCTCCTGCTGCTGCTGCCCAGGAAGAGGAGCCGCAAAGGGAAGGCGGCCGCCGCGATGCTCTCCGCCGCCGCCGCCGCCGCGTCCCGGGAGCAGGCGCCGCTGCAGATGGACCAGGACGGGAAAGACGACGAGGAGGAGGAAGAGGAGGAGGAGGAGGAAGAAGAGGCGGCGGCGGCGGCGGCGGCGGCGCGGGGCGGCGAGGGACCGGGCGCGGCTCTGCTGTCCCGGCGGGCCGCGGCGGCGGACAAAGGCTTCGAGGCGGCGGCGGCGGCGGCGGGCACGGACGGGAGGCGCTCGCAAGCCCCGGTGCCCGGCGCCCGGGCTCCGCCGCGCGCCAACCACGCCGCCGCCGCCCCCTCCGCCAGCTACAACGGCTACCCGAAGCGGCCGCGGCCACAGCGCCCGCCCAGCGGAGGCCGCCACCCCCGGCGGGGCGCCCCGAGCCCGCCCGCGCCCCGCAGCAAGAGCCGGCCCAAGCGGAGGCCCTCGCGGCCCCGCCGCCCGCCGCCCCGGCCCCGGCCGCCGCCGCCGCCGTCGCCCTGCTACCTGCCGCCGCCGCCCCTGCCCCCGCCCGGCCCGGCCGAGCCCGAGATCCGCCTCAAGTACGCGCCCTCCTCGCCGTCGCCGCCGCCGCCGCCGCGCACCAAGCCGCCCCGCCTGCGGAGGCCCGACAGCCGCGCGCCGCCCTTCTCGCCCTACGTGCGCGTGGAGAGGCGGCGCGGCGGAGGGCGAGACGGAGACGCCGCCGCCGCCAGCTGCACCGTGGTCAACTGCGCCGCCGACGAGGCGCGCCTGCTGCCGCCGCCCCGCGGCTCGCCCTGCCCGGGCCCGCCGCCGCGCCCGCCGCCGCCGCCGCCGCGCCCGCCGCCGTCGTCGCCCTGGCCGCCCATGCACCTGGGCCCGGTGGTGTCCAAGAGCCTCCCCGGCGCGCCCTGCCTCGTGTGCTGCCTCTGCCGCCAGCCGGCCAACTACAAGGACCAGGGCGACCTGTGCGGGCCCTACTACCCGCAGGGCTGCCTGCCCAAGAAGAAGGCAGCCGCCGCCGCCGCCGCCGCCACCGCGCGCCTCAAGGAGAAGCTCCGCGCCGCCGCCGCCGCCGCCGAAGGCGCTCCAGCTGCATCCGCGAGCGGCGCCGGTGTCGCGGGAGACGAGCCCGCCGCCCTCCTGCCCGCGCCGCCGACGCAGCCGCCCTCGCTCGCCGAGCGGCTCCTCCTCAAGGCGGCCGAGGGCGGCGGCGGCGGCGGCCACAAGGCGCCCCGCCTGGAGGCGTCGGAGGCGGCGTCGGCGGCCAGGCAGAGCGCGCTCCGCTCCAGCTCCAGGGGGCTCTTCCGCAAGCTGCAGAGCTGCTACTGCTGCGATGACAGGACCACGGACAACGCCGCCGCCGCCGCCCCCGCCGCCGCCCCCGCCGGAGACGAGCCCGCCGCCGCCGAGAAGCCCGGCAGCAGCAGCAGCAGCAGCAGCAGCGCGAGCAGCACCGGCAGCGGCAGGCGGCACGAATGCAAAGCGGAGGAGTCGCCGCCGTCGCCGCCCGCCCTCGCGCCGCCCCCGCCCGCCGAGCCCCCCGCCGGCGAGACGTCGCAGGAGCACTGGGTGCACGAGGCCTGCGCCGTATGGACCGCTGGCGTTTACCTGGTGGCGGGGAAGCTCTACGGGCTGCACGAGGCCATCAAGGCGGCGGCCGAGGGGGTAAGAGAGGGCAGCGGGCCGGGGGGGGGGGCGAAGGGGGCATGGAGAGGGAGGAGGGCTCGCCTTCCCCCTTTTCTCCGCCTGGCCGGCGCTGGGTGAGGGTGCAAGGGATGCTGGGCTGCGCCTGGATTCAGCAGGGCTCCCCTTCCCTTCTAGACAGGTGTGTCCAGGGCTGCCAGGCGGGTGGGAGGCTCTGAAGGGCATTGGCAGGACGTGCGGGTGAAGATGTCGTTTTCATCCTCTGCTTGAGATGCCCGGAAGGAAGGGGTGGGCCACCGGGTAAGAGGGGATGTAGCAGGGCTCCCCTTAATTCATGGAGGACAGGTGTGTCGATGGTACTAGAAGGGATGCCCAGGTACCACCTCCAGGTTGGACAGGCAGGCAGGAGGCCTCTCGAGGCCATTTGCAGGAAGCTGAGAGCGGGTGAAGGGTTGGCGTTCATCTCCTGCCTGAGATGTGGCCCTTTGCACCAGTGGGCTTACTCTCACCTGCCACAGGGAAGCAGGCCTGGAAAGTGTAGGACAGTTGCTGTCTGGGTGACAGGGTGCAGAGGCCTCATCCAGCATCCTGAGCTGTCCAGTTTGTGGGCCAAAGTTCAACCAGTTGTTTCCTCTAGAATGTTGGCAGCTCGGCTTGTGTTTGGGCCAGCATGCACCAGGCCTAGGGTCATTCATGTGGCCGCACTGAGGTTTCTGTGGCAGCCCAAATAATCATATGACGCTGCTGTGGATTTGGTCTGCGTGCAAGAACAGTTCTGAAATCTCCCATACACTTGGCGGCAATATGGTGCTGGTCGCCATTGTGTTCACCTCTAGTATGGCCTTCCTGGAAGGGGCCTGTGAGTTGAGCCGACTCCCCACGATTCCATGCGCACACCAGCCGGGCTCTTTCCTTGGCAACAGTTTTGGCAGTGGTTTCTCCTTCCCTTCTAGGGAGAACTTGAGACCCTCTGCAAGCCCCACAGATTCTTGATTTCTGGGCCGTGTCCCTTCCTGAGCAGAGCTTCGATAGCTAAGCTGACCAGAGACACGGACCTAAGGGATGCTTTTCACTAGTGTCTTGAGAAGCTGGGAGCCCACCTTTCCATGCAGATGGGTCTCACCATGGCTGACCGGGCAGTCTGGGGAGGCCAGAGGCAGCCCAGGGCTGCAGCCACAGCCTCCTCAGCTAGGCCAGAGCAGGATGCGGCTGCCCCTGCCTTTTCCAGCCAGTTTCTCCTTCTCCCTCTTTGTGACCACGGTGGAGACATGCATGAGCAGGAGAGCAGAAGCATTTGCCTCCATCAGGCCGACTGGCGGAGTTGCAGCAGATCAATGCTGCCTGGGGAGGGGGGGAGGGGGGAGGGCTTAAGGCAGGTATGGAAGGATCAATAGATCTGTCTAGCCTCTGCTCACCCAGCACACTGTGAAGCCGGGATTTCCTTTTCTCTGCTGAGGTCCTTAAATGAAAGGCGCTTTTAGCTGCTGATGGTCCCATCTTCCCCAGGACCACAATGCCAGCCTTCCAAAATGATCACTGTTGTTCGTAGGGAAAGGCCTGCTCTGCCATAAACGTGAACAATCATTTGTTCCATTAGATCAGCTTCTGTTGCTCTCCATCCATCTGTGTTTGCATGGAGTCCAGAATAACTGTAATCTGTCCAGGGCTGATGGAAGTCGGAGTCCAGAATGGCTACACTCTCGATCCCTGGGGCTGATGGGAGCTGGAGTACAGAATGGCTGCTCTCCCTGGGGCTGATGGGAGCTGGAGTACGGAATGGCTGCTCTCCCTGGGGCTAATGGGAGCTGGAGTACAGAATGGCTGCTCTCCCTGGGGCTGATGGGAGCTGGAGTACAGACTGGCTCCTCTCTCCCTAGGGCTGATGGGAGCTGGAGTACAGAATGCTAAAGCAAACTAGAAACGCATATTCACAGGTGGGCTAAATCAGTCTAAAAAGGAAGAGAGAAAAGTGGGGTAGAAAAGCCAACTCTTCTTCTTCATCATCATCCTCCTCCTCAAATCCGGCTGGGTGGCCTTGGGCTAATCACAACTCTCTTCTGTGCTCTCACAGCCCAGTAATGCATGTCCAAGCGTTCTCCCACGCTTTGCCCAGAGCCACTGCAGTCCATAAGAACATGAATAGAATAAAACAAAGTCGCCTACAGTGATGCTGCTCATTGGCTTTAGCTTCCGTACAGTGATGTTCAAAGCTTCACTTTTAAGGAAGCCAACTTTGCCTTCCAAGGTTTACAGAAGATGGTGGTGACCTTGGTTTTCTGTTCCCTGCCATGACCAGAAGCAAATGTGCAGAGCCGTAGCAAGAGAACTGTTCTACCGATAACTGCCATGCTCACCTTTTTTTAAAAAAAGCATCGTGTGCAGAAAAACATACCTGATTCCCTGGATCTCATAAGCCCCCCTTCTCTCTACCCCCCTTCTTCTCTCCCTCCCTCTGCTAACCTCAGGCATGTTCCAGTTGTCAGCAAGTTGGAGCAACCATTAGCTGCTGCCATAAGGGGTGTGTCCAAATCTTCCATTACACATGTGCCATTGATACAGGTAAGATGGATGCTGAGTAGGAGCGGCAACGCTGCCACCACAGTTCTCCCCACAGTGAATTCCATTTTGGGGCAAGGAAAAGGGGCAGAAGGTTCTTGGAGCCGAAAGGGCCTCTTTTTTGGAATAGGGATCCGTAGCTTTTACCCTGTCGTGGCATGAATTTGCTGTCAGGGCGGAAGGATTTGGGTCAGGCAAATGCAGTCCTCCATTCTTCCAAGTTTGGTCTTGTGGTGCTGGTCTCATATATCACAGTCATGGGGTTCGATTCTGTACTTCTCCACAAAGCCAGTTGGATGAACTTGGGCTAGTCACAGCTCTCTTCTGAGTTCTCACAGACCCACCTGCCTCACAGGGTGTCTGTTGTCGGAAGAACAGAAAGTTTGTCAGCTGCTTTGAGTCCCCTTAAAAGGATGAGAATAGGGTCCCCCACGAAGCCAGCTGGGTGACCTTAGGCTAGTCACAGCTCTCTTAGATCTCACAACCCCACTGATCTCACAGGTTGTCTGTTGTGGGAAGAACAGAAGGTTTGCCTTTTCTCTCTTTGACTGTAGGAAACCAACTTCCATCTGAAGCAACAGAACCCCCAGTTTGCTTGCGATTTCCAGAGATGGAAGGCAAACAGAGAGCCACCCTTTAGTTCTGCTCTTGCCACTGCTGGAGAAAGACATGGCTTAAGCCAAAGGAATGGGCAGGAGACATGAATTCCATCTCGGCCTGTTTTGCTTGAGCAAGGGAAGACTTAACCCTGAACTCTGTTTCTAAAAGTTCACCGGGAAGGGAAGGACAGAGAATCCAGGATGCTTCACACGCCTGAGTGACGTTCCTCTCTGCTCTTTTGCCCCACTTGCAGGTTGTTTGTTAAGTGAAGAGACCTTCTTGATGAACTGTCCCAAACATAAGGTATGTCAGCAAAGACTCTTGGGTGGAGAGGGAGGGGGCCGTGTTTTAGATGGAGGCCTCGAACCATGCTTGTGAAATGCTGCTCGTGAGCAAACCGGCCCAGTCCATGCCAACCGAAATGTGGATTGCTGACTCAGTAGCCACGTGGCTCCAATGCCTTGCCGGCGCTTTTCTCTTCTCAGCTAAAGCTGGCCGGCCAAGTCAAACACAAGGTGGCTGGGTGCTGAGCAGGTTCTGGGGCGATGCAGTGTGCTCCCTTCCCCCCCCCCCCCCCGCCCCCAAAAGATGTGGATGCTTGCAGTTAATCAGCCTGGCATCAGACCTGTCAGCCTTAATAGCTAAAACGGTCCCCCTTTTCGTTCTGTACAGTATTTATTTGTGCCTAAAAAAGCCAAATGCTAACTCTGAATTCTGCAGATAGAAACTTGGGAGGGGATGGGAGGAATGCATAACTACGTCTGGTTGGAATGCCAGAAATCAGAGATCCCAGTTTGGGGTGTGTGTTTTCTGTTCTTCTGGTCAGATTTAGACTGTAGACTTGGGCGTTCAATCATGGCCCTCTGGAAGCTCCAGAACCGCAACTCACGTGACTCCATGTGGCACTCAGAACAGTGGGAGCTGTAGCTAAGAAACCCATCTGGAGGGCTACTGTGGCCCATCCCCTGCCTTAGACCCTTGCGGGCCTCCTGAAAAGTAACTTGCGTTGGGTCCCATCATCAGAACGTTGCTTTCTTAATGCCCGGAAAGGGGTGTCAGCAGGCAATTTTCGTCTTCTGCTTTCTCAACCTTGACTTCTCTTGGCTTATGGATATGTATGCATGCATCCCTCCGTTCAACAGCTGAATGATCACCCAACAGCTGGCAGCTCTCTCTTCTATCCAACTAATTTCAGATACCACCTGGCCAGGCCAGTGACAGCACCTGGCACCGCTGGGCGCTTGCCAAGGGTCGGTGCCCTAAGAGGACTTGTGCTTATCTTACGCCAGCCCTCGATTTCTCTTCACTGGGCCCCAAACTTGACATTCCAAGTGGCCAGAACATTAGCTGGATCTAGCAACCAGTTTAAAATTCGGTCTCGGTGGAGGCTTGCAGGAAGCAGTTTGGAAGGGGGAGGCTTTTTCTTTCTTGTACCCAGGGCTTTGCAGGACCACCTTAAGTCAGTGCAGTTACCTTTTAGTGACTGTGGAAGAGCAACACTTGCCTGTGCAGTCTTATATTATCCAAGGGGTGGCTGCACCACTTCAAAAAGTGGAGTTTCTGCTTCTCATCAAAGGGGAGGGAGCTCCAAACTTGTTCAGGAACACACCCTCATAGAAGTTTCTCTCCCCTACTGCCCTTTCCTTTGATAGGAGAAACTTCTTGGGCACAACAAGTAGACCAGAATGTCCACCTAGATAGCCAGCTGCTACTTCTCTTTGTGGCCATTCTTTGAATTAACTGTCCATTGGCCCATCTGAATTAAGCCTCCATTGAGCTATCCAAATTTAGCCTCCATTGGGCCTTCTGAATTAACCTTCCATTGGGTAAGCCTCCATTGGGTGGCCCATCTGAATTAAGCCTCCATTGAGCTATCCAAATTTAGCCTCCATTGGGCCTTCTGAATTAACCTTCCATTGGGTAAGCCTCCATTGGGTGGCCCATCTGAATTAAGCCTCCATTGAGCTATCCAAATTTAGCCTCCATTGGGCCTTCTGAATTAACCTTCCATTGGGTAAGCCTCCATTGGGTGAATTAACTGTCCATTGGCCCATCTGAATTAAGCCTCCATTGAGCTATCCAAATTTAGCCTCCATTGGGCCTTCTGAATTAACCTTCCATTGGGTAAGCCTCCATTGGGTGATCTGAATTCAGCCTCTGTTGGGCCTTCTGGCTTTCACTGGGCCTTCTGAATTCAGCCTCCACTGGGCCAGCCATATTAAGCTTCCATTCCAAAAGAGATTGATGTGCCCAGTTCCAGCATCGCCGTCCTGTGGCGCAGTTGCGTTTGCAGTTCCATTTAACCACACCAGCTTTTCCCCAGCCACGCGTGCTCTCTCTCTCTTGCACGCCTGCCCCTTTGGACCAAGGAGCCTTTTATTGTGCCTCCATATCCACTGAGCAGGCCCCAGCTATAATTCAATCAGCCGGCAAGGGCTTCCTGCCCGCCGTCTCCCTGCCGTGGCGGAGAGCTGCACACCTGGGTCCAGGCAATTTGAAGCAGACACTGCGTGGGGGTGGAGGGAAGAAGGACCAGATGGGGCTCCGGCGAGGATGGATTGATACTGCATTCCTAGACGACAGAGAGAACTCGGCGGGTTGACGGATGTCTCTCTGTCCGCACCCCACAATGTGGCTGCTGATGCAGACCAGTTTTTCAAGTCCTCCCTGCTCTTTTGGCAGCTATTAAAAGGCACAGCCTGTGTTCGTTCTGGGGTCCTGTCTCCCTCCATTTCCGCTGACTGAACTGCCTTGTTGCAAAGGCCCCAGAGCAAACTGCAGCCCATCTGGTTCTTTATTGACTTTTTTGGGGGGGTGGGGGACGGATGGACAGACAGATCTTTCAGCCTTCTCTTCCCCATTAAAAATAAATAAAAGGCTCTGTTCAAATAAAAAGGAACCACCCACTTCCTTTCCTTGTTTTTCCCTCCTCCAGGGAACGCGGGGAGGTTTTGCTTTTAAAGCGAACCCAGTAAAACGAGAACTCGAACTAGGAGGGGAAACGGTTGTAGGTGGGCAAGGGTTGGAGAGGGGCCCTAATGAAATCCACACAGCCAGCCACCTGTTCTTTCCAGAGCTCATTTTAGGCCAGTTGTAGCTCCCAAGCTTTGGATAGCCCAAACAGCAAAGGGCAGGCCTTGGTCCCTTCCCACCCCCTCCCCAGATGTTTCCCCTGGACGGAATGTGCAATGCTGTGCTGAATTTGTTACAATGAATTGACAAGTTGCTGTCCTGTAGCATCACACACTGTAGGATAATGCATTTTCTAAAAGGTCAGGATCAAATAGCCAATCCCGGACGTTCCTTATATGGACTTGTTTCCTGTAGGGGCAATGATGACTTTTTGGAATGGATGGGGGAGATCATTATTTAAATCTGTAAGGACCTAAGAGGAGCCCTCCAGGATCAGGCCACAGTCTGTCCAGTGTAGCATCCCATCTCTCACCTATTGCTTCTGAGCATCTCAAGCAGAAGATGAAGGTAAAACCTTCACCTGCTCACAGCTTCCTGCAGATGACCTTCAGGGGCCTCGTGCCTGCCTCTCCAACATGGAGGTGGTACTTAGGCTTCCATTCTAGGTAAGAGCCTAAGAGGAACCCTTCTGGATCAGGCCACAAACCATCTAGTCCAGCATCCCATCTCACACAGTGGCCCACCCATTGCTTCTGGGCATCTGAAGCAGAAGATGAAGCCAGAACCTTCACCTGCTCTTGACTTCCTGTAAATGCCCTTCAGAGCCATCCTGCCTGGCTCTCCGACCTGGACCTTCTCACACAGTGGCCTGCCAGTTGCTTCTGGGCATTTCAAGCAAAACCTGTAAATGCCTGTAAAATGTTCCAAGAGTTGCTTCCAAAGTCCCATAAATGATTCAAACCAGCAAGGGGGCAGAGGAAACTCAGAGTCCGCTCTCCTCAGCAAGGGGGACTCCATGTTCCTGTCTCTCCATCTTGTCCTTCCTTGGAGCTGGGAGTTGTCCTATCAGGCCACAGGCTGACATCAATGCATGACCTGATGCAATTTCGGTTCTCTTCTGCCTACCTTTACCCTATTCTCCAAATTGGGGGGGGGGTGTTCTCAGCCTTTCAGTAGGGAGCTAGTGCAATGGGTTTTTTTCCCAGCTGCCCAACAGAAAAGATCTTTCTCCTAGCGATGGGCATGAATTTTTTTTATTCAATTCATATCAAATTAAATGCAAGAAAATTCGTATCCTCTTCAAATGTGGTAGGATTTGAATTCGATACAATATTTCATACGAATTTGATATGCATGTTTAGATACGAATCCCATACAAATCCATAGCGAGGCCTCGCACCAATGTATCAAAACATTTGATTCAAATTCAAATGTCTGGATTTGGCCGGATTTGTACGAATTTTGAATGGGAGGAGGCTTCATACACATCCCTGCTTCCTACAGCTTACAGCCAGGAGTACAAAGAGTAACATTAAAATATAGATCAGCTTCTAAAAAATGTAAAAAGTGTTAACTGGAGGCCATATGGCATCCTATCAGCTGTACGCACGCGTTTGAAATTGGAAGCCCTCGTTGTGGAAGGTCTTCTGAGTCTCCTTTAAGCCGCTGCACATGCTATATTTAACTTCATGTATGTGTGCATGTGTGTATTTCCTGTGCTTGGTCTGTTTGAGTCTCTGTGGTGTGCATTAGCAGCATTTATGCACACACACACACACACACAACACATGGGAGGCCCGGGAAATGCTCGTGGAGTCAGGAGGTGAAAGGCGTGGGCGTTCGGGAGGCCCAGGGGACCCTGCAATACCAATTAATGGAAGGCAAATAGAAGGAGGAGAGGGCAAGTTCTATCCAGGGAGACAGAGAGAAACCATGCAGCTCCGGAGCAGCGCCAAGTGGCGCTTGCAGACGAAGGAAGTGGGCTCTCGGCTGCCCCCTGGCTGTTTTGTAAAGGTGGAGCCAGCCCCTTCGGCTTCCTTTCCCCTCCTGCTGCTTCTCTCGTTTTGTCCTTTATCAAAGCAGAAGGTAAGGGAGCCATAAATGCATCTCTGCAGCCTGTCAAAAGCCTGTTTTTATTTTTTATCTGGGACTGGCATAAGCTCACGGCAAGCATTAGCGGCATGAATTATTCCCAGGGAATGAACCAAGGGAGTCCTTCTAGCTGTCAAGCAACTGACCCAGGCTGGCTTTGCTGCATTCGGCAGCCGGCTGTTGCCAGATCCAGGACTGGATTCCTGGGGCGGGAAAGGGGAAGGGGTGTCTGCCTGGGCGGAGCGTCAGGGGATCAGATCCGGTTAACCTTCTGCAGATTTGGTTTGGGCTCATTTGGTCCCCCTTCCCCCTTGTTTTTGCAGAAGCAGCCGTTGTAATGAGGAGAGGAGCTACCGTCGTCTTCACAAAACCAGAATGTGGGGAGGGGGCTCAGCGCATTGGCCTGCCCCCCCCCTCCGGGCAGCATAGGCAGCCGAGACAAACTCCTTACAGCAGAGGCACAGAGAATGTAACCCAGCCGTGTTGCACGCCCCTACACCTGCATTCCTTTGCAATATGACTTCTGCGGGATGCAAAGAGACCTGTCCACACACAGAAGAAGCTGCTCACCCCAAGCCGGTTTATGGACAGCCGGTCCAGAAAAGGCACCGATTTGCACCCAATCCCATCCCCCAAGCAGCTCCTGGGAGCCCAGTTCATTCACAAGGCAGGCCAGCGAAAGGTCTTTGGCCTTCTTATTTCTGATCTCCACTGTCTGCTTTGGAATTCTTCCAAGACCCATTCCAGATTGGCACAAAAGTAAACCCAGTTCCGGGGCTTTGGCCTTGCTCCCTCTTCTCTTGAACACAATTCCAAAGCCTGCTCCAAAGGGACAAGAAACTCCAGTTCCGGGTTTTTAAATTCCTCCTCTCCTCCTTCCTTTCCCTTACTTAGGAGCTGTAACCAATACTGATAGATGTAACATCTTCCACCTGGGACATGGCTACTGGAAAAAAACAAAACCTGGCCTGGAGTTTGTATGGTTGGAGCACGGCGCTTCTCTTCCGTGTGACGGGATGCTCCCCTAACTTTGGAACTTGCATCCCGATTTTGTCCGAAGGCACACGTCGACGACAGGTTCTCGGGCCAGATTCCAATAGCAGCCGTCTTTGCAACTTTTCTGAGACTTTTCTGCACAAGAGAGGTGAGGCCAGGCGGGTGCAACCACGTGCAGCCGCGCAGTATGTCTCAAAAGGCCGGACGCTCTGGGTTCTCGGCTCTCTTTTTTTCTGATCTGATCTATTCTTGCCTTCAGCAGACCTCATGGTATGTGTGCGTGTATGTGTGTTTCTGTATATATATGTGATCAGCGTGTAAAAAAACTGCACCCCAATGTTTTCTGAAAAACAAAGCTCGTGTTGCTTTTGGTTCGTTCGCTCATTTGTTTTGCTTCCGTCCTCGTCTTTCCATCCCTTTTTTCCACCGCATTATCCGCTGTCTTCCTCCCCCAGGCTGAACTCGAACGTATAGCTCGCGCTCCGAACGGGGACACCAGCAGAAGGCAGCCTGCCAAGGCGAGGCAGGCCACAGCAGGAGGAGCGGATCTCTTCCCCGTAACTCAGCTGCAGGGAAACGTGGAGGCAAACCACCCCGTGAGGATTTTAAGGAAGGGCAATTGGGTTTGGCCTGAACAAGCCTTTGCAGAAGAGCAGGGGGGCCACGTTCTACACGGGTCCCATGCTCTCCTTCGCTCAGAAGGCCTCAGCTGGACATTCTGGGGGAAACAGTGTCTTGCTGGTTCAGGGCGTGTTGGCCCTTTGGTTGGCTGTTCTCCTGCAGCCCCACTCAGGCCACCGTGGCGAGCTAGATCATCGTTGTGGGGAAACCCTGGCGCGTCCCTTTGCCTGCCAGGTGGTGCTTCTGGCACACTGCTGTAAAAGTGCCGCAAGTGGCGTCGACGGCGCCGTAGTGCGCAGAACTGGCTGAGCGGGTGCTGGCGGCGGTCCGCACGAGGCAGCTGTTTCCCCTTGCTGCTGGTAGTTGGTGGGAGAAAAGGTCTCTGCCCTGCTCAGAAGACGTCTCAGAATCTTTTTAACCCTCCCCTCCTTGCCTTTTAAAGTTCTGTGGTGCACTTTTCACACACACCCCGAGCCTAAGAGTGCCTCCCCAGTGAGCACTGGCATTTTCTGCAATCATACGCACAAGGCCCACTGCCTAGGGTCATGGGCCAAGTCCGGAAAAGTCTCACCTCTGGACTATAACACCCATGGGCCCCTGCTTGCCTGAGCTAGCTAAGGACGATGGAAGGTGTAGTTTGTTTTGAGGGAAGAGGGAGGAAGGGAAGAGATCCACATTCTGCTTGCGTGCGCATAGTTCTGTCCTTTGGAGATATGGCCTTGGAAAGTCATGGCCAGCACAGCCCCTACAACCCAGCGGGATCAGCAACTCCCCCATGCCAGGACAGATACAAGGCAGAGAGGGCCTGGAATACGAGCCCTTAGCCCTGCAGCTCTGGGACAGCCAGATCATTTCGATCCGCTAGCAGAGAGCCAGTGACCTTGCGCACCTTTGTGCCACTGCGGCCTTCATACAGAGGAAACTTGGCCGCCAGTCTCTCCAGAAGAACGCTGCCACCTTCCATGGCATGTAGGCTCAATTGGAGGGTTTCCTCCAGTGACCTTCCAGTCCAAGTGGCCCTTCCTTCCATGTTGGCTCACACCAAATTCAGTCTGAATCATCAGCTTAGAGGAATGCCCAAGGCTCTTCACCCAGGGCTTAGCTTGAAAAGTACCTGTGCTGCCTGCCTGCTGCAGTGCCTAAAAAGAAGCAAGGGGGTGTGGAACAGCAGAACGAACCCTTAACCTCCATTAATGCTCTTGCTTCCGGTACCAAATTCAGCACACAATTAAAGGAAACGAGCTTGGCTTTAACTGCAGAGGTGGACACCCCTCTGAGCATCAAGTCCCGGTCAGCCCAGAAGCACCAAGCCCGCAAGCTCCAAAGAGTGTCTGTAAGTGACCCAGACTTGAAAGAGACATCAGCCGGGTTCCTCGTTGCTTGTCCGCTCCGTCGACACGAAATACCCGGTTCCAAGAAAGTGGGTGGGGACCGGGCTGGAAGTGTGAGCTGTGGAGGGTTGGGTGCGTGCTCTGATCCCAGTAGCCTGGGAAACAGATGTTCAAAACATGTGCACCAGTGGTCTGAAAGGGGTTGCCTCCCCTGCAGAGAAGCCAACAGCAGTGACCAAATACGCTTTGAAAAGGAATCTTAAAACACTGTAAAGAATGTATATATGTTTCAGAATTCCATCTCGGTGTTGCACACAAGCCAGATGTGCGCTCAGCCTACACACACACATACACAACCCCTTCTTCTTTGTAATCTCCCAACTGGACAATCCAAAGAGCGCAACATCTCCCTCTCCTCCCCCCCCCCCACTTTCCTTAGCTTCCCCGTTTTGCTTGGTTTCCTTTTCCCTCAAAAAGAAATCACTACCAACTTCTGCTTGTCTGTTCGTGGTAGGCCGTCTGCGGCGCTCCGTACCTGCTCCCACCATCTCGCTCGTCACCTGCCTATCAAGGTCTGTTTCAGAAACACACCTTCAGGCAGGCAGGTTTGGGAAGAATCCTGGCTCCCAGCATCGTGACTTCAAGGATCTTAGCTCTCTTTGAATGACATCTTGTACATAATGACTGTAAATGGCAAATTGTGTGTATTATATATTGCCTCATTCTATAGTGTATATATATGTATACATATACATATATATAATATATATGAAAGACTGTAAATGTTAAAACTAGTGTTCTTATTTAGTATATTGCTTCACACTGAAGACTGTGTGTAACAAGCTGTTTCTAAAAGAAGTTTATTTTCCTTAAGAGTTAAAAAAAAGAAAAAGAAAGATTAAAAAAAATCCAGGTCATTGCATTCAAAAAACATCAATAAAGATTCAATAATTGTTTTGGATGTCTGCAGAGTCCCCTAGTAAAATACTTTCCTGCCATCCCAGTAAGGAAGTAAGTATAGGGTCAGATGAAACTAGAAGAATCATATAACATAGGCCTTTCTTAGCGTGAGCTTGCATAGAAGTGCCACCCACAGCTCAAGATGGAAGGAAAACTCCCCTTCACCAGTTAAGAAAAACAGAAACAAACATTTCAAGGAAGATTTGAAATTTTCTTAGCAGCAGCTCCTGCTCTGCACGGCAGAAAATTTTAAAAAAGTGGAGCCCTGTGATAGGATGTTTGGGTGAAAGTATACTCTTCAGGACAGTTCCCAAAGCTTTAGGAGCCAACTAAGGCACCCCCAAAAAGGCAGGTACGTTGCTTCTTAGAGGGGAGGAATATTAGAAAATAACTGTCCTGCTCCACAACACCGAAGTAGGTGGTTTTCACCAAAGCAGAAGAACTTTATTGGTGCCCACACATTTGAAGCCAGTCCTGCTGCCTTCGTTCCTTTCCTCTCCTGAGAAACGGCCACAGACATCCAGTGTATAAATAAGTAGGCTTTTATTTTATTATCTGTACAAAAAACACACACTCAACACTATGAAAATAACTTTTTGAACAAGAATGGCGGCTGAGCTGTGCTTATTGGAGATAGAATGTCGTCTGAATACTGGTGCGCAAAATAAAGGCACCCACGCTCGGATGCCCTGCTCTTTCCAGGGGAGCCCTACAGATGTTGCCGTTTGGACCAGCTCTCCTGTAGTTCGTCTGTGCCATCCTTAAAGGGGCGGGGTCTTTACAATAGAAAATGTTGCACCTCATCCAGCGTGATAGAACCAAGGGTGGGGCACTCGTGCCAAGGCCAAATCCATGCCCAGGACTAGGGTAGAAACAAAACTGAAACGTGACTCAACGGGGGCTTTAATCTCGCACCCCAGTGGTGTAACATACATATAGATACTGTGCTTGCTTTCCATTTCTCTGAGTCAATTCGTAGAAATATGAGATGGAGCTAAACACCATTGGCTGCATTGCTTTAGGCAAGACGAGATGGTGACCTGCCTTTAAAATGAAGTTCAGCAGGACACGCATCCATCCCGCCCACCCGAAAGACATCTCAGTGCCAGCCAGGATGAATGGAACTTTACCTGTGGTACCAACAGGTTAGCATCTAACAACTCCAGCAGTGGGGGCCGCGGCAGATGGTGTACTGGGCCAGGGGGTGGGGAGGAAGAGGGAGAGAGAGTGATGGGTCTGGCAACTGGTTTTAGAAAGGTCTCCAAAGTAGAACCACCAGAAACTGACCGCAGTATGCACCCTAAAGCGATTTTCTGTAGCGTCTGGATGCTGGGGGGGGGGGGGCGCTCTCACTGGGGCTTCCTTAATGCCTTGGGAAGTAACTTAAGAAAGGGAAAGGCTAGGAGAAGAAACCCTGGCAGGAAATCTGGAGTGGAGCCCTCAAGGCGGTTGGCAGCGGGGTGGACCACAGGACCCTTCTGGCCACTTTGGGCACCAACGCGGAGGCGAGTGTCACGTTCATACTAGGAATGTGCACAAATGCTTTTTGGGGGTTTGATTCAAATCAGATGCAAGAAAATTTGTATTTGTTCAAATCCCCTTCGAAGGCAGTAGGATTCTAATTCGATACAAATGTTCAATGCGAATCTGATTCGAATCCCTGCTACAAATAGCCTACAGATCGGCTACGTATCCCCTCCGTACCCCCTCTGAAAGCATCAAATCCGCTCTCAATCCACTTTCCCGCCTCCCCAGGTTAACGAATGTAAAGAAGCTTCAAACGAACGTATAGAAACATTTGATTCATATTCAAATGTCCAAATTCAGACAAATTCATACGGATTTTGAATGTGATGAATTGTGATGAATTTTGTGATGAATGTGATAAATTCTGAATTGTGACTGAAAGGAGTATAGTTCTTACTCCTTTCAGTCACAATTAGGGATGTACACAAATGTTTGTTTGCATTTGAATTGGAGTCAAAACATTCTTTTCTATTCGAATGTTTAGAATCCAAATGCAACAAAATCCAATTCAAGATATGAATGTCGACAACATTTGTTTGTGTTATACGTATCTGTACACATTTCGTACGCATCTCGTTTTAGCCCCTACGAAGGGGATAAAGGTACGTACGTATCTGTACATTCAAATGGTTCCAAAGTTTTGGAACATTCTAAATTCGTTCGAATGTTTAAATTTGAATGTGAAGGCACTATTCGAATTTGAATGTCTATATTTGATTGAATTTCGAATGTTTAGAACATCCGTGCACATCTCTGTTCAAAATGGGAGCCCGAGGGGGAAATCTCTTGGCAGCCAGGCAGCTCAGAGTTCCCATACTTTTCATGCCTTGGCCCCCTCCGTCATCTTTCAAGAGATCATGAGGTGTTGAGCGTTTCTGTTTTGTTTTCCAGGCCTTAACAAAATCATGCAAAGGATGTCATTAGGTGTTCAGGCACCATGTTTGTGACCTGCATTTTGTACCCCATGAGCCACAAGAGAAAATTTGACTCAGGGAAACTTGATCTGTCTTTTGCAGGGCAAGCAAAGCTCCCCCCCCCCCCCTTTGGCCCTATAACCAGATCTGCAACTTTGTTCAAGGGGATGGAAGAGAAAGAAACACTCTGTAATTTAGATTCCATTGTGTCCTGTAGGGCTGGGGAGCAGCCACCAGGGGTCTCCCCTGCCTTAGCACAGACAGGTGGCTGTGTGGGAATCCCCCAAGGATGACTAATAGGAAGCTAAGCAGTGCAGATCTAAGCTTGGATGCTCCCGGACCACAAGAGGTGTGCAGCATTTGCAGGGGACACCCAGGGGGTCCCCTGTTCTGGATCAGAATTCCGAGGGCCTAGCCATTCTCAAGATGTAGCCTAAGGTTAGCAGGACTTCCCCCTGACCCCTTCACTATGCAATGGTAGGAGCAAGAATCATCCACACGGACCCAATCCTGGCAACCCCCATCCCCAGAACGGCCTCCGATTGCTTCCTCACAGTCCTTCCTCCATCCACACAGCATCTAAGTCTCAGCCAGCAAGCACTCCAGGAAGTTGGGGAGGTAAGAGAGCAACACCATGGAGGAACAGTTGTCCAGAGAGAGAGAGAGAGAGAGGAGAATGCGCACAGAACTCCGCCTGCAGTCCCGGTCTTTCAGCATCCTTGGCCTCCCCTTCAACACGCTAGAAGAATTCAGGCTAATGGTACCCGCAGGGGAGCGCACAGCTGGCTCCTCGCCTCTCCCCAGACTTCAGTGTCACTCCTCTAGCTGGAGGTGACGGTGGAGCCGCTACCAAGCCGGATGAGCATCTGCTGGCACTCGTAAAGTGTCCATTTGTCCCCCAGTTTCTCCAGGGAGCGGGCAGCCTCGGCTAACATGCCCATCCGCTGGCCGGGCCCCAGGAGGAAGGCAGGAGGAAGGCAGGAGCAGGCGAGCATCAGGGCTTCGGTTTGCTCCCGCGACGTCAGGCCGCCCTCTTGTTCGCTGGCTGCAAGGAGAAGGGCTGCAAAGTCAGGACAGGAGCGAAGCCCAAAACTGGGTGCAGATCCTGACCTTTGGAAACCCAAAGCTGCCAGGAAACCCAGCCTGGCTGCGACTTAGCTATGGCCATCATTTTGAAAGATCCCTCAGACTGCTAGAACAAAGAGTTATTATTCCCCCCCTCCTCCCCAAATGGGAAGATTAAGGATTCCAAAGCCTGTTTCATGGCTTGAGATTTGGCAGTAAACATGGCAGCGTCCTGGCATTTTGTCCTCCTTCATAACCTGCCCCGAGACCTCTGGGCGAAGGGCAGGATATAAATCAGCCATTAGTCAGCCAGGGACAATGAGCTATTCATGCCCACGTTGGAATGCTGGTTCCCAGTATCCCCTCCCACGCCACTGCCCCCCCTTCTTACCTCCTTTGATGCTTGAGGCCCCGCGCCTGCGAAGGCTTCGATCCAGCAACTGGTGAGTTCGTGTAGGGCTGGCGCGAGCCATCAGGCGGGCCGTCGCCTCGTGAAGGAAAACCTGTGGCAAAGGCCTGAGAGTTAGCAGCCGACATTATTTCCCGTCTTCCCAGTTCCCAGGAATGGTTCCAGCAATCGGGCTGGCAAAAGGTTCAGACTCCAAACCCCGCAATTTCCCACTGCTATGGTTGTCTGGGGCTCTGTGCGCGATCAGACAATCTGCTTTCTCCATGGCCGCCCCTTGGGCCCAGGGGCAGTCAGCCGAGCGGGACCAGTCCAAGAGAGCCGGCGGTGCTCACCCGGTGCATGGCCGGCTTGTCTGCTTGTGCTAGGCGGCGGAGGCTGCTGAGGTCCTGCTGGAAGCCACGCAACTCGAGCGCGGAGGCTTGGTAGGGCGTGCCGTGCGGCTGAGCGGCCTGCATCTGCCGCTGCCAGAGCCTCGTCCGGGTGATGAGGAGCAGGTCACACAAGAGGAGCTGCACAGCCTGAGGGGGAAAGAGAAATGGGCTGGTGGATGGGCGGGCAAGAGGGCAAGGCGAGAATGGTCCGTATGCCAAGGAGACGGTGGTGCGAACAGTGGGTGCTAAAAAGGGCTTTTCCATCCAGCCTGGCTGCACCCCAGACACTTTGTGCCCCTTTGTCCCCTAGCTGCCGGAGAAACCATCTGCCGAGAGGGAGCTGCCCCAGGGCTGCACTGAAAGGGCATTGCACATCCTCGGACACACGTGCAATGCAACTACAATGCACCCCTGACACGGCCACAATAGCCACTGAGCCACAGCTGCCCGTTTCCAGCCAACGTCATTGACCCTGCAGACAGCAAGAGATTCTCACCAGGAAAGAGCAAGTTGGGTGAAGAGGTGAGGTGGTGAGGAGCGCTCAGGGCCCAGACTGGCCACACCCCTTAGCACTTCTAAGCCCACCCCTTCAGAACTTAGCCCCGCCTGTTGACTCTAAGCCCACCCTTTCACTGGCGGGCCCCAGACTCTGCAGCTCCAGGTCTGATATGATGATGGCCAAAGAAAGTCACAACCTCAGCCCTTCGGCAAAGGGGTTGAGAAGCAGAGAAGAATCCTCCAGTGGAAGCTTTGTTGTTCTCAGGATGAGAGGTTTACCTCTTAAGGTCACAGCTCACTTCAGCCCACAAAATTTGGTTCTACTTCCGGAGAGGACCACAGTTTAACTGCCAGCACTGTGGCAGTCCATTTTCATCTCCCATGAAACCCTGCCTTCCGATTCATCCCGCTTACCGCATCAGGCTCTGCCTTCTGGCAGAAAGAATCTAATGGCCCAGCCCATCACATTCAGCCCTCCTCTTTTCCCCATCAGCCCTGCCCGGCTCTGCTGCCTCTCACCCTGTCAATGGAGCTCATTGAAGCATTTCCTCCAAGGCTCTCACGCAAATATTCCCCAGCCTTGTCACACTGGCCCAGGCTGGATTCGAGTCTGCCCAGCAGCATCCGCACCGCCTTCAAAGTATGGGCAGCTGCCCGAGGAAGAGGATTCCTGCAGTAGAGAGAGGGAACAGGTGCAAACTGCAGCTCCCAGCATGCATACGGGAAATAAACCCTTCTGTTTTTCCTTCAGAGTCTGGGGGCTACCGCAGAAATGGCCCTGCCATGTGTCTCTGCCCCTTGTACCTCTGAGCGAGGGAGAACTACAAGAAATGCTTAAATAAATAAAGTTGTATTATGAAGGAACCAGCTGACCATATTGCCACCTCTTGAGGCACCTGCTCCTCAACAACTTCCTTGAGGGGTTCCCACCCACAGGGGGACAGCTGGGAACATCTTTGCAATGCACTCACTCAGATGCCTGGAGGCTCCTTGGCATAGACTCCACCACAGGGGACAGCCACTCCATGGCCTCGTCATCGCCCTGCAACCCATGGATGGCCATCGCAACCACAGACGCCCACCAGTGGGCCACTGGGTCATTGCCTACAGGAAGGAGATAGAAAGTGGGACAAGCATCGTCAAGCAAGACAGCTATGGACACTTGGATCTCTTGTAACTTTTACCTATCCTTAACCTAGTTCGGATCGGTAGGTTTTGAAGAGCAGCTCCATCAGCAGAACTGAACTGGCTAGAGCTAATGGGAACTGGAATCCAAAACATCTAGTATTTGGCTGCGTACACACACGGTTTTTTAAAAAACACATCTCCAAGGTGGCTTGGAGGTGGGATTGTTCAAATACCAGTCGCTGCCTCTCTTCCACCTCCCCACTAGAACATTCTATGCTAGAGATGGGCTGAGGCCATAAGAGCCTCATGGTATTGTCTCTATAGTGCTTTTGAGATGCCTCTTTTGCTACATGTGAATGCAGCCTTAGATTGAGGTGAAGACGCTGCACTTCATTCTGTCGAAGTCCAGTGACTCCTCTCAGATATCCCACCTACCCAGTTTGACCATGTCCTTCTCCTCCTTCCCCTCTTCCAAGACTCTCTTCAACAGGATGCGACTGGCTATTTTTACCTGTGGCAGCATCCATGTGGGTACTGATGGACGGTGTCGGGCTGGGAACCACATCCGCACAGCTGTGGAGAAACTGCAGGTATTCCAATGCATCAGAAAACTCCCTGCAGAGGGACAGAGGAAGTGGAGTCACTCTGGGGGAAAGAGGGGTCCTTGTCCAGGAGGTTGGAGAGACAAGGCCCAAACTTACCCTTTGTTGCGGCTGGCGGGCGTCTCGCTTTCCAGTCTGGTGACGCAAGAGAGAGCCTTCTCCAGCAAATGCTCACGGAACAGTTGAGTCACCTGAGCAAGGGGGTCCGCTGGGAAGAAGAAGAAGAACATCTTACTTCACAGCTCCCCACAACCAGTCTCTCCACCCAAGGACAAACCGGACGGAGGTGACCCGAGGGATGATTCATGTGGCCCACTGTTCCCTGAACTTATCTTCCCACCCACCACACTATCACCACATCTGCACACCTGGGTTGCTGGTGGAACTATAGATGCTCTCCCGGGGGGAGCTCTTCACGGCCCAGTCTCCATCCACGAAGAACCGGTGGCCCACAGGATGACACAGCCACTGGAGGGTTGGCGGGACCGACCCACTGTGGGAGAGCAGCACCTGACGGGCGCTGCTGAGAAAGAAGCGCTGTGTGGCAAGAAAGGAGGGGGGGGGGACACGATCCAGTCAGTCAAAGGTGACCCTCCACAGTTTACCCAGTGGTGTCAGTTTGAGGCTTTGGCTCCAATCAGGGGACAAAAGAAACAAGTGCCACATTTTGATTCCAAGGAGACCAGACTGGCAAATCTGGTTCACCTCCATCCTTTTCTCATCCTCACAACCACCTTCTTAGGTAAATTCAGCCAGGGAGGGTGGGGTGTCACCAGGAGGCCTTAACTGCCAGTGGGGGAATCTAATCACAGGCCCCCCAGGACCTGACCATCCAAATCTTAAGATAAGACTGATGTAAAAAGTCTTTGGGATGCCCCCCAGGATAGGACAAATAGGCACAGTCAAATTCTTCCACAGACTCATCTCCCCTGAGGATGGATATTGTGGCCACGTCCAAAAGCTTAGATCCAGAGCAGAACTATGGAGCACCACGGAACAACCCAAATACTGCGACAAGGGCGGTAAACACCTGTTTGCCAAACATGCCAAAAAAACAAACACCCCTTACCGCCAGGAAGTGGGAACAGCGGTGGAGGCTGGCTTTCACGCGCAGCGCAGCCGCCACGTAGACCTCGGCCAAAGTTGCCACGGATATGGTGCTGCCTGCACACTCCGCCAGGTTGACCGCACTCAGGGCCATGTTGATGGCAGACAGATGACCAGCCACGTGCTTCCCTGTGGGGTTATGAGAAGAAACCAGCCGTGTGAGGCACGGTGACTTAGACAGGGAGGCCGCCTTCTCAGCAAATATGGGTTTTGACTGCATGGTTTTCGGGAACAACAAAAGATTTTTACAATGGGGCTGTTTTGCAGGGTATATACTGGAATATAATATTTGCAGTCAGTACGATTAAGAGGGCAAAAATAGGCAAAAGGTATCAATGGGACTGGATCAGCAAACTTCCTACTTCTTTCCACCCTCCAATTTTTCCTTTTTTAAAATTGCTAGTAATATATTCGTCTCACTAGTCAAATCATCAAAACCTGGCAAAATGGGGAGACAGTGAAGAAACCAAGGGCCACAGTGCCAGCAAAAGAATTACGAGTTTTCCTCTTGCCGGCTTCCAGCCCAGACCTACCTGTCATGTGCAGCTGATGCAACCTGTGGTAAACCAGTGCAGCATCACAGGCACTCTTGCGCACGTCTGCTTTGAGCTCCTGATCGCGGAAGAAGCCCCCGGCCCGTCCTGCCATCCACCGCCCCACCCAGAGCCGCTGGAGCACATGCCGGATCAGGTTCCACAATAGGCTGCAGGTCAGGTCCAGGTTGGATGTGGGGAGTGGGCGTCCAAGGGCTTTGAGCGCTGCCCATAAGTTCTGAGAGGCCTGCGCAAAATCCCCCTGGAAAGAAGGGAAGGACAAGCCTCGTAAAGGAAGAACAACCACAAAGGAAGGGGCAGCAATTCAGAAGGTGCTTGGATTATTTGTTTATTTGTTTATTTAGGAAATTTATATCCCGCCCTTTCCCTAATGGTCCCAGGGCAGGTTTTATTTATTTATTTACTATTTACATTCCTATCCCGTCCCATACCCAAAGGTCTCTGGGCGGGTAACAACCATTAAAACAACAGATTAAAAACAGAATACAGAATATACATTAAAAGCACTTTACAATAAAACACATCAAATATTAAAACATAATTAAAAATATAACCCCCCACTCCTAACCCTCTCCCTACCCCCACCATCCCTCCCTAACTAGACAGCACCCCAAGGAAGCTATTTAAACAGCAAAAGCCTGGGTGAAAAGATATGTTTGCACCAAAAATTATACAGCGTAGGTGCCTGGCAAACCTCAGGAGGGAGGCTGTTCCAGAGTCTGGGGCCACCACAGAAAAGGCCCTCCTGCATGTCCCTATACCTGGTACATCTGAAGGAGAAGGGACCACAAGAAGGCCCTCTCCCTGAGATCTCAATGCCTGGGCAGGTCTACATGGGAGAAGACATTCCTTCAGATTCCCAGGGCCCAAGCCTTTAGGGCTTTATATATTAGTGTCAGCATCTTGAATTGGGCTCAGTAGTGAACAGGTAACCAGCGCAGATCCTTTAAGACTGGTGTGATACGAGTCCAACCAGAGACTACTGTCAGCAGATGACCTGCTACATTCTACACTAGTTTCAACTTCCAAACCATTTTCAAGGGTAGCCCCACGAGCACCTTACAGTAGTCTAATCTGGAGGTTACCAGAACCTGGATCACTGTGGCCAAATTATCCCTATCCAGGTGAGGCTTAAATTGGCAGCCCAGATGGAGATAATGGTAGGCACTCCTGGAGGTCACTGCCACATGGGACTCAAATGACAGCACTGAATCCAGGAGCACTCCCAGGATTGCTTGCAGAAGTTATTAAATTAGCCTAAAGTTTTTTTCCTTGAGAAGAATCACAGGTAAGATTCCATGAAAGGAAGCTGGCCATCCCAAGGTCCATCTTGCCCTTATGTAATGAGCATATAACAAGCTGCTCACACATTATGGAATTGGCCTCTCTTTGGAGATCTGTGAGAAAGGCTTTGGCTACAGAAAACGGGGGAGCAGGAAGTAGACGTCCATATGAGCTGCCACCAACTTTCACATGGACACAGACACTCACTCACCCGTGCCAAGTCCAGGTCTGCTTGCTTGCGGTGCCTCCAAAAGAGAACAGAAGACTCCGAATGCAGACGGGTGACTGGTTCACCATAAATAAAGAGTCGTACAAAAGCACCAAGAACCACCAGCACGTTGATCATCCAGAAGACCAGGGAAGGGAGAAGCCACTGGGACCAACCAAGCAATGTATCTAGGTATGGACAGGAGTTATTAGTAATTTAGCAGTGGAATGTGTGCACTAGAAGTCCTCAAATTCTGTGGCTGGGGGTGTCCTGAATCGGTTTGATCAGTTTGCAGCAAACTGGGTGTCCTGCAAACTAAACCACCCTGTTGTTTGAAAAACCCAGTTCAAATTGAACCTGAACCAAGGGGTGTTGTAATGATCCAGGCAAACCATAGTGAACCAAGCATGGTTCATATGGTTTGCACAGAACCTGAATCACCCCTTTGTTTGGAAATACAGATTTGAAGCAAACGCAACCCAAGGATAGTTGGTTCGATTTGAAACACATCACTACATTTCAATTTGTGTACATCCCTACTGTGGGGACTCATGCATTATTCTGGCTGGCGCACCAATCACAACGTGGTGTACACTGGCCCTAAAAAAGACCATCAAAATCAGGCTCCAAAATCTACCCCTTCCATGAAGAAGAAGGAGGGCAACCAGTTAGAGGTGTTGGCAAAAGAAAGCATGCTGGGGCCATCATCTCATGCAAACTGAGAACAAGAGCATGCACAAAGTGCAGCTTCTGAAAGGTATTTCTTTTGCTTCCAGGGCCCCTGGCTGGTTGCCCTTCCCTGAAATGCCGTAGATGAAAGACATGGCCTCCCGTTTGCCACAGCACACAGGCACACACTCACCTCTAGACTCAGCCTGGGCCTTGATGGTGCGCCCGTAGGTACTGGGACCAGCAATATCTGACGGGCCTGGGGAGATGGCCCCTCCCAGCAAGGAGGAGAGGGGGTTGAAGGAGAGGCAGACGAAGACGAAAGCACACAGCGCCATGCGGGACCTGTCCAGCATCCCCAAACGGCTTGGAGAGACCGCGCGGCACTCCAGCTTCACCTGCAAAGGATAACAGCGCAAATCTCATCTGGATTTACTGGACCAGCTGTGGGGAAATCAAATTGGCCTGGGGCCATTCTCCCCTTTCTGCCCCATTCCCTACATTTTGGTTCATTCTGGCCCTGAACAGGCAACACGGAGGGCTCTTGAGAAGCAAGACGGCGTTTAAGAGGGGACCTGATTGAAATGTATGAAAACATGCACGGATTAGAAAAGGTGGACAGAGGAAATGTATTTTCTCTATCACACTACGCTAGGACCAGGGGCATCTATGAAGCAAATGGGCAGGAGAGTCAGATCAGACAAGGGGAAGTGTTTCTTCACCCAGAGGGTCATCGGCTTATGGAATGTGTTGCCGGAAGAGGTGGTGACAGCTACCAGTCTTGATGGCTTTAAGGAAGGGTCAGAGAAATTTATGGATGATAGATGCCTAAGTACATCTTTGCTGGGATTGGAGAGCAGGAGAAGGTTTGCCCTTGTCTCTGCTTTAGATGCCCACGGGCCACTCGTGGGCCACTGTGTGAGACAGGATGCTGGACTAGATGGGCTGTGGCCTGATCCAGCAGGGCTCCTCTTGGGTTCTTTTGTTCTAAGGAGGAATGAAGTCCATCATCTGAAGAGCACCAGGTTTTAAAGGGGGTGATGTGGTGCCTCAGCAGTCTTGGCTGTCAACTGGATACAAACTCCAGTTCTACCCTGTCTGACCTTAATCCAATTGGTTCTCTCCTCGGACCTTGCCAGTCCTAAACCCACCTTGGCCTCCTCACAGAAGGGGCTATCCGGCTCTGAGTCACTCCCACTGGTGCCGCTGAGGGAGGCCGGACTGCTGTGTGAAGGAGAGCCTGCATCTGAAGGGGGTGGGGTGAGGGCATCCATTAGCTTGATGCCCTCTGTGGAGTCCTCTGCGTTCCCACCACACGTGGCCACCAGGTCCTTCAGGGATTCTGTAAAAGCAGAAAGAGGCAGCAGAAGTTTGAAACACGTTGAGCAGGAACAGGGACAGTGATGTTGGGGTACAAGAGTGACTATTTCCACCAGTTGCCATCTGGCCAACCATGGTGGCTAAACATGGCAGAGGCAAGAATTCATGACTAAGTGGCATTGTCCTTCTCCACTGACCCGCAGACCTTGAAACAGGATACCTTCCCCCAGGACAAATGTCTGTCATGAAGACCCAGGGCAACAGAGAACCTAGAGATGTGATACTCACTGTTCTTCTGGGAAGCCATTTTGAGGGCCACGTTCTCAGCCTTCAGTTTTTGGTTGGTCTGCTTCAGGAAGCGGATGTGGTCAATCGCTTTCCGCAAAATGGCTGATTTGTTCAGCTGACAATCAATAGAAAAGACACTGTAAGCCCAGGAAAGGAGACGTCTTGGAAGGTCTGACCCATGCTTGCCTATGAGGAGTACAATCTATGAGGAGGCCTGCTCTAGACATAGCAAAGCGATCAAAAATTACTACACTTTCTTCTGGGAATGATGAGCCACCAAAGGAGTCTAGAAGTAACGGAAATAGAAGAGGGTGGCTCCATGAAGTAGCTAAATACACACAGCTAGGCTGGCTGGGTTTAGGCTGGAGATGAACCCTGCAAAATCTACAGCACTGCACCTGATCTTAGCCAAAAGGCTGAAAAGCAATACAGAATCACAGTTATTTGGAGCTGTGTTAGGCGAAGCACTGTTAAGCACTTCTTGCCAGCATTACGTGGACGTACGACTAAGCAGCACACGCAAAGGCAGGACTGCTGAACAAGAGGCAGTTCAGTCACAGATGGGCTCTGTCAGCCATTGGATGGAATGGGCACCTGGAAGCATCAAGCTGTTTCCTACTTTTCAGGCTTCCACACTTGTAAGGAGAAAACACACTTTCTCCCATGCACCCATGGCAGGCAGGCAGGCAGGCAGGCATCCCTGAGAAAACCTTTTGCCTGCTCACCTTGGCTTCTGATCCGACCACCAGGTCCTTCAGCTCGGCGATCTTGTCATTGATAGAGGAGCGATACCGTTTCTCAATGGCGTTGTGTGCCGTACGTTTCTCGCCTTTACTCTGGCTGATAAGCGGCTTCCCCGCAGTCAGGCGGTTGATGGGCAACTTATCAGTATCCACCACCAGAGGTACCGTTGCCAGGATGGTCCCACCGCTCATTAACGTCTACAGGAAGAGAAGGGGGGTGGGAAGGGGAAGGGCTTCATCAGCAGCAGGGAGGACATTTAGTTCCCAAAAGTGTCAAAAAGACCGAGCAACAGGCTGGTTACCCTCTCGCCAAAATGGATTGTCAGGCTCTCTGCTCGCATCCTCCCTCCTCCTCCCTTTTCATAAGGGGCAGAATATAAGACCCTGGATCATTAGGGGCGGAGATGCTTACCGACATCTGTATCGGTGTTGACTGGACAGCGGTGGTGGAAGCCAGGGAGGTGATGCCGGTGGTCTTTGCTCCAGAGACCGTCGTCAGAAGCAAAGAGTCGGCCTTGATGAAGTGGGGCTGCAGAAGAACCTATGGGGAAAGAAATTGGGTGTTTTCAGCACAAAGGCTCCTCTCCCCATCCAGGTGAAACCGGCCCAGGATCTCCACTCACCGGCACTTGCTGGATCTGAGGCTGGATAACCTGCGTTGGGCTTGGCGCCAAGAGCTGCTGAGGAGCGACGCTCTGGATTTGGGTCTGCATTGGAACAGGCTGGGGCTGCTGGGACGGAACCTGGATGGAAGGAGGGTGCCCTCCTGGCTGGGGACCTGAAGAAGAAACCAAAAAGCACCTGAGAGGTCTGAACAGAGTCCTGTCTGTGGCTGCCTGTGGCATCCTGGGAAGTTGCCAGAAGTGCCCACCACGGGGTATGAAGGGCAGCGTCAAAGGTGATCCCGAAGAGAAAGCCACCTGCCCCCCTTCTGCCTGAATGTGAGAACTGGTTCACCCCAAAGGGAGGAGGGCACATGTGGGTCAAAGAGGCACAATTAGAAGAGGAGGCCAGAGACCCAAGAGAAGAGAGTGCCGCCATCTTCCTAGACGATTTGGATGAAGCCACCTGCTTATCCATCTGCCAATGGTCAGCTGTAGTGGCTACTGCCAGCACGAAAGGCAGGTGCATGAAGGCAAAAACCTAAGCTCCTCCCCCTGCTGCGTGACCCCTCATAGGCAGCAGTGGCAGGCAAACAGAGGCAGACAAGCCTCCCCTTGCCCAGCACTATCTATGGACTCTGTTTGAAGTCCATGCGGCACCAGCAAACCTCCCCTTCATTTGATCCAAGGTACATCCACGTCAACGGCCTGAGACCAGTTGGACCTTCAGTCCCATAAGCTCCAGGGGAGGGGCACGCACAAATGAGCTTTTTGTGTGTGTTTGATTTGTATCGAATTGAATGCAAAAATATCCATATTCATCCAAATAGATCCCCTTCTGAGCTCTCACAGCCCCACCTACCTCACAGGGTGTCTGTTGTGGGGAGAAGAACAGAAGGTTTGTCAGCCGCTTTGGGTGAGAAAAGTGGGGTAGAAAAGCCGACTCTTCTTCTCATTCAAATGTGGCAGGATTTGAATTCAGATACGGATCTGTTTTGAATCCCCGCTATGAATCGCCTACGAATCCCTACGTATCCACTCTGAGTCCACCATGAATCCTCTTTGAATCCGCTCTGAATCCACTGCAGACGTGACTAGAGCAGCCTCTTTCCCGCCTCCCCAGGTTCACAAATGTAATGAAGCTTTGTACAAATATATCCAAGCATTTGATTCATATTTCAATGTCAGTCTTTGATTCGAATTCAAATGTCCAAATTCGTACGAGCTGCCAGGGGCCGAAAGGAGTTCCGGCCCAAAACATCTGGCAAGCCATCAACAGGTGAAGATTCTTGGAGACTCTGGCTTACTGGTCACTGTCTTCTGCAAACATGGCCGCCAAACATGTGCATGGATATTCGAACATTGGTTATTCGTACGAACTTGTCCGAATTCTGACATTGCACACGAATCTAATGTTAGGACATACACACATTAACACTCGTATGAACACAAATGCTCCCGGACGTTCGTATGAATAGTTTGGACGTTCATTAAACTGAGGAGATGGGAAAGCCATCACATCCGCCACAGATCCGGAGTGCATTTGACACGGAATCAAGAGCGGATTAAAAGTGGGTTCAGGTCGGATTTGACGCTTTCAGAGTGGATACATTATGGGATACATATATCAGATACAACTGGGTTTGTGGGGATATGTATTCTTTTGTATCAGATACGTATCGGATATTCATACAAATTTGTACAAATGCATTCGTATTGAATAGAATCCCACCACACTTGTAGGAAATCTATTAAAACAAATAGGAATTTTCTAACGTCTGATCCATTACAAACCGAGTGCCAGAAAACCATCTGAGCACCACACTGGCCAGCTCTGATTCCCCAACGTGAACTCACAAAGTAGCCATTCTCACCAGAAATCACGTTCTGATTCGGGAAGCCCACGGCCGGCGGCGCAGGTAACGAAGCCTGAGAAGCTGGAACAAACCCCAGAGCCGCCCCTCGAGTAGGCGGGAGCTGGACTGGAGGTTGGCTGACCGTAGCACTCAGGGGCTCATCTTTGATGTCCATCGGAGTGGGCTTGGGGCTCAGGCTGGCCACCGGCAAGGGCTGGAAACTCGCTTGAGGCGGAGATGGAACTTGGGAAATAGCGGAGGGTGCAGGCTTGCTGGTCCCCGAGTAGCCACTAAACAAGCTAGGCCCGTGTGGGTTGGGCGCAGGCGTGGTGCCGCTGCTGAACGGCCCATCAAATAGGCCAGGGAAGTCGCTGTCCTCTGGGTTGATCAGCTGGAGCATATCTGGAAAGGATACAGGAGGAGGAGAACTGTGAGAGGACAGCTGTTGACCTGGTGCACCAGCCAGGGCAGAGTTGCCTTGTATATACTGAGGGGATGGTCCATAAAAGGGAAGCAGGAAAGTGGAGGCTTCCCTTGAAAGGGCAAACCATCCTGGCTTGCTCCAAAGATACCTTCCAAGCCTTTCACCTTAGTTATTTTATTTATTATTTATTTATAGTTCTATCCCGCCCTACACCCGAAGGTCTCAGGGCAGGTAACAACCTTTAAAACAAATTAAAACCACTTTAAAAACTGATAATATACATTAAGACATTTAAAAGATTCAGCATATTAAAATACTAAAATAATAGTGTCTGCCATGTGGTGGAAAGTATAATCATATCAGCCAAAGGCCAGGGCAAAGAGGTGTGTCTTCACCGCCTTCTCGAATATGTACAGAGAAGGGGCCTGACGCACCTCCATGGGGAGACCATTCCATAGCCTGGGGGCCACTACCAAGAAGGCCCTCTCCCGGGTGCCCACCCGCCTAGGTGCTGAAGGTGGTGGGACGACCAGGAAGGCCTCCCCTCCAGATCTTAAGGCACAGGCAGGTCAGTATGGGAGAAGGCGTTCCTTTAGATATTTAGGGCCCAAGTCATTTATGGCCTTGCAAGTCAGAGTTAACACCTTGAATTGGGCTCGGTAGTGAATTGGCAGCCAGTGCAACCTTAGAGCCACACGGTTATGTGCACAGAGATCTGGCAGCCCTGTTGTGCAAGAAAAATACAGCTGGGGCCTGGGAATTTCTCTCTCTCTCTCTCTCTGTTTATGTGCATGAGGGAGCTTTTAACCGTGTTCTTTCTTTCCCTCTCTCTAGCAATGCCCCTCCTCTCTCGCTCCCCGCCTGCCGGAATGAGGGTGGAATTGTGAATCACAGATTTAGCATGAGGTGATGTGGCTTGACCAATCAGAACGGGCCCCGCTGCCAACCGCCCAGGCTTCGTCTTTCCTCTGCCTCCAAGGTGAATGGCATGGGGTAACTCTAGTGCAAGCGGATTAACACTTTCCCTGCTGCAGGCAGGCAGGCGGGGTTACTCTAGGTCAGCAGCACAGTCAACTCCGGTGGAGGTGCACACTGGCTCTTCTTTTTTAAAAAAGAAGAAAAGGAAAAGTTGTGCTGCAATCAATCCGCCACAGGTCACTCCGGCTCCAACACCCTGATAGGACAAATTGCTATCCTTGGGCTCCTAGACTAGACCGTATAATTGATGCACGGATGGCATTGCCAAGATGAAGGCATCTGTGACTTGCTCTTGAGTCTCTAAGGCTGTGGACATACACAGGGTTTAATCCAGCTTCAGTTCGCCTTCAGAGTGGGAGAGCCCATCAGCAAAGTGGCCAGGAATTTCCTCTCCACATTACCTATCCCAAAGGTGAATTTCCTGAGCTATTTAACACTGGAAGAAAACAGCTTCTTGTCACATTGTTGATGTCTTCTCACACTCTGAAATTGGACTGAAGCTGGATTAAACCTTAAGTGTGACCACAGCCTAACTGAAGACTTTTCGGAAGGAAAAGAGGACAACGGAGGGAGTTTTGGGTTCGGAGGTGAAGCTTGGATTCTGATTAGTCCTGAAATCAAGCAGTTTTTAAACAGTGGTCCATAAAAATGCTTAAAAGCCCTCAGAGATAGGTGGGGCTGCGAGAGCTCAGAAGAGAGCTGTGACTACCCCAAGGTCACCCAGCTGGCTTTGTGAAGGAGTGTGGAACCAAATCCAGTATTCCCAGATGAGAGTCCGGCTAGCTGACCACTAGTAGAGGTGTGCATGAATGTAATTGTTGACATTCGATTCGATTTGAATATTCGAATGTCTGAATTCATATGAACAGAGAAAAAATGAATGTATTCAAATTCAAACTGATTCGAATATATCTGTATCTATTTGTACGAATCTTCAATTTGTATTTCGTGATAGGAATGCCTACAACATTCGGACGTGACTGTACGCACCCGTTTGCATCCATATGCATTTGTATGCATCCCGTTTTTGTCCTGTACGTATCCATACAAATGCATATGGATACGAATAAGGTGTGTACAGATATATATAATATGCGTACGTCTCTATACACATATAAATGTCTGAATAATTCGTCTGAATAGTTCAAAACATTCAAATTTATTTGAATGTTAAGAAACAGATGTATAGACATATGATTCGAATTTGAATGTCCGGATTCGAACAAATTCGATTGAATTTAGAATGTTTCAAATATTCTTGCTAACCCTAACCACGAGGCCAGACTGATTTAAATCCAGCTTGAGTCTGCTTTCATAGTGAAAGAATGCACCAGCAGCATGACAAGCTGATTTCTTTCAGCGTTGTCTAACTCAGAAAATCTACCTTTGGGCTCGAACGCATATGGAAGGAAAACGACTGTTCACTTTGCTGATGCGCTATTCTGCTCTGAAAGTGGACTGAAGCTGGTTTAAAAGTTAGGTGTGACCACAGCCCAACAGGCATTGCAGATTCGGGAAAAAAGACACCAGGATTGCGTCTTGCCACCCATCACCAAGTGTCAGGATCGGTCCCACCTGACCTTCTGCATTTGCCCTCCTGTAACACTATCCTATCACACCTGGAAGACAGGCTGGCATTTCCCCATTTGCCATCTTTCTCACACTTGGGCAATTTCCGGTAGCTGCAGCAAAATAATAACGGAACTTGTTGCATTGCTTTTACGGGAAACCTCCGTCGTCACTGCCGAATTTCCCTTAACAGTGCTATTATGCACCACTGTTATTTATTTATTTAAAAGACTGGTTTGCCTCTTCCCATTAAAAGTGGTGCTCAGAGCAGCTAAAATCATAATATTTATATAAAAACATAATTAAAATTGATAGGGAAGCAAATGAACCAAACAGTCACTCTGGAAAGGCCTGGGTAGTTTGGTCTAGTGGTTAGGGAGCTGGACTCTTATCTGGGAATACCGGGTTCGATTCCACCCTCCCCCACGAAACCAGCTGGATGACCTTGGGCTAGTCACAGCTCTCTTCTGAGCTCTCACAGCCCCACCTACCTCATAGGGTGCCTGTTGCGGGGAGAAGAACAGAAGGTTTGTCAGCCACTTTGAGTCCCCTTAAATGGGTGAGAAAAGCGGGGTAGAAAAGCCAGCACTACTTCTTCCTCTTCTTCTTCCTTTTGGTGACGAAAGAACAGCGGGAGTGCTGGTGCCCTACACTTACCCAGTATAGTCCTAGGAATTGTGGGGTTTAACCCACATCTGGAGCTGCCCTGTGACTCTAAAAGCAGCTTTGTAAACAGCCTATCCAATACTTTAGATAACGCTGTGATCTCACTGCCCTGTTATTAACCTCTTTCAACAATCATTCCTTCTGTTTCTCAACTTAAGCCCAAGTCCTGGTCCTTATGTAATGGAAATAGGACCCGCGTGCTGATCTGTGTATTAGCACACACAGTTTCCCAACAACCAACAGAATTTTCTGATGAAATAAATAATATGGGGTTATAAATCAGCAGGTCCAAAAGCAAACCCCTGATGTCCCAAGAGCGAAGGGAATGCTGGCCAGAATGAAATATCTTGAAAAAGGGCCTGGCTGTCTGGTACTGCCAATCAAAAAGCCACTACTCGTTGCAGTCCCTAAATTGTGCTGCTGTTTTGGGGTCACAGAGCCTTAGAACAGCTTTGTTGGAGACCAGCCTTCCTCTCCACTTCAAAAGAGACCAGGTTTGATCCATATTCAGGTATAGGGCGGGATAGAAATACAAATAAATAAATAAATATTGGAGGGACTACGTTTGTGGATTCTTTTGAGCAACTTTTCCCTGTTTTCTGCAAGATTCACAAGCTTCCTTGTGAAAGGCAATATTTACAATCACAAGTAAGAGAGAAGGACCAGTCCACAGGACCAGGAAAAACGCATAAGAGTCTGTATTTTATTGAGGGATGGTGCCAAAGCAGAGATTGCTGGTGAATTAAAATCAAGAAAAATGACCAAACTTCTTCTATCAATTTGGATGGGCTGGAAAAGGCAATGGATGTTGAGTGTGGGGCGGGGGAGAGAGACAGAAGTTATTTTAAGAAAGGAATGTGAAAAAATGAGCTAGCTAAAGAAGCCAAATGTTATAAGTGGTGTGCTAATTCAGAGTAAGACATTCCAGATCTTTAGAACATAGAACAGAACCCCACTTCAAAATAGGATCTGTTCTCTTTTTTTGGGGGGGGGGATGTTAGGTGAAAGGTAGCGCCTGTCCTACCCTGCCACCCACCTGGGGGGCCCTGAAGATTCAGAATGGGGGCCCCATGGCCTTTTAAAAGTCTGAGTGACTCCAGACTCTCCGAATATTCATTTGGCAATAAAGCGGCAGCTCAAAGTGTTCTGTCAGAACGCTCCATGCTCAGGACAAAACGCAAGTCGTGGTTTGTCTCTTTCCTGAGATGCCCATTTCAGTGTGCTGTTGTGGTTTGGTGCCACTGAGGCGGGAGTCACACCTAAGGTTTAATCCAACTTCACTCCACTTTCAGGGTGAGAGAATACAAGATGTTTTCTTTCAGTGTTAAATAACAGCAAATTCACCTTTGGGATAGATAATGTGGAAAGAATATTACTGGCCACTTTGCTAATGTGTTATCTCGCTCTGAGAGTGGACTGAAGCTGGATTAAACCTTAGGTGTGACCACAGCCTGAGTCATCTTTGCCTCCTGGCCACTGAATGGGCAAACGTTCACCCTTTTGATCCTGTCTTTAGCCAGATTTCAGAGCTCTCCATATCCATTCCAGTGACCATTGTGTAATACCAGCATCAGCACCCAAACACGTCCATCCAGGTGGACCTCTGTCTAGTCTCCAGAGAATCTGCCCTTTTGCCCCCATCAAAGTCCACATTTGAAATGTGTCTGACTCCAAGTTACCTCTCATGATTGCAAAGGCATGTTTGCTTTTCTGTCTATTAGCACAGAAAGTTGTCAAGCACGTGGGAAGACAACAGTAATACCTGCTTCCTTGTAACCTCCCTGCAGGTAAAAAATACCCTGGATAAGGTAAAGGAAGGTCAGCAAAGGAGAGTGTTCTCATCCTACAAAACTGACTGTCCTGCTAATGCAGCCCCAAACTCAATTAAAAAAAATAGTCACAGAATTCTCTGTTAGTGGAATATTAGGATATACAACATTCGGCTACAACTAGAGTTCAGATCTTTTCCTGATGAGCTATTTTTCTATTGCAGACCTATGCTTTTAGTTTAGGGATTTATCCAAAAAGTGCAGCACAAAGTAGAACAGCTATGTGGAACATATCACCTAAACTGACTTGCCACCATTTGCAGTAACTTCCAAACACACATATCCAAGTTATGGATGACTAAGCACCCTCTGCAAATGTTTAGCCCAAATGAATCTGGAACAAAGGATCCAAAGATGTGGAAACAAAACCCCTTGCAAGGCTGTTGTGAGGAAGTCAGAGGAGTTCTGGAGTGATGACAGAATGCATCTTTGAGGTGGTGAAGAGAGCAGAACTTTTTCCAAGAAAGGAACAGAGATGTTTGGCTTTGCCCTTCAAATACATCCGCCAGGGTGTGGGCCCAGAATTTGAATCCTGACCGCCATTAACAATATCACCTCCCAGGCCATCTATGTTTGCCTTCTCTTTTGCTCAGACAAAAACCAGGTCCTTCATCTAGGGTACATTTTGTTTGTGGGATTTTTATCTCACCCCATCCCTGAGGGTTTCAGGGCAGATTACAGCCATGCAAACCAAATATAAAAAGTCCAGCAAGGTAGTCAGTAGCACTTGGAGACTGACAGGAGAAGGGTTGGTGGCATGAGCTTTCGTAGACACGTCTACAGATGTGTCTACGAAAGCTCATACCACCAACCCTTCTCCTGTTAGACTCCAAGTGCAACCAACTATCTTGCTGGACTTTTTGAATTAGACTAACATGGCTAATTCTCTGATATTGACCAAATATAAAAAGCCCGTCCCAACAATGCTTGGCCATTTCTATATAACACAATACTGTCCTACATTTCAAGGTCTATTCAGTCCTGGGAAAACTGTGTTGGCTTCTAACTCCTGTTGGCCTCATGCCAGGGATGATGGGAACGAGTTGGGAAATTTGCCCTCAATCCTGGGTTAGGCTAGAAAAGTCCCGTTCTTTGGGCTGCACGCCCACCTAGGTTTTAAGCCAGCTTCAGTGCACTTTGGGAGTGAGCAGGCACATCAGCAAAATGACTAGTGACTCTCTTTCCCCTGCTCTGACCCTACAGGTGGGTCCTCTGAGTTAGAGAACGTTGGTAAATTTTCATTCGGATGCCCTTGGGGAACGGCCTGTGATATCAGAGACCCCACCTGTATTATTACATCACAGCCACCATCGTTGCAATGGTCGCTGCCACATGTGATCAGAGACGCTTTCCCAGCGCAAAGCAGAAATGCAGGGCTGTAACGAGCAGCCGGTTCTGTGTATTTATGCGCTGGGAGGACGCGGCGGGAATAGCCATGCGCAGCACCACAAGGCCTCTTTGCTTTGCGTAAGGCGCTGAACTCTCCCACTGCAAGAAGGAATGACCGAGAGTAACCCAGCCTGTGACGTCAGCCCCTCTCTCACACACATGGGGAAGCACTAGGAAGGACGGTAGTGGCGGCGGCGGCATGTAAAGAAGGGAAGCTGGCCTCTGGTGCCCAGCCAGGGGTCCCGGGAGGTGGTGGGTCTTCCTCAGTGAGCTCCCTAAAAAGCGAGCCAACTTGAAACCCAGCCTCCCCTCCAGTGGCCCCAGAGAAGATACCGACAAAATGCCAATGGGGCAAAAATCAAAGGCTCTTTAGCGCATGGAGGGAGAAGGGCAGAGTGGCCCCCGACCCCCAGCCATCTGACCCGGATCAGGCAGCCCAGAGCAGGGAAAAGCCCCTGCTTGCCGGCGGAAGGTCCTGGGTTCGGTTCGCCGCCTCTGCCTGGAGGAAAGTGACAACAATCCACCTCTGGCCAGGGAAGCAACAAGGCAGCTCACAGGAGCTGGGCTTGTGGGCACGCTGGCATCCCCTCGCCCTGCCCCTGTTGAGCCCCTCCCACTCAGGACCCGTTTTCCAACCCAGCTGTTGCTTCTCCAGGCCAGTTACAAAACCCGAGAGAACTAAACTGTCAGGCTGCATTTCGCAAGGTGCACTTTAGAAGCGACAACAACAACACAGACCAGGCGCTGTACATTCTCCACGGCTTGGCAGCGCAGCCGCCCACCCCGAAGCGCTCAGCACAAAAGGGACGGTGCAGAAAGCAGGCAGCCCATTTGAGCCCATCGGCCCTTTCATGGGGCACCCAGTGACCCCCAGCAAGCAAGCAAGCAAGCCCCATGCAGAGGTCAAAGGGCTTCCAAGGGTCCCCCCCCCACATTCTCCCCCACTGTGCAAGGGGCTTTAGTAGGCATGCCTCCAGCATGAGAAAGAAGCCCTCTTCCCCAGCAGGAAACCCACCATCAATGTCGCTCAGGAGCGCCGTGTCAATTTCGTGGGCTTCGTGGAGGCTCAGGGATATGTCCAGGTTGTCCAGGGAAGACTCTTCGAAGGGTAGGTTGTTCATCTCGGCCAACGCTCACAACCCTCCTCCCACCAGGAGGGGAACCCCACGCCGCACCACTCTGCAAAAATAAGCAGGCTATTCCACCCACAGAGACGGACACTTTCTTTGCTTGTCCCTCTTGCCGCCTCGCTGAATTTCCCTGTGGAAGGAAGATCTGTCGACGTCTTCCTGGAGGAATCTCTTTGTCTAGGGAGCAAGAGTGATCAAGGTGAGGTAATCCATCTGCGTCCCGGTGAGGAGAAAGGGGACCCACATGTGCCAGTCATCCGTGGGCTGCCAAGTCCCAGCTTTGTGCCATCTCTGGTCCCGGACCTCCGAGTAGGAGGAAAGGGCTGCAAGCTCAGACCTGCTACTGGAGAGGGTGGAGGCGGAGCTACCACTCTGGGGACCGCCCCTAGCTCTTTTGATTGGCAACCTCATGCCTTCCCAGGAAGAAGCCCCTCCCCATCTTTGGTAGTAGTAGTTGCAGAATTCTATTTGGAGGTTGTGCTTCTGTACAGAAACTGGGAACGCAGCAACAGCAGCAAAGAAAATTCCTTGATTGGCTTTATTTGGAAGTAAAAGGCAGCTTTGAAGGAGACTTAATGCAGGTGGAATGGGCACATCTTACTTTTCATGGAAAAGTCCAAGAATCAGTTCCCAGAGTCCCCAAGCTGTGCTGGGAAAAGAAGGCAGCAAAAAACTGCACCTGTTAAATTTCTGCCTGCGACACAGAAAGAAAAAGTGGTCTCAGCAAACTGCAGAATACTGAGACTCTATTTCGTGTCCGAGTTTGCTTGTTTTTTTCATCCTGCTTGACTGTTTTATTAACCAACCTGAAACTTTTTAAAAACTAATGTGGCTTTAAAAAAAGGATATTTACCTCTAGAGAATTCCCACAACCCAGTGCTGTTTCTTTGTTTCAGTCATCCTAAATTCCACTAAGGAACTGCTACAGTATTGCAGTGGACATTTGCAAGTGTTAGAAGCGCTTCAAAAGAGTAAAATAAAAAGATTGCAAATTGATTGAAAAGTATTTGCAAGCAAATAACAATGTTACTATCCCAAAATCAATGGAACTTCTACCATTAAAATCCACTAAGAAAAGAACAAGGTTTTAAAAGCAAAAGTGTTCAATTCAAATGGGAGAACGGGCTTGGATTAGACCTGCTAAGATTGGTGGGACTTCTGTTACTTCGACAATTTCACCAACTGAACTCAAAGTGTGACAATATTTCAGTGTAGAACAGAACAGAACATTTCCCTCTTGCAATTGCCCTAAATCCTACCTGTCCAAACTCTGACCTGTCGGATGTTTCTGAACTAAGTTCCCATCAGTCCCAGTCAATTGGGCCACTAGCAATGAATGATGGGAACTGTCAATACAGAAACAAGTAGAGGACTGGTGGTTGTCCCTCATGGGCATAAGGTGACAACTGAGGCTGGAAAAGGAAGCTGTATTTGACCAGCCCTTCCCTAAATCCTTGTAATCTAACTTGCAAAAAGCACTGCAACCATTTTAGCCTCTACATTGCAAACAAAACATTGGCATATGGAATTCAGCCCCACAGGTCATGGAGTCGGTAGCCTCAGCTAGCCTAGGTTCACTTAAAGGAATCTGAGTGGAGACATTTCTTCCTTTCTCCCATCTGGTTCCAGAAACCCATAAATGTTATGAGTCGCCTTGGGATTTCAATAAATAAATAGTCAATATCATGGATTTCACTGAAGGAGCAAGTAAGTCCCTATCAGGGCCCTTTGGGGTCATTTCCTAATCTCCTTCCCATCACTTTCACAAGCCTCCAGTTTAGCATAGACCATGGCCTGTTTCCCATTCAAAAATCCATGCTTAAAACATCTACTTGGCTTATCCCTCCAGATGCTGATTGAACTCAGCCATAGATCACCATTTTTTCCATCCAAAACACCCTGGTTCAGTCCTAACATATCTGTGGAAGAAAACAATGCCTGGTCACGAGGGATGTTTCTCCATGAAGTCACAAAAGCGTTATATGAACAAGAATCCTCTGATTGTCTTCCGAGATGCCCAGAAGCAAAGGCAAATAAATCTTTATGTGCTCTTGGACTCTCTGAAAATAGCCTTCAGAGGCATCCTGCCTGCCTGCCTGTCCCACCTGGAGGGGGCCCCTAGGCATCCATTTTAATAGCCATTAGTGCAGCATCCCACCTCCCACAGTCACCTACCAATTGCTTCTGGCCATTCCTAAGCAGAAAACCAAGGCCAAACCTTTACCTGCTCTTGAATCCCTGCACATGGCCTTCAGAGGTATCCTCTCTGTCCCTTATGGCAACCCAATCTATCACTGGGTTGTGTGAGAACATCTGGTGGGCTTTTCCGCATACATTGACTGAAGCCCTGCATGCAGAAAATGGCCACGTCAGGATAAAAGCTAGCACAGAATTTTTGTTTTGTATTCTCTGCCTTCCACTTGTGCAAATAAGCACTCTTCTAACTAAACCTGCAGCCTGAACCATTGACAAATATTCTGAAATATTCAAGCTATGGAGGTCACAACCTATTGCTTGTCTTTCTCCTCCTCATCTGGAATTCAGAGATTTATCTCCCCTCCTGAATTTCTCCAAGATCCTTTAAAAGCTACAACTGAAAAGCCACGTCCATGCAGGACTGTTTTGCCACAATACAATGTTGTTCTCAACAGGCGGACCAGCAAGAAAAGGGTTAAAAGACCGTTTGCATGCTTGGTGTGGCAATACTGTCCACACCAGCCAACCAGCTGCAAGCAGGCCAGGAAAGCCCTGCGGCAAAGTTTGGTTGAGCAGCAGGGACCCACCTCCTGTAGTACCAGCACGTTGGGCCAATGGTAAGAAGACTCTGCAGTGGAGTGATTTTGCATCACACTTCAGGCTCCCAGGATTACATCATGGGGTGGGGAATCTCCCTCCTCCACGTGGAAAGGCAGGAGGGGGCTGGTGGGCAAAACCAATGAGGGCGGGGCTTAAATTTAAAGAAACAGAGCCTGGTTTTGGTCCCCCCCCCCCCGATAGCTCAAGGAAAGCATGCGGACTCACGCTTGCACTGTGCGGATGCGTCAGAGGTACAGAAGACGAGGAGACACGGAAGGGCTCAGACATGGAGAACTCTGATATCCGTTTGATTGTACATTGTTTATGAATAAAAGCAAACGTAACTTTACATTTGTAGATTAACATTTATAAACAAAAAAGCAAAGAGCCACATGTCTCTTGCTTCCCCCGTTACTGCTCTATGGCGCACATGGCAGAAAAATTCTGGTGTTGTTTCCTTGTCAAATAGATCTTCAACGTTGTGGAATTCCTTTCCAAGAAAGCTCAGAACAGGGGCACAAGTGAAAATTGCATGCTTGGTTCACTGTCGAACCAAATACCCATTCATTTGGCTCAGTGATGTTCATGTTTTTTCAGACTTGTTCAAAAACATTAAATGCAATTTTTCAATTAAAAAAGCCCCTTTTAAGGGAAAAACCACAGTGAACACAAACTGCTCGGTGGAACCGTTTGCTTTTGTGAACAGGAGACTGCTGCAGTTTGATCAAGTTTCCTAATATTTGAAAAACCTCATGCTCGGTTTGATGGCAACAGCACCAAATGCTAACGATCCGATTGGACTTTCTACCACGCATTGAAATTTTGCACAACTCAGAACTGGGGATGTACATGATTTTTTTCCTGTTTGATCCAAATTGAATGTGAGGAAATTCAAACAGAGCCCCTTTGAATGTGGGAGGATTCAAATTCAGTATGAATGTTCTTCAAATGCTATTCGAATCTGATTTGTATCTCTGCTGCCGGTTGTGCCTACAAATCCTCTATGAATCCACTCTGAACACATTGATTCCACTCCGAATCTGCTTTGAATCCGCTCTAGATCTGCTGCAGATGTGACTGGGCTTTCCCACCTCCCCGGATTCAAGAATGTAGCAAAGCTTCATACGAATGTACAGAATATTTATTTATTATTTATATTTCTATCCCGCCCTATACCCAAAGGTCTCAGGGTGGGTAACAACATCTAAAACCCAATACATTAAAACGATAAACAATCTATATTAGAACAATGGTGTCTATAAATAACTACTAATGGCTGCAAGTGGAAAGAGAAAAGGTGTCTCCATTTAGTCAAAGGCCAGGGCAAAGAGGTGTGTCTTCACTGCCCTCCTAAATGTATACGGTGAGGGAGCTTGACACACCTCAAGGGGGAGATTATTCCATAGCCTCGGGGGCACTACTGAGAAGGCCCTCTCCTGGGTGCCTACCCATTTTATTGCTGAAGGTGGTGGGACAACCAGGAAGGCCCCCCTCCAGATCTTAAGGCACGGGCAGGTCAATATGGGAGGTGTTCCTTCAGGTATTTGGGGCCCAAGTCATTTAGGGCCTTATAAGTCAGAGTTAACACCTTGAATTGGGCTTGGTAGTGAATGGGCAGCCAGTGCAACTCTTTTAAGACTGGCATGATGTGCGTCCAGCCAGCTGTCCTGGTCAGCAGCCTAGCAGCTGCATTCTGCACTAGCTGCAGCTTCCAAACTGTCTTCAAGGGCAGCCCCATGTAGAGCACATTACAGTAGTCAAGTCTGGAGGTTACCAGAGCATGGATAACAGTGGAAGCCCCAGACTGTAGGACCACAGCTCCAGGTCAGTTGTGCCAGTGCATCTACCATTCTGCTAGGTTCCTACCTCGGGCAGTTGCTAAAACAGGCAAGAGGTTTGGATTGGGGCTAATTTAAGGACAGGAGAGATGGCACCCCTCACACTGATTAATTATAGTTGTAGTAGCTGCTAATTCTGCTTTGATGCACCATCTATTTTCTCGCAGGCACAAGGGACTCTTGCATTCCTTTGAAACAGCAAGCACCAAAGATGATACCAGTTCACCCCTCTTGCATGGGAACCACGCATAATTCCAATGTTTTCCCCAAGTCCTCTGTGCTTGTTCAGCGGCCAGGGCACTTTTCCTGCCGAGCAGAAGCACACAATGTATTTTACTAGAATGTTGTGACGGACAAAAGGCTGTGAAACAGATGATGCCCTAGAACAGACAGCAGTAAACAAGCCCACAAAGCAGAGGCGGACGCCCTGGAGTTTCGCGATCACATGTTCAGTGCTGAGAACTTTAAAGGAAAAGGCGATGGCCACCACTACACCATTTCCCCAGGGCAATTCTATCTTCCTTCCTTAAGCTGCCCTCACATTTAAACCTTAAGACTACCGTCTTCGTTGGCACTTTGCTCTCACAGTCCATGCCCGGATTGAGCTAGCCACAAGGCACCGCCTGCATGCCTTCTTGTAGAATCAGTGATAAGCTGAAAATGCAACATGAACTTGAACGCAAAAGGCAGCAGGATCAAAAGGATTCAAAGCTGAATTATAAGGAAGATCTATTTCAGTTATATCCTCTTCTGGGAGAATCATAGAATCATAGAATTAGAGATTAGAGCCACACTCAGTTCAGCCAATTTCAGAAATGAATTTTGCATAGATCTACTCAAGAGGATGCAGGCAGGGCAACTTTTGCCCCCATAAAGAGCAGCAAGAACAAGCCAAGACATGAGTGCATTCAAATAGTGCCCGTTTGCTCTTTCTTAGAGAAGTGCTCAGTCGCCACGATTTGCAATCACAGCTTTCTTGCTTGCACGCAACTGTTTGCAGGGGTCCTTCTGATGTCAACCAAAGGAGGGTCCAGCTTTCCCTCCAAGAAGCACTTTAGTCTCTGCTTAGCCAGATATTTCCTGGTTGCTGAGGACAGGCATCCAGGGATTGTTTTTAGGAACGGTTTAGATCTTGCTTCGTTCCTTTGATGTTTATACTGCAGTGCTTTAATAGTTTTGCAGAGAGCCTTCGGAATTTCTTAACGAACAGTGGAGCTCTGAAAATATTTTGAACAAATAACCAAACTGGAGGATATAGGCTTCTAGCCCATTTCTGGCTTTACAATTAACTTCAGAATCTTTCCCCACAGCATGGCCATGAGAGCATGGCCTACAAGGGAGAAAGTGGTACAGTCTGTTTTGATTCAAAATTCTGTGGATTTGGGGACACCTGGCAGGATGTTTGTGCGATCTTCCCCCAGAAAATATGAATGAAGCTTTGGCCTGGCACTGAAGGCACAAAAGGAAAGGGAAGTACTTTAATCTGGGGTGTTTTTCCACTTAGCACTAGAGTACCCATTAAGGACCCTACTCTAATGCTACTGCTAGTGGGGGGAAAACCCTTAATAGCTTTCTATCCCTCTTCTTCTCATCTGGACGCTTCCAACTGCAGGCAGGTGGCACTAAATTATTATTATTGACAGAAACATAACAGTATGACACAACACCAAACATGTCGGCTTTGATAATTCACAGCGCATCAGGATCTTCCCAAGATACTAAGACAATGTTATGTACCGGCGGATAATGTGAGCAGAGCCCAGCAGATGGTTACCTTGTCAATGGAAGGTCTTCAGACAGCTCAACAAGGTATTTCGGAGTGACACCCAGTGTGCCCATCACCACTGGGACCACCACTGCGAGCTTGTGCCGTAGTAGTAGTAGTAGTAGTAGTAGTAGTAGTAGTAGTAGTAGTAGTAGTGGTGGTGGTGGTGGTGGTGGTAGTAGTAGTAGTAGTAATGACAGAAACATAACTACATGATACAACACCAAAATTATTATCATTATTATTTGCACTGTTATCCCAACCTATAACCCAAATGTATCCGGGTGGATTACAACAATTAAAACCAAATATAAAAACGAACATATTAAAACAAAAACAGTGTCTGGAAGTGGGGAGAAAAAGCTATTTCTCATTTAGCAAAGGCCAGGGCACAGAGGTATGTCTTTGCTGTCTTCCTAAACATTTAAAGAGAGGGAGGCTATTTCATAGCCTGGGTGCCATCACTGAGAAGGCCCTACCCAAGTGCCCAACTCTTTTGCTGCTGAGGGCAGTGGAACCACCAGGTTCAGTGCACTTCTAAACCAAATTCCTCAACACAGCCAAAGAACAAGAGCTGGAGGAGACATTTGACTACAGCAACGCAGGTTCTTTTGAGGAAGAATATTTCAAACCAGGCCTATGAAATCAGTAGAGCTTATTGCAAGCTAGGAATGTGCATGTCTTGTTTTTTTCTGGGTTTGATTCAAATCAAATGGAAGGAAATTCACATTCGTTCAAACAGTCTTTGAATGTAAGAACATTTGATTCAAATTCAAATGTCTGAATTTTAACGAATTTGTACGAATTTCAAATGCGATGAATATTCATGCACGTACCTATTGTAAGCAGTAAATCCAAACCATCACGGAGCCAAGAGACAGTTTTAGTGCTATGACCGTACAGTTTGCACTAATGGTCTTTAATTGGAATACTTGGGACGTGCAAGAAAGAAAATAAAAACATACAGAGAATGTTAAGTGATGGCATGTTAATAAATACATCCTTATTCAAAACCGGCAGTAGGCTTTGCTAACGTGAAGACACCATCACTACATAAAGGAGAGAAGCTAGTTTTAAAGGCATTTAAGAATTAATTTTTTTTACATAGTTGTCTTTACATTTTTAAACAATTAATTCCCTTTCCCGCCCACCAATCTTCTCCCCAAAACAAAAACAAAAACATTTTCTGTAAATAAATATTATTCACTTTGAATCCCAGTAAGACTAGAGCTTTTAAATATAGTGTACAGAGAGAGGACTACAGGAGGACATCTGGTAGGATGAAACAGTTAGCAGATCTGAGGAATGTGTGGGGAAAATAAAGCTTACACTAATTTGTTTTTGTGGTTTTTTTAAAAGAAGGAACAGGTTGGGTTGTAGAAGCTGAGTAGTGGTGGCCACAAATGCCATGTGGGGTCTAAGGTTCCTCTGAGCATCCCTAAATCCAGATGGCTAATAAAAAGATGAACTCCACGCGTGCCTAAGGAAATACCAAACAGAAACACGGCGGTTTCAAAGAGAGATGCTTCCCAAAAGCCTGTAAATGGGTGCTGCAATTCACACACAGATCACGTGGCCAGGTGTGGAGCGACGCCAGGTGTCAAGGCAGGTGTGTGGCAAACACTCAAAGGATCCAAGCGCTCATCCTGACTGGCTGCGCCCAACCTTCCTGTGGATGCAGGCACCGGCTTGATGGCCCTCAAATGACGTGACATCATGATGTGCAGGGCCCACGGCAGCCTCCCCATTTCTCCTGAGACAAATCCTAAGTTTGTGGAGAGCCGTTTGGGATTCATGGACTTGGACCTTTCTGGAAACAACCATAACTCTCCCCACTCATTGCAAAGGATTGTGGGAACGGGTGCCATGCTTCTCCCCATGATGAGTAGCAGCTGTGAGTGTTGGAGCACTGACAGGTGATTGATCAGGGCACATTTTGGCATCTAGATTGCTGGGGACTACAACTTCTAACAGCTCAGCTGATGTCATAAGGGGCCAATGGGAGCCATGACAAGATAAGAGGGACATGGAGAACCAGTACTTCCATTTAGGTCTTCCCCATCTTGCTAGAATTAATCAGCAAGATGTATTTTACCTGCTGCCCCTTTTGTTTCTCTTTCTCCACCCTGACTGATAAAGCTAGACTTTAGTGTTATGTCACTGGGGCAGAAGAAGAGAAGGCCCATCAGAGCTAGGCTTCTTGGTCTGCTGAAACAAGTCCTCTTGGCTGTTGGGAACTGGCTGGAGCATTGGACCAAGAGAAGGTGCTAGTGGCTAGCCTGATGGCCAAGTTCTCCAACTAGGGCACAGAGAAGCCTGTGGCCTCCTTGAGATGGCCAAGAGCTGTCTCGCCCCAGATGAGAGGAGGCCAATTGCATTTTGCAACTCTGTCTGAAAAATGCACAATGGGCTCCAGATGGAGGAAATGTTGCTTGTGGCAGGGCTATATAAAATATTAGGATCTGACACTCCTATCTTTTAATAAACCTTATTCTAAATGGCTTGTGTCCCCTGCAATGCTTGATTATTGAACCATTTGTACATAACTTGCGATCTTAGGAAGGCCTGTGTGTTACACAGAGCCATTTTTTAAGAGGGGAAGGAAGATGAATTCAAACTCAAATTTCAAATTCAAAATGGAAAGAAAATCATGTTTAAGTTCCAAGATCTTAGCTTACAGAGTTGCTAAAGTTATGCTATACATTTACCCGCCTGTCCAGTTCTAGCATGTTTTCTTCTGCAAATCCTGCTGAACGTAAATCAGCTCAGAGCAGAGAGCAACTCCTCATTCCAGCACAGCTAGCATATGAAAGCCTTCCCTAAGCATCAGAGCAAAAATAATTTAAAATGCATTAGCATTTAAAGGATCTCAGCAATGCTTTTGTACATACAGAAACGGTTTGCTACATCCTTCAGAGAAAGGATGGAGGTTGGGAAAGTAATTTTCAGTGCAAGATAAAACACTCTACCTTGTAACTAGCCCTGTTTTCTTTGCCCCTGTAACACAACTCAAGCGGCTCAGACTCTTCAGACTGGGAGACCCATGTGTACTCTAAACAGAGTCATTCTGCACAAACATTTCAGACACAGATGTGTCAATCACAAGTTGGGACCCTTAGCTAAACTAACCGATGATGAGGAAGGAGGGCGGGGGTCACAGGTCAGCAACATCTGGAGGGCCAAAGTCTAGCCAGGCCTAGCTTAAAGAGGAAATAGGACCTTCAGCTGCAAAGGAAGTCCTGCTCATTCATCAGGGCAGCAGTTCCTGCTACAACTGATCATCCTGAAAGTCAAATGAACATTTAAGCAGAGATCAAAGTAACAGTGGGAAGGAAGGAACCAGAAAACATGCACAAACCAGTTTTTGGAGGAAGGAACCAGGTGAGGATTCCTTGCATGTCGAATGAGTAGAAAAATAGCAAAGGTTGGACTGATTTCTTATGCAAGAGGCATCTATGAGGGATACTCCAAGCACCCTGTCATTTTGGAATAGCTGATGGGAAAGGGGAAAGATGTTGACCTAAATCAGGGACAAGAGGGCTGTCCTGGTAACTGGAGCCAGAGGAACAACAGAGCATTCATGCTTTCAAAAGAGACAGAAAAGAAGTGTCAGAATTGTTGACCCGGATTAAGAGAAATGGAGTTACATGAGTATGGAAGGAAAGCTTCCGGAGTGACCAGACCGGATGTAAACACTCCTTGAAACGTTAGCTTATTTGGGCTGCTTCACTTCTGAGGGACTCCAGAGGCCACCGATGAAACCCAAGAGGAGCCAGGGAGCTGGTCACTAGCTGGACAGCACAAGGGCAGCTCTACCACACGTGGTGTTCTTCCACACACAGGGAGTGAGGGAAGGAGGGTTACAGTGCAAAAAGAGCATCTTCTGAGCGCTCTGGCTTCTTTTTGCTGGGCGCGTTGGTGCTCAGGGCTGCCGGCTCCTCCTGGGGCGGGGAGGGAAGGCTGGGAATCCGCTCGGCGGCTTTGGCGCGTTCCTCTAGGAATTTATCAAACTCTGCAAATTGAGACAAATAAACATACATTTATGTTAAACTAACAGTCAAACGCACAAGGAGGTTGGGGATACCCAGAGACCTGCCCATATCTTGACACCATTCTAATTCCTGCAGCAGATGTCCCGCAGCGTGGGAAGGTGTGCCCGCTGCTACCATGCCACATCCAGCCTGCTCCGCTCTCTGAGAAAGATTGGCTCAGACTCTAAGACAGGATGGTCCGAAATGAGGGATGAGGGGATACCTTGTGGAAGGCCTTGTCCCAAGTTCCTCTTGTGTCCATGCGTGCACTTACATGCAGTGTTCACTAGTTACATCTGCTGCATTAAGGACTAGGAACTTGGTTTCCCCATGATTTTCTAAATGAAAATCAAAAAATAGGGATGTGTATAGATATCCGTGCCATTCAGAATTCGTACAAATTTGTATGAAATCCAGCATTCATGGACGAATCAAAAGGGGCCTGTTCGTCCACGTATCAGATTGATCCAATGTTCATTCAAACTTTGTCAAAGCTTAAGCCAAGGCCGGATCTCCCCCACAGCCTCCCGTTCTGCCCCTCTTACGTATGGTCACGCCACTGCCACTGCCAGAGGCTCTCATAGGCCCAAGATCATGATCACTGGATGGACAGCTGCGTGCAGAGAACCAGAAGGCCTCTTTTGGCTTCTGAAGAGTGCCAAACAGACCCAGAGATGCCACCACAGCCTCTGTAAACGTAATGGAGTGCACCAGACCCAGTGGGCTTTGAGTGGTGCATGGTGGCAGCAGTGGGTGAGTGGGGTGGGTAGGAAAGGAGCCCTGGAGGGGTCACTTATTTCATATATAGAATGTGGGGAACTGGCTTCGCACACATCCCTGTCCAGGAATCCCACTGTCAAACTGTCCTTTCTGCTGCACCTCTGTGGAGCGAAGATGCCTCGTGACCAGCACCATCAGCAGGCTCACGTGCGGGTCTCCAAATCCCATTGCAGCCCCACCACAAGGTCAGTACTTGGGTGCAGGTGCATCAATAATGGGACGCCCCTCTCTCTTAACATGCCGTCTTGTTTACCTTCACTTGTCACGCCTTCTTCCAGATCGTCTCCTTTCTGCAATCGGAATGAAGAAAGAGGAGAAGAAAGAAAACCATCAGCGTACTTCAGCAGATAAGATCAGGGTGCAACAACCACTGGCCAGGCATGGGGAAAGATGACCAACCCCGAGAAGGAAAGCGAAGAGAGCCTATGTTCTCATCTCACTGACGGGTGCTAAGAAACACAAACTTACCTTTCCCTTCATCTTGTACTAAAGAAAGAAGGGAGCAGATCTTTTGCCAATCAAAAAGCTCAGGACGAAACTCAGCGTTGGGGCACTAAATAATTGCCTTTCATTATGCTACAGGCCTCCTTTGAGCAAGGTACTGTAATCTGAGCAATGCAGAAATAAAGACGTGTCGCTTGGAGCACAGAAAGGCATGGTCACCGTCTTTGTGTCTCTTTTAGAAAAGGGCTGTGGGATCATCTGCCACATTCCCCCATGAAAAAAGCTGCATTGACGCTCTCTCCGTGTGTTCAGCTATCTCAATGGCATCACTACCCGACTGCCAGTCAGCACCCTGCCCCCTCTGTGTGCGACAGGGAAAAGCCAGTGTGATCTAAGCAGAGCAATGGCTCTTTTGGAGCGGCCCTTGACACACCTGGCTTCAAGGACCACAGAAGGTGCTGAGAGTCCCTCATTACGGCCCACCCCACAGGCCTCCAGTATGGAGGAAACAAGCCAAGCAGGATTTGCCCGCAGACCCTGCAATGCCCGCAGGTCCCCTCTGGCATCAGCAGCCCTTCACCAAACCTAAACCTTGCTTGATGGAATTATCTAGAAGTCTCTCCCATGTTATGTGAATGTAGAGCTGCACGAACTAGAGATATGCAATGAGATTTTCATCATCTGATTCGTAACAAACTGAGTGACCCAACATTTGTTTTTGCACAAATGTGCAATTTTGAATATCCAAACATTTTATTTGATACAAATGTATTTGAATGTATTCATTCGAATACTCACTACGTACGGATGAGTATTCAATGATCCATACTCATCCCGTACGTATCCCATATTCATCCGGTATTTATCCCGTACGGAAATGCACAGGATGCGTATATATACATACTGTTAAATGAACGTCCGAACTATTCATTCGAACGTCCGACATATTCATACTGATGTTAATGTACGAATGTCCAGACGTTCAATTAGTTTAACAAATGTCTGAATTTGTGCAAATTCATACGAATATAATATTTAATTTTTATCTGCCCTTATTCCACCGGCATTGTTCTATCTAATTTCTAATGTTTTTATTGACCTGTGTGTTGTTGCTTTTAAGTTCATTTACACATTTATGCTTATCCCTTTCATGGTTTGTTCTGTTAAACGCAATGCTTTCGACACAAAATACATAAATCAAACCAAAAGGTCACCAGAGCTGGTGGCAGGAACACTATGCCATTTTTTGGTAGCCATCACTGAGAAAGGCCTCTTGCTTGGAAGCAGATGGTACAAATAATGGGGTGTCCATGGCATGCCCCCCCCCCACCACATCCTTCCACTCCACCACTATGCATGCTCTGGGTTCAGTAGGCTAGGTTGGGGATCTCCGCTCAACAGCATATTTGATCACTCAGGGATCTGTTTAAATATACAGTATGTCCCTTTTCCCCATGGATTGCAGCACTGTAGCTACAGAAGTGTTGATATTCAAATGAAGCCCACTTCTAAAGCATAGTTTAGGGCAGGATACACAGAATTTCAAAATTTCTGAGTGGATCTGGAGAATATGTGCCCATGTGAATGTATGGATTCTGCCTATATTCTTACATTTTATGTATACGTACATCCCTGGTAAACTTGAAGGATAAACTTTTCACATATTTAACATGGCACAAATGCAAAGCACATCCACATGGCACTAGCTTTGTAAAAATGTGTCTATATGCATTTATATCAAACTTGAGGAGGGTGAATCCAGCTTGATGGCAGAACTAGAAGCAGAACAAAAGCTATTTTTAAAAAAACAGTCATTTTTTGAAAAAAAATCCTATACCTATTTAAACGCTTGCATCTATTCCCTTGCAGAGGATACCCGGGCCTTTTCTGCACTTGGCCTTATTCTGGAAGATATCTCGGAAGAGCAGTCTGCTGAGCACAAGCTAATGCAGACTATGGCAGGCCTCACTTGGGGCCTCCCGTAGTCTGCACTAGCAAGCAGACAGCAGGTCCCTATTCTGGGATATATTCCAGAATAAGGCCAAGTGCAGAAAGACACCGGTTCATCTGAGTTGCTTGCAGACTAGAACTGTGTCCAAGTGTCCCATACATAATCTATCTAAAGGAAGAAGAAAACCAAGGTGCTCTTACCACGTCAGTACTGAGCCATTCCTCAATGTCATCCATGACAGAGGACTGCGTGACAGGAATCTAGGGAGGGCAGTGAGAGAGACAGCAAGGCAGGCAAAAAACCAAAGCATCCAGAATCATGGCCACAGAATGAGGGAAAAGAAGAAATTAAAGGAGCGGGGGAGGGGAGACAAAAAAACACGACATATAAGATGCACTGTTGTTTGTAAAAAAGGTGTTGCAACAAAATACCAAAAGAAAAACAAAAGCACACAAATAAAAGCAATGCGAAGCAAGAAAAACAACCACGACAATTTGGCAACAGAAACTAAACGAAATGGCTGAAGAAGTGAGTGAGATGGATTCCAAGGGGATACCAATTCCGTCCCAGCCCCCGCCTAAGCATGAACCAAAACGGGTTTCCACTTGGAGAATGAGATGCAATTAAGGGGAAAAGGACTCAAAGGATGTGAAATCTGAAGAAAAAAAACCACCATAGAAATGGCAAGCAGTGGAGGCAGACACAGATGTGGCAACAGGTGTACAGGAGCCCCCTAGGAAGTTGACCTCAGACACGCTGGCCGAGGGAAACTGAGTCAACCAACACAGGTGGTCTTTGAGTTGGGAGGACGCCTGCTTACTGTAAGAGACCAGATTTGGATTCTTCAGGTTGCTAATGCAGAGCTAATGGAGATCTCCTCTGTCTGCATACTCTTTCATTACCAATTAAAATTTATATGCTGCTTCACAGGTGATAAAGGAATAAGGTGTTGTTATGCTATACTTAATGCCCTGGGCTTAAGGGATGGGAATGCCAAACACTTTTCAAAAAGCATCTGTATGGAAAAAAATTATTATGATATTGCAAATCTCGCGGAAACTGGGAGACTACTGTCTCCAAGTGGCTCTTGATTTGGAAACTATGCCTGTAACACTGCAGGAGAAGAGCAAAAGGGGAGGGTGGAAGGAAGGGGAGCTCTAAACACACCCAACAACTGAGCCTTAAAAGAGGGCAAACATTTCAAGATACTACTGGAGTGCCCTGCTGAGTCTTCATGCCTTTGGACTAGCGAGAACAGAATGATATGATTTAAAACTATGTAAAGGACTTAAACTGATTGAACTCACAGAAAGCTGTTGAGGCTTCAAAATCCAGGTACAAGGCAAATACAGTGCAGCAAATAAGAGCTGAAGAGTTGGCTTTTCTACCCTGCTTTTCTCACCCATTCAAGGGGACTGAAAGCAGTTGACAAAGCTTTCTGTTCTTCTCCCCACAACAGACACCCTGTGAGGCAGGTGGGGCTGTGAGAGCTCAGAAGAGAGCTGTGACTAGCCCAAGGTCACCCAGCTGGCTTGGTGGAGGAGTGCAGAATCAAACCCAGTAATTTCCAGATAAGAGCCCAGCTCCCTGACCACTAGACCAAACTGGAGCTGAAGTCCTACCTATGAAGCCCAGGTCCTCTTGCATTCATAAGGAGTTAAATGGGCTTATTTTGTCTTCAGCCTGATCTTCCCTTCATGCTTCTGAGAGTTTTTTCCCCTTTCACCAGAACAGATGAGGAGTGGATTTCTTATGCAACTCATTGCCTTTTAAATTGCTACTGCAGCCAAACTATACATGATATGGGTTTCATCCACATGTTCGCCTGGTATGCGTACCAAGTTACTCTGGCTGTACTGAGGACAATTAAAACTTGGCAATCTAAAACTACACAGACTGTATTTAAATAATTATTGGACAGCTTAAGCAGACAGCTTTTAGAAATGCTCCAGAGATCAGAAAGGAGGCTGTAGATACTGCACCTGTGACCCAGACTACCCTGGACAAAATTGGTTTCGGCAGAAAACTCTTCAAACCAAATTTCTCCAAGGTCAGTCCCGGGTGGAGAAGGAGAAAACCAAGCCAAACATCTGTGCTTAGGCCTTAGGTTTGAAAGCCTTAACTTTGCAGAGCTTCATCAGTGAGCAAAGAAAGAGACTTGCAACTGAGTGGTTCTTACTTTTTTTGCCAGCTCCCTTGGAGCCAGGGAACACACACAGTATGGAGAGTCTAACTTCTCTCAGATCCAGCCAGCAGGACAAAGATCAGATATAAGAGGAGATGCAGTCCAACTTTTGCTATTTCTGAACGAAATGATGGCTTGCAGTTCCCTGCAAAACTATGAAAATAAAAGCCTAGAGCTCGTTGGCCTTTGCTTTCCCCAAACTCCTTTTCTCTTCTGATGCAGGAGCCATAAGAAGTGATGTGTGTCCACTCACGGTCAGCTTAGTTAGAAGAAGAAAAAGGGTTGGCTTTTCTCACCCATTTAAGGGGACTCAAAGCGGCTGATAAAGCTTTCTATCCTTCTCCCCACAACAGAACACCCTGTGAGGTAGGTGGGGCTGTGAGAGCTCAGAAGAGAGCTGTGACTAGCCCAGGGTCACCCAGCTGGCTTCATGGGGGAGGGCGGAATCGAATCTGTGATTGAGGGGACATTCTGAGGACATGAACTTTAGCATTATCGTGTGATTATGTGCAGAACAAAAAGAAACAAAGAGAAAAATAAAGAACAGAGAATGCTCGGTAAAATTTGGTATTTGAATGAAGAGATCTCGAGGGATGCCTCTGGTCCAAGAGGTCCACCTTCAGCCTTCTCATGCCTTGAAGCAGCACCGTCAAAGTTCTTCTGAATTGGACCATCTCTGATCCCGCTGATACGTCTACAAGGTGTGCTATTAATGGACGTGGTTAAGAGCTATGGCTACTTCAGACACAATGTGAGTTATGGATTAGTCAGATTCTAGGCGACACCACACGTATCCATATTAAAGAACAAACGTAAGGGGAGTGGACAGTAAGGGGGAGACACCGGCAACAGGCCAGCCCAAACCCCCACAGTTGTTATAGCCTCCACAACGGGGCTTGCAGTATCCTTTTTCCAACCCAAAGAAACACAAGCCAGCAACAAATACTGTCCAAGCAAGTGGGAAGAAGAGAGGTTTCATTTGAAAAAAACAGCAACCAATGAGAAGACATGTTTGGGGGATTCTCTGGTCCAAAGCCGAACTTTGGCTTTACTGTTGGGATGATCTAAAAGAAAGGTGGCATGAAGAATCATGCTCTAGTATGAATCACAGTGTTTTTGGACAGAAGAATCATGCAGAAGGACACCTTTTTCTTCCTCAAAAGCATCCTTTATCCCCTTTATCCCCAGGGCAGGGTACAGCAGCTGCTATTTGTATTAGTGCATTCTCCCATGGAGACCTGGGGCAGTCACCAAGCAGACGCCCTCTCAGCACACCCTCTTCCACAGAGGAACCAGAATGTGGTCCACAGCCAAGTTCTGCCAGCCCACCAGATCTGAAGATGACAAAGGAGCACAGCTGAGCAACAGGGTCTCCAAGGAGAACTATGGGGTCCAATCACAGGATACAAACCAATATCCAGAGGAAGGGGCTAACTGTGGTCCTCTATTTATGACTGGCCTATTTACTGCATCAGCCCCACTCGAAAGAACCAACAGAAATGATGCTGGAGAGGTGAGGGGCACCTCACCTTAACTAGCCAAGTTAAGCAGGACTGAAAGTAACTTTTGGGTATCCTGCATTGAATGTATTCTTCTAAAAACACTGCATATGAACTAGAAAGTTCCTTCTTGAGCCATTCAGCCCTAACTGGAAGTCAAGGGCATCGGGGAGGGCTGCAGGCCCTTTTATGTTCAGCCATATTTGTGCCCATTTTGTCACCTGCCCTTTCAGAACCTCTTGCAGGACACATGCTCCATCTATTCCTCCACCAAACAATGTCTGGAGAAACAAAGGTAAAACTTCAGGAGAAGACCACAGAGCATCCTCCAGGTGACTGCTTCCATAGTCCAGCACCTGGACAGTAGGTGTTTATGAGTAGAGACGCCCCCATCCACCCTACGCATTAAATAAGCAAAACTTGTGTTTGCTGGAAACATGGATACTGCACGTGTGTTTTGTTTTGATTTTAATTGAGACAGTAAGAGGAGCTGGGAAGTCCCACCTATCAGCATACAAGTCTACATCCTCCACCCTCCCAGCAAACCACCATGGTGAAAGACAACACCTTCCGGTGCCCCCACAGCCTTCGCCAACATCCAAACAGGGACCCACCTCCTTCTACTGTCCAATTCACGGGTGACAGGGAAACAGAGGGCAGTTATGCTATTGTAAAGGACATGAGGCACGGACAACAGAGGAGTTGGGGATGGGAGCCATTTGACTGGCACGTTGCTCCTCACCATTCCTTGGGTCATTAGCCACTTGTCTATGGGCTCCATGTCTGAGCTCCCACTTTTACCTCTCCTCTGTGTTGAAACAGAAAGTCCCATTACAAATAAATGAAAGAACAAGGAATCCTGCAGCAGACGGAGACAGAGTTGTTGCAGCATTTACCAAAGAGCCACCGACCTTCGGCTGACCAAGCAGACATTTGCCCAGGGCAAAGAAGACATGCCTGAAGTTAACCAAACAAACTATCTTCACACATGGGAGAAAGGAGGAGGCAACTGCACCTGTGTGGCTTCCTGCTGGAAAGGACAGCACAGGCTAGTAAGCCTGCACAGATGTTACTTGTTTGCTTAAAGTGCTGATGGGGTTCTACATGCCTCTACTGGACAGGGCATCACTACAGGCTCTGAGGCACCCGGGTGCCAGATGCTTTTCTGCAGAGCACAAGAAGAAATGGAAGCTTGAAAGGGGTCCTGGACACAAGAAGTGTTATTAGTTTACAGCAACCTTCTGACATACAGTAAAGACTTCACGAGGCCTTACTGCATGGTACAGAAAAGGTGGATAGAGAAAAATTATTTTCTCTATCACACAACAGTAGAATCAGGGGGCCCTTTATGAAGCTGATGGGCAGGAGAGTCAAATCAGACAAGGGGAAGGATTTCTCCACCCAGAGGGTCATCGGTTTATGGAATTTGCTGCCAGAAGAGGTGGTGACAGCAGCCAGCCTAGTTGGCTTTAAGAAAGGTTTAGACAAATTTGTGATGACAGATGTATCAATGGCTACTAGAATTGATGTCCAAGTACATCTTCCAGGCCATTTGCTGGGATTCAAGAACAGGTAAAGGTTTTGACCTTGTCTACCACTTGAGTTGCCCATAAGCATCTGTGGGCCACTGTGTGGGACAGGATGCTGGACTAGATGGGCTTGGATCAAGGCTCCTCTTATGTTCTTACTATAGGAAAGCAATAAAATATGGCTAATAAGCTCGTCAGTACTGGAAAACAATAAAACCAAGTTTATGAACCACTAGCATGCCATGTTTTACTCTTCTGTCCTAAAATCACCTGCCTTTCCCACCAGAAACCTGATTGCTGGCAATCATGGGCTGTTGGGTGCTCTAGATATGGATGGCCCTGATAACTGGAGAAGCTCACACTCCCTGAAGCTGGAGTCCTCGAAAATCTGGAATTTTTTGGAAAATCCAGGATCTCCTTGCAAGGTTTTGTACAAAGTTCTGTGGCCCTCTAACCATCTCCAACGTCACCTTGGTGGTAGGGCAAAGTCTGAAAAGCAGTCAGTGATTCAACACGTTAACTTGTTTCATTAAGCCCTTTGAACCAGCAACTCTCTAGGGTTGAACTGACATAGGAAGGGCATTCAGTTCAAAAACTTGACCCAGTGACTAAAATAGCACGGTGTGTTAATGAAGAAGAAAGAGAAACTCCAAGGAGCCTCTATGTGCAGGGCGAAAATTTGTTCCACGCTCCTCATGCAGGATGTCGTCTTCAGGTCAGAATGTCATCCTGTTCCCCCTGCCTGCTCCTAAACCCAGCTGTGCAGAAGGTCCCTTGGGAACCAGTGAGTACGTTAGACAGCAAGTGTGCATTTGCAGGAGCTAGATAGGCATTCTATGACTCCATATGTTTATAAGGGTGCCCTCTGTTGTCGCTCATGGGTAAAGCAGGGGGACATAATCCCACACTCCTCCTGCTACATATTTCATGGATTCCATTTGTCCACGAAGATCTGAGCGATGGACCAGCCCCACCACTCAGCAGTTTTTAGGACAAACAAAATCTAAACACAAATAAATGAATGAATTGGGCACAGATGCCTCTGAACCAAGACCATGGAGCTTAAAGCTCCTTACAAAAGAAGGCTTTGTCCTCCTTCTTTCCAGAAGCACACCGCTTCTAATTTGGGGGCCAGGGGGAGGAACGGTGGTCTCTGGCTTCCTGCTCAAAAAGGCTCTTCAGCACGAAGCCAGGGGCTTCCTTTTTGCTCCTTTCGCATACTCTGTGACTGTGCCTCACCCATGTAACAGAAAGCCAAACAGATCTGGGACACCTTAGGACACAGCTTCCCAAAACACCTTTGGTGACAGTCAAGTGGAAAATTTGCCTCTAGCATTGCTGACCAGCTCCTGCACATTCTTCATGATTTATACAGAGTTTGGAATCTTCCTTCTTCAGGCTGAGATTCTCCCAGATGAATGGGAGGCCTGTGCTGCTCCCCCTAAACCTCCTCTGTCTTGCCTAAACTTCCCAGCAGCAGTTTCCATGCATTTATCTTCCCTCCCCTGGGCTCTTGCCTTTTCTTGCACTCTTTCTCTCTCACACACACAGTCGAGCCTTATGGCTCCCTTGGGAAGGACACACCATCCCCTATCAGGCTGCTGCAAGGCCAACTCTCTTGCACCCTCAAAAGAACAAAGTCATACTCAAGGAGAAGGCAGCGGCTCCCCAAAAGCGGAAAAAACAAACAAAAAATGGAGTGGAATCTGCAGAGAGGAGGCCACTGCTCACCTAGAAGGGAGGATAAGAAAGGCCCAGGATGGCTGAATTGCACGGAGACAGAGTTCCTTCACTTGATCCTACGTATGCAATTAGTCAACACCTGGGAAGGTGCATCTGCGCTTGCAGGACGTGTTTACAGCCTACAAACACCCCCTGCCTGCCTGCCTGCCTGCCTGCCTGCCCGCCCAGAGGTTGACTAATTCCATTCTAGCTGTGGTGCATATTTACTTATCATGACTGGGAACTTACCTGGGAGTGTCCAGCGGTGACCATCTGCACCTTTTCTGGTGCAAGGGGTGAACTGAGCTGCCGCACAAGCATGCTGGCAACTCACAACCCTGATGTGGCTGTGCATGTGCAGAGCGTCAGCATCACCATAATGACACACAAATGCCACTTCACAGGGCACCGGAACAAAGGCGACGGCGCCCAGCAGAGGATGGGGCACGCGACCGGACCCAGGTAAGTCTCCAATCATGTGGGGGCTAAGCTATCGTGTACAAGTGCTCGCAAGTGCAAACGCTACTAAATGCTAGTCTACAATGCACCCTCCCCATCCAGTGGACGGGAAAGCATGTGCAGAAACACCCCAGATCACAAAGTAGGTTTTAAAATTACTTCCCCAGATGTCCACCCTCCAAATATTCCCCTGCAAGGGTGCTACAGTTCACAGCAGGGGGAAGGAATTTGTATTTCTCATAGAGGCTGCAGGTTGCACCGGCTGAGTGAAGTGGATACAAGAGGAGAGTCCTCCTTCCAGAGAGCGCATAGACAGGGATGGTGAGAAAAGAGAACCCCGTCGCTCTTGCTTCCGACCCTGCTCTCTCACACATGTTTCTGTCCCGATCCAGGACTTAGGAGGTTGCCAGGAGTCCGGCTGCATCTCAAAAGGCTGCCTGGGTGCTTGCCTTGAAGAAGCTTAGTTACCACTGATGCTTTGAGATGCTTGTGATATGGACTGCCTGTGGGCTCAGACCCTGTCCCCTTGGACACTGTGCCAGCCTTAACTCCGACTCCTCGTTGTTTACCGATGTCAACATCTGGACCCACAGTTGTTTCCCCCCAGTGCCCTGAAGTCCCAAAGCCTCACAACTTGGTCAGCCCTTGCTATCTTAATGCTGTGAGGTTTATCCTTCACTACCATACAAGCGGCTCTTCCTTTCCCTCTTCTTTCAAGGCCTGTTCTGCGTCATCTTCTGCCACTGACAACTAATATCACACTTGTTTCCCAGTATGCCTTTGGCAGCTACAAAATACCTCTGCCTTTCCGTTATTCAGCCAAAGGCCCAGCTTTTCTCAGGCTGTACTGTCTGTGAATAACAAGGCAGCTCTTGGCTTGCCACAACAATTGTATGTACCCAGTGCCTACACTGTTGGGAACAACCCGGCATCTTTGCTGCCCCAGGATCCCCTGCGGGACCTCAGTTTTATTACTGCTGTCATGGCTGCCTCCACTCCAGCTCCTTTCCCCCAGATTTCCCTCTGTCTATGCTGAGTTTCCTGTTTCTGCAGTCAGTACCCCAAGCTTCCAAATCTCTGCTTTCTGAGATTGGAATCAGTTGCCATGGGGCAGCCTAATAAATGCTGATATTTAGTGCTTTTCAGCTCCTCCCAGGAATCAGCATTCTCTGTTTAGCCCTGCATTTATTTCAGAGAAACACCATCATAACACAGGGTGATACTTGCTTCTCATTATTTCAAGCTGGACATCAGAAGCTGCAGAAAGAGAACCCAGATCAGAAGACCTTGATGGACTTACCCCTCCAGTGTTCTGTTTCCGACCATCTAGGGCAGAAGACAAGCTTTTCACGTCCTGTGGGTCCTCGTATGTCACCCTGAAAGGAGAGAAGAATGAGAAGGACCCACGCTGAAAATTTAGGGAATAGGGCAGGACAGAAGTATAAATAAATAAAATGAACAGTGAAATGATCACAGCAGCAGCAAATGCATGTGAACAAGGCAGAGGCATATGGCAATCTATGAGGAATACTGTAGCCAAAGTCCAAGATGTGCTCCTGGATTTCACAGGATGACCAATACCAACCTTGCATACCTTTCTTTGACCTTTTAAAGAAGAATAAACCCAAACCCCGCAACAATCTAAGATTTAAGCAGCAGGTCTCCAACTTTAAGGATGAGATGCAACCCAGTAAGATGAGTCTGCAAACCAACAGGAGAGCAGTGAAGAGAGCCAGAGATCATAATTTTGTACTTTGTTCCCAGCTCAAAACTTGGGCAGCTGCCTTTTGCACCAATGGCGTCCCTAGGGATGCCTTCTGGGTACTGGCCAAATGAGAGAGAGAGGAAGGGAGATCCTTGACAAAATACGGCATAAATATACATGCATTTTGCAACCTTCAAGTATGTTTTCAACTTATGATGCTAAAACTCAATTTAAAAAAAAAGGTGACAAAACAAAATGAAACATTTTGAGACAATGACTTTCCCCAGCGGTCAGAGATCAGTGCTACAGCACCACTGGCCTCCCTGCTCTCTGGCTACAGTGTGCACCACACACACGCATGACAATCCTGCAACACCACTGAGTTTCTCACAACTCCAAAGCACCCAGAAAGGGGACTGGTCCAAAAGTCAGCCGCTGGGTGGAACTAAAAGCCCAAAAGCCATGAATTCCAATCTCCTGCCTGAATGTCTGTGCCTCTATTAGGCCTTCTGAGGCTTAATTCATAGGGGAAGTCTCCAGGGAGCTGTATGACTCTATTTCAACAGCCTGAGAGGCGGTAACGGGATAATAACTGGGCCTTCCAGATTTCTGAGGAGAGTGATCTGAGGAAGAGTTCCTTCCCAGTGCCTTGGGCAGCGAGTGGCCCTGCTTCTCCACTGTTAACACCTGAACAAGCACAGAGGGGCTTTGGCAGCAACTTATGCAGGATGTGGGCCTATAATCTGTGGTCAAACCTGGGAGTTTCCTGAAGTGCCCCAGTCCCAACATACGTCTTACGCTGCTCTGCCAACGAACTGCCTCTTGTCTGTGCAAACATGTCGAAGTCATCGCGGTGGTCCGAGTGCTGCAGGTTGCTGAGAGTTCCACTCACATTGTTTGCACCCAAATCTACAGAAAGAGGGAAGGACAGAGGTGGGGTGAGGCTTGGGCCACCAGAGCAGTAAGAGAGGCAGATTCCACCTGGGAAGAGCAAACGGGGGGCCCTTGCCTTGGCTCTCTTGCTCAGTGGCCACTGGAAATGAGTGTGGTAATTGCCTGGGGATTTCCTCCTCCCGCTAGGTAAAGGGGAACAACCAAGCTGAAATCCTGACCTACTGCTCTAAGTAATATGCACATACTTTAATACTGACAACCCTGTTCTACGCAGTTCTGGGATAATACGAGGTGCAACCTCTGCTTGCCAAAAAACCAATAATTCTTGCATCCACACACACACACACACACATCCTGCTATCTGGAAGCATGGGAGACATCCTAGTGGACAGGAGTACAGGTGCTATTCCCTCCCTTTGCTCCATGTATGGTCTCTGTAAAATGGAAGACAAAACACTCACCAAGCCCTGCCAGCTGGGAAGAAAGTGTAGAGGCTGGTGCTGTGTTTCCAACCATGGGGCTGACCACTGCTGGCGAACCAGGGCCTAGATCTATTAAGTTGTCTTCAGTCACCTCACTGAGGACCTGCTGAGATATTTATCAGAAGTTGTCACATCTGGCAGGACCAAGCCACCGGATAATACCAACTGGAACACCTCTTACCATGCCATGACAAATGGGGATGCTTTGCTTAACCCCAGAAACCTGTGGTAATACCACATTCTGCCCCTTCAACACCCAGTTTGGAATCCAGCATCTAGATTCTAGTTCTCTTTACACTTGATAAAAAGTTGAGTCAGGTGTAGGACAAAAGGGGAAACTGGGCTCAGTTACACATTTCTTGAGCTGTAGACACAAAGAAAGACTTGTCCGTGGCTTGGTTGGTTGCCAAGATACCATTGCCCAAACAGACTCTGTGTCTTAATTCTAAATCACTCCATCCAATTCAGCTCAGCCTGGGCCATCACTACAATCATGCCCCATAAGGAGCTACAAGACCTGGGAAGCTTTAGGCCACGAGTAAAAGAAGAGAAGTTGGAAAAACGGAGGAAGTCACATACAGTTATTAAAAACAATGTAACAATGTGATAAGATAGTAATGTGTTTATGTTGTTTTTAAGTAAATTAAAAAAACAAAAAAAGAAGTGTGATGGGAAGAAATATTTTGGGCAGGCACTTGAGTTACAAGGACAGCTAGAAAGGCTAAAGCAAGTAATTATGCTTCAGGCAACACTGCTTTATTAATTATGGGGGGCGGGGAACCCGAAGACTCACCCCATTGCTAGCATTCTGCACCGAGCGGCCCAATCTGTATCGCTCAAACCTATAGATGAGAAAATGGGAGAGATCAAAATTTGTGCACAGAGCATTTCTATCTTTTGTGAAAACACAGAAAGCAGGAGGCGACTAAATCATTATATTTTAAAGCGGCAAGAACATTCTCTTAAGCAGCTGTGTCCAAGTGTACTTTTTACAACTGCCTCTAATGCAGAGAGGGCCAAAATGTGGTCCTCTGGATAGTGTTAGAACATACGAACATTAAGAGAATCCCTGGTAGATCAGGTCACAGCTCATCTAGTTCAGCATCCTATCCCACACAGTGGCCCACCAATCGCTTACGGGCATCTCAAGCAGAAGACAAGGGAAAAACCTTCACCTATTCTCGAATCCCAGCCAAATGGCCTTTGGAGGCTCTCTGCCCATCTCCCCAACCTCTGATCTGGCTCTCCTACCCATCAGCCTCATAGAGTGTCCCATTATCCCCTTGATCATAATGAGTCTGATCATAATGACATAATGAAGTTGTTCCTCAGTACTATGCATTAGCCAGGGTGCTCAACTGTGGCCCCTGCAGAAGGCCTTGGAGTGGAGAGATGGAAGCTGTAGTTCAGGAATCCATGGAGGGCCACAGCTAAGCACCCGCGCAACAGTCCTTCTGCTTTAATGCAACCAAGAAAGGCAGCGGCACTGATCTAGGGCTAAAAACATCAGCAACCAGATTTATGCCTAAGACAGCAAGTATCTGCAAGTCCATGGGGGAAAAAACTCATGGGGAATCTGGCCACCTCTCGTATCTGAGAAAGACGTTGTTCAAGTCATCATTCACGTGGAGCAGCTCTTCTGTGACTTCTTCATTGGACACCCTGGAGATGAGCTCCACAATCCGCTGCTGCATCGCTCGACAGGTGCGGTTCAACTCCTAAGGGAACAAATTAGGACCCCATAAAGCACAACTTCTCGTGCTCCCTTTCTCTTCCTCCACCGGGACAAAAGCCCAGGATAACCACAGTGGCGGATGCCATGCAGGCAATCTTTACTCAGCCTGACATTCTGTGCACTGGAGAAAACCAGCCTCACGAGCTGAAGCTGTTCTCACAGCTTGATGGCCACGTTTGCCAACGTCAGCTTTGATCCCATCAGTGCGGGGCCATCTTGTGACATTTCAGAGGCTTTTTGCTGATGCGGGCGAGAACTAGCTGACGTGGCCAGACTCTCCTGCTGAACCATGGCACCCAGCTGCAATCTATCAAGCACCTCCTGAGGTTTGGCGTGTTTCTGACAGGTAACAAACCACTGGCCATCTTTCCAAATCCACTCCCAGCCCTTTCTTTTCGAGAAAGGCTGATGCAGAACTGGCTGGAGAAGATGAGAATGAAAAGCAAAGGCAAGGGAAGCTAAAGGCTTTTGGAAGACCTCTGTGGGGTTAGAACAGAGATCCATCTAGTCCAGGAGCCTGTGGACAAGCAGTTCAGCATGGAAAGCTCACAGACAAAGCAATGAAAGGCACCGGCCTCTTCTTGCTCCCATTCCCCAGAAACTGTGGTTTAAAGACACACCAATCTGATATCGGAAGGGCTGCGCATCCTTTGACTCCAGCATCTATGACTTTACTGAATTCCCATTTAAACCATCCCAGCTGGCAACCAGAGATGGTTTTATTAGGTGTTATATGATGGGGTTCTTTTTTGCCTGATTCTCACATTCGGTTTCCTTGGAGGGCTTGGCTGAGTGTTAGGAGCAACAACCCCTAGAGCACATGAACATCCGTCCCTGCAGGGTTTTGTATTGCAAGATGCCCCTCGTAGAAGAACAGGCAATCTTTGACTGATCTTCACCTCCTCACAGTGATCCAGACCAGAGGACCAATTAGCCAATATCTAAGGCACATCACCTAAGGCAGGGAAAAACCGAAAGACCCCGTGCTCAGACTGAGGTACCGCTTCGTTTCAACACACTGACCTGCAGTAGCTCAAGGTCTGAGGAGTCTTCCTGCCCAGGGACCATTTCTGTAAGCATCTCAGACATCACTTTGGTGTTCCCTCGCACAACGTCCAGCTCACTGCGTAGCCGAGCAACCTGGACAGAGATTGAAAACGTCTGAAAATCTCCCGAAGGTGATTGCCTGCCACAGTTCTAATGGGAGGGGAGTCAGAGAATCTGCACCATCATCAAGAGTCTCATCCTGCTCTTGCTGGCAGGCTACCTGTTCTGTATTTGCCACGATGGGGCCAGTCACATTGAGCACTGGGGCTTGAGGAGCCGAGTATGCTGTCGGAGAGGGGGCGGAATAGGAACCGGAACTCATTCTTTGCTGAGATTGGGACCTGTGCATGTTGATGGCCGGATCAACCTCAGGGACGCTCTAGAAATGAGTAAAATGCGACACAGTCTATATTTATTAACCCAGAACACACATAATGGATCCTCAGGAAGGCCTGCAGGAAAATCTGCAACAATTTCCCACAATGCCCTTGGTTTAAAACTACATCTGCCTCAGTGATTAGGAACAGAGATGCTTCCACGATGGGGAACTAGGGTGACTCAGGCGGCACTTCCCACCCATCTCCTTGAACGTCCCGAAGGCCCATCAAGGGAATGTGGCTGAGCAACTGGACCTCACATAGCCCACGATGGATGACTGTCTCCTCTTGCTGGGAGTTGCTAGGCAACAGCTTGCGCCATGGCCCTCCTGGTCCACGGAGCAGAGCAGTTGAGTCTCCCGAAGGCAGGAAGAAATCAGTCGCTACAGACCCTTGCCAGAGAAGCACGTTCTCCATGCAAAACCATTTTCAGTGCTCACAGTCTCCTAGAACACGAATCAGCCCTCAGGCCTGCCTAACACACCACCAGCAACTCCATAGTGGTTCTCAAATCATAACATCTGGAAAAAGTTCTTCCTAACTATAATCCCCATGATCCTAAGCACGATGGCTGATGGATCAGGATAGCTTTTTCAAAATAGGAACTTTTTCACACACTGCCAACAAGTCAAACCAGTCCCTGTGGCTGATCTTTGTTCGGCACAGAGACCAGGGCTAATCTCTGTTTGGCCAGATATCTATACTGGTGCCTAGGGAAGGATCAGCTTATTCTCCCCCTCTTTGATTGAGATGAAAGGATTTATGGAATTCACCCAAATCATTGGAAAACAGGCAGTGGCTACAAGTCACATCTAATACCCCCAAAGGCAATATGTAATTCAGTAATCTCAGAATTACAGTTGCCAGAGGCAAGCAACGAGAGAAGGCTTTCTGGCCTGACTTCGGAGCTCTTCAGAGACTTCCTATTAGCCATTGTAAATAAGAAAACATTCATTGTTCAGAGCAGCTGTGTTTGCCAGATCAGTGGTTTCCTCGTGCTAAAAGGAAAAACAGAGAAGGCAAGCCAGTTTTCAAAAACCACCCTTCTCCAGCGTTTTGGACAACTCTTCTCATCTCCCCTAGTCAGTGCCAGAATGTTTGCAGAGGTTGATGACAACGGATACCGGGGTGCTCAGCTCTGCCCTTCAGATTTCGCGAGCTAGGACTCCCCAGGAACCCGCTGAGGCTATCATGGAATACTGGAACCTGCAGTTCAGGAACATCTGGAGGAGCCCAGCTAAGCATCTCTAATGTAGACCAAAACAGCTGAAGAGCACCAGGTTGGCAAAGGTCGAAGCAGAGAGCCGATTCTACTGGGAGACGAGGACAGAGACAACCACACAGATACAAATTGCACCATTCTCCCAAAACTATTATTTCTTTATCTCATTACTATTTCAGAGACTTCCATTCAGCCTCCAGCCTGATATTAACAAGATCCACAGTTCCAAGGACATCACAAGAACAAAGGCTTCTACACTGAAATATTCTGTTTCTCACTGTGGTCACAAACAGCTATCTCTTCTGGGAATTTCAGTACAGCAGGAAAACAACCGCCGTGTTTTCTAGCAACTGAAATGCAAGGGCAGAATATTATAAAACTGAAAAGCACCAGTGACCCTTCCAGACTAAAAGTGATCTATGATCTCTCTCCTTTCATGAATTTGTCAAACGTTTATGACCTGCTAACACTTCACTTACATTTTAGAGTACTTCATCTTCAACATGATTACAAAAAACATTGTCATGTTTTGTCAAAAAATGAGAAAATCTTCCTACATATTAGGTTATGTCAACTTTAATACAAACCTTCCCCAAAAAAGGACAAATGAAGTGCATGCAGCCCATTATTTCCTTTCAAATACTGCCCGGGATGCTCTTTTATGCTTTACGTGCTTATGTCTGTGACAATAATCAACATATTCTGACCATTCCTTCCGGCTTCATCCCCTTAAAGAATTCATTCCAGAAGAGACCTGTGTCTTCTGACAGCTGCTGCCCCTTTCATGGTGGCAACGAAGGCCGCTTACCCTCTGTGGCGTGTGTATTGGAGACAGGGCATCCAAGTCGGCCATCGGAAACTCAACCCCTTTCCTCTTGAGTTCCTCATAGATGTGCACTACCCCTGTAAGGTCAGGACTACTTCGGAAGGCATCAGCCCAGGCCTGGAATGCAAAGAGATGCGGTGTCGCCTTATGACTTCCATGCAACAAGCGTTCTTTCCTTTACAGAGAAAGTTGAGGCATAAAAGCAGGCAGACTTTCTACGGACCTGGATGAGTGCAAGTACTTTATCTTGGACAATGGTGGGAGGGTTGTTCTTGGGAGAAATGATTTTCACCAGGACGCCGTCTATAAAGTCACGGTTTGCTACTAGGATGTGGAAGCGGTGGCCACAGTTCTTCACACAGGTTTCCAGGACCTATGTGCAAAACATATATATAAGTGGATCTAAAAAACTGCCAGACACGCGCAATGGGCTGAGACCGCTGCTCTAAGTAGGAGATGATTCCCTGACAAAAGGCCCACTTCTTTGTTCTGGGCCTATGTTTTGACCTGCAAAATCTGTGGCACACAAGTCCAATCAACCAGAAACCCCGAGCAATTCTAAAAACACACCCCCTTTCCCCAATTCTAGCTGTGAGAAGAGGAGCAGGAGAACTGATCCCAATGCTGCTCTGTATTTCATGGCAACAATGAGGTGAAGGAGAAGATAAACTATGGAAGGACAGGCAAGATCCTGGTAATCCTCTTGGTTTTCCCTTAAGGCCCAGCATCTATAGATCTCTGGACATAAATCTTCATTTGATATGGTGGCCAGTCGGACTTTCACAACAAAGCAAAGAGACCAAAAGTCAGGCCAGGCCTGTTGTTTCCCTGTGGCTTTCCCTGGATCACACGCCACTTTTGTGCCTCTCACCGTTAGAGCCAGCATCACTTCTCTGTAATTTTTGTTTCCATTTAGCCTTTTCTTAAGTGCCCGGATAGCATCCTTTGGGCTGAAAAGAAATAAACAATAACCAAGTTAAAAGACAGCGACTTTTCCCACAACAGACTTTTCCTATCCTATATCATGTGAGCACACCTGTTCTGCACCTCTGCATATGGAAACCAGGCATCCTGGCAAAAACATCTTTAACCCAACACAGAGGAGCCTCAAGTTCTTGATTTTCCTCAGTCACTCTTTTTGCCCAGCAAAAAAAGAGGAAAGCTTTTCTTTCTGCCTTTGAAAACTACTGCTTTCTCTGTCATGCAGGCTAGGATACCAGTTAGCACTAACCACATTTAGTTTGACTTCAGTTTCAGAAACCGTGACTCAAGTGAATCCAAGTGAACATTTAACACCATTTGTCACTCCGGACAACACACTCAGGCAAAAAAGGAGCAGTGTGAAGATTGAAGCCAGAGTGCCCAGCTGCACCAAACACGAATGTTGGCGATAAAATGCTTGAAAAGATTTTAAGTGGTTAGGGCTAAATTGTCTGTTTCCTCGCTCCCCTCTGCTTATGTTAATGCAAAGCCTTATCTTGAAGTTGCCAGCCCAATGGCTGAGGCTGCTCATTAAAGCCTTGGCAAAGCGCAGCTCACCTGCTCCCTCCAGTCACAGGTGGTTTCGGCCTTCCCTCCTGTGCTCATGTGATGCTGCCAGGGCCAGCAAAACAATTCTTCCCTTCTTATAGGCTTCTCTGCCACCTGATCGTATAAATTTGCTCACATCTTAGTGGCCCCAAACAAACTTAATCATTCCTGAACCCTCACTGTTTCTTAGGAATATAAATAAGTCACCTTATACTGAGTCAGTTCTCCAGTCTATCTGGGTTGACCGCTATAGTATTTCAGGCGGCGATCTTTCCCAGATCCTTGGATGCCAGAGACTGAATATAAGACATTTTTACAGGCAAACCCAAGGCTCTGTCTCAGAGCCTTTATTGTCCTCCCAACAGATTTTGTCTACAGTAATGCATTTCTGCCCTTGTGCATGGTTATTTGGTGGTTGAGCATTAGCCAACCTGCATAATATACCACTAGGGACAGGCAATTAAAGTCAGCAACTGAAGGCAGGAAATTCAGTATAAGCTATACAGGAAACTGCTGCCTCTTAGAAAGACTACTAGCCCATTGAACTCAATACAGTTACTCCAACAAGTATCAGCTGTCTGGGATTTCAGGCTGGAGTCTCTTTGGGATCTACCAGAAGACACCAAGGATTTAATCTACAAGAAAGACATTCAAATTCTTGGCAAGAGCATTTCCAACAAACATTTCTCAAAATGTAGGGGCACTAAACAATCTTGCTTTTGACTGTTTAGATGCGTGCGGGCATGCACACAGACAGGCTCATACCCTTCCTCTGTCTCGTTAATGATGTCACATATCTCCATGTTAAGCGTCCAGTCTTCACTCTGCAAGGAGCCATCTGTGGCTTTCTCTAAAAGACAAAAAAGACCTTCATTCACTTCATTCTGGACTAAAAGTCCGCCTGAAGGCAAATTCATGAAAAGTAGGCCTGGTAATGATAATCAAAATCAATCTTTTTTGACCAGACATTTGACCCTATCAAATTTACAAAAAACGGATAATCAATTCATAACCAGGAAGTTCAACCAGGCAAATTATTCATATTGCTTCTCTGGTTAGCATGAATGCTGTGGTCACACCTAACGTTTAATCCAGCTTCAATCCACCTTCAGAGCAAGAGAACAAACCAGCAAAGTGACCAGGAATTTTCTTTCCACACTATCTATCCCTAAGGGGAATTTCCCGAGTTATTTTAAAACTGAAAGAAAATGCTAGTAACTCTGCTGATATATTCTCTTACTCCAAAAGTGGACTGAAGCTGGATTAAACCTTAAGTGTGACCACAACCACATTCAGTTAGGTTGGATTAAGCTCTCTTGTGCTGTGTAACATTATGTTTTGTGCTTCTAGCCTGACCGTTGGCCAAGTGCCATGGGAAAAAAGAGGGGGGATAGAGAGAAAGAGAAACACCGCATACAACAAGAAAACATTGCAGGATTCAACATGAAAGCCTTCTTCAGTACTGGTCATGCCCACCCCCCACCCCCCGTCTTCCTTTAGAACATAAGATCATAAGACCAGTCCCACTGGAATGGGGGCCTTGGAAGCATCCTGTTTGTCCATCCGTCCGTCCCCCAGCATGAAAGACGTGCTTAGGCATCCGTTCTAGTAGCCATTGATGCATCTGTCATCCATAAATTTGCCTAACACTTCCTTAAAGCCATCTAGACTGGTAGCTGTTACCACCTCGTCCGGCAGCAGATTTCATAAACCGATGACCCTCTTCATGAAGAGATACTTCTCCTTGTCTGATCTCCTACCCACCAGCTTCATAGATGCCCCCTGGTTCTAGTGATAAAGTAAATTTTCTCTATCCACCTTTTCTATACCATGCATCATTTTATATACTTCAATTAGGTCCCCCCTTAAACGACGTCTTTCCAGACTGAAGAGGCGTGTCAGGCCTGTATATGTTTAGGAGGGCAGTGAAGATGTACCTCTTTGCCCTGGCCTTTTTTTAAATTGGGATACACTTTCTCTTCCCACTTTCAGTCACTGCTGTTGTTTTGATATATACTGTTATTGCTTTAATATGCATACATTTGATTTTAAATGTTGTTACCTGCCCCGATACCTTCAGGCTTAGGGCAGGATAAAATGATAATGATGATGATGGTGATGATGATATCATCCCTTAACTCCTTCTGGGCCTTTCTTTACAAGGGATTTGGCAGGCTTTTCACACTGATCTAGAGTCACTGTGTGCTTCCCATTAAATTTTCATGTGAACCAGTGCTGCTTCCTGGCAGAGAAGGCATAATGCTGATGCACTCGGAGCCCTGCATTGAACATACCGTGGGCCTTAACAGCAGGGCCCACTGGGCTTAAATGGAACGATTCTCTCCGCTTGGAGGCACTGAAAGAGACATCAGCGGACGCAATGGCGTAATAGCCGCATCTCACATGCCAGACCAAGCACAGCCATAGAAACAGGGGACAAATAACACACTGTGAATGGGGGCAGCGCTCTGCTGAAGTCTGGCTCCAGGATGACACCCTGGCAATTCTGAAACAAGTGGAACCTTTTCTCCCTTTGAAACAGCATCCTGCTTAGTCACCCTACTCTCGTCCAGAAGCTGAACAAAATTGTTGAGATGCAATCTCTTACTTTGAAAACTGTAAAAAGCAACACTGCTAGACGCACAAAAAGCACTCCATGTCAGTGGATTTCCTTTATCAAAAGATGTCATCATGAAGATTCTACAATGAGTCAATCATTTAAGACTCTATTACAGAAGACAGGGTTGTGCAAGAGACCTGCTGTTGCTCGGCGGTAGAGCAAACTGTGCGGAAAGCAGAGAGTTGCCATTCTGATCCCTTGCAAGTAGGCAATGGCAAACCACCCCTGTATCTCTGCCAAGAAAACTGGACAGTAGTGCCCATGGAGGTGGGGAGGGGCTGTAGCTCCATGGTAGAACCAACGGCCCGGAAAGCAGAAGGTTGCCAGTTTAATCCACAGCCTCTCCCTGAACATAAGAACATAAGAAGAGCCCTGATGGATCAGGCCACAGCCCATCTAGTCCAGCATTCTGTTGCACACATTGGCTCACCAATTGCCCATGGGCATCTCAAGCAGAGACAAGCGCAAACCTTCTCCTCCTCTCGAATCCCAGCAAATGACCTTAGAAGCATCCTGCTTGTCCCCACGGCCTCAAGGATGTACTTAGGCATCCATTCTAGTAGCCACTGAGAGTACTAGAAGGTAAGCAATGGCAAACCATGTCTGCATTTCTGCCAAGAAAACTGCCATGGAGGTGCCTATGCAGTCAACCAGGAGTTGGACACAACTTGGTGGAGCCTAAGAACAATATTATTGGAGCTCAAGAACAATATTATTCTACTCAGAACCATTTTATAAGAGAGACTTTCATGGAATGAAAGCGAGGAAAACTATTTGCCCAAGATTCCCCCATGTTGGCTTTGTCTTTGGGACTTCCTGCTTTCAATGTCTTCCACGTTCCTTCCATCCACACGCTGGTAATTCCCTTTTCACTTACTAGAACCATGTCCCTCTCAGTTCTTTCTTTGCTGACTCCTGCATGGTCCCCTGAGCTCTTTCCAGACCAATTCTGTTCTGCAAACTTTTCTTCCCCTAGACTATGTTTCTGTGCCTGTACCTACAGCACTTCAGGACCAAAAAGAAGTATGTGCTTATACTGTCATGCAGCCCAAGGCAAAGGAAAGGATGGTTTCTGTCCCATTCCGCATACAGAAACTAATTGGACTGGCAGCTGAACCTAAGAAGATTGGGGCAGGGTTAGGGCCCTGTAACACACCTAAGAAAACAGGCTTGCTTAGAGGGTGGAGGCCTGGAAAGGCAAAGCTGTCTTCCCTTTGACTCATGCCTTGCTCCATTAGTACAGGTATTTAGGCCAGGAAAACACGCTGCTCCATTCAACACTTCCTTTAGCCACCATCATCATTAGCTCAGATACTTGCCACACTCATTAATGTGGCTATTGCAACTTCATGCTCTGCTTGGCTTCTGTTTGAACGCTGCATTGTAAAAAGCACCCTCAGCTCTGTCTGCAAACCCCTCATTGCCACTATTCAACCCTCTAGCAACTAGCTGCCTGAAGCAACCATATCTAATTTCAATATTACTGAAGTGCCAATAATCATGCTCCAAGATCTGCCCCTCACCTTCTTAATTAATGTTGCTAAAGACTCTTTCCTCTGTCCTTAGTGGTTCAAAACAAACATCAGCTTCTGCAGGGTAAGGTAATACATGGCAAACCCAAGTGGTCACATTCATGTATTTACCAAGATGCAAGAAAGCTGCCTCCCTAAAAAGAACATGTATATAATGTGGGAAAAGGCTGGACTGTGAATAAGGACAACCATAGCAAAAATACAGTTTTAAGTGGTTATACAGGTTTTGTTCTCTGATTTTAAGTATTTTAAATATTTTCGCTTAGATCTTATGGCAGTTATCCTGAAAGACAGGTTATAAACGGGGGGGGGGGGGGGAGGGAGGGAGGGGGGGGGTCAGCCCATAAGAGCAAAGTGGGCAGAATCCTACTCCATCCTGGTTCAAAGCTTGAAAGCATTCCTCATTTCTCCTTCAGGTGTATTTTAAATAGTATTCTGTGGGGTTCACTTTCATGTGGATTTGCACAGAACTGCATCCTTTTAATATCTCGCCTACCACTGGGTTTGCCTGTTTCGATCCCTGATAACATTTGGTTTCAGCTCCCTTGCCTTCCACCTCACCAGCCCCAAAGAGCACTATGCTCCACTGCTTAGAAATATTTAAAATAAAACAATATCACAGCTGAAACATTTTGATAACAGATCCTTTGGGCACAATTAGGGAATAAACAAAGATGATAAGAGACCCACACCAGAAACCCAGTTCAACTGCAAGGCCACATAATTTGTAACATAGTCTCATTAGCCAGTGAAACAATGAAGGTAGATTAACAGGAAATAAACTACAGATTATCCCATTGAAACATTTTTCTACCACCCTTCAATTAAAACTCATAGTGCATGATTATTTTGAAGATTGTAACTGCTTTTTTACACACACTACTTCTTATAATGCTTTCAAAACTAACCAATATAATTTCAAAACTTCACTGTTTCACACAATTCTAATTGGTTCCACCGTGCAGTTTTCTTGGCAAAGTTACAGAAGTGGTTTGCCATTGCCTATTTCCAGGAAGAGGATGGGGATCAGAATTGCAATGCTCTGATGTCCTGGTGGCTGCTCAAGCACTGAATTACAACCGTGCAAATTAACTGTACTCTGAAAAAAGTATAAACAGTGGCTGCAAAGGAGGGAGGGAAGAAGCTAAATCTGCAGAAACCACATTTTTTGCAGTTAAAAAAAGCCCCTAAAACTTAAATTTATACTAAAACTTTTAAGAATGTACATCTCACCCTTCACCAAAAAGTCGCTGGGCAGGTCACAATAACAAAAACATAAAATATTGAAAATATTAAAGCACATTTAAATTATAATCCTCCCTCCCTTCCTGGTAGGACAACACTTAAGGAAGGCTAAACATCAAAGGCTGAAGAGGGATGTTATAACCAGGCACCAAAAACTATATAACGTAGACACCTCACAAACCTCAACAAGGAGGCTTTTTGTGATGGTTTTGGGGCCATCACAAGAAAGGCCCTCTTGAACGCCCCTGCCCCCTGAAGCTATGGCAGAGGAGGGACTATGAGGAAGCCCTCACCTTGAGATCTCAATATACAGGCAAGCAGAAGGCAATCCTGTTTTGAAAATCCAACCACTGACCTTCAGTTATTGAGACCTGATGCTCCCCTTCTTATTTTCTAGAGCCTCTCCCTCTCTATAATTTCTCAACTACTTTAGGGACTGTAATTCTGGAAATATAAACCTGTTCAGAAGGAAGAGAACCTAAAAATGATGCCAAATAAATGAGTAAGAGTTGGAAAAGGCAGGTGTGTGTGTGTGTGTGACTTTGCTCTTGCTGATATTACCTCTCTCTTTAACTGCCCTGGACATACCCGGTAAGCTTTCCAAGTGTCACCCATCCCAATGCCAAAACTTACCAAAATAAACCCTTACAAGAATCAAAACTGTTAAAGGAAAAATACAAATTGGCCTTCTGTTACTATTTCTTACAATACTGCCAGCAACCACACTTCACTAAAAACATAACTCTATTTCACTATACCTAATACAAAATATAAATATACCCCATAAATACTAGATTTATAACGTTTATACACATACACCCACAGATTTATAGTATTCCTTCTTTCATTTATAGTGCTATTTCAGCAGGTATTGAAATATCAAAAGCAATAATAAAATTATAAACATAATTGCATGCTCTCCTTACACATAAGTTTATTTACATAAATTGTTATGAATACAAATTGGCTTTGAAAGGGAGGAAAGAACAGAGGCCTAAGTTGCCTTTGCCAACAAATTGTTTATTTTTCTCTTCAGCTTCCCTGAAGGGCCATCTGAAAACTTTCTCTCATGTAGCTGGTGTATAATAGAAGCTGCGACATTAACAGAAAATCTAGAACCAATACACCCTTACTGAGTACCCTGATTTCCAAACGAACTAGATGCAAGAAATTCTACAAGAAACCAGCTCTCCATGGAAAGATAAATCTCTCAAAATCATGTGTCAGTCAATACAAATATAATTGTTCAGACATGATTCTATATGGGGTTCCTGGATGCACACCAGCAATGTATCAGCTGAGTTACATTTGAATAAATATATATACACATGTAGTAATTATAAATATACAAGTACGATGTTGCAATATATATGCATTTTAGATACATACTACAAATAACTACACAATTATGCACATATAAGAATATACTGGACAATTATGACTGCATCATTTGTATTAGTACTGCAGTTATGAGTATATACTTACACATACAGTAAAAAAACCACTGTGCAAGTATTCATTTATATATAAGCTTTCTTAATGGGTAAAGATGAAAGCCTAACTTCTGCTTACTCAAATGCACTGACCAGGTATAAAAATGCAACGTATGTAAGTATATATAAGTTTACATAAAAGTTTCTATGTAGTTAGATGTATTTAAGAGGTAGCACACTGTTCATACACACTTCCCCACACTGGGAAAATACAAATATGGATTTTTTTTTTAAAGAACCCATCAATTTCTTGCTCAGTTATTGTGATCTGTATCAACAGCACCTTCTGAATCTCCTTCCTTATCCCCATTTCTATCCTACCCTACCCTGAAAGCTTTGGGCAGGTACCGAATAATCTCGGGGCAAGCAGCATTTATTGATTGATTGATTGATTTAACTTTTTAATCCTGCCCTATGCGAGCCAGTTTGGTCTAATGGTTAAGGAGCTGGACTCTTATCTGGGAATACTGGGTTTGATTCCGCACTCCCCCATGAAGCCAGTTGGGTGGCCTTGGGCTAGTCACAGCTCTCTTTCTCAGCCCCATTGACCTCACAGGGCGTTCTGTCGTGGGGAGAAGAACAGAAGGTTTGTCAGCCGCTTTGAGCCCCCTTATGGGTGAGAAAAGAGGAGTATAAAACCTATTCTCCTCCTCCTCCTCCTCCACGAAGCCAGGTGGGTGACCTTGGGGTAGTCACAGCTCTCTTCTGAGCTCTCACAGCCCCACCTGCCTCACAGGGTGTCTGTTGTGGGGAGAAGAACAGAAAGTTTGTCAGCCCCTTTGAGTCCCCTTAAACGGACGAGAAAAGCGGGCTAGAAAAGCCAGCTCCTCCTCCTCCTCCTTTTCCCAAAGGTTTCAGGGCAAATTACCACCTTAAAACCCGTGACCACGTAAAATGGACAGATCAAACCACAACGGAGCCTGGACGTGGGGAGGGAAAGCTGTTGCCTCGTTCAGCCAAAGGCCGGGGCGCAGAGGTACGTCGTCGCTGCTCTCTGGGATGCATGAAGCGAAGGTGCCTGGCGCACCTCAGCAGGGAGCATCTCCCACAACCCCGGAGCCACCACCGAGAAGCCCCTCCCGCGGGTGACCACCCTCGAGCTACGGAGGGTGGTGGGACAAGCAGGGGGGGGCTCCCCAGCAGATCGCAGGGCAGGGGCAGGTCTTTGTGGAAGAAGGCAGTCGAGCGGGGGCCAAGGCGATGACGAAAGAAGCAGGTAAATCGAATATTAGTGGGAACTCTTACCGGAGGGGGGAGGTTGCCCCTGCCCCAATCCCCCCGAGTGACGCTGCCCCCCCGCCTGCCCCCCATTCCCCCCTCCCTCGCAGCCCGCTCGCCCGCCCCCTCTCACCGAGGCTCTGCCCCACCGGGGTGCTGAACGGGTTCCCCAGCAGAAACTCCATCTTGAGGGGAGGAGGACGAGCAGGCAGGATGACAACAAGCCTCCTGCCGCCGCCGCCGCCGCCGCCGCCCGGCCTTCTCGCCTCGCCTCAGCCCCCTCAGCCGCCCGCCCCGCCTCCGCCCGCTGAGTGGCAGCGGCGCCTGCCAAAGGGAGGAGACGCTTCCCCGCGAGGCCCACCCCCCGAGGCTTCCGTGCGGAAGGGACTGCACAGCCCATTGGATAAGACTTCTGTCACTCACTGTCAGGTCAGGAGGCCCCTCCTGCCCAAAGCGTATTTTGGACGGGAGTCGGAAAAGGGGAGGGAAGAAATGGCCCCGCCCCCGGGGAGACCCTATTGGATAGTTTGCTGGCCGATGCCGCAAGCCTATTGGGTAGCTGTCACCAGACAGTCGCCAATCTTGAAAGGCGTAAAGGAGGTTGGGGGGAAAGGCTGCGCCCACGCTTCTCATTGGCGGATCAGCTTACGAGTTTTCTACCTCAGTATATTTTCGCCGCTCGATCTCGCCAAACCCGCACCGAGTGCGCATGCGTACGTGGAGCGCAGCTACGCAAACATTAAGCGGCACGAAGTCCACGGAGGGTCACTGAACCCGGATGTTGTGAGCGCGTGATCATCATCCCTAGCAACGGCAGGCGGCTTTCCTAGCAACGAGGCCTACCACGAATTTAGCAGAAAGAAGCTGCGGGATCGGTTGCCTGTTGATCCTTTCGAGACTCACTTTTGCCTTGGCCCGGCGCAGAGCCCTGCTGGCCGGATTGGACTGGCTCTCTGAGCAATCAGGTGTTGGAAGGAGCCAAAGAGTGGGACAGGAGGATGCTGGAGGTCTCCCTCGCGGGGTTTAAATGGATGGAGATGCCAGTTCAGAGTGGCTTTTATTTTATTTTCAGAAGAATATATTTGCATAACGTCTTTTATTGAAAAATCGAAGGCGGGGTACAATCTTAGAAAAGTGAAGTGCATCAAAATAAATCAATCTCATAATAAAAGCAAATACCTTTGCAAGGCTGCTTGCTGTTTGCATTGGGTGTAACCCAAAGAAATATAGATTAATAAACCTAACCTCGCACACAGCTGCACCTTTGCAGTCGTTGCAGGGCAGGCAGAAGCTCTAATGGTGTGACTGTGAAAATTGGCATAGCGTATTAAAAACTATGCCCAGCTCAGGATCCTGGATATCAGCAGTGAGAGGCCATGAGATGCTTTTGGAGAATGCATTACAACCAAAGGAACCACCCTGTTATTTGAATTTTAATCCTTCCTCTGGGGAGAATTAAAATCTCTTAAAACCTGCATATAGAAAAATGGAAAGACGACAAAGAAAAAAGAGCTGGAAACCAGTTTAAGCCATTGGTCCTGTTTACTTGTCAAATTGCTCAGACAGGCCAAGATATCAGCTACACCATCTCTTTTACTAGCCAGGTTCAAGGGAAAAAAATCCAATAGCAATGATTTTGGATTGGAAAGATCAGCCGTTTCCAAGAAATGTTGCCCAGGTCATGGACGCCCAATTGTCCATTGCACAGTCTACAGGGATTCTTTCCATGTCCCCATTATCAAGGCCACAGATAATGCAGTCGCCGTTGCTCATTTCTGGCCAAAAATTATTTAATTTTATTTTCACTCGTCCTTATTTTATCGGCACTATTTTATCCAGTTTTTAATGTCTTATTGATCTGAATGTTGTTTTTAAACTCATGTATGCATTATGTTTGTTCCTTTTATGGCCTGTTTGGCTGAATGCGGTGCTTTTGAGACGAAATTAAAACCAGGTTCAAGAGAAGACTCGGTATTTATTTTAAATAAATATTTACATACCACTTGTCATTAAAATATAACTTTGCAGTGGTATACAAGGATTAAAAAACAGCTAAAATATCATCTGTAAATAAAAACTATAGGTATCTATTAGACATGCTGGATCGTGGAAAAAGGAGGAGAGACCAAAGGAAATATTTGTTCATATCATGCATGGTTAAAATTATGGATTTTACTCCAAAGGGATGTGGTGTTGGTTGTTGCCCTGGGTAGCTTCCAGAAATACTCAAAATTCCTTTAAAAGGGGACAGTGGCCAACAGCTGAGAAACTGAACAGTCCATATACCTATGCTGTGCCTGTGAGGCTTCCATATGCATCTAGCTGGCTCCAGTGATTGATATACTTACTAGATGGGATCCTGGTCCCATTAACCTGTGCCTTACTTTCTTTTATCTAGATGGAACAGGAGGTTGGAATGAGGATTCTGTAAATCTGTATTCTCCGTGAATTTATCAGCATCTTCGTTAAAGCTATAGAAGTTGTCAAGTAGACAGGAGAGAAAAAAGGTGGAATTCCAAAGCCTGGCTACCTGGAAAAGTCAAAAGCTAGTTAAGCTGCGTGTAGCAACGGTTGGCAGGGTAGGGCAGTTGTGGCCAAGGTATGGCTCCCAAGAAGTTACTAAACCACAACAATCGTATCTTGCTCTTGGATGGGCTGGTTAGAACTTATGGAAGTTTAGCAATGTCTAGATGATCAGAGTTTGACTGATGTTCTCTGGCTGTAAAGGAGATACTATCATTGATGTTATTTATCCTTAGCTTTCAGGCCATAGCACAGAAATTTGAATATTTCAGATCTTTTGGAGTATTTTCAGCCTAGCAATGACGAGCAGATTGTATGATAGCATAGAACCCAATGTGATTGATGAAGAAATGCTGCAGAAAGCTGTTGAGGAACAAGGACCTAAGGAAGAGGCGGGGCAGTTGGCCAAGAAGGAAGGCATCAATTTCAAGGATGTCAAAGAGCTGCAGCTGGATTTTAGAAGTAAGCAGTAAAGTATAAAACGGAGGGTCTGTTTTGTAAAAAAAAATAAAATGTTAAGCCAGTTTGGTCTTGTGGTTAGGGTGCTGGACTCTTATCTGGGAATGGCCAGGTTTGATTCCGTACTCCTCCATGAAGCCAGTTGGGTGACTTTGGGCTAGTGACAGCCCCGAATTGTGACACAATTTTTGGAAGACCGCAGAGACTTTCCCAATTCTGACATGAATATCAGCATCTGCATCTCCAGTCTTGCTGATGAGACTGCCCAGATATGTTGCTGACATCTTCTAACATGGACCTCCATGTTTTAAAAGTTCAGCAGGATAGGCATTTAAATAAACAAGCAGATAAATAAGTTCTGCCTTGATACCAGTGATAACGTCCTCTTTTGATGCACTTTCAGACATCTTGAGGATAGATAATCTGTGGCAATTTGTGAACCTGACAAAACTGCAGCTGGACAACAATATAATTGAGAAAATTGAGTGTCTCGACTCTCTGGTCAACCTGGTCTGGTTAGGTAAGTGATAGACATTAAGGCCACCTTGACATCATGGAATTCCTGTATGGAGAGCAGGCCATTTCGGAGATAATTTGGAGACACAGGAAACCGCCTTGTACAAAAGCATATTTACTGTCCTATTTGGAGATGAAATTTAGAATTGAACCTCAGTTCTTATAGCACACAAAATAGATATTCTGTCAGTGACATATAACCTTGAACCTTTTTTAAAATATGCTTTATAATTTCTATTGCAATACATATCTCAAATGTATATTATCAATATCTCTTGGATATTATACTCCTTTAGCATTTGAGATAGTTTGTTTCTTTCCAAACTTTGATAGTTACTTTGATGTCTCTTTTCTCAAAGTAAATTCCAGTATATTAAAAGGCATGGCCTAAAAAAGGTTAGAATGGTCCCCCCCCTCCCAGAATTCATGCCCTCTGCCCTTTTTTCTTTGTTCCCCCAGACTTGTCCTTCAACAGCATCGAAGTTATTGAAGGCTTGGATGCTCTTGTGAAACTGCAAGACCTTAGTTTGTTCAACAACCGGATTTCCAAAATCGAAAATCTGGATGCTTTAAAAGAACTTCAGGTCTTCTCTATAGGAAACAATAATATAGCGATCTTGGAAGATGTAAGGATTTCATGAATAAAACTTTACTACAGTCTCTGGTTACAATTCTGTGAGCTTGGCAGTAATTTCTAGGCTTGCTTATATGTAGACAAAAGTTGTTGTAGACTTACCTGGGGTTGTTTTATGTAAACATTGCACAGAGGTGAGCATCACAGTCTTTGGATGCCATTTCCTGACTGCTTATGCAAATATTTTGATCACAGCAGATTGTCAGATGGAATGTTTAAGGGGTGACATCCCCACTACAATTTGTTGTGCACACTTTCTCATTTTCACAGAGAAGTGGTAAAAGGGCCCATACGGAGGGTCAAAAACGCTGCTGTTCTTTGTTCAGCTAATACAGGGATGGAAAATCTTTGATGATTGTTGGATTGCCACATCCCTGGTCTCTGGCCATTGGCAAGAAGAAGTTGGGAGTCGTGTAGACTTGAAGGCCACCCTGCTCCAGAACTCCCAACATTCCTCTGCTACTATAAGTTAAAAGAGGAGAAAGATGGGCAGAAGGTACACAAGCTGCCTGTAAAAGAGAAATGTCTTCTAGACCTACTTTTTCACTAAGTGATCCTTTACAGGCTTGCAGAAAACTGAGGACTGAAGTCCCTAAGAATGATGAATAAACTCTGGTAATGTCTTAAGGCCCAGGCAGTAATCCTGCACTAGCAGAGGTTCGAACCATGAGTGCCACTTCTATGAGTGAGACCAGCTTTTCTCCAGGGGAGCCAGGAAGAAAGAGGGGCCCTTTTTAGAGAAATGTCTCCACTCAAAGTGATAAGTGGAGCCAACAACATTGAAAGGATAATTGCCTTGCAGGCTGCCTCCACAGCTTCAGCCTTTGGGAGGGACCCTCACCCACTTTGTGGCCCATCCCACTATAGCTAGTTTGTTCAAGATCATGTCTCCTTTCTCCCTTATCCCACTTAAAACAGAGTGCAGTAAAGAAAATCATTTTGTTTTTCCTTGAATGTCCCAAGTACAGTATTGAATAATACTTGCTCTGGTGAGGATTTAGATTTCTCTTATCTGATGGCTGCAGGTGATCTACCTAAGGAAGTTTAAAAACCTACGCACGCTGAACCTCAGTGGGAATCCAGTGTGTGATAATGAACTATATTCCACGTTCATTGCCGCTTATCTCCCAGACCTTGTCTACCTGGATTTTAGACTGGTGGATGACAACAGTGTAAGCATTTTTAAAACTAGAACACCTGACATATCTGGATTAGTTTAGAAGGCTACACAAAGTGGCACAAGCTCTCATAGCATTTAAGAGGCATTGGCCCAAGAGGAGGCCAGTTGATTCTCCAAGAAGCTGGTAGCTTTCCCTGACCAAGGTAGTGGAACCCTCTGAAGCTAGTTTTGGCCAGAGAGGGGGGAGAGAAGGGCTCGCACACCATTGATCTAAGTTCCTTCTCCCTCTGGCATTTCCCCAGCGCGATATGGCCGCCATGAAATATCAGTATGCCATTGAAGAGATGAAGCATGGGGAAGCCATAGCTGCGCTCAACCAGGAGGCTGATGAGGCCAAAGAGAAGGAAGTAGAATACCATAAGGTATGTCCCGTTTCAGCCCGCTGAATATCAGATGTGTAGGGGGAACCAAACCAAGGGTGAATTCCTTTTCAGCCAGGGAGGGATTTATTGGTGTCTTAATACTGGGCCTTGTTTGTTTTGTTCCGCCAGTAGCTTTGCATTTCTTGTTTCAGAAAAGTGCACATGGTTCTTTCTCTATTCTATACCAGCAACAGGCTTCTTGAAACGTTCGGTCAGTGCAAGCCAGTAGGCCCAATAATCAAGGATGGCTGGATTCTGAATCCAGCAGCATCTATGTAGTTCTAATACAAATTGTGGCTAGCAGTGCTTAGACTGGTGAGAGCCGCACCAGAGAGACCTGAGTGCTTTTGTTCTTCCTTTGAACGGTCCTCAAAGCACGTTCAATTTAAGGCCTTTCTGCATTGAGCCTTATTCCAGATTATGTCGCAGAATAGGAGCCTGCCTTCTGCATGCTGGTGTGGACTACTGCAAGCCCCACCCAGAACATATTCCCAAATAAGGCCCAGCGCAGAAAGGACCGGGGAATGACACCCTCCCCACTTTTAACACTTTGCCCTCTTCTCCAGGCTGCGTATGTGGAATATCTGAATGGACCCTACCTGTTTGACAGCATGTATGCAGAGGATCCTGAGGCTGCAAAGCTGATCTACCTCCCTGGAGTGCCAGAGCTGGTGGAGACATATCCTCCCTCGCTGTGGACAGAACCGGACGGTAATGTTAAAGATGCTGCCATAAAGATTTGTGCCTGTGCAGATTCCAAGCTAAACTACCTTAGCTTAATCACTTATTCATTTATGAATTAAAGTCAGTGTCTAAGGAAACATCTTGAAGCAGCTAAACTACAACCAAGATCAAAACAGTTTAAAATCCTACAAAACCAAAGCACTGTTTTAAATACTGTTTAAACAGGAGTTGGGCAAGGGGGAGAAGAAAATGTCTTCCGCAGCTCCCTCAAGAGCACAATAGTGACTACCTCCCAAATCTCAGAGTCATCACCACAAAGAAGTCCCTGCTGTGGGGAACCACAAGAGGCTTCCTCACACTCGTGAGGCACCTACAATAATGTGTTTTAGGCATCTCTTTAAAGACACATCCTGTTCCCCAACCTGCTCCCCCCCCCAACAAGTCTCTTAGCTCTCTTTATTCTGCTGTTTTGTTTGTTTTCAGGGATTTTTGCCCATATTTTCCACCTCGGTTTTGAATTTGACTATGTCTTCAATGAGCTTTTATTGTAAACAACTTTGAGATGTCTGATGGCATATTCAAGCGGCGCATAATCATTATTTGCAGTATCCCTGCAGGGAAGTAAAGTCAGAGCTGCTTGCTTTAAAAAAATCAGAATCGTGGCCAGCAGGAATATCTTAACATTAGGAAATGCCTCTGTTGTTTTTTCAAACGCTGCTCAGTTATCTCCTTAAGTCCCCTTTCACATACAAGGAGAAATTTGTCGCTGTTTGTGAGGCCCTGTTTGAATATGGCCTGAAGCAGCACGAGAAGAGGGAAGAGGAAGTCGCCATATTCTACGAGTGCCTCAACGAAGCCTTGACGGACAACCAAGAACAGGGCACAAAGATCCTCCAGGCCTTTGAAGAGAGGAACCGTGGGGTATGTCTGCCATGGGCCATTCTTTTAGGCCAGAGTGTGGGTGTCTGGGTCTCCCTAACTCTCCAGCACTGTAGGACCCCCGTTCCAATTAGCAAATGACCAGAGCTAACGGGCATTGCCAAGAGGGCTGTGGCATCAAGCACTCATAGAACAGAGCAGGTGTTAAAATGACGGGCACATCATGCCAGCGCAGCCATTTCATGAGCACCAGGAAGAGCAGCAGCAGCAGCAGCAGTAACTCCTTTGCTGGATCAGACCATAGAATCCTCTAATCTTATTATTAAGAAAATTTATATCTTGGGATACAATGAAATTAGAACATATCAAATAGTAAAACATAATTAAAAATAGAAACCCCTCCCTCCCTCCCAGGACAGCACCCTGAAGAAGCTGTTTAAGAAGCAAAAGCCTGGGTAAAAAGATATGTTTTCACCAGGTGCCAAAAACTATACAATTTAGGTGTCTGAGGAGCATCAGGAGGGAGGCTGTTCCAAAGTCTAGGGGCCACCACAGAAAAGACCCTGTTGTAAGTCACAATGCCTAGTACCTCTGAAGGGGAAGGAACTCCAAGAAGGGCCTCTCCTTGAGATCTCAGTGCCCAGGCAGGTCTGTATGGGAGAAGGCGCTCCTTCAGATACCCAGGGCCCAAGCCATTTAGGGCTTTATACATTAGTGTCAGCAACTTGAATTGGTCTCCATAGCGAATAGGTAACCAGTGCAGATCCTTTAAGACCAGCGTGATGAGAGTCCGGACAGAGACTCCCGTCAGTAGTTGAGCTTCTGCATTCTGTACCAGTTCCAACTTCCAAACAGCTCTCAAGGGTAGCCCCATGTAGAGTGCACTGCAGTAGTCTAATCTGTCATATGGATCCAGGGATGTCAACAGTTCAGCAGGGCTCCTTCGTTCCCCAAAAAGACTTCCTCAAAAAACCCCATGGGGGTTTGTAAGGACACCGCACCCAATTGCTGTGGGCTGACGGAGGGATTGAGGCTTGGTCCTTTGTGTGCACACAGGTCCTGGATGTGATTCAGAGTCTCAGTGACACCCAGATTGCGGAGGTTAAACTCAGCGAGTACAATGCAGACATTGCCAAGCTCTTGGAGACACTGATGAGTCTGGAGATGCAACTGGTTGAGCAGTTAGAGGTAAGGCCAGGCTTATCTGGAGAGCCTCAAGGCTGATCATTCCATAGTAGGCTTCCTAAAAGATCTGCCTGTGATAGTTCAGACTTTAGGCTGTAGGATGTAATTAGGCAACATCTGGGCAGGTACATCTGCACTGTCAGGAGGTGTTGACAGCCCAGAAACGCCCCCTGCCTGCCCAGAGGTTGACTTATTGCATGCTAGCTGTGGGGCAGGAAATGGTGCTCCACAAGCATGCTTACCTTCCTCAGGGACTTACCTGAAGTGTCCAGCCAGTGAGCATTTGCACCTCTGCTGGCTGGGGTGGTCATCGGTGGCCTCACAATGACCCCAATGCAACTGCACAGAGTGTCAGCATCATCATAGCTACGCTACTGATGCACACGCAGTTGGGGAGGGTGCCGCACACCAGTTGGCAGCGCCCAGAAGAGGACCGGCCTGGCAACTGAACAGAGTTAGGGTTAGATTGTCTTTCAATTCACTTATCCGTTGCAGGGAATCATTGCTCTTAGAAAGCTAGTCTCCCAGTACCGAGTTCCTGGCGCCACAGAAATGGGTCAGACGGCAAAGCTGTGCCTGTATCTAAAGATAACCTTGCTTCCCAGCTACATCACCTTTTCCCAAGGCAACCAATTAATAAAGAAAACCACAGCGCAAATAAGCAGAACATAGATTGCCCTGCAGCTGTTCTTAGTCAGACCTGATTTTTATAAATTGTGCATTTCCTTTCAATCAATTTTACCTGCATCCGTTATGTTCTCCCACTTCTGTTTTTGTTAAGGAAGTAATAAAAGATTTTGAAAGAAACATCTTGGATATGGTATCAACTTTCATAGAAAATGAACAAGGAATATATCCTTTTTACTGCCTGCTCCTTGCATGGAGCTATACACATGGTTGACCCTTTGCTTCAGGTCACTGGAACTGGTATGCGTGAAGTTCTGGGCAGGACTGTTCCTCATGAACGCGCAGTGAGCCAGTTTGGCCTACTAGTTAAGGACCAGACTCTTATCTGGGAATACCGGCTTTGATTCCCAAGCCAGCTGGATGACCTTGGGCTAGTCACAGCTATCTTCTGAGCTCTCAAAGCCCCACACACCTCTCAGGGTGGGGAGAAGAAGAACAGAATGGGTGAGAAAAGTGGGTAGACTAGCCAACTCTTCTTTGATTTCTGGACACACTTCATCTTCCAAGCTCCATAAAACACGGAAAGTTGGCTTGTGCTTTTTCAGTTACGCCTGATTGTCACCTGTGATCCGGAGTCAGCAGCTTTCCTGGAGGCCTGCTTTGAAAAATAAATGAGTGGGCTGATTCTTGATGCCTCAAGAGAGGCTGCATCAGAAGCATTGACTCCGTTGCAAGGATGCTCAAACTATAGAAGCCCCCCAGATGCTGCCAAACTACAACTCCCATCAGCCCCACACCTATGTGCCAAATGGCAAGCACTTCAGCATTCCTGAAGCAGAGGCTGTCTCTACCCCCTACCCTTTCTATCAGTCTGCTTGCCTCTGATCGGTAGGCTAAATGCTCCCTTAGTTGCCTGGCTTTCTTAATCCTGACTCTTCAATTCCTTTCAGGATCTTGGATAGGAAAGCCTGAGCCTAGGCTTTCCTATCCAAGTATTTGTTTTCCCGATAAGCTTTGTGGGTCTCCTTGAAATCCAGCTACAACTTGTCTTAGTGGCAGCTTTCTGAGAGCAGCAATGGGAGAGTATTGAGGGGGGAGCCATTCCCATTGGAAGCTTCTTTGTTCCTTAAGTCTCTTCTGCACGATGGCCCAATGCCGTGACCTAGAGAACCACCATCACGAGAAGCTCCTGGAAATCTCCATCAACACCCTGGAAAAAATAGTGAAGAGCGAATTCAATGAGGAGATTCCGGATGATGTTCGAATGGTAACGTTGCCTTTCTTCTCATCTTCCCCATAAACATAAGCACTCTGGGCTGGAAGCCACTAGAGAATATTAGCCACTTTCAGCACCTGGAGCTTTAGGATTGGGGTATAATAAGCATCAAGAGAAAAACAGACGAGGGAACCTGAATGTCAGGTATTGTATTTGCAATTGCCCCTTTGCTCCTCTCCATCATTTGCGATCACCAGTAAGGAGAGGTGCTTTTGCAATTCAGTGCTAGTTAACTGCTCTCCTGCAGAGATACCCTTCCCAGCAATGCCCTGAGAAAGAACCGCATTGCATCCTGGTACTCTGTCTCTTTCCCAACTACTCAAGGCAGCTAACAGAAGAGTCAGTAGAAACATTAACAGAAGAAGGTGTGGTGGGCGAGGGACCCAGATTTAGCACCCTGCAGCTCTTCACTCTCACCTGCCTGCTTGCCTGTTCCTTCTACAGCTTTTTGTGGACAAAGACACCATTGTGAGTGCTGTCAATGCGTCCCATGACATTCACCTTCTGAAAATCGACAACCGAGAAGATGAGATCATCACCAAAGCCAACGGCTGGGCTTCCACGCTGATTGAGAAGGTAAACCTCTCTCCACCCAAGTCCAAGGAGATTCGGGCATCATCAGCAAGTCCCTGTTCACAGGGCAGCTGCTGGGTTGGCCTTCCAGACCGGGGCGGAGTATCAAACTCTCGTAGACCAAGATGACCTTTTCCTTCCCGTTGTTGCATTTGCCTCATATAAGCTTTTGATCTTTTCAGGTCCACAAGAACGAAATTAACAGAAACCGAAGTCGTGTGATGGAAATCAACCAGTATGTTGATCACCTCCATAATGAGCTGGACAGTTTGGACCTTCTAGAGCAGTAGCTGCTTTGGGATATGTCACTGTCTCTGGTCATCCTTGAATCTGGATCCTGTAGGACTCCTACTTGCAGCAAAGAACACCTGCAAATAAACCTCATCTCTCTAGAGGATGTGTGCCTTAGAGGGGAACAAAACACACAATTGATGTTGTTTCAGCCTTTTTCTCTTCCTTCTGGAAAAGAAAATTCAGGAGTACCTGAGCTCAAACCATATCCAAAGCACGTAGTTAAGGAACCTGGCAAATGATACAAGGTAAGCAATCATAAACAAGTTCAGTCACATGATCTAGTCCTTGTGAAACACTTGAGTGCAAGGCAAGGCCTCTTTGTCACAGCTGACTTTGAGAAGCACTACATTCAGAGATGTATCACACTTGCACCAACAAATGACATGGTTAACACTGTTCCAAACTGTTTGGTCTGGAAAGTAGCAAATTATGAGACATGGTCATCACACCTCGCTTTTGTACCAGACCCCCTGGACACAACGTCCCCAGCCACCAACCCACATAAAGCCTTTTAATGCTGCCCTTGCCAGACCAGTCCAGGTTTGCCCAGGGTCATCACCATGTAGACCAGCTCTCCTGGATCCATAAACTGAAGTCAGAGCACAGAGCTCAACCATGAAGACTCCCTGGATAGGCAGAATTTAAATAACCAAGAGAAGCCAGATTTTGTGCCCAGACAGGAATATTTAATCAAGTCTCAGAAGAAGGAACAAAAATCCATTTTCCCTGGGGCAAGGTTGGGTTCTGTGCAGGCAAAGCAAGCTACTTTATATCGCAAAAGGCCCAAAGGCAGGCTTGAGGTAAACACAGGAGTGACGTGGATTTAGGATAGGCAATATCTCCCCTGCCAAATATACAATAATACTTCCTGTGGTTGGAGCAGCTAATGCAGTTTGCCTCTTGGTGGGACTCTTTCGCCTCCAGGTGCAAGTGAGGCTGTCAATATCCTGCTTTAAATTTCAGTGATTCTAACAGCAGGAGTTATTTCAGGTAAAGCTCTGAAGAACTTGACCTCAGCGGCTGCCGATGTGCCCAGGAAACAAAAAGGCAGACAATTATAGTATGATCTTACCTGTTGGAGTCAGGAATGAATAGAACATCTCAAGGGACAAAAATCACTAAAAGTGGACCTCAGAGGATCTTGCACGGAAACACCTGGCCCTGGAGAGGAATTTTTGGCCCAAGGAGAGAAGGTTCCATCACATACAAGCCTGTAGTCAAAGTGGAGGCCAGGAGACTGCAAAACTTTCCCTCTGATCTAGAAGAGCTGGCACTGATGGTGAAGAAGGAGAGGTTTCTTTCCATCCTGCCCATCTCCTGTTGTCTCCCAGCCAAGGGAAAGCAGCTGAGGTCATCAAGACATCACCCCCAAGATAGAGAGCAACCACATCACTGGCCATCGCATGGTCCTTCTCCTGAGCTGCTTGCAAGTTCATTCAGTACCAAAGCCTCAGTCCTGCAACAGTTTGTGCTTGACAGTATTGCTCTCAGTGCAAAGATGAACAAAGAGAGTGGCAGCAGCAGTCCGGGCACGCAGTTCATACATGTCATAGTCATGGGCCCATTCCACGTTCCCCCAGTGTTGGATCTAGAGGAAAAGGAAGCAAGAAGTAAAAAAGAAATGACCTCTAGACCCCCAATGATTTCCTGGGAAAGTGGGTTGCACTCTTTCCTACAGTGCAGTTTCACTGACCCTGATTTAATGCTTATGTAGATGGCAAAATGCTTCCTAAAATACAGCCATGCCGAGCAGCACACAGAATAACAGCAGTTATTACAAAAATGAGCAATTAGAGGAACTGATGATCACAAGGAACCAACTCATGCCCGGCCATATAGCATGGGAGTTTTCTGGAACCCAACCACTGGGCCTTATTCCAGAATATATCACAGTCTGCCTTAGCAAATGCGACAGCAGGCCCCTACTCCAGGATATGTTCCAGAATAAGGCCTAGTGCATCAAGAGCCACTGTAATTTATGAGGGACATCTGGCTTCCTTCCTGTTGTGTCAAAACCCGCACCACTAATTGGCACAGAAGATACTAGCAAAAAACAAGGCCGGTGAATGAATCCAGGGCCTGAGCTTTTGAACTGGCCCCAACAGAGGTAATGGCCGCTTTGGCAAGGGTGACAGGAGATGTAGTCAACACATGGGCCAGCATTTCAGTGGTCCATCTGAAAGTTCAATCAGATGTAATGCCAGCAACCAAGTAGCTTGTGTGTGGGGAAAAGTGCAATTTGTACATGGAGGAGGAGGGTGCTCTAGAACCTGTGTGCTACTCCTGAGAAGGCCTTTCACTTAGGGCCACCTGCTTAACCTCATTTGGCAACATACCACAAAGCCGGGATTCTGTGGCTATGAGTAGAAATGCAGATGTCTACAGACCTAGATGTGTTTCCCCAGACCCTTTGCTCCAGGGACATTTTTCCACTCAAACACCATCTTTAGAATACTGAGAAGAGTAGAAGCCTGATGGATCTCCAAAGGGGAAAATTGCACCATCCTGGTGCCACCATTCCAGGTACCATTCCTCTGATTTTGAGGAATGACAAGCCTCAAAGAGCTTTTGATCTTCACCAGCAGATGGGCTCACGTTGAAGCAGGCAACCACTAGAGTAAGTTTTTCTGATGCCCCATCTCTGTCCTGTGGTTACATTCACCTGATATTCCTCCTCCAAGCGAGACAGCAGAACCGCTTGCTCCACTGTCAGGTGCTTGTCAAGCAGGCCCATGGAGAGAACCAGAGACTTCAGCTGAGTGATCATATACTCTATGCCTGGCAAAAGAGAAAACCATTCCAAAATCAGGAGAAGAAAAAGGCTGGAGGTGTGGCTTCTCTCCTGACTTCCAAGGGGTGGGATAAAGGTGGAGGGTGGCTGTATGACAAGGCACCATGCAAAGGCTGTGCACACACACCCCACTTACCTTGAAGGGCCCAGGAATTATATGAGGACAGATGGCTGATGAAGGTCTCCTTAGTGCTCTGTGGGATATTCGGACCCATGATGCTTGTTGATGAGCCAATCACCACATCGTACCTGAGGGCACAGAATCTTGTAGGTTCTACTCTGACACTGTAATCACTATGCTATGGTTCCTATGGGGACAGTGTTGTTCTTCCCTCCATATTGACCTCACAGCAACCCTGTGCATCTTAGACTGAGAGGCATTTTCATTTGAACCCTCCTATCCCTGGGCCCAGCCCAACCCAGCCCTGCAGTCACTATGCCCCTTACAGCCTCACTGGGAGGTCTACAGATGTTCTGCCCACCCAACTGTACCACTTCAGTGACCCAAGTGTGGAGGCTCACCCATCACTTCTCATCAACTGCATTCATCTTGGAGCAATTCTTTGCTTCCACTTACCTTTTCTCAGCCCACTCAATGATCGGATCCCACTCGTTTTTCTGAAGTTCCACCAAGGCAGGGGGCTCCTCCACGCGATAGCTGGGACACCCAAGAAATAGAACCAAAAAGACAAGTTAGGAAAGAGTCAGGTTTGCATTTTTGCCAAGAATCCCCTAGAGGACTCCAAGCATGTTTCAACTCTTCTTTCAGAATTGCCTTCAAATCCCAATAAATCCTATTTATTTCATCCTCTGGGTGACTAGCAGCTCCAGTTAGGGCACAGGAATTCTTCCCGAGCGAATCACTGCGCAAGTTCAGTGCTCCACACCATCTTTAGGAAAACCAAAGCCGATTGTTCTGGAGTGGAAGTAATGTTGCTGCACGGGGCTAAGGAAACTCTGCAACCCATCCTTCGCCTTTTGGGTTGATAACAGAGTGCAGTTTTCCTCTTCACTGTGGCTCTGCAGCCCTGGGCAAAATGGTCCCTTTGTTGACTGCTGCACTACCTTCTCTCTGTGCTGCCCACCAGCATCATCCCTAGTAGGCGCAGCTGATGATGGGTTTGCAGTCATACCCATTTGCAGAGCACGAGAGAGGCACACCCTACACCATGCCACCTTTCTGACTTGGGAATTGCTTTTCCTGTTCCTAACCAAAGTGTATCTGTCTCCAGGAACTTCACAGCTGCCCGGATGAGCTGATCTCTGCTTCTCTGAGATGGGTTGTCCAAAGCTGTGTTGCACAAGGTGGTCTGAAAGGCAAAGCAAGGCAGGAAGTAGTGGTAGAATTCTAATGCTAATCTAGCTTGACACCTAAAGACCAATCCACAAATAAGTCCCTCGCTGCCATTAAATCATAGCACAGTGCTCCCTGGTTTGTGTACACATACCCATTCACCCCTAAGCCCTAGATGTTGAAGAATTAAAATAAGAATGAGCAGGAAATTTCATAGACTTAAGAGATTTCCTTATGAACATTTTTAATCATGTATTCTAGGCCAGTGACCTCTTCTCCAAAGTCAAGCACCTTGTTATTTGCAGCCTAGACAGAGTAGGACAGCATAAGCATATCTGAAGGACTTGTGGCTTCCTAGCAGCTGTTGAACACCCCCTCCCATCAGTCTCCCTAGCAAGAATGAAGAGTTTTGAAAGTTGTAGTCCGTCTTGTGGAAGGTTATAGGATCCCTTCACTGATCTACCTATCTTATAGACACTTTTTTAGCCACAATTGCAGTTCTTCCGTTTATTCAGCTAGATCTTCTTTGCCTTTCCTTACCAGATGCATGGTGTAAAACTTGATGGTATCCTGCTGGGAGTCCCATTCTGTTGCAACAGCAAGGGCCAGGGTCTCACTGGGCACAGTGAAGAGCTTGGATTGGGGTGTTTTCAGCTTTCGATGGTCCAGGTTGATTTCAAAGCCCTCTGGAGAAGAACAGTGAAAAAGACACTAGGCCTGTAGCTACAATGACTCTGCAAGAGTCTAGCAAAGCCGTTTTATGTACAATACAGCACTCAGGAAGCTGTCTTGGACTACCATTCTCAACAACCTTAACCAAAGTGTGTGTACCCACGTGAATTTTAAATAAAAGCTGGAGTTCACTACTAACTTCTACATCCACTATTCATTTCGTACACAGCCCGATAGTGGGATTCAGATATGAATTCCATATAATCCTGCCACTGTGGTATAGTTAAAAATAATACTTCTACACTAATATCAATCCTCTATAGTTTTGCATCCCTTCAGAAAATAGGAGGTGCCCAAACTGTTTTGGATTTTTCCCTCACAAGCACTGATTTCTCCTCTACTGCACATTATCAAAAGCAGAGTGTAAATTTTCCCCTTAGTGAACCACAGTTGTCTTCTTCCAGGTGCAGTGATGAAGAGAACTGGCTCTGAAGCTTAAAAACAGGGTGTTTCTCCTCCATCAATTTATGAGGAAGCTACTACCATTCAGGGATGAGATGAATAAAGAGTCCAGATAAATCAGTTCAAGCAGAGGCTGGACACATATCTGTATGGGATGGTTTAGGGAATCCTGCACTGAGCAAGGGGGTTGGATTAGATGACCCTGGAGGTCCCTTCCAACTCTATAATTCTATGATTTATACAAAAAATATAAACTAGAGTAGGTAGTCACCTTCTCCTTGAGAAATACTAACATTCTGATAAAACTTCTTCCTTTCTGAAAGAGAAAAACACTTTGTTACTCAAACGATAAACAGAGATGTCTTTTAGATTTCTTTTTTATATACACACCTCTTCAATGGGGAAATATTCATCCTGGTTCAATCTGCAACATTTCTGTGCATTTCAGTTCTGTCAAACTATAGAAACCGTTTCTGCCTGCAGCCGCCTTCTTACCTGCCTGTGGTGTATATGACCGTTTTGAATCCACCGGCGGAAACGCCAAACCACGAACAAGGAGAGTTGCATGGAGATTTCGGGTGGCGAGAGGGCAGTTAAAAAACAAGCGCTGCAAACTGCCGAACAACATTGCTGCAGGGTAGGGAACGAAAGGAAGAGGAAGGAAGAAAGGAAGGAAGGAAGGAAGGAAGGAAGGAGGGCCAAGATGAACCTCAAGGCAGTCAGATCCTTACAAACCCCAAATTGACAAGACCCCAATTTTAACAATATATGGGCAAAGAAACTAATAACGAAACATGTTTGGCTCAAAGGATGTGAAGAAATTGCATGGTGTTTTTTTAAAAAAAATGCCACACACCTCTCTTAATAGCTTTTCTTTTACAGTCAGAAGAGACAATTATACTTTATTGGGACTGAATTACCAGACAGTGAGACAGGAGGTTCAAATAGGCCCTAGTGGGGGGAATTCCTGTCAGGGTCCTCTTTGGTCAAGGGTTTCTTGTGGCAAGGGGCAATTAAAAAGACCCCCTTCCCCAGGGGGCTCGACTAAAGAGGAAGCTTCCGGGGGGGGCACTCGGCCGGTTTTCCTCGCTGCAGCTTGTTTGCTTGGTCTTCCTTCCTCTTCCCTCCACGCCTCACTTTCCTTTCTCATCCCTAACCTTCCTTCCCCATGGGCGCCGCCATTTTGATGACGCGACGGAAGGGCGGGGCCTCCGCCGCATCACAAACGCCGCGTTTCGTCCCCTGCTACGTCAGGTGGGCGGTCCTTCCGCCGCGTGGAGGGGCTGAGAAAGGGCTATGAGGCGAGTGTCTCGCTGCAGCGCCACCACGGCAGCACGTGACTCTCTCCGCCCAATTACAAACTGCGGGAGAAAGGGGTGTGGAGTGAGAAAGAGAAGGCGGGTGGGCGTGGTAGCCGCTTGGTATCATTCACTTTCCATTTTTCTTTCCACGCTCGCGCACGTGACGCAGGGCGTCCAATAAAAACTGATCGCGATGCCGCAGCGGGCCAATCCCGAGTCCCGCCTCGTTTTTCCTCCCACCCCTCCCACTCCGCCTCTTTCGCTACTTGACGCGAGACTGCGGGTCAGATAAGAGCCAATCGGGCTCCGCGTCCCTCCCCCTCCCACGTGACCCCGCCCTCCCAATGCGAAGCGGGCGCCGTGCCGCGGAGGGCCAATCCGCCCGCACGCCTCGCCCGTCGCTCTTTGCGCCCTCCCGCGTGACCCGCGCCGCCCAATCGGGGCCGAGCGCCGCGCCCCGGCGAGCCAATCAGGGCGGGCGGGGCGAGCGGGGAGGCGGGGCGGCGGCGGCGGTAGCAGCGACGCGGCGGCGGCAGCGGCGGCGTCTCTGAGGGGAGGAAGGCGGCGGCGGCGGCGGCGGCGGCAGGAGGAAGAGTCGGCCGGCGAAGGAAGGGGCGCGGGCGAGGGGGCCGGGCGGGCAGCCAGCCAGCCATCCAGCCGGGCTCGCCGGCGAGGGAGAGCGCGCGGCGCTGCGGGGGTGGCGGGCCTGGTGGCGCTGGCTCCGGGGGACCCGCCCGAGATGCCGGTGCGGAGCGCCTGCCGCTGCCCGACGCCGCCCCTGGCCGCGCCGGGGGGCACCGCCGCCTCCGCCGCGCGCCTCGAGCCCCCGCCGCCCATCAACACGGCGCAGCCCGGAGTCAGCACCAGCCGCCTCTACAGCGGCGCCAAGTTCCGCGGACAGCAGCGCTCCAAGGGCAACGCCTACGAGGTGGAGGTGGTCGTGCAGGTCGGTCCGGCGGGCGGGCGGGCGGATGGATGGACGGGAGGAGGAGGAGGAGGGCAGGGTCTCTTGCTGCGGCCGCACCGGCCGGCGGAACGCGCCGCCACTGGACGTCTTGTGTCGCACGCGGGAGGGTGAGCCGGAGCCACTCTAAATGAGTGACAGCCCACTCTTCGCCTTCCTCCGTGGAGCCCCCTGGGTGACCTTGGGCGCGTCACAGCTTTCCACCTACGTCGCTAATGCCGGTTGTGCCCCTCAAGTGTCCTCTCAAGGCTTGTGAGGCAGTAGGAAGGGGAGAGACGGTGCTGTAGCAGGCAGTGGACACCTGGGAGGGAGAGAAGGAGCAGCAGCAGCAGCAATAGGATGTGCAGTCAGACGGGCTGTGGCCTGATCCGACAGGGTTCTTCCGAGGTTCTGAAACAAATGCTCTGTCCTGGTTTTGGCTGTGGCGCAGGCAGATCGACCAGTGATAGAGGAAACGTCGGTCGTTGACTTGAGGGCTTTTAAACCAAGATAGAACAGAGCAACTAACAGCTTCTGGTCAGGGTGCTTGCTAATTCCGTTTCCTTCCTAAAGCCAGCGGATGGAGTTCCCAAGCAAGTAGACGGATCGGGTCTGTTTTGTTGCATAACAGCCAATGGCTAAACTAATAGAACAGTCCAAACCACGTATTAGCACCGTGACTGTGGGTGTATGTTAGGGACAGAGATGCCCCGCTGCTCTTGCATAAAACTAGCCCAAGAAGAATGGGGGGGGGGGAGACAACCAGTAAGGGAAACTGCTGCTTTCCCAGCCTGCTTTTGGGCTCTGCATTTTGGGATAACCTTTGATCTGTGTTTAGGATGTCTGGGGTTTTTGTCTCTTTGTGTAAGACTTCCTTATGCAAGATGTGAGGGTAGCTGTCCATATGGATGGTTTGAAAAGAGGCTTGGATAAATGATTGAAGAGGACAGCTGTCAGTCAGTGCATTATGGTTAAGATGCCTTTGGAAAGCAGTTGCTAAGAGGCACAGACAGGCTGCTAGGCTCATGCTTTGCTTGTGCGTTTTGCAGTAGATACTGCTTAGCTTTGTGAACCCACAGTATTGGGCTGTTAGGCCCTTTCATCTGATCTGTATGGGTTGTTGTTGTTTTGTAGATAGCGGGTCTGGACTGGAGACAGGATACCAGTCAAGTCCCAGGAAACCTCAGAAAATAGCTAGTTAGTTTGCACTGGGTTTTTGTTCTTTCCCAGGTTGTCTTAAGTTGCCTTCAGACTAGAAGTTTGTAAGCATTCAGCTTTAGTTAGAAGAAAAGTGCACTGAAACTATCTGTAGTAGCATAGCTGAGGATCTGAGCTTCAGAGAGGTGAGGAACAATGGGGAAAATGAACTTGGAGGTGGAGAGCTTGGAGTCAAGGACCAGGAAGCTAGATGTATGGAGCAAGTGAAGGTGTTCAGCAGAAAGAAGCTTTAGATTACAGGCCAGGCAGAAAACATGGAGGATGTGTGAGGTTCATGCACTGATTCCCCGTTCCTTCCCTTGGAGTGGTAGCTTATGATTAGGAAAAACAAGTGCTTCTTTCTCTCCAGCTTTTCTTTCCCAGCATCTGACTTATGAAAAACAGTAAAAAATTGACATCACATATATAGGTTTTAGTACCCTTGAGTTTGAGAGCAAAGCTAGAAAACATTCAGGAAGACGATATTGAGGGGCATCATTTCAATGCCCATTGTGTCCTCTGCCCCTTCCACAAGAGCAGCAGGATGCCTGTATATGCCAGGCATTGAGGCGTGAGATACTTGCTTTTTTGGTCCTCCTGAGCACCATCTGGAAGCCACTGAGACATAGTGAACCTCAGCTGGATCCAGCTAGTTTCTTAGACCTTCTGTTCTTTTGAGTATCTCCTCAATTGCAGGACTTTTAAAGAAGCTGCCATGATTGCTGCTGTTCATTACACTAGTGTTCAGACACTCATGGGAGGCTTTTCTCTTTGTGTTCCAGCATGTGGACATGGAAAACTCCTACCTCTGTGGCTACTTGAAGATAAAGGGCCTTACCGAGGTATGCGCTTGATGGAAATTCAGGAGGCCCAGCCGCTTTGCTGTGTTTCATTGTCAAGGGGTTTGAAAAATAGCTGTCTGTTAGAGCCTCGCGTTTCTAGGGGAAAACTGCCTGGGACCATTTTGAATGTTTATTCTGACATATATATTTTTTTTAACTTCCAGGAATATCCAACTCTTACAACTTTCTTTGAAGGAGAAATTATCAGTAAAAAGCATCCATTTTTAACACGGAAATGGGATGCAGATGAAGATGTAGACCGTAAACATTGGGTGAGTACTGGGCATGCCAGTCTGTATGACTTGCAGTAGGCTGTCTCTAGGTACTGTCAGCTCATATATGCGATGTGAGCTTGTTCATTGAGAAACATTCAGAATCGCATGACAACTTGCTTTCTGTGCAAGATTTTCTCCAGAGGGTGGAAGCGTACTGTCTTCGGGGCATATCAGTCTAATATAGCTCTGGGTCTGGTTCTCTGCAATACCTATTTACAGAATGCACCTAACTAGGATCAGGACCTTTTTGGTCTGATAAATGAACTGTGCTTTTAGTATTTTCTATTTTATTTAATCGTATAGGGAGGATGTGGTGCCCCTTTGTGATGGCTGTTCAGCATGTTTAGGGGTTAACTGGGTGATGCATTTCTGCCCTGGTAGAAGCAGTTTGGGAAGTGAATTTGTTGGTGATAGTATCCTGGCTGTGGGACAGAGGGAGCCTGACAAGCCTTTGAGCTGGCCCAGATTTGATCATATAGCCTAATGTTTGACGGTTATCACTTTTTCCCTTGCTTCTAGGGTAAGTTCCCGGCCTTTTATCAGTATGCAAAAACATTTAACTCAGATGACTTTGATTATGAAGATCTGAAGAATGATGACTTTGTCTTCATGAGGTGGAAGGTGAGTTTGCTGCCAGCTTCTGTGACAAGTGTGTGGAATTTGCATTTTCTCGGCTGTAAGTAAGGAGGAGCCCGTGGCTGTGTTTGTCTTACTGGCATAAAAGGAACGGTGGGGTAGAACTTGGTTTATGTTCCAGCAGTTTTGTCTTTTCCTCATTGCACAGGAACAGTTCCTTGTCCCCGATCACACCATCAAAGACATCAGTGGCGCTTCGTTTGCTGGTTTTTATTACATATGCTTCCAGAAATCTGCAGCATCTATAGAAGGCTATTACTATCACAGGAGTTCCGAATGGTAAGGGATGCCTTTTTGCCAGACGCTGGCTGGAGGGGATTTTGTAACAGGTTGAAGCGGCTGAGCCCCTGAACTGATGCAGCAGGCACATTTGTACAAAGAGGGGTTAATAGTACTTCAAGGTTTTTCCTGCCTGGGTACTTTGATGGGAAGATCGGGATAGAAATTAAACCTAATAACAAGCTGAGGTATTAGAAAGCTGTTTGCTTGAGCACAATACCTTCTGAGAGTGCAAGGAAGTGGTGCTTCATTGCAGTTTCCAGACAAAAGCAGGATGTTGGTACTTTCCTTGCCTGTCTACTTAAGTCAAGGCCGGGTTATCTGAGCTGGCTCTTCATGGCTCTCCAGTGGCTTAGGCAGCGCCCAAGCCACACATCTTAAGCAAGAATTGAATGAGATGGAAGAACCCAAAGGAGATTTTAACCTTGATTAATGTGCTTTAAGGGTTTAATACAATGCATGTTGGTTTTATGTAAGAGTGTAAGAAACACCCTGCAGGATTGGGCCAGCAGACACTTAGTCCGTCAGCTGTTCTCATGATGTCCAACCACGGAGTGGCAATGCATGTGGTCAGGTTCCTTCTTTTTGTCCTGACTGAATGAAAACTACAATTTTTATGTAGTCCTGCCCTCTATTAAAGGCCTAAGTACAGGTTTCTCTTTGTTCTCTCCCTGTCTCAGCAGCATTCAGTTTATTCTTTGCTGTTTTTTTCTAAGGAAAGGCAGGATGAATTTTCCCCCCACAGAAGATCATATTTAAAATATAATTGTGCTTCTTTGTCCAAAGGTCAGTCACACTTGCCAGCTACAGAGCCTGCAACACATGCACAGGTTTACCTTGCCCTGGATTTTGCAGTTCAGCTTGGGCAAGGCAACCTGGTTTTGCCGCAGAGCTGGGCCACCTTCCTCCCTTGGCTCACGCCCGGCCTCCGTGACCTGTGCCCATGAGTTCTCCCCTCTCTGTAGAGACCCATGTCCCAGAGCACAGTTACTCTTCCTTTGCCAACTGTTTTGCTTGCCCCTCCAGGTACCAGTCCTTGAACTTGACTCACGTCCCTGAGTACAGCGCACCAATCTATGAATTCCGGTGACAGCGATGCTAGGAGTGGCACCAGGAGACGGCCAGTAGAGCCCGGGAGAGAGGAAGACGTGCTCTGTTAAGACAGCTGCTGTGTCCCCGCCAGGGCAAAAGATCTTTCCTCCTACTGGGCGACTGGACTGGCATGAGGGCATGAATGTAAACCTGCAGAACTGCCAGGGCTGCTCCTCCAGCTGCGTGGAAAATTTGACATTTTAACTTGGTTTTAAAGCTACTGTTCAATGCACTTTTCTTGTTGCGCAGCCGGTCTCTTTACCACTGGAAATGTTCTCTTCCTGCCCGGTTTGGTGGGAGAAGAGGCTGTGCCTAGCCGGATTCCCTTTGCCTAGAGGAAGGCAGAAAGTTGCCATCTCTCGTGTCTTGCTGCCCTTTGTTGTAGCTGAGGGTTATAGCAGTCACGTGAGGCGGTCCTCTTCCTTTTGAGCCCAAGCTTTGCACAGTGTGCTCACGTGCGCTGCACATAGGTGCAGCTTCCCCTGTGGAAGCAGTTGGCCCAATAAGGGGGAGGGCCTCAGCCTCCAGTCACGTGCACCTGCTGACTAGCATCGTTGCCTCTCTCTGGAATGCCAGCCATTCACAGAAGTGTGAGCCGTTCTCTTGACCGCACCAAATGGGAGCAGTTCAAACGAGTCTTTAGCCATGGGGAGCACAGTTGGGTGTATGCAGAATTTCAGATTTTAAAGGAAAAACTTCAAAGACTCTTTTAAAAAAACCCACCGAAAGACAGCTATTTTTATAGCTGTGCTCTCCCCGCTGCTGCCGCGTGGAATTAGCAGTATATGTACACATAGTTCTTCATCACATTTTGTTGTGGTTGCTTCTTTCAATGGTGAAGGGCTCGAAAGTCAGTGTTGGTTGATGGCCGGTGGTCTCTTTGCAACATTCTGGGAGGGTTGGCACCCACTCTTCCCAGCCTGAGAGCTCAGTTGGGCGGGGGAATCACAGGCGTAGTAAACAAACTCAGATTCTTGATGCTACAGAAAACATTTAAGTATTTGCTTTAATTTTGTCAGGACAAAAAAAGCCCCCCATATCCTTGTAAAAGAAAACAGACATTCTAGGGCTTCAGAAATATTAGGCTTGTGTGCCAAATTGTGTGTGTGTGTGTGTGTGTGTGTGTGTGTGTGTGCTCCCTCCCTTCTTGCTAGTACAGTTGACGTGCCCAGGGAACAGAGGGTACTCTCCACTGCTTGGTTTTCTGAATTCCAAACATAGACTTTGCAATGCACCTGTGCTGCCGGGTAGAGCAGGAACTGATGTTCTGCTTTCTATTAACACCTGTATGAGCTAGAATCAGGAGAGGGAATAAAAGAAATTGCAGGAGGTAGTCCAAGGCACAGAAGCCTTGTGGCTCTGAAGATAGGCCTGGAAGTCGGGGCGGGGCGGGGGGGGGGGGATATCTGCTGCGATTCATTTGCAGGCAGATAGCAAAATAATGTTTCAGTGGTGAGGGAGGGGCAGAGGTGGTGTCAGTATGCTCCCTAACTCTGTTCATGATCAGTAAAGGGAGAATAAATTTAGAAGAAGAAAAATATAGATTGTGCAATTTTCCAGTTCGTAAGCAGTGCAGATGATTGGATTCTTCCTTGCTTGGTGCTATATTGGCGCCAAGAATGTGGAAATTTAATGTTTTCAGAACACTCGTACATGTAGTACCTTCTTCAACCTTGAAGGAGATGGTACCTGATGTTTTAAAGAGATGAACCGCAATCCTTTGAATTAGGTTTCTATCTACTTTCCCACTTTGCCAGGCTTGCCCACCAAGTTTGTCCAACGTACTTTATCCATCTGTGGTGACTGAGTTGCTGACTGAAGCCTTAACTGAAGCATGTCCATCTTGGCTCATATGCGTGTTTTGAGTCGAGGGTTCACAACTGCAGCATGAGACATTCCTTGTATACAGACCAGGCAAAATGGCTTCAAAAAGGCCAACTTCTCTTGTAGTTCTTGCAACCAGGAGGAGGCTAAAATTACTTGGCAGGGGCATGAAGAGAGCAGGCTTCTGGGTAGCACAGTTGTTAACACTAAGGCTTTTCATTTCAGTGGCGTGCACTGGCGTTTGTCGTCATTGGAGAAGTGAATCACTTGTCTTTCATAGCTAGGGTGAAATTGTATGGCTCTTTTTTCTCTAGATCCCTTTGGCAGTTTGTGATGGGCTTTGCACAAGGTGTGCTCCATGGCATCATTTCCTGCTCAATTGAATGCTGCTACTGTGCAGAAAGAGAGCGTGTTGATAAGGCTGCAGAAGGATGCCGCTTCCTTGTCTCCTAAAGTTGATGCCACAAATTCACGCACAAAAACAGAGAACTCTTGAAAATTTGGGGGCACTGTGCTGAATTAACAGTGCTTTTGCTTGCTTTAGGGCTGCAGCTTAATAACAAGATGAGCTTCTTTTCATCAGCCTGTTCATGTGCAGCAGGAAGAAACAAGTAAGTCCCTGGCAAGAGCTGGTAGGACTTACTTTGGTGACTTGACTAACATCACAACAGGATCAGGCAAGATTTCTGCTGAATAGCATCTTCAGTGTGGCCTACAAGGGCAGACCGCCTTGAAAGGAAAGATAGCAGGGGCACTTCTTGTGTTTGTTTTTCTGCCACTCAGATCTCTCTCACTGTGGGCCAGAAGGCAGTAAACAGAATTGATGGATCCAAAACCCACTGGGCTTTATGCTAGTGAATTTGGAGAGCCACTCTTCTGCTGGGTATGGCAAAGGGGCTTCTCTCCATGGGAGTTCTCAGTTTAACTTCGTACTGATGCAGGGATATGAATTAATGTCCAGAATCCAAGGGGGGGGGGAGCACAGGCTTTTACCAACCAATAGACAAAGCAGCTATGTCTGCTGGCCCGTTTTAAATTCAGAAATTTTCCTTCCAGAGAGTTGCAAAAGCCATCTGCTGTCATTCAACAAGCGGAAGGTGTCCTTTGTGTATTTAAAAAAAAGAACACGATCTGGATGCTTCACAGAGGAGCTTTCTGAACTCTTAAGACTCACATTCGCTCTTAGTTCGACAGGGTGGTTCCTTCTGGCCCCACAAAACTCATCTGCCTTAGTAACCGCTGAATAAGGTTGCTGTCTGTTCCCAGTTCTGTGAAGTACTTGTAGATGCATGCGTGTAAAAGGTAAAACAGGAAATAATGGGCTTTTAAAAATTTGCGTTGCTTTTTAGAATGGAGCTTTACTTCTTTCTCTCCCCCCCCCCATTCTAAAAGGTCAAGTTAAAAGAAAAGGTGGGAGCAGCCAGGGTTACCAGGTGTGTGTGGAGAAGAATAACAGGATGGGGCTTTTGACAGCGTGGCATAAATGGTGGCATCTTCCAACTCACTGAAAATTTTATAAAGCTATCTTGTAAATCAGAGTATTAAAGAGTATTTATAGATGAAATGACAGAAAAGGGAGTTTTCCAGAGTTATCAGTGTCAAAATTAAAAGAACATGTATTTAATGAGTGACTGTGTGTTTGTTCTTATTGTGGGTTTTTGGAATAAATTACATTCAACAACTTTAAAGACAAGGTTATGCATTAAAAGCAAGCAAGAAAACACTCAAATTCTTTCCGGCACAAAACTAGGCTGTATTTTGTGTTCGGTGTAGTCAAGACTGCCCTGCTGGATGGAAATTGTGCCTCATCTAGTTCAACAATCTGTGGCAGCCAGATACATAAGGAAAGCCCAGAGGCAAGTTGTAAAGACACACCTTCCTCTGCTCAAGGTTCCCCCAACCACTAGCCTTCAGAGGCCTCCTGTGTATGCCTCCCAAACCAGAGCTAGTAACCCGCAATGACCCCCTCTTACATGACGGTGGCTAGTCCCACATCTTGTGGGATTGAATGCCAAAGTTTTCAACTGCTGTGTGAAACTGCATTGCCTTCACCCTTCCAAGGTCGTGGTTGCACAAGAAGTAAGCATAGTACTAGTGACTGTAATATGTCACAAGCACAACTCTTAACAGGATGCTGAAAGGAGCCTAAAGCGGCGAAGACCAAACTCATGATGCTCTGATGTCTGTATCTAAATATTAATGGAAGATGTGTGGGATTGGTCATGGTTATGTTTCTATACTCTTAAGTCTTTGTGCCTCGCAGGTACATGCCATCTTAAACGTTCATTTGAATGTCTAATGCCTCCTCCCACATTTTGAGTGTATTACCATCAACTGTGTTTTTTCCCTCATGCATTACCTAAAAATACCTTGATCTATGCCAGGCACACAGAATTCTAAAGTACTGAGGGTTTCAGTTGTTTCATGTGATATGGAGGCTGTGAGATACTGCCAGCATTATATTTTGCGTTTTTGCTGTAAGATCATTCATAGCGGCTGTCTACAGTCCCAAACTCATTCACTTAAACTGTCTCCAAATCATGTGTTTTGTCTGTGTGTTGGCAATTCTTTTGCGCTAAGCCTAGCACTTAGCATTTTTATGAGCTGTGTTTTTATTCTGAGCCCAGGTCTAACATTTCATGATTGCTTAGAACATTCAAGTTTTAAAATAATCCAAGAAGCAGGAATTAAACACTCACACACTGCAAATATTAGGCCAATTTAGTCCAAGGATGCAAACTCCTCCCATATTTGCAAATTACATGAATGATTAAATTGTCAGTCTATTAGCCTCCCCCTTAACAATTTGTGTCTGATTTCAGAAACAAGGTTTGTGTCACGTAGACTGATGAATCAATATATGAAAAAAGTGGCAAACTATCTTTGTTCTTGCAGTTAGCAAATGTAAAAGGGCTCCTGGGGTGTTTTTCCACTGAGCTCCTTTAATCTGGATCTAAGAAGATCCAGGTGTAAGGAATGGGTACTTACTTTAATCTGGATCTAGTAGATCCAGATTAAGGGAAGTACCCAATGTGTTTCCATGGGTGGTCTAGCACCCAATAGCAATGGGTGCTAGCCTGCCTTCTGGGAAACACCGGAGCCCCCATTTGCAAGTCTCGATCTAACCAAGAGGGGGTCTGCCTGTCACCCCAGGTGTTTTGGGGGACAGGGGGTGCAATCTCCGAAGATGTCCTTGGAGATTAGCAAAGGCTCCGAAGAGAACCCTTTGCAAGAGCCGGCTCTGAAGTCCCTCTGAAGTTGCCTTCGGAGATTAGCGCAGGCTTTGAAGAAAAATCCCTTGCGAGAGCAATGTAACTGTTAAAGACTCTGGAGGATCTTCGAAGTCAGCTGGTTTCACAGGCTCCTTTGTAGGCAGTTCTAGGGGAGAGGCTGCGGATCAAACTGGCCGCCGTCTGCTTTCCAGCCGGTTGTTTTCCATGGAGCAACAGCCCCTCCCAAACACCATGGGTACCTCCATGCAGTTTTCTTAGCAGTGATACAGGAGGGGTTTCCCATTGCCTGCTCCCAGTGCCTGCCTGGAGATCAAACCGGTCATCCTCTGCTTCCCAGCCAATTTGTATTCCCAGACTCCACGGGCACCTCCATGCAGTTTTCTTGGCAGTGATGCAGGAGGGGTTTGCCATTGTCTGCTTCCGGGGGTCGCCTGGAGATGAAACTGACCAGTTTGCTCTACCCCCTGGGCGACGGCAGCACCAGCAGCCCTCCCGATTATGGGAAATGGAGGGCATACGATCGCCTTGAACCCGTCTCCCAGTTCCCTTCCGTTCAGGGGCGGAACCAAAGCCGTAGGCTCTGGCTTACAAGCCTGGGGATCGGCACCAATGAGGGACGGACCATTCCACGAATCACTTCCGGCCGCTGGTTGCCACTACTTCCGGGCCATCGGCCTTACCCAGCTCGTGCCGCTCCCGGCTGTGCTCCTGCTCTTCGGCTCCGGCCCGAAGCGCCGAGATGGGGATCCTGGAAAAGATCGCGGAGATCGAGAAGGAGATCGCTCGGACGCAGAAGAACAAAGGTCCGGCGGGGCGGGGCGGGGTGGTGAGGCTGCGGGGCAGGCAGGCAGGCAGGAGTTCGCGAGGTCAATCTCCTCTTGCGCTCCACCTGCTGAATTTGTGTCTGTGTGGGCAGCAGGGCACTAGCCTGGCAGTTTGCAAGGGGTCCGGAGCGTTTTTGCGCAGGGCAGCAAAGCCTGGTTGGGGCAGCGAGAATGAAGAGCCGGGAGAGGGCCTTCTCAGTGGTGGCCCCCAGGCTATGGAATAGCCTCCCCCTCGAAGTGCGTCAGGCTTCTTCACCGTATATGTTTAGGAAGGCGGTGAAGACGCACCTCTTTGCGCCGGACTTGGGTTTCTTCCCACTTTCGGACAGTTATGTTGTTTTAATGTGTGCTTGATTTTAAATGCTGGTACCTGCGCTGAGACCTTCGGGTATAGGGTGGGGTAGAATCATAGAGTTGGAAGGGACCTCTGGGGTCATGAGTCCAGCCCCCTACTCAATGCAGGATTTCCTAAACCATCCCAGACTGATGTCTACCTGTCCTTTGCTTGAAGACCTTCAGTGAACCCTCTATCTCCTGTGGCAACCTGTTCCACTGACTGATCGCCCTCACTGTCAGGAAGTTTTTTTTCTAATATCTAATCTGTCTTGACTCCCTTGAAGTTTCATCCCCTTGTTTCTAGTCCTCCCATCTCGTGCAAGTGAGAACAGGGACAATCCCTCTGCACTGTGAAAGCCCTTCAGATACTTGAAGACTGTCACCATGCCTCCTCTCAGTCTTCTCTTCTGTAGGCTAAACATTACCAGATCCTTCAACCTTTCCTCGTAGGACATGGTTTCCAGACCACTAGCCATTTTGGTAGTCCTCCTTTGGTAGTCTGTCAATGTCTTTTTTGAATTGGGGTGCCCAGAACTGGACACAAGACTCTAGATTAGGTCTGACCAAGGTAGAGTAAAGAGGAATAATTACTTCCTGTGATCTAGACTCTGTTCTCCTCTTGATGCATTCTAGGATGGTGTTCACCTTTTTTGCAGCTGCATCACATTGGTGGCCTCCAGCCTGCACTCTGGGCACCCCAGGGCTAAGAGGGAATGCTAGGCTTTGCCAATGGAGGCTGTCTTATGCTTCATTGGCTGATGGGCAAAGCACAGTAGAGCTGGTCTATAGTGAAGCCCCAGGCTTATCACTGGCTGCCTGGCTTTTCATAGCCTCATCCATGTGTTACTGTTTCCACTTCCACTGCAGCCACGGAGTACCACCTTGGCCTGCTGAAAGCAAAGCTCGCCAAGTACAGAGCGCAGCTTTTGGAGCCGTCAAAGTCTGCCGCAGCGAAAGGGGAAGGCTTCGACGTGATGAAATCGGGTGACGCTCGTGTGGCACTGATTGGTTTCCCCTCTGTCGGTAAGGTCAGTGGCAAGTGCTAAATTGCTGTCTCCAAACCTGATTCCTTTTCCTTCCATTTTAAAAGGGTGTCTTGGTGGACAAGACTGGCACAAAATGTAGGAGGGTAACCTGGCCTCAAGGGTCAGCAGTGAAAGTTGTACAGGCCATATGTGGGGAACAGACTATTTTATTCCGGTATATTATTCTGTGATTGTTTGGGACAGAATGCCTCCTTATATATTTTTGTTCCTTTCTTAGAATGGAATGGTTTCTGCCAGATGCCAGTATGTGGGGGAAACCATGCATTATCTTTTCTCTTTCTGTTCTACGTCTGATAGAGTCGGTGTCACTAAGAATTAGTGTGTGGAATGTTATGTGCCGTACGAACATGTCTCCCCTGTAGTATGGAGAAAATGAATAGAAAAGGGGATCTTTGTGTTCCTGCTCAATTAGTCCAGTGGCTTCTCTACCTAGCAAGCCTGTTCTCACAGTGACCAGCCAGTTTGGTCTTGTGGTTAAGGGCTGTGAGAGCTCAGAAGAGAGCTGTGACTTGCCCAAGGTCACCCAGCTAGCTTTGCGGAGGAGTGTGGAATCAAACCCAGTATTCCCAGATAGGAGTCTGGCTCCCTAACCACTAGACCAAGGTTCCTTTGATTTGCCTATGCTTTCCATATGCTTGCAGTCTGCTGCTGCTAATGTATTTCTCTTTCTTTCCAGTCCACATTTCTGAGTTTAATGACTTCCACAGCTAGTGAAGCGGCATCCTATGAATTTACCACGTTGACGTGCATTCCTGGTGTCATAGAGGTAAGCGACTTTGCTCTGTTTTTGTTTTATTTTTTGGCTGGGAATAGATGTTTGCTGAGAAAAGAGAGGATCAGTGAGGTGGCTGCAGAACTTAGGGAACTTAAGTTTCTCTGAAGCAGCAAATTTCAGGGAGAAATTGTGACTTAGGCATTCTGTTTAACACAGAAGTCTTAAACTGCACCTTCCGGCATTCCATATCAGCACTAGTGGAAGTAGATTGCTGGGAGTTGTAGTTCAAGATCATCTGTCTGGCTGCAGCTTTGGCAGTTCTGGCTTAGATGATCGCATTGGACCCCTAGACATGAGCTTTGAGAGTGCCAGAAATGGAATGCTAGGAGTTGTAGTCCAGGAATATCTGTGGGCTGCAGTTGGAGAAGGTTTAGTTACCTGCCCAGGACTACAAAAATATCTGGATGACCCAGTTGGTCTTGTAGTTAGAGTGCAGGACTCTTAGCTGGATGTCTCGTGGTTCAATTCTGCTCTTTTCCACAAAGCCAGCTGGGTGACCTTGGGCTAGTCTCAGCTCTCTTTCTGAGCTCTCATAGCCTCACTGACCTCACTTGTGGGGAAAAGAACAGAAGGTTTGTCAGTCGCTTTGAGGCCCCTTAAAAAGTGAGAAAAGCAGGATAGGAAAGCCAACTCATTATTATATGAAGGTTACGATATAAAAAAATCCTCTTCTTTACATGGTGAGTAAAAGAAAAGAAAGGAAAGGAAGTTTCGTTCGTTCCCTTTGTTACTGGAATCTTTTAGAACCACGACGCTTTTCTTCCCGTTATGCAGTCCCTTAATTTTATTGGTCTGTTATTTATTTATATATTCCAGAGGAGCTGTAAGCCACATGTTTTCAGGACATTTTCTTGGTAGTGACAGGAGCAAGAAGTTCCAGGCCTCTTTAAGCTCACGAGATCAGAAGCAGCGTGGCCCTCCGATAGTTTGGCAGTGGGGTTCCCCTGGGCGGGAGAGGGAGGTCACGGTGGATTATGTTCGTCTTTGCACACCAGCTGATGTTTCTTCTTTTTAAAGTACAAAGGAGCCAACATCCAGCTTCTGGACCTTCCGGGGATCATCGAAGGAGCGGCACAAGGTAGGGCGTTTCATTCTGCCTTAGAATGGCTGCTGCTGAGCTCATCTTCCGGAGACAGCAGAGCAGCCAACTAGGAGTGAGTTTTCTGTATGAGCTGAAAGGAGCCTCAGCTTGTAGGTCCCTTCTTCCTCCTTCCTGTCCGTCAGCTTTGGCAGGAAAAACATCTGGACCAAGGATTAGAACTGCTTCATTCATTTGGTTCTTCTGCAACTTGCCTTTTTGGTTCAGGGGTTCAAGGCAGCATTTGGAGCAGAGATATGGAAGAATATTCTAAACATTCAAAATTCGATTGAATTCAACAGAATGCGGACATTCAAATTCAAATCTAACGGTTAGGGTGCCAGAGTCTTATCTGGGAATACCGGGTTTGATTCTGCACTCCTCCTTAAATCCAGCTGGGTGGCCTTGGGCTAGTCACAGGTCTCTTTCTAAGCTCTCGCTGCCCCACTACCTCAAAGGGTGTCTGTGGTGGGGAGAAGAACAGAAGGTTTGTCAGCCACTTTGAGTCCCCTTAAGGGTGAGAAAAGTGGTGCATAAAAGCCATCTTACGTGAAGCCAGCTGGGCAGCCTTGGGCTAGTCACAGTTCTCTTTGAGCTCTCACAGCTCCACCTGCCTCAGTGGGTATCTGTGGATGGGAGAATAACAGGTTTTTTAGCCACCTGGAATCCCCTTAAATGGATGAGAAAAGCGAGGTAGAAAAGCCAACTTCTTCTTCTCCTCCTCCTCCTCCTAGTTGGCCAATGCCCTGAAGGGGACACGTAGCGACAGCCTGTGGGTGGATCAAGCCATAAGAGAAAAATCTGCTGTCCGACATGTTACTCTTTTCTTGCCCCAGTGATAACTCTTCCCCACCTTTGCTTCGCAGGGAAAGGCCGAGGGCGCCAAGTGATTGCTGTCGCCCGGACTGCTGATGTGGTGATCATGATGCTGGATGCAACAAAGGGCGAAGTGCAGAGGTTTGTGGCGGGGGAGGAACCAAACGGGGGAGAGGGACCCTGTGATGCGCTAATGAGATTCATTTCTGCTATCCTCCAAAGAACCTAAGAGAGCAACACACCTTTCTTCTTCCCTCCACATTGTTCTCCCATCAACCTTGTGAGGAGGGTAAGGCCAGGAGGCAGGAACAGGCCCAAGGTCACCCACGTAACTTCCATAGCTCGGTAGGAATTCAAACCTAGAGCTCTGAGCTCCTGGTCCAACTGTGAATGTCAGCCTCCCACCAGCCATCGAAGGCAATATGGTCTACAAACTGTTTTGCCTCTTGTCGAAAAAGTAGGTTGCCATATGTCATGGACAGCATTTCTGCTCCTCTCGTGAGTCTTAAACGTCTCACCTGCGGTTCCTCCCTGCACAGAACAAGGAAAAGTGTTTTCCCTGACTTACAGATCAGGGATAGAGTCTACCTCTTGTCAGATCCTGGGAAAAGCACCTTTTATTAGATGCTCACAGATCAAGAATTGGGAGGAATGTTTGTCTCCTGATGCCACCTAAGAGCAGCAGCTGCGTTCCTCCAGCAGCAGTTGGGTAGCATGGGAGAGAAAGGGAAGGGTGATTTGAAGAGCCCTGAGTTCTTTTCAAAGCCTGATTCTTCCTTCTGTTTCCTACAGAGCTCTGTTAGAAAGGGAGCTGGAATCGGTTGGCATCCGGCTGAACAAAAGTAAACCCAACATCTACTTCAAGGTAGGACATCAGAGGGCGTGTTGGTGGAATCAAAACCTTCCAGAGGATGCAACCTTGTGAAAACAAGAGTAGAATTCATTCTTCCCAGCCATTTTCCACGGAGCGTTTGGACCAGGGCTGATGGGAATGCTAGTCCAAAGTTTCTGACAGTCACTGGTGCAGCAAAGGCTGGGTTTGTGGTTTAGGAGAACCAAGTCTGTTTCCTGTCTTCCAGCCCAAGAAGGGAGGAGGAATCTCCTTTAATTCCACGGTGACCCTCACTCAGTGCTCTGAGAAACTGGTGCAGCTCATACTGCATGAATACAGTATCCTTTCTGTGGCGTCTCCTTTGGTAACTTCATTTCTTTTCTACCTGCTTGGTAACTAAGGGTGGGCCGGAAGGGTTCCCAAATTTTGCTGCAGCTGCAAATGAATCTGCTGCCACTGAATGCTGCTGCTCTTCAGGCCCCAGAGAAGGGCAGACGAACATAGTTGGCAGGATTCTGTTTCTGCCCATCTTTCTTTATTGTATTTATTTTAAACATTTGTATATTGTTTCTTTACAAAAATAAAGAATCCCAAAGTAGCTTACAAACTTATTTTTAAAATGAGTTTGAAAACATACTCATCCCAGTGGTGGCTGCTGTGGATAAGTGCTATCGAAGCCTCTTCTCCTCCTGAATGCTGATTCTCTGGCCTAGAGCATAAGAACCCAAGAGGAGCCCTGCTGGATCAGGCCACAGCCCATCTAGTCCATAAGACCCTAAGGGGAGCCCTGCTGGATCAGGCCACAGCCCATCTAGTCCATAAGACCCTAAGGGGAGCCCTGCTGGATCAGGCCACAGCCCATCTAGTCCATAAGACCCTAAGGGGAGCCCTGCTGGATCAGGCCACAGCCCATCTAGTCCATAAGAACCCAAGAGGAGCCCTGCTGGATCAGGCCACAGCCCATCTAGTCCATAAGACCCTAAGGGGAGCCCTGCTGGATCAGGCCACAGCCCATCTAGTCCATAAGACCCTAAGAGGAGCCCTGCTGGATCAGGCCACGGCCCATCTAGTCCATAAGACCCTAAGAGGAGCCCTGCTGGATCAGGCCACGGCCCATCTAGTCCATAAGACCCTAAGGGGAGCCCTGCTGGATCAGGCCACAGCCCATCTAGTCCATAAGAACCTAAGGGGAGTCCTGACGGATCAGGCCACAGCCCATCTAATCCATAAGAACCTAAGGGGAGTCCTGACGGATCAGGCCACAGCCCATCTAATCCATAAGAACCTAAGGGGAGCCCTGCTGGATCAGGCCACAGCCCATCTAGTCCATAAGAACCTAAGGGGAGTCCTGATGGATCAGGCCACAGCCCATCTAGTCCATAAGAACCTAAGGGGAGTCCTGATGGATCAGGCCACAGCCCATCTAGTCCATAAGAACCCAAGAGGAGCCCTGCTGGATCAGGCCACAGCCCATCTAGTCCATAAGAACCTAAGGGGAGCCCTGCTGGATCAGGCCACAGCCCATCTAGTCCGTAAGACCCTAAGAGGAGCCCTGCTGGATCAGGCCACAGCCCATCTAGTCCATAAGACCCTAAGGGGAGCCCTGCTGGATCAGGCCACAGCCCATCTACTCCATAAGAACCCAAGAGGAGCCCTGCTGGATCAGGCCACAGCCCATCTAGTCCATAAGACCCTAAGGGGAGCCCTGCTGGATCAGGCCACAGCCCATCTAGTCCATAAGACCCTAAGAGGAGCCCTGCTGGATCAGGCCACGGCCCATCTAGTCCATAAGACCCTAAGAGGAGCCCTGCTGGATCAGGCCACGGCCCATCTAGTCCATAAGACCCTAAGGGGAGCCCTGCTGGATCAGGCCACAGCCCATCTAGTCCATAAGAACCTAAGGGGAGTCCTGACGGATCAGGCCACAGCCCATCTAATCCATAAGAACCTAAGGGGAGTCCTGACGGATCAGGCCACAGCCCATCTAATCCATAAGAACCTAAGGGGAGCCCTGCTGGATCAGGCCACAGCCCATCTAGTCCATAAGAACCTAAGGGGAGCCCTGCTGGATCAGGCCACAGCCCATCTAGTCCATAAGAACCTAAGAGGAGCCCTGCTGGATCAGGCCACAGCCCATCTCGTTCAGCATCCTGTCACCCAGAGTGTCCCACCATTTGCCCACGGGCATCTCAAGCAGAGACAAGGGCAAACCTCCAGAGGACAAGGTCCTTTGTCCTTAACTGCATTCGCTTAAGAAATCTTCAACGCTGAGGTGCTGTTTAGAGAGGACTGCACTCCCGATGAATTCATTGACGTTATCGTTGGCAACCGAGTCTACATGCCCTGCCTTTATGTGAGTACCTTGTTAAGAATTGAAGCAAATAATTCCTTAAACTGGGGGTGCGCCTTTACTCAAAGCATCCCTTTGTTTAGTCTTGTGGTTAGAGTGCTGGACTCTTTTTGAACCCTCAGAGCCCCACTGACCTCACAGGGTGTCTGTTGTGGGGAGAGAAACAGAAGGTTTGTCAGCCACTTTGAGTCCCCTTAAGGGTGAGAACAGTGGGGTAAAAAAGTCAACACGTCTTCCTCCATAAAGCCAAGTGGGTGATATTATGGATATTTCTAGATGTGACACAGCACCGAGTTAAGCTAGGTTGTCTTGCAAATTTTGACACACTGAGCTCAAAATGTTCACCATCACTGCCATAAATGGTGAGAAGCAGCAGAGAGAGACCAAATAGCGTCAGACTCCAAGAGGTTGTAACTTAAATGAAACCTACTGGAAGCAAGGGGGTGAGGAATGGAAAAGGATAGGTTGATCTTTAGTATTGGCTTCCTGCTTTCTCTCTTCAGCTTTATTACTTGCTGCTTTTCGCTTTAGGTTTACAACAAAATTGACCAGATCTCCATGGAGGAGGTGGACCGCCTTGCCCGGAAGCCGCACAGTGTCGTGATCAGGTGAGAAATCGTAACATGGCGGAGCTGGAGGTGAGATTTTGTTTTGAGCAAGACGCGTCACTGGTGTGCCTTATACCAACCGTGGCCTTTTGGCTTGTGTCTTTTAGCTGTGGCATGAAGCTGAACTTGGACTATTTACTAGAGAAGCTTTGGGAGTACCTAGCCCTCACCTGTATCTACACGAAGAAAAGAGGGCGTGAGTAGCAGCCTGGGTTGGCTGTACAGGTTGAAAGGAGATCTGCAGAGGTTGGGCCGTTGAGTGAAGACAGGAAGGATTTTCAGCGATCCAGAGACCCACGAGGGTTCAGACACAAAAAGCAGCAGAGATGTTAACAGAATCAACATGTACACTGGAATGAATGAAATATAGGCTTGGGTTCCTGCCGCGATTACAGGAAACCGTGGATATTTGAAACACTGGGAAATCTTGTGGGATTACCCATGATTCCTGGGAAATCACACAGGATTTTCCGGGAATCATGGGAAATTGCATGAGATTTTCTGCTATTTCCAATTGCACTGGGCCTCTGGGAAGCCTCAAGGGGTAAGCCTAATGGGCTGATCCAGTTGATCACGGATAAGCGACACCACAGTAACTGGATCAGCAGTACGGGGACATTCCTGTAGTATTCTTGAAAATCACCACGTACTTTTTAACTTGGATTACCACTGCCAGAAGTTTAGGGGTTGAAGAGAAGGGTTGGCAGAGATACCAAAGAAATTTGCTCTTGGCTTTGGCTAGGTCGATGCCAGCTGAGCTGTGGCCCTTCCCTTGAAGATAAAGATGCCTCCAGTCAGGATCAACTCCCAGGGACATTGCAGTTTCCTGGCAGATACAGAAGTTGTTTGCTGTGACCTTCTGAGGAGATGCCAGACAGTTTGCCTCTTCACTGAGCTGTAAGGTTAGGAGATTCTCAAGATTCCCAGCGTCTTAAATCACTTGGCTGTTTTTATGCCTTCTCCTTTGCAGAGAGACCTGACTTCTCTGACGCCATCATTCTTCGGAAGGGAGCCTCAGTAGAGCACGTGGTGAGCACTTTTCCCTGCAGGTCTTGTCTTTGGGTCTTCCAGGGGTTTTCAGTGATCGGCCTGTTGATTTTGCAACTTGCAGCTACATTAGATCGGTATTGATGTAATGTGCTGTATCTGGAGCTGCCCTTTGAGATGGTATGGAAGGTGCAGTGAGGGCAGAATGCAGCAGCAAAAGTTCTGCGGGACTCTGCTGGCTGAGCAGGCCTCACTTGGCTTAAAGGAGAAGCAAGGGTTGCCAATTTGCTGCTAGTGACTATTCAGGCACCGGCATTTACTTAATGAGCCCCAAATTACATAGGCCCCAATTCTCTAAAGGAGTTCCATCATCTCCTGTATAGAGCTGTCTGAGGTTTCCCAGAGAGGCCTTCCTGGTGGAAGCCCCACCGTCAGCCACAAAAGGGACAGGAACCCATGAAAGGCCTTCGCCACGGTCCTGCAGAATGGCCACCTCTCTGAGGGGCATCAGCCACCCCACCCCGGGTGAATTCCTCTTCCTTCTGTTCTGTTGCGTTGACATTTTTAATCCGGCATTTTAGATTGTTTTGCATTTTGGTTTTGCAATAGTTTGCATCCTCCCTTGAAACCTCAGAGTGGAAGGTGAGATAAAAATAAACTGGATAATACATACTCTGTGCTGTTCTGGAGTGGAGCAGATGAATTAGCAGCAGGAAATCAACCCTGAAAACTGGAGCAACGCTGAACCTTTTCTGTTCCCTTTCAGTGCCATCGGATTCATCGGACCTTAGCTAGTCAGTTTAAGTACGCCCTGGTTTGGGTAAGTGCTCTTGGCCACATGCTCATTCTTCCATTAATGTGAATTTGAGTTTATTTCCTGCCTTACACCACACACTCTCAGGCCAGGTGACAGGATCAAAATAATTCAATAAAGCACAAAAACAGACACAGAAAGAATAAACGGAAGAATAGTGAACTTGCCCCACTAGCAAGTAGAAGAAACTAGTAATCTATGGCTCTGCCTGTTTGTTTATTTTATTTTATTTGCATTTTTAACCCACCCTGTACCCAAGGGTCTTAGGGTGGGTCACAACATATAAAATGAACACATTAAAGCCAATAACATATTAAAACCGTGGCAGGGTTTGGATATGGGGAGGAGGAAAAGGCTGTTCCTTTACTTAGCCAAAGGCCAGGAGAAAGAGGTGAGTCTTCACAGCTCATCTAAACGCATAGAGTGATGATGCCTGACACAGCTCGGGAGGGAGACTATGCCACAGTCTGGGAGCCACCACTGAAAAGGCCCTACCCAGGGTGCCCATGGTCAAGGCTGACTCAAATGTTTCGAAAAGCCTTTGAGGTTGCTTTTTGCAGGTCCCTCATCTGTAGCAATTGGGTCTTTATGTCTCCCAGTCAAATTATAACCACAATTGTGGTGGTCCCATTAACCAGCAACATAGCAGGAGATGTTCAACTGGTGTAGCTTCAAGGCAGAGTATCCAGCACTCCCTTAGTTTTTCAGGCAGATCCTCTTAAACTCTCTTCTTTTTTTCCTTTCAAGGGGACAAGCACCAAATACAGCCCGCAGCGAGTTGGTCTCAACCACTCAATGGAGCATGAGGATGTCATTCAGATCGTCAAGAAATAACCAGCCAGAACCGCTTGGACTGCCGGTGCCTTGTCTTCTCAAGCCGCAGGGAATGGTGGAGCCGGCAAATAAATTAGAATTTAATTCCAAAAAGCGCAGGTGGCATTGCCCTCCAGACCACCGTAGGGCTCCATGAAGCTGGCACAGAGGATGAGGGCAAAACGTCCTCTGGGTTTGCTTGCAGGCTGGAGACGCGGAGAAGATGAGGGTCTTGCCTGACGCAGTGGTCCTGCTCTTCTTGGAAGCCTTGGTTTGGACATCCTGCTAGATCCTGAAGGGGTGGGTGGTGGGGGTGGGATTTCTTGCACTACAGCTCCTGCCAGTGCCAGAGAAGGGGGCTGCTGAGAATGAATGTGGACAGATGGGCCGGCCCTCCACCTCCCTCCACTGCAGCAATCAACCTGTGGTCACCAGCTCCATCATCACCACCACCTCCTTTCCCCTCCTCACACGGACTTGATGTGGATGGGCATCGTCCAGTTGTCCTGGGCAAAGCAAGGGGTTGCCCCGCTTTGAAGGAAGGGCCCTCAAAGCTTCCTCTACATCCGTGGCCCGGCAGAGGAAGATCACAGCAAGAAAGTCTTTGAGGGATAAAGACATCCAGGTGGCCTTGCGTGCTCCAGTGCTTTGCCCGTTTTACAAGATGCCAAAATATGGTGGCCAGGAAACCTCGTATTCTGCCCATAGCACAATTCCCCCTCCCCAAATGTATCCTGTCTCCAGAACCACCAGAAAACCCACACCTTTTGGTTGAAATAAAGAACAGTCCAAATGCTGAAAGGGTCATTATTTGGGGAATCCCTTCTAGCCCTGGGTGTGAGGGTGGACTTCCCCAACGCTGCTGATTTCTCCTGCTCTTGCCAGAGACGTGGCCTAGCCAGTTCAGTAACTTATTCTGAACTCTAGAAAGAACTCAGCTCGTCAGTTGTTAATGCCAGGGCATTGGTAGTGACTGGTGTTCCCTCCAGCATGCAACACAGGGGCTGCTTCAGGCTTCTGTCCCACCTTCTGTCTTCTTGCATGTCTTGGAAGACACTAAGAGATGATCCAGCAGCAGTCAGCAGAGCTCAGTGCACAGTGTCTGTGGGTGCAATTTAGGCAGCTTGGAACATCCGTGTTGAACCTTTCTGCTCAGCACGTGAATGGCGTGCCACGGAGATGCGTGGGCAGGGAATACTGAATAGGAAAACCCTAAAATAACCAGCAAAATTACACAGCAGAGCACGCAAATCCATCGGTAGCATGAGTTAGGGCTGTACAAGAGCAGAAGAGCAAACGAGTAAGATGTAAACACTACAATTCCTTGTGTTCCTCCCCACTTCAGCAGCCTCTGCCTAAAATTTGGACCCTGTAGATTCTGGTGCCCTGTCAGTTTGTTCCAGCCTACCACCTTTTCTGTTTTTATTGCAAATTCATTTCTTATCCTTTAAAACTGCCTTCCGGGCAGTTGCCTTAGCACTGAGCTATGGTTGTCCCTGCTTATTTTCCTCAGTCCTTGGCTAGGGTTTGAGTGCTTCTCTCTGTCCAACGTTGTATGTTTGGAATTACATACTAGATGTAATCACAGAATTAACATATTAAGAATCAAAATGAGGGGGAAATTAGATACACGCTTCTTGGCTGTGGTCACACAAGGTTTAGTCCAGCTTCAGTCCACTTTCAGAGACAGAATACACCAGAAAACACTCTGGTCACACTTAAGGTTTAATCCAGTTTCAGTCCACTTTTGGAGTGAAAGAATGCATCAGCCAGGTGGCAAGCTGGTTTTTTTTAATTTATTTTTTATTAATTGCTCAGTGCTTCAAACAATATCAATATACATAACCAACAATAACCAAAACCAATATACATTATGTATAACCATACCGGTGTAAACAGTCACATAATAATAATAAAACACAAGCTGTTTTCTTTCAGTGTTAAATAATTCAGAAAATTCACCTTTGGGACACACAGGGCGTCTGTCGTGGGGAGAAGAATAGACCATTCTTGCAGGACAGCCAGGGGGCGAATCCAGCACCGGGGAAAGCGGGAAGTTCCCCTGCAGAGGGAAGAGGAACTCCCCCCAGGCAGGCCCAGAAGCAGCTCTACTGCTGCTGCTCTCACCTGAAGCAGACCATGTCATGCAAGCCGTGTGCCCGTTCACAAACAAGAATCTGTTTGCCTGGCCAGACGAGGGTCTCCCCCGCTGACAGTTACTAGCTGCTGTGTGCTGTGAAGTGAATAACAATAATAATAATAAACAGCTGTAGCTGAACTTTTCGCCTCCTTATTTCTGCTTTTTGGAAATTGAATGGCTGGACGTCGGAGTCTCCTACGGTCTTAGAGCGCCACCTAGGGGCTGTGGTCGGAAGGTGCCCCTGTCTTCCCCCCTTTTGCATTCACAACCACCCTGTAAAGGTGGTTCAGGCCTCGAGGCAATTCTCTCCCCACATTTTAAACGCACAACAGCCCTCTAAGGTAATCGAGGCAAATCCCTCCCCCATTTTACACTCGCAAAGGGGTTCGGGCTTGGAGACAGTTCTCTGCCCCTGCATTAGAGTTATAGCTACTGTGTGGAATAGACGTAAGGAAGCACATGCGTGCATGCATCTGTATGCTGAGCTCAGAAGACAGCTGTGACTAGCCCAAGGTCACCCAGCTAGCTTCACGGAGGAGTGCACAACCAAACCTGGTATTCCCAGATAAGAGTCCGGCTCCCTAAGCAATTAGAGCAAACTGGCTCACTCACTGGCTTAAATATTGGTGTAACAGTTTGGTACAAATAAACACTGCATTATCTTCTGCTCTGTATACCAATAATTCTGTTAATACACTTTGCTTTTTAAGACAGAGTTGGTATTATCGGGCAGGTCCCCTTCACAAACAAGAATCTGTTTGCCTGGCCAGACGAGGGTCTCCCCAGCTGACAGTTACTAGCTGCTGTGTGCTGTGAAGTGAATAACAATAATAATAATAAACAGCTGTAGCTGAACTTTTCGCCTCCTTATTTCTGCTTTTTGGAAATTGAATGGCTGGACGTCGGAGTCTCCTACGGTCTTAGAGCGCCACCTAGGGGCTGTGGTCGGAAGGTGCCCCTGTCTTCCCCCCTTTTGCATTCACAACCACCCTGTAAAGGTGGTTCAGGCCTCGAGGCAATTCTCTCCCCACATTTTAAACGCACAACAGCCCTCTAAGGTAATCGAGGCAAATCCCTCCCCCATTTTACACTCGCAAAGGGGTTCGGGCTTGGAGACAGTTCTCTGCCCCTGCATTAGAGTTATAGCTACTGTGTGGAATAGACGTAAGGAAGCACATGCGTGCATGCATCTGTATGCTGAGCTCAGAAGACAGCTGTGACTAGCCCAAGGTCACCCAGCTAGCTTCACGGAGGAGTGCACAACCAAACCTGGTATTCCCAGATAAGAGTCCGGCTCCCTAAGCAATTAGAGCAAACTGGCTCACTCACTGGCTTAAATATTGGTGTAACAGTTTGGTACAAATAAACACTGCATTATCTTCTGCTCTGTATACCAATAATTCTGTTAATACACTTTGCTTTTTAAGACAGAGTTGGTATTATCGGGCAGGTCCCCTTCACAAACAAGAATCTGTTTGCCTGGCCAGACGAGGGTCTCCCCAGCTGACAGTTACTAGCTGCTGTGTGCTGTGAAGTGAATAACAATAATAATAATAAACAGCTGTAGCTGAACTTTTCGCCTCCTTATTTCTGCTTTTTGGAAATTGAATGGCTGGACGTCGGAGTCTCCTACGGTCTTAGAGCGCCACCTAGAGGCTGTGGTCGGAAGGTGCCCCGTCTTCCCCCCCTTTGCATTCACAACCACCCTGTAAAGGTGGTTCAGGCCTCGAGGCAATTCTCTCCCCACATTTTAAACGCACAACAGCCCTCTAAGGTAATCGAGGCAAATCGCTCCCCCATTTTACACTCGCAAAGGGGTTCAGGCTTGGAGTCAGTTCTCTGCCCCTGCATTAGAGTTATAGCTACTGTGTGGAATAGACGTAAGGAAGCCCATGCATGCATCTGTATTTTTAAAAATAATTTATTATTTCCACTTGCAAGGCGCTCGGAGAGCCCCGTTGGAGAGGTTGTGATTGGAAGTTGTCCCCCATCACGTTCACCTGGGGCCCGGGACGCCTTGCCAGTCACAGGTGCGCCTGCTAGAGAGGTGATAAAAGGGCCTCAGGGTGTTCGGGCGCATTCTTGCTCGGCCTGAAGTCTTGTCCGGCTGCCAGTTCCATCTTCATCCTGCAAAGCCACCTTCGTGGAGAATGACCTGCTGCTGCTGCTGCTTCTCGTCCTGCCTGTTGCCTCGCAGGTGTGTGCGGCCACTGGGTTGCCCACAGCTCGGCCACTGCTCCACGTTCTGGCTGGTGGGTGTCCCGTCCCCCCCCCAACTAGTCCTGCTCCCACCTCAGACCGCTAGTTTGGGTTATGTGGCTGCTGGTTTTTAAACAATTTTACCTGGATAATTTTAAATAATAATATTTATGGGTCCCAAACGTAAAATTTCACATTCACAACAGCATTGCTGAGACTCAGGCTTTTTTTTTAAGCAGCAAATGGGGTGGACACCCGGGAGAGGGCTTTCTCAGTGATGGTCCCTTGAGGTGCGTCTATCACCTTCATTGTACACATTTAGGAAGGGACGGAAGACTCCTCTTTGCCCTACCCTTTGGTTAAACGGGGATATGTTTCCCAGCTCCAGAGGCTGTTATTGTTTTAATAACGTTTGATTTTAAATGTTGTTGCTTGCCTGGAGACCTCCCGATATAGGGCAGGATAAATAAATAAGTAAAACAATCAAATGATAAAGGTATTTCCCCCCCCTTGGGAAATTATATAGTCAAATCCCCCCCTTTACATTTTGAGATGATAGGTTATTTAGAGCTGTGCATACTTTTGTCTTTTTTAAATAAGGTTTGCTTGTTTTTCAACTGCTAATGTTTATTCTTTGGCGGATAAGCCATGGTTATTCTATTTTTTCTTCCTAATAACAAAGGAGAACAACCTTTTAAAGCAGCCCGTTTTTCTCTACGGAAGTTCTGAGGGTTTATTTCTTATGCTATAGCTTCAGCTCTATCCAAATGGTTACTTTTTAAAATGCTCGTATTTGGCTTTTTTAAAAAAATGTCTGTTTTTATGCTGGTGTTCAGAAAAATCCCTTCAGCTAAACTCATTTAGCCCCCTCTATTTTCTCTTTTTTTTCTGTCCAAAATCCTCATGGTTCTGATTTTTAGGGTTTTTTTTACTGCTACAAGTATTGTGTCTTTTCATGGCGTGGTGTGCTTAAGCTACTTTCCCTCTTCCTGATAATAAAATAACCTTACTTTAAGAATTAGATACAATTGCAGAGCGTTTCTGTGCTAGAGATCTCCAGTACTAAACGGAGACTAGGCTTTGCAATTTCTGAGGTGCAAAAAAAATAAGGCAAACGTTCAGCAGCAACTGCATATTTTTTATATTTCCCCCAAGGACTTTGGCTCTTAAAAAAGCTTATTTTATTAATTCGGACCTTGCATAGCACGCAAAGGAGACTGCATTTCCAGACTGCATTTCTGACTCGGTTTGGGCTTTTATTTTTCCGTCGCAAAGGGAATTAAATGCACCTGCATTGACCTACACAGGAACCTTCTCGAAGGCTCCAGAGGCAGGGGTGGGGGTGGGGGATGGGTGGACGGGCTATTTTGGCGGGAAGAAATGCCCGCTGGCCGCGCCAGGTGTCCCGTTCCCAAATCAGCCCGCGCGGGCGGGAGGGCTCACGCGCTTCCCGCCAGCCAATCAGGTTGGCCCAGGCTGGGGGGCGGAGCTGCTTTGAACCGGCGAGGGAAATTCTCTCCTCAGTCAGTCGACGGCGCGAGCCGCTCCTTTAGCGCGTCAGGCAGGGAACCTGAGGGGTGAATTTCGCCTCAGGGGCAGGGAAAGAGTCCGAAGTGAAGTAAGGGGCTGAGGGGCTTCCCTTATTCTTCTTTCGAGGGGAGAGCTCTGTCCATGAGGCACAGTTCGAAGGCAACACGGTCTGCCAGGCTTTACGCCTTTGGGAAGGAAAAATGTCAGGGTTTCTGTTTCCCCTCACAGCCGCTTCAGCCTTGCTTGAGGGGCGTGCTGTTACCACGCTATAAACTAAAGTGCCTAACTTAAAGCAGTTTTCAAAGATGAAAATTCAAATGTGTTTATGAACAGGGCTTATAGTTAAGAAGAATGGCTTTTCTACCCCTTTTTTAGCCCATTTAAGGGGACTCAAAGTGGCTGGCAAACTTTCTGTTCTCCCCGCTACAGACACCCTATAAAATAGGTGGGGCTGTGAGAGCTCAGAAGAGAGCTGTGACTTGCCCAAGGCCACCCAGCTGGCTTCATGGAGGACTGAGGAATGAAACCCAGTGTTCCCAGATAAGAGTCCCACTCCTTAACCACTAGACAAAACTAGCTCACAGTTAAGATGAATCCTCAGCCCTGCTATCTCTCCATGTTTTAGAGTTCCCTGGGTTTCCAGAGGAGGACTTTATTTGGCTTAAACAGTGTAATAATGTCATAAGTTCATCTGCCAGTCAACATTTTCTTATTCTTTTTCTACAGAGACAGACAAAGATGCTGCAAACAAGATGGTCAGGTTCACCCTGAAGAAGATTGGCCTCCTCATTTTGAATGGCCTCTGCCTTGGCAAAACTAGGCCTAAAGATCTCTATTTCCCTGGCCTTTGGCAGAGGAAAACAGCTTCCTCTCCTGACTTTCAGGCACTGTTTTAAATGGCTTCACTTTATATTTTGTTTTTAGGTTAGAAATATAAATAAACAGACTACTAAATAGCAGAGGAGTGTCCAACCACCAGCTGCAGATAGGCTAAACATGTTGCAGTTTTAAAAGGAGCTCCAGAAGGATGCAGGCAGGGCAATTGAGACAAACCCACATGCCATTTCTATACCAGCCGTAACCGCAGTTTCTGCTCTGAATTCAGCCACAGAAACACAAAACCAGCCCCCTTGGGCAACTCCAACAGAAGCAGCCTCTTCGTCCTGTCCTCACCTGCAGACCTTGGTGACCCCGACTCCATCCAAACCCCTTCCTCCTCTATGACTTCTTAACTGCCTCACTTGTGTTCAGACATAACAACCGGGGCAGCCCCGGGGTGCCTCAGGGACAGGAGGGAGTAGCTTTCATGTTCCCAATCCTCCCCTAATCCACCTCCTCTGGCACAGAATCCTTGAGAATTGGGGAGGGGCAGACTGGGGTGTGAACAGCCCCATCTCTAACCCATTTCTGAGCTGCCTCAAAGATGCTTGGGGGATTTGGCTTTCTTTCTTTGGGGGGTGGCAGTTCTCTCCATGCTGACTTCTTGCACTAAAGAGTGTACATACAATTCAGGTAGGCTTGGGCTGCAGAGATCTACTCTCTTGTGCTCTGAACAGGCAGTAAAAAGGGGAGGGCGGAGGTGTTATGGTTTTGGGTACTTGGTGGCAAACCAGGGGGGCTGAGTTCTGGCAGTGGTCTCTGTGCTACTTGGTATGACAACATGTGGCAAAAGACCCTGTTCCCTCCCACACCATTTTCCTTTTGTTTCTTGTCTCTTTAGATTGTAAGTCTGAGGGCAGGGACCTATCTAAGATTAATAAAATATTGTAACCCACCCAGAGATCTTCGGGTATAGGGCGGGATAGAAAATAAATAAATAAATAAATAAATAAAGGGTGGGTGGACTGTGGCAATATTTTCTGCAGAATTTGATGGAACTAGACTGCATCTATGGCTCACAGCTGTAAGGGTTGGTGATTGCAGGGTGGGCCCCAGTAGATCACTGGCCATAGAACACATACTGCCTGCTGGCCATCCCTTGCCTGCCAAGGGAAAAAGCATGGCCAGCTGTTGTCCCCCCTGTGACTGCAACCACTTGCCCTTAAAGCTAAAAGCTGCCACTGCTGGACAAGTGGCAAAGAGATTTTGGCGGTGATGTCCATGGACTGAGGCAGTGGTCTCTAGTATATGGTGTGACAATACATGGCAAAAGGGTGGGTGGAATGCAGCAGTGGTCTCTGGTACCTGGTGCAACAATATGTGGCAAAAGGGTGGGTGGACTGTGGCAATGGTTTCTGGTACTTGGTGTGACAATATGTGGCAAAAAGGTGGGTGGACTGGCAATGGTCTCTGGTATATGGTGAGACAATACATGGCAAACGAGTGGGTGGACTGCAACAGTGGTCTCTGGTACCTGCTGCAACAATAGATGGCAAAAGGGTGGGTGGACTGGCAATGGTCTCTGGTACCTGGTGCAACAATACGTGGCAAAAGGGTGGGTGGACTGGCAATGGCCTCTGGTACTTGGTGTGACAATATGTGGCGAAAAGGTGGGTGGACTGGCAATGGTCTCCGGTACCTGGTGCAACAATATGTGGCGAAAGGGTGGGTGGACTGGCAATGGTCTCTGGTACCTGCTGCAATAATATGTGGCAAAAGGGTGGGTGGGCTGGCAATGGACTCTGGTACCTGCTGCAACAATACGTGGCAAAAGGGTTGGTGGACTGGCAATGGTCTCTGGTACCTGCTGCAATAATATGTGGCAAAAGGGTGGGTGGGCTGGCAATGGACTCTGGTACCTGCTGCAACAATACGTGGCAAAAGGGTTGGTGGACTGGCAATGGTCTCTGGTACCTGCTGCAATAATATGTGGCAAAAGGGTGGGTGGGCTGGCAATGGACTCTGGTACCTGCTGCAACAATACGTGGCAAAAGGGTTGGTGGACTGGCAATGGTCTCTGGTACCTGCTGCAACAATACGTGGCAAAAGGGTGGGTGGACTGGCAATGGCCTCTGGTATCTGCTGCAATAATATGTGGCAAAAGGGTGGGTGGACTGGCAATGGCCTCTGGTACCTGGTGCAACAATACGTGGCGAAAGGGTGGGTGGACTGGCAATGGCCTCTGGTACTTGGTGTGACAATATGTGGCGAAAAGGTGGGTGGACTGGCAATGGTCTGTGGTACTTGGTGTGACAATACGTGGCAAAAGGGTGGGTGGACTGGCAATGGTCTCTGGTACCTGCTGCAACAATACGTGGCAAAAGGGTTGGTGGACTGGCAATGGTCTCTGGTACCTGCTGCAATAATATGTGGCAAAAGGGTTGGTGGACTGGCAATGGTCTCTGGTACCTGCTGCAATAATATGTGGCAAAAGGGTGGGTGGACTGGCAATGGTCTGTGGTACTTGGTGTGACAATGTGGTGAAAAGGTGGGTGGACTGGCAATGGCCTCTGGTACTTGGTGTGACAATATGTGGCGAAAAGGTGGGTGGACTGGCAATGGCCTCTGGTACTTGGTGTGACAATATGTGGCGAAAAGGTGGGTGGACTGGCAATGGTCTGTGGTACTTGGTGTGACAATACGTGGCAAAAGGGTGGGTGGACTGGCAATGGCCTCTGGTACTTGGTGTGACAATATGTGGCAAAAGGGTGGGTGGACTGGCAATGGCCTCTGGTACTTGGTGTGACAATATGTGGCAAAAGGGTGGGTGGACTGGCAATGGCCTCTGGTACTTGGTGTGACAATATGTGGCAAAAGGGTGGGTGGACTGGCAATGGCCTCTGGTACTTGGTGTGACAATATGTGGCAAAAGGGTGGGTGGACTGGCAATGGTCTCTGGTACCTTGTGCAACAATACGTGGCAAAACGGTGGGTGGACTGTGGCAATACTTTCTGCAGTACTTGATGGAACTAGACTGCATCTATGGCTCACAGCTGTCAGGGTTGGTGATTGCAGGGTGGGCCCCAGTAGATCACTGGCCATAGAACACATACTGCCTGCTGGGCATCCCTTGCCTGCTAAGGGAAAATGCAGGGCTAGCTGTTGTCCCCCCTGCGACTGCAACCACCTGCCCTTAAAGCTAAAAGCTGCCATTGCTGGACAGGTGGCAAAGAGATTTTGGTGGTGATGTCCATGGACTGAGGCAGTGGTCTCTGGTACTTGGTGCAACAATATGTGGGAAAAGGGTGGGAGGACTGTGGCAGTGGTCTCTGGTACTTGCTGTGACAATATGTGGCAAAATGGTGGACTGGAGGAACCCTCTCAATGGTACTTTGTGCGATTCTACGTGGCAAAGGGCTGGGTGGACTGCAGCAATGCTCTCTGGTACTTGGCATGACTGTGGCAAAATGGTGAGTGGGCTATGGTAATGGTTTCTGTGGCACTTGGTGCAGCTGTAAGTGGCAAAAGGTGAGGTGGACTGTGGCAATACTTTCTGCAGTACTTGATGGAACTCTAGACTGCATCTGTGGGTGTTTTTCCACTGGCAGAAAGTACCCATTTTTGCACCCATTAAGGACCCATTTGGGTGTGAGCCGGATGACCCCATTTCCACCACGGCACCCATTTGGGACACATTTGTTTCCACCGCGGCTGGGGAAATCCTGATCATATGGGTACATCTTAGCCTTTAATCCGGATTTTCTGTAGACCCCATTAATGGGGTCTACAATGGGGTCTTCAAGCCAGAAAATCTGGATTAAAAGGAGCCTGTTTCCATGTTAGTTTGGCAATGGGGTCTAGAGAAGGCTAGGGGGAGGGGGCACCCATGGGGGGAGCCCCAAAAATCTAGGCTTCGAAGTCATTTCAAAGCCATTTCGAAGTCACATTGAAGTTGCCTTCAGAGATTAGCAAAGGCTCTGAAGGTGCAAAGATGTTTCCACGGCAGGGAAACACATTGGGTGCTTCCCTTAATCTGGATCTACTAGATCCGGATTAAAGAATGTACCCATTCCTTAGATCCGTATCTTCTTAGATCCGGATCTAAGGGCTGCGGTGGAAAAACACCCTATGGCTCACAGCTGTAAGGGTTGGTGATTGCAGGGTGGGCCCCAGTAGGTCACTGGCCATAGAACACATACTGCCTGCTGGTTATCCCTTGCTTGCCAAGGGAAAATGCATGGCCAGCTGCCGTTCCCCTGTGACTTCAACCACCTGCCCTTAAAGGTAAAAGCTGCCACTGCTGGACAGGTGGCAAAGAGATTTTGGCGGTGATGTCCATGGTACTTGGTGGCAAAGTGGGAGGAAGTGAGTCCCTTTCAGTTCTAGACTTGAGCTGTCCAAGTGGTCAGCATGCTGAGATCTCTGCCCACGCTCCAGCAAAGTTAAAGGCCTGGTATACTTGTCCTTGGATCTTAAGGCATCTTATGGGGCTGAAACCTTAATCCTGCTGGTCGGAGGGATTCTTGGACTCAGACCGCAGAAAAACTAAATAATTTGCATGGAGATCCTTGAACCCAGGTACTGCTCGACCAAGGCTGTGTTCACACACAGACCCACTAAAGCGAAAAGCATCTCTGAGGCAGCGGGGGGGGGGGGGGCTTAGAGATGGGATCATTCACACCCCAATCTGCCCCTCCCCAACTCTCATGAACATTCTGTGCCAGAAGAGGTAGATTAGAGGGGACTGGGAACACGATTGCCACCCACTGAGGCGCCCAGGGGCTGCCCCCTTGTTACCTCTGAACACAACAGAGGGGCTTAGGAAGGGCTCTGGGTGGGGTCGGGGTCATTGGGGTCTGCAGGCGACAACAGGACGGAGAAACTGTTTCTGGGGGACTTGCCCAACGGGGTTGGCTTTGTTTTTAGTTCAGTGGGTGAATTCAGATCAAAATTGTAGTTATGGCTGGAGTGAAGGTGGCATGTTGGTTTCCCTCTGTTCAGGTAGGAGTAGCTGCATTTGGCATCTTGATGGTGCCTTTCTTTTAATTCACCTGAGCAACAGATTACTAGATTCAGGGTGCAGCTACAGAATATGAATCCAAAAGATCTCCTTGATCCCCTTACAAGCTGCATTTGGCATCCTCATGGTGCCTGAATTCAGCTGAATAAAAATTACTAAACTCAGGTTGCAGCTATATAATATCAATGTAATAGTTCTCCTTGATCTCCCAAGAAGCTGCGTTTGGCATCTTCATTGTGCCTGAATTTGCCTGAATAATAAAGATTACTACTGTATACTCAGGGTGCAGCTACAGAATATGAATCCAAAAGATCCCCTTCATCCCCTTAGAAGCAGCATTTGAATCCAGTAGATCTCCTTAATCCCCCGAGAAGCTGCATTGGGCATCTTCTTGGTGCCTGAATTTGCCTGAATAATAAAGATTACTAGACTCAGGGTGCAGCTATTTAATATGAATCCAGTAGATCTCCTTAATCCCCCAAGAAGCTGCACTGGGCATCTTCGTGGAGCCTGAATTCTCCTGAATAATAAAGATTACTAGACTCAGGGTGCAGCTATTTAATATGAATCCAGTAGATCTCCTTAATCCCCCGAGAAGCTGCATTGGGCATCTTCATGGTGCCTGAATTCGCCTGAATAATAAAGATTACTAGACTCAGGGTGCAGCTATTTAATATGAATCCAGTAGATCTCCTTAATCCCCCAAGAAGCTGCACTGGGCATCTTCGTGGTGCCTGAATTCGCCTGAATAATAAAGATTACTAGACTCAGGGTGCAGCTATTTAATATTAATCCAGTAGATCTCCTTAATCCTCCCCTTAGAAGCTGCATTGGGCATCTTCGTGGTGCCTGCATTCGCCTGAATAATAAAGATTACTAGACTCAGGGTGCAGCTATTTAATATGAATCCAGTAGATCTCCTTAATCCCCCAAGAAGCTGCACTGGGCATCTTCGTGGTGCCTGAATTCACCTGAATAATAAAGATTACTAGACTCAGGGTGCAGCTATTTAATATGAATCCAGTAGATCTCCTTAATCCCCCAAGAAGCTGCACTGGGCATCTTCTTTGTGCCTGAATTCGCCTGAATAATAAAGATTACTAGACTCAGGGTGCAGCTATTTAATATGAATTAAATAGATCTCCTTGATCCACCTAGAAGCTGCATGTGGCATCTTCATGGTGCCTGAATTTGCCTGAAGAATAGAGATTACTATATTCAGGGTGCAGCTATATAATATGAACCCAATAGATCTCCTTGATCCCCTGAGATGCTGCATTTGGCATCTTCATAGTGCCTGAAACTCAATTCACTTGGGCATAGAGATCATTGGGTCTGGCAGATGCTAAGCTAAATGGCTAGGAGGCCCCCACATTGATGGAAGCAGCAGTGAATGTGGACGGCATGCCAGTGTTGTTACAGGTGAGCACCTCAATTTGATTCCCAATGTTCTGTCTTGGCAGTTAGGGAATGTGGCAGTCTCTTCCTTGAGAGTGCTGCTATGGGTTTCTTCTCCTTGGGCCCTTTGCTGGCTTCACGCTGGCAGCCAAATGCATTGCATTGCATGGAGGTCTCTTCCTTGCAGAGTGCTGGTATGTAATGAAGGGGCAAACACGTATTTGGGTGGGTGGGCTGTGCCTGGTGGGCATCCTTAGCACCACCTATTCATGTGTTTGCTTCTGACAGCTGATTCAACTGCTCCCAAGATAGGACAGTTTCCCCCTGTTGCTTCAACAGGAAAATGCTCTAGTCCCAACTTTCTAGTGTTGAAATTACAACCCCTGGGCTTCAGTGGCCGCCATATTTGAGGTTTGTTGTCTTCTTAGTACCATTTCTTAGGGCTGTTGCAGAAATACGTCAGAGGAGGCAACTTTCTTTGTTCTTCTTGCTTCTCTAGCTGGAGAGTCCAGTTCCAGGAGGCAGCAGAAGAATCTCCAGACACCTCTGCAGCTGTGTCCCCCCCTTGGACCTCACCACCCTCATTGGAAGTATCTCCATCATCCCGTTGAAGATCATCCACAGTAGGAGACTTGCCTTCTTTTTGTTATTCATGTGGGGCAGACGTGACTATTGTCTCTCTGCTGAAAGTGGGGCCTAATCCCCATGAGAAAAGCACCAGTGGTTTCTTTGGAGAGCTTTGGCACGTAAGGGGGGGGGGGCAAAGTTGGCACTGGGTGGGCCACCTGTCATGGCTGAGCTCTGGTGCTTTTCACATTTGGCTCCGGTTTCTGTCCTGAAATCTGGCAGTCCAAGCAAGGGTGACCATAATGGGATGACCTGGTGGGGGGGGGGGGGAGGAGGATACCGCTACTTGGTTTGTACGTTATGGTGAAGATATTGCTGGCTTTTGCGGTTGTATATGAAAATGTAGTTTATACTGCCTTGTCCACAATGGTTAAACGTGTGGGTGGGTAGTTGTGTCTGGCCATTTGGGTGCTTTGAGATGGATTTGCACCTCTCGAAGGACAGCAGGCGCCTTGTCATGATTTAAATAGCAAAAGGGAGGCTTCTCCCCAAGTATTTCCCTGCTGTTCTTAGCAGCAAATCCCTCAATGCGCAGTTTGCCAGGCGGCTTCCGATTTCTGGAAGCGTAGGCTCGGTGACTCTCGGAGGACCACTGCCTTGAACATCCCCCAAATGTCAGTATTGATACTCAGGGGCTGCCATGAGTGAAGGGAGTGGGCGGGCATTCCTTTCCAGGTACCAATTGCACCTGCACACCCGGATGGCTAAGAAGACCTGGTTCGCCTGCGTTTGCGCCTGCGTTTGCGCCTTGCGTCTGTTAAGCTGTATTCTCCAGTTTCTTGAAAGTTGCAAATAAAGACGTCATGGTGTGTCTAATCGCTTGTGTCCTTTGATATGGCTATGCGTACCCTTTCTAAGTTCCAAATCCCTCATCATGCACCTTTTCAACACAAACTGGCCACAGATTCTGGAATAGGCAGGTAGAGGTTAGGTATAGGTTATAGTAGGGATACTTCTGTAGGTTGCGTTTTTATACTGCGTATTGATGTCTGTTCTTGTAAAACTGCTCGAGCTCATAATATACCAATAAAAATATTGTTATCGTGCGGTTTGTCCTGTTTTTTGTGTGGTGTGAAAATTTATTTGCGCTAAATTCGGTCGCCCGCTGAAGAACTGAGCACCTCCAGCCATCCGGGTTGCAGAGTTCAAAGGTAAGTCCTTTGGGGTTTAATGTGTTTTGAGAATTGATGGGGATGGCAGTGGTCCCCCAGCAGAGTTCAGGGTGGGCTGCGAGGGCGCGTTTGCGCCCCTTCCCCAGATATCTGGCATCAGACGGTGCCCCATTGACATGGCAACTCAGAGAAAGTTGAAAGGGTGAGTTGGCATCCTCAAGCTACTGTGATCATTGTCACCTGTAGTTACCTGGCAGCCAAAGTGCTTCAGGATAAGGGCTACCTGAACTGCTTTGAGCTACAGGGTCTTGCTCGGATGGCCACCATTGTGATACTTGCTGCCCAGCATTCCTGTCCTGGTCAACCTTGTGCTGGAGCTTTCTCTGGGCTGCCTTAAAATGTTAGCTTAGATGATCTTGTATATTTAGGGTAAGGGGTGCAACTCTCCTATCCTCCTATGCCAGGTGCACTGAAGATTTGTTTCCTGAATCTGGCATTTGAGGCAAGGGGTAAAGATGGAGTTCCTGTTGGGGGGAATTTCTATGGAAATGTAATCAATTGTATTTAATGTTGTATATATTTTAAACTGCAAGTATGAAAATGCAATTGTATATTATGCAAATAAATCTGTGTTTTGGGATAGTTTTCAATGCCTCTATGACAATTTGAAGGTTGCCCCTCTGACCATAAGCAAAATGTCCAATTTATCAGAACAATTGGGGGGAAATCATCTTATTGGCTCTGTGTTCTATAAACCTGAGCCTTCTGAACCTCAAGGAACCACTGCCTTAGTGTAGCTAGCCAATGCTAATCTTGATATTCAGGGGTGTCTTAGTGTAGCCATTGATAGAACTGCTGTTTTGCTGTAGGATAGATGTTTAAGGGGTGCCATGAATGAAGTGGGAGGGGGTGGGCTTTCCTTTTCAGCTTTCCGCCTTCGGACCCGGATGGCCAGTGAGCGCTGACCGGCTGGCGCCTGTGACTCTCACCCTTGGGCCTGCACAGATTTCGTGGGTGATCTGAGGCTGGGCAGAGCGGTCAGCCTCACCCCTGGGGCCGCTTCCTGCCATGCCGGGTTGAAGACGCCAAAGGTAAGACAGTGGGTATTTTGTCTCCTTGCTGATGGTTAGGCATTGGCAGTTAGGGCAGGGGTCTCCTTGATATTGTAAATTAGCCCAGTTGGTGGGTCAGCACTACCCTGTGCCTTATTTGGGTCGGGGTGCATAGAATTACCTTTTCCTGCACTGCAACAAAAAGAAATGCATTCAATACTTGAACTGAGATCTCCAGGACGTTGCAGGTGGCTCCTTCATGGGGCCATGAGCTTGTTCTCCTTGGGCCCTTTGCTGGCTTCGTGCTGGCAGCCAAATGCATTGCATGTTTGAACAGGAAAGTTGCAAGTGGCTCCTTCATGGGGCCATGAGCTTCTTCTCCTTGGGCCCTTTGCTGGCTTCGTGCTGGCAGACATATTAAACGTACTGCATACCTGAACTCGAACCTGCAGTAAACTCCAGTTGTGAATGCCAAGAGACCCCTGCCTTACCGTTGCCAGTGTTAGTATAGGTGTTCGGGGAGTGTGATGAATGGAGGGAGGAGGGTGGGATTCCTTTTCAGGTATTGGCTGTACCCAGATGGCCCAATGTCGCTTGAACTGTTTCCTTGAACTGTTTCCTTTAACTGTTCCCTCTTGTGTGCTTGATTGTAACTGTCTTGACCTCACTGAATATCAATAAAAAATGGCCACACTTGCGTTGGCTCTGTCTCATGATTTGTTTGATGCGATATTTATATGCAATGTTTGTTTATGCCTGGATTGCATTAGTGTTTGCAGGTGGAAATTGCCTACCAACTATTATTTGGCCATCTGGGTTGAAGACGTCCGGAGCAGCAAAGGTTGGTCATGCTGGGTTTTGCCTCTTTACTGTGTTTGACAGTTGATAGCAGTGGCAGTGGTTTCCTCGCAGAGTTCTGGGTGGGCTGTGAGGGTGGCTTTGCATTGGTTGCTCTACCATCATGACAGCATCCCAGAGAAAGCCCAACAGAACCTTAAGCTTGTGGTTTTAAGCCTTCCCTGGTTGCCCTAAGGGAACGCTGCTGTGTTTGCCCGTTATGGTGGGGATATTCCTGTTGGGTGGAAATGTAATTGACTGTATTTTATGCTGCATATGATGTACTTTGAATTTGAAAATGTAATTTATTGCATTTTATGCTCCAAACCTGTGTTTCTACCTGGCTTTTGTACTTTGAGCACATTGTGGCAAGGCAGTATCCAAATAAACGTGGGAGAGTGAAGGCTTCAGCTGGTCACTTGGCATGGATTTCGGTGTCTCTATGACCATCTGAAGGCTTCAAGAGCAAAAAGGGGGCTTCCCCCTTTTTGTTTTCCTGCTGTTAATGATCAGTGTGCTTTGATTTCTGCATGCTTAACTCTTGGGAACCTCAAAAGACCACTGCCTTACTGTTTCCAATGATAACATTGATGTTTAAGGGATGCCTTGAATGAAGTGCCTTAGTTTAGCCAGCCAATGACAATATTGATATTCAGGGGTGTCTTAGTGTAGCCATTGAGAGAATTGCTATTTTGCTATAGTATAGATGTTTAAGGGGTGCCATGAATGAAGTGGGAGGGGGTGGGCTTTCCTTTTCAGCTTTCCACCTTCGGACCCGGATGGCCAGTGAGCGCTGACCGGCTGGCGCCTGTGACTCTCACCCTTGGGCCTGCACAGATTTCGTGGGTGATCTGAGGCTGGGCAGAGCGGTCAGCCTCACCCCTGGGGCTGCTTCCTGCCATGCTGGGTTGAAGACGCCAAAGGTAAGACAGCGGGTATTTTGTCTCCTTGCTGATGCATAACACTTGTCAGGTAGGGCAGTGGTCTTCCCCAGATGCCTTAAATTCGCTGGTCTTCCATCATGATGGCAGCCCAGAGAGAACCAAAATAATGGGACCGCCCCAGGAAAGGGGCAAGATTCGGCAACCAATTCAGGGTGGGAGGTCTTTTCTTTCCCCCTTCCCTCCTCTACTCCCCCTCCCCTTCTCCCTCATCTTCCCCTCCACTCACTCACTCACTCACTCACTCACTCACTCACTCACTCACTCACTCACTCACTCACTCACTCACTCACTCACTCACTCACTCACTCACTCACTCACTCACACCCAGGCACCACCGATGATGCAAGGTCAGTGATGAGGTGTGGTACGCTCAGTGCCCTGGGCCAGTGCCCCTCTGGGGTCAGTGCCCAAGGGCCAGTACCAGTCTGAGACCATTGCTAGGTGGTGAAAACTACACACAGGAGTCTCTGGGTCTCCATCTGCATCCTTGAGTCCCACCTGCATATTCCTTGTCCTGAAATCTCCTCATTCAGCGCTCACGGCATCGCGGAGACCTGAAGAGAAGGTGTTCCGCAGCCCAGGTAAGGTACAAGGAGACGGGGGGCTTTTCATGGGGCTCTTCAGGGGTCGTGAGATTTATGTTTTTGTTTTGGGTGTGTGAGCAATAGGCAAGGCACTTATTTTTCCCAGATGTTCTTCCATAGCAGAAACAGCAAAGTTTTTGCAATGGGAAATTTCTAAAAAGAAAAGCCAGGGAGGATGGTCCTCACGGGTGAGTGTGGCTATTTAGAAAGAAGTCCCAAAACAGCTGGGGTTCACACAATTGGCCCAAGACTCTCCTGACCCCTTCCTAGACACATGTACCATTTTTTTGGGGGGGGGCTTGGTTGGTTCCAACTTCCACAAGATTACCTTTGCTGTCCTGCCTTACAGGTTGGTTTTGCTGAGGCAGTGAGCTTTCATCTGCAATTTCCAGCACTGAGCATGTGCTGGGAGGAGAGCAGCAGGACATGCCTTGGCTCTGCTCTTAAATGATTTTTCTAAACATCTGCTGCCCTGCTCCATAGGAATAAAAGATATTTTTTAAAAATTCTTATAATAGTCTACAGTTCGGATAGGCAAACCAATTCTCGAGAGCCACATGCAGCTCTTTGGCCCCTTGAGTGTGGCTCTTATCCCTCAGGAGTCCCCTAACTGAATGCATAGCAATGTACCTCCATATATAAAAATTTGGCACTCAAAAGAAATGTCTGTTGTTGTACTGTTGATATTTGGCTCTTTTGACTAACGAGTTTTCCAACCACACGTCTAGGGTGCATCTCATCACTCCGGGCTTGGCATGGCCTTCTTGGTGTTTTCCCCCTTGACCCACGAGCTGCAGCTGTGGACGGCATGCCACTATCATTACAGGTGAGCACCTCGATTTGTTTCCCCTGTGTTTTGTTCTGGATGTCAGGGAACGTGGCCGTGTCCACCTTGAGAGTGCTGGTATGTAACGGAGGGGCAACCGTGTCTTTTGGTGGGCGGGCTGTGCCGGGTGGGCAGCCTTAGCACCAGCTGTTCATTTGTTTGGTTCTGACAGCTGATTCAACTGCTCCCGAGATAGGACAGGTTTCCCTCTGTTCCTTCAACAGGTAAATGCTCTAGTCCCAACATTCTAGTGTTGAAAGTTCATCCCCTGGGCTTCAGCGGTCGCCATATTTGAGGTTTCTCAACTTCTTAGTAACGGTTTCTAGGGATGTTGCAGCAATAAGGCAGAGAGGAGGCAACTTTCTTTGTTCTTCTTCCTAGATCTGTGGCTGGGGAGTCCAGTTCCAGGAGCCAGCAGAATTCACCTGAATAATAAAGATTACTAGACTCAGGGTGCAGCTACAGAATATGAATCCAGTAGATCTCCTTAATCCCCCAGGAAGCTGCATTTGGCATCTTCGTGGTGCCTGAATTCGCCTGAATAATAAAGATTACTAGACTCATGGTGCAGCTATTTAATATGAATCCAGTAGATCTCCTTCATCCCCCAGGAAGCTGCATTTTGCACCTTCATGGTGCAAGAATTCACCTGAATGATAAAGAATACTAAACTCAGGATGCAGCTATATAATATTAATCCAGTAGATCTCCTTAATCCCCCAAGAAGCTGCATTTGGCATCTTCGTGGTGCCTGAATTTGCCTGAATAATAAAGATTACTAGACTCAGGGTGCATCTATTTAATATGAATCCAGTAGATCTCCTTAATCCCCCCCTTAGAAGCTGCATTGGGCATCTTCTTGGTGCCTGAATTCACCTGAATAAATAAAGATTACTGGACTCAGGGTGCAGCTATTTAATATGAATCCAGTAGATCTCCTTAATCCCCCAAGAAGCTGCACTTGGCATCTTCGTGGTGCCTGAATTCGCCTGAATAATAAAGATTACTAGACTCAGGGTGCAGCTATTTAATATGAATCCAGTAGATCTCCTTAATCCCCCAGGAAGCTGCACTGGGCATCTTCTTGGTGCCTAAATTCGCCTGAATAATAAAGATTACTAAACTCAGGATGCAGCTATTTAATATGAATCCAGTAGGTCTCCTTAATCCCCCAAGAAGCTGCATTTGGCATCTTCGTGGTGCCTGAATTCACCTGAATAAATAAAGATTACTAGACTCAGGGTGCAGCTATTTAATATGAATCCAGTAGATCTCCTTCATCCCCCCCTTAGAAGCTGCACTGGGCATCTTCATGGTGCCCGTATCTCGGTTCGCTTGGCCATAGAGATCATTGGGCCTTGCAGATGCCGAACTAAATGGCTCAGGTGCTTCCCTCCCCACCTTGAAAGGCAGTGAAGCTCTGCATCCACTCATCCTCCCCATTGATGGAAGCAGCAGTGAATATGGCCTGCCTGCCAGTATCATCACAGGTGAGCACCTTGAGTGGTTTCCCCAGTGTTTTGTTTTGGCAGTTAGGGAATGTGGCTGTCTCCTCCTTGAGAGTGCTGGGATGAGTTTCTGTTCCTTGGGCCTTTTGCTGGCTTCATGCGGGCAGACAAATGCATTGCATGGTTGGACTGAAAGTTGCAGTCTGGCTCCTTGATGGGGTCATGAGGTTCTTTTCCTTGGGCCCCTGCTGGTTGTATGCTGGCAGGTTTGTTATCTTCTTAGTACCATTTCTTAGGGCTGTTGCAGAAATACGTCAGAGGAGGCAACTTTCTTTGTTCTTCTTGCTTCTCTAGCTGGAGAGTCCAGTTCCAGGAGGCAGTAAGAGAATCTCCAGACACCTCTGCAGCTGTGTCCCCCCTTGGACCTCACCACCCTCATTGGAAGTATCTCCATCATCCCGTTGAAGATCATCCACAGTAGGAGACTTGCCTTCTTTTTGTTATTCACGTGGGGCTGACGTGACTATTGTCTCTCTGCTGAAAGTGGGGATTAATCCTCATGAGAAAAGCACCAGTGTTTCCTTTGGGGAGCTTTGGCACGTAAGGGGGGGGGGCAAAGTTGGCACTGGGTGGGCCACCTGTCATGGCTGAGCTCTGGTGCTTTTCACATTTGGCTCCGGTTTCTGTCCTGAAATCTGGCAGTCCAAGCAAGGGTGACCATAATGGGATGACCTAGGGTGGGTGGGAGGAGGGTACTGATACTTGGTTTGTACGTTATGGTGAAGATATTGCTGGCTTTTGCGGTTGTATATGAAAATGTAGTTTATACTGCCTTGTCCACAATGGTTAAACGTGTGGGTGGGCAGTTGTGTCTGGCCATTTGGGTGCTTTGAGATGGATTTGCACCTCTCGAAGGACAGCAGGCGCCTTGTCATGATTTAAATAGCAAAAGGGAGGCTTCTCCCCAACTATTTCCCTGCTCTTCTTAGCAGCAAATCCCTCAATGCGCAGTTTGCCAGGCGGCTTCCGATTTCTGGAAGCGTAGGCTCGGTGACTCTCGGAGGACCACTGCCTTGAACATCCCCCAAATGTCAGTATTGATACCCAGGGGCTGCCATGAGTGAAGGGAGTGGGCGGGCATTCCTTTCCAGGTACCAATTGCACCTGCACACCCGGATGGCTAAGAAGACCTGGTTCGCCTGCGTTTGCGCCTGCGTTTGCGCCTTGCGCCTGTTAAGCTGTATTCTCCAGTTCGCTTGAAAGTTGCAAATAAAGACGTCGTGGTGTGTCTAATCGCTTGTGTCCTTTGATATGGCTATGCGTACCCTTTCTAAGTTCCAAATCCCTCATCATGCACCTTTTCAACACAAACTGGCCACAGATTCTGGAATAGGCAGGTAGAGGTTAGGTATAGGTTATAGTAGGGATACTTCTGTAGGTTGCGTTTTTATACTGCGTATTGATGTCTGTTCTTGTAAAACTGCTCGAGCTCATAATATACCAATAAAAATATTGTTATCGTGCGGTTTGTCCTGTTTTTTGTGTGGTGTGAAAATTTATTTGCGCTAAATTCGGTCGCCCGCTGAAGAACTGAGCACCTCCAGCCATCCGGGTTGCAGAGTTCCAAAGGTAAGTCCTGTGGGTTTCATGTGTTTTGAGAATTGATGGGGATGGCAGTGGTCCCCTAGCAGAGTTCAGGGTGGGCTGCGAGGGCGCGTTTGCACCCCTTCCCCAGATATCTGGCATCAGACGGTGCCCCATTGACATGGCAACCCAGAGAAAGTTGAAAGGGTGAGTTGGCATCCTCAAGCTACTGTGATCATTGTCACCTGTAGTTACCTGGCAGCCAAAGTGCTTCAGGATAAGGGCTACCTGAACTGCTTTGAGCTACAGGGTCTTGCTCGGATGGCCACCATTGTGATATTTGCTTCCCAGCATTCCTGTCCTGGTCAACCTTGGGCTGGAGCTTTCTCTGGGCTGCCTTAAAATGTTAGCTTAGATGATCTTGTATATTTAGGGTAAGGGGTGCAACTCTCCTATCCTCCTATGCCAGGTGCACTGAAGATTTGTTTCCTGAATCTGGCATTTAAGGCAAGGGGTAAAGATGGAGTTCCTCTTGGGAGGAATTTCTATGGAAATGTAATCAATTGTATTTAATGTTGTATATATTTTAAACTGCAAGTATGAAAATGCAATTGTATATTATGCAAATAAATCTGTGTTTTGGGATAGTTTTCAATGCCTCTATGACAATTTGAAGGTTGCCCCTCTGACCATAAGCAAAATGTCCAATTTATCAGAACAATTGGGGGGAAATCATCTTATTGGCTCTGTGTTCTATAAACCTGAGCCTTCTGAACCTCAAGGAACCACTGCCTTAGTGTAGCTAGCCAATGCTAATCTTGATATTCAGGGGTGTCTTAGTGTAGCCATTGATAGAATTGCTGTTTTGCTGTAGGATAGATGTTTAAGGGGTGCCATGAATGAAGTGGGAGGGGGTGGGCTTTCCTTTTCAGCTCTCCGCCTTCGGACCCGGATGGCCAGTGAGCGCTGACCGGCTGGCGCCTGTGACTCTCACCCTTGGGCCTGCACAGATTTCGTGGGTGATCTGAGGCTGGGCAGAGCGGTCAGCCTCACCCCTGGGGCCGCTTCCTGCCATGCCGGGTTGAAGACGCCAAAGGTAAGACAGTGGGTATTTTGTCTCCTTGCTGATGGTTAGGCATTGGCAGTTAGGGCAGGGGTCTCCTTGATATTGTAAATTAGCCCAGTTGGTGGGTCAGCACTACCCTGTGCCTTATTTGGGTCGGGGTGCATAGAATTACCTTTTCCTGCACTGCAACAAAAAGAAATGCATTCAATACTTGAACTGAGATCTCCAGGACGTTGCAGGTAGCTCCTTCATGGGGCCATGAGCTTGTTCTCCTTGGGCCCTTTGCTGGCTTCATTCTGGCAGCCAAATGCATTGCATGCTTGAACAGGAAAGTGGCAAGTGGCTCCTTCATGGGGCCATGAACTTCTTCTCCTTGGGCCCTTTGCTGGCTTCGTGCTGGCAGACATATTAAACGTACTGCATAGTTGAACTGGAACCTCCAGGAAACTCCCGTTGTGAATGCCAAGAGACCCCTGCCTTACTGTCGCCACTGTTAGTGTAGGTGTTCGGGGAGTGTGATGAATGGAGGGAGGAGGGTGGGATTCCTTTTCAGGTATCGGCTGTACCCAGATGGCCCAATGTCGCTTGAACTGTTTCCTTGAACTGTTTCCTCTTGCGTGCTTGATTGTAACTGTCTTGACCTCACTGAATATCAATAAAAAATGGCCACACTTGCGTCGACTCTGTCTCATTATTTGTGTGATGTGATATTTATATGCAATGTTTGTTTATGCCTGGATTGCACTAGTGTTTGCAGGTGGAAATTGCCTACCAACTATTATTTGGCCATCTGGGTTGAAGACGTCCGGAGCAGCAAAGGTCGGTCATGCTGGGTTTTGCCTCTTTACTGTGTTTGATAGTTGATAGCAGTGGCAGTGGTTTCCTTGCAGAGTTCTGGGTGGGCTGTGAGGGTGGCTTTGCATTGGTTGCTCTACCATCATGACAGCATCCCAGAGAAAGCCCAACAGAACCTTAAGCTTGTGGTTTTAAGCCTTCCCTGCTTGCCCTAAGGGAACGCTGCTCTGTTTGCCCATTATGGTGGGGATATTCCTGTTGGGTGGAAATGTAATTGACTGTATTTTATGCTGCATATGATGTACTGCGTATATGAAAATGTATCTTATTGCATTTTATGCTCCAAACCTGTGTTTCTACCTGGCTTTTGTACTTTGAGCACATTGTGGCAAGGCAGTATCCAAATAAACGTGGGAGAGTGAAGGCTTCGGCTGGTCACTTGGCATGGATTTCAGTGTCTCTATGACCATCTGAAGGCTTCAAGAGCAAAAAGGGGGCTTCCCCCTTTTTGTTTTCCTGCTGTTAATGATCAGTGTGCTTTGATTTCTGAATGCTTAACTCTTGGGAACCTCAAAAGACCACTGCCTTACTGTTTCCAATGATAACATTGATGTTTAAGGGATGCCTTGAATGAAGTGCCTCAGTGTAGCCAGCCAATGACAATATTCATATTAAGGGGTGTCTTAGTGTAGCCATTGATAGAATGGCTATTTTGCTATAGTACTGATTTTTAAGGGGTACCATGAATGAAGTGGGAGGGGGTGGGCTTTCCTTTTCAGCTTTCCGCCTTCGGACCCGGATGGCCAGTGAGCGCTGACCGGCTGGCGCCTGTGACTCTCACCCTTGGGCCTGCACAGATTTCGTGGGTGATCTGAGGCTGGGCAGAGCGGTCAGCCTCACCTCTGGGGCTGCTTCCTGCCATGCCGGGTTGAAGACGCCAAAGGTAAGACAGCGGGTATTTTGTCTCCTTGCTGATGCATAACACTTGTCAGGTAGGGCAGTGGTCTTCCCCAGATGCCTTAAATTCTCTGGTCTTCCTTCATGATGGCAGCCCAGAGAGAACCAAAATAATGGGACCGCCCCAGGAAAGGGGCAAGATTCGGCAACCAATTCAGGGTGGGAGGTCTTTTCTTTCCCCCTTCCCTCCTCTACTCCCCCTCCCCTTCTCCCTCATCTTCTCCTCCACTCACTCACTCACTCACTCACTTACTCACACCCAGGCACCACCGATGATGCAAGGTCAGTGATGAGGTGCGGTACGCTCAGTGCCCTGGGCCAGTGCCCCTCTGGGGTCAGTGCCCAAGGGCCAGTACCAGTCTGAGACCATTGCTAGGTGGTGAAAACTACACACAGGAGTCTCTGAGTCTCCATCTGCATCCTTGACTCCCACCTGCATATTCCTTGTCCTGAAATCTCCTCATTCAGCACTCACGGCATCGCGGAGACCTGAAGAGAAGGTGTTCCGCAACCCAGGTAAGGTACAAGGAGACGGGGGGCTCTTCAGGGGTCGTGACATTTATGTTTTTGTTTTGGGTGTGTGAGCCAATAGGCAAGGCACTTATTTTTCCCAGATCTTCTTCCATAGCAGAAACAGCAAAGTTTTTGCAATGGGAAATTTCTCAAAAGAAAAGCCAGGGAGGATGGTCCTCACGGGTGAGTGTGGCTATTTAGAAAGAAGTCCCAAAACAGCTGGGGTTCACCCAATTGGCCCAAGACTCTCCTGACCCCTCCCTAGACACATGTAACATTTTTTGGGGGGGGGGGGGCTTGGTTGGTTCCAACTTCCACAAGATTACCTTTGCTGTCCTGCCTTGCAGGTTGGTTTTGCTGAGGCAGTGAGCTTTCATCTGCAATTTCCAGCACTGAGCATGTGGTGGGAGGAGAGCAGCAGGACATTTCTTGGCTCTGTCCTCCTGTTCCATAGGGAGAAAAGGTATTGATTTAAAATTCAGAAAATAGTCTAGGGTGCATCTCATCACTCTGGGACTTGGCATAGCCTTCTTGGTATTTGCCCCCACGACTCACAAGCTGCAGGTTGAACTGGGAGGAATTTTGCCCCTTTATGTTAAGTGAACCTTATGCTTCCAGGGCAGTAGAATCAACATCTGGTAGGGATAAAAGAGCCCAAGAACAGCTGCTCTCCAAGTCCAGGCTTCATCGCTGCTGAGCATCATGGGATTAGTAGTAGAATTTCCATGAATCCGGCGCGGTCGTTTGCGTTCGCCTTTAAGGAGCGTTGTAGCCCGACGGAGCGGCTGCCGTACTACAATTCCCCGAAGGCCCAGCCGAGCTGCAGGACCGCGACTGCCGCTACCTGCTGCAAGTCTCATTGCCCTGCCCCAGCAGTTTTTGGTACATCGAACGGTAAGGAAACTACAACTCCCATGAGCCCCTGAGCAAGGCGGCTGGTCTCGCTTTGTTTCCTTTCGCGTGGCCTGACGGGAAAAGGAAAGGGAGGTGCGGTATTGGTGCAGTCTTGGGACGGTGAAAGTACAACTCCCATGAGCCTTTGGGCAAGGCGGCCCGTCTCCTCGCCCGCTCCAGCTCTCGCATTGGTCACTGCTGCAGAAAGCCTTTCGCGTGGCCTGACGGGAAAAGGAAAGGGAGGCGCGGGGTTTCTGGCACTATAGTTGATTGGCTGCTTTGTTGCGGCGGCGCTGAAAATGCAAACGCGTGCTGCGTGTAGTGGGCCAGTCGGTGACCCGTCCCTCTTGACCGGGTGGGACAAAATGGCTGCCCCCAGGGCTCATAGTTTCCCGTCTGCTGGTGAGGCTGTTAGGAAGCGCTGCCGGCGCGCAGGCTCCTGATGGCTGGCGAAGAAGGCCTCTGCAGTAACCGCCCCGCACGCACAGGCTGAGAGTTATTTGTGGGTGAGGAGCGTGGAATCACCGCAAGGGCCTCCAATGTGACTGGCTGGGAGAAGAATCCTAGTTCGGGTTCTTGTTTCCAGGGAAGAAGAGCAGGAACAAGTCTAGCGGTAAGGGAAGAAGAAGAAGAGCTGGCTTTTCTATCCCGCTTTTATCACCCATTTAAGGGGACTCAAAGCGGCTGACAAACATTCTGTTCTTCCCCCCACAGTAGAACACCCTGTGAGGGGTGGGGCTGTGAGAGCTCAGAAGAGAGCTGTGACTAGTCCAAGGTTGCCCAGCTGGTTTCGTGGGGGAGGACAGAATCAAACCCAGTATTCCCAGATAGGAGTCCGGCTCCCTAATCTCCAGACCAAAGGAGCCGGACTCTTATCTGGGAAAACTGGGTTTGACTCCCCACTCCTCCACAAAGCTAGCTGGGTGGCCTTGGGCTAGTTAAAGCACTCTTTTGAGCTCTCACAGACCCACCTACCTCACACGGTGTCTGTTGTGGGAAGAATAGAAAGCTTTGTCAGCTGCTTTGAGTTCCCTTAAGGGAGAAGAACAGAAGGTTTGTCAGCCACTTTGATTCTCCTTAAATGAGTGAAAAAAGTCCACATTTTTTCTTCTTCATTACCTCCTTTGCTACATCTATTGAAATTGGCCCTTTATTTTAGAACAGTGAAAGGATAGAAAGATATCAGAACCAGCTCTGCTTATGAAATGTGTATTGACTATGGCAGGGCTTTAAAAAATTTCCTTCTTTAAACTTTTATGGTTGCAGATGCTGCTGCTTGCTTGCAGAATGTCTAATCTGCAGAAATCACAAAGGATCACTGTGGCTTATCTGGATCCTTCCAGTGAAATACAGCTGGACTGACTCTACCTCTACTCTGGTCCTGCTTCTAGAATTCACCTTTGGGTCTTCAGCCAGATCTTTAAGAAAATGAAGGAACAGGTATCGTAAGCTTTGAATATGCTTATTTATTTAGAATTCTTTATCCCACCCTATACCCAAGGCAGGTTACAACAGTAAAAACCAGCCAACATATAAAACAAATGGATTAAATGGTAATAGTGCCTGAATGAGGCACCAAAAAGTCATTCCTTTTTTAGCCAAAGGTCAGTGCAAAGAAGTGCATCTTCAAAGCTGTTCTGAATGCATAAAGTGAAGGTACCTAAAGCATCTCAGGAGAGGGAGAGCATTCCACAATCTGGGCGCTACCACTGAAAAGGCCCTAACTCTAGGGCAAAGCTGAGGGCACCTGTTGTAAACAGGTCCTTGGCTGTCTGATGAGATAATATTCAGCTGTCTTTTTATATTCTGCCAGTCTCTCATATACTGGTGTTTATGGTTTAAAATGTGAAAATGCAAAATCATTGTGTTTTTAAACTACTTCTGTTTTACAGTCTGGTGGCTTGTTGGCATGGAAGTTAAAATTCCCTGTTTGAATTATGATCTGGAAAAAAAGTCTGAAGGACTCACTGCCAGGTGGAGGAATAGAATCTGTACGTATCCATTTTTTTTTCTTACACATTGCAACCCAGCTTTCTTAGGGAGAATGATACACAGTGGTTTATAATACCCATTTAAGGATAACTGTTGGTGGCATGTCACTATTGCGTGAGGATCAAGTAACCAGTGAGCAACTTTAAGTGACTCAAGGGGGCTAAACAGTCTGCTGCTGTTAAACTTCATGGGCTTGCCAGGCATTCATAAGAATACTGTATGTATGTATGTCATTACTATTGGAATTGTAGTCCAGCACATCCAGAAAATGCCTGCTTGGCAAAGAGCAATCTAGGTTGTCTCCAATGGCTCAGTTTTCGCTGCTCTTTCCATGAAAAACTTAACAAGATTGCAGCTCATGCCTATCATTCTGAAATCAGCTTTTCTTAGGGGGATAAGCTTTGAAAAAATACTGCTTTCTCTTCTTCAAATACTGTTCTTGTTAGCTTTTTTTAAAAAATGCTGCTCTGTTCACACTAGTGGGATTTGGAAATTGAATTTGCTTGTACTTTTTCTCTTTCAGGAAAAAAGGCATATTTACAATATTGAAAAAGAAAAATGAATAAGAAAAGACTGAACAAAAGACAGCCTCTTGCTTCAATTCTTAACACTGGGGTGTGGAATTCTTTATAGCTTTGGGTTGCTATAAAAATGAGGCCTCTGCCCTGAGGATCTCCCAGTTTAAATTTGGGTGAATCCAGGTAAGTTCATTTCTGTGTAACATTGTTCCAAATAAAGATGAAGCTGAGGAAACAAAGTTGTCATGCGTATTCTTTAATTCATTTTTTAAAAAATCTTCTTCCCTGGAAAAGACCTTCTAGAAGAAAGTTATTGTCTACTACCCAAAGGAATTTTGAATAAACTTTTTAGAGGGCTTCATACAAAGCTGTTGCAACTGTAGGGCTAATAAAGCAAAAGTTGTTGGTTTATTTACTATTATGGCTTTAATTATTCAAAAAGAAAAGGAGGAAGAGCATTATTAACCATTCACCACTTTGATACATTTGTGTGATACAGAAAGAGTTTCATGGTTCTTCAGCCCCCAGCATCTCTCCAGAAGGAAGAAGTTAAACCCCCCCCCCCCAAAATACCAATTCCTGCAGCTTAAGCATTGGCATATCCCTGGGGCATATATGCAAGTTGGGTAGCTTGTTTTATCCCCCCACCCAAAAAAAAGGAATAATCTGAATCTGAAATCCTTGATGTAGATGTTTCCCGGTGTCCATGAAAGGGCCCCATGACCCTGAAGCCAGGCAGTTAAATCAATGTGTTCCTTGCTGCCAGCATCTTGGCACATTTAAAAGAATACTCTTTATGCCTTTATTTTCTGTCCTTGTTAGGGTTTGAGACTTGCCTTGTTTGTATTCCAGGGCTATGCAAGGCAACAACTAGGGTTTGCTTCACAGGTCTTGGCTTTCAGAACCAAAACCCCTTTCTAGCAGAGAACGATTGAGGGCTGAAGCTGGGCAGAGTTCATGCAACCAAACGCCTTCCTATTCTCTGGGGTTTCCCTGATAGGCATCAGACCCCACACCCCTCCTGCCCTTTGACTTATTGCTAAATCCTGTGTCTCAGTTCCTCCCATTCTGATGACTGCTGGTGCCCTTGCTTTGCTGCCACTCCCAGCCATCATGAGCAGCAGCTGGCTGGAGGAGATTGGGGAAGCCAGCAAATTAAGATTTGTAATGCCATACTTTGTTGGCTATAGTTCTAACTGCAAGCAACATAAAGAACTAAAGAAAGGGAAACACTTCTATAGTTTTCCGAAGGAGAAAATCTCATTGATCTTTGAAGTTTACCTGTTTGATCTTAATCCACACGAACCCTACAACAGCCCTTTCCAAACTCTGAAAGTTGCCCCTTTCTGTGAGGGGTGTTGGCTTCCAAGCACCATCTTCAAGACCTGTGAAATCTTCAAGTGCATCAGAGTTCACCTGGTTCCTCGCTTTCCTCTAGAAAAGGGACTAACCGCACAAGGCCCTTTGTATCTGAGCTCCGGCCTCTCTGGGTCCCAAAGAGATCATTATTTCAGCAACAGCAGGTCCTTCCTGCAACAAGTCAGGTGGTTAAAGCATGAAAGGGGGGGGGGGACTGAGAGATTTTAGAGGGTATCTCTGTCCATTAGAACAAGGATGTCAACATTCCTACAGTAATTCCACATACAGAAACTTTGGCCGCAAAAGTGCAATGCACAAGAAATGTTACCTGAATCAAAAAGGTCCCACGTGGAGAGCAGGGAGTTTCTGCACTAGACCTTATTCTGGAATATATCCCAGAATGGGGCCTGCAGTCCGCATGCTAGTCCAAACTCTAGCAGGTGTAAGAGGGGGCTTGGTGTACCATGTGAACAGTAGACCCCTACCTGAAGATATATTCCAAAATAAGTCCAAGTGGGGAAAGTGCCCACGTCTTTCTCTCTGCATGTCCTGGTTATTTTGTGTAGTTTTAGCTCCTACCTATTGTTTTACTAGAGCCAGCCCATAACAGCCACCAATACAGGGCTCCTTCCAGACTAACAGAGGAAATCCACATCTAAGGGGAAAATTGCAGCTTACCTGCTGAGAAGCGGTGTCTGGACTGGAGCTGCTTCCCGTAGCTTCGCTGCCTTACTGAACACACAGTGAAGGAGCCTGACACACCTCGAGGGGGAGACTATTCCACAGCCTGGGGGCCATTACTGAGAAGGCCCTCTCTCAAGTGCCCACCCATCTTTCTATTGAGGGTGGTGGGACAAACAAGAGGGCCTCCCCTCCAGATCTTAGGCCCTTCCTTGAGAAACATTTCCACAGCTTATCTGTACAATCTTAAGTCTCAGGTACTGTTGGTAGGGGCCCACGGGGCCACCCCTGCAAGGGCCCTCATCAGGTGTGATGCCTGCAAACAGATGGGGGGCAGCAAGGGAGCTCTGGTCAGACCAGTCTTCTGTCACCTGGCACCTTCCAGGTGCATTCTGGACTGCAATCCCCATCAGCCACAGCCCATCTACCTGCCCACACGAGCGTATCTTCTATGCCCTCAGCGGCTCCTGGCACCACATAGCTTTGATCTGTGTCCTCCAGCCTCAAGATAAAACTGCCTTGGTGTTTTTGGGCAAATATAAAGTTATGTAATGCAGTCCACAGGCCACCTAGGTGAAGGGATCCTGCAAAGCACAGAGGAAGGGAAAGAACAAGAAAAAGAGTTGGCTTTTCTATCCCGCTTTTCTCACCCCTTTAAGGGGACTCAAAGCAGCTGACAAACCTTCTGTTATTCTCCACATCACAGACACCCTGTGAGTTAGATGAGGCTGTGAGAGCTCAGAAGAGACCTGTGACTAGCCCAAGGTCACCCAGCTGGCTTCATGGAGGAGGGCAGAATCAAACCCAGTGTTCTCAAATAAGAGTCCGGCTCCATAATCACTAGACTAAACTGGCTTGTGGCTTGAAAGAGGCAATGGTGAGATAAGTGTGGTGTGTATTTGCAGCAGCAGCAGTGCCTGGGGCTTAGAGCAGCTGTTTCCCTTCCCTAGACTACAGCTCCCATCATCCATCCCACCCTGGGGCCAGAAGGTGATGGGAACTGGAGGCTGTGGTCACACAGAAGGCTCAATCCAGCTCCAGTCCACTTTCAATGTGAAAGAGCACATCAGGAAAGAGACAAACTTTTCTTTCAATGTTAAATAACTCAGAAAATTCACCTTCAGGATAGATAACGTGGAAGGAAAACTACTGGTCGCTTCACTGGTATGTTCTCCTACTCTGAAAGCAGACTGAAGCTGATTAAAATGTAGGGCTGTGGTCACATTTAAGGTTTAATCCAGCTTCAGTCTGCTTTCAGAGTGACTCTGGTCATACCAAAGGTTTAGTCCAGCTTCACTCCACTTTCAGAATGAGAGAGCAAATCAGCAAAGTGAGAAGCTGTTTTCTTTCAGTGTGAAATAACTCATAAAATTCACCTTTGAGACAGGTAATGTGGAAAGAAAATTACTGGTTGCTTCACTGGTGTGTTCTCTCTTTGAAAGTGGACTGACGCTGGATTAAACCTTAGGTGTGACCACAGCCCTGGTATATTTAAAAATGCATTTCTTTCATTCCAAAAGATTTCTTGTTCTAAGAGCTGTTTGGGGGCAGACGGTCTCTTCCTACCAGGGATTACCTTTTGAAGCGGTTTTGTTTAGGCAAACACGTGTCTTCCTCTCATTGGCTGTTCTCACAACAACCCTGTAAAGTGGGTTGGTGCTAATGTCTGTTACTGGCTGTTGGGGACACGTACAAACTAAAACAGTGTTCAGTTCATCACCAGACTGAATGCCTGTTGGTTTGACTTGACAGTGAACCTGTTTAAGCAAACCAGTGACTGACTACTCGCATTCACGTTCCAACTGGCTCAAAAACAAATGTCTTTTTCAACATTAAAAACAATTTCTTCAGGGGCAAAAACACGGTGAACACAATTTGTTTGATCAGATAGTTTTGTGTTCTCAAGCTCAGGGTTGGTTTGATTGAATTCCTGGATATGCAAGCCACTGCTTTTTAGCTCAGTGTGAATGTGGACTGCTCGATTGCAGATCGAACTTCGCACATCTCTGCCAGATGTCTTTTCCTGCTCTCCCCGGCCCTCCAGCATCCAGAACCTCTTCTCCCAGCTCATACATGTTCATGCCCCTGGGGACAAGCACATGGCAGAGGGCGAGTGATCCTCAGCAGCCGCCCCTCCTGCCCGGAGCTTCATTATAGAAAAACGCAACCCCGTTCCTTCCCGTGCGTAGGTGATAAGAATAGCTGTCATCAAATATGCATCAAGACGCAGCAGCCAGCGAGTGGCTTTGAACAAACATGGTGTCGTAGGCCCAGGAGACAGAGGGCTCACTATTACAGAGGGGTCCCACAGCCTTTTTGTGGCTGCTGTTCTTTCCTCTACTTCTAAATTTTCCGGAGGAGGAAGGGAGCCCCCGTTACCTGACGTTTTAGCATGTCACCGTGAAACGGTTGTGGCGTGCATGGAACACAAGCCCTCGGTCCCAGGTGAGTGGCGTGCCGCAAAAGCTGTGGGGCGGGGGGTGAACGCTGGTGTCATTTCATCTGTTTTGCTCATGGCTGGGCGCTTGGGACGCCGTGGCCAAAGGGAGGCTGCAAATTTGCACCTGTTTCTCTCCAGAGCCTGGATTCAGATGCCTGGACATTTTAAAAGTTCCTCTCATCTGCCCCAGGGCACCATTTTCCCACTAAAAGAGAAAGTCCGGGACCCTGTGCCACCCAACACAGTTCAGGGCTCAGCAGGGAACTGCTCAAGCCGTTAACCACTGTGCCTCACTGCCCCACAGAATTCGAGCTGTCCAAAGTTTGAAAGGGGGGACGGAGGCAGGTGCCAGACTTCCCTGGCGAAGATGGTGTTCTGCCAATGTTGGTACCTTTCTTTGTTTACAAAGCTGCTTAGAACAAGGCCAGCAGAGGTCACCTTTACTTCTCATTGGTGACTGCTGATGGGAAGGCCTGTCCACACAAGCCCATCTGGAGGTTCCTGCACCTTAGCATTTCCAGAGAAAGAAGACTTGACCATCAGCAGAGTTTGCTTCATCTAAGAAAAGTTTCATGCAAGGCTAAGGTGAAGCCGGTCCCTCTCCCTTTCCAGGAGGCCAACCTGGAGGCAGTACTCCATCCTTTTAAAGCCCCTCCCCAATCTTCATTGTTGTTGGGTACCACTAAGTACTGGCTGAATCCTGGTAGACTGTTTGGAGTTTACTTGGCAGAGATACCAAAGTCGTTTGCCATGGCCAATTTTGGGGGAGAAGCTGTGGGTCAAACCAGCAGTCCTCTGCTTGACAGGCAGTTTGCTTTGTCACAGAGTTGCAACCGCTTCCCAGAACACCGCCGTGCAGCTTTCTTGGCAGAGATGCAGAAGTGGTTTGCCATTTCCTACTACTAGGGAGAGGCTGGGGATCCAGCCAGCAGCCTCCTACTTCCCAGGCAGTTTGTTCTACCTCCGAACTGCAGCTGCCTCCAATCCCTGTGGCAACAAAATGCAACAGTTTCTCCTCCATGCTACAAGTGCAAAGAAAACAAAAAAATCCTTAAGATCCAAAGGGCCTTGGGTCCCCTTGCGTGGGCTGGCAGGTTCCTTCCTGAGCTCCCCTGCTGACGCTGTGCCAAACTGCCTTTTGTGGCCAGTTCCTCGCGGGTCCTGATGCAAGAGCTGGCAGATGGCACAGGCTGGGCTTACACAGGAAGGGCTGTGGGGGATGCTTGGTGTTTTCAGAGGAGCCACAATTGTCAGGAGAGCCTTGCTCTGCAGAGGCAAGGGCTCTGGGCTGCAGAAGATGCAGGTTCTAGGACAGCTCTAATACCAGATGCTTTCAGCACTACTGCTTGTTCCCCCCCCCCCAAAGTATCAAGAAACAATATATATTAAAACAATAAAAAACCCAACAACATTTAAAATCCAACATGTTAAAAACAGAACTATGTCAATTAAAACAATGATGTTTGCAGTGGGCAAATATGACCAACCTTTAGCCAAAGGCCTTGGCAAAGAGGTCTGTTTTCACCTCCTTCCAGAACATACACAGAGAAGGTTTATCATTCAATATGAATTAAACACTAACAAAATTGTACCCATCCCTATCAGGGACTGATCCCAGGCCTTATGGTGCATTTGGAAACGGGGGTGGGGGGTGGGGGGGATTCAAATCCAGGATCTGACATTCTGCCCTCTGCAGTCCTCACAGACTGTGATCAACACACAGCAAAAAACAAACAAAAAAAAAAAACCAAAGGCATCTCGGAGATGGCTCAGAGATGGCATCAAAGTGGGGTTGTTCCCACACTTGCCTGTCTCTCCCGTCTCCTGAACATTCTGTGCTAGAAAAGGTGGATTAGAGAAGCCTTGGGGCCATGGGGACCACACCCCTTCTCTCTGGGGCACCTTTTTGTCATGCCTGGGCCCACCCTGATTCATGAAAGATTGTCCCATCTTGAAGGTGCTTGGAGAAATTTGGTGTCATGTCTTCCTCATGTTTTCTCTTTTGCCAGAAATTTCCTCAAGGCGGCTGCTGTTTACAAAAGCAGGAGGGGAGGGAGTTTCATTCCTGGACTCAGAGTTTGCTCATAGAATTGTGTTTGTTTATATTCTAATTTCATTTTCTTATTCTGTGGAATAATTGGCTATTCCTTGCAGTGCTTCGTTGCCTTTTCAACTGCTGGAAAGCTTCTCCTGTTGATGGCCTTCGCCATCAGCATGCTCACTGGTTACACAGCTGTGAGCTGCTATTTTAGCAATCTGCGTTGGCTTCAGCCAAAGTTGTTCTTATGATGGTTTTGCTGCTTTCGAGATCCTGCTCCAGTTTGGTTGACTCTAGTGGTTAGGGAGCCGGACTCTTATCTGGGAATACCGGATTTGATTCTGCCCTCCCCCATGAAGCCAACTGGGTGACCTTGGGCTAGTCACAGCTCTCTTCCGAGCTCTCACAGCCCCACCTACTTCACTGGGTGTTCTGTTGTGGGGAGGAGAACAGAAGGTTTGTCAGCCGCTTTGAGTTCCCTTAAATGGGTGAGAAAAGTGGGGTAGAAAAGCCAACTCCTCTTCTTCCTCCTCCTCCTCCTCCAGGACTTTCTCACCAGCTGACTTCAGCCCAGATTAAGAGGCGCATGCATCCAAACTTTAATATTCATGTATTTATTGGCTTCTTGATGTTATAGGTCAAGGTTTTTTTAGGGGTTTTGAAAAGTCATGAAGAATTCCCTTGCCGGAGCCTGGTAGGCGCAGGGGGGTGAATCACATGTTCAAGGTGCCCTCGCCAGCTTCTATCTGCTTTGCCATGTAACTGTAGCTGCCTTCCTTCGCTTTATCTTGTAGCAGAGCCAGAGGTGTCTTCACATCCTTCCTGGATACTCTGCTCATCTCAAATCTCCGGAGGTGATTTGAAAAAGATATGAAGGTTTGGATGTCAGTGTTCTTCTCCCAGGGCAAACAGGATGCCTCCTGGGCCACTGGAAGAACAATTTCTGTCTGCGCCTGCGCATACTGAGCGCAAGGAACAGTTTGTACAAACTGTTTGTACGTCACTCACTGCCTATGAAATGAGGCATTCTGAAAATCTAACTTTATGGCAACTCTGTTAATGTGCTTAACCTGCTTTCATTTCCTGTCTTTGTTTCAGTCTGCAGACCCAACCAAAAAAGGAATATATAGGCAACCCTAAATGCTAGTCTGAACAAAGTGTGCAATCCTTTAGTAAATAGGGGAGTTAAGGCGCTCACACTATAAGGCTGGACTCCTTGGTGGTGGCACCTTTGCAGTGAATACCCACTGGTTCCTCCCAAGGGTGGTTCAGGCTGTAGCATCAGTGGCATGCCACTGGCAGGAGAACAGACCAGAATGTTTTCTGGAGAGACCAAAGGCAAGCTATGTTCCTTCCCCATGCTCCACCCATTCTGCTGTGTGGGTCACAACAGCTGACCCCCTGGTCAATTGATTTCAGGTTCCAACTTAGAGTGCAGCTTTTAGGAAATTTGTTTGTTTTCATTCTTTCCTTTACAAAAAAAAAAAAAAAATCACAAAGTTTCAGTATTAATGCTTCATAGTTCTTGTGTTGAGACGGACTCTGAATGTTGAAAAACAATCAGGTTGGCTGGCTGCAATTTCCTCCTGGAGACTAGAGGCAGGCGCCTGCACCATTAGAGCAGAAACCGTCAGTCTGGGTGCCATGGGTGCAGGGAAGCAGTGGATGAAATCTGGGGCTTTCTTCACACAAAGCGGTTCCTCCAAAGTGCTGCCCATACTGCCAAACATTCTGTTCAATTCGTTGATTTAGCACGGCTTTTTGTTTCTGTCATCCAGCTTCCAGGACTGGAGAACAGGTGGCTTTCTAGATGTTCGTGGCTTACAGCTCCCAAGAACATCAGAGGAGACCTGCTGGGTCAGCCCACGGCCCATATAGTCCAGCATCCTGGCCCACAGAGTGGCCCTCCAATTGCCCATGAGCATCTCAAGCAGAAGACAAAGGCAAAACCTTCAGCTGCTCTCAAATCCTGGCAAGTGGCCTTAGAGACCTCCTGCTTTTCCCCCCGGCCTGGAGGATGTCACTGGATATTCATTCTAGTAGCCATTGATACACTTGTCCTCCATGTCCTACTTCACCTTTTCTTAAAGCCATCTAGGCTGGTAGCTGCTACCATCTCTTCTGTCAGCAAATCCCACAGACTGATGACCCTCTGGGTGAAGAAATCCTTCTCCTTTTTTGACCCAGCTCTCGTACCCATCAGCTTCATAGGTGCCCCCTGGTTCTAGTGTTGTGTGATAGAGAGAAGGATTTTTCCTTTATCCACCTTTTCTAAACTGTGCATAATTTCCTATACTTCAATCAACGCCATCTTTCCAGGCTGAAAAAGCCTTGACCTTGCAGTCTGATTTCATAAGGGATTTTGTTCCAGCCCCTTAATCATTCTGGTTGCTCTTTTCTGCACCTTTTTCAGTTCCACAATAACTTTTTTGCAGTGCGGTGACCAGAATTGTATACAATATTTCAAATCTGGCCTCACAATTTGTAAATAGACCCTGTCACACCTCACCCCAAGTCACCGTGGTTAGAACTGTTGGGAGCTAGAACCTGCTAAGCTGTGAAGGGATGAGATGAATCCTTCCTAATCCAAAGACCTCCCTTGTTCATTTTCTATGAGAAACGGGGGGCAAATGGGTGTCCTTGGGGGAGGGGTGCCCTTGGCTCTCAGCTGGTAAAGAGAATTGCGGAGTTGTGAAGGAGAAGGAAGAGTAGGCTCTGGACTTCATTTTGAGCTGCATTTCTTCTTCAGAAGAATCTCCGTGGGGAGATGGAAGGGCCCACTTGCATTATTCATACGGACGTGAGCCTGGGAGATATAATTACATTCCAGCCTCTGACTATACCTTGACTCCTTTACTCCTGGCTTCCTGCAGACAACACAGCAGAAGAGAGGGGCAGACATGCTTCCCACAGGTAGCGAGTTGAGGAACCCTGGACAAAAGGGCAGGTGGTCGCTCTGAAGAGCCTGGAGCAGAGAAGACCCTTAGAGGACAAATCTTGGACGCCACCATTGTTCCTCCTGCTGCTATCCTAGATCCTGCTTTTGTTCTTAACCTACTTAGGAAGATTAAGGAGGTCAGTGACACACTAACGGGAGCAGAGGCATATGGAGTTCTGCATCAGCCTTGGACCGCTCAGCCAGAAGGTAACGGAATGCTCCCCTGGGTTGCTTTGGAAAGGAATGCTGGCCAGACAGGGATAAATTAAATGTTCTCCCGTCTTCCACAAAGTCACCGAGGTTGCCTTTCAAGGCGCAGGAGCAGCCCGTGAGGGTTGTAACTTCTTGGTGGGATGGATTCTTCTGCTCTATGGGTGTTCCTGTCAATGTTTGCCCAAGGTTGAGTTCTCCAGCAAAGCAGCCCAGGTGAAGCAGAGGATGATCTTTCCTCACCCTCAAGACAATGGTTAAGAAGGGGAAAGATGAGGGGAAAGGAGGGAAAGGGAAGAAAGGGAAGAAGGAGGCAGCAAGTGACGTGGAGGAGGTCTCAGAAGTCTCAGAAGTCTCAGAGGCTGAGCCCACCAAGAGCAATGCAGAGGAAAGCGAGATGGGCAGTGACCTGGTGCAGGAAGGGGAGGAAGAAGGTGGAGAAGAAGACCCGAAGAAGAAGAAGGGGAAAGACAAGAAAGGGTTGGGCAAAGGAATCAATGTCAAGAAAGGCGGCAAAGGAAAGAAACCTGAAGAGGAGGAGGCAGGAGAGGAAGAGGCTCCAGCCAAAGGAAAGAAGCAGCTCAAAGGGGCCTCCAAGCTTGTCATAGGCCTGACGACAGATGATAAGAAGAAGAAAGGGGCCAAGAAGGACCAGGCCAAAGCCCAGCTAAAGGGGGCCACAAAAGCCATGGCCATAGCCAAGAAGGAGCCTGTGGAACCTCCCAAAAAGAAACGGAGCTTGAAGAGCACGTCCAAGCTCTTCATGGGCTTCCAAGGGAAGGCGGTCAAGAAGACCCCCAAGAAGAGTCAGTTCAAACACACCTCCCGCTTCTTCTGGGGACTGAAGAAATACAGCACCAAGAAGAAGAAGAGGAAGAAGAACAAGGGTGTGTTGAAGTCCACCTCCAACTTCATGATGCGCTTCAAGGCTCTGGGGAAGAAGAAGAAGAAAGAGGAAAGCCCAGATTCTGCTGCTAAGGCAGAAGATGGGAAAGGTGGAGGCTTCCTTGGAGGCCTGTTCCGGAGGACGAAGGCCAATGAAAACTTCAAGCCGCGGGCCCAGATTGTGAGCAGAGTGTCAGCTGCTACCAACTGGCTGACCAGGAAATTCCTTGCCCGGCACAGCAAGTATATGTACAAACCAAGGGTGACTGATGAATCCTGGCTGTCCAGAATTGGTGCCAAGAAGCTGCCTTTCCCTTCAGGAGATGAAGTTCTGAGGCATCGGGCGAACATGAGGCACATCCCTGGGAGGAATTCACTCTATGGCCAAAACCAGGAAGAATTTGGCTATTGGGCCGAGTTGGCTTCTACCCTACCGCTCCACGGTGAAGAGGTCTACCAGGAAGAGGATTATTTTGATCCACAGTCCTCTTCCCAATATGGCTATGTTGGTGGTGATGGGGAGGACTATGGCAGATACCCAGTGGAAGAAGAATTTGGGGAGATTGAAGGCCACGATGAGGACTATGTCCAAGATCACTATGATTACCAGAACTATGCTGGTCAGGACCATGGTGCCTCCCGCAGTTATTCACCCTATGAGCCCTATGATGGCTTAAGTGGTTACCAAGAGTCCTTAAGCCTGAATGAGGCCCATTACCCTGGAGCAGGTGACGCGACTTTCCCTGATGACGAGGTCTACTCTCAGCATGAAATCAGCTACAGTGAGCACGACTGGACTCCCGAGACCCAGGCTTCGTACAACCCTTATGCCCACCCACTGGATGACATTGTGGAGGCCAATGAAGCCGAAGGCCTGGAAAGCGAGCAGGACGGTTATGTCCCATCTCCTCCAAATCACTCCCATTCACCATTCTTTGAGCAAGAAGCCATTGGGAAAGATCTGTCTTCTCAGCTATCCGTCAGTAGGAAGTTCCGGCTTTTCCCCAGGCCCCAGGTGAAGCTTTTTGGCAAAGACAAACTGGATATCCCTCTTCCCCCTTACCCACACATCCCTTTAGATCCAGAAGAGGAGGAGGAGGAAGAGGAAGAGGAGGAAGAAGATGAAGAAAGGGACTCTCAAGCTTTAATTTCTCCTTTTGCTCACTTTGGTCAGAATCTGGAATCTCCAAGGTCACCAGGGACATTCTCCAAACTGTTGCCCAGTTGTTTTGTCAGAAAATTCCAAAGGCCCCTCTTCCCGCGCTCCGTCAAGAGAAACATGGGCTTGAGTATGAATGAGTCCAGCTTCTCCCCAAGAGAATATGGAAGTCCCCTGGGACAGTTCCTACAAAAATCTCTTTCGCAACCCAAGCCTATATTGAAGCACCGACCTCCCACTCCGTCACCTGTTAGACGCTCTCTGTCTCCAACCTTTGGAGGCAGAATACCACCTTCTCCTCCACTGGGGGCAAACCACTTCGACATGGCCACCTCTCCTGGCCCTCTGAGGCACAGCATGTCTCCCTCCCACCCAGCAGTGAAACTCCGAGATGCCCTGCACCATGAGCTACACAATACGCTTCCGTTTGTGCGTTCCTCTTCCCAAACAAAGCCAAATCACAGCTGTAGCTCGCCTGGGAATCGAGGATTCAACCAAACGAGCATGAGCGATTACTCTGAAAGGAACGCATCGCCTCCATTTCCCCAGAGGCACAACTTATCCCCTTCTCTCAACCAAAGGCCAATGGCCCTCAGCTCTGGTAGGCAGCAAACAGAATTCCATATGCCTGACAGAAATAATCCTTCCCCGTGGTCTTCATTCAGGCTTGAGGGCCCATCCCTCAATCAAAGGAATCCACTCTCTTCTGGAGCAGCTCCTCCTTTGAGGAGAACAGGCTCACAGCAAGCCAAAGAAGATCCTTTTCCAATGTGGGGACAAAATCCTGCGGGTAGCCCATCTGGACCTTCTGCTTTCTGGACACCTCCTTCCCCTCAGTCAATGGCTCGTAATCCTTTCGCAAGTCAACGGAACCTATCATCATCTAGTTTAGGGCCTGGAAGTAATCAAAGGGCTGCGGTCCCTTTCAGCCACCCCTCGTTTCATGCCACACATCATTCTGACCCTTCTGAATTTCAGGATTCCCCTCTAAATCTGCCTCCTGAAGGATTCCACAGAAGAGGCCTTCATAATCCCAGTACTGGGAGTCCCTCCCCCTCTCAGCCGCCTCTCTGGCACTTTGCGGCACCTCCAAATCCTCTCCAGCCATCATGGGGGATGCCTCCTTCACCTGTAGATCCTCAAGGAAGACTTCCACAAACCTGGAACCGGCAGACAGAGCCCCCCACAAAAGTTGTGAAGCCATTGATGCAAAGCCAGTTTATGAGGCAGTTTGGCCACCCGTCTCCAGTTTTATCTGCTCGGAGCTCCCCTCACATGATGACACAGAAGGGCGGCCGTAGAGTCACCATCAACGAGGCAGCCATTGAAGCATTTCCTCCTACCCAGCCTTTTGAGGCAGTTAGTAGTCCAGCAGAAGGATGGTGGTCATCAAACCAGAGATGGGATTGTGAATCTGTGAGGGGAATGCCGGTGGAGCAGAATTCTTCACGAAAAATGGGAACATCTGGGAGCCTGAGAAGCCTTTCCAGCTTGTCTTCAGCCCCAAGTCCCACTCTGAGCACCCGGAAGGACTTCATTCAGCGCATCGGCCAACCTCTGGCTGGGATGGCCCAGGCTGCTGCTTCCACCAGAAAATTGAAGGAAGAAAAGAAAGCCACTAAAGCACGGCCCACCGAAATCCCGGGACAGTTACCACCATTCTCAAGGCGGCTTTTTTATGAAGATCCTCCTGCCCAGCACAAGGCCCACTCACAGCCACCTACTCCAAAACTGGGGCCTAAAGCCTCGAGTGGGGACTGGTCCTATGCTATTCCTGGTGGCAACTCTGGAAGTTTCAGGCAGGCCAATTTCAGTCCTGTATCCCAACGAGCAGCGTCGTTCAAAGGAGGCAGTGCCAGGGGCAGAGCAAGACCATCCCACGCCCATCCCTCATCCTTTGAAGACCAATATAACTGGCCAAGGCAACCAGGCCTCTCTTCCCATTTGCCCAGTGGTCTGCAAGAAAGCGAGATGGAAGATGCCATGGGAAGATATGCAGTGGTAATGCCCCAAATCCAACGGATGGGTTCTTCCTTCAGAAGAGGATCTCGCAGGCAAAGCCACCAGCATTGGTCAACCCATCCTACTCACCATGTTCCTGAAATGCCAAATCAGTGGGGCTTGGGAAAGGGCTTCCACCAGGGTTCAACAGGCAGTGCCAAACGGCAGTCTTCTCGTCGGGCAGGGAGCAGCGTGATGTGGTACCTAACCCGTGGTACATCGAAGCATGCCAAGGAACTGAGTGGGATCCACAAAAGTTGGCAGTGTAAGGTAATTCTTGCTCATTTTGACATCAGAGAAGATCAGAGAAGCAGACCAAGGGCAAGAGGAGAAGGCAGAGTGATAGCGGAGCGGTGGTTAAAAAACAGCATGTGTATTTCTTTATTTTATTAAAATATTTATATCCCTCCCAATGTTGAGAAATGCTCAGCTGGATTGGACCAATGGCCCATTCAGCCCAGCAACCTGTTGTGTATGGAGTAGGACAGGAGTGCAACATCTTGTAGTGAACACTGTCCCCTAGAAAACCTGTTCCTGGGCTTTCATACATGTGTGGTTGCCCATCATGAGCAGAACTCGGAGAAAGAACCTCCTGCTGAGATAATTCTTCCTGCCCCCACTGTTATGATCTCACAGGTGGTGTGCTGAATGGAATGACAATGTAAAGAACATGTGTGTCTGTGTCCATACTTGGTGGAACTCAGGGCTTCATAGGAGCCTTGGGGAGCACTAAAACTGCCATCTGTTGTTTGGACGTAGCTAACATCAACCTGGGAACGAAGGGAGTTTATTTATTATTTCTATTTCTATACTCCCCTAACCCTAGCCCTATACCTGAAGGTCTCAGGGCAGGTAACAACAAATTACAATCAATATGTATTAAAAACTGTAAAATACATTAAAAACACTTTTTTACAAAAATCCAACATATTTAAAAGAATATCCTAAATATTAAAATAATAGAATCTACAATGGGGTGGGGGTGGGGGAGTATAATCACCTTAGCCAAAAGCCGGGGCAAAGAGGTGTGTCTTCCCCACCTTCCTGAATATATACAGGGAAGGGACATGACACACTTCGACGAGAAGACTATTGCATAACCTGGGGGCCATTACTGAAAAGGCCCTTTCCCAGGTGCCTACCTCTTGAAATCCAAGTTGGAATTTTGGACAAGTTTGGAGTTGGAATTCAAAGCAGACTTGCTGGCCGGAACCAATGGAAACTGGAGTCCAGGACATCTGGAGGAGAGCAGGTCTCAGAAAGCTGGCATCACCACCTGCCAATCATTTGCCAGCACTCCGTAGGTGCCTGTTTGTCTCTTAGTGTGCTTGCAAGTGTCGGAAGAACTGACGACTTGTCCTAACAAAAGAACAGTATGTAAATTTGAGGATCTGATCTCTGACATGGAGCTGCCTTGGAAGAGAAAGAGAGGCTTAATTAGAGCTAAGCCGATGTTTTGTTTCCTTGGGCAGAACTAACTAGAGTGTATCATCATTCAAAGCCCAGCCTGGAGGGTGACTGCCCTTCCATGCATATTTCCTTACTTGCTGATCTGCGGATGGCTTTAGACTGCAGGCAACAGCAAGGAGATGCCTTCCAAGGCAGAGGTTTCAAGAAAGTTTATAGGAAGCCAGTATAGAATGTAACTGGCCATACCTTGAAGCATGTATGAAGTTCCCTCTGGCATAATACAATGAGGCCACGTCCCCATGCACATTTTGTCCTGCATCAAAATCTGATTCGGTCCGTGAAATCAGATCAAATAAAAAATGCAGACCAAATCACCCAAACCAGGACCAAATTTGGTCCTGGAAAAAACAGTTCTTGCTGCAGGCAGGGCAATGGCTTGATTTTTCTCCCCTTTCCACTTGCTGGCTGTTCCCAGGTGAAGCAGAGGTGTGCAAAACAGCTCAAATGCATGGTGACAGGTGTATGCATATACAGCCCGTGTTAGCAGTCATGGCATGGGGATGGGCTAGATTTGGTTTCAGTTTTGCACTCGGTCAAAAACGAGTCCAAATCGAATCAGATCACTTACATGGGGACATGGCCTGAGACTTTTCAGATGCCACTGAGATCCACTGCTTTCCCGGTCACCTTTATTGATGGTTTGGACTTATCCTCTGCATTGCCACTGACTTCCCTTGGCTGATTGGTCTCTTCTCTGCTGCACCAGTCAATCATTTCAATAGAGCTGATCTTCGTGGTTCCTCCAACATCATGTTTTCCATAGGCGGCAATTACTTTCATAATGTTTCTGCAATACAGTGGTTTGTGCAAACCAATACACATTAGCCACAACCAGCCTAGATGGTTTTAAGGAAGGGTGAAGGCAAATTCATGGAGGACAGGTGTGTCAATGGCTATTAAAATGGATGCCTAAGTACATTTTCCATGCCGGAGGGACAGTCAGGATGCCTCTAAGGCCATTGCTGGGATTTGGGAGCAGGTAAAGGTTTTGCCTTTGTCTTCTGCTTGGGCAATTGGTGGGCCACAGTGTGGGATGGGATGCTGGACTAGATGGGCTGGGACCTGATCCAGCAGGAAGGCTCCTCAGATGTTCTTATATTATTATGTGTTATGCAAGAGATGACTGCAAATTGTCGATTTTGGTCTAACTTGGGTCTAGTGGTTAGGGAGCCAGACTCTTATCTGAGAATACCAGGTTCGATTCCGCCCTCCCCCATGAAGCCAACTGGGTGACCTTGGGCTAGTCACAGCTGTGTTCTGAGATTTCGCAGCCCCACCTACCTCACGGGGTGTTCTGTTGTGGGGAGAAGAATAGAAAAGTTTTGTCAGGCACTTTGAGTCCCCTTAACTGGGTGAGAAAAGTGGGGTAGAAAAGCCAAGTCTTCTTTTACTCATTGCTATAAATGGACAATGGATAAATATCACTCTTCTGTATAACCTACTCAGTTTTCCTCAGGAACAAGGGACCCTCTGCTATCATGCTTGGGGTTAGTAACTCCTGGCCAAGGCAGCCCCCTGGCATGAAAGTGCTTGCCCAGTCCTCTGTAGCTCCGTACCACTGGGCATCTTTTGATTTGCTTGTTGTCTTCTCTGGAATAACAGATGCATTCCATTCACAACCTGCAGTCCTCAGCCGGCTCTGGAGAAAATGGAGTGGAGGACATGACCCAGCTGGAGTAAGTATTGGCTGCTGTGTTGTTTTGAAGGTTGGTGATGCTCCCCTGGGTGGAGTAAGGGGGGGGGGCTTATGGGTGCACGGGGATGGTAGCTGCTCTGACTGCCAGTTATTAAAACTGAAAATGTTTATATTTTTCTCAATCTTGATCCTGAGATAGTGAGGACATAGACATTTTTAAAGTATGTATTTCCCCAACATGGCTGTGGTCACACCTAAGTTTTAATCTGGCTTCAGTCCACTTTTAGAGTGAGAGAACCCATCAGCAAAGTATCAAGCTGTTTGTTTCAGCAGAGCTCCGAAAATCCACCTTTGAGTTAGATAAAGTAGAAAGAAAATCCACTAGTCACTTTGCTTATGGGTTCTCTCATTCTGAAAATGGACTGAAACTGGGTTAAAATTTAGGTGTGAACGCAGCAATTTATGAGAACTTTATTGATTAGTCATACATGACTGCCTCAAGGTGTGAACACGAACGTATGCCATTTTGTAATCCCATTTCTGCTAAGGAGTTGGACCATAAGTCTTGGCAAAATACAGGTTTTGAAGGGCAGACAAATTCTAGTGTGCATATTGATTTGGCCAATGCAAATTCGGTAAATTCAGATTTGCACATCTCTTTTGTCTAGCATTTCAGGTTCCCTAAACGTGACATTGCAAAGTTAATTCAGTCTCCTTAGCACAAACAGCTCAGTTTCTCCCCAAATTGCACTACCAGCTGTAACAAGCATTTAGATTTCTTTCTGTCTTCTGTGGTCTCTATTTGAAATAGCCACCCTCCTTCTTTCTCAACTCTGCAGGGATCTACAGGAAAGTGTGGTTCTTAACAACCTCAAAATGAGATTTGACCAGGGACTAATTTATGTAAGTTGTCTAATTTCCAGTGTTGGCTTAGAAAGGAGCCCGTTGTAGTGTGGTATATGTACAGTTGGCCCTGGGTTTGAGTGCCAACAAAGCCATGAATGTTTCTGAGTGGATGTGACCATAAGGGCTGGGAATGGTGATAAGAAATTGTGCCAATGTATATGAGCAGCCTGGAAAGCAAAGAGTTGCAGCCATAGGCAATGGCCAACCACTTCTGTATCTCTGCCAAGCAAACTGCATAGAGGTATCCATGGAGTCTGGAAGTGGCTGCAATTCAGTGGAAGAGCGAACTGCCTGGAAATCAGAGGTTTGCCAGTTTGATCCTCAGCCTCTTCCCAGAAGAAGGGAATGGCAAACCACTTCTGTATTTCTGCCAAGAAAGCTGCAAAGATGTGTCCATGCAGTCAACCAGGAGCTAGCCATAACTCAGTGGTGCCCGGCACAACAACACCCTTACTCTCTGGGATTTCTGTTTCTTTCTATTCTAGACTTATATAGGAAGCATCTTGCTGTCTGTGAACCCCTACAAAATGTCCAACATTTACGGGACGGACCAGGTGCTGCAATACGAAGGGAAAACATTGGGAGAGAACCCACCGTAAGTCTTCTCTACTTACAGGCTAGATCTGGAGGGAGAATTCAAAAAGGGAATGAATGTTCTGAAAACTCTTGGCTGTAAAAAATATTCCTGGAAGTCTGTTTGTATCTATTTCTAACTCTTAGAAGGTGAAGATATAAATTGCTTTGGAAGGACCAGTGCCCAGGGAGATGATTTGACCTTTGACTTCCATTAACCCCACTAGTACTAACTATAGGGATGAAAACCACATTTTCAGTTCACTGGTGAACAGAACAGAACAGCCATTTGTTTCACTCACTGGCAAACCATTTAATTGAAGAAACAGCTGCTTGCATCCCATTTCCTTTTCTTCACAGCTCTTCCTTCTCTTTTGCTTCCAGGCATCTTTTTGCAATTGCAAATGTCGCCTACAGCCAGCTGAGAGATGCCAAACTCAACCAGTGCATTATTATCAGGTACTAAGGATTCTTCATCTCTGGTTCAGTCAGCGTTTATAACAACTTTCCCAGCCTGATTCCCTCTAGGTGTTTGGAACTATCGCAAAGTCAGCCAAACATCTCTGAAAATAATAAACACGGGTCATGATGTCCCTTTCAAACTGCCTTATTGGGAGGAGGATCTGTTTATATTTCCTTTTGGCCATTTGCAGTACTGAAGGAAATGGCCTCCTCCTTTCCCCTTAAATGCAGCTTAAGGCTACTCGAATTAATGCCTAGATACTGCCCTCTGGTTGGTGGAAGGGTGCCTCATTTGTGGGGATCTGAGAGCAGGTGAAGGTTTTGCCCCCATCTTCTACTTGAGATGCCCATGGGCAATTAGTGGGCCACTGTGTGAGACGGGATGCTGGACTAGATGGTCTGTGGCCTGATCTCTCTGAGGCTCCTCTTAGGTTCTCATGTTCTTACGTTTTTAGTGGAGAAAGCGGCGCAGGCAAAACAGAAGCCACCAAACTGCTTCTCCGCTACTTGGCAGCGATAAATCAGAAGCACTCTGCAACACAGCAGGTATGAAGACACCCATGCCTCCTCTGTCATTTGGTAGGAAGCGTAAGATCCATTTTTGGCCCTTCAAAACCCAAGCCAATGCACCTTCTTTGGTTTCTAATTTTTGCTCCTGCTGCACCCTTCCCCACGCTGCTCCACGATTTGGATCCCTTGTGGTACGTTCTTAGATAGAGGTATGGAGGTGTTGGGTGTGATAGTACTGCTTTGCTGTGGAGTGATGCTGTGAGACCAGGGGTGGGCTAAACTTAATGCAGGCAGCCTTTGGACCCTCGGGCTAGCACCTAGCCAGTTTGGTTTAGTGGTTAGGGAGCCAGACTCTTATCTGGGAACACCGGGTTCGATTCCAACCTCCCCCATGAAGCCAGCTGGGTGACCTTGGGCTAGTCACAGCTCTCTTCTGAGCTCTCACAGCCCCACCCTACCTCACAGGGTGTTCTGTTTTGGGGAGAAGATTAGAAAAGCTTTGTCAGCTGCCTTGAATACCCTTAATGGGTGAGAAAAGCAGGGTAGAAAAGCCAGCTCTTCTTCTGCTTCAAAAGTTGAATCCAGTCTCCCTTTCTCCTTCGTGCAAGTGTATGTGGATGTACATGCACACAAACCGTGGTGCTCAGCATGGTTGTTTCACATGAGTTTGCACTGAACTGCATCCTTAGCAGCATGTTGCCCACCTTCTCCTCTGTCTCTGCTGATGCCTGATGCTTTTGCTGCCATAGCTCACTGCTTTAAGATGACAAAGTGAGGGCATTCATCTCATTCCCCCCACCCACAGAGGTGTGAGGGGCTGTGGAACATGAGAGAGCCTTACCAGTGGTGGCCCCACTGGTTTAAAATACCTTCACAGTTGAGGTTAGGATGCGTACGGTATATACGAGATGTGTATATACCTGTACGGATACGAATATCCAAATTATTTGTATGAATAACTTGAGATATTTGTATTCGTTCAAATTTGGAAATCCAAATATCCGGACATTCAATTTAGTAGTTCAAGAGTTGTCTAACAGATGCATCATCCACTTTGTTCAATGGGCTCAATTTCTCCGGTGGTTGTGCTTAGAACTGCCTCTTTAACAATACCTTCCCCAAGAGCAGTTTAGCCGACTTGGAGTACTGGGACCAGTTCACACTTTGGCCCGTAGTTCACAACAGGTGAATACCTGTCCAGATGCATCTGCACTTTCAGGAGGCGCTTACAGCCTACAAGCGCCCCCTGCCTTCCCAGATGTTCATCTATCGTAAACTTGCTGTGGTGCACATAATTGTTCACCAGAAGTTCATCAACACTTATTCCACACGACTGGAACCTCACTGACAGCGTCCATTCGCACCTCTGCTGGTTGGGGAGGTCACTGGAGTTGCTGCGCAAGCGCACTGGCAGCTCTGATGACCCCCTGATGCGACTGTGACTGCGCAGAGCATCAGCGCTGTCATAGCAATGGTGCCACACTCAAGATGGTGGCACCTAGAAGAGGGTCGGCCTAGGGATCGATCACAGGTAAGCCACTGATCGCACGGGGGATAGGTTTACACTAATGACTGCAACTTGTCAATGTTAGTCCATCACACCCCTTTCCTGTCTACAGGGCAGGAAGGAAAGTGTGAAATTGCCCCTCCATGCCACGAATTTGAATGGGCACCGCATGCCATTGGTCCTCGGGTTTGAAAATGGGAAGGGGACAGAGAAAGAGATGGGACGCCCGTTCCCTTGTTTCAGAGTTCCAAGTGTTGTTTCTTCTCTCCTTCTTTTGCCTTCTAATCCGCCCATGTCTTTGGCTGTTTCTGCAAAATTCGTTGTGCAACGGGTCACATGGCTGAGGCAGTTTCATCCTTGAATTCTCAACACACACACACCCTTGCCATATAATACTATATCATTTTGTTTTGCATCTCGTTCGTATCCTGCGCTTGGGTCAGATCCTGGAAGCAACTCCTCTGCTGGAATCCTTCGGAAATGCCAAGACAGTTCGGAATGACAACTCCAGCCGGTTTGGGAAATTTGTGGAGATCTTCCTAGAGGAGTAAGTCACCTGCCCATCCCAAGGATCCCTTCACCATTCAGTGTTTCTTTCATAGGCTTTTCTGAAGGCTGAGGTCTTTCCTGCCTGGGCCAAATTGCAGGACTGGCAATCCTGGTTTTCAGATAGGGACCTGGGACTGGGGACTGCTAGGGTTACGGGGCCACATCTGTCCATTTGAAGGTGCTCTTCCTTTTTTAGGCTGCAGTATCTGTTACGCATTGTCTGCAGAGTCCAACAAGGCCATTGTTAACTTAAATTTCAACTGGGAAACCCTGTTTCTTGACCTTTCTGCTCCACGCTTCTTCCAAAGAGACGGAAGTGGTGCTCACCATTCTGCTCCCCTCCATTTTATACCTCCACAGCAGCCCTGGGACATAGCTCAGCCTGAGAGGCGGTGGCTGGCAGTTACCCAGTGATCATTCATGGCCAAGTGAGGCTTTGAAGCCAGGCATTAATTTGCTTTGCTGCCAACCCAGAGCGAGTTGTTCGGCTTTTCTCCTTGCACATCTTTGGTCTTGTGGTCAGAGTGCTGGATTCATATCTTGCAGTTGCAGGGTTTGATTCCATGCTCCTCCACAGAGCCAGTGGTGTGACCTTGGGCTAGTCACAGCTCCCTTTCTGAGCTCTCACAATCCTACTGTCATCACAGGGTACCTATTGTGGGAAGAAGAACAGAAGGTTTGTCAGCTGCTTTGAGTCCCTTTAAAAGGGTGAGAAAAGTGGGGTAGAAAAGCCAACTCTTCTTCTCTTGCCATAGACATAAAACTCAACTACAGCTGATTCTGAGGGCACCCTGATTCAAAATCTAGACCCTTTCATTGCCCCAGGGCAGGGGTAGGCAAACCACGGCTCGGGAGCCACATGCGGCTCTTTGGCCCCTTGATTGTGGCTCTTCCAGCTTAGGAGTACCCTAATTAAGTTAATAACAATGTACCTACCTATATAGTTTAAGTTTTAAAAATCTGGCTCTCAAAAGAAATTTCAATCATTGTACTATTGATATTTGGCTCTTTTGACTTATGAGTTTGCCGACCCCTGCCCCAGGGGAACAAAAAACATTGCTAGGCAAATTGGGATTCCTAGAGGCTTCCGCAGTCTTCCAAAATCCTTAGCAAGAAAACCCTGGGAGCTTCTGCCAATATCTTTTGCCTCTTAGTTCTAAGAATGGTTCTGTCCTTGGGTCAACAGAAAAGTGATTGCTTTTGTCTTTGCAGTAGTGGGGTGATTTGTGGTGCCATTACCTCACAATATCTTCTGGAGAAATCAAGAGTTGTCTTTCAGGTGAGGTGGTGTACTTCTCTACTGTTTCCTTAATAATTTCTATTGCTTTTTAAAAATGCCCATGTTGATAACGTTTACAGTGTTCTTGCACTCACCCTGGAAATTATGGCTCTCCATGTAGGCCAGAAATGAGCGGAACTACCACATATTTTACGAGATGTTGGCCGGCCTCCCTGCTCAGCAGAAGCGGCAATTCTGTCTTCAAGAGGCAGAAACCTATTATTACCTGAACCAGGTATGGGCCTGCTCAGGAAGCATTCCTGGCAAAAATAAGGGAAGCCTTGTTTTGATCAAAGAGGTGGCTATGAGGTTCAGGCCCCAAATGAGGCTGGCCAGTCTTCTACATGCATTGCTTCAGGAGCAGATGGGCCCAAAGCCATTGGCTTGGATGGGGTAACTTTGGACGGCTCTGATAAGCTAAGCGGGGTTGGACCAGGTTTGTGCTTGCATGAGAGACCACCCGACTCTGCTGATAAGATTCTCCCCAAAATTAGCAGTTGTTGACTGTAGCACAGGATATATCATGGCTTCTCTGCTCTTCCAAGTTGGACTTAATGGAAGTGCTGAGTTAAATCCCGAGGTGGCAATAAAATAGGTCTCCTAGTGCTAAAGAGCTTCTTGGGAAGGTGGCGCTTCTATGGTTAGCTCTTTCACATCTCCTCCACATTCATAGTCTGAGATGGCCAGGACTTGTGGGCCTCACACAGGTCATACAGAAGGAAGGTCAGGATCAGAATGCAACCTATAGAAGCAGAAGGCCACCTCTTTGTATTAAAGTACCAACCTGAGGAAATAGGCTGAGGGACAGGAGGTCTTTATACCTTAAGGCAGCAACCAAATACCTTGGGTATGGACCAACACAGCTGGTATTTCCTTTCCTGAACCTTTCATCCAAAGTCATTTGATTTCACTCTTGGCTGAGCAGCTGGCTTGCTGGAGGTTCATAAACCAGATTGCTCCCAAAGCAGCCTCATCTCTGAGCCAAGGAGGGAAAAGGTCCGTAAAAACAGATTGGATAAACTAATGGAACACAGGTGTATCAATGGCTACTAGAATGCCTACCCAGGTACCAACTGGATGTTTGAGAGATGGGCAGGATGCCTCCAAAGACCATTTGCAGGGAATGGTGAGGGCTAAGAACATAAGAGAAGCCTTGCTGGATCAGGCCACAGCCCATCTAGTCCAGCATCCTGTCACACACAGTGGCCCACCATTTGCCCATGGGCATCTCAAGCAGAGACAAGGGCAAACCTTTTCCTGCTCTTGAATCCCAGCAAATGGCATTAAAAGCATCCTGCTTCCACCCCACCCCCAGCCTGAAAGATGTACCTGTCCTAGACATTCATTCTAGTATCCATTGATACATCTGTCATCCATAAATTTGTTTAACCCTTCCTTAGCCATCCAGGCTGCTTGCTGTTACCACCTCTTCTGGCAGAAAATTCCATAGACCAATGACCCCCTAAGTGAAGAAATACCTTTCTTTGTCAGATCTGACTCTCCTACCCACCCAAAGGTTTTGCCTTTGTCTTCTGCTTCAGATGCCCAGAAGCAATTGGGCATGTGGGCAGATCCAATTGGGGTCCTCTTAGGTCCTTAAGGTCACCTCAGTTAATTTGCTTCCTTTTTCCACTCTTGCAGGGCGGTAACTGTGAGATACCTGGTAAAGTGGACTTGGAGGATTTCCACCGACTGCTTGATGCTATGGAGATTCTGCATTTCAGCACCAATGACCAGGACAGCATCTTCCGAATTCTGTCTTCCATCCTTCACTTGGGGAATGTCTACTTTGAGAAATATGAGGTAAAACAGTGGTTGCTGAGAAGTAAAAGAGAAATATTTTATGCTAACGAAAGAGCATGGCCAAGCGGAAAATTCAAATGACTTCAATAACTATCTGGCCCTAGAAAGTTTAATTAACGTTGTTGTTTAATTTCCCAAGCTGAAAGTTGAGTATGATTTGAGTAGAGAGGCATGTATGTTGTTAATTTTGGCTTTTATGAAAGTTTCTACATCTGTGAGTTAAATCATCCAGGTCACCCAATATTTCAGTGAATATTTGTTTGCTTTCTGGCTTTCAGACAGACTTCCAGGAAGTGGCCACGGTGGTGAGCGCCAGGGAAATCCGTGTTGTGGCTGAGCTGTTGCAAATCTCTCCTGAGGGCCTGCAGAGGTCGATCACCTTTAAAGTGACGGTATGTTTCAGGCACGGGAACCCTGAATTCTTAGGAAGAAGAGGAGGAATGGAGGATAAATAGGGGAGAGAGAAGGAATATCCTTCATTTGGCCTTGCAAAAACCAGCCAAGGGTTAAGGAGATGTTCCTATATCACTGGAGGCGGGTTCCCATTGGGATGGTGGATGCGTCAGCTACAGGGAAGCGGTCCTGCAGCCAAACCAGAGAGTGTTAATTGGGCTGCAGTGTTAATTGAACCCATTGAAAATTATGGATTCTGGAGACATTCTTGAGTCCTAAACTCAAGTCTGTGTGGAGCAGAAAGGAGAAGTGGACTCCAAATCTGATCTACTGAATGTGTAGGGCACTGGTGGTCAGTGTAGTGGGCCCAGCTGGACATCCCTCCCCTTGCTGAAAGCCAGTTCATGCGCTTCCTTTGAAGTCCAGGCAACTGTTCGAAGGAAGGTCATAATCTGTCTTTCGACAAGAGGAGGGATGTCTGGTGGTGCTCACTTCTACTGACCACTATTGCTGTAAGCTGCTGCCTTATAATCTACCCTTATAGACAAGCTGCAGCAGTTGACAAATAGGTCAGCTCTGAAAAGAATGGTGATTTCTGCTTGCTTTCTGCTCCTGATTTCACGCCTGAGGTGGGAAGGCATAATATTTTGCAGGATTAGACCAAGTCAACAGCAGCATGAACAAAAGGGGATAAAAGTCTTCTATCCTTCTTTGGCCACCACAGGAAGCCATGAGGGAGAAGATCTTCACACCTCTAACAGTTGACAGTGCTGTTGATGCCAGGTAAGTGGGAGCCTTAAGGCTGATGACCTTGAGTTTGACCTTGGAAGCATGGAGATTCTTTGGATTGCAGCATGGGTGGTTTAAAGCTGCATCTACATATTTGGGAAACCCCAGTACAATGATCTTGAGGATGCTGTTGATGTTAGCCTTAGTAGCACCAGGAACAGTTGTCTCCAACTGCCACAGTGCCATCAGAGCTAGTGGCCACTGGAAGCCCTAATTTTTATGTATACTGAAACATAAGAGGTGCCCCGTGGGCCGTTTCATCCAGCAGTTGGCCTACCAGCTGCGTAAAGGAGGCCCACCAGTAGGCCATGACTCCACGATGCTAATGGCAGCTCTTCCATGGGGAAGACTACAGTCCTCTGGCTGTGGTTCCATCTCTGCTTTGCCAAAGGAGAGTACCAAGCTTAGGTAGCATCTAGAATCTCTTCAGTCCCAGTTCTGATGACTTAGGCTTTTTAGCCAATTACCCATTTGTTTGTAACTGTACCATTTTTCTCTTTCCCCCCTTAGAGATGCTATTGCCAAGATTCTCTACTCCCTACTTTTCAACTGGATTACAGACAGAATTAACAAACTCATCTATCCTCGACAAGAGACCCTATCCGTCGCCATCCTGGACATCTATGGCTTTGAGGTGAGGAAGAAGGTGTTGGATTGGGCCACAGCCCATTTAGTCCAGCATCCTGTCTCACACAGTGGCCCACCAGAAGATGAAGCCAAAAGCTCCACCTGCTCTTGGCCTTGAGAGGCGTCCTGGCTGTCTCTCCCACCTGGAAGTGATACCTGGGCATCCATTCAAGTAGCCGTTGATACACCTGTCCCACCATGAATTAAGAAGAGCTCTGCTGGACTGGGCTACAGCCCTTCTTGTCCAGCATCCTGTTCCACACAGTTGCCCACCAGTTGCTCATGGCTATCTCAAGCAGAAGACAAGGGCAAAAGTTCACCTGCTATCAACTCCCAGCAAATGGCATCCAGCCTGTCTCCCCCTTTCTGTGTTATAAAGGAGTTAGCTGCAAATGTAAATTTCCCATTGCTCTTATTTCCTGAATTTAGTGGCCTTCCAAAATGTTAGTGGAGCATGGCTTCCTATGTTGGTGATGCTGACTTGGCTCACTGGAGCCCCAACATTTGGCATTTTTTCTTCCCATTTGTGAACGTGCTGTGACAGGTTATTCTCACTCTGTCCCTTTCAAATAGGATCTTGGCTTCAACAGCTTTGAACAGCTCTGTATCAATTATGCCAATGAGTATCTTCAGTTCTTCTTCAACAAGATTGTTTTCAAAGAAGAGCAGGTGAGGCCCAGGTCCACCATGGCTGGTTGTACCTTTGACCTAAATACAGGACCGTGTGTCTAGTGAGAAGTAGAATAGGCAGGATCCAAATGGAAATGTACTGTATGGTGGGAATGTGTACAAATTTAGCAAATAAGAAGAGGGTTGCAGGACCTTGGAGAGCTCCCTAGAAGCACTGTGTCCTGAAGGGACTGAAGCCCTGGTGCATTACAGCTGCCGTTTGTGTAGTGTGGTTTGCGCTATGTGGTTTTGATCATGCGCAGGGGCACAACCTTCAGTTGTGTAACATGACACCATAGAGCGCAATACCACATTGCATAAGCCAATGGCAGCTACTGAAACTGGCAGTCAGGAGAACCTGGTGTTCATGTGGCTTCCCTACCATGTGATTCACAACACGTGATGGTTTCTGGGAATTGAATCACCACCTTATTGGAGGGACCATTGTATATCCCACCTTGCTTTTCCCCTAGCATAGGACCTCACATGGCAAGGATGAGTCACTTGGGCTTTCTGAGAGTGAATGCAACCCTGTGCCTCCCTTTTCTGCTTTGGTTCAGGAGGAATATATCCGTGAGCAGCTAGAGTGGAAAGAAATTGCCTTCAGTGACAACCAGCCTTGTATTGATCTCATTGCCCAGAAGCCTTATGGGATCTTGAAGATTCTGGATGATCAAAGCAGTTTTCCTCAGGTGGCATCATTTGAGTGGTAGAGGGAATGTTAGCAGCATTTGTTTAGAGGCATGCCAAGTGCCCATCTATCTATTTATTTTCCACCTTTCTCCTGAAGTGTTCACAGGAGCCAAAAATATTCTCCACCCCTCCATTTTTATTCCTACAATGACCCTGTTTTATCCCTCTGTGCTTGCAGATGAGGGGGCTCCTTTAGTGGCAGGAGGACGGGGGGGGGAGGGCATTCTTCTCACCTGTCATCGGTGGTCTCCATGGGTGGGGTTGACCTGATAAGAGGAGAAATTTTCCCTGAAGAACAGGAGCAATATTTTCAGGATGAGACCAGGAGCTGGCTGAATTTTCCTTTGCTGGATGAGGTCGAGCAAAGTCTGGGGCCCCATCTGATGGGAATGTTTCACTTGACTTTGGGTGTGGCCCAGAAGTTAGACTAGATGACTTCAGTGGTCCCTTCCAGTTGTCCAGTTCCATAAAGGCAGCTTGTTTTTCCTCCTTCACACACTGAAACCATGATGCAGGGAACATAGGTGGCCTGACTAGAACTTGCCTTTTTCTCCACCTTTCCAGGCTACAGACCACACCTTTCTCCAGAAGTGCCACTACCATCACGGCCTTCATCCTCTGTACTCCAAGCCAAAGATGCCCCTTCCAGAATTCTCCATCAAGCATTATGCAGGCAAAGTCACTTACCAGGTGAGATGCTGATGGGCTGGAAAGGGGCCGTGTGAACTGTGGGGGCCAGAAACAGTTTCCCTGGTTTGAAGCCCTCTGGCTGCATTCCCATACAACTTTAAATCCGAATCGAATCTGAATTTGGGATCGGGAGATCCCATTTAATATTTTATTCCCAGACTTTCTGAGGACTATCCTGTGTAACTCTATAGAAAAAAAGTCCTTAGAAAAACTGTTCTTGGTCCCCTTTTGGAACCCAGTCCACTTTCCCACACACACACACACACACACAAATGGGAATGTTACTGGGAACATTCAATATTCCCAGTGGGAATGGCAATATTCGGGTTCAGCCTGGTTTATTGTCAGGCAAATAGGGACAGGTGGATTGCTCACTCAGTCCTGAATCCGGATTTATCCAGATTTTAAAAGTCCAACCTGGATTTAAAAAATCAAGTGGGAACATGGCCTCTGTGGCAGAACACCTCTATGCAGGGGGCTTTGACCCATAAACACTGTCCCTGCTCCTGCCTATAGGTCCATAAATTTTTGGATAAAAACTACGACCAGGTTCGCCAGGACGTGCTGGAGCTCTTCGTCAACAGCAAAACTAAAGTAGGTGGTTTGGACCGCTCTTGTGAGAACCCGTTCGAGATGCTCTGATGACCAGTCCACTCCCGCAGTCCGTCATTGTAGTGGACACCTGGGCACCATTTAGATTTTTTCCAGCTGTTTTCTTCCACTTTGAGGTGGGAGGGAAAGGCTTCATTTGCTTTTGTGGCAAACTTTTCAGAGCAAGCCATATAGCATGGGAAGGGTGGTTGTCAGCTTCTGTCCTTTCAGGAATGGGGTGTGGCTTGTTTGCTTGCCCTGCCCTGCACCCCAAAGTTGGGTAATGAGGAGAGTGAAGAATCCTCAATACTTTTTTCGCAACAGCCCTGGGATGTCATGTGGACCAAAAGAGAGTCCGTGGACCAAGGTCACCCATCTGGATTCCCCTTGGAGCAAGGGTGGGATCTCATTGGCCAAAACAAGTCTGTTCCCCCAAATGTCTCCAACTTCTAGCTTACTCTGTCCCTGTCCCAGATGGTGGCCAACCTGTTCTTCAGCCACGCTCAAGTGATGGCCCAGCAGAGGACCATGATGGGAAGAAGCAGCAACAGCAAGAGGAAGTATAAGCCTCAGACTGTGGCAGCAAAATTTCAGCAGTCGCTTCTGGAACTCGTGGAGAAAATGGAGAGGTGAGCTGCTCCCTCACAACACCCAACTGAAGTCTTCCAAAAGTGTGGAAATCGTGGAGGATGGACTTGGCTGTGCAGACACTTCCAATCAGTTTTCTTGGTAGTGTTTTGCAGTTACCTTCTCCAGAGAGACACGGGCCAAAGTCAGCAATCTGAGCTCAGATTTTCAGCCATGTGAATTATACAACAGATTCCAGAAATTGTAGCATGTAGCAGCAGGTACACAGTTGCAAGTTATCTTTTTAAGGCAGATAAAATATCAGCCACGTTTTCTCTTTCTTTGCAGATGCAATCCTTTCTTTATTCGCTGCATTAAACCCAACAACAAGAAGGTAGGGCTTCATTATTTATTAAAGTGAAAGGTTTGGACTGATGGCTGTACTTCTCTTTTGGTAACACTAATATGATACTGAGACTGAAGGAAGGCAACGTGCTTTCACTTCTGGTTAGAGACGTGCACAAATGGGGTTTTGACATTTGATTCATAATTCGTTTACCTGCCTACATCCGGTTACAACCTTTTACTTCTGTTCTTCTTTTCCTCCACACACTCCCTCTTGCTTCAGGATTGAATATATTTTCCCTTTAACTGTCTCTCCAATATTCTTCACAGTTTTCTTCCTTTTGCTTCTTTGGACACTGGCTTAGGTGATTCACAGATGAACATTTCAGTGAAACTAAGGTCTACAGAACTATAAGGCATGAAAACTCCATGCTCTTGGATGTCCCAAACCTGGAAACATAGGTTTAGAGCATCACTAGTGTGATACCTTTAATTTGTTTTGGATTCTTGTTCCAGCTAGCCCTGCCCAGAAGTGATTAGGCAACCTTTGTTTCTTAAGTTTTTTTTTTTTACTTTTATATTAGCCTCCTTTGATTTTGTTTATCAAGTTTCAGTTACCATACTGTGTGATCGTCTTCATCCTAAGTCAACCAGCTCACCTGGTACTTTCTCAACTGTTTCCTCTATACGTCATCATGTAGGAACCTGGACTTTTTGAGGCAGATGTTGTCAGTAGCCAGCTGAGGTACTCAGGAATTCTGGAGACAATCCGCATTCGCAAAGAGGGTTTTCCTGTCCGGATTCCATACCATATCTTCATTGACAGGTAGCTACCCAAAAATCATCTACCGGGGGGGGGGGGGGATCTGATGGACAGGCTTGGCTAAACCTCTTCCTAGATGTTTCCAGACGATTCTGCCTGAGGTTTTTGAGAAGCTCACGCACACCATGCCTTCAGCTTTTAGCCACCGGGTATTCATGCTTTCAAGGAATTCTAAAGACACTTCTGAGTCAGGGCTTGTAATTGCCCTGATTTTTCTTGAACAAGGCTTGTTCTTCTCCACACAAGTAGGCTGCAGGTAACAAAGAGACAGGTCTCTTTGGCACCTCTACTATCTCAGTATCATTGTAACAAAAGCAAGTTGCACTAGGAAAAGCAAGCAACATGTTTTCTTAAATCCAGGCATCCCTTGTCCGTGTCTGCCATCTTTTTCTTGTAAATTGCTTCAGGGAGAGACTTTAGCAGATCCTTAGTTTATTTAATGTCTTTCCTCAGGTACCGCTGCCTTGTTGAGATCAGGCCAGACATGGTTCTTGATGGTTGCAGCTGTGTGGGTGTCCTAAAGAAACTTTGTTCAGTCACCCCTAATGCGTATCGCATTGGAGCTACCAAGGTAATGCCTGCCATTGTCCTTCTTAGCTGTGTTCTGCAGGCAACTCTACTGCAGCCATGGTTTGTTATTGCTGGGGATTCTGGGTTAACTATGTGACAAGTCCCAGGTAACTCTTTGCTGGTTGATGTCCTCAACTCTGTGGGAAAGTGGCAGAGCAGCCATTGGTGTAGCATCCTTCAATGACATGAGTCACAGTTATATTATCCAGTGGCTACTACTTCTCTTCTCCATGGGCTCTGGAACATCTGGGTAGATGACAAGCAGTCACCTCCAGCTGGTGTGGCAAGGGGGGAGCTCTGTGGGCTTCACTTCCTAATAACACCAGCCCTCCCCCCCCCCAGCAATGCCAGGGCATGTCAAGGTGCTCTTTTGAGTAATGTCAGAAATCCCTGGCTAAATAATCTGATATATAATGTTGGTATAAACAGGTTCCACCAAAGGGGCACTCTATAACCCTGCTTTCCCCCTCTGTGTCTGCGCACATAGCTCTTCATGAAGGAGAGCATTTACCAGCAGCTGGAAACCAAGCGGGAGAGAATGGTTCATATGGCAGCCTTGACCCTCCAGCGATACACCCGTGGCTTCCTGATCAAGAAGCGCTTTTATGCCCTGCGTGAGAAGATCATCCTCCTCCAGGCCCGTGCCCGGGGATACTTAGTCAGGTGCTGAGCTGCCACACTCTCTTTGGGAGAGGGATGAGAATGCGGTGTCTGTGTGCAGTCGAGGAACGGTGCTGGCTGTCACTTAACGTTCACAGCTGTCTTTGTGGTTGCTTTCATCTGGCACAGTATAGTGTCCACATGCAGTGCAACGGCTGCCTGTACTCCAGGCAGCTCCTCTCCAGAACTCCCATTGACCTCAGAAGACACCATAGTCAATGGTCAAGGGTGGTGGGAAGCTGAGTCCAGCAGCGCCTGAAAAATCGAAGGTCTCTTGCTCCAAAGGCTTAGTGCCGATTTTTAGAAAGGACTGATAGGTTTCAAGGAAGGGAGCAGAGGTGGGAAGCTTGTTCATCTCCAGAACTCCAGCTCTCAACACCTTCAAGCCCACACTGTTGAGTTATAATGTAACTTTGAACCCAGTGATGTCTGGAATAACCCAGATGGGGGAATATAGCTCCAGAACTTTCCAGGACTGGAAGATTGCCTGGAGGTCATCTAATTCATTACAGGTTGTTCAACTTCTATGATACTTTCAGTGTCACCACCTTCCACAACCACCTGTTCTAGAATCACAAAAGCTACTGCTACTGTTCTCCCTTGCAGCACAGTGGACAGGAAGTGAGGACAGGGATCCTCACCCAAAATCTGAAGTAGCTCAAGGTGGCCTCCCAACTTTCTTCTCAAAACAAATCCATGAGGTAGGTCAGGATGAAGGGGAACCACCAGCCCTAGATTTCACTTGCTGAGTTTCATTGATGATCGAGGATCTCATGAACTGGTAGAAGAACAAGTCACCTCATTTGACATGCAGACACTATAGGCTCAAACCTCCAATCACTCTGAAGGTCTTGTTGGAGTCCATTTTCCATCATCTCCCCCTATTGATCTCTTAGACTGGAGATGCTAGAAGTTGGAGTCCAATCACAGCCAAAGTTCAAAGGTTTGCCAACCCTTGCTCAGATCCCTGCACCAAACTACCTCACTGAAGGCAGGGGACTCATGCACACACATTTGAATGTTTCATTGTGTTCTCCCTCTGCATGTAGATGTCTTCTCTGTTGGTCCGTTATTGTCTTTTATTTTGGTTTTTTGCCCTGGGTAGGCGAAAGTGTTGTTGAGGCTTGGTGTGATCTTTCCCACCTCCATACCGGGGGGTTTCCCGTCCTGCAGGCAAAGACATCGGAGGCTGAGGCGAACCCTGATCAAGGTCAGGTGCCTGGTGCGCGTCTACGTGAATCGCAGGAGGTACCTCAAGGTGAGTCTTGCATTGATGCCTACATGTAGGATATTACTTTGGAAGAAGGGCAGTGCAAACTCTTCCCAGCTGCTGGGTGATGGGGGGCAGCAACTCAGCTTTACAATGGTTATGCTGGATGATGTGTGCCTCATTGCCACACATGTGCCAGGAAGGGGCAGGCAGTATGGATATCTGACCTGAAAACACCCAGCCCTTTCAGCTGTAGAAGAGTAAGCAAAGGAGGATGGGAGGAATCCTATTGCCTTTTGGCTCCCAACCAGAGCTCAAATTGGCAGCTTCCCTCCTGGGGGTGGCAAAAGTATGTGGGCTCTAAAAAGGCTGCCTAGTTCAGCTTATCAGATCAGTGCAGGCAATTGTCACGACAGCCCTGGGAGGAAGGCTTGGCTGAGAGATGGTGACTCACCCACCAGCTTATCTGCCTTGGAGCCTTTCATTGCCCAGTTTGGTCTTGTGGTTAAAGGGCCAGACTCATATCTCGCAGTCACAGGGTTTGATTGCACACTCCTCCATGAAGCTAGTTGGGTGCTCTTGGGCTAGTCACAGCTTTTTCTGGGCTCTCACAACCCCAGTTGCCTCACAGGGTGTCTGTTGTGGGGAGAAGAACAGAAGCTTTGTCTGCCACTATGAGTCCCCTTAAATGGGTAAATTCCTTGCTCTGGAATTTAAGGTCCATGACCAGATGGTCCTCCTATTCAGGCACTGGCCAGCCCTGAACATGCTGAGCTGCAGAAAGGTCCTTTGGGCCATCAGGACACCCCTGGGTTGCAGTGAGGGTACCAAGATGACCTTCTGTGACCCCATCCCGCAATGTCTGCCTTAAAAAATGGGTTCCCCTCCCTGCTGGGCTTCAGAGGAGCATCATAACTGAGGTTCCTGGCTGCTGTTTGCCTGGGAAGGGTTAATGTGTGAGTCAGCCAGCTTCCTAGACAAACAGCAAGCAGAATAGCTGCCTGCCAGGCTGGGATGCCGCTGGCACCTGCCCCAGCAACAGCCAGGCATCACCACCTTACCTGGCATCCAAACACCCACCATGAAGAGTGTCCGCTTCCAGATGGATGATGGAGCTAGAGGCACAGTGAGTCCAGGCGGTGGAAAGGGGAATCCCATACAATGAAATCTATTTGTGGTCAGGGTGGACTCATAAAATGCACGTTTAAAAATCAGTTGCTATTGAGGAAGCATAATAAAAGGTAGGACAGAAAGGGGTGGCAAAGGTGGTAGCTGCCACGGAGCTTCAGGGCATGAGTGGGAAAGGGAGTTTGTTCTGTGGGAAATGATGGTCCAATAAGGGCAGGATTTATAACAGCTGGGGCTATTTTTCTGGGCACCTCTGGGGAAACGAGTGGCAAGCAACGTATCGTATGCACCTTCTTTCTTTGGGTGACCAGCACTCATTGGTAGCAAAACATCAAGATGGAATGAAGCTGGAATGCAAATGGTTGGAGTTTGGGGAACCTTTTCCCTCCACAAATCTGTCAAAGCCTTTTCCTCTGATCATGGGAATCCCTTCTTCTTTCAGAGGAAGGAGGAGGAACGACGGAGAGCCGAGGAGGAGAAAAAGAAAGCCCAACAGGTAATGGTGACTGACTTGGGCCTAGAACTGAGGGTTTCTGCAGAGGCAACGTCCTTAGCCATCAGCTGAGCAGCTGAAATAGATGCCCCAGCTGTGCACATATCCTGACCTATGGGGCAACCTGAGAGGAGCTCCCCATAAAGTTCCATGCAGGTAGTTTTGAGGGTACAAGCATTAGGCAGATGGTAGGACTGCAGATACCGGCTGATCTCCTTTTCTCTTGCTACCTGCAGCCTCTAGCATAAAGGTACATGGGTGCTGGGCTGATGCCATGGTTAGGCTTCATCATCAAGCCCACAATCTGCCTTCGGGTATGAGAAGAGGAAGGAAATGCAGCAGGGACATGTACACATTTTGGCTCCTCCCCTAGGTGGTTATGTGGGTTGAGCCCAGAACTAGAGGGCCAGAAAGTGGATGGTGGCACAATTTGTCCTGTGGTGACATGGTGGTTTAGCTCGAAGGCTGATGCGAGGGTAATAATCCCATTGTCAGTAGACTAGATATGGCCCAGAAAGTCACTGCTGGTGCCACTGAGAAATGCCATCATTCCCTCTCTCAAGCCCTGTTTTGCTATGGAGTAGGGCCGTGCACGAATATTCAAAAATTCAAAAATCCAAATCTGACAGATGTTGACATTCAAATTCGAATCAGATTTAACAACATTCGAATTCAGACATTCAAACGGATTTCGGATGTTCCAAAACATTCGTTCAAATGATTGGAATGTACAGATACGGATTCTAAACATTTGAATCGAACAGAATGTTTTGACATTCGGTTCAACTCAAATGCAAATGCAAAAAAAACCATGCGTGCATACCCCTACAATGGCGTGTCCTGGACAGGCTCACCTGCACCAGCCTCTTTCAAACATCAGCAGCTACTTTTGTGGGGGGTTGCTGACTGAGGGCTGTAGGTTCTGTGGGTAAGGCTGCAATGGTGTTTGTGGAGTCTGTGGGATTTCGCTGGCTGAAGGAGCCCCGTCTCTCTTCCAACCTGGTAAGAGGCTGAGACATCTTGCTAATGTGGGCAGCATCAGTGTGCCAGATGTTACAAGTTCCTTTTACTAAAGGGGTTGGTGAGTGACTCTTTTCTCTGCACCTCCCAGGAACTGAGCCGACGGGAAATCATGAAAGTAGCAAACTTGGATATACCAGCAGAGCTGGTGGGACTCCTAAACACTGTGGCTGGTACGTTATTTTCAGACAGCAAACGTTCCTGGGGAAATTCAAGAGTTAAGTGAGCAACTTGGACTTTCATCTCCTGACAAATGTTGGTCCCAAGGGATACACACAGGTTGGGCTTTCTCCTAAATCTTGGTAGAAAGGAGGGCTACGAAAATGGTTAGTGGTATGGAAACCATGTCCTACGAGGAAAGGTTGAAGGGTCTGGGAATGTTTGGTCTACAGAAGACTGAGAGGGGACATGACCACAGTCTTCGAGTATCTGAAGGGCTGTCACAGTGCAGAGGGATCATCCCTGTTTCTTACACAAGATAGAAGGACCAGAAACATCGGGATGAAACTTCAAAGGAGTCAATACAGATTAGATATTAGGAAAAACTTTCTGACAGTGAGGGAGATTGGTCAATGGAATAGGTTGCCACGGGAGGTAGTGAGCTTTCCTTCACTGGAGGTCTTCAAGCAGAGGCTGGACCCACATCTGTCTGGGATGGTTTAGGGAATCCTGCATTGAGCAGAGGTTGGCCTGGATGACCCTGGAGGTCCCTTCCAACTCTATGATTCTATGATCCACACCTTTGGCCAGTGGCACACCTGACTTTTTTGCTTTTGACTCTGTCAGGCCACTGTTCAGAAAGCAGGAAGCTAAACTAGATGGGCCCTGGTTGCAGTCTAGAAGGGCTTAGAACACCCATAATAATACACTGGAGAAGGGGAAGCAAGAGTCCAGATTTTGCCTTGCTTTACACTGGACTGAGTTGCCTTTAGCAAAGTGTTGTAACGGAAAAACAATCAAAACACCTGGGTTTTTTTTCTACTAATGGCCCAGGGTACAATTCCCTGCATGTCTCCTCGCTATCATGTTTTGGCCCTTAAGTCCTTGTAGGGCAGCCCGGAGCTTCATTTAGGGTATATGGGACTCCATTTTCTGCTGGACCCTTGAGAGAGAGCTATTCTGTTCCTCTTCCTGCTAGTTCACAAGCAGGTGAATGAAGACTGTGTTGCCTCCGTCCCACCTCCCAAGTTGCAAGCTGACTGCCAGCTCACACTGCCCCTGGACATCAACAACTACCCCTTGACCAAGTATGTGCGCACCCAGTTCAAGGTGAGCGGTACAAAGAGGGAAGGCACCGGTGTCTCAAGGGAAATGGGGGGGGGTTGGGTTCCCGGTGTCCGTGCTTGATGGTGTGGCTGGACTTCTAACCAGGCCCGTGAGGATGATGGGAGCAGTCTGGAGGCAGAATGAAATTTATGCTCAGTATGCCCTCAGGAGAGTTAGGCTACTGAGCAGAGAGGATCATGCAAAACGCTTCAACCTCTTCCGGTTCTAAGCAGGGGTTTTGAGTCGTTTTAGCTCGGAATGGGGCAGCTCTTATTGAAAACAAAAATGGGGAAAGGAGAAGGAGGAGGATTCAGGTGTCTTCACTTAGCAGCACCCTGCTTTGTTCTGCCACAGGAACCGTTATTTGGGATGCTCACGAGGACCCTGACGTCACCCCTGACTCTGTTGGACGAGAGCCTGAGGCACGAGGCTGTTAGTCTCTTCAAGCTGGTAGGTGAAAACAGGCCTGGGCCTTCTTTCTGTGCACAGTAGGTGCCCATTCAAGGAGTGGGATATATGCTGGTGTAGGTGATAGGAGGGCAGCCCCATAGGTCTGCCAGTAGGAGTGACCTGATCCGCACCAAACACAGTGGTGGCAGCCATGATAAGGAAGGATGTAATATTGTATGTGTCACCACACCTCAGAGAGGATTTTGTGGAACTGGAAAAGGTGCAGAAAGGAGCAACCAAAATGACTGAGGGGCTGGAACACCTCCCTTACGAAACCAGGCTGCAACGACTAGGCCTCTTCAACCTTGTAAGGCAACATTCAAGAGGGGACCTGATTGAGGTATATAAAATCATGCATGGTGTGGAAAAGGTGGAGAGAGAAAAAATATTTTCTCTATCACACAATCGTAGAACCAGGGGGCATCTATGAAGCTGATGGGTAGGAGAGGCAAGGGAAAGGATTTTGCCACCCAGAGGGTCATCGGTCTATGGAATTTGCTGCCGGAAGAGGTGGTAACAGCAACCAGCCTAGATGGCTTTAAGGAAGGGTTGGGCAAATTTGTGGAGGACAGGTGTATCAATGGCTACCAGAATGGATGCCTAGGTACTTCCTCCAGGCTGGGGAGGCAGGCAGGAGAGGAGGCCTCTAAGGGTCATATGCTGAGAGCAGGTGAAGGTTTGCCTTTGTCTTCTGCTTGGGGTGGCCACAAGCAATTGGTGGGATACTGGACTATGGCTCGATCCAGCAGGACAGAGAGTTACATTTTAAATAAGTTTTAGGAATGTTCTTTATTTTACTTTTTATCTTTGTGGCATTGGACCTTCTGCTGAAAGGTGGGAAATGGATGGATGGATGGATGGATGGATGGATGGATGGATGGATCGATGGATGGAATTCACTCCCGATGTCAAGAGATGTGAGCCAACTCCTCCTGCAAGGACTATTTTTCTCCTCCACCACCATCATGGCAGGTTCTGCGCTTCATGGGTGACCCCCACCTCAACGGCACGCAGGAGAACCTATTTGGGAACTACATTGTGCAGAAAGGGCTCTCTGTGCCAGGCCTGAGGGATGAAATCCTGTCCCAGATCGCCAACCAGGTCTGGCGGAACACAAATATTCACAACGAGGAACGCGGCTGGCTGCTCCTGGCTTCTTGCCTCAGCGCCTTTGGCCCTTCCCCCAGCCTTGAGAAATACCTGCTGAAGTGAGTAGCTACCAGCAGGTGGAGGTGGGGAGGCAGGGAAGGAGGGAGGGATTGCCGTGGAACTTGGCCTGAATCTATGGATGAAAACCCTCCACAGATTTGTTTCTGACTACGCCTTTGATGGCTACAAGCCCATCTGCCAGCACAAGCTCATGCAAGCCATGGCCGAGGGCCAGAGTGGCACGGACGCTGCCCGGGCCTATCCACCAACTATGCTGGAGTGGGCAACCAACCGGGACAGAGTGAATATGGCCCTGGATGTTTACTGCTTCAACGGTGAGCAATGGTGGAATGGGAATTCAGGCAGAGATGGAGGAAGGATTGGAGGAACAGGTGTGTCTGTCCTGCAGGTGAAGCACAAAGCAACGGGTGTCGGGTAGAAGAACAGAGCAGGAACAGTTGGGCATTTTCATTTAAGCCCTTGCCCTGGCTTTTCCTACTTTTCTGGTTGAGAAAAGGAGATTTGCAGTCCAAAAATGACCCAGTGCAACCCAAAATGGCAGTTCTGGATGGGAAGGGGGGGGGGTGGCTCCAAACTGACTCTTTGTTGGCTGAGGATAATGGGAACTCTTCAGAATGGCCATGCTGGTTGTCAAAGACAGGCGTTGTAGTCTTAAGATGTTTTGAAGGCCCCAGCTTAGCAAGGTCAGGCTCACAAAATTGGGTTGGAGACCACTTCAGGTAGCCAGGGAGAAGCCCAGTCTGGAGTAGGAGAAAGGACCCCATAAGATGATACCTCCTAGGGCATCAGTTTTTCTCCTTGCCCAGGGATCTGTGGAAGGCAGCGTTGAAAATGGCCAAGTGCCAGTCATGCCTTTTGCTTTTCACCTTCACAGGAGACCATTTCTCATGTCCTGTTCACTCCTGGACCACTGGAGAAAGCCTGGCTGAGAATGTTCTGAAATACAGGTGAGGACAAAGCAAAGACATTTCTTCAGAATGTTTGGTGTTCCAGCACACTGCATGGGAAGCTGTTGGCAGAATCAGCAGACAGGAGGCTTGGTATCGGAGTGGGGAGAAAGGGGGCTCGTGCTTCTTTGACTCAGTGGGTCACAATATCCATGGATTCTTGAGAAAGTGCCAGAAAGGAGATTTTGGGAGGCAGGCTGGTTTTCGGCCATAGGCCTGCAATTATAATTGCCCTTTGGTCCTATCTAAGAGCATGCCCAAATGCAATTTTTGACATTTGATTAAATTCAAATTGAATATTCAAATATATCAATTCGTATGAATAAAGAAAATGAATTTCTGGACATTCAAACTGATACGAATACATTTTGCCCTGTCCTTTGGTTAAATGGAAATATACTGTCTCTTCCCACTTTACAGATGCTGTTATGGTTTTAATATATACTGTTGTTGTTTTAATATATGTCTCATTTTAAATGTTGTAACCACCCTGAGACCTTTGGGTATATATAGAGTGTGATAGAAATACAAATAATAAGCAAACAAATGAGGAAACTTCTTCCCGCTGCTTTCCAACATGGTGTTGGGGCTAGCATTTCAGGGCAGAACCTAAGAGTCTCCAGGTTCGAATCCCCAGGGCGTCCTGAAAGAAATCATGGCTAGCCAGACCGACTGATTCAATCCATGGATCAAGTAATGAACGAATCAATAGCAGCCAGCACTCAAGCTTGATGTTTCTTCACAGGGGGCTTCCAGATGGATGGCGAGGCTGGTCCGTGGCCATGAAGGATGCCAACCAGTGGGCAGAGCTGGCTGGCCATGACTACGTCCTGGATCTGGTTTCAGACTTGGAACTGATCCGTGGCTTCCCGAAGCAGAAATCCTACTTCATAATCACCTCTGAAAGCTTGGAGAAGAGTATTGGCAGGAAAGCGTAAGCAGCCAAGAAGCCTAGGTAGTGCTGAGGGCACAGGAAGTGGGCATCTGTGCTGGCCATGCTCACAGGAAGTGCCAGTCCCAGAGGGAACAAAAGTGGTTCGCAACTTGGCTTGAAGCTCCCCAGCGCCTGGATTCAGGGATCTCCTTGCTGCCAGAACTCTGGATAGCACCATTTCTGCACTCTTTTGACAGTTCTTCTCCCCTTTTCCCCTTAGAGTTTTCAGACCTGACATGGAATCTGAAGAGGAGGTCCCACCACCACCACTCATTAAAGCCCCCACCATAGCCCCTGCTCGCCTGCCTGACTCCGAGGGATATGGCAGCCATGGTAAGTACCAGAGGCCAGGGGCCTATTCGCACTTGGCTTTATTCTGGAATATATCCTGGAATAGGGACTTGCTGTCCATATGCTAGTGCAGGCTTCAACAGGCCCAAAGTGAGGTCTGCCAGTGTCTGCATTAGCATGAGGACCACAGACCCCTATCCTGAGATATACTCCAGAAAAAGGCCAAGTGCGAATAGGCCCCAGTTTGCACCCAGGCCAGTAGTCAACTTCTGGTGAAGAGCATCCACACACAGAGTAGGGCGTTCCATCCTTCAAGTGTGCTCTGCTTCACCAGAAGTTCACTAATTATTGATTAGGTATAGAGCACTAAATTGTGCTCCCCACCTTTACCAGCATTGACCAGGAGCTTACCTGAAGTGTCCAGCGGCACAACCATTCGGTCTACTTCCGGTTCCCTGCAGTCAGTGGGTGGGTGAGGTGGCGTCTGCACAGGCGCAGTAGCGGTGGCGGTTGTGACCGGACCACTGATCCCCAGGAGCATCATCCAGTCATAGAGTCTCGAAAGGGGCGTTCAATTTTGGATGCTGATGTGATCGGCTGCAGTATGGTTGTTACCTGCCCAGAGACCATTGGCAAATATTTAGGTTAAGGGACCCCATCCCAGCTGACTGTGTGGGAACTCACTTCCCTGCGCCTTCTCTTTTGGAAGCAGATTCCGACACAGTGAGCGAGCCCCGGAGCCAGAAGGGGTTGGACCATTACCTCGACAGCCTTTTTGATCCTGTGCTTTCCTACGGGAATGGGGTAAGACAAAACACCTCTTATTTCTGGCCTGGGATTTAAGTCAGAGACTGTGCTACTATAATGTATTCTTTCTTGCAAGAATACATATGTGGAGGAAGGGGAAAATAGCTGGAAAATAGGCCAGAATTAGAGCAATGGTGCTGACTGTTCTGTCCTGACCTAGGAACTGGAAAGATCTGCTGCAGTCTCCCACCGAATGAAGGGAGGAGGCCAGGCTGGAAGAGGCCACAGAGACCAGCACTGTGGGCATCCATCGGCTCCTGGGATGTCCCAGACAGGTGGTAATTTGGAGGCTTATTGTGGACCAGAGAGGGACTTTGCTGCCAAAGAGAGGAGAACTTTGGTTATAAATGGGAATTTACAAAACCTCCCTGTAGTCTGAAAACTCCCTATAGAGATATGAATTCAGATCTTTAACAAAATTATGTTTATAGAAAAGCATAGCTTAGGGAAAGATGAATATGAAAATGTGTAGCTTAGGCTGTGGTCACACCTAAGGCTTAATCCAGCTTCAGAGTGAGAAAGCACATTAGCAAGTAATCTTATTTCCACATTATCTCTCCCAAAGGAGAATTTTCTGAGTTATTTAACACTGAAAGAAAACAGCTTATTGCTTTGCTGATGTGTTCTCTCACTCAGAAGATGGACTGAAGCTGGATTAAACCTTAGCTGTGGCCAAAGCCTTAATGGGAAGATACAATTGTCATTACAAGCATAGGCTAAAAATAAGCTTTTAATTGGTATCAGCAACTCCAAAAACAAAACAGTACTGCACAAAAATTCATTTACATTTGCATTCCTTAATTTTTGATTTGTCTGAATAATATGCTGACCATAGATTACTGATATACTGGGCAAAAATTGTATAGACATGGAGGAAGTGATTTTTTAAAAATTGCTTTTTATGCAAACTGATGTAGAAGCAGGGATGAGTAGTTTTTAAATTGATTTAACAGACTATTATGCTTTTGAAGCAAACGCAAGTTAGAGATTGTTCTACTATGTGATTTTTCAAAAATTAGGAAGCACATGAGTTTATCCATCGCAACTTCTTCTAGCAACCTTCTAGTAAGAGCACATGTGCAAAGAGCCAGTTTGGTCTAGTGGTTAGGAAGCCAAACTCTTACCTGGGAATACTGGATTTGATTCCACCCTCCCCCACGGAACCAGCTGGGTGACCTTGGGCTAGTCACAGCTCTTTTCTGAGCTCTTACAGCCCCACCTACCTCACAGGGTGTCTGTTGTAGGGAGAAGAATAGAAGCTTTGTCAGCTGCTTTGAGTCCCCTTAAATGGGTGAGAAAAGTGGGGTAGAAAAGCTAACTCTTCTTCTTCTTCTTCTACATCAGATCTTAGAAAATCATGATATTGCATGTGAGTTTTGGATACTCCCCCTTTGGCAAAGGACGAAAGGAAATCTTGCAAAGTGTGTCACAGTGTTTACTAGTTGAACAGCTGGGGATCACATGGATTGCAGTTTCCAAAATTTTCACAGAAATAAAAATCATGCATTAACAACAAAACAAAACTTCAGGTATCCAGTTCTGGAATCCTCTTTGTTACAGTGCAAAGGTTCAGATATTTAGGATCCTGAATCATATGCCTCTGGTGCTGAATCAGGGCCAAAAAGCCACCCAAGCAATTTGTGGGATATGAAGGGAACAAGATTTGTGAAGCAGCAAGTAGGCAGCCCATTCATTAAACCCTCTGTGTTGCAGGAGCCAACAGAGCAACCTCCTTGGTACAGCTGGCAGGAGCGAATCAGCAACAGCCACAACTGGTAAGTGCGGGAAGGACAGGTGTATCAGTGGCTACTAGAATGGATGCCCAGGTACATCCTCCAGCCGGCGGGGGTGGGGGGCAGGCAGGAGGCTTCCCAAGGTCATTGCAGGGAGTCAAGAGCAGGTGACGGTTTTTCCCTTGTCTTCTCCTTGGGATGTTCAGAAACAATTGGCAGGCCACTGTGTGAGATGGGATGCTGGACTAAATGGGCTGTGTCCTTATCCAACAAGGCTCCTCTTAGATTCTCCAGGTTGGGGAGACAGGCAGGAGGCCTCCAAATGTCATTTGCAGGGAGTGGAGGTCAGGTGAAGGAATCACTCTAATTTTCTGCTTGAGATGCCCATGAGCAATTGGTGGGCATGGTTCTTTTGCCTCTCTCTCTTTGCATGGCTGTGCTCAGGGCCAGAGTCTTAAATGTACAGGAGCTCTGTAAGAAGAGAAGCTGGCAATCCTAACACTTGCCCTTTCTCTCCGGAGCAGGCTCGCCATATGACGCAACACATGGGTTTCCTCCGCCGACGGCAACAGCAGCAGCAGCACCAGACCTCTGCGCCAGCCATGGCCAGGATGGCTCAAGACCTGAAATCTAGAGGCCCTTCCAGCGTCCAGGAAATTGTTAGCTCTGACCTCAGCCCTCATGTGGGCCTTTCCCTCCAATTAGGACTTGAACCTTGCAAAGGCTGAGATACAAAGTGTTCCCCAGGGGTCATTTTGTACCAGGACAAATGGAGTGGGCCATCATTCCCTGTTCTTCCCTTTCTGGACAGGCTATTTCTTTTTCTTTTTCTTTTCTTTTCTTGCCAGTCTGGTGTTTCCAGGATATTTGAACTATTGAGTTGATAGCTCTGCAAGGGTTTGCCTCTCCCTCCCAGAATAGTAATGCTTACAGGATCCATTGGAGATGGATAAAACTCAGGTGTGAACGCAGCCTAAATGAACAAGAAAGCACAACACTCACCCTGGTCTACATGGCCATCCTTGAAGGGAATAAAATGCTAGAATCGGAGGAAGAATTCCCTTGTGTTGAACTGGAGTATTTTTATCCCTTTCCCACAATAGGCCTGGGTCCAGAAAACGACATGCAATGTTTCTGTGGTCTTATTTTATTTGAAAACCAAGCCATATAAAATATAAAAACATAAACTATAAAAGTAAATGCTAGGATAAGGCTGCTAGGAGTTTGAGGCTGGAGCACACACCTTTACCTGTGCCTTCCCCGCCTGGAAGATGTCCTCTCCTATCTTCCCGCTGAAAGCTTTTTCACCTTCTTGACATGATCTGAAACTATCTGACATTCGATACTTACTCAGCGATAGGCCCCCATATTCATTTCACTTGCCTCTGAGCGCAACAGGTAGATTCAATGCTGTGTCTTCACTTGTTAGTTTACCTCTCTGCCCTGTTGAGAAAGGAAGTATTTCCATCCGTAATTCTAAAATACAGCAATGGCCCAGGTTTGGAGGAGTAAGGTGGGGTGGGAGAAGGTTTGTTTGTTTGCATTTTTATCCCACCCTATACCCGAAGGTCTCAGGGCAGGTAAGAACATTTAAAATCAGACATATTAAAACAATAACAGTATATTAAAACAACAGCATCTGCAGGTGGGAAGGGAAAGGTTTGTCCCCATTTATGGAAATTTGGCTGTCAGCAATCCCTCAGATCCTAAGATGTTCCCAGGCTGAAGAAAAGGAGCCAAAAATCCCACTTTGGGCTTCATTCTAACCTTAGAGTCCCAGTTGTTCAAACCTCAAGCTGAAAGCCAGGGAAAGGTGATGATGTATTCAATAACATGGTATTTAACCTTGCTTCTTCTGTAGCAGAGAGCGGCTGAGAAAAGAACCGCCAAGAGCCCTATCTTGTCTTCGGGTTTTGCACAAGACCTGCCCACCTTTCCAAAATCAGGTAAGGAGAATTTGGAGGGGGACGGAGAGCCGATCACACACCTCTCAGCCTTCCTCCCCCCCCCCCCCCCCCCGTGCAACCTTCCTTTTATCTTATTTTTTATTCTTTTGTCCCACTATTAATTTAAAATAGTGAGTCAGTTTGGTCTAGTGGTTAGGGCGCCAAACCCACATCTCGTAATCACCAGGTTTGATTTCACACTCCTCCATGAATCCAGTTGGGTGACCTTGGGCTAGTCACAGCTCTCTTCTGAGCTCTCACAGCCCCACCCTACCTCACAGGGTGTCTGTGGTGGGAAGAAGAATAGAAAGCTTTCTCAGCTGCTTTGGGTCCCCTTCAGATGAAAGCCTAGCCACATATTTGGTACAAAATAATCTTTACATTTATGTTCCTATGTAAAACATATTGCATTAAATATGAATGAGTTGAAATCAAGGAGCCGTGACACTGAATAATGTATTTGATATCATGTGTAAAATAAATGGAACAGATCCTATTCTAGTCCTTTAAACAAATAAAATCCAGCCCATCCAGCCGCGGGACTGATGTCTGCTCCCTGTGAATTCTTTGACGGTGTGTCTGGATTCACATGAATCATTCATGTTGGCTTGGAGGTTGATTGGCGTGAAAGCTTCAACTTGGCTAGTGCAGAATCTCATTAGGTTTCCATTCCCCTGTGATGTGTTTGAGCATGCGGAATTCTTGTTCTCTGTGACCTCAAGACTGACTCCAGGCTGGTATGCGTCTATCCTTGGCATCCAGGTGTTTTCCTGATTTCACCTCATTTCTTCTCCATCTTTCTGCAGATCCGGCTTCCAGGTTCCACCCTGGGGAGCTTGTCCGGCATTCCAAGCTGAACTCGGAGCACATCCCAGAGCCGACACAAAACATCCGGAACATTATCAAGCAGTACCAGCAGCCTGTGAGGGTCCCGGAGTCCATCAGGTCTGACCTAGGGCATGTCCCCATGCACATTTTATTCTGAATCAAAATCGGGTTTGGGAAGTGCCGTCCCCATGCGTTTTAGATTTGGTCGGATTTCCGTGGACCAACTCGCCCAAACCGGGACCATCAATCCATTGTTCTGTGTCTCTGCAGGAGGGAAGGTGGAAGAGTCTTTGTGAAGAAAATGGATCCCCATGAGGAAGCCCTGATGATCCTGAAGGAACAGATGGCAGCTGCAGAGGCCCCAGTCCAGCCTGTTCCGGTATTCTTAGCTGACCTAAATCTATGTCCGGATTTCTTAGAGGTCCGGTTTTGGCAACTTCACCAAACGGGGCACAGACTGCCTTTCATATTCTTGTGTCATCTGTTGTAACCCAAGGAGGCAGAATCTGACCCCAAGGGGCGTTGGTATGGCTTGCTGGGCGATCCTGGCAGCATCACTGCCCAGTATTGACTGGGCCAAAGTGAGATTTGTTGTATTTAATGCATGAAGAAGCTTATTTGCAGGTCACGAGAGACACGCCAGCCAAGGAGACGGTTGCCATGGTGAAGCCCGTGCCCTGTGCCAAGATGGTTGTGCCCCCTGCCATCCGCCATCCACCTGCCATCATCACGTCTTTCCCAGAAGCCTCTCCAGGTGAATATGTGCTGAGTCCTCTTTTGTCCAAGGCTAAGATGCTAAGCATGCCTTGGATTACAAAACCAGTCTTTTAGGTAGGGCTAAGTTCTCTGCCTTACTCCAGACCTCCATCGACTCTAATTCCACCCAGATAACTTAGAGAAGAAGATTAGTTTAGCAATCTCCTCTTGAATTCTGGTTTATTTGCTGTCTGCTCCCTGCAGAAATCAGACTTCCAGGGTAACTGCCTACTTGGGAGGAGGCAGATAACCTTCAAATTAGGGATGGGCACAAATGTTCTAAACATTTGAAATTTGATCAATGGAGAGTCGAGCCAGTTTCTACCCCTGCATGTACAGTTTCATTTGGGGGGGGGGGCACTATAAGCAGAAGCCAGGGAGACTAAGAGGCAGGGGGCATTTTTCCCCTCCTCCAAGACAGTGAACAAGTTTGGTCTTGTGGTTAGGGTGTGAACTCTTATCTCATAGATTCCAGACACAAAGCCAGCTGGGTGGCCTTTGGCTAATCACAGATCTCTTTCTGAGCTCTCACACAGCCCCATCTACCTCACATGGTGACTGTTTTGGGGAGAGGAACAGAAAGTTTGTCAACTGCCTTGAGGCCCCTTAAGGGTGAGAAAATCAGGGTAGAAAAGCCAACTCTTTTTCTTCCTCCATGAAGCCAGCTGGGTGGCCTTGGGCAAGTCACAGTTATCTTCTGAAGTCTCACAGCCTCATCTACCTCAGAGGGTGACTGTTTCGGGGAGAAGAACAGAAGGTTTGTCAGCTGCTTTGAGTCCCCTTAAAAGGGTGAGAAAAGCAGGGTAGAAACGCCAGCTCTTCCTCTTCTTGTGCCTCTCTTGTTTTTCTAGCATCTGTTTCCCGTGAATTAGCATCCGAAGAAGAATACATCCAAACCCGGCTTCATCGCCGCTGCAGCGACGCTTTCTATGCTTACCGGAACGTCCCTTGGAAAATCTATCTCAGAAAAGAGGTATTCCCAGCATCTCATGGAAAACTTATCAGCCAAGCAGGGGAGAAAGGAGAGGAATGAAGAGAGGCTAATAAAACAGCACTGATGTGATCAGCTTTTTGCCAGTAACCCAGTAACTTGGGGTGAGGTTTGGGTGGGGGGTCCTAACCTTTACACCTAGTTGGGTGCACTACACAGTGCTCATTTATTATTGCATACTTTTTTGCATCAGTCTGCACTGTGGGGGGAGGAGGCTTTTGCTTTCTTTGCCACAACCCCATTCTACCCTAATTGCACCTTAATAAAGTAATGCATGGGGTGGAGAAGGTGAAACCCTCAGAGAAGCCAGAGCAAAGGCAGTAAAAGAATCAGTCCAGTCCAGGATTTCAGCTGTGAGGGTTGCCATATGAAAAAGAGGATAGGGCCTCTGTTCCCTTAACTATCAATGAAGCAGGAGCCCTGTCCTCTTTTCCACCCTACAAGCCCTCCATCTGTTCCTTTGCTTCCTAGGTTTTTTACTCCACTACCGCAAAAGGCCAGTAGCTATTTATGACCATCTCCTTCTCTTATTTTTATGGAAGTGTTCTCTATGTTGTGCCGAACATCACCCTGTGACTGTCTGGGGTTGGCAGTTCAGTTTCTGGCTTGTTCTTCATTTAGCTGCTATCAGATTGACTTACTCTGCTTAATTTATATAGCTTACAATCAAGTACTGAAATCATAAAATAAAAATCCCTTAAGAAAAATATAAAACAGCTAAAGCCAACCTGACTTTAGGTGATGGGCAGTGTGAAAACATGCTAAAAATAAACAAACAAAGAAACAGTGCTGTGAAATGCTTTGCATCCAGTCCCTGCACTGGAAAGTCCCATTTTCCGCTCACTTTCCTTGCAGGTTTTTTACCCAAAAGATAGCATCAACAATCCTCTTCTGCTGGATCTCCTTTTCCGACAGGTGAGGTCCAGATCTGCGGATGCTGAATGGCATCTAGCCTTAGGCTTGGGGTTGGGTTTAGGGTGAGGGTTGCGTGAGGAATGGGATAGGGCTTCCTTGGAAAATTTGCTGGCCTGTGTGGCTTCCTCATTCAGAAACCTCATTCATCTGTCAACAGAGGAAATGAGGGGCCTGCCTCGTGAGCCGCTTATTTGTGAATTTTATCCCTCATCTGTTCAGCGAAGGGAAGGGAAGATATGTGTGTATTTCTGGCATGCGGTTCAAAAAATATGATTATGTAGCTTTACAGTGGTAGGGAAAGCTCTGCAGAAGTCAGGCTGATGCTGTATATGGTTTGGGGTACAAAACAACCCTTATGCCCAGATGCTGCATAATTTTTCACTTGTAGCGAAGAGGGTTAACAGGAGACTGGCTTTTGAGGGGCGTTTTTTGAAGAAGGGGATTAAAACTGCTCTCCCTTCATGAAGAGATGATGTTTGCAAATGTTTCCTTGAATGAAGCCCTGTGGATGCTGGAAGCTTTCAGTGAAACTGATCTCCTTGCAGATCTTCAATGATACCCTGTCAGAGGGCTGTGTCCGCATCACTCAGGAAGAGAAACTCCGCATGAAAGCCCTCTTTGGTAATCCTTCCCTTTCCGTTGGGAAGAATATCATTAGTTTAGGAAATTAGTAAACTATATTTGGGGAAAGGAGGGTAAGTAATAGCAGCCAAAGGGTTTTGAGGGTTTGAAGCATCTTCAACTTTAATGGGGTTGACAGAATAAGGCAATCAAAGAATGGCCAAAGAATAACAGATGTCAAATTTGCTGTGCCCCATAGAGGTGTGTGAAACACTATCTCAGAAGTTTTTGAAGTATTGAGCAGGGGGTTGGACTTGATGACCCTAGAGGTCCCTTTCAACTCTATGATTCTACTTGTGATGGCCACATCCCTCCACCTAGGACAGAGTTTGCCATGAGACAGCATTCTGCACTCCTCATAACACTCAAATATGGAATCGTAAGTTTCTGGACTGGCCCTTTACGCTCCAACCTTCCTGGCTTTCCACAGCGGAAAACAAGCTGGATTCCTTCAGCCCGGTGGCCGACGAAAGCGTCAAGAGAGAAATTATCAGTGTTGCCAGGGAATGCTGGGAAGTTTACTTCTCTCGCCTTTTCCCAGCGACGGTAAGAACCACGGCCTTCCCTTCATCTCCGGCACATGTGTGGAAGAGATCAAAAAGGAGAAAGTATCGCAGGGCCAGCAGTTTGAGCAAAGGGTACTGAGCTGGACTGGAAATTACACATCCATCTGGGTGAAGGTGCCTGGCACACCTCAGGGGAGAGACTATTCTGTAGTCTGGGGGTTACCACTGAGAAGGCCATATCCTGGGTCCCTTCTCCTTTAACTACTGAATGTGTTGGTGCTGAAGATGTCTGACTGCTCCATCTCCCACCCTCCAGGGCAGCGTGGGCACCGGGGTACAGATCCTGGCTGTGTCTGACACAGGGATTAAACTGCTACGGCTGGTTAAAGGTGCCAATTTGCCTGGAGAGCAGCTCCGGGTGCTCCGGGGCTACAGGTGAGATGGCTGGGCTGGGCCGGAATAGAATGGAAGTGGGATTCACAGGTGGAAATCCACAAATCAGAGGGGATATTGAGGATTGGGACTTGCCAACTGTTGGCCTTCCCAACATCCCACAGACTTAGGGTGACATTTTCCGCTTGCTCTCTTTTAAACCGCTGTCCCTCTCTGCCCAAGTTCTCTTCAGCTGCATCCCCATGCAAGGTGTTTGGCACCGATTGGGCTCGCATGGGACTGGATGCGGAATGAGATCAAATCTTGGCCATCCCCATGCCATTCCCGGTTACGCAGGCTGGGGGCATGTTGGAAGGGAATTCAGCCATCCCCATGCAAACCATGCCAAACCCCAGGAGAAGCTTGCTTCATTCTGATTCCCAGACACTTGGTGACGGAGGGGTGGGGTGGGGGTGGAAACAGCCAGCACTGTGGTTGCTCTTAATGGGGCTGCCTTCTCCAGGTTCATGGTTTAAACACAATTCACAACCAAAAGGATCCAAAACAATGGCTTAACCTGGGCATAGAGATCACAGGCCATGGCCAAATGCTTGAGGCAGCAGACAGAGCTGTATCATTTGTGCCAATGAATAACTTTATTGTAGAGTGTGTCTGGAGCAAATAGTGTCATGCACAACATTTGCCTCTTCTGCTGTACTCACAATTAATTCCTCCAGCATTGTTCTTCAATGCTTGGGCAAGGCATGCTGGGAAACTCTGACAGATGCATCTGTCACCTAATGACCAAGACCAGCTCCTCTTCAAAATCTCAGTAGAGCAGGAATGACCAGGACCCAGTTTTCTCATGGCAGGAATGTCTTCCAGATACCTCAGAGACTATTAGGTGAAGAACAGAAAACTAGACTCTAGATTCCCAGACGTCCCAGGTTCCCCTTCAGTCCCTGTGGCCCCACACCAGATTCATAAAGGTTAACCCACTCACCCTTTCTGCCTCAGCTATGGGGACATCCTGTTTGTCACCATCCCTTCAAAGAACATGATGGAGTTCAACCTCAGCAACGAGAAGCTCATCCTTTTCTCCCCCAAAGCTCCCCAAGTGAAGGCCTTGATTGACTATTTCATCAACGAGCTCAAGAAGGTAAAAGTCTAAGAGGAGGAGGAAATGAGATGTTGCTGAATCAAAAGATGGAAAGGTTGCTTGGGAGAAAGGTGCCACCATTTTCTGTGTGTGGTTGGATCCAGTTGCGTGTGTGGGTTTGTGGCTGGGTTTAGTTGAGGTTTGCTGTTTCTTTCTCTTATGATAATCATCAGGAGTCTCAAGCACACAGACTGTCTTGCTCTTTCCTTGTTCTAGGATTCACAGTATATGGTTGCCATCAAGAACCACATCACAGATGATAAGAGCCTCTTGCGTTTCCATAAAGGGGACATAATTTGCCTGCGGCCCATGGAGGGCTTGGAACAAGGTGAGAGCCAAGCACAAAGCCTTTTAGCAGAGCGCACCAGAGGGGAAATAAAAGAATAGTGGGTCATGATGTGGAAATCCCAGAGGTTGGGAGGGAGGCCATTCAAGGGAGGCTGGGGAGCTAAGTGGAAGAAAGGTTTCAAAAAGGAGTTAGACAGGTTAAGGAAGAAATTGTTTTCCTGGCCTGAATGGTGAATTGCCCACCTCAAAAAGACTCACGCAACAAAATGGATGGTGATCACAGAACTTTAAGGCTCCTTCAAGCGTTCCCGTCTGTGATTCTCAGACCAGGGCCGTCTAGGAGAGCATCCGTGTGCCTTATTAATGCATCTTTGGTTCTCCTGTCTCCCTAGACCGCTATTATGGCTGCGTGGTGCGGAAGAAAGTGATGCTGTTGGAGGATGTGAGGAAGGGCACCCAGGATTTTGGTGGGTGGTCCCTGTGTGGTGTGCTAAGACCTCCCCTCTATCTGGACCTCCCTTTTTCCTGTGTGCATCTTTTCTTTCCTACAAACAAATTATTTATTCTTACATGCTAAAACTGTTCTGTTTACCGTTCTTCACTGTCAGATCCCATTTTGTTTGTAGGCAGGTCTAATTGACTAGAGATGTTGCAATAATAGCCATCAGCTGTACCCCAGAGTTAGATCATCTGCACAAAGCAAATTCAGCTCAATCAGCCACCAATCAGAAAATAGTTTTAATAGATGTTAGGTCAGCCTCATATCTGGCAGGGCTACCAGGAGTCATGGAAACTGTGGTTTAAAACTCCTGCTGGGCACCAAAGGCTGCTTTACCAAAATAAATAAATAAATCTGCCCTAAAATGAGGCAGCTGGTGATATTTTTCTCCTCCATAGCAGACCTCCTCCATAATTCAGTTCCCCAAGCAAATCTGCCCTGGATTTGAGGTCAACAAACTGCATTGGGACCAATGTTTGGCCTCACGGTTACCAGAAGTCTTCCATGCTTGGTCTCCCTCAGTCAGAGGTGGTGCAGGTAACAAGCCTGCATCCCTGCCTGGTATTCCAAAAATCCACCAACGTGAGATGTGCTCTTGGTTGGAGTTCTTTCTCAAATTAGCGAGGCCACAGTGGCCATTTGTGTCATACAGTCCTTCTGAAGGAGGAGGTGGCTTATAGTAATCAACGGCCCTCATGGCCAACCGAGAAGGTAGAACTTGTTGGTCTCCATGGTCAGATGTTCCTAAGGTGCCTTTGTGTGGCGTAGGGTGGAAGTTCGGTGCCATCTATGGGAAATCAGGCTTCTTCCCGGCCGACTGTGTCCAGCCAGTGGCAGCACCGGACTTTGCGCACCTCCCTGCAGAGAAAAAGGAGGAACCAAAAGACAAGCAGGCCAAAGTAGCCGTCCCAGCCTCAGTGGCTGCAGCCGTGGCCTCGGCAGCTGTGGCACAGGAGCTAGACAAGAAGACTGAGGTGAGTGTCTCGCCAGGACTCCAAGCCCTCCAGAAGTAGGAGGCCTCTGCCCCAGACGCATGAATCAAGGACAAGTTAAGCCTTGTTGGAACCTTGCTCATGGGAGAAACCATGCCTGCTGTCTCCCTTTCTGGATAGGTCTCACCCCAGATTCCCTTTAGGGAGCTGCCAATTGGGGGCCCCAGGTTCCCCCAGAGTTCAAGCAAACCCAGTGGGACAGCAGAGTTGTGTCTTGATCGTATCCCATAAGCCCTGGGACCTTTTCTCCTTTCCCCGCTAGGCATCTCTGGCCGGGAGCGAATTCACAGACAGCACAGAGGACTTTGGGGGCACCATGGACAGCAGCCCTCGGGGCGGCCCCTTCACCATGCTGGAATTTGCCAAGAAGTATTTCCGGGAAGGGCAGAGGGCCAAGATGTGAGTGCATTGTGCGGCTGGATGGACGTGGGGTCTGCAGCCCCGTGGGGCTGGTTTGCCCCGGAGAAACGGAGTCCGTCGCCTCAAGGTGCCTGTGTCAGAGTTGGTGTCCTGAGGCCGCAAATCCCCCGTGTAAGGAAACCAAAGGAAATCCGAGGGGCAGCAGGCTTCCCCGACCACCTCTGCCTGCCAGTTAGTTATAACACCCTTGGTCTTGTTACTGAGAGGTAAGTTGAGAGCCCAATTCAAGTCACAAGCGGTTGGTTTTCTTGCTGTATCCCCAGGGCCTCCGATATGTGGTTGCGTTTGGCTCTTGAAGGCAACAGACATTTTGCCCTGGGTAAAAGGACATAATCATAAGTTTATCTTATTTACTTATGTATAACATTTATATGCTGCCCTTCACTGGGAGGTCTTAGAGAGTTCACAACATAGGATAAAGCTGTTCTGTTCCCAATGTTTTAAAAGAATCCGCAGTTTCTGAGGACTAAAGGTCCCAAAGGCAGATTATATTCAGATCAAAAGAAGTCTCGCTGCTGGATTTAGAAATACTCCGCTTTATTTAGCCAAATGGGTTTTTTTGGGAAGGGAACCATGCTTTAGGGGTGTTCCCCTCAGTTTTCCCTGGCCCAATGAGAAGGTGTGGTTCCCTCTTACCTGGGCTCTTCATTTTGGGCCAAGGAAATCTACTGCTGGCTGAAAGGGGAGGTGAAAAATTAACAGAGCCAGCAATAACTAAGGCATACACATAACAATGTATCAAACTGTGGCATGGGCAGGAGTAAGTGAAAGTGTCTGATTTCAATAGGAGGGACTCACTGGCAGCAATCAGACTTTAGCAGCTTCCATTGTGGTGTTGCAAAGTGTTGGCTTTGTGTAAAAGGCTGCTTGGTTCCACCCTCCCTACTTCCTTTCTTCCCTACTTCCTTCCTTCCATGATCCACCTCAGTTCCTGCCATTTCGTGCTGCTCTGATCTAGCACAAAACAACATTATAAGAAGGGAAAGTGGTCTTTAATCTTCTACTGCCTTGTTAACATGAGAAAGCTGTGCTACAATGGGGGGGAAATGGTGAACAAAAACTGCTGCCAAAGAACTCCATGATCTGATACAGGGGGGAGGTTTATATAGAGGGTGGGGTTCGAATTGCTCATCCCAATGAAGTCAGGGTATGACACTGTCCAATTGCTGACTGCATGGGGAGGGGGTTCTGCAGAGGGGAATAGAGAGAGGGGAGGGGTTTTCTCCCCTACCAGGCACTGAAGAATGGAGAGTGAGTCCGCATTAAAGGTAACAGTAGGAATGCAAAAAACAAAAGCTCGCTGCTGATTTTAAAAAAGCCTAGTTTAAAAAATGGGATGAAATTGCCAAGTGGGAACTTAACCAAGCGGTTCTAATTTGCTCCATTTTGGTGGAGCCTTGGGAATATTGAGGGACTGTTTGTATACCCTAAACCTGGCTGGCTTTCCATATCTGGATTTCATTGCAGGGATCCTAATAAACAGAAATCCAGGAAAAGTGGGGAGCCAAGGAGTGTGGCAGAGATTCTGAAATTCACCAGGGTAAACAAACCACTTGATTGCTTTCTATTTCTGTTTCAAAATGTCAGAACTCAAAATGCATTCCATTGCGGATATTTCTGAAGAAAGGAAAGCGGTGTTACTACTACTAATAGTAGGATTAAGAAAAAGAAGCATGTTTCCTATGCTGCACTTTCCTCCTCAGCCCATCTTTGCCGGGGTTGGGGTCCCGCTCATTCAGAATGCAGGGAGTTCTAGCATGAATAGCTGGGAGGTTTGTTGGGTTTAGAAAGCCCTGGTTAGCTCTGCAGTTGGGTTTTACTTTCAAACCACTGGAACGCAGTGCCCCAAAGATGTCACCCTTTTGGACCCCTTGAGATGGAGCAACATGGAAGAACGGCATAGACCTGACAGGCATCGGGCGTTTGGTGCAAGGAAGTCCAGTTACATCTTCGAAAGAGGAGAGAGGAGCATTGCTGTACTCCAGTCCAAAATGTTAATTGCTTGAAAGCTAAGGCCAGCTGTGGAGCAAGCCAAGGCTTTCTAAACTCCATGAATTTCCCATCCTTATTCTGAATGAATGTGGACCCAAAACACCCCAAGACCTTTCTGGCTAAATTGAACCAATGCTCTCTTTTAACCCAAGCGCCTTGTAGAGCAGATCTTCCTCTTATGAACTAATGGACTGAGCTCTCAGGCTAGATTTCTTTCTCTCCACCACAGTTTCCCATTCAGGAATCGCTCATTGAGTTCACTGACAGCAGCCTGAATAAAATAGCCACAGAAGCTTTTCAAGGTAAGAAGTTCAGGGAATCAATCTTAGCAAGGGAAGATTCTCCGCAACTTCAGGACTCTAGGGTGAAGTCACAACCTTTTTAGACCATTGAAATACACTTCCTGAGCCTTACTTTCCCCAAAAATTCACTTCCGGCATCAGGTCCAAAGAGAAATCACTCTGTGGTGGGAGCACATTGGTTTGTGCCTTTCCCGTGACTCATCGGCCTCTTGATTGAGTTTGGTTCAAACTGTGTTTTGTTTCAAACAGGGATTATGGATGTGCATGAATAATTGTAACATTTGTTATTTGTCCGAATTTGGACATTCATACAGAAATCAAATGTTACGACGTTCATACATTGACATTCCTACAAATAGTTTGGAAATGCGTTAAAATGGGGAGGTGGGAAAGCGGCTGCCCCCGTCACATCTGCAACGGATCCAGATTGCATTCATGGATCGAGAGTGGATTAAAAGTGGATTCAGGTCCGATTTGATGCTTCCAGAGCACAGATATGGATACGTATTTTTTCGTATCGGATACTTATCGATACAAATTTGTACGAATACATTCATATTGAATAAAATCCTACCACATTCGAAGGGGGTCTATTCGAACGAATACGGATTTTCTAATATTTGATCCATTATTAATTGAATGCCCCAAAACCCATTTGTGTCCATCCCTAAATAGGGTGGCCCAGCTCACATTCAAATCATTTAATGCCCCAGTTCGCTGTGAACTGCGGACCAACTGAACCAGTTTGGCATATCTCTAGTGGAGGCTGGTTTCAGGCAGAGGCCTCACTGGGCCCTACTGGAAAGGGTCAGGATTAGATTGCTGGGTTAGTGCAAGCTGTCACAACTAAAAAGACAGTGCTGGCAGGGACTTGGTTGGTTGGAGTCCAAAATGGCCATGCTGGCAGGGCTGGCTTAGGCCAGTTACATCAGTAGGACTCAGCAGAGAGCCACCTTTGTGGGTCAGTATGGTCTTGGGGTGTCATGGTGTCCCCATAACTGCTATCGCTGGTTAAGAGTGGCTGCCTACTCAGTGCATCTCATGACCACAAATGGTTAATGTGGCTCAGGCCCAAGCCAACCTTAGCTATACTGGTGTGGGGACATATTGGATCCCAGAACTCTCAAGGTCAGCCCTATGTGCTGGATGGGGCTGGTTGAAGTTACAATTAAAAATGTCCCTTATCGGCGATGGGGGCCCAAAGTGGCCATCCTGGCTGGGGTTCATGGGAGTTGGGAGTCCAAACAGCCATGGCAGCATTGGCTGATGGGAGCTAAAATACAACTTACAGCGTTGCAACAAATCTTCAAGAGAAAGCCAACACCAGGACCCCTTTATCCTTTTCCTGTGGTGTTTTGTACTTGTTTTTTCTGTGTATTTGTGTGAGAACACCAAGGGATGTGGTGTGTGTTTACTCTCTTTCCCAGCGGTGATGAAGTTCATGGGGGACCTTTCACTCAAGGGCCAAACCGAGCTGGACGTGGTCTGCACTCTTCTGAAAGTAAATCCCTTCCCAACTCCTCCAGGGAAAGCCCTTCCATTCCTTTGCTGAACCGGAAGGCATTTGGGGGAGTGGGTGATTAGCAAATGTTATGGGAAGTGGGGAAGGAAGGAAAGACTTGGATCCACCAAATATTGGCTTGGTTCCATAGCTGCTGTTTTATGCCTTGCAGCTCTGTGGAGACTACGAGGTCATCCGGGACGAGGTGTTTTGTCAGATCATCAAGCAGCTAACGGATAACGTCAGCACCAAAACGTATGTGGCCGCCTTGTGCTTGTGGATTTGCCCTTCAGGGTGGCTGCGTAAAGGCGGGAGTGAGACCTCGGTGGTGCTTATACAGTACCCCAAAGACCCCAGCCCAGCACATACAGTTCTTGTCTCCATTTTATCCTCAGGAAGCCCCTGAGAGGTGGGTGAGAGGCAGGGAGCCAAAAGGCCTAAGATCTCCTGGTGAGGCTCTCCTTGAGGTCTCACTACCTTCTTTAGCTAGGGGGCAGGGACATTCTCACTTGCGGAATAATCTCTCCAAAGTGAGTCACCATAAGTGTTTAGAAGACAGGTGAAGGGGCACCTCTTCGCCCTGGCCTTTGCCCCCTCCATGTGAGCAGTGCCACCCTTTTAGCCAATCTGTTTTATCTGTTTTTTGTTATGATTTTACTGCAACCTTCCCTGAAACCCGCAGGTAGATGGTGCAATAGAAATACACAAATGCGGGAATCTCTCAGCCCTACCTGGCTGGCATCCCTGCCCTACACACCTTGCCTGGCACTTCCAAGAGCATTATATGGGGCAGCAAAAGTGTCATTCTGAGAGCAGGAGTGGAAAGGCCCTGCGTGGATGCGTTGAAGTTGCAGAAAATGCCTTGAGCGAATGCATTCATGGCCAAGCTCTCTTCCTTGGGGGATTTTTCACAGGGACAGCTGTCAGAAAGGATGGAGGCTGCTGTACATTTTGACGGCTTACTACCGATGCTCTGACGTCTTCAGGCCTTATCTTTTATGGTTCCTGCAGGATACCTGCACAAGTCCAGGCTTGCACTTTCAAGGTGAGTGGCTGTAGCGGTCCCACCCTCAGCAGCCGAAGCTGGCGTCTTCAGCTGTCAATTGTAGGGTTATCTATTCACACACCACCATGGCACCACTGAGAAGCGAAATCAAAGTCCAAATGGCGTCCTTTCTTCACTGGGCCTTATTCCAATTATGCCCCGGAATAGAGGCCTGCTGTCCGCAAGCAAGTCCACAGGGCCTTGATTTCACGGTCCTAAGAAATGATGTCAAACTGAATTAAAAATTCATTCATCCTTTTGGGTTTTTTGTGTTTGCTTTAAGTCTCTAATATTTAATAATTACACATTTTACTCCTTGTTTTTCCTTAGTTCAAAACAGCCACACTGGGGACCAGCAAATTTATTATCTAAAAAAGGAAAGAGAGAACGCCATCTCCTGAGAGAGAGAAACGTGTATTTGCACTGAAGGCAGTTTTCAGACTGCTTTCCCCTGCTTGGCTCTTAAAAGTCTTACAGCTGAAATACATTTTGTTTATAGGAACTTGATACTTTACCCCTCCTAAGGCGAAGAAAAGGGTTACAGGAAAAGCAAAACGGAATAAAATGGTTTTTCCTTGGTCTCATCCATCAGGCAACCCACTTGGGACAGACCACTTGCTGCTGGACAGTGGTCATTAATACATGGAAATGAATCCATCTGTTAAGCTGTCAGAAGACAGCGTCATTCTTGCAGCCGCTACTTATTTTCTCATTAAAAGCTGCAGGTTTTAAAACTGCCTAAATGGCTCCAGGGAGGAAAGGATTCCTGGCAATGATAAATTACCCCCACCGACTGCAGGACTCGCCTTTTGGACGCTGGTGTGGGTTTGTCTCCTGCTTCCTTTGCAGAGATGGGGGGGGGAAGCTGGGAGCTTCTTTCCCCCTGGGGTTTTGGAACGAGGAAGATGTCAAGTGTTGATCTGTGCAGTTAATAAGTTGGGCAGCACGTTTTAAATCAAGCCGTTAGTGCATTTGAGGTTGCAATGGGCTGCCAAAACCTGACTCCAGCTGACCATAGCAAATATGTACAAGATTAAGCAAATGGAGAAGAGCTCTGGGCCAGGTTTCAAACCAGTTCATGGCAGATGAAGTAATGATATGGGAAGCCCCTTCACAATGCAGGTTGCTGGCCTCTGTGGCTGCATCCCCACTGGACTTTTAAAACGTTTTGAATTCACTTTCTAAGCTGAGCGTTCCCAAAGCATAAGAGGAATCCACAGTTTCTGGGGACTAAAGGTCCCGAAACGTGGATTTTCTGTATGCAAATAAAAAGAAGTCTCGCAACGGGATTTAAGAATAATCCTCTTTTTTTTGCAAAATGTTTTTTAGGGGCATTCCCCTCAGTTTCTCCTCAGCCAGGTGGAAGAATGAACAGCCTGCAGAGTTGTTAACAAAAGTTTTGTGATTTTTTTCCCATATTTTCCTTTCAATTTCTCAACCTCTGCAGACCAAAAGAACCCCTTTTCTGGTAGGAGGCATCCGGAATCTCTCTCGATCTCTATCTCGGGGCAAGGAAGTAAGATCTTTCTGTTTCTCCATTTTATTTCCCAACTTCTATCAGGTATCGCCAAGGCATGTGAACAGAACTTACAGAAAACTTTGCAGTTTGGGGGCCGCTGTGAATTCCCCAGCAGCATGGAGCTGAAAGCCTTGGTGGTGAGTCTTGAGCAGCCCATGAAAGCGTGTTGGGGAGCTGGATCAATTGGATTGGGAATGACTTGCCTACAAGAACCAGAGGAAGGAGGAATCCACCTGGGATGAGGATGGGTGTGGGGAAAGGAGGTATAAATTAAGTAAAGAACAAAATGGGGAAGGAGATGGTGGACAGAACTGGGTTCAATCAAAGCAAAATGGGGAGGTATTATTGATAGCAGTGACACGGTTAAGCGCACTGCTGCTTGTACTAGAGAGGAATTATTCAGCTGAATGGATATTGCTCTCCCTCCCTCTTTTCTCCCTTCCCTGACCAGGCTGGAAGGAGGGCCAAGCGACAGTTATTTTTGCTGCCAGGAGGCATTGAGAGGCACCTTAAGATCAAAACTTGTTCAGTGAGTAAGCACAGAAGTGGGATTCAAGGCATAGGTCCCTTCCTCCTCCTCCCCCTCCCTCATTTGTACCACATTCCCAGAAAATTGTCTATCCTTCTAGTGCTTTAATCTTATGTCCACCTGCTTTTCTAGGTTGCCCTAGATGTGATAGAAGAGATATGCTCTGAAATGGGTCTACACCAGCCAGAGGCCTTTGACGAATACATCATTTTTGCTGTTGCCAACAAGAGTGAGTCAGTTGGGCAGTGGGGAATACAAGCTTTAACAAAATCATCAGCCAACTTCATGGAGGGCAGGGCTATCAATGGCTACTAGAATGGTACTGCCAGGTACCACCTCTAAGTTAGAGAGTCAGGCAGGAGACCTCTAAAGGCCATCTGCAGTGACTGGAGAACAGGTGAAGGTTTGTCTTCTGCTTGAGATGCCCATAAGCAACAGGATGCTGGATTAGATGGACTGTGGTCTGATCCAGCAGGACTCCTCTTAATTCATGGAGGACGGGTATATCAATAGCTACTAGAATGAATGCCTAGGTACCACCTCCAGGTTGGAGAGACAGGCAGGATGCTTCTAAAAGCCATTTGTGGTGATTTGAGAGCAGTTGAAGTTTTCCCCTTTGTGTTCTGCTTGAGATGTGGGGTTGTGTGTGAGGCAGGAAGCTGGACTCAATGGGCTGTGGCCTGATCCAGCAGAGTTCTTCTTACGTTATTATGTTATTGGATCTTCCATCAGATCCAAGTATTGCAAATTAAAAGTCCCATTGTTTTTCCACTATTCAAATCTTCTATCATTCACACGGTAGACCCAGGCTGTCAATGTTCAGCCCTGCAGATGTTCTTAGACTGCAACTCCCAGAATTCCTGAATGTTTAGAAGAAGAAGAGTTGGCTTTTCTAACCTGCTTTTCTCACCCATTTAAGGGAACTCAAAGCGGCTGACAAACCTTTTGTTCTTCTCCTCACCACAGACATCCTGTGAGGTGGGTGGGGCTGTGAGAGCCCAGAAAGAGAGCTGTGACTAGCCTAAGGTCACCCCGTTGGCTTCATGAAGGAGAGCAGAATTAAACCTGGCATTCCCAGATAATAGTCCTGCTCCTCAATCACTAGACCAAACTGACTAGTTCAAACAATCCAGCTTTTATTATTTTAATCTGCTGGGTTTTGTTCCAGTTGTTTTTACATCAACTTTCTTAGATTTCTACTATGTTAGGAAAACAGTAGTCTCATATTACGAAAGGAGCAGCAAAGAAAAGCAGAATCTAGTTAATGCATATAATATAAAATGTTAAACTCCTGTCAAACCAATATCCTATACAAGCCAGAGTCTGATTTTGCATGAAGCCGGTTTGACCCCTTCTGAAATCTTGATTTTTCTCAGGTGAGTGTTTGACGCCACCTGTTGGGCAAACATTATAAAGCAAATGGGCGATTTTGCCCTTGCAGTCCTGTGGACAGGAAAGGTGTGCATGAATCCTTTGTTTGCAACAGAGGCTGCTATATGTGATTTGCTTATGAAGGGCTCAGAGACTGTCCACCCCCCTTCAGCACAGATGTTTGGCATGGAGTTGTGCGGAGCGCCACCATCTTGAGTGTGACACCCTGCACAACCGGGCGAGTATAAGCTCAGTCGCAGTCACAGTCATGTCAGGGGGTTATTGGAGCTGCCAGCGCACTTGCACGGCAGCTCTGATGACTTCCCCAGACCAACAGAGGTGCAAATCGGCCACAGGTCTCTCGCCACCCTTTTGGACAAGGTGTGAACAGAAGCAGGCAGGATTTTTCTCCAGGACGTCCTCTAGCCTGTATCTAGAGGCCACCTTCTTTGAAAATCAGCTCCAAGCACTTTTGCTTCTGCAGATCAGAATGTCCGGCCTTTGAATAAAAAAGAGTACATCCTGGATGTCGCCATGGAAATGGAGCATGTGGACTGCAGCTTCATGTTCTGGTACCGCCGGGTCATCTGGGCCCAGCCACTGAAGTTTGACAATGAGCTCTACGTCACCATGCACTACAATCAGGTGAGACCTTTTGAGGCCAAAAAACTGAGGAGAACTTTTGGAAGGGACTTTAGAGCAGGAAGCTGGATGGTGGCCCTTCCAGAGATGGCTAGGGGAACGAGAGAGGTGGATGGGTAAATGTAGTGCTCCAGTTGCCATGTAGTTCATTCATTGTGTCCCACTGGGTCCTTCCTGTGATTCAGGATTACCTGGATGGCATCCATATTTCATACTGGCCATTAGAAGGAGAGCACCTATTCATGAGTCCATCAACTGCAGGGCATAATCTCTCGCTGTGGTCTCTCCTTGCAAATCTTACGGCATGCCAGCCAGGTAGCTAAAGGGATTTTTAAGCAGGGTGACAAGTTCCAAAGGCAGAGCTATTGCTCAATGTTACTTCTCTTCCTCGTCAGGTCCTTCCAGATTATCTCAAAGGTCTGTTCAACGTTCTTCCACCCATCAAGCCAAGTGAGCAGCAGTTTCAGCAGATCGCCAAGCTGGCTGCACTGCAGCATCAAGCCAAGGGTAGCATCTACCTGCCCACCCTGTACGTCCCCTTTGATGTGGAGGATCCACTGACGTCCTCCTCCTCCCATGAAATCACATGATTCTCCTTTCCCCTCCTGAAATCTGCCACCCCACCCGCTCTGCGCCAACCTGTGTCCTGTAGGCTCCAAAAAGAACATGGGATCTTGGGCTGCCTAGATCCATTACCTGCTAAGTTGGGGATGCTTACTTGGGGCAGCAGTCTAAAGCAGCTAATGTATACAAACACATTTTTTAAAATTCTTTTTTTATATATATTTTAACTTAAGAAGAATAAAATCACCATATACACAGCCTTCAGGAGAGATGGTCCTTGGGTTACCCTGGTCCAAATGGTGCTTCGTGCCTCTGATCTGTATGATTTAGGGGAACAGGTTTTTACTACAGCATTGAAGGAAAGCCCAGCTTGCCACTCACCTGAGCACCACACCCTGGGCCTATATCCATTACCCAAAATTTGGAAGGACCTTGAGGAGTGCAATCCAAAAACTAGAACCTCTCCAAACTTTGGGGCTGTCAGATTTTCATGAAGGGATACAGTCTGATCAGGGATCTGGAAGATCTGGAGAAGATTGCTCCACGGGGAGTCCTCAGTTCCCACACAGGGAACCTCAGTGCCCAAGGGGACTCATGTGGTGCTGTGTATTCCTGCTCCCCCTCTCCCATCCGTCATACCTGACCCCTGGGGGAAATGGACACAGCTACTCAGCTCTCTGTAGGTACCCTGTGACATCATCTTTCCTTGTTTCTGTCCCCTCTGCCCAAGGCGGGAGATTCAGGACTACATCCCACCACAGATGTTTCATCTGCAGAGGGCACAATCGTGGCTGGACATGGTCATGAACCACACACAGCAGGCACAAGCCCTGAGTGCCCATCAAGCCCGGGCCCAGTTCTTAGGTAAGCCGGTTCTGGCAGAGGAACCGCAGGGCTGGGGTGGCAGCGGTGCTGGGAGGAAGGGCTGCTTTGATCTTCACTTGGGTCTCCTGGGTTGTGCTCACACCTTCCCTTGAAGCCTTCCTCAGTCCATCTTCAGCTCTGATGGCTCACACCTTTTCTTTTCCATCCATTTTATTTGTGGACTCCACTGGATGGAAAGTCCAAATGGAGGGTGGAAAACCCACAAATAAAATGAGTAGAAATGATAAGGTGTGAGCAGTCAGACCTGAAGATGGACTGAAGAAGGTTTAAAGGGAAGGTGTGACCACGGCCCTGTGGCTGTGTTCACACTTAAGATTTAATCCAGTTTCAGTCCACTTTCAGAGTGAGAGAATACATCAGGAAAGTAAGAAGCTGTTTTCTTTCAGTGTTAAATCACTCAGAAAATTCACCTTTTGGATAGATAATGTGGAAAGAAAATTACTGGTCATTTTGCTGATGTGTTCTCTCGCTCTGAAGGTGGACTGAAGCTGGATTAAACCAGAGGTGTGACCACAGCCAAAGCAACTCTGAATGCATTGCTTTAAGGGTGCTCTCTCTGTCTCTCTCTTCTTTTTTTAAAATCCCCTTGGGCTCTGTGTCTGCCAAGGGGGCAACTTTGTTACTCAGCCTCTGGTTTTTATTTAAATATTGCCTAATCTCTGCTTCGTCAGCTGAAGCTCTTTATTATCAATAATAACAACAAACTCTGCTCTCCTGCACAGGACTGCTGAGCGCTTTGCCCATGTTTGGCTCATCCTTTTTCTACATCCAAAGCTGCAGTAATAACACCATCATATCCCCCTGCATTTTGGCGGTGAACCAGAACGGACTCAACTTCCTGAACAAGGAAACCCATGTAAGTTCTCGTGAGATTGAGCCCCACACTAGCTCTGGGCTGATGGAGTCCAGCAGGCTCTGGTGGCCTGTAGTGATGAGCCAAACTGGCTTGGTTGGTTCATGGTTTGCAGCAAGTGGGTCATCAATTTATGGAATTTGCTGCCGGAAGAGGTGGTAACAGCAACCAGCTTAGATGGGTGTAAGAAAGGATTTGACAAATTCATGACTATCAAGTGCATCAATGGCTGCTAGAATGGATGCCTAGGTATATCCTCCAGGTACCATTTGCAGGGATTTGAGAGCAGGTAAAGGTTTTGGCTTTCTCTTCTGCTTGAGATGCCCATGAGAAATTGGCGAGCCACTGTATGGGACAGGATGCTGGACTGGGTGGGCTGTGCTCTGATCCAGCAAGGCTCCTCTTAATTCTTGGAGGACAGGTGTATCACTGGCTACTAGAATGGATGCCCAGGTACCTCCTCCAGGTTGGAGAGAATGGTAGGATGCCAATCAAGGCCATCTGAAGGGACTCAAGAGTAGGTGAAGGTTTTGCCCTTGTCTTCAGCTTGAGATGCCCATGGGCAATTGGTGGGCCACTGTGTGGGATGGGATGCTGGTCTAGATGGGCTGTGGCCTGATCCAGCAGGGCTCCTTTTTGGTTCTTATGGGATGTTTGCATGATTTGCATATGAACCAAACCACCCTATTGTTCAAAAGTTTCTATCAAACCCAACCACTACATTACAGTTTGTGCTCATCCCTTGTGATCTGAAAACTGACCATCCTTTATCTGAAGAAATTTAGTTTGAACCCCAGAAGCTCTCAGGCTTAAGAACATCTGCCAGCCCTGACAAGTACAGGCTTATCAGAAGGTTTCACCACCACCTTTCAAGCAGAAATCATATCTTCAGCTGCCATTGGAGTTTCTGACTTCTAACACCATTTCCAAATTGCTTCAGGAACCCATTGTGACATTTTCTTTGAAAGAGATCCAGTCCACTCGGACGCAAAGGCCCTCAGCTGGAGCCAGCTACCCCTATGTGGAGATCATGCTGGGAGATCTGATGTCCCAAAGTGTCACCCAGCTGCAGCTGGAGCAGGTAAGCCACAGGTCCACACAGTTGCTGAGTGGCACCCTTTGATGGCAGCAGGGCCCAGGCACAACAATCAGTTAGTTCCACAGGCTTGGTCCTGAATGACATCTGGTTAGTGGTCTGGGAACCATGTCCAAGAAGAAAGGTTGAAGGATCTAGGAATGTTTAGCCTGCAGAAGACTCAGAGGAGACATGATAGCGGTCACCAAGTATCTGAAGGGCTGTCACAGTGCAGGGGGATTGTCTCTATTCTCACTTGCACATGATGGCAGGACTAGAAATAATTGTATGAAACTCCAAAGAAGTCAATACAGATTAGATATTAGAAAAAACTTTCCTCTCAGGAAGGGCAATCAGTCGATGGAATAGGTTGCCACGGGAAGTTGAGAGGTCTCCTTCGTTGGAGGTCTTCAAGCAGAGGTTGGACCTACATCTGCCTGGGACGGTTTAGAAAATCCTGCATTGAGCAGGGGGTTGGACTCAATGACCCTGGAGGTCCATCCAGCTCTATGATTCTATGACATGGCAACTAAGAGCTTGCACTTTGGCAACTGTGAGGAATCAGTATCTTAGGCTTTTTGTTTCCTAAGGCCTTTCAGGGGAGGGAGATGGACTCTGTATTTACCTAAGACATCACTGTAAAATTGAACTGTTAAGCTGATTTTGAGATCCCTCTTTGGACAAAAAGCATGTGGGGATGTTAAGAAAAGTCTTCTGGAGCACTGGGAAAGCAGGAATAAAAGTCTCCCATGAGCTGGGATTACAAATCAGAATTGCCAGCGTCATACCATACAAAAATCTGATTTGGGTCTCCCTGGCATCAGGATGATATTTTAAAATTAAAAAAGAAAACATTGAAGAGGACTTAGGCTGTGTTTTACATCGCAAATACATTTGATATATTTGCTTATCTGGCATATTTAGACCTCACCTACAAACAAAACCTTATGGTGCTGCAATGCACAGTATGTTTTTAAACATAGATTTTTAGAATGTACCTTAATGCTGTTAGTCATGCAGTTTTAGCCATTGTGTGGAATATTAAGAAATGCAGCCACTATGCCTAATTCATGTCATTTTCCTCTCATCTTTTTTCCCCCTGTCTCTTTCTGTCTCTTTGCCTGTCACCTTCTCCCTGGCTCTGTGAAGCTTAACCTTCAGATGGTAGGTAGCTTGTTCCTGGTGTGTTAATGCTTATAAAATGCCCATGCTTTCCATGACCCAGGGTTAAAACCACTCCACTTACCCTGTCTTATCTTCACAAGATGGAGCTGTGTGGATGACGGACAGGTATACTTTCAGCCATCTATTAAATATATGCTAGAGGAAAGATTATGCTGGCAAAAAGGTTTGAACTGAGGAGTCTCTGAGTAGTTCAGTCTTTCAGACTCAGTTTCATGTACAAAAGCCTGCATCTGTACCAGCAAGAGCTCTGGACCCTTATAAACTTGAAATCCTCTCTGCTGCAATACCAGGACTCTCAACATCCAATTCAGATGCATTTGAATTGCAGTTTTTGGGCTGTTGTGCCATGTTCCAGGTTTCTTCTGAGAACCTAAGCTTTCAGATATAGCTGCGATATCCAGCAAAAACAGAATTCACACCTTAGCTCAGCAAATACATGACCCACTGGTCACTCACCCCCCAGGGATTATGCAAATACATAATAAACAGGTAAGCCTCAACAATCCGCTATTAACACTTCCACCCAAAGAAGCAACACCAACAGATTACAGTCAGGAAAAGACCAATGACTCATCGACAGCTCAAACAAAAGAACTGCCAGACAAACAGCAGATGTCTATAAGAAGGGAAGGAAGGTCTAGGAAGACACCAGTCATTTTTTACTCTTCCGAGAGCAAAATCCTCTGAAGATGGATATTGCAGCTATATCTAAAAGCTTAGTTTCTTGGAAGAACCATGGAACATGGCATAACAGCCCCAAAACTGCTACAAATGAGATTGAACCTGGCCATGAAAGCCTACATACGACCATCCATGTCAGAGGCAGAAGAAGTGATGTGAACTTTCTTCACACTGCTGCTTTTCCAAAAATTGTACTTGCTCATGAAGACTTTGAGAATGGGAGTAAGACAAAGCAGCCTGCACCAGAGATGTCTCATGTAGACTCTGTTATCTTCCACACCCATAAAATGTTATATTGTCAGCAGCATGTTGAGTGTGGGGAGGAGAATCAGAACTGAGGAGCTACCAAGCATCTCCTCTGCAGTCACAGGCAAAGCAGCTTCTCTGGTAATGAAAGCAACACTTCCCCACTACTCCAAGGTCCCAGAACTCTAGAGCAGGGCTGCTCAAACTGCAACCCTTCAGATGCTTCTGAATTTCAGTACTTGCCTTGGGCTCAATTGGGTGGGCAGGCAGGAGTTGATAGTGCACCATCATCATCTGCCTTATAATGTTGGGGAAATGTAAAAGGAAGCTTCCAAATGTCCCCTTTACCCTCCAGTGAAGATGAGGAGGCAAAGGCTGCTTCTAAAACTTGATACAGGGAACTTGGTCCTGTCCATCCTGGGCCTGATTCCGGGATATATCCCTGCTGCTGTCTGCACTAGGATATATCCCGGAATAAAGTCCAGTGTGGAAAGGGCCTTAAAGTATCATCTGAGGCAGAAAGGGTGAAAATGCACAGAACTGTCTTCTCCCTTCTTTTCTCTTCCCAGGGCCTGGAGCTCTGCCGCGTCATCGCCACACACATGGAGAGCTTGCTGCAGAAACGAGAACGGCGGCTCACGCTCCCTCCCAGCGAGATCACCTTGCTGTGAATGGTCCAGGCCTGCTGCTGCTGCTGCAGGAGCTCTCTTGGGAGAGGCCCTCAGGCACGGCCGTAGCCACTGAAGAGGGGCCGATCACAGAGTCGCTCCGAAAGGGGCCCCCTCTTCACAGGGATCTTGACTCTTTGGGGTCTCCCCCAGGCCCCCAACTGGGAGGTGGATTTGGGCAGGAGCCCAGCCAGCCCAGCCTCCACAGCCAGCCCTCCCATACCATTAATGTTTAGTATATTCCATGCAGGATCTGGCCCCTCTGAGTTGCCATCTCCAAATGACATTTTCATTGAGCAGGAGAAACCCCAAAAGCCTCTGACAAGAGACAGAACAGTAGGCAGGATTATGTATCAAAAACAAACAGGCATTTTATTTGCTAGGACCGCTAATTTAGGTGTTGAAAACCTCTGGTTGATGCTGACGCCTGCTATTCCCCACTGGGCCTAAGGAGGGCGCTGAAGTCTAAGCATTCTGGGCTCACAGGCTGTCAGTATGGACCACGCTCTGAACTTCTTTTAAGACAAGGATTTTCAGAGCAACAAATTTGTGCACGCGTTCCCAGCTGGCTTTTAACAGCATCTCTCCTAGATACTAACGTAATTGTATAGACTGTAGTAGAAACTCTGCTCGGCTGTCTGTTCAAGGGACTGTACAAGAGCTCCAAAAGGGGGACAAAGCCTGCATCACAGCAGGCCAGCTGGAATTCTGTACCAAATGTCAACCAGATGTTGTCTCTGCAACTTGGAAACTCCCAAGCAAAATATGATGGTGAATCATCAGCCATGTGTCCGTGGCCTGCAGCCATTCATAAGCCTGTGTGCGTGTGTGTATACACACACATACATATATATGCGCAAAAGATTTTGCCTCCTTGTAGTATAGAAGAGTCAGTCTGACCCAAAAGGAGAGATAGGAAGGTGTAGCTTAGAACCTGATCTCCTTTGTGTTTTTTTTTTTTTAATTGCAATAAAAATGCATTCTTTCAGAGTTTGTTCATAACTCTGAGTATAATTAAAAGAGTCATTTTACATCACAGGATCACGTGTGGCTTATATTTGCTTTCCTGAATTTTTTAAAAAAATAAAATTAAATTAATAACAGATTCCAGAAAGGAATACAAGCAAACAAGCTAAATGCCTGGCATAAATTCAGTCCTATACTGCTGCATTGAGGAATGAATTATACTGAGTTCTGGGGGGTTACTCCCACATACATGAGTCTATTATCCCATGCTCAGTTGCTTTTGAGTAAGCCCCACTGACCTCAATGGCACTTAACCTCTGAGTAGATGACTTGTGGGATTTTAATTTCTTTTAAAAAAGAGATTTCTATACCAGCCGCCACAGCAAATGCCAAAGCGCTTTATAAAAAGACCTTGGGCCTGTTCTGAATATATTTCAGGATAGGGGTCCATTGTCCGCATGCTGATGCAGATTCTGGTAGGCCTCACTTGGGGACTGCTGTAGCCTGCACTAGTGTGTGGACAGCAGGGCCCTATTCCAGGATATATTCCAGAATAAAGCAAAGTGCGAACAGGTTCCTTCGACACCAGCAATCATCCATCCTAGCAGGGCCTGATCTACTTGTTCTCAAACTTGCAGTGGTTTATATCCAATGCCACAAGAGGTTGTGAGCAAATCAAGCCGTTCTCCATCTAAAAATATATGGCTCTTGTGGAGCATGCAGGCTAGCTGGGTAGTGTGGAAAAAATAAAGGACTCCTATGGCTTTAACAGCTGCACAGAGGAAGCAGCAGCAGCAGTAGCAGCGCTGGCTTTCTACCCCGCTTTTCTTGGCGGTTACCTAACCGCCCTTAAGGTGGCAAGAGAAAAGTTGCTGGAGGTTAAGTTGTTAGGTTTAGCTAATCAGACCAGTTCCAAGTATGATGGATGCTGAAGCCCACACTGCATGGATGTTCAACAACTTGGTGTCATTTCAGACTAAAACCCAGAGGCATAGTGATTTTGGTTTCTTTAAAAATATGTGTGCCAAAAATCTGAAGAGGGACTGGACAGCAGCATAAAAAGTGGCATTCTGCAACCACATAGTGGAGACTGTTGGCTTATTCCCTCATGAAATCAGAGGCGGAATCAGAAGAAAAGGAAATGGATGCATTTCACAAAAAGCATCCAGGAAAACACAAAGCAGGCTGCTACTTATTTCTGTAGCTTCCTGTTATAAAGGCTTCTAAAATGTAAGAAGAAACTAGGTCAAGAGCTTGGGCTTATTTCCTGCCTGGCTTCCATTCCCTGTTTCACAGGGATTTTACACAAATAAACTTGTTTGAACATGATAAACCAATGTACCGATCCTGAGAGATGCACATGACTTTCCTCATGTTTTGCTCCTCATCCAGCTGGGCCTGTTAAAATATGTATCCGTTATCTTTCTTAGGCTGCGTCCACATCAAAGTTTTAATCTAGCTTCGGTCCACCCTCAAAGCAAGAGAACCCATCAGCAAAATGGCCAGTTGCTTTCTTTCCACATTATCCATCCCAAAGGTGAATTTTCTAAGTTAGATAATGCCAAAGGAAAACAAAGACTCACTTTGCTGAGGTGTTCTTTCACTCCAAAAATGGACTGAACTGGATTAAAACAGGTGTGAATGCACCTTTAGAAAGGTTTGCCAAGGGATCCCCAGGCACAGTTTTTACCCCTTGCAGCGTGGCTCTTTGAAAACAATTGCACTTGTTCTGTTACATTGTCCCCTATTCTGGGATGCTGGAAACAAACTGTTTTTCTTCTATGGGCAAGATTTCCTGGAAGAAATCAGTTGTTTGGTATAACAACTGTGAGGTAGGTGGGGCTGTGAGAGCTCAGAAGAGAGCTGTGACTAGCCCAAGGTCACCCAGCTGGCTTCATGGAGGAGGAAGAAGAGGGAGTTGGCTTTTCTACCTTGCTTTTCTCACCCATTTAAGGGGACTCAAAGCAGCTGAGAAAGCTTCTGTTCTTCTCCCCACAACAGATGCCCTGTGAGGCAGGTGAGCTCAGAAGAGTGCTGTGACTCGCCCAAGGTCACCCAGCTGGCTTCGTGGAGGAAGTGCGGAATCAAACCCGGCATTTCCAGATAAGAGTCCGCCTCCCTCACCACTAGACCACCCCGCCATCGCCGCTCTTGCTCTCGCGCCCCCAACGGCCAACGCAGCCTCAATGGAAACACCAAGGTCCTGCTGCCTGATATCCCAGGGGCGACGACCTCCTCCTCCTCCTCGGCGCCCCTTAACTTTGAAGCGCCTACTTCTGCGAATCAGCGTGCGGGATTCCTATTTTAGCCCCGCCTCCTAACCCCTTGTAGCCAATACGCGTGGAGATGGGCGGAGATTCCCGCCCCCTCAGAGGCGGTCACTGGACACGCCGCTTTACCGCCCTCGGAATCGTGACGGAGCGTCAGACGGCGGCTCTTGACGTCATCACCCCTAAGCGCCGCCCGCGCGCCGCTCCGACGCCGTTGGCCGAAGCGAGAGGGTGACTTGGTAATAGATCTGGGCGCATGCGCCGCTGAGTGCCGACAGACGCCGTCGACCCGACGCGCGGAGGCCCCATTTCCGGCTTCCGCTCCGATTCCGTCAGATGGGCGGGGACAACCCAGTTATATAATATGCAAACCAGGGTCACGCTCTTGAGGCCTCGCCGGGCCGATCTCTATGGTGCGCCAACACTGTCAGTCAGTCCGCGCAGGCGCAACAGGAAGTTCCTGTGGTAATTTCGTAACTCTGCTTAAAAAAAAAAAAAGTTCCTCAGAGTTCTGGAGGAACTTCGAAAAAGAGAATCTTTATGTAAACAATGGCAATCTCTCCCTTGGACTGAGGCGAGGGGGCCGCTCTACCAGATTCTCTCTATCGTTCCCCTCCCCTCCGTCTCTACGCTCCGAGAGGCGGGAAGAGCGCCCGGCGTCACCTGGGCGCGTGCGCGTGCCGGCGGGAGGGTGAAGGAGAGGAGCGACAGGGCAAGGGAGCGGGTGGGCGCGGCTTGGGGCGGCGCGTGCGCGGAAGCGGCAGCCGGCGGCGCTCGGAGGGGGCCGCGCGTGCGCAGTGGGGCGCGGCTTGCGCTGTGAGAGGCGAAGGCGGCGGCGTCGGAGGAGGAGGAGGAGGAGGAAGATGCCCCTCAAGTTGTTCGTAATGCCGCGGCGGGCGACGTAGCGTGTGGAGTCCGGGCAGCACCGGCAGCAGCACCGGCAGCGGCGACCTGTCCGCCCGCCCGCCCGCCTTCCGGGCGCTGCCATGGGGAGAGCCGGGCCGGCGGCGGGGCTGGAGCCGGACTCTGGCGGCACATGGTGAGAAGGGGGCGGGGGTCTGCGGGGCGCCTCCCTCCCTCGAGGCGTGGGGGGGGGGCGCAGCCGGTCCAGCGGCCGAGGGGCAGGAAAGGCCCCCACCCCCTCCTGACTTTGGGGGGCGCGGGGGGCGCGTTGTCCCCTCCGCCCGCCGCGAGGGCGGCTCCCCTTCCCCCTCTTGGCCGCCTGCCGCTGCTGCTGCTGCACGGGGGCCCTTCTAAGAAGTGAGGCGAGACGGCTGGGGGGCTTCTTTGCAAGGGGGGCCCCTCCCCTCCCAGCCCCGTCGGATGCCCCTCTCCATGGGGGAAGCCAGGAGGCCTGGGGCTGCCCCGACGGGGGAAGGGCCCCGTCAGATCCCTGGGGTGCTCTTGGTGCAGGCCTCCCTTTCCTTTCCCTTCCCTGCCTCCCACGCAGGAGCCTCGTTTCAAGGGGAACCCAGCAGCTAGCGGAGGGAATGCGCCGTCAAAGCGGCTTTCCCTTGGCTTCCTTATGCGTTTACAGGGCAGCTGCTTTTCAGAAGTTTTGGGGGGCCCTTCCCAGGGGAAAGCCAGGAGGTCCAGCAGAAGGGTAAGACCCCTAGACCTGTCTGCCTTATACCATCCTGTGCCCGGGCACCAGTCGCCCCTAGGGGGGGCCATAGGTTCAGGGAGACTGTAGAGACGTGGCTGTGAAGGATCGTGATGGATGCAGCCGCCCTTCCCTCCCCACCTGTGAGCCTGTTCCTCAGAGATGCACCACCAGGCTTTTAGTTGCTGGCTGTGTTTATCTGATCACCACCACCACCACCCATCCCTCATTGTGAAAGAGAAACCTACAGGAGGATCTTCCTGTCCCTAAAACGCTTACCTCCTGTTTGTGGGTCCCCCAAGTGTACTGGGTTGCCGTTGTAGGACCAGGTACTGGATTAGGTGGTTCCTATCTCACATTTCCCCCTTCTTGGAGATAGAAAAGAGACTCAGGTCCCCTCCTCCTAAGGAGGAGCAGCATGGAAAGAAGCCCTCTCTTTCAGCTGAACTTCCATGGAGACCGTCTAAACTCCCCCTTTTTCTTCTTCTGATGGCGAACCTAGTAGGCCAGTTATAGGAGCGGTATACCTGTGGCATGCCGAGTATGTGGGAAATAGTCGCTGCTTAGTCCTCCTCTGTCTTTCTCCACACATCGCAGTTCCATGGGGGCTGCCTTGGCCTTTCTTCCTGCCCTTGGGAAGAAAGCAGTGGGAGGAGGATGAAAGAGGAACTTTCCCCAGAGTCTCTCATTTCTCACTTGAAAAACCCTTCCAGGGCCAACTTCCCAAAAGCAGGAAGGGCGAACGAGACAGGCGCTGTATTTTTCTCCTGTTCGTGATGAGAGGCTTCAGTTTCCTTTCTCTGAGCAAGAGTGAGCTAAGAGGAGGACCTTGCCTTGAGCTTTCCTACTTGATACCTGAGGCTCCTGATACTTCTCCCTGCCCTTCCAAGGAGAGATATAAGCAGGCAGAAGGGGAAGTATGGAAGGCACCACCTATGGATGCATGTATGTGTATGTTACACGTTGCTGCTTTCCTTCCCAAGCCATCTTGCCTCTGATGATAGTCGTGGCTCTTGACTTTGCTGTAGCTCTTGAACTTTAGCCTTTTCTGGCGGGTTGAAAGTAGAGTAAGTTACTAAAACTTGTCGCATGGCTGAGAAAGGAGTTTCTCACCTAATGGTTGCACATTATAGATGTAAATCTGTCTTTGATCCTTGAGAGAGTTTTTCTCACTCTGATTTCCCCTCCACCTCCAGGTAGTGCACGTTGACTTACACTTGTATTCATCCAGCAAGCAATCCTCAGTTCCCTGCATACGGAGATATCAGACTGAGTTCTTACGTCAGTGTGGGAATGAAACGAAGCAAATAGCTTCCTTCTTGTGCTCCTGTGGATCTGTGGCCCCTTGCCCCTACTCTGGGGGCAAGGGGGTGTCTTATTAAAGTGGCACATCCTGCACACCTCACCTGATTTGCGGCAAACCTGTGGAAGCTCAGCTGTAGGATTTCCTGTTTTTTCTTTTCCTCTGGGAGATTATTCCACTGGGATAGACAATGCCGTGAACGGCAGCTGCACATCCCGCTCTCCAGCCCCACAAACTGCTCACCGGGAATTTCAGGAAAGGGGGTCAGAGGTGATCGGGAGACTCGCCATGGCTGGGAGTGGGTACACAGACCTGCGAGAGAAGCTGAAGTCAATGATGCCTTACCGGGACAATTACAAAGGCGGCGCCACGCGGGACCCCATGGAGTCCCCATACGGAAGTGGTGGGGGGGCAGCGGAGCGCAAGCGCAAGTACCACGAGGATTCCGACTCTGAGCCCAGCGACTACGAGGAACGACAGCGGGAGGAAGAAGAAGCCCAGAAGGTCAAAAGCGGCATCCGGCAGTTCCGCCTCTTCAGCCCGGAGGAGTGCGCCAAGATTGAAGCTCGCATCGACGAAGTCGTCTCAAGGGCAGAGAAGGGGCTGTATAAAGAGCACACAGTGGATAGGGCCCCTCTTCGGAATAAGTATTTCTTCGGGGAAGGCTACACGTACGGCTCCCAGCTGCAGCGGCGAGGCCCCGGCCAAGAGCGGCTCTATCCACGCGGAGAGGTTGACACCATTCCCGAGTGGGTTCACGACCTCGTAATCCGGAAGCTGGTGGAGCACCGGATCATTCCGGAAGGCTTTGTGAACAGTGCGGTCATCAATGACTATCAGCCCGGGGGCTGCATAGTGTCCCACGTGGACCCCATCCACATCTTTGAGAGACCGATCGTCTCCGTGTCGTTCTTCAGTGACTCAGCTCTCTGCTTCGGCTGCAAGTTCCAGTTCAAGCCCATTCGCGTCTCCGAGCCGGTCTTCTTCCTGCCTGTGAAGAGGGGGAGTGTCACTGTCCTCAGGTACAAAGCGCAACACAGGGGGGGCCCTTTTCACCTTGCCAGTCTCTGCATTCTTGACCATGCCAGTGGGGGGAGGGCTGCCTGTCGCTGCATGATCATCGTGTGCTTCAGGAAACAAGCGGCGCTAAATATTTTACATCTCCTCAGCTTTTTATAGACGGCATCGCTTCTACTTTAATGCACAGAAGAGGGCATGGCGACTTGGGTCCTGGTTTGCAGATCTTTGGGGGGGTGGGGGTTTCCCTGTGTTTTGTAACCGCGTACATTAGGCAGGTCCATCTGACTGGACCAGTGGTTTACGAACTGCCTTCTGGGTGTCCTTTTTTTTGGTGTGGTGGATTTTGGGATCCTTTCCAGAACAGCTCACTGGATTGCTTTGTAGCGATTGTTAAGCCATCAGAGTTTGTATGTGGTTAGCGATCTCTGCGGTCCGAGGTGGTGGGGGATTTGAGGGCTCATCCAGGCTGTATTCTACTTTTGTGACGTGAACAAAATTCAGAATAAACAGGGTCTAGAAGCTTAGAATTTGCAGAGGCTTCTGCAGCTGATGGAGCTGACCCGTGAGGGTTCCCCAGAAGAGGAGGAAGATATTTGAAAACAGTTGACAGAGTGTTTGTAACGGCCGAGGAACAGCTGGGCCGGATCAGAGGAAGCGTTGTGGGAGAAATACTGTGATGCTGAATTTCTGTGCGTCTGGGACAGGATTCCAAAAGTAGGGGGACATGCAGCCCTCCTGCCTGTTCTGCATTCCAGTTCCCATAATCCCTTTCTGTTGGTGACATCAGTTGGAGCTTGCTGGGAGGTGGAATCGAGCAGTATCTCAGGTGCTGTAGAGACCCCGTGGCAAACTGTAGTAGAATAGTTAGTTTCCCTTGTGATGCAGGATTTCTCTCATCTCAGGAAACAGGAATTACCTGGCAGTGTGAAGGGAAAGTAGAAGGTTGCACAAGCAGCTCTTGACAGGAATTGGTGCTGAGGCAGGGCTCAACCTGGCTTGAGGGATGGTGTATGTTTGCTCTGGCGTCTCCATCCACCAAGGGTTAGAGAAGGTTGCAGTGTGCCTGAACTAGAGCTGGAGTTGTCCCCCTCTCGGCCTCTGGTAGAAGAGACTTGGGAGCAAATTAACTTTGCCGCCACACGAAATAGAAGTTGGTTTGAGAGTCACACTGCTTCAGTCTGATTGCTCTCAGAAGTATATCAAAACCAAACATGAAAAAGTCTTCCTTGTAAGGGTCCACTAATTTTAGCCCTCATAGGGACAAGTTAAGCTTTGGATCTGGAGTGCTGGACTCCCCCCAGTTCAAGTATTGCAGTTTTTGTAAGTTTTGGTACATGGGTATATGGGTGGGTGTCAGTTTTTGTCCTTTGCCCTTCCTTACATGCCTTGATATGCCTAGTGGGCACCACTACAAAGTTCTCTGAAAGCATAGCCTGCTTTTTTGGTCGTCAATTTCTCCTTAGGGCTGAGAAAAAGGCTAATTCAGCAGATCTGTCCAAGAGAGCGCCTGTTGACTATAAATCTAAGACTGGAACTTTGCAAAACACGGCACCATGTTTCCACCTGTCCGTTTCTCTGCTCCATTTTGTTTTCTCCAAGACCTGGGAGTATACATACAAGTAGATATTTGCGATGAGATACTGACTCTAAAAGCACATAAATCTTGTGTCGGAATTAGCTTGTGAGCAGCTATATTTATAGCCTCGTAAGCCAGGATGAGTCAAACTTCCCTCATGGCTTGGTGTTGCCATGGTAAAAGGAGGGCAAGCCGCTTTTGGGGGTCTAGATTCTCCCTGCAGTTCGGAAAGGCTGTTTGAGGGGTAATGTGAACCTTGGCTTGCATGTGAAAAGTGATCTCCTGGAGCCAGGAAGGAAAGCTCCTCTTCACGTAAAGACAACCTTTAACGGTAGTCCAGGTCCATGAATAATGAACCATGCCGGGGGGGGGGGGGGATTTCTCCAGAGGGCCTTGCATACAGTATTTGGGACTGCAAGGGGTAAGAACCCCACAGAAGATACTCAATATAACTTGTTTAATTAAAATCAACAGGCAAGTTGCAGCCTTCATTGCTTATTGTGCCTCCTAATGCTTTGGTGCAGGTACCAGACTCCCGGGTTCTGACTCCCAGTTGGTTAGGAGAGCTGAAGATGGTCTATCCTCCATCTTTGTAAAGATCAGGCTGGCTATCCTTGGGCGAAGGGATCTCAGTGACAGCCAAACTGGAAAAGAAAACCTCTTTGCATAATCTGCCAGAATTGCTGTTTCATTCAGCACCGCAAATAGACGTGGATTTCTCTCGTGCAGCTGGCGTCCTAAAAGAGGAAAAAGTAAAGCTGCTTATCCACTTGACACAAGTTTCCTTATTTGGTTACCTGAAGGCAATTCCTGCTCGCTGTGTGTGACTGAAGAAGTGACTTTTCACAAGCGTGCTTTTGTATTTACAGGCAGGGCAGAGCTTATTGAGAGCATTCTGTTCTTGGTTCCCTACAGGTAGGGAAGCCGTGGGTCTCCAGATGTTGACGGACTACAGCCTGGGCCACTCTTAGTGGCACACGACGTGCGAGGAGTCCTGATAGACAAACCACACAGCATTGTTAAAAGCGGGCCTGGCCTGTAATCTAATACTGTAGCATTGTATGGAAATGTCAGCACATCCTATGAATGCTTCAGAGTTCTCAGGCTGGATTGAAAGAGTAGAATTTTGTTCCCCTGACTTACCTGCAGGGGTTTCAGACAAGCCTGGTTGGGCATGTTGGGAAGCAGGGGGCTGAAATCAGTTGGTGATGGCCCGACTCAACATGGCTGCATAGAAGCAGCCCTGCAGATCTCTGTGTAATGCCTTCACCTTCATGCCTCAATGAGGCTGGTTGCCAAGGGGAAAGGCTGGCATCAGGCACATATCAAACACTACATCCAGAGGTTACTTCAGTTTGTGGGCAGCAGTTACTGAGCTCTGAAGTATTAACTTAAAGGGCACCCTGCCAAGGGAGGACGGCCTAGGCAGAAAGTCAGGACTGCGTGAGCTCAATCCACCACATCCAGAATGTGTGTTGGTCCTGCCAGGGTGGGCCAGGCCAGTACTTCTGGTCATGTGGTGACCCAGATCTCGGTGCTTGGTCAGGGAGCAAGCAGGCAGGTTCTAAATACAGCAGCTGTCATGATGAGCTGTGGGGAGGATCTGTGCCAGAGCAAACTGGCATGTTAGTTATGGCAATTTGATGCTCCGTGGTGCTTGGTCAGGGGCATTCTGCAGGAGCCAGTCAGCCCGTCCGCACTCTGCTTTCAGTGAACAAATCCTGCTTTCTGTTTGCTTGCTGCCTCTGTCCACAGGCTTTCTCTAATCAAGCAGTTTCCTAGTTCCTGCCTCCTTATCCCTCAGCAATAGAGTACAGTCCTCTTTCCATCAATATTTACCATGAATACCTGTGACCTGGTCTCGCTGAGGTGGCCAGGGAGCAAGTGTTTTGTAGGTAGCATTTCTGTAGAAAATCCCTCTTGCCTTTCTGTGTCTGCTGGCATTCCTGAGATGCCTTGGAATGGGTTGACCCGGGCTCTTCCTTCACCCTGTGGTCATGCCGATGTCTCCTCTAGGATCCCAAAGCAACGGGTCAGTTTGGGGGAAACTCCCAGCAATTTCCCTTCCGTCAAGGACGTGAGAAGCGTATTGTGTTTGGGTGGCTTAAATTTGTGGTCTGGAAAAGGGAGCAAGCAGTCCATTTACCTCCCTTTGGGCATTTTAGCCCTGCCAAAAGGAGAACACTGTACAAAATGCAACAGGAAGTGGACTGAGGGACAACCAATAGCGCTTTTAAACAACTCACATGATTATCTGAGCAATTGAGAGGGATTAGGCAGCAGCCCTTGAAGTATATCTGCATTAGCAGCTTGTGTGTGTTTAATCAGTTAGCAAAAGAATACAGCTAGGGAGCACTGAGCAAGTCACTCTGGCTAATAGGACTGTAGCTTGGGTTTTACCTGACGGCCTCTTGGTCCTCCGTTCGCAGTGAATACTTTTTGTCTTGTGCGCCATTTTGACAGCCAGGCAGGAAGTTATAGCATCTTATGCTCTTAGCTGCGGTGCTGAAGAATTCATAGCTGGAGTGTGTTGTGATGCAGAGGACCTCCAAAAGAGTAGCTGGAACCATTGCTGTCACTGGAGCCTGGCGTGACCTCTAGGACTAGAAGTACCCATTGCTAGTTTAGGCTGGTGTGTCTGCAGCCTCCCTACCCAGATAGGGAGAGCCTGGCCTTTGTGGTTCATGCCCTGGTAACTTCCTGTCTGGACTGCTGTTGCACATACTCTTTGTGGGGCTGCCCTTGCCTGGTCTGGAAGCTGCCACTGGTGCAGAATGTGGTGGCCAGGTTGTTGTGCGCGGTGCTGGTTCTGGCACACATTAGATCTATGCATTAGTTACCAGTTAGCTATTAGGCCAGATTCAAGGTTCTGTGCTTGGCACGTAGGGTCTTAAAATCTCAGGATTGCCTTTCCCATTACAGATCAGTAAGATCGCTGTGGCTCTCTGAGGAGGTCATGTTGTAAGTGTCACCGATTACTGAGTGTCATCTTGTGATGTCTTGCAGCAGAGCTTTCTCAGCATGGCACCTATGATCTGGAGTTCTCTTCCCTCGGTTGTTTGTAAGGCATTTATTGGTCACATCTTTTAGGTGCTAGCAGAAAATTTATCTATTCACTGTCTGAAGGAGGGTCCATTCCTGCCCCATCCAGGATCAACAGGTGGAATTTCCTGGTATGGTGTGGTGAGGCAAATGGGAAAACCCCAACCTTCTCCTTGAATGGTGGCTGTGGTACAGCGTGGAGACAGAGCAGACTAGCCCAAGCAGTGACCAAATGTGGTGCATCTTTTTAGATGACCTTCTTTGAAGGTCCAACACATCTGCTTCTTGAGATGCTAGGCGGGCCAATGGGTATGTCTGCTTCTTCAGATGCTAGGGGGCCCAATGGGGGCAATAGCATCTGAAGAAGTAGACGTGTCTACGGAAGCTCATGCCACCAACCCCTCTCTTGGTAGTCCCCAAGTGCTACTAACTACCTTGCTGGACTTTTCCAATTAGACTAACACGGCTGTTTCTCTGATATTGACTTTTTTGAAGGTGACATTTTGAAGGCACCATTGTCCTGATGTTGAAGGACTTCACATCCCATCATCCCAGACCAGGGACCATACTGCTCAGATTGATGGAGATAGAAGTCCAACATCTGGAGTCCATGCATTCTCTCAACTCTGCTTTAGAGGGTCTTGGGGCAAAATGGCACAATTCTAGGTGCAGTTACAGCCCCATAAACCTGGACAGGAAGGGAAGTTTCATAATGAACAGCGAGGTCTTATTGTTTTGTTATGGAAATTTCTGTTTGCTGTATTATAAATTTAAAAAAGACGATTGGACTACTATGCCACCAGGGTCACCCTGTGAGATATCTGAGGAAGAAATAGCAACTGTCTCTGAAAACTGGCTTCGTTCAACCTAACAGCTCTTTCTTGGTGTTTTGCTTGTGCCCCCGTCCCTTCCCCAATAGTGGCTACGCGGCTGATGAAATTACACACTGCATTCGACCACAGGACATCAAGGAGAGGAGAGCTGTCATCATACTGAGAAAGTAAGTGGTGAACTGTTTGAAGAAGATGCTGGCTGTGGACACGTCCCCAGGAAGACAACCTTTTCATAAGCTTAGTGCCACCAGAATTTATCTGGTACCAACCATTGCAAATGCTTTTTTATGAAGCAAAATAGCTCTCTAGTTTCTTTGTTTTGTTTTTGTGGAGATAGGGAGGCAGGATGAGGCCTCTTTGCCTCCACATTGCTTTTTGGAAGGCCATGCTTTTTCAGAATTCAGAGGGAATCTCCCAAGATCCCTGACGAAACAATCATTGAGACTGTGAGTGCTGGGAAATAACTTTGTGTGTGTGTGTTAAGCATCCCACGATCTCGTATTTTGGTCACCGTGGTATGACTGTATAAAATTTGGGAAGTGAAGGAAATCTATTACCCCTACTGAATACCTTTGACAAATCTTTAATTATCTATAGTGGACAGTCAATTCTTGATTTAATGGCTAGATAGGAGAGGCCTTTAATCTGTTAAATTCATCAGAAACTGAAAATGTTTACGCCAAGTAGAAAACTTTTGCGTATCCATCATGGAGACCAAATCTCCCTAAGAACTGGTTTGGGGCTTCAGATCTTAACTTGTCTGTAGCAGAGAGACTTGAAAAGGGTTCAGGCCTGAAGAAGGTTGTCCATCTTTGCCAAGAAAACTGTTGAAAGCTTGACTGTGTTTATTGCCCTGTCCTTCTTTTTTGGACACCCAGCCCTGTTGCCTAGCTTGGTGGTTAGCTTATGAAAATAGGACATAAAAGTTTGAACCTCTTACCTCTACTCCGAGAATGAAAGTTGAGACCTGCCAAAGCGTGCTACACACTGGAGAACAGTTGCAACTAGGGTTGATTGTGGTTCGAGAACACCAAATTGTGTCCAGAATGAGTAAGATGTAGGTGGAGAGGCAGGATTTACAACTTGCTTGCTTCTCTGTTAATGACACAGGATTGGGGGAGGGGGGGGTCCTCAGGAAGAGAATTCTTTGGAACTCCACCCTTGCAAAACTTTGCAAAGGGAAGACAGTCCATGTGGAGCTGCTGTGTGAGATAGCGAATGAACGAACTTTATTGATTAGTGATTAGATAGTGAGATCTAGAAACCTGGTGGTTCCCAAGGAACGGAACTGCATGGAGGGAAAAGTGATCTAACATGGGCTTACTTTTGAGTGGAGTTTTCCTGAACAGCCCAGTTACCAGCATTAGCCATGAACGCTTCAGGGCATAAAAGAGCGGTGATATTTATGGACTCCTCTCACACACTGTAGGCTGGGTAAGGTGGCTACAGATTAGATTGGCACTCTCTGAGACTGAGTGGCTGGAATGACAGAGGGAGAAATCATGCTTGGCACGCAGCTTCAGAGCTGATGGAAAGACCTGGCACTTTGGCTGAGCATCCAGTGGGCATTTAGGAGCAAAAATCTTTCTCACTGTCCTTTTACTGCTAGGAGGCCTCCTGGGCCGCTTAGGATTTTCAGGAAAATGTACTCTAGCTAGCACGGTCAGTTACATGTGCTTGTAGGACATGTGTTTTAAACCATCCCTGTGGCTGTTTGGTAAGGAATCGCTCCCTCCCGATCCAACACATGTGGCATAACGTTTTGTATTTTAACTCTTCCAGAACAAGACTAGACGCTCCCCGGCTGGAGACTAGGACCCTCAGTAGCTCTGTGCTGGTACCTGGATATGCCTCTGACCGTCTGTCAGGGAGCAACAGGGACACCATCCTAAAGCCAAAGAGGTCCCACCGCAAAGCTGATCCGGATGCTGCTCACCGGTAAGCAAGGAAAAGGGAGAAGGTGTGTCCCATGGAGGGAGAAGGAAGCCCTTTTTTCAGGGACTGCTTTGGGTGGCCAGTCTCTCGGGGTTTCCATGCATGTGAAGGATTCCTCAGTTGGGAAAAAGTCCCCTTCACAGCCAGGATCTTGCTCTCATGTCCAGGCTGGAGAACTGATAGAATTACACAAAGTTACTGCTGCCAGGAGCAAAGCAAATTCTGGTTTGGGGTCCAGGAGGGCTGAAAAAAGTCCTCTGTGTGCCTCTCCTCCTCAGGCAGGCCAAAAATTGCTGCCATGTGCCACTCTCTTGGTGTCCTGCTCCTGGTAAGGACCAGAATTCAGGTCAGCTCAGGTAGCACTGTCATGTTTGCTGACGGAAGTTGAAGGTCCAAAGAGCTGCAGAGCTGTGTCTTGTACTGTGCCGTTCTGACGCTCTTCTTGGAGGTATCACCACCAGAATTAATTAATACAGATGAGAATTAGAGTCTGGTTGAGAAATGCCCCCCCCCCCCTTTCCCGGCTGCATCCAGACGTCAGCTACTTGTTCTGCTTCATTGGGATATTCCAGAATATAGCGGAATAAATCATCGATGTCTGGATGCAGCCCCAGCATTGCAGGCATTTTACAGCCATCGTGGATAAAATGGCAGGTGTTTGGGTCAGCTTTTGGGCCCAGGGAAGGGAGGGAGGGGTTCCAGGTAATGAAGGCCTCTTGATCTCTGTGAGAAGCAGCACCCGGAATAGGGCAGGTACTTGACGTTCACTGGCTGTGTGTCTAATCTTTGTTGGCCTGGCCATGTCTTCACCACCTTAGACCGCGCATTTTAGAAATGGATAAAGAGGAGAACAGGCGCTCGGTTCTGCTGCCGAAGCACAGAAGGCGGAGCCATTTCAGCTCTGAGAACTACTGGCGGAAGTCTTACGAGTATACAGAGGACTTTGATGAAGAGGAGGAAGATGGGAGTCCAGCCCGGAAAGTGAAAATGAGGCGGCATTGAGGGATCCTCTCGTTCAGCAATCACACAGGCAACCACCGTCACCACCACCCCTCCGAGAACCTAAAGAGTGGATGAGACTCGCCTCCAGGCTGTGAAGTTGTGTCGCCCCTTTCCCCACTCCTCGGCTATTTCTCATCTAGCTTTGTATTTTCCCTCTTCCCCCAACTTCAGGCTGAAAAATAGCTGGAACAGATCTGGCTCTTTTTTGGTGTGTTTTACAGGCCCAGCCCTATAGTGGGGGTGCATCAGATGCCATCTGCCCTCTTTCATCAGGTCTCGGAAGTGTAGAAGTTGCTCAGTTTTAAAAACAGAAGCTCTGTCATTGTCCCGTGGTGTTTGGACTGACGCGGGCCTTGCAGGTGCCCGGGGAAGGGGCATTCTAAAGAGGGCATTTGCTCCTGTCCTTTTACCACCGCGGGGCACGCTTTGTAGCTCCATGCTGCACCAAAGGGCTCCTGAAGTCTGAAGCCAATTCCTTTGTGTGGGTTTCATTTCCCTTGCCGTTGTTGAACAGCCGCCTCTCTCCAGCAACTGGAAATCTAAAGCTTTGCAGACACCTCTTTTGTGGCTCGGATAACAAAGCGTTAGGACGTGTTGCACTTTAGTGTCAGGGTTTATTCCCCTCTTTCCTTTCTTTCTTTCTTTCTTGTTTTGTTTTAAAATGCCATATGATTATCCTACCCCACCCCTTGCTTGGGATTGAAAGCATCTTGTGTTTTCTGCACTGCTAATGAAAAAGGATTCAGTCTTTGTGTTATCTCTTTCTGTGAAGGATGCGCTGCAGGTCCGGAGTGGGTCTACAGCTGGAGGAGGAAGAAGAGGTGCTGAGGGGTGTGGGAGGGGGGAGCCTCTGGCGGGGAGGAGGAGCCACGTGACCAGAAACCTCAGGTTGTCTGTGATCCTTCACACTAACAGCATCAACCTCAGGGCCCTGAGTGTTAGCAGTTGGCACCCATGTGAGTGTGCAAAGGTAAAACCTTTTCTAAAAAACTGTGCTTGCTCAGGAGAGTCTTCTTACTGCCTATCTCTGGTGCCTTGCGTCATCTCTGAGGCAACTGGCCTGCTTTGCACTGATTTTATGCACCCACCCACCCACCCCCCTCCTCACCATTACACCTCTCTTGAGTTGTTCCTGCCAAGTACCAGCCTTGTGCGGTTGTTTCTGGTACAAGGCTGAGGCCCTGGGAACAGGCTGCTTTGAGGAATCTGGACTTGCGGGTTGTACCTGCGACATCCCTTGCCCGTTCTCATGTTCTTTGGGGAACCCACCTGCTCTACAGTCAGAACATCTAGGGAGCTTCATCCAGGAGGCAGGGACAGAGCAGAAACAGAACGGCCTGCCTGCGCTGTCCCTCCAGATGGATGCCTGTGGGGTCTGGTTGGGAAGCTCTTGAGTCCCCCTGCCCTCGGAGCAAACATTTCTCACTTGACCCTTATTCGTCCTTCCACCTGGAGCCACCTGCCTCCTCTCAACACACGCGCTGCTTCACTTTTCTGCCTGAGCAAGGATTGGAAAGCATCCTGTTGTCACCAAAGAATGCCTAGAAGCGTCAGATTGAATCCTAAGGAGTCCACGGCCCCTCCCACTGTTTGGCCCAGCCTGATGAAGCCTGTCATAGTTCAGGAATCATATCAGGACCTGAAGTCTAATAATCTGCAAATCTAAGATGTTCCTTCTGGCCACCCACTTCTTTTCATTCGCTAAAATCTTTGCTACAAGAAGTCAGTGCAACTTGAACGCCCCTTTCTCTTCTTAGATCTTTCTTTTTCCTTATGCCTTTTGCTGGGATCTCTATGCTTGGTGGCAAACATGGAATTCTGATGTGCCTTTGATCTGCAAGCAGGTTTGACCACTAGATCTGTATAGACCTTTGTCCCGTGGGCTGTGTTCTCAGTGCATTTCCACTTCCTCACTTTCTAGCCAACTGCATCACGAAGGGACTGTGGAAAGCAGGTGTCTTGGCCATAGAAGGGCTGTTCTCATTGCTTTCTTTTCAGCCTCCTTGTCATTAAGAGGAGCCTTTATTCCCCCCCCCCAAAAAAAATGGCTAGTAGTTTTACATACAACAGGAGATGTCCTCCAAGGATGCTCTGTTTCCACCTCCACTTTTGGGATGCTTTTTGAATTTTGGTCCTCTGTTCAGGTGAAGTTGAAGCAGGCGAGAAAGGCAGGTGGAAAAACCATCTCCAGAAGGTTGCCAAATTGAGAACAGGGGTGGCTGAGCTCTGGCCCTGCAGATGTGTATGGGAGTTTGGCCTCCTCTGGAGCATCGCACATTAGTCAGCTCAGGATTAGGTCTCTTCTGGACCTTGCAGATAGGACAGACTTCATCCAGGGTGTAAAGGAAAGGGACAGTGTGGCCAGAGCAATATGTAGTTGATGCAAACTCTGTGTTTCTGCATTTTCCCCTGCTGTTTCAGTTGCTGCTTTCATGCCTGGTGCTACCAAGGCAAAACTATTTTAGTTTAATTTAACCCACTTGTCTCCCCTTCCGGTCTTAAAGACATTTTGCTGTAGTAGCGGCCAAGGCAAGCATTCCCTGTTTTCAGGTGGGGCAGAAGTTACAAGCCTCTCTCCACTCAACAGCTGCTGCTGTGCCTGGCAGTGGGCCCTGCAAGCCACCAGACTGGGGTTCTTCTCTGTTTTGCCCTCCCTTGGGGCTCTACTGCCAAGCATCTGGCAGAGGAGTAAGCCAGAGAAATTACACTACAATAGAGAATATTGCCTTACCTGGTTCCTCCCCTTTAAAAAAACCAACAGCATTGGATTGATCTGCCAGTTAACTCCACTGAGGTGTGGGCGCTTGCCAACCATTTCTAGGGAATATTGATGCTCTTGGGCTGTCTCCCTGGAAACGGAAGCGAGGGAGTGGGTCTCCTCATACACCCTCTCACACTCACAGGGACGTGCCCTCCCACTCCCCCCAGTTACCTTTCTAAAAGAACACCTGGGGCCAACACTGCCTCGGTCCTGTTAGAGGCACACACCAGTGGGTTTAAAGACTCTGCACTGCGTGCCCAGGATGGAAAACGTTACTGAGATGACTTAATTCCTTATTTTCATGCTGTTAGTGTGAGGTTTGATGGCAGTTGCTACTAGAGAAGGATCCGTTCATGGCCCCTCCCCAGGTGTCGGACTGTGAAGCAGCGTTTGAGTTTTGAGCTGATCTCGCTTTTGCAAAGCTCCAAGTGCTGCCACCCCTGAGTCAGAGGCAAGCACTTCCCTTCGCTCCTGAAGTTTACCAGGCTTCTCTCCCTTTCTCCTCCTTCCTCCCAAGCACACACTTAAGAAAAAAGAAAAAAAATGTTCTGGCTGACTCTTTTTGTGTTTTTTTAAAAATGAGAAAAATCTAATTTTTTTGTTACAAATAAAATAAGTGGCAATATTTTTTTCTGTAATTTTTTCATAGGAAAAAGTGTGATTTGTAAACAAATTGTACAGTTCTGAAGTTTGAGATACACAAAAAAAGTACTGCGTGGCAAGCTGTAAATGGGGGTGGGGGGGGCGGGGAGAGATTATTTTCCATACAGCGTATTTGGGGAGAAATCTTTTAAATTTGGGTTGATTTAGGAAGAACTATAGTTCCCTGTCAGGGTTTGAAATTTCATTTTTCTCTTGTATAGAATGCTGCATTTAACTAAATAAAAGCCGAAAGCATCGTTCAGTTGAGTTGCGTGTTTCTTGCTCTTTGCTTGAAACAGCCGATTTGCATTTATTCACGAAATTCAGTTCTGTTTTTGTTTAGGACTAAATAAAAGCAGTAGCTTCCTTTTCTCATCAGGAATTTCAGTTAATTGCTACTGTTGCAAGAGAGCATGTTGCCACGTCCTACAAACATACAGTGCATTTCCTGTTTTGACCTCATGATTGCCATAATTGCACACCTTTTCCCACCCACTTCTCTGCTGCTGGTAGTTGAACTTTCTGTCCTGTCCCATTTGCATCCACAAACATATATAACATGATAAAATGGATTTTGCCTCTGTTTCTAGAGGGTTTCTCCTTGCAAGGTTCTGTGTGGCACCTTGCAAAATGGGACTTAGTCCTTCTCACTTTTGCTCCATGCAGTCTCTGAATTTGAAATCGGTCCACACCTGCAGTATGAGGAATAAAAGGTTTAAATTAGCAAGCTGTGCTTTGCCTTCCTGATTTTTGAAAACTGCTGCATTACTCCTTTGCCCATGAGAGGGTGCAGGCTGCAAAGATGATGTCAGTGAAGAAGCTGACCAAAGGAGAGCTGGAAAGTACAGGACTGATGCAGAAGGGTCTTTGTGCAGGCTCTCAAGGTGACTCCCAAGGGTGGAAAGTCCACAAAAATGAAAAGGTGTGAGCAGTCAGAACTGGAGATGGACTGAAGAAGGAAGGTTTAAAGTGAGGGTGTGACCACAGCCCTAGAAATTTCTAGGCATGGCTTCTGAGGTACCAGTGGGATAAAACCTCGACAGAGCAGGTATAGGTTAGAAAAAGCTTCCTGACAGTGAGCTGTCAGTCACTGAACATAGCCCAAGAGGCCATAGACCATCTAGTCCAGCGTCCTGTCCCACACAGTGGGCCACCAATTGCTTATGGGGATCTCAAGCAGAAGATAAGGGCAAACTTGGTTATGAAGTGGTAAGTTCCCCTTCACTGGAGGATTCAAGCAGAGGCTGGACAGCCATATGTCAGGGATATTCTAATGCTTTCTGTATTGGTCAAGGGTTGGACTTGATGACCTTGGGGGTACCTTCCATTTGTATGATTCTGTAAGGTAAGTTAGGCTGAGAGACCACATCTTAGGGGCTGGCCTATGACTAACTGCCAGACTACACTGGGTCTCTGCTGGAATTCAGCCACATGTAACTCATCTGCAGTGCAGACTTCCAAATTCAAAGATAAAAATTCACTCAGAAGAGTGGAAGCAACAGCATTTTCAGTGCTGAGTGCAAAGCCTTGCTAAATGAATTAACACCTGGTAATGAAACAGGAAACTATTCTCTTGAATCATTCCCAAGTGGACAGAATCCAACGTTTCCAAAATTTCTTCCAAGGTCAGGCTTGCAGTTAGCAGCCGGGGCTCCTGGGAAGCCAAATTGCTTTCCAGGTAATTTCTGCATGTTCACATCTAATTATTCATGAAGAATGTTGCTTTGCAGTGAGTGTAGAGGCTGCAGTGATGAGAAACAGCAGACAAGTTGGGAGCTATGTGGATCCTAGGCCACAGAAACTGCCCTTTCTGCAAGCCAAAACACATGGTTTCCTTGGAAGAAAAAATTGGTGTCTGTCTTGCTGCCTTACCAAAGTTGGTGCTTTCATCTCCCGAAACTAGCTAAGCAGGGTGTACCCTGCCCTGAACTCGGTGGGAACACAGCCTTTCCTCACGCCTATTTCCAAACTGAGATGGGCTTCTTAAGGGTCTCTTCCAACATCCCACAGGTTGGTCTCCCCAGAGCCTTCTCCCCTTTCTTCCTCCCCTGAGCTGCCTAGCTTCAGCAGTCAGAAGCCAAGGCCAGCTGCCTGGCTTGAATGGAGCTCAGCTTTGGGCTTTGAGTGAGAAATTCAACTCCACATCTGCAAGTAGAGGTTTTTTGTTTTCTCCCCCTCACTCGCAGAATGTCTTCTTTACATCCCAAACTAACAAGGAGAAAGTTAGTTGGGCGTGCGCAGGGTTTTGCCCATGTCATCTGTGTGGTTTTGGTGATGGTGGGCACTTCTGCCAAGCTTTGGGCATGTACTCTGGTTTCCTTGCAGTCTGCTTGCTTGGCACCAGGAATGGCAGAGTGCAGTATAGCGGCTGCCCAGGCCTTCAGCGCTGCCCTGGATGGATGAAGATTGCCACCTTAGTGTTCTCATTTGACATCCACCCATGTGGTTGTGCAGTCTTGAAGACAGGAGCAGCTGAGGCATAAGGGCAAAACAGGTGGACGTGCCAACTACACCTTGAGTCCACTCTCCCATTCAGTTAAAGGCTACCTACTATGTGCAGGATCCACTGTCTTAAGCTGTGGTCACACCTAAGATTTAATCCAGCTTCCGTCCACCGTCAGAGTGAGAGAACACTTCAGCAAAGTGACTGGTAATTTTCTTTCCAGATTATCTATCCCAAAGGTGAATTTTCTGAGTTATTTAACACAGAAAGAAAACAGCTTATCACTTTGCTGATGCTTTTTCTCACTCCAAAAGTGGAGTGAAGCTAGATTAAACCATAAGTGTGAACACAGCCTTACAGCAAGGCCCCTTATGGGCTTGCACTGAATTACACCCTTACAATGCCTTGCTTACCATTAGCATTGCCTATCCTGAGCCCTGGAACCACCTTGGAAACCCTGTGCCCAGTGCCCGCCTGCCCACCCTCACCCCACATAGGAACCTGTAAACCTGGAAGTCTATGCATGCTCTCGGTGGTGTCTGTTTCTGAAGTTTTGTCTCAATTGAACAACATCTACAGGATTTCTGTTTGTTTGCTTTTAAAGTGCTTTTGGCCAGAGGAGAACATTGGAGGTTGGTCAGCTTCTGACTTTCTCCTTTGCTACTTGTTTCTCCTTTTCAAGTGTTGCCTTGCTTGTCTTCATGTGTAACAAACAGAAGTGGGGAAATAGTTAAATTATTTCCTATCCTTTGCTACCATCCAGTGGCAGTTTTATGCACCACATGTACTGAGCCTTTGCAATGGTTAAAAAGTGGTATCTGTTTTTTGCAGAAATGCGAAAGCCCTTGGAGAGTGCAGCTGCCTGTTTCTGAGCCAATCAGGAGCTGGGATTCCACAAGCAGGTGTGATGCACAGCTGGAGAGTTCCCCTCAGAGGCTGCCAAGGCAGCAGAGAGATCCCATGGCTTATTGCTCTTGTTCCTTAAATGTCTGTTTGAAAAGTGCTCAGCCTCTCTTTATGGGTCTTTGCCCTGCCAGAGACATTGGGGTTTTTTCCACTAGCACTAGAAGTACCCATTAAGTACCCATACCCATTAAGTACCCATTAATGGGTACTTAATGGGTACTTCTAGTGCTAGTGGAAAAAAAACCCTTAGATTGAGCTGAGAAAACAGGGGCTCAATGTGAGGTAGAACCTGTGAGCAAAAAAGGGCTATGGGGCCAGTCAGGAGAGAAGCAACCAGGCAGGGAACCCTGAAGAGACAAAAAAAATATTTTTCATTAATTTGCATTTCTGTACCCATCGTTTTCACCTGCAGTGCTAAAATCTGATTGAACCCGCAGGGAAGGACAAGGCCGCACCACAGAAGAAAGCCCCCTAGTCCCAAACTAGTTCTGGCCAGTGTTATGGTTCTGGGGGAGACAATTCATGGAAGGCAGCCTGCCCTCTCACATTCTTGCCAGACACTCTGTTCCCCTGGCAACTAGGATAGTTGTTTAGACTTTCTCAGACCTGGCTTTGGGAACTGGGTGGTAACTCTTCTTAGAGCGCTGCAAAGCATCATTTGCTGTCTTTCACTATCAGCTCAATAAAGCAAAGGTCCCTACCATACTTCTGTGACTGTGTGAATTTTTGGGTGGGCTATTCTGACACCTCCAGACTTCTAGCAAACTGGACTGGGCTGGACTGTGTAGTGGTAAGAGTGCCTCTTTCTGACCTCTAGCCGGCTGGCACCTGGACTGGGCTAGGCTGTGCAATGGTCACTCATCCCATGGCGTGGCTGAATTTGTACAATGCTTTGGATTCTGTAACAAACTAAAGTTGATAACTCCATGCTACTCTCAATGGTTCTGGGTCATGCAGATTATAAGGCTGTCTATTCCACAGCAATGCAAAATGCTTCAAACACGTTGCATTCCATCTGCAACAAACTGCAGTGCATCTCTTTCATCTGCTCTGAAGTTTAATGGAGTTTAAGGCACCCCTGGGCAACAGCTGGAATTGGTGCTGTTTTGAAGGTAAAGGGTGCTCACACCAATTATTGATTGGAGTCAGATTTCTCTTTGGTCATTCACTTCACATTTTGTAGACTGATAAAAATAAACTATTGATGCTTCTATTTTTGAACTTTGCAGCATTTTTCCGCACCTGCCTAGAACATTTGCACAGTACTGTATATATAAAAGCCATAAATATTAAATGGTCTTTTTTTTTAATACACAACTGACTGACTGATGGTGGTTTTGTCAGCTAGAAGGCATTCGAAGAAGCGGGCTGCCTTGGTCATTTTTGACTGGGAAAAATAATATGATTTCTGACTGAGGAAGAAAAAAAAACCAGGCCTTTGAGCACTGAAATCAGGATGTGAAGATGAATCACACCAAAAGTGGTTATTCTAAATTTTACAGATTAAGAAGAAGAAAAACTTGATTTGATGAAGGAAGATTTTTTTTGATATGTACTCCTCTCTCCTCACTATTATTTTCATGCTGCATATTCTGCCTTCCCCCCCCCCCCCATGTATGTGTGCACGCATGTGCATGCGCTGGTGGCTTTACCTTTCGTTCTACTCATCTGTAAGCAAATGGAGCATCTGTGCTGAAAGGCGACATTGAGTCAAGCAGCTGATGCGTTTATGGGGAAGGGGGCTGGGGCAGCTTCTGCCGCCCTCCGGCTTGACTCCCACCATCCCAGGGCTTTGTTCCGATTAAGTCAGGCACACAGGCACTGGGAAATCTCTGCATGCTGCAGCGAGGAGCACAGAGGGCTGATTGTCACCCAGCAGTGCCCAGCTGGAACCTAACAAAAATAGCTTTTTCCCTGTTCCACTGACAACACTATGCAGCTGCCGAGTGTACCAGCCACCCTGGCCAAGGTGCCAGAACTGGGGGTGCTGCTCCTCTTTCAGCCCCTTGGGAGCTCCGTCTGCTTCTGGAGAAGAAATCAGTGAGACCGCTAGGGACTTGCAGAGGTGGCCTCCTCGTGCCAAGGTGGGCGAATGCCTGCCAGGTGCACCTGTGGAATATAAACAGCCTCTTGGTGATGCTGATGGAGGAATCTCTCCTCTTGAGATCTGAGCAGGGCTGCATTCCCCACCTCACGCCTCCTGTGCCCTCGCGCTCTCCAATATGTGCCCTTGTGCTTGTCCATCCCTATTAGCAGGGAAGGGGGGGTTCTCTACTCTTGGACTGCTGAGTTTTATCTTATGTCTTCACCCTATGGAGGGTCAAGTGGGAGGCCAAAACCTGCCTCTTGCACCCTGCTCTGGTGCTCTGGTTGGCCCCACAAATCAGGAACTGATATTTCACAGGTAGGCAGACTCTACCACAGAGGGTTTTTTCCCCATCTTACTGCCTGGTTTCCCTTAAAACAGCATTTGTTTTCTTGATTTCTGACTGGTTCCGCTGCCTTGCCTTTGTTTAACTTCAGCTGTACCTCTGCTACTTGCATCCTGGCCTGTCCCTAACCCTGTGGGTCCCTATGGCTGCCTGGTGCCAGCTGGAGGCCTTCCTACCATGCTGCCAACTGTTGTCTCTGCTGAGTCTGCCCCTCTAGAACATGCATCCTTCCAGGAGCAATTTAAGATTGTAGCCTCATCCAAGGAGTAGTGGAGGGGCCCTCTTATGAGACAGAGAAACCCTGCAAGGCATTTTTGATTGTTTGGGACTTCCTTCCCTGCCACTGAAAATAGCCATTTGGTGGTGATGTTGAGGACCATCATCTTGGGTCCCACACTGTCTTCTAGATTAGAAGTGCTCACCCCTGGCCTGCCTCTTCCTCCTGGACTACACCTCCTATTTCCTTCTCATTCCATTCATTCTTCATATCTGGTATTGGTCACAGTGAGTGAGACTGAGGGGAGTGGTAGTTCAGAAGGAACAATGGAAGCTATAATTCACAAACATCTGGAAGACCACAGTTGAGAGCCCACACAGCCAATGGTGATAGTTGGCAAGACCTCAACTCAACACCATTAGCCAAATCTCAGTTACTGGTCCTGTGAAGAAAAAGTGAGCCTTTGGCCTATTTGCCAGAGATGCTCAGCTGTGGCTCCCTAGATGTTCCTGAACTATGACACCCATCCGATTGGCTGAGGCTGACATGGAGTGACGGGAGATGTAGTCCAGGCTCGATTCCAGCACCTTCTGTTTACAGTATGCCCTTGAGAAAGTCAGTTCCTGTTTCCTTATGATTCCATTCATTCCTCAGCCTAATTTTGGGGCAACAACTGGGCTGCATGTCTCCCTCAGGTAACCTCCATGTGTGCAAACCTGTTCTCGGCGAACCACATCTGCCTTTGGAATCACAGGCAAAACTGAGGTCTAAACAAGCTGCTGCCAAACTGGTTCCTCCATAAGTCCAGTCCGATGAATCACAGCTTCCTTTCCCATCACCTCCTCATCAGCACATGACCCTCTTTCCTAGCTCATTAGCTGCTTGATTAATTGCAAACAACACTTGCTTTTGACTGGGGTAGGGGAAGATGTGGAGAGAGGGAGTGAAATGCTCATAAGCTGCCCCATTCATTTGTTAAACACACACAGCTCACTTTGTGGTGTAAATAGATGAGACGCAGCTGGGATGGGCAGCATGGTGCAGAATCACTTTGCCAGTGTATTGCTCTGGACCACCTAGAGGTGATGAGGTGCCTCTTGGCTTCCCCAGTGATGGCCGGCGTTCCTGTTTAGACAGTGACCGAGGCAACCACTCTTAAGCAACTTCTCTGACTGCAGAAGGTTGCCCTCTGCCCAAATGCAGAATTCCATTGGGATGGAAATTGTGTCTGGACACAGCATCCTTTCTCCACACTGTTGGAATGAGAGGGGACTCGAATGGCAAGTCTGATGTTTGCTGTGGCTGCTGGAGCAGAGAAAAGGAAGTGACGGTGGTCAGCAGAGGTAGGACTCCAGGCAGCTTTGCACAATCCTCATTGCTTTCGCCACATGCAAACTAGCCCTGGCTAAAGACACACATGGAGGGGAAAGGAAGAGCAGGGCCAGTCTCTGAGTCGCTGGGTGTGGTGGAGCAACATTCCCTGGATCCCTGCAGGTGATAAGTGGCGTACCTACCTACCTTCCAAACACATACGGTTCCTCTTTGGTGGAGTCACCAGTCAGTGGGCAGATTGACCCAGCATGCTCTGAGCAATCCTAAAAAGCATCCTGCAGCTCCCTGATGACAGTAAAAGCTGAACCAGTTGCTGCTCCCACTTCCTATCCACTGCGGAGCAACTACATCCTCTGAGGGTTAATGCCCTTCTCTTTGGCTGTGCTCACACCTAAGGTTTAATCCAGCTTCAGTCCACTCTGGGAGCGAGAGAATACATCAGGAAAGTGACAAGCTGTTTTCTTTCAGTGTTAAATAACTCAGAAAATTCCCCTTTGGGATAGATAATGTGGAAAGAAAATCACTGGTCACTTGGATGGTGTGTTCTCTCGCTTTGAAGCTGGATTAAACCTTAGGTTTAAGGTGAGCAGTGTCCCCTTTTGCAAATTTGAAAGTGAGGAAAGCCCCTCCCCCCCCATTTTGTGTTAAAATGGACTGGAGCTTCCTTGGGTCTAACAGCACTCACAGCAAGGGCTGATCATTTTGCAGTATCAAAGTCCTGCTTGCATTTTAATTGACACCTTGCCAACCTGTGTTGCAGCAGGTTTAGATCTGGCCTGTTCAAAGGCAGCAGACGCCAGATGCTCCCTCCACTCCAAATGCAAAGGTTCCTAATCATACTTTTTGTTTCCCTACTGCAAAGTGTTTTAAATTCCTTTGCGTTGCAGTAGTGGCCCTGCTGTTGCCAAGATCACTAGGAAAGAAGCTTCAAAAACCCAAGGGAATTTGCGGGGTGCCGCAGGAGCAGAGAGCCTACCTATTATGACAGGGGTTGGGAGGGGAAAACATAGGAACATCAAAGGAGCACTGCTGGATTGGGCTACAGCCTATGTAGTCCAGCATCCTGTCTCACACAGTGGCCCACCAATTGCTTAAGGGCATCTCAAGCATAGACAAGGGCAAAACCTTCACCTGCTCCCTGATCCCAACAATGGCCTCTCCCCAGCTTGGAACGGTATACCTGAACATCCATTCTAGTAGCCATTGATACCCCTGGTCCTCCCTGAATTTGCCTTCACGCTTTCATAAAGTCTGCAAGGATGGTTGTTGTTACCACCTCTTCTGGCAGCAAATTCCATAGACTTATGACCCTGGTACAACAGGGGTGCAACTTACTAGCATCTAGAAGATTTAAGAGTTACTTTTGAAGTCACCTGGATTGTTGGTGGGATCCTATTGTTAGATCACCATGTACAATGTACCATGTTCTAGAGGTTCACCATGAAAAGAGGGACATGCTTTAAAGATAGGGCAGATCAACGACCTTCTTCTCAGGAATCGGCTCAGTGCTGCGGAGCATTTGCTTTGCGGCCAGAGGGTCCCTGGTTCGAGCCCGGACTCTCCCTAGAAGAAGACAATGGCCAACTGTCTCTGCATCTCTGCCAAGTTTGCAGAGGTTGCTACGGTCCCAATGGTACCTAATAACAGCAACATAATAAATATTGTGGCTCCCTGGTGCCCCATGATGCCAAAGGCCAAAGGAGAAAAATGGGTGCAGGTTTTCATGTGATTGGCCAGGGCTAACTGGGATGCATACAATAGAAATCCAAAAATAATTAGCCAGGCCCCTGCCTCTTTAACAGGGCACTGAAGTTCAGCAGATGTGGCCCATCACAGCTAACCTACCACCAGCTGCTGAAGGGCTGTCTACTGCGCAGCAGGGATTAAAGGTGCAGGTTGCCTGGGCTGGAAGTCAGGCCATGGCTCATTGCACATGCGCCTTCCTCTCGAAGAGCCATCATTTCCTACCTGGCTTGGGTCTTTGAGGAAGGCTGTGACCCCACGACCTCCAAACCTCATGAAAGCTGCTGGAGGGAAAGAGAGCCACAGCCCACCTGGGAAGCAGGAGGCCAGCAGCTAGATGCCACAGAATGGTGTTTGGACATTCCCTGCCCAGAAAACTGCAGGGATGCACCTAGCTCCAAAGGCAAGGTTTCCTTTCCCATGGATCCTTGAGGGATTGTTGACACCCCTCCCTCCAAAAAAGTGCCAGTGGGCATGTCTGTTGAAAAGAAAAGCCCACTGCTAGAAGTGCAGAAGGATTGCCCGGTGGACTCCCGAGGGGAAGATGCAAACATGTTTAAGCTGGAAGCAAACACACTAAAGTCCCTCTTCCAGGCTGTAGTCACACCTAAGGTTTAATCCAGCTTCAGTCCACTTTCACGGGCTGTGGTCACACCTAAGATTTAATCTGGCTTCACATTCAGAGCAAGAGAACACATCAGCAAAGTGACCAGTAGTTTTCTTTCCACATTATCTATCCCAGAGGTAAATCTTCTAAGGCATATAACTCTGAAAGAAACCACCTTGTCACTATGCTGATGTGGTCTCCCACTCTGAAAATGGACTGAATCCGGATTAAACATTAAGTGCGGCCACAGTCCTTGTCACTGTGCTGATGTGGTCTCTCAGTCTGAAAGTGGGCTGAACCTGGATTAAACCGCAGTCCTAATCATTCCCTAAAAATCTAGGAGCCCTCCCTGCCACCGACACTGGAAACTCCATTTCCCAGCATGCCGCGGGAGGCGGGCAGCTTCTTGGGGGGAGGGAGGCAGGCAGCAGCGCCCGCCCGCCCGCTCAGCCGGCTATTCCCTTTCGCCGCTGCGGGGTCCCCCCGTTCGCCGGTTCTGCCCTTCGCTTGCTGCCCGCTGCCTCGCCTCGCCTACCTGGCCGCCCATTGTCTGCTCGGGTGCCCCCCTCCTCCTTGTCGCCGGATTGGCTGGGCAGCCCCTCCCTCCGCCGCCGCCGCCCTCCCCGCTTGCCCGTCCGCTGCTGCTGCTGCTGCTGCCGCCGCCTTTGCTGGATGCGCGCGGCGGCGGCGGCGGCGCGTGGGGCTGCAGGAGCAGCAGCAGGAGCAGGAGCGAGCGAGCAAGAGAGCGGGGGGCGCCCCCTTGTAGCCCCGGCAGAGGCAGCGGTGGCGGCAGCGGCGGGGGGCTCGGCGCTGCCCGTGCTGCTGCTGCTGCTGCTGCTGCTGCGCTGGCAAGATGATGAAGTTTCGCTTCCGCCGCCAGGGCCACGATCCGCAGCGGGAGAAACTCAAGCAGGAGCTCTTCGCCTTCAACAAGGTGCCCGCGAGCGGCGGCAGGGAGGGAGGGGGGCTCCTCTCGCACGGGCCGGAGGGAAGGAGGGAGGGAAGGAAGCAAAGGGGCAGCTGGGGAGGGGGCACAGGGGGTCTCCCTCGAAAAGACGTGATTGGGGACAGGGGAGGGAGGGGCTGGCCGGCCTTTCTCTCTCTCTCTCGGCCTCTTCTTTCTCTCGGGTGGGGGGCTGCCTCCCAAGAAGAGGTAGACGCTGCAGCGGGGATTTGGGGAGGGGGAAAGGGGGGCGGGGGTTCCACTCTAGTTGAAAACTGGGGGGGGGAGAAGAGGATCTGGCAGCTTCCCATTTGCTCCTCCTTGCTTCTTTCTTTGGAGGCGACGAGAAAGGGGCGAACTAGGAATTTTGGGACGAGGCAGGGGAGGGGTCCGGCCAGCCGGCCAGCCTGAGTTGCCCTTGGCCGGGAGGATGGTGGTCGCCTCCGTGCCCCTTCCTCTCTTCACGTCGAAGGAGACGGGCAGGGGGTTTGGGGAGAGCCCCTTCCCCCCCGGAACTACAGCTGTCTTTCCCTCCCCCCCCCATTAGCAAGGGGTCTGGCTCCAATTTCAAGCTCTGCCAAGGGAGGGCATAGGAGGGTCCCGCCGCTCTCTGACCCCCCCTCCTTATTAATGGGGCTCCCCAAGAAATGAGCCATGGTGTCCCACGTCGTCTTCCCCCCCCCACACACACACTTTCCATGAGGACCTTTCGCAATACAGAAAAGATCAAAATAGCCATTTGGGGAGGGGGAGGTGAAGACGCCCCCTCCCGCCTCCCTTTAGCCCGCTATTGAAGGGGGGGGGGGTCTCCGCTTTCCTTTTCACACTTCCAAAGAAAGGAGCGGGCTTTGGGAGGGGGCTTTGGGGGAGGGGGCAGAGCCTATAGCTTTTCAAAAATACTGTTTTAAAGGCGGGGGGGGGACAAGACTGAAGCCTCCAAAAGCGCTTTCTTCTTCTTCCCTTCCTATTTTCCCAGGGGAGGCTATAGTTTGGGGAGGGGGGGGCGGAGACCGGTTGTCTGTGAATTCCTTACACATCTACAAACTCAGCATGGACCAAAAGGGAAGTGGGGGGGTGATGCGAGGGGGATTCCCCCCTCCCCCTATATCTGCAAAGAGAGATTAGAGGTCAAGTAGTTTTACTCTGTAAGGTGGGGGTGAAAGGGTTTCCCCTACATCCCCCCCCGGGGGGAATACATTTTTATATTTTTTATCATTCAATGTCCATCCTTCTCTTCTCTCCCCCCCCCATTCTCAGGCCCCCGTTTCCATCTGCACAAGGGCCTTTTTGGGACGTTAAAGCCACACTTAGTCCCGCCCCCCCCATCCCGCTTCTCCCCCAGAGTGTGTGTGTGGGGGGGAGAAACGGATCTTTGTGTTTGGGAAGAAGATGCTGAGCGGGCGGGGGGGGGAGGTTGCTTGTATTCCAGGAGGGAAGACGAAATCCCCACTGTGTTGGCTGAGAAAAGAAATGGGGGTGGGGGGTGGAGAAGAGGTTCAGTTGCCTCCCCCCGGAGGTGATGGCAACTTCCAAGCGATCTCCGTGCGCGCCGCCCAACCCTTTAATGGCACCTAAGGAGCGTGGAGGCTTTGGGTGTCCTGGGTTTTCCTCTTGGCTCACTTTCTTCCCACGCCCAACCCCAGCAAAGAAAGAGGGGGGAGGGAGGGCTCCCCCCTTTTTCCTCCTTAAAGGAGGTGTTGGCCAAAGGAAAGCGAGCCCCCCTCCGCTTTTTCCGCGTCTTTTTCCCTGCCGCGCATCTCATCCTTCCGCCTCTCTTCCAAGCTTGGGGTGGGGGGTGGGGATGATCTCGAGGGTCCCCGCTTCTCATGCCGCGGGGGGGGGGGCGCGCCGCCTTGCAAGGGGAGTTCGTTCCCGCCGCCGCTCCGCTTTCCTTGCGCTGCGGTTTCGGGAGAAGAAGCCCCTACCCCCCTACCCACCCACCCCTGCTGCTGCTGCTGCTGCTGCTGCTGCTGCCGCCGCCTCCCCATCTCTAAGGACTGCTGGATGTGGGAAGGGGGGGAGAAGGAAAAGAAAGGAAAGAAAAAGGGATTAAAACCACCCCTCTCCCTTCCCGCCCCCCCGCTTTTTGGCAGACTTTAAAGCTGATTGCTTCTTTCTTTGAAAAATGGCTTTTTCTTCTCCTGGCTGCGCCAAGGCTGCTTTCCGCTTTGCCCAATCTCCTACAGAATAGACCCCCCCCTTTTTAAAGATTTCTTAAGAACTGAGCCCCCTCCCTCCCCACTCGCCGCCCCTTGGGCGGATGGAAGCAATAAAATCCCTGTAACAATATATCTCTGCGGTGGTGCGAAGGGAAACTTTAAAAGCATGAAGTTGCTCTGTGCGCCCAAACGCCCCGACCGTGGAGGGAGGGAGAGAGACTCTGCTTGGAGTTACTCTCAGCCCCCCCCCCGCCCGGTTTGTCCCTCCCTTAATTCACAAGGCATCCCCAGCTATTTCATTTTATCTTTTCCTATTTGCGTCTCACTCCACATCAAGAGATAGCTTAGAACTTCTTGCTTTTCTTTTCTTTTTTTAGGAAAGGGAACGTTGGGTGGGTGTTTGTTTCCCATGCCTTCCTGCAGGGATTTGGGCAATTTGAAAAGATGGTGGTGTTGTCCCTGACCGCGTGCAGAGTGCTGATCTCCAGGTTCACTGCCTGAGCCTTAAATTGTGGGATTAAGTGGGAGCAATTTTGCATGGGGGACAGGGAAGAGGGACAATTCTGCCTTCCTTAACTTGTTGCGTTGGGATAAAGAGCAACCAGCAGTATTAAAATACTTTAAAGCAGCAGCAGCAGCATTGGTTTTCTAGCCCACTTTTCTCACCCATTTAAGGGGACTCAAAGTGGCTGACAAACCGTCTGTTCTTCTTCCCACAACAGAACACCCTGTGAGGTGGGTAGGGGTGTGAGTGCTCAGAAGAGAGCTGTGACTAGCCCAAGCTCACCCAGCTGGCTCTGTGGAGGAGTGCAGAGTCAAACCCCATCTTCTCAGATAAGAATCTGGCTCCCTAACCACTAGGCCAAACTGAAGTCAGTCAGTGAAACATAACCATTGCTTGGTAGCTCGACAGACACACTTTTGTTCCTGTGCTGGTGGCCTGTCTCCCCAACCTGCAGGTGGTACCTGAGCATCTGTTCTAGGAGCTGTCAGAATATACCTGTCCTCTAGAATTTCCCAGCCCCTTCTTAAAGCCACCTAGATTGGTTGCACCCAAGCTAAAGTGGTTGCACTGGTTTCCAGTTTGCTACCAGCCCAGACTCAAGGCTTTGTCTTTGGCATGTGAAACTCTAAAGAATCAGGATCAGGTCACTTGGTGGACAGCCTCTCCCATTACAGACTTGTGTGGTCACTAATATATTTGCTGTAGGTGCCTCAAGTTAATAGGTATTATCCTCTGGTTATCGGTGGCCAGGCCTTCTCTGTGGTGGCATCCACCGTGGGGCCCTGCATAATAATAAAATGTTGGAAGTTATTTGCTTTCATCTGAGGCTCTCCAGTATGAACAGTTTCTTCCCATTACTGCCTGACCCTTAAAATATGGGATTAAGCGGGAGCCATTTTGCATGGGGGAGGAGGGTCAGTTCTGCCATCCTTTTATTCACCTTTTAATACATTTTAATGGAGATTCTCTGTTTGGTTTCTTATTTTACTGCTGTGATTCGCTTCAGGATATTCAGTGGCGAAGTGGTATAAAAATACTTTAAATCAGTAAATGTACCAACAATTCCCAGGAGTCTGGCTGATCTTGCAGGCTCAGTGTCTTGGCTTCCCTTCTGCCCTGGTCTCCCTCGCTCCACCACTTTCCTCTCGTGCTAGGGACACACTGGCCCACTTTCCGCTCTGGATTCTCAAATGGAACTACAAAGAGACCCAGTCTCTGGCAATGCAGAACTCTTGCGTGGTGTGTGCTGTCTCCCAGGGAAGGCTTCCCTCTGGCATCTCCAGTCTGGGTTCACAGTCCCCTGTTTGTTCTTGCCTTTTGTCCTTTTTATTGGGAGACTGACAGACAGCCTGGCCGCCCCAGTTAACTGTTTCCGTGCCTGGTAGGCAAGGGGGAGAATGGGTCACCGTGCCAAACTTGGTACGCCAGGCACAAGAGATTGCCTTCAGTTAGTTGAATGGAGAGATGGGCAGGAGGCCTCTTAAGGGCGTTTGAGGCCAGGTGAGAGTTTTGCCTTTGTCTTCTGCTTGAGATGCCAGAAGCAAATGGTGGGTCACTGGGTGAACTTTGGTGTCCCAGGCACATCTGCCAGTGCCTCTGACCTGCTCCCTGAGGAAGTACTGGGATCCTAGAATGCAGGTGTTTGAAAAGACGTTAGAGGTCATCTAGCTGAACCTGCCTTTTGTTGCAGCAAAACTTTGCCCAGTGTAAAAATCAGTTAAACCTTGTCGACGCCGCCTCTTCTTCTGTGCCTTCTTTCCAGTTGTGTGTCCAGAGGTTTGTGGCTGGTAATCTGTTGGCATTTGGACGTCAATTTTGGGGAGGTTGTGTTCAGGCCCAGCTGTGTCTGCCTTAAACATCCTGCTCTTCTTATCTTCATATTGTCATCTCAGATCAATGGCTCTTTCAGTTTTCCGGGGTTAGATTCAGTTGGATTTCCGCTGGAATATTTTGGGTGGGTTGATTTGTCATTTGTTTTGATATAGATCAGTCTTTCCTCCCTCTTCAGGCAAGGTTGTTACTGTTAACTTTTGTTTTGTGGCTTTGCTTTGTGTGTTTAACTGCAGATTATTTTGAGTTTGTCAACAGAGGTGATCCATGAAAACCATCATGTGGAGATATTGCAACATTTGAGGCCTTTTTGGTTAATAAAAGCAGAGAACAAAAGGAGTTTTGAAAGAGAAATATAAACGTAGGCATGTGGGAGGGCAGAGTACTGGAATTAAGGGTCCCCATTGAAGCTGAGTCCTGTAAGAAGCAGGATAGCCTCATGCTGCCTTCACACCTAAGTTTTAATCCAGCTTCAGCCCACCTTCAGAATATGAGAACACATCAGCAAAGTGACTGACCAGACACGTTGTTTCCACATTATCTATCCCATAAATGAAGTTTCTGAGTTAATGGCAAAGGAGAATGGCTGCTCACATTGCTGACTGATTATCTCACTCTGAAAGTGGGTTGAAGCTGAATTAAACCTTACATGTGATTGCAGCCAAAAAGAAGGATCCCTTCATACCACAAGAAGTCAAAACTATAGAACTCATTTGCTTCAAGACATGAGAGATGTATCAACGGCCACTAGAATGAATGCCTAGATAAATCTTCCAGGCTGGGGAAATGGGCAGAGTGCCTTTAGGGCCATTTGCTGGGATTTGAGAGCAGGTGAAGGTTTTGCCCTCATGTTCTGCTTGAGATGCCCTTAAGCAATTGGTGGGCCACTGTGTGGGACAAGATGCTGGACTAGATGGGCTGTGGCCTCATCCAGCAGGCTTCCTCTTAGGTTCTTAGATGTTGGCCAGAAGTTTGGAGGGATGCAGAAAGGATTTTTGATGGAGGTTTTGCCCTTTTCTTCTGCTTGAGATGCCCATGGGCAATTGGTGCCTACTGTGTGAGACAGGATGCTGGACTAACTGGTTCTTAGGTCCTCATGATGAGCTCAAGGAGAGCAAGTGTGTGATACATTAGGGGCCTCCCTGTGAGATGGATACTTCCACAGGGCTGAAATGTACTTTTCTTCTCAGACACTGGTTTTCTGTGCTCGGATCTGGACCGTAATGAAACCACTAAAAGCTTCCTCATGGTCCTGAGAGAAGCTTCGCTGGTGGAATTTCTATCCTTGAACCTGCTGTGAACAAACCAAAACAGTCTGTCAGTGAAAAAAGTAAATGGACAGTATAATTAAATTGACCATGTAGGTCTAGAATTGTTATATTATTTTGGATTTTGTGCTAAAAAATGAAGGAGACAACTAGGAAAAATAAAAACCTGGAAGAAAATCCTACCCTCTGTCAAGGAAGCTTGTTCTTGTCTAAGGCTCTGCACACCGAACCACCGTCCCCCCATCCCTTAATTTTGAACTTTGGCAACGGAGGCGGCCACGTTTGTTTAATTTGGAAAGGCCTGCCGTACAGTCCTATGGGGTGTGTGTGCGTGCACTTGTCTGGCGTAAACATCTGTGTGATGAAGAGCGCAAGCAGATGGCCGAAACCGTCAGCCATCAAGGATTCCTGTGGCTTTGAATCCTCCTGGGGACAGCTGGGGGAGCCTCCATCACGTCCCCCCTGCTGCCGCCGCAGGTGGGCAGGAATGATGTGAGCTGGCGTCTGGATCGTTTCCCCCTTCCCAGTTGTCTCCAGGCTGCCCTACACTCGAGACGGCTGTGTGGATGCATCACAAGCAGAGCCTCAAAGCAGAAACGTGGGGCTGCAGTGTGGGAGGGTGCCTGGTTTGGGCCGAATGCTGAAAGGCAGGACTCAAAACCTTTGATTTTTTTTGCTTCCTGTACTACAGCTCCCATAATCTCTAGTGAATGCTCCTGGGGGGGAGGGGGAGTCAGGGGAACTGCAGTCCAGAAAAAGGATCATTTCCAAATTTGGTTCATGGGTAGGAGAGGCATTGTTTCTCCTTGTCTTTCCAAATATATTCACATACCCACATATCTCTATTCACACCCCCATCTTATTCGATGTTTGCCTTTCTGTCCCACTCTCCTGAAGACATCTTTCCTTTCCCTCCCTGTATTAACTAAACAACCACCCTGCCAGGTAGGCCAGGTAGTGGTTAGACCTATGTGGCTCTCTGAATTGTATGGCTAATTGGAGATGTGATCACAAGATCTTCATCTGACACTCTGACCCCAATATACATTAAAGTCTCTGCCTAGGGCAGGAATCATGGCCAAAGCTGAGCCTGCTTCCTTTTCTTTTATCCTTACTGCAGCCTTATGGAGTGGCGTAGAGTGGGAGGTACAACATCCTTGTGATGTAGGATAGGGCAAGAGGCACTCATTTGCCCAGCAAACTCCCATGGCTAAGTGAGACTCCAAGCCCAGGGACTGACAGGTACTAGAGTTGCACCATGATCCCTCCACTGGCCAGATGTTTTGGACTCCAATTCCCATCAGCCCAGGCCATGATATATGAGGCTTGGTTTAGTCTCTTCCAGTTTGGTCTAGTGGTTAAGGAGCCGGACTCTTATCTGGGAACACCGGGTTCAATTCCACCCTCTCCCATGAAGCCAACTGGGTGACCTTGGGCTAGTCACAGCTGTCACAGCCCCACCTACCTTACTGGGTGTCTGTTGTGGGGAGAAGAACAGAAGGTTTATCAGCCACTTTGAGTCCCCTTAAATGGGTGAGAAAAGCAGGGAATCTTCTTCCCTCCTTCATTGGAGAAACTGAAAAACAGCCTCATTCAAGCCCTTCTGATAGGACTCTTGGATTAACGTTGGTCATCTAGGCCTTCCCTCTACAATGCCATTGACTCATCCTGGTTGACTTGGGGCCTCATTTCTGTTGCTGTCATTGACTTTATGGGCAGAATAGGCCTGCACTGTCCTTCTCAGCTTCAGTTTTCCATAGATGTCAGCTACTTGCATATGAAGGTTTTGCAGTATAGGTTGGTGTGCAGGGAACCGAAATGTAACATTATGAAAGGGACACCTGTGTTTTTCCTTATTGTGTAGCATAGGGAGCAGGGATAGCTCACTGACCATACACCAGCTTTGCATGTAGAAGTCTGTAGCTTTGATTCTTGGCATCTACCCAGAAGGAGGCGGTGGTGGTTGCCAAGAAAGCTGTGCATGAAGTTGGGTTTGTATATTGGCCTGCCTTCCAGAACTGTTGTGCATGGATGAAGAAGGCTTGGTTGGGTAGAGAGTTGCCCACATCTATCTAGAGGGATCTGCAAGGGTGGGTGGATGTGAACTGGAGTCCAAACTGTCCGTGTGGGCTGGGGGCGATGGGACCCGGTGTCCAACATGGCCGTGTCTGTCTGGGGCTGATGGGATTTGGAGTCTGAAGCACCTGGCAAGTGGCAGATTGGTGTGAGCAAATGTCTGTGCCGTGGCTGCCTGTGGGCAGGAAGCTCTGATGAAAGCACCATTAATCCAACGCACAGGGTGAAGGTGTGTTTGTCAGCAAACATGCAGCTTCTGATGATAATCTTGGGAGTCGAGGACTAGATTACTCAGTAGGCTGAGCTTTAAGGAGCTTTCCTTACACCCCAGCAGCATCAGTGGGAGAAATCCCTGTCGGGCTCTTGTGGCATCACTCCCAAGGTGGAGTCTGTGGATTCCGGGCCCATAGATGTTTGGAAGGCAGCTCTGGTCAATGCCAGCCAGGAATTTAGCCTGGGCTGATGGGGTTTGTCCTTCCAAACACCTGGAGGGACTGTGTACTTGGGAAAGCTGGTCTGTGCCGCTGAGAAAGGATGCGCCAAGACAGGTCTGGCTTTCAGGTGGCTTCTGCTGCAGAACGTCCACCCAGGACTTGTCCTGAACAAAAGGAAACGTGAACTCCCTTTACAGGGTTGCTTAACTCATTGTTTGGAAAAGGGTGGGTTTTTTTTGTTTGTTTCTCATGGCAGGAAGAGGAAAACAAAAGCTCACCCTCCTCCTTTGTGGACTTGGGTGTAATCTGCTGACATTAACTCCGGGTTGCACCTTAAAAGTTTCTAGATCTCATGGCTGCAAAGCCTGGAGGCGGCTGTGTTGAGAAGGCAGCATCCACTTCCACCCCCGAGTATGACTTCACCACTCAGCTACGCGTTTGGCGGAACAGGAAAACCCTCGCCGGGGTGGTTCGCTAAGGCGGCCGTGAAAGAGAAAGACGGTGCTAAGTCCCGAGGCTTTTCCTGTTGGGCGCACGCCTTCTACGCCAAACCACTGTGCGTCCCAGAGACGGCTGGTGGTGCTCGGAGCTCCCCATCTGTCCCTGGGAAGAGACTGCAAACAGCCCAACACTTTGCAAGCTCTAGTGCAGGAGACCAGCAAGGGTGATGCTCCCTCATTTCACTGCCGGTTGTGCGGATGAACTCGGATGTGTTTAGTGGTTTGGGGCAATATTTCCACATATCCTTTTCCGCCCTGCTGACTTGGCAGGTGCAGACATCCTCCCTCTGGAATCTCCTCTTGAGCATTCCGGGATTGTTCCCTGTACATCTGCCCTCTGCTGATTTAGGGAGGGAGTTGGTTGAGCTCCTGGGGGAGCGGGGAGTAGATCTCCCCACAATGGGCTAACCGGGAATCCTTGAAATGTGCAATGGGAGGCTGGTCTTGATGCGGGGCCTGAGTGCACATTTAATCAGCTTCTGGGAAGGAGGGGAGGGCCTACCTATGGGAACCTGGCTTCCTGGGCTTGTGGGGAAGGGTATAGCACCAGTGGGAAGGCCCAGTCTAGCCTCTTAGCCACACCTACCTACCTCACAGGGTGGTTGTGAAGGGAAAATGCAAAGGAAGAGAATGGCATTGCACCACGTCGGGCTCTTTGGAAGAAAGTCAGGGCATAAATAGCATAAGAATATGAGGAGTTCCACCATCTGACCTATTACTGACCATACAAGATTTTTTGTTTATCAATTTTTCCTGGAAGAAGGGGAAGAGAAGTAAGGAAAATGGTTATGTTCCTCGCCTTCCTCATCAGGATGTGGATACAGATTCTTTTATCATGTTTATTGAGATGGCTCTTGATAAGAATGCCAAGGTCGGCATTTCCCTTGCACCTTAAGAGCAAAGTGCTGTTCTTCTGCACATGGCTACAAGAAAACCTGTGAAAAATAGATGGATTAGTTTTGAGCACCTACTGTCTTCTGCCTTTCCTTGCTACCCACTAGACCTCATTGCTGCACTCCATTTGGGTTCCACAAATGACGTCTTGTGAAGGACTCCAGCTGGGGCTTTCCAGTGTTGGCACCTTGTTTGTGGAATGCCCTCCCCTCTGATCCTCCTCAGGGGCTTACAGTGAAAGTGTTTAGGCACACAATGAAGACATATTGTTCAATAGATCCACTGTTGTTATTAACTCTGGGAATAGCTTGGGTATTCCCACAAACTTTTACTGTGCTCTTAATTAATTATACCATATTCAGTCTTTTAATCCTTATTTTTAATATTTGTTTTTTTAAGTATGGTAATAGTGTTCTTCTACTACTACTACCACCACCACCACCACCACCACCACCACCACCACCACTACTACTACTACTACTACTACTACTACTAATAATAATAATAATAATAATAATAATAATAATACATGATAAGCAAAGCCAACAGTGGCGCATAGTAGTATACTGCAAGCTGCTTTATCCAAAAGTTCCTGCTCTGTTTAGGAGTTCTTTGACCCCACCAGATTTTGCTGGTTTTGCCCTTTGTCTCTGGGCGAGGGGTGTCAGCAGTTGACGCAACAGGTAGATAATCAGCCTTCAGCCACACAGAGCTTTGGTAGGTCTGGACACCTGCCATCTGTAGGGTTAGGGTGCCGTCTTGTTTTTGTTTTAAACTGGCTTCCTTAAAGCCATTAAATCCGAGAGACCTTGAAGCAGCTGCTGGAGTAGATTAATTAAAAGGAAGAAGGAAAGTCACATTGTTATGGGGTGTCTGTGCTGCTGACAACTTGAAATAAACGAGAGGTTGAAAAAGGCTAATGAGCAGAAGGGGAGGTGGTGGGCATGAAGCTTAGTTTCGTGGGGGAAGCTTTGCGCTGAGGATGGTGGCTCTTTCCTGTATACAGTATCTGCTTGGATACAGTGGGGGTTCTTGTGGGACTGCAGCCCCAAGAAACATGTTTGATCAGCTGAGAATTGAGCCCGGGGCCTCTAGATTGTGGCAGACACAGAGTTCTGCCTCTCGTTTTCCAGGGTTTGTGGGAGGCTAACAGGTCCAGCTTTGAGTCAATGATAAGCCTAGGTGGCTTAACCCCGTCCACTTCTGTTATCCAGTGCCCACCACCTAATTTTTAAATTCATTTTGTCTTATAATTTATTTATTTCAATATTTATTTTCCCTTTTAAAGGCAAAAGGACAAGAAAAAGAAACTTCCTTGAGTGCTTTTTAGTTTGATCTTTTAGTTTCTTGTCTGTGCAAACATAACTTTGAAGATAGTGAGCGCATTTAGGAACGTAAGTGTCGGAGACCAGGCTCAGATTGTTTAATCATGGGCATGCATTTTGAGGGCCCTGGTGACCCTCTTCCAATCGGGAAGATTGAAAATGCAGAGGTGCACTTGGTTTGGGGGCGCAGTGTGAGCAGTGGGTCAGGCACCATGCCACCTTTGTTCAGGAACCGGGGAAACAACACATGGATTTGTTTGAGATGTTTTCTCCAAATCCTTGGGCACCAACAGAAAGCTAAGGGGAAGGTGTCTGCTGGGGTCCAGAGCTTGCAAGCTGGTCTTTGGCTATTCAAGAAAGCATTTCGCCACCTCTTAGCTTCTATAGTCCAGTGGTAGAGCAAACTGCCCAGAAAGCAGAGGATGAGTTGCCAAGTTGATCCCCAGCCTTTTCCTGAAAGTAGGCAATGGCAAACCACTTCCGTATCTCTGCCAAGAAAACTGTATAGACCAGGGAGCCTGGGAATGCCTGTAGCTCAGTGGTAGAGGGAACTGCCTGGAAAGCAGACAGTTGCAGATTCGATCCCCGGCATCTCTTCAGAAGTAGGCAATGTCTCTGCCAAGAAAACTGCAGAGAGATTCCCGTGCAGTCAGCCAGGGACCGTCCACCACTTGGTGACACTCAAAAGCAGCCACGGGATTCTGAAATAAACAAAAGCACAAACAACACTGGACGTGAGTCTGTTGGGATTGGCCTTTCCTCTTCCCTTTGGGCTGGGCGCCCCATGCTCTGGCTAACGCTTTTGTACAACTTGGAAGTTGCAAGTGTAAAGAAAATGGCTTCCCCAAAGTGGAACAGCAAGCAATTGGGGTGGTCCACTGAGGCAGCGGAGGTGCCACCATTTAGTGCATCCTGATTACCTGTAGCACAGGCATAGAAAGCCACCTTGTCTTCTGGGGCTGGGGTGGTGAAGCGTGTAGCATAAACATGGCTGCATCTCTGTGTCCTTTGGGAAACTGGACTGGTCTCCCGTTCGCCTAGCAAGCTTTACCTGCTCCAGGTGAGCAGGGAACTTAAGGCTTGCGAGCCCAGGAAGATGACCTGGATTGCTGGAGCTCTAGGTGCCCCGGGCTCCCTTCTTTATGAGGCATTCTAAGTCTTCTCTGACCCAAAGCGTGGCATCTGGTGCTGATCCTCCCACGCCGACCCAGCTGGGTATCCTATGGGCCATTCCTGGGTGCACCGCTGCGGGCTGTTTGCTCGGCTCCGCTGTCCCGCTGCCCGGCTGCTCATCGCAGGAGGATGTGGAAGGCTGAACTGGGCAGCGGCAGTTCAGCATTTGATGTGGCTGCACGCTGCCTGAGACTCCGGGGGCTTTGTGCTACCCAACCGTCTTTGCTTCTTCTTTTAAGCTGCTCAGTGTTTCTGCCGCCCTCCTGCCCTGCTGAGAGGTGTTTGTGGCGGGATAATCCTGCACTTAACCTGGTGCTGCAGCTGCATTGCCTGGGGAAAGGACCTCAGTGGGGCCTATGGGAGGGGTCTGGTGCTGATGGAGAGATGCCGGTAGCCTTCCCTCTGTTTACCCTGAGCAGCAGCTGCCTTGTAGGCGAATTTGGGGAGGCTTTCAGAAGGAGCATCAGCCGCCTTTGGCTCACTGAGGGCAAACTCTCTACAGCATCTTGCAGGCAGGACAAGGTTTTTGTCTTTAAAATCATTATCATCATCATCATCATGCAGTGATATGCATGGTGCATGTACCCCAGTGTTCATTCATGGCATGATTCCTCCATTGGAAGATAAAGCACTCTTAGCCATGTGCTTCTGAGATTCTGTCTGGAGGTTCCTAGGAATTGGAGTTAGGAGAGCAGGAACTGGTTCTTCTGATTAATTTCTGCAGGGAGCAAGCTAACAGACTGCCTTTTCTCTCCCAGTTTGGTCTAGTGGCTAAGGAGCCGGACTCTTACCTGTGAATACTGGGTTTGATTCCACACTCCTCCACAAAGCCAGTTGGGTGACCTTGGGCTAGTCACAGCTCTCTTCTGAGCTCTCATAGCCCGACCTGCCTCACAGGGTGTCTATTATGGGGAGAAGAACAGAAGGTTTGTCAGCCACTTTGAGTCCCCTTAAAGGTGAGAAAAATAGGGTATACAAGCCAACTCTTCCTACACCGACTCCTCCTACTCCTCCTCTTCTTCCACAAAGCCAGCTGGGTGGTTAAATAACTCAGAAAATTCACCTTTGGAATAGGTAATGTTGTGGAAAGTAAATTACTGGTCACTTTGCTGTGTGTTCACTGTGTGTTTCTGAAGGTGGACTGAAGCTGGATTAAACCTTTGGTGTGACCACAGTCTCAATTTTTTGACAGGGTTACCTGGATAATAAGGGGTTCAACCATCCAAACTTGCTTGCATGTCTAGCTGCTGTTTTTATTATTTATTATTTGCATTTCTATCTTGCCTTATACTCGAAGGTCTCAGGGCAGGTAACAACATTTAAAATCGTATATTAAAACAGTAACAGTATCTGTAAAGTGGGAAGAGACAGTATATTCACATCTAACCAAAAGCCGGGGCAAAGAGGTACGTCTTCACTGCCCTCCTAAACATATACAGTGGCCTGACACACCTCGAGGAGACATCTAATCCCCCACGAATCTGAGCAACTTTGCCCTCGAAGAACTTTGCAAATTTGTCACAGCAGATACTATGTGACCCTTGCCCACGCTTCTTCGGGTTAGATCTTATAAGGCCATTCACCACTCTGAAGAGCTCTGCTGGACGGCTACTCGAGGACGCAGTGGCGGTGGAGAAAAAACCCCTTTTAGCTGCCACCTCCACCACATGGTAGGCACCTGCGCTCTGGCCACTGATTTTCCTGTAGAGCTTTACGGGCTCTACAGGTATGCTGAGGGCACTTGGGAGTGATGGTTTTTCCTGCTGCCTGTGTTTTGCAGCACAGGGAGAATGTCTTTTTGGTGCCCCATTTTTCTGGTTGTGTGGTCTTCTGTGGGGGCTGAAGGGAACTTGGAAGCTTCCTCACAGAGTGCGGGTTTTGTTGCCTTCTCTCTTTTTAATGCTCTTTCTCACACTGCCTTGCTTTGCTGAATGTCCGCTTGCACTGACCCCAAGGCCTAAGGGAAGGGAAGGGAAGCTGGAATTGGCTTGGAAGGAGAAGAAGAAAGATTCATTTATGTGTCCAGACTGGAAGGGGGAAATTGCAATCCTTGGCTGAAAGGCTTCTCAGGGGTGCAGGAAGGGAGCGGTTACTTTCCACTGAGCCCCGGGCCAAGTCTTTATTAATCTGTTCCTCCTTTCCAGCTGCCCTAAAACATGAGCTCCCAGGGGCTCTTTCTAGGGCTGGAGCAGAACTGAGCAGAGCTTCCACCTGCGCTGCGTAGGCGAATTTGGCCTCGTTCGCTCTCCAAAGAGCATCGTGGTCTAGCAACGCAAGACCACCAAGCGGGGTGTCCGGAGAGGCTTTTTAAAGCCATGGAGCCAAGGACGAAATCACGGCGGTGTGGTTGTGATGTGTGCGTGTGTGTGTGTGTGCGTGTGTGTGTGTGTGCACATGTGTGTGTATGAACATTCTGCCCCATTCCTTTTTATACTAGGCTTCAGGAATATAGAAGAAAAAAATCCACCTTATTGGTTTCTAGGCTTGAAACAGTTCCAACAGCTGATGAAGGTCTCTTCCTGGCCATGAAAATAAGGCAGTGAGGAGTAAAGGCCCTTTTCTGAATTTCTGCTCGTCAGGGTAATACTGTATGTGCAGGGAGAGCAGAAATGACTCTCTCTGTGTGTGCATTTGACATCTCTAGCCAAGAATAATTGCTGACCCTTAGCTTGGCCTGTTCTATATCTTAGCTTGGATTGTTTTGAATTTTCTGGATGACACCTGGCAGCTAATATGGTCAATTAAGAATAAAATCGTCTGAGCTTGGCACTTGCTCTTAGAAAATGTAAATAATATTCTGCATTGGGGGGGGGGTGTTCCAGCCAGGAACGAGGTCATAGTGAAGGCTGTTCTTTTTTAACCAGACCGCTGGACTTGTTAGCGCAGAACTGGCTGTTCTGTTTGGCAGACATACACCATCGGACTGGGTGCACACAGAGCAAGACTGAGCGCTTCCAGAAAACGCCAGAAATTGAACCCAGAATAAATTGGTGCATGAAGTATGATTAGCCACAGAGCTGTTAATTGAGAGTGTGCAAAAATTCACGTTCTGGGAGCTCTGTTGCAAACAAAATAATGAGAGATCACAGTCCAAGGTAATGAACTTCAGCAAATCCTGCGTCTTGTGCGTTCCCTGATCCAGGCTCAGGGTGTCTGTCCAGGGAATGTGATTATATGAGTGGAATTCAGAACAAAAACTCTAAGCGTTGTTTCTTTATTTCCTCTAGACTGTGGAGCATGGCTTCCCCAACCAACCCAGCTCTCTGGCTTTCGACCCCAAGCTGCGCATCATGGCAATCGGCACCAAATCGGGGGCTGTCAAAGTGTATCCTTTAAAAAAAAATCATTATTCTGTGTTTGCCAGCCTGCTGCATTCTTTGTGTGGAGAGCTAAAAGGAGAAGGTAAGAGTGGGTTTATTGCCTGCAGTGCTAACAGGTGGCTGTTGTGTTGGGAGGCTTATCTGTGGCCGGGAGAAGCGTTCCCAGTCCTTGAAGCTCTTGAAAGTGACCTTGTTGAGAGGCCGGCCAGAAAGACGGGGCTCCCTTGCCTTGGGTACATGGGGGTGGAATCAAAATAGAGCAGCTTCAAAGCCAGGGCTGGGACACCTGCTCTGCTGCTGAATTTTGATGGACTTCTGTTCAAGCACCAAGGCTGGAGCTGCTTTGGGAAGTGCAAAGATTTTCCTTTCTTTGGTTGAAGAGGCAGGAAGGCAGAAGGGCAGGGACACTCATCTCCCTGAATCCTCTGGAAGGAGGGCCTAATTTGGGGTCCACTGCCTGCTTCCTTTGTTTTCTGGCAAATTTCTGTAGTAGCAGGGCAGTGGCAGAGACAAGCAAGCATATAAGTGCCTTTTGGTGCAATGGCTTGGGGCCTCGTGAAAACCTTGCACAGATGTTGGGGCCCATGCTGTTGCCGTAGCTGTTGACCGTGTTTGCGGTGTCGCTGGAAACGCTGAGTGCTGTGCAACTCTGACTCAGTTTGTGAGGTGCAGCACCCCTTTTTGGCTCAAGGGGCCTGTTCTTGAGGAGCACATGAAGTGGTGGTGGGCATGTGCCACCATCAGGGTTTCTCCAAAGGTTGGCGAAAGCAGGAGACCAGCCTCTTACCCAACCGTGAAATCCCTCGTGAATGGGCAGGACAATGAAGTCGTTGGTTCTGAATGAGAATTAGGTTCTCAGCCTGTTTTCACTGTCATTTTGCCTCTAGCTTTCCATCAGAGTGGATCCAAGACCAGTTTGGCCTTGTGGTTAGGGTGCCAGGCTCTTATCTGGGAATCTCATCTGCTGGTCAGCGTGGAAGGGCAGTAGGAATTTTGACGACTTGGTGCAAGCAGGTGCGACAGTCTACTTCCGGGTCACCTGCCCTTTCCCATTTCATGTTCCCGTGTTCACTTGCATCACGCTGGCTCCAGTTTCCTACCTTTGTTTGGCGTCTTCACAGCCAGGGAATTGCAGTGGCTTTAGAAAGGGGGGGTGGTGGCAGAAAGAGAAAACTGGAGTCCCTGTAACAACCTTTGGCCATCCCAAATGGCTGGTGTCGGCTTAAATGATGGGGTAGATGCTCTGCAGGCGGCACCTGGGCCTGTCAGCCTTTCAGGCTCCTTGCGTTCTCTGCCGGCTTAGATGGTGGCTGAGGGGGTGGAATAAGGGAAGCTGGTTCTCTCTCATCGCCTCCCCCAGAGGTGTGGTGCGCTTATTTTATTTATCTTTTTAAAGAAACGCTGCAATCGCTGGGGAGATGGAGAAGCTGAAATCGTGAGATAGCCGCACTTGGCCATGCCCCATAATACTGTCACTGTCACCGGATAGTTTTGCTCCTGCGCACCCAGTAAAATGTGACGCCCCTCACATAAACCTGATTTATAACAGTGGGGCTTCAGTCGCTCATAGCCACTGAAATGTGACTTCCATCATTTTAACCATGTGCAGCTTGGCTCCTGAGAATCCTCTGACCGAAAGCTGTGTGCTGGGCCTCCCCTTCTCGGCCTCACTTGAGTCATCGGTTGCCCTGGGGACGGGAATAGGGCACATCCATTGGTGTGCACTAGTATTTACACTTGCGGATGCTACTACGCATCCAGATATTTACCCTAAGTGGAGGCGCGTGTCTGGGCGCCACCATCTTGGGTCCAGGTGCTGGCACGACTGTATGTGCACCAGCGTCGTCACCAGGATGACGTGGTGCATACCTGCATTTTAGTCACCTGAGGTGCCAGCATCCTTGCACCTAGGGTGACCCACCTGGCACCATAGAGGTGCAAATGGGCGGCACCAGAGATGGCAAAAGCCTGTGTCCTTCTGCACAACCCCCCCCCTCCATTTGGCTCAAGATGGTTGTTTGTGGCTACTGAGTCACAGCATTACCCAAGGGATGCCTGTGTTTTTTAAACAGCGTACTGACAGCTATCGGGCAGGATGATCACTGGGTATAGAAACTGGGAGGTGCCTTTTGCCTGGTCAGCCCTGCAAAATGCCAAAGGTGCTGGGATTTGGCCTTGCAGCGTGCGTGAGAAACCCAACCGCGTCGCCTGGGAGCTGCAGTTTGCCCTTTTCCAAGCCAGTGTTTTCTCCTGTCTCTTTGGAAGCGATCAGGATAGATGCATCTTTGATGGCTTGTTTGCTTTATTTCATTTATTTTGGCAGAAACCTCAGTAGCCCGAAGAGGCCTTTTTCGAAAGTATGCACTGCCTTTATCGTGAGAGATGTGCAGTCTCCATGGAGCCGACGGCCCTGTGGGTACAATGCAAAGGACACCCTCTGCTGTTCGTCTTTTTCTGTCTCACTTGATCCCACCTCCCACCTCCCACCTTCCTCCCCAACTCCTGCTCTTTCCCCAGGAGACGCGTTTGTTGCATTACGGTGTGGTTTCAGAGAATGACGCGCCTCTGACTTCATGCAAAGTATGAATAGGCAGGGTATGACCAAAAATAGAAGGCCAGAATAAAAAGCTCAAGTGCCAGGCCCCAAGGTTGGGCCCTGGCAGCTGAAGGGACCTGGGTCTGCATGCGGGTTGGACTTCTGGGATGCTCAGGAGGGTCCATATTCCTCCACAGCGATTCTAAGCCCTCCGACTCCAGATACCTTCCTCTCTAAGGGGTGATTCTGCCCTGGCTGGACCAGCAAAAGTACTAGGAGTCTCTCTTATGCACACAGGGGCAGTCTAAGGGAGGTTCTGCCCGCTTTGTGCCTTTCTGAAGGCCGCCTGCCTGCCTGCCTGGCATGAGCCCCTGGGCCTTGGGGGCACTCCTTGTGAGCCAGGAGGGAGCAATGGGTGTGTGTCTCTGGCAGTCCCTGTTTGGCTTCTCATGTTCTTCTGGAGGCTGGATGGCCACTGGGCTAGCAGACTGTCGGACTGAACAGCGCCAGGGGTCCAATCCACGAGGGCACTTCTTATATTCTTATGTCTTGACCCCCGACCCCCATTTCCCAAAGATTCCCTGCAAGGATCTAAGGCTGAAAACTCTCCCCAGCTCTGTACTAAGATGGTGCTAGAACGCCATAGCCTCTCTGTGTCTCTACTGAAATTCATCTGAACAGAATCCTGGAAGTTTGCAGATTTCATTATAAAGGAGCAATGGAAGAGCCTTTCTCTGCTCATACCTTGGCTCCCGCTAGACAGGGGATTTGGGGAATTCGAGGCTTTTCTACTTTCCTCGCACCCACCAACCTCTTTTCCTTCCTTCACTTCACTCTACATCTGTGTCTGTTTTGGAAAGCCCGCCTTGGCTTCTGTTCCGGACATTGTAAAGGCAATAGGGGAATGGCTTAAGAACAGAGGATAAAAATTCTGAAGCAGAGGAGGGTTGAATCAGGGAAGGTCCCAGGAGAGCAAGGGAGGAACAGCTGGAGCAACTAAAAATACAGCCCCCAGCCACATACATGGAGTTACGCTTTGCTCTGCAGGGGTCTTGGTATAGAATTGCCCTGCCTTTGGAAAACTGGCAAGGGAGGGGGCTGGGAAGCCAAATGCTGGGTTAAAACGCCCCCCCCCAACCCCCCAAAAGCCTTGCAGTTTGGCTCCTATAAACATGATCTTAAGATTGACAAGGTGGAATAATTCCTCTCCTAAAGACATGCAAATTCATTTCCAAATACTAGCACATGCAAAAACCTATTCGGTAATCCTTCAAACTTTGCATCTTAATTACTTTGTTAAGTTCTGTGTATCCCCCCCCCCCCCACCTTCAATTTCTCATTACTGGGCAGTACCCCGAAATCAGCTTTAAAAAGCCCTTGCAACTTTTGTGCATGTTTCTGCCTTAGAAACGGTCTTTCTCGGTCCCTCCACCCACCCGCCACTTTCTCTTTGATCACAAACTGAGTGGTTTTCCCACTTGGGGTTGACCAAACGGTTGCTGATGAATGAACAGGCTGCCTTGTGTCCGGCACTGATGGCCACAGGGGTTGGGGGGAGGGGAATGTGCCCAGTTGGTCGGAGCTACTGGACGCCTGCTTTTCCGGCCGCACGTAGCCCCAGGACTTTGGAGCCAAGCAGTGGCGGTTGCCGGGTAAAGGTACCTCTCCTTTTCCTCCCGCCACCCCACCGGCCGTTGGCATGGATAAACGGTTGCTTGGTGCACGGCCGGCTGGCTGGAGGCCTGGATTTTGGAGGGCACCATTGCCAAGGGCCCCTTGATTTACAGGAATTCCAGTGGGGAAGGAGGGGAGGGGAAGAGAGGTCAATCCAACAGCCGTCCGCCTCCCCCTTGGTCGTTGCAGCCGTTCCTTCTTGCCAGGGCATAAAGGGGAGATTTATAGCAAAAGCCTACAGCCTGAATATCAGTTTCCTTCCACCTCTTCCTAGAAAATCTCTGCCTGGTTGACAGGTTGCCGCCTTAAATTGCAAAGATCAAGCCTCTAATCCTCTGGAGTGCAGAAGACAAGGGTGCTGGGTGTCTCTCCTTTATTCTTTATCCTGGCACTGATATCCTGCATGGCGTTGTTGATGAGGCTGGCAGAAGCGGCCTTCAAAAGCCCGTGGGGTGCTCCGTTCCTGAGGACTGGGTCAGCATATTGTGCGCTTCCCTCTGGTGGCCTGGTCCCCAGCTACGTCTGCACCGTGAGAAGTTCTGCCTGCAGACTTCCCCAGTACTTCATTTGTTTTGTTCTTCTCACCGACGGAGCCGTTGCTTGAAACCTCCCGGAGCTGCTCTGAGTTCACCAGCTTGTCATTTTGGGTCACTTGTGACGGGCTAATTTGTCTACAGCTTCTGGCAGGCCTGTCGATTTGTGTTCGAAGTGGAAGCCTGAAGCCCTGGCCTTACCCCATTTTGCCCTCCCTAGCCTCACGCTTGCCTGCCCGCTCCCCACTCAAAATCTCAGCTACAATAATTCAACGACGCAGAAGTGATGCAGCTCTGCTGGGTAGGAAGGGAATCTGCTGGGTCTGTCTCTCTGTGTGTGTGCGTACGCGCCCAGGCTTTGACCCAGTTCCTTTCCAGGCATTGGTAGCTCCAGATTTACTCATGAGGACCAGAGCCTTGGCTATTTCTAAAGCAGCTACCCTGGTTCGGTGGCAGAGAACGTGCCTTATTTGTGGACCTTCCTGGGTTCAGCCTTGGCCATAGTCAGCTACAGCTGGGAAGGATTCTGCCTCCGATAGATGCCCTGGAAAACTCCTGATCAATAGTCCAAAGAGGCAACTGGCTTCCTGTTCCGTCTGATGCAACGCAAGTCCCTGTTTGCCCCATGGAGGAATCGGCTTGCTTTGATCAAAGGGCTCATTTTGGAGCGGTTTTGCCAAAGGAGGGGAATCGGTTGATGTTGCTTGGCTGGGGGTCCGGCTGGGAAATCGTGGGGCTGTCCTTGGAAGGAAGGGAATTAAAAGCCGGTCACTTTCTCAGCTGACATAGTGACTTTGATAATTTCCAGGGCACTCCTAGATCTTAAATTATCATTTTGTATTTTAAAAAAATCTAGCTGAGAAATTGTAAAGAATATAGAAGAGAATTTACATGTTTACAGACCTGATTGCTATTACCATGTGTTTGTTGCATTCATTCTTAAGGAGGGTCATTCTGTTGGAAATCAACCCAGCAGGGCTCCTCTTAAATTCTTCTGGTTAAAGATTATGCCCAGTGATTTTGGATGTGCCACCACCTTTCAGCCTAACCCACCTCACAGGGTTGCCATGAGGAAAAAGTGCGGGGAGGTTAAAGCTGGCCAGCCTGATCAGCTCAGAAGAAAGGCTGAGAAAGACGTCAGCGCAGGCAGTTGTCACAATGGCCCTGGGAGGAAGGCTTGGCTGAGAGATGGTGACTCACCCACCAGCTTATCTGCCTTGGAGCCTTTCATTGCCCAGTTTGGTCTTGTGGTTAGAGAGCCAGACTCATATCTCACAGTCACAGGGTTTGATTGCACGCTCCTCCATGAAGCTAGCTGGGTGCCCTTGGGCTAGTCACAGCTCTCTTTCTGGGCTCTCACAGCCCCACCTGCCTCACAGGGTGTCTGTTTTGGGGAGAAGAACCAGAAGGGTTGTCAGCCGCTTTGAGGCCCCTTAAATGGGTGAGAAAAGCAGGGTAGAAATGCCAACTCTTCTTCTTCCTCCACGAAGCCAGCTGGGTGGCCTTGGGGTGGTCTCAGCTCTCTTTCTGAGTTCTCACAACTCCACCTGCCTCACGAAGTATCTGTTGTGGGGAGAAGAATAAGAAGGGTTGTCTTTTCTACCCCACTTTTCTCACCCATTTAAGGGGACTCAAAGCAGTTGACAAAGCTTTCTATTCTTCTCCCAACAACAGAATACCCTGTCAGGCAGGTGGGGCTTTGAGAGCTCAGAAGAGAGGTGTGACTAGCCCAAGGTCACCCAGCTGGCTTCATGGAGGAGTGCGGAACCGAACCTGGTATTCCCAGAGAAGAGTCCATTAGACCCCAATGGTTTGTCAGCCACTTTGAGTCCCCTTCAACTGGGTGGGAAAAGTGGGGTAGAACGGCCAAGTCTTGTTCTTCTTTCTGGTCTGAGCCTCTGTTGAAGAACGCTAGTCTTTTTACTGCTTCCTATGTGGGCGTTGGATTCTTGCATTGTTTGATGTTTCCTCTGAGCAGCACCTGCTGCCTTGGATCTGTCTGTTTAAGTGCGGATCTTAAAAGCACAGCATTTTTGTAGACCTGCCGTCATGTGCATTTCCAGCTCCTCAGGCAACCTTTCCTTTGAGTTGCCTTTCCATCATGTTGTGTTGATGTAAGGAGCTGTCGCTGCAGGACCATGGACCTATGCATGGCCAACCAGTGCCTGCTTCACCCTGCCCTGTAATGCCGGTTTCACTGATGTGGCTTTGAAGCATCTTTCCTTCCAAGGCTGCATTTGGGGCGCTGCTGCTTTTCTCTCACCTTCCTAGGATGAGCGGAGTTTGGAAGATCGGGCACAGCTGAGAATCCATGCATGCCCTGATGGTTTATGTCTGGGATCCCGGGAGCAGGGCAGGTGGCGCGCTTAAGAACCTCAGAGGGAGCCCTGCTGCATCAGGCCACAGCCCATCTTGTCCAGCATCCCGTCTCACACAGTGGCCCACCAGTTGCTTCTGGGCATCTCAAGCAGGGAGACAAGGGCAAAACCATGACAATGGGTGGATTACTCTCTTGCACCCAAATCTGTTTAGCTTTGGACCATTCGGTGATGAGATGCTTTAGGTTTTCATTTATCTTTTTTTTAATGGTTGTGGTCTCAGACACCTGAGGACTATTATGGGCAAGATGTTTGCTCCCAAGTCTTTGTGGTTTCGCCGTCCTCCTGCTCTCTCCGAACACTTTGGAGCAGCTGTGATCCCCCTGTGAAGTGCCGAACGGCTAGTGTGCAAACGCAGCACCTGGCTGCCCCTTCCTGCAAGCCGTGTGGATTCACCAGGCCTGCTTTGCAAAGCTTCCTGTGGCAAATCGCTTCCCTGCTTCCACCAAGCACTTGTTTCCTTTGTGCAAACCTCTGGTTGTTCGCCTACCCAAGGCCGTGCGTGCGGGCCTTCTTACTCTAAGCTGTCCCACGGTTTTGAAGTGGGTGGCACTGCGGAGCTCCTTTATATCTGAGGCTTATTTCTATTCTCTGCTTTAAAAATGGAATACTTTCCATCCTTGATTCTAGGAGGGAAAGATTATTACTCAGCCACTAGAGGCCTTTCAGTGCGATTAGACCTCTGGTCAGCAATTTCTCCCTCTCCATTTTAGATAGTCTTGAGCTGGTCATTCTGTCTGAGGTTGCAGAATAAGTCTGCAGTTCCCCCAACATCTGGGCTCCCAGCTGCTGGGGCAGTTGCTGTGGCCTCCATTCATTTCCACAGCCTGGGCTTCTCCTCCACACCCTGTTTGCATGAATGGAGATGGCAACAGCACAGCTGGGTAAATTCCACCCATTGTTTATCTCTCTTTGTGCGGTGTGTGTGTGTGTTTGGCTTTGTGAGCAGGCCTCCAATGGAATACAACATCCATTCATGCAACAACGTGCTTAATTCCCCCCCCCCACTAATTAAAAGCAGCACCATCCCTTTTAAAAAACTCTTTGTCTTTATGCGCCTTAACGTTGCCTTCCGTTCTCCATTTTTTCATTTGAAAATAGGGACTGTGGTTAGCATGGCTATTGTCCACCTCTCAAAAAGTCACTGATGACTCACAAATTCAAGTCCCGCAACCCCATACTGTTCTTTCTGGATGGCTCTAGAAAGGGTTTAGGGGGTTTCTGGGAACAGCCACGCTTAGGCCACAACCCACCTCGTCCAGCATCCCGTCTCACACGGTGGCCCACCCATTGCTTATGGGCATCTCAAGCAGAAAGCAAGTCCCTACAAATGACCTTTAGAGGCATCCTGCTTGTCTCTCCAACCTGGAGATGGCATCTAGGCACCCATTCTAGGGGCCATTAATTCTCCTGTCCTCCATGAATTCATCCAGGTTGGTTGCTGCCACCGCATCTTCTGGTAGTAACCAAGGGGGTGTTCAGTTGAGGTTTGGTGAGACATACACACCCAGCCCAGTCCAACAGAACTCCCAAGGGCTCAACGGCAGGGTTTCCAAACAGTGGCTCTGCTCCTGAGCATGGTGTTCCCAGAATTTGTATCACCTCCATTCACTCAGGTTCTCTGGATGCCTTACAAGAAGAAGGGAAGAGCATATTTCATAGAAGACTAGTAGCAATAAAATTAGGAAACAGTAACAAACTGGGGTGGTGGTTAAGGAGCGGATCTTCCCACCTATTGCAACTGGGCCATGTTTTCATGAAGTGTGTTAGGTTTTTTTTTGTTTGTTTGTTTTTGTTTTGACCTGACACCTTCAGGTATCTAAAAAAGGCACTTGGCAGGCCTCAGTGGGGAAGATGTTGCAGAGCCTGGGAGCCACCACTGTGAAGGCCCTTTTCTGTGTATTTGCCCTTTGTGGGGTGCATGGAGAAAGGCTTCTGGAGCAGAAGTCAGGCATTGAGTAGGAATATGTAGCATGAAATCCTCTCAAGCTTTTAAAGTTAAAAGCAGCAGATAATTCCGGACGTAGAAACAGCCTCTAACGCAATGGCTGATGATGAATTTTGATGTGGCTGGTGTGGACAGCATGGAGGCTGTCTGAAAGCCTGGATCCTGTGGTGAGAAAGGTCGGAGCAAACTGGTGCACAGAAAATTCAGGAGAATAAAGTCTGTCTAACCTTGAAGTTTCATTCTGCTTCTTGGGACTGAAGTGGGATTGTTGATGCCTTTTATTTGCTTTTTATTCTTCTTTCATTTTTCTGGGTTTGGGCCAAGGAAGCTTTGCTTCTTCCCTCTTTTCCCTTCCTGGCAGTTCCCAGATTTCTGCCGCAGAAGCTTTGGGACTTGATCTCCCCTGCAGTTTAGGCCCTCAGCCAACTTTAGGGTGCGCTTAAAGCCTTGCCTATGCTGCCGTTTTCTGGCTTCCCTTTGCAGAATTCCGAACTGCAGCAGGCAGCCTAGTTTGCATATTGGAACTTGTTTCTGCAGCAATTGCTGTTTATTATTTAACAAGATTACTTTTGAGGGGTTCCAGAGGATGGGGAGGCCCTTCTGACAACCTGACTCCCCCTTCTCTCTTTTTCACATCACCTTCTTCTTGGGGAAAATCTCTCTCTTGCTAGTTTTCAAGCAAAGGGAAATTGTGGCTAAACACCCTATAGCTTTTGCGTGCAGAGTCATTTGATCCATGGGCAAAGAGGTGCATATAATATACACAGAGAGGGTGCCTGTTGTACCCAGAGGTGATCCCATAGTCTGGGAGCTACCACCAAAAAGGCTCTCTCATGCTTTTCTAACCCCCCTTAACTGCTGCAGTGGGTGGCAGTGCCAAGCAGACCTTAGGACCCGGGCCGGTCTGTATAAAGGAGGAAGGTGTTCCTTTTGATATTTTCCCTTAAAAGTCAGCAGATCTGTATGGCTTCTTTGTTTCCTTGGTTGCTGCTGGGGCTTGAATGTTTGGATCCAGCTGAGAGCTCGGGCAGAGGCATGGTTGTTTCTCTCCCCCAGCACATAATTGCTGCTTGGAGAGGCCTGGAAGACGCTTTCCTTTCCCTTGGCAGCCGCTTGATAAATATTTAGCAGCTTGAGAGCCAGTGGGTCTCCGTGGTTTTCCATTTGTGGTGCCAGAGCACTAATGAAAAACCTTCAGCTTCTTTTCCCACCAGCAAGCAATTCCTGTCCATCGGTTTTAGCATGCACACTTAAAATAAAATAAACTAGGCAGCTGGACCAAACTTCAAAAAACACAATCCTGTGGAGCGTTAGGAGCGAGTTTCCGTACGCTTTTGACCAAACTCCCAGCGACCCCAAGCACGCTGACGGGAGTTGGATCCCCAGACGCCCTCGCTGGCTGCAGCTTTTGGAAGCCGTTGGACCACATAACCCCATTGGCCGATGAGGCTCTTGTCCAGTTCCGTCTTCAGCACTTGTAGACTTAAGGAAGATGTGCTTTTCAAAACTTTGATGACGGCATCCCAAGCAGATTTCAGCACCCTTAAAGCTAAAAACTCTGGCTTGTCCTTTCTTTTACTTGAACCTTTTTAAAGCAAAGGCACAGATCAATACCTTCCTGGTCCTAGCATCCCAGAGCGGAGGTTGTCCGCTAACACCCAGGGGTGATCTGGGAGAGGTACTGCAACCTGCTCCTAACTTTGATGTCATGGCTGGAAATCTCAAAAGAATTTCCTTGTTAAAATGAGGCTAATCCCGCTTCTAGGCAGGCTGGTTTTTACTCTGGTCTTGAGGCCAGTTACTGCTTCTGGGAAAAGCAGGAAAAGGTGACTCTCTTTACCCCTGATGGGGAATATCCCCCATAGAGTCCAACTGAAATCTGCAGTCTTGGTGGGTCTTAGATTATCCAGGATTGGAAAGTGTTCTGCATTTTCTTTAGACTTGACAGCTTTTGACTATTAACATAAGAGGAGGCCTGCTGGTTCAGGCCACAGCCCATCTAGTCCAGCATCCTGTCGCACACAGTGGCCCACCAATTGCCCATGGGCATCTCAAGCAGAGGCAAAGTCAAACCTTCTGCTCTTGAATCCCAGCAAATGGCATTAGAAATATCCTGCTTGTCCCCATGGCCTGAAAGATGTACTTAGGCATCCTTTCTAGTAGCCATTGATACATCTGTCATCCATAGATTTGTGTAGCTCTTCTTTAAAGCCATCTAGGCTGGTAGCTGTTATCACCTCTTCCGGCAGCTGATCCCATAGACCAATGACCCTCTGGGTGAAGAAATCCTTCCCTTGTCTGATCCGACTCTCCTACCCATCAGCTTCATAGATGCCCCCTGGTTCTAGTGTTGTGTGATAGAGAAAAGAAATGTTCTCTATCCACCTTTTCTATACTGTGCATGATTTTATATCCTTCAATCAGGTCCCCTCTTAAACTCTTCTTTATGTATCTGTAGCTCAGGACAGTGCCACCCTTTCCGGGATGCACCATGCCTGGGGGGCAGATTGAAGCTCGGTCCCAAGGATTTAGGGAGCCAGTTCCACTGGCCACGGATAGCATTTCCGTCCACCATCAAATGGGGGCAGGTTTTGCTGGCTATTAAGCAAAACTATGAGCATCTTTTCTCTGTCAGCCTCTGAGCCGCTGTCCTTTTCAAAAAGGCTGCTCAGCCTAGTGGCTATCAACAGAGAGTCTCTTGCAATGGACTCCAGACTTTCTTTCTGGAAAGTTGTTATAAATAGGTAGGTAGATTATATCCCTCCCCATAGCCTAAGGTCTCAGGGTGGGTAGGCAGCCACGGCAGCTTGGAATTAGGCATAGGCTTAGTGGCTTTGTCTTTGCTAAGCTTGGATCAGCCACAGAACCATCTCTGTGCAGCACCCAGGAACTAAGGTTGACCCGTTCATGGGGCTCTCTGTTGCTATGGCGAGCGCTGTGCTTCCGTCCTGCTTGCTGGCTTCCTGTGGACACCTGCCTGGCCACTGTGAGAACAACCCACTGGACCAGGAAAGCCCTTGGCCCAGGACACTGGGGCTTTGTTCTCTCCTGTTTTCACTTCTCTTGCCAGTGGTTTCTTGCTCCTGTTCAGCCTCTTTTGGATTCTTCAGTCATTGCATTTGGACAAACTAAGCACACTGGGTTTTGTACTATTATCATTATCATTATTATTACTGTGTTATTTTTTAAATGGCTTGAAGCCGTGGAGCTGGCATAGAGGAGGAACGTGTGGGAAAGTTCAGGAGTCTTTGCAGAACTGTGCCTGCTAAATGCTATTGTTTATGCTTAAAGGAGCAAGCTCTAATTGTGGCCCCGGTCAGCTCATTGCCCAGGGAGGGAGCCAGTGACTTGGAGCATGTTCATTAGGACAGAAAAATGCTTTGTAAAGGCAGCTGGGGTGCCCTTTGGCTCTTTTGTGCATGCAAACAGAGAGAGAGAAAACGCTGTTTCCCCCTAGGTACCAGCCATGCAGCTGGCTTGAGATTTAGGTTTCTGAGTGCCGTGGTCCTCATAGGACACCCTATCTCTGCCCATCCACGCTGTTTCCCTGGCGTTTTCTGTAAGTTGCAAAGGTTTGCCTAATACAGCTTTCCCCTGCACGGTGGTTTGTGGGTACCAACCAGAACATTACAAGGGGGCATCCGTGGTGGGACACTGAAGGGACAGATCCAGCCATTCCCAGATGAAGTTTCACTCCCAAGCTTCCCTGCAGCAAATCCACCTGAGTTTGGAAAGAGGGAGGTGGTAGAATGCCTCTTATTTATTTAATTTATTTGTATTTATATCCCGCCCTATACACGAAGGTCTCAGGGCGGGTAACAACCTTTAAAATCCACCATATCAAACAAAATAATATATATCAAAACAATAAAAACCATCGCAGCATTTAAAATCCAACATGTTAAAAACAAAACAATATCAATATGTTCAGCCCAAACTGCAGATGAATTTGCAGCCTTGTGTTGTAAAAGGAAGGGACTCAAAAGTTTTCAGCCCAGCTGTTACCCTTCTAGCAGCGGCGCCCAAGTTTTTAATGTTTTTGCAAGTTTGACAGCGCTGGAACAGATCCTTTGAAAATCGGAGCAGGGAGAACCACCCAGCCGCCCTTCCTCCGCGGAGGAACTGTGCCGCTAAAATGTATGTCACTGCCTGCGGAGCAGGGAGCCCATGCTGCTTTTGAGAAACTAGGTCACCTCCAACATGGAAAACACAAGCAATAGTTCTGTGTTTGGAAATTAAAACAAACAGGCAGTGTGAGCCATACAAAAGTCCTTAAAACAGCTCTGAAACAAAACAAACTGGCACAGAAGAAAATGGAGAATTCTGCACCAAAATCATATTTTAAAAACTGTCCCAATTGAACAGAATCCTCCATAAGAACTTAAGAGGAGGATCAGGCCACAGCCCATTCTAGTCCAGCATCCCATATCACACAGTGGCCCATGAGTGGCAAACCTTCTGCTTTCGAATCCAAGCAAATGGCCTTAGAAACATCCTGCTTGTTCTTGCCTGGAAGATATACTTAGGCATCCATTCTAGCAGCCATTGATACATCTGTCCTCCATGAATTTATCTAACCCTTCCTTAAAGCCATCCAGGCTGGTTGCTGTCACCACCTTTTCTGGCAGCAAATTCCATAAACCGATGACCCTCTGGGTGAAGAAATACTTCCCCTTGTCTGATCTGACACTCCTGACCATCAGCTTCATAGATGTCCACTGGTTCTGGTGTTGTGTAATATTTAGACCAGCGTTGTTTTTGTTAGGAAGTATAGATGAAAGTTTAGATCGCATGAACTCTTTGATCCTTTATATGGTAATAGCAGCAAGTATAGTGGAAGGATACAGCTTTGGCTTGGATTTCTCTCCCTCCTGGTCATGTCTCTTCCTTGACTTCACATCTTCAGATATGGCGCTCCGGGCGTGGAGTTTACCGGACTGCACAAGGAGACTGCTACCGTCACCCAGATGCATTTCTTCCCAGGACAGGTGAAAAGGGCATTTTGTAACATTAAAGACTTTCCACCAGACCATACTGTGGGGAGAGAAAATAATTATTTAAGGAAACCAGTAATGATGCCCCAATTCATGAATTAATCAGCACAAACCAGGTGAAAATAGAATGCAACCCTTCTTGCGAGTGGAAAATTATATACATTTACAATTCTAATTCAGCAGCCTGGAGTGGACAGAAGACGGATTGCACATCTCCTGGTTGATCTCACGTTTATTTGCAGCAGTCTTCTGCAAATGGTTTCTGGCATCCTTATTTCTGTTGACAGCAAGAGAAAAGCTAGGCGCCTCACGGAAGAGAGGCACAGCAGTTTCAAGTGTTCTGTTAAAAACCCAAAACAGTGTTTTGCTCACCCCCAGTCTGCTGTAACTTTTGAATGCCAAAGTATGGTGTAAACTACACATAAATCAATCAAAGCAACGTAAGGCGGTCAGATCTTTCTCCCACATCTGCACTGCAGAAAGCAGCTGGTGCATTAAGGGGTCCGAACCAGTTCTGGACCCCAGAGAAGAAGTGCGGATGAACATGTTGGTCTTTTCTTTCATTCTAGGGACGGCTGCTTTCCCTTCTGGATGACAACACCCTTCACCTGTGGGAAATCTACCAGAGAGAAGGCTACTCACACTTGGAAGAGGCTTGCAGCTTCGTGCTTCCCGGACGTCCAGGGTTCGACACTGCTAAGTACTCATGGCTGCTTGCTTCCTTTTATCTCTCTGGCACTTGTCCTGGGGCAAGGCGGGCACTGGGAGAATGTTTTCTGCAAGGAAGCAGGATGTAAGCATGCATGCATCTTTGGTGGGCTCGGATACTGCCTCTGCTTTCGGCCATCATCTTTGCTTTGCGGATATTCTGTGCTGGAAAAGGACATGTGCTGAATCTGGAAAGGAGAGGCTGGTCTATTTCACTGGACTTCTCAGTGGTGGCCCCTCCGTTCTGTGGAATTCTCTTCTTGGGGAATCTCATTTGGCCTCAATCTAAATCTCTTGGGCATTGATAGAAAATCTCTCTCTCTCTTTCTTTTATATGAGAAGAGGGATTTGAGCTGCTCTCCCTGTTTATTTGACATTGATGGTGCAGTGTCCCACAGGGATAGCCCCTCCTGCCCATTTTGGATTTGTTTTAATTTTAATTTTTATTATTTTCTTAGAAAATCTTGAGCTCCTTTTACAAAAGGCAGTAGAAATATCATCTAAAATGATGTCAACAGCAATGCTAAGATGGCAGCAAGTGGGCATGAAATTCCTAAAACATGCCCCTCTGGGGAACTGTGAGGAACCACATGGAGAGTTGTTTCCAAAATAGTTCTGGGCACCAGATCGCCGATTCATTCCTCCCTTTCTCCCTCCTTTAGCTCTCCTCCAAGCATTACTCGGGTGACGGTGATTCTTCTGCGGTCGGCCTGTGATGCCGCCCATCTTGGCACGGAAGGAGGGGGCATCTACTTCCTGGAACTTCCCAGCTTGACACTACTGGAGGACAAGACGCTGTACCAGGATGAGATTCTGCAGAGGTGAGGATGTCTTTGAAGGACGGAGTGTGGATCTTGACCTTTTAAGTAATGATGGACCAGTCTAGGTGGAATGAAATAGGCCAGAGAGAACACATCCCCTGACTCTGAAATTTGGAATCGGACCAGGAGGTGGAGAGGGATATACGTGTCTGATTTCAGAAAGTCAGGAAGGCGTAAGTTGCTGAAAGAGGAAGAGAGATCCTGGAAACATCTTTCTTCACTCTGCTCTCTGTGAGGAAGCTGTTTCAAAGGCACAGTTTAGGGTAAACAGGGTACCTCTACCTTACCTTTCAGGAATTAATGGTTCCATACCTGAATTTGGGCTGCTAGGAAATAGGCCAGGAGTCCCAAATTTGAGCCCATCATTCCAAAATGTGGATTGACTCTTGTGCATGCCTGAATTCCCTAGAAGTCTCTGAGTTTGGTATTTTTTAATAGAACAAGACAGAAGGCACTAGTCCCAGTCTCTTCCTTCCTTCCTTCCTTCCTTCCTTCCTTCCTTCCTTCCTTCCTTCCTTCCTTCCTAAGAAAGCATATTTAGTGGCATCTGATCTCAGCCCTGCCTAGATTTTTCCTCTGACGAAAAGTACAAAGTTTGTGGCTTTGGGCTGGGACGAGGCACTGAAACAAAGGTGACCCCGGGTCTTCGCCCTGCATGTAGGATCTCTCCCTGTGCTGAATGATCAAGCAGGATCTCTCGAGCGTTCTCCATTATCAAAGGCTCAGGGTGTTAATTTGAAAGCTGAGCCTGTTTTGTTCCTCTGCGCTCCACTAGTGTCCCAGAAGATTACCGATGTGGGAAAGCCCTCGGCCCCGTAGAATCCCTGCAGGAACATCCGCAGGATCCTGACAAAATCCTGATCGGTTACAGTCGAGGCCTGATGGTCCTTTGGGACAGGAGCACGAGGGAAGTTAAGCACCTTTTCTTGGGCAACCAGGTAATGACATGGTGGGTGCAGCTGACCTTGCCTGAAGAGCTGCCCCTCTTTCCTAAAGCCAAGGAGCCCAGGGTGTAGCTAGCGCCCCCTGTGCCCACGTCTCCGTCTTCTGCTTGGCTTCTGCACCAAAGGGGGTTGAAAACTGTTTCCTCCACTCTTTAATGCTCCCTCCCAATGCATTAAGCTTCACACTTCTTTTAAACTGGTTCTTCATGCAGCAGTTGGAAAGTCTGGGCTGGGAGCGGAGTGGCCAGACCATTGTGAGCTCTCACAGCGATGGGGGCTATGCCGTGTGGCCGGTGACCAGCGGTTCAACAAAGACCCTACAGCCAACCACCTCCACGATCCCTTATGGTGAGACAGGGATGGGCTGGGGGGGAGTGGGGGTGGCACTCCTTCATTGCTGGGCCCCTGGAAATGAATGGGCCATGAGGCAGGGGTTCTCCTCTGGGCAACGGAAAAGAGCTTCTGTGCACAGCTGTCTGGTGCCTGCAGCCTTCAAAGAGCTGGCTGTTTGCCAAAAAAACCCGCATGTCACACCTGCCACTGACTCTAACAAGGAGGGGAAAAGATTCACAGAAGAGCATCGACTGATGTTTCCTTAGTATGTGGACACCCAGTGTGGAGTCATCTGGGTGTTAATGGGAGAAGAACTCTGTCTCGGAGCAGTCATGCTCACGGTTGCTTAGTCTAATGGGAATTGGAGCCCCCTAACTCCTGGAAGATGCCACCCAAGGTGGTTTCCTCTGGTTTACCGGAGCAATTTGTGGCAAAGGCTGGATGGGCTGTGTTCTCCTTTTGCAGTTCCCTGATCTGGAAAAAAGGAAATAAAAAAGCAAATGAGTGAGACAAAGTTAATGTAGGAGTCAGTCTGACACGGTTTTGGAGCTGATTTTCCCAGGATGTTGATATGCTGGGATTTCACCCCTAAATCCCAGGTCTTATGTATGGCAATCTCAATATAGCCCCAGGATGGTCCACTTTGGGTTGACTTTGTGCATTCTGGCTTTGGGTTGCTGTGCAGTGCAAGAACCAGTCCATACCCCCCTTCTGAATGGCTCTTGCCTCCGTGGCCTCTAAGCTGTGGTGAAAAATAACTTCAACCCTTGTGCTTGCAGGCTGAAGCTTTTGCACTCTGATTTGCTTTTGAAAAAGCAATTAAATTTCCAATCATCTTTACCCAGTATCTCAAAACGAATGTGGAATTTTCAACTTTCTGTTGTTACCAGTGATTCTTACTAAAGGCACAATCAGCTGGCTCATTATTCCTTTGCTTGACACACATTAAAGGAAAGAAGGAAGATAGCAGAGAGGGAAAAACTGGCACCTCTTTCTTCTGAGATCTTTCTGTCAATGCTCTAAAAATCAAGCATGGTGTTTGTCATTTCAGGCCCCTTCCCATGCAAAGCTATCAACAAGATTGCGTGGCAGACCTGTGAGTCAGGGTGAGTTGTTTTCTTTGCCGGATGCATACTGGCCTGGGATTCTGAAGGTGAAAATGTCAGAATCCCAAAAGGAAATAATCAGCTGGTGGTTTACCAGCAAACCTCTGTGGAAGTTTCTATAAGTCACGCCTTCAGTATAAGCCTTCCTTAGTCCATCTTCAAGTCTTACTTCTCAGACATTTTCATTTTTATTCCTTCTATTTGTGGACTTCCCATTCAGGACACGCACACACACAAAAAGGATAGAAATGAAAAGGTGTGAGCAGTCAGACCTGAAGATGGACTGAATAAAGTTTAAAGTGTTACCATGGCCATGGGGTGGATAAAAGAGCACTTTTATTTATTTACTGCTTCATTTAAAGAGTACCAAAGCAGTTTATAGTATTGCTTTTAAATACAGGACTAAAACCAATTAAGAATAATGGAATTAAAACTGGGATGGGTGAGGAGACAGTCTTACCAGGTATACCTGGGTGAACAGGTATGTTTTCAACATGGCCAGACAGATATAACGGTAAATACCCTGAGAAATTTTGAGAGGAGAGTATTCTAGAGTGTGGGTGCCATCACAGAGAAGGCCCTGTGGTAGGCCAGCACAAGAAAGCATTCAGTATTTGGTGGTACCTGTAGCAGAACCTTCACAGCAGCCCCCCCCCCCCCCCAATTTTACTGGTCTACACCTTTTCAGGGGTTGTTGAAAATCAAGGATCTTTCAGGCATATTAATACTCATTTTATTGAAAAGAAGCAATTTATGTAGGTGATGCCAATTAAGGATTGTGCCACCTGTTTTCTCCTTGCCTTGTGTAGGAGCCACTACATTATCTTCAGTGGTGGGATGCCCCGTGCCAGCTACGGGGACCGGCACTGTGTCACGATCCTACAAGGACAGACCTTGGTGACCCTGGACTTCACGTCACGTGTGATCGACTTCTTTACAGTGTACAACACAGAGGTAGAGGAGGAGGGTATGCATTTTGCTACTTGAAAACGTGACCGCGCCGAATCCTTCCCTCCCCCTTCGTTCCCCTGCTGTCTGTATCTGTACCTCCAGAGGATGTGGTGGTCAGTAGCCAGGTTTTCCCACCCAACACAGAGGGAGAAAGAGAGAGAGACAAAGATACAGGCGTTGCACATGAGAAATGGTGGACCTAACCCCCCTTTTCCCCTGTCTGGTTTGGCTCTGACGCTGGCAAACCCTTCCGTCATTTAGATATTTCCCATCACCCCCAGCTGGTGGGCTGCATTTTGGACTAGGCTCTTATCTGCTGCCCCAGTCAATATGGCTGTTCCAAAATGGCTGAAAGCTTTGGTGTTGGGCTGGAGGTCAGCTCAGAAATGTCCACCAGGCCACTGGCCACTCCTGCCTCCAAGGACCCTGGACAGTCCCTCCCCTCCCCTTCTCTTCTCTGCTCGTCTCCCTCTTTTTCCCCACCAGACCCCTGACCAGGGGTGCGCTTTTTGCTCCCTCTCTTCCAGAATGTGACAATCCCACCGCCTTGGTGGTTCTGGTGGAGGAAGAGCTGGTGGTGATAGATCTGCAGACCCCCGGCTGGCCCACGATTCCTGCGCCCTACCTGGCCCCGCTCCATTCCTCTGCCATCACCTGCTCGTATCATATCTCCAACATCCCCCTCAAGCTCTGGGAGCGGATAATCAGCGTCGGCGAACAGCAAAGCCCCCAGCAATCTGTGGTGGTAAGTTGGTGCCCGGAAGGGGTTCGAGGTGGCAGTTTGGCCTTGGCGCTCCTTTAAGCACAAAAGGGTTCCTTGCCCAGGGTACTGAAAGCCCTGGAGTGTAAGTTATACATTCTGCAATCTACATTTTGTTTTTATTGTGGTTAATTACTTGAATCTCATTGTTTCCTTTTTAAAAAAAGAGTTGTGTAACCCTCTGAAGGTTGGTCTATTGATATGTGAAGCCAAATGTAAATACGACTGTAATTATAAGTTATTTTTAAATGAAACTTTATTTTACCTGGCTTGATGTTGTTGGTGTGTGATGCTATTGGCCTTATAACTTCCATATTTCTGCAGTTAGAGATACGTGTGGATGGGTCATGTTCTCACAAAGGAACGCAAGCACCTTTTATTGTAAAATTGCCCTGGTGTCCTGCAGAAAAGTGATCAGGAAACCTAAATTGTAATAGCAGCAGAAGCAGCAAAGGGATCCACCTGCAATCCAGCTTCTTCCTTTCTGTGTTCTTTTGCGCCCACCAATTTCTCCTTAAAATGAGTATCACACACAGTGTTGCTTTTTATCAGATGAGAACCCAAATTCATTTCTGTGTCTCTTTCACTGGTAAACAGAACTGGCCCATTAACGGAGGGCGGACTCTCGCACCAGAACCCACCCAGCGCGGCCTTCTCTTGACGGGGTGAGTTCCCAAATCTTGGAAGAGTGGTCTGTCAGGGACCTTTATGTATTTATGAGATACAGTTCTCTACCTCTTCCCCATTTCATACAAAATCTTGAAGTGGCTAACAATATAAACATAAAAATAAAGTTTAAAGGGTTATTAATAGCATTATTGGGTGTTTTTCCACTGTCACTAAAAGTACCCATTAAGTACCCATTAATGGGTACTTAATGGGTACTTCTAGTGACAGTGGAAAAACACCCATTAAGAACAAGGTAGGAAAACATTCATATAGGGAATGCTTGCATGAAGAGAGGGGTCTTTAATAGGCAACATCAGAAGACAGGATGTCCCAGAGAGTATTTGCCACCACCACAGAGAAGGCCCTGTTGCAGGCCACTGCTGGGGGGGTCTGAGTAATTGGTGGTAGGTGCTGCAGGACCTATTACACAAATGATTTCATTGATTGTGTGAATCCCTCTGGCACACAAAGTGGCAACTCTCTGAACTCCAACGGTTCAGAGAATGTTTGCTAAGCAAGTTCTGCTCATCCCCTGGTTGTGGCTTTTTGTACTCATCAGGCTGGCTACTGTGAGATTATAGGACTAGCTGGTCTGGTGTTTGTTTGTTTGTTTTTTGGAGTTCTTATGGTCTTAACATGCTTTTGCATTTCTGAGCTCCTGTTTTTCCTCAGTACCAGAGAGATTCACAAGTCATATGAGTTGGTCCTGTGGCAAATACCGTCTGCAGCAGGGCCTTCTCAGTGGTGGTTCATACTCTTCGGAATCTTCTGCCTTTGGCACAGTTGAAGAGCAAAGGTTTAATGCTCCTCCATGCCCAGCACGTTTCCTCAGAACTTTCCAGAAGGGCCCAGAAGGCCCAGCTGAGCTTGTCACTTTTCCTGTGTGGTTGTCTGACGGTGACACGTGATCACGACCATTGCTTCATTCAGAACGCCTTTTGTCTCCGTAGTCATGAAGATGGCACTGTCCGGTTCTGGGACGCTTCAGGGGTGTCCCTCAAACCCTTGTACAAGCTCAGCACGGCCAACATTTTCCAAACGGACTGTGAGCACAACGACAGCCTGAACCAGTCCTGCGAGGAGGAGTGGCCCCCCTTCCGGAAGGTTCCGTATTCTCCTGGTTCCACTTATTTGATTGACGTGTCATTTTATGGTTCTGCACGGCTCAGGTGTTACACCACCCTAGCTGGTCTTGGAAGCCAAGCAAACATGTCCTGGTCCGTGCTAATTTGGAAGATCACCTGGAAATGGCTGGAATGTAGGCTACACTGAGAAGCCAGCTCCAGAGTATCCCAGGAGAGTATCGGGGGAGACATAGCTTGCAAGAAAATTGTGTAGGATTTCCCTGCACACTCTAGGAACTGAGTTTGAATCTATAGAGATTTTATGTGAAAGTTCCTCAATGTTTATGTTAGGGAGTGAAAGGGAGCAGTTTGTTGCTTTTTAGACTTCTGGAGTGGAAAGTGATACTTTTCATAATATGGAAGAATACTTTCTACTTTCTGCAACATTTCCACTTCTTTAATTCAACTTCATCCTTTTAATGGGAGGAAGGAGATATGTGAGCTTCTTTTTAAATTGCTCTGTGTATTGCATTTCATGGCTAATAACTCACGCACTGTGTAAGTGTCCCTAGTAAAGTAATAGTAAGGCAACAGTAAGGCAGTAGACTCCAGAATACTTGTGAGAAAAGATATGACTGCACAGGGCATTCTTTACTCTGAGGGCTTTTTATGCTCTCTGGTCTTTCTTCCTATTCTTCACGGCCCTTGGTTGGTTTCTATTATCCAGGTGGGATGCTTTGACCCCTACAGTGACGACCCCAGGCTTGGAATCCAAAAGATTGCTCTATGCAAATACACAGCCAAAATGGTGGTTGCTGGCACTGCTGGGCAGGTGAGTCAAAGCAATGATTTCTTGGAATAGAAATGCTATGTTACACAAATGCATTCACATAGGATATTTAATGCCATAAGGTTTTCTCTCACACTTGGAAGTCACCTATTTTGAACATAAGAACCTTAGAGAAGCCCTGCTGGATCAGGCCACAGCCCATCTAGTCCAGCATCCTTTCCCACACGGTGGCCCACCAACTGCCCATGGGCATCTCAAGCAGAAGACAAAGGCAAAACATTCACCTGCTCTCGACTCCCTGCCAGTGGTTTTTGGAGGCCTCCTGCCTATCTCACCAGCTTGGAGGATGTACCTGGGCATCCACCCTAGTTGCCATTGATACACCTGTTCTCCATGAGTTTATCTAATCCTTTCTTAAAGCTATTCAGGCTGGTTGCTGTCACCACCTCTTCTGGCAGCAAAGTCCATAGACTGATGACCCTCTGGGTGAAGAAATACTTCCCTTAGTCTGATATGACAGCCATCATATGCTTTCCCTGCCAGGGTGCGGCTGGGAAGCGGCTAGTTCCGGCCCTGACCTCTGCCTTTCTTGTGTCCCCTCCACGGCAGGTGCTGGTAATGGAGCTCAGTGACGAGAAGTCGGAGCACATGATCAACGTTGCCGTGGTGGACCTCCTCCAAGATCGGGAAGGGTTCACCTGGAAGGGCCACGACCGGCTCACGCCCAAGAACGGTTCCATCGCCTTCGCCCCTGGCTTCCAGCCCAGCGTCCTGGTGCAGTGCGTCCCTCCGGCAGCTGTCACGGCAGTCACGCTGCACTCCGAGTGGAACCTGGTGGCTTTTGGGACCAGCCATGGCTTTGGGCTGTATGATTATTACAGGAGGAATCCTGTGCTGGCCAGGTAGGAGGGACCAAAGGATGACATAGAGAGCCAGCTGAGGATCATGGGAGCCCCTGCCGTCTGGACAGGACCATTTTGAGGATAAAATGGAGGGGGGGGGAGGAATACTAGATGTCATCCTGAGTTCTTTGGAAGAGCTTTGGCCCATATCTGGTGAGGTTTGGTGTGGTTCCAGGTCAAGCATCCCCGTATATCCCTCATGGTCATTTTTTAAGCTTTTACGCAGTAATGGCCTTGCATTGTGTTCTTTGTTACTGTTTGGGGTTTTTTTAACCCCTGTTGAGACCTTGTGGCAGCGGTGGGCTAGAATGAGATGCTTTTGCAGGTGTACGCTGCATCCCAATGACTCCCTAGCCATGGAGGGGCCCCTTTCCCGCGTGAAGTCCTTGAAGAAATCCCTCCGGCAGTCGTTCCGCAGGATCCGCAAGAGCAGAGTATCAGGCAAGAAGAGGGTCACTACCGGTAGCCCTTCTAGCAAGGTAAGCGAGGCAGGGTTGGTGGGGTCATGAGATACATCTAAGGCTTGGAGGTCCCTGAGCTGGAAGCCCCACTCAGCCGCGGATGCTCCCTGGGTGGCTGTAGGCTAATCCCATCTTCTCAGCCTGTTGTCCCTAGCAGGATGCGTTTCAAATGGACAGGAGGAGAATTATATAGAAACAGAAGAAGAGCTGTTCACCTCCTCTGCCACATGAGCTGAACATCTTCAGGCGTGTCCGTCCATAGAGTCGCCAATAGCCCTTAACAGTAACCGCCCCAGGGACGTGAGTTTGCCCAGGTCGTGCATTTTGGTCTAGAATCTTTCCTTTGTGTCCCACCCCTCTCAACCAGGTGCAGGAAGCCAATGCCCAGCTGGCGGAGCAAGCTGGCCCCCATGAGGTAGAGATGACCCCGGTGCAGCGGCGGATCGAGCCTCGGTCAGCAGATGACTCCCTGTCTGGGGTTGTCCGGTGCCTCTACTTTGCCGATACTTTCCTCCGAGATGGTAAGCGTGCAGAAGGGACAACAATTGAAAAGTAAACGAATCAGGTCTGCGTATTGAAGCCTGCTCTAGTGATGCGGATGGGAGGCCCTTGTTGCAGGATATATCCCTACATAAGGCCCAGTGTGGAAAGGGCCCGAGCTTTCTGGTATTAATCTTTGCCTTGCCGATCTCACTCGTCTCGCCCGCTCTCCTATAGCTGTGCATCACGGGCCGACCATGTGGGCAGGCACAAACTCCGGCTCCGTATTCGCCTACGCCTTGGAGGTCCCATCGCAGGAGAAGTTCTCAGAGCGCTCTGCGGAGGCAGTCTTGGGGAAGGAGATCCAGCTGATGCACCGGGCCCCGGTGGTGTCGATTGCCGTCCTCGACGGCCGGGGGAATCCTCTGCCGGAGCCATACGAGGTCTCGCGGGACCTGGCCAAAGCCCCGGACATGCAGGGCAGCCATTCGGTGCTCATAGCGTCTGAGGAGCAGTTCAAGGTAAAACAGTGTGAAGAGGAGGGCGTGGCAAAACAGAGGTGATCGAAGGGTAGAAGGAACTGGACATAATATTATCCACCATTCATTCATTTATCCACAACCCTAGTTTTCTTACAGTGGGGGCAAAGTGGCGCGCTCCGTTCCGCTCCCTTTTGGGTTATCCCCACGGCCAGAGATGGGCGGGCAGGTGCAGCATTCAAATGACCACTCGGTTCCCCCATTTGGTTTCCTTTCCCTGCTTGTGCCCAAGGTGTTCACGTTGCCCAAAGTCAGCGCCAAAACGAAGTTCAAGTTGACGGCCCACGAGGGCTGCCGCGTGCGGAAGGTGGGCCTGGTGAACTTTGCCAGCATGGCTTGTGAGGAATACTCAGAGAACTGCCTGGCCTGCCTCACCAACTTGGGGGACATCCACATCTTCACGGTGCCAGGCCTCCGCCCCCAAGTGCACTACAGTTGCATCCGGAAGGAAGACATCAGCGGGATCGCCTCCTGCGTCTTCACAAAGCACGGACAAGGTAACGGGGCGGGCGGGCGGGTGGACGGACTCTCAGGTTGTACAGAAGAAATCCAGCCGAAAGTCAGAGCGCCTTTGTGCAGGAAGATGTTTTGGGGCTTGTTGGCTCTCTGTGCGCTTTTGGTCTTAATCTTGTGTTCTTCTTGAGGGTAGGAGTCTTGCTTCCGTTGCCAGGGACCAGCGTGGGCTAGCTAGCTGTATCACTGCAAAGTGTGGCTCTCATCCTAAGGATGGGATTTTGGAATTTCTTTCTCCTGAGTGTGCCAAAGAGGGACCTTTCTGCACTTTGCCGGTGCACGCCAAAGCAACCCTCCAGGCACACGGATGCTGACGTGCGTCCAGTTGTGCGTCCAAGCGCTGCCGTCTTCTTTGCACCGGCCGGCGGTCACGTTTGGAGTCACCTGACATGCCAGCGCTCTTGCATAGGCCGTCAGCTGACCCCCAGCACCCAGAAGTAGGGTTGTGCACCAATATGATTTTTGGCATTCGATTCGTAACATTCGCATTCATATGAATGCAGAACTTCAAATGTCCGGACATTCGATCAAATACTCGATGCGTTTGGGTGCGTATCCCATAAGCATCCCATTTTAATGCCTTATGTATACTTATGGGTGGTACATATCTGTACAGTTGAATAAATGTCCAAACTATTCGTTTGAATGCCCGGAACATTTGTATTCATTCAAATGGTCCAGACACTTGATTCGTTTATGAATGTCTGAATTATTCGTGCACATCTCTACCCGGAAGAGGTGCAGATGGTCCCACAGATGCGCAGCAGAGGTAAGCTTTGGCGCACAGTGTATGCCCCACCACTAGCAGGCGCTGTGCTAGATGCCTCCTGCGAGTGCAAATGCTCCTTACCAGAAGCTACCCCGGCGTCTACGAAGAGGCCAAGTGCAAATTGGCCTCACATCTCACCTGGGGTCATCAGGCTTTGTTTTAACGTTATGTATATATAATGTTAGGTATCTGGGATGGTTTAGGGAATCCTGCACTGAGCAGGGAGTTGGACCCAATGACCCTGGAGGTGTCTCTTCCAACTCTCTCATTCTATGATTCTATACCAGTGATGGTGAACCTTTTGAACTTGGTGTGTCAAAATTCACAAGAAGACCTAGCTTAACTCAGGTGCTGTGTCACATCTAGAAATATCCATAATTTTGTGATATTTGTAGCTCTAGTAAAAAAAGTTATATTTTTGATATATGTATTTTATTAAAAACAAAAACAAATAATTCTTAACATTTGCTAAATCTTCAATTGAAAGTTACTATTTCGTACGCTTCAAGAACAAGCAAGCACTACACGCCCAGGTGCCAGGGTGACCAGGTGTGCCACCCAAAAGGGCTTGGTGTGTCACCTGTGACACGCGTGTCATAGGTTGGCCATCACTGTTCTATACAAAGGTGCATGTCTGAGCCCTGGGGGACGGGTCCATCTTTCCCTGTTCCACTCAATGCACTGCAATTTTATGCCAATCTTCTGATTTTATGTGTTTTATTTATCTTTTTCTTGCATTATGTGTTCTTAATGCATCTCAAGGTAGCAGACAGTATAGAAGCATAAATAAATAAATGAATGACCAAACAGGGACAGAGCCTCAGAGGAGGCAGTTAGGGGCTGGAAACTGAGCCCACTAGGTGAATAAGTGTCTCCCCTTCTGTATCTTCTCTGTTCTTCTAAAGCTATACAGATAGAGCTAGAGGGTTTTTTTTTTTTAATCTTAACCTGCTCACCCTCATTGCTACCCCAGGCTTCTACCTGATCTCTCCATCCGAGTTTGAACGCTTCTCCCTGAGCACAAAGAATATCACTGAGCCGTTGTGCGTGCTGGACACGGATCGCGTCCACGACTCCAGTTGCCTTGGGTAAGGACAGCCCCATTTTGCTCTGAAGCGTGAGCGTCACTGGGACCCTTATAGAGGCAGAAATACAGCCTGTTCTCTGGGCAAGGCTAGGCTAGGCTTGTGCAAGGGTAGAAATTGAAAGTAACACAGGATTCAGCTTGGACTTGTGGTTAGAGCACTGGACTCATATCTCACAGTCACAGGTTTAATTCCACACTTCTCCATGAAGCCAGCTGGGTGACCTTGGTCTAGTCACCATTCTCTCACAGCTCCACAGACTTCACAGGGTGACTGTGGTGGGGAGAAGAACAGAAGGTTCGTCAGCTGCTTTGAGTCCCCTTAAATGGGTGAGAAAAGCGGGGTAGAAAGGCCAACTGTTCCCTTTGTTCTTGCTAAAAAGAAAAGAGTTCAGAAGGACTCAGAGATGCAAGCAAAGCTTGTGTGGATTTTTAGAAACAGTCACATTGTTCCTACTTCTTATCTGAATTACTTCATCTCTATCTTCTGCTGTCTTTAAAAAAAAATATTTTGAGCCCTTTCTTGCAAGTGGCAGAGGATGGGAACATAGTTGAAGAAAATGGGAAGGGGGAGGGTTGAATCCCATATTCCTTCCCACTAGCTGTTAACTGCTTTAAAAATCCACAGAATTATTAACTTGGCGAATGTGGTATCTTGGAACTATGCTGAACCATATTTCCCATCAGTCCTTACTGTTTTCTGGGGCTGAAGGTTGCTGTAGTTTGGGGACATCCAGAGGGCTACCATTTGGCCACTCCTGGTGCCACTTGCATTAAAGCTGCTTGAGAAGCGTAGTGAAAGCGGCACGGGTGCTCAGAGTCATTTCCCCATTCTTTCAGGAACAGTTTCACTGCAACGCCGAAGCTAAACCAGGCCAACGGGACGCATGCCCTGCAGGGCTCGGAGGCCAACCATTCCTTTGCAAGCAGTGACCGTAAGGAAGCCCGTAGCCTGTGGTCCCTGTTGCTGGTGGGGTGGAGGACACGATGGCTTAAAGGGAGTGGCCCCAGGGGTCAGGGAAGGAAGAGCTCGTTAGAGACCGAGCCCACTTCTATGCAAACTAGGGATGCGCGTGAACATTCGTAAAAAATCATTATTCGTATACACCCGGAATGCTCCTATTAATAGTTTGGACATTCGTTAAACTGGGGGTACGTATCCTATATGTATGTGTTCATAAAGGATATGTATCTGATATGTATGCATTCATATTGGATAGATATTCATATTGAATAGAATCCTACCACATTTGAAGGGGATCTTTTCGGATGAATATGAATCTTCTAACATTCGGTTCATTATGAATTGAATGCTAAAAAAACCACTCGTGCACGTCCCTAGTGCAAATTTGCAATGTGACATGACTAAAACGCACCAGCGCATGACTGCATTGTGCAATGCAAAGTGACCACGTCAGGCGTTGCTGCCCTGCCCTCAGTTGTGGAGAAAGGCCAAGATGCTCAGGAGAATCAGTGGCCCCAGATAAAGGCTGAACCTTCCTCCTAGGGGGCTGGTAAGGGTGTGCTGAAATGCCCAAGCAACACTCCCTGTGTGGGTTGTGCGCTTTGCCCTTCCCTAGTTGGAGCAGCAAGGTAGTTAGAGAGCTATGACTCTAGTGTTTTAACCATGCCGGTAGCGAGGCCAGGACATTCAAGGGAGGGCAAAAACTTTATTTTGGCTTCTGCTGATTGCCACGTTCCATCTCCGTTGTTCCCAGGGTCACCCGAGGAATTCCAGGCTTCCTTCTCTCCCACCCCAGTCGACTCCCCCAATAACAGCATCGACACCCCACTAGACACCACTGGAGACATCACCACAGAGGAAGTGAAGGACTTCTTGGCGTGAGTCTTGGCTTGCTTCTTGGCACTCAGTTCACAAACCTGCAAGGCGCCGGTCATCTTTGAGTCGCTCTAAACCAGACTGTCTGCTACTTGCCGGTTGCTAGTGGTGATTTTTGGTCAACAGCTGTGCAGCAGCTGAAGTTGGCCAGAACCAATGGAAGTTAGGAACCGGCCATCTCACCTCACCTCTGCCCCAGATGTTCCTGATCTATTACTTCCATCTTGAGCATGTGTGCTGGTTGGAAGTCATGGAGGGCTAAAAATCAGAAATTCCATGTGAAGTTAGAGTGAATGTGCCTTATTTGGGGATGTCCTTGGAATGGTTCAGCTTGATCCTGACCTAGCTGAGTCTAGCTGGCTCAGATATGAACCAAGCCAACCCAGTTCTGGGTGGTCGGGCAGCGGGGGACCCGAGATTTATTGGCAGCCTCCAGTGAACAGACACAGTGGGATTTTTCTTGCTGTGCACATCCACTGAGTAGAACTGCAAAGAAAGATCAACTGTTGGTTGCAGTGAGACGAGGCTTGCTGGAGCAATCAGCTGATCTTCCCAGTGGCCGATGCAATTCAGAACGATTCAGGTCAGGCACAGCCATCCTTCTCTTCCTGCCCAGCTGGTTCAGGCAGTTTGCTGAGCTGAGCAGAAGGCCATGGAAAACATATGATTCATGCAACCCCCTGGCCTGATTTGCCACAAACAGGCTTGCAACGTAAATGGGGAATTCTGGTTAGCCAGTGCTTGGGACAAGTCCTACAATCTGCCGGGGAGGCCCTCTGGGCTGGGCCGCTCCCTGCATCAGTTAAGAGAGTGGTGACTCGTGGGAGGGACTCCTTGGTGATGCCCCCCAAACAGCAAAATAGACACTCAGGCACTACATGCTACGTATTTAGACGTCTGGCGAAGATGTAGTGTTTTAGCCTGGCCTTTGGCTGAGGAAACAGCATCTCCTCCCCATGCAGGCACTGTTACTGTTTTTCCAAAATTTACATTATCTGACCCAACCTGAGACCTTTAATAAATAGATAAAAAATAATGCATTGTGTCCTGCTGAGCCTGAGAAGCACTTGGCTGAGCTCAGGGTGCAGAACACCAGATCAGAAGAAGCTTTAAGGTTCTGGCACCGTCAGAGCAGCCCTTCTCCCTGGTGTCAGGGGGTCTTCCAAAAATGTTACTCTGCTGTGAGATCACCAGCAGGGCCTGCACTCTTCCATTTGTCGCTGAAGCGTTTCTGAGAAATAAAGAGCATTCCTTCTCTCTTGCAGACCCTCAGAGGAAGCAGAGAAAAACCTGAGGAACATGAATGAAGAAGAGGCACGCTCTCCTGGGATCCTGATTAAATGAGGTATGGCCGGTGATGATTCCCCCCCACCCCTCCTCGTTTTATGTTCTGCAAAAGTCAAATGGAAAAAGGAGTGAGTGTTGGGTGAGGCATGCTGGGAACTGTAGTCCAGGAACATCTGGAGGAGAATGCTGGCAGGGGATTTAGCCCAAGCTAGGGATGGGCATGAATATTCATCACGTTCGTTATTTGTATGAATTCAGACATTCGTACGCAAATTGAATGTTACAACATTCCTACATTAACGTCTGTACGAATACGAATGTTTTGGAACATTTGTTAAACGGGATACATATCGATACGAATGCATTAGATACATATCCAATATGTATGTGTTTGTGTAGGATACATATCTAGGATACGTATCCAATATGTATGCATTTGTATTGGATATCCATACTGATTTGTACTAATACATTCATATCAAATAGAATCCTCCTACATTCGAAGGGGATCTATTTGAACGGTTATGAATTTTCTAACATTCAGTTTGTTTTGAATCAGGTGCCCAAAAACTAATTTGTGCATATCCCTCGTCCTAGACAAATGCAGTTTGAAACCCCTGGTGGAGCCTAAATAGATTTTGCCACCTTCCACTTTTAAAGAGAATCTAGAGATGTATTTTGATTTTAATGATAATCGCACAGCAGTGTTTACTGCTGATAGTGTGTCTGTGTGTGAGTGAGAGAGAGAGATCCGAGTAAGTTTAGGCATCTTGGTTTTCCATGGAGCATTAAGCTGGCTGGGAGCTTTACAATAAATTAAGGTATTTTCTGTATGAATGGCTGAATTCCACCCAGGTGCTAACATTTGCAGTTAAGATTTTGGTACAGTTTTTAAATTATCTGGACCTCATTTTATGTGTTTATTGGTGCAGCATGTTTCAGGGTTTTCCGAAAAATGAAACCAGAAGCAGGATGTAGCTGTTTTCAATTAGGTAGCTAGCCTGGTACCAAAAAGTGGTGGGAATTTCTCTCTTTTGCTTCACCATTCCGTGTTTCCCCTGCAGAGGTTCAGAACAGCGGTCTGTTGTGGTGCTTGGATCTCCTTGGACAAAGACTTTGGACTGATATCTGTCGTGGATCATGTCCGGCCGAACCTCCCGGCCTTCTCATGCCAGAGACCCAATTCAGCAGTTGGGGCTGGTTTGCTTGGGGTTATTTTTTCCTTCACAAGGAGCTGTAAGGGTTTTTTTTTTTCTGGATGTATGAGCCCAGAGAGGACATCTGGAATCTTCTTTGGGTTGGACTTCACCAACCGTCTCTCATTTGGTACCTCTTCAAGTCTGCAAATCTCTCCTTTTTTAAAAAAAAGAAGAATTAAAACTGTGCCATCTTCCTGAAGGACCAAGTTATGTCTACAATTCCATTGCACAAAACTTTTAAGACTCTTCACCTTTTTTCAAAGCAAAAACAAGACCCTTTGAGTGTGGGTGTGGGTGAGAGAACAAGGTAGGACATACTGATCTCCGTAAGACTAAACAAACCTCTTTCAGCCAAACCCCTGTATTGGGCCCTGGAGTTGGGGGAAGAAGGGATTGTGTTTATCTCAAGCTGATGAGCGGCTGTGTTTCACTGCCTGGTACACCAGACAACTCTCGGGAACCTCTCAGAACCGGCTGGCTGCCCTTCGTGGGAATGTTTACATACTTTCTGATTCTCCTCCGATCTTTCCATGCCAGCCCACCTGGCTGAAGAAACAGATGAGAACTATCTCCTACTCACCTACCCCAGTGGGGAAGCCTTTGAGCCAAACCTGAGGGCAAAGGAACCCCTTTGCAAATATTTTGTAAACATTGGTGGACAGATTACAGGGTTTGCAGGCATCTGTGCTAACTGGACTTGAAGAACTTTTTCTCTTGAGTATTGTGGCTTATTTACATGGTTTTGGTGTGTTTGCATTTCCAAGAGGTAGGTTGTGGGGGCCGAGTAAGGCCACAAACTACCATGAAAATCTAGATTTTGTGTTAAATCCCTCCCTCCATGTGGTTGCAACCCCAACCACCTAGAGTGCTCTTATTAACTTTTCCTTCTTCTCTCTTTGCTAGTTTCTCTTTGGGGGGCCAAGAGCACTGTGGATTTTAAGAGTGGGGGGCAAAGATATATGAGGAAACTGACCACTTCAAGCCTTCCTTGAGTGCATGGACTATTGCTGATCTAAAAAAACAAAACCCTCCAATACTCTTTAGCAATCATGTGTTCAAGATTCGACTTCTGCAAACGGCTTCTTTTTTCTGTGCCAGAGCTATTGCCTTCCAAAGTATTTTGAGATCCAGTGGAGTTGCCCAGTATATCAGGGGGGACTGGGCTAACCAAGCTTGGTCTTAGAGATCCTTCATTAGGGCAAACTTGGCTTGTCCTTCCTAAAATGCTAGGGCTTGAGTGTTAGGCTTCATAACAAGGTACTTCAACTTCGCAAGTGTTTTTCTTGTTTTTCCGCCCTTTGTGTCCTGTTTAGACACTACGCCAGAATAGGAAATATTGATCAGGGCTGGGAAAGCGGGCCCAATTATGGTATCCTCTCCCTAGTCCGTGGCTTGGTGTCATCATTCCGTCACGGAGCAACTAAGGTCTGAGCATCCCTCCCTCCCCCTTGGTCAGCTGGAATATGGGATCCAACCCAAGCGTCTGAAAGAAAAACTCCTCTGTGGAGCTTTCTGTTAAAGCAAATGTGGGTGAAAGCCCTCTTTGGATTTTTTCTTGCTCAGCCTAGAAAGGACTGATGGGCATAGATGATGCTGTTGTGTGCAGCCAAGGTGACGCTGCATTTCCCATGTTGCATTGCTGAAACCGGGCTGCCATGGCCACTGGTCAGCCTTAAAGCAACCTTGCAAAGGACACAGGAGGCAGATTAGCACACATTTCTGTCCTCATGCTGTTAAGAAATGAACCTGTCCCAAATCACTAGATCTGGCAGTTTTGGGGCCTTGGGGTATTTTTTCTTTCATGGCTCATCAGACCCTTCTGAAGGCCAGGAGGTTGTAACATTGTTGGGCAGAAGTATCTAGTGCCCCTCCCCCCACCATGTTTCAAGACCACCTTATATCCTGTTTATCTGTTAATCTGGAACTTCAAAGGGCATCCTCACAATTGGCTACAAAGCATATTCTGCATTGGCAATCATGTTCTTATGCCTTTCTTAACAGGCGCAACCTTTTTTCCTTTCTTTCTCAAAAGCTCAGACTTTTCCCCTTCCCTCAAAGGATTCCCAAGAGTGGATTTCTGCCTTCTTAGCCTGTTTGGGTGCAGGGACATTGGCTGTCTGCAGCCAGCAAACTTTCCTTCCCACTCCTGCCCTCTGCGGGGTGTGCAAAACGCCGTTTTCCCAAATGGTTTGAAATGCACCCAGCTCTTTCAGGCTCCAAATAGGCCTGCGGGGGCAGCTGGGAACGTGGTAAGCTGAGGGGAGTGTTCACTTTCTTTTAGGGGGTAGAGCTTACTAGGTATTTCACAGGGGTACGTACTGGGCGCGTGGCCAGTCTGGAAACTTCGGAAAGCATGTGAAATGGCGTTCTATTCACCCTGGCCAGCTTGTAGCATAGAATCACTCTGGATAGGTGTGCTTTTCTTTCTGAGTGTGTGTATTACCTCTTAACAAGTATAAAATGGCAGCTGAACCTGGCGCCATCGCCAAAAGGAAATTTAGGGAACAGTTAATTGGAAGCCTTGACACTTTCAGGGTTCACTTCTGGTTTCTGGCCTTATCAGACCCATCTGGATTGTGTGCTGCCATTTCTGAACACTTTAGGGTTTCTCCTGGGAAACTACCTTTTCTGTGCGTGCTATGTGCCAAGGATAGGACCGCTGAGCGCCAAGGCGTGTGGTGGTGAAGCTTTGGCTCAGCAGGTGTAAGGATGGCGGACGGGGTTCTCTTCTGGAGTTTTCTCTAGAAACTGACATTTGGAACGAATCTTGAAATGGAGTAAATTTGCCACAAGGCGCCTGTGGGAGAGTTTTCCTCCGGTTTGTGTGCAAACCTCGTCTCCTACTGATGACTTTACAAGAGAAAAAAAAAAACAATTATCTGCAAGAATGTTTGGGTACGATTTCATTCCTGGCCGACCCCCACCAGCTGCCCCGCCTTGGAGTGAATGTGTGAATGGATGCTTGGCTGTGTGGATGTCACGGGGCCAGAAGAGAGACGGAGCCCCTTAGTCGAACCGTGCCATGGTATGTCTTAATTTTGTTCGTGTGGGCGGGGCATCATTGCGGAGGGAGGGCGAGCTTGGGTCCTTGGTAGAATGTACCTTCTCTGGGGATTGTTATTTTTTGTTCAGATGATGGATTTAGCATTGTTTAGTTATTAATACAGGTTTTTAATAATGGAAAAAATAAAGCATTTAATATCTTAAGACTGCGTATAGCAGCTCTCTCGAGATGGGGCGTGTGGGTGGATGCGCCCTTAAGCATAAGAACCTAAGAGGAGCCCTGCTGGATCAGGCCACAGCCCACCTGGTCCAGAATCCCTTCTCCCACAGTGACCCACCAATTGTTTCTGGGTATTTCAGGCAGAAGACAAGGGCAAAACCTTCTCCTGTTCTTGATAGGCATCCTTCTTGTTGACTTTTAACACCACAATATTTTCCTTTCTCTCCAGACTCTGCACTATTGCTTATCTGTACCCACACAGGCTGACCCCAGGAAGGGCATTATAAAGCAAATCCAGCCTCTAAATCCCTGGCTTGAATCTGCCCTCTGGCTGGGCACAGGAGGCCAGAGGCTGCTTTGATATTTAAGCTGTTATGTGTTAGCCCCTTCCTAGTCCATGAGTGACTTCTGTCTGCACCTTCTGTACACCTGATGCCCACATCTCGGAAGACAAATTACATATTTCAGTCTTTCCAATACATTTTCTGAAATGTATTCTTTATCAGCTGTGTTTCCATGTAGCCCAAGGGACATTCTGGAGGGGCATCTACGTCGGCCTGTCTCCACAGCTCTCTTCACCAAAGAGGGGAGTGAGGGGGCTGGACGCCCAATCCATGCAGCTGGGAGGCGGTCATTCTCCTTGCTGGAGCCGCCAGGAAGATGCAGGACAAAGGCACCTCCCTGTGGTGAAACAGAGAGACAGCCATAGTCTTCTTTCAAATTGCATGAAGGATTTCTTCCCCCATTTGGCTTGCAAAATGCTGAAACCAGTATTTACCAAGAGAACCAGAAACGCTCCATGGATAACCAAGTCTGCCAAACATTCTCCCTTGCCGTGAGTGATTTCCCCATCTGGGCTCAAAGCAGCCATCAAAGCTGAAGACAAAACCTGCTACTATTAAATTGACGGACATTCACGTAAGCCCAAGAGTGAAGAAGAAAGCCGTGTGATGTTTTTATTAAATATAATAAAAAGTCTCGGTGTAACAGGGAAAAATTATTGTACACATTCAGTCAAACTGCTGCTGCAGGGGCCAGAATTTCCTTAACTTTTCTGAAGACAGCCCCCTTTTATTATCTGCCTGGCAACACAGAAAGAGACAGAAAAGGCAGAAATATTTGGTTTCTGTATGGGGAAAAAAAGCAGCAACTGTTTAAAAAAGCGCCAACCCTCCTAACGTAGTAACATTTTAACCAAACTGCGTTTCTTTAAAAAAAAAAATCCAGAGATACGATAATAGGCATAGCCCTTTGAAGTGCAGAATATGACCCAACAGTCCATTTGCAGGGCGAACCCACGGACCCTCTGCTCAGATTAGGCGGGGGGTTTCCGGAAGAGACTCCAGGCGTGGAAGCAGCGCGTGAAGGCAGGCGGCTCGTTGCCCTTGCGGACCAGGCGGAGTTTCCGAGGGCGGCTTGGGTCTTTCGACCGCATATGCTGGATGTAAACCTGAAAAAAGAGGGGAACAGGGAAAGCTCAGAGCTGCCGGTTGGCCAAATGCACAGACACAACACACCCTAGAAGTTGTTTGCAAAAGGATCTACCAGGGGGTGCTGGAGACTAGCACAGCTTTGCTTTTATGTAGGCTTTTATACGATGCAATGTCCCCTTTGCAATACCAGGCTGTTTCAGTAATGTCATTTGGCTGCTCAAGTCCCTTTGTTAGGTGGTGCCAACCCTAACTGTTTTGGGGCACTGGATTGCTCCACGGTGTCTCACCTTTGGTTACAGATGCTAAGAATGCAGCAGGGTAGGAAACCCAGCCTGGGGAGGGAAGGTTTGGGACTTCTAGAGTGATACACACCTGGCAGGCTTTAAGACTCAACTTGATCTCCACCTGACTGGTCTGGGTTCCTACCCACATGTACACCTGGAAAAAAGAGAGAATCATTTTTTCAAAAAGTAAAAAATTACAAAATATTTTTGTTTTGTGCGATTGTACCTACCCTGACTTTTGCCTGAATTGAGCAGGCAGTGGGATACAGCCTAACTGTTTTAAACAAATATTTCCTGCTCTTTGCTCTCCTCTTTGAAAGGCTACCTCCTGTCTCCCATCAGAACTTTGTTTCTGCTTTCCCTCTCCATGCCTTGGAACAATCTGCACTTTGTCCCGGTTTCCTTTATTCCCTTTGAGACTCCCATGGAAAGCCGGCCTTACCTCGCGCCCGTTGTCCAACAGCATGATGTCATCATCGGCCAGGTCATCTTGGCAAAAATCCGAGCATTTTTCAGACACGGCAAAGTAGCCCTTTTCATTGGAGCATCTGCAGGCACAAAGAACAGGAAGCCCTGTTCAGCCACGGGTCCCATGCTGTGGCCTTTTAGGGGACCCAGACAGGAATAAGGAAACACACCAACAGCATTAGCTTCTGATTACAAGACATAACTGTCACTATGGAGTTATTGCACATGTTGCTGCTGGGGCACATCTACTATTTCTGAACTGAATTTTTACCCTGCCTGATACCCAAAGGTCTCGGGGCAGGTAACAATATTTAAAGACCAAGTATATCTATTAAAAGAATAATAATAATATACTCTTGGCATTCTGAGTTTAATTCAGTGCTTAAGCCTTTACACTTGTTTCTGCTGTTCAGCAAAGGAGAGAGAGAGAAAGATTTGGTTTCTGTTGGGTCAAAGAGGTTTTTAAATATCAAGACGTGGAGAAGAGAAGACCTTAGTAAGCTTATCGCCAGCAGTTCTCACCTGAAGAGGCGAGAGTATTTCATGTACTCGGCGTCTCCATCATAGGGTTTCTGGGCCCCAATGCCAACCCAGAAGAAGTTCTCAGGCTCTTCCCCTTCGTTGATCACCTGGAAGCAAGCAACCACAGGGATTGGTGCCCAATCAGAGGTAGATGGGGCTAACAGCAAAAAGGCTCTGCAACCCTTGCAAATTTCTCGAGATACCAGGGGAGTAATACCTGCTAAGCTCACCTTCCCAGGCTAACCTATGGCCCTCCACCTTTTGTAAAGCTACAAAGACCAACATCTTTCATCCCTGAACAATGCTGTTACCCGAGGGGAGCTGCAACAGCTGAGTTGCCCCAGAATAAAGCCATGAAGTACCATCAATAATGGGACTCTGATTTAGATTGGAGACTTAGATTTTGCACAGCTGACCATACCCCCTGTGTGATGCTTTGCATGGGGTCAGGACAGGTAAAGAGGAGGGTCTTGCTCTGCCCAGTGGGGGTGGGGGTTGTCTCTGCCCCCAACCTCGCCCTCACGTCACCTGCTTGCTGTAGGAGTCATCAAACATATGGTTCATAATGTCCTCTGCCAGTTTAGCTTCATCAGGGTCCGCTGCCCGCCCAACCCAGGTGTACACGATTCCCTGGTTGTCTGTGCTCTCAAACGGAACCTGGAAAAGGAATTTGGAAAGAGCAGGAGAAGAAATTGAGGAAAGAGAGAACTGGGATATTTACAAAGAACTGTGTAAGCACTTGGCACAATATTTGGAAAGCCGCATTACACAATTATTCCAGATAAATATGTCTGGTGCTGTTGAAGTTCTCACTTTACCTTCAAGATGAAGCAGAATTCCGAGTTGAGGAGGCCAGAATCCGTATTGATCTGGATGCATCTGGAGAGAAAAGGGAAATAAAATAAGACACAGCCTCCCCCCCCCCCCCCAAAAAAAAAGCATAAATAGTCTCCGGCAGTCCCCCACTGGAGTTCTCCAAGCTGAATCTTCTTTCTGGAGATGCCTCAGAAGATGGTTAGGTGGCACCATCTGTGCCTGTTTGGCCCAGGGCAGGGAAGACTGAGGGCCACAGAGCCAGGAGCTCCCAAGGAGCCTCACCGGGTGCAGAGGGCGCTGCCGTTGGTGCGGATGTGGTACAGACTCGGTTGGAGGCCGTCTCCCTTGGCCTTCCTTTTCCCCTTGTGAATGATGAATTTCCTCTTGAAGTGGGAGAGGAACTTGGGGTTCTCCTGCTGCTGTGTCATGCGCACAACCTGAAAGGTAGAGCAAGGTGGCAATCCACACAGCACGTACAGGTGTAGACGGCACCCCATCGGCTCGGAGCCTGTGCCAACTTGGCACAGCGCTTGCCAAGGTTATCTAATCCACCATGTTTAACGGACTCAGATTTCATGCAGACCTGGAAATCATGGCAGCCAGGACAGCCCTCTCACCTTCTCTGGCTCGGCCTCTTCTGACCTCTGGGCCGCTGCCTTTTAGCGCCCTTGATCCAGCTGAGGAACACCTGGAAGGCAGCAGCTGATTCCTGTGCCGACTCACCTCTAGCTTGCCAGGAAACAGGTTCTCAAATTTCTTCTGGAGGCTAAAAGTGAACGTGAGCCAGCCCATGTTGGAGGCCTCCCGGCCTTGCCAGAAATACACAACGCACTGGAAGTCTTCCTCCGGTTGCCTTTCCTCTTCTTCTTCCTCCTCCTCCTCGTCTGCCGCATCCTCCTGCTCACCAGACCCATCCGTCACTTTCTTCTTCTTCTTCTTCTTCTCCTCCTCCTCCTCACACTCTACTGGGACCCAGTACCTTTAAGGGAAACAGGTATTACTCAAGGTGAGAAGGAATTCTCCATCGACTAACAGTGGCTCAATGGATACATACAGGGCCTCGTTTGACACCTGCCGGAGTCCAGTCTCTGCCTTCACCTCCTTCCTTCTGCAAGGAACTGCCAGGTCAACGGTGCAAGCCAATGGGCTTTTGCTCCAATGCGTGTAGCCTAAGGACCTTACAACAGCCTGGATTGCTGTCTCAACCTGCTACAGCCCTTTTTTCTTTGGGGAGATATCTGATAATGATGGCGACCAGCTGTCCTTTGAATGAGGCTGCGACTTGGTTCTTGCAAAACTGTCCAATGCAAGTAACAGCTGCCCACTGAAAAGTGGGGGCCAGGGGACCCCAGGGAAATTGCAGAGCACCGTAAGGCAGCAGCAGTCTGGTGGAGGAAAGGCACCTTATAAGCTAAGCCACATCACCGGAAGGGTCCAGAGTTCCGCTAAGCAAGGGAAATAATATGGTGCAAGTGTTGACTGGGGCTGAGAACGAAGAACAGGATACAAAGAGGGGAAATCCCAGTTTCCAGAACTGGTTGGGTAAGGTAAATGGGGAGGAAAGAGCGCTTACCGGCACAGGAAGACGTAGCAGTCTTGGGTATGGAAGTGGCCGAACTCCTCTTCCGGCAGGCGGGCGAACTTCTTTCCCTCCAGCACGAAGCCCTCCATGCCATCCAGGTCCTCGTTCCACTCTTCCATGAGTTGCTCTGCCTGCCGCCCCAAGAAAGAGAAGCACCCTTGTCATGGGAGGGTGGCGGCCGAGGTTTGGAGCCCCACAAATTAGGGGGCCCTGCAGGCTCCCCCAATAAGGTGTTAAAGAGCAAGTTTGGGGATCCGAAAGAACCATTTAGCATCACAAAGGAGAAAGGAACAGGGAAATGCACCCCTGTAAGAATAGGGCAGTGCCAGGAAATCTAGCCTAGAACCAAGGAGTCTGGTTCAAATCTCGGCTTGGCCATAAAAATTCATCATGGATTATATGTGGCCCATCAAGAAACAGACAGGAAGGAAATGCTATGTCTCTCCCTGGGCTGTTTGGCAGAGAAGTAACAACACCTAATAAGAATGTAAGAGCAGCTCTGATGGATCAGGCCAAGCTCATGCAGTCCAGCATCCCATCTCACACAGTGGCCACCAAGTGCTTTTGGACATCTCAAGAAGAAGACAAAGGCAAAACCTTCACCTGCTCTCAAAGCCCAGCCAATGGCCTTTAGAGGCCTCCTGCCTGTCTCTCCAACCTGGAGGTGGTACCTGGACATCCATTCAGGTAGCCACTGATACACGTGTCCTCCATGAATTAAGAGAAGCCCTGCTGGATCAGGCCACAGCCCACCTAGTCCACAACCCTGTCCCACGCAATGGCTATCTCAAGCAGAAGATGAAGGCAAAACCTTCACCCGCCCTTGACTCCCTACAAGTGTCCCTTAGAGGTCTCCTGCCTGTCTCTCCAACCTGGAGGCAACACACCTGGGCATCCATTCTAGCAGCCATTAGCTCCTCCCCTCCTTTCCTGCCAGACGTACCTCGCTCAGCGGCATGGGGGGCTGACGGGGCAGAAAGAGAGCTGTTAGGTCGGCCTTCATCTGATCCTTTTTCTCCGCATCCTTCTGAACCTTCCCTGAGAGCCCATCGACCTGCTGGACCGCCTCAGCGTTGCGGGTGTAGTCCACTTTTAAAACATCATCCCAGTTCTTGAATTTCGACTTGAAGACCTGGCAAGGAAACGCCCCCAGAAAGTTCACACAGATGGGCAGTAGATCAGGGCACGGTGCTTTGGCCACCAGTAGCCAGGGCAGGGGAGCAAAAGGGGAGAAACTCCAGCCCTGCCAGTTCATGGGCTTCAGCTGAAATCCACGCAGCTCCAGCAGCCCTTTAGGTTGGACCTGACAGCATCCCACACGGACATCAATCAAAGCCGATGGACCTGTACAGGGTGGAGGGGAAAGCTCCCTGATTCATACACACACCAGGTATTTCTGCTTTCATCTTCTACAGAATGTGGAGGTGGGGCAAAACCTAGTGCATTATTAGTGGCCTCCATTTGGGGATAGAAGAGTTGGCATGGAGGAGGAGGAAGAGTTGGCTTTTATACCCTGCTTTTATCACCCTTTTAAGTGAAGCAGTGAGAGCTCAGAAGGGAGCCGTGACTAGCCCAAGGTCACCCAGCTGGTTTTGTGCAGGAGTGCAGAATCGAACCAGAAGATGACCAGATAAGAGTTCCGCTCCTTAACCTCTAGACCAAACTGGTTAACTGGACAGGAGGTAGAAATTTAAAAAGTGTAACTGCCTTCCATGGGGTCTCTGCGAGCTCACCTGGCACTCGGTACCCTCCAGGTTCCGGGTCACCATGGCATGTTTGGGGCGATGAAGCATGCTGCATAACTCTTGGCCCAGCTTGAGGGCAGCGGCACGCACCAGGCGCGGGGACTTCCGGCCAATCCAGATGAAAACATCAGACCAGCAGTCCAGAATGTAAACGGATTTGGTGTCCAGGAGACTCTGAAGCTGCAGAAGGCAAGCAAGAAGTTCAGAGAGATGCTCACATCCATCTTTCCAGCTCCCAAAAACATGGAAGTAGAGAAATACCTAAGAAAATGTAGCTGCAATAAAACAGGGCTTGCAGGATCAAATAAAAGGAGGGAAATTATCTTGTCTGCACAGTTTCCCACCATACCGCATGGCTCAGACAAGACCCAAAGCTTAGACCGCCGGCCAAGATCACATTGCTTGCCTTGTACCTACCAGTCTCATCTCGGGCAAGAGATCCACCTTTGGGCGTTTCTTGTGCTCCACAGAGAGCTTGTAGTTGATCTGAGGTAATTCTAAGTAGCCCAATCCTAAACCAACCTGTGAAGGTAAAGAAAAAGGGGACCACAAGTGGGAATTTGCTTGTGAGGTACCTATATAGGAGAATATCAAGCACTTCCAGCACTTGGCTTTGGCGCCATCTAGTGGCAGCAGGAAATACTTCCCAGTGCTTTTGTTTAGCAAGCTCTATTGCATTCCTTCATTTTTGAAGGGACAGTTTGGGAAAGAGCGCATCACCCCTGCAAATACCCATTCCCAGCACACGTGGCAAGATCGACTCTCCATTTTATATCCACTGAATGGAACTCATTTTCACGCATCACATAATATATATATATTTATTTGCATTTATCTATCTCTCATTCTGGAATTGCACTGCAATAATAAAGAGTGGTATTTAGTAGGCAGACCAGTTTGGGATAAGGAAATGAGACAGTCCATTGCTGAAAAACAGCAAACTGATTCCATTCCCAAAGAATATTTGTCCCAGGTGCTGACAATCACACGATCTCGCTTTCCCTCTCACCTTGTAGAGTTTGGGTCTGGGCGGTTTGAAATCGTCAGGGACATTGTTCTTGATCTCTTCTGGCTGTCCTCCAAGGATCTCCCAAAACTCTGGCGTCTCCTGTGTCTGACTTAGCAGTACAATCTCTGCTTTCCCTTTGCGTTCATTCTTGTTAATCTTCTCTGCAAAAAGCCTAAACAGGGCAGAAGAGAAAGAATAGGAAAGGACTGAGACACGAAGCAGAGGGCACCTAATTCGATAATTGAGGAGGCAGGGCAGGATGCCTCTAAAGGCCACTTGCAGGGAATTAAGAGCGAGTGAAAATGCCCAGTAGCAACTGGTGGGCCACCGCGTGAGATGGGATGCTGGACTCTGGGCGGCCTTATGTTAGCCTGGCTTGGTTCAAAGGATCTTAGAAGAGAAGCAACGGCAAACACCCTTGAAAGCAGCTTCCAGATTTCTTAATACTGCACACAAGATGCAGCTATCACACACGACGGCTGATAATTTGTAGCTGCATCACGTTATAGCGACGCTACTGCAAATTTATTTGATGCTAATATATCAGCATTCCGCGCGCAGTATAAGAAAATTTGAAGTTTCCCGCCAGACCGGACAGGACAGTGAGAACTGCTGGCCAGAATAGGGAGAGCAGCTCAAATGGGACTGGCTGCCCCGTCCCACGTGACGCCTGCACAGACACAAACACCCGCAGTTCCCTCCTCAGAAGCCATGGGGAGCTGCTGTAGTCGGGACGCCGGATCCCTGCTTTGCAGCACGTAAACTGCGAGGTTTTATAACTGCAGATTGAATCCACCAATCTGGAAGAGGCCCGTGTTTCTTAACACTGAATGCACTTTTTGCAGGCAGAAGGTCCAGAAAGTGACATCTGCAATCTCCATTTTAAGTGGGAGATCAGTTTAGTGCTCCAAAGGACAGAAATTATTTTGTTATATTCTGCGCCTAGAGGAATGGGATTCGAGGAGACTGTCTGAACGATTCCTCATTAACTATTTTTAATATTGCTGTTCACTAGGCTTGGGCAGCAGCAACACAGAATTTCCCAGCCTTTAAAGCCCCCCCCCCCCCCCAGAACAGTCCCAGTTTGGGAGGTACCTGGCCTTGGTCGTCCCACTCAGCGTGGCCTGGCTCCCCCTCCAGATGTAGATCTCAAGACCGTGGTCTAACAGGAAGACAAACCTGGAAAAAAGCGACGACAGGAAGTGAGCCAGACAACAGAGAGGCTTTCCTTTGGGCAGTCAAGAGCTTCTACAGCAGGGAAAGTAAAGGTTTTGAGATGCTTTTTGGACACTAATTCCCATAATTCCCAGCAGCCACCATGACAAACGGCTGGAACCCAACAACATCTGGAAAAACAAAAGATTTTCCACCCTCCAGTGTTGAATTCTAGAGCTGAATTCTAGAGAAGATTATAAAGGAAATTTTAACTGCAGAGTGTGGGTGCCTGGCAAACCTACACAGGGAGGTGTTCCAGAGTTTGAGGGCCACCACAGAAAAGGCCCTCTTGCAACTCTGAGACTGGACGAATACATGAACAAACGTACAGGTGCTTCAGTTACTGTAGGCGCTAATCCCCAACAGCGTAATGAAAGAATGAGATGGTCTGAAGTTCTAGCGTCAAATGCTGAGAAATGTACTTCAGGAATGTCTGGAGGGCCAAAGATGCCCACCCAATTCCAGGGCTGCCCGTTCCCCATCCCCTATTAGATCGTAGAAGCAACCCCCCCCCCCCCGCTCCGTTTACCGAGGGTCCAGAGACGTTCCCTTTGGCGGTACGGGCTCCATCTTTACGTTCTTCTTTCCATAAACACGATACAGCCTGGATCAAAATTGCAGAAGTGTCAGCAGGCAGTGAAGGAAAAAAACCCAATCAAAGCAAGGGACGGGATGGGATTGTGGCAAAATGAGTTCGGGAAATAACACAGCGGGTAAAAAATCCCTTAAAAAAAAGTTAGTCAACTTGGAAGCAGAAGGGAAGAGACAGAAAAAGGGAAGAGACGTACAGCTGCTGCAGGCTGGAAAACCACTGCAGACAAAGTTTATATCCCACCTTTCCTCCCAAAATTCAAAGTGACAAACACTCTTCCTCACCTAGTGATGTACTGTACGTCCTCTACTGTGTAGAACCCACTAGCCGTACCGCCTTCAATATAGGAAATCTCATGATCAAACACCTGTGAAGAGTTATAATTCAGATTTTCAAGGCCTGGAAGGCAAGGGAGCAGGAATCCTACTATGAAAAAAAGGCTGTTCCTAATTAATTTCTTCCTTGTGGATGGATAGGTGACCCCAAGGGAAAAGGCCTTCTCAGTGGTAGCCCCCAAGCACCAGAGGCTCGTTTGTCACCTGTCCTGTACACTCGGAGGCACCAAAGATCTACCTGTCTTTCTGCTTTCTCAGAACTGGAATCCAATACCTTTTGGTTTGGCTCGGGTGGTTAGAATGGTTACTAAGCTTCACCAGTACCCATTTTGAACAAATTTACTTGAATAAACAAACCAACCAACCGGTACCCATTGGGTTTTGTAGAAGTTGCCTAACCCCTTCTCATTGCAGAGAGAAGAGTAAGAAGAGTTGGCTTTTCTTCCCCACTTTTCTCACCCATTTAAGGGAACTCAAAGTGACTGACAAACCATCTGTTCTTCTCCCCACCACAGGCACCCTGTGAGGTAGGTAGGACTGTGAGAACTCGGAAGAGAGCTGTGACTAGCCCAAGGCCACCCACCTGGCTTTGTGGACGAAGGTAGAATCAAACCCGGTATTCCTAGATAAGAGCCTGGCTCCTTAACCACTAGACCAAACCAAAGGCCACACCTGTGTCCAGGAAGGCGCTTACCTGACTGAACTCATCGCTTTCGTCTCCCATCTCCTCCCGGATGGTACGGCACTCCGCCCCCAGGAAGTTTCGGAGGTTGACCGCGTGGATGGCCGAACAAGCCTTTTTATCGAGAGAGGCTTCCTGGCCAATCCAGTAGTAAATTTCCCAGCCCAGTGATCCGTTGTCATCAAGGATAGTCTTGAGGGAAAGGAGAAATTCAGATAGCGGAAGATGAACTTGTGGCTTCAGACTGGAACCAACAGGGCTGCAGCGTTTGCATATTTCATGCTATATTTATAACTGGCTTTTCACAAAAGCCACAGAGTGAATCACAATGAGTAAAAACACCACTAGAATTTTATTTTAAATCCAGCAGTTGGTGCATAAGAACAATAGTTTATTCATTTTATCTGTTCCAGTGATTTTACTGTGACCTGAGAGCTTTGGGTGTAGAGGACAGGATGGAAATCTAAACAAAATATATTGGTTTTGTGGATGCAAAAGGAAATTAAATCAGTTCCTCTTCCGGTTTCTTATGACCAAGGTTAGTATTTCCCTTTGGCTGCTTTTAACAATGTTCTTTCTGCCTGTTTTGAGTTTTTATTTATCTGTGATTAATTCTGTCCCCTACTTGGATTCATACAGATCGGAAAGCTGCATGTGGCAGCGATGGAACTGCGGATTAAAAGCTGGATAATCCATTTAAATACAGACATGTCCCCCGTATCCACAGGGGATATGTATCAGTTCTTACTGTGGTTACAGGAGACCACAGATATATGAAACACTGGGAAACCTCACAGGATATTCCATGATTCCCACAAAATTGTGAGAGATTTTGCACAATTTCCAACTACCTCAGGCCTCTGGGAAGCCTCTAGGAGGTCTAATGGGGGTGGGGAGGCCGGTCCAGTTGACCACAGATAAGTGAAACCACAGTTACTGAACCAGCAGATATGGGGGCAAGCCTGTAATCATAAAAGGGAGGCCAAGGAAGCCCACCTCACTGGAGACTTCTAGCCATCATCCAAAGAGCCTTTGGTCTGCCCTTCCTGAGATGGGGGGAGGCAGGATGCCATGACCCTCTCACCCATGATCAGGCCGGCCCCCTACCTTGAGCACAATGTAACAGTCTGCCTCGTAGAACTTCCCGTGAAAGGCTTCATCCACCACTATAGGCACAAAGTTCTCGATCTGCCAGACGGTGACACCGGGCAGCTGCCCCACGTCCTCTGTGAAGAACTCATAGTTGAGTTGAGGCTTCTCCAAGCTTTGGTCCCAGCGGCGGGTCTTCAGGTCCGTGTACTTTGGTTCTCCGTTCTCCTGTGGCAGGAAAATGGAGGGGAAGTGGGAAGGGACAACCGAGGCTTGCAGAGAACCGGATAAACTGCCCTGTCAAAGCCTCTCTAAAATGGGAGGGGGATGCAGGATATTTGGGATTATTTGGGCCACCTCTGGGTGCAAAGGAAGCTCCTGAGATACATCCTCCTACCTCCAGCTTCTTGTTCTTCTCCTGAGCCACATCGGACATCCCTTTCAGCACTTGCTTGGCCTGGTCATCCTGGGAAGTGTCTTTGCGCCTCCGCAGGCGCATCTTTCGGGCCAAGGGATCCTTCGGGGTGCTTCCTGGGGACAGGAAGAGGTTTGCGGTGTGGAAAAGATGGAAAGAGTTGAGGCGTTCCAAGTGAGTCCCAAAGCCAAGGTGGTTAAATGATCTCTCTCTCTCTCTCTCCTTACCTGTCCATCCATCCATCCGTCCGTCCGTCCATCCACCACCACCCCAGCCACAGAGTGGTTTCTTACACAACAAGAGCTGAGCACGAACACACACAAGGAAGCAAAATGAGGCTTCTCTTGTATAATGTCAAGAGCCTTATATAATTTTCTGAGGGCAACAGAAACCCTTAGCATGATTTGTGTACTGCAAGGGGTTCTGGGAAAGGAATAACTGCACCGTGCAAAGCCTGAAGGCAGCACACACACACACCTCTACCTGAGAGCGAAAGGAAAGCCAGACCCACAGACCAAAACCTTCCCCCAGGGGTGTGGGTCCCAGGCATCCATACTGAGAAGGTCATGGTGGAAACCAAGGCAGTTCAGCTTTTGCTGGGAACTCACATGCAAAATAAGAACCAGGCTCACCTGTACCCGCTGCTGCCGCCACTGTGGCAGGGGAAGCCCCAGCCAGCCGCAGCTGGTTCTGCAGAGAGAAGTCAATGTTGTACCACTCTGAGGACCTGTCTACAGGCTTGGGGGGCATCACCAGGTTAGGGTTCTCCCGGACATCTAATATCTGTAGATGAGAGGGTGGAACAGTCAGGAACAAGCTGCTGGCAGTTACTCATTTACTGCTGCTCCCTCCCCATCCAGGTGTGTTTAGGGTTTCCCCGTGCCCTGGACTGAGAACTTGGCTCAGGCACCGGTTCAGTTCCACTGGAGCAAGGTCAAACCAGCTTGCATGCTCTCATCTTCTGCTTGAGATGCCCAGAAGCCGTTGGTGGGCCACTGTGTGGGACAGGATGCTGGACTACAGGGGCTGTGGCCTCATCCAGCAAGGCTCCTCTTAATTCATAGAGGACAGCGCATTAATGGCTGCCAGAATTGATACATAGGTACCACTTCCAGGTTAGGCAGAGAGGCAGGATGCCTCTACAGGCTATTTGCAGGGATTCAAGAGCAGGTGAAGGTTTGCCTTGGTCTTCTGCTTGAGACGCCCAGAAGTGATTGGTTGGCCAGTGTGGGCAGGATGCTGGACTTAGATGCGCTGTGGCAGGGCTCCTCCTAGGTTCTTATGGACTAGATGGGCTGTGGCCCAATCCAGCAGAGCTCCTCTTAGGTTCTTACCTCAATGTCTGTTAGGAAATGCACAGCCTCTGGCAGAGTGACCAGGCGGTTCTTGTTCAAAACCAGCTTTCTGAGCTTGGCGCACCTGGAGAGGAGAAAGGCATCTGTCATATTAATCTGTACCCTTGGCAGAGGGAGGGAGTAACACACACACACACCCAAACTGGAAACGTCTGGGGGCAGGAGGGGCTGAGAGGAAAGGGTTCTTCCACAGACCTGCACAGACTTTCTGGGATGAGTTCAAGGTTATTGTTGGCAGCCATGAATTCCTCCAAGCTGGCCAGCTTCCCGATGCCCGAAGGAATACCGTCGAAGTCCAATTTGTTGGAGTTTAGATAGAGTTTCTTCAACTTGGTCAGCTTGCAAATGGCTGACTGAGAAGGGAAGGGGAGAAAAGGAAATAGGAAGAGAGAGCAAAGTCCATTTCTTCAATAGGTTCTTATAGACAAATTCATGGAGAACAGGTGTATCAATGGCTCCTAGGATGGATGCCTGGCTACTGCCTCCAGGTGGGGGAGACAGGCAGGAGGCCCCCAAGGCCATTTGCAGGGAATCAATAGAAGGTTTTGCCTTTGTCTTCTGCTTGAGATGCCCAGAAGCAACTGGTGGGCCACTGGGTGAGACAGGATGCTGGACCAGATGGGCTGGGGCCTGATCCAGCAGGGCTCCTCTGAGGTTCTTATGGACTAGATGGGCTGGGGCCTGATCCAGCAGGGCTCCCCTTGTATTCCCATGAGTGCGATTCCACAAGGAAAGCAGGTGGTACCCACCGGTAGGGAGGTAAGCAGGTTCCTTGACAAGTTGAGCGTCTCCAGCTGGGCCCACTGGTCAATGCAGAGGGAGAGCTCCGAAATCTGGTTGCTGCTCAGGTTAAGGCGGCGGAGATTAGGCAAGGTGTACAGGCACTCAGGGACCCGGGTGAGATCGTTACAGGAGATGTCCACATCTGGAGCCAAAAAACAGAAATCAGCATACCTGGGTGTTCCTCTTCAACCATGTAAACTGGAGCTCCTGAGCCTCAGCTACAAATAGGTTTTGGTTGATTTTCGGTCTCCTTCCTTCCATCATCCATCTGGGACAGATGCCAGGGAGCCCTTATCAGATCAACCAAAGCTGTTCTCTTTATTTACAAAGGTTAGGTCATGTCGAAAAGAGTCAACAAAAAGCCTCAAGAACAATCATGGACTGAGCATATTTTACTAGCAGACAAATAATACGTCCTCTTAACTCTTAACAAAATGCAGTGCCCACTGAGATCAATGGGTTGCACTTCTCGGTTCAGCACACACAAAATCACATGTTTGCCCAACTACTTTGGGAACATACCTGCAAGATTTGTCAGACCTTCCAAGCTGACAGGAAGGTTGTTTTGGGTTCGCTGCGTGTTCCTGAGATGCAGGGTCTGTAAGGCCGTCATGGCAGGCAGTTGCCTTCAGTTCCAAGGAGGCGGAGGGACAGAAAAGGAAAACCAAGGCAGAAAACTTTAGCAATTGGCAAAGCTAGAAAGGGAAGTGGGGTTAAAGGGCAGGCCCTTGTTACATGTTTGGAATTTGCCTTTGTCTTCTGCTTGAGATGCCCAGAAGCAGTTGGTGGACCACTGTGTGGGACAGGATGCTGGACTGGATTGGGCTGTGGCCTCACCCAGCAGGCTCTCCTCAATTCAAGGAGGACAGGTGTATCAAACCTGCTAGAATGGATGCCTAGGTACCACTTCCAGGTGGAGGGACAGGCAGGATGCTTTTAAGGCCATTTGCCTGGGATTTGAGAGCAGGTGAATGTTTTGCCCTTTTCTTCTGCTGGAGATGCCCATGGGCAATTGGTGGGCCACTATGTGAGACAGGATGCTGGACTAGATGGGCTGTGGGCTTATCCAGCAGGGCTCCTTTTAATTCATGGAGGGCAGATGTTTCAATGGCTACCAGAAAAGATGCCTGGCTACTACCTCCAGGTTGGAGAAACAGGCAGGATGCCCCTAAAGGTCACTGGCAGAAAGTTCAGCTTAGGTGAAGCTTTTGCCCTTGTCTTCTGCTTGAGATGCCCATGAGCAATTGGGGGGGACAGGATGCTGGCCTAGATGGGTTGTGGCCTGATCCAGCAGAAAGGCTCCCCTTAGGTTCTTTTGCAGCTAGCTTCTATTAAAATGGCATAATTTCCAATTGTGTTATAGTTTTAATTATACTAGCCTGTAAAAGCCCCCCTCGGGGACCCTCACACCCTGAGCCATTGAAGATGGCCCCATTGCCAGGGGCATTTGAGGATTACCCTGAGACACACCCTTAAAAGACCTGGGTTTGGATCCTCGTCTGTCATCGCCGTTCTATCAGCTTACCTGAGCTGGGCGTGCATGAGAGGGTTATTATTCAAGATCAAGGTCTGCAGGTGTACAAGGCGCCGCATCTGCGGAGGAAGGCTCTCAAGCTTGTTGTCACTCAAGTCCAGGTAAAGCAGGTCTGTCAAGTTGATGAACAGCTGGTTGGGGATGCTATCAATGCTGCAGGGGAAAGCGAGAGGGAGGAGAGAACCAACACGCCCCATTTTAACTGTCAGGCAGGTTCCGCCTATGGCAAATGGTGAACGTGCAGAAAGCAGGAACCAGGAAGGCAAAAACTGCAGGACTGGGGTGGGGAAAGGAGTGAGTACGCAGCAGGGGGCCTTTCCCTGTTTCCCTCCCTTACAAAATCAGAAAAGGGCAACCAGAATGATTGAGGGGCTGGAACAAAATCCCTTACGCAACCAGGCTGCAACGGCTAGGCCTCTTCAGTCTGGAAAGACGGTATTTAAGAGGGGACCTGATTGAAGCATATAAAATCATGCACAGTGTAGAAAAGATGGAGAGAGAAAACTTATTTTGTCTATCACACACAACACTAGAACCAGGGGGCATCTATGAAGCTGATGGTTGGGAGAGTCAGATCAGACAAGGGGAAGTACTTCTTCACCCAGAGGGTCATCGGTTTATGGAATCTGCTGCCAGAAGAGGTGGTGACAGCAACCAGCCTGGATGGCTTTAAGGAAGGATTGGACTAGTTTATGGATGACAGATGTATCAATGGCTACTAGAATGGATGCCCAGGTACATCCTCCAGGCTGGGGGGACAAGCAGGATGCCTCTAAGGCCATTTGCTGGGATTTGAAAGCAGGAGGAGGCTTGTCCTGTCTCTGCTTGAGATGCCCATGGGCAATTGGTGGGCCACTGTGTGAGACAGGATGCTGGACTAGATGGACTGTGGCCTGATCCAGCCAGGATCCTCTTAGGTTCTTTGCCTGGGACTTTTCCTCAATGCAAGAATATCCAAATGCAAAACTGAAAAACCCACAGACACTGAGATCCAATAATAGATCGGTCCTTTTTTCTTTTGGAAGTTAATCAGTTTCTTATTTTGTGTTGCCTCATCATCTACTTTCTAGGTCTGTTTTAAGTGGAAGACCCGGGTCCATGACCCCATTTACCAATCAAGTTCCCAGGGGAATCCTGAGCTGCTCTCGGCATCCTGACCTGGCCTGCCTTAGAGGGTTTGTTGTGGGTAAATCTTGGTATAAAAATGATCCCAGAACTTTTGGTATGTAATTCAAAAGTACCTAGTGCTGCATTTAAGCATTCAGCCAGGTAGGAAGGACAAACGATGTCACCTCAAGATTTTACTTATCTATAGCTTTTGCATTCTGCTTCCCGTTATTCAGGAACGTTCAAAGGACTGCCCATGGGAAGTCTCCGCTCCACGTATCTGTACAACAACCCCCTAAGCGAGGCAAGGCTGAGAGGCCTCCTGGCACCTTCCATACCCAGGTGGAAATTCAAACTTGGGGACTGCTGGGCTCTGCCAAGTACATTAGATCCTTGAGAAGAGGGAAGGATACAGCCATAACCAACAGGTAACTGTGAACTTGGATCTCGAGCCAGGTGCATGAGGGCCATTTTAAGTTCTCTCTCTGGTCCCGTTTACCTGTTATGTTTGAGATTGAGGACAAGCATGTTTTTTGCATTCTCAAGCTCTCGGGGACATTCGGTCAACTGGTTATAACTCAAATCCTACAAGAAAATAGAGGAAACACAGCAGAAAACATCAGGCAGATCTCTGAGCAGGACTCGGGGCTACAGATCAACACACAGATTAACACGTTGCAGCGCTGGGTTTATTGTAGGTTATTATTATTATTATTATCCTCATTCTCAGGATTGCTGTAAACCACGCTAAAGAGGCTCGGAGAAGGGACCTGGGGTTTGGCACATGCTCCTAAGGACATTTGTGCCGCAAAGGGAGCAAAACATACCAGCACAGAGAGATCATCCAGCTGGAAGATGTCATCAGGAACCCCGGAGTTCTTCAAGCAGTTGGCTCGCGCAACAATAGCCTGGCAAAGAGAGTAAGATGATTTCACAAGTCCCAAGCAGACCCGGGGAAAAGTACTAAGCCAAATGCTTTCCCAGATCAGAACAACGGACCACCCAACCCAGAGCCTGTTCTCACAGTGGCCTGCCCGCAAGCAGTACACGGGCCAAGCCAAACCTGGATCGAACCTGCTCGAATTCAAATAGCACATGGTTCGATTCGAACTGAACCTCCATTTTCAAGTTTCATGCACATCCCTAATCAGTGCTGCATTTTAATGCAGTGTGCAATATTCATCTGATGGGTGAGCAAGATCCCAAGCTGCCTTTTGTCCATGTTTATAGTTGGAAAGAAGAGAAAGGAGATGCTAGTTTTCAATTCCAATTAGGAATTTACAGGGCTTCTGGGCTATACAGAGGGGGATAAAAGATGCTCAAAATTACCCGGAGACAAGGAAGGCTGGATAGTTCTCCATGGAGAGTGGTTAGGCTGTTATGGCTCACGGAGAGATGTTCCTGTTGGAAAGCAGAACAAGAGAGAAAAAGGGGGATAGGTAAGTGAGGGGCAACCCATGACCGTGGAGAAGGGGACTCCAAGTCTAGAGAAAACCCATCCGCTTTCCGCGCCAGCAACAGCTGTTTCCTTACCAGCTTCTGGAGGGCAGAAAGTTCCTCCGGCAGGTAGCAGAGACCCGTGCGGTTCAGTTTCAGCCATCTCAAACTGGTCATGGACTTGACATGCTCTGGAAAATAACCGCCCTGTAAGCAGAAGGAGGAGAAGAGAAAATTAGCTTTGTCCCAGGCCATGGTTTGTAGAGGGAGGTGAAGAGAATAGAACTGCAGGATTCCGCACAAGGTTCTAGGAGACATCCATTCTAGCATGGACAGGGTCAGAGGTGTCGTGCCTGGTGTGAGCTTTTACCTTGCAAACCGATGCACCACCCTGTATAAAGCCTCGGGTCTCCCAACGTATCAATGGCAGTATTGAGCGCTGACGCAGCCGACCAATGTTAAAGGCAGCAGTGCCTAAGGAATCCATATTGAAGGACTGAAAGTTTCCAGGATGAGGGAAATATCATGTTTGATCAGCCCTGTCAAAGCAAGACCAGGCTGTACAAGGGAGGACCATATTTCTGTTCACCAAGTGTTTCCACTGGGATCCCAGGGCAGGTAAAAGGCATCTTCAAAAGCACATGGACGGTTCAAGGGCAGGTGCTTCAAAGAGGCCTGCAAGGTGTGTCCTCAGAAGCAATACCAAAAAAGTGAAGCTCTCTCACTGCTTTTAGATGCGTGTGGTGGGTTTCCCACAACTTCCATACAAGGAAAGAGAGCCGCACCTCCACTGTCAGCAGCTCTGTGTGTGTTGGGCGGGGGGGGGGGGGAGCTTTGAGTAGTCAGGATTGGGAAAAGGTGCCCAGGTGACAATATTCTTTGAACTCTGCTGCTTTCCAGTGTGGCCAAACCAGTGCCCACAACATCTACAAGCAAAACAGGAAGAAGTAGGCACTTGGACACCTCGGCTGGTGTGGAAAGAATAACCTTAAGCATAACAGTGTAAGAAGAGAAGAGGAGCCCTGCTGGATCAGGCCACAGCCCATCCAGTCCAGCATCCTATCTCACACAGTCTCCCGCCTGTTGCTTTTTGGCAACTCAAAAAGGAAACAAAGGGAGAACTTTCACCTGCTTCCACCGCCCTGCAGATGGCCCTCAGAGACATCCTGATTAAGTCTCCAAACTGGAGGAAGTACCTGGCCATCCATCCTAGGAGCCATTGATACACCTGCCCTCCATGAAATTATCTAGTCTTAAAGCTGTCCAGGCTGGCTGCCGTCACCAACTTTCTGGTGGAACATTCCATAAACTGATGGCCCTCTTAAATCTGGCCTCACTTCTTATAAGAAGCTTGAAACTAGGTGATGGCGACTTTCCGATTTAGAGACATCATTTCCCCATCCACAAAGTTCATCCCAACACAGCTCATTTCTGAGTGTGACGCCACCAGACATGCACATTACAGTGGGAATATTCTTAGCTTACAGCTGTATCTCAAAGCCATGAGGCAACTCCCCCCCCCCCCACACACACAAGCAGAGCTCACTGCTATATTTAGACCAAATTATCACCACTATTAGAACTCCCTGGAACTCTGCAGCAGTCTTCTTATTTGAAAAACTGAAGCAGAAAGTTAAACAAGATTCCAAACAGAGAAGCACAAAACCAGAAAGCAATTTTTGGATTAAATCAGCCAACGGTCAAAACCCAATTAGGACCTGGCACTTGCCAACATGAGGGCAACGGAACAAACAGCAGAGAAATGTCTGATGCTAGACAAGACCTTTATTTGCTAGTTCTAATAACTTTATAGGGCCCAGGGCTGTTTGCAGGATGTAGACATGCAAAGAAATTAAAATGCAATACTAAAACTTACTATAAAATAGAAATTTAAATCGATACATTGCAGAAGGAACTTGTCCAGAGCAGAATAAGAAGGAGAATAAAAAGTCTTCTAAAACCATCTAGAGAGAAGGCTTGCCACACTCAGGGGTAAGGTCATTCCCGCGTCTTTCCTCTCCACCCCTCTGCACTGCAGAATCTACAGCAGCAATGAGCTGGACAACCCAAACGCTTGCTGCTCTGAACTTCTGCCTCCAAGAAGTGCCCCAAGTCAGAGAGCACAAAGCCTGGCCTACTCCAAAGGTGCGACTAACACAACGTGACATTTCACAAGCTGCAGACTTCACTGGCAGCGAGGGCAGGACAGAAACCGATTAGCCAAGTTAGTCCAAAAACTCCGCAAATGCTGCTGCTGCTGCTGTGACTGAGTGCGTGCATTTAACTCCCCCCAGTACAGGTGACAAATTGCAGAATTTGCAGAAGGCAAAGTCATCCTGTCCCCTTGCGGACGCTTCCGCCTCTCGGCCAAGAAAACTCCCTGGAGCTGCCCCTGGAATCTGGAAGCGGCCGTAGCTCAGTGGTGCTGGAAAGTTCGATACCCAGCCTCTCCCCAGAAGCAGGCAATGGCAAACCACTCCAATATCTCTGCCAGGAAAACTGCCTGGAGATGCCCGGGGAGGTGCCCATGCAGTCACCCAGGACTCAGCCGGGACACAGTGGTAGCAAACAACACAGATGTGCGCAGGGTGACAGGATACGTCCCTGGCCAGTAAAATCGCCCAGAGGTGTCCAAGTCTTGTGTGCATTCCCAAGGGGGGGGGGGGTCACATTAACCAGCCCCCTAACACTGGCAAGTCAAGATGATTAATAGCCCCTCCCCCCCCCCATGAGGATTCCTAGGCATACCTTGGTGCTCTGGGCCTGCTGAGGGCGCCATCAGGGGAGGAGGCTCTTTTGCACGGAAGATTGTTTAATGAAAAACCAAGGCAAGGAGCAAAACTGAGACATTCAGCCCTGATCTGGGCAGCCGGGAGCGCGTGTTCAAAGGGCACAGTTAAAGATGGGGCGCACAAAGCATTGTCAGAAGAAGTTGGCTTTTCTACCCAGCTTTCCTCACCCCTTTAAGGGGACTCAAAGCAGCTGGCAAGCCTTCTGTTCTTCTCCCCACAAGGGACACCCTTTGAATTAGTGGGGCTGTGAGAGCTCAGACAAAGAGCTGTGACTAGCCCAAGGCCACCCAGCTTGCTTCGTTGAGGAAGAGTTGGCTTTTCTACCCAGCTTTTCTCACCCAATTAAGGGGACTCAAAGCGGCTGACAAACCTTCTGTTCTTCTCCGCACAACAAAACACCCTGTGAGGTAGGTGGGGCTGTGAGAGCTCAGAAGAAAGTTGTGACCCAAGCAGCTTCATTGAGTGTGGAATCAAGCCCAGTGTTGCCAGACCAGAGTCCGGCTGCCTAAGCACTAGCCCAAACTGGCCCACCAGTTAGGGCTATACTTCCCTCTACCCCCGGCGGCAGCCCAGGGATTGCAAAGACGCTGTTATGCCTCCGCCCGTCCTCTTGGGCCTCTTCGGGCGGAGGGTCCAGCGGGACCCCAGGCGGCCCTCCGGGGTCCTGGGCCTTCCAGAGTGCCGGGCCCGGGGAGGTCCAAGGCCGGGCCGCCGGGGCACCTGCCGGTTCGTCTTGGGCGGCGGGCGAAGAGGCGGCTGGCCCTGCAGACGTGCTGCGGCTAAGGAGGACCCCGGGGGAGGCTTCTGCCCCCGACACAGCGCCGAGGGGCTGCAGGGGGTCCCGCCAGGCATCCCCCCAACCCGCCGGGGGACAGCATGTGGCCCCGTCCGCTGTGGCGGCTCCTCCTTTTAACGAGGCGCCCTCCGACCTATCCTGGGGGGCCCTCGGGGCGGGGGCTTCGGGCTTTCTCCACGGGCGCGCCCCACGTCCAGCGCTCTGCCCCCCCCACCTGTCCATCATCTTCTTCCGGGCCGGGGGGAAGGCGGGGGGGGGGGGAAGAGATCGCGAATCCCGGGGCGCGCCGTGTGCGCTCAAGGGAGGGATCGGGGGAGGGAAGAGGAGGATGGATGGATGGATACCGTCCAGCAGACGCCCCCTCCCCACCACGCCCTTGAGGACTAGCGCCTTGCCGCCCCACCCAGCAGAGAGGCCAACGGGAGTTCCCTCCCTCCCTCCGGCCGTTCTCCTCCGCCCCGAGGGAGGGGAGCCCTATGGCGGCGGCGCTGCTGCCCCGCGAATGCCGAGGGAGGGGCCGGCAGGGCGGCGATGGCCAGATGAGCAGAGCTCCGAAACTGGCCAGGCCGATCGGGGCGCTGCCCGCTCACCTTGAAGTCGTTCCCGCTGAAGTCCACGCCGCGCACAAAGGGCAGCACCCCGGTGGCCGCCATGGCTGCACCCGCCGGTCCCGGACAAGGGCGGGGAGGAGGAAGAGGAGGAGGAAGCGCAGGGGCACCGCTGGATACTTTCTAACCCGCTGCTGCTGCTGCTTCCTCCCTTTTTCTCAATCATGGCTCGGGGCGGGGCCTCCCGCAGACAGCCACGCCCCCTTAACCCCTTCTTCGCCGGGCGCAGAAGGGGCCAGGGCGGACAAGTCCCCGCCCTACGAAGGTCATTTTTTTGGGGGACTACCACTCCCAGGGTGCCTAGCGACGCCGCCGCCGCCGCCAACGCTCCTGGGAAATGCAGGCTAAGGGAGGAGGAGGAGGAGAAATAATACTGGGTCCAAAGTACAGGCTGTTCCTTCCTTTCCGCCGTCCTTCGCGCATCTGCTGTTTTCCTAGCAGCACGAAAAGTCCCCCCTCCCTCCCTTTAAGTCACCCCCCCCCACACCGCAATTCCATCTGCTCTGCATCCCCACCCCACCCCCGTTGCTAATTCGCTTCCCGGCCGAGGCTTCGAAGATCCGCGAAGGGCTCCCTCGCCGCCCGCGAAGCGGCCCCCCGGCGCAGGTTCGGCCCCTGGACGGTGACCGGCAGGACGCGGCGGCCGCGCGGGTTTGCCCGGCGCTCAGTTCGGCCGGCGGCCGCGGACCCTCGCGGGATGGACGGCGCGGCGGGCAGGTCCGAACGGTTCGGCTGAGAGCGGAGCGGCGCAGGGGGAGGGAGAGAGACCCGCGACCTGCGCTGAGCGGCAGCCTGGTGAGGATTCGGCGCCCCTCGCCCTTTGCAGTCCCCCCGGCCCTGGATGTTTGTTTGTTTGTTTGTTTGTCCACCCACCCGCCTTACACTCGGAGGCTCAGGGCGGGTCACAACGCAACCGGCATAAAAGCCCAGCCAGCTTCAGCCCCTCCACCTGGCTGTGGCCACATCTAAGTTCCAATCCAGCTTCAGCCCACTTTCGGCGCGAGAGAACAGATCAGCCAAGCGGCCAGGAATGGCCCTTCCGCATTATCCGTCCCAAAGGCGAATTTTCGGAGTTATTCAACACCCGACGGGAGCCGCTTGTCACTTGGCTGATGTGTTCTCTCGCTCTGAAAACGGACTGAAGCCGGATCAAACATTAGGCGCGACCACAGCCTGGACTGGTCAGGGGCGGGTCTTCCCTCTGTCCCGCCCTGCTGCTGCTGGCTCCTCGGGGCAGAGTCTCCTTCCTTCGTCGTCTCCTCTTCCTCCTCCCCCCCCAAGCACCGCCCCCCACCTGCGACGCTTCCATTGGCCGAGGGAGGCGGGGCGGGCCTGAGCCCAGCCCCCCCCCCGGAGTCCCGTCCACCTCCGCCCCCCCACCCCACCCCCCGAGTCCCGACCGGCGACGACGCCTCTCTCGCTCCTCCGGTCCGGCGGCGGCGATTTGGGGCTGGCGGCGGAGCCCCTCGGGCGCCCGCAGGCTCGCGGGGGGGGGGGCAGGTGAGCGAGGAAGGGGCAGCTGGAGGAGGGGGGAGGCGCCGCCGGGGCTGAAGGGCGACCCGGGGAGGGGTCGGGTTGCGGGGCTGCTGCTGCTGCTGCGTGCCGGGCGCCGCGCCGTCGAGGCTCCAGCCACGGGGCTCGGAGGGATTTGGGGGCCGCAGGGCGAAGGCTTCCTCCCCCCGGGCTATCGAGGGCCCCTCACTGCATCGCCCGGCGGGGCTGGGGTCGCCTGCCTCCCCCCCGCCCCCCGTGGTGGCCTGCCCTGCTCCGGGCGCCGTGTCAGGATGCGACCTTGAGCGCGCAGCGGGCGCGGGCGGGGTCCCTCCGGGCCAGAAGACCCAGCCGCCGGGAAGGGGCGGCGGTGGCGGCGTGCCTGTCACGATGCGACCCCCGCCCACCCCCCCGGGATGGGCTGAGACGGTCGAGGCCCCCCCCCCCGAGCCTGGCGGCGGACCGAGGGGGACGGGAGGGGCAAATGCCGCGGCCTCGCGCGGCTCCTGCGCCTGTGATGAGCGGCCTCCGGAGCTGCAGCCGGCCCGGGGCTTGGCATTGCTCTGCAGTCTGTCTGCGAGGGTCTGGTGCCCCTTCTCGGCAAGGAAGGGCAGTTGGGCGCCCCTCTTCCTGGGGCAGGGCGTCTGCAATGGGCAAAGGTGGGTATCCTGGCAGGGTCCGGTGGACGGACGCAGCCCGTTCGCGGGAGGAAGTGCTTCCCCCTTGCAGGAGCTCTGGCCTGGCTGATGGAGAGCAGTGCTGATTTCCTGCCAAACATTGTCTCCATTTGTCCAGATAAGGCTTGGGCGGTCTGTCCGGTGGGATATTTTCTGTGTCTTCCTCATCATCCCCCCTGGGGGTCTTCAGCCAATCTCTCAGGAATAGCCCACCCACAGAAATCACAGGGGGCACAGTAAAAGAATGTTCCTTTATTGAGCTGATAGCTAAAGGCAGCCGGTGACAGTTTGCCACAGTCTAAGAGGAAATCTGACCACAGGCCTTCAAGGCCGGACCCTAACCAGTCTAAACAGGTAGTCTAGTGGCTAGGGGAACGCAGGGCCAAGATGGGAGAGGGCAGCTTCTCTCACACCCTGCCAGGCAGGACTGGGTCGCCGGGACGGCCTTCCAAGGAGATGCTGGGTGCGACCCTGCGACCCTCTGCTCCCTGGGCCCTTGCTCCACCGCTGATCTTCCTAGTGGTCCAACTGCCCAATTCCTGGTGATTCTGTGGAGCCGCCGATGAGGTTCTCTTGGTGGACCCAGAAGGCATCGGGAGACGCCAGGGGTTGAGCCCACGATGCTCTCTTTTTCACTGAGGTGCAGCTGCTGCCCTAAGTCATAGGCAGCGCTGGAACCACCTGCCAAACTGACTTTGACCGCTTGCCAAAGCTGCCGCCACCATTTCCTTGTTCTCAAAACCAGCTCATAAAAAGAGGGGCACCTTTGGGGCTGGTGGGGGGGGGATTGATGACAAAGCCTGTGACCAAGGTGCTTTTTGCACCAAGGCTTATTCTGGGGTAATCCCAGAGTAGGGCTCTGTGGTCCGCATGCTGGTGTAGACTGTGGTGGACCCTGCTGGGGAAGAAGAAGAAGAAAAGTTGGCTTTTCTACCCCATTTTTCTCACCAATTTAAGGGGGCTCAAAGCAGCTGACAAACCTTCTGTTCTTCTCCCCACAACAGACACCCTGTGAGGCAGAAGAGAGCTGTGGCTAGCCCAATGTCTTCCAGGGGCCTGTCCCAGTGGCTTGGGTCTCAGGTGGCAGCAGTGGCCAGGAGTGGTCAGATTCATCGGAGTCAGTGGCCTTCCTTGACAGAGATCCTTGCCAGACACGCTTGTGACCTCAAGGCTACTGCTGCGTGCTTCTAAGCGGGGCTTCCCTTGAAGACGATTTGGGAGCTGGAGTTAGTGTAAAACCCAGCAGTGAGACGGCTAGCAGGAATTCTGACTCAGGCTGAATCCTCTGAGTTCTGCGTGCTTGGGAGTCCGGCCCCAGGAATAGAAAGGCTTGCCGACGGGGGAAGAGACTGGCACAAAGATATTGTTTCACAGGTTCAAAATAGCAACCTGCAACCCGATTCCTTCTGCCCCCTGCGCCCGGCAGCTACCCATTCTTCAGGCCTTACCAAAATGCCGCCTATGCGTGGATTAGACAAGCTCTGAGGCTTAATATTTTGCATTGGCTAGAGGACCGATTTGTTCTCCGGTACTTGGGCCGAAATCGTCCTGAAGTCTGGCAGTAGCTGTTTTTCTGTTGGTGTTCCGTTCCCATAACAATGTCCTTGCAAAGTCAGATTTGGAGTTCTGACTCACAGATGCCAGCTGTGAGCCATGGTGGAAGAGCAGGGCAGAATGGCTGAATAGGCTGCCATGGGCGGCTGGCAGGTCTGAGCTCTGGAAGAAGAACTTCCAAGGTGAGTTTGAGCCCTTGAGCATTCCCCTGAGGAACAGCCTGCAAAAGGTGCTGCTAACCTGCGTTAATTGTTAAGGTAGTGGAGGGCTTAATTATTTAGGGAGGGACTGTGGGCATCAGCAATAGAAGTGTTCGCTTTGGTTGCCAAAGGGCATCAGTTCATTTCCTGGTGTCAACCTGGGAGGAGGTGATAGCAAACCTCTTCCATAGAGTTGCCAAGAAAACTGTACAAATGAGTTCATAGAGTCACCAGAGCTCAGCCCAAAGGTGCCTTGTTTGTTGTTGTTCTTGTCGTTATTTTATCTTTGTGGTTTTTAAAATTTTGTCGCTATTGGATCTTTGGTTGAAGGGCATATGGTATAAAAGCTAGTTTCAATCAAATAATAGATGGTCCGCAGACCCCCTGTTAACCAGGGCAGATGGGAGTTTGGATCTGAACTACTGCTGTACCAGATGTGCAGAGAATCCTAAGCGCAAGCCTCTAAGTCAGGAGGACCAGGAAAATTCACGGGTCTGGATCCCAGGCAAATGCAGCCCCACAGAATTGTTCCCATCTTGCCTTTCCTTCTCCCCTTCTTTGGCAGATCGAGAATGGCCGACTACCGCCAGAAGGAGGGGAAGAGGCGTGATGACAACGGCTTGGGCAGCCTTGTGGACTTCCTGCTTGCCAACGCCAGGGTGATCCTCGGGGTCAGCGGAGCGGCTGTCCTGGCGCTCGCGACACTTGCGGTCAAGAGGGTGAGATTTATTTATTTGAGTTTTTACCCTGCCTTATATCCAAAGGTCTCAGGGCGGGCTGCAGCATTAAAAATCTGTGAACGTATAAAATGAACATATTAAAACCACAAGGAAAGCCATTTCCTTTTTTAGCCAAAGGCTGGGGGAAAGAGGTGCATCTTCACACAGAGTGAAGGTGCTTGACGCACCTCAGGAGGGGGACGATTGCACAGTCTGGGAGCCACCACTGAAAAGGCCCTGTCCTGCATGCCCACCTCTTTTGCTACTGTGGGTGGTGGTCCAACCAGGAGTGCAGATCTTAAAGAGTACAGGCAGGTCAATGTGGAAGAAGGCGTTCCTTTAGAGAATTGGGGCCCAAGTCAATTAGGGCAGGGTGACGCAGTCGCCTTCCTGTCTGGTCTCTTGGTCCCACAATGGCGTGACACGTACATCTGCAAATTTTGATGTCACAAAATACCCCAGAAGTGGGCGTTCGCCACCCTGAGTGCGGGCATGGCCACCATTTTAGTTCCTGCAACGTCTAGGCCTCTTCAGTCAGGAAAGACGGTATTTAAGAGGGGACCTGATTGAAGGATATAAAATCAAGCACGGTACAGAAAAGGTGGGGAGAGAAAAATTATTTTCTCTATCACACAACCCTAGAACCAGGGGGCATCTATGAAGCTGATGGGTAGGAGAGTTGAATCCGAAAATAGGAAGTATTTCTTCACCCAGAGGGTCCCCGGTCTGTGGAATTGGCTGCCAGGAGAGGTGGTAACAGCCACCAGCCTAGATGGCTTTAAGGAAGGGTTAGGCAAGTTTATGGATGACAGATGTATCAGTGGCTACTAGAATGGATGCCTAAGCACATCTTTCAGGCTGGGGGACAAGCAGGATGCCTCTAAGGCCATTTGCTGGGATTGGAGAGCAGGAGAAGGTTTTGCCCTTGTCTCTGCTTGCTGGAAAATGAGGATGAGTGCGTGGGTGCGTATGTCCCTGCTTTCTTCCTCTCATCCCCTAGCAACAGGATTTTAAAGCTGGTTGCGTGCATAAGAATGAACCTACCACAGTCTAGCATTGGAGGGTTGGGGAGGGAACCTGGGGGTGTAGGTTCTTGCATGCTATTCTAACTGAAGACTCTGTGTTGAATTGTATTGTTGGGTAACCACCTTGTCATGACCAACTCCTGGTTGACTGCGTGGGCACCTCTTTGCAGTTATTTTGGTAGGGGTATAGAAGTGGTTTGCCATTGACTCCTTCCTGGCAGGGCCTGGAGATCCTACTGGCAATGCTCTGCTTTCCCGTCGATTTGCTCTACCGCTGAGCTACAGCCTCCCCTTTGAGTCGTCTTGGGGCCTTGCAGTATCGATGGTCTTGTCTTTCTCCAGCTCATAGACCGGGCTACCAGCAATCCGGATGATGATGATGATATCAAAGCCAAGCAGAAGTCCCTCGAGGAAAGCTGGCAGGAGATAAGTTTGATCAAGGCCGCACCCAAAGTCCGACGGGAAGATCTGGAAGAGCCCCTGCTGACGCCGGTCACTCTGCAAGGTCAGGGGGAAATCCGATCCTGGAACTGAAGCTGCGGTCCAGCTTTGGTGCATGGCTGTGTGGGTGTTTGTTGTCCGTTCGTTGTTCTGAGTTTGTATCCCTTGCTGTCCTGAGCACACCCAAATTAAACTGGGGTGCACACACAGATCATTTTCCCCACTCCCCCGCCCCAAGTCCATTTTAGTTCCACCAATTGGCTCTTGGGGCCAAACCAGACCTCCACTAGTCCACCGGTCAGTGGCCTGAGTCTAGGAGGCCCTCCTGCCCTGGTTCAGCTAGAGCTAGTACTGGTTCAGATGTGACTTGCTGGTTGGATGGCTCTGGTTGCAGCTGAACCAGCCTGACTTAAGGAATGTTCTAGTAGTTCATGTTCATTTCTACTTTAATCTTATTTGCCCTGGCAGATGACTAATAAAAAGGTGCTCAAAGCAGTAAGAATTAGGAGGAGCCCTACTGGATGAGGCCAGAGCCTGTCTAGTCCAGCATCCTGGCCCACGCAGGGGCCATCGGTTGCTTCTGGGCATCTCAAGCGGAAGATGAAGGCAAAACCTTCACCTGCTCTCAGCTCCCTGCAGATGGCCTTGAGAGGCTTCCTACCTGCCTCCCCAGCCTGGAGGTGGTACCAGGCATCTGTTCTAGTAGCCGTTTAGGAGATGGGGCTGTGAGAGAAGACCCAGGAAGAAATTCAGAACAGATGGGATGAAGAGGGATGAAGTCCATTCGATAGGGAACTCTCTGAGCACGCTCGTGCAGGGTTAGTATATCTTTGAGGACCTTACATTGGAAATAACGGAGAGAAGGGCTTTGCTTGTGAGCCCGCTAAATTCTAGAATTCAGAGGATCAAGGAATGTTGTTCTGTTTTGGGGGCCGACTCAGAGTAGGGCATAGATACTTTGGCATTCTCGAGTCCAAGTCCCTTTTCTCCTGGCTCTTGGGGCCAAACCAGACCTCCACTAGTCCACCGGTCAGTGGTCTGAGTCTAGGAGGCCCTCCTGCCCTGCTTCAGCTAGAGCTAGTACTGGTTCAGATGTGACTTGCTGGTTGGATGGCTCTGGTTGCAGCTGAACCAGCCTGACTTAAGGAATGTTCTAGTAGTTCATGTTCATTTCTATTTTAATCTTATTTGCCCTGGTAGATGACTAATAAAAAGGTGCTCAGAGTGGGGCATAGATACTTTGGCATTCTCAAGTCCAAGTCCCTTTTCTCCTGGCGTCCCAAAGGTGCCTGGTGTACCACATATTCAGGCGAAATGTTTGCTTTCTTTTCCACAGAACCCAAAGGCTCAGCCCAGTCTTTGGAGGATCCCGTGGCAGAGCCAAAGAACCCCCTCTGCTTCACCCTTCAGGAGAAACTTCTTTCTTTCCACGAGAGCTGCGTTCGTGTCCCTGAAGCAGAAAAGGCCCTGGGGCAGCAGCTGGCAGGAAGCATCTCTGCAGAGTTCCAAAACTTTCTGAAAAGCAAACACCCAGAACTGCCATTTGGTGACGTGTTCCTTCGCGGCTACCTCTATGATGGTCTCATTGACCATAAGCGGCTTGAGGTTGTCTTGGAGCTCCCCTTGGTGCTAGAATCCCACCTGTGGCAACTGGTCCCAGGTGAACAGACAGTGGTGAATGACCCCTGGTTTGGGATGATCAAACGGACCGGGCTGGAGTATTTCTCACGTGGAAACAGCCCCTGGGACAGGTTCCTTGTGGGTGGGTATCTCTCTTCCAACACCCTCAGTGAGGCGCTCCGTAAGATGCTGGTGACCTCTGTCAATTGGCCCGTCATTGGCAGTATCCTAGAATGTGTCATCCAGCCTGAGATGGCACCCAAGGGGTTGAAACTGGCGGTCAGGCACGGAGACATCTCGCTGGACCTCACACTTTGCCCAACAGTCCGAGCAGAGGGCAAAACTTTGGTTGCCACCTCCTTTGAAGGTCGAGTGGAGAATCTCTGGCACCAGGACTTCTACGCTGCCGAGGTCTTGGAACTGAAAGATCTCGATGCCAGAGATGGGGGCATCCGGCAAAGCTGCGCCAACATCCTGAAGGTCATCTGTGAAACCCATCCCTTCTGGAGCAAGCTGGCCGGCCGGCCCTTAACTCACACCGTTCTGCACCTCTGCAAGTCGGAAGCCGACTGGTCAGAGGAAGCCTTCTCTGACAGGTGTCGGCAGGTTCTGGAAGAGCTGGTCCAGTCCCTGGAGCGAGGCTGCCTCCCTTGCTTCTTTGACAGCAGGATCAACGTACTCGGCCAGCTGGCTCTAGAGGAGATTGAGGAGATGGGCTACACGTTATACGAGGCTTTAGCCGAGCCGGACCTTGCGATGGGACTCTGTTTATAAACTCCTGGATTTGTGAAATTTTGCATCTCCTTGAAGAGGCGAAGAGTCTGAGCAAATTCTTGCGCAAGTGATGAAATGAAGGCTGTACCTGTTGAACTAAAATGGGTCCTGGGGTGAACTGGTTCTCTTTTTCTTTTCCTTGTTGCCAATCTGTCCCAGAGCGGTTCCACGTTGTTGTGGAGGAATGTGCTGTCAAAAATGGTTGGGGAGGGGGGCTGAGGCCCTGCAAGAAAACCCACACCGTTGGCCAGGCAGAATTTAAAGGGGGGTCTTGCCTCTGTTCTCTCCCCTGCGATTTCCCTCAGCCTCTGTGCCTGCAAGCACTTTGAGGCAAAACCTGTTATGAGCAGCCATTTGCAGCTTCATTGGGTGCTGGGCCGCACTGTGATTATTAAAGAAATATTTGCTGTGTTGCACAAACTCAAGATCTGGGAGAGCTACTTGGGGCAGGGAAATTACTAGGTTTTTTCCTCTTTCTTTCTGAATCACTGTTGGTTCTGCCACTCGTACCAGCAAGACATTTCTTCCCAGATCTATCACCTTAAGGTGCTCAAAATTACACACACCCCATTATGATTTGCCCTGGAAAATAGGCTCTGTGGTTACAGCAGGAACCCTAAACGTGGCTCACCAGGAGGTTGCTTCACTACAATGCCCGTGAATCCTGGGATTCATGGCCAGGAATGGGAGTCAAGGCTTCAGTGACATCTGCAAGACCACAGTTTAGCCACCCCTCTAGTGGGGCTGTCTGGGCACACGTGCTGGGGTGGAGCCCCCTTTTCTTGGGGTTCAGCGTCTGCCTCCTTTCGGAGCACACATGTCTTCAACCTTCCTTTAGGAAGCAGCTTCTCACGCTACAAAAAATCTACTTCACAGATGCAAAACAAAAGCCAGTGTTTTCCCCCACCAGCCAGTTCTCTTTGACGTGACCCAGATGTTAACCAAGTGCCCAGAGGCTGATCTGGGCAGGGCATCCCAGCGTTTAGGTACTGGAATTTTGCCATGTGAATGCCGCAGACCATCTCATCTCTCTGAGCAAGAGTGGAATGACCAGTCCAAAGCTATTGGTGCTCCTCCAAAGGATTTCCTGTACTGAGGTGGTGGTGGGGCTTTTTTCATGACAGTACACACTTTATACACCTTTTTCTGTGTCTTTGCTTTAGTTTTGCTATTGGTTGGAATGTAAATAGTGCTTTGCACCTCACATGGCCTTGTCTGTCTAACCCTGGATGCAGCGTAATCTGATAGCAAAACTTTTTTTCTGGCTTTCTGAATCAGGTGGATTCAGCATCCCACTTACTTGGCTCTGTGTGTAGTGCTTGACAACCTCTCTTGCAATATTTTTTAGCATTTGGGCATTCTGCAACAGAGGGTAGAAATGAAGGATGTTGCCTGTTCAGGAGACCCTTAGAAAATGTGTTTTAAGTGCAGAGGACTTTCTCATTTCTCTCCCTGCCCCCCTCAAAAAAGATAATTTAAAGTCACACTTGGATTGCACACAGGAGGTGCTAAAGGCAAATCAGTCACACTGCGCAGTGTGCAAAGTTTAAAATCCACTTACATGGCATAAATCTAGTGAAAAGGAATTTATAGACAAAAATCTTGTAATGCTTTTCCTGATGAATTACTTTTGTAGTAAAACTTTCTTGCCTCTTTCTCCACCTTCAGTATTGTTTTCTACTAATATATTTGGTGGTGTGTGTGTTGTCAATTTTGGATACCAAGCATGTTGTGGTGTGTGATACCATTCAGAAGGTATAACGAAGTTTGGTGTTGTCTTACACACTTTTAGTCCCCAAATTGCTGTAGGTTGGGGGGGAGTCTTTTTCGGCTGCTGCATAAAAATAAAGACAAACAGAAACGGTCCCGCATCTTGTGTTGAAAACACATGGCAGTCTGCGGCTTGCAGGAAGGTTTGGAGACCCTTCTAGAAAGGGAGTTGGCAGAATGGGGCAGCAAAATACCTTAGATTCCAGAACTGAAAAGCAAAGCAGGGAGAGGATTTTGTGGAATGCCTTTAAGTACTTTTTAAAAAATACTTGAATAGGTCGGAGGCTGAGTGTGAAGAGTGGTTTTCTGCTCTGGAGTAGAAAGTGTGAGTTATACACGAAGGCAAGCTTAACTTCACTTAAATACTGCTACGTCCAGACAGCACAGAACACTGAAGAACAACAGAAACCTTCATTTAAATGTTTTTTTTTTTTTAAAGCATAACTGGATTCACAATTGAAACTGAATCCAGACAAGACTGAGGTACGGTGCCTCACCAGGACCCGAGTCCAGGAAGTCAAGTGGCACCTAATTCTTAGTGGGGTTGTTTTGCCTCAGAAAAATCAGGTGTGTGACCTGGGCGTGCTCCTGGATTGACCGCTGTCACTCGAGTCTAATGCGGCAGCCACTGCCAGGAGTGCTTACCAAGTTCTCCATCTGGTCCTCCAGCTTAAGCCTTGCCTGGATCGGGATAATTTGGTCACAGCGATCCATGCTCTGGTAACCTCCAGATTAGACTACTGCAATGCGTTCTACGTGAGGCTACCCTTGAAAACGGTTCGGAAACTGGAACTGTGCAGAACGCAGCAGCAGTCTCTGGCCGGACTCATATCATGCCACTCTTAAAGAATCTGCATTGATTACCTATTTGCTGCCAAGTCCAATTCAATATATAAAGCCCTAAAGAGTTTGAACCCTGGATATCTAAAGGAGCGCCTTCTCCCATATAGACCAGCCTGTGCCTTGTCGTTCCTTCTGTTAGAGGTATGAGGCACAGGGACATGCAGGAGGGCCTTTTCTGTGGTGGCCCCTAGACTCTGGAGCAGCCTCCCTCTTGAGGTTTGCCAGGCACCTACGCTGTATAGTTTTTGGCACCTGGTGAAAAGATCTTTTCACTCAGGCTTTTGCTGTTTAAATAGCTTCCTCAGGGTGCTGCCCTGTTAATTGTTTTTATATTTGAGATGTTTTATTCTTATTGTAACCCACCCTGGGCCCACTTGGTGAAGGGCGGGATATAAATTCCTTAAATAATAATAAATAAAAAATTCCATGCAGCAGTGTCTAGGAAGGCAGCCACTTCTTAATGCAGATAAGAGTGTGTGATATTTATCAGGATCTAAAATTCCCCATTCTTGCTGCCCCCATCCAGTTGACAAGTGCTACAATCATACCATATATTCAAATGTGCTAGAATGTGCAGGGTGCTTGGAACTGGAGTAGCTGTGTAGCCCTGCCCCATGCAAGAATGCCCATCTACAGGCTGACACGAACAATTGCTTTATTTTCTGCTGGTGGTTGTCTAGATATTCAGCTTCCTAGATAAACAATAATAAATTTACACCTTTTTCTGCTGTTCTAATTTTGCAGAGAAAGCTCTCGTGGTTAAAGACACCAGAAAAGTAATGAGGAAAATGATAAGGAAAACGTGTCCATGTACACCCCAGCCAAAGTGTGACCCTAGAACTAGGCCTCTCTTTGAAGGAGGACCTATTAGCACTTCTCCATAGACCTTCGAAGGCACAGATGTTACCGGAAGCCGCCTGCTCAGCAGGCTATTTTGGATAAAGCAGTAGAGATTTACAAGAATAAAGTGTGGCGTAATATTTAAAATAACCAGGCTGTCGACAGAAGTCCTGCAATTAATGATGTTGGCATGTGGTGGGATCTTTCCACCGCAGCCTGAAATCAAAAAAGTTTATAAGAGATGGTGTTAGTGGGCAGCATAATTCCTTCTGCCCCAGTTCATTTCTGGAAATTAAGAGAGGCAAAAAAAAGAAGTTTGGATGTGTTTACAGGAAATGGATTTGATTATCTGGTTGGATGTAACCTTCTCGGGAAAAACAGTCTATGATGCCAGGCAAGTTCACTGTACTTGCTCTCTTTCAATTGTCCTTGACTGTGGATCCTCCAGAAGTTTAGTGACTCTGGGGACAGGTCTTCTTGGTATGACCGGCTTGGTGGCAAATCCCACAAGTCCGTGGCCTTTTTGTGGTGGGAGCCCTCAGGGAGGAATCGCTGCCTGTTCTTTTGGCCTTGGAGCCTGATCCCCTCACGTTCCCGTTAGGCACAAAGTGGCTTGAAGGAAAACGACTGCCAGCTGCTGCTTGGGAAGAAGAGGGAGACAAAAGACCGCAATAAGTGCTGGAAATTGCCCAATCAAGTGCAATTGTGAGCAAGCGGAACCCCGTAGGAGGACACTGGACACAGTTCAGACACATGGCCTGAACAGGGCAGGGAAGGACCCGTGCTGGACTGAAATGAAGCCTGTCTGGAAACATCGTTGGTTATGACCACAGTGGCTGAGTGCTTTCTCCTTTCTGGCATAGCCCTGCTGTGGAGGAACAGCAAAATGGAACCCTCAATAATTTTTGTTCATTATGGAGTCTGAGTTCACAAAGGGGGTGCGTTCACAGGAAACAGACTTGCCACTTTAAAGAACGTAGGGATAAGAACCTAAGAGGAGCCCTGGTGGATCAGGCCACAGCCAATCTAGTCCGGCACCCTGTCCCACACAGTGGTCCACCAGTTGCCCATGGGCATCTCCAGCAGAAGACAAGGGCTAACCTTCACTTGCTCTCGGTCACAGTTTACATGCCTTCCTTCTCCCAAAGAGCTCAGAATGACCTTGGACGCCTCGCTTGTCCTCTCCTTCACTGGAGGCGGCAGGCTGGCCAGAGGGCCCCAGGACAGTGCTGGCGTCCAGCAGGGACTTTGCTCGTCACGAAAACCAGACCCCCCTCGCCCCCTGCCACTCACCTGGTGCCACATTCTCATCCAGCCACTGGAAGAAGCCGCACTGCTCTTCTCTGGGTTTGGAGCATGTGTGGAACTGGCGGCCTTTATTGGGTCCCTCTTTTTGGACCGTCCGGAGAACAGCAGGCTGCCCACATCTGCATTCAACTCCTCCTCCTGGGTCAGCCCCTTCACTCTGGGAACGTCCTGCGACTTTTGTCCCTCTAAAGGTGCTTGGAGGGGGGGCAGAAGCCCTTGGCGCCCCATTGCCACCGCTGCCATCATCTGGCTGCTGATCGGCCCAGAGGAAGAAGCTGCAGCCGCCAGCGCCGCACTTATAGAACTGCCGCCCTTGGTTGGCGCCTTCTTTGCGGACGGTGAGAAGCACGGCCTCTGCCCCGCAGTTGCAGACCACCGCGTTCCTGTCGGCGTCTGTGGGCCCAGAGGAAGGATTCTGGGCTTTTCTGGGTGGTGGCACTTTCGGAGCTGGTGGTTGTGGACGGGAGCCATTTTGGTTGTTGGCCAGGTGATTGATGGGCTGCAAAGGCCTCGGCGGCCCCCGCAGGTATCGCAGGTCCAGGATCTCTGTCAGCATCTCATCACAGCCTCCAATGCAGCCAACAAACTCCAGGGGCATCATGGGGGGCAGGCCGCCTGGCTTGAACTTCAGTTTCAGCCTAAAGGGGAAGAAAGTCACGAAGATTATGGCAACAGGGCGGCAGCTGTGAGGACACAACAGGTAAACCAGGCTGTGCCGTTCACAGAATCGCAAGGAGCTACAAAGGGCATTTATCCAGCCTCTCAGAAGACGATTGAGGCGGCTTGTTCCCTGTTGATCCTGGGGGAAAGGCCAGGACCAAAGGTGGAAACGGCAACAAAGGAAGACCATGCATAAACCTGGGGAAAGGTTTCCTACAGCAAAAGCTGCTGGACAGCATAACAGTCAGGCTGTGTCCTCCCCAACCCTTGGAAATGTCTGATGCGCCATCTTTAAAGCCCATTGCAGGGATCTGGATGTGAGGTTGGCAGGATATGTCCCTGCCTGGTGAACCAGCCCAATTCCTATTGGCCTTATGCCTCTCAATGGGAAGGCAGCCCTACCTACACCTGGCAGTCCTGTATCTTCTCTGCCTCAATAGCATGCAACTCCTTGGGCCTCCCACCAGCCAGACCTTAACCTCACCTGTGCACTGGGTGGGGTCTGCACACGCTGCAGACGGAGTCGTCCTTGCTGACTTCCAGCACAGAATCCGGAAACCACACAGCAGATTTACAAGCAGGAAAGCCCAGGCAGCTCAGGTAAAATCTAGGGAAAGCGGGGGTGGGGGTGGGTGGGTATTGGAAAAAGGCATTTAGCAGAACAACGGGAAGAGGGAAGGGACACATTAATTGCAGACTAAATAAAATGCCAAATTGGGTTGGCTGAGATGTGCAGGGCACTTTATGTGAAGACTCAAGGGGTGGGGCTCCCACCCTGTTCCCTCTGAAGCATCAATGAGAAACAAATACGAAAAGGGCCACAGAGGAAAAACGAAGATAAATTCAATTTTAAGGGTCTGCTGACTTTCAACTTGGTGTTAGTGTGCGTGTTAACTTTTAAATGCAACCTCTTTAATCTTGCACTGACCCTCCGTTCTTCTTGGTCTTCAGGACCATGTCACTGTTGCACTGTGGACATTTCCTGACAGGATCTGGCATGGCTGGATATATTTCCTCCTCTTGCGCAACGTGGGTCACTTCTCCAAAGTATTGGGACAAAGCTTCATCCAGCCTGTGAGGGCAGAAAGGTGAGACTGTGTTTGACTCTCCTTCTGTCCGCCGCTTTCCTCAGAGGACTGGCAGGTTACAAACATTTGCAGATGGAAAATACGCTCTGGCAATACTGCAAAGAGTTACGCCTTGAACCCGCCCGGTCCTCCAGGGGAGGCAGGGTGCTTTGAAGACGCAAAGAGGGATACGGGGAAAAGTGACTATTCTTAGGCAGAGAGTGAAGGCAGACAGTTTCCAGAGAAAATAGTGAGAGGTACAAAGAAGGAGGAGGAGAAGAGTTGGCTTTTCTACCCCGCTTTTCTCACCAATTTAAGGGGACTCAAAGCAGCTGACAAAGCTATGTATCCAGAATATGTTTCCAGAAATGTTTTGTTGTCGATCATAAATTTTATCTCTCTTGGTTCCACTGTTATGATACACTGATGATGTTTTCTACACAGTGCCCACTTGGACTCGAATTCTAAGTCGTTCCAAGGACTTTCTCACCCTTAATGGCACTCAAAGTGGCTGACAAAGCTTTTCTGTTCTTCTCCCCAGAACAGAACACCCTGTTAAGTAGGTTGGGCTGTGAGAGCTCAGAAGAGAGCTGTGACAAGCCCAAGGTCACCTAGCTGGCTTTCTGGAGGAGGGCAGAATCGAACCCAGTATTCCTAGATAAGAGTCCGGCTCCCTAACCACTAGGCCAAACTGGCTCAGAGAGAAGGAAAATCAGAAAGCAGCTCGGTTGGCCAGAGAACTGAGACCACAAAAATGATACATTCTGGACACAAGGGAACGTTTATCTTAATTTTTTCTTTAAAAATCAGTCACTCTCCAGCTATGTAAATCCTTCTTGTATAAACATCTGCAATAACCAAAGTCTGTGGAAAACCTGCAGCCTTACTTTTTGAGCCCATTTCTATTTTCCAGCTCAGGAAACAATTTTGAGCACGGATGGCCCTGGGACCTGGTGGCAGGGAAGTGAAGAGTGTCACCCCAGCAGTTCACAGTGTTCCGGCAGCGGCAGCCAGCGGTGCTCAGAGGCAGCAGGATGATCAGGCAGATACTCACTTCTTTGCCTTTGCCACGGCTTCCACAAAGACCCGTTTATACTTCTGGATCTGCTCCCTCAGCACCACAGCCTTGTCCTTCTTCCCTTCGCAAATAAGCTTCAGCCCTGCCTCCAGTTCAGCCCGGAGGTCCGGCTTGGACATCTCGTAGCCCATGGAATCGTAGCCTGGGGCAGAGAAAGAGAGAGAGCCTTGCCGTTGGTGGATGCACTCAGCCCGGCCACAGTCACAGAGCTCCCAAGACAGGTCTCCACTCACCTTCCACTAGCCCCATACCCAGGTGGCCTGGAAGGAACCTCTGGTCTGCAGTGAGGCCCACATACATGCGCGCCTTGATGGTCTCAATGTGCTCAGCGTGGGTGGCATCGGTTCCTGTGGGCCATGGTTCCAGTTAGCGTCCATCAACATGGAAAGATTCCTGTCAGCTACTGGATAAACAGCCTGGCTAATTCCATGGGTCCAACACACAAAGTCTTAATTTTAGGTTTGTGAGTTAACAAACCCCAGGAAGGAGTTTGGAAGTAGCGGCAATGCTTAGTTCAGGATCTTTGAACCCAGCACCGGGTTCTGTGCAGAAACCAGCCTTTCTGCAACTCTGGGTTTGTACGTTATTTTATATTTTCCGATTGTTTTGATGTCTGGCTGCACTAAATCTGTGTTAAATCCACTCTTAAGAAGAAGAGTTGGCTTTTCTACCCTGCTTTTCTCACCCATTAAGGGGACTCAAAGTGGCTGACAAAGCTTTCTATTCTTCTCCCCACATCAGAAGACCCAGTGAGGCAAGTGGGGCTGTGAGAACTCAGGCAAGAGCTGTGACTAGCCCAAGGTCACCCGGCTGGCTTTGTGGAGGACGGCGGAATCGAACTCGGTAATCCCAGACAAGAGTCCTGCTCCTTGACCACTAGACCAAACTGGCTCGCGTTCTCCCCATGCCGTGTTTTTCCATGCCTCACCAATGCCATGTTTTTCCATGAGGGAAATGAGGTCAGCTTCTGTCAGCAGCTGAGGCGGGCTGGTCTCCCCATTGACCATCTCGATGGTGGTGGGTTGAAAGCGGGATCCCCGCTCATAAACAGGGATGACCTGTAGGAAGAGACACAAAGATGTGACCAGAGGAAAGGCTGTTTAATTTTATTTATGTACTACATTTCTGTCCTGCCCACAGGCCACCAAAAGACTCTCAAAGTGCCATATAAGGTGTCAAAAGACATAGGTGTCGGCCTTCAGGATTAGACTCTTAGACATGATACTTGAAGAGAGGGGAAAGGAGCTGAGGCTGCTTAGAATCCTAGGACTTTAATCCACTCTTTTCCGGATGCTTTTCTGCCTATTAATCAGAGAAGTTCCTTAAAACATGTTTCTTTTAGACTGACAAACAGGTTGGCAACTGGGCCCAGAGAAGAGTAGCTGCCGAATCGGAAAAAATGATGTGCATGAAAGTTACCAGCAGCCTCACCTTATCGCTCCACTTATCATAAGGATAGACTTCCAGGTAATTTCTGGCTAGGATCATCAGGCCATGAGCAACAAAGCGCTCATTTGCAATATCAATTTCCACAGTGGTTTCCTGCCCCTTGGCATCCTGGGAACAGCAGGCCAGAAAGTGGCGCACTATAAATTCATACAGCCGCTGGTCATTCCCCTGTAAGAGAGGAAACAATTTTTTTTTTAAGGCTGAACAACAGACAATGGAAACGATCGCTTCTGATTCAGTTCTTGGAGGTAGCTTTATAGGGTGAATATCTGAGTGCATCCAGACACACTAATACTACACAGCGGAATACGCAGTTGCGATGGGGGTGCCACACACGACGGTTGATGGATCTTGCGGTGATGCATTATCCCATCGCAATTGCACACTCAACGCTGGTAAGAGAACACTCGCTGTGCAGCATGACGAAAATTTGAATCTTCCCGCCGGCCTAGTAAGAAGAGACAGCGAGAGCAGGAAGGGCAGCTCGAATCCGATTGGCTGCCTCATCCCACATGACGGCGTGCTCCAACTCAGCTCTCACAGCTTCCGATGAGGAAGCTACAGAGGCTGCTTTTAGTCAGGACAGCAGGTCGTCACTTCGCAGCAGGTAAGCTGCAGTTTTTCCTTTAACTGTGGATTCATTCCGTAAGTCTGGAGGGATCCCCCATCAATCAATCAATCAATCAATCAATCAATCAATCTCTACCCACCTACCTACAGTATGCATGTGTGTGTATACACAGAGTTCAATTAATGAAGATTTTTCTTCTCTTTCTCCCCAAAGAACAAATTATTCTTCATGAACTGGACCAGCAGATCCCACCCAATGGGAAAGCTAAGATATTGAATTAGAATTGGAAGCTGAATTAGCCCGTTCATAGAGCATCACAAATTCCAGAAAATGTTCTCAATTCCAAGTTGAATTAATGTCGGCAGATGAATGGACGTCATTTAAACAGGCCAGGCTACATCTATGAGAAGCCCTGAGCCCAGCACTGCCCCTTCACTGCCCAGACTCACCTGTAAGTTCCTGGTGTATTTTGTGGGGTGAATAGGTGGGTGAGCCTGGTCCGATTTATTCCCATTGCGTGGGGTTGGCCCACCCTGGTCTAGAATCCCCTGCGCAAAGGCTCCCCAGTGGGGGTCTTGTATCTGAAGCTGCACCAAGCTGGAGAGGTTTAGGTCTTTGGGGAAAATGTTGGTCTCGGTTCGAGGATAACTTATGTACCTTTGGAAGAAAGAAGCAAACAAATAAAACTTTGAAAGATACAGCTCTACTACATAAAGGAGCAAGCACCTGCAATGACAAATACAAAAACACAACAGCAGACAATGAGGCAGCAAGACCATAATTTCAGAGTTAGAATGAGACTGTACCAACTGCCAACACTACACTTTTACCCTTGAGTGTACAGCTTCTCAGCAATCTTCATGGTTTCCTTGGCATTGATTTTCAGTTTCCGGGAAGCCAGTTTCTCGAGTTCCTTTACCGGGATGGGAATTTAAAAAGATGTGTTTTAGTACTGAATAAACAGGAAGATAATGTGTTCCACCCCTCAAAATATACGTACAGGTAAAATAAATAGATTTACTCGCAGAAGCAGAATCATAATAATGAAAATCAAAGTACAGAAAAGTTTAACACTGGTGTGTCAACACAATCTTGGTCCTCACAATCTCAAGTTTTCAGTTAATAAAAGACAAAAGTGGCGTTTTCTAAGAGGCCTGCAAAGGAAGCCCAGAGACTGCTTCAACCTCAAGCCCTTCTGTTTCTGTTATATGTTGTGCTTGATATGTGTGACTCTGTAGACAACAATGAGAGGCCAAATAGACACAGCTTAAACCCCATCTGTAGGTTTTTAAAACCAGGCTTTGTTATGAGTGAGGTCGCCGTGCTCAGCTTTAAGGCAGAAACTTGCTTCTGAGTTTGTTCTAGGATGTCGAGGGAGTTTTTCCAAAACGTACCACAGTGTCCAGTGGTTGGGGTCTCCACTTGCTCTTCGGTTTGCTTCCAATCTCCACCACTGTGGCCACTGGGTCCTAAGAAAGGGGAAAGCAGCAAATTTGGGCTGTCCAGGAATCATGGGAAATTAAGAAAGTAAAAGGCCCCGTTCCTTACCTCCATGCACATCTGGTAGAGAACAAGGCAAGCAGTGTGATTAAAGAGGCGATTCCGTTTCCAGCTGAAGTCCACAGGTCCCTCTTTGTGATCATGGACCACTAGGTAGAGGAGATGGATAACAGCATCCAGGTCACACTTGTGTGGATAAACGTTTTTGTTCTGGATGCATAGTATAGAAAAGGTAGACAGAGAAAATTTCTTTCCTCTGTCACACAACACTAGAACCAGGGGGCATCTATAAAGCTGATAGGTAGGAGAGTCGGATCAGACAAGGGGAAGGATTTCTTCACCCAGACAGTTATCAGTTTATGGAAGTTGCCGCTAGGAGAGGTGGCAACAGCTACCAGCCTAGATGGCTTTAAGGAAGAGTTAGACAAGTTTATGGATGACAGATGTATCAATGGCTACGAGAATGGATGCCCAGGTACATCCTCCAGGCTGGGGGGACAAGCAGGAGGCCTGTAAGGCCATTTCCTGGGATTCAGGAGCAGGAGAAAGTCCTGCTTGAGATGCCCATGGGCAACTGGTGGGCGACTGTGTGCGACAGGATGCGGGACTAGAAGGTCTGTGGCCTGATCCAGTAGGGCTCCTCAGATGTTCTCTGATGTTCTTATGGATCAACAGAAGCAACCGCACAGGCCCTCTAGTCCAACAGCCAACCTGTTGCCCCTGGAAGCCCCTGATGGGACACACCTTGTCCACGTTTCCCAGCCACCCCCTCTGCACCCCCTCTTGTGCCCACTATCACCAAGGCCAAGGGCTCTGTAAATGGATTATCGGACTGCATCTTTAAAGAACGCTGTTCTTATTTTTGGGGGGAGGGAGGAAGGATTAAAACTTGGTTTCTGAATTTGATATCTGAAGCCCTACCTTTAATTTTGTAGAACATCTCAGGAACAAAGGCTTGGATGGCTTTAAATCTTTCCACGACAAAGCCCAGGGTTGGAAACTGGCAGCTACCATAGCTGATTAGCTGTTCTGCTAAAACTTCAGGGAAGATTTTCTGGAGCCTCAGAGTCTGAAATCGGGTGAAAGCAGCACCTAGGCAAAAGCAGGGAGGGAGATGCAAGACAAATATTCAAGCCAAATGCCTCTGTTGATATTCTCATTGGAAAGATGGGAGTCCCTGTAATGGCCCCATCTCTGATGCTAGCATTTCTGAGTAGTCAGTAAGACGTCTCTATGCTATAGGATTAAAATATGAGTCTTTATGCATATGTAAACATTAGCTGATCAATATCCATTTCAGGTTACATGCTGTCCTAAGCCAAGCTTAGAAAAGTCCCTGTGCTTGACCACAATTCCCACACTCTTTAACCAAAGGGAATGAAAGTTACCATTCAAAATACTTTTTTTTTCAAACTCTGACCCTAAGTGTCTACACAATGACAAGGGGGTGGGTGTGCCTATAAACTGGCTTTGTTTTCTTGAAATGATTCCACTGCAGCTAGCGATTTTACAAAATCTTTAGCTAAGAAAGAGGCTCTGAGTTTGCTCCTTTTCTTGTCCCTCACAACCTCTTTTCCTTTTATGATGTGCCTTCCAGGCAGTTCCAGCTTTTAGATTCACAATCACATCAATCACATCATGTAAACCATTCTGGGAGTTTTTTGGACTCAAGTGCTTTGGATAAACTTCCTTTTACACCACTACTCCCTTACCTATCCTGAGATCCAATTCCTGCCTGACGTCCACAGCATCACTAACATTCTGGTTGGGTTGAGTGAGGTTCTCACAAGCAGCTTTTATGGCACCAGGTGTAATTTCAGAGAAACGGGCGCGGAACACCTGCAGGCCCTGTTTTACTGTTGACAACAGATGCACACAAAGATACAGGTAAAGAGAGGCACACAAGCCTACGCATTAACAAATAAACTTGAATAGCAACAACTGTACTTCAGCATTAGTTATTAAGACGGTGTGTTTTAAAAGTCAATCGGAGAGATATTATAAAAGCTAAGAGAGAATTTGGGGTACTGGGTTTGAGAATAACAAGACTGAAGCTTAGTTTAGGAAGGGGAAGTGCTACCTGGATAAAAAAAGTCCCCAGATCCTTTAAAACTCTCACATGATTTGCAGCACAAACACTATCACTTATCCAATGAGAGGGCCAACTTAATATATTGCAAATACATTAACAGAGATGAAGAAATTTCACAGCAGGCAAACTCAAAGGCCTAGATTAAAAGAGTTGTATTCTCCTTATTAATATAGACAAATTGGATTACAGCATGGAAGATTTGTTCTAAAGCAGAAACTACCCTACAGGTTCCTTACTGGCCAAGAATTCTCGGTGATTTCTCCAAGTTTCAACTCTACACACCTGCTTTGCAAACATCAATAATTTCAAAGCCGATGTTCTCTCCTTCACGGTCACAATCTGTCCAGATCACCAGAGCCTGACAGTGCTGAACTTCCCGCTGCAGAGTTCGCTGGAATCAGTCAAAGAACATGGTCAGAGACTGAGAAGACATGAGATCTCCCATGCCAAAGAACAGAAGTGCTATCTGGGAAATACTCAATGGATGGTGAGGACATAAAATGGACCTCTGTATAAGGGCCCTCTCCAGTGGATTACAATTTCTACCACTCCCATGCTCCATGGGTCCAAACTACCTGGCAGTCACCAGGTTTACTAAACTATTGCAGGCGTGAGAAATGCACCTTGAAGATATTATGAAGATATAACCTGCTAGCCATGGAAACAAGCGGAGTCTCATAGCAACACCAACCTTAATGTCCATATAGTTCTCAGGGCAAAATTTCTCAATTTCAGCATCAAAAAGGACAAGAGGGTTGCAGCTTTGCCTGGCAACAGAGTAAAAACAGCAAGTTGTCAGGCAGAAAGAGACCAGCATAACGCGAGGTGCAGGTGACAGAAGAAGGGCTCACAGGTTCCAAGCACCCCAAGGTACAGGCAACAGTTCCCCTCACGTACCATTTTCGAAACGGCTGTTTAAAGTCATGAGCCAGCAGGTGTCCAGACACTGAGGTCATCAGGACAGTCACATTCTGCAGAAAGCAACGCAACACAGATGTCAAAGCCCAAGCCCTCTGATTCCAGCAGACTGACTTTGAGGATGAGTTATTGTTATAAATTCTTGTGGAAGAACCACTAGTTTTCTATATCCAGAATCTCAGCTAGCACAAGAATGGCAATTGTACATTTCCTTTTACGACTACAAACAAAAATATGGGAACAGACATCAGCACGGTCTGATCAGAAGCTCAATAAAGTCTGAGAAATGCTTCAGAGAAGAGAGATTTAGAAAGGCAAAGACATTGTGCTGAAACAGAAAGACAGATTCCAGGAATCTTGTTTCTAGCCATCACCATTCAGATGCCTCTAAAATGTCCCAAGCTGGGCACAGCTTTTTATTGTTTTTTTCTGGATCCAAATACTCAGATGCTTTACTACCAGCAGATGCAGAGGCTCAGTTTTTCACTAGTAGCGGATGCATTACAAATATTTGGATTCCACGGGACATGCTGGCAGAATTCTCTCATGAACCAAACTCCCTTGTCATAAACATGCCATTTATAAACAATGATTGCCTTAGGATAAAGGAATTGCAAAGGACTATTGAAAAGTGTTATCTGACACATACCTGGCCAAGCATGCGGCACTGAAATTCATAAATCTTGTTGTACTTGGAAAGTCCTTCCCTCTAGATTAACAAAAAGCGGACAGGAAAACTAAGTATTATTAATAGATCCAAATTACTGTTTACCTAAAGCATCTAAGCAGCCAATCAAGATTTCCAACAAATGCCCTATCACATATCAGGCAGTGCTCAGCCTGAAATGGAACTCTTCTGATCTGAAGTCTGAATTTTACACCCTTTTACTAATAGTGGCACACAACCTTTTTATATACAGCTCTATCTGTAGGTCAGGTCTAAGCTTTCTACAAATGTAGCATTTAGATTCTGCTTGAAGCTGAGTTTTGCAAACTTCAACTGTTTTCTTTACTTCAAAACACTGAATCAGGGAAGCTTCAGACAATAAAAGAGTCATGGATTTGTTTTCCTACCCTCTTCATCCTGCTATTGGAAAGGATGTCTGCAATCCCCCTGGCAGCATCATTTTTCTCTGCCACACAGAGAATCTTCTGGATGTTTCGGAATGCCATTACTTCAGTGGCCTGAAAGAAGCAAAGTCTCTGGGACCGGAGGAACAATTTGATTCCACAGAAGGCAAAGAGCCGAGCCTGATCAAACATCCTAAGAAGTCTCCCGAAGTCCCAGCCTGCCAAGCTGCAGCAAAATCTTCTCCATTTTGCTGATTGAGGCTCCTAGATTCAGTCGTCTTCAGCTTTCATGAAAATGACAGCAACAGCTGGGACATTTCACACTTAGGCTGCCTTCTTCCCTATCCAGAAGCTGTCTGCCACATGTGAAGTATTACAGGTTTCCAGAAGAGTGTTTTGCTTCTCGTAGATTTCTGTTTGCACTCATAAGGGGACCGAGCTGACTACTCATAAAACAAAAGCCGCCACAGCAATCAGTAACCGCTATTGTCTTTTTCATCCGGGCCTTTATTCATGCATTGAGTTCAGCAGGATCCCAGCTTTACAATCAAGTGTCAGGCACACTTTGGTCCTGATGACAGGAAACTCTGTTTCAAGACCCGGACCAACCAGCCGTGATCCTTTCTTCCATGCGTCCCGACTCAGCATCCTATCCCTGCTGAGGCTTCATCCATGAAAACCTAAAAGGCTGAAAGGCAGGCCTAGAAGTCCCCCTTCTGCCCCGCCTTGGGCCCAAAGGCATCTCCCCCGCCAACCCGGAGCTGGCCAGGCGCCCCCGCAAAGCCAGCCCTTCCCCAGCCCCTTGACCCCAGCCTCTCGCCCACTAGGACGCCCCTGCTTCTCTTGCTCCGCTAGCCGGCAGCAGCTTTACTCTCCCACGAGGAACCTCCAGCCGCCTTCCCACCCGAATACGGCCCCTCTTCTCCCTCCTTCCCTCTGCTATCCCTTCTTCAAGCCTCCTCCTTCCCTTCCCCACTATCAGATCATAAAAGGCGCCATTTTCCCGCCTGCCGTATTCCTAGCCGGGCGTCGTCGCAAAGCCATCCCGACGCAAAAGAGGACTGGCGCGCGTGCTGCTTTGCGGCTCTGACGTAAAAAGAGAGAGAGGGCCCGCCTGCCGGTTAACTAGCGACGTAACTTCCCAGAATCCCTCGCAGGAGGGGCGGGCCGGAAGCTCCTTTCGCAAGAGAAGCCTAGGAAACTTCCTGTTTCCTCGAGGGAGGCGGCCGTCTGTTTCCGGGGCGACGACGACGGGTCACGTGAGCGCAAGATGGCCGGCATCAGGCGGCGGCGGCGGCCGGGCGGCCGGCGAGGGGAAGCGGCGGTGGTTCCTGCCGGAGGCGCGGGCTGAAGGGGGTCAGCGGGGGTGGGGGAGTCGGCGGGTCCCGGCGCGCACCGGCGCGCACCTCTTCCCAGAAGGGCGGCTCTGGCGGCGAGCGGTGGGAGGCTGCCGGTGGCCCATTTCCCAGAGGGGGACGAGTGGCAGAAGGAGACGCGTCCCCGCTGGTCCCTGCCCGGCGGCCGAGGGGCCCACGAGGCCGGGCGTGGAGGTAGTTGAGCCGGGCCCGGGTGGAGGAAGCGAGGCGCCGCTTCGGGAGGGAGGTGAGTGGAGACCTCGCCCCACGATGAAAGGAGCCCCCTCCTCGGGCCCCCTGGACTGTGATGACTGGCGCCCCCCGAGGCACGGGAGTCTCGGGTAGTGGCGCTGAGGTAGCGGGGAAGGGGCAACGCAGCCTCCCCCTGACTGAGGAGCGGAGTGGGATTCCCCCGCCACAGGCAGAGGGGAGAGGGGCCTTGATCTGCTTGGGACTGGAGGAGTAGGGGGGGCACCGCGGAGCGAGGGAAGAAGGGGACAGCACATCCGGGGGCGGAAGGAGCCCCATCGCTGCCGCCTCCCGCCTCGTACCTGCCAATTGGAATCTGGTTGACCGGCTGCAAGGTGGAAGAGAGGACTCCCTTCCTCCATGCCCTTCACTGTCCTCGTCTGAAAATATGATCACCTCCCCAGATGTGGTGGCATTTACCAAGGAAGAAGAATACGAAGAGGAGCCATGCAGTGAGCCAGCCTTGCCTGAGGAATATTCTGTCCCGCTCTTCCCATTTGCCAACCATGGAGCCAACCCCTGGTCCAAGCTCTCGAGTGCCAAGTTCACCCGGGACTTTATCCTCATCTCGGAGTTCTCGGAACAAGTGGGGCCTCAGCCTTTGCTCACCATCCCGGATGACACCAAAGTTTCGGGCACCTTTGATCTCAACTATTTCTCTCTCCGTATCATGTCGGTGGACTATCAGGCCTCTTTCGTGGGGCACCCTCCTGGATGCCCCTACCCCAAACTGAACTTTGTGGAAGATTCTAAAGTTGTGCTTGGAGACTCCAAAGAAGGGGCTTTTGCTTATGTGCACCACTTGACCCTCTATGACCTTGAGGCTCGTGGCTTCGTCAGGCCGTTCTGCATGGCCTACATTTCTGCTGATGAGCACAAAATCATGCAAATGTTTCAAGAGCTGTCTGTGGAGTTCTCTAAAGCTTCAGAATGTTTAAAGACAGGCAACCGGAAGGCTTTTGCAAACGAACTGGAAAAGAAACTGAAAGATCTGGATTATACTAGAACTGTTTTGCACAATGAAACTGAAATTCAGAAGAAAAACAATGAGAGAGGTTACTACAGCACACAGGCCATTGAAAAAGCCAATGAACTGGCCAGTGTTGAAAAATCTATCATTGAACACCAAGACCTTTTGAAACAGATCAGGTCGTACCCTTACAATAAGCTTAAAAATTTGGATTTTCATCCATATGAGCCAGCTTCTGCAACAGAGGAAGCAGATGACCGTTTGGAACAAGGATTTACTACCTCACAATCTGATGAGCCCAGTGAAACGCAACTTTATTCTCGGCGGTCCTCTTATACCCCAAAGCTTATCAAGGCAAAATCTGCCAAGTGCTTTGACAAGAAACTCAAAACTCTCCAGGAGCTGTGTGATGATTACTTTTTCACCCAGACTTTAGTTCAGTTGCACCAAATTGAAAAGATGTTCAGAGGCGACGTTTGCTACCTTGTGACTGATCAAATCAGCAGAATGCTTTTGAAGCAACAAACGGTCACTAATTTCCTTTTTGAGGAGGTGTCTTTAGTTGATGAGAAGCCATCAGAAAGGCAGCTTAATGGCTACCAAGGATCTAATCCAGATCACACTGATGCCAAGTGCGTGGATGCCTGCCCTGTTCCTAAAACGTTTGTCAGCCTGGAGTCGTACAAATCGAGCGTTGAGTCTGTGCCTATTAAGATGGATCAGGAAGCAGAAAAACAGCAAGACACAGAAGCCATGGAACCTCTTGCTTATAGTCACCAGGACAACCTTGAATATCTTGATGCCGATCTTAAAGGAAGTGTTAGCAGTGGTGAAAGCATTGAAGTGTTGGGAACAGAGAAATCTCCCGCCTTGAACCGGTCCGAGAGCCAGGGGAACGTGCCACCACCCCACCAGAGTCCCCAAGTGGTGAGGAACAAAGCTGTGAGCAAAAGAACCATAAGTGAAGACAGCATTGAGGTCCTCAGCACCTGCCCCTCGGAAGCTCTGATCCCTGAAGATTTTAAAGCAAGCTACCCAAGTGCCATTAATGAAGAGCCTTACGCAGATGATGAAGATGAAGGTCTTCACTTTGACGCTGTTCTGAATCCAGGCACCACAGAAGAGAACGAAGGCAACCCTGAAGGAGAGAACCTGCTCCCTGTAGATTCTGCTTGTTGCATCGGAAAAGAGAGCCCCAACTTTCTCGAGCCTCCGGCCAACTTAGCACCAAAACTTTGTGATGACGATGGTGTGGTTAGCATTCCGCCCCAGCCATACCGACCAGGAGATCAGGGATTTCATGTCAACTTTACAGACTGCTCCTCTAACGACGGTATTTTGGGAGGGCTCCTCACTTACACACTTGACCCACATTATCTTTCAAGCAGCAGAGAGGTGAGCAAAATGAGCCTAGATAAATGTTCAGACACCACAAGCTACGTAAGCAGTGCAGCTTCCACCAGCTCAGACAGGACTCCTTCTCCCTCTCCCCTGGGTTACTTTGGAGAAAGGCACAAGAAGAAGGCTGCGCAGGGGGCCTTGAAATTCATCCGGCAGTACCCCTTTGCTCACCCGGCCATTTATTCCATGTTGAGTGGGAGGACCCTGATTGTGCTGGGTGAGGAGAAGGCGGTGGTGGAGAAACTTGTCACAGCACTCTCCATTTTCCTTCCAAACTGTGGCCCCTATGCCAAGCCTGTGAAGCTCTGGACCACATCTCCTTTGAACATCACGGATTTCCAGAAGTGGAAGCTGATTGGATGGCAGAGGTAAGAATGCAAACAGAAGACTTCCCTACCTGGCTGGCAGGGTTCTCTGAGCTCAATAGGGATGTGCACAAATGGGTTTTTTTTGCATTCAAATTCAAATTGAATCAAATATCCAAACATTCAATTCGATTCAAATGTTTAGAATCCCAATGCAGCAAAATCCCATTTGAATAGAATACATTCAAATCTATGCATTCGAATGTTAGATTCAGATCTGAAGATACGAATGTTGACAACATTCGTATGCATTATACATGCCTGTACACATTTCGTACATGTCTCGTCTTATCCCATATTTATCACATTTTCATCTCATACTATCAGCGCAAATGTGTATAGATAAGTATGAGATTTGTACGGATAGGTATGTAGTACATATGTATCTGTACATTTCATTGTTTTGAGTCATCCGATTGAATATGGACATTTGAATAGAATGTCTACGCGTTCGGATTTAGACATTTGAACGAATTTCAAATTCAGATGTCCACATTCGAACGAATTCAGTTGACTTTCGAATGTTTAGAACATTTGTGCACATCCCTAGAGCTCAACTTCCCGCCTAGGAAGTGTCTTCTGCGTGAAGGCTCACTTGTGGCTGGCAGTGGGCCGCACGGGAGCCAACCTCTCCTGTAGTCTTTGCAGGGCAACCCGCAACCGGAAAGGGAAAACCGGAAAGAACAGATCCCAATAGGGAACACAGAGAAAGTGGATTAAGACACCCTGGCATAGGTCTTGATCCAGTTCATATCCTTCCCAGGTTGGACAAGCACAACTTATGATGCTGAGGGGACTGTAGAGACCTTTAGGACATCTCATGCCTTTCGGGGTTTCTGAATCCCTCTTCCCATCAGTCCCAGCCAGCATTGAGACTGATGGATTCCAGAATGGTGCTCTGGGAAGGGGCTGATGGGAGCTGAAGTCCAGCATATATTGAAGGTGCCGTGTTGCTTATGTTCAACCCAGTGCTCGTTCCAGTTACCAAAGGTGTTAAGGCTAACCATTAGGACAGATACTCAGCAGAAGGTCCAAATACGTTTTGCCGCATTTGGTAAGAAACAGCCAATATCTCTTTCTGTCTAAGCAGTTGGCAGGTGACTGCAGGCGCCAAAAGTCCAGCATCAAAAGTGTTCAGAACGTACTACTATTGCTCATTGTACCTGCGTTTGTCAACATCTGCACCCATGTTGCATTGCTGAATATAGGAGTCATGCGGCACTATGTCCTGCCAACCCAGCAACAGGCAGTTTTTGACCCCATCAGTATGGTACAGCCAAATGCCACATGAAACTCTGCAATGGCCTGCCCACATAACTACCCTTCAGTAGTAAAAGAGGTGGGCACCTGGGAGAGGGCCTTCTCAGTGATGGCCCCTAGGCTATGGAATAGTCTCCCCCTTGAGATGCATCAGGCACCTTCCCTCTATATGTTTAGGAAGGCAGTGAAGATTAAATGGCCCTTTGGGGATACACTTTTTCTTCCCGCTTTTAGACACTGTTATTGTTTCTATATACGTATATTTGATTTTAAATGTTGCTACCTGCCCTGAGAACTTTGGATGTAGAGCGGGATAAAAATGCAAATAATAAACAAACAACCTAGGGATTATAGAAGGATCAGCTTAAATTACAGGATGCACCCAGTGTAGTTTTTCTGTACAGTAACTCCTGATATTGGTGTCAAGATTGACTTGCGACTTAGAATCCTTGGCTGTTCTTATTGTTTAACCTTGCTTTTAGAATTATACTGTAAGCTGCTTTGAGACATTTCAGGCAAACAAGCGGCGCATAAATAAATGAAACCAAAGCAATTCCCACAGTATTACATTTATGAGCCCAGAGGTATGTGCTGATCGTTTTTCCTTAGGCTTGTGCAGTTTTGGGGGGGGGGGCAGCTTTGACCAATTCTGTACCTGATGCTTCCCCACAGAATCATAAACCTTCCACCTCTCCTGCAAAGATGAAAGCGTCAACTAGGTGGCTTCGGTCCCAGTTGCAAATTTCCCAGAAACAAGTGAATGGTATTGTCCACGGTGCAGATTGGTGCTTACCTGGGATTTCATAACTTCGGGTCCTGGAGAGGAAGGAGGCTGATCCAAATTGCTTTTGCGAAGGTGCAAATTCTACCCCTCCTGTTTCCCTTTTTGTTTTGCAGAACGTCCTCTCCGGCTGGTATCAATGTCGCGCACTCTCTTAGCCGGTACAGCCGGTATGTCAGTATCTTAGATGCAGACAGCAAGACTCTCCGCTGCCCGCAGTACCGAGGGACTCTGATCCCCCGGCTTGCTGACCACCGCACGCAGATCAAACGGGGAAGTACCTACTACATGCACGTCCAGACCATCCTGACGCAACTGTGCTCGAAGGCCTTTCTGTACACCTTCTGCCATCACTTGCATCTTCCCATCCAAGGGGAGACAGAGGAGGCGGTGGCCGTCCGCCGGCAGAACTTTTTGAAAACCCAGCTTGGACTGACGAGCGAGGACACCAAAGTGGTCCAGTATCTTGCTGAGCTGCTGAAATTGCAGTATGTTCAGGATCCCGTGCGGGGGGTTAGCCCGGTACTCAGGTTTGATTATGTGCCCAGCGCTTTGTATAAAATTTAATCCCGCCTGGCCTGCGCTTATCACTTCTCACACAAAAGGAGATCATCTGGACTCATTTCCAGAGCTAAACAATTTCACAAGTGATGAGGCAAGATCACTAAAGGGAGAGTACCAAAATGTTGGTCACAGCTCTCTGAGACAGGGCCAGGGCCAAATTCTAGCTTGGTGTTTAAAGGGGAGAAAGCTGGATGGTGGGGTAGGTGACAGAAGAAAGTTCCTGTGGTGTGACCAATGGCATCCTGTGTGTGGCCCGAAGGATCTGAAAATATTTTTACATTGAAATGTGCTTTTGAAGCATAGCAAACTTGACTTTTTTTCCTGTGTACGGGACAACCTGGAAATGGGGTTCACAGTGCTTTGTGTTAAAGAAAACATAAGAGCAGACAGGGATTCATCTGCTTGAATATCTGTAGACAGAAGTGGATGAGTTCATGGGGCCACTTCTTGGCGTTGGTGAATGTGAGAGTAACCCTGGATTTGGGGGTGTTTGGCAAAGGGAGGAGAAGGAGTTTTCGCCAAGGCCTTCTCTTTTGGTCAGAGAAATGGCTTAAAGCCTCCCGATAACTGGAAAGCACAAAGGGGCCTTGGTAACATGAATGTTGGGTGCCACCCCTTGAAAGTCCCTGTCACTGGTTTCTTTCTCCTTACGGGGAAAATCATAGGGGCAGAGAAAAGGCAGTTTCTTTGAAGAGCCCAGTGGGAGAATCTCTAGAATTGCCCAATGACCTTAAATCTTTGCACTCAGGTGTTGTTGGGAAGGAATGTACTGGATTAAGCCTTTCTTCCCTCCTTGCTCTTTCCCTGCTGCTCTTTGATAGCTAGTTTTTCTCTGTCTGGAGTAGCAGAGGCATTCCCGGCTCCATCTTTCCACTCTGGTTTTGCTCATTTGAACACCCGGTCTGTGCAATCATTTGACTACCTCTGCAATTGCCGCATGAAAGGATAGTTGATGGCCACAGCTCCCACTGAGTAGGGGGCCTTTTCTTCCCAACTCACAGGCTGTAGGAGATGGTGCCATTGGGGCCTCCCCTAAATCTGGAGTGCTGGGTAAATCCCATGGAATTTGTGCTTTCCCTTCCCTTTTGGCTTGTGGAAGCCTGAGCCCTCCAGGGAGGCAATACCTCATCTGTACCTCCTCCTAGACATAGCTGCACATTGCAACTGGCAGTCGAGTTTTAGACCCCCCCCCCCTTTTTTTTTTTTTTGAAGAAAATGTCCTTTTGTTTCTTGTTTTGGGATACTGATTCATTGTGGTGGAGGCACATGGGTTTTTACAAGGATAACTGGACTTCTATATTTTTTACACACCACCCTTTGATGTGATTATGCCGCAGAGTTCTGGAAACGAATGTAGGCACCTCTGATGTACCAGGAGAAGCTTTAAGAGCAAGGCTCAGTTGCAAGGGTTTTGAGCATTCTGGGAAACTTGATGCAAAAGCTGCACTAGTATGTGTGAATGTGTGCATGCGTGTGGTGTGTGGTGTGTGTAAAAAAAGGAAAGCAAGTGTCCTATTGCACTTTCTAGTTCTTAACAGGGATGTGGAAACACACAGTCTCCTTTCCAATGAAGAGGTCTTGCTCTATTAGAGATTAAGGCTCAATTTGTAGAGAATGAGCCAAACACCCCTAATGCCCCTTTGGTTTCTTCCTCTATTGTTTTCTCTGACAAATAGAGACGGTGGAGTTTTTCCTGTTTCCCAATTCCAGCCCATCCTTCTTTGTGTGAGTGATCTGACCTCTTCTGTAAGTTGTTTCTTCAGGATGCAAGACCTATTTGTGGGGGAAAGCAGCCCCCTGCTTGCATCCGGTTCCACCCCTCTCCCTTTCCCTTGGAACCATTTAGGAACTTTTATTTATTTATTGCCTTGTAGGCTCACACCCCTTTAGGCATATATCCCAGGGTGGCATCTCTATTTCTGCTGGGTTTTCGGTGAGGGACTGGTCTGAGCATCTTGAAGAAAGAGACACATGGGTTGCAAAATTTGAGGCTCCCAAAGCATCATGCTGGTTTTTGGTAACAACACCCAGTTTTGTAGGTGCAAAAGCTGGCTGTGGGTTTCATCCTGCCAGCACGAAGCAGCCCTTGGGCAAATCCACATGCAGCACCTACATTGGGTGGCCATTGCTTGCTCCCCTTTATCTTCTAGCGCCTTGAGTGGCACGAGGAACTTCTTCCTGCCTGTTCCACCACAGAAGCACAGCTGGTCTGAGGGTATTCCACTGTCCATTTGCTTTTTAAAAGGTGGCGCCGACTGATAGTGGGTGATCCTTTTGCTTCATTCCCTCACTCTGTTCACTGTGAAAACCCAGGGCAGCCTGGTCCCAGTTTATATACAACACAGCCCTGCTGGTTAAAAGTGTAACTGCTTTGCTAGGGGTTCCTGCTTACCTCATCAGAGGCGCCACGTGGTAGTAGGTGTCCACAAGGCCAGCAAGAGGAGCTGATAAAGTGCACCCTGACCTCCCTTATTGTGTAGAGGAGAGGAATGTTAGTTTCCAGTATACCCAGTCTCCCACCAGTAAGAGCTTTTTAGAGAAGAAAACTTCCACATAGCCATGCTACTCAAATAGTTGCCTACCTCTGCTGCTTTCAAACTGGCCCAAACCCTGTGCTGTAGCGTGAAACGCCATTGCTTCAGCACAGAACCACCAGCCCCTTCAGATGCCAGGATCAAAGTTTGCTTTCACAGGCAAAACAGCCCAGTGTGGACAGCGCCAGACACTTCAGCCCTTGCTGGCGGTGTGGACAGTTGAGACCTTCTGGCCCACTGCCCTGCCTTTTGCTGCTCTCAGCTAGCCAGTGCCCGTCTCTCCCTGCCAGTCTTCAGCTAGGCCAACAGCTCTGTCTTAAGTCCCCCTACCTGGATTCTCCTCTTTCCCAAACTGCCTTCTCATAACCTGCATGTTCAATTTCTCGTCTTGTGCCTGTATGTACACAACGCTTTTGCATAGGCAGTAGTTTGGAGGGGGGAAAAATCACAATAAACCAGAGTGTCTTTGTCGAAGAAATCCATGCAGCATGCTTCCTGTGTGTTAGTGCTATTAAGGTGTGTACTGCACAAACGCTTAACAAAGGATACTAAATACCCTGTGACTACAATGGGAAAAAAACTGTACATTAGGGAGGGGAAAAATTATTTATTGGGGTTCAGATATTTTTTGAAATACAAAGAAAAAAAAGAGAATTGGTTGTATTTTTTAAAGCTTATATAACCCTCGGCATATATTGTGGTTATATTCTTAATTTTATTGTGCTTAGTAAAAGTTGTCCTGACTATATTTCTGAGCTCTCATGTGTGATGCAGAATGCAGGGAAATGGTCTCAAAAAGGCCATTCGGGCAGCAAACCTCGAACCAAGGAGCAAGAGCTGTTTTTATAAAGTTGCTTATCTAAGATAAGCTAATTTTTTGTTTGACCCCAAAGATACCAGGGCTGGTAGCTCTGTTCACTAAAGACAAAAAAACCAGGAGTTTCTGAGAGAAAAAATGGCCTTTCTACTGCAAGAGGATTTCCTTCGCTGCATATCACGGAAACACCTGTAGTCTTGGCACACTGGTCAGATATTCACCCTGTAAAACAGATCTTCCTGCCTTCATCCAACCTGTCTTTCTTCCCACACTGGTCTACTGGATGCCTGGTAAGAGGTGGCAAGCGACATTGGAAGGCAATAGCGTATTGCCATGGTTGTCCCAAAAATGGGATGCTCATACAGGTTTCCATACAGCCACTGTTCTGTTCTTAGGGTCTTGGGTTAAGCCTCGCTTGTTCACTAAGAGGAAGTGACAGCAAGCTTAGGGAAACTCCGGGCTTTGCAGAACTACATGAAAGTCTGGAGATCAGCCTCTTAGCTTATGGCGGGGAATTCCATAAGTGCACAATGGATTTTTGAAAACGTGCAAGTCCACAAAAGCTCATTTGGTTCTACTTGCAGCCTAGTAATACTGTTGAAGAGGCCTCACCGAAAAAGGCTTTAAATTTCTTTGGATGCCTGTGCATCTTCTTGGGCTCATATTCTTAGAAAAAGTAGTTTAAAAATTATTACAAGCACCCTTTCTTTAGAAAGACTGAAGGGTGGGATTTTGGAAGATGTTTGCTTAACCCCTCTAAAATCCCACTTTGCACAACAGCAGCAGCTTGATAAGATAACAGATGCTGAAAAGCAACCAGGTGTCAGTTTCCTGTGGCCCTTTCTTGTGACCACGCCTTATAAAACAGGTAAGCCGGGGAGAGGGAAGGACTCTGCAAAGCGTTCCACCTCTTCTTTAAGAGATTTCAGTGGTTCCTGGTATTTCTCGTCAGATACTAGCATCTCCTTGAATTCTCTCAGCGTGGCTTTGGGATTCATGTTGTTCTGTACCTGTAAGGTGAGTTCAATACCTGTGGGGGAAAGATGGGTGAGTTTTGTTAAAATACTTAAGCCGTAGAGGGAAAGCCTTCTCTGCCTGAAATCTTAGAGACCAACAGGAGTGCCCTTTGGGAGCAGGAAGTTCTTGCCACAAATTAGAAGCAGCAAATGTCCCGTGGCCCAACCAGTTCAGGCACCAGTTTCAGGGAGAAGCCCGTGGGCAGGCCAGAGCACCGGGAATTTGCCGTGGCCACAGTCTCCTAGCAGCTGGTAATAGTGCACTAAAAAGGGAGTCTGGATGGAACCTAAAAATCCCTTGTTTCAAATTGGCCACGAGGAGGGTAAAACAGAAGAATGTGTGTTGCTGTGGGCTAGAAAGACTATTAAATAAACAGTAATTCAATAATAGTGGCTGTCTTTACCTCTCAGTTCTTAAAACTGAGGTTTGCTAACAGAAGGCCTTCTAAATGTTGTTGAATGACAACCCCAGCATTGCCAGTTCTCAGGCGTGATACCTGAGGATGGAAAGAAATGCCGGCAGCCTCTGGATGACCAGGGCACTTTCTGCACTTGACCTCTTGTCTGCAGGGCGGGAATAGCGCATCCCCACTGGCATGCACTAGCATTCACACATGCAAATGCTAGTGCATGCCAAGCCAACCCCCGACACGCCCGGACACTCATCTGGATCCGGGAGCATTTCCAGGCACCATAAGTGTGGGTCCAGGCACTGCCATCTTCTCGGAGGCTGGCACAACTGTGTGTGTGCCACGACTGTGGTGGCACGGCACACACATGCAGTCACATTTCCGATCACCTGGCATGCCAGCACACTTGTGCAGCTCATCAGCTGGCCCTTGGCATCAGAAAAGCGGTGAATGCTCTCTCTGGTGACCGGGAAAGGTAAGCTTTCAAGCACATGTGGTCCATTGTGCATCCCTGCTAGTGGGAGCTGAAGTTGCTTCTGGTATAGCAGGATACATTTCTAGTGTGGAAACGCCGCCTGCGAGTGCAGATCGTGCTTCCCAGGCGCTACCCCAGCATGCACTAGCAGACCAAGTGCAAATTGGCCTAAGGTGATGGGCCGATCTGAGCTGCATGTGTTCCTGGCTGAGCTTCCTCTGCGCTCTCCAAGGTGTGTTTGGACATAAGGAACGAAGAGAAGGCATCGAGCTGGGAAACGGGCCACAGCCTGAAGCTGAGGCAGCTGCGGTTCACTTTGACTTACATAATGGCTTTTAAGGGAGAAGGAAAAAAGGCATCTGTGTCCACACCTGTGAACACCTACCCCACCCTTCCACCTGCCACCTTCTTACCTCTGTGAATAAAATGAGCAACTTTCTGGAAGTCGTCTTCCAAGAACCCCCGAGAAGTCAGAGCCGGTGTCCCAAGCCTCAACCCGCTGGGGCGCAAAGCGCTCTTGTCCCCTGGATGGGAAGAAGACGTTGATGGCGCATATGCGCAGCCCCTGGAAAGTGCCTCCTGTCCCACTTGCCACAACAAAGCCAGGGGGCACAGCGTTTCCATGTTTTCTTTCCTTGGAGGAGAACATCTGAGGATCTACTGGCTTTCACGCGCTGGACCCTAAATCTTACCAGTGCTCTTTCTCAGGTTACAGTTGCCCTAAGCTGATGTAGTTGGGGCCTTGAAGAAACAACCTCAGCTGTGTAGTGGACTATTTATGTGTGTAATGGGCCGGGGAAATGGCTTCTGAAACCAAGGATCAGTAAGCAGGTGAGCCAGTTTGGGCTTGTGGTTAGAGAGCCGGACTCATATTTTGTAGTCACTGGGTTTGATTCCACCCTCCCCCACGAAGCCAGCTGGGTGACCTTGGCCTAGTCAAGGCTCTGTTTGTCAGCTGCTTTGAGGCCCCTTAAATGGATGAGAAAAGGAGTAGAAAAGCCAGTTCTTCTTCTATTCTAGGCTGCGCCTGGGAAGTTGATCCTCAAAGGCAGCCATTCAAATTTGGGTCGCCAGCCTTGCACCGATACTTTGCAGGGTTCCTGTCATGAAGCTCCACTGTGCTGGGAACTCTTTCCCCACACTCAGTGTTTCTCTCCATCTTACCTGGACAGGTGTTTTTATTGCAGGCAATAGAGCAGAGCTCCAAAACGCGTTCGGCTCGCCCGCCGTCCGTCCCTCGGCTGCGCAGGTCTACCAGGATCATGTGGTTATCAGAGCCGCCTAGGAGAAGAGACCAGCACCAACATAAGATGTTCAGTTACTCATTTTCAGGGCTCAAAATGGCGGCACATGCACTGGTTCTGCCATACCTGGGAAGCCATACACACCCCACCCCCCTTAAGGGAATCCTCTCTACTCAGTTTCTGCCCACAAACCCTGGCAAAGAAATTCATGGACTGCTGTGCCAATCGGCCACTGAAGGTGCCTTCAGGTAGCTTAAGGTCCGTCCCATGGAAGAGAGACCCCTCCCTTGGATCCTCACCTGAACAGAAGCAAAGTGAAACATGCATCACAGCTCCTTACCGGTCACAATGTGGTAGCCCAGTCCCATCAGGGCCTTACAGAGGGCTTTGCAATTGGCCACTACCTGCTGCTGGTAAGCTTTGAATTCTGGCATCATGGTCTGCTTCAAAGCAACAGCAATGCCTGGGCATTACACAGAAGGAGAAAGAAGAACATTATGCACAAGGAATTTTGGATGTGAAAAAAAGAAGGGGGAGGTAGAGAGGGGCTTGCCTAACAAATGTGCAGGCCCACTAGTGTCATAAAAGCCCATAAGAACGTAAGAGGAGCCCTGCTGGATCAGGCCACAATCCACCTAGTCCAGCATCCTCTCTCTCACTGTGGGCCCACCAATTCCTTCTGGGCATCTCAAGCAGAAGGCAAAGGCCAAACCTTCACCTGCTCTCAAATCCAAATGGCCTGAGGCATCCTAAGAGGAGCCCTGCTGGATCAGGCCACAGCCTGTCTAGTCTAGCATCCTGTCTCACACGGGGTCCCATCAATTCCTTCTGGGCACTTCAAACAGGTGACAAAGGCAAAACCTTCACCTGCTCTCAAATCCCAGCAACTGACCTTTGGAGGCACTCTGCCTGTCTCCCCAGCCGGAAGGATGGATCTAGGCCTCCATTTGATACACCTTTGTGAATTAAGAATATCCCTGCTGGATCAGGCCGCAGCCCATCTAGTCCAGCATCCTGTCTCACACTGGTCAACCAGTGGCTTCTGGACACCTCAAGCAGAAAACGAAAGGCAAAACCTCCACCTGCTCTCGGATCACCTGCTGAAGATTTCCCTAGCTCTCCCCACGTCCCCCACTTTCTCAGCATCCAAACCAGGTTCTTGAAAAGTCACCCACCTGCAATGGCATGGTTATGAGGACCTCCTTGCAGTCCAGGAAATACAGCCTGGTTGATGAGACTTTCAAAGTTGTAAAGGATTTCCTTCCCGGTCTTCGGATCCGTACTGCGGACACCTAAAGGGAAAGGACAAAAGGGGGGGGGGATGGTCAGGCAGCATTTTTCAAGTTCAGGAAAACATTCTCCAAATTTTAGGACCGTCAGGTTTTGGCAAGAAGTACTTGCTGGTGCTTTACTCTTAATTTTCAATGTGAGTTTAACTCCCGTCGTTAAACTGAGGAGGGGCCAACCCTCTGCCCAGACCTAACCCTGGTGAATAGTGCTGGCCTTACAGCCGGTTTTTGATATGTGCCAACAGTTAATGATATTTTGGAGGGAGAGAAAGCGTTTTCCTCCACAATAAACACGTGACAGCTATGGAAAACCTTGCGAGGGAAAGTTCCTTGATTGATGTTTAGGTCAGGGAAAGCACAAGACGCAGTTCTTTGAGGAAGGGAGACACCGTTCCTTTCACCTCTGGAGTGCTGAGAGTTCAGACGTGACGAAGCACTCCACTTCCGTATCTTCACCCAGCTGCTCACCTTTCCGGTAAAAGATCATGCCAGCTCGGCAGCCCCGTAAGGTCTTGTGGGTTGTGGTGGACACCACGTCACAGTGCTCGAAGGGAGACGGCACCACCCCGGCCGCCACTAAGCCGCTGATGTGAGCCATGTCAGCCATTAGGTAGGCGCTATTCTCATCCGCAATCTTCCTCATCCGGGCGTAGTCCAGGTTCCGCGAATAGCAGCTCACCCCTGGGACATGAGAGACAAGCAGGAGGATGAGGGGCGGGTGAAAAAGGAGCATAGGGTGTCCAGTAAAGAAAAGCTGACTGGCATGCTATAGCACCTGGAGAAGGAAGGAGAGGGGTGCAGCAATTCCCCATCCAGACTTTGGGGGCAGCTTTTAACTGAATAGGTAGTGGGGCCAGCATGTCATCGATACATTCAAAAGCCATGTGCTGTGCTTTGTTGGGGTTGGTGACCATGAATTGTTATCATGCAGGTTTTGTTTATATCAGGAATGGGAAAGGGATGGCCCAGCAGATTCTATGCAGGTCCCGACAGCTAGGCTGATGGGATTTACAGTCCACCAACCCTTGGAAAAGAAGGTCCAGAAACGGCCCGCTAGGAATAACATAAGGACATAAGAGGAGCTCTGCTAGATCAAGCCACAGTTCATCTAGTCCAGCATCCTGTCCCACACAATGGCCCACCAACTGCTCACAGGCATCTCAAGCAGAGGCAAGGGCAAACCTTCTCCTGCTCTTAAATCTCAGCAAATGCCTTGGAAGCATCCTGCTTTGGCCCCCCAGCCTGAAAGATGTACTTAGGCTTCCATTCTAGTAGCCATTGATACATCTGCCATCCATGAATTTGTCTAGCCCTTTCTTAAAGCCCTCTAGGCTGGTTGCTGCTACCACCTCCTCTGGCAGTAAACCAGTGGCCCTCTGGGTGAAGAAATCCTTCCCCTTGTCTGATGTGACTCTCCTACCCATCAGCTTCATAGATGCCCCCTGGTTCTAGTGTTGCATGCTGAGGCCAACAGACACACAGATCTGGACTCTGGCAAAGTCTACCATGCGTGGAGCCTTAGGGGAAGATTTCAGGGCAGTGCCATCTCTTGCCTTCTTCCGACTCACTTATTACCTGCAATGATCAGCTTTGGGTGGAACAAGCGCGCGTTCTCCTCCAACCGATCATAGTCGATGTAACCCGTCTCAGGGTTGACCTGAAGAAAAGGAGGCCAGAAGGAGAATTCAGCCCCAGCTTTGAAGAGCAGGGAGAGCTGGCCAGAGCAAGAGGCAGCTCACAGTGGCAGCCCAACTCCAAAGGCAGCAACACGGGTACTGATGAAGCCTTTCTTCCGTGAACTGCCAGAGTCCGCTGTGGCAGACGCAGCTGTCCTATAGGTTCCATTGCCAGAAGTCTCCCTGCTGGCATTTCTTTTTTCCCTGCAGTCTGAGAACATGTTTTGCAGAAAACAATTTGCAGCAACTCAACGTGTGCTGGCAGCTGCAGTTTCAAGAGCATCCAGAGGCCCATGACTGAACAGCCCTGGCTCACAGCCCACACCTCAGACTGGAAATCACAGCTCACCTTGTACGGCATGGACTCAAAGAAGATGGAGGTGGCAGAGATTTTCTTCTTCTCTGTCATGAAGCCGTGGGTCAGGTGACCCCCATCAGGTAAATCCAAGCCCATGATTCTCCCATGGGGCTCCACCAGGGCTGTGTACACGGCAAAGTTTGCAGGAGACCCTAAAACCGACAACGGAAGTCAGCACTCAAGAGTCAAATTTCTGCCGGGTGCCAGCCAGAGTGAGTTCCAGCCTGATGCTCTCTCAGTGGACTCCAACTCCCAGCAGCCCTAGCTGGCATAGCTTTGCTGATGAGGCTGACGGGTGCCAGCTAGAGCGAATGGAAGCTGGAATCCAAAATGGCTGATGGGAAACTAAAAACATTATGCTGGGGGGGGCGGGCTGGAGGGAGATGGAGGGAGACAGAACTTAGCAGTGTACCTGAATATGGCTGTACATTGACTCCCCACTTCTGTGGGTCCAGCCTGTAAGCCTCCAGTGCTCTCTTCTGACACAGCCTCTCCAGTTCATCCACAAATTCTGTTCCACCATAGTACCTAACAACACGGAGAAAGACGTTTTACACTTGTGCTGCAAAAGCAGCCACTTTGCTACAGAAGGGTACTAGTGCTGGCCCAAACGCTTGGCATGGTGTGTACATTTGGCACTTTCTTCTCCCACACCACTTTGAGATTTCCCCAACGAAAAGCTTCGCTCTCAGAAAGAAGCAGCCATGCTGAAGAAGGAAAAGCCTCTCTGCATCCCTGGAGGTTTCCGTTCCTGTATTCAGGATGAAAGGAAGGTGCTTCTTGTACAAGACTCCATCCCCACCTTTGCCCAGGGTATCCCTCCGAATATTTGTTGTTCAGACAGGAGCCCAGAGCCTCCAGGACAGCCCGGCTGGCAAAATTCTCCGACGCAATTAGCTCCAAGCCAAGTCGTTGGCGGCGCTTCTCCTTCTTGATGATGTCAAAGACCTTTGTAAGGAGAAACAGACTTTTTTTGGTTTGCTAAACGCCCTTCCAGGGAAATGATTGAGCTGAGCCTGGGACCCTTTGCTTTCCAGTCCGTTGCCCACTGAACTGAAGTGACCATGTAATATTATCACAGGGATTCCAAAACATCAGGCGCTGCTATACCGCCCAAATGATTTTGCCATTCCTGTGTGCCATCTGTACTACTATTTACTGCTCAATATTTAAAAGGCTTCAGTTCTTCCTCCTCCTATTTTTGGTAGGACTTTCTCTCAGGAAAGCAAGCAGAAGGCCTCAGTGGAAGGGGTAGGCACAAATGTTATTTTTGCATCCGAATTCAATTTGAACAGAATGTCAAAACATTCAGTATGATTTGAATGTTTAAAATGCAAATACAACAAAATCCGATTCAAACAGAATACATCTGAATCTATTCGTTCGAATGTTAGACTCGAATCTGATGTCGACAACATTCATATCTGCCATATGTGTCTGTATGCATTTCGTACACAAATTCAGGCACAATTTAAACTGGCTGTTTTAACTTACAAAGCACTTGGGACCAGGATACCTGCAGGATCATCGTGTCCTTTATGAGCTTATGTGTTCCTTAGATCAGCCTCCAAGGCCTTTCTCTTTGTTCCACCTTCTTCCTAGATGCAGTTAGCTTGAACTACAGGGAGGGCCTTTTCAGTGGCTGCTCCTAAGCTTTGGAACTCCCTCCCCATGGAGGCCAGGAGGGCACCATCTCTTCCTGCCTTCCATAAGCAGGTAAAAACAGTTTTACCCCAGATGGCTTTTTAATCTAAGGGTGGATTTTTAGTTGTTTCCTGTTTCTTGTTTTTTATATTTCTTGTGTTCTAATATTTTTAAAACTTGATATTATTTTACTTGTATATTATATACGTATGGGTGGTTTTTAATTTTTGCATATCATTGTGTTGTCTAATCTCGTCTGCCGCCTTTTGGGGAAAAGGCGGGATATAAATTAAATAAATAGCTTCTCTTAAATATCGAATTCCAGCATTTTTATACACCCTGAGGGTCTCTATGGAGTGGACTCTTTTGGAAGAGTCACAGCACAGCCAACCAGAGTTTTCTCAATAAAAGCCACTCCATTGAAGCGTCAATAACCCAAATCCCATTGACCCTTCCCATAGCTGCCCTCGGATGACACGGAGAAGGACCCATCCCGCCATTTCCCCTACCAGAATCTATACAATCTTTTCCCAGTTGGAGTTGCCATCCAAGCAAGAAGACTCCTTACCTCCGAGTCATTGGTCTCCAAAGGTTCCATCACCATCTTGTTATGAGAAGTCCAGACCTCTTTGGACACATGGACTCCATCATTATTGGCAAGATTGGCCATGGTGGCTTAAGGTTACAGCTGCAAGGAAAAAAAAGGACTGAGAAGTATGATCTGGCAGAAAAATTTGTGGGTCTGAAGATACAAATGGCCGCCATGAGCCACAGAAAGAGACTTAACATTTGGGTCACTGCAGAAGAGGTGGTGACAGCAATGAAGCCCAAATAGCTTTAAGAAAGGATTAGACGAATTCCTGGACGTCGGGTGCATGAATGGCTACCAGAATGGATGCCTAGGCAGCGCCTCCATGTTGGAGAGACAGGCAGGAGGCCGCTCGAGGCCATTTGCAGGGAGGTTTTGTCTCTGTCTTCTGCTTGAGATGTCCATAAGTAAATGGTGGGCCACCGAGTGAGAGAGGGTGCTGGACTAGATATGCTATGACATGGGGCCAATTTGCACTATGCCTCTTGGTGCACACTTAGTGAATAATTAGTGAAAACTGCAAGCGTCCTGTGTCTCTCCAAATATGCACTAATCATGCACTAGCAGTAGAACATGAAATCATGCTCCCCACGCTTCCAAACATGGCCAGGAACTTACCTGTCATGTCCAGCTAGCTGCCATTTGCACTCCCCTGGCTGGGAAGGTCATTGGAGCTGCTATGCAAGCATGCTGGCAGCTATGATGACCCCCTGACGGGACTGCAATTGCGTAGTGTCAGCGTCATAGCAACAACGCTCACACACACAAAGTTGTGGAGGGTGCCACACTCAAGATGGCGGTGCCCAGAAGAGGAGCAGCCCAGCAATCAAACAGAGGTGAGTTTTCGATCGCACATGGGATGGGCTATCAGCAACTAGCGCTTGCAAGCCCTAGTCTAGGTTAGTTTATCACACACCTTTCCTGTCCACAGGATGGGAAGAGAAATGCAAAATCGCCTCTGATCCACTACGATTCTGCTCTCCCCCATGAAGCCAGCTGGGTAACCTTGGGCTAGTCACAGTTCTCTTCTGAGCTCTCACAGCCCCACCCACCTCACAGGGTGTTCTGTTGTGGGGAGAAGAACAGAAGGTTTGTCAGCTGCTTTGAGTCCCTTAAATGGGCGAGAAAAGCGGGGTAGAAAAGCCAACTCTTCTTCTCTGTGCTGTCAGCCAGCAGTTTTCAGCTGCATCCTGCCACTGCTTCAAGACCGAGAAAATCCAGCTTGCCCAAGGCAAACGGAGATCTTTGAATCTTCCAGCTGCCACAACTCAGAGCCACAGTTGTCAAGATGGCTGCCGATGAGACACGAACAAAGCTGAGTCTGTCTTCACGGGCGCAGAGCACAGGAAACAGAGGCCCCGAGTTAATAATTGATTCCTCAAGGGCAGCAAGAGAGCATCCAGAACTAATTGGGCAACTGCGCAACCAGTAAACATAAAAAAAGCTAAAGTCCATTCTGAAATATCACCTGATGTCAGACATGCCCTGGGCCTTGGATATGCCAAACAATAAGAAGTTAAGACCCTGTCCGTACAGCGGGAAAAGGCCATTTGGTGCCCACGGAATGCCCTTGCTTTGCACCACCCTCTCTAAGAAGAACTCTCAAGCTGATCCAAATGACAATCAAGTGTGTCCAGCTGTAGCTCCAAGGTAGACCAGCTGTCCAGAAAGGAAAAAGCCATAGGTACCACCCCTGACCTCTGTCTGGAAGAACCCACAAACCACTTTTATAACTACATGGATGTACCCAGCGAGAGGAGGGGAGGGAGAAAGGGGGGGAGGGTTACATCTTAAATATGCTTTAAGAATATTCTCTATATTATATATTGTTCTTTGTTGGTGTCACCTACCCTGGAACCTTCCGGCGTAGGCAGGTTATGGATTCTTAAATCAACCAAAGCACTATAAAAAGGAATTCCTTGGTCATGAGTATGGTTAAACCAGGGCTCTTCGACCATGGTATCCAGATGTTCTGAACTACAACTCCCAGCTGTAAGGGCCCATATGGGGGAAATTAATCTTTTCTAAAAACTTAGTGATCCATGGCTGCAAAGGTACATGGATAGCATTCCTACTCTTCTGTTTAGAATCATCCCGTCATGATCTTCTGCCCTTAGCTGTGTAGGGGCTGCGCAAAACAGTCTGTTCTCCTTCTGGTTAGGGTAACGTTTCTAGCATGTTTATGAGATAGCACAGCCATCCTGTGCACCTCTGTTTAGACACAGCTTCAATCTCAGAGCAGAAACTGTGGCAAATGTTCCTGTTAGCGGGCAGCCAATCAGAGGAGGTTAAAGGAGGGCGTGCAGAAATTTTTCGTTGATTCAGTTAAGCAATTTTGGTTGCCTGATCTACTGATTACATTTGCCCAGGGGTGAAAGAAATAGATGCTGTGAAGGAAAAGGCAAGTTCCTTCCAGTTCGAGATGAAGCATCCAGGTGTCTGTGGTGCTCAAAGGCAGAAAAAATCCAGCAGCTTGAGAATTCTGGCTTGGGTGGACCACTGGATGGATCCAGCAGAACATTTCTGTTGTCCTTCAGATAGGTTCTCCAGGAAAGAGAAGAGACTGCAAATACCTGCTGGATGAAGGGCTGTTTTTGGGAAGGGTAGACTACATGGACTCCGAGCACAGATGTTATTCGGGGGATATGAAGGCATCCCAGTGAATTTAAGAGTCTACCTGTGCAAGCAGGAACCGGGTCTATTAAGCATGTTCTCTTGGGATGTGCCTTTGATAATGGGCATTGCGACCGACTCATCTGACCTGTCATTAAAGGACCTACCGGGGTAACTTGGTGTCGAGATAGTAAACCTTTTACTAGAGGATCCATATCCTATAGCAACGTCAGCAACAGCCAAATTCTTCTCACTCCCCGTAAAGATCAGAATCAGTTAATGAAATTTGAACTCAAAACTCCTTGTTTTAGTGCTGTTTTAAATCTGCATTTCTTCAGGGGCCCAATCTGACCATAGATAAAACTACAGTACTACTACTGGCAGAAAATCTGAGGTTTATAATTGCATTGAAGGAATTCTCTGAGCCAAATCCCCTTTCTGCAGATGTTTTGACAGCAGGTAGGCAGCAGTATCAGCGCTGCCAAAATTTTAACTATGCTGTTTAATGGGGTTTGTTTTTCATGTTTTGCCCTATATGGGTTTTTACTGTAAGCCGCCCAGAGATCTTAGGATATGAGGTGGGATATAAATATTATAAATAAATAAATAAAATGAATGTCCTGATGTTGCTGCCTACCTGCTGTCAGTTGGGAGAAACCCTCTAACCCTGAGCTATAGATGTTGCCTAGGAGAAGTGAGCCAGTTGGTCTAGTGGTTAGGGATCCGGACTCTTGTCTGGGAATACTGGGTTTGATTCTGCACTCCTTCCTGAAGCCAGCTGCGTGACCTTGGGCGAGTCACAGCTCTCTTTCTGAGCTCTCACAGCCCCACCTGCCTCACAGGGTGTCTGTTGCGGGGAGAACTGAAGTTTTGTCAGCCGCTTTGAGTCCCCTTAAATGGATGAGAAAAGTGGGGTAGAACAGCCAACTCTTCTTGCAGGAGAACAAGTTCCCTGCTGTTTGGTAATACTGACCAGGGATCAGCTGGAGGCCCCAAGGGCCCCTCTGTGCCCTGGATCGGCCTACCACCTTCCTCTTCCACTTGCTATCGCTTTCCCACTCCCACTTTGCGAAGTCCCTTCGCTTCGAAGAGATGCCATTCTTGCTTGAAACCCGCGCAACCACTTAACCTTTGCAGCCCTGGTTTAAAAGGCGAGCCAGGGGAGCTCCACTCTTCCCTAACGTTTAGGACTGAAAAAGGCCTGGGTGCAACAGCCCAGGCATGACCCTGCAGCCCAGGCAGGTCAGTGCGCCTTCCCTGCAACTAACCACGTTTGCACCCCCCTCCTTTCACCCTCAAGACCCTCTTAAACAGGGGACTACAGGGGGACCCCGGGCCCCTTTGCAATTTCAGCCTCCCAGCATCACTCCCTTGCCAGGCTGAGATCTACCCCAATGCAAGCCGAGAAGCCCCTTTCGGACCTAGATTCCCAGGCAGGGGGAGACCCACGATCTCCCTTGCGAACAGCTCGCTTGGGGGTCTCGCCCAGCCCTCTGTAGACCTCCGGGAGTGACCGAAGTTTCTGCTTCTCCTGAAAAGGCTCCTCTTTATTCCATTTCAAATGCAACTTTCCCTGTTGAACTGCTGCCCGTCCCGCAGCTTTGCAGGAAATGCGTCGCCCGCCCACCGTGCATCAGCAAGCCCTAAACGTCCTGCAAGAGCCGTCGCCTCGCCCGTACTTACGAATGCCACCGGGTCCCTAACTTCGCCTGCCGGGTCGCTCGCTGCGCTCTCACGCCTAGACTTAAATACCCCCAATCCCGGGCTCAGCAGGCGCGCGGAAATGTAGGGGAGCCTCCGAGTTGCCCCGCGTCGCAGCCAATCAACGCGCTCCTTTGGCACTCCGGGGATTCCGACCTCGAGACTCGTAGCCAATCAGAGCAAAGCCTCCGGGCCGCCCCGCTTCCTATTGGCCCAGAGTGCTCAGACTGCCTTTAGATGGCGCGGCGCGCGCGGGCCAACCGGGGACGCGTTTTCGAAGCCGCCGCCCCGCCGCCGCCGCATGGCAAAGCAGGCTGGCAAAGGGCAGGGCTCCTTCCCAGGGAGAGAGTGAATCTGAGCACATGCAGAGTGCTTCCTTTTAGGAAAGCCAAGTATTGTTACGACAATCGGGACAGAGACAAACGTGAATGCAAGAAACACACGTTTAAAAGGGGCAGTTTTAATCCCTTAGCTGTAAGCAGTGCAAAGGAAGACAATCTATTCACAACAACAGGGCGCCAAAAAGAGAGAAAAAAGCTGCTTGGAGCTTAAAATGAACAATTTGTTTCTGCCTTTTGCAAAGAAATAGAAGTTTTGTTACTCTGGTGAAGGTTAATCCTGGCCAATTGGTTAAATTGTAACCACAGGGTTAATAATAGAACAATATATACTAGGAGGGGCTGTAGTCCAGCGGTTAGAGCAAACAGCCTGGAAAGCAGAGGGATGCCTGTTTGATCCCCGGAATTAGGCAATGGCAAACCACTGCTTTATCTCTGCCAAGAAAACTGCATAGAGGTGCCCATGGATTCGAACAGGAGGCAGCCAAGACTTTGGTGAAACTCAATGTACATAAAAGAGAAGTAACAATAATTGAAAAGGGCAACCAGAATGATTAAGGGGCTGGAACACCTTCCTTACGGAATCAGACTGCAGGGTCTGGCCTCTTCAGCTGGAAGGACAATGTTTAAGAGAGGACCTGACTGAAGTATATAAAATCATGCACAGTTTAGAAAAAGTGGATAGATAAAATTTCTTTTCTCTGTCACACAACACTAGAACCAGGGGGCATCTATGAAGCTGATGGGTAGGAGAGTTGGATCAGACAAGGGGAAGTATTTCTTCACCCAGAGTGTCATTGGTTTATGGAATCTGCTGCCAGAAGAGGAAGGTTAGACAAATTTATGGACACTTAAGTACATCTTTCAGGCCAAGGGGACAAGCAGGTTGCATCTAGGGCCATTTCCTGGGAATTAGAGCAGGAGAAGGTTTTGCCTTTGTCTCTGCTTGAGATGCCCATGGGCAATTGGTGGGGCACTGTGTGAGACAGGATGCTTGACTAGAGGGGCTGCGGCCTGATTCAGCAGGGCTCCTCTTAGGTTCTTATGTTATTACTTTTAGAACCACCCTCATTTCTGTGTGTGAAACAACATAAACCATCATTTCTGCTGTAATATAACAGTCACATAACCCTAAGCCTGTCTCCAGCTCTTGAATTTTTAAAAAAATAATTTAGAAATTCCACTCCTAACCACAATCTGAAGTCCTGAAGAATTTCTCATTGCATTAAACAGCAGGCTGAACCTCATGCATTCAGCTGATACTTTGTCTGGAAAAATGTCCCCTGCTGAAGTGTGACAGAACACACGCAGAAGTCTTCTTGGCCTCCCCCCTGACTTTTGCCATTAGGTTAATCACCTGAGTACATCTCTGGAATTTAAGAACAAAACAGAAGGGATGTAAACAAAGGGGTTTTTTTTAATCGATTTGCATCAACTTGAATGTAAGAAAATTCATATTCGTTCGAATGGCTCCCCTTCGAATTTGGTAGGACTCTATTCGATACAAAATATCCGATACGAGTGCATACGTATCAGATATGTATCCCGTAACATATCCGCTCTGAAAGTGTCAAATCTGCCCTGAACCCACTTTGAACCCGCTCTCAATCCATGTTGAATGCTCTCTGGATCCATTGCAGATGTGACTGGCGCAGCTGCTTTCCCGCCTCCCCATTTCACAAATGTTCTGAAGCCTTTGTACAAATACAAATGTCAATGTATGAATGTCATAACATTTGTATATGAATGTCCGAATCCGTACAAATATCTAATGTTATGAATTTTTGTGCAAATCCTACAAAACAGTAAACTTCCTTTTACTTCTTCTAATGATCTGCACAATCCAAAACGATTTGCCAAGGGGTTAAATATCACTAATCTCTTATTGAGGAAGAAGAGGTTGGAATAAATTAGATTTTCCAAATTCCCCTAAACTCACCATGTGGAAAGAAGAAGGAGAAGAAAAGTGTATCAGGCTAAGGTGAGTCACCATGGGAAGAAGAATCTTTCAGAGTCCTTCAGGCAACGTGTTTTGGACCATTTGGCCACCACGAGAGATACAAGCAAGGGTAAGTGTTCCTTTACCCAATCATCGTATTTTTGGCAGGGGTTAGAATGTTGTTTGGGTAAGGATGATGGGAGCTAGAGACCAAAATGTGTCTGCATTCATGCCTGAAGTCTTAATCCAGCTTCAGAGCAAGAAGAATATATCAGTAAAGTGACAACCTGCACGTTAGCTCACCTAAGCCTGGATTTTCTTAGCATGAGAGAAAAACTTCTGGATGCTTTGGTGATGTCCACTCTAAAGGCTATGGTTGAACCTTGATTTAACCTTCTTCGGTCCATCTTAAAGCCAGGTTGCTCACACTCTTTCATTTCTATCCGTTTCATTTGTGGACTTTCTGCCCTCCGTTTGGACTTTCCTGAATGGAAACCACAAGTAAAAAGGAGAGAAATAAAAAGATGTGAGCAGGCAGACCTGAAGATGGTTTAAAGTTAAGGTGTGAAGGGTGAACCATGGCCAAAGTGGAGTGAAGCTGGATTAAAATGTAGGTGTGAAGAAAACTTATTTTGATTAATCTATTTGTTTTATTGGCTTTAAGAATGTGATTTTGGTTGGTTTTCCCAGGATTTCCACCAGTGATACTTCTCTTTTTATTCTCAGAATTAAAGAGACTTCTCCCGCATGTTTCTTATAGTGTTTCAGTGATGGCCACAGAGGACACCTCTCCAACCTCTTTCCTGGCCAGCTGGACCCATGGGGAAGCCAATCACACTTCTCCTCATGCAGATAGTTACACGGGGCTTCAAAGGAGCATGCACCTTCTGTCCATCGTGGTCTACAGCATTGCGTGCCTCCTGGGGGTGTCCGGCAATGGCCTTGTCATCTGGATCGCCGGGTTTCAGATGAAAAAGAAGACGGTCAACGTCATCTGGTTTCTCAACTTGGCCATTGCTGATTTTGTCTTCACATTTTTCTTGCCCTTGAGCATCGCCTACACGGCCCTTGGCTTCCATTGGCCCTTTGGGAAACTTCTCTGCAAGCTGAACAGCACCATGGCCTTCCTCAACATGTTTGCCAGCGTCTTCCTCTTGACGGTCATCAGCATGGACCGCTGCGCTTCCATTATCTACCCTGTCTGGTCCAGAAAGTACCGGACCACCAAGCTGGCCTATAGCATTGCGTTGGTCACGTGGGTGGCCGCCTTTGCCATCAGCTCTCCGTATCTGCTCTTTCGAGACACAGCTGTCAACGCCAGGAACAACACCAGCTGCTACAATAACTTTGCTCTCTCTCAGGATTACCATCTTGAGGAGACGCGGAGACTTTGGAAGGCAAGGCACAAGGCCATGGTCATCACCAGGTTCCTGTTTGGGTTCCTCTTCCCTTTCTCTGTGATCGCCGTCTGTCACAGCATTGTGGCGTTCCGACTGAAAAGGAGGCGTCTAACCAAATCCACCAAACCTTTCAAAATCATCATTGCCGTCACGGCCTCCTTCTTCCTCTGTTATTTCCCCTATCATGTATTCTCCTTGCTGGAGATGTCCAGAACTCCTGGAAGCCATGGACTTAACATGGCTTTATACTTAGGGGTCCCTCTGGCTTCCAGCCTGGCTTTCTTCAACAGCTGCATGAACCCAATCCTTTACGTATTTGTTGGGCAGAAAAAGTTCCGTCAGTCTATTGTTCTGGCCTTTGAAGGGGCTTTTGGAGAAGACTTTGTCCTCTCTTTATCAAGCAGGAGGAAATCAAGAACCATCTCTCAGCTGGAGATCCAAATGAATGCATAAATCAGGACCGGGACAGCCATATTTGTGCCTAACCCTTTTGTCAGGTTTCATCTGCATGTTTTGACAGTCAAGCAACCAGCATCCGTGGCTCACTTGATTCAAGTTGGCTTGACAAGAGGGAAACCACAATTTAACCTGCACAGTCACAAGTACGATCCAGCCAAAGAGGTCTGTGGCCACACCTAAGGTTTAATCCAACTTCAGTCCACTTTCAGAGTGGGAGAACAAATTAGCAAAGTGACCAGTAATTTTCTTTCCACATTATTTATCCCAAAGGTGAATTTTCTGAGTTATTTAACACCAAAAGAATACAGCTTGTCATTTGCTGATGTATTATCTCATCCTGAAAGCGGACTGAAGCTGAATTAAGCCTTAGGTGTGGCCACAACCTGTGACAAATCATCTCTACCTCTGCTGAGTATTGGGCATGAAACCTGTACAGAGTGACCAAAATATGTTGCAATTCAAAATATGTTGCAACTCTAGCATTCCAAGAGAGAAAATCTTTGTCACTCGTTACCCAGTCCAAATGCTTGACTGCCCTTATGTGGTTTCTCTTTTTAAAGAACTGTACCTGTTTTTTAAGAACTTAAACTTAGTTGCAATGCAACTTTTTCTGTGAGCTGAGCAAAAGTATTGTCCCTATGTGAGTTTTGATTCCATCCCCTAGCCATGTATCAAGGTAAAAGTTTGCATTTTCTAAGATGATTCCAAATGGCTGCAATCAGAGAATTGCTTTCGTCATTGTTCTGCAAAACCCATTTGAAGATAAATCATGGCATAGTTAATGTTTGCTGTATCCTGTAAGCACCAGCATTAAGTTATTAGGTTACTGTTTATACTGATGATGTTAACAGCTGCCTACAGTTTTTGTCAATGGGAAGTATTTCAATGGAAAGATGAATGAAAAAGTGTGTGCACAAGAACATAATGTGGAAAACCACCACTTAAAAAGGCACTGCCAGGCCAGGCGGCATCTTGCTTTTGTCCTGTGTCTCGCCTTGCAAAAACCTTTTAAACTTTGAAAGGGGTGTGGAAGGGCTGGGAGGTCTTTCAGAGAACTCTGGCGCTGGGTTCTGCGTAACTGTTTGCAGTTATTGAGCAATGTGTTCATTTCTGCTGACTGCAGCCCTCGGCGTGACGTCAGGTGTAGAGCCGGAGAACATCCCCCTACGCTCGGCCTATGACATTCAGCTCCATAGTAATACGCAGGGTGCCAGGGGAATCCTCAAAGCCACCAGGGAAGGCTGTGACTCCTAGAGCTGTTGGGCACCATTAGGAGTCGTGCATGCTGTCCTTTTGGTCTCCCAGAATATGGCTGTGGTCATACGTAAAGTTTAATCCAGCTTCAGTTCACTTTCAGAGTGAGGGAACGCATCAGCAAAGCGCAGAGCTCTTTTCTGCCAGTGTTAAATAACTCAGAAATGTCACCTTTAGGGTAGATAATGTGGAAAGAAAATTACTAGTCACTTTGCTGAAGGTGGACTGAAGCTGGATCAAACCTTAGGTGTGACCACGGCCTACGCGTGGCTGTTTCCACACTGGCTGCCATGCGTTATGGCTTACGGGGCACAGGAATAAGCAGCTAGATGCCTCTTATAAGGCTTTTCCCCAGAGCCCACAGACTCTGGAATTTACCCGCTCAGGATGCGCTGCGCGATCCTGAGTTCGGAAAGCCCTTTCTGGTTGCCTGACGTCCTCTGATTGAGCAGGTGGGCCGTCTCCAAAGGCAAGCAGGACAAGGTGTTTCCCTCTGCCTTGCCGGAGGGCTTTCAGATGGGTCTCTGGCCGCCAGTGGGTCATGGGCCTGTGGAATTTACTGCAGAAGAAGTGGGGGAGGGCTTCAAGAAAGGATTAGATCAATTCATGGAGGACAGGTGTATCAAGGACTCCAGGTAACACCTGCAGGTCGGAGAGACACCGGACTTTATTCCAGATTATACCCCAGCATAGGAGTCTGCCATCCAAGTGCTGGTGCAGACTACAACAGGCCCGGCATGCACTAGCGTGCGGACCCGCAGGCTGCGGCTGACAAACCTCCCGTTCTTCTCCCCACTACAGACATCCAGTGAAGTAGGTGGGGCTGTGAGAGCTGTGACTAGCCCAAGGTCACCCAGCTGGCTTTGTGGAGGAGTGTGGAATCAAAGCCGGTCTCCCCACCTACTACTCCAGACTGCCTCTCAGGTGTGAACACGGCCCGAAAGCGAGCCGACTTCGAGTTTAGTGCGGATCCGAGGTGGAGCGGGCGCCCGAGGCTCTTTGGCCGGTGCGTGTGGTCGCGGCGGCGGCGGCCCTTGCTGGCCCCCGGCGAGGGTCAAGCGGCGGGGAGGGGGCTCAGGGGCGACCCCTCGCGCGCCGCCGCTCGCCAGCTGGTCAGTGGGGGGGGGGGGGGGAAGGGAGGAGCATCACTCCCGAGCGGGGCTCACAGCGTCCACGCGGGTGTGTGTGTGTGTGTGTGTCGCGAGAGCGCCTTTTTGTTCCGGACTGGATGGAAAGCAGCTTCTCCTCCTCCTCCTCCGTTCGTTCGTTCGTTCGTTCGTCGCCGGGGTACGGGAAGAACGGGCTCGGGGCTTCCTGGTGGGGCGGCGAGGGGGACTGAGGGCCGTCGCTACCCCGAGAGGCCGGGCGGGCACCGAGGCAGCGCAGGGGTCGGTCCGTCGGTGGGCCACCGTGGGGAAGGCCCCGAGAGGCCCCCGTCCCGCTCCGGCCCAGCCCCTCGCAGGCGGCAGCCATTAAGGCGCGCGCCCCTCGCCCTGCCCGCCGCCACCGCCGCCGCCGCCATCTTGGAGCCGGAGAGGCCCGGCCGGGACACTCGCTGACTGACTGACTGACTGACTGAGCGGGGCGGCCAGGGCGAGGCGGGGAGGAGAAGGAGCGGGCGGCGCCGCCCAGCCGGTAGGTCGTGGGCGGGCGGGCGCTGTGGGTCCGGGGCCCGTCCGGACCGCCAGCCCAGCCCGCGAGAGGCGGCGCGGACACGCGGAGGAGGTAACGGTCCCTGGCCGGTGTGGCGGGGGGTCCCGCTTGGCCCCGCCATGGCGGCCCTGGCTGGCTCGGCTGTGTGGGTGTGGGGGCCTTCCCGGAGGGGCCCCTGGCGCATCATGCGGGTCCGGTCAGACGGAGCGCACGTGGGGAGGGGCGCGCACGTGTCTGCCTGTGGGCATCTACGTAGGGAGGAGGGAGGGACACGCTGCCTGCCTGCCTGCCTGCCCGCCGTCCGTATTAGGGGCGGGTGGGAGGGGAAGCTGCTGCGTGGGGGCGACATTGAGCCGCCACGTGGACACGTGTGAACGCACAGGGGGCAAAAAGCCTCATCTAGGCAGGGTATCCGTTCCGTGCCTGCGACACGACGCGTGTCTGACCTCTTAGTTGCTCTGCTCTTTGGACCTCCATCTGTCCTACTCCCAAGTTTGGTCTAGCGGTTAAGGAGCTGGACTCCTATCTGGGAATACTGGGTTCCATTCCGCCCTCCCCCACGAAGCCAGCTGGGTGACCTTGGGCTAGTCACAGCTCTCTTCTGAGCCCTCGCAGCCCCACCTACCTCACAGGGTGTCTGTTGTGAGGGGAAGAACAGAAGGTTTGTCAGCTGGTTTGAGTCTCCTTAAATGGGTGGGGAAAGCGGGGTAGAAAAGCCAACTCTTCTTCTGTATGCTTGTACAGTATATTTATGCATGTGTTGATACATCTCACACAACCTATGGATAGTATGTTGCATATATTTTTGCCTCCCTCTGTTTGTAAACCCAACAAAGAACATGAGTTTGTGGATTTGATTGAGTGTGGCAAAGGCAATTGCATTTCCAATCTTTGTGTCTTTGTGTGTATTTGCACGCATACTACTCTGCTTCTACAAATGTAGTGTTTGTTTTCCCTTTTCTTTACATATTCCTTGTGTGCAACTGTAAATATGCTTTGCATACATACACATATACAGTTACAAGTGTGAGTTCCTTATGTATTGTATTCATAGATGTGATATATGTGTTGCACCCAAGCCTGCTTCCTGTCCTTTTGTTGCACGGATCTGTAAAGGAACATTTCAGCTACATTTATGAGCTCCGGTGAAGCACTGTGGGATTTCCTCTTGGGAAGGAAGAGTCCAGCTTGTGTTGTTCTTTGTGAAGAAGACTAGATAAATTCATGGAGGACAGGTGTATCAGTGGCTTCTAGAATAAATGCCTAGGGGCTGTCTCCAGGTAGGAGAGACAGGTAAGATACCTCTGAAGGCCATTTGCAGCTGGTCTGGAACAGGTACCCCCCCCCCCCGGTCTTCTGCTTGAGATGCTGGACTAGGCAGGCTGTGGCCTGATGCAGCAGAGCTCTTCGTGTGTTTTTAAGTGGTTCTGTCAGATTAAGTGGACCCGTTTGATTTACTGTAGCCTTGTGTATGAATTGTCTTTTGTCTCTTTTGTGGGCTGAAGAGATGTTTTAGGATGGTAGGGTGTAAAAGATTGCCTACCTGAGGGTAAAAATCCAATTTCTGTTATATTTATAAGTCAAGAAAAGGAGAGTTTAACAGGGATGGGGCGAAGATTCAGAGGTTGGAAAAGGGGCTGTTCTGCTGTTCATTCTCCTATTGGGTTGGAGAGAGACCTTTCCCTTATGGCAAAGGCATCAATCTACTTTTCATACGGTGGTTGCTGTTTTGGTATGTGCCTTTGCATGGGTTCTAAATTGGTGTATTTACTTTAAAAGATTGCTTTAGAAAGTGCAGTCTGCAGAAGATGGGAGAGCAAAGAAGAAACAATATTCCTCTCTTTTTTTCCACATCAGTTGGGTTTGACTTTTTCATTTTTGTGCTCAGTGTCATATGCAGCTTTAACCTTTCTTGATCCTTGGGTGTGTAAAAGAACAAGAATTGGGATTGGGTGGGAGGGTGAGAGGGAGGGGTGGATCGAAGGGGAGGGGTGGTGGGTATCTGCACTGCTGAAAGGTCGAGAACTGTAAAAGATCCATGATCCACTTTCCCCTGGTCAGTATATACAGGAGTGTGATCTATGCTTGAGGGGGTTGGGGATCATGGTAGGTGATGTCTGTGTGTGTTCTAGGAGCCATTTAAAAGCAAGTTTTCAGCGATTTAAATCTTCAGCATTTATACTAAACCTTCAGCATTTATACCAGCTTATAAAAAGGCTCCTAGATTAGGCCAAGGGAATACACAGAGCCTTTCTGCATAGCATTTGTCCCCATTCACCCCTAAGAGAGAGATCCTGCAGGGTCTTTTTTATTGTCTGTCTCCAACCTGCACCTCCAGTTTCTCCGGAACTCAAAGCAGCACAAGTTGTGTGTTTTTGGAGGAAGGCCGAAGGGAGATTTGCTGCTTTTCTCACAGTGCTGAAATGAATGTGCAGGGTTGATTGTCCGAGCTGATGCCTTTCTTCGTGGGTGTCCATTTTCTCTGTCCTTGTATCTGTTTAGCAGTGATGTCAGAAGCCCTGCCTGGGAAGCTTCAGCTGGTGGGAATTGTAGTTCTCTTTCAGGATCATTCCTGTCTTTCTTTGCATACTAAAAGCCTCTACTGTCCAGAAGCTGCTGGCTACTCCTAAGAGGCTATTCAGTGGCATTCAATCCTGCTGAATCACTTTGTTTGCACAGCAGGGGTGTGGGATGTCTTAGGAGAAGGCTTCTCCTTCTAGCTGACTCTGAACTACAGCTCCCAACATTCCACTGTGGTTGGCACAGTTGCTGAAAGTGGGATGCTGGGAGTTGCAGTCTGAGAGCACATCTGGAGGGCCACACCTTGGGCAGCCATGCCTTGGAAAGAAACAATGCAGTGGGAACAGAATTGTACTTTCCCTTGTCCTGTGGAACTTGAGTGACGCTATCCTGTGAACTGGTCTTGAAGTCCTTCCGCTTGCCTTAACCAAGTGGGACTCCTTTGAAACAAGTGCAGGTAAGGCGCTGTGGAACTTCCCCCTTTGCCTACACCTGTTATCCCTTCTGTATGTCCCTGAAATGAAATATAGAAGGATTCAGCTTGGAGTCGCATAATAATCCTTATTTAGAGGGAAATGAGCGAGCAGGTACTTATGGGACTTATCTCTTGCTTTGGTTTTGCTCTGGGTGAAGCACCTGGAGGAAAATAAAGGTCAGATAAAGCCTACTGAATTTATTCCTGTTTTGCTTTGCCATTTTTCTCCGAAAGCATCAACGTATGCATGATTCCCATGAAGGAGATGCTTCAGAATTTTAGAAATACTTAGGCTTTCTCAGAAGTGAACAAGGACTACTAGATGGCTAGTAGAATTAGTGCCTAGGTACATCTTTCAGGCTGGGGGAGAAAGCAGGATGCTTCTAAGACCATTTGCTGGGATTCGAGAGCAGGAGAAGGTTTGTCCTTGTCTCTGCTTGAGACGCCCATGGGCAATTGGTAGGCCACTGTTTGTGACAGGATGCTGGATTAGATGGGCTGTGGCCTGATCCAGCAGGGCTTCTCTTGTGGCATCTGAAGCCTCTTGCTGGTTTGAAATATTGATGCATGAATTTGGTCTTTGAACAATTTCTGCTGCTCACAGGGTTTGGAATTCATTATTTAACCTGCTTCTTATCTGCTGTCTGGCTTGTAAACACACTGCTGATCCGGCGGCCATAAAGTACTGAAAGGTTGGGTGGAGCTATCTTGAGAATTGCCGCTTGCTGGGAGGCAGGTATTTCTACCTTGGGGACTTGTTTCTGTGTTCAGACTCAGCAGGTCAGAGTTTATGCTGCTTTCTTCTTCTTCTTCTTCTTTATTTTGTGCTTGATGGATGGTAAATGCTAGGGGATTATCCTCTTAAATTACCATAGATGCTACCCACAAAAAAATAATGGCAACAGGAGACAGAAGGTAGGGAAAAGCCTTCCCCGAAGTGAGTATGTAGAAATAGATAAATGCATTTTCTGCTCTATATTTTAAATTACACTGTCCCATGTGGTGTGTCTTGTTGAAAGAGGTGTAAGATTTTTTTTTGTAATCAGTGCTGATTCCTGGAAGCAACCACTGAACCATAAAAAACGTGAGACAGTGGGTCACGTTGACATTTTCTAAAAGGACTTCAGTTTCTACAGAACACTTGGAATAGGTGTTTCAGATACTGGTCAGTTAGTACACGTAATTGTTCAGGAAGCATGACTTTGAGAGTGAAAAATTATTTCAATAGGGTCATCCCGATTGTGCTGTGTTTGCAAGGGCTTCTGGGTATTGCTCCTGAGCTTCAGATACTTATTTTGTGTTCCAAATGCAGAACATGGGCTGATGAAGCTGTTGCTGATCAGATAGTTGGTGAATCCTGACTCAGTCACCACCCTGTTCTGCTAGGACAACCTGTGGGATGCGAGGGATGTTGATCACAGTTTGTTTATTTAAATTTAAAGGGAATGGTTCATGTAAGCAATTTAAAGCAACATTGTATTGATTCAACAGTACTGGGTAGAAGGAGGAGAAGAGCATTACCTTCCATAGGTGTAGGTACTTCACAAATGCCACAGGGAAGAGCATTGCAGAGGACGGGTGCCGCCACAGAGAAAGCCTCACCACAGGTTTCGGTCTGTTTTCCCCAGGCTTCAAAGGACTTCACTTTAATGATTTGCCAGGCACAGTTACTAAGTACTTTTTGGCACCTGTTAAAAACTTATCCATTTCCCCAAGCATTTAGCGATAAACGTCGCTTTCTCCACTTTATACGTGGCCCTGCAAGTTAGATAAAAGATTGCATGAGAGTGACGATAAGTAAATGAAATAATCAAGTTATGTTCAGACCTGTAGTTGGACTGCCCTGTCTGTTTGCTTTGACTTGCTTTGGGGTGAATTGCAAAGAATTGTCATTTATACTTTGTGTTACCTGGGGACTGATGCAGGCTGTAGTGCAAAACATTTGGTGGGCATCGCATTTGTGGCATTTGCTCTGCCTTATTTGTTTGAAGGTTCCAAAATTTGCATTCCTTAAAGGAAGATGATGATGTTGTTAATATTATTTGTATGTTTATCCTGTTCTATACCTGAAGGTTTGTCTCAGGGTGGGTAACAATATTTAATAAAATCAAATATATTAAAGTAATAACATTGTCTGAAAGTGGGAAGAGAAAGTGTATCCCCATTTAACCAAAGGTGCGTCTTCACTGCCTTCCTTACTGTGTACAGTGAAGGTGATTGATGCATCTCGGGGGGGGGGGGGGAGACTATTCTGTAGCCGAGGGGCCATCACTGCCAAAGCCTGCCGTGTTTTTAGGAAAAACCACCTGGATTCGAACAGCTCCATGCAATATGGACAACTGTAAATCGCATTTGCGTGGGACCTGGTAGATGTTCAGATGCTCTTTATAAGTGGGGAATAATTCCATCCTCGATAAGTGACTGTGGGGCGGAAAGATGAACAATCCTGCATATTGTGGAAGAATGTCAGAATGGAACATATAGTGGGAAGTTTTGTGACTTCTTGACAATGAGAAAAGGCGCAATAGACAATGCCTGTGGTTTAGATGCATTTGTGATCTTACCACGTGGTCTTTACAGACTTTTCCTGTTTTCTATCTTATGCTTAGCTATTGTATTAATGTTCCACGATGTGAATTTGCCATAAGCTAAATAAATGCAATCTCTGAGAAGGGCCCCTCCTGGGCTCCCACCTCTTTTGTTACTGAAGGTGAGAGTTGCTTTCTTTGGGGCTTTTGCATTTCCACTTCTCTTACTCAGTCTGTGTTTTGTGCTCTTGTTTCCGCAGGTCAGAGTTGAGTGTCAGAGGATGCTAGGGGAGATCGAAGTGCAAGGAGGCTGAACCTGCTGGAAACAACGTGGCAGCGCTAATTCCTTGGTTCCACCTCTGATTTGTAAGCATTTCTTAATGCATTTGCTGATATTGCTGCACTTCTAAGAGTTTCCAGCACCAATTGCCTGCAGGCTGCCTTATGCAGACAGAGATACTGTGCCTTAAAAAACGGGGCTGTTTTAGGTTGTGTTTTTAATAAAAGCATTGCTTACTGTGGCTTAGGGCAGGTTCTGTCCAGGGGCCTATTCACGTTTAGATTTATTCTGGAATATAGCCTGCTGTCCGCATGCTAGTGCTGTCCCAAGTGAGGCCTCCCAGCCTTCGTTAGCAGATGACAAAGTCTCATAGCTATGTAAAATCATCTCTCTCTGTCACTCACTCACTCTCACTCACACATACACGCACACACATGTAAATACTGAGCATGTTCTCTTGGTTCAAACTTAATCCTTCCCTTGTGCAGCTTATCATGCTCAGCCACAGAGACAATGGGTGAGGGGCGGATAGATTGGTTTGCTAGGAGCCTCTTTAGACCAGTTAAATATCAGTGGTGCCATCAAAGAAATCTGTGGGATACCAATATTCTACCCAACACTTAGCTTAGCTGCATTTATACACACCCCGCTTGCCTGCCTGTCTTATGTTGCTCAGTGCAGCTTGCAGAAGGGAATGTAAAAGACTGGGAAAAAAAATAAAGCTGCTTTGTTACCATTTATAACATGTGGAGCATGTTTGGGGAAAAACTACACTGATGAAATAGCAACTACATTGTTGCCAGTTGCACAGAGAGGCTTGCAGGTTTGGCAGCTAATGGTGCTGTGGTTGGTACCTCAGCAGAGGCCAAACTCTGTCGTTGGAGATGTTGCTGAACTAGCATAGGGTAACGGTTAGACTAGAAGCTGTGGATCCATGGATTTGAATTTCCACCCACCTTGAAAGACTTTCTGGGCAACCTTGGACCAGTCCCTGCCTCTCTGCCTCACCGACCTTGCGAGACCCATGAGGGGATAAGATGGAGGGTGGGAAAGTACTGGGTCTGCCCTTTGGAGGAGAGGTGGGCCTCTGCCCGTGTTGTCATGTGTAGCCTGTAGAGCTGACACGCGTTTGGTCTTCTTATAGTGGCCTAAAATTGGAAGGACCAAGAAGGATTTGATGTTTTGTGTGACAACCGATGGCATAGAACCCATCATGAATGTAACAAAGGGCGGCCTAGTGCTGTTTTCAGCCAATTCCAATCCATCATGCATGGAACTCTCCAAGAGAATTGCCGAGTAAGTATTCCTCTCTTTTGTCAAAGCTGCTGAGTCTAGCTGAACATTGGATGTTGGTTCTGATGAGTGTGGGAATAGAGAGCAACCCCCAGCTAGAGTCGTGCACGTTGTAAAGTTCCCTAGTAATGGTCTTCTGCAATTTTGCCACAGTCGTCTATGCTCTGGTAACCTCCAGACTGAACTACTGTAATGTATGGGGCTGCCCTTGAAGACAGTTCAGAAACTGCAGCTGGTGCAGAACGCAGCAGTAGACTGCTGGCCGGGACAGCTGGCCGGACGCACATCACTCTGGTCTTAAAAGAGCTGCACTGGCGGCCAATTTGCTGCTGAGCTCAGTTCAAGGGGTTAACTGTAACTTCACTCATGTCCACGTAACATGAAATCAAGCTCATAAGTGCCACAGCGTGACACTGAAATCAGTGTGAAATAGCTGCCGACTGGGCTCCTGTCAGCGTCTCCTTCACAGCTGACACTCGTCTCTTGGAGAGCTCTGTAAACTCACGACCTTGTAGGCTGCACCCCTGGCTTCAGTCTGGGTGTCTTCCTCCTTCCCCAGTCCACACAGTGCCTAACCTTGTATTTTCCTGGCAGAGCAATTACCTTTAGTTTCCTTGCAGCTACAGGCTCCCTTGACAGTTGCGTCATCCTCTGCGCATTGGCCAGCTCTCCAGTTCATTTTGCAAAATGTTGTTGCGAGAAGCTTTCCTTCGAGCCCAGTGAGTGGCCTCCTGACACACCAAGCAGGAGTCTGGCTGCGCCAATTTGACTTGGCAGGGGCTTAGCACCGTCCTGCTCTGGCCAGGAGCTCTGCTGTATCCTGACTAAGCTGGTGATTCATCGGTGACGCAGCTGGTTGATTGAGGAGTATTTCTTGGACCTCCTGTTGCCCAGCGTAAAACATTGAGCTCCTTTGTTAAGGGTGGTTCTCCCTTAACATGACCCTTGCTTTCTCCTGGTTTATTTTGCAGACGCCTGGGAGTAGAGATGGGCAAAGTACAGGTTTACCAGGAGCCAAACCGAGGTGAGTACCTGCCCCTTCAGGTGGTTACTGCCAATGGCAGGAAGAAAAACATATTGATGAGTAGTTAATCTTCCAGCTTTAGAATCTGTCCCTTTAGATGATTTTTGCTTTTCTTACTTACTCCTAGTGTCTGCTCTTGGAAAGGTGACTCTATAGAGGAAAGAATTACTTCTTGTTTCCTGCTCTTTCCCAGTACTTCATTCACCTGCCATCAGCCTGTTTTTAGATTTCCAGGGTTAACAGTCCATATTCCAGTTGGGCACATAGAGCAGTTGCATCTGAAACACGGTAGTCTGTAGATTAAACAAGCAAGGTGGCGGACATCAACATTCACTGAGCTTGCTCAGCCAGGTGACCCTCCAAGAATCACCTGCAACCACCCTCCCAATTTGGTCCTTCCTGTTCCCCTGATAAACCTTTTCCATGCTTGCTTTGCATTAGAGGAAGAGATGAACGTAGAAGAAGAAGAAGAGTTGGCTTTTCTACTCCGCTTTTCTCACTCATTTAAGGGGACTCAAAGCGGATGACAAAGCTTTTCTATTCGTCTCCCCACAACAGACACTCTGTGAGGTGGGTGAGGCTGTGAGGTCACCCAGCTGGCTTTGTGGGGGGATGTGGAATCAAACCCGGTATTCCCAGACAAGAGTCCAGCTCCCTAACCACTAGACCAAATTAGAAGCTGCCTGATCTTAGTGAGAGATTCCAGGAACCTGAATAAGGCCTGGACTCTTGTTTTTCCATGCGCTCTAGTAGCAGTGTTGACTTATTCACAGGAATGGCTTCTGTTGGGAAGCTGGAGAATAGCGCACGGTGGCGTGGCGTAATCTGTTGACATCTTTGTGCAAAACACGTTTGCTCTCTTGACAGAAACAAGGGTTCAAATTCAAGAGTCTGTGAGAGGAAAAGATGTCTTCATCATTCAGACCGTTTCCAAGTGAGTAGTGAGTGCTTTGTATGAATTATACACCTTTTTATATTTTCCTGGGATCATATCCTAATTTGGAAAAATGCTTTTGGTAGGGTAACCTGTTTACCTGCTAGCTGTAACTGTGTTTGGATTGTTTTGGCAGGATTTGTCTATAATACTTCTTTGAAAATGCTGGTGCAGTCAGTGAATGGGAAGCAGAGGGCAAGAAATCGCAGCTTGTGTTATTAGCTCAGCAAAATATGTTCTTGGGTGGAGGGCAGAAGGAATAGGGTCTCCTGCCACTGTACTGAGTGCAGGATCCAGCCCAGCGGGAGCAGTGGTGATGAAAAGTCTTGTCATAAAAACTGCACTCAGTTCGGAAATCTGACCAAAGTCGGGAGGCGCGCACTGCCGTCATCTGAAAAAGCTGCGGGACAGGGCCAGCCTCACATGAACTTAAGAGGTGCCCTGGTGGATCAGGCCACAGCCCATCTGGTCCACCACCCCGTCTTGTACAGTGGCCCATCAATTGCTTCTGGGCTTTTCTAACAGAAGACAAAGGCAAAACCTTCACCTGCTCTTGAATCCCGGCAAATGGCCACGAGAGGCCTCCTGCCTGCCTCTCCAGCCCCAGACTCAGTACCTGGGCATCTATCCATCCTAGTAGCCATTGATACACCTGTCGTCCATGAATTCGTCCATCCCTTTCTTAAAGCCATCTAGGCTGGTTCCTGTCTCCACCTCTTCTGGTAGTGAATTCCACAGGCTGATGACCTTCTGGCTGAAAAATCTCTTCCCCTTGTTGTTCAGTAGAGAAAAGAATTTGCTCCTAACGTGTGGATATGCAAGTCGTAGACACACACAACTTGCAGATGCTGCAGTACGTGATGATTGAGGGAAGACTGTGTAGGATTTGTGGAGGACCCCGGTCCCTTTTCCTTGCAGGGACGTGAACACCACCATCATGGAGCTCCTCATCATGGTGTACGCGTGCAAGACGTCGTGTGCGAAGAGCATCATCGGCGTGGTGCCCTATTTCCCGTACAGCAAACAGTGCAAGATGAGGAAAAGAGGCTCCATTGTCTCCAAGCTTCTCGCCTCCATGATGTGCAAGGCGGGTAAGAGCAGCTGGCGCCGGAAGGGGGTGGTGGGTTTCATTCCTTGGACACTGCTGCCACTCGACTGGATTGGATCTTCCCTGTGCAGGACTTGCTGGGTCTGCCTCCCTTGGGGCCATGGAGCTGTGGAGATTGGGCTTCCCTGGCTCCACCTACTCCCACTTCTGTGAGAATCAAACCAGAGCACTGTGCCGGGGAAGGTGGCGCCTGCCAGGTGTAGAGAACGGCTTTGCTTCTTTCTGGTGCCGGGGCGCCCAATGCTTCTCTCTTCTCTTCCTCCAAAGGCCTGACTCACCTGATCACCATGGATTTGCATCAGAAGGAAATCCAAGGCTTCTTCAACGTCCCAGTTGACAACCTAAGAGCATCTCCGTTCTTGCTCCAGTACATTCAGGAAGAGGTGAGCGTAGATTTCCCCTCTGCGCCCAGGCTAGTGGCCTTCGATGCTGTAGGCAGGCAAGAGAATTGACCAGAACCTCTGGGAGTCTCGCTGTCCTTTCCCTTTCCTAGATGAAGGGGAGAACCGAATAGGCAAGCCAAAAACCCTCTGGCTCTGGGGCTGCATTTGGCTGCCTCTCCAGACCTTTGCGGCCTTGCCTGAAACCAGGAGCGTCGTGTATTTGAGGGACACCAGATGTGAGGGAAAGATGTGCTGGAAAAAGAAGGGGAGGTGGTACGCTTGCTCCTTAAAACCTGAGTGGGTTAGATGCCACCAAAGCAGCATAGGCTCCAAAACTGTCAGATATTTGGAATTTATCGATCTGCCCATGCCTTAAGATCTGGAGGGGAGGCCCTCTGGATTGTCCCAGCACTCAGTGGTAAAAGGGATGGGCTCTCGGGAGAGGGCCTTCTCAGTGAGGGCCCCCAGGCTATGGAGTAATCTCCTTCTTGAGGTGCGTCAGGCCCCTTTATTGTATGTTTAGGAGGGCAATGAAGACACGCCTCTTTGCCCTGGCCTTTGGTTAAATGGGGATGTATTGTCTCTTCCCACTTTACAGACACTGTTACTGTTTTAATATATACTGTTGTTTTAATACATGTCTGATTTTAAGTGTTGTTACCCGCCTGAGACCCTGCTAGAAGGGTGGGATAGAAATACAAATAATAAATAAATAATTGGCGAGCCAGAAGCAATTATTTTCCACTCCCCTTGCTTGAAAACCTGCCAGAAGGTTCTTTTTTCAGGGCCCAAACGGTTTTGTTTTGCACATATGGAGAGCGGGTCACAAGCCTTTATACCTGGATGTGCAAAACGTATGCGTTTTCTTGAGACTTTCAGCACAGGATCGACTCCCTTTGGTGGGCTTTTTATAGGAAGCCGTCCAGGAGCCGTTGAAGACAGCGAGGCGGAAGGGTCACTTTTGTATGTTTCTCGTTTTGCCTTTTTAACAGATTCCAGATTACAGAAACGCTGTTATTGTGGCCAAGTCACCTGCATCTGCAAAGAGGTGCGTGGGGAAACTTGCTCTGCGTTGGCATCTGTAGAGTTAATTGGCTCCATTAAGACCCTGCGCATTCACTTGGGCTTAGGCTGCGAAGCTCAGCTTGCGTGACTCCTTCCTGTTCAAGTCACCAGTAAAGCAAATGTCTGGGGGTGCCAGCGGGTGGGGTGGCCCCGTGCTGACTCTCTGGATCGACACAACATGTCTCTAAAGGACAGGCAGATGGAGGGGTCTTCTGGGATTGCACGAGTCATAGCCAAGAGGATCTTTGGTCTGCCTTTGGCACTAAAAAGCACTAGGGTCTCGGACTGCAGGCCTCCAGATGTTCCTGGATGGTACCTCCCAGCATTCTCTGTGACTGGCATGGCATGCTGGGAATCGTCATCGAGGAACGTCTGGGGGCCTGCAGTCTGAGGCTCCTGGCTTATCCGTTGGCTGAAGTTCTTAAGGAAAAACCTCCCATGCTTGAATGGTTTTGCTCCCTTCCTGAGTGACTTTTTCAAAGCCGGCGTCATCTTGTCTTTTCCTGCAGGGCTCAGTCTTTTGCGGAGCGCTTGCGGCTGGGGATTGCCGTGATCCACGGAGAAGCGCAGGATGCCGAATCTGACCTGGTGGACGGCCGCCATTCACCCCCAACAGCCAAGAGCGTCGCCGCCATTCACCCCAGCTTGGAGATCCCGAGTGAGTAGCCCTGGGCGAAGAAGCAAGGAGAACAGTTTGCGGCACTTCACTCTTGTGGTTGGATTGCTGGATATTATTTCATAGTCACAGCTCTCCTTCTGAGCTCTCTCAGCCCCACTGACCTCACAGGGTGTCTGTTGTGGGGAGAAGAACGGAAGGTTTGTCAGCCGCTTTGAGTCCCCTTAAATGGGTGAGAACAACGGGGCAGAAAAGCCGACTCTTCTTTTCCGCCCCACTGGGAGCTTTGCTCTCTTGAGGGCTTCAGCTCTTTTCTCTTGCTTCCTAACGGGTTAGCCGGAGTCACAAGAGGGCAGCTTTTGAGTTGCTCAGCAGGGGTCACGGTTTCCAAAGAGGAGCGAACTGATGGTCCTGGCGCCACTTTTTCAAATGAGCCTGGAAGTCTTAAGGCTGTCTTTCCCAAAGTGTGGTAGAGAGACACAAAATCCAGCAAGGTAGTTAGTAGCCCTTGGAGATTAACAGGAGAAGGGTTGGTGGCATGAGCTTTTGTAGACACGTCTCCTTCTTCAGATGCTAGGGGGCCCAATGGGTCTATGAGAGCTCATGCCACCAACCCTTCTCCTGTTAATCTCCAAGTGCTGCTACTACCTTGCTGGACTTTTCGAATTAGATTAACATGGCTGTTTCTCTGATATAGAGATACGCAAAGTAATTTGAGGTGGCAGATAGATAAACATTTGCTGTTTTAATAAAAAAGTGAATAAACTTAAAAATGCTTAATCATCTTACGATAGCTTGGTAATGTGAAAACAGTCTGTTGTCCCGCATGTGCCTACTAGAAGGAGGCCTCTGTCCAGGCAGAAGCCCCTGTGTGTTTACCTGTGTTTTCCCACCTTGCTGGGCTTCAGAGGGAGGACAGGCAGAGGGACATGTAGGAGGCTGGTGACTATTCTAGAGGGTGAAGATGGCAGGGAATACTTCTAAGCTAGAATAAGGAGAAGGGCTGACGTGTGATGTTCTCTCCTCTTGTTTTGAATCAGTGCTGATTCCAAAAGAGAAGCCCCCCATCACGGTTGTCGGCGACGTGGGCGGGAGGATTGCCATCATCGTGGTACGTAATTGCCTTTCCACAGCAGCCTGTGGACGGTGGGCTGGAAGTGGCGTCCCTCTGAGTGCAACCAGAGTCCCAGGGAGGAGGGTGTGTGGCTGACGAAAGGCCATTCATCCCCCTTTTGGGTCCCCTTGACGACAGGATGACATCATCGATGATGTGGACAGCTTCCTGGCCGCTGCAGAGACCCTCAAAGAGAGGGGTGCCTACAAGATTTTTGTCATGGCCACCCATGGCCTCCTTTCCTCCGACGCCCCCAGGTTGATAGAGGAGTCTGCGATTGATGAGGTAAGTGGGGAGGGCCCGGGGGTGGGGGGGGGGCGGGGGGCTTTGCAGGCAGCTGCTCTGAAGTCTCCAGGGGCCCCGTGTTTTGCTTCCGGGACGAGAACTTCTGGGCCAGAGATAGACAGACAGGAATCCCTTTGGGATGAAGAGGCAGGTCTGGCCCCATTAAACTCAGGTCTGAGTGTGGGCTACAGAATGGTGGGTGATTTATTTATTATTTATTTATTATTTATATTTCTATTCCGCCCTATACCTGAAGGTTTCAGGGTGAGTAGAACAGCATTTGCAAGTGGAAAGGGAAGGTGTGTCCCCATTTAACTGAAGGCCAGAGCAAAGAGGTGCGTCTTCACCACCTTCCTGAATGTATACAGTGAAGGAGCCTGACGCACCTCAAGGGGGAGACTATTCCATGGCTTGGGGGCCATCACTGATAAGGTCCTGTCCCAGGTGCCTACCCATTTTGCTGCTGAGGGTCGTGGGAAGACCAGGAGGGCCTCCCCTCCAGATCTTAAGGTGGAGGCAGGTCGATATGAGGGTGACTTCCAGAATTTGCCAGAATTAACCCCCCTCCCCCCCCCCACACTCACACACAGTTGTCTAAAACCATCATGCAGATGTGGCTGTTGGGCAAATCAAGTCTTTCTCTCGGAATCTGACCCCTGTGCCTCTGTCCCCAGGTGGTGGTCACCAATACAATTCCCCATGAGATACAGAAGCTTCAGTGCCCCAAAATCAAGACGGTGGACATCAGCATGATCCTTTCGGAAGCCATCCGCAGAATCCACAACGGGGAGTCCATGTCGTACCTGTTCAGAAATATTGGCCTGGACGACTGAGGATTTCTCGGCGTCATGAAGAAGCAAGTACCTTTCAGGGGCCAAACTGGACGTGTCTAGAAACTCAGCTGTGAAGCGCTGTGGCTTAAACTCTGTATTTGGGTGGAACCCACTTTGTTTAGTTGCTTCCCTCTTCCCCGTTGTTTCGTAGATAAAATTTCCAGAGCTATTTTCTTTGCAGTTTTTGAGAAAAGGCGGACTTTGGTCGAAGACAACAGCAACATCAAAAAGTTCCTGCTTCGCTGCGCTCCCTCCTTTGGAAGTTTGCTTGCTTGGAGCCTTCGTGAACTCTTGCGCAAGAGCGTTCCGCTTCTGTCGATGTCTGCGCGCGACCCGCAGAGGGATCGTCCTGGCCTAGAGGGACCGAATCCCCTGGCGGCAACTCCAGCGTCCTGCGTCCTCCCGGTCTGGCCTGGATCACTCCTTAGCCTACAAGTGTAGAAGCTCAGAAGCCACAAGCGCGCCAAGGGCCAAAACGATGTCTGTGTGTCGCTTCTTGTGCAATTCCTGCTCATTTCAACAGGGCTTGGTCTTCCCAAGTCCTCTTCTACCTTTTGTGCAGACTGGAGGCGGAAGCCGCACTTGTCCTTGTCACGTTCCGCCCCGAAACAGCTTGCTTTCAGCTGCTTTAAAAGGGTTGATAATGTATTTAAGTAGCTACTATACAAAAGTTTGCATTTGACAAGCCAAAAAAAGAAAGGAAAGGAAAGGAAAGAAAAGTTGCACTGTTGTTCGCAGTTCAGTGACATTTTTTGTAGAAGCGCTTTTATAGGAAAAGCACCCGGAATATGCACTGGTATTTATTTTCTGCAATGAGAAGAATAAAAGACCTTGTTTTTGTGTGAGCTTCTTTGGAAATGCTGGCTCAGCCTTGACACTTTTTGTCTCTGCAGTGGGGCTGTTCTTCGGGGGGGGGGGGCAGTTTGTTTGCCTGCATCCTAAAGGAGGAACAGCTGTCAGTCTGCTTCAGTGACATCCTCAGACGGGCTTCTTAGATGCTGGGCTGCTAGAGGCTGATGGGAGCTGTAGTCTGTGTTGAGCAGCTTGGCAGTGCCATGGCACTGTTTAGAGAACCTGCCCTTACCACAGGCGAGTGCCCTTGTTTCTGGGCTCCTGGGTCCATAAGAATGTAAAAGGAGCCTTCCTGCTGGATCATCCCGTGTCCCAGAATGGCCCACCAATGGCTTCTGGGCATCTCGAGCAGAAGACAAAGGCAAAACCCTCGCTGGCTCTCGGTTCCCTGCAAATGGTCCTGAGGGACTTCCTGTTTCTGTCTCCATCCCAGAGGCATCCATTCTGATAGCCACAGGTGCACCTGTACTCCATGAATTTATCCTTAGGATGGGGCCCAGGCGCATATGCGTTGCTTCCTGGGGCATCGGAGGAGCGCAGGGTGGCTGAGAGTTCCCTGTGGAAGCCAAGGGCTGAGTATGAGAGCAATCCCTGGCTGCAGTGGTTGCCCAAACGTGCAATTTCAACACAGCGATTTTTCTTCAGGCCTCAGAGACCTTTCAAGGGCTAGTATTTATTATGGCCTTCAACCTTCTGTGGGCTTTCTGTTCCCATGCAGGAAGTGCTAATCGGAGTCACTGTGCAACTGCACATCTATGCCTTGCTGCTGCTGCCGTTCTGACTCTGCCCCCATGGACCACGGCACACCTGGCCCCTCAGCTTTCCACTGGCAGCCGGAGTTTGCCCAGGCTCATGACTGTTGCTTTTATGACTATCCATCCATCTCATCCTCCACCGTTCCCTCCGCCATTTACCTTCAGTCTTTCCGGCATCGGGTCTTTTCCAGTGAGTCCTGTCTAATCATTACGTGGCCAAAGCACCTGAGCTTCATATTCCAGTGAACAGTGAGGGGCGACTTTCTTCGGCGTTTTGCCTGATCTGATCGCCTTACGGCCCTAAGTGGCAGTTTTGCACATCAGGGCCTCTCTCAGCAAGGTGAGGTCTCTGCTTTTCAATGCGCTGTCCAAGTTTCCCGTAGCTTTCCTCTCAAAGAGCAAGGGTCTTCAACTTTCAGGACTGCAGTCCCTGCCTGCAGTGGTCTTTGAGCCCATGAAAATAAAATCTGCCGCCGCTTCCTTGCGCGCATCGGCAGTAGGTAAACCAATGGGAAGGAAATGGAAGCACAGAGGAAGGTAGATGGGGATTGTTAAAACCGTTCCGCTCGCCACAGGCATTTTGGCATTCGTGAATTAGCCCATGTGATGGGGTTAACAAAAGATTTCTTGCAGAGATGGGAAGAGCTCCCTTCCTTGCTTCAAAAGCTGCTCTGTGACATCTCACAATAAAGTGCAAATGGACGAAGAAGCCTGTGGGGGGAGAAGGATCTTGAGGGGGGGGGGACCCCTGTTATTAGCTGCTTCGTCCAAAGAGGGATTCTACCATCCCAGATGGTTCCAATCCAGCCAGAAGCCTGAAGCATTAGAGGTGCCTCTAATGCAGTCTTTGATACCTGAGCAGCTGGGGGCATTTTAACTACAAATAACAAGGACTGTTTTTGCCACTGAGTGGCTGCTGAGTTGCAATGTCCATCCATCCCATCCCATCCCCCTGTAGGATGGATGTGTGTCTGTACCATGCTTGTTCTGGGTGCTGGGGTGGAATCGGTGGCTAAATCCCGTCAAGGTGCTTTGCGTGCTCTGTCTTGGGATGGGGAGGTGGTGGAGGAGATTCTGTCCGGTGCAGAAGGCAAAAGTTCTTCAGGCCACGGAGGCCACGCTCAAATCTGGAGAAGCAGCCTTGGAGGCCTTAGGGACGGCCCTCAGCTGAGCCTCCCCAAAGAATGTGGCATTGTTGCATTCCGTCATTCCTCAGCGTGGGGTGACCTTCCAGTGGGCACAGTTCAGAAAACAAGATGACTGGGAGAAGATGCGCCTGCCGGTTATGCTTTAAAGTTAGCACCTTGTTAAAGGACGTCACTGACCGATGGAAAACCTGACACATTAACCAAGGGTGTCAATGTTCACACGGGGGATCAGGCCAAATGGCCCAGGAAGGAGAGACTCCGGCCTTGGAAAGAGTCACGCAGCTGACGGCACGGTGGGACCTGTGGCCAGGCAGTCATCTTGGAAGGGTGTGGGTCAGTTTGGTTTGTCTGCTTGTTTGCTTGAGAAAGGGCAAGCTGATTTCAACCCTCAAAATACGTTGGAACAAGGAAGTTCCAACTTCTGCCAATGCGCCTCAGACACACTGCACCTTCTCTCACTGTTTGGTCTGGTGATGAGGGAGCCGGATCTGGGAATACCGGGTTCCATTCCACACTCCCCCATGAAGCCAGCTGGGTGGCCTTGGGCTAGTCACAGCTCTCTTCTGAGTTCTCACAGCGCCACCTACCTCACAGGGTGTCTTTTGTGGGGAGAAGAATAGAAAGCTTTATCAGCCGCTTTGAGTCCCCTTAAATGGGTGAGAAAAGCGGGGCAGAAAAGCCAACTCTTCTTCTTCCTCTCCCTTTATGGCTGTGCTTTGCTCTAAGGCTCTGTAAGGAATGCTGTAGGACTATTGGTGGCTAAATCCAGGCAAGGCGCTTTGCCTGCTCTGTCCTGGGATGGGGAGTTGAGGAGATTCTGTCTGGGGCAGAAGGCAAAAGCTGTTTGGGCCACAGAGGCCATGCTCACGTTTGGAGAACCAGCCTTGGAGGCCATAGGGGCGACCCTAAGAGTGTGAATTCCAGAAGGTGCAAACATCTCAGAGCCAGGAAAACAGCTGCTCTTGCCCTCCTGTGGGACTTTAAACCTGGTCAATGGGCTCTTCAGCATTGTGCCAGGACAAAAATGTGCTCTCTCTATCTCTCAGACTGCAAAGCAACGTCCCAGACCCTCCCACGTCCCTGTATGAAACTCGTGGTCTTTAAGCTTGCAGAATTTGAGGGACAGCAGGGCTTGAAGAGAATCGGCTACCTTTTGTAACAGGCTGTGCCTTCCCTGGACTTGACCCCTGGAGACCTGGAGGGAACACTGGCCAGCTCGCCCACAGCTGCCGGCTCAACCAAGAGCGCTCCGGACTTGTTTAATGATCAATTCCTTGGAAGTAGTTAAGACTGGCCGGGTGAAGGGATTGCTCTTAGCTTGGAGATCGGCCTGAACATGACGTCTCTGGAACCTGATTCCCCTGCTCCGTCGGCTTCTCCTGCAGCCCAGTTCAGCGTTTTGGACGTGGTGGTGGTTGTCACATATTTTGCCTTGAACCTAGCCGTGGGAATATGGGTAAGATGGTCAGTTGGTGCCCTGGGTGAAGGCCGGGCGGTTTTCTTTGTCTTCTACAAACCACTTTGAAATCTACAGGATCGTTGGCTGTCGTCACAGTTGAGGTTCAATCCAGCTTCAGTCCGCTTTCAGTGTGTGTGTGGGAACACGTCGGCAAAGGGACAAGCCGTTTTCTTTCAGTGTTAAATAACTCAGAAAATTCCCCTTTGGGATAGATAATGTGGACAGGAAATTACTGGTCGCTTTGCCGATGCGTTGTCTCGCTCTGAAGGTGGACTGAAGCTGGATTAAAGGATAGGTGTGGCCACGGTCCTGGGGAAAGGGAAAGGAAAGCCAACTTTGCATTTCACAATGGACCACAGTTCCTTATGGCAATAATCGGAAGCAAACCCTGGCTGGTAGTTTTGGGTGGCAGGGCAAATATCTCTGCCGTCTGTCACTGAATGGAACAGAATTACTCAAACTGTCACAACCCAGAGGGTTAATAATGCTGCACGGACGTGTTTCATGCTGCCTGCTTGCAGGGCAATTAAAGGCGCTCATGTTATCAGACCAAGGAGGGCCTTACAGGCTCTGGAAGCATAATGGACGGTGAGAAAAGACCCCCCACCCTCTGCTCTCTCCCACCCTGTGGTCCCAGCACGGCATAGTGAGAGTTCAGGCCCTGAATTCCCACTCAACCCTTGGTATCCTCTGGGTAATCTTGGCCCACTTATGGGCTCCCTGCCTCATTTGCCCCACAAGGCTGTGAGGGACTTGGCCACTTTGAGTTCCCTGGAGTAAAAGCATGGCATGAAAGCCAAAGCTGATCTGGCCTTGATTTTGCTTTGCTGCTTTCCGGTTTGGCACAAGAAAGGTGCTCAGATACGCCAGGGCTGCTTCTCTGTTTCTGCCCCTTTGCAAGGGCCACTGAACAAACAGAGCATCCAATGCGTCTTTTGCCCTCTTTTGTCTCTCATGGCTAGTGGCTGTCAATGCGCCACCCCCACACACCCCAATGCATTTTGTCCCGCTTAGTCGTCTCTTTGCTTCCTCAGGCTTCATGCAGGGCAAACCGAAGCACCTTAAGTGGTTATTTCCTGGCTGGGAGGAGGGTCGCCTGGTGGCCGGTAAGTGGCGCATGTCTCTCTTTTCAATTATTATGTGCATTTTGATCTGCCTTATGCCTTCCTAAACATATACAGTGAAGGTGCCTGACACCTCAAGGGGGAGACTATTCCATAGCTTAGGGGCCATCACCGAGAAGGCCCTCTCCTGGGTGCCCATCCCTTTTACTACTGTGGATGGTGGGACAACCAAAAGGGCCTCCCCTCCAGATCTTAAGGCAGGGCAGGTTGGTATGGAAGAAGGCATTCCTTTGGATATTCAGGGCCCCAAATCATTTAGGGCCTTAATAAGTTAACGTTAACCCCATGGGTGTGTCCAGACTTGTTCAGACTGCACAGTGGAATGGGCAGCCGCGTTGTAGGTGTCACGACGATCGCTGGACGACTGGCTTGAGTCCTTTGGAGGACAGGAGGGATGCAGGAACGAGCAGCCTTGAAATGCATTGATCACAAACGTGAACCAGACCCTTCTGGCTTGCAGGTCGGAGCATCTCTCTTTGCCAGCAGCGAGGGATCGGGGCTGTTCATCGGCCTGGCGGGGACGGGAGCTGCCGGAGGCATCGCTGTGGCTGGATTTGAGTGGAATGTAAGGGTGGCCTCCAGGTGGAATAAAAATTTGGCAGCTCTGCTAGTGACCTTTAACCCCTTGGCCCATGAGATGCCGGGACAGCCTGGTCTTGTGGTTAGAATGCCGGACTTTTTATCTAGTAGTCTCTCAGATCGATTCTTTATGAAGCCCGCTGGGTGGCCTTGGGTCAGTCACAGCTCTTTCTGAGCTCACACAGCCCCACCTGTCTCACAGGGGGAAGAACAGAAGGTTTGACAGCAGCTTTGAGTCCCCTTAAAGGGTGGGAAAAGTGGGGTATAAAGGCCAAGTCTTCTTCCTCCACGAAACCAGCTGGGTGGCCTTGGGCTAGTCACAGCTCTCTTCTGAACTCTCACGGCCCCACCTGCCCCAGAAGGTGTCTGCTACAGGGAGAAGAACAGAAAGGTTGTCCATTCCTGATTATCTTTTCCTGTTTCTAGGCCACCTTCATGCTTCTGGCGCTGGCCTGGGTGTTCCTCCCTGTCTACCTCTCTTCTGGAGTAAGTGGAAGCTGATTCTGTGTTTGTGGTTGGGATCTGCGTTGTGGCAAAAAGCCTTTCCTTGGAGCGCAAATTTTCCAGTTTCTTTCTCTTCCTTCCAAACCAGATTGTGACCATGCCGGAATACCTCCAGAAGCGCTTTGGGGGGGAAAGGATCCGCGTCTCCCTTTCCTCCTTGTCTCTGCTCTTGTCCATCTTCACCAAGATATCGGTGAGTGGCCCACTGGTGGGCAAGGGGGCAGCTGTTGGAAATGGCGCCAAAAACTCCGAGCCTTGGTCGCCGCCTGAGGCTGAGATGTTCCTGCTTTTGGCTGCCAGCTCCTCAAGAGCGGGCCGCCCTTTGGCCTTTCCTAGGCCACGGTGGGGTGGATTTAGTGATCCAGAAAGCTGTGCCCAGCTAGGCACTTCTAGATCAGAGGTCCAGCCTTTGTCCACCTTCAGAGTGACCCTCTGCCGAGAGTGAATGTGGCCTTTTTACGCCTCCATCAGTTGATGGAGACAGGCTGTATGTGTGCCCTGGTGCCAAAATCTGAAACCTGCCCTGCATTTCCAATTTTTGGTTCTTTCTGCTGCCGCTGGCTGCCTAAATTAGCAATATCTTCTGATATGAGGTGCTTGGAAGCTTGTCTCAAAGGTCAAACCGGGACCTCTGTCTGCTCCCCCATTTTCCACCTCACACCTGAGAGATGCACAGCTAACCTCCAGTATTTCCCCTTGCCCCAGGCTTTTTGTGTTGTGTCTTTTGCACATCAGGTGCCGTGCAGGTATCGTCCCAGCAGGAGGTGCTGTTGCCCAACTTGCGGTCTCAGCCCCCAAACCTTTCAACACCTCCTGCTATAATGCTGTGCTAGTTTCTGTGGCTTCAGCAACACCCTGCTGGCAGGTCCCGGCTTGCTCCCCAAAAGAGCGGTGCAGATTGTATCTGCCTCCCAAGAGGCATGGTAGGCATCACTCGGCCGTGTGAGCCACCTGAAATCCTTAATGCACTTAACTTTCTCACTCCTTTCTGTCTATCTGTGCTGTTGCATCCATGAACTGCCAAGGAGGGTGCAGACGGCCCTAGAACCCCTGCACAGGTGACCTGCCCGTGCCTTAAGGTCTGGTGGGGAGGCCCTCCTGGTTGTCCCACCACCTTCAGCAGTGAGACGGGTGGGCACCTGGGAGAGGGTCTTCTCAGTGGTGGCACCCAGGCTATGGAATAGCCTCCCTCTTGAGGTGCATCAGGCTCCCTCACTGGATATGTTCAGGAGGGCAATGAAGTCACACCTCTTTACCCTGGCCTTCAGTTAAACGTAGATATATTCTCCCTTCCCAGTTGCAGAAACTCTTGTTTTAATATATGCTTTTATCTGCTCTAATATATTTGGTTTTAAATGGCGTTACCTCCCTGAGACTTTTGGGTATAGGGCAGGATAGAAATGTACTTATTTAGTTACTTACTTACTAAATAAACAAACAAACAAATTCCAAGTTTACAAAAGATACAAGGATAAAACATACAAGGATAAAATTAAAAAACAAAATAAAATATCATCATTATTTCTCCCCATCCTCCTACAAGACACCCCATGCAGCTCAGTGAATGATTTCCTAAGTCTAGGGCTTTCCTGGCAGGGAGGGGAGACGTCTCCAACCCTTATAGCCCCTGAGAAGTTTTCTTTCTCTGTCCCTCCTGCGCTTGGCATTTTCAGGTCTCTGGTTTCCCTCTTTCTGAGAGCTCCTGGTGATGCCTTTGAAAGACTTTTGCAGCTGCTGCATTTTTTGTTCATGTCTATTCTGTATCCACTTTTGAAAAAACTTAACGAGATGAAATTGTCATTGGATCTGGTGCCATTTCAGCAAGATCTTTCCTGTCTGTTCAAGCTGAATGACTCGGTTGAAGCTGGTCAGGCACATTTTGAGATTCTAAAGAGAGGAACGCTTTGCCCCCCCACCCTTAGTGGGATGCTGGTGTAGTCGCCAGTTCCTTAAAGAATACGCTGCACCCTCTCCAAGCAATTAGGTAACTTAATATTAAGCTGTTATTTCTGGGCAGGCCCCCACCTGCTCTTGAAGCTTGCCAGTTTTTAGTCAGATTCAAGGCCGCCCGATTGGAGTGGGTTGGAGGCTGTGAGTTGCTAACTCAGGGGGCTGAAGCTCAGAATGTGAGGCTGGAGTTTATGAGGACGAAGCAAGGGGGCACTTTCCTGACCTGCACATGGTTATTTAGGAACTTCTGGTTGCCTTGCGTTGGCGATGAAACGTTAGTCTAGCCCAGAATTTGGAACATTTCCTCCTCTTAGGATTACTACTCCTTGGATATGCTTGCCAATATCCTGGCTAAGGATGATGGGAATTGATCCAGGATCTTAAGTGTATCTTGTATCTTCTTAATAGGGCAAGTTTCCATCCCCAGGCGCCTTTCGTTTGCTGCTGACACGCATTTTCTCTGTCTCGCTCTTCAGCCACGTCTTGGGACAGAGCCTCTTCAGTAGTGGCTCCGGAGGTCAATTTGCCCTTGGCCTGCCTGTATGTGCTGGGGTAGCTCCTGAGAAGCACCATCTGCACTTGCAGGAGGCGTTTCCGCATCAGAAAGGTCACCTGCTTTGCCAGAAGTTTCCACATTCTTGCCTGTCCCGGCCAGAGGAGCGACCATTCGCACTTCTACCACTCTCCGGGGTCATCTGAGGTGTGGTGAAAGTGCACCGGCCTCTCAGATGACCCCAAACGTGACTGCAAATGTGCAGTGCATCACGCCGGGCTCTGCACAGAAGATGGGGGCACCTAGACATGTGTCCGGACCCAGGTAGGTCTGTGGCTGCATTGTGGGCTGGTTTGGCGTGCACACCAGAGCAGAGTGCAGAAGCACCCCTGGCTCCAAGGGGAGGCCTCACCCTTCCATGTCCAAAGGCCTGGCTGGACAGTGAGCAATCAACCGAGCGTCTCCAAGGGGGGAACACTCGTTATTTTCATGCGCAGCAGGTGGTTTTGGGAGGCTCTTCACAATCTCTACTTTTCTTGCTCTGTGGTCTTGTGCCGGAGTTTTGCCCCGTAGATCTGCTTCTGCCTGTCCCTCCCGGGTTGTTTATAAAGGAACACCAGGGCACTGAAATAATGAAGGCAATCATTCCCTCCTTCCCTAACAAAGGCAGGGCAGGTTGGCTTTCCTTATTTGCCCCCCAAAATAAGGGCGCTCAGGACTCGTTCTTCCGGAGCTTCAATGCCATAGACCTCCCTGGCTTACACGGGGCCTCGTTCCAAAGGGGGCAGGGCTGCCCCGCAGTTGTTCGGTGCCACCAAGGCGGCAACGAGCCCGGTTCTTCTGCTGACCTCTCCACGCAGACACCGATGTGGTTCTCCATTATCTTCCTTCGGGGAACATCATGGATTTACCTTTCAGCCCACTGCTTTCCAGGCAGCTGCCGCTATAGCGCGGACCAGGCGTCGGTTCTGGTTCTGTTTTGTTTCTCCGCAAAGCCCTGAAGCCGAGGAGAATTCACGCAGGTCGCTTTCCCCTCCTCAAGCCGCAGGGGGTGTGGGTGGGGCGCATTTCACGCTGGGAAGAGCCGAGGTGTGCGCTGTGCTTGATCGCGCGGGGCAGCCAGGTAATCCTGCCAAGAATGTTTACGGCCCAGTCGCTTCAGCGGCCTCTGATGTGGTTCAGGCGTGTGCGCTGGGAACAGAACCTGCCGCGTCTTCCGAGAACGGGCTCTCTTAGATGCCCTGGAAGCTGCTCTTGCCTCCTGGCTCTGGAAAGCCTAAAGGGGGCTGCTGGAGGGGGGAAACTGGCCCTTTCTCCAGAAAAGCATCTTGTGTGTATCCGTACGCAGCCTCATGGATGCAGGCAGGATGAAAACGGTATGCACCCGAGATTCGTAGCGAATATTCAAACAAATAGATGCAAATGTATTCATATCAGTGTGAATGACCAGACATTCGTTCTTTTTTATTCGTACGGATTTGGATTTTTGAATATTTGATTTGTTACAAATTAGACACTCCTGGTGCCAAGAGGGAAAACAAAATCTTGCAGCACAGCCCAGTTTGCTCAGGGACATAGCTAGGGTGGCCCCTGGCAGAGGAAAGGGAAGGAATGGAAAGGAAAGGAAAGGTCCGCAGAGCAACTGAAAACGTACAGAGTTCAGTCTAATAATAACTCAGCGCCAAACCCAGGCGCCTTTTGGGAGGCCCAGAACTTGGCTATCTCTGGCTGAACATGCCCAAGCATCCACATGTTAGATTTTAAACGCCGTGATGGTTTTTATTGTTTTAATATTATTTTGTTTGACATGGTAGATTTTAAAGGTTGTTACCTTCCCTGAGATCTTAAATAAACAAGTCACTCTTGAATCCAGCAACTTGAAATAAAACAGTGACAATCCGGATCTCAGGTCTAGATCTGAAAGGGACTCTCTGCGTCCGGCCTCTTCAATGAGTGTCCAGTTTACTGTCTGGACAGGGACTTCTAAGAACCTAAGAGGGGCCCTGCTGGATCAGGCCACAGCCCATCTAGTCCAGCATTGCATCTCACACAGTGCCCCTCCACTTGCTTCTGGCATCTCAAACAGAAGACAAGGGCAAAACCTTCCCCCGCTCTTGAATCCCAGGAGATAGCATCCTGGCTGTCTCCCCATCCTGGAGGATGTACCTAGGCATCCCTTCTAGGACTTACCCAGAGATGTAGGTCTGGAAAAATCAGGAATCTATCTAGCCTTAATTTTTTGCCCAAGAGAGGATTTGCTTGAACATAGCTGGGTGACCTCAGCTCAGCACACACCATGGGGCAAAAAAGGGAGCGAAGGGTGGAGCCCGGGCTGGTTTGTTTGATGCCTCTAGATGCTGCAGGACAGGGCGTGTCGGGCAAGTTCCAGCGCCCAAAGCTGACGTGCGTCCTGATTGGTATGAGATCAGAGAGTGAAAGCTGGTGCTGGATGAAGGCTCAGTCCTGGCGCTGCTCTCCTTTCTTCACTGCTGCCTCAATTTCATCTGCCTTTGTGACGTCTCATGCTGTGAAGGGTGGGTGTCCAATGAGGATGCAAAACAGCCTTGTGTTCTTGTGCTTCCTTGTCGTGAAAGCTCTCCTGAGAAGAGAATTCATCTCCCTTCTTAGGTGTGCAGCCATGGGAACGTGGAAAGGTGTCATTTGACAAACCATCAGAATAAAGTCCTTGGCTTGTGAATGTCGAATCTGGACTGGGATGCCCAGCATCATAGGCCCTGTGGGATGCTGGGAGAGAATCGTTAATGTCAGGGACAAAGTGGTGGCTGTGGTGGGCACAGAAGGTTCATGGAAGTTGCACCTGGGGTCCCTTGTTCACCTCTGGATAGGTCTGAGAAAGGAACGGGGAGGGGAGGTGGCTGGGAGGCAGTTAGAACTTCATGTGGTGGCTACATATGCTCTGAGTACGGTGGGTGGCTGTTTATTTCATGGAGACCAGAGGAGGGTTGGCAGGTCAGGCGGGTGCCTGCAGATGCTGCCCCAGACAAGTTAAACCGGAAAATCAATTAAAAGTTGAACGTCTTTAAAAAATTGTTGGTGCCATGGTCAGACTTTTGTAGAGATGTTCTCAAACTTTTTTGCATTTAGTTCGAAATTCTCATTGGTAGCAGTTTTGGGGCTGTTATGCCATGTTCCAGGTTTCTTCTGGGCTTCTCTATCCCACTTTTCTCACCCATTTAAGGGGACTCAAAGCGGCTGACAAAGCTTTTCTATTCTTCTCCCCACAGCAGACACCCTGTGAGGTAGGTGGGGCTGTGAGAGCTCAGAAGAGAGCTGTGATTCGCCCAAGGTCACCCAGCTGGCTTAATGGAAGAGTGTGGAATTAAACCCGGTATTCCCAGATAAGAGTCCGGCTCCCTAACTACTAGATCACACTGGCTCACTATAATAATTTTTCCTCTCCATGGGAATCTTTAGTAAAAGGCGAAAGAATCACACGATCTGAAGAGAAGCCAGAGTATGCGTGTTTGCCTTTACAGCACCCTTGCTGTACTCTCCAGGATGAGTCAAGAATATGTCCATTTAGCTGCTAAAACCACAGAACCCTCCATCTTCTTCAAAAGGTGGGGAAGAACTAAGTGAGCTGGGATCGTGCCAACTGGCATGAGTTGCACAGCTATGGAGCTGTAGGGGGGAAATAGAATTAGCACCAAGAAGTACCTCCCAGCTTCCACTGTACCATCTGCGGCCGAGGGGGTGAGATTCTTCAAAGTTCTGCCAAGTGTTTCAGCCCACGTGTTCGGCCGACCTCGTGGGTCACCCCTCTCCTGAGGACAGCTGTGGGGTTTTCAGGAGCTTTATCCAAGGCAAACTAGCTGGATTCAGAGCCAAGCATGAGAAAATATCTGCTGGCAGCTTTTTCACAGGTGGGGCCGGCATGAGGGGGACAGATCCAGTCAAGTCAAATGAGTGGAAATACTTCCCGGCTTCTGCCCCACCTGCAGCCCTCCACGTTGCTACTTACATCACTTGGCCTGGAGGCAAATGGAGCTCTTCACCGAACCAGCAAAATAATAATAATAATCCTACAAAATACATAATGAGCTGGTCTAAATGCTGTGCGATTTTTTTAAAAAATGCAAACCAACAACATTTTGGCTCATAACGGGCCAGATCTAACTGTAGCTGAGAAGGAGTTGTGGATTGTCGATGTAGAACTATCTGGTGACATCAGAGTCCAAGAACTTGAGAAGATCAGGAAACATCAAGATTTGAAGATCCAAACTAAAAGGCTGTGGCGCAAGCCAGCCGTTGTGGTCCCATTGGCCGTTGGCACAGCAGGTGTCATGTCCAAAACCCTTGGTTGGTGCTTAGAACATCTGCATATTGGCAAATTCTCCATTGGTCAACTGCGAAAGGGCACACTGCTTGGATCCGGACATGCCTTGTGCCGGTACATGGCGTCGTCCTAAGTTCTTGGGAAGGATTTCATGCACAAAGAAGGCCAGCAGCAGCTGTAGAACTGGCAGCTGTGATGTCTCTCAGCCTTTCCAGTGATCCTAGGTCTTTGGGAAAGATCTGATGGTCAGAGCACCAAACTAGTTCTAGAGGTCTACCAGACCATGTGATGGTGTTGTTGTTGATACTGATGATGATGATGATGATGATAATAATAGCAGCACCCTTTTTGCCTTGCATGTTGAAAGGAACTAGAGGAAGAAGTAATAGTGTTGGCTTTTCTACCCCGTGTTTCTCACCCATTTATGGAGACTCAAAGTGGCTAACAAACCTTCTGTTCTTCTCCCCACAACAGACACCGTGTGAGGTGGTTGGGGCTGTGAGTGCTCAGAACTGTGACCCGCCCAAAGTCACCCAGCTGGCTTTGTGGAAGAGGGCAGAATCAAACCTGGTATTCCCAGATAAGAGTCCGGCTCCTTAACCAGTAGACCAAACTGGCCCACATTCCTTTTAGGTAGCCACCTCTAACTATAGGGCTAGGAAAGACTTTATCTTCTTGTGCCACTTGTATAGTGACTATGGCTGTGGTCACACCTAAGGTTTAATCCAGCTTCAGTCCACTTTTGGAGTGAGAGAATACATCAACAAAGTGACAAGCTGTTTTCTTTCAGTGTTAAATAACTCAGAAAATTCCCCTTTGGAACAGATAATGTGGAAGAAATTAACTGGCCACTTTGCTGCTGTGTCCCCTCACTCTGAATCTGGATTAAACCTTAGACCTGACCACAGCCATCGCTTCCAAAAAGCTGTAAATATTGTAAATAGACAGGGACCCTGAAGTTCTCAATGCCTAGATCAGATATCTGGGCACTATTAAAAACCAAAAAGAAGGACCCCTCCCCTCTTGCGCTCTCCCTTTCTCTGCTCGTCAGTCTCTCCTCCTTGGGGAAATCCAAGAACCCAGGTGTCACTTTGCAGCCCCTTCAATAAAGTTCTGCTCTGAACTCCATGGCTATCTGTGCATGTCTGATCCTGGTTAAGCAAGGCAAGCCCTACGGCGGTGATGGCCAACCTATGACACGCGTGTCACAGGTGACACGCCAAGCCCTTTTGGGTGACACACCTGGTCACCCTGGCACCTGGGCATGTAGCGCTTGCTTGTTCTTGAAGTGTACGAAATACCAACTTTCAATTGAAGATTTAGCAAACGAAATTCAGCAGCAAAAGTCACCTATGTAAATTGTTTTTGCTTTTAATAAAATACATATATCAAAATATAACTTTTTTACTAGAGCTACAAATATCACAAAATTATGGATATTTCTAGATGTGACACAGCACCCGAGTTAAGCTAGGTTTTCTTGTGAAGTTTGACACACCGAGCTCAAAAGGTTAGCCATCACTGCCCTACGGTCTCACCACCTGAGTTCTCTGTTCTCTGCAGACGGACTTATATTCTGGAGCCCTCTTTGTTCAGATCTGCTTGGGCTGGAATCTCTACCTGTCCTCAGTGCTTCTGCTGGTCGTCACAGCTGTTTATACAATTGCAGGTGAGGCACACAGGGCTTAGTCCCAGGAAATACTCTATGTTGGCTCTGGTGCTTCCTTCCTTCCTTCCTTCCTTCCTTCCTTCCTTCCTTCCTTCCTCTCCCATGCAAATGCACAAATGTATATTTTACATTCTATTCAAATCAAATTGAATTCCCGAAAATCCAATTTGATTCAAATCCATTAAATTTTAATTTAACAAGTTTCAATTCATTTTTACCAAATTAGAGTCCATTTGTTCAAATTTTTTATTTGAATCTGCACATACAAATGTCGACAAAATTTTTGTGTGTCCGTATGCATCCTCCCCACATCCATACACATCTGTGCACATCCCATAGTTATCCTGTATGCAACCCGTTTTGTCCCGTACAGATCCATACAAGTGCAGACAGATGCAGGAAAGGTGCAGATCTTCAAGTACGCATCATGTGTGAACCCGAACACATATGAATGTCCAGATAATTTGAATGAATAGATTGAAAATGGGACCGAGAACAGTTTTTCAGATAACTTTTTTTCTACGAATTTTAGCAATATAGTCCTCGTAAAGTCTGGGAATAAAAATTTAAATGGGATCACACGATCCCGAAACCAGACTGGATTCGCCTTTAATCTTGTACGGGAACGTTCCCTGAGCAACTTAGCTGGAAACGCAAAATGGCACCCAGATTAAATCAGTAATTTGCAATCAGAGGAGTGATTGTTCTGGCAAAGGAATCGTCTCTAAGAGAGCGCAGCGTTTGTCTGATTTCTAATACTGTAATTCAGAAGAATATATTTTTTTATCAGCTGGGAATCCACCACCTAGAAAGGCAATACTGTATCTTGGTTAATAGGAGTGCGTGTAGAAGGGCTTCTTGAGACAATGATACAGAAACAGTGCATAGCAGGAAATGTTCTTTATTTGGAATTGGAGCAGTCCTCAAGGCTGGCACCTGTATACCTCATTCACAGGGGGTCTGTCGGCTGTCATCTACACAGATGCACTTCAGACGTTCGTCATGGTCGCTGGAGCTGTTATTTTGGCGGTCACAGGTAAGCCAAGGGGGCTGTGGCGAAGGAACGCCTAGGTCTCCAGGGACTGGAATAGGGCAATGGCTGATGAGATGCGCATGTAATAGCCATACGTGAGATTCACAAATCCGTACAGGCCACCCTGGATTAGCAGTCCTAGTGGTAGGTCATCAGAGGCAGGTCATGTTACAAAGGTAGGGTGTTTCTGTGCTTGACTTCCGGTCTGTCGGACAGGAAAGGTGCACAGCAAAATAGCATGTACTTGTGTTTACATTAGGGAATGCTAGTAAACGATAGCCTAGCCCCCACGTGTCCGGAGACTCACCTGGATCCGGTTGCACGTTCAGTCCTCCACAGGGTGCTGCCATTTTGATTGACCTGCATGTCCTCCATCGCTGTGGCGACAACGAGGCTCTGCACATGCGCAGTTGAAAGAGGGTTCAGTTGAGGTACCAGCGCACTTGGGCAGTACCGCAGATGACCCCTCGCACCAGAAAAGTTGTGAGTGCTTGCCACCTGGATGCACCAGGTAAGCTTTGGGTTGGGTTTGGTAAGGGTTAGTATGCTTGCAAGGCACCTGCCCAGATGTTAACCTGTTGTGAACTAAGAGGCCAAGTGCAAACTGGCCTGTGGTTTCCCCCTCTCCCTGCCCAGATTACCTGGGTGAGGTGAGAGACTTTGCTTCTAAAGGCCAGGAGGTGCTTCTGGCCTTTGTGGGAGAGAGGACATTTGGTGGGGAAAACCTTTCTCTGGGATTTCTCCTTGAGGTCTTGTCCTTCCGCTCAGCTTCTTCTGAAGGGCCTCTGTTTGCCAGGTGGAGAAGGGCCCCCGCCTTTCCTTGTGACAACCAGATGGAGTGAAGTGTGATGCACCTGGCCCCCTCCGTCAGGCTCCCTCCCTCCAAATCCCTCCCCAAGACACACCTCTTCTGCGAAGCCCTTGGACCGGCATTGTGTCCCTACACGCCCTGGCGTAACTAAGCCTTAGGAAAATGACAAACACTCGCGATCCCATCACTTTCTTCCCTGGCTTAATGCTCCCTTTCTGTCCCGTGAACCTGCCTGCCTTGTTTGTGACAAGCGGATGGTAAAGCCCATGGAGACATGCGCCGTGGGTGGCTGGGGCAGGCAGAAAAACAGACAAGGAACGGCACAACTTTCCACTCATTTCTTGCCCAGGATGCTTTTGTTTTTATTGTTTCTATTTGTAAACAAGTTTCTTTTGAGGCTATACAGCAAGGCAGGCTCCCACAGGGAGGCTCTCTCTGTCGATGAACCAGTCGGGCCCATAACTAGGCAGGACATATCCAAAAGCTGAGCATAGCAGCAGGTGGCTCCTAGCCTTCTAGCCAGGTTATCCAACGCTCCCCAGGTCCCATGGGCGTATCCAGAGCTGTGCGTGTTCAGACATTCCCGTGCAAGGCCGCACTTAGCTAGGCCCTTGCACGGTCTCTTGTCTTTCGGGACTTGTCTCTCAGGAATAATAATAACAATAATAAAGTGGCGCCAGTGACTGGTTAGACTTGGATCCTCTTGGGGTGGGGGGTAACTGGAAGTTAAACCTTCTGGAGGTTTGGGGGAGCAGGTCAAAGGAAACTTCCCAGCAGTTCCAGAGGGTGGGTTTTCCGTGGAAGCCAATGCTCAGAGCCAGAGTCCATTCTCCTGTCCTTCCGTCCTGCACCCAACCTTTTCATTTTGCTGACCCTCCTGCGTGCATGTGTGGACTGCAGTCATGTAGACACTGCCTAATGTTATCTTCTCACCCTCCTCCCTGCCAGCTCCAGTGGGTGGCTGGCATCCGCTATTAATAAGCAACTTGCTGGTTTGCATTTTTAACCTTAAATCATTCAAACAAAACAGACCAGCCCTTAGGCACCTTGGTCGCCCTGAGGTTCCCTCTAAATCACCACTAAATGGGCATGGGGGGGGGGAAATGGGGTACTCTCCACCACCACCACCATGGCTTGTGGCTTGGTTGCTGTGGCAAGGCTGTGGAAAGCGCTAAAACACTTAATTCCTGGCAGCAAAGAGCACAAAAGATGCCAATCCCTCTTTTCCTATTTCCCAAGAGAAGAAGAAGAGTTACCCTTTCTGCTCCGCTTTTCTCACCCATTTATGGGGAGATGGGATTGACCCAGTACCTGGCCTCTGCAGACCCCTGTGGGTGTCCAGGGAAACTGGAGGGTCGGAGTCATCTATTGGTTCCTGCCGATGGGGCTTGGCTCTTGCTCGCCTCTTCTGATTATCGAGAGGGACATTTTGAAGCCACCTTGGTAGGGATGTGCACGAATATTCCAGATATTCATTATCTGTACAAATTCGGACATTCGGATTTCCGTATTCAAACGAATACGAACGTCATGAGTTATTCGTATGAATAATTCAGACATCTGTATCTGTATGGGTACATATACATCTTGTGCGTACCCTTTCGCATCTTGTATGCCTCCGTACGCATCCATACGTAATGAAAATGGAATGCATACGGGATGTGTACGGCTACGTATGAGATCCATATGTACCCGTGGAGATTTGAACATCCAAATCATTTGTTCAAATACATGCAAATGTATTCATATTGAAGCAAACGTCTGGACCTTTGTTCTTCGTTATTCATACGAATTCGGATTTTCAGATATTTGGTTCATCACAAACTGAATATCGAAAACTGCATGTGTGCATGCCCCTATATGTTGGCGCGCGCAGTGCCCTATCCAGACCAGCCTTGCCTCAAGGACCACGCTGCTGCCGTTAGCGCCAGGTGCATGCAGAAAGTGCAGCCCTGGATCCCGAGTCCCATGAGGAGACTGGGACTTGATCAGGATTTTTCTCAGGTGGAGTTTTAATGCTGATGGCTATGGTTGGGTGGAATGGCGAATCCTGGGGCCCTTGAACGCCTCTGAGAGCTTTGGAAATCAGTTGAATTAATCTGGCAGCTACATCCGTGGCCTTTGGAGGCCTTGGAAGCAGCTGCATTTCGTTCCCGTCTTCTTTCTGAAGTTTTCAGATGTAGATCCCCCAGCCTTTATTTTCCCAGGGGTACAATGAATTAATACTTGCAGCTTTGAAATTCATGACACGGTTTAAGGGTCCCGTTTGATCCAGAATCCTCGCTTTGCCTACTCCTGGTGGCAAAACCAAAATAAAACTAAGTGGCAAAAGAGAGAGAGAAAGAGAACAAAGGGGACAGAAAGGGCCTCCTAAATCCATTGCAACTGAAGTATTTACATATAATTTTTTAAAAAAACCTAACTGTATTTTGGCATAAAAGGAAACCTTCTACAGGGGTAACAACAGACTTTTAACCTGTACTCATGATAGAAAGTTTTTTAAATTACTGCCACTATTTTACCACTTTTTACAATGAGAGCCGTTTTGTGACTGCTGTTTCCCTCGAGCCTCCCTCAGGATTCCACACAGGCAGGGCTTCCACTTTGCTTTAATAACATTACGAAGATCTGTGGGGGATCCTACTGGAATCCCATCTGTGTAAACCTGAGGCCTGTCTCCATATGGACTCACTAGAGCCCCTGGGAAGCAAGCAAGCAGGACCTGAGTGCAATGTTATCTCTCCTCCATGTGACCTTCAGAAGACCTAACTGGAGTCTAATCATTTCCATGGATAGGGAGAAGGGACTCTTCTGTCACTAACTCCTTGAGCCAGGCTCTCTGGAGGGCTAAATCCGGGGCCTCCGGTTCTCCCACTGGGCTGTGTGACCATTGCTGGCCTGAAGAAATTTGACCTTCTGGAGTAATGCGTGGTTTGGCATCCTTATGCTCTTGGTCTGTCAGTCCAGCCTCAGATACCTTGCAAGTGTGTCAACAACACAACTGAGAGGGATAGGGTGTGTGGAATGCTTGACAAACAAAATTGATGGTCCCATTTACTTCTTCCGTTGGCACAGAAGAATTATATTCCAGTTCCCCAAACCCAGATTTTTCTAATCCCCAACACAACACTCTCTCCGTCTTCCATCTATGGTTGGAAACTGTTTAGGGAAGGTCTCAAAGAGGTTATGGGGCACACCTAGTGAAAGATGAGTAGTTGGGGAAAGGTCCCCAGGTCCAGGCGGTGGAGGTCTCCTTTGACCTGAGAGTTGAGGAGAGATTCTTGTTGCTGGACTGAATGTTTTGCAGCACTTGGAGTTTGGAAAAGTCTCCTTTGCGGGGGGGGGGGGGGGGGACAATGTTCCCCTGAGCCTCAGGCAAAGGCGCTACCGTCCAAGAGAGGAACTTCTCCGAATTCTGGATTGGAAACAGGATCCGTAGCAGGATGTTGGCTTAGGAAGGGTGGTATACAAATAAGTGAGTGGGGATAAGAGAATATCTTAACTGAGCTGAACCATATTTCTGTGCTTTGTTAACTGCTCCCAATTCACTTTCAATTTCCTCCAATGTTCTTCTTCTTCCCTTTTCTTTGGGGGAAAAAAAGCGTTTGAGAAGATCAGCGGCTACCAAAACCTGGAGGAAGCCTACTCCAAGGCTGTTCCCTGGAAGACAGTCCCCAACACAACTTGTCACCTGCCCAGAACGGATGCGATGCACCTCTTCCGAGATCCAGTCTCCGCAGATCTGCCCTGGACTGGCATGACCTTCGGGCTGTCAGTTTTGGCCCTGTGGTATTGGTGCACGGATCAGGTAAACACCAAGGCCAGAATTCCCCTTTCCCTGCTGGACTAACACAAAAAATTCAGATGCCCCTTTCTCAGGCCTCTGGACCACAGGGCTCTGGCCATCTAAATTTCCCACGTCACCCGAGGATGCTCCCAGGATCCTATTGGTCCTTGCGATGGGCGGCACCTTGTTGCCGCTTTTTGGAATCTGACCACTGGCTGACCTTGTTCTTAAGATGCTTGGACTGTGATAGTTTGGACAGCGGGATGCCGAAAGGGGTCCTTATTTCTTCCACTGCCGGGGAGCCTTCCTGGAACGGGGACATGGGGTAGCTGATGATGGCCCGTGACGGGCTGCCTCTTCCCTGGGAGAAATTGTTTTTTGGGGCCCCGGGGGCTTGGCTTTGCCAGGGTGGCTGGCCGGCGGGGCCTGGGGGGAGCGCCTTGAAGCTGATTCCGTCTCGCTGGTATTTGCCGTCCTGCAGGGGTTTCCCTTGGCCTCTTCCTGTGCACACCTGCACCCTGGTTCCGAAACAGAGCAGCTGGGGTCCCTGTGGTTGGAGCAATCAGATGATAGGATTGTTAGGATCTTTTTCTAATGGAATTCGTCTCCCACTTTTCAGGTTCACAAATTCCAAAGTGGGTTGTTTGTTTATTTGCATGTTTACCCCACCCTGTATCCCAAGGTCTCAGGGCAGGTTACAGCATTAACAACCAAATGCAAAATGAACATGTAAGGCAATGGCCAGTTTTGACTGCACAAGCACCTCTGTGGGTACCTCTCTGCAGTTTTCTTGGCAGTGGTACAGAGGTTTGCCATTGCCTACTTCCAGGGAGAGGCTGTGGATCAAACCAGCACCCTTCTGCTTCCCAGGCAGTTTGCTCTAGTGCTGAGCTACAACCATTCCCAGACTCCCTGGGCTATGCAGTTTTCTGGGCAGTCATAAAGAAGTGCTTTGCCATTGCCTACTTCCAGGGAGAGGCTGTGGATCAAACCAGCACCACTCTGTTTTCCAGGCAGTTGGCTGTACTACTGAGCTACAGCCTCTCCCAGACAATAAATGCAATAATGTAGATCAGCAGAATTGTTTGCACTTAGAATCTTGAGTTTCCTTTGGGTCAACAGGTTAAAACATTGGCAACTCTTATTTAAGGCGTGGAGGTAAATAAAGCTGCCATTGTTTGGTGGTTGTAGACAGAGGCACTTGAGTAATGTGTGCAAGTTACATTCAATATGCCAGAAGATTTCTTATCATTAATACTGTAATAATAGTAATAATGATTTCCAGCAGAACCCCAGCCACAATGCATGCTAATATTAGTAAAGTATAACTGAATGTTGCAGTTCAGGTGAGATTCCAAAGAAACTCAAGAAAATTGTGGAAGCTATCGAAACAGTTGAATAACAATCCCACACTGGCTGGAAGCAACAATACAGGGAAGCTGTTCTTCAGAGTGGCTGCTTCCTGAATTCTTGGATAGGCTAGAACTTCACAATGGGCCAAGCCTGCAGCCGGTTGCCTCTGATGGACTTACATGTCAGCCCGTTTCAAGTTCTCTACCGGCGCGTCTCACTCCGTGGGGGTTTGTTGGCCAGCGTGCCAAAACCTTTGAGCCAGAGGAACCCTCAGCGTGTTGAAACAACCGAGGAAAACAGCAAATATTTGGACAGCAACGCTGAAGTATTAGGGCACCACACCTGGTCAGCAAACAGGATCCAAGCAGAAGGCTTGGAAAGACTCGGAGATTGCTTAAGAAAGCTCCCTATGGCATCTCCTTCCTAACTCAGACAGGTGGATGGTTGTTCCTTGCCACTGGGGCATGAGGGGGTGTGTTCTTGCAGGGGAGGGTAGGCAGCCATAGGAATCTTATTTTATTTTTTGCCAAGGAGATTGTTGACATTGGAGGCCCCCACCATACTCAGCCTGCCTGGTCAGCGACAAAGGATTCTGGGAGGTAAAGCGGACGAACAGTCTCCTCTTTCCCCCACTGAGCCCCACCTGAAGCCCTCAAAGTGGACCTCCTTGTCCATGTCCTGGGGCCTGTGGGAGTTGTAGCCCAGAGATCTGACCCCCTTCAGCCAACACAGTTCTGGCTTATTGGGGATAGGGAGGGACAGTGTTGTGCCATTATCCAAACTGTACCATGATCATCAGAGATTTGCAAAATGGTTTAATTTCCTAATATTTTTTTTAGCACTGAATCTCTCTCTTTCTTCCACTGCATCTGTCTTTTTCTTTGCTTGGTTCTAGTGACCTGGCCTGTCCAACTTAGAAGGAATACTGCATGAAATAAGCAAAGCTCCCCCCCCCCCCCCGCCCCAAGCGGGTGAGCCAGTTTGGTCTAGTGGTTAAGGTGCCAGACTCTTATCTGAGAATACTAGGTTTTATTCTGCTTTCCTCCACAAAGCCAGCTGCATGACCTTGGGCTAGTCACAGTTCTCTTGTGAGTTCTCACAGCCTCACCCACCTCACAGGGTGTCTGTAATGGGGAGGAAAACAGAAGGTTTGTCAGCCCCTTTGCGTCCCCTTAAATGGGTGAGAAAAGAGGGCTGGAAAAGCCAACTCTTCTTCTTTTGAAAAAGATGAAATTTGGGGTTTTCCTGATGGGCAAGGATGTTGCCATATTTAATAAAACATAACAATATTTAATAAAATTTAATATTAAAGGTTTATAGCTTGCAGGAAGATTTCAGCTTCCTTGCTCTAGTAATGGGGAGAACGGGAGAGAAACAGGAAAACCACACTTTAGCCCTTGCTCTGCTACCTGGGAAAAACGGGAACTGCCTAGTATCTGTATGCTTCACAAATGGAGGAACTTCAAGTATGTTCAATTAGTCTATCATGGGGGGATTCCAGTATTTCTGATGAAGCTTGCGGTTTGGGGGACAGTGCAAGTGTACTATTATAAAAACTTGGAGTTTGTTCTCTATTTTCAAGGAGGAACTTTGACTCCTTCGGTGCATCAATAAACGGAGCTTTACTGCAGCTGAACCGTGGGTCAGAAGAATTCTTTTACACTTTGGACCAGTTCAGTGCAATGGGGAGAGCATTCTTGGCCAAAGCAGAGGGCCGGTGTTGCCCATTCCTGCATCCCTGTGAATCAGGCTTTTCTTCCGCTGAGTCACTGGAATGCCTTTGTGATGAATTCTTAGCATCTCTCTTGCTGACGGGTTGGGATGTGAGGAGAGGAAGCCAAGAGGGTTGGTCTCCTCCTCTGTGGCTCAGAGGTGATGCTGCAGAGATGGAGTCCTCTGAGGAAAGGCTGGGAACCTTGGCCTGAATAAATGACCATTGCAGGCCAATGGTGGTCTCAGGGGGACCCTGGCTAGGAGACCCTGTCAGAGTCCAGGCTAAGTAGAGCTGATGGAGTTTGGATCTGAGCAGCCTTTGCTGGTCCCTGTTTTAGGACTCCCTCATGGAAGATCAAAGGCATGTTGCAAAAAGCAGTGTGGAGTTTTATGGAAATGTGTTGCTCAGTTCCGGAGTCTTGCGCTCCTAATGTTTTGCTGGTGTTTGCACAATGCTGCCGTTTGCTCAACTGATTTGCATGGGAGTGCCAACCACGTTAAATATTGCAAAAGGGTTTCACTTGGTGTTTTCATGTGGGGAAGGGTGGCATGGAGGCCTGGGCACCTGGAATTTTTGGCTTTCACAAGACTCAGGTATCTGTCACCAGCCTGGCGGGTGGCCTCACATCCGGATTTTTATGATACCAAAATAGTGGGAAATTTACCAGCTGGAATTCAAAGGCAGTATAGGGTACCATGTGAGCCATCTTGGAGAGCAGGCACACCATAATTGTCATGCTGCAACCAGGCCTGGTGCCAGTCAGTGCTTGCTAGTGCCATTATTTGGGTGCCACTGCCAAGAAGGCCCTTTCCTCTGTAACTGAATCCAGCTTCCCTTCTTCCTGACCTTTCTCTGCAGCTAGAAAAGGTGTGGTTGGGTTGAGGGAAGGAGTCATTATGCTGCGGGGGAAGGAAAAGCTACTTTTTGGATTAACTGTTTAATCATATTTTGTGTTTGTTTTTCCGGAACGATTTTAAATAAGTATTTATGAAGCACTTTGCATATTTCAAAACAGAAAAAAAAAATCCTACCCTGAAAGGAATTATTCAGTTGATTATTCAGTTACAAGCTTTTTTCAGTGTGTTTTTATTTTGGCTTTCTCATAGGTCATTGTCCAGAGGTCTCTCTCGGCAAAGAACCTTAACCACGCCAAAGGCGGGTCCCTCCTGGCGGGCTACTTAAAAATGCTGCCCATGGTTCTTATCATTATGCCAGGAATGATCAGTCGGATCCTCTACCCAGGTAAGATGCAGTTATCCCAGCGGAATAATACCAGCGACCAAATTCTCATTTCTAGCAGGTTTGGGGCTGTTATGCCATATTCCAGGTTTCTTCTTCTGTGGCCCTAAGATTTTGGACATATAGATAAATCCTCTGAAGATGGATATTGCAGCTATATCCAAATGCTTAGGGTCACAGAAGAGGAAACCTGGAACACGGCGTAACAGCCCAAAACCAGCTGCACATGGAAATGAATCCGGACATAATAGCCTACATACCACCAGGGACCAAATTGTTAGCAGATCTCCAGCACTGGGGGCAACCAGGGGTTGAGGGAAACTGCTTTGCCCTGCATCCTTTATTAGGTCCTTATGCCTGCTCCTGTTTTATTCGTTTGTTTGTATTTTTATCTTGCCCTCTACCCAAGGGTCTCAGGGCGGATTACAACACATAAAATGAGCACATTAAAACCAATAACGTGTTAAGCATATTAAAACCATGGCAGTGCCTGAATGTGGGGAGGAAAAGGCTGTGCCTTCACTTAGCCAAAGGCCAGGGCAAAGAGGTGCGACTTCACAGTTCGTCTGAACACCTAAGAGTGAAGGTACCTGACGCACCTCAAGATGAAGGCTATTCCACAGACTGGGAGCCACCACTGAAAAAGCCCTATCCCGGATGCCCACCCCTTTTTGTTGCTGTGAGTGGTGGTACAACCAGAAAGGCCTCCCCTCTAGATCTACTTGTGAGGTTCCCTACGCCAGGGGGTGGGCCCTGTGGCAATAGGCTACTGGACTAGATGGGCTGTGGGGTCCTATCCAGCTGGGCATTTCATTGCTTATTATGCCTCTAAGGCACTAGAGGAAACCAAAACAAACCAGAAACCATGGCCATCCTCAAGGCAGGATCTACACAAAAGGGCAGCAAACTAGGCCTGTACTGGCATCAGTGCCAGCTTTCAAACTGCAAGTTAGTCCTGGCACACTCGTTGGCTCTGCTTAAAAGAGAAGTTACTGAAGCATCTGGGGGGCTATTCCTTAAAAGGCCCTGCTCATGCCCACCAATCCTCAGAGAACAGGAGGTCCAAACAAATAAGTGAGCGCAATCCCTGCTGAAATGTCCTAGTTTTTGCTCGGATTGCCACACAAGGTTTTGGTTCCTTTTTCACCCAAGAGGCTTGTTTAGGGCGAGCAGGCTGGTACGCCTGATGTTGACAGGGAAGTAGGCTTGGTCCCTTCTGACGAGCAGACGCTGTCCCACCTGCTTTATGACACACTGAGCGTGAGGCTGCGAGGTGACAATGCCCTGATGCTTTCAACAGTTGCGCTCCAAAGGAAGTTGGCCAACTCCTTAGCGCAGAAAAAAACCAGACTTCAGATGACAGGCGGCGCCGTCAAGGGCTTTGCAGAATGAAAGGGCAAAGCAAACTGTTTTGCTAGTCTGCGTGGCCCTGGGGCACCAATGGGCTGCAGATCTTAAACAGAGCAGAGGCCTGGAGCCCGGCTGGCCCAGCGCTCTCCCCGGAGATCTGCCCCTTCACTCAAAGGCAGGAATGGGAGGAGAGATCCCTGGCTGGAGCCGCCATTTCAGAGGGAGAGGCAGGAGGCAGGAGGGGACGGGCGTTGCTGACGAAGGTGTGATGTGAATTCAGAGGCTGGCAGACACGTTGCCTCTGGTGCTATGAAATTAAATAATTACCGGCAGTGCCTGAACTGAATGGGACCTTGCAACGTGATCTGGGGAGGCTCCATTCAGGGGAAAGGTGCCCGGGTGTCCTCTTTTATAGAGGAAGGGCTGTGAGAGAACCCTCCGCCACTGGAAATCAGCCTCATTTGGGTGGGTGGGGGGGATGCCCCGTCTGATAACAGGTCCAAGATAGAGGGTGGGCCTTGTTCACACTTGGCCCTATCCTAGGGTGCATCAGAAGGAGTATAGAGTCTAGATCATGAGAAGTCATTATGCCTCTTTACTCTGCCTTGGTCAGACCTCATCTAGGGTCCTGTGTCCAGCTCTGGGAACTGCAATTTAAAAAAGACACTGACAAACTAGAGCAAGTCCAAAGGAGGGCTACCAAAATGGTTAGTTTTCTGGAAAGTAGGTCCTACGAGGAATGGTTGAAGGATCTAGGAATGTTCAGCCTACAGAAGAGAAGACTGAGAGGAGACATGAATGTGGTCTCCAAGTATCTGAAGGGCTTTCACAGTGCAGAGGGATCGTCCCTATTCTCACTTGCACAGGATGGCAGGACTAGAAATAATTGTATGAAACTCCAAAGAAGTCAATACAGATTACATATTAGGAAAACCTTCCTGATAGTGAGGATGATCGATCCATGGAAAAGGTTGCCACGGGAGGTGGTGGGTTCTCCTTCATTGGAGGTCTTCAAGCAGAGTCTGGACCTACATCAGTCTGGGATGGTTTAAACTTTAGGGAATCTTGAATTGAGCAGGTGGTTGGACTGGATGACCCTGGAGGTCCCGTCCAACTCTATGATTCTATGATATATCTCAGGATAGCTGTCTGGTGTACACATGCCAACATAGACTCTGGCAGGCCTCACTGGGAGTGTGGAATTGAACCCAGTATTCCCAGATAAGAGTCTGGCTCCCTAACCACTAAGCCAAACTGGCATGAGATAAAGCCGTGGTCCTAACTGGACTAATTTTGGCCCTCCTTCGCCCCCACATCCTAGTTCTGCAAGCCTCAGGGATCCTCTAAATGTGCCAATCCGTCTTCTTACAGGTGAGAACAACTCCTCTGTTCTATAAAGACAAAGCTTTCCCCTCCTGCTGAAGCAGTGAGCTGAGCAGGATTGCATGGAATGCCTGACGGTACGGAAGATCAGCTCAATGACCCACTGCAGGGCAGCCTCCCAAAATGTTGCAAGCCCTGATGCAAGCGGACGGAGCCTGCCGGTGCAGTTGGTGGCCTGCCCAGCCGACACAGCCTGCTGAGTCAGGGAAATTCATCCTGCAAGCTGGCTGCCGTCCAAGAGATGTGGCTCACACTTTAATTGCCTTCCCTGTGACAGTAAATATTAAAGGTTTCAGCCTGTCATGCCAAAAGCGGAGAGCTACACCCTTGACGGAGCGGAGAAGATGGATAATTTGACTTGCGACACACGGGCTCTTTAAGTGCGGCTGTTATGATTTAAACTGCTCGTCGGGTGACTTTGGAGGCCCGTGCTTGTCCCTGGTACATAAGAACCTAAGAGGAGCCCTGCTGGATCAGGCCACAGCCCATCCAGTCTATAAGAACCTTAGAGAAGCCCTGCTGGATCAGGCCACAGCCCATCCAGTCCATAAGAACCTTAGAGAAGCCCTGCTGGATCAGGCCACAGCCCATCTAGCCCAGCATCCCATCGCACACAGTGGCCCACCAAATGCCCACGGGCATCTCAAGTCTCTAAGGGCAAACCTTCTCCTCCTCTCCCGTACCAGCAAATGGCCTTAGAGGCATCCTGCTTGTCCCCCCAGCCTGAAAGATGGACTTAGGCATCCATTCTAGTAGCCATTGATCCACCTCTCCTCCATGAATTTGTCTAGCCCTTCCTTAAGCCATCTAGGCTGGTTGCTATCACCATAGACCAAATTCCATAGACTGACGACCCTCTTGGAGAAGAAATCCTTCCCCTTGTCCGATCCGACTCTCCTACCCATCAGCTTCATAGACTTCCTGCTCATCATCTTTTGGCCTGGCTGGGACATTTGTGGCCCTGCAGAGCTTCTTGAGGCCCCAGCAGGACCACCCAGCCCCATCAGTCAGCACAACAGTTCCTGAAGGAGGATTTTCACCTTTACACAGATTGCCATGGACATCAAGGGACTGCAGTTTCTCCCAGGTGAGACCCTTGGTCACTGGGATCAAGTCTGTAATCAGCTCGCCATCTGGTCCCCTATGGGGATTATTCTCCCTTTTAAGGGGCCCAGGCTGTGGCTCTTTTGTAAAGTGAAAAAGAAAGAATATGCCGGTCTTTGGAGCGCTAAAGATGAGAGATTAAAAACTGCACATCTTAATATCCGCAACAGAGGGACAGAGGGTAGCTTTTGAGGGTTGTCAGGACGTAAGAAGATAACAGGATCCCTGCTGGATTGGGCCACAGTCCATCTAGTCCAGCATCCTGTCTCACAGAGTGGTCCACCGATTGCTTGTGGGCATCTCAAGCAGAAGGCAAAAGGAAAACCTTCACCTGCTCTCAACTCCCTGCAGATGAGGTCTCCTGCCCACCTGTCCAACCTGGGGATTCATTCCAGTAGCCATTGATACACCACTTGTCCATAAATTGGATCCAGGTCAGTGGAAGAAGACCACTCTCCTGAGACCAAACCGATGGAAAGGTGACAGGAGTTTGGCAGAAGCATTTGGAGGGATTAATGCACAAGCCTCAGTTGCAGCCAATGCCTGGGCTATCCAGCGTTATCAAGCTTTCTGCTGCCTTTGATCTGCATGGCTCTGGGGAAAATAAAGGGATATCCCTCAGGTGAGAAATCCAGTGGAGTCAATAAACATTGTGGTTACCGTTGCCACAAAACCATACCTGGGTCGACCCTAATTCTCACTTTAAATCCCAGCTGCACTTGAGGCTGGAGGGGAGCTACCTCAGCCGTTTGACAACAGCGCAACACAGGTTAAGCACTGAAGGTTACAACAGATCATCCTACCTGTGGAGCATTGCTCGGACAGGTAACGAAGCCGCCAGGTAACGCACGGGGGTTACGGCCCTTTCCCAGAACGCACCTCGCCTCTTCCGTGCTGTCACTCCACCTTCTCCTCTGGTTGGCCTCGTTCAGTCCCACCTGCTGGAGGGTCCCCAGAGGACTCATGAAGGTCCCCCGGCTCACGTGGGGCTCGCTCAGTTTCCTCTGCGGGTGCGGAGAGTGAGCGGGGCCCTGCCCCCCTCCATTGAGGAGGAAGTCCGAGTTGGTCCTCCGCAGGGGCCTGGCGCGGTCTCTCACCTCAAAGTACTCGTCAGAGATGGAAGATGTGTCCGAGGGGAGGCGACCGCGGTGGGCAGAGCTGCTGGACAAGCTCTCGCGGTCGCTTAGCGTTACGTAGTCCTCTTCCTCCTCCTCCTCCTCTCCTCCTTGAACCCCATTCACTGGACACGCAGCGTCTTCCCGTGTGACGGCGGCCTGTCGGGTCAGCTTGCAGGGTTCGCTAACACCGGCGTCTGTGGTGGGGGCTTCATTGGGAGGTGGACCGGCCTCGTCACCTACCAGTTCAGGCTCTACCTGCGTGTCCTCTACTGTGGTGGCTCCGTTCTCCACATGCTCAGCTTTCGCGGCCATCAGGTCTGTCACGTGCACTGTCCGTGGCTTAGGAACTGGGGGTGTCACGGCCTCGTTGTCAGTTTGATCCTGAGCTTGTGCACCTGAGGGGTGTTTCAGGTGCTGGTTGCTGGCCAAAGTGGCCAGGGTCTGCCCACTTTCTGGGTTTCTGGTGGGAGCCCTGTCAGTGGAGCTGGGTGGGGGGTTGTGAGGGGCCTCCTGGGTTTGGCCTGAGGGCAAAGGGGCTTCCGGCTGTTGGGGAGAGCATGGGGCAGGGTGGCTGCCATGGCCCCGCTTGGCCTCCCGGGCGTTCTCTTTGAGCATTTTCTTGTGCTGCGCTTTGGCCTGCGAGATGTCGCACACTTTGATCCGGTTCATCTGAGACAGTTGCACGTTCTTCAGTTTGGGGTCGACAATGTTGATGTATCCCAATATGTCGCTCCCGGGCTCTGGGTCAGGCTCCACCCAGGTGGGCAGGTAGTCGAACATGTTGGCTTTCTCCAAGTTCAGGAGCCCTGGATGGATCGGCGGGGCCGTCTCCACCACGTCGCTGGGCCGCTCCGACACTCGGCCTTCCGGGATGGCTTTGCTCTTGGCTTCTGCCTGTGGCGGTGGGACAACGTTCTTGTCGCTGTTGGCCTTGCTGCTGTTGCTGATCTGCTCGGCACTCTTGGCCTTGACCAAGGCATACTTGGGGTTCACCATCTTCTTCATGGTGGTGCTGTCTGGGTTCACGGGTGCGAGAGACGGTAGGACGATCGGTTCTGGTTCTGGTTCCTCCTCCATGGGGATGGATCTCAGGCTGACGCCCCGAGACATCAGGTAAAGCTCCTGGAACTGCTTGTCAAAAGCTTCCACCACCTGTCCGCTGAGGACTGAGATGACATTCCGGTCGGTTCTGGCAGCAGACCAGGTAAAGCTGTGGGAGAGCAAACAAAGCAGGAATTATTTTTCAACTTGGAGTCGCTCCCTTTCTCCAAGCTTAAGATGACGCAGAAGCGGGAAGAAGAGACCCCAGACAGCACGCAGGTGCAACTCTTAGTTGTGTGAGCCTTTCTTCAAATCCCTTTTGAGTTTTTAACAACTCTTTCTAAATTCATGCATCTGTTTTTCCCTACTGTCTTTGGGGGAGGGCGTCAGAATGGAGGTCTTGAGAATGTCCCACCAGGAACCTGTGCTGTAACGCTAAAATTCAGAATGGTATGACATGTCTTGCCTGCCCCAAATTCAAGAGTAGCCGCGTGGTGGATTCTCATGAGGATACCCTTAACCTCTCCACAACAACCCTGTGAGCTGGGTCATGCTCAGAGAAGAAGAGTTGGCTCTTCTACCCTGCTTTTCTCACCTATTCAAGGGGACTCAAAACGGCTGACAAACCTGATCTTCTCCCCACCACAGACACTCTGTGAGGTAGTTGAGGCTGTGAGGGCTCAGAAGAGAGCTGTGACTAGCCCAAGGCCACTGAGCTGGCTTTGTGGAGGAAGAAGAGTTGGCTTTTCTACCCCACTTTTCTCAGCTATTCAAGGGGACTCAAAGTGGCCAACAACCTTCTGTGACGTAGATGCGGCCATGAGAGCTCAGAAGAGAGCTGTGACTAGCCCATGGTCACCCAGCTGGCTTCATGGAGGAGTAGGGACTCAGCTTGGGAGACCTCCAGATAAGAATCCAACACTCTTAATTGCAGGACCAAACTGGCTCACAGAGGTCTGGACTGGCCCAAGGAGGCTTTCTTGACCAAGAGGATTTTGAATCCAGGAAGTTCTCAGTCCTAGGTTGGCCCTCTTAGGTCCTATCTGTGTTCTAACTTCATCATGCAACAAGGGACTAGATCAGAAGTTACTCAACGTCTGTTTTCCTCTGCATTTGCTACCTGTGTGTGATATTAAAAGGAGGGATAAATCTATTTAAAACTGCACACCTGTCTTCCACATTTAAAAATGTGAACTGCAAGCTCCCTTGGGGCCAGCCCAGGTATTTTTTTGAAGTCATTTCCAAGGAAGATAATGTGAACCTCTGCATTTGCTGCCAAAAGGAGGCCCTTCTGACCATCACAAGCCCTTTCTCAAAATGGCTGAAAACACAACAGCTCCTCTGACTCTGAAGAACAGTGGATGAAAGGAAACGTACCTGTATGAGCCGCACACTGCTTTGTCGCCGTCGACAAACATGAACTTCTGGGCCAAGGCACCCTTGAATTTCGTGGCCGAGTGGGTAAAAAATTCAGTCCCCCCGATGGTGCGAACTCTGAGATTCTGCAAATGCAACCAAAAGCCGAGAGAGGAAGATGCTTACTGTGAAAAGTGAAATGCACAGAGCAGCTCTTCATTCATAAACATCAACCATGGGGATTTTAAATCTACACAAAGGTTTAATCCAGCTTCACTCCACCTTCAGAACAAGAGAACACACTGGCAAAGAGGCCAGTAATTTTCTTCCCACATTATCTCTCCCTAGGGTGAATTTTTGGAGTTATTTAACACTGAAAGAAACGTTGCAGATGTGTTCTCTTGCTCTGAAAGTGGACTGAAGCTGGATTCAACCTTAATTGTGACCACAGCCTTAGGTGGGCACATTGGAGACATTTGCATCTTGGAAACTCGTGGGTCATTCTTTCTCTGTCAGTATATTGTCTTTGAACGGGTTCATGGAAGTTATTTTTCAAGAAAAAGTCCTTGGACTAATAGAAAAAAAAACTGATTTGAGTGATGGAAAACTGTATTGGTTTATTTATATACCGCCTTTTCAAAATATTTGCTGAAGGTTGCTTGGAGCATTAAGAAATATATACGTAATTAGAACAATATAATGAAAAACAATAATAGAAAATAGAGATTAAAGCAGGTAAACAAACAGTTTCTCTGCATCTAACACCCTGACAGTTCTTTTCTGCAGAGCCGGTCACAACGGCCATTCCAGCCAGTTCTTTTCTGCAGTCTGGGTGCAATCGGACAGGTGTTTAGGGAGGTCCCTGAGGCACATTTGAGACCCAAGGGACAAGGTTAAAGTATTTTTAAAAACCCCAAAGACTCTACCTGTGTGCGCCTTTTGCACATGCAAAATAATCACTGTCAGGGTGATTCAGAGTTTGGTTTCAGAGCAGCTGACAAATCTCCTGTTCTTCTTCCCACAACAGAACTGTGACTTGCCCAAGGCTACCCAGCTGGTTTTGAGGAGGTTGAAGAAGAGTTGGTTTTCATACCCAGCTTTGCTCACCCTTAAGAGGACTCAAAGTGGCTGTCAAACCCTCTGTTCTTCCTCCCTCAACATGCACCCTGTGAGGTAGGTGGGGCTGTGATAGCTCAGAAAGAGTTGTGACCAGCCCAAGGCCACCAAGCTGGCTTCATGGGGGAGGGTGGACTCGAACCCGGTATTCCCAGATAAGAGTCCGGCTCCTTAACCACTAGACCAAACTGGCTCAGTGGAAACTTCTGGACATGGGCAGGGTCAGCAAAATGCAGCGCTGTGTCTGTCCTCTTCCCAAAGCTAAACAGCCTAAGCCGGGTTAATGACTGGATGTTGCTGAACGCCTCCCAGCCTGGTGTTGGGAGACACTGGTTCAGCAAAACTGGGGTGTCAAGCGTTCAGCTGCCCTTCCTCCTGACATGTTGCTCGTTCCGGACTCCAGAGTGCTCAGTGCTTTCTGCACAGGCAGGAAGGGGTGTAGTTGGGACCTCTGCCCAGAAAGCAAGATGGCGTCCCACAACGTGCACAGGATGCAATAATAAGCACCCAAGCTCCATTCATACCTCAGTTATAATCCAGCTTCAGTTCGCTTTCAGAGTGAGGGAAGACCATCAGCAAAGTGATGTTTTCTTTTGGCTCTGTCGGGGTCGGGCAATGTGCAGAGAAGATGCCCAGGCGCTTTGCTGCTGTGTGCCCTCACTCTGAAGGAAGACTGAAGCTGGACGAAAGCTTAGGTGTGGACGCAGCTCCAGTGCGGCCATTGAGGAAAGGTTCCAGAAGGCTCTGACTTTGGTTTTTGGGACGTTGGCAAGAAAACTCCTGGCTGTGGCTTCAGAGTGATTCTGTCCCTTCCCAAATACTTACGCTGTCCTCCCAGACGGTCACGTGAACTGAATGGGGGAAGAAGGGAGCCCTTAGGCGCTGAACCAAATTGCTGGCATTTAAAACAATCAGGCAGCCTTTCTCAAGCCAGTAATATATTACCTTTCTCCTCCACTTTCTCTGTTGCCTGCCTGTATTTATCCCAGGTTGTAACCCCCTCGGGGCACAGACCTGCCACAAGGCTGGTCCTTTAGAAAGCACCCAGGTATATAAACAGTGAACCACCTCAGCACGGCCCTTCAACTGCCAAAGCGCGACAGAGCAAAGAGAAGGAGCGAACTGGCAAAGGACTCTGTTGTCGGGACAGGTTTTCCTTTCCCTGCCCAAGGCCCCAGATAGAATCCAGCTCTGGATTTTCTCGCCTTTCCAGTGTTCGGCATGAAGCAATCCACCTGGGAAGAGGGCGAGAAAGTTCCTCTGGTTCTGCCAGCCCCAGGTTGGGAAAGGGTGCCGGGTTCGCTCGCTGTGGAGGTGACGTGAGCAGCTCAGGATTATGACCCTTTCTGACTTTGAGGAGGCTGCAGGATTTGACCTTTGGAGCGCTGCAGCGGCTTTCCTTGGTCATTCCTTGAGCCAGTTTGGTCTAGTGGTTACGGACCCAGACACTTATCTAGGAATATCGGGTTTGATTCCGCACTTCTCCATGAAGCCAGTGGGTGACCTTGGGCTAGTCACAGCTCTGAGCTCCCACAGCCCCACCTGCCTCACAGGGTGTCTGTTGTGGGGAGAAGAATAAAAAGCATTGTCAGCAGCGCTGAGTCCCCTTAAATGGGTGAGAAAAGTGGGGCATGAAAGTCAACTCCTCTTCCTCCATGAAGCCAGCTGGGTGACCTTGGGCTAGTCACAGCTCTCTTCTGAGCTCTCACAGCCCCACCCACCACACAGGGTGGCTGTTGTGGGAAGAAGAACAGAAGGTTTGTCAGCCACTTTTTAGTCGCATTAAATGGGTGAGGAAAGCAAGGTAGAAAAGCCAACTCTTCTTCTTGTTTCCAAAGCATTTTTGGAGGGGCGAAATGCCCAGGGCAGGTTACAATAAGAATAAAGTAAGAATAGGGGGGGAGGGTGTATTGTAAGCCACACAGAGATCTTAGGATATGGGGCGGAATAAATAAAATAAATATCAAGTACTAAAACATATTTAAAAATATAATCCCCCATCCTTCCCACCCCTACCCTTATTCCCTGCCCCACTGTTCCTCCTCAACAGGACAGGAGGCTATTTAAATAGCAAAAGCCTGGGTGAAAAGATAAGTTTTCACCAGGCACCAAAAACACACCTTTGGATACCCAGGGACTTTATGTGTTCGGGTGCAGCTTCTGAAACGTGCACAAAATCAACTGAGCGCCGCAGTGAGATGCAATCACTGTCCCACGAGTCTCTTTCTGCAACCATTATTCCACCCCCTTCCCTGATCGCCAAGCCAGGCATGATAATTTAATTTAATGTCATCAGTGGCTTGATGTGAGATAGAGGAGGCTGAGAGAGAGTCCATGGCCCAAGCTCTGCAGTTGAATTGGGGTCTCCTTCTAACTTGAGAGTTTTATGTTCCCATGACTGAACAATCACACAAGGCTTTTGTGCCTGCGACCAGCCCAGCTTGTACGGAACTTGTATTTTGCTCTGTCTTTGGGAAGGCAATCCTCCTTCTCCAAACTGGCCCAGATTAGGTCATTGTGCTCAAACAAAGACGTGGGCAGTGCTGAAAATAGGGAGATTTCATTGCCTCGAGGAAAAACAGAGATATTTGTATCTGAACTCTGCCCTGTCTCCTGTAGTCCGTGTTGTGACAGTATTTTGGGTACTGCCTGCATTGAAAACTGCGTTCTGTTGGCAGGAGAAGTCAAAGCGTGACTCTGCAGGGGGGAAAAGGGTGCAATTCTCCACCCACTCAGAAGGTCCTGGATGATCTGGGACAGGTCTTGCCTCTAAGCCCCTTCTGCCCCATAGGGAGGTTGTGAGGGTCATCTGGAGGGAAGGACCAAAAAAGGGGCAAGAACAAATCCAGAAAAAAGCACAGGAAGGCATTATTTTGTCAGGGCAGGTGTGAACACAGTGTCAGAGGCCGATTGGTTGAGGCCTTAGCGCTTCTGAGCCTCCGGCCCAACAGGTACAATTGTGCCAGGTCAGCTGGAAAGAACCCACTTCATCTGACGCTTGGCAGGGCTTCCCTCTTGGGCAGGACAGCACAAAGAGGTTGAAGGTGTTCTTTAGGCAACACCCAGCAGAACCACATGAAAAGAAAAATCACCTAAAAATTTGCAGCAGCAGCAGCAGCAGAGGAAAGAACAAACGTCTCTCCTCTTTCTGAGCTGGTGTTATTAAGCTGGAGATCTGTTTGTTTAATCTCCCATTAGGAAGGGAGGAGGGGAAGGAAGGAGGAAGAAAAGGAAGAAGAAGAAAAAACAGACGCAGACACCCTAAGACGGATGAGTGATGGCAAAATCACACTGTTGCCGCTTCTACAGAGGGGTGAATCATTCAGCAAACATGCCTTTGGCTGGCTGAGCTCATCCTCTGGGTGTCCTAAGCTGGCGTGTTGACCCACCGCGGCTACTTGTCAGAGCCTGCCGAGTGCAAGACTCCAGCCGCGGTGGCTCAAGGGATGCTGCTTTGCCTTCTTCTGGCGGGCAAAGATCTCTCGAGCGATGCCTTCGTGGGCGACGTGAAAGGCGGCTGGAGAGCGTCTTGGAGGTGGTTGGATGCGGCACGAGTGTTCTGGGCTCATCCCATTTCCGGTCTGCCTCTCCTGGCCCTTAATGCGTATTCAAGGTGGAGTGGGCACGTTGCCCATGCTGGGTACCACCTCTCAGTTTCCAAAACACAGCCTGGGATCTTCAAACCTAGCCTGCCTCTAGCCATGGAGACTCAATATCTAACCTACACATCTGACAAATGAACAGGTAACTATTTGCCCAAACCCTCTGTAGGAGAGATGCCAGTCATGCGTTATGTTTATACTTCGCCCTACCACATGCTGTGGTTGATAGCTAGGCTTTTCCAGCATCAGCACCTACTCTGAAGTGTTCTCTACTCTGAGGTTGAAGAGGCTCCTCTGAAAACTTTTAGGCACCTCCTAAAAACCTGGCACTGTGCGTGTGTGCCCTGCTCGCCTGCTCTTCTAGGCGCATCCAGACATCACACTTTTTAGAACAGGAGCTTTGCTGTAGTCTTAAGTTGTTTTAGCCTTCTTAAAAAGGTTTCTGTTGCCGTAAACAACTCTTTGGGATTTATAAAATTAAATGGGCCACAGTAGAAGATGAAGAAGAAGAGCTGCCTTTTCTACCCTGCTTTCTCATCCATTTAATGGGACTCAAAGCGGCTGACAAAGCTTCTGTTCTCTCCACAACAGAACACCCTGTGAGGTGGACGGGGCTGAGAGAGCTCAGAAGAGAGCTGTGATTAGCCCAAGGCCACCCAGCTGGCCTCATGGGGGAGGGCAGAATCAAACCTGGTATTCCCAGATAAGAGTCTGGCTCCCTGACCACTTGAACAAACTGGCTAGAAGAACAAAGACTCAAGCCAGCGTCAAGAGCAAGATGACCATCAGAGGTCCTGCCTACATTCTTCTCCCCAGGCAGTCCAGTGATTTTGGTCCCCGCTTGAAAGCGAGTCGGAATGCCTTCTGCCTTAGCCAGCTGATCCCAGGTCACAGGTTGCAACATTTACGACTGTGGGGGTTAAAGTACAATTGCGTGTTTGAAATCTGAAACCGTGGAAGTTCACCTTTGGCACAGCACCTGGGGCTCGGCATGAAGTGTGTTGATCTGAGTCACTAGCCCTGAATGCCTGCGTTCGACTCTCAGTGCTGCTGGCGGTCCCTGCTGCCTCAGCCTGGAACGAGGCTCACAGCATCCCGGTCCTGCCCACCCCTCCACTTTCAGCTACCTGACGTAATGGGAAAGGTGGCTGATGCTAGGAAGGCCAGTCAGGGTCTGGTGGGATAACTTCAGATCCAGGACATCTCATGGTCAAAGATCTGAATGACAGAGTTGGGAGGAACAATTCGGGATTGTGCCACGTCTGACACTTTTGAAGGCGTTACACGGATTCTGTGCACGCAGCCTCTGAGCATACTAGGAGGGTCAGTGCTGGAAGGCCTCTGCCTGAAGCAGCTGTGTGGGAAAACACACCTGAGCTGTGCTAAACGATGTGAATGTAGCCTCAGGGTGGAGCTTTATGTGCATTATGCGGAATTCTGCAAATGTTCTGCCTCCTCCGGGGCAACGGACTGCCTTGCATGTGTTTTGCGCAAGCCAGAGAATCTGCAGAAGCGGTTTGTGTGTGTGGAGGTGGGAGCTTCTCCTTGCCCTGCCCAGGACCAAAGGCGGGAGGAGTCAGGGCCTGAGCCCACCTGTTTATCTTTGCCTTAGCTAGCACAAGTTCTCCCGGAGAACCGTGGCCAGCGTTACCTTTAGGTGCCCGGTGTGCATTTGCGCTCGCTCGCACATCTGAAGGAAATACTTCAAGTTTGTCTCGTCCACAATGATGTAGATGGCCACCTTTCGCTTGAAGCCAGCGTCAAGGAGGTCTTTGAAGATGTCCACGTCTGTAAACATGTCCATGACAATGGCCACCACCTGTAGAAGGAAAGAGAAGGCGTCAGAGGTTTGCGTGAAGGCTAAACGGCGCACGAGGCACTGAAGAACTGGAAGATCTTTTGCCGTGCGGCATCCTGTCCTCCACACCGGGCCAAAAGGGAAGCTGCTCTTTGTGGGAAAGGAACAGCACCGGGTTTAGTGGGTCTCACTGAAGAACGTCTGCCAGGTGCTTTCTGGAATGGCTTGCAAACATTCTTGCACCCACATCATCCAGGGCAGCTTGCAAAATGATACAGGAGTCTTCACAAAACAAGGCAGACCCAACCTGTTGGGGAGGAGACGGTTGTTTGCGAAAAGGGGGGGGGGAAGGCTTTTATTGGATAGGTCTGGGTCGGGCCCAGAAGGTTTGGAATGGCATTGTTTGTGTGAGTTCTTCCCCTAGGCAGGCAAAGCTGAAGGAGAGAAAAGAAAGAAAGGAAACAATTTGGCCTCAATCTCAAATGGGGGTTCCTGCATTCCGTGGAGCCTCCAGGCTGAGTTAAGTGGCACTAAAATTGGCCTCTCCATGTGCTATCATAGCCTGACTTGACCCCTCTAAGGACATCCTCTGTGTTCTGACCTCCTCCATTTTGTCTGTCGAGTAAGGTCCTCGGAAGGAGAAGTCACTGGTCTGAGGTCACATCCAGGAGATGGTTAGAAGCTCGGGCCAACCCTCAAAACATCAAGATTGGCTTTGGTAGGCTCTGCATGCAGAAGTTCTCTGCTTCCATTTCCATGAAAGAGAGCAATGGTAAACCACTTCTGCATCATTGCCAAGAAAGCTGCAGAGATGCTTCCATACAGAACCTCCAGGAGTGGAGCTTCATTGTAGGGTATCTGTATACATTATTAAATTATTGGTGGTGGTTGTTTTTTAATACCTATAGAAAGAGCCCCAAATGGCTTCCAGGAGGTCAACAATGTATTATCTTAAGAGGCAACAGATGAGATGAAGTGACGTTGGGAGGAAAAATCAGAACTTCCCCAGCCAAGGTGCCACTTTCCATCCTTCTGTCCTGGCAGTTGCTGCCAGTTGGCACAGAGGGCAAGTGTGCCACCATCGCTCCCCCAGACCCCCGTTCCGATGACGTTTATCACAATTTTTACGTGGCGCTTGGAGAAAACCGGCATCCCGTTGTCTTGGGAATTCTGCCTTAAGCAACAAGCTGCATCTCTGGCCGGGCTGCCTCCTGCCTTGGCAGGCTGGGTGAGGTTGGAGTGCCTAGGCACGCTTCCCCATCACCACCGTCGGCATTTGACGTTGGGCGGGTTACGCCTAGAACATTTTATTGCCCCCTTTCCTCAGATTTCCCCCTTTTATGGGGTTCTATATCCTCATTATATATACATAGAGCATCATTCATCTCCCTGTTAGCCAGGGCTTTCCATGAGCAAACCGGTCATTAACTCAGCAGGGCTTCTTCTCTGCGGGAGGCAGCAATGCGCCCGTGTGACCTACATTCGGCACATTGGGAAACTGAGGAAGCCATCAAAGGCAAAGAGCCTTGTTTATGCCTTGCCCTGACCTATTTAGACCTTTGCATCACAGAGCAATTTGTTGTCTGCCTCCTGCCACAGCCCTTTAATCATTTTTAATCCTAACACTTTATAGCCTCCTCTATCTCGTCCACTGTACATTTGCAAATAAAGCGATGCGCCTTTTATCTGGGATCTGTGACACCTTGCAAGAATCCCATGGGGTCACGGACAGAGAATTCCTTTCCAAAGGGTGTGTCCACACACGTTTTACTCCAGTTTCAGTCCCCTTTCAGAATGAGAGAACCCATTTCCTTTCTGTATTATCTAACTCGGAAATCCACTTTTGGGTTAGATAACGTGGAAACAAAATGCCTAGTCACTTTCCTGATGCATTCTCTCACTTTGAAAGTGGAGTGAAATTGGATTAAAACCTAAGTGTGGACACAGCCCAGGGGCCAGTCTCCCTGACCTAACTAAGTGGGAGAGTTGGCTGCGTACTCTAAATTCAGCACTTGGCATGAACTAAATTGGAGAGAAAGGCTCCAGTGCGCTCCAAAGGCATTAAAGCGCAAGAAGGCAAGACGATCCAAATTCCCAGTAGGATTGTGGGTTTTACCGCAAGTCTGAGGGCAGCCACAGAGGGCAGATTATGCAGTCCTATAACAATAGTTAATGTAGAACAGAGTTACCATTAGATCTTTCCAAAAGCCAAACTGAGAATAATCCTTAGCAAACAGAAGAGAGTTGGAGTATAAAGAGAAGTCGGCAGAAGGCGACGAAGTGAGAGGCTGTTTTTGGTTTATTTAGCTGGTTTGTTTTGGGCTGTTTCTTATAACAAACATTCTAAGTGGCTTACATCTTTTATTAAAAACACACGTTTTCTACCTCTTGACACTAATAAGGAGAGAGGCAGCTTGTGATACCTTATTAGAGACGTGCAGACCTGTGGGGCCTTTCCAAAGAAGGCCCTGTTGTTGAGATTCACCAACAGAAAATCTGCCTAAGATCTGATGGGCAGATCTTAAGCCTGCCAGTTTCCCATGCCATGGCTTTGTTTAGTTGAAGTAGCTTTGTGTTCACAACAAATCCCAGGTTTTCTGACCTTCTGCGTTCTCTTTCTTAGCTTCTAGGACACTGGTTGCCTACTCAGAATAAGTTGTCGGTCTGCATTTTTGGATGGATTAGGAGCTCAGAAACAAGAAGACCTTATTGCTAGGCTGGAGTTTAAATTCCTTCCAAGCTGTTCATGGCACACGTAGAATGAGGAAGCAGAGAAGCCACTGATGTCTCTCTAATGTGAGAGCTTTAAATTTTGGACAACTGGGAAAGGACAGACATGGGCTCCTGGTTTCTTCTGCCTTCTCAAAGGTGCCTGCGAGCTTGCCTTGCATCACCCATTGGGAAATCCTGCATTGAGCAGGGGGGTGGACTGAATGACCCCGGGGGGGGGGGTCCTTTCCAACTCTATGATTCTCCGATTCTCCTGGTGCTTTGGCAACTCAGGGTATCTACCACGACAGGTTTGGCTTGCTGAAGCTTTCTGGAAAAGCTGTGTTAGCTGGAATAGTGTGGACATCTCAGCAAACATGTTAGAAGAGGTTCAGAGGAGGGCAGCCAAAATGATGGACAGCTTCAGAAGAAGGTCTGGACTGGGGTCACATTTAAGGTTTAATCCAGCTTCAGTCCACCTTTGGAGCAAGAGAACACATCGGCAAAGTGAGTGGTCATTTTCCCCCCACATTATCTATCCAAAAGGTAAATGCTATAAGTTATTTAACACTGAAAGAAAACAGCTTGTCCCCTTGCTGATGTGTTCTCTCACACTGAAAGTGGACTGAAGCTGGATTAAACCCTCAGTGTGACCATATCCCTGGACAGAGCTGTTATTAATGTCTAATAGTCCTGATGGCTGTGGGAGCGTCTCTGGTCCGGGAGACTGGGAACAGGGCCAGTGGTCCTCTTCCCCCAAATATCGGATTGTCTGGTCACTGTGAGAAGAGGCTGAGGAAAAGCTTTGCTCCAGTTCAGCAGGGCATTTCTTTTGAGCAGTCCTTAGCCCATTAATGGCAGACTTTTTCATGGAGGCCAAAGGTTGCCGGCTCTCATCTTCCAGCCCTCTTCGCAGTGCTCTCACCATCTCACGGGTATCTTAGGTGTGCACTTGTGTTTGTGTGGTGTGCGGAAACGAGCCGTGCCGTCCTGCGATTGCAGATTTAATTAAAGAAGTTTCATCACAAAAGGCTCCTTTGTTGCTTAATGCAGCCATTTTAATGTTCCTTCTATCAGATTGGAAGAAGTGCCGGTGTGGGAGGTCCCTATCCCATCTTCTCTTGGGCTCTGCTTCCAGGCCAGGTGTTCTTGGAAGTTCATGGTAGAGAATCTTGTGGCCTCTTGTGGCATCTCAGCCCTGTTGATACTGCAGGAATGGAGCCTTTGTGGCCCTTCATCGGGGTAGTTTGTGTGAAGTGTAGAAAAGAAGGTGCCAAGAGCCCCCCAGGGTGTTGGGAGAAGACTCGTTTGGCACTCTGAAGCTCCCTCTGGCCCAGCAGATTTCCATGGTGGTCCTCCCAATGATCCTGAACATCTTCCAGCATTTTGCTCTTGTTGTAGCCAACTCATCCCTTGGGTCCATGACAGGGGTGCAGCTGGGGACGCTGGGCCTGGGTAAAACAAGATGGGCCCCCAAGGCCACAAGAAACAAACACAAAACTCTGGAGAAACCTGCTTAGCTGTTGTGGCCAGCGGGTCCCCCTTTGGATCCTGGCAAAGGGCAGTCTTACCCAATGGGAGCTGCGGCCCTGGTGCCTCTGTAGAAACCCTTTTGCAGACGGATCTCCAAGTCTCGCCTGGTTCCTTTGAACGGAACGATGCTGCAGCTGAAACGTATTTCATCCTCTCTCAGTCTGTTTGACCAATTGCCACGCTACTCCAAAGGCCGAAGGAGAATCCAGGCAGGTTTTCAGGTTTCCTGTTTTAGCCTGAGAAGCCATTGATGGAGCAGAGCGGAGGGCGGTTCTGGGCTGTGAAAGTGCGAGATCAGCAGGGCTTCTTCCCACCACCAGGAAGTTAGAGGTTGCTGCTCTCTGGAGCCAAACAGCTTCTTGCATTTGATGTTGTTAGAGCGATTAGCATTTCATCTCTCCCTCTTGCCTGAGAAGTAGGACGCTTGCCGATGGGAAGCTGAGATTGCAGGCGGCCTAAAGTGCTTCAGCCGCATTGGCTTTGCCTGTTTCCAGGCACATCTTAAATGCCAGTGTGCTGGCGGGGCTGGCAGACTAGAGACATGCCAAACCGGTTCAGGCTCAAGTTGGTTTGAATTGAACAGGGCGGTTTAAAAAGTTTGACTCTGAGCCAAACCCCCTGCCGGTTCAGAAACAGCATTTTAGCAAATGCACCCTGTTTGACTGAGCTTTGAAGTGGGTGGAAGGTCCTCAAATTGCTGTTCAGTTTGAACCAAACCAATTCTGGTTCAGTTTGGTTTGAATTGCACGCAACCCAACACACGAAAAAAGTTCCTGCGTATCTCTACGGCAGCCTGATCTGATGCCATTTCCGGTCGCTGCTGACCCAGTGGCCTGAGAGCCTGGATTTAACTTGCAGCATTTGCAGACCTAGCCTTAGATTGGTTAGTTTAACTGGCACTTAACCTTGGCTCTCCTTTCCTCACTAAGGAATTTGTGAATCTGGAACAGGCCTGGTCACCTCTCTGCTCCCAGGATCACAAGTTTATTTGGGGGATAACTGTGGATGACACCATGGACTCCTTGTCCACTGCAAGGGTTCCATGGATTGCTTTTGGATGCTGAATGTACCAAATAGAAACGGAACCAGAGAAAACCTGCTTTGGGGTCATAGAGAGCCTTCCTCCTAAAATGCCATGGACAAAATACTAATGGAGGAGGGAAAAGACAACCACTTGGGAAGTTTGCCAGAACAAGATGCATTTGGGCTCAGCTGTGGTTCTTGCTACCTTTCTCGATTGACTACTATATTGCCCTCGGTTTGGTGCTATCCTTGAAGACTGTTTGGTGCTAGACTTGAAGCTGGTGCAGAAAGCACACTAGACTTCTGACAAGGCTGCTGGACAGACACACATGCCATCTGTCTTGAAAGATCTGCAAAGCTTCTCTGCCCTCAGCTGAGTCCTGTTCAAGGCGTTGAAGACTTGGTTGCCACTATCAGAAGGAACACCTTCTCCCATGTTGACCTGCCTTCCTTAAGATCTGCAGAAGATGCCTCCCTTCTAATTCCACTGCTCAGGGCTGTTTGACAGGTGATGGCACACGGCAAGTCCATGAAATCACCTCCTCCCTGAAATGGCACCAACATCATATATTTTTTGGACATAAGAACCTAAGGGGAGCCCTGCTGGATCAGGCCACGGCCCATCTAGTCCAGTATCCTGTCTCACACACTATCCCACCAGTTGCATCTGGGCATCTCAAGCAGAAGACAAAAGGCAAACAAAACCTTCACCTTCTCACAGATCCCAGCAAAGGACCTTTAGAGGCATCCTGACCGTCTCCCCAGCCTGGGAGATGTACCTGGGCATCCATTCTAGTAGTCACTGATACACCTGTAGCCACTGGCACCTGGATAAGAAGCATCTCTTCACCCAGGTCTCTGATGCTTTAAGATCCCTCCAAATGTTGTCATACATTCTGATAATTTTAAACTGTGTTTTTATTGTATATATTTTAATGTTTCATGTGGCTGCTGTTGAGACCTCCGGGAGAATCATGTGGTAGACATTTCACTAGAAATACATAAACAAAATAACGGCACAGCCAATACGGAAATGCCAAAAGTGCTACACTAAGGCTGGCTAGATTCTTCCTTTTCACGCCTTCCTCATCCTGCTTTCCTTCCCATGTTGCGCCTCAGGGCTGTCAAAGCGAAACACATCAGGGCCGTGGGCACACCTTGGCTTTAAACCTTCTTCAGTCCATCTTCAGCTTTGACTGCTCACACCATTTCACTTCTACCCATTTCATTCATGGACTTTCCACCCTCTGTTTGGACTTTCCTGAAGATGGTCTGAGAGAGCTTTAAAGTCAAGGTGTGACCACCACCCAGGAGGAGGAGGATCTGGTGTGATGTGGCCTGGGCGCACAAGATTCAAATGGCCCTGTCCATTACCCTTCCTTTATCTGAGCATCACCGTTCCTCAGGAAGGCTGGAATCCGAGCGGAAGAATCTATCTGTCACCAAGTAGGAAACCAGCCACCAACGCAGGCCTGACGAAATGATTCTGGAATGATTTGCTGGATTCTCGAGCCTGGTGATTACCTAACTGAACTCCGCCCCCCACCCCCAACCCAAGCCCAAGCCCAAGGACAGAAACAAGGTTTGTCTTACCCTCTGAGCCTGAGCAATCATCTTGCGGACCACCTCTTTGATGTGGGGCTGGAAGTCAATGGGGGGTTGCATGTACACGGTGGCTCGGGTCACCCCACGGTATGCCACGGCCTCTGGCCACCCGAGGTCCAGTTGCGGGATGGAGCGATCCGACCTCTCCGGCCAGTATTCCAGCGAGGGCGCCGGGCCTGACTCGCCGGCTTGGCTGTTGTGGTCAGCTTGGCCATCTCCACGGGGAATATACTCTGAGCTTGGGTCGTAGGTTTCCAGCGTCTCCAAGATCTTTTTGAGCTCCAGCTCTGAAAGGAAGTCACGAATGTTCTCCTTCTTGAGAACTTCATAGAAAGCGTCCGGCCCCCTGGAGACCAGGGCTTCTAGGGCCAGCCGCTGCTCCTCGCTGTAGAAGAACTCCGGCTTGGACTCACTAGATCTCCAGTTGACGTGACCATCGTCCAAACACTGAACTTGGGAAAACGCCATGACGTCTGTTTCTAAAAGCAAACAGTGCCCACCAATAATAAATAAATCAAGCTCTGTTACTAAGTAACAATAACAACAACAACAACAAAATAATAATTTAATGAGGTCCGTTCCTGAAATAAATAAATATACTAGCAGCTCATGTTGTCCTCCCTGGACGTTTCTTGAGTCCAGGCGAAAAGTCCTTTTCAAAAAAGAAACAAAAACGTGATTCGACTCCTTGCTTCTTCAGACGCTTGAGTTCAAGATCTGGGTTTCCCCGTCACTTCACATCAGTCGCTCGAGACGCGAAGAGGGCGAAATGGTTTGCTCCAAGGTCCCAGGAGAGGATGGAAAACTTCAGGCGGGACAGTTAATCCGCAAGCGGACGCCTGATTGTTCCCAGAAAACGGGGGAAAGTCCCAGAAGTCTTGACACCCTGTTTGGTTTGAGCTCCTTCCTCCGTCCGCTCTGCCTCTTCATGTCTCTCACCTCTTGGTTTTCAGAAGCGCCATGCCAAGTCCTGAGGGTCGAGCAGGATCCAGGATGTGGGGAAATTCTGCGGGATCGGATTAATGGTTAACAGCTGGAAACGGGACCTCCCGATGGCTCTGGGAGTCAAGATTGCTTCGAATTCCTTCCTGGACTCTTCGCTGCTTGGCTGAATTCTGGACCTGAAATTGGCCCGGCAACAGCTGTGTTCGTGGAAGGTGTTTTGCTGGCAGGAACCGGCCAGAAATGAAAGCCAAACGGTGTGACAGTGCAGGAGCCAGAGAAGGGAGTGGAAAACCCTGCCCGGGGCCGGCTCGCTCCTCCCTGTCCCACCTGCCGTCACGTGCTCGCCTACCTTTGGCTCGGCCCTGTTTCTGCTTGCCTCATTGGGTTTATGCGCACGCTTTTCGCCTCGGTAGGGCTGCTACGGCCGGCCGGCTGGAGCAGGAAGCTGACTCACTTGCTGGGGAGGGAAGGGCTCCCACGCCGCCTTCTTCCAGGTTTTTTTTTGGGGGGGGGGAAGGATCAGAGGAGAAAGGAAGCCATGCGCCTTGGTGGGCTGAGCGCATCCTTTGCCAAGCTGGGCTTTCCCCAGGTGCTTGGGGCTCCCCTCCTGGAGTCTGGGCTGGCAAAGAGACTCAGCAGAAAACACAGGTCGGGTGCAGGATAGTAAAAGAGCATCTTCATCCTCACCTCCAGGGGCAGAAGCGTGGTGGGATTCCATCAGAAGGACTCGCCTCCTTCCTCCCTTCACCTCCGCTGGCTTTGATAAGAGAAGTCTTTTGATGAGCTCAGAGGCCAGGCCTGATGTGCTCAGTTGGTCCTGTGCCTGGTGGGTCCTGTGCGGAGGTTTCTTGCTGGGATCCTGACACGCCTGCTGTTGCTTTTCTCTCCTACTTCCTTTCTTTCTCTTTTACGTGCAAACACAGTCATGAAACTTTCCTGGATAGGGAGCAAAGTCCTGTACTCCTTTCCTTTCTTTTCAAGGGACCATTCAGGCTTCATTCACACCTAAATTTTCGTCCACTTTTGGTCCACTTTCGGGGTGAGAGAATGCATCAGCAAAGCTGTTTTCTTTCAGCATTATCTAACCCAGAAAATTCACCCTTGGGTTAGATAAAATGGTATGAAAGTGGTTGGTCATTTTGCTGATGTGTTCTCTGACTCTGGAAGTGGACTGAGGCTGGATTAGAACTTGGGTGTGATTACATCATTAGATAAGAGGCACCCACGTTCATTTCCCAAGGACAACAAACTCCATGTTTACTCCATACAGAGATTGACTGTCCCTGATTATGGAGGCTCTATCAGTCTGTTTGTTTATTGTTTACCCAGATGCTGTTTGTATTTGTACCAACATGAAAAGTAGTCACGAGAGGCTAGAACAAAGGGAGCGAAGGTATGAGAAATGATGGCACGTGGTTGTCAGAATACAATACTTAGGAGTCTCAAGAGCAGTTACTTCACTATCTCTTGTACACGCAGAGGCTCAGATGGCTGGACTTTGGAAAGACTGTCAATAGAGGGAGAGTACAAGTCACTTTGGGAGATATCAGGAAGTGAAAAAAGGCATACACCATCCTAGGATGTACCTGAGTTTTAATCCATCTTCAGGCCACTTTCAGAGTGTGAGAGAACGCAACAGCAAAGTGGCAAACTGTTTTCTGTTGGCATTACCTAACTCATAAAATCCACCTTTTCATTAAAGTGGAATGAAAGTGATGAGTTGTTTTGCTGATGCACTCTAAATGTGGACTCAAGCTGCATTAAAACTTAGGTGTGGATGCAGCCTCACTTGTTTCTATGTCAGCCTCTACATCTTTTCCTCCATCTGTCTTTGGGTGGGTTTCAGATGCCGTGGCCTGTGTGGACCCTGAAGACTGCCTCCAAGTCTGCGGAACAGCAGTGGGATGCTCCAACATCGCTTACCCCAAATTGGTGATTGAGTTAATGCCCAGTGGTACGTAGCAGTGGTTGTCTGCCCTTTTTCTGTTGCTTAATCATGTGGGTTTGGGGGCGGATCTCCTACTCCAGTCCCTGAGAAAATCCACACACACACGCTTACGATCATGGGAATTTCCAGGAAGAAGAAAGGGGAAAAAGCAAAATTGTCTGGATTTCCCTTGAAGCTTCCTAAGAGAATTTTAAAACAATCCCTTCTAAGTGGAGAAACCACAAACCGTTACTAATGGTGGGATTACCATGGGTGCCTCTTGGTACAAATGGGATTATAGATGCTCTTGTCTTTTCTGCGGTGCCAGGATCTTTGCTTATAAAGAGAAATTCCTGCAGCATTTCAGGCAAGGCTACTGGGAGGCCGAGGGTGAGATGCGTGATGAAACAGAGCCCGACCTTTTCCCCTGTAACCTTGTAACCCACACCTTGCAGCTCTCTCTGGGCACCAGAAGAGAAGCAGAGGACGCAGGTTTAAACCTGCCAAGCTACCCCCTCTGGAGTCACTGGGCCAGGTGTGAAGAGGAGGTCTCTGGCCAAAGCTGCATGCCTTCTTGCATTGTAGATCCAGTGCAGATCAGAAGTTGGGTGGAGCAGCCTGCTTGATTTGGTGCAATTATCTATAGATACTTTCAGGAGTGATTGTAGCTTAGTGGTAGAGCAATATGCCTGGAAAGCAGAGAGTTTCCGGTTCAATCGCCGCCTTCTCCCTGGAAGTAGGTCATGGCAAACGACTTCTGTATCACTGCCAAGAAAACTGCATAGAGGTGCCCATGAAGTCTGGGATTTCAGTGATAGAGCAATCTGCCTGGGAAGCAGAGGGTTGCTGGTTCAATCCCAGGGTACCCAACCCCAACCCCTATATGGACCCTTAACATCAGTAGATGTCCACTATAACCAACAACTGAAGAAGACTCTGTTTGATGGCTATGAGAATGGATGCCTAGGTGCATCCTCCAGGCTGGGGAGATAGGCAAAGTGTCTCTGTGGCCATTTGCTTGGATTCGAGAGCAGGTGAAGCTTTTGCCCTTGTAAGCAATTGGTGGCCACTGTGTGGGACAGGACTAGATGGGCTGTATCAATGGCTACTAGGATGGATGCCCAGGTACCACCTCCAGGTTAGAGTGGCAGAAGACCTCTAAAGGCCACTTGCAGGAATTTAAACGCAGGTAAAGGTAAAGGTTTGTCCTTGTCTTCTGCTTGAGATTCCCATAAGCAATTGGTGGGCCACTGTGTGGGGCAGGATGCTGGACTAGATGGGCTGTGGCCTCATCCAGCAGGGCTCCTCTTAGGTTCATAAAAGGAGGGAATTTTCCAGCGTCTGCTGCTAAATTCCTTTCTCTCCAAGCTGGCATCTTGGGGAACTTTTCTGCTTGCTGGGTCCGGCTCTTTCCTCCTATGATTGACTGCCAAAAGATTCCAGGGAAAGGATTATAAAACTTTTTATTCCCCAGATGCAGCCAGTTGGCCTGGAATCCTCAAGTTGCATCACTTGTTTGTCTGCATAATTGTTTTATAATCTGCCGCTCCTGAATATTTTGAGGTAGCTAACGTGCAGGACAACAATGGAACAAGAGCAATCAAATTAAACTGGAGAGAATTAAATAAACTAAGGCGAACTAATATCACCGTTTAAATCCCTGTGAAATGCGGCTTGAGAAATCTTGGTTGGAATCTATCAGGGTACCTCTTCTTTTCTCCAAACCAAATTAATTTAATTACAGTATTTAAGAATTTATGTCCTGCTGTTCACCGGGATATTTTCTTATTGCTGTGTTCTTATATAGATGTAAAGTGGAAAGACTAAAAATGTTGTCTGTGTCAGCTTATAAAACCCAGGACAAAATAATAAAATGTTCCATATGCTAAACCCAGAGCAAATAATTGGCTGGGTAATGCGATGGGAGCATCTTGTTTTCCTTGCTGTGGCTTTTGGCAAGGGGAGCAAGAGGTGGTCCTCATCCCTTCCAGACAATGTTCAAAAACCTGCTGAGAATGAAGAAACATCAAACTCACCAGCAAGCCAAATTATCCCAATTTATCCCTCTTTTCTTCTTGAACCTTGGGCCAAAAACTGGCCTCCTTCGGCCCATCCAAATGTGAGCAAGAGCATCCAAAATTTTTCATTAAAAAGTCTCATAGCGCAGGGTTTTTTGTGCATCAGGTGAGGGTGATAACCACTCCCACGACCGTGGGGCCACCACCAGAAAGGCCCCATTGCGACAGATACAAGTCGCTCTCTGCAAGGGCCTGAAAATGTGTCACGGGTCTCCTGATGGACTTCTTATGGTTTGGCTCTCCAGGTCTGCGAGGACTCATGATTGCAACCATGATGGCCGCTCTGATGTCATCTCTGACCTCCATCTTCAACAGCAGCAGCACCCTCTTTACCATGGACATCTGGAGGAAGTTCCGCCGGGAGGCCAGTGAGAAGGAGCTGGTCCTAGTTGGAAGGTACCGGCAACGGTGGGGGTTTCGTCAGGGTTGGCGTTACCATGTTTGGGCAGAATGAGGTGTGTGCGTTTCAGTTCGAACCACACAGCCAATTTAGGCTTGAGGACATCTCTACTCAGTTCTTCTGACTTATCCTGGTTCGCTGGGTCTCCCCTTTGCAGTGCCGTTCACTATCTTGAGTTGCTTGGGTCTGCAGGGTCCCCGAAACTCTCCATTTTCTACCCAGTTAGTTGCGTAACCTGGTTTGAAGCACATAGAGATCTGTGCAGACTAAAACGACACCTGATGCAAGGGGCGACTGTATTCAAATAAAGTGGGACCCAGATATAAAACCTATACCCAATTCCCCCATTGCAAACGTAAGGTAAACAATAACAGCAAATAACGAGGAGCTACTCATTGTTAGCCAAGCTGCAATTTTATTTTATTGATCTGCATTTCTATCGCGCTCTGTGCCCAGAGGTCTCAGGGCAGGTTGCAGCAAGAAAAACCAAATGTAAAATGGAACATATTAAAACAATAAAAGTGCCTGAAGGCGGAGGGGAGAAGCTGTTTCCTTAGCCAAAGGCCTGGGCAAAGAGGTGCCTATTCACTGCTCTCCTGAACATAGGAAGTGGAGGAGCCTGGCATACCTGGTTCACAATCTGGGGGCTATCACCGAGAAGACCCTCTCCCGGGAGCCCATCCTTTTGCCTACTGAGGGTGTTGGTAGAGTCGGGAGGTCCTCCCCTGCAGATCTTAAGGCACAGGCAGGTCAGTAAGTGCTTTAGAGCAGCCTTGTGAGGACTGAGCGGGCCAGGTGGCTTAGGGATACCCACCAAGACCTGGGAAGTTCTTGGAAAAGATCCTTTCGTGGTGTCTGGTCCTCAAGATCTTTCACTGAACAGAAGACAGGAGGCTCCAGAAGAGGATCCCTCAGGCTCTTTGGATCTTCCCAGGATGCCTTTGTTGATCCTGCTGAATTATTTTGCTTCCCCTGTGCTGACGGTTACTGCGTCAGGTCTTTTCCCGGTACCAGTCAGCCACGGAGAGCGACTTCCTCTGTTTATCCCTCTGCAGTCCTGACTCACCACCTGCTGTCATCGGAAGACTCAGTTTATCCGCCTGTACAATGGAACGAATAACGCCAAAATCCTTTGTGCCGCCGTCTCCTCGTATCAGATAATAAGCAGCTGCTGCTCTTTGCTGGGCTGTGCGGAGATCCAGATAATTAGCTGCTGACTGCCGCACCATTTTTATAGGGCTGCCTTGGGAAGCCGTTTCCCGCTGACCCATAAAGGCTGCCGCGGATCCTGCCTGGCAGGAAGCCGTGTGTCAACAGCTGCAGCCGGTCCTTGCGAGGTCTGGCTCAGTCTTGTGGCTCCCTGCAGATCTCTTAGCCGGCCCCAAAATCCAGCAGCATGCTGACATCCTGCTACTAGGGATGCCACAAACGGGTTTGTTTGTATTCAATGCGTAACTAATTGAATGTTAGAAAATCTGTATTCGTTCCAATAGCTCCCCTTCGAATGTGGTAGGATTCTGTTGGATTCTATTGGATGTGAAGTCTCGGAGGAAAATCAGGGGGGCGTCTTCTGCTCCATTGTTTGCTAGCAAGTTACGCAGATGGAGTTCTGAACTCGCCCTAGGGGAGCCGCTCGTCTCCCGCAACCTGTTATCTCTCCCGCTGTTATCTTGCAAAACTGATTCCCGGACACCCTAAGGCAGTGAGAGGAAACCGTTGGCCTCCCAGAGGTTGTCAGTGCGGTATCTGGTGACAACCAGCCACACGGACAACTGGAAAGCGCCCCCTCCGCCCGGCAAGTGCTGGGAACGCTGCGGGGTCCTTGGATGGGAAGCAGCATAAGGCACCTTCAGATCCTTAAGTGAAGGCCCTTCTGGGGAGTCCTCTGACTGGCACCCGGAGGTCCTGTGAGGCTGGCCCAAGCAATGCTGCCCCCGTGAGCGATGGGGGGCTGCTTGGTTCTTGGAGGGCTGAGGAGTCCCTGCCTCTTGCATCTGAGTAGTCTCCGCTTGCCTGCCCTTCCAAAGGCAGCTGGCCAAGGTGACTTGCGGTGGGGGAAACATTTGCCTGAGCATCCTGTGAGGGAGAAAGGGACGGGAGATGGATCTGAGTCACTGTGGGTGCCCCATGCTGTGGCCTGACCTCATGCTGAGAAAGAGCAGTGCCAGTCTGTTCACAATAATGGCTTTGCCTCTTCCCAAATGAACCTGGGACACTGTTGTCACCCCAGCAGGTTTCCTGGGAGCTCAGCCTGGTGGGATCCTTCTGGTCACACCTAAGGATTAGTCCAGATTAGTCCAGATTAGTGGGAGAGCCCATCAGCAAAGAGGCCAGGAATTCCCTTTCCACATTATTGCTCCCAAAGGTGAATTTTCTGAGTTATTCAACATTGAGAGAAAACAGCTTGTCACTTTACGGATGTCTTCTCTTGCACTGAAAGTGGACTGAAGCTGGATTAAACCTTAAGTGTGACCACAGCCCTCGGGGCAGCTGGCCGATAGCTATAGCAGCCAAGTGGGCCTTCGCTCAGCCACAAATGTGCCCACACTTAACATTCCTGGGGCATTTCCCCTCTATCTTAATAAATCCTGACCAAAGGAGATTTCAGAGCGGCTTGGATGATGTTTTACAGGCACCTTTTGAAAAGAAGACAAAGAAGCATCCACGCAAATATTCACCAAAAGCTCAGCATAGAGTCACTTTGTGCAGTGATGTGGCGGGACATGTGATCTCATCCCTCTAGTAGCAGTTTTGGGACACTCCCCAGACAGGTCCACCCAGGTGGGACTCAGGTGGCATTTGGCAAGCCCAGACACACCTAGCTTAATTGTTTTTTCCCCTTTTGTTTGTTTGGGGACAATCAGTTTGCTTGCTATGAGTAAAGGGAGGGAGGATAGTAAGAGATCCTGGCGGCTGAATGGGCTGAGAAAGCTTCAGCTTCACAAAAGACAGAGAGGGCAGCAGAACCTGAGCCCTTCAAGAAGTTCTTGTGGACCGAGATTGAACCTTGGGCGTCCCTACGCCATTCCCGGCAACGCGGGCGGTGCGGGTTGGGTGCAGATGGAGGCGTCCCCACGCAAACCACACCAAACCCTGGCACAGGGGAGCAGCGCCCCCTCCTCTCCGCCCACCCCCGTGCCACATTCCCCCTCCCTTAGTGGCACTGAAAGTCAGGACTGCACTGGTCTTCTGGCCTCCTTCCTTCCAAGTCTTCTTGGAAGGAAGGACCCCTAATTGAATCAGGGTTGCCTCAGAACCTGATACTGTCCCAGGGAAACAAAAACAGAAAGGAGAAAACGTGTCTCCACAGTTCAACAGGAAACAGACTTCAGTCTTTCCTTGTTTGGAGGTGTCCTTTTCTCTCCAGCTCATCTGCGATGACACGGGTCCTCCTTGCCTCGTCGTTTTCTTTACAATATCTGTTGTGTAACAGGAGGGTGATTAAGGAAGGAGACGGGAGCCTGACATGCAGGGCAAAGCTCTTGGATGTTCCTGAATGGGTGACTCAGCTTGTGGATCGGATCAATGGCAGGTGTTGCTATCAGTGAGAATGAGCTTAAGCCAGAGGAGAGAAGCAGAGGGTGGCAAAGGTGGGTGTGGGAGCAGACGAGACGGGAGGGAGGGAGGGAAACTGGACTACGTTGGAGCCCCATGGCGAAGCCTCAAATATGTAGGTGTGCCAAGCGGGTATTTATCACATTCACAGGGCGTCCCGCTTTGACCTTCAAAGGGTGCCAGGCGAGCACTTTTCAAGGGCAAAGATCATCACCCAGGTCACCACCAGACAGCTGCTGTATCTTTCACTGGACGTCCGCATGGGTCTCCTACGTTTCCCCTTCTGCTCCTGCAGGATATTTATCACTAGTGTGAAAGGCTGATTCTTACCACCGATCAGCAGCTTGGAGAAAAGCCAGAGCGAGACGGTTTGGTCTCGTGGTTAGAATGTCAGATTCTTGTCTGGAGGTTTCCCTGTTTGATTCCGCACTCCTCCTCGAAGTCAACTGGGTGGCCTTGGGCTAGTCACAGCTCTCTTTCTGAGCTCTCACAGCCCCACCTACCTCACAAGAATGGAAGGTTTCTCGGCCGCTTTGGGTCCCCTTAAGTGGGTGAGAAAAGCGGGGCAGAAAAACCAACTCTTCTTCCATGAAGCCAGCTGGGTGGCCTTGGGCGAGTCACAGCTCTCTTCTGAGCTCTCACAGCCCCACCTGCCTCACAGGGTATCTGTTGTGGGGAGAAGAACAGAAGGTGTGTCAGCTGCTTTGAATCTCCTTAAATGGGTGAGAAAAGTGTGGTATAAAAGCCAGCTCTTCGTCATCTCCTCCTCCTTCAATAACGTTGTCATTTAATAATTCAGGCAGTGCTCTTAAGGGCCGTGTTTCACTGCACCTCACTGTGGTTCACTTACCTCCAAGGCATTTTGAATGGCAGCTTTGGAGATAATTATTCAATATGTTTTCTTCCAGGGTCCTCTTCATAGCTGAGGTCAGGTCATCCTACACAGTTCCCCGTTCCTTTCCCATCTTGTACGAACCACAAACCTACAACGAACCCAGCGTTGAGGACAGAGATTGTTCATTGGTGAACTGAGTGAGGAGACCCACCACGGGCTGCTGCTGTGCCTTGTTTCTTGCGTGGGATCTTTGCAGTCCCAGGGGCTCAAATCCACATGCACAGCCATGTCCCTGCTGCTGGGGGGGTCTTCATGATGATCTACCTTGCAGGATTGTTGTAAAGGAAAAAAGGGGGGAGGGGAACTAGCACCTTGAGTTCCACGAAGCATAAAAATAAACATAAACTACAAGAACATTAAGAATAAAGTCAATTTTTTAAGAAAGCAAAGAGGGGCTGTGCACGGGATTGTAGGAAGGGGATAGTGAGAGTGGGTTTGCTCCTTTTCAGATTGTATAAATCTTTCACCTGAAGGAAACCGAACTCGTCACCCTGTTGAGCTTCTGCAGTCAACCTCTCACCTTCTCACCTGTACCTTTTCCTGAATGTGGTTTGGGTGGCAGGAGGCTTTTGGGAAACCCCATGAGCTGCCAGAACTTGATGCGTCTGGTATCTTTGTACGGTTTGGGCGGAAAGGGAAGGTGGTGTGTGAGAGATGCCTGATTCACTGGCAGCGTCTTGAGGCTCCTTTGCGGCAGTCCAAAAGGTTGGTTGTCGTCAAGGACAGTGGGATTTGAGCTGTGACCCACACAGAACCCCTCGCCTCGCCCCTTTCTATCAGGGAAGAAGCACCAGAGCTTCTTGAGTCAGAAGTCAAGAGGAGGAGGAGGAGAGTTGGCTTTTCTACCTCGCTTTTCTCATCCATTTAAGGGAACTCAAAGTGGCTGACAAACCTTCTGTTCTTCTGTTGTTTATACAAGAGACCTCTTACTTTATCCTCTGTATAAAATCTAATCTTCGTTGCCTCTACAAGGAACGGCTGCATTTCCTACAGCAAATAACCTACCTGTAGTAGAGATCAAAGGGAAAGGAGAGTCTCCTCAGAGGAATGGCACCTTCCATGTTCTCCTCCTCTTTTTACCTGTCGGAGCACCTTGGCAGATACGCTGCCCTCAGAAGTGGGTGTGAGAGCAGGGGGATTCTTAATTAAAGAGATTGTTCTTGGCCTCGGGTGTAAATAAATGCTTATCAAAGCAGCAGGCCTTGACCTGCTCCCTCTCCCTCACCTGCCCTCCACCCTGCCTTGTAAACATTGCTCAGCGCTCCTCTTGCTGGAACCTTCTCTGGCCTTCAGTGGTGACTTCCCAAGCTTTCTTCAGCTCCAGAGTGCAATAGGAGACTTACCAGCGCTCTAGAAGCCATCTTTTGCCAATCCGTCTCAGACTGAGACACCTTTAGGTTGTGACGCCGCTCGGCGAGTTGTGTAAGCGCAGCCTACAAAACAAGTTTTGCATCTTACGTTCGTGTCTGGGTGATCAAGGACGCTCGGAAGGGAAGCCTAATCCAGCGTGTTTCAGGACCCTCTCCAGATGTGTGTGTGTGAGTGTGCATGTAATCCTAAAATTAGATTAATCCACAGTGTGATGGGAAATGATCCTACCTGCCGCTTTGTGTGCTTGCAAAATTCTTGGGTTGGCAGCTCTCTGGAAGCAATTATCTCCAAAGGTGTCATTCAAAATGCCTTGGAGGTAAGTGAACCACAGTGAGGTGTGGTGAAGCACAATCCTTAAGAGCACTGCCTGAATTATTAAATGGCAATGTTATTGGAGGAGGAGGAGGGCTTGCTGTTGTGGCTTTGGGTGAAACTGTGGCAAGCTGTGAACCAAGGGAGCCAAAGGGAGGCAGGCAGCTCTGGGAATCAGGATAGGTAGAGCTGTTAGGGTAGTGGCGATGTGGTCAAGGTTGTGATTCCATGCAGCCGGACATGACAGTTAAGCCCAGTGCATACAATGGATGGGTTCACACAGTAGCAGGCCCTGAACTGAAACACATACGAAGGAGACAGGGAGATGCTATTGCCCACTCTGCCCCTGTTGGAAGAAAACCCAAGCATGCACAGAGTGCAATTCCAGGGAGTGCATTGGCTAGCCAAAGGCTCTGAAAGAGTCCACTTTTTGGCTTTTCCGCCATGTTTATATGCCCATGTTCCTAGGAGGCGGGCAATATCTGAGCCCCACCTGTTTTCTATCCTTAGACTTCCTTATCTGTAGATGAGACTTTATTGGCCTTCTGTTGGAGTTCCCCTTGAAAAGGGAGCCGACTCTTGAGAATCAGGCCTTCTTGCATGTCCCCTGGTGCGGCGTCACACAAGATGCAGTCCTGAGCAGTCGCTAACGGTGCCTCCCAAGGAGGAGAGACTGAACATTCCTGTATTAAAATTCTCCTAACCTTTCAGGGTCATCACGGTTGTCCTGGTCATCATCAGCGTGGTTTGGATTCCAATCCTGCAGAACTCCAACAGTGGGCAACTCTACGTTTACATCCAATCCGTCACCAGCTCCCTGGCGCCCCCGGTCACGGCTGTCTTCTTACTGGCTGTTTTCTGGAAACGGGCCAATGAACAGGTCAGTTTTGGGCAGGGCGTGGGATCAGCCGCTGGCTGGGTCTGTTTCTCCTGGAACGCCTGGAACTCTGGACCGATTTACGCAAACCTTTTGCTCTTGGTAGGTGGGAACAAACCCTTAGTCGTGTGCTTAGTCGTTGGCCTGGTTAAATTTGCTGGGCTTTTGGTGTCTCTGTGCTTATGTACAGGACATGGGATTGCAGCTCCGAAATTGTCTGGGTACAGTTTGGAACTGCTGCTTTTAAAAAAGGTTCTTTACTTCTGCTATAAGTAGCTATATTTCCCTTTTCAGAATGTGTGGGCTACTTTTATGATCGGGCAGTTAGCTGACCGGCCCAACCCGCCTTCGGTGCTGGTCAAGCAGTTTATTAAAATTAAACCTCTAAACAGTAAAATGCTTTGTCTGATTAAGATAACAAAATTTAAGAGCTAGCGGCACCAGGGCCCTCGTCACCCCTTCCAGCTATCTTCAGGTCTGGCTGCTCACCCTGTTTCACTTGTGGACTTTTCACCCTGGATGGAAAGCCCCCACATAAAATGGATAGAAATGAAAGAGTGTGAGCAGTCAGTCCTAAAGATGGTCCGAAGAAGTGATGGTGGGACCGTAGCCCAGGACAGCACTGATTGCCTTGGACCATACAGGGAAGGTTCCTTCTTGGACCAGCCTGAGAAGCCAGAGGCTCCGCTCCAGGCCGTGGTCACACTTTCACTTTAAACCTTCAGTCCATCTTCAGCTCTGGCTGCTTGGCTGGGAGTCGTTGGAGACAGCAGCGATGCAACTGCCCCTGTGTGCTTCCGTGATGCCCTGGAGAGACTCACGGCAACTGTTCTGGTCAATTGGCAGGGGGCGTTCTGGGGCCTGATGCTGGGCTTGGCTGTCGGCCTGAGCCGGATGGCCGTGGAATTCGCACATCCCGCCCCTCACTGCGGCGTCTTGGACCGTCGCCCGTCGCTCGTGAAGGACGTTCACTATCTCCACTTTGCTGTCTTCCTCTGCCTGCTGACCGCTGTGGTGGTGGTGGGCATAAGTTTGCTGACTGACCCCCCCACTGAATCTCAGGTGAGTCCTCAAGGAAGGCAGAGGGGCTGAGCTTTCTGCTTCAGGGATGCGCCCCAGACATGAGTGGGCGGCATTTACTTGGTGGATTCTTCGAAGCAGAGAGGAATAGCGATGTCCCCGAATGGGTTTTTTTGGCATTCAATTTGTAACTAATTGAATGTTAGAAAATCTGTATTCATTTAAACAGATCCCCTTCAAATGTGGTAGGATTCTATTCGGTACGAATGTTCAGTCCCATATGGATCCCATACAAATAGCGTACGGATCCTATATACAAAGGCATAGGAACAGCATACAGAACCCATACAAATGCATACAAATAGCATATGAATCCCATACAAATGCATATAAATAGCATACAGATTTGTTATACGAACGGATTAGAACTTAGTTGCGAACGCAGCCTAGGAGAATCCCATCTAGTTGTGCTGCCCTTTGCCAGTGTTAGAGGAGGATTGCTGCATGGGGGCTCCAAGCCCCTAAAAACCCTTCCCAGAAATCCTGCCTATCCTAGTCTGAGTCTGCAAAGCAATGGTTGTTTGCTTTGTCGAAAAATGTGCCGGAGGCAGAATCGTTCCTTGGAAGGAAATGTCTTTTAAAAAAAGACAGACAGAAGAGGCCCTTTCTACTACTCCACCCAGAGGGGTTGATCTGGGCTTATGTACCCAAACTCTGCCAGCTATGCAAGGCTGGTTTTCTTTAACATTCAGAGGACGGATCAGGACATGCTAAATACCTTGCTGGCTTTTGGTGTGTGCTGAAAGGGAAAGGGCCATTTCTTACTTCAGGGGACACCCAGCTTTTTAAAACAGAGCCCCACTTTTCCACAGAACCACTCTCCCTGTCTCCACTCTGTGGGCCATAGTTTAAGATAAACACACATTTTCTGAAGCAGTTTCAGGGCAGCTCAGTTTGTCCCTCTTTAGAGAAACATTTTTGCAGCCGATAACAGATCTCGGTCGGTAGGCGCCTCCCACCCTTTCCCTTTTCTCTCTGAAGTAGTGAAATCAGCCTTCCGTGGCTGCCTTTCTCCTTTGCGGCACACAAGAGAGATCTTTCTGCAGCCCTGAACAGAGAGAGGGCTTTCCCTTTCCGTCTTCATCTCAACCAAGGTTTATTTTTGCAAACGTGCCACTATGGCAGGACTTGGCCTGTGGTCACATCTAAGGTCTGACCCAGCTTCAGTCCACCTTCAGAGCGAGAGATCACATCAGCAAAGCGAACAGTGATTTTCTTTCCACATTACCTATCCCAAAGGTGAGTTCTCCGAATTATTTAACACTGAAAGAAAACAGCTTCTTGTCACATTCTCTCACTCTGAAAGCGGACTGAAGGTAGATTAAACCTTAACTGTGACCACAGCCTTGGTCTCACTGGCAAAATAGTCTGTGTGAGGGAGATTGAGAGAGATGTGGCCTGCTCACACTTGCCCACATTTTGGAAAGTATCTCAGGGCAGTGATCTCTTGTCCACATGCTAATGCAGATCCTGACAGGCCACCCTTGGGGGCTACGGTAGCCTGCACTGGCATGTGGACAGCAGCCTCCTATTCTGTGATATATTCTGGAGTAATGGCAGTATGAACAGCCCCAGAGGGGGGAGAGAGAAACAGTGGCCCTTGTCTTTGAAAGTGCGTTTCTTGCCCCTATTTTCAGAATGACCTTTGATTTAGGCGGGAGAGTGGGCGCAGAACTCACGCCTGAGGCAGGAATGAGGTAGAGCTGCGCCGTCCTATTGCAGGTTCTCCATTCCTTCCAAAATTGGCTGGGAAAACATCAGTGTGGGGGCTGAAGAACCTGAGCCTTTTCTTTGTCATTAATGCAAAGGGCTGTAATTTGGAAAAAAGCCCAGAAAAGGGTTGATAGGTTCATTTGGGACCTGAAAAAAAAATGGCATTGGGGGCTGGGAACTGAATGGCAAGAAGCCCAAGAAATATTTGGAGGATGTAGGAAATGATAATAAAGCCGTTCCCCAGATACAAACAGCCACACTGCGTAGAAATAGTCACTTCTTTGAAGATCGTTCATTTCTGCCTCTCGTCGTTATTTCATCTTACTCCTATTATACCAGCTGCTGCTCCTCCTATTTCCCTTTTTCAGGTGAAGAATGCGACCTGGTGGACACTCCAGCCAGAGCGGAGTCCCATGGCTCCCAAAGCGTTCAGGCCGAATGGCTTCTCTGAGGCTGAGGATAATGGTAGGGGAAAATGTGGTTGGAACCCCCTTTGTGGTTGGAACACTGGGTAGGAAACAGCAAACCAGTTAGAATATGTCAATAGGTACAGTTTGGGATAGGGGAGGCCTCTGGCCCAAGAGCCTCTGCCTGGCTTTCAGGATTCTCCCCCTTTCCCCGGGATGAATCCTTTGGGGACACAGCCCTAGGCCTTCCGCAACTCTGCCCCTTCCCTGCTGGATGGAGAGAGAGACTTCAGTGGTTCAGCCTGTGGCCTTCCTGGGTTCATGAAGCTGTCTTGAAGGCCTTTTGGAGCGTTTGAAACAGCCAGACCCCTCTACATGGGGGCGAGTGTGCCATCAGCTTCGGGAAAAGTTCTGAACTAATTCCCAGAAGAGAGGACTGTCTGGGACCACGAGCCCTGGTGGCCCTGTGGCTTTTTTTGATCATTAGAGGCAACAGCAGGCCAGTAGACGTGCCCATTGGCCCCCCTGGCATCTGAAGAAGGAGACGTGCCTACGAAAGCTCATGCCACCAACCCTTCTCCTGTTAGTCTCCAAGTGCTACTAACTACCTTGCTGGACTTTTCAAATTAGACTAACACGGCGGTTTCTCTGATATTTCTCTTCCTTTTCCTCTTACCTCTCCTTGGCTGCTGCCGTCCTGGGTAGTCCAGCGACGTCCGGAGGATGGGCAAGGGCCTCAGGTGCCCCATGCTTCCCGTAACTCCTCACAAACGGAAGTTTGTTGTTCTTTGTTTTTCTGACAGGTCCTGCAGAAAGCCACTCAACAAGTCTTGGCTGCAATGGGGCGACCAGCAGCCCCAGTTTTATAGAACCTGTAAAATCCACAGAGAAGACCCACCTGGAAAGGGGCACAGAGGGATCCTCCTTCTGGGCTCAGATCTGCTGCGCCAATGCTCTTGTCTTGGTTTGCGTTAATATCTTTTTCTATGCTTATTTTGCCTAGCCCTCCTCTGTTTCGATGGAGTAGGCTTGTACCCCGGCTGACTGGAAATGTTGGCCCACTTTTTGTATGCACTGTGAAAAATAGGATTATGTAGTACAACTTTACAATTTAGGACAACCTGTGAGGAAGATCCAAGCAGCTATCGGACCAAAGTCACAAGCTGGAGTGAAATCACACAGTTTTTCACCCTGCTGGGTAGCTGAGGTCCAGGCTATGGCTGGATCTTTGATGGGCAAACCTGCCAGGTGGGACCCAAAGCGTTACTGTAGATTGTCCATTGGGCACTTCAGTTCCAGTGGTGTCCATTTCTGCACCAGCAAAATCCTGAATGGCCACTGGGTCTTTCTGGCTGCTGGTTTCTCAGCCACCTCCTCGTCTGCTTGTGAGGAGCTCTTACATTTGCGGAGAGACCAAGAGGAAACTTCGTATCCACAGAGACACACACAGATGGAGCAAAACGCTAAGGTTGTAAGTGTGAGACAAGATATAATATTGATATTGCAGGTGTTTCCTCTTCTCTGGGTATCCTCTAGTCGGGCAGGGATAAGAAATTCTGGTTAGTTCACTTGGGGGGGGGATTTACCAAATCTGTCTTGTCTGCAACTGTCTCAGGAGTGAAATCCAAGATTCTTACTTCTCTAAATTTTGTGACACAGCCACTTTTGATTTGGGACGATTTCCGCATACCAAACGCGTACCAAATTTGGTAGTGGAAAAAACAGGTCTTATCATGGTTTGGTGTCCCAGCATGCATTGCTTTGTGAGCCAAGCCTGCACATGGGGATGGTCCCGGGCTATTTGGGGAGGAGGTTCGCGCTCATGTCACTGGGAGGTGGAGCTTCATGTCCTGTGCTCGCCGTTCCTGCCCTGAGCATTGGAGATTGCAGCGGCTGAGATTTTTTGGGAGTAAATGGTGTTAAAGCCGAAACGATGAGGGGGCCAAATGGCCTTCGCTGCCCCACGAGACTCTTTTAGACAAGTATTCCACCCCCCCTTCCCCGATCGCCAAGGCAGCCAGGATAATGGCTTGATTCTTTTCCCTTTTACGTGGAAAATATTCCACCCCCATTTCCCAGTTGCCAAGGCAGGCATGATAATGGCTTGATTTTCTGCTTGCCACCAAACCTCAGCTGGGTGGGGTTTTTTTTGCCATTCAGTCCTGGCTTCTCTTTGCTGCTAAGGTGTGTGTGTGTGTGTGTGTGTGTGCGCAGCATTTGCAGCGGGCAACCCAGGGCTGGGCTGACGTCAATCCGGCTTCCAGTGAGGAGAGAGGGACAGAGAGAAGATGGTGCTGCTCCTCCATGGCAGGGTTTGGTGCGGTTTGCATAGGGGTGGCTGTATGCACACCCAGTCCACATTGCTGGGAATGGCATGGGGACGGGCGACATCCGATCTCGGCCCCGCGCCTGGTCACATGTGTGCCCAATCAGAGCCAAATGGCTTGCATGTGGACACGGCCGAAGGCTCTTTGCTCCTCTAGCCTGTCCCATCCTTCTCACCCCATAAGCACAGAGATAAGATGGACTTCACCTGTGGTGATCTCTAATGTGAGGGAACATTTTATATACACACACACCAGCAACCTCTCCCGGGCACCCACTCCTTTTACTGCTGAGGGTGGCGGGACAACTGGGAGGGCCTCCCCTCCAGATATTAAGGCAAGGCTAGGTCTGTTTGGGAGAAGGCATTCCTTTAGATATTTGGGGCCCAAGTCATTTAGGGCCTTATAAGTCAAAGTTAACCTCTTGAATTGGGCTCAGTAGCAAATCTGCAGTCAATGCAGCTCTTAAGACCAGTGTGATGTGCATCCGGCCAGCTGTGCCAGTCAGCAGTCTAGCAGCTGCATTCTGCACCAGCTGCAGCTTCGGAATGTCTTCAAGGGCAGCCCCATGTACAGTGCATTATAGTAGTCCAGTCTGGAGGGTCCCAGAGCATGGGTGACTGTGGCAGGGATGCCTCCTTGAATCCTTCACTTCAGAAGAGTCATCATCAAACTGTTTGGCTAAGCTTGACTTGGCTGCTGCCCAAACAGGCCTCTGCTCACAGCACAGCCAGGCGAGTCACATGCGCATCGGGAAAACATAGTTGCGCGGGAAAAGGCCCGTCTTTGTTCCAATCCTCCCTTTCCACCAGTTGGGGTCCGAGCAATCGACAATCTCCAGGACGTCCCCCCGGACGAAGCTCAGCTGGGACGGAGTTTCTGCCGAGAAGCTGAACTGGGCTTGGACAAATTTCGGCTTCTTGGGCTATTTGGGAAAGAGAAGCAGGACAGGCTTAGAAGAAGCTTCCAACACTTGCTGGCAACTTGCTGGTGTTTCTCCCACCCCTTGGCCCAGAGCTGTGAGTTCCATCACATAGGAGGAAGAGGAGGAAGCCGGCAGGTGGCTTCCCACCTTGTCTGCTGGATGGCAGATCCAGGATTCACAGTGATGTTTGTTTATTGCCATTCACATCTTGCCGTCTGCCAAAGTTCTCGGGCAGATGCAAGACGGAACATAACATCAGAGGAACCTTGCTGGATCAGGCCGTGGCCCATCTAGTCAAGCATCCCGTCTCACAGTGGCCCACCAATTGCCCATGGGCGTCTCAAGCAGAGACAAAACCTCTCCTGCTCTTGAATCCCAGGCAAACAGACTCAAAGGCGTCCTGCTTGTCTCCCCAGCCTGAAAGATGTACTTAAGCATCCATTGTAGTAGCCAATGATAAATCTGTCATCCATGAATTTGTCTAACCCTTTCTTAAAGCTGTATTACTGTTCTTAATGTATGTATGTTTGTTTGCATTTTTATCCCGCCCTATTCCTGAAGGTCTCAGGGCGATTTACAACATTTAAAACCAAATGTAAACATATGCATATATAAACATGTCGGAAAATTGGAAAGAGAAACTATATTTCCATTTAAACCAGGCCAGGGCAAAGAGGTGTGTCTTCACTGCCCTTCTAAACATGTAAAGAATTTCCAGATACCAAATTGCCATCGCATCTCAAAATGATGCGGCTTAATTGAGCCATTGTTATTGTCACTGTCAATTAAAATAGTTCAGATGCTATCCCCATAAAAACCTGGGAGAAGAAGTGTCCTTGTCTGATGTTGGAAGTAGAGCGTTTTATAATTAGAGGCCCCAAAGAGAAGGCCCTGTATATGGCTGATAATAAGGTGGAGGCAGAGATTGGGTTTAAGTAGCTTTAAAGGCATGATAGACATACTAATACAGGTCGTTGGGCAGTCAGGATTCGGCAGTGTCCAATTAAGAGCTGGACAGTCGGCATTCGGATCTCCCCATGGAGTTCCTTGGGTACCTGGAAACCTAAACTAGCCAACAGGCCACAGCATAGGGCCAGGATGACTAGCCAGGCCAGTGAAGGCAGAATAAAGCAAGCAAATGCTGGTGCCTTATGGTGAAGGAGACCCAAGGGAGCAGATGATTAGCCCATTGGCTCTTACCTCCTGGATTTCTCCAAGATCCCTGAGGAAGACCTGCTCCTTCCTGTCAATGGTTGTGGTCTTATAGTAATCCACCAGTTCATTCAGGGAGTTGAACTTTTCCTTCCAAAGGTAGTACTTCCCTTTCTTTTCTCGGAGAACCTTGAAATGTAGCACCTGGTCACCGCAGCTGGAGCAGAATGCATAAGAACGTAAGAACCTAAGAGGAGCCCTGCTGGATCAGGCCACAGCCCATCTAATCCAGCATCCTGTCACACACAGCGGCCTACCAGTTGCCAATGGGCATCTCAAGCAGAGACAAGGGCAAACCTTTTCCTGTTCTCGAATCCCAGCAAATGCCCTTAGAGGCCTCCCGCTTGTCCCCCCTTGATGCAGAGGAGAGTTAGAAGGCAGGCAAAGGGAGGGGGCCATTTGGCCAGTTGTCCTTTCCGTAAGGGACAGGAGTGGCATGAACAGCAGCATTTGTGTTTAAAGCACAAATTGAACGCCTTTCAGCTTCCGGCCTCATACATTGTCTTACCAATTGCTTCTGGGCATCTCAAACAGAAGACAAAGGGAGACCTTCACCTGCTCTCCACTACCTACAAATGGCCTTCAGAAGCATCCTGCCTGCCTCTCCAACTTAGAGTAAGCACCCAGGGTTCTATCCTAATAGCCATTGATACACCTGTCCTCCATGAATCAAGGCGAGCCCATCTAGTCCAGCGTCCTGCCTCGCGCAATGGCCACCAGTTGCTTCTGGGCAACTCAAGCAGAAGACAAGGACAAAACCTTCCCCTGCTCTCAGTTGCCAGCAAATGGCCTTTAGAGGCTTCCTGCTGTCTCTCTAACCTGGAGGTGCTAGTAGCTGTGGATACACCTATCTCCATGGATGAAGGAAGGCTTTGCTGAACTGCAAAGATCTGGTTGAATGTAGGTCCTTAGAGTTAGCTTTGCATATATTTTGCATTCCTTTCTCCTCCCCTCTCCTTTACTCCAAGAGGTGATGCTTAGCCCAGGGTTGTTCACAGAGGCCTTGAAACCAGTGTGACTCTCCTGCACTCTGCTGCACTGGTCTCTCAGTCTGGCTTCATCCACATCATCTGCCACTGGACTGAACTTTAAGTGTTGCTGCTGGCTCCTCGTTCAGGTTCCGTCCTACGGAGCTGCCATGAGGGACGGGCATCTTGACAGCAAGAAGAACCCCTAAGGCCTGATCATTCAAAGGGGATTAAGCCTCCTGAGGCTAATGGGCGTCTCTCTTTCTGCATGAGGTGCTCAGGTTGCTGACTGAGGAAATAGAACGGAGACATCATGGGTTGGATTTGGATCCCGGGTGGAGTGCAGGATGGCCGTGTTAGCTGGGATGCTAAAATAAATGTGCTGGCTGAGGCTGAGGAGAGGGGGCTGGGGATTATGGGAAATGGGCTCCAAAATGTCTGGGGGAGACGGGGTTAGAGCATCAGACGCTGCAAAATTGAGCTGGTTATAACTCGAAGGCCCAGTTTCTACCGAGTCCCTTGCAACAGGTGCAAGGAGGTTGCTGCCTCTCCACAACCAGTTAAGCAAGAGGCATTTGAATTCCTTTTGGTGCAAACTGCGGGAGGCACAAGGGAGGGAACTGGTTCTGAAGGGAGTCAGAGAAGCAGGACTCCAAACTGGCCTTCCTGAATGGACTTGGAAATCAGGATGTTTCCGCATTGGCCGCAGCCTTCATCCTGGCTTCTCCTTGGAAGAAGCTCACGGTGAACCCATTCCATATTGTGGTGTCTTTCTGGGAAAAGACAGTGGAAACCATTTCTCTGTCTGCCAAAAATACTGAAATGCATGTGTCCTTGAAGCTGACCTGACTCCGTCGTATGAAATAACAGTGGCAGGGCATATCCTAGTTTGAACGTCTGTTACTGCAGAGATCACAAAGCAAGAAAAACCCTTTCCTCAAATTGTGGAGGTTTGTTACCACCCGCAGGATCCACTTGGGAGATAAACAACAGGTTTACACTTGCCTCCCAGTTACACAACAGTGCACTGTTACACATCCAGCCATTTGCCCAGCAACGGCCTGCCTGGGTGTCTGTTTTCAAACAGCTGCAGAGGCGCAGGGGGTTGTGGCATGCAAGAGAGCCTTTTCTGTGGTGGCCCCCAGAGGAAAGATAAGCCAGGTGCCAACTTTATGTTGCTTTGGGCGCCTGCTTAAACGTGCCTCTTTGCCCAGGCCTTTCATCCACAGTTTCCTCTGAATTTTCTAGTCCTGCCAGGGTGGGAGGGTTATATTTTACTAATATTTTAGTGTTTTGTGAGTTTATCATATGCTGTGATCTGCCCTTGGATCGTCAGGTGAAGGATGGGATAGAAATGTAATGCAAAATAAAGGTCCCATTTAATGGTGCAAATCCTATGCAGCACTCATCAGCCATCTGCACCGAAGCTTCCCAGTTGCGCCAACACCTTTGCAGCCTGTTCCACCTTTGCACGGACCTGTGTCTCCCTGGGAGTCTGACAGAACCTCCCCCTCCCCCTCCCTGGGATTTTGGGTTGTGCTGTCTGACTTCATGCACCTCTCTGTAGGCACGAACGAGCCAAAGCTTGTTAAAAGCAGGAAAGCACAAAGAAGGAGCCAGCTATAAACCTGCCTGCCTTAGAGGGAACACAGTCAGCAAGTTTTTTTCGCCCCAGAAGCAGGACATCAGATTTTTAATAGCCTCATTTAAAACAGAGGCTGCTGGGTAGAGAGGCACAGTGATGTCATGGTTCTGCCATGTTCAGACATGGGTGAACATCTCGCCACCAGCCTGGCCCAAGGAGGCCCAGACAGCCTGTTGGCTCCCTTCTGGGAAGCTGCCACTGTGAACGCGTTCCAACGCAGGATATGATCAGGCTTGATGTCAGCTTGAGATCTCCCCGTTCTGACAGTTTGCAAGGAATCCGGCATTTCTGCTGATTAAAGGTCCCAAGACACAAAGTACCCCTATTCAGAGTGAAAGGGTTTTCGCTGCTGGATTTACAAATACTCCACACTATTTAGCAAAGTGAGAACCAAATAGTTTTTTGGGGGAGGGAACCATACTTTAGGGGCATTCTCCCCAAAATTTCCTCTAATCCAATGATAAGCTGTGATTTCTTCTGCCTAGTCCCCTCTTCCCTGGGCTCTCCACAATTACATACTAGGAGATTGGGCTGGCTGAAAAGGGTGAGGCGGGAGGAGGTGAAGAATGGACAGAGCCTGCAGTACCTAACAATATAACAAGAGATCAGACAATGTAGCAGGGAGTGTTTTTACTCTGGTGTTGTCTCCACACCTAATTTTTAATTCAGATTCAGTCCATTTTGAGAGTTGGCTGTGGTCACACCTAAGGCTTAATCCAGCTTCAGTCCACCTTCAGAACTAGTCAACGCATCAGCAAAGTTAGCAGTAATTTTCTTCCCACGTTACTTATCCCAAAGGGGGATTTTCTGAGTGATTTAATACTGAAAGAAAACTGCTTGTCGCTTGGCTGATGAAAGGGGACTGAGGTCATTTCTGCATGTGCCCCGAAGACCCCTTTATAAATCCAATAGTGACCGATGTAGTATGGATTCGCTACCTCTCCTCTGCGCCGATGACCCCATTAGGGCCGCATTGCCGCACAAGCGCTGTCTGATTCTGGATTTCATGGGGTCTTTGTACCCTTAAATCTGGGTTAGTGGTGGACCCCTTACATTATGTCTTCAATCTGGTCTTCCGCCGTGCAGACTGGATCGCAGAAGGCGCTTCCACAGGTTTGCAGCTCAATGGGGCCCAGGTGCGGGCCTAGTGGCTGCCATTTTCCAGAAAGCAAGGAAGCTTCCTGCTCAGCGGCCTGGGCTGCACGTGCTGGTGTCCCCACAGCAGCAATCACCATCGGGTACTAGACACCCCGTGAGGACGCATGAGGTCCTCGTTTCAATCCGGAACTCTGTGCACCCAATTTGGTGAGGACTGGATTCCAAAGTTCCAGATCACCTTAATCTGGATTAAAGGCAATAAGTGCAGAAATGTGGTGAAGTTGGATTAGAATTTAGGTGTGAATGCAGCCTTAGTTCTGTGACCCTATACTACCTACTTGTACCATGCCTTGCAGTACTTGGAATTCAGAAATGCCAGGTGGATACCCACCCACCCAGTCTATCATACAAAACACCTTGCTTTGGAAGTCTGTAAAACACATGTCCTGTTCTGATAACACCTCTGCCTTAGAGGGTTCCTCTTCTGCCTGCTATTTGCTTCAGAAAATCAGATCATAGCCACTTGTTTGAACCTGTTTAACACGATCTGCTGTTCAGTCTGAATTCCACAGGTCACCACTGGTTCAGGATCCACCATATGGTTGCAGGAAACCCTGAGACCCCCTTAATCGCTTTGTCAGCCTGGATTAGACTGGCTGGTAAACATGGAAGCATTGCTTTCTTGGGGGTGTGTGTGTGTTGTTGTTGTTTTTAGGGGTGTGTGTCTTTAAGAACTTGCTTTCCTCTCTTAACCAACTCAGTTTGCCCTGCAGCTTTTCTCAAGATAAACATGCATTCTGTAAACAGACAAATTGAATCTAGCATGAAAAGGACTGGAGGGCAAGCTGAGGTCTGTGCTAGATGAAACATTTGAGAAATCCCTCTGAAAAAAATGTGAATAGCCAATTTTCTTCTCCTTGCATCAGAATGAAATGTCTTCCAAAAACACTGGAAGCCCTGTGGTCTTGGAAAGGGCAGAATCCATCCCCAGTCCAGCAAAGAGTGACCACTGCCTTGCACAAATAGCATCTTCAACCAAGGATGACCCATGGGAAACTTTGGCTTAGATGTGGAAAAGCTTCTGTCTCTTTCCTTGCAGAGCCCACTATCAGTCCTGGCTTAGATGACTTCAGGACACTCAAAATGCATGGATTTGAAATGGTGGTTGAGATGGTCTAGAATTTCACACTCCAGGGCTTAGTCTGTGGGCCTTGAGGGAATAGAAAAATAGTTTAAAGGGACCTCTAGGGTCATCCAATCCAACCCCCTGTTCACTGCAGGATTCTCTAAACCATCCCAGACAGATGTAGGTCCAGCCTCTGCTTGAAGACCTGCAGCAAAGGAGAACCCACGACCTCCCGTGGCAACCTATTCCATTGACTGATCACCCTCACTGTCAGGAAGTTTTCTCTAACACCTGATCTGTATTGACTCCCTTGAAGTTTCATTCTGTTGTTTCTAGTCCTCTCATCTTCAGCACGTGAGAATAGAGACGATCCCTCTGCACTGTGACGGCCCTTCAGATACTTGAAGACCGGGTTCATGTCTCCTCTCCTCTTCTCCAGGCTAAACATTCCTAGATCCTTCAGCCATTCCTCATAGTACAAGCTTTCTAGATCACTAACCATTTTGGTAGCCCTCCTTTGGACTTGCTCTAGTTTTAAATTGAGTGCCAAGAAGTGGGAATACCAAGCAGATACTCCCTGAATGCAAAAAGGGCCAGAGAGAGAAGAGCAAATTCATTCCTCCTGCCCGTTGGATTCTCAAAGGCCATTTTTGACAATCTGATGCCCCTGGCATGGGAAGGTCCCCAGGAGGTTGGCATGCAAGGGTGTTGCCTCCCATCTGTCATGTGCACTGAGATATCAGCCTGAACATGAACTGCACCTGGACTCTTCTGCTCTCCTGGGCACCTTCTGCAGCAAAGAAAATGTTTTTAGGCAGCACCATGTTTTCTCTCCGTGGCCATGCTGAACCGGTTGCAGGGGTTCTAGTGCTAGGGGTGGACTTGGGTCATTTCCTTGTGTTTGGCAGGGGGAAACTAGATGTCTGCTCTGATGGCAGTTGGCTGGGCAACGTCTGATCAAGAATGAGATGGTGGACTCATGGAAACGTGAGAGCAAAGGGTCAGATGTTGACCTGGGCCCTTCTGATATGCCTCCATGATCAAATGAGGGCCCAGTTTGGAACATCTTTACGGGATGGCTTCTGCTTTGCCTGTGTTCAATGCCAGCTTTCACCCCAGTTCTGAAGGAGCCCAGCAGCGTCAAGAGTGGCCATAAGCCCAATATGGCTTTGCCTAAGAATTGGCCAACACCAACTGACTTACTGAACAGGGAGGTTTATTTCCCTTCCTGACCTGCTTGCCAGTTGTGGTGGGGTAGAGGGCAGAGAGAAACATGTAGTGTTGGAAGAAGACAAGGTGGTCTGAGGTGAGATACTACAGAGTTCCAAATCCATGCCAATATGGTTGTGGTCACACCTTCACCTTAAACCATCTTCAGTCCACCTTCAGCTCTGACTGCCCATACCATTTCATTGCTATCTGGTTTATCTGTGGACTTTCCATCCAGGAAAGTTCCAGTGGAGGGTGGAAAGTCCACAAATAAACTGGGTAGGAATGAAAGAGTGTGAGCGGTTAGACCTGAAGGTGAGCTGAGAAGGTTTCAATTGAAGGTGTGACCATGGCAGAAGTGTGAAAACTGGACCTCAGTGAACCAAATGCACACTTCAGCTAACCCTGGACTCAAGCTCTAGACCAGAGGTGGCCAGCTGTGGTCCTCCAGAGATCCTGAACCATGACCTCCATCACTCGACTGTCAGGACCCTGTGGTTGGCATGGATTTCTGGGGGTTGTAGTTTAGGAACATCTGGAGGGCCAGGGTTGAACACATCTGGTCTAGACTCAGGGACCTGGGTGTGGTGGATGTGGTCATACTATTTTGTGCTCTGTCTTCTGGGAACAGCTTGGAGATGTTTATTCCAGAAAGAGGCAGCACGAGTGAGCAGTTAGTGAGAAGGAAATCTTCAAAGTCTTGCCAGAGACAAGCTGATTGTTTCATGGCATTTTATTAGCTGGGCAAAAACACCCATGATGAATGGCTACAGATGTGCTACGTTTGAAAAAACAGGGAGCCAGGAACATAAACAAAAGGCTTCTTGTGTGGAAGAAAAAGGGGAAGCCGAGAGAACAGGAAAAATGCAGCTCCCAAAGCCAAGAGGGAACACGAAACCCTGAAATCTCTGCTGAGCTTCAATTCAGGTCTACGTCAGTTGTGCCTCATGGGACACCGAAGGCCTGAACCGCTTCTGCTGATGGTTCCTTATCCAGCCCACCATGTTCCTGTGTCAGTGAGGGGATGCTGGCTTCCACCCCTGCTGACTTCCCCTAGGAGAGGCTGTCGCTCAAGGGCAGAACTACTGTGGAGCTCCCAGCAACCAAACTCAACCTTTGCCTTTAGCTGCTCTTATCCAAGCAAAGCAAGGCCAATGGGGAACTCAGCATTGTTAGGCTCTTAAGTCAGGCTTTGGTTCCTGGCAATGACATGGAGGCACCCTTGCAGGTTTTTTAGCAACAATGTGGAAGTGCTTTGCCATTGCCGCCTTCTAGAGAGACTGAACTTGATCCTGCCTGCAAAGCTGAGGAACTCTCACTAAGCCTGGGACCTTCCTCAAAGACGAAGATGCCCTTTTGAGCCAGTTTCATCTAGTGGTTAGGAAGCCGGGCTCTTATCTGGGAATACTGGGTTTGATTCTGCACTCCTCCATGAAGTCAGCTGGGTGACCTTGGGCTAGTCACAGTTCTCTTTCTGAGCTCTCACAGCCCCACCTACCTTACAGGGTGTCTGCTGTGGGGAGAAGAACTGAAAGCTTTGTCAGATGCTTTGAGTCCCCTTAATGGGTGTGAAAAGTGGGGCAGAAAAGTCAACTCTTCTTCTTTTTCATGGGGCCACTATGGCCTTGTCCATGCAGTTTTTTTGGCTAGGACACAGAAGTGGTTTGCCATTGCCTTCTTCCACAGAGGTCCTGGGATTTGAACTTGATACTTCCTGCGCTCACATGAGATGCCCTCCTACTGAGCTCTGCCTTCTCCCTGGCAAGTGAAGACACACACCTGCAGTGTTCTTGGCAGTGAACTGTATGAAGCTTGCCATTGCCTCCATCCAGGGGGATACTGGGTACTGAACCAGGGATCTCCAGCATTCTGGGTGGATGCTCTGCCACTGAAGCTATGGCCATGCCAAGGTCCCATTTGACTGAGAGGGGTAGAGCAGTGTGGGCCACCTGGGGAGCTTTGAAGGACGTGCCTAGATCACAGGAAGGAGTTATCCCTCCTTACTCTACCTTCCTCTACCTAGAGTCCTGTGTCCAGTTCTGGGCACCACAATTTAAAGAAGACATTGACAAACTAGAGCAAGTCCAAAGGAGAGATACCAAAATGATGAATGGTATGGAAACCACGTCCTGCAAGGAACTGTTGAAGGATCTAGAGATGTTTAGCCTACAGAAGAGAAGACTGAGAGGAGACGTGATCCCGGTCATCAAGTATCTGAAGGGCTTTCACAGTGCAGAGGGATGGCCTGCAGAAGATGGGAAGACTAGAAACTTCAAGGGAGTCAGTACAGATTAGATATTAGGCAAAACTTCTGGACAGTGAGCACAATCAGTCAGTGGAATAGGTTGCCACAGAAGGTAGTGAGTTCTCCTTCACTGGAGGTCTCCAAGCAGAGGCTGGACCTACATCTGTCTGGGATGGTGTAGGGAATCTTGCATTGAGCAGGGGGTTGGACTCGATGACCTTTGATGTCCCTTCAAACTATTCTATGATTCTACATTTCTAAGGTTATCTGTAGTGTCTAGAGACTCCCCTCTAGCGGTCACAGGGTTATTAGCATTTCCTTGGGCTAGTCACAGCTCTCTTCTGAGCTCTCACATACCCTCTCCCCTAGTAGGCTCTTCTGTTGTGGTGGGAAGAATAGAAAGCTTTGTCTGCTGCTCTGAGTCCCCTTAAACGGATGAGAAAAGCAGGGTAGAAAAGCCAACTCTTATTCTTCTTCCTGGCCTCCAGCATAAGCTAGGTAGGTGACCTGAAATTCACTTCCATGGCTGTTGCACCCCCTGCTGGATTCTGGCAGTACTGAGACTTTTTAAAAAGCACCTTCAATTATTGAGTCCAAGGGACGCCATTGAGCATCTTCCATGGAAACTGGTTGCCACCGCCTTCCTGCTGAGGAATGCTCGGAGCTGAGGCTGAGGGCTCTGCATGAAGAGCAGATGCTGCTTCATGGAATGAGGGCCACTGCAGGGTTTGAGAGCCTTGTCCGAAGATGCGTAGCCTTCATTGGCCATCAGGTGGCACCTCAGTAGTCATCAAAGTATCAAGCCACGCATCAGCTGTACAGAATAGTGAAAATGTACAGAAATGTGAAAAATATTACTTACTTGACAGAGATGGAGAATTCTCCTGGGCTGCTCTCACTGTCTCGGATCAGAAAAGCCCCCCGGAATTGTCGCCTTAAGAGTATCTTTTCAGCCCTTTGCCGAGACACTTTGCCGGAATACCACCTGGAAGAGAGAGGCAGCAGAGTGGGGAACCAGAGGCAGCCCTGCTCAGGGGCTGGAGAAAGTGGGGGCTGGTGCCCACTGGGGCAGAGGGCAAGGTGGGTAGGAGGAGGTAGATCTAGAGTCCAGAGGTAAGGGAAGGTGACTGAGAACTGGGGGTTGTTCCCACCTGGGTTTTATTGCAGTTTGAAAACAATTGGAATTTTCTTTGGCCCCATTACAGATTGGGTTCCTGCATTTTCCGAGGAGTAAATAGTTAAAAACTGCAATAGAAAAAACCTGAAAAAACAGCTCTCACTCCCGTTTTTGCTGCTAAAATGCTTTATATTTTTTCCTTTGGGAATGGTACCTCAGTACTGGGGGGAGATGCATCATGAAATGTGTGGGGTTTCACCCAGAAGTGCAGAGCCCCTGGCTTGCCATCCCTCCTTTGCAGAGGAGTTTAAAGTTTTCAAGCCTCCACCCCACTCCTTTCCCTTGGCAGTCCACTTCATGGTGGATAAAAAGTTTCATTTTCACCCACTTCACACTGATAACAAGTTTCATTTCTCACCCACTCTTCCCCTCACTTTCTCCTTTTTTGGCTGGGGAAAGACGGCTTGGCTGGCTCCTTCCTGCATGAACCAGCCATGGTGGATGGATGGGAGAAAGGTGTGATAAAGGAGAAAGTGAGGGGAAGGCGTGGGCAAGGAGGCTTAAGGAGGTGATTTTGCGCATCATCATAAGCAATCCCCGCGGTCACACTCACTGGAAGGTTTGGCTTCGCTGTGGGGAGGCAAACAGTGGCAGCAAAAGCAGGAGGGGAGGGGGAGCTGGGATTCCCCACCCTTGGCCATGTCATCACAGGATTGAACTGCGGCTGGCAAAGGGCGGGGAGGAAAAGATTTGCTTTCCCTGATGCGTTTTTGAAGTGTTTTCTGTGGGAAGAGCAGAATGGGGTTGACTAAGATTTAAAGTAAAAAAAAATGGAAATGGGCAGAATGCACATTTGCATCGGGTTTAGCTTTGTTTCGTTTTAAACTTAAATGGGATTGCAGCCCTGACGTCTTTGATCATCAGGGCAGCAGCATATCTTAGCCATTCCTGAACTGAATTGTGCTTCAGCAGGATTAGCAGGGCTGACTTACGGATGAGCCTTCATTTTGATGTAGTTTTTAGGAACAAATCCTTCCATGCCATGGAGCTCTGCTTTGTACCAGTTCTGGTCATCATCCATGTTCAGAACCTACAAAAACCAAAGAGGAAAAAGACAAGGGTCAGTTGGAAGCTGGAAAAAGGAGGAAAACAGAGAAGCCGAGAAAGAGGACATTCCCCTTTGGCACAGGTAAGTAGGACTCATCATGGTCAGTGAAGGCACAAGTGACAGCAGGGCCTCACCGGGGGCCACTCCTTTCACAGCACTGAAAGCATCATTGGGGCTGGATACAACTGGTGGCAAGTCGAGATGCCTCTTTCCCATCCTCTCTTTCATCATTACAAACACACATGAACCTCGACTGTTGGTTACACGAGAATGGAAAGAAGATGGAATTCCTTCTGTGGAGAAGAGGCTAATGAAACTAACTGAGTTAGCAGAGATGGACAAATTAACAAACTCATTAAAAAACAGGACAACAGATAGGTACATAAAAGGCTGGAGGCTCTTCACTGATTTTCTACAAGAAGCAGGAATAAGAACTGCTGGATTTGACTGGCTGAATATTCAAACGGATGCCTGAAAGGAGGGAAAATCTCTGAGAAGGCGCAGTAGAGAGGAGATATTAAAAGAAGACTGAGAAGAATGCAGGAAGTGACTGACAGTTAACATATGAGATTGTGTTAGAAAAGAATAAAAATTAAAAAAAAAAGAACCTTGACTGTTGGAATAAAAGTTACCATGAAGGTTGCAAGCCAGCAGGTGATGTTGTCCTTTGCTTTCTGTTGCATCTTGCACGCACACCCCTTCAAAGCTCAGGTGCTCCTCCCACACATGAGGGTAAGAAATCAGTTGTCTGAGCTTCAAAAACAGGATCTGAGATTTCTCAGGGGACTTGCTGAGCACTCAGGAGTTCAACATAACAAGATGTCTCCCTGGGGGGCAAAGCCACCAGATGGAAGATCTGCTCTGGTGTGGAGGAGGCAGCAAGAACGCCAGAAGCTCAAATGAGATCAGATTTATTTTCCTGCCTTCACCAAATAGGCATCTTCCCCACGGCACCAGGCCCTTGGGTGTTTGTGTTTCCTGTTGGATTATTCCGGATTTGAAGCATTTTGTATCAATATTAATATCATTCTTGACCATTCCTGGCGCTCCTTTGTGAAGACTGAAAAGGTCAAAAAGTTTCCAATATATGTTTGCGTTATGTTTAGGTTATGTTATGTTTATGTTAAAGTTATTGTAAGGTATATGAATGATTCTTTAGCCTAACCTGCAGGGCAGTACTGCAGAAATTTATTGATTAGCCAAAGACCAGATCAATAGGCAATATCAAAATATACATAATAAAATGAGATAATAATAGCTTATTATGCAGATTTAAGGGGTGGAACCCGCTCCCACCTCTCTTTTGCATCATACCCCGACTTTATGAGGTGGGGAATCAGACTCTCTATGCACAAAGCAGCAAGGGGATGGGAAGGGAGAGATAAAAAAGAGTCCCTCTTCTCTGTGATTGTCAGAATCTCCCTGCTGTTACAATGTAATGCATCTCTTGTAACATTGCAACAGCAGCTGCCGGCTCTGCTGTAGCTGCTACAGCCGGGAGAAGTAGGAGGGAAATAATGGGTGATTATTGGGTCAGGGCGAACTGAAGAGAACACCCCTTCCCACACCCCAAAAAGCCGTGGGTTCCCCTTCACAAGAAATGATTATTTCTAAATCCGTTGCAAGACTTCTTTTTATCTGAATATAGATAGTATTTGGGGACCTTTTATCCTCAGAAACTTCAGATTCCTCTAATCCTTTGGGAACACCCAGCTCTGAAAACGGATTCAATTTGCTTAAAAACTTCAATAGAAACGCAGCCACAGACTTGTTCAGTAGTGATGCCCGTGAAGACATCCAAACCATAAACCCTTATCCCCCTCTGCAGGGTCCCTCGTCTGTTTCAAATGATAATCCTGAAGCTGGGAAGCCTACTTCTAAAGCAAAGTCACCTTGCTTGCATCTTGTCCATTTGGTTTCTAAGGGAAATAGGACACTTTAGCACAGGCATTTCCAGAAAAGAATGCAAAGGTGTGAATCTTTCAGTGGCATGGAGCTGATCCTCAGACGTTGAGGATGAGAGTTACTGCAAGGCTAAAAGGGAAGGAAGGGGAAGAGAGCGTTGTCTACTACCTTGGGATCTGTGCCTGTGGAAGACAGAATAAAATGTGATGCACAGAGACCTGAACAGACAGACATATTTTGATTCTGCATGCTTCTTGCATTTGTGGCAGAAACAACAGGTTCATTGACAGAAAAAACTCAGAAAGACTTTGGGGAATCGGGAAGAAAGAGCAGCGAGATCAGAATGGATTCTGCAGGCGTATGAAAGTGCAGACAACACCCACATCTGCTGGCCCCCAATGCGACAGGAATACCTTCAGTATGTCTCCTTTCTTAAAGGCAAGTTCATCCGTGGCCTCGGCCTGGAAGTTGTACATTGCCACAGCCTCCATCTTCACCCTCTTATTCAGCCTTGCTGGTGTTCCTCAGCTGGAAATGCCGACGCCGCTTGCTGGCTAAACCGTGGTCATTGGGGTGACGTTTCTGCGCTCCGGCTGAGCTCTGGGCCCACTTGTCTTTTGCCTCATCAGCTCAAGATGCGCTGAGGCCTGGCTTCCTGTCTCTCAGGGCAAACACCAATGTGGCCAAGTGAAGTGAGAAAAGGAGGAGGAGGAGGAGGAGGAAGAGTCTGTGTGAAAATGCAGACAGGAAAGTGATTTGAATACACTTGTATGGGGCAGTACAGTAACCTCACCGAATGGAAAAAGAGACCTGTTGTTTTCAGGTGGCAAAGGGAATGTCCTCTTCGCCAAACCCAGCAGGCTGCTGTTTAAAAGCCTTAAAACGTAGCTGAAGAGACCCGCCACATCCAAAACCAGTATTATAATCGGAGGCCCCAGTTTGGACACCAGGGGGCAGACATCTCCAAGCTGGTTTCTGAGGCTTTACCATGGCTCCTCCCCTACGCGCTCTCAAAGGTCGGCCCCTGTTGCCGTCAGTGTCTTGCCTCCTGGAATCCTAAAGGGGAAGATTTTCCCTCTCTCCTTCCCACTAGGGCTGTGGTCACACTGAAGGTTTAATGCACCTTCAGTCCACCTTCAGAGTGGGAGAACATACCAGCAAAGCGGCTAGACCTTTTCCTTCCACATTATCTACCCCACAGATGAATTTTCTGAGTTATTTCCCACCGAAAGAAAACAACTTGCCACTTTGCTGATGCATTCTGCCACTCTGGAAGTGGACTGAAGCTGGATTAAATCTCCGGTGTAACCACAGCTAGGCCGTACATAGAACAATTGAAGAGTGCAATTGCACAGGGCACCCCAAGGGTCACCAAGTCCATCCCTTTGCAAAGCGTATGAAAGCAAGCGGGGGGGGGGGGGGCTTAAGCAAAATTCCCATGGGTGTCAAGGCTGCAGCATGAGCTGGTTTAGACCGGTGCCGTCATGTGGAGAGCGTAGGGGTGGGCATGAATATTCATAACATTTGTTATTCATATTAATTCACACGAATTTGGACATTCATATATCAATCAAATGTTACGACATTCATGCATTGATGCTCGTAGGAATATGAAGGTTCTGGGACATTCATACAAAGCCTCAGAACATTTGTGAAATTTATTTATTTATTTATTTATTTATTTATTTATTTATTTATTTATTTATTTATTTATATTTCTATCCCGCCCTATACCCGAAGGCCTCAGGGCGGGTTACAATAGTATATTAATCTTAGACAGGTCCCTGCCCTCAGGCTTACAATCTAAAGAAATGGGGAGGTGGGAAAGTGTCCACACCAATCACATCTGCAGCGGATCCAGAGTGAATTCGACATGGATTCAGGGTGGATTTGGCGCTTTCAGAGCGGATATGTTATGGAATACGTATCAGATACATGTCAAACCCATGTGAGTTCATATTGGATATTAATTCCAATTCATACGAATGCATTCATATGGAATAGAATCCTACCACTTTCGAAGGGGATCTATTTGAATGAATGTGCATTGCCTTACATTCTGCTCATTCCAAATTGAATGCAAAACATCCCCTTTGTGCACATTCTTAGGAACCGGAGGGCGCCATCCCAGTTCACACCTTCCTGAGATTGGAATCAGCGAGCTGGGCCGTTCGAGACCCACTGATTCTGCCCGTGGGCAGGTGAGTGCAGGAACAGCCAACACTAGATGCCTGCAGAGTGCCAAGGTGTGTCACAATCCCTGATCTTTGAAAGGGTGGAATGCAGGGGCCATCTTTAATAAGGAAGGAAACGTGTAAGCGGCCTGCCTGTGACGACGCGCATTCCAGGTTCAGCCAGGATGTTGATGAAACTGCTGGCAGCTTATCGCTGAGGGTTTGGCATTTCTGCCAGCCGCATCTCTGCCCCACCTTCTGCGCATGAAGCGTCTAATCAGGGCTGATTGAAATGATTTAAAATTAACAGGCGCACACGCATCCCTAGTCACACCAACACCTCCCTTCATCCTGTTATATTCAAGGAGGTGGGACGTGATTCTTGTTGTTGCTTTTGAAGATTTAGTGTGGCAGACACTGGGCAGGAAGAGTCTTGGTCTATTGCCCGTTTCTTCCCCTCGTGTGCCTATGAGGAGAGAAGAACTCACCGCTCCAAGTATCTCACACTTCTCTTAGCATCTCAGCCAGGCAAGAGTCAAAAACGTTAATGGAGAGAAATAGAGGGAGGGAAGGGGAAGGGGAAGGAAAACACCCACAGAATGTGTCTGATTAGTCATCCACTGTGAGTCTGACATACTTTGTTTCTTCCGGTGCTGGGTAAGATTAGATGTCCATTTTTAGTGCCTTCAGAAGGGACCCCCCTCTGTCCCACCAGCCGAAGCATGAGAAAACATGTGTGGGCAGCTAATCTCATTAGCACATAATGGCCGACAGCCGGTGGAAGAGAGGGAGCTAGGGCACAGGAAATCGTGGCTTCTCATTGGTCAGGGGAAACTGAAGAGAACACCCCTAAAGCATGGTTCCCTCACCCCAAAAAACGCTTGCATTCCCAGTGCTAAATAGTGAGGATTATTTTGAAACCCAGCAACGATACCTCTTTTGATTCGAATATAGATAATCCACATTTTGGGACCTTTAATCCTCAGAAACTATGGATTCTTTTGAACTTTTGGGAATGAGGTGAGCTTTCAAAATAATTTCAAAGCTGTTTTAACTCTTCAACGGAATTGCAACCATAGTGTTCCTAACAGGTTCCGGATGTCACTGTTCCAAAGGGTTTGTGAGTTTAGAATAAGGCGGCTCCTGTTTATGGAGTTTGGTCTCTGTTTAGTGAGACCACTGAAACATTGCTGCCAAAGGCAGCTGATACCTCTTGGTTTGCAAACTCAGCCTACTCTGGAGTGAGGGCCGAAGCATGAACGCAGGCTGGCAAAGTGCCCCAGTCTTCAGTCTTGAGACCATCTCCCTTAGAGAATGGCATGATGGGAAAATCTCTTCCTAGGCAATGGCTGCTGCCTGCCTGCCAGCATCAGTTCCTTTGAAGCATTCAATGGGAACATGTTGGGCACAAAAAAGCTCTTCCAGGGCTGTGGCTGTAAACACAAGTGGAGGCCATGTGAGTCCTGACACCCACATGTGAAACTATGTGCGTCTCAGGAAGCAGCAGAGACAAGAAGACACCTAATAATCAAAGTCAAGATCCGGCAGTACACTAAATGCTCCAGGGATCTGATGTCACTTGGTGCCAATGTAACAAGAATGGGGGGGGAGGGGAGGGGAGGGGTTGAGTGCATTTGAGCCCAATGGCCCCTGATTTCTGGAATTTCTCCTTGCCCGAGTCAATGTCTGTCCTTTCTGGTGTGTGCACTTGGGGTTTTTTTATGGACGCTCTCTTTACTTCTGAGTGCCCCTTGTAATGATCATATCCAACTTTATTTCTATACTCCTCCCTTTTTATTACAGAAAAATCAAACTTATGCTAATCATCAGATTCCCAAATCAAGAAATCACTTTTGTTCTTGCACAGAATGACGATAAGAGCTCCTCAGTTTTTTAAAAACAAACTCTAATTATTTTTCTACATGTAGGTTTTCTTTTTCCTTTTCTAATTTTATTTATTCACTTTAATCAAGAATTTATATCCTGTCCTCCAATTAAAGGTTCCCAGGCAGGTCACAATAGTAAAAAATAATATATATATTTCTACTTTTTTTAGTTTCCTCAGATATGACTGTATTTGTAGTTCTTTGTTCTGTATTCTTCTTGCTATTTCCCCCCTAAGTTCTTGTGAATTTTATTATACTTTGGAAAACTTTCATCAAATCTGTTTTTGAAAAAAGGAAGTGCTCTTTTTAAAAAAGATTAAAATTTGCTTGTAGACGACAATGTTATATTTAAAGCTCTGGAAAATATTTTGCCTCATGGTGCATTGATTTGGTTGCCCATAATTCCTCCTCTTGCCCTGGTGTTCAAAACTGCCCATCTTTCCACAGTGGAGTCACAAAGACATCTGCAGTGAAACGAACAGCAATTATGTTTTATTCATTCAAAGCACTGATCTACTCATTCCTGAGGGCTTTTTTTTTTTTAAAGTCTTCTGGCGCATCTTACAAATCAATAAAAACATAAGAATCTCTGCTGTCAGGCATCCAAGGTAAAAACATGAAGAAAGGCGGGAGGGAGCGCACAAATCTCAACATGCAATGGAATATAAACTATGTTTTAATACGCTGTAAATATGCCCAACACATTTCAGCCAAGAGGTGTTATTCAGAAGCAATTATAAAACAAGTAAAACAAAATAAAAGGAGAGTTACATGAATGTAACCATAAAAGTAATAAGCACTTAGCCGTATAAGCCATGCAAGTTAACTATTCTTACATGTTTACAGTATTACAACCTGCAAGATCGGTTAATTTCAACAGAAGCAAATTTTCCATATGGCAATGCTGACTTTACAGGCATTGTTGTGCACAACTGTCAAAATATGTAATATTTATTGATTACTGAAAGACTACGTGGAAAGCCCTAAAGGAAGAGTTTTACATAATTACCACAGTAAAGCAAGATACAAAAATATATTGTTACACATTGTTGTAAATACTCTGTAGCATTTCCTACATAGGCTACATTCAGATGTCAGTTACTTAGGCCATGGGCTGCGTTCACACCTGGGTTTTAATCCAGTTTTAGTCCACTTTGAAAGCACTGCAGTTTTCAGACTTATTAGCCCATGGCTAAGCTGGTAGGTGCCATTTGAGGGAGGGGTACCGCACAAATGTTTCAGTGATTTTTTTTTCAAAATTAAGTTTTAGGGCAGATTCCTCGAGATCTCTTGCTGACTCTGGATGGAAGTACAAAGTCGTCTGCTTTGTTTTCTGATGGGCTAAAGGGTGGGGTGATACAGGGAGTCTTGGGAGATAAGCAGAGAGGAATTCCACAGTGGGGCTGGTGGGAGAGGAAAAACTGGATACTTCTTTGCTTTGATGTGGCTCCAAATTCTTGCAGACGAGAACAAGTAAGAGGCAAAAGTTGCATTTCCGTAGGCTGAGGAACGCCAGAGAGAGGTGCTTGAGAAACGGAATCAGTTTCGTACTACCAGAAGGAAACACGCCATAGTATTTCTTCACCCAGAGGGACGTCGGTCAATGGAATTTGCTGCCAGAAGAGGTGGTGGCAGCAACCAGCCTAGATGGCTTGAAGAAAAGGTTGGACAAATTCATGGAGGACAGGTGTATAAAAGGCTACTAGAATGGATGTCCAAGTACATCTTTTAGGCTGGGGAGACAGGCAGGAGGCCTGTAAGGCTATTTGTGGGATTTCAGGAGCAGGTGAAGGTTTTGCCTTTATCTTCTGCTGAGAAAGTTTAGAAGCATCTGGTGGACCACTGCATGAGACAGGATGCTGGATTAGATGGGCTGTGGCCTCATCCGACAGCTCTTCTTTTGTCCTTCCTTCCTTCCTTCCTTCCTTCCTTCCTTCCTTCCTTCCTTCCTTCCTTCCTTCCTTCCTGATTTATTTATTTACATTTCTATCCCACCCTATACCCAAAGGTCTCAGGGCCGGTAACAAAACCTAATATATTACAACAGATAAAAGCATATAATAAAACAAGAGCCTCTGCAAGTGGGAAGAGACAGTATATCCCCATCTAACCGAAGGCCAGGGCAGAGTTATGTCTCAAGGGGGAGCCTATTCCGTAGCCTGGGGGCCATCACTGAGAAGGCCCTCTCCCGGGTGCCCACCCATTTTGCTGCTGAAGGTGGTGGGACAACCAGGAGGGCCTCCCCTCCAGATCTTAAGCCCGAGGAAGTTCTTCTGGAGAGGTTTGGGAGGCCCATGGCAGATCCCACGGCCCTTGAGCAAGGTGTCTGTGTGAGGCAGCCATTTGCATAGCCTGTCTTTTCCATTCTCATCCACTTGACTCAGCTGTTGGTGCATTCTTGGGAGATAAGGAGAAGCGGAAGGCCAATGAAGCTGCCATTTGAAAGAGTCACAGCAGACAAAAGGAAATAACTGTGGGTTTTTTTTCTCTTCCATGCAACACATCATTAAATAGCAATTTTCACTCCGGTTCCTCCTGCTGTGCCTTTGTTGCTGGCAAATCATCCCTTATTTCTGGCAGAAGAAAGCCAAAAGCGACGCCTTGCGGGTCTCCCTGTGTTGCCTACCCCCGAAATATCAGGCCTGCAGGGCCCCAGCTTCATTGGTCCCCCCAAAATCATTTCCAGAATCTCCCACTTCCTGACTTTCCTTCCCTCCTTCCCCCACCTCCTGCCTCTCTCTGCCTCTTTCTCTTGCCATGCGCCTGATAATGCATAATCTTGAATGATGGGAAACAGAGGGCTGAGCAGAGGTTGGAGCAGGAAAGTGCTTGGCAGGGTCCAGATAAGAATTTGAAAAACATCCGAGGGCAATACAAAGAATTCTTTAAAAAACAGGGAAGGAGGATTTACAGCCTTGTCTCTAGGGATGTGCATGAATATTCGTAATATTAGTTATTCAAATGAATTCAGACGCGAATCAAATGTTATGATATTCATACAATGACATCTGTACAAATACGAACTTTTCAGACTGTTGAATGAAGACGCCGGGCACCTGCAACAGATCTAGAGTGCATTCGACATGGATTGAGAGCGTATTAAAAGGGAATTCAGGCTGGACCTAACGCTTTCAGAGTGGATTTGCTACAAGATATGTATCAGAAGTGTATCTCTGATATGTATCAGGTACGCTTTCCTTCATATTGGATACATGTTTGTTCGTATTGGACATTTGTATCGAATAGAATTCTGCCACATTCGAAAGCATCTATTCACACGAATACGGATGTTCAAACGTTTGATTCCTTATGAATCGAATGTCAAAAAACACATTCCTAATTGTCTCCTATCCGGCTCAACAGGGGTTGAATGCACAGAGGACGGAGAGCTCTAATTGGGGGGAAATGGGGCAGGTGTTCCTGGGGCCCCTTGTAGGCCCCTGGGTGTGGAGGGGGCTTTAGGGGGCAGCTACCTCTGCACAGAATAGGCAGTTTCCCACATAGGCCCAGAGGGTGAGACAGTTTGGTCTTTGGTTAGAGTGTCGGATTCTTATCTGGCAATCTTCCGGTTTGATTTGGCGCTCCTCCACAAAGCTAGCTGGGTGGCCTTGGGCTAGTCACAGCTCTCAAGCTCTCACAGCCCTCCCAATCTCACAGGGCGTCTGTTGTGGGGAGAAGAACAGAAGGTTCGTCGGTCACTTTGAGCCCCCTTAAATGGGTGAGAAAAGTGGGTTATAAAAGCCAAATCATCTTCTTGGGCCTCTTGAATAGAGGTGGGTGAAGCACACAGTGCCCAACCCTGAGCTGGAACAGAGAGAAAGGAGAATGGGAGAGGAGGAGCTGTGGGGCACCTTTCAAATCTTGGACCCCAGTTCAGTGGCTGCCCAAAACAAGGCAGCTGTGCCTGGCTGAAGCCGGGATGGGCCCTTGAGCAGCATGGCCGTTTACGGCCTGCTGCCTTCCCCGGGGAAAACAGTGCCTCCCAGCTGGCTTTTCTCCTCCAGATGGCGGTTTCAGGATTCCTGAGAGGCCTGCTCAGAGCTGACAGCCCTTTATGGAAGCCAGAGTTAGGTCCCACATTCCAGGCCGCTCTCTTCGTGGCCTTTCCCCTAGCTTTTCCCAACTTGGCGAGGAGGCATCCATAACACAAGCAAGGGGCTCCATGAGATCAGGAACCTGGAGAGGGGCAGAAATAAATGCAAACACCAGCTGAGGTCCAAGGGTGCCTGTTCCCAACTACGGCTTTTCTGGACAGGGGTGACTAGGCCACAGTTTCCCGTGCCCTGGGAACCTCCAGATTTGGCTACTGCAATGCGCTCTACGTGGGGCTGCCCTTGAAGATGGTTTGGAAGCTGCAGGTAGTGCAGAATACAACAGCTAGATTGCTGACTGGACGCACATCATGCTGGTCATGATTTTGAAGAAACAGGTGAAGCACAGTTGGTAATCTGTGGGCTTTCTGAGCACTCAGGCCTCCACAGAAAGCAACTACTGGCTATTCCCAACTGCAAGGATTTAGAAGTTCATGTGGCTGCCGCTACTTAAACATATTAAGTGTTACTCCATCCCTGCTTATCTCCTCACTTTCTATCAGTGTAATCCATTACTAATCCCTCCAGAAGGCTGTGAAACCTCCAAGGCAGGCGTGCCTAAGGGACTATGGGCACTGTAGTTCAGGAACATCTGGAGAGGAGCCACCCCGAAACAGCGGAGGTGCAAGAATGTCGCCTGGCTGGGGCACAGGGAGGCGGCTCGAAAGCTGCGAAGGCACAGCTGGGCAACGGGAAGAGCAGGCGAAACTGGGAAAGAGCCTCCTATAAACAGGGGAGCCCATCTAAAACTATGGGCACGCTTAAGGTTTAATCCAGTTTCAGTCCACCTTCAGAGCGAGAGAGCGCATCAGCAAAGTGGACTTGAAAACCTCAACAGCCTCCAGGTGTTCACATGGAAAGAAACTGCACACACCGGAGCACCAGGGTGGGTCCCCTGGTCAGTTTGATCTAGTGGTTAGGGTGCCAGGCTCTTGTCTGGGCATATTCCACACTCCTCCATGGAGCCAGCTGGGTGACCTTGGGCTAGTCACAGCTCTCTCTCTGAGCCCTCACAGCTCCACCTATCCCACAGGGTGCCTGTTGTGCTTCTCCCGCGAGCGAGCGCGTGCAGGCAGAGGCGGGGGCGCCCACGTCGCTCGCTCGCGGTTCTTCTCCTCGCGTGGCCCCCCCCCGCCCCCCCCGCCCCCTTCTTCCTCCCCCCCCCCGAGGGAGCGCGTCAGCGTCGTCGTCCGTGCGCGCGCGCGCCTCATCCTCCCGCCGCCGCCGCCGCCGCCGCCGCTTCGGCCGCCATGTTGGATGGCGCGTGTGGGCGGCGCAGGGCGGAGGGGGAGGGGAAGAGGAGGCGAGGCTGCCGCTCCTCCCTGCCCGCCCCCCCGCCCGCCCGCCCGCGCCCCCCCCCCGGCTGCTGGCTGTGGCGGCGCTCCAGGGTGTGTGTGGCGGCGGCGGCGGCGGCCTCGGGCCGAGCAGGGAGGGAGGCAGGGAGGGAGGGGCGACGGACGGAGCCGCAGCGGCAGCAGCAGCAGGTGGGGCCCTGTCCGTCCGTCCGTCCATCCGCCCGCCGGGGGGGCAGCAGAAGGGAGGGAGGAGGGTCTGGGGGCGCCTCGGAGGGGGGAGGGGAGGGGACCGTGGGGAGAGCGGGGAGGGCCTTCCCGTGGGGGGGTAACACTGGGCGCGGGGGGGGGGCGCGGTGCCTGTTGCCCTCCGGATTCAGTTCATCGCAATAACGGCGACGGGGAGGGGGGGAGGGGTGAAGCCCGGCGGCCTGGCTGGCTGGCGGGGGGGGGACAGTTTGCCCCCCCTGCGCCCCTCGGGGACCCCAGCAGCAGCAGCAGCAGCAGCACCCGGGGGAGGTGGCTTTACCCCCCCCCCCGTCGCCTGCCCCGCCCCGCCCCGCCGGTGCGCCCATCATTCGCTCCGTGTGGCCGGTCGACGCGGCGTGGGTCGGGCGCAGCTGGCTGTGCATTGGGGGGGCGGGGGCCCTCTCGCCTCCTTCGGGGGGGACCGTGTCCAGGCCCCCTCCCCCCTTTTCACAGCGCAGCGCAGGTCAATGCTGCCCATGGCCAGGCAGAGTCGCCCAGGACTGTCCAGCGCCTTGCACGGGCCACGCTCCTTCCTTCCTTCCTTCCTTCCTTCGCTGAACGCGCGTGTCGAGACCCTCAAGCCTCCGGGCGGATGGAGCGCGCAGAGGCATCCTAAGGCTGCCGTGGAGGAGGATCAGGGGAAGTGCCTGCCCTGGGAAGGATGGAAGCTGCAGGAATAGGAGGGCATCCGAGCAGCCTGGAGGACCCCGGGAGGACCGGGATGTTCGGAAGGAGGCAGCAGGTGGGGGCCGGAGAGCAGGAGGAGGGCGGCGAGGGGCGCTGGGAGCGGGCAGGGCCCTTTGTGCTGCTTCCAGGCACATGGCTTGGCTGAAATGGGCTCTGCCTCGCCGCCCGCCCGCTTGCCCGCCCGCCCGCCTTTCAGGCTGTGTGGGGGTTCGTCCGGCTCCCACAGTGATGCTTGCACCCTGGTTCGGAATGGGGGTTTGTGCTCTTTTGCGTCAGGGCAGTGGGCGCCGGGGCTCGTTTACAGCAGATGGCCTTGGGACGAAGGCGGTGGCAGACATGGGTGCCCCCAGACATTGCAGCAGCGGCGGCGGCGGCAGCCCCCCGCTTTCTGAGCGCCCCTGTTGCGCGTAAGGTGTCGGAAGCATTTGTTTCCCCAAGCGGGTGTGAGCCGAGGTTCATTCTCTAGTGGGGCGTGTGGGTGGCCGCGCCGGAGCTCGTGCCCCGCATTCCGGTTAGCCTTGGCTGTCTCCGTGAAGCCCGATAGCAACAGTTACTTCCTATCATGGCAGTGAAGCCTGGAGTCCTGGATTTGGTTCCTCTCTCCCTTTGAGTCGGTGGCACTTATCCCAGCAGCAGCAGCAGCAGCAGGACAGCTAAATAGGAGTGAAAGCTCTGCATTCCACGCCTGTTTAGTGCAGGTTTAACAATCCTCAGTGGCGAGAAATACAGATTTGTGCATAAACCTTCCCTGTATCTTCCGTTGCACCCGGTACGTGACCAAGGGCTATATTTCTTTCCTAAGGCATTGGCGTTCCATTTTGTCGCTCTTCTTACTCTTGTGCCTTTGTCGTATCGCTTTAGTTTTGGAGATGGGTGGGAATAGTTCGCTTGCCCTCCAACGGCTGTTAAAAGGGCACCGTGATTTCCTCCGTGGATGTGATTAATGTGACCTGCCGCCGCTTTTGGTAGCTCGGTTGGTTGTAACGTTCTAATCTTAACGGGGCAAAAATCAATTTACTGTTCTAATCTGGAGGGGGTTGGGAGGGGGGAATAAATTAGTGATCGCTGTGAAGATAAATCTCTCGTTAGTATTGAAAACCACGAGTATAACTGGCAGCAGTTAGGGAAGGTCTGCAGTTCTGTTTTGGGTTTTTAAAGACATTGTTACAAGTCAAAGAAATGGTTGTTACGCTGTACATGTTTTTAAAAGTTGTGCTTTTTTTAAATTGAAGAATCACTCAGCAGTTTGCTGAGGACAAGGTCACTTGAAAAGCAGCTTGGAGTGCAGATTTATGACTTTTTCTGAGGTAGATTCTTCTGAAATCAGTAGTTATTTCTGGGACAACGGGGCTGTGAAGGGACACAGGTTCACCCAAATATCTTTTCAATGTCCTGTCAGTGTGAACTCCGTCGCCATGGAAATAATGCTTGTGAAGGGATGTTGCTTCAGTATTGTGGTTTTGAAAAAGTAGCCCGAGCTTCTGGACTGTAGTGTATTTTACTTTGTTGTTCCACTCAGTTTGGTCTTGTGGTTAGGGTGCTGGACTTTTATCTGGCAGTCACCAGGTTTGATTCCACACTCCTCCACAAAGCCAGCTGGGTGACTTTGGGCTAGGCATAGCTCTCTTTCTGAGCTCTCACTGCCCAGTCTACCTCACAGGGGGTCTGTTGTGGGGAGAAGAACAGAAGTCTGCTTAAATGGGTGAGAAAAGCATGGTATAAAAGGCATCTCTTCTTCTTGGGTTACTTTTACAGTATGATCTGTTAGCTAAATTATCTAGATGAACTCTAAGCAAATAAATAGGAACCATGTTCCTACAGGATCCTGCTGTCTGGTCAAACACATTTACATTCAGAAATACATATTCTGTTGAATTAAATCTGGATTATTCTCAGCCAGTTCTATGCAGGCTTGCAAACTAAAAGAAGTTGATTATTATAATAGGAGCATTGCTTAGTCATCTTATTTACTGGTATATTCTCAGGTTACCTGGGCTCCCTCTGGATTTAACAGGTGGCTTGCAGGTAATTTCCATGCAGAGGAGCACTAGCATATACCAGGCATTGAGGTAAACCAGACACACTTGGCAGGTAAATGTTCGAGTACTGTCTTTTGCAAGTGAGAATTTTGGGATTGGGCCACAGCCCATGTAGTTTAGCATCGCACAGTGGCCCAGTTGCTTTCTCAAGCAGAAGACAAAACTTTCACCTGCTCTTGACTCCCTACAGATGTCCTTTAGAGGCATCCTACCTGTCTCTTCAACATGCGGGCTGTTCCTAGGCTTCTATTCTAGCAGCAATTGCTACACCTGTTGCCCATGGATTTATCCATAAGAACATAAGAGGAGCCTTTATAGAATCATAGAATCATAGAATGGTAGAGTTGGAGGGGACCTCCTGGGTCATCGAGTCCAACCCCCTGCTCAAGGCAGGATCTCCTAAACCATCTCAGACAGATGGCTGTCCTTTCTGTGGAATGAGGCCACAGCCCATCTAGTCCAGCCTCCTATCTCATTCTATGACCCACCAGTTGCTTCTGGGCATCTCAAAAAGATGATGAAGGCAAAACCTTCACCTGTTCTTCACTTCCTACAAATGGCCTTTTGAAGCACCCTGTCTGTGTCTCTAACCTTGAGGCAGTACTTAGGCATCCAAAATATAAACTGTATTCAGTAGGGTGACTTAACTTGGGGAACCCTTTAATTTCAACACTCTGCTGCTGAACGGCTTGGTCTGTGGCTCCCATCCAGCTCCACCTGGAGGGCACCAGGTTGATGATATCCAGCCTGGTCATTTATATTGGCTGTGTGCACGGGAGCTTCTTCCAGCAAGGAATCTATGAAGAGACCAGTGAGCGAAGTGCTATTCCTTCAGCCTGGCCTGTGGCTTCACTTAATCCCACACACTAAAGGGTTCTTGGCCGAAAGTAACGAGGGTGGGTGGAGTGTCCATGGAAAGAAACAGAAATGGTAGTTCTTTTCCGATTCCAGTCCTAAATAGTTCTTGAGGAGTCATCACCAGAGCAAATGGGCTGTGGAAAGTATGTGTGATTTAGGATCTTTGTCCTTGGAACAGCCTTTAAGTGGGTTTCAGCGCCTGATTATCCCACAGTTTCTATGGCTTCTCTGGATGTTTGCTGGCAGCCCTTGTGTATTTTCTAGCACTTTTCTCAATATGGGTCTTTGCGTCACGCTTCTGCAGTCATTCATAGGCAGAAATAATAAGTACTGAATTTTGCAGCTAATGATTTTCTTGGCTATGCAGGAAATTAGATTGGCTTAATGTCTTGGAGGTATTCTTTGTTTCAGAAGTGTGGGACCTTATCCTGCTAGGGAAGCTTAAGTGTCCATTTGCCTGAGCTCAGGGTGGCACCAAATGCAGGGCTCGGGGTTTCACCCAGCTCTCTGCGATTCTGGCCTCCATCCATCCAGCAGAACCAGGGGGCGGTTTTCTTTCACTCAAAAACACCTGGAAAGAGCCCAGTGGGTAAAGTCTCCTCCAGCTGGCTCATAAGCTCCCTTTTCAAAAACAGGAAAAATAATATGCATGCGTCTTGAAAGGGCAGTAGTGCTTTTGCTCCGGTCCAAGGGGCATCGGAACTGGTGTTCAGCTGGGTGGAGGGCTGCTTTCTGGAGCTGAAGGATTGCTTTGGGGGATCGCCACAATTTGTGGAACATCAACGGCTCGTCACATCCAAGATTGAACCATGTGAACTGTGCTCATGAGGCCACCGAAATCTGAAGTGGTTTGATTGTGTGACTTGTTTGAATGTCCAAATTCAATTGAATAACAAATAACTCAAATATTTGTGCAGATCCCTATTCGTCAGACTTCAGCTCCTCAGTTGCCTGTAAACATGGTGGAGAAACTGCTCCTAATCCTCTGAAGCAAACTAGGTTTGCACTCCTGGCTTGTTGCCCCTGCCTTTGTGGCTTTGAATAAACTACTGCCTTTTGTGAAGGAATAGGATGGATCGAACCCTTTCCCGCGAGCACTTCTGTGTAGCTGTTTGAAGTGTTTTTTCTTTACAATAAACACGTGGAAGAAAAAGCAACAGTATCTGCTCTGAAGTTAATTTCTGTTACAAACTGAAAACTTGGATAATTGTATATAACTGAGAGGACTGTTGCCCTTAATTGCAATAATGTTTTAAGCGTTTGGTGAAGGGAACAAGATGGTTCTACAATGTGTTTCTTATCAGTTTCCTCTGAAGTTAAGACCTGTCTGTGCAGGTTGTTTGGTCTTGCACCTGTTTCTAATCAATACAGCCAAACCGTATAGGACTGGCCAGATTTCTGCAGGGGTTTCACCCCAGGGGCCATCCCAAAATTATAAAATCAGAATACATAATTAGTATATTTCAACTTGCTGCAGAAATGCAGCTGCACTTTCACTCAGCAGGGAACCGAGCAGTTAGGGGTAACTGTCTTTGCAGGGGAATCGGGCGTTGACTCGGAAGCTTGTCACAAAAGGAGGGAGGCCTCTTCTGCAGAGCGTGAATCCCAGGTTTGGTGGGGGATCAGAACTGAGGGAAGGAGGAAACACACCCAAGGAACTGAACCTGTCAGGGCATTTTCTTCCTCAGCCACCCCTAGGGTGTTCAACAATGCTGTATGCTGGTGGCCCAAATGCTGGTGCTCTTGTTTCCTGTTACTTGCAAGGCTTCTGTTCTGCAGAACATGTTGGGATCCGGAAACTCCAAAATATGAAGGGGGCCAGAAGGGGTCATTTTTTGCCCCTCCCCCACCAACCTGGGGGGGGGGGAACTCCCTCTGAAAGTACCAGTTTGCACACAGGTATTTATGACCTTGTGACCCCTGAGTGATGAGGCAGAATTCATGAATGGAAAACCTTAAAAAAAAGAGGCATTCCTAGGGCTGGCAGAGGGCATTCAGGAGTCTTTTCCTGTTCTGAACAGAGAAGATTGCCAGATGTGGCACTTTGCTACATTCCACCAAGTGGGAAGTTAAGGACCAACTCTTAAATTTAAGAGCATAGATGCTGCCATAACCTCCCTTCTGTTTGGGACCTGTTAAGCGGTTAAGAGAAGGGCATCTTTCCCATCTCCCAGCTTTGGAGCCTGACGTCTGCGTGGAGCCTCTGCTCTTGATTCTATTAACGGTGTCACTTCACGGATAGAAGGTGACCCTTATGGAAGACTTGGCGTATTAGGTGCTTAGCTTAAACAGATGGCAACGAGCCCCCTTGCTAAGTGCTGCTAATAAGGGGAAGGCTGTTTAAAATGATGAATTGCAAAAATTATTTCCTTTTGTGAAAGCTTCCCCCACCACGTGTAATCACGAAATTGCATTATGTACTTTGAAGTATTACGTTGCATGAGAAAAGCAGTTCTTCCTCCAGAGTTGTAGGAGCAAAGAGGTTCCTGCTTGAATGCCAAAACCACTTTGAACAAATTATTTGAGTTGCAGCTACCCGTGGCACGCTGCTCCTACCTTGTCCAACCAAGAGCACTCCCTGCTCTCAGCCGTCCTTTATGGGCAATTCCTCCGGAATCAATCCAATTCATCTCCCGTGTCCTGCAACCTTGCCCTTTCTACACTATCCGTGTCCGTGGCTGCTTGGATTGATGACTTTTATGTCACTTTTCTGTTGGCAGAAGCAGAGCATCTCTTTAACATTGTGGCCAGATTCTGTCAGGTTGCCATTGAGTTCTGCAAATGGATTGATTTCAAGCGTAATTCGTGTCTTGATTCAGAGCACAGTGAAATGATATATATCTGAGCGTTTGTAAAATTTTATTGGCTTTGTGCCACACTAAGGCTCTTAAGTGGAAATGAAGTCCAGGCTATCATGAGGAAATTTCTATGTTCAGAGTTTGTGTTTTTGGGAATATTTCTTGCACATTTCTAAGTATCTTGGTAAATACTGAGAAATCTCCCCTTCTGTCCATTTGTGTCTTTTTCATTTTGAAGTTTGGCAAATTGACAAAATATCAGCTTGCTCCTTTGATTAGGCCAGAGTAATGCAAATACTGTGGTTAGCTCAGTTGCGCAACGTCCTTATTTAACAGTGTAAAGTAGCTGATAGCACTATCATATTTAAACACTGATAACACATATGCATTTATTGGTGTGTGTGTGTTTGTGATGGTAGGCGAGATACTTTTCATATAATAAAGTTTGTCAGTTTTATGTCAAGAGGAAATGACATCATATTAAAAAAGGGTTCATTTTGTGTCTTCTCCTGCTTGAATTTCACTGCTAAACCTCTGGTCTTTTTGCGTATGTGTCCAGATTCTGGCCCACGCTTGGGACAGTTGAGATTTGGATCAGTGTCCTGCAGTGGATCAGTGTCCTGAACTCAGATGGTGCTGGATGCTGAGAACTGGACCGCAGAAGGGTGTTAAACAGGGGTCCTCAAACTATGGTCTGCATCATGTGAGACATAAAGGCACACTGACTCTGTATGCATGTCGCTAGGTCTGGCAGCGCCTGCGAGTGGGAAGCCTGCCTTTCTTCTGCCTGTGGAAAGTGCGAGCAGTTGGCTGCATGGTGCATGGTGGGAGGTGTCTGCGCATTGCATTAGTGGCCAATAATGCTGAAGTGCGTATAGTAAGCTTTCCTGTTTGGTGCACTCTTATAATTACATGCACCCCTTCCGTACAGTTTTCTTGGACGATACAGAAATGGTTTCCCGTGGCCTTCTGGGGAGATGCTAGCAATCAAACATTTGTGACCATCTGCTTTCCAGGCCACTGAATAATGGCCATGGCTTACATTAGGGTACATGTTCGTTCTTTTGTCTGACACATCAAACTTGTGGAGTGCATTTATGACTTTTGAAAATCAAATATTTAAAAATAGCCTTCTTTTTTTGTATTTGGTTGTGAGTGGCTTTCACTTTGCAAGAGCAGCATAACTGAGCTCAGCTCAACTCGAAGCTTACTTTTTATCCATTAAGCACACGCCAACGTTTGCTCAAGTGCTCGCTGGTCCTGCTACTAAATGTACTGACCAGTTTCTGTTCTGACCGGCCCCAGTTTCAACAAACGATTTTGCCCTTTGAACTCTGAACCAGTTATGCAGGCGGCTCTGGGAAGTGGGGGGCAAATACTTGTTTTCTTGCACAGATGTTGAATGTTGTGTTAGAAGAAATTGACCAGCTGCTCAGCAGATTTTACAAAACTTAATCTGGTCTCTGGCTCTAGAGCACTAATTCTGTGGCTTAAGGATGGGGGAAATTGTTGAAGCAGGCTGCTTCCTGCTGCCGCCTTTGAGGGGCTTTTCTGCTGGAGCAAAACAGGCTGCATGGAGGTTGCTTCCCTGGGGCATTTGAAGATACACAAATGCTTTGGAAGTTCTCCAGGTCCCCAGTGAGTGTGGCGAGGGTGGTTCCAAGGTCTTTGAGCATCTCTTGGTTCCTGTGCTAATACTGTACTGTGTTTCCCTTGCTTTCCTGCTCAGTGCACATCCCTAACTGAAGCATACATTTAGCCCATATTTCAGCTTTTTGGTGGCCGGCAGCAGTGTCTCCCAAGGAGTTAAAATGGTCTGTTCCCGTCTTTTCCTGCAACAGGGAGCAGCTTGGTGGCAAAGTGCCCTGTGTGCGGAAGATGAAGATTCCTGGAATGTTGGCAGGAAAACCACACAGAGGTATCTGTGGAGGCATCGGGTGTGCTGCCGTGTGGACAGCAGTGCCACAAATCCCTGGAAAGCGGAGAGAAGCAGGCTGCATCTCAGTGCTGTCCAGGGATCAGGCGGTGGCAAACCACCATTGTGGCTTCATGAGGAAGATTGCATTGGGGTGCCTGGGAGGTCACCAGGGGTCACGTCCTGTCCTGATGGTACCAAACAACGTCTGAAAAAGCAGATGGAACGGAATACGATTTCTCTGCACTTGTGAGCTGCAGCTGTGAAGGTGCTTGCCATCTTTGGCTCCCTTGTGACAAAGACCTTCTGTACGTCATGCTTTGCAGCTCGTTGAATCAAGCTTCTGAGACCAGATTACTGCATTACACTGTAGGTCAGGGCAGTGGGCAAAATCCAGGTGGACAGCTGGGCTTTCTAAACCTGGTCCTGACCCATCCTACCACTTCCCGAGATTGGCATAAAACCAGGATAAAAAAACACCACAACTAATATTTGTGCTCACTAAAGCAACAGATAACAAGTGCCTGAAAAGTGCCAGTTAAGCATTCTGTTTAATGGATGTATAGATGTTCTTGTTCTGTAGCCTAATTCTACTTGTTCCCTTGTTTGCGTGAAAAGCATTTATTTATTCAAGGAGCATGAACAAGCCTGTGACTGTCAATTCATTCTGTTCAGATATCTTCACTGCACCCTCCAGACATTTTGGCTTCCAGGGCCTGTCACTGTGGGTGCACTGGCCGAGGCTGATGGGAAATCTGGTGCTGAAGGCTAGAATGTCATTTCTTTGTACCTAGTCCCTTGGTTTTGAAGCCATTGGCAGTGGTACATAATAGCACTGGGGGAATTAGTAGGAAAGAAAAGCCCACAGCCCTTCAGATGGTGAATCCACTTTCATCCTCAGCTGGGGCATCCCTTGGAAAATTAACCTTTTTAGCCTTGAGCCACCTGTCTCCCTCCCTTCGCAACCAGCCAAGCTGTTCCAGCAGTGAAAGGCGAAATTGAACACTTCCATGGGCCTGGCATTCGAAGGCCGCCGTTCTCCTTTCACAGACGGCATGCTTGAAGGGTGTCAGTGGGTGGGCTTTGGGGGAAGACCCCCGGTTCCCTCCCCACTTCCTGAGCTAAGCGCTGCTTCCCAAAACCCTGTATTGACCCTGTCTCTGAATAACTCTGTGTTTTAAATAGCGTGCGTGAGAGGCACAGCGAAGTGTGTGGGGCCGTTCCAGCGCTCCATGCTGTTCTATTCATATGAATTGCTGCTGTTTCTCAGGAGCACAATGGCGCAGAAGATCTTAGTATGTATTCTGCATGTGGGCCTCCTAACCAGCCTCCTAGGTCCTCTTAACGCACTCCCCTTTGTCCCCGCTGCAAAGTGCCTTTCTTTTCCCCGTTTAGTTTCAAAGCTTAGTCTTTTATTTCCTTTTCTTCTTGGATTTCGAGGCAGCACAGCCGGTACATGAAGGGATTTTGCATTTTTCATTTAAAAGCCTAATTAAATGTCACCTATGGAAGGGTGGAACAAAACCCTGCCGGCTTGATTCTGGGCTGGAAAGCCGAGGAGTTTTTGAGCGTCCAGCTGGCGTTCCCTGAAGAGAAGTTGCCCACTGCAGGCCTTCATCGCCCACTGTGGAGCACAGCGTTTGGTTCTATGAGCAAGTGAGTGAGGTGGCCATATAGGGGTGGCCGTGGCTTAGTGGTTGATCAGCCGCGTGGAAAGCAGAAAGTCACCCTCAGCATCTCGCCTGCAATGTCATGGCCAACTGGTCCTGTATTGCCATCCTGGAAACTTTGCAAATGCTTCCACGAAATCACCGTGACGCATCCCCAGATGAACATCAAGCGAGACACCTGATGGAATGTGGGAGGAGGCCCAGGTTCCCCACAGAAAGACTAATGGTGTGTTTTCTAGCTGCCTCTGCGAAGGTGCGTGCAGTGTTAGGAAACTGAGAAGACTCCATGGTTAGGCTGGTTTCCTCCTTTGCCCGGCACTAGTCTTAAGGGTAACGTGTCCGTGGCGTTTTAGAGAGACCGCAGTGGATCCTGTCCAGAGTACTGCAGAGGCAGCTGGTGGAACAGCCATGCTGAATGCATTCATGGTACGCAGATGTCTTGTCGCTTCGTGCTTCTCCTGGCTGCTCTGGATCAGCTTAATGTGGTTTAGCAAGCTGAATTTTGCAACAGAACTAAAAAGAAGACGAAGAAAAGGACTGAAAGGATGCATGATGGCCCTCTTGAATGCAGTGAGCCTTGCTTTTCACAGTGCATCCTCACCCTTGATCTCTGTAGGATGGTAAATGCAAGGGTTGCTTAGGCACCAGGCCGGATACTTGTGGGCAAGACAGCTGGGTGCAGTCATCTCTCCCTTTTGGAAAGTTGGTAATCCTTTTCCGCCCGTTTTCTGTACGTGCAGCTCAGATGAATGTGGGCTGCGTCTGCTGTGACTCGCTCCCTTGCCTGCTAGGGGGATTGGAAACAGTTTCAGTTCTCCTCTCCCCACATATTGGCTGTTACTGGCCTTTATTCGTATAACGGCCTTTGGCCGAACTTGATAACGTGTTATAAGAAGGAATAAGAGGGAAGTCGCCAGGCTTCGTGGTGGGAAGCTGGGATTTTGCAGATGGAGGGACAGGATTGAGATGTATTTGGGATCAGCATTCAGAGACAGAAGAGGCCCTGTGTGACACAGGCAGTCTTTTTTGGTCTTTGAACCCAGCCTTTTCAGGAACTTTCCCAGGGCTGCCTATGTTGAAATGCAAGCAAAACAATAAGATGAAAAATCAAAGGGTTAAAGGAACACCTCAATAAAAAGGAAGCAGAATAGCAGAATAAAATAGGGGCCTTTGAGTGGAGGGGGACGGACTGAAAAATAACTGTGCAGGAGACATTTCCCCACAGAACCCGTCTCTTTCTCCTGCTTGTGATTTGCAAAAGCCGCGCTTGCTTGGGGCAGGAGGGAATGTTCTGGGCCATTTGAGCTAGAAAAGAGCGCTTCAGTTCTGCGGAGATGACCGTCGCATTCCCAGCGGGTTGGGACTTGGATTCCTAGGGCAGTGCGTAAGGCGTGCGGGGCCTGCTTTGCCTCGCGGGTTGGATTACAAAGCACACTGTCCAATCGGGTGACCGGTGTGTGGTCATCTCCCAGAGCAGACACATTTGGGCTCCTTGACCATAAGTTAAGGGGCTGCCCTGGTTGGAGTGGAATGTTGTCTCTTACTTTTTCTCTCTGTGCCCGAAGAGCGTGTGCAGACGTGAGTCAGGTTACGTACTGCCTGGCTTGGTTGTGAAATGGGGTAGTAGTTCCTCTTCCGTACGGAAGAAGAGCAGGGTTCCTTTGCCTCTTGAACTAGAACCTTAGAAGGGGCTGTAGGTGGTGTGTCTTGCTTCCTCTGTGTACCGCTGACCGTTGCAGGAGCTGGCACAGGACTGGCACAGAGGTCTGGTTGCGGCAGGTCAGGCCTACGTGGGGAAAGGACTGTAAACCACAGAGGAATGGTGGCCGGGAAAGGGAGTTCTGTTCATGCTTCCTTTGGACATGTTCCTTTAAGGGCAGGAAGCAAAGGGAGACGTGAGTTGGAATGTTAGGAATCCAGCCCATTCCGGCATACGCCATTCCTCGTCATGTCACCCGATCCATTGAATAGTGCCTCCAAGGTGGTTGGCCAAAAATAAAGATCTGAAAACGCTTCGTGGGAAAGCGAGCGCTCCGGTTCTCCTTGCAGAGGTTGACAGCACTTCGGGGTGGGGTTTGGCTGCGTGCTTGTCGTCTGCTTTCCCTGCCTCCATTGGTCTTTCCTGACATTTGAGTCAAATGCCAGCAGATGAACTGCTGGTGGGGCTAGCAGAGATAGCGTTACTGAGGGTATTGCCAATGTCAGTTGAACGTAGCCCTGGATGGCATCCCATCTGTATTAGATGGAGGTGAGCAAGCCAGAGCATTTGTACTGAAGCGTAGAGTCCTGGTTGGAAGGCAACTTCAGGGCCATCTCGTCCAACCCCCTGCTCAATGCAGGATTTCCTAAACCATCCCAGACAGATGTCTGTACGGCCTCTGCTCGAAGACCTCCAGAGAAGGAGAACCCACTAGCTCCTCTGGCAGCCTGTTCCACTGACTGATCCCCCTCACTGTCAGGAAGTTTATTCTAATATCCAATCTGTATTGACTCCCTTGAAGTTTCACCCTGTTGTTTCTAGTCCCCCCATCACGTGTACGTGAGAGTAAGGACATTCCCTCTGCACTGCGACAGGCCTTCAGATACTTGAAGACAGCTGTCATGTCTCTTCTGAGTCTAAGAAAGACTCGGATTCAATCCAGAGGTCTTCTCAGGAGAAGGAAATGGCTGTCGACCCCCATACCCCTTCCAAAGAGGCAGCTTGGAGGTGCCCATGGTAGTTGCTAGGAGTTGGCCGTGATTGTATCCGCCAGTCCACCACAATGTCTTTAATAATCATGCAGGAGAAATCAGATCAGGTTCCTTATCCTGCTGGCAAAGGGCCCTGGTATTTTCTCTCTTTCAAGGAGTATCTGCATCTCAGTGGTAGGAAGCTGAGGATGATCCTGGAAGAAGGTGATGGCAAACCAGTTCTGTATTGTTGCCAAGAAAACTGCCTGGAGGTGTCCAGGAAGCCCTCATGAGTTGAACCTGATTCAGGGGTCAGCAGGCAATTACGGCTAAAGGGATGGCAGTCTTTGCCAGCAACGTGACAGGCTACTGCAGCTGTTCTAGTAGCTCTCTAGAAAACTGTCTGGGTAGATTTTCCTGTTCTGGTGTTAACAAGGAGCAGCTATTTCATGAAATGTAATTTGGTTTTCCTGCTGCTGTTGCAAATTTTGCAGCCTTTTGCTGCACTTGCAGATTTATTCAGTGACTTGCTAGTAATCCTCCAAGGGCCCAGGCTAATTTCTCATTAATAGAATGACTAAACCTTTAATGGAAACACTGCATTTTTCTGAGCTTTAAGCTTTTTGTTTAGTCTCGTTTTTGAGAATGGCCAGGGGCCGTTGCGCATTGTGGCGAGCAGGGTGAGGATAAAATGACTGTAGGGCTCAGACCCCTGGGCTGAACTGTCGGTGTTGCGCGTTGTGCTTGTTGTGTAGCTATTCCTTTAAAATGGCAATTGAGAAAAGGGAAATCGCAGCCAAAGAAGGGATTCAAAGCTCGATATCCAGGACAAGGCTTTATTATAGTTTTATTTAGTCATCGGGGACCCATTAAAAAAACGCAAAGTGCTGTATTTCTGGTATATGTGACTGTATGTGGGTTGGGGTCACTCCGACCTTTTGCTCTTTCCTCTGTAAACTGGGTTGTTCCAGCACACGCCATGCTTATGGTTTGCTATTGCCTTCTGTGATTCTAGAAAAAGGAAATCCTTTTCCACGGCAGGGCAGGGAAAATCTGAATTTTTCTTGCGACCACAGAGACGATTAAAAGCGCAGCTCATGTGTTTTGCCTTTTCTCTCCTCTTTAGGTTGGGCTTTCCAGTGTCTCTTGTACCTTCAGCGTGGGGAGGACATGAGTTTTCTGCTGTTTGCTCCAAGCTGGTCACATAGAGAGTGTTGTGATTTCACAGGAACGTGCGAAGGGGACAAAACCGTGGCCGGTCTTTGAGGGCCTTGCCTTGACACCAGAGTCAAAAATGACCACGTCTTCGATTAGGAGGCAGATGAAGAACATTGTGAACAATTATTCCGAGGCAGAGATCAAAGTCCGGGAAGCGACGTCCAATGATCCTTGGGGGCCCTCCAGCTCCTTAATGACTGAAATAGCAGACCTGACTTACAACGTGGTGGCCTTTTCAGAGATCATGAGCATGATCTGGAAGCGCCTCAACGATCACGGCAAAAACTGGAGGCATGTTTATAAGGCATTGACGCTCTTGGATTACCTGATTAAAACTGGCTCAGAGCGGGTGGCCCAGCAGTGCAAGGAGAACATTTTTGCTATCCAGACGCTGAAGGATTTCCAGTACATTGACAGGGACGGCAAGGACCAGGGCATCAATGTGCGGGAAAAGTCTAAGCAGCTGGTGTTCCTCCTCAAAGATGACGATCGCCTCAAGGTGGAGAGGGCCCAAGCCCTGAAGACCAAAGAGCGCATGGCCCAGGTGGCCACGGGCGTGGGCAGCAACCAGATCACTTTCGGCCGGGGGTCCAGTCAGCCTAACCTGTCTACCAGCTACTCCGAGCAAGAGTACGGCAAGTCAGGAGGCTCCCCAGCTTCCTACCATGGGTGTAAGTAGAATACCAGGGAGCTTTAGCGTGCTTTGGAAGTGTAGGCCTTTGGATTTTCTGGGCAGCAGGCACAGGGCTCAAGTTAAGTTTTGCTGAAAGTGCAGGTCATAGTGGCCACTAGCTCAGTTTAGCAAATGAGTACATGGGTTCTGTCCTTACCCCAGTAGAAACTGTGGCAGTAATAGAAGGGGGGGGGGGCTCTTAGAGAAGGCATAGGAGAGCCCCCTTTTCCACTGAGAAAGACTTTAACACAGAGACACGCAAACACCAGGGTCTAGCAGGTTAGCAAAGACAACACGGGATAATCCGCCCTTCAGCCCCTTGCTTACTCACCTGCGTGAAGCTCCATGAATTTGTTCATGTGCAAGTTCTGTTCTGGGGCCCATAAGTGGCCCATATCTTGTTGTGGATCGAGTCTGTTGAACAGCTTCTCTTGATGCCCGTAAATTCCTCCTCCTTTTTTTCTGGTGAGAAATCTTTTCTCTTGCTCCACTTTTTTTAGTGGGTGTGTTTAATTTGTCTTTACTGTTTTTATTTTATTTATTTACTTAAGAATTTATGTGCCATCCTTCACCGAGAGGTCCTAGGGGGTGGGCTACAGTAAGAAAAGGGTGAAATATACAAAGCTCCCTTAAAACATATTTAAAATATTACCCACCCTAAGATCTTCAGGTATAGGTTGGGACAAAAATCAAACAAATAATAGACTTGCTCCTTCTCTTAGCTGGGTCAGAATTAGGCTCCACAAAAAGCATACTTTGTGGTCGATATGCAAGTTTTAAAAACTGCCTTGACGTTCTTTTCATTTAACTGAGCCTTGAGCCGTCATTAATTCTCACATCCCTGTCGGTTATTTTGCAAAGTTGGAGACATGTGGAAGGCAAGACAGCTATTGCAAATGCAATACTCAGGTCTTTTCCAGGTCTGGTAGAAAGGCCGTGAGTGATAAATGTTCTTTGCCTTTTATTCTGTGCCTTTAAAAAGAAAGATGCTGGGCCTTCTGAAGGGCTTGCTCCCAAATGTCAAGAACTTGATACTCTGTTTTGAGAAAACGCCTCCCCCCCCCCTTTGATCTCTTCCCCCATGGCTGGCTTTCATTCACACGCATTCCAGTGAATTAATTGGTGGTGAAGCCTGTAACCTGCTGTTTCCATAAATTAATTCTCAATCAAAGGCTGAAATGTAAGATAAGGGTAGAGTTAACTGCTGGAATGTCCCCGTTTGGGAAGGAAGATTTATTGGGAAATTTCTTCTCTTTCTTATCCTGGGCCTGTAATAACCGATTGGGACTTGAGTTGGGGTATTTTATTTTCGAAGCGCTTTAGGCACACTGAATCTCTGTCCTGAAACTGGAGCACTAATTTAACGATATATTAGCTCAGATCTCATCCTGTTTTTGCTACGTTCACTAGATCAACTTTGACTGCCTGCCGCCACGGCCCCTGCTGTGGAATTTGTAGGAAATGGGGAAGGAAAAGAAACTGTCGTAATCTTTGCAGGATTGACTGAAGTCATGGAGTTAAGATTGGCTTCAGAGAGGTTTTATCTTTAAGAGAGTTGCCTGAATGGATCTGTTGTGCTCGCAAAAGGTGCCAGGTTCCATCTCTGGCATCTCCTGGAAGAAGACCTGCAACTTTTCCAGGAAGGCTGTGTGGGGATACCTGTGGAGTTACTGAGAATCAAACGTGGCTTGATCTCTTTGTCTAGCATCTATCAGGTCCAAACTGGTGGTAGGGAAGCCCTAAGAAGGTGACCGATGGTTTGGAACCCCAGAGGAAGTACGAGCTCCATGTGGAACGGAATGTGTGAAACGCCCCTTCTGGTCGTGGCGGCTTAATGCTGCTGGTGTCTCATTACTGGAGCCAGAGGCACATTGCATAACCCACCTCGAGGTGTTTTATGTCACAGCAAGCCTCCCTCTGAGGTTCTCATGTGGTGTGAGAAGGATTCATCCCTGAGTTTCTCAAAGCTGCAACAAAACAGGGGTTTAGGGTGTCAGAAGTGGGTCTATTCAGTGCCACCCGGCATAAACATCTGCGTTAACTATCATGTGCCGAAGGCATAAGAATGCCTTTGTGTGGCAGCCTTAGCAGGGCGGTCGCCTTTCTGCCAGGCCTTGCAGATGGAGCGTTTTGCTGAAAGTGCGTGGAGGCTTTGGGAGTTCAGGAAATTGCTGATGGACTGAGGTCAGGAAGAAACAGTGGGCAGTGAATCTTAATGACAGCCCCGGCCCCCTTGGTTGGTTTTAGATCTCTCCTATCTACCTTTTCTAGGCATAATGTTGTACAACTGTGTAGCACAACAGATCCGCTGGTAGTGAAGCCATTCAAGCAACTTTCTTAAAGATAAAACCTCTCTGAGGTCAATCTTCACCCCATGACTTCAGCCAACGCTACACAGATTACCAGTTTCCTTTCCTTCACCATTTCCTACAGTTTCCACAGCAGGGCCTGGGGGGGCACTCAGTCAAAGCTGATCTAGCGAAAGTAGCCGAAACAGGATGGGATCGTGAGCGTCCAGATCTTCCCAGAAAAAAGTAATGGGCAAAGCTGCCGCTGTGCCATAAGAACCTAAGAGAGTCTTGCAGGATCAGGCCACAGCCCACCTAGTCCAGCATCCCATTTCCCACAGCAGCCCACAAATTGCTTCTAAGCATAAGGAGGAGGAGGAGGAGGAGTTGGCTTTTCTACCTCGCTTTTCTCACCCGTTCAAGGGTACTCAAAGTGGCTGACAAACCTTCTGTTCTTCACCCCACAACAGACACCCTGTGAGGAATGGTGTTCTGAGAGCTCAGAAGAGAGCTGTGACTAGCCCAAGGGCACCCCGTTGGCTTCATGGAGGAGTGTGGAATCACACCTGGTATTCCCAGATAAGAGTCTGTCTCCCTAACCACTACACCAAACTGTAAGCTAGACAAAGACAAAGGCAAACCCCTCAATTGCTCTTTCTTCCCTGAAAATGGCCATGAGAGGCCTCCTGCCTGTGTTGGCCGAGAAAACTGTGTGGAGGTCTCTGTGTCCTACTTGTCGCCCAGAGCCGTGGATTCACTGGGTCTTGACCTCTGGTCAGTGGTCCCAAGGAGCAATATTTCTTTCTGACCATAAATTCCTTGTCCTTTGTTGCCCTTTGAGTGCTGGTTCAAGAATTGTTACCTTGTGCCCTGAAGCAGAGCCTGCAAGAAGATGGGTTTCCGTGGTTCGTGTGTATCAAGGGTGTCAGAAGGGTGAGGGACAGACTCACCTGTGGGTATCACACCTTATGCCAGGTCAGACCACCCAAAGTGCAGGTGGTCTCACACAGGATGTTGCATAGGAGGCTTCAGAGGTCTTTGGGGAAGATCATGCAGGGTGGACCCGACGCCCTGTGCTTCTTAGCCATGTCCTTCATCCCTGAGCCATGATGCCTCCTGGGGGTCATGATCCCTTTGGGAAGAACATTGGTTCAGAATTCTTGTTTCCCAGGGAACAGGTTTCATGGGGCCACCATGTGTGGAGACAGGAAGGAACTTGCCCTACAGTCTAAGGCAGGGAAGCCTCCGTTGTCGCTCGGATGCTTTTGGTGGTGGTAGACAAAGGCTCCCCACCTTCCTGTTCTTCCAAAGGAATTGACTTCCATATGCCAGCATTTCCCTCAGGAGCAGTAGATCTTTACTTACCATAAACAGCAAGCATTAGCTGATGGCTGTTTCAGGAGTTCTTCTCTGCTCTGGAGACGCCCGTAGCCGAGCGTATGAAGATGGAGCCAGCCGGGCTTGCACGTTGTGACGGAGCTCCTCTTTTCCTCCGCAGCGACTTCGCCTCGCGTGTCTTCGGAGCTGGAGCAGGCGCGGCCGCAGACGAGCGGGGAGGAAGAGCTCCAGCTGCAGCTGGCCCTGGCCATGAGCAGGGAGGTGGCAGAACAGGTCAGTCCCTTCGCCGCTTCCTTAAGGGCACAGCTGGAGCGGGAGGGTGGGATTTTAACTACTTTTATTCATTCAGTCGGTTTTATTGACCAGGCCTGAGACCATTTGCTGAAGGGCAGGATATAAATACATAGTAATAAATTATGGCTGCCTTATGGTAAGAGGCTTCCTCCTGTTTGTGGGACCATGTAAGAAGCAAGGCTCTCTTTCTCTGGTACAGAGCACAAGTGTGAAGTATCAGGGTTAGGGTCTTCTCAGTGGTAGCCCTCCAGGCTGTGGAATAATCTCCCCCTTGAGGTGCGCCAAATACCTTCACTTTATATATTCAGGATATGAGTGAAGCTGTCCCTGTTCACCCAGACCTTTGGCTGAGGAAATAGGTTCCCTTCCACACTTCCAGGTGCTGCTACTGTTTCTAGTGAGTTCGTTTAACACTTATTGCTTAAACTTGCCATGAGGCCTTTGGGTATCGGGCAGGATCAAAGTGCAAGCAAACAGAAGTCGTCCTAGGGCCAGGTTGCCTTCCAGCCCAGCTTTAGTGTTTCTTTGGCTTGGCTTTGGTGAACTTTGTGTCAAGGGGAGCTCCTGGCTGATTTCTAGCCTGACCCTCTCCGAATGAGGCTGTGGTCCCTTAAGGTTTGTGTCTCTCTTTGCCTCTGCTGCCCAGAGGGAATCTGGGCAATAATTTATTTATTTATTTATTTACTTACTTATTTATTTATTTACATTTCTATCCCGCCCCATACCCGAAGGTCTTTGGGCGGGTAACAACCTTGTGCTTTGTCTCTGGGGTCGCCTCAGTTCCTGGTGGCTTGTTGAATGGCTGCCTCTGCCCGTTTTACAGGAGGAGCGTTTGCGCCGTGGGGATGACCTGAGATTGCAGATGGCGTTAGAAGAGAGTCGCAGGGACACAGTAAAATTCCCCAAGAAGAAAGAGGTAGGCTGCATTGTGACTGGGATCTCTGGGAGAGCCCATCGGGGGGGGGGAGGGGGGCTGCGTGCTTTGGCCTTGGCAGCTTGTGGGCCAAAGAGCCCGTGGCAGCAAAGGGCACGTGGAAGAAGCAACATGGGCGTCCCCTTTCCTTTCTGTCCTCTCCAAAATGGCGTGGAGGCGAGGGAGTGGCCTCGTTTACAGGTGGTTTAAAACGAACCCTTCTCCTTCCCAGCACACGACTTTATTGGACCTCATGGATACACTGCCACCCTCCGCGCCCCAGAAAGCGGAGCCTTGGGGGCCGCCAGTGGCAGGGAAGCAAGCGGACCCTTGGGGCGCCCCCACGGGCATCAGCAGCAGTGCTTCGGACCCTTGGCAGTCCTTCGGTAAGAACAGCCACAGGCCCTGGGGGCGCGGCCCTCGCAGTCTTGGTTGCGATGCGGCCGTAACGTCAAGCTCTATCCATCGGCCTCCTCTTTGTGTCTCCCCCCTCCCCTGACCTTGGAATGAAATCTCTTTCCTCCCTTTTGCAAGACTTCTGTCCTTTGTGTGTGTGTGTGTGTGTGTGTGTGTGTGTGTGGTGCCTTTCCCTTTCCCTTTTTTTCCTTTTTGCAAGTAAAACAACCAGGGGCATTGAAGAGAGCAGCTGCAGATAAACAGGGCAGTCAAACAATACATCGCGAGCAGAAAGCCTGGGAAAATCCAAAAATGTCTGGCCTAGCCATAACAGTAGCCCTCCCAGAACCTCCCCTGGGGAGTGAACTCCGTTCAAGGAGGGGCGTTGCTGCTTCTTGGTTTCTGAGAACTCTCTTCCTTGCTCCCCTGCGCATGAGCCGCAGCAGTCATGAGGTTTCGGTGCAACTGGCAGTCTGTGTCAGATCTTCCCTGCTTTTGGGACTGGAGTGTGGTCCTGGCCTCATTTCCCAGGGTGTGCAGACTGGGCGAGGCTGCGTGTCCTTCCCTGGCACGCCAGTGTTGCGAGCTGAGCAGACACGGTCGCATGGGAAATCTCCCCACATTGGCCAGCGGCTTACTCTGCGGTCACAGGGGTGGGTTTTTGAGGACTTCTGGGTAGCGTACAGTGGGTAGTGCGTCATCCGTTGACTTTGCATAGTTGAGCTCTTAGAAGCTGTCCTTTCTCCCAGACATATAATCATGCCCCATAAGAATTAGCGGCTGACTTGGGCTATGTCTTTGAGCACACTTGGTAGTGCCATGTGCTCTGATTTTCAGGTGCCTTCATTTCAGTGGGTTCACCTTTGGGTGTAATGAAGGTGTTGATTGTAGTTCCTCCATTCTAATTTGAGGGAAGGCAATTAATAACAGAGACGCTAGTGATAATATTCTGGTGGAGAGGTGGTCACCGAGCCGGCCTTCCTAATTTGAAACCTAACTGGTAATGTTGCTTTGTTGCACGTGAAACCATCTATTAAGCAATGACAGCCTCCCAAGACACTATAATCAGCAGAGCTGGAGCGGTGGGTTACATTTTTTTTAATGGCCATCATGAACAGGATGTTATTTAAATAGTTCACAGATAATGTTTAGTCCTTTCAGTCAAAAGTGGCACACAGTGCCCTGTAGCTTTGCGTCTTTTTCAGCATTTAACTCCTTGACAGCAGGCTTAGGATCTGCAGGATCCTGCTGGAACAGGCCTATTTGGCACGGAATACAGTCAGTGAGCCAATGCGGGGGTCCCCAGGGCTCTTTTCTGGAGGGAACAGTGCCATCCAGGGAAGTCAAATATTGTCCTTTCATTGCCCCAGTCTTTTAGGGACAGGACGTTGCATAGCTGGGCGGGGGTGGGGGGTGGGGGCAAAATAGAGACAGCGCAAGTCCAGCACCAAATATTGTCCTGAAAAGCCTCAGTTGTAGGTGTCTGTATCCCCACACCGAAAATACAGGATCAGCCACAAGCAGAACTTTGAGAAGGCTAAAAGCAACATCTGAAGAGGTCTCGGTGGCTTGTGTTGGTTTTCAACAGGAAACATTAGTGCGTTTGTGTTTGTTGGGGGTGTTCAGAGACACAGCTGGGTTCTTCCCCTTTCTGAAAGGTCTGGTGATGGTTTTCTGCCCTCAGCCTGTTTAACAAATGCAGCACTTAGGCCTAATGCAGCCAAGGGGAAAGAAGGCTGTCAAAGGTAACAGAAATGCTGGCTGCTTTTCTTAACAATTGTATTTATTGCTACCTTTTTGAAGTGGCATCCAGCTGAAGGGCTTGAGTCTGATGCAAGTGGAGAATCTGAAGGAACGGGAGGTATATTGGGGGGTTGCTCCTAGCATTCTGGTCTGCTGTCCCTGGGCCCCCGTGTGGGGAGAGGGATCCGTTTGCTAAAAGCAGGAGGATCTATGCTGTGGGCCAATGACCCTGACTCAGGGGAACCCTATGCCCCGCCTTCCTCTCTTCTTGGGTCGCAGCCACGTTTGAAGGCTTACAGAAAGCTTTGGGCCAATCTCTGATGGGCAGGGTGAGGACTGACTTCTCTGACCCTGGAGGACAGAGCAGGCTTGTGACCCACTGAGAGGACAGGCTGCTGGACTACGTGGGCTGCAGGTCTGAACTAGCAGGGCCGTTCTTAGGTTCTGTGTTCTGAAGAAATCTATAAAGCCTTGAAGCTGTAACTTGTTTCCTTGCCCAATATCCTGTTTTTCTATTAGTGTGACTCTGCATATAACTGCAGTGCTTGTAGGTATGGACAAAACCATCTGGTTTTCACTTGGAAAACATCAGGAGGTCTGGGACTCTGGTTGGAAGTACCAATGTTCATCTGTGCATCTGTGCTGATCTCCCAGCACACAGGTGCATGGCTTACTGCTGTTACATAGTTCTTGCCGAGTCCTTTGCAATAGTAACCTCCATCTGTCTTCTAAAACCAGGTTACCAGGATGGTGGTCTGTTTTTGTGGTTGGAGGGGCTGCAGAGAAACGTCAGGTATAGACCATGCCAGCCGTGCTTTGCTCTGGTTGTTCTGGACTTGAGGTTAGATGTTGCTTGTCTGATGACTGTACAACTGTTGTTTAGATGCTGCTTCTTGCTGTGGCCTTTCGGTGTCACTGGATTGTAGCACTGGGGAACCCAAACGGCAACCCAGAGGCTCAGTGCATGGGAATGAAATGAATTCTATGACGTTCCCAGCGGAAACCTGTTGTTTTGCGCCGCTAGATGCAGATGCAGCCTTTCCCCTTGTCAACTCTCAGCATTCATTAGCCGTAGCAATAACAGCCCCTTGTTTGAGTTTGCCAGTTCCTTGGCTTCCCGGGGATAGTTTTTGAAGGAGAGATGAGATTTATCAGTCCGCACGCCAGTAAAAAGAGTGACTCAGAGCGGAAGGAAGATCTGGAATCCTACTTTGCTGGATGCTGGCCTTTCAGTGGAAATAATGGACCTTCTCAGCGGAAGGTAGCTTCCTCAGTACTTCTCACTTCTGTATCTGTTGTGCTTTTTATTTTATTTTATCTGTCATCATGAAAGAGCAACTGTTCTGGCAGCATCCATTTGTGGCGGTCCCGGCCATTAGCATTTCTTCCATGGCATCATTGATAAAGACGTCGCAGGATGAGGAAGCGGGCAACAGTGGGACGGGGTGAGCCACGGGCTCTGAAAAGCGCTCCGGCATTTCCTGTCTTTCAGGCACGCCTGAAGTTTGAACCAAAAAAGGGCACCTGGGGATGAATGCAGGCGCAGGGCTTTGCGGCACAGAGGGCCTGTCTGTGTTCTTGCTGAGGCTGGCATTGGAACAGGTGCAGAAATGATAAAACACGCTGGATGACGAGTCGTTTTGGCTACTGAGAAGCATCCAGCGTAGGGCATTGTGGGATTGCATCGTCAGCCCCGAGCACAGGGGCCGACAGGCCTGGAGAGTTGCAGCATTGGAAACCCTGGGGGTAAATCTCCCTTAGCCTAGTTCCCAAACCTAGTTGAGTAAACCCAGAGCTGCCAACGGTGTACAGCTTGTTTGTTCCTGCAGAGTCAGCGTAGGGGTGATTGGCCTGTTTACATGGCCGCATGTTCCTGGGAGGAAGGGGAAATAAGGATATGGGATTTCAAAGGTAGCAGCCTCTTATCAATGCTGAGTATAGCTGAAATGGGTATGGAAATCCGCTTTAAGAGACTAGCATACGCCTGTGCCTTTGTTGCATTTAATACTTAGCGGGCTGCACTTTCAGCAGCTTGGTAAGGTTTGTTCCTTTGCCGCCATACAGATGTGATGCAGGCCGGCCAGATGTTACACTCGGGGAGTGTTAGCTAAGCACAGAACATGGCTGGATGTGATGTGTACTCCTTTTGCCCACAGGTGCCAAACCAGCCGCCTCCGTGGATCCGTGGGGAGCGCCAGCAACTACTGCCCACCCTCCTGCAAAGAGTGTGGACCCCTGGGCTCCCTCGCAGCTCTCCACGGCGGCAACCAAACCTGCCGTCGATCCTTGGGGACCAGTGCCGGCAGGCAAGCCAATGTCTGCTTTGGGTAAGGGCTGCTTCCTTCTCTCCTTTCCGGGCAGGCAGGCCTCAGGACTAAGGATGTGCACAGATATTCGAAACACTGAAAATTCGATTGAATTTGGAGGTTCAGATGTGAATCGAACGTCTCTCAATTCAAATTTAATATTCAAATGTAATTTCGAATCTTTTGAATCATTTGTATGAATTATTCGGACATATCTCAAACAGGGTTAATAAACAGAAATGTCAGGATGTTGTAAAAAAAGAAGACAACGTTAGGTTTTAGGAAGGACCCTTCTTGCAAAGCACGTGTTCTGCTTGCTATAGAAGGAAATGTCTGGATTCTAACGTGCCAAATTGGAAGAAACGTGAATAAGGCCTGACATTATCGCAGCCTCAGTTTGCCTCGTTTTCGACTGGGCTTCTTCTGTTTGGCTCCGAGGGGTGTTGGCAGGAACCACATTGGTGTTTTGCTCTTCAAAGCACTGTCCAGATTTCACAGAAACAGAAACAACAAAACAGTTTGTTACTTCAGCCTCCCTTGCCCCACTCCCAAACTCTTTGGAGGAGAGGTGGAATGGAAATTATGGAAATGAGATTGGTGATGATGATAATGATGGCTGAGGGGGCAACGTTCCCTCCCAATGCAGACCCTATCACTGTTTCGGCTGCCTCATTTTAAATGTTTTTCTTCTGTTGGCCTGTGACCGTCGGGTGTAGGCTGTATAGAAGTCCATTAATGGTAGGGCATGGTTCTTCTGCCCTGCAGGTAGCAAGTCTTTTGATCTCTTCAGCAACCTGAATGGAACAATTAAAGATGATTTTTCTGAATTTGACAGCCTTCGAACCTCTACAAAACAAGGTGTGTATGAAATCAACCTCCAGGATATTACAGGGATGGTAGTTTGAGAGGGTTGCACAGTTTTCATCCTTGCCCCGGCCGTGCGTCTTCCCTTGTTCCCCAGAAAGGAGTAATGAGAGTCTAGCAGTTGGGGACCAGGTAGAAGAGCCCTTGGGTACATCCTTGTGCAAAACAGATCTTGCAGTTCAGGACTACAGGCCCATAGCATTACTTGAACAAGATGCAGTGGGACGTGGCCGCTGCTTGAAATTCTGTATTTTATTTCAGCTGATTCAGGCTCTACTCTGTCAGCCCCGAACAGCGGTACAACCAGTCCTGACCTCGTTGACTCTCAGCCTGCAAATGCTGCCTCAGGTAAACAGAGTGCGGCCCGGAAAACCCCGGAATCTTTCTTGGGCCCCAATGCTGCTCTGGTGAACCTGGATTCCTTGGTATCGAAACCTCCTCAGCCAGCACCTTCACTTAATCCGTTTTTGGCTCCAGGTATGTCTTCGTATTGACCCGTGAATTGGTTGTTTGCACAGAGAACGAGGCAAGCAGGCAAGTTGGAGAAAAAGGAAGGCTGTTTGCTGGTTGGGCTCATGGGGTCTGTAGTCTGAAATGGAGCCTTTGTGTTCTTGCCAGGGGGCTCTGGGAAGCAGATCTTTGTCAGAGCTCATTGCGGGGCGCTCAATAAACCAAATGCAGCCATCCCTTGTGGCTTGCAAAATGGCGTGGATCCTGAAAATTGTGAACAGCCAGGGAGCTGCAGAACTGATCTTTAATCCCTCACTGTTCTCTGGGGCCACATTTGCGAAATTCTGAGGATGGCCACCCTTTTTGGTTGAGGCACCACCAGGGGAGGGTCACAGAACTGCTCTGATAACTGCGCAGAATTCCCAGGCCGTAAACGGTGAGTAACTAGGGTCTGCTGTGGTGCAAACGCAGAAGCACATCTGTCATTTGGCGGCGGACCAAGAACCACAGCTTCCTTTTTAATGTGCGTGCCTGTGGATTCCTCTCTAGCTTCTCATTTCCAGGCCTTGCTCGGTTTGAGTTACGCAGCAGAGGCAAAGCTGTTAAAAGTGCTCCTGCTCCAAAGAACCGCCCTGTTCAGTTCTGTCTGTCTAAAATAGCTTCAACCTTCTGCTTCCTAAGCAGAAGTTCTCCTGGCTTGGCAGCCAAGCTGCTTCTGAAACTTGGGGAGTTCCCAAACCTTGTCCTGTTGAAAGCAAAATGTGAAAACATTCCATCGGGTGTGGGTCGGCTCCTGGGCACTCCCTAAAAGTAATTCTGTAAATCCTTTCTCCGGGCGGCACTCGAGAGCAAATGGCAGGCACTGGAATGGTGGGGGCGGGGCGGGGGGGGGGGAGGGCTCAGGTGGTTGGCGGCAGTTGCTGCAGCTAAACAAGATGGTTGTTGTCAGATGTCAGCTTTGCATGGCAGATCCCAGCCAAGGTCTTCCATGGTCTGCACAGACTCCTGTCCCAAGGTGCATTCCAGAATAAGGCGGAAAGGGTCAAAGAATGAGCACTGCAAGAAGCTCTGGGAGTTTCGCCTTCTCATCTGGGCACCCTCAGAAGCTTCTGGCTCCCGGCCATTAGGCCAGAAACACTCACCGGAATGTTTTGCTTCCCCTAGGTGTGGCAGCGGCGTCACCGGCGTCAGTGACCACTTCTGCTCCGGCTCCGGTCAACCCCTTCCAGGTGAACCAGCCGCAGCCCCTCACGCTGAATCAGATGCGCGCCAGCCCCGTCCTGGGAAGCAGCCCGTCCTTCAGCGCCATCCCGGCGGTGGGCCTGGAGCCGGCCTCGTTGCCTTCCATGCCTCCGGTCGCCTTGGCCACAGTCCCTTTGCCGGTCATGGGGCCCGTGGCCTCCCTCAGCCGAGCGGGAGCAGGAATCGGCCTAGCGGGCTCTGTGGCACAGCCTCTTCACAGCTCCGGGTTGCCCCCTTCAGCTTCCCAGCCCGCCAGCGCGACTAACCCTTTCCTTCTATAAGAGCTCCCTGGGCAGCAGGACTTCTTAAGATGGTGGGAAGCCTCGGGAGCTGAGCAGCATTTCTGAGGCAGAACTCTGCCTGCGAGAGACCTGGTGGGTCAGTCAGGCAACCCGGATTTGCGGCTGACCGTCTCATACCTTGAAGAGCCCCGTCGCTCCTTGCCACTTAACCTAAGCCGGCTCCTTGCCGGCAGCAGGCCTTCACAGCCTCTCGGCTTGTGGGCAGTGCGCCGCGTCCAAGAGGGACGTCCCGTTGTCGCCAAAGTTAGGCTCCTTCTCTCTCCGCGCCGTCGTTTTGCCAGCTGTTTCAACCTTGGGAAGATTTGGCCATTTTCAGTAGCCCTCTTGCTGTGTTTTGTAGGCTGTGTGCCGGACCCAGAGGTGGTCACGACGCAAGTCTGTCAGACCCTCAGGCTCTTGGCGTTGTAGATTTGAGGCGCAGGAGCTGAGGGAAAAGCATCCGCACATCACGCCGACCGTTGCTTCGCCCATGGTCCTTATACATCCTGAGAGAAGCAAAGGAGGCTGTTAGGAACATGCAGAAATTATATATTGTTTTTGTGTATATATAATTTCCTTATACCTGAAAGCACTGTACCTTCATTTGCAGTGGGGTGGAAGGGATGGGCTGAGGAAAACACTACGCCTGGGAAAGGGGGTCTGGAGCGAACGCTTCCGGCTGCGGAATGCCGCAGGCGAGCTCTCTTGGGCGCAGCGTAGAGCTTGTGCCCTTTACCAGGGTTCTCCCAGGACTCTTTGGAGAGGCCGACATGGCCATGCATTTGCGTCCTGGAAGCGTTTTGCTCGGTGCTCGTCCAGTAGTGAGTTCATTTGGAAACGTGTTGTGGTCCTTTAAATTGACTTGCAATGCAGGTTAGACACGGAAGTGGAGCAAAAGAGGGAAGTGTTTGGGCAACCCTGTATTCAGCTTTGTTGAGACAGGTTTGGAAGCTATTTAGGGATGAACTTTGCTACTCTTAACGCAGTTATACTTGTGTACTTACGCACTTTTTAAAAAAACACGTTAGTACTGTTTTGGATTTGAGTTAGCAGGATTGGCGCTCCGTTTTGCTAATTTTTATAATGTGGTTCTTATTTAACAGCCTGAAGCTTGGATAGACTTATTGGGTCTAGCTGAAAAATTGATACCTTTTTATGATTTAATGCCATCTTATTTATATCTCTCTATATATAAATGTATGTATGTATGAATGTATTTTTTGGTTTCCAGAAGGAGAATTTAAAAGGGAATATTGGACAATGATAGGGCTTCAGCTGAAGAGCTTGTAATGAAATGGTGACAACCTTGTGGCATAAATTTCAAACGGAATACGAACGCAAAATGACATTTAAAATTTAAACACACTACTGTTGCCTTTCTCTGCCTCCTGTTCTATCATTACATCTCCTTCGGTCTAAACAGGAAGATGCCGGAACCTTCTTTTACTTTTCTTTGATGGCAAATCATGAAAGAAGAGATCACTTCTCCTCTTGTAATACTTTGGGAAACTTTGGGACACAAACCCACACTGTATGAATGTTAATTTTAATCAACTAAATTCTTCTAACTAAAGGTGTGCTCTGTGCTAATCGCTGGCTCTGTTTACAGTCTTCATTGCAAAGTGAACATTTGTTCCCTCACAATGTCCTGACTCAGGTATAAGTTTTCATTGCTTGATTTTTTGTAAAAAACTGTAAAAAGTATTTGACTTTTGGGTGAGGTGGGGTGGGGTGGATGGGACACAAACCGATATTGCTGTGTGTAGTTGACTGAGAAAACCCCCTTTTTTCCTAACTCTTTGGGTGCACCGAGCCTTGCTGAACTTGTCCGTTCTCTAACCAGCTGAGCAAATTTGGTGCGTTCTTATTTAAACAGAGGTTGCATGGTTTCTCTGCAACCAGTCTAGGGAGTTTAGATGTTTCATCGTAAGCGGTTCGTACAGGTGAAGCTACCCAGGGGAGACGGTTGTGCTGCAGCTTCTAGTTAGTCAAGCTACCCTCCGGAGAAAGGTAGGCCTGGAGCCTTGCAGGCAGTGCAAACGGAGGAACTGGCTTCTGGCCCTCTTTCAATACAGTGAGCACATTCTCTTCTCTTGCCTTACTGGCGATGGTAATACTGTGTCTTGCTTGCCTCTGAAATGCTCCACTGCACCCTTTGGGAAGCTAAGACACTGTAGTAAAAGCAGGATAAGAAGGAGGGTTAGGAGCATAGGGGGACCTGCTTCCAATGCCTGGGGCGCTGAAATCCAAGACGTGCCACTAGGCACAAACTGTATGGTTCGCCGTAAAGTTTTTGGCGGACATGAAAATGAAATGAGGGGCCGTGCAACAACGTGGGGAGGGAATGAACCCAGCAACAGACTGGTGACATGTCAACAGAACTTGAAAGGAGAGAAGCTGATCTGTGGCCACAGGTGTCACGTTTTAGCCAGTGCCGGGACTTCCGCTTGTGCAGTGGGGCTTTGCTGCTTCTTTTTGCTGGTTTGACACCAGGCACTGAGAGCCCCCCAAACAGATTGTTCCTGAGGCATTGGTTAAAAACACAGGCCCCACCGCCCCCGACAGGCACCTCTTCCCTGCCTTTGCAAGGCAGGCTGCCCTTCTGAAAGAGGGAGATGCGCCGTTAAAGAAGAGGTGGTGTGGCCCACACGTCGCTAGGGAACCCAAAGCTTGGTGTGGCCGAGCGGGTGGGCGCACTGGGGCTCCCGGGGGCGTCGCAAGAGCAGAACTTGTGTGAGCTGCCAGTTGCTCCATTGCAAGCCTTTTAAGAAGCTATTTGTCCGTTTTGCTATCGACTTCTGTTTTGTATGAAGGGAACCAATCATTTCTGTTGTATCATGTTCTGTCTTTGTCCCTTTTCTTGTTACAAAAATGTGTGGTTGCTCTCATGGAACCAGGAAACTGTAGGATTTCGGTGTCTCGTCACAATTAAAGGTACATTGATTGCATTGGAGGCTGCGGTAGCTTTTTGCGCTTGCTGGATGTGGGACAAGGAGTGGTGTTTGTGGAGATTGCACATCTCACTTATAATTTTACAGGCTAAAGCATGGGCTTGAACCTGCCCCTCTCACTGGTCCGGCTTCTTCCAGGCAGCAGGGGGAGGAAAACTGGACATGCTTCTGTTCCTGCAGTCCTCCTGGCCCTCAGGAGAGTGTGGCTGCCTTCAATCCTCTTCTCGTGATTAATTTTGCATCAAGGCTTTTCCTTTCCTTTTTTTGTTCCCACAACGAATTGATAATCAAGCCATCTGTTCCCAAGCCTGCTGTACCAGCAGATCTGGCTATCGCACCCCTGAAGCAAGTTCAGCCTCTCCTTTTCCTCACGGGAACATCATGTGGCCTGTTCTCCTAGATCACAGCATGTTTCTGAAATGTTATTTCCATTTGGTGCCTTCCCCACCTGATGCCTTCCTCCACTTTAGGGTGATGGCTCTGCCCTTTGGTTAAACGGTGGTTTATCTTATTTGGATTTCCCTCCCTCCACCCTGGCTTCAGATCCAGGGCTGCAGTGGGGCTGAAGTCTCTTAGGTGTGGAGAAGGCTGACGGTTTCTGACTGGTAGGCGATTTCCTTCAGAAGTTTCACTTTAAAAAGTTCCATTGGTTAGCTGCAAGTGTACGGAGCGATTAGGATGAGGGCTTTTTTTTTTCTCATTAACAAATGGGCTGCCTGAAAAGCAAAGGGTTGCAGTTTGATCTCCAGCTTCTCCCCAGAAGAGACAAAAGATCGTGTCCTGCCCTCAAGGGAGGTTTCTCTCCACCTCTTTCCCCCTGCCTGCCTTCAAAAATGATAGGAGAGCAGTTGTATGGTTATAATTTGACCCACTGCTTGGTGCAGAATCATGGCGGCTCCCTTGAAATATGAGACGCGATGGCTTGGAGGCTTGGTCTTTCTGAGAATGTCACATAGCCTGAGAGTATTGACTTCAGTGCGTTAATGTGGAGAGTCCCCTTCTTCGTTGATGCCCTGGCAAGCAGCCCGGCCAGCTGGAATTGCCTGAAAAGGTCAACATGGTAAACTATAAGCAGATCGGAGAACAGGAAGTCATGTGCGGGCAAAGGCAGTTGGAATCTGGTTCACATGGAGAAAATCTAGGCGAATCTCCCAGCTATTCAATGGAGGGGCCTCTCTCCTCCGTGACGGTAAAGGATCCAGAGCCCCTGTGTGACTGGAAAATAAGCACCGGGGGGGGGGGGGGAGGGGGGTTGTGCTTCTCGTGTGCTGAATTCACACAAACCATACAGAACCACTCATTATCCAAGAAGCGCTGCAAGGGGTTTTGCTTTCATGAGATGTACGTCTTCTGCCCTGATCTTCAACAAGAGGCAAAAGTTTTGTTTGTATGTACAAGTCTATAGCGCCTTCCTGGATCCATCAGCTTGGTCAGGGGGTGATGGAAACTGGGGCCAGTCTGCAGTGGCTGTGGAAACAATGGCAGCAGGAGCTTAAGGTCAGCCTTCATCTAATGCATTAAGTTTGCAGAATAAGTGGCAACTGGATATAATTCCGGCACTAGGTGTTCCTACTCAGAACCGATTCAGCAGTTGGTTTCCTGGATTCTTTTGAGGGCACGGGGCTGAAGAGATGCCCGATGCTCAACTGGGTGTGCTTGATAATGCACAATTCACTCCCTTGTTCCTGTGACGGTGCAACCTCAGTGCCTTTTCAGGCCTGCAAGGTCTGCATCCTGCTTGCTGCAGCAAAACCCCTGGGGCTGTGCCACCCCCCACCCCACCCCACCCCACCCCACCCCCTTCCAGTGTAGAATTTGACTGGCAGTGGATGAACAAACATTGTGTCGTGTTTGCTCCTGCCCTCGTTTGCGACTGGGAAGGAGAAAAGCACGCCTTTGAAGTAAGCTGGTAACCGTGGTTTACTGCAGATATTCAAAACCACCTTTCCAAAGTCTGCAACAAGAATGGGCAAGAGGAGACGATGGTGCTAAATAACTCTTTTATTAAAAAAATCATTCATGCAACATTCAAATACATGAACCCCAACTACATCCCCCAAAAGGGGATACCTGAATTGGGATGAATGTGCAAACACATCAGCATTTAGTGTGAACGCAGCTGTAATTTGTTAGTGGAGCCACAGTTGCTTTTGAGAACAGGTTTTAAAAATCCTTTTCACGTTGCCTGCTGTAGCGCCTGCATTGAATCTGTATCTTGCTTGCCGTCTTTCCAAGATTTTCACTCTGCATGGGACGGATTTAAAGAATCTGTGGCGGCAGCTGGTCATTTGGGGCTGGCCTGGCCCAAAGAAGGCCTTTCTGTGGTTACCTGTGTGGCCTCAATAAACTGGAATCTGTCTTGTTACTCAACAGCCTGGACCGCTTCTCAGCCATCATCAGTTTGGGGGTGATGGAGGGACTGAGGAGGACTATAAAGAAGGATTTTTTCCACCAAATAAATTCTTGCAGTTGCAGAATCTGGTGTGAGCATGGTGTAATGCACCCCAAAGAGTAACTGGGATGCAGAGCAATAAAGGTGCCTTCCTGTTTGGGAGAGTCAATAAAGGGCACCGTGCCATAGGTAAGTGTCCCTTTTCCACACACTTCCATTCTAAGGAATCCATCCCAGCCCTCCACCACCACCACCACCCCACCATGTCGAGCTAGAACAACCTTGAGAAAGTCACCAAAAGCTTTTTTTTAAAAAAAGGTTCAATTTTCTGCCAGGGGGAGAGTTTTTGAATATTTTGAGGGCGATGTGTGAGGTAGGCAGCCATCAGCTGTGGCCTGCAGGGATATACCAGGGGGTGGGTCTGGTTCTGTACCAACCCACTAACGCTCTACCAGCTTAGTGATGGAGCCTCTTGAAATGCAGTCCTGACCGCACCCTCTGCTCCCCTTTATGTTTACAAGCAGGCCACAGCACGAAGGTGGTTCCAGCGCTCTGCAGAGTCAACGTGTGGCCCAGCGGAGGTGTCAGAGCAACCTGTGTGGCCACAGTTCAGCCGTCCATCTGCGACTACGGTCAGGGAGAAGTGCTGGGCATGCTGGTGGGTCCCATGCTGTAGCCCAGCTTCTTTAAGTCCTTTGTCACAACGTTGAAGGAGAGGGTGATGAAACCTTGCGATCGCACCCGGGTCACTGAAAGAGAGGAATCCACATTAGCCAGCAGACTTCAGGCCCAGCAGGGTGAATATAGGTTGTCCTGGGTTCTCAGGAACGGTGACCCATGTTTTGGTGTGTGTGTCTGATGATCCATTGGTTCCACCCAGCTGGGTATTGTTAAAACATTCCACTTTTCCCAGCCTTCCTCCAAAAGAAGCCCTGCTGCTTCCTCACCCACCTTCCTTTCTCTTCAGCCAAGATTTTCCAACTCAAATCAAACTGCATTTCCGCTCCTGTGTTATTAACGTTTGATTCTGTTCTTTGGCTTATTTATTTATTCAGTTCATACGGTTTATTGTTCACAACCCTGAGACATTGGCGTGGGGTGATACACCCACCCACCCACTATTGTTCTAAGTTTAGGATAGCACTTGAAATACCCATTTTTAAGTTGAATTTGCCACCCACCCTTCCTCCAACCCCCTGTGGAACAGCTCAGATGACCTTTAAGCAAGATTTCTAAATTTGCTGCTGGCCAGAGAGGTCAGAGGAACAAGGCGAATTGTCTGCCTGGACAGTTACCTTCACGGCCTTCTCCACGTGCGACCACCTTGGGGTCAGTGAACTCTGGGCGTCTTCCCATAAGCCAGCTGGAAGAAAGCCAAGGGGGGGGGGGTGAACAGACAGCAGGAAGACTCTGCCCCAGGTCCTTGAATGGTACCTCCATTGCAGTCCTTTCATTTCTTTCCTCACAGGGAAATTCCTTTTTCCCTGGGCTTCTCTGACCTTGCTGATAGGTGACTGCGGTACACAAAAGGACCAGCAACTCATTCCAAGTGCCCAAGAAGAATTCAGCCAATATTTGGGTGGCGGTAGTGGTAAGGGAGGAGGAAGCTCTAGGCTGTACTGGAAGATGGTCTGGATATGATGGGCAGGAGGCAAAAGAGGCTTGCTCTGCACTCCCCCCAATTCAACACTTCCCAAGATCTAAAAAAAAAAAAAAAAAAGCTCAGGCCTCTCACTGGCGAGTGTCTTGGCAGCTGAACCAAATCAGCAGTTGCAAATGTGCCACCCAGATTTAACTAAGACTGGCAAAAAATACTTCAGTTCTTTGCAAGACTCAGCTCAACTGAGAGGTGGTGCAGTGCCAAATGTCCCTGCATGGCCCCGACATTGGGCATTCTACAAAAATCTCAAAATGCGTGGAGCTCTTCTGATTTCCTCCCTAAAAGATGGAGTCTGAACAAAAGCGTATGTGGGCTACCTGCGTGTATATTATTGCCACTCACGGCTCCCTATGCAGACGCCAGAGCGAGCTTCCACTTATTCCGAGAAGGAAAAGGCCCTTGCTGGACTGGGAAAGTACTGGGCTCACCATGGTGAAAATGATTCCAAGCCAACGGCCATCAGAGTTCGCCCCCTTCCCAAACCTCATGTTAAATAAACATCCCCTGTTGGGCATTTCCTTTGTTACCTTGTAAATTTTTGCAGCTTGGATGTTGACTCCGGAACAAACATTGGGATGATCCTTTTATGCCTGAAACATTTTTTTAAAAAATTAAATTTTACTGATTTAATAGTGCAACAAACAGAAAGAAAACAGTTATGGGTGCCATGCACTACAATTGGTATATATAAAAACCGGACTTAAATGTAACACAACATACAGCTGATACAACCATCTTGCAGTCGATACTATTCCAAATGTAACACAATAAAGTCCTCTGAATTACAATATCAGGTATACCCCAAGAATTTTGACCAATCAACACCGGCAGGTGAATTGGTGGCTAGTGAAAAATTCTTTATCCCTCAACACTAGAACCAGGGGGCATCTATGAAGCTGATGGGTAGGAGAGTCGGATCAGACCAGGGGAAGTATTTCTTCACACAGAGGGTCATCGGTCTATGGAATTTGCTGCCAGAAGAGGTGGTAACAGCAACCAGCTTGGATGGCTTTAAGAAAGGTTAGGCAAATTCATGGATGACAGGTGTATCAATGGCTACTATGATGGATCAGGCTGCCCAGGTAATCAGACAGACATTATCACTACATTTACCTTGCCTAAAAAAGCCAGGTGTGTCTTGTAGCCTGGCTGATTTTAACAAAATCTCCCCACCGATGCCCAGGTACATCCTCCAGGCTGGGGACACAGGCAGGAGGCCTCTAAAGGCTGTTTGCTGGGATTCAAGAGGAGGTGAAGGTTTGCCCCTGTCTCTGCTTGAGATGCCCTTAAGCAGTTGGTGGGCCACTGTGTGGGACAGGATGCTGGAATAGATGGGTTTTGAGGCCTGATCCAGGAGGTCTCCTTTTAGGTTCTTATGTAATTGTCTTTTAAACAGGTCAGTGCTTATACTCAGGAGGCACCTTCAGTTAGAGCTATAATATATCTTGAATTAATGGATTAAGAATTTTTATTCTTTTTCACGTTTATTTTTGTAAACCATTGTGGGAGTTCCCTCAAGTGGTACAGAAATGTTTTAAATAAATTATGCAAATGTTAGACCTTAAAACTGTCCCATGTTTTTCATGCTTGGTGCAAGAACATCACATGCATCATGTTGTGGAAACAAGATCTGAATCTGTGATAATAAAAAAAATTGAGGCAACCCTTCTGGAAATGGGGTGGGAGGCAGAGGCCATACTTTCATTTCAAAACAGTCAAGACGTGGAATTTACTACCAGAAGAGGTGGTGACAGCAACCAACTAGGATAGCTTTAAGAAAGGGTTAGCCAGTTCTTGGAGGGCAGATGGACCAACTGCTACTAGAATGGATGCCTAGGTGTCGCCTCCAGGCTGGGGAGTCAGGCAGAAGGCCTCTGAAAGACATTTGCAGGGGGTCAAGGGCAGGTGGGCATTTTTTTTCTTTTGTTTCCTGCTTGAGATCTACAGAAAAAATGTAAGTTGGGATGCCAAAATAGATGGGCTGTGGCCTGATCCAACAGGCTTCTCTTAGGTTCCCCTTATCGTTTATTATGCTCCAGGTTGCAATTCACACCTTACAGTATTCTGAAAATCTACTGCCTGATCCTTCAGATTTTTAAAAGGCATAAGGTGAGGAAAAGAGGCAAGGAAAATGAACGCAAACTCACTTCCCTGGAGTAAAAGGAAGGTGAACGGCTCCATAACCTCGAACGACGTCATTTCCAAAAATATCAGGGCCGTATACACTTATGACAATCTGGGGCCCTGAAAAAGAGATGTGAGGGTTTTTTTCCACTAGCACTAAGAACCCATTAAGTATCTATTAGGGACCCAGTAGGCTCAGAGCAGGAAGACCCCATTTCCACTGCAAACCCCATTAGAGCCACATTTGTTTCCACCAGTTCTAGGGAAATCGGATTGAATGGGTCCTTCAGGACCTATAATCCAGATTTCCTGTAGACCCCATTAAAGTGGTCTACGACGGGGTCTTCACCTATCTACAGATTCACTTACAGCCAAAAGGGTTGGTGCTTTTGAAGGTGATGTCAATAGGAAAGTTCCACACCAAGTCTTGTCGGAGGTCCCTGTTCTTTGAAGTGATCTGTGAGATGCCTTCTTCCAGACCCTAAAGGACAAAGAGGGGTGTGTTGAACATGCGTGGCTTGCGCACATTTCTGCAAAGGCATGAGAAATAGAACTGCAGGTATCCCTTGAGGTTGGAAAGAGCTAAAAGTAGCCCAGGCCCTATAAAGAAAGAATCAGTGGTGGATTCCAAGTGGCAATCCTGTGCTGATTTCACATGATAATTTCCACTTCTTCCTCCCTGGGGGCTGAGGAAGCTGGTGAGGAGGAATGACGTGGAAGTCCAGGATCCAGATTTATCAGGTAAAACAAGCAGGAGACCAAAACAACCCCATGGTTGCATCATTTTTCACATTGCAGATTTGGGCAGAAAGAGTGGAAAGAAAGTCCGGTCTCTCTAAGGCTGCGTTCAGATATTGCTTACTTATTCTGCTATACTTGGCTATTCTGGAAAAAAAAAAGCATGGATATAGCAGAATAAGAAAACATTTGGATACTGCCTAAAAAATAAGTACACGATTCACAAAGCCAAGCAGGGGCCTTACCGAAATGGGTGCCCAGTCGTAGCCGTACACAAAGCAGTATTTGCAGTACAGGTCGTTGTACTGCGGGAACTGGAAAAACAAAACAGTAAACATGAAAAACATATTTGCAGTCTTTCCACGCAACTCCTTGGTGAGCCCCAAATGTGCTGGTTTGCCAAATGCAGCTGCAGGGCCAGAGCTTTTAAAAACTCATTCCATCCCCCAATTCTACCTGGACTGCCGCTGCCCCAGTTTCACTTGAATTCTGGGCGAAGAAGGTGCCACAGCCGGGGCTGCCCTTAATAAGTCCCTGTCCGCAATATGATGGCTACAGAGGATGATGCCAAGCTGAGCCTGCTGGATTTCTGTCCTCAGAGGGGCACTGAGGCGGGCAGGGAGCCACAACTGCCCTGCTGGGGCTGTGCTGCTGGTTGTCCGGTCGGTGAAAGGGGAAAACCATCCCCGTTGCATTTCTGTGAGCCAGTCTGGTCTAGTGGTTAAGAAGCCGGACTCTGCACTCCTCCACAAAGCCAGCTGGGTGGCCTTGGGCTAGTCACAGCTCTCTTCTGAGCTCTCACAGCCCCACCTGCCTCACAGGGTGTCTGTTGTGGGGAGAAAAACGGAGGGTTTGTCAGCCGCTTCGAGTCCCCTTAAATGGGTGGGTGAGAAAAGAGGGCTAGAAAAGCCAACTATTCTTCTTCCTACATGAAGCCAGCTGGGTGACCTTGGGCTAGTCACAGCTCTCTTCTGGCGCTCTCGCAGCCTCACCTACCTCACAGGGTGCCTGTTGCGGGGAGAAGAACATAAGGGTTGTCAGCAGCTTTGAGTCCCCTTAGGGGTGAGAACAGAAGATTCGTCAGCAGCTTTGAGTCCCATTAAACGGGTGAGAAAAGCGGGGTAGAGAAGCCAAATCTTCTTCTTCCCAAAACATACCGATGCGGGCGAGCAAAGCGAGCTGGACCTGTTGGTCTTCTGCCTGCCGATGCCCGTGGAGGGGAGAAGCGTGGCCAGCCCACCTCTTTCCACCAGCTCCCCCTCCCTCCTCCTCGGGTCTTTGGCCGCGTCCATCCACGACGAGACCCCGCGGCCAGCAGATGCCGACTCACCTGCGCGCTCTCGATCTGCCCGTTGACCATCAGGAGGAAGACCGTGGGGCTGGAGGCGACGGCCGCCATGGCTCCCCGCCGCAGGCGCAGAGGGGAGCGCCGTTGCTAAGGGCCGCCGCCGCCCGTGGCAACGGAAAAGGCGGACGACGGCGCGCCGCGACGGACAATCTTCTCGGCGGTGCGGGTGGGAACGCGAAGACTCGGAGTGGGCGGGAAGCAGAGCAGGCCACGCTTTCTTGGAAGAGCCACGCCCACCCTTCGGGCTTCGCGGCGTTGCTCGGAGGGCGTGTTTCCCTACGGGCTGCACTAGTGCAAAGCGGCAGCTGTTGCACTAGTGCAAAGCGGGAGCAGCCTTTGAGTACCTGGGACTGAATTTGCGGCTGGAAATCCAGCCAGGGAGCCAGAGCGCGGATGCAGCTGGCGGGTTTGCTCACTTAGTGGTCCCCTTTCCAAAAACATTTCAGGCGAGGGGAGGCAACAGAGGGCAAAAGCGGACCTCGGAGGCGTCATTGTAGCGCCCGCCTGTCCACACCACGAAGCCGAGGCAACCCAGCTTCAGGCCACTTTCAAAGTGAGGCAACGCATCGGGGCTGTGGCCACGCTTAAGGTTTAATCCAGCCTCGGTCCGCTTTCAGAGCGAGACAACACGCCAACAAAGTGACCGGCAGCTGCGGCCCCTCAGTGTTAAATAATTCAGAAAATTCCCCTTTAGGATAGAATAGATAATGTGGAAAGAAAATTACTGGCCACTTTGCTGAGTGTTCTAATCTCTTGCTCTGAAAGTGGACTGAAGCCGGATTAAACCTCGGGTATGGTCACACCTAAGGTTGAAACCAGTTTCGGTCCACTTTCAGAGCAAGAGATTAGAACACTCAGCAAAGTGAGGAGCTGAAAATTCCCCTTTGGGACAGATGATGTGGAAGGAATTTCCTCCTGGCCACTTTGCTCCTGTGTTCTCTTGCTCTGAAGGTGGCCTGAAGCCGGATTAAACCTTAGGTGTGACCACAGACATTCTTTGCTTTCTGTCCAGGCTGCATGGAGTGAATGCGAATTCACTCCTTCTCCACTCCTCTTCCTCCCTTCCTTGCAAAGAGTTCCAGGGCTGTGAAGAGGGTTTTCCTCGCCTCTGTTTCACCCTCACCACAGCCCTGCGAGGTAGGAGGCTCAGTAGACCAAGGGGCAGCGATTGGCAGGGAACTTTGCCCCCTAAGGCGGGATTTGAGCCCTTGAATCCCAGGTCCTGCCCTGACTGCGTAGATGTGAAATGACCCAAAATGATCCTGTGACTTGTTAGCGGCTTCCCAGTTCCTGAGTTGCCTCTCGGGGCCCCTTTGCAAATGGTTCCAAGACTGTTGGCTGCTTCCAAAAGTTTGCTGAGTGGACGTTCTAGGAATCAGGATCCGTATAGGTGCATGTTCGTGCCACACGGTGATGCAAACAGGGCCTCATTGCTATCCAAAGAAAGCACTGTGACCAGGCAAAGGTGCAGAACAGTTTGTTAGCCCTGCCTGAACTCGCTAGGGGTATTTCTTCCTTTGGCTCCACGTGAGAACATCTGCCCACCTCTCCTTACAGGGCTCCCTAATTCCCCTTTCACTGGCTGGCAGGCCAAAGGTGGCCGCATCCTGCCCGCTTGGGCCCCGTTGTGCAGAGCTTTGGCACGCCTGGCTAAATGTGGCTTCTGCCGGCCCCTGGCCCGTGTCTACCCAAAACTCGGTGGCCCTTTGGGCAACAGACTTGGCTTTTCTGAGAACATTTTCCAACAGCCGCTAGATGTCCCTGTGCCATTACGCCAACCGGGAAGGTAACAGCAGAGGAAGACAATGAAAGTGAGATGAGAAGCGGCACAGGAAAGGAGCACGAGTTTCCGTGCAAAGAGAGACCAAGGGGAACATCGCTCTCCTCTCCACCCCTGTTGTGGCACCCAGTTGGGCCGATCACAGCCGGAAGCCGCGGCTTCTTCTGAAAGCTGTCTGTGAGATGCCTTGCTGGGCGGACTTCAAAGGAACCTCATGAAATGGTATTTTGGGAGGAGGAGGAAGAGGAGGAGGAGGAAGATGTCTCCAGCTGGGCTGATCTGTGTTGTCTGCCACCGTCCCCTGCGTCTGCTAAAGTCGAAACAAAATAAATGTTTTTTTCTTCTTCTTTTGGTTCCATTTGAGAACATACTGGTGCGTTCCTGCCCCCTATGGATCCCTGAATCTCATTTCCGCTCTGTTTGCCAGAAATGGCAACTGTATTCACACTGTTGAGTCAATGAACTATCTGGTATCAGCTGATCAGCAGGACTTGCATGAGGCTGAGTTTTCTGAACTGGAAGAGGCCAAAGATTCAACTCCAAGTCTTGGGCTGACATCCTTGATGAAGGTGAAGTGGTTGCGTGAGAGAGATTGTGCTTTTTCCTATATAAAACTCACATTTTTTTTTCCAGAATAATTCCCCTTAAATATCCATCAGCCGTCATCCTATTTTTAAAAAATATCTTTCTGAAATATTTTATTGCAAACTATACATGCATCTTACATACCAGTGTATCTAATATGGCATCAAAAGGGAAGCCAACACTTCTAGCACAAAATGACTATCTGGATGCAGGACTTGGGGGGGGGGGAAATGTACTGTATCTTTCAAGGTTGGCCGATAGACTGCTATTATGGGGTGTTTTCCCACTAGCACTAGAGTAACCATTAACGGACATACACTGTTATGTCCCTGTATTAGTGGGAGATCTACTCAAGAATGGTCTTTTCAAATATGTAGTGTATAAGCAAAAGCTTGTTGCTTCCTGGATAGGGCCTTTTCGGTGGTGGCTCCCAGACTGTGGAATCGTCTCCTTCCAGAGGTGCGCCAGGCACCTTCACTCTACGTGTTCAGATGAGCTGTGAAGGTACACCTCTTTGCCGTGGCCTTTGGCTAAGTGAAGGAACATCCAGAACATGCCATGGTTTTAATATGTTTAATATGTTATTGGTTTTAATATGTTCATTTTATATGTTGTGACCCGCCCTGAGACCCTTGGGTAGAGGGCAGGATAAAAGTGCAAGTCGTTCATTCGTTCATTGGTGACCAGTTTTGTCATTTTATCCTGTTCTTGTTTACTCTTTATTATGCTTTTCATTTTCTTAATTAATAGAAAAGTTTTTTTCTTTAAAAAAGAATGGCTCTGAAGAGTCCTGAGGTAGAAATGAGCACGAACTGAAACGTGGTGGTTTGGTTTGAAGGGGATCTTTAGAACACTGGGGTGGTTTAGTTTGCATGGAACCAAGCAATCCACGGTGAACGCCCTTGGTTCGGAATCAGTTTGAATTGTGGTTTTTGAACAGCTGGCTGGTTTGGTTCGCCTCCAAAACTTTTGAACACTCCAGTTTGCTGTAAACTGCAAACTAACTGAACTCTACCCGGAAGAGATTTTGTTAGGCTTTGTGTGTTATTTATTTGAAACTTTTCTGTTGTGCTCTTTCATTTAAAAAAATTTCAGAGCGATTTACAATGTAACTCGTGTCTTTCTGTCGCCTTGTTTATCTCTCTGGCTTGTTGCACTGAAAGACGTGGAGTGGAGTTTTACCTTGATGATAAAACCTGAAAGGCACCTGGCCTCAGGGAAGCTTTAATGCTTGCCTGTGCTTTGCTCCTTGTTCCGCTCACCTTGGTTGTCTCAAAATGGCGCCGTTCTTCTTGGCCGTGGTTGCAGGCCGCTCTCCCTTTTGTGCAGCATTTATGCACGGGGCTGATTGTGCAACAGGAATAAATCAAAGCCTTTCCTGGAGGAGAGCAGGTTCTATCAATCCAAATTCTTGCTGCTTAAACAAAGAGGAGCGAGAAGGGGAGTTATTTGTTAATGTCTGAACTTTTGCCCTTCGCAGAACAGTCGGATCTCTGAAGATTGTCTTCGCTGATAATGCATGACTCATGGTGGTGTTCGGGGACATTCAATAAATCCCATAAAAGGCGGCGGCACAGGTGAATAAAGAACAAACATCTCCAGAATCAGAGAGAGGGAGAGGCAACAGCCTTTTGCCATGAAACACGTGGACATCTGGCAGCTGTGCACACATACACGTGTGATGTCTTGGGCAAGGACCTGTTGCTGCCATAGAGAAATGTGGTTCAGTGCAAATTAGGACTTAAAGATTAAAACACAAAGCAGTAGAGCACGACTCTGCATGGCTGCCTCTGTGTCTTTCCTGGCAGAGACGTGGAAGAAGAAGAGTTGGCTTTTCTACTCCGCTTTTCTCACTCATTTAAGGGAACTCAAAGCAGCTGATAAACGTTCTGTTCTTCTCCTATGTGGGGTAGGTGGGGCTGTGAGAGCTCAGAAGGGAGCTGTGACCAGGCCAAGGTCACCCAGCTGGCTTCGTGAAGGAGTGTGGAATCAAACCTGGTAATCCTGGATGAGAGTCCAGCTCTCTAGCCACTAGGCCAAACCGGCGCACTAGACCAGACCACTGGAAGCGGTTGGTCTGTGCCACTATAAGGGGTGTGCACAAATGCAGTTTTTGGGATTCGATTCAAATATCCGAAAATTCAATTCAGTTCGAATCTCTAAAATTCGAATTTACCCAAATTCAATTCAAATTAAGCAAATTCGAACCTGTTTGTTCAAATTTTTGATTCAGATTTGCGTTTATGAATGTCGACAGCTTTCGTATGTGCCCCTTAGGCATTGTTATCCATCCTGTCTGCATCCGTCCGCCTTCCGTATTTATTCCGTATGCAGCCTGCAGGAAAGATGTGTATATGGAAGTATACATTGTGTACGAACCCGTCCACATACCGGTGTCTGAATAATCTGAATGAATAGATTCAAAAATCCAAAATTTGTTCTAATGTTTAAATTCAAATTTATGGACAATTGATTCAAATGTTAAAATTTGGACAAATTTGATTGAATTTCGAATGTCTTCGAATATTTCTGCAGATCCTTAGCCACTATGAAATTTGTTGTGTCAAAATAATTGTTTGCTGCAGTGCTCTACTTGGTCCGTTCTAGAAAGCCTCAGAGCCTTCATGCCTCCTCTGGAGCAAGTGAGACTGGTCAGTTTCATTCTGATGACCAGAAAAGTGTGTCTTCCTTTTTGAGATGGGTAGGCGATCCAAAGATGGATGTGGCTTTTGGACGGGAATGACTGGTGACTTAGGGGAGAGGCCTGAGCGATGTTTCAGTGGACCATTCTATAAATGTTAGGCTAGGACTGTGTTGAACTTCAGTTAAATCTAGTCAGGTTCCTGGTGTGCTCAGCTGGCCCTGAAGACTCCCTGAGTTCGAATTCCAGCTTGGTGACCTCCAGACAGATCCTGCCTCTCCATTCACCTCACGTACCTTGGAAGGTTTGTTTTGGGAGGACGAAATGGAGAGGAGGAGAATAATGCACATTGTCTTGAGCTCTTCAGAAGGAAGGTGGGAGAGTAATGGACAAATACAGAATTTAGTGGTTTTTAGAGCACACGCAAACAGCCTTAAGAATCTACCTGTAGCTTATTTTCTTTTCAAGTTGAATTGTAAGAGATTTGCCCAAATGTGGAGCAGAGAAATGCAAGTATGAAAATCCAGCTGCAATTTTTGAGTGTATAACTTGCTCTTCCGATCCGGCATTTACGTCTGTGTCTCCTTGGGGGTCAACAGAGGCGTGACGCAAGGGCGTCAGGAGGGGATTGGCCTGCGTGTTCACCTTCGGCAAATGATCTTCATAAGCAACGTAACTGTTCCAAGGTGCTCTGTGCCTCCCAAACAAGCCAGGATCCTGGCCTAATTCAATTAAAGGCGCTGTTCAGAGTCTCGTTGTTACAAGATCATGCAGGCTGCATGAATACTAATAGCTGCGCCCCGTATTTGCTTTTTAGGATGAATAATTAAATTGACTTTTATCCATTAAACGTGCCTTGATAAAGCTTTTAAAGCTGGGATGTGTCTTAATAGCTTTGCGTCTCTAAGCCCTCTTTCTCAAAGTACTTTCCTCGGAATTCGTTTTTTAAAATAAAACTGATATCCTTGCAAACCTATTCAGAATGGCTTCCAGAGAAGTTTAATTTAATTTAATTTTAAAGAAACAGGTTGATATCCAGAAGCCCCTGGAACTACCATCCACTATCTTGTGGGGTTGCTCGCAGTCCTTGGCGTGACGTCAGATTATTCTTTGGGCCAGTGGTTGTGCTGGCTGGGCCTGATGGGAGATGGAGTCTATTATTTTGCCAGCTGTGGGTGATTTGGCCAAGAGTCCAAAATAGCACTGACCACGAGGGCTGTGCACGAATCGTTTTTTTTTTGCATTCGGATTCCAGTTGAATCGAACGTCAGAATCCGGATGCGACAGAATCCGAATGTCAGAATTTGAATCCGATACATTAGAATCTTTTCGTTCAAATGTTAGATACAAATTTGAAGATACGACTGTTGACAACATTCAAATGTGTTATACATCTCTCTGTGCGTCCCCGTTTATCCTGTATGCATCCTGTTTTCGTTCTATATTATAAGTGCAAATGTGTACAGATATTTGTACAGATGCGTATTACATTTGGATGATTAGAATCTTTCGAACAAATGTTTTGTATCGTTCGAAATTCGTTCGAACGTCTAAATTCGAATGTGAAGACATGTGATTCAAATTTGAATGTCCACATTCGAATGAATTTGATCGTATTTCGAATGTTTAGAATATTTGTACACATCCCTAGTGACCACTGGCAATGATCAGAGATGGCATCCAAATAAACATCCGGAACCTTAAGTGATCCAAGCCCTGAAATTGTCCTTGTCTCACTTCCTCCACTGGCTGTTTGGCTGTCATTGACAGCTGGAAAGTGCCAGCATGTTTTCAAAATGGTAGAGCCTTGCTTCGTTCTCCCTTCCCCTCCCCTCCTAAACTTATTCCTGATAATCATCTTCCTTCCCAAAGGCATCTGAGTCATGGAAAGGAGCCAAGTCTCAGCTTTTCGTCTGTCACTGAAGGCCGCAGGCTGTTCTAGGGAGGGGACAGGCAAGTTCTTCAAATTGGCTTATGCAGCATTTTCTTTGCAAAGCTGTGGGTCTGGGCTGGTTTTTTTGGAAAGGAAAATCGCATAGAATTTGGCTCTCTGGCCTGGCTTCCCAGACCCACATTTAAGGGGTACCAACAAGGTTTGCTGAACCATGATCTTTCAGATCCTGGAACTAGAGGCTGCCCAGTGAAGCTAAGATCTTTATTTTTTCATAGTCAAATTTTGGAAAGCCTCCAAAGGCGTCTGGACAAGTTTCTGAAGGAGAAGAAGACTTTATTTTTATACCTCACTTTTCTCAGCCATTTTAGAGGCCTCAAAGCAGCTGACAAGCCTTCTGTTCTTCTCCCCACAGCAGAGCTCAGAAAGAGAGTTGTGACTACCCCAAGGCTACGTAGCAGGCTTTGTGTAGGAAGAAGGGTGGTTTTTATGCATGGTTTTTCTCACCCTTAAAGGGACTCAAAGTGGCTGAGAAACCTGTTCTTCTCCCCTTCTTAGGTGAAGAAACATGGGAAATTCCAGAATGGAGGGACAGCTGGTACTGAGGCCAATTCAAGGTGTTAACTTTAACTTATATGGCCCTAAATGATTTGGGCCGCATATATCTGAAGGAACGCCTTCTTCCATACCAACCTGCCTGTGCCTTAAGATCTGGAGGGGAGGCTCTCTTGGTCGTCCTGCGACCCTCAGCAGCACCTGGGAGAGGGCCTTCTCAATGATGGCCCCTAGGCTGTGGAATAATCTCCCCCTTGAGATGCGTCTATCCCCTTCGCTGTACACGTTTAGGAAGGCAGTGAAGACACATGTCTTTGCCTTGGCCTTCGGTTAAGTGGGGATACACTTTCCCTTCCCACCTGCAGATGCTGTTGTTTTAATATATGCTGTTACCTACCTGGAAACCTTTGGGTATTGGGCAGGATAAAAATGTAATTAAAAAATACTTTAAAAGGTTCAGGTGGAGAATGATTTGTTTCTGTGCCTGTTATCTTTTAGAACTTCTGTGGATGGCATGGAATTGGAGGTGTTCATTGGTTATGGGAAACAGTTCAGGCAGTTTTGATTTGTTCTCTGGGCTACCTTTACCTTGCAGGTGCTGCTGATTCACCTGGTGGAGTGCGTCCCATCCCTGTGGTGTGACTGATTTACATCGGGTCTCTCCTTTGCAGTTCTGCTGATTTGGTTGGTTGGTCCTTGGATGCCCCCTGTTTCCCTTAGGTGCCAATGTAAATACTCTGGCGTGTTTTGCATTTCACAGTGGCTCTTGGGAACCAAGCTGTGTTAGCCAAAGGGTGACTGCATTTTTAAGAGAGCTAAATGCCTTTCTTGCTTTGTGTACATTTCAAGGACGGCGGGAACTGCCCATCCTACCTTCTGATGAAGCAAGTGGGGTTTTATGTAGTAGAAGATGAAGAGTTGGCTTTTCTACCTCGCTTTTCTCACCCATTTAAGGCGACTCAAAGCGGTGACAAACCTGTTCTTCTCCCCACAGCAGACACCCTGTGAGGTAGTTGGGGCCACAAGAGCTCAGAAGAGAGCCCAAGGTCACCCAGCTGGCTTCATGGAGGAGGACGGAATCAAACCCGGTGTTCCCAGATAGAAGTCCAGTTCCTTAACTGCTAGAAGCTCTGCAGATGACAGAGGAACTATCATACTCATTGTTGTACATAAAACCTGGGATTCTAGCTGGTTGGCACAGATTAATTTTTGCCTTTCCTCCATCCACAGCCTACCATTCCCTAAAACTGCACATATGTACACAGAGACACTTGGGCTGCACAGAAGCCTCACCTCCCACATTAAAAAGAAATCTGCTTGAATTTCACTTCGGGAAAGAACGGACCAAGAACAGAACGTGCGAGCCCCGGTGTGCTTGTTCTCCTGAGATCAACAGAAGCGCCATGTCTAACATAAGGGGTTGCTCTGCCCCATCACACCCCGTCTAAAGCCTCTCCACACTGCTGTAAATAAGCGTTCTGCACAATTTGACATTCTTTGGCAGCTCTTTCCCCCTTTCCTCCACTCTTGCGCAGAAGCAAATATGGTTCTGAGCAGGAAGATTTCTGCGCATGTTTATTTCAGCCCGACCCAGTTGTTTCCTCTGTCTCCATCCACACAGCTGTAGTTGGTTTTACGGTGCTGAAATCAGCTTGGACAGTCGGACTATAGTTGGGGAGGTGTAAATGAGCGCTTCTGCGCAAAACGGCAAACTTTTTTTGAAAAAAGCCTAAATGCAGGAACTCCTTCCCTCCCATAACTGCATGTGGTTGTGGGGCTAGAATTCTGGTCTCCCAAAATGATTAATTGTGTCAACAACAACAAAAAGGAGGGAATGACTTCACACTCTCCCTTGGAACACCCTTGGAACACTTCTATAAATCTGCAGTATGGGCACAGCGAAAAACACACAAAGATGCTTTGGAAGAACTAACATGGTTTCTGCATGCAGAAAAGCATGCAGGAGAAACAGCAGAATGGAAGAGAAATACTGCGCATTTTCCCCAGAGCGGAAACTGATGCACAGTGACCCAGACATGTACATTTGGGATGTGCATGAATATTCATAACATTAATTATTCATCCGAATTCAGACATTCATAGTCATAAGAATACGAAGATTTTGAGTGATTTGTACAAATAATTTGGCCTATTGTATATGTACGGATACGTATGCATCACATAGGTATCTGTATGCATCTTGGCATATCCATACGCATCCATATGGATACAGGTGGGATGCATATGGGATGAAAATGGAATGCACAGAGATGCGTACAGATGTGCACCTGATTCGTATCATTGGATACGTGTTGAATATTCCTATGAATAGATATGAATGTATTCGTATCGGTTCGAATGTCCAGACATTAATTTTTCTTTATTCATGTGAAATTGCATTCATGCGCACCCCCTAGCGTACATCTGTTTTTCCCTTTCAGGTGTTATCCCAGGAAAGATACACCTGTCTTGAGAGCAAAGGGAGCATTGGGCCTCTTTCCCCTACAGATATGATATTATCATACTCCAGTTTGATAATTAGATGATTAACTTCCCCTGAAGTACAGTGAACAAACACAACTGTTAAATAATTTACTATTTATTTATTTTTTGTACTTCTCTGTCAACTTTGGAAATTGCCTTCCTCTTGTTCAGCCCTCATTGTGCACTTTTTAAAGTTCAGATTATTGCAACATTTAACCTGAATTCCACTTAAAGAAAGGGTGGGGGAGGAAAAGAAAGAATAACCCATAAAAACGAAAGGGTGGAAAAATGCATTGCTTCAATTGATTGAAATAAAAATTTAAATAAGAAGGGCAGATTCTGTACCGATAGAGGATGGACCACTTACGGTTATTGCACTGGCTACAATTCAGTAGTTATTTTGGTTTTTGTTATTTCCTGTAGCAAGAACATCAAATAATAGAATTAAAGCAACAGGTGCGCGGAAAATATCCCCAAATCATTAGCTGGGAACGAAAGCCCCAAAGGGTGTGTGTGTGTGTGTGGGGACAGATATTTGGGGTAAAACCAAGAAACATTTTAATGTTCTCAATTCAAATCTAACAAGGTATCGCCCAGCTGAAAACCTCATATTAACGCAAACAGAATAGGCGGAGAAAATAGGCTCTGATTGATCCGGCTTGCATTCGGAGCGATTGAAGGCTAAAATTCTAAGCACAGACTCTCGGGTGGACAGTTTTAGCCAGATATAATAAGCCAATGGGAAGCAATCTGTTGATTTCAACAGGAGTCGACGGTTAGCGTTTGAAACGGACCAGGTTTACGGTGGGGACGGCGTGGGGCAAAGGTCCTCGGAAAGATCTGTAGGACCAGACTGAACCCCATTGTGTGCCTCATGTGGATCTGTGTGCCTTCCTTGGGTTTAGTGGGACTTAAGACGTGACCAACTGAAACGGGATGAGGAACTCGTTTTCCCTACAAAAATAGGTGGGTTAACAAAGATGCTTCATGTGAATGTTGATGCTGTGTTGCTCTTCTTGTGTCTCTCCGTGTATGCGGGTTTTTCTTCTTTTTATTTTTCTCAAATACATTATTTTTCTATTTATAATAACTGCTGATATACAGACAATATACAATTTGCATCTCCCGGGCACTTCTGTTTCCTGTGACAAACTTCCCGTGCAAAGATAAAAGGTGCCTTTTTTTTCTTTTTTGAAAAGTCAAAAAAAGTTTCTTTTTTTTTTTTAAATCCTATTTTTTTTCTTAAAAAAGATAAAACAAAGGCCCGAAACCCAAATCAATGTGATTGAGGCCACGGCGGGGGGTGGGTGGATGGAGAGAAGGAAAAGAAAATCAATTAAAAGCCTCGGAAAGGGGCCCCAAAAAATCTCCTTTCCTTACCCTGAAACTTGTTTACTGTTTTTAAAACCAGCATCTCTTTGATTTTTCTCTCGCTTTCTTTCTCTCTCTTTTTTTTAAAAAAACCAACATCAACAACAAAAACTTCACAGCGCTTAAAAGAAAGTTTTGGGATGCGGGTCTGCCACTGAGATGTGGCTTTTCAATCTTTTTTGTTTTTCAACTTTCAAAGCCACTAGGTGGCAAAGCCCTTAAAAGTTCGTCCTCAGCTGCCCCCCTTGGAAGCTATACGGGTTCATCCACATCTCCCTCTGTGGCTGTGATCGCAGGGACCAGTCCGTGCTTCCGTAGGGGGCTCCTTGTCCCACCGAGACCCTCCCTCCTTTGCTCCGGGTTGGGGCCCTGAGCATTTAAGGGCCCCATGTTTTGCAGCTCCAGAGCCGAGCTCTCCTCCGGCCAGGAATTGGCAGAGGGGGGCGCGGCCGGACCGGGTTCCACGTGGCAGTCCGAGAAAGCCCCTGCGGAACTGGGGACGGACGGTTCGAAGGAGATGTTTGGGATTGTCAAGAGCTCGCCCCGGCAGCTGGGGGGTGCCCGGCGTTCGGCTTTGGAGGCCGGGTCCCCGGGCAGGTTGTCTGTGAGTTCCAAGGAGTCCCTGTAGGCAGTAGATTCACAGGACGGTGTCCGCCTCCTCAGCAGACTGTTCTCCGATGCTTTGGTACGTGCGGACGCATTGCTTTCGTCCTCCATGGGAGGATCTATAGAAATACAAGGTGGGCTCATCTTCTTCTTCCGCCGGACTCCGTGCAGGTACTCAGACTCTGGCTGGAAGTGGAAGGGAAGCCGTTTCTTCTCCGCCGCCGGTTCCGCGAAGCCGCGGCTTCCATCGTCAACGGACGGGCAGATCTCAATGGAGTGCCGCCTTTGGTCGTCGGCCCACGTGGGCTTGGCCAGGAAGCCGCGGGTGTCGACGCTGTAGAACTTCTTCAAGTCCTTCTCTTTGCTTTTCCCCCCGAGGCTGGTCGTGCTGCAGTTCTTCAGGGGGGCAGGGGACGGGGGAGGCGAAGCGAAGGACGAGTCCGAGGTGTCGCCGCTGTCTGTGCGGCCCCTCCAGCCCCTCGCCGCGCTGTTGATGTGGCTGACCTCTTCGTCGGCCAGGTCGGAGGACTCTAGGAATGCGTTGTCCGGGTTGCTGTTGCAGCTAGGGGGCCTGTTGGGAACACTGTGCTGACTAAAGGTGTGCTTGCGGGTGTGGACACTTGAGGGCTTGTGGGGAAGAGGGGGCGTCTCCGGCAGGAAGGTGGGGGCCGAGGGAAGCAGAGGTCCCCCCAAGGTACTCTGGCACAGCTTCCTCGGCGGCAGATTTTCAGCGCCCTCGGACTGCCCGCTGTCCTTGGAATCCGTCTTAGAACTCTCCAGAGAATTCCTTTGCATGGCTTCCTTCAAAGCAAAGAGAGAAGGGAAGATTCAGGAATACCATCGTACTAGGGATGCGCACCAATGGGTCTTTTTGTTAGAAAATCCGTATTCGTTCACCTGGATCCTCTTCCAATGTGGTAGGATTCCATTCGATGCAAATGTATTCATACCAGTTCGTACGGATATATAATACGGACGGATACATATCTGATATGAATGGATATGTATCCGATTTGTACAAATTTTAATGCCCAAATGTCCTAGCATTCCATTTGGGTATGAATGCCCAAATTCATATGAATTTGGGCAAATAGCAAGTGTTGTGAATATTTTTGTACATCCCTGCAACATACTGGTCCATAAGGGTGGTCCAAGAAGCTCTGTACAGCTGTTGCTGTTGTGGAAGGCTGTGCAGTTAATACTTTTGGGTGGTTAGGAATTCACAGAGACAGCAGCCTTGTGACCATTAATATGTTTTTTAAAAATCCCCCAGATCTCCACGATGCTTTCAGAGAAAAATCCCTTTCTTAATTGTTGTACCCTAAGAACCCTTTTAAGGTAAGCTGCTGGGGGTTGATCCTGGGTTTTTTCCCCACTAGTACTAAGGACCCATTAGGGGCCCATTAAGGACCCATTAGGCTCAGAGCAGGGAGACCCCATTACCACTGCAGACCCCATTAGAGCCACATTTCTTTCCACCAGTTCTAGGGAGATCCGGATTGAATGGGTCCTTCAGGACCTATAATCTGGATTTCCTGTGGACCCCATTAAAGGGCTCTATATTGGGGTCTTCAGGCATAAATCCAGATTATATGGAGTGCGTTTCCACCGTGATTGGGCAATGGGGTCTGGGGGGCGGGTTGTCTCTGGTGGGGGTGGTGGGGGTGCCCCCAAACCCAAAGCTCCGAAGCCTGTGCACAATCTCGGAAGCCGGCTCCAAAGTATAGCACAGGCTCCAAAGAAGACCCCACAGAAGAACGATGCCAATGCTATGGACCTTTGTCGAAGGCTCCAGAGAATCTTTGAAGTTTGCAACAGATTGTTCTGGAGAATCTTTGAAGAATCTCTGGAGCGTCTACGAAGACTGAACCCCCTGTCCCCCCAAAAAACCTGGGGTGATGGGCGGGCCCCACATGGGTTGATCTGGATTCGCCACACGGGTGCTCCAGTGTTCCCACTGCGGGCAGGCTAGCACCCATTGCTATTGGGTGCTGCACCGACAATGGGGACGCATCGGGTACCCCCTTCAGTCTGGACCTACTAGATCCGGATTAATTGAAGGACCCATTCCTTAGATCCAGATCATCTCAGATCTGGATTAAGGAAGGTCAGTGGGGAAAAAAAATCTTGTGAGGGTTTATATAGCCTGTGTCTTGCTTCTATGCTGGAGTCCCTTCTTGAAATCCATGGGATTAGATTAGTGTCCCTTCGTAGCCCAGAAGTCCAGTCTGCGGCTCTGTCAGGAGCAACCGCTGCCTGACATGCCATGGCTTGTCAGCTTAGAAACCGCCGACCCCAGCAGCGGTCAAGTTCCTCTGACTCAGGTGAGGTCAAAGTAAAAACGCTCTCGAGCTTGACCCCTGCTGAAGCTGTGGAGATGGTTGCTTCTGAGGAAACCAGCTCTGTTGGCCCACCTGACCAACTCTCTGTCTCTGTCTCCATGTATATTTGTGTAGATGACCTGGAATGGAGAGCCCTGGAGAATACGCAGATTGAAACCAGTAGAAAACCCTCTCCCAGTCTGTGAAGGTGATTGGTCTTGTTTTGAGGGGCAAAAGAGTAACGAAGCGCTACGCAGTCTCACCTGCCGGTGGAGCAGCCGGTGGAGGTTGGGCGACCTTGCAGAGGACTGTGGGGGGGAAAGCTTCCATGGGCCCCTGCCGTCGTGACACGGAGGAGGGGTGGTTGGGCGGAAGGCACCTCGTGGGACCCTCAGCGATGAAGACACTGCAGCGGGCTGGGAATGGATTGATGTGATGGACCCTGAGGGTTGAGAACCTTGTGTTATTTAGAGATCTCACGTGGCCTGAGAAGACGTCGCTTGGTGGTAGCGTTACTGAACGGAGGGCCCAGTTCTGTGTGTCTCCCCCTTCTCTGCTCTTGCAACAGGTGAGAGGGGATGAAAGACAAGCAGCAGCAGAATGGTTTGCTTTTCTAACCCGCTTTTCCCACCCATTCAAGGGGACTCAAAGTGTCTGACAAAGCTTTCTATTTTTCTCCCCACACCAGACACCCTGTGAGGTAGGTGGGGCTGTGCGAGCTCAGGAAGAGAGCTGTGACTAGCCCAAGGTCACCCAGCTGACTTTGTGGAGGATTGCGGAATCAAACCCGGTACTCGGCTCCTTTACCACTAGACCAAACAAGGGAGGGGCAGCTCAGGGATGGTCCTACAGAGGTGGGGGAGTGAGTGAGTTCCCCTTTCCCTCGCCTGAACCACACTCTGTGTGTGGCGGAGCAAAGTAGGCCTTGGGAAGGTGACCATGAGGCTCGTGCCTCTGCAAGGGCAGATCGGGGTGGCATCTGTGCTCTTACTGTGTCCTAGGGTCACAGTGCTATGTGGCAGCAGCCATATCCTGTGCTTGTAGGTGTGCTTTTACTGGACTGTATCAAAATTGTACATGGGTTGGGGGTTCTGAGTGGCTTCTATTTAGCAACACGCTTCGTGTGATTCATCAGTTGTCTTTGGAGCCTGAACTGTGTGGCAAAGTCAGATCACGGAGAAATTTGCAAGATGATTCAGGATTTAAGGAAGCCCCCTTGTCTCTGCAGAGTGCACCCTTTGCCATGCCCCTCGGTTATGGAAGGAAGGAAAGAAGATGGAAGGAGAGAGGGAGGAAGGAAGGCCCTTGGTTCGTTTAATGCCTCATGCAGTACCTCTGGGTGACTTGTAGGAATAGGTCTCCAGCTCCACCTCAGGAAGTGGAAAGGGGTTCTTTGCTGGCATCACTGGGCGGAACATGTAGCTGTCATTGGGCAATGAATGCATCCTGGCCACAGAGATCTTGCGCACGGTCAGAAGGTTCTGCGGCTCCCCGAAGCCTGCAGCAAGGGCGGCAGCGGTTTCCTGAAAATCAAGGAAACGGGTAAGCGGTTTGGGTCTGAGAGAGGAAAACCAGAACTTGTAAAGCTGTTGTTGGTTTCCTGCTCTTTGTTCCCCAACAGTGGGCAAATTGGCGCAGCTAACCTGTTGGCCAGTTGGAGTGAAACAGCTCCATTTTCCTGGGGTTTGGCGACAGTATTGCACCTTTAAAATGCCTCAGTGCCTTTCAGCACCACCTGGTCCCACGGCCCTTCAGACACCCTCCCCTCCCCTCCACCAGCCCCGTTGCACCCAAGCCGCCAGTGACGTGAGGACAGCAGTGTCCAGTGGAGCGTACTGCAAGCGCCCACCTGTGTTCAAATGGATGGGAGGGAGGCCAGATGGAGAGAGTATGTGGGAGAAAGAGGTTCCGCTCTTTCCTCTTTTTCTTTTACGGACCTGCCTGAGTATTGCGATCTTGCAGGTTTTCCTCTCCTGAAGGTACAAGGGGCAAGCGGAAGTGCAGGAGGGCCTTTTCTGTGGTGGCCCTCAAACTCTGGTTTGGGCTGCCTGGTTAAAAACACACCTCTTCTCCCAGGCCTTTGAGGTTTAGCTTCCCTTGATAATGCCAGGGAGGGTGGGATAATGAATATTTTTTAAATATTTCTCCTTTCCCTGTCACTTTCCCTGGGCCCTTGGGTGAAGGCTGGGATATAAATTCTTAAATATATAAGAACTGTAAAACCTCCTGAGACAGTGGCTGTGAAAGCACGGCTCTGTGGTAGACTAGGATGGCCTGATAGAGCTTCATAAAATCCCAAAGTGTGGGCGCTGAAGCCTGAGGACTTTCCACAGCATGTTTTGAGGACAACCTTCTTCCTGGTTTTGGAAGCTCAGAAGGTTGACCTCGGCTCCCTGCGAATATTCGTTGTGGTTCATCAGGGCACTAAAGAGGCTTTCCCCACCATTTTGGGTTGGACGGTCATGAATCGTTTGGTTTGTGGGGGAATTCTCTCTTAGAAGGATATCTCCTCCTCTATTCGCTATTTTAGAGTCTTCTATTACTATCTGTGCAGTTGTCTTGTATGTAGATGGGAAGCTAGGCAGATAGATAGGAACAAAGAAACTAAAGGCTGTGTGATTCACTGGAAAACAAAGAAGCAATGTTCATAGGTGTTTTGTTCCAGGTGTTTTCTCTTTTTTGACAATAATCTCCACAATCACAGACCGTGAGTATTACGCCTGGCATAGGAATGTACACAAAGGCAAGCAAGTTTGTATTTATTTGAATAAATCTCTTCGAATGCGTTAGGATTTGAATTAGAATGTTTGATACAAATTTGATATGAAAGTTCAGTATGAATCCCATGTGAATCTGTAACGAAGCTTCGTACAAATGTATCAAAGCATTCTATTCAAATTCAAGTGTCAGTCTTCGGATGTGCCAGTGTTCAGTTTGAATTAGAATGTCCGAATTTGGCTGAATTCGTACAAATTTCAAATGTTATGACTATTTGTGCATATTCCTAGTCTGATGCTTATGGGAGCTGTAATTCTAAGCATCTGTCTTTGGGGGACTGAATTCTCCTCATGGACTTGTGTGGGATTGTACTGAAGAGCCAATTGGTTCTTGGAAACATCCGAGTTCACCTCTCGGCATCTCTGGATTATGCTGAAAAGCCTTACGAAAGGGGAACTGGGTGAGATTGGGAAACCATGAGCGACTGGTGACAGAAAATGCATTTCTAGCTGAGGAATCACAGAGAGAGGACAATGGTGCCACGGGGAGGGAACTGCCATGCCACCACTTAGCCACAGAGCGCTGAAGCATGATGGGATAGAAAATACAGAAGCCGCGGCGAGTAGGGATGGAGTCACCTTGGCCTCCCCGCCTGGGGCATTTTGGGAGGCTCTTGGGAGGAGGCGCTGAGGCAAACCGTGGAAGGAAGCGAAATCCATCGGGAGAGGGTCCTCTCCTCCCTCCAGTGTCTCTAGGTCGGGGATGGCGAGAGAAACGCTCTCACTGCTCAAAGTCTCCTTGGGGGACAAAAACCAGGGAGACAAAAGCACGTCAGAGGGTGGGGAAGGACCTTCCAAGGAAATGTCTGCCCTCAAGGCCACTTCAGCGTTCTTGGGTGTCTACCTGGCTCACCAGGCAGCCATCTTGGGCCTTGGGACCTCACACTCTGACAGGAACAGAGAGCCTCTTCCTTCCCGGCCTTCTGCAGGCAGCACAACTTCAAGAAAAGTGTGAAGTGGCCAAGGACAAGACAGGGGTTGGTTAGTGTAGCCTAGTGGTTAGAACAACACATTTAAGCTTGGGAGTCCTGATTTCCGATCCCATTTGGGCATGGAGGTGCCTGGTGAGCCCACTTGACCTTCTCCAGCCCAGCCCACGTTGCGGGTGCTGCAAGGGTGAAAGCAATGGGCTTGTGGGTTTATCCTGAGGAAAGGCAGAACAGCTGACTGTTCCTTGGAGGCTGAAATGGCATACATGGGGCAAGTTACACCTGTGATGTGAAAAAGGTAAACAGAAGATGTCCTCCATTTCAGCTCAGCCTCAGAGGATTCCCTGGGCAAAGGCACTGAAGTACCTTCCCATTTCTCTTCCTTGGAGGAGAAGCCAAGAATTGAACCTAGCACCTCCTGTGTGCAAAGCAAACACTCTTTCCGTTAGGTTACAGTCCTTCCCTTGCACGCAAAACATGCCCTCCACTTCTGGTGGCTCCATAGGCACCTCCCTGCAGTTTTCTTGGCAAAGGAACAGCAGTTGTTTGCCATTACCTTCTTCTAAGGGGATGCCTGGAGCGTGTGACCCTCTGCTTTACTGAACCTCTGGGATGAGTTGCTGGAATGAGCCCCTAGTGCCAGAAGATCTATTTGCTCCCAGGGACCCCTGTGTGAGAGACTGAGGTTCAACTGGCTTTACCTGGTGGAGCACGGCCTGTGTTGCTGCAACTGCTATTCTGGACTGAACATCATTTAGGACCTCAGCAGTAGGGAGTACCTGCAGGACTCTGGCCAAGGCTGCTGGAGCTCTGGGGCCTATGTCGGCAAGGGCAAGAGCCTGCTTCTGCTTGTTGTTTGTTTTTAATGGGGGTGGCTGAAAGTGGGGATTTTCCATCCATCCATCCATCCATCCATCCATCCATCCATCCATCCATCCATCCATCCATCCATCCATCCATCCATCCATCCATCCATCCATCCATCCATCCATCCATCCATCCATCCATCCTACCAAACTGGGCTACTAAGATGGACTGGGGGTGGCTGTAGCTCTGCAAAAGCCGAGAGTTGCCAGTTCAATTCCTGGCATCACCGTGGTGCCACCCTGGGAATCCCTGGCGTTGCCTGTCAAAGGACGACTGCATCTCCTACCAAGAAAACTGCCCAGGGCTCTGTGGAAACACCAGAAGCCGCCTGCTGACTCAGTGGTGCCAAACAAGAAGCACCCATAAGGATCCACCCTTGTTCTGTTTTACCAGTGTTGGATGTTTCACCACCAAGGGTGAGCCCGGTTTGGAGGCAGCCTGGCTGATATCGGGGACTCTGACTGGGGTGCTGATACCCCGGGACATCTCCAGCTCAATCTCGGCATCCATCTCGGCGTCCTCCTTGGCCTCCTTGTTGCTTTCTTCCAAGTGCTTCATCAGGACGGCCACCACAACGTTGACCAGGACAAACTGGGCGATGAGGACGAAGGTGACGAAGTAGACGGGGGAAATGACCGGAAGGTAGCTGAGGCAGTGCCGGTCGTCCCTGTGGCATTCCCGGAGAGTGTCCTAAAATGGCCGAGACCAAGGAAGAACCGTGAGAGGGACCTTGGCTTGATCGGGCCAAACGTCCAGTTCCTTGCTTCCCCAAGTTTGCAAGGGGCCAAAAATGCCACCCTGAGCTGGTGGATCAGCAACGGAACGTGGCCTGCTTGCTGGTTAGCAACATTAGGTCCCCACCAGCCCCTTTTCCTGGTGTCAGCCAGCAGGTGACCTTGGTCTTGGTAACTCATTTGGAGTCAGATGGCCATAAAAAGAGCACAGTAGTGCGGAGTGAGGCAACCAGGAGAGCGTGAGCACCGGCTTACCTTCATGATCCCGTTCCAGTTGTCCCCTGTGGACACCCTGAAGAGGGTGAGGAAAGCCATGCCAAAGTTGTTGAAGGTGGCGTGGCGGCTGAGGCCTTCGCAGGGGTTGTCCTCGCTGCAGTCTGTGGGCAAGAGGCAGCCAAGCCAGAATTCAGCCGAGACTTTGGTCATGGGACTCCCTTGGCTAAACGAACTGTGAGCAAACTTTCTCCTCAAGGTGGAAAGGCAGGAATTCACATGGCCTCCTCTCGAAACCAAGGGGAAGGGAACGTGTTCAAAAATACATGGCTAGATTGTGCGTGTACAAAAGGCCCTAGATACCTGAAGATGGCTCTTGAGCTGTGGTGTGCACGAATGCGAGTCGAATATTCGAACATCCAAATTCATACGAATAAAGGAAAACAAACATTTGTATTTATCCGTATGAATCTCATATGCATCCGTAGGCATCCTGTTTTGATCCTGTAAGCATCCCGTCTTCATCCCATATGGATATGCACAAGATGTGTACAGATACGTATGCAATGTGTACGTAACTGTGCACATATGAATTGTACAAATACTAAAAAAATGTCTGGACATTGGATTCGTATACAAATGACTGAATTTGTCCAAATTTGAATAACAAATATTTCAAATATTTGGGCACGTCCCTGCTCCTGAGGTCATCAGCAGAAGGTTGTTGGAAGCCCTGTCTCTCTCTGATGTTAAGGGGTCAATTGCGGAGGAGAGGGCTTTCTCGGTGGCAGCCCCAAAGCTTTGGATAGCCTTCCATCAGAGATGTGCCAGGTGCTTGGAACATCAGTGCACAACAGTTTGGAAAGCGGCATCCTACCCTCACACGTTCTTAGCGTTTGCCTGTGTCTATGCCCTGCTTCCTGGTCGCTCCTAGGGCAAGACTTCTTTTATGGGATGGGACTTTGCAAAAGAAGAGCCCTTCCAGCCAAGGGTGGACATGGCTTTTTGCGAATGGATACAGGAAGTGGAGCAGACAAGACAACTCACCTAGCTTTCCAAACAGTTCCACGCCCAGAGCAGCATAGATGAAAAAGAGAAGCATAAAGAGTAGGCCAAGGTTCCCTACCTGGAATGGAAGAGAAATGAGAAATAAGAGGATGGATGCAAAATGAAACACATTTGGTATTGTTCCCACTTGGCCACTCAGGGTGCCATCACACAAGGTTTATTTGGGCACACATTTCCAAAGGATAGCCTCATCTGAAGAGCATTAAAAAAAAAAAACCTTTCAGACAAATGGGTGCCTAAAAACTTGGCCCTAAAAGCTTTGAGTGATCACATTTGTCATCTCTTTCTCTTCTTCGCCTTTTATGCTTGCCACTGATTGGCTGTTCCAGCCTAGGATTATAGGTTAAGGGAGCCCAACCAGTCCACCCCAAACACTGAGCTGCACCCAAAATATTATTATTTCCTTTCTGGGAAATGGGTGCCTAATCAGAAGCCATGGCATGCTTTAAGTGGTAGACCCTTGGGTCTCAGATTTGACCATGGACCACCCCTCAGAGTTTCCAAGCTCAGACACAGTGAAGTTTCTAGGGAAGCTAAGAGGAACCCCAGTATTACCTCCTGATTGGCTCCTTGAAATATTTTACATTTGCCCAAAGAATTACAGGATTATCATTAGACTCACTAGTATATGTCTTCAGTGAAGCGATTTGTGAAGACTAAGTCGGGTTTGTGTTGCTCACCCCTATTTACGATTTAAATACCCCACTTCTCTTTCTTTTCCATACACAGTAGAATTGTGTTTTCATTCTTCGGGACTGAAAAATGCAGGTTTTTTTTTTTTTGTTTAAAGGAGGCTTGTTATATATAAAAACGACCTTCTGGGGTTCAGTTTGACTGGACTTCAGTGGACAAATGTACACGCTTTGAATGAAAAGATGTTCCTCAAACTGTTTGGAGTAGATTTCCAAGGTTACCTGAGGGAGGGCCTGGACCACGGTGTCCAACAGAGCTCGCATGCCGGTTGCCATTTTGAGCAGCTTCAGCACTAGGAGGGAAAAGCAGGGTGGTTTCAGCAAACAATCTCCAGGACTGGGAAGGTTGTGTGGGAATGAACAGCAAAGCACCAAGGACGCCACTTCATAGGAAAGCATCATAGAGTCCTATGACCGGAAGAAGGCGCCACAGTCTTGAGGACTGTCCCTGAAAAGCCCAGTCTGTGCTCTGTTGTGAGCTATCTTGGCGTGGGATCCTCCTGCAAGTGAACTATTTCTACACAGATTCATAGAGGCACCAACTCTGGCCTCTCTTCTACCCACCTCTAGCAATCCTGAGCACTCGCATAATGCGGATGATCGTAGGATTAATGGGCAAGGCAGCGTTCATTTCTATCTCCTCCAGGGTGATTCCCATGATGGACAGCAGGACAATTGCGAGATCTAGCTGGTTCCACCTAAAATGACAAACAGGAAGGAAGAAGAATGTGAGACAGGCTCATCAAATGGGACTTCCTCACCTTTAGTTTCTGCTTTATCAAATCCTGGGGGGATGGAACCATGATGGAACCATGATTGTATTTGAGCCAACTGCAGGACATGGCGAGAGGGTCAGGCTTAGAACTTTGGAGCACCCAGTTCTGGAACTCTCCTGACCAGTCTCTCCTCTCAACATAGCCCATCTCCCAGGATTGCTCTGAAGATCCAGTGTAGGGAAAGAGACTGGTATGGGCAAAGAAAGACAGAATGTCAGAATATTTCCAACCTGTCTTTGAAGAACCTCCGGAATCCAAAGGCTACCAGCTTTAGTGCAGCCTCAAACACAAAGACGATGGTAAACACATAGTTGCAATACTTTAATGCTTCATCCAGGGACTGCAAGAAATCAGAGATGTGAGGTAGGGTGGGATCTGGCACATTATTTGTATTTATTTATTTATTATTTAAAGTCTCTGGGCGGGTAACAACCTTAAAACAACAGATTAAAACAGAATATACATTAAAAGACTTTAAAAATTCAACAACTCTAAAACAATACACAATATGTTTAAAATGATAGTGTCTGTCCTAGGGGGGAAATATAATCAGCTCAGCCAAAGGCCGCCTTCTTAAATACATATAAGGAAGGGGCATGAAGCACCTCAACGGGGGAGGCTATTCCATAGTCTGGGGGCCATCACAGAAAAGGCTCTCTTCCTGGTGCCCACCAACCTCACTATTGATGGCACCATCATTATTGGCACCATCCTAAGGGGCTGACCCCATGGTTGATGTCTCAAAGGCATCTATCTCTTGATCTTACATTACTGAGGCCCCTAATCTCTAGGCCTCCATCCTGACCGATGAGGCATCCCTCAGTGAAGATGCAGGACACCTACCTTGGGTTGGTTGAAGTGTTCCATGGACATGGTGATGACATTGACGCCAATGATGAAGGTGATGAAAAGATCCAGATAGTGGCTGGTACAGAGCGTGTGGATGTATTTCCGGGCGGGTGAGTAATCTGCATAATATGGCCGCCGTTGGGCTTCTGTAGAAAAAGACCATGAAACACCCAGCTGTCAGCAATGTCTCCTGACTCTGAAGGATCATGGCATGCCAACATGGATTCCTGGAAGCCCTTTGTTGCAGGTGGAGAGGCAGAGAAGGGTTCAGGCTCAGTATGCTGACCCATGAAATAATAAATGGCTTGAGATATTATGACATACAAAGCAACAAAACAGAACATTCTTAACTGCATTCTGCACCCTAATTTGTGGACTGGAAGAGACTTTGGACTCTTGAAATATTTATGGTCACGGAATTAAAAAACCTCCCTCCCTCCCTCCCTCCCTCCCTCCAAGTGTGTCTTGCTTGCAGGCATCTACAGAGAGTCCACTTGCAGGCCTAGTGGTGGATGGATGAGGTCTCTTGATCTTGGGAGCTGGGAAGAGGAAGGGGTCTTGAGCCCATTTTAGCTGAGTCTGCTCTTCTCTCCTCCAGCTCTGTCCCCTATCCCTTTCCCCTTTTGCTTTTCTCTGTGTGAGACAGCATGCCTGTTTTGCATTCTTTAAATGGATATGCAAGCAGTTCTGGCATCCTTTTCAGCTCAAGTGGAAAGTGGAAATGTTTGCAAGAAACAAATGCCTTAGCAAACTCTTCCAGAGGTCCTGGTCCTATGTAACTCTCCAGTACCTGGACCCTGACCTTTTTAATGCTTCCCAGCTGACAATGTTACAAATTGTCTTGCTGAAGCAAATGGTAACTGGATCAGGCTGTACAGGCTGGAATGAGGATCAAAAGGAAAACAGCTTTGCTGGTAACCCCTTCCACTATCAATTCTTCTCTGGAAGGCTAAAAAGAATATTTTAAATGCCTTTCAACCAGGGTCAGGCAGTTGGAAGCAAAGCAAAAAAGCAAATATAATTCCTTTCTGCCTCACTGGGTTTTAACTTTGAAAATTATCTGTGAGACTCCTATAATTCACATTGAAACAGACCACCCATCTATGTGGCACAAGCTTTGCTAATTCCAACCACCTCTCTGCCAAAAGCAGGCATTTGGCTTTGATGTAAAGGCAGGGGTGCATTTGGGCGTGTGAAATTGCAGCAGTGAAATTGTGCACACACACAGTGAATGACAAAGACTAAATGTTAAATGTAGATAGTTTCCTGTAAGAAAGGTTAGAAGGCGCATGACACCATCAGCTGCATTTTTGTGTAGCTATACTTTGTCTTAAGGGAGAAGTGTTGGTCCTTGGAGCTGGAACTCCATTCCTTTAAGGACTTCCACTCCCAAGAAAAGATGCAGCATGGACAAAATCATTGGAAGATTACAATCTTCTGGATCAGGCTTGTAGGACCACAGAAGCAAGTGTCTTTGATGGATCTCTCCATGGTGCTGAAATCCCTTAAGAGCCTTTGGAGGTTATAGGCCCCACCAAAAAATTATGACCGACCTTTTTTTCTTAGTTTGCTCTTCTGTTTTGCTTCCTGACCCTTGGTTTGGGGGGTTCCTAGATATTCTGTCCCAGCTGGATTGACAGGCTAGTTGGAACCCCTGCCATAGGAATGGGACTCTTGCTTGGATCTGATGTCAAGCTTATTTAATTTCACTCTTAGCCTGATTGAATATGTGTGATGTTTTAAGATCCACTGAATTCTCCTCTCTCTGATGCTTTATTACAAAGGAAGGTCAGGAAGTGTTGTTGAAGTACCTGCCCGTTATTATTGGAGGAGCCTGTAATCAATTCTTGAAATGTTTCCTATTACAAAGTTTATTTCCATTGTGGGAAAGAAAATGTGAAAACACAGAATGATGCCTTTAACCCAGGCTGAAGCATGTAACGGGCCCTTTTTCTAGATGTTGGTGGGCTCCTGCTGCTATCAGCACCATTGGTCAGCATGCCAAATGGTCACAGGTGATAGGCTTTGGAATCCAAAAGCCTCTGGAAGGCCTGGATTAGGACTAGTGTCAAACAAATATTACAGAGGAGGTTGGGAACATTGTTCTGACATTTCAGGTGATATGAAAAGTCAGAAGGAGCAAGAAGCTTAAAACAACTTAAAAGTGACAGTGAAGAGAAAGGGGGAGACCTCTCTGCTTGGAGAGACGTACATTGTAGCGCCCTAATCACACTGGAAGAGGCATGCAACAGGCAACATGCTCCACTTTGCAACACATGCAATGTCCATTAGAAGAGATGCTGACTCATGCGCTGGCAGAAGTGAGCAACCACAGCAGTGTGTGCTGGAGCCATGGAGATGGTAGTGGCAGGGATTGGAGGGGGTGGCCTGGACTCCCCCCTTGGTTAAGGAGAAGCACACTGAAGCCATAATTGCGCTAAAGCCAGAAACGTACATTTTGCTACACAAATGTGCATGAGACAAACCAAGACACCAGGAGCTGTGGACACTTTAATTTCCGTTTGGGTACATGAATCTGGACTCAGAAAGGAACACGGAGTGGGGGTTGTACATGAATACTAAACTACAAATGTCTGGACAATTGATTTGTATATGAGCATCTGAGTTCATCCAAATTTGTATGAATAATGGATATTTTGAATATTTCTGCACATCCCTACTCTGTTCTGGTTTTTGGCTGATGGCTGGACCACATGCAGAGCCTTTATGCATGTATATGTGTCCAAGGATGGAGACTGCCCATGCAGCTGTCCTTGTATTTAAATCCATGAAGTCATTTGAATCAACATTGTGGTCACAGGCTAATCTCCACAGTCTCGAATAGCTCATAATGAACTCACTTGATACTTGACCATTGGTCTCTACATTTTACCTCAATGCCATTGCCATTGTTCTGGCAGTTTTTTCTTCATGCCTTTGAAGATGCCCACACATGTGTGCAGGAAATAGCCATTGCAAACACACTTTGTATGACCTGCAGATACATCACTGTGACTGGCCGTTGATGGGTCCATGGACAGAAGTCCTGGCTGCAGAACCAAGCTGGACTAGCATTTTACACCGTCATGCTGGAGTATCTCCAGTTGCTGCAACCTGTGCGCTAATCCAGCCTTCACCTCAGTCATCTTGACTTGTGGCCCATCTTATCTTTTAAAGCAGACTCTGGTCTTTCCTCCTGCCACTACGAAATATGTTTGCCTCTTCCCGCAGGTGTGGTTTCTGAGATGGTCCGTGTTGCCACATTTTCACTTCATTTAGCAGCCACAGTTAGGATAAGGTAACAGATACATATATAACTCACACACTTGTGGATTCACCACGAGAAAGTCACAGGGCACCAGCATTGCTTCGGATCTTTCTGAGTCTGCCACTTTAGTTTTAATTTTTTTGTAACAGCTAACTCTTGCCTCAAATCATACGAAGCAGAAACCCAAAAATTCCCAGCTTGTGATAAAGGGAGTTCAGTGAACCTGGCCAGATAATCCAGCCAGCAATCTGGCTGCAATAGTTTGCATGAGTTCTAGCTCTTGAAACGTCTCCAAGGGTAGTCCCATGTAGAATGAATCGCAGTAATCTATCCGGTTTAGTGGGGCTCAGGGTGCTGTGCCCTTCCTCTAGAAGTTATTGATGTTGGCATTGACTACCACCATAGCCAAGGTCTAGGAATGATGGGAGTCAGAGGCCAGAAATATGTACCACATTCATTACTTAGTGTTCCCTCTACATCACAACAAAAGATATTCTCCAGTTGACCATGTCCAAATGTTCTTTGAGCTCCCAAATACAAGCAGAAAGTCCATTTCAACTAATTTGGCCCCAACAGAATTTCTTTTCAAAGACAGTTGTCTGAAGGGATAGAAAATTATTCTAAATTGAACAGCTCTTAAATGTCCCCTGCCATCAGCCATCTTTCCTTCCAGAGGCACCTGCCACCTTGAGATCAACATAGGAGCTGAGTCCCAAAGCTGCTTCAAGCGTGGGCAACAAGGAAACAAATCATTCCACCCAGCATGCACTGCTGTAATGCAGGGGGATTCTGGGTCATGTTGTCACTTTGGCTTGCTTCAGAGGGTTCCTTTGCCCCCAACCCCCGTAAATAGCATCGTAGTAATCCTTATGTGCTCGCTTGGGATACTTAGTACAGGGTTGGCCCATAAGGGGCGTGAGATGGAATTCCTCAAGGACAACAGCCACCCAGGGGCAAATTCATTCAAGGACTGACCATACGAGGCCCAGGAAACATCTTCAGAGTTTGATGGGTGTCTTTATTGAGGGATAGCAGGGTACAGGGACTTTCTGTGATTTGGAGCAGGCCAGACGACAGGCCAAGAAGATGGCATCTTCTGGACTCACCTGGACCAGTACTGTGACCTCATAGGTGGTTCAGGAATAAGGAGGACAGAAGGGAAACCCTGCAACTCTCTCCCACTCCCTTCTTTTAGATGCATATGTTTAATCTAGGCTCTTTCCACAGATTAAGTCTTGGACCGTGCCATGCTTTTGGACACACTTGGCCTCCTGAACTCATCCTGCAGCTGATGTCAGGATCTAATCCCTGGGGAAGGGAGGCAGAGCTGTTTCTCATGGATTCACAGAGGGAATGTTTACAAAGGTGTCCATGGAAACGTAGCTGCCACTGGGAAAAAAGAAAAGAGGGTGCGTGAGAGTGAGTCACAGGCAAACCGGTATGCTCTCTATGTGTCTCTCCCACGGGGAAGGGAAGAAAATGTCCTCTCTCACCAGCAGGGGACATGGGGGCATCAGCAGGACACGTGGCCTTGTCCTTAGAACTGGATATCCACATTTGGCCCTTAAAGATTCACCAGAAAGAACCTTCTGCTCAGAGGACTGTTGGTCCCAGGGTGACCTTGATGCAAGGGACTCCTCTAACTCCTCTGTCATGCAGCTGGAGTTTGGGGCAAGCAGAATCAAGAATTTAGCCGTCTTTGGTATAGATGGGCTAACCTTGCATGACAAGCAGAAATGTAGATGTATTTTCTTATTTGGTCTGGAGTTTGAAAAATATTATTATGTAGCAGAATTTTAGAACACCGCCAGGGAAATATCCCTACAAACATCCTGCCAGCACCATAGGTGGCTTGGCCACCAAGGTTCAAAAGCAGTGGAATACATAACTTCACTACTCACAAGTTGCTTCATTCTTACCAACACTGATGTGGGTTGGATCAGGCCCCGGCCCATCTAGTCCAGCATCCCATTTCACACAGTGACCCACCAATTGCTTCTGGGCATCTCAAGCAGAAGATGAGGGCAAAACCTTCACCTGCTCTTGGGGGCCCTGAGATGCCTTGAGATGCATCCTGCCTGTCTCCCCAACCTGCTTCACACTGAATCAGCTACAAATTGTGCAAAAGACTGTTGATATTCTTTCCTCACCTATCCTCTTCCTTTGCTTTCCTCCTAGTCTCTATACCATTTCCTGCTTCCTCTTCCCTCCTGTTCTTCCTTCTGCTTTTGCTGTTGTCTTCTGTCTTTTGACCACAAACACACAGGGCACGAAACCCACTGTGTCCATTTCTCTGCTCAGTGCACCGTCAAAACGGTAGGATGAAATGTGATGTAGTTTCTGGGCCTGTTGTGCTTCAAAGAATGCCACGTGATCATCTGCAAGACCTTCTGTAGGGCAGCCAAAGGCGCATCTCTTCTAATGGACACCATCCACAGGGCGCGTTGGCCCTGACTCTCAAGGCTGGGGTCATGACCTTTCCCCCCTGAGGATGCCAGTTTCCCCTTCGTGCATCATTGATGTAGCATGCAGGGTTCATGCGTCAAGACCCTAGCCAAAAATAAATTTGCAGTGGCGGGATCCGTTCCCTCCCAAACGTTATGGATAAAATAAATCCCACCGCCGTACCCTTGAGAACGCTGGGGATGCTTTAAGGCCCAGGGGGCTGAAGAGGTTGCCATTGGCAGTTAGACAAAAGGTGGTGGAGGATAGTTTAGTGCATATGCCGTGGGGAGTAGGCAGACATCGTTTTGCATTCCAAGATGGCGCTGGCGACGTGTTTTGAGGAATCTACTGGTAACCTAAACCAGGACCAGAGTTATTGTCCTGAGAATAAAGTTCTCCAACAGAATTTTGCTTAGGTAAATGAAACCAGCAAAAGTTTGTTTTTTTAATGCTGGATCAATCCCTTTTTTTGTCAGAGGGGGTTTCTTGTCATAATGGCCAGTTTCTGACACTTGGGGTTAGAGGGTCAGATCATAGAAGTTTTCTGAAGTAAATCTTCTTCTTGCAGACATTTGACCAACAAACTAGGTAGCTACTTTGGAATCTATCTGAGCCCTTCCTGGAGTCACTGTGGATTGGACCCAGAGCTACTTTCTGTCTTCAAGGTCACGGCTACTCATCTGCAAACCAGATGCCCTCAGAGTCAGGACATGTTGGACTTCCTTTCCAAGGAGACCTGGCTGGCATAGTTTCCAGCTCCAAACAATCCCAGACATTGTGGCCATCTTGGTCTCCACCTCTTGCTTGTCAGCCAACATGGCTCTGTTAGGTTCCAGTTCCCACCAGCCCTAGCCAGTTTGACCATTTTCCTTCGCAACCTCTGTTAACCCCAGGTCACCCTGTAGTCCTGTATTGTGACCGTTTCCACACTTCTATAGGGGAAGTGTTCCAGACAGAGCAATCCCATTGTCTGCACTTTGATGGACTGTTCTGGCCTAGGGGAGGCCTAGGGGAGTCCCCATTACGGGAGCACAATTTGGGGGCAACACTCAAATGTATCTCCCCGGTAGACCAGAACAGGAGGTGTGGGTCCCTGCACATGTCTTCCTGGGCTGGTCTAACTGGCCCTGGAATGCCAGTAGACCATTTAGGCCTAAATTAGGTTGGAGTGTGGAAGAAGGAGGCACAGAAGGCCCTGTACTCTCCTGGACTACCACTAAATGTGAAAAAAGCTCGTGGTCACTGTGGATTCTAAAGCTCATCGCCCCGTGCAGCTGTGGCTGAGGGACGTGCATGAATATTCATCACGTTTAAAACTGGAATGCATTGCTTCAAATCCATACATTGACATTCACAGCCAAATCAAATGTTTGCTACATTTGAAGATGACATTTGAATGCAGAGTGCATGCTTTTGTGCTTTTGTTTGAAGTGCCTCTGTATTCGCAAATGTGAGAACCTTCCTGATGGAAACGGCCAGCCGCCGGCAGGATTCACATCATGCGATCGGGTGCAGCAATGCTTCCGGATACAATGCGTATGTACAGATCTGAATGTTGATTCGTATCTGCTGTGTAAACATATCAGCTACACAGGCCTTCGTATCCACTATGTAAGCACCGGTGTCCACTACAGACGCTCGGACTGGCTCTGTAGCCATTCGTATCTACTATGTCCACTGCAAACATTTGCTGAACATTTGCAGCGGATTTGAATCAGATGCGAATCTCTCCGCGTTCGAAGTTGTTGTGTTTGTCCGCACAGAATTTTCTCACCTTCAATTCGATTCAGATCGAACATGGAAAAAATTGTGCCCATCTCTACTGATGGCAGTTGTTTTTGAAAACCTCAAGATGACATCAGTTTGTGGGAGTCTGGTATGAGCCTCTGTCTCCCTGTCACCAGTTAGAGGATCACAGGTGTCACTTTGCCTAGATTTGGCACCTGAAAATGTCCACGCCCCCCAGCTCCTTGCCATTTGTAGAAGCTGCATTTTGCACTTTCTCAGAGGCAATCTCGCTATATTTTTTTTCCAGAGGTTCATTGGGACTTTTAAAACAATTAATTGCTGGGTCTGAGCCTTGGATATTATATTCCAGGACAAACACTGGTGGTGGGAGAAGCAAGGGGCCACCTTTGACTCTTAAAGCATCCCCAAAAGATGGAATAATTAAGGGGGGGGGGAATCTTCTCTTCTTTTGTCAAACCAAAGCAAACCAAAAATAAGAATTTTTTTTTCTTTTTTGGGAAAAAAGAAATCAAAATCCAAAACCAAAATCTTGCTTTGGAAGCAGGCAAGGCTCAGAAAGATTTGTGATTGTACCGCTGTCTACCGACCAGACACGTATATCGCCTTACTCCTGCGCTTTTTCTCCAGGCGCCGAAGACGCTTCTCCTCACGCCGCCGGGCCTCTTCGGCCTCCTGGTGCTGCCGGCACTTGTGGAAATTCTCGACCACCACCCCGACGAACATGTTCAGCACGAAGAAGCTGACGATGAGGAGGAAGGAGATGAAATACAGAAGCATCCATGGGTTGTAGTTCTGGCTGGGCTGGCGACAGAGTGGAAGAGAAGGCAGGGCGGTTGGAAGAAAGAGAGAGAGAGAGAGAGAAAGGGAGGGAGGGAGGGAGGAAGGATGAACGATAAGCATGAGATGGTGCGATGGAACTCACCAGAAGGGCTCAACTGGTTGGTTGTGACCCCTCGATGTGTAGTGAGAGGGTGGATGGGGCCTCTGGCAGAAAAGCTAAGGTGGGCCACCATAAGTATCAATACCCTCCCAAATGGCCGCCTTGCATCCTGGTTCCCTGGCCCGTGGCGCCATTCTCCTCTCACAGCCTGATCGAGATGGCACCGAGCACCCAGGCGGCAGGCGAGCCAACAGCAGGGATATAATTGGGAGCTGTTGGATAGGGCGGCAGAAGGCGGGTTGCCAGGTGAGCCGTTGGCTCAAGGGCAGAGCTCATGCCTTCAGTGGTGCTCCTTTGGAGGCCACACTGGGTCTTTCTCAAGCCGTTAGCATGCATGTGTGAGTGGCCAGTTGGTGCCCCATGCCATGCTCTTTCAGAGGAGCCATGGCTGGGGGTTCATTGGCAGCTGGCAACGGGTGGATGGGTGTTTAATGGCATTTGTATCCTGCCATTTTCCCAGGAACCCGTGGTGGCACAAACTGTTCTCCTTTCCCCCATCTGCCCCTCACAAGAGTCCTGTGGGGTAGGTCAGGCTGAGATGCAGCTTGCCTGGCCAAGGGGGGATTTGAACCTGCAGCATCCTTCAGACTGGCTCATCTGTGCATGCAAAGTGGCCTTTCAATGTCCCCCCAACGAGACTGCCAGGGTCTTTAGTTCCTACCTGTTGGTCGATGCCCACTGCGTCCAGGCCGTCGTACATTATATTGACCCAGCCGTCTTTGGAGGAGAGGACGAACAGAGACATAAGGGCCTGTGGAAGCCAAGAACACGCAGCCTTTGTACAACTGGCCCTTCTCTCTGGCTCTTTTCCAGATCGGAATTATAGGGCCTGTTTCCTCAGGATCCTGCCCCATTCCCCCTCACTGTGGGAGAAACAGCAGAGGCCACCAGGGAAAGAAAGCTGGGAGGGCCGAAGCTTGCCTAGACAGCAGCAGATTCTACCATTTCCTGAGTTGGAAAGGGAGTGTAGAAGCCCATGAAGAAGGAGGAGGAGGAGTTGGCTTTTCTCCCCACTTTTCTCACCCATATAAGGGGACTCAGAGAGGCTGGCAAAGCTTTTCTATTCTTCTCCCCTGTGAGGTAGGTGGGGTTGTGGGAGCTCAGAAGAGAGCTGTGTCTCAGCCAAGGTCACCCAGCTGCCTTCATGGAGGAGTGTGGAATCAAAGCCGGTTTTCTCAGATAAGAGTCCGGCTCCTTAACTGCTAGACCAAACTGGCTCCCTCCCTTTGGCTGTAAGTTGCTGAGGCCAGAAGCCCTGGGGAAATCTGATTTTCTGTAGTCCTGTGACCTTGTTATCCAAGGTGCTAGGCAAAAGAGAGACTTCTGCGTATGACCAGGAGCTGAAATTTCCAGGGTTCAGAGCTTGGCTTCACCCTGAGGAGAAGCTTCCTCGTGTTCCCAGGCCAAAGGTCCATAATCTGCCCTTGGCCTGAGATAATCCATCTTTTTTCTTACCTGCCCCAAGTTGTCAAAATTGTACTTCCGCCGGACCCACTTGTAGTGAGCGTTTGTGCAGTCTGCTTTGGTGGAAATATTTCGGATGTCTGGCCCCTCACAGTAGTAGAATTTGCCTTTGAAGAGCTGGATTGAGGAAGAGGAAGGAGCTGGATTCAGCCAGGGCCTTACTGGGCCAACAGGAAGGGGCTATTCTCTTGTCATGTGCAACATGCAACGTATCGACTTCCTGACTGTATGCTGCATGGGTGTGCATGCCATCAGGATTCTTGGGTGGTGATAAAGAGTTTTCCCCTGTGAAACACTGAAAAGGGATGTCTCATGGCAAAGCCATAGTGGCTTTGTGGCTGCTGGAATGAAGAGGCCACCTTGCTTTCCTTGCCCATGGTCCAGTTCCACTCCTGCTACATCCTGGGACACCTGTCTTGGACCCTGTGTGGTTTGCCCCAATCATTCTCCCCTGCACAACCCGGAGTGGCCACTAGGGGCAATAGAGTAGAGGTGGCTAGTTAAGGTCATCCTTTATGCTTTGTTCTGCTCTAGGTTCTATCACATTGTCTCTACCAGCTCACACCCTACTGAGGTCACTCTGTTTCACAGGTACACTTTTGCCTTCTTTGTGAGAGTTAGTTAACCTGAATAGCACAACTGCTGCCTGCCTTATTGCTGCCACTAGATCTGCATTCCACTAACCAACCTGCCTTCTTCTTGATACAAAATCACCTGACTATTAATACTGATGCCCAGTGGACGAGGAGATATCTCAACAGGTTGCCCATCTCTTCATTCATGCAATTTCTGCCTCCTTTTCCATGCAAGATGGGAAGTTTCAGTAGGGCTGGGAGTCGTTTTCACCATCCTGTCACAAGGCTGGAATGCAGCACAGATGAGGTCCTGGGGCTGTAGGACGGCAGAGGACCTCTCCCCTCAATGTGGCCACTTCTGAGAGCCCCCCCCCCCGGTGGCTTCCAAACTTTGGCTCCCAGTAGTGTTTGGTCTGTGGCCCCCATAACTCCTTGCCTTCACCCAGAAAAATCTGGACCCATGTTCAAGATCTCCTGCTCTGTGGGTGTAGGCTTAGCACCGGGGCCTCAGACCTCCACAGAGGGCTGGAAGAAGAAACCCAAGGGGCATATCCTTTGAGTCGCTAAAGCAAGCCAGTGGCTGAAAGGGGAAGGCATGGGAACCTCTTCCATGGGGAAGGGGGCAAGGAAGTCACCTGTACTCCTAAGATGCCAAAGATGATAAAGAAGGCACAGCAAATGAGGACGATGTTCCCGATGGGCCGGAGAGAAGAGATGAGTGTCTCCACCACCAGCTTCAGCCCAGGGGCTCTGCTGATGACTCTGCAAAGGAAGGCAGGAACCAGAAAACGTCAGGCTCTTCATTGTGGATTTCCCCCCTGGATTCTCCTTTTTTGCTACAAATTCAGATGTGCACGAATATTCGCACTGTTGGTTATTCATACAAATTCACACCAATTCGGACGTTCATATATGAGTAGAATGTCCAGGCATTCGTACTTTAGTATTTGTGTGAAAATGAATGTTTCGGACGTTTGAACGAATAGTTGGACATTCGTATGATGGTACGGATACATACGCATCCTGTATGTATCCATATGCCCCCTGCACTGATACATATGGGGTGAAAATGAGATGTATATCGGCTGCGTACGGGATACGTACGGTGCATTGAATATTCGAACGAATGCATTTTAATTAAATAGAATGTCTGCACACTCGAAATTGCGCGTCTGCACGAGTGCAAACCCTTACTACAAACTCACTGCACAATGATTTAAAGTTACCTGTTTCTTTTTAAACTGATATTGTGTGTGTGCATGAAGGAGATAAGATACGACGTGTTTTACCAGTCCTGTGTTCAGTGAAGAAGTGGTTTGCCATTGCCTCCTTCTGGGGTGAGGCTGGGAATCGAACCGACAACCCTCTACTTTCCAGGCAGTTTGCTCTACCACTGAGCTACAGCCCCTCCCAGACCCCATGGGCACCCTTAACTTTGTCCTTAGGAAAGCACCCTGCATGCTTAGAGCTACTTGCACAGATCTTAAAATTCGCTGCTGCAGACGTTTCCCCAGGAATCAAACGCTCCTTCCCGAGAACATGGAACTGCAAAGCAGAGAGCAGACGAGAACTCCCCAGGCGTATTCGTCTCTGCTCTTTCTCTCTCATGTATTGCTTGAGAGCCGGTGGAAATGCAAAAGGCCTGCCGCTGCCACCGACTTTCGGGTACGTCTACTGTTGCCCTGCTTTTGCCTTCGCTAGCCAGCTCGGCTTGTTGCCCTTCGCCGTGGAACGGAGGCGTATCGGTTGGTGCCTCCGGGTTCCCAAGCTGCTACCTGCTGCAGTTCAGAGGCAAATCAGCAGCAGGACAACGTGGCCCTCACCTCTTCCTCTTCCCTTCTCCCTGCCTGGCAAACCGCATACTGGGCCGTACTCCTGGAACGGTGAGTGGGAGGCTCTGCAAATGAACCCAGCATTTGCTTGACAGGTGTCAAGTGCGACAGCCTGATAAAAATGCACCGGGGAGAGAACGTTTAATCTCTTGCAAGGCATGAGGATGATAATACTCACCCCTGTGTACCTGCTCAGCCTCCCTACTTGCAGAGGTTGGGGGGGGGGGAACGCTTTGGGCTTCTGCTAAGGTGTGTGTACGCATCCAAGAGAAAGGAGTAAATTTAGACCCTATCAGCCACAGGGATAAAAATTCAGAAGGCTGCAGGGTGCCGGAGCATAAATATTTATTGGCCTCCACCTTCTGCGGAAGATAAAGATGACGAAAACATGTTGTTTCTCCATGTCAAAAGGAGCTCCAGGGTGAAAGTCAGCTCAGCTGTGCCAAAGCAATGCCTTCCACTCAGTCAACTTGCCTCTGTGATAGGAATGCACATTTGGACATTCGGGCACAAATCGAATCTTAAGATATCCGTACATTGACATTCGTACAAATACGAATTGTTTGGACATTTGTCACCGGTCACATCTGCAATGGAACCAGATTGCTTTCAACATGGATTGAGAGCAGATTAAAAGTGGATTCAGGTTGAATTTGACACTTTGAGAGCAGATTTGTCACGGGATACCTATCGGATACATATGCATCCGTGTTGGATACATACCCAGTACGTATTTGTTCGTATCGGATATTCGTACGAATTCAGAGCATGTGACATGGCTGGCAGCAACCAATGGTGGCAGCCAGCAGGTAACTAGGACAGCTCTGGTACAGGCTGGGAGGTTTCTGGGCGGAAGCGGCTTCCTGCAAATGCGTATGGTCTGTACCGGAGCTGTCCGAATTGCAGGGCAGAAGCCTAAGTGTGAATAGGCCTCTGCTGACTGGGGGATAATGTGGAGAAAATGTCCTTCCATTCTGCAGCAGAAGAGGCAGGAGACAGAAGTACCGTAATGGCCTTAGGGTCCTCAGCAACCGGAGTACCCGGAGTACCCCCAAGATCTTGGCTCCGCCCGCCGATGCCATGGAAACAATAATGTCAATGATGGACACGAATACCAGGAGGCCATCCAGGACATTCCAGCTGCTCTGGAGGTAGGTGTTTTCCCCAGAGAAGAAGCCAAGCGCTACCACCTGAAACCAAAGAAGAGGACAAGAAGGTGCTTGGAAGCAGAATTCTGCCCAGGCAGGTCACCTGTGGCAACCGCTCGGCCGTGGCCCTCCAAGGAAACCAGGCGGGCACAAGCAGTCCGGATTCGGGCGAAAGCTCGGTCACCTTAGGAAACTCAAATTCTAATCCTTTGCGTTCATTCACTTGTTTCAAATTAGATCCTGACCATGTGAATCTGGAACAAATATTTGTTTTGTAAATTATGGGCCTCTGCTTATAGAGATGGGAGCTGCAACTCTGTTATGTGTAAATAGTAAAATGTTTAATCCAGAAATCCACTTTGTGAAGGATTAACTGAGGAACATATTCATTTTTGACTAACACCTAGTAGAGCCCAGAACAACCTTTTAACAGCTCAGACTACGTGGGTATTCCTTAACACTTCTAGAAAAAGAAGAAGAGTTGTTTTTTATACCCCATTTATCTCACCTATTTAAGGGGTCGTAAGCCTATGAACCCTCAAACCTTCTCCTCTTATGAATATCATAACTCCAAGCTAGGCTTGCAAAAACTGGATGCAAAGAGTCATGAGTAGGAAATAACGCCTTTCAGAAAAGTGTGCTTCTAGGAGGTTGGTTTGCATCACCTAGGAACCCAGGACAGAATCGCCTCCTGCACCAGCATTACCTTAACCATCATCTCGGCTACAAAGATAGCAGTGAAGATGTAGTTGGATACGCTCAAGAAGACTCGCTCCTGCAATAGGGTTAGAAGAAGAAGATGGGCTCACTTTGGGGTGAGGATGGAGTAACAACCACAGCACTAGCATCCACAGCACATCCATCGCTCCTGTCCTGTTCATGTGGACGTTCATTCATGTGGATTGCCCCTTTGCGGCCGCATTCAAAATGTGGACTTTGTTTCTGATCGTCCACTCTAGTCTCTGCTGGTGTGCCAACCCAGCTGCCCTGCGGATTATAGTCCATGATTTAATATTGGAATGAGTGAGTACTCACCGTGCTGTTGGGGTCTATATCTGGCCTCTCCAGGGCGATAGTTATGCAGTTGAGGAAGATGAAGACAAGGACCACGTGGTCAAACATCTTGTGTGCGATGACCTTTTGGCAGTTGGCCCGAAGCCTTGAAGACAAAGAATACAAAGGAGAATTGGGCAAAAGGCATCAGGGCTGGCATTCAGTTCCTCACTTTCCCCTCTTGTTTTCCTGCTTGGGATGCCCCTCCTGAATTCCATACCTACACCTAGGTATTGTGAAAGACAGGGTCTTCTCAGTGGTGGCTGCTCGTGGAATATTTCCTGAAAAGAGGCTTGTCTGGTGACTGATTGGGTGTGAGGTAGGTGGGGCTGTGAGAGGTCAGGAAGAGAGCTGTGACTAGCCCAACGTCACCCAGCTGGCTTCATGAGGGAGCACGGAATCAAACCTGGTATTCCCAGATAAAAGTCTGGCTCCCTAAGCACTAGACCAAATTGTGGACACTAGCAACGTACAATGGGAATGCCAACATTTGTTTGTGTTATACACATCCGTGCGCATTCAGTTTTATCCCGTTTTCGTCCCATATTACAGGGGCAAACGCATACAGATATTTATATTCCTACCCCACCCTATGCCCGTAGGTCTCATGGTGGGTAACAACATTCAGTGCATTAAACAAAGCAATATATCTTAAAACAGTAAGGTCTACAACATTTCAAAACCAGCATGTTAAAACAAAACAAATATATATTAAAAAGCAGTACTACCTAAAAGTGTGTGTGTGTGTGTGGGGGAGTGTAACCATATTTAACCAAAGGCCAGGGCAAAGAGGTGCGTCTTTACCGCCTTCCTAAACACATACAGAGAAGGAGCCTGATGCACCTCGAGGGGGAGACTGTTCCATAGCCTGGGAGCCACCACTGAGAAGGCCCTCTTCTGGGTGCCCATCCCTTATACTACTGAGGGTGGTGGGACAGCCAGGAGGGCTAGATAATCAGCTTCTTCCAAGCATGCCTGCAGTTGAACAGCGACAGCCCTCTCTAGCACCTTGCCTAAAAAAGGAATATTGGCCACTGGGCGATAGTTGTTTAGATCTTCTGGATCCAGGGAAGCCTTGCCATACCATCTGTATGAGATTGGTACAGATCTCTATCTAATACACATGTATCTGTACTTTCGAATGTTTCAAATCATTCAAACAAATGTTTTGGAACATCCGAAATTCATTTGAATGTTTAAATTCGAATGTGAAGACATTCTCTTCAAATTCAGATGTCCACATTCGACTGAATTTGATTGCATTTCTAATGTTTAGAACTTCTGTGCCCATCCGTAGTCTCTGGTGACCTGAATTAGGCTTCTGCGTCCTGGAGACCCCTTACCGATTCTGAGGGGAAAACAGATAGAGCGACCAGTCCTCACGAATCCTGCACCACGCCGGCTTGTAGGGCTCCAAGGTCTTGCGAATCCTGTAGCAGTAACTCTAGGCGGGGGTGAAAAAAGGTGACTTAATTGCACAGCTGTGAGATCCTTGGAGGAGACGCAAGTGAATAAATTGTTTCCCATAACATTTGCCGCCAGAGGGGCAAGACAGGGAATGCAGGATCAGTGCGATATTTTTTTTAAAAAAATTAAGTGTATGTGAGAGAGATTCCAACTGGACATCATGGACAATTTCTCAGCCGTTTAAGGACTGCTAAGCAATAGGATGGTCTTGTTTGTCAACCTCATTTGCAATAGCTATCAGGAGGAGGGATTTTTCAAAGTATTTTTGCCTAGGCAGTCTTGGGGCAGAGGGAGTTCAGGGTGAGCAGCGAACCCAGAGATCGCGTTGAGCGACCACCCCCGCTCAGCAGCGGCTCCCTCCCTCGCCGGGTGAGTTCAAGGGGAGGCCGTGCGGCCATCGGCTAGAGGTGCTCTGTTGCCTTTGGCACACCGGTTTTCCAACCCTAAGAAGGGCCCCTCCTCTTCAAGTCGAGACTTACGTCTTCGCCGTCGTCGTCGTAATCCAAAGGGTCCTCCTTATGGCCGTCCACATGCAGGTAGAATTCGTTGGGCACATGGATGATTTTCCCATTGCAGTCCTGGTATTCTGTGGGAACCACGGCGACGGGGCTGATGCTCAGGGAATGGCGCATGCCCGGCACCTGGAGGAGCTCCGGGAGCTCCAAGGCCCCCCGGCAATCCACGGGCTCGGCACGGTGATGCGGCAGGGGGCGGCTGCCGGCGCTGAGCTTGCCGTCCTCGGCCTCGTCGTCCGTGCTGCCTTTGCCTTCTCCAGAGAGCAAGGACTCGCGCTCGCCGCACTGGCTCTTCTTCTTGAGGCTGGGCGCCCGACCCAGGCTGTTCCAGCTGGAACGGCGGCTCCCCCAGTTGCTGCTGGTGCCCCAGTTCGTGCAAGGTGAGCTGCGCAGGCTGGACTGAGAAGGGGGAAAGCAGGTTAGGGCTGGGAGGAGGGAGAGCGGCTGCCCTGTTTTGGGCAAAGCAAACCAGAGTAGAGCAAGGGGTTCTGGTGGACAGCTCCATGAAGACGTCAGCCTAGGGCATAGCAGCGGCAGGAAAAAAAAAGCCAATTCAGTGCTCAGGTAAGGGAATAGAAAACCAGTCAGCAAGTGCATCGAGCCTCCTTGAAAATCTATGGTGAGGCCACATTTGGGATATTGTGTGCAATTCTGGTTGCCACACCTCAGAAAGAATATTGTGAAAATGGAAAGGTGCAGAAAAGGGCAACCAGAATGATTAAGGGGCTGGAACACCTCGCTTACAAAACCAGGCTGCAATGTCTAGGCCTCTTCAGTCTGGAGAGACGGCGTTTTAAGAGGGGACCTGATTGAAGTATATAAAATCAAGCATGTTACAGAAAAGGTGGATAGAGAAAATTTCTTTTCTCTGTCACACAATACTAGAACCAGGGGGCATCTATGAAGCTGATGGGCAGGAGAATCAGATCAGATAAGGGGAAGGATTTCTCCACCCAGAGGGTCATCGGTCTTTGGAATTGGCTTCCAGAAGAGGTGGTGACAGCTACCAGCCTGGATGGCTTTAAGAAGGGGCTGGGTGGCCTGATCCAGCAGGCCTCCTCTTAGGTTTTTATGTTGCTCAAGCCATAACAAAGTATTTCTGCTTAAAATAGTATTTTAAAGAAATCTACCCAGGTGTGTGTTTGAAAATCCGGCAAGCACGTAACAGAACAATCACGGGAACTGGAAGCCAAAGCAAGTTTGCATTTTTTCAGAATTGTCGGCCAATGCTAGTCAGCGAGCAAAATAAATAAATAAATATCTCACACACTGTTGTCTGCACACCCTTGTAGTGCAAATCTCCCTCCGAGGGCCTCTCCTTGCCTGAGCACCAAAGGCAACTCCCTCCACCCCTCCCGGAGCACAAATACTTGCAAAATACCAGGGATTTTTGATCGAAGCTCAGCGGGTCGATCGACGCGTTGCTCCCTCTCCTGGAGTCCACGAAAGGGTAGACGGAGTCCATGTGTGGGGAGCATTTTGGGGTGGGCATGGGGGTGGCTGCGGTACGCATGATGATGGGCGGAGGCATGCTCCCTTTGCCCTCCAGGTGACCATTGGAAGTGACGGCCAGGGAACACATCTTCATTTCTGCAAGGCATAAGGTTCTCGTGAGGCAGAGGAGAGGCTGCTTCAAGTGGAGGGTGCGAAACCCTTTGGGCCCAGGCTTCCTTGCTTTAATGGCTGAATAGGAGCTGCTCAAGGTGCTTTTGGCATTAGGTCTTCCGCGGGTTATGTCCCAGAATAGGGGTCTGCCATCTGTATGCTAGTGCTCACTGTGGGAGGCCTCGGGCAGGCCTGCTGTTCTCTGCACCAGCATGTGGATGACAGGGCCAAAATCTGATTTATGGACGTCTACTTTATATTGATTTGTGCGCTCAATTTCATGCGACCTAAGGAGTTACGCCTAGCATTAGCAAGGATTCGGTTTCTCTAATTGTCCGGGATTTAAAATCCCGCCTGTGGAGTTTTCAGCAGGCCCCATTATATTTAAATAAAATGCCCACGCGGAAGGATGGGATGAGCACGAAGAGACAGGGTGTTTTCTTTCAGTGTTAAATAACTCGGTTTGGGATAGACAGTGTCCTAAAACAAGTTCCTGCCTTGCCTGGCTGTGTTAATACGCAGCCACCGTCTCATGCACTTTGGCCTTCAGCCGCTTAAACTTTCCTCTCCAACAAGGACAAATGCAGGAATTGGTCATCTTTTCCTCTTGGCTGTGTGGGTCTGAGGAATGGACAGGGGTCTGCAAAACGGGGCCACTTGGGGTTGTGAGATGCAAGAATGTTGGGACAAGAGGGTGTTAGCAGAAACAATTGGACTCCTCCATGGAGTAGTGGGCAGCCTACCAGATACACGGAGTTCTTTCAGCTTCTCAAACTCTTCCTCAAGGTTGGTGGACGCTTTGTCTTCCTCTGTGTCGGACCTGTTGGCATCGCCCTGGGAAGTAGGAGGGATCGGGTTAGAGACCCTGAATTGCAAGGAGGAATTGTGTGCAAACGGATTTCAAAAGAGGGAAGCGAATGGTTGATAGGGAAACTGGGCCATTTCCAGCACGAATCGTGGTGAACAAAAACAGCCAGTCTTGGAGGCGACGCGTCATTTAGAGATCAGTCGTAATAATAATACTCAGTAGAAGGGAAGTGTGCAAATATTCAGAATATTCAGACATTTGTATGTGTGCAGGTACAACGCATACGTATCTGTGCACATTTGTACAGATACGTATGGGATGAAAACGGGACGCATACAGGATAAAAATGAGATGTGTATGGATGCCTACGAGATTCATATCCAGGATCTGTATGTGTTTGTATTGGATATTTGTATGTGTTTGTACAGGTACATTTATATCATTTGGAGGGGTGGTACAAACCCAGATTTTCTAACATTCGATTCTTAATGAGTCAAATGCCCCCAAACCCATTTCTGCACATCCAAAGCAAAATCGAATGAAAGCCACATTTTTTTTTTAGATTAAACTGCTTAAACAAAGAAACACGCGCTCGCTTTGACAGCAAAACAGACACGCCGTTTTCTTCCACGCAGTTCCCTATCAACCGATCATCGCTGAGTATATAGTCTGGTCTCTGAGTGAATTTGTCATCTTTTTGAATGAAGCTGAGCGGAAAACAGTCGGCTGGACTTCTTCCCCCCACCCCAAGTAGATCTTTTGTGCTATAGAATGAATAATTCAGCTCTTTTTTTTTTCCCAATAAAGTAAAATGAAAAAATGAAAAGCCTTTCTGTACACTTAAATCACAGCCTGTAACAGCTCCAATAGGAGCCATTAAGCAGCAGCAACACAACGCAGCCTTGTTTTCCCCCCTTCTAGGTCCATAATTACATATTTATACAGAACGCTGGTCTAGCGCTGCCGTTTCCAGTTTCCTATACACACACCATTCATGTCGACAGGAAATTGGAGGCTGTGGAAAAGGGACTTTTCCCTGCAGCTCTGGCAATAATTTATTCCACGGGCCAGGCTGAATGCAGCAGCCCCTCCTTTCTTTCTAAGTAAAAAAATAGTTAAATTAAAAAATGCTAAGATTCTGAGTTAAAGCACTTTATGAGAATTATTTGCTCCACCTTTGCTCTATATTAAACCTGCAGGACAGGAGCTGTATTTGGACAGGGCCTGGGAACGCACTGCTTGAAAGGTAAAGTTGCCCACCAGCAAAGTTTCATTAAGCCTGCATCTCCAGGTAGCTTCCTTAGCGGGACATGCAGAAGTGGTTTGCCATTGCCTGCTTCTGCGGAGAAGTTGGGGATCTAACAGGTAACCCTTTCCTTTCCAGGCAGTTTGCTCTACAGCCGCATGCAGGCTCCACCAGCACCTCTCTGCAGTTTTCTGGGCAGGGATACAGGAGTAGTTTGCCATTGCCTCCTTCCCCGGAGAGGCTGGGGATTGAATGAGCAACCCTCTGCTTTCCCAGGCAGTTTGTTCTACCGCTGATCTACAGCAATTCACATATTCTGTTAGCACTTCTATGCAGTTTTCTGGGCAGAAATACAGCAGTGGTTTGTTACTGCCTACTATCAAAGAGAGGCTGGGGGTTATAACAACAACCCTCCGCTTTCCAGGCTGTGAAAGACTTAGGGTGAAAGGAGAGGTACAAATCCAAACGAATGAATGAAAGAATGAAAAATTGCCTTTAATTATCCGCATTTGGGTAGCCATACTATGACAATGGATTTCTGAGAAACTTAGAGCACTGGATATATAATTTAAAATGCAATTAAAAACACATTTTGAAGCAAATGCTTGGCAGAATCTGGGCTGAATCTTCTTAAAAAGCCTAGCAGAGCAAAAGGGTTGCCCTCCGGGCCCAAAGGGAGGAGGTGGCTATTTCTTTCTTTCTTATTTAGAAAATGTATATCCTGCCCTTCACCAAATGGTCCCAGGGTGGGTTACAATGAAATTAAAACATATTGAATAGTAAAACATAATTAAAAATATAACCCCCTTCCTCCCACCCCCATCCTCCCTCCCTCCCTCTGTAACAGAAGGCGCCTGGTGAGCATCAAGAGGGAGGCTATTCCAGAGTATAGGGGCCACCACAGAAAAGGCCCTCCTGCAAGTCCCTGCGCCTAGTATCTCTGAGAGGGAACAGACTACAAGAAGGGCCTCTCCCTGAGATCTCAGTGCTCCTCCAGAGACTCCTTCAGATATCAAGTTTAATGAGAAATGTTACAGAGATTTCCTGGAGGCGTTCCTCAACATACTAGGAAACGTGCGGGTGCGTTCCTGTGTCCTGAAACCAAAATCCTAAACTTATTGCCAAGTTTTTGAACTCGGTAACATACCGAGGGTGATATGCTGACCACGTTGTGTCGCCATCTTCCAACGGTCCCTCTGGGGTTTCCACTGAACTGGGTAAAAGGCAGCCAAGGGCCATTAATGCCTCGATCCAGATTCACCCGGATCATTTTCTCACCATTTGGCCACCGATTCAGCGGCTCCAACACCTTCTCACTGCCTCTTCTCTCCAGCAGTAAGGGGGTGGGGGCAACAGGTGGGGGCTGAATAGCTCTGTCATTCCCAGACCCTGCCCCGTAACCCTCCAGGGTGGGGGTGGGCAGTCCGCACGGCCCTCCGCTCCACTTGCCCAGCGCCAGCCTGCCAATGGCTTGTTTCTAGCCGCAGCCATCAATCCCAGCGCAGGGGCCCCTTGCCAACAGAGATTGCTGGAGAGCCGAGGGATAAAGGGGGCCTTATATAATGTGCAGCTGCTGATGGGATGGCGTTATCTAGCCTCCTTCCTTCCTTGCGAATGCAAGCCGGCGGGAGGGAGCTATTGAAAGCATGCAGACCGAGCTGTGAGTGACAGGCAGCAGGGCTGCCCAGTTCCCAGAAAGTCTGGGCCACCTGCTCAAAGGCCTGTTTGCTGGCCCACCTTTGCCCCTGGCTGGTTACCTGCAATCTGAACACAGCTGAGTACCACATGGCTCCAAACAATCCCACTCCTGTCAGGAACAGGTTTGAGAAAGAAAAGAAAAAAGGGACTGTGTGATCTGGTGGGTAGTGGCATGATTACTTCAGAAGAAATGTAGTCAAAACCAGATCCACTTGGCTTTTGTTGGGTGGCCGTGGACAAACCTTGAGGTCAGTGTTGTTTTTCGGGGAGCTTACAGCCTCTGTAGGAAGGACACTGGGGGGTATTTTTGGGGGGCCCTTTCAGGGAGCCTTCCATGAAGCTCATGGGTAGGAGAGTCGGATCAGACAAGGGAAGGATTTCTTCACCCAGAGGGTCATCGGTTTATGGAATCTGCTGCCAGAAGAGGTGGTGACAGCAACCAGCCTGGATGGCTTTAAGGAAGGATTGGACTAGTTTATGGATGACAGATGTATCAATGGCTACTAGAATGGATGCCCAGGTACATCCTCCAGGCTGGGGGGACAAGCAGGATGCCTCTAAGGCCATTTGCTGGGATTTGAGAGCAGGAGGAGGCTTGTCCTGTCTCTGCTTGAGATACCCATGGGCAATTGGTGGGCCACTGTGTGAGACAGGATGCTGGACTAGATGGGCTGTGGTCTGACCCAGCAGGGCTCCTCTGAGGTTCTTATGTGTAGAATTGGTATCTCAATGGCTGATACAAGACAACTTCTCTAATTCCTGTATTTGTCAGCTTGATGTTCCCTCTGACCCCAGTTGGGGCAATTCTTGACACACTTGCCGAGCCAGCTAAGCCAAATGATTTCCCAGGTGAACAACATCTACTGTTCCTTCAACTTTAAATCCCTTTTTCCTTTTCTCTCTCTCTCTCTCTCTCTCTCTCTCACACACACACACACAGACGCACGCACCCCTCCCTCATAATTCAGCATGTTGAAGCCCAATTTACTTGCATGATTTACCTCTGAGATAAAAGATTATTAATTTGCACCCTGAGATCTATAACTCTGCAGTTGTGCATGCCGTGAATAAATGAATTCTCTCCAGTGATATTTCTTGCCTGAGAGAATCATCCAGCTCAAGGTCTCCAACAGGTTTGTCCTAAAAGCGGTATGCGGACCTCTTGGCCCTGGCTGCATCTAAACAGGCAAAGACGAATGCCTCCCGAGCCTTCAAGGGCTCGGTGGGCAACCAGGCCCGTGTGCAACTGGCCAAAATTCTGCTCTGGAGGTGCAGGAGCAGGCTCAGACCATAGTCACACCTTCACTTTAAACCTCCTCCAGTCCATCTTCAGGTCTGACTGTGCACACCTTTTCATTTCTGTCTGTTTTATGTTTGGGTGGAAAGTCCACAAATAAAGCGGATAGAAATAGAAAGGCGTGAGTGTCACAATCAGAAGATGGACCGAAGGAGGTTTGAAGTGAAAGTGTGACCACAGCCTCAGAGGCAGCCTAGATTTAAGGAGCAATTCTGAGGATGGACGGCCCTAGGATTCATCTGTTCCACCACTGTGTAGAGAGATAATAGAGGAAGGATGAAAAGTCCAGGCATGGTTCCCTCCTGCCATGGTCTGCTACTGGACAGAAAGTGACTACAGCCAACCTCCTGGACCATTCCCAGCCATCCGACGGTCAGCTAGTAAGAATGAAGTTTCACAACTGGGGAATGATTGTTCCTCAGCTGTGAGGATTTTGGAGACCAAGACAGACTGCTGTGTGACCAAAGTGCCGAGTCCAAAATCAATGGGATTTTTCCAGGGTTGTCTGAATGTCATAAAGAAATGTCAGGAAATTACACACCTACCCCGCCACCTTTTGGAAGTAAGCAAGTTGAGGAGTGAAGCGCTTGAATCTTCTTGTACACTTTTATTTGAATGCAGTAGAATGGTAATAGGTGCCTCTGATATGATTAACCACCCTACCCACTTTCTAAGCCATTATTCTTAGCTAAAGCTGGCTGAGTTTAGGTTAGATTTCAACATTATTTCCATACGCTAATGACTTCATAAAGTCATCTTGATTAAGTATGATATTGAGATCCTTGTATTTCCAAGATGGAAATGGGCTCATAATTCTCACTTAAATCCCAATTGGCACAATGAAATTGCCCTGTGAGAACAGAAATGACAGTATGTCAGAAGAGATGGGCATTTTTTTAAAAAAGAGGCTGACATTTCTCCAGGTGAAAGGGGGAAAGGTTCACCCCTTCAAAGGTCACATTTATATGGGCACCTATGGAAGGAGGAACTGGATTATGGGGCCAAGGGGAGTTTCTGGAGGGCAGCTTTTTTAAAGATTTCTTAAGGTTTCTGTACTGCCCTCCACCAAATTCATGCAATTCTTAAAATAGACCAAAGTAGAAACATAGAGACTCTATGCACTAACATCTAAAATCTAAAAAAACCCCCACCCCTCTAAACTCAAATTAATACATAAGAGCTTGAGGAAAAGTGAAATTTAAAAGGCCTAAATTGCAACTGACCAGGCAGGATTACTGGGTGAGATTAACAATGGTAGAATGGATGTATTTGTTACCTGAATCACAACGTCTGGCGTATTTCTTGAGGAAACTTCTTCCAAAATCTAGTGGCCACCACAGAGAAGTAGGCATGGGCACGAATGGGTTTTGTTTTTGTTTTTTTGCATTTGAATTCAAGCCGAATTGAATGACAAAAGATTCGATTCGATTTGAATGTTTGGAATTCAAATGCAACAACATTTTGATTCAAATCCAATACATTCAAATCTATTCATCCAGATGTTAGACGTATCCGTACGCTTTCCGTACGCATCCTGTTTTTGTCCTGTGTTATAAGCGCAAATGCGTACAGATACGTATGATATTCGTACAGATATGTATGCAGTACATACGTATCTGTACATTCAAATGTTTCGAACATTCATGCACATCGCTTCATGGAAGTCCCTTTGCTTGACCAGTGACCCATGAACCTTACCCGGTGAAAGCACTTTCCTTCAGGGAAAGCCCCATATAGAGCACATAGCAGTATTGGCAAATCGGGCCCGTATTACCTGCATTGGATTTGCACCTGCTTTGCTGACTACGTCATGTCTTTGTGAGATCAGGCATGCTGGGAAATCCACAAGGCACTTGGTGGACGTTGAAGGGTGCCGTAGGGTTTACCCCGCCACTGACTTTTGCTAAAGTCTTCCCTTACCTCGGCCTGGAAGCCCTCTACCAGGATGGCAACTAAGAGGTTGAAAAGCACGTAGTTCCCAAAGGTCATCAGGGCTACAAAGTAGAGGGCAGCCCAGGAAGAGGTGGAGGCCATTCCATTGTAGAGGACCACGTTCCAGTCTTCCTGGGTGAGGATCTGTCCAAAAGAAGGATTGAGAAAAAGTCAAAAGATTCACCCAGGCCTTCTTGTTTTCTCATAGAGGTGGAGCTTCAGTTTTCGTGGAACCAGGGTTGGCATTAAGAGCCACGACATTAAAGCCAGGGCTTGGTTCATTCTAGCTGCCTTACTGGCTGGCACAGGTCAAAATACCAGTCTGTGTGTGTGCGCGTGCCAAAAGAAGGCTTCCATTGGGAATCTAGCACCCCTCTCCAGACCCACTCCTGGTGGCCCTTTCTGTGAGTCTTTACTGACTCGTGAAAAGGAACAGGTAAGAGTGATCCCAAGTCCAAGGTGAAGTCAACTCAGTGGGGGAGAGCCCCTGGCCCAGAATGGCCTTCACTAGCAATCATGGCAACCGGAGCAAACTTCCTTTGGTAACAGGCCTTTACTCTGGCGGGGGGGGGGAGGCTTTTCGGGTCCCTCCTTACCTGGAACACAGTGACGATGGCCCACAGCAGGGAGTCAAAGTTCTTCCTGTCCGGGATGGTGTCTCCTGTGTCTGTTTTCAGGCCAAACTTGCATCCAAAGAGATGCATCCCAAGGATACTGGAAGAAAAAGCAAGGAAGCATACAGTCTGACCCCTGTATCCACTGACCCGATGCCCATGGTTTGTTTCCCGCAGTGACCGGCTCAGCCCCCCCACACCACAGGCACCATTAGGTCTACCTTAAGGTCTTCTGAGACCTGAGACTGGCAGAAATTGCCCCATAATGCCTTTGAAATCCCATGGGATTTCACTGGAATTATGGGAAATGGAATGCATTTCCCAGGATTTCTTATTATCTGCCGTCTACATTATATGTGGTGTGGCCTGGAACCTGTTCCCCATGGTCATGGGGCTCTGACTGTGCTTAGTTGACGTACCTTGGAAGTCTCACCTAACACAGGTGCTTCTACACTTGCTTCCTGTCCGTGGGATGGGAATAGTGCAAGCCACTGGTTGCACAATAGGGTTTTGCACTAATATTTGTAACATATTTGTTACAACATTTGCACGTTAACATTTGTATGAATACGAATGTTCCGGACATTCATACGAACAGTTTGGAAATTCGTTAAACTGGGGAGGTGAGAAACCAGCTGCACCACTCATCTGCAACCGATCCCGATTGCATTTGACATTTGAAATTGAAAGTGGATTCAGGTTGGATCTGACGCTTTCAGAGTGCGGATATGTTACGGAATGCATATCGGATACATATTTGTTTGCATCAGATACATATGGACATTCGTATTGAACAGGATCCTACCACGTTCAAAGGGGGTCTCATTGAACGAACACGGATTTTTCTAACGTTTGATTTGTTATGAATCAAATGTCAAAACACCCATTTGTGCACATCCCCAGTGCACAAGTGTTCACACCTGCAAATGCTAGTGCATTCCAAACCAAGTCCCACAAGCCTGGAGACTTACCTGGTCCAGGTGCGCGTCTGGGTGCTGCCATCTTCTGCTCGGAGCCCAGCGTGACTGCGCATGTGCTGGAGCCATCAACATGATGATGGTGACTCTCCATGCACAGGCAGTCCTGCCTGGGATCATCTGAGGTGCCAGGGCACTGGCATGGCACCTTAGGCAACCCTGGTACCAGCAGAACAGTCACTCCGATGGCCAGGAAAGGTAAGGGTTGGGATGCGTTTGGTGCAGTTTCATGCACCACTACTAGTAGACAATAGGGCAGCTTCTAGGAAGGCAGGTTGCATTTCTGGGTTGAAAACACTTTCGGCAAGTGCAGATGCTCCTTATCAGAAGCCATCCCATCATCTACTACAGGCCAAGTTCAAATTGGCATTTGGTTTCCTATCCTGAGTTTTTCATAGGCGGCAGGACTTGCAAAAAATGGTTTTAGATCATACCGTCGTTTGCAGAAGCATTGTGCACAAGATGACTGCAATTTCCCTTTTGCAAAGTGCCCAGGCTTCATTCCTTGAAGCTTGCAATGCCCCAAATTTTTCACTTTGGAAATGTTACCTGGTTTTGCACTGTTCAGCTAACGCTTTCAGGGAATTTGCAACCAGAGTACATTGGAAAAGCCCAGGTAAACAAGAGCCATGCTTTGTTTTAACAGCATGAATTTCATTCCTGCCAGGTTGTGAGCAGGGAAAGGAGAATTCTCAGCCATCTTTTGTTTTTGGCGAACTCTTGGGCTTCAGTTCCACTTCCTGTTTGATGTTTGCCTTTTATTAAGAACAAAGGAGCATTTGTTTTGCTGTTATGAACACTTTGTATCCTTCATTTGTCCCCAGCGTGCAGAATCTGGGAAAACAGCAGAAGTGTGGATAAGCGGAATTCGTCAGCTGAACCTCAGCCTGCCAATCTATTGTGAGGCCAGCTGTCCTTCAAGCTCCTTTGGCAAATGGCGCCCATTGTCATTCTAATTTAGGCCAGCCTGGGATGAAGGAAAAACCAATCTATCAAAGAAGAATATCAAGAAGACGCACACTCCGCTGGCGCATACCTGAAGATGAATATAAAGAGCATTAGCAGCATACAGAAGGTGGCCACGTTGTCCATGGTCTTCATCAGAACCACTAGCTGGCGCCGGAGTGCTGGCATGAACCTCACCAGCTTCAGGACCCGAAGGAGCCGGAAAGTTCTCAGGACAGAGAGGCCTCCATCTGATTGGCCAATGATCTCCCAAACACTATGGGACAGAATGAGGACCTCTTGAACATTCTTACCCAGAATTCACCACCAGGATCACCCCCTTTGCCTCAGTGCTCTGTGTGTGGTAGGACATAGGTAGGGTGAGATGGACCACAGGGAAAAAAGGAAGGTGGGCCCCTGATACCATGCAGGGTGGGGTAAAAAAGTTGCCCAGAGTGCAAGAATAAACACAGAGCTTAGTAGCCAACCAAATGTTTCCTAAAGCCACCCCCCTTCGCTTCTTTACTCTGTGGCAGCCATTCTTCTTCTGAGCAGGACAGAGGGACCTTGTGCAGACCCTGGATTCTTCTCTGACCCCAGCAGGTACAAAGAATGGAGAAAAGCAATGACTGTCGCCTTCAATGCAAATTAGACTTGGAAGCACCCTAGACACCAAACTAAGGAGTGCTTCTGGCAGTAGGATGCTTCTGTAGGGTGCAAAGATGGACAAATTGATGGGTATATATTATTTGTTTTCATCAAGAAGCAGTAAGCTGGTGGGCGCAAGTTGAAGCTCGTTCTTCATGGGTGCCTGTTTAGAGGTTTCCCACCCTGTGTGGGCAAGTAGTTCTCTGATCTCACTCATGTTGGGTTGGATCCAGGAAAGATTTGCTGATGGGGGCTTTGGAGAAAGCCAGAGGATCAGCACCCAAGGGGGGCTTCTGCCTCACCTCACCCACACAGACCACAGGTGTACGTGACTGTGCCCCCTCTTGCCTCCTGTCTGTGAGGACCCCTTGGGAGGCGCAGCCTGAATTCACCTGACTCACCTGATCACGACAATGATGCCATCGAAGATGTTGTATGGGTTCTTGATGTAGCCCCAGATGCCAAAGGCCAGCAGCTTCAGGACCATCTCCAGGGCAAACATGCTTGTGAACACGATGTTGCTGATCTCCAAGGCGTTGGTTAACTCATCTGGCTGTGGAAGGGCGAGATGGAACGTAAGAAATACTGCCTCGTCCGCTCCTCTCCCCCCCCCCCCAGGCTGGAGACACATGGAGGCTCTCATGAGTCTAGGAGCCCCAGGGGTGCCTCAGACTGGTTCAGTCAGTTTGTGAGTTTGCAGCAAATTGGGTGCTTCGCATGGTGCCCCAAGTGGCAGAGGAAAGACCCAAGACAACTTTGTTTTGACAACTTTGTCTCTCAACCACCTCACTCACACAATCAATCAAATCAGTAGGATGGGCAGAGAAAGCAGAATGCTGGACTAGATGGGCTGTGGCCTGATCCAGCAGGGCTCCTCTGATGTTCTCTAAAAATGAACCAACTAGCTGGAACAGACGCTTTCCCCCACATCATCATCATCATCATCATGAGATATTTAAACTAATGGCCTTGCATCTGGCCTCTACAGTAAGAGGTCTGATAGAAAGGATCTTACTCAATTTATTGCTGTTTGGAATCAATTTACCTTCATAGGGATAATTGACTTTTAAGGAATGACCAAGTCCTGCAAAGACATATTTAATAGAATGGGAGGAAATTGGACCTTGTTTTTCAGAGAAGGCATTTCATTTAAAAAGCTATTGAGAAGAGACATGGCTTTAACTGTGTTAGGATAGATTATATCTTTACCAAGGCCTCCAAAAACCTGTAGGGTTCTAAGATCAATTACTTTCTGATGAAGACTGGAGACAAGGACCACATACGTTAAATGTCTGTGTGGAGCAGTGCCCTGGAATTTTGAATACAAACAAAACATAGGACTTCTATTTTTAGAAGCACATCCACACTGTATGAGGAATTTCTATGAACAGATCAGGGATGTTTAAAGTTTGGTTCACATTCAACCAAACATGTGACTGTTCGAATTTCTGAAAGCTCTGTTGGACTGAACCAGTTGTGAATTTGATCAACTTGACCAGCTGCTTTTGAATTTTACAAGAGGAAAATCCTCCGAAGATGGATATCACAGCTATATCCAAAAGCTTAGGTTCTCAGAAGAAACCTGGAACATGGCATAACAGCTCCCAAAATGCTACAAATGTCATTGAAGCTGGCTGTGAAAGCCTACGTACAACCAATTTGATCTAGCAGTCCATGTTTGCTGTGTTTTTGCCATTGAAAAGGTTTTTTTAATAGATTTTTTTTGTTGTTTTTGAACCAAACACATGATTTTTGCTTGTGTGCTTCTCACTTATTCTTTTTAAGGAATTCTTACTGATTTATGAGAAAATGGTTTTGGGCGACACTCGGCACGGGCACAATTTAATAGCACTTTTAACAACTCAAGGTGCAATTTTCAGTCCAAGGGATGAATTCCCTTGGGCCTTATTTCTGCACTGGGTCTTATTCCGGATTATATCCTGGAATATGGACCTGCCATTTGCTCTTCCTTTGGAACAAAGCAGAAGTAACAAACACACTCGTAGATTTCCATCAGCTGTCTAAGGCAACCTAAAGTCTCTTGTGTTTCCTTTGTGTAGAAGCTTTGAGGAGAAAAGTGGACCTATTTCCGTACGTGACTCATCTCCTGCCTCAAAAATAGCTTCCTTTCTCCATTTTCATCATTCATTAGATAGCATGTTAATAGCCAGGAAATAACAAGAGATCATTATCACATTAGCCAACTTCTGAGAGATCTGGGATTACGGTGACAACGCAGGGAGAAGGAGAGAGACCACATGTTCAGTTCACCATGAACGGCAGAGAGGAGGCAGGAGGCATCTCGGATTAATGGACAGGCCAGGAGGGCTGAAGTCCTTTCCTTTTAAACATTTTTAATGAAAAGCGATGGCTGTTTTTCATAAAAAGCATGTTTGATAGGAAGTGGGCTACCAGATTGTAGCAGAAATAGCGATGGGCAGGAGGACACAGACGTTTCCTATGAAGTGTAGTGAAGGACGTCAACTCATTGATCGCTCATGTGGAACATATGAAGTTGAATCTCTGGCATATACAATGCAAACAAACAAACAAACAAACAAACAAACAAACCTGGAGGACTAGAGCTTGGAAATATCTCTGCCTGAGCAGTTCAAGAGCTTCAGGGGTGCCCTATCCAATGCTTGTTCTTTCCTCCCCATTTCTCAACAGGTGCTGTGTCAGGTGTCTTCTGAAAGGCCTTTGCTCCCATTAACAGTTTGCAAACATGCATCCGGAGAGACAGCTGTTTTCCGCTCCCTCCTTTGCCTCCATTTCCTCTGGTGGCTATTCTATGTCACCTTTGGGACATCCCCCCACCACCAAGAAATGGCCCCCTTTGCTCCTTTCCTAAAAAAGTGGAGGACCCAAATCATGCAACAGCAAGTAAACGGAGGTGCATCTATAGAGGTAGGTTGCAATTAGATGCACCACCACCACGACCCACGGACACTGAGGTTTGATGGCATCCGCAAGGAAAGCTGCATGGAGGTGTCCAGGGCCCTTTCTGCACTTGGCCTTATTCTGGAATATATCTTGGGATAGCACTCTACTGGCCACAAGCTAATGCAGACTATGGCAGGCCTCTCTTGGGGCCTTCCATAGTCTGCACTAGCATGCAGATAGCAGGTCCCTATTCTGAGATATATTCCAGAATAAGGCCAAGTGCAGAAAGGTCTCAGGATTAGGCTCCCACTTGAGGAAACCACAGACCCAGTGCTCTTGAGTACCAGATCTGCCTTAGAACGTGGTCATGTCTCCATGGGGGCGAGAAGGGCTGAAATATTCCTCTAACGCCCCATTGACCTTCCCACTTTCTGGCTGGTCCACATGCACATTGCCCGACTGCTTTAGATATTTATTTTTAAGAACCTTAATTGTGCTTCCTAGACAAGCAGTGGGGCTTATGGATGCTTTCCCGTGTCTGCGTTCCAGCATCAAAGAGGTTTCTTGTAATTTGCACAATAAGAAGAAGAGATTGAAGGGCAGGAAATCACTTCCCAGGGAAATTAGCGTGAGACGGTGTGTGTGTGTGTGTGTGTGTGTGTGTGTTGTGTGGAAGAGGAGACTGAAGAGAGCTGCTTGGGTGTCTAGTGCTGCCCCATGGCAGTTAGCGCAAGGCCGGGTAAATCCAGGGCTCTTTAAGCAGCTTTGCTCATCCAATAAGAAGGACGGCTGGAGTCAATGATGGCGCGCAGCTAATGAGCAGCAATTCCCATGAAATACAGGGATAAAGATCCCCAGAAGGCATGGATCGTATTCAGAGACGTAAGCCGGACAAAGGCTGAAGGAAACAGCTTCTCACTTTACGCACCTTTGTGGGTGGGGTAAAGCGTATCAGGGGTTGCCACTTCAACCCCACCAAACTCTGATATCTTCTCTACCTACTTGCTACAGCAACTCACCAGTGGTCCCACACTAGTGGCAACTGTAGTCAAAGGTTATCGCACACACCCACACGTGATAATCCGCAATCACACCACATTGTCTCTTACACACACCCAGAGAACTAACTCCAAAGCTTTGCCGCACATTAATTATGGCTTCAGGTTGAAGCAGAATTAATTCCATCGGTCCCATAACTGCTCTGTTGGAGTTTCCTGCAGAGCTGCCCGGCCTGTTGTCATTTTTAGAATTACTCTCTAGGCCTTCCTCCTCTTCTTCCTCCTCCCATCAGCGTTCTGTTTTGGAAAGGTCATGGGCATCACTTGGCCCGATGCAGTAGTGTATGTGCAGCTGAGATTAAATCTATTACTTTATCCACCAAGCTATGAGATCTACCCTTATATGATTACTCTGTTTAACTAAAGGATTACTGGCTCCCATATTAGGTTCCCAGGGCTTATGCTGCACTAAGAAAGTAATCCCCAGATGAAAATCATTTTTTAAAAAAGAGGAAAGAACCGGAAGATTAGTGCAATCGCTCAGGTGGGATTAGTAGAATATCCTGCCTCTCCCTTTTGCCCGACTGTATTTGATCCACCCTATTTCTCCTTCCCAATTGCGGGAAAGCAGTTTAAATGGATCTAGAATGCTAGTGATGTGCGGAAAGAGCTGGACAAGAAACACATTTAAGATAAAGAGGGATGCATTAGCTTTTAATCGTTCCTTTAAAATAGCAGCAATTGAATCAGCAATCCCTTTAGTCTACACAGCTAGGCCTGTATCCATCCATCCATCCATCCATCCATCCATCCATCCATCCATCCATCCAGTCCTCAGCAGCAATGCTGGAATTCAGGTTGGGCTCAAGTGTCCTTTTGCCTTTTTATAAACCTCTGGTGAGGCCACAATTGGAATATTGTGTACAGTTCTGGTCACCACACCTCAAAAAGGATATTGTGGAATTGGAAAAGGTGCAGTAAAGGGCAACCAGAATAATTAAGGGGCTGGAACAAAATCCCTTACAAAACCAGGCTGCAACGTCCATCCAGGCCTCTTCAGCCTAGAAAGGAGGCATTTAAGAAGGGACCTGATTGAAGTATATAAAATCAAGCATGTTATATCACACAACAGTAGAACCAGGGGGCATCTATGAAGCTGATGGGCAGGAGAGTCAGATCAGAGAAGAGGGAGGATTTCTTTACTCAGAGGGTCATCGGTCTGTGGAATCTGCTGCCAGAAGAAATGGTAACAGCAACTAACCTAGAGGGCTTTAAGGAAGGGTTGAACAAATTTATGGAGGATCAGTGGCTACTAGAGTGGATGCCTAAGTACATCTGTCAGGCTGGAGGTACAAGCAGGACGCCTCTAAGGCCATTTGCTATGATCTGAGAGCAGGAGAAGGTTTGCCCTTGTCTGTGTTTGAGATGCCCATGGGCAATCGGTGGGCCACTGTGGCCATGTCCCCATGCACACCGTTTGGTGTGGAATGGACACACATGAGTCTGGAAGCGGGTCTGAGATCGATCCCAGCCTGTTGCCATGCCATTCCTGGTGACATGGGCTAGGTGTGAGTTCGGCACGGATGCACCCATCCTCATACAAACCATGCCAAACCCTGGCATGGGGGAGCAGCGCTACCTCCTCTCCACCCCCTCTCTCCTCATTGGAAGCCAGATTCGCATCTGCCCATCCCTGTGCCGCCAGCTGCAAATGCCACATCCCCCCCTCCCCTGGCGGCACAGAAAGCCAGGACTGGGCTGGGAGGCATGGGGAAAAAAAGTTAAAATAAAGCTTACTGATAATGATAAATTTATAAATAATTTTAAAAGACTGAAAGCTGCAATGAGGTTTAGCGGCAGTTAGGTGCTTGAGCAGTTTTGCGCACCTCTGATCCACTGGGAACTTCGAGAACACTCACCAAGTTTAAAAGTGAGAAAATCAAGCCATTTCGGGAAATGGGGGTGGAAAATTTTTGGAACTGGAACAAAAATTAAGCCATTATCCTGCCTGCCTTGGCGATCGGAAACGGGGGTGGAATATTTTCCACGGAAAATGCACAGAAATTAAGCCATTATCCTGCCTGCCTTGGCGATCGGGAAATGGGGGTGGAATATTTTCCATGGAAAATGCACAGAAATTAAGCCATTATCCTGCTTGCCTTGGCGATTGGGATTTTTCCACTCCCAAAAAATGTCAGCGGCTGCGATCTCCAATGCACAGGGCAGGAATGGCAATCAAACCCCCTCCTCCAAATGATGTGAGTGCCAATCTCCTCCCCAAATAGCCCAGGACTGCCCCAATGAACAGGCTCAGCTCGCTAACCAATGCATGCCAGGACCCCAAACCGTGCTCAGACTTGTATTTTTGGGAACCAAATTTGGTCCTGGTCTGGCTTGGTTTGGGGGGATTTGATCCGTGGAAACTGGACCAAATTGAAAATGCATGGGGACACCCCATGCCCAGCCTGGTTCCGGTACCAGACTAAACATGCATGGGGCCATGCCTGTGACAGGATGCTGGACTAGATGGGCTGTGCCGTGATCCAGCAGGGCTCCTCTTAGGTTCCCATGTTCTCTTGGGGAATGGAAACAGGACATTCTGCAAGCAAAGCCAGGGTACTACCGGAGACTGAATGGGCTGTTTCGATCAAGACGTTCCCTGGTTCAAAACATCACGTTGCAGGGACAGCAGGGACTCTTCTTCGTGGTTTGCCCTTGGAGGGACAAAGGACTCAATTGCTGAGACTTTCTTTCCAGCCTCTCCACTGAGTTAATTTCCTTGGCTAATCTGCTGCCTGGTAGAGTTCCCCTCCTCGCAACAAACGCTCTAGGTCAAAGGCGGCTCCTCTGGGCTCCTTCTCTCTCCCTACCATTAATTTGACACTTTGCTTCATGACTCTTACCGAGGTATCAGCACAGCTGCTTTTGCTCGGCGCCGCTCAGCAAAACGCAGTCTTATTTCAAGTGGCATAAATGCCAGGCGAGATTAGATCAATTACCTACTTCTCCCTGTGGGAAGAAAAACCGGCACTAAGCCGTCTGAGGGTCTCTGTCTGCACCGTATAGACCCAAAGCCTCTTTCTCCGATAATGGGGGCCGATGGGGTACCTTCTCTATCCGCGTGCTTGTCTGGGCAGATAGAGAAACAGGCGGGAGGGTGAAGAATGAAAAATGGGTTTTAATTGTGAAGCAAAGCCTTCTCATGGGAGAATATCTTGTCTTCTAGATTTTTGCTCAGCAATATTTTACAATTCCCACTGGCCTAAAAAGCTGGGGGGGGGGTGTTGTTTAGCCTTTTTTGTTTGGTCTTTTATCCTCAGCTGTGGTCACACTTAAGGTTTAATCCGGCTTCAGTCTGGATTAATGCATCAGCAAAGTGACAAGCTGTTTTCTTTCAATGTTAAATAACTCAGAAAGCTCATCTTTGGTGTAGAGATAATGTGGAAACAACATTACTGCTCACTTTGAGAAGCTGTTTCCCCCCCCCCCCCCCCAGTGTTAAATAATTCAGAAAATTCACCTTTTGGGAAAGAAAATGACTGGTCACTTTGCTGATTTGTTCTCCTGCTCTGAAAATGGACTGAAGCTGGATTAAACCTGAGGTGTGACCACAGGCGAGGAGAGTCACATTTTACAAACCGCCTAAGAGTAAAACCATGCCATGCAGCTCCATTTATATAAGGGATTATTGTAACATTGGGATCAAAGGGACCCCAGGGAATTTAAACATTGATCATGGCTTTTCTATATAGTTCCTTTTAAACGGAAAAGGCCAGAAAATTCCTTGCAGGGAAGGCTCTCTGATTCTTTCATCATTTTTGGTGGCTTTTTTCTGTCCCGTTTCCAGAAGAATGATTCCTTTGCGGCTGTCCTGAACCCATCTCTCTGTGCAGGTGACTCTCGTCAGCTAACAGGAAGATCAAAAGAGCCGTTACTGGCTGCAGCATTTCGCGTCCAACGTCCAGTCAAAAAATGGACACACAGTCTCTGTTCCTGCCAGCGTGATTCATGAGGGGTCACTTGGATGGGCTTTGCCAAACCCTAACTCATTCTAGCAAAGAGACTTTTATGGAGTTGTTGCTGTTTTAATATTTAATTTTGCTGGCAAATGCACATTTTGTGGTGTGGAATGGGGCAGATAAAAGCTGAATGGAGAAGGAGAACAAAAGGTCTCTTGGTTCGGGCAGCTCTTCAAGAACAGGCAGAGGGGCTTTGGAAGAAGTTTGAAAAAAGATGCCTTGTGCCTTGGATCCCGTCAGCCTTCAAGGGAAGGCCGGAACCTCAGCTTGCAAATGAAAATTGTGATGGTGGAGGGTGGAGATTTATCTTCAGGGGACTTCTAAGAGATATGGCTACATTGCAGCTCACAGTATTCCTAGCAGCTTGGGATGGTGTAAGTTGTAGTCCAGGAGCCTTTAGACAGGTGCCGGTGTTGATGAGTTCCGCCCATTCAGGAAATTGCAAGTGGAGGGTGGAAAGTCCATAATTAAAATGGATTGGAATGAAAAGGTGTGAGCAGACAGACATGAAGGTGGACAGAAGAAGGGAAGGTGTGACCATGGAGTGGGACGCAGGTGGCAACCAATTCCCTGAAAGGACTACCATGGCTAATGGTAGGTGAGACACTTCCTTTGCCCTCAGGGATATTGATCCGTAGCTAGAGCTGATTGGTTGCTTGCCGCAACTCAATGAGTGATTTCTGATTGGCTATTCTCACCTATCTAAGAAAAAGGACGATGGGGGAAGCAGAGAGTGGGGGGCACAGCTTTTATTGGGCAAGGGGCTGTCTCTTCTTCCAGGCTCTATACAACCTTTGTGGACCACGTGCCCGGAGTTGATTCAGTGCAACAAAAGTGTAAGACCATGGCACTGGAAACAGCGGGGCATGTTTGCTAAACTGCCAGTGTTTGCCCTCTGTGCATGTCGTGGGTGGAGCCATTTTGCCCAAGGAAAGGCAAAGGAAACATACAGAAAGGGCCTCCTCTTGTATCTCCTCTCCCGGGTAACCCCAACATTGGCTCTTCCTCCCACCTGACTGTCCTCCAGGCAACAGAAGGGTGCTGTGTCCTTGCTGGGCGGAAGATCCCTTCGTGTGGATGTGAGGCATCGTTCTTCTTCCAAACACCCATTAAAAAAAGAAAGAAAGTAGGAGGAAGAGGAAGGTTGAGAATGAGGCTGAGGGCGGTGAAGAGCAAATCCCCTGTTTTTTGAAGTAGGCCTGTAGACCTGAGGTGTTGCTTTGCTGCAAAGCTTTGTTGCAAAACAGCTGCCACCCTGCAAACATTGGATGACTCCTGCTGGTTCTTAATGCAATGCAATTTAATTTAATTTATAACCCACCCTTTATTGCAAGGTCCCAAGATGGTGGGTAAGAAAATAAAACAATTTAAAACAAATAAAAAGCTAATGATCATTAGCACCTAATTGAAAACAGTAAGGGGAAAGGTAAACACATCCTTGAGTCAACCTTGCCTCCCAATGATGACTCCACAGATACATTAATGCAGTTATCTTAGCAAAGATTCTCAAGTGGTTTGTCTTTGCTTTTTTTTTTTTTTTCAATTTTAATCCCAGGGAGATGCGAGTAATTGAGCCAGCAACCATCTGCACACAAAGCATATGCTCTACCCTTGAGCTACGCCAGCTCCCATTAGCGATAATAATGCCCTTGATGTGAACTCAACTCCTGGTGGGTCCATGGATACCTCCATGCAAAGATACAGAAATGGGTTGCCACTTGCTTCTTCTGGGGTGACACGGGGGATCAAGCCAGGGTGTTTCTCTGTGCAGATCATTGAAGACCTATTCCTGAGCTATGGCTGCTCCCATGCGTGAAAAGAACTGAAAAATGGAAGCTTAAAAACTTTGCTAAATAAAGTTCAAGGAAGCCTATCTTGCCCCTTGTTCAAAGACAATATCCTCATTTGGAAACTGCTAAGCTAGCTCAGCAGCTTCCAGGGATGGTGTTCCAACACAGCGCCATCTAGTGGATATTAAGAAGAGCTTGCCAGCACTTTAGTTAGCCAGGTTCCAGTTTTTCACTTTTGAAGGCATCAGAGGAACACCAAACTTTGCCCATCACAAAAAGTAAAAAAAAAAAAGTTTCATTTGACTTGAAGATGCTATCTGGTTCATAATCCAAATCAACAAGTGCCAAAAGAGACAATAAAAAAGAATGTAAATTCCTCCTTGCTTCCCGGCTTAGATTCTGACACCAACTGAAAGTCAAGTTGCGAAGCTTTGCTTTCAACAAAGCTCTGCAGAGGCCCCACTGTATATACCTGACATTTAAACAGCAGCTGTCTCACCAAACAGGCAAATATCAGGGAGCTGAACACTGCAGGCAGAAAAATGATGTTTCCTTGGCGTGGGTGTGGAGGGAGACTCTCAAAGACCCAGCATGGTGTGGGCGTCCTTGTGTAGCTAAAGGAAAGGAACATCAAGGAAATTCATAGGAGATAGAGAAGAATCTCACCTGAAGAAGAGAGATGGTGGAACAGGCTTCACATTCAGCCTGGGGAAAGTTTGGTTTGTAAGGGACGTGCTGAGAGCCATGGACTGGGGGGGGGGGGGACCGCATGGTGCTTCGGAAAGATTTGTAGGTATTTGGAAAGATACCTACCTCTCTACCTACCTTTCTGTCTATTTAAACTAATTATCTCTGTGCCTGCCTGCCTGCCTGCCTGCCTGCCTGTCACCACCACTGATAGGACAGAATTTGAAAAAGTTCCAGTTTGGGATATAACTTTCCACTAACCAGTGATCACGGAAACCATAATTCAACTAAAGTAATGTTCTCCCCACCCCAAACCACCTCTGGGTTAGTGGTTGCCAATATGCCATTTCCCAGTGTGGTTTGACTTCAGTTCCCATCAGCCCTGAGTCCAGTTAGCCAAAGGTGAAGGATCATGGGAGCTGGCACTTAGCCACTTCTCGTGGGCCACTCAGCATCCCCATCTCTGCTAGAGAGCATGCAAGAGTAATTCGACCTACCTGCTCGTGATACTCGATGCCCATGCTCAAGGTGTTGATGAGAATAGCGATCATGATCCCACGGTTGAAGTATTTGCTCTCCACGATCCTCTTCAGCTTGTTGCCAAAGGCATGCCAGAGCCTGGTGATTTTATTCCTCTCTTTGGGTGGTTTCTTCTTCTTCTTCTTCTTCTTCTTCTTGTTCCTCTGTTGTTGGATCTGGTCCCTCTGGTCCCCGTGCTTCACGTCCTGTGTGAACTCATAGATCCCGTTGTTGTCTTCACCTGACTCGTAGCTGTCTGAGTCACTGAACTCAAACGAAGGGTCCTCTAAGATGCTGGCGCAGTAGGGGCAGTTTTGGAGTTCGCAGTTCAGCATGCTGGCTTGAGGACTGGGCAGAGGGCATGGGACATTCAGCCCAGAGAGCCTGCTGGACGTCCGGTAGAGACCTGAAACAGAGAGAGGAGGATGACAAAAATGGCGGCAACACTGACTTTTCTGCTGTTACCTCCACAAGCAGGACATGTGAAGAACAACATAGTCTTCCTGAACCTAGCTTTTGGAGGCAGGCGCTCTCCATACTGGAGGCTGTTTCAAAGTTATGGAGTCCGGTAGCCCTAGACAGTCCTGTCCGCTGTGCATATGTCTGCTCTCCTTTGGAAGCTGGAGCCACTAGCTTGTTGAAACTAGGCAGCTTTGGGTTTGGTCAAAACGTGGATAGTGACCCCACGGTCCTACAATGGAGGAGTAATGAATAATGCAGTCATCTTTTGGGGTGCTCCATGAGGCGATCTTAGCATTTCCAGACGGATGCTGTAAATATTCCATCTAGACTGAATAGGAGACACCACCAGCTTCTGCCTCCAATAAAGTAGACATCCCAGAGTTGGAAAGAAGAAGTTGAGACATTGAGGACCAGAGGGTGGAGCAGCCCTGGGGAAGCATGAAAGTGTCACCTACAGTCACTTTTGACTCTTCCAGGAGCAAAATTCTCTGAAGATGGATATCACAGCTATATCTGAAAGCTTAGGTTCTCAGAAGAAACCTGGAACATGGCATAATAAACCCAAAAATGCTACACATAAGAACATAAGAGAAGCCCTGCTGGATCAGGCCACAGCCCATCTATTCCAGCATCCCATCGCACACAGTGGCCCACCAAATGCTCAAGGGCATCTCAAGCAGAGACAAGGACAAACCTATTCCTGCTCTAGAATCCCAGCAGATGGCCTTAGAAGCGTCCTACTCCTCCCCCCCACAGCCTGAAAGATGTACCTAGGCATCCATTCTAGTAGCCATTGATAAATCTGTCATCCATAAATTTGTCTAACCCTACCTTAAAGCCATAAAACTGCCACCTATAGGTTTGGATAATCTGGTAAACTGCTCCTCAGTCCACCAGATAATCCGAAGCTTAAATTCAGACTTATCACATTTTAGGCACACCTCTAGGGACTTAGCCAACCCACCTGCAAACCCTCAAAATCCAAACATTTAGGGTTTGCAACATGCATCTGAGTCAAAGCTCCTTTCGAGTGCCGGGTTCTGCTTTTGGTGTGCTTCAAGTAAACAAGTCAGGGGTGAATTAGTAAACTCCATCCTCTTACCATGTTCTCCGACCAAATGATGAAGCTTCCCGAAGGAGTCCACATTCATGTGCCCTGGACTGTTAACGATGGCAACAGGGCTGGTGGCACCACTGCCTCCTCCGTTTTTCTTGCCAGCCGACTCTGGGCAGATGCTGGCTTTGCTAGCAGGTGAAGGCAAGATGGTTGGGTAGTTCATGTTGCCGTGGCTGGTGAGCATGACGGTTGCCGGGATGTTGGAAGACTTACATTTCATTGGGGCTGCTTCCACGTGGCAGTCGGCGTGATAGACGCTGTGGATGGACTCTGATTCTGGAGTTGTGGCGTTTTGGAAGTTGGAAGAGGAGGGCGGAAGCATGAGTTGGCTTCTGGGCTTCATGACCTTCAGTTCAAGGTCACAGATCTCGGGGTTGGAGCGTGGTGGCCCTTGTGGGCTTCCGTTGCTAATGTGGTAGTGGTGGTGGTGGTGGTGGTGATGGTGGATCAGGTGGTGGATGGAGGCGATGCGCTTTTTCCTCCGCCTCTCCTGGCTGTTGGCTCCGCTGTTGGGGTTCACCTTTTTCCGTCGCTTGCTCTGCCAGTTATTGTAGAGGCGCAGTGTCCGCCGCTTGACTTTCCTGAAAATGTGGCAGATATATTTGAGGAGCTCCTCGTAGCAGCTTCCGGGCTCGGAGAAGCTGGCGATTGTGCTGTCGTTTGAGAGGTAGCGCGCCCGCTGCTCTTGCATTAACTGGTTTTCCCGCTGCTTTGTCTCGGAAAACTGTGTTGCTATCACAACCAGGCACAGGTTAATCATGAAGAAAGAACCGACCTGGATCCAAAAGGAAAGGTGTGAGGAACAGGATACAGGAGAGGTCTGGTCCCTGTCTGGTGATACTAGGGGAGAGATGAAGATGTGCTCCCAGTTTTTACAGAATGAACCCAGGAATAATTGACCTTTGGGGGGTCCCAAGCTGAACTGCTGGCTGAGTTTGTTCCCGTCTTCAGAAGTCTGACTTACAGACCAGAAGTGAGGCATGTGAAGACTGGAATCCTGGTTCTATCCGCAAACCCAAATCAAGCCACCAGAGTTGGTTTGTACAATAGGGATCCATGAATCTCCCCAAATCTAGTTTCCTTTCCTCTGATCTGATCAGCTTTATCACCCAGGAAGACCAGAGGTCTTTTCACAGCCTGTTTAGGACTACATGGGCTGGGGCCAGCACAACATGGTGGGAGTTGTACTTCAGGGCCATCTTTACTAAATGGAAAATCCACAAATAAAATGGATAGAAATGAAAAGTTGTGAGCTGCCAGACCTGGAGATGGACTGAAGGAGGTTTCAAGGGTAGGTGTGGCAATGGCCTAAGGGAATTGCATCAGCTGAAAGAGGAAGCCAGCTCCCCAAATGCTGGCAGCTCACATGTGCCCTTGGTGATGCCCCTGATGTGTGCATTGATGAATGGCTGCCAGGAAATCCTGTTTCCCCTGGCAACGTTTTGAGATTAAGAGGAAGTGAAAGTGTCCTCTGCCCACTTCACCATACTTACTATTATAAGTAGTATAAAATATATAAAATTGTAAAAAGAGTGCGCGTCCATGACGTAATACATGATGTCAACCCATCCTTCCAGGGTTATAACCTGCAGGTGAGAAAGAGAGGGCAGAAAGAAATATGATTTGCTGGAACTATGAATGAAGAACAGAGGCAGGAGGCGAAGGAGTCCATAAACACCTGGATGGCTTATTTCACAGAGCCTGAAGAACCCTCTCATGTACAATCTTTATTCTAACTCACCATCAGAGAGGATTCTGATTTTGAGTGGACCAAACATCACCTTCTAACACCCCAGAGATCTCCCCATTGATAGAGTGTGGACACCATAGTTCCCACACTGATGTAGCAGAATCTGGCCAGGTTAAATCCTTCATCGGAGATCCCACCATTTCTGATGACGGACACATTTGTGCTCCGAGAAAGGCAGTCAAAATGGCAGAAAATGCCACAGCGAATGAAGAATTACATCCTTCGCTTCTACCTTAAGCCCCTTTTTGCCCAGTCAGGTGAGCAGGGCATCCACCTGCATTCATATACTTTATCCTTCAAGAGTACAGGTGAAAAGAAATATGCAGTTTGTGGACTGCAGGGTTTTCCTGTATCCCATTAGTTTTTAATTCCTGAGGTCAAACCACACTGGTCCGATTTCTGCAGGGATTCTTCTCCTGGAAGATGTCCTAAACTTGTAAAAATTGTACTGCACAATCATACTTTTTGGACAATGTACAAAAAGCAGCTACATCTTTACTTGGATGAGGTTGAAAGGGACCCCACCTGTACTGTGTGAGTCAAAATGAGCAATAGGTGACATCATGAGTGTCCATGGAAAGGAAGTGAAGAAGCATGCCACCTGAGCTTCCTCTCTCTCTCCTTCCCTCTTTCTTTCTTTCTTTCTTCTCCCTCCCTCCCTCCCTCCCTCCCTCCCTCCCTCCCTCCTTCCTTCCTTCCTTCCTTCCTTCCTTCCTTCCTTCCTTCCTTCCTTCCTTCCTTCCTTCCTTTCTTTCTCTCTCTGTCTCCCTTCCTTCCTCTCTCTCTCCATCCATTTAATTCTGCTTAGGTTACATTGGAGCAGCTGCTGTTCGCCTAGGTAACCAGAGGCCTGAAGACTTTAGGAATCAATGTGAAGCCGCGTTTGTGGTTTCCATTGGTCCTATCGGAGCCTCTTCTGTGTCCGAGGCAGCTGGTTGTAGACTCTGCTAATCATTTATGCGGCTGCTTTGGGAATTCAGGCCTGCAAAGCACCTTGCAAGGGAAGCGGAGATGCTGCCGGCTACCTAAGAAGCCGCCTGCTTTGGTTCCCTGCCAGGACCTTCCTCCGACGGCCCCCGCCTTCTCTTTCCATCCTTAGATGAGTCTTCTTAGATGAGCAGCTGTGGAAACAGGTGGCCTCCTCTCCCTTTAGGCAGGGGGAAGGAAAGTGAGCTGGGGGACCCCCAAACATATTGGATGCAGCTCTTTGCCGAACATTTGCTTTTGGCCCGGCAGCTTAGGAACACAATGGGAGGAAAGCAATTAAATGGAAATAAGGCGTTTACTGACAGGGGTCGCCTTCTCTTTCCTGCGGCTGCTCTGGTTAAAGAGGAGAGCTTGTGCATTGCCTGAGCTGTTTCCAGCACATCTCATGACTGGGAAAATGCAAAGTTCTTGGGAAGATGGAAGGCTGTCAGAGGGAAACTAAAACGGGCCGGATCTGTTCCTCCTGCTACCAAAAACGCTTTTTGTTAAAAAAAAAAAAAGAGAGAAAAAGGCGCCCAAAAGCTCCAACACAGCAAGGTTTGATGCGCTCCTCTTTCGCTGTTTGCATCCTTGACAAGACGAAACCCATCTGGCGCCTCCTCTCTTCCAGCCTTTATGTAGGTCCTTGCTAACACGTTCTTGGTGCGTCTTCTTGGGCGCCTTCCCTGGGGCTCACCTGCCTTCTTAAAGGATGGCGCTGCAGATGCATTGCGTCAGCCTGGGAAGGGGCCCATGGTGAGACTGGCATCTGCTTCCCTGGCTATTTCCCAGAGGTTTGCACCCGGGGGATGCTCGCCTGCTTGAGCTTGGAGCCTTGCAAGGGACAGTGTGGGCATTTCTTTAAAAGAGGTTTTGAATCACAGCCCTCCCCTGCTGTTGGCAGCAACTTGTGTGGCAAGATGGCGGGGTAGCGGCTTGCCTCTTCGCCTTTGGTTGGGATGGAGACAAGCGTGTTGGATGCACTATGGAGCTCAGGGCAGTCGGGGTCAGAGATCTGGCTGCCACCTCCCCTCTGACGCCCCACCTCTCGCCCAGGTCAGCCCAGGCCCGCTCTGCAAACTGGGCTTGGCTAGCAGACATTTGGCTACTAAGAACTCAGGGTGTGCACAAATGCAGTTTTCAGCATGCGATTCATAATGAATCGAACGTTCAAACATTTGTATCCATATGAGTGTGCAATTTTGAATGTCCGGACACTTGATTCGATACAAATGAATTTGTATGTATTCGTTCAGATGTTCAATACGGACGGATGCGTATCCGATGATATGCGCCCCACACCCATCCTGTACGCATCCTTACGGATCCCGTATGCATCCCGTACATATCCATATGGATGCAAATGGGATGCACACAGATACAGACGGGATGTGTACGCATCCATATCATCATACAAATGTCCGGAATATTTGTTCAAATGTCCGAAGCATTTATATTCATATGAATACTAAAGTACAAATGTCCGGACATTCAATTAATTTATGGATGTCCAAATTCATGCAAATTCGTACGAATAATGAATAGTATGGATATATGTGCCCATCCCTACTAAGTACAGAAACTAGGGCCCTGGTCACACCTAAGGATTAATCCAGCTTCAGTCCACTTTCAGAGTGAGAGAACGCATCAGCAAAGTGGACAGTAATTTTGTTTTCACATTATCTATCCCAAAGGTGATTTTTCTGAGTTATTTTAACACTGAAAGCAGCTTCTTGCCACTATGCTGATGCACTCTCTCACTCTGAAAGTAGACTGAAGCTGGATTAAACCTTAAGTGTGACCAAAGCCTAGGAAGGTATGCCATGCCCTTGGTTGCATCTCTCCTGCCTGACCAGGTTTAGCCATGGCTTCCCAGACAGTTCTTCTGGGCATGAGCCAGCTTATTCTCGCCAGGAAGGGAAATATGATGCCCCATGATATCTCCGTTAAGAGCCATTTGAAGATCTTCCAAACTCTTAGAAAGGAGGCTGCCATTTGATGCCTGTGCAGATAAGACATGGAATTGCTTTAATCAATAGACGTACAAGTGATTTGAGGGTGGGTGGGTGTAATAACTCTAATTTTGCTTTGAGAAAGCAATTTCTGCAGAGGTTACTGAGCAATCCAGAGATCGGCAGCCAGAGGGGACAGAGAAAGACAGAAGATTCAATTAAAATGATTGGCAGGGCAGTCCTGATGGGTCTGCCAACATCAGTCAGGACAAGTCAAAGAGACAACGACCCAGGACCCAAATAGTTCCAAGTCAGAGGGAGGCCCAGCTGCTTCCTGGTAACCTGATGTGGAAACCACAGAGAGAAGTCCCTGGAGAACACTTGGTGTGACAGTCACCTAGCGTGGCCTGTGGCACCAGTGTTGAAGACAAGGCATCATATAGAGCTGGACGCCATAGCTGACTTCTTTGGGAACCTGCCTGCCAACCTGCCTTCAGGAGATCTGAAGGACCGTGGCCCATGGCCACCTTGGAGAGATGTTTCAGCTGCCCTGCTTTTGGGAAGGAGATGTTCCCCAAGCCAAGCTGGTCTGGGAAGGAAGTTGGCTGTCCTTTTGCCAAGCAACTTACAGCCATCAGCTGAAAACATTTCACTGCTGGCGCCTTGTGACAAACAATTTCTTGAGTGACAAACAATTTCTTGAGTGCCTCTAATGATGTAGGAAGAGCTCCATAATTGCCAGGCAGTCATTCTCATTAATGAAAGGAAGAACCTTTTTCATCTCGCCATCCACTTTTCTAGGCTGTCCCCCTCCGCTCTCCTTTCTACCCCCTCCTCACAAGATGTCCTGTTTGCTTGTCTCTTCCTATGTGCTATTGGAACAGCTCTGCTCCACGCAAGCCAGGGAGCATTAAGACAAGGGGCTGCATTCGTGCTCATGTGCTTTGCAGGGAGGTTATGAGAATCCCACCTCCACAACACCCTCCTACCCCTGGGCAGGGGTGGTCAATGTAGGTAGGACAAAGGGTTCCTTCTGATGGAGGAGGGACATCCGGCTGCCCTCACCCACCCTGGGGACCTTAGTCATTTTATTATTTAAGACATTTCTATGGGCCAGGTTCCCACTGGGCATTTCAAACCGGGTTTAAAGCTGGTTTTTATTAATCAGCATTGAGGTCTGGGTTTTGGCATTCCTACTCTTAGCGTACAATGGGGACTTGCAGGGCAGAAACCCCTCCTCTCTCTTCCCCATCATACCCTGACATCATCCAGGTGAGCAATTCAACCCCCACCCCCTATATAAGCTTGTCCCCGATTCAGTGGAATCCTTTGGTAGCCCGCAGCAGCACAGCTTCCCATGTTAAAGCTCACTTTCCCTGGTGTTTTGTGCTAGATCCATAGATCAAAGCCGTGTGAAATGTCGGGGGAGGGAAGGAAGGGCAGAGGGAAACAGGGAGGCTTTCCCATAAGGAGCCGACAATTGCGCTGGATCGAAACATCAGAGCAGCGTGAAATGGCAGGGATGCAATGAAGGCGAAAGTCATGAATGGAAGGAGGGTGGGACACAAAAGCCAACCCAATCCCAGGACGGAAGCCACCAATTTGTTACACTGAACTCTTGTTACAATGTCACAACTTTCCCCTGCCTTTCAGGCAGCCCAATCTCATTAGCGCGTAATGGCGGACAGCCGGGAGAAGAGAGGGGGCTAGGGCACAGGAAATCATGGCTAAAGATGGTTCCCTCCACCAAAAACCCCGCTTGCGTTCCCATTGCTAAATAGTGAGGATTATTTCTACATCCAGCAGCAAGACCTCTTTTGATCCAAATAGGTAACATGGAATGCATGTTATCTGCCCTGCATCAGCTGCACTAAGCCCAACTTATTAATTGTTAATAAAACTGAACTATAGAAGTATCAGCATCCAAATTCAGTCCAACTATAATGAATTCCAGGTTGGCTCAGACAGAAAGCAAAACAAAACCCCCACAGAGCATGGCATTTATGGTCATTTGTTTTCACTTATGCTCTTATTGGGGCATTTCTTGGAAAGATATCTTAGCTGAAATAGTTGGATTATTGTATTTCAACTGTAATATTTTTGCTTTTTAAAAAACTCTTGCTGTTATCGCAAAACCACCAAGAGACCTTTGTTGTACAAACAAAGCATTAAAAAACCCCACTTTGCTTTTTCAGCAAATGTTTCAGCATCATGTATCATATCATTTTTTTTCAGCTGTAGGGCTACTAAATACAGAATACACCAGTGGAATCAAGGCGGAAAATTCAAGAGGCCATGTGCATACAAAAATTACAGCCCACAATCAATAGAAAACAAGGAAAGTGTGAACCTTAAAGTATACACTGGCCGTGTTTCCATTCAAGTTTTTAAGTGAACTGAATCCGTTTTCAGAGCTGGGCATTCCCAAAGGATGAGAGGAATCCACAGTTTCTGAGGATTAAAGGTCCACAAATCTGGACTATCTATATTCAGATAAAAAGAAGTCTCACAATGGGATTTAGAAATAATCTTCGCTTTTTGTGAATGGAAACCCATGGCTTTTTGGGGTGTGGGAAGGGGTGTTCTCTTCAGTTCGCCCTAACCCAATAATCACCCATTATTTCCCTCCTATTTCTCCCGGCTGTAGCAGCTAGAGCAGAGCTGGCAGCTGCTGTTGCAATGTCACCAGAGATGCATTACATTGTAACAGCAGGGAGATTCTGACAGTCGCAGAGAAGAGGGACTCTTTTTTATCTCTCCCCTCCCATCCTCTTGCTGCTTTATGCATGGAGAGTCTGATCCCTGCCCCATGAAGCTGTGCTATGATGTAAAAGAGAGAGGGAGGGGGTCCCCCCCTAAATCTGCATAGTAAGCTGTAAATGGGGACCTGGAAAAACGGAGCTCATTGCGGATTAAATTTATCCGGATTTAAAAGCGTACTAAATTGTGCAGTGGGGATGCAGCCACTGTAAATTTTCAGATTTTCTCAGTAGATGTTTTTCTTTCTCTTTTGTTCCTTTCTAGTACCATGTATTATTATTTATAATATCTCTGTTTTGCTTTCAGTTGAAAACTAACCTTGAACTGGTTCACAAAAAAGCAGCAAAGCCAGATAAAACCAAATGTTATGATCTGTTTCCATTATATTCCTTGCACCTGATTTGGTTCAGCGCCTGTGTCAAAATGTTTGCTGAAAAGTACAATCTTGGTTTTGTTTTTCTTCATTTACACAAAATTGGGCTCTTAGTTTGCTTTTGTGATAAAAGGAATTCTCCCCAGTGCATAGTGCTTAGCAGAACCTTTCAAAACCTAAGAATTTCGAACAAGAATGTAAGATTCTTCCAGGCTTCCTTTCCACCCCCAGTATCTGTGATGTTGGCTCCTAACTTGCTCAGTTTTCTGATGGACATGAAAACCCCTCTCATTGCGGTGGTGCAAACAATCCTTGCCTGGGTCTCTTTCACGGCAAAGCTGGTCAGCAGTGGTCGAGGGCAAACAATAATTGCTGAGCGCTTCTTGGTGAGTTTACAAGGTCTTCTGTGTGTATTCCTGGAGCGCCTGTTATCTGCATTTCTCTTTTGCCCTTGCAAGAGCGCTCCCGTGCAACTAACAAGCTCCGATTGGGGAATAGAAGTTAGCCCTCTTCCCCGGGCTGAACCACTAATTTAATTCCCGGCAAAAATGCCGAAGTCCCCTTTGCTCATTTAATTGATGAACGCATGACATGAGCTCCCTGGCCAGAAGCAGCAAACAAGCCAGCTAACAAACAAGAATGGTGATTTATTCTACGCCACCAGCCTCCCCATTTGGAGAGCCCCCCCTTGTTCCCTTCTAGAGCTTGTCTTGTCTCACTTGTCAAAGAATTTTGGTTCTATTTCCAGATAGACAGGAAGGGTGTTTTGGCAGGCACAGTTTCCTTGGAAAAAAGCAGAGGTGTCATTACTCTGAGAAGGGGGATACAGGGCAGGGTATAGATGGAAATTAGGGATGTGCAGAAACGCAATTTTCGACACTTGATTTGAACTGAGTATTTGAATATCCAAATTTGTACAAATGAAGAAAAATGAATGTGTGGACGTTCGAACCGAATACATTTGTATCTGTTCATTCCAATATTTGATATGTATTTAATGACTGGCGATGGTGATGGGGGTGGCATCGGCATTGAGGGCATGGCGGAGGCAGTGGAGGTGGCGATTGCCCCACTGTCACCACCTTTGCCGCTGCCCCCCCCCCCAAGGAGGCCGCTTTGGCACTGGAGCATTAGCAGTGGGAGGTGGCGGCAGTGAGCGCATCGGGGAGGTGATGATCATGCCCACCAGCCGAAGTGGGCATCTATGATCCGCCTGCCCCCCCTCCCCCATGCAGCCACAGAACTGGGGCAGGACTCCCTCCTGGGGCCTGATTGGGGCATCAGGAGGCGTCCTGCGGCATCCGCACGGTGCCCTGCTTAGCACCCATTGCAGTCAGGTGCTAGCGGGTCTGTGCGGATGTATGGAGTCCTCCTCGACATTCCAGATCCTCAAGGACCAGATCTTAGGGAGGACTCTTATCTCAAAGATCTGGATGTTCTAGATCCGGATCTTTGATGGACCATGAAAAAATGGGGAAGGACAGAAAATGTAGAGAAGCTGGACGGAAGGAACCTCTTACACGGGGAAGTCTTTTTTCAGCCGGAGGGTCAGGACTCTGTTGAATTTACTACCAGAAGAGGTGGTGACAGGATCTGGCCTCAATGGCTTTAAGAAAGGATTAGATATATTCGTGCAGGACAGGTGTATCAATGGCTACTAGAATGGATGCCCAGGTACGTCCTCAAAGCTGGGGAGACAGGCAGGAGACCTCTAAAGGGCATTATCAAGAGCAGGTGAAGGTTGAGATGCCCTGAAGCAACTGGTGGGCCACTGTGTGAGACGGGATGCTGGACTAGATGGGCTGTGGCCTGATCCAGCAGGGCTCCTCTTAGGTTCTCTCAGTTCCCAGGGAGCAGATGAGAATGTATAGAATTTACTGGCCGAGGACCTTGCAGGGAGAAATGGTGATAGACCAGACCGGCTTTCAAGGAGAGCTATGAGACAGATTTGCAGAGGTCTCTCAATGGCCAGTGATGGCTGAAGAAATATGGGCAGAGGCGTGTAGCTGTGAGGCCTGGTGCCCTGGCTTTGATCTGCCTTTCATCAGAACAAACTGTGTTTTGGCTCATTGCAGCTAAAGACACCATTTTGGCAGATCAAAGGAGGCGCCTCTATTGATGTTCCCTCTATGCTCCTCCTCTTGGTTTCCTATGTGGTACATGTGGGAATCACATATTTTTTCACAGTGGGAAGATCAGATATACTAGGGATGAATGAATTCGGATGAATTTGGACATTCATATATTAACTGACTGTCCAGACATTTGTACGAATGCGAATATTTTGAGTTATTCATATAAATAATTTGGACATTCATATGTGTACGGATATGTATGAATCATGTATATATCCGTACACATCTTGTGCGTATCTATATGGGATGAAAACGGGATGCATACAGGATGAAAACGGAATGCAGACAGGATGAAAATGGGATGTGTATGGACGCGTACAAGATTCGTATCATTGAATACGTTTTGAATATTTGTACAAATAGATACGAATGTATTCGTATTCGTTTGAATGTCCAGACATTTGGGTTTTTTTTATTCATATGAATTTGGAGTTTCAAAGATTCTATTCTTTACGAATCGAACATCGGAAATTGCATTTGTGCAGACCCCTAGGATGTACCTTTTGCCTAGTGCGGCAGCTGGGCTCTTCTGGGGTTGGGAGGCACTCAGAATGCAAGTTCTGATCATCAGTAATAGGGAACACATTATTCTTCACTGCATATTCATGAGACTTGATTTAGGATGCCAATTTGCTGTCTTTTGGCATGTGGAGAATGGAATGAGCTCTTCCATGGCTCTGCAAATGTATCTGGGGTATCTGAGCCACCTGGGGAATAGGAGAATGAAGGACTAGAGGCACCTGGGGCTTGGTCCAAGGGGGGGGGGAGGGGAAAGACAAATCTGCGGATGATGCATGCATCAATGGCTACTAGAATGGATGCCTAGGTACATCTTTCAGGCTGGGGGGCAAGCAGGATGCCTCTAAGGCCACTTGCTGGGATCTGAGAGCAGGAGAAGGTTTGCCCTTGTCTCTGCTTGCGATGCCCATGGGCAACTGGTGGGCCACTGTGTGCAACAGGATGCTGGACTAGATGGGCTGTGGCCTGATCCAGCAGGGCTTCTCTAAGGTTCTTATGATGGCCCTTCCTTGCAAGCCCTGAACTATTAATTTAAAGTTGGGTGGAGGCTGAACTGAGAATGTTTGCATGGAAGGCTGGGTGGCCCTTTATCACAGCAGAACAAAGGCCATGATGGAACCTAAGAACCTAAGAGGAGCCTTGCTGGATCAGGCCACAGCCCATCTGGTCCATAAGAACTTCAGCTTGGTGTGTCCCTGGCAGAGGATAAAGGCAGCTTCCCTGCCCCCTGCAGCTACTGCTACCTTCTAGAGCCTGTTGAAGAAGACGTCTCTGGCGAAGAGTTAATCCACCTGCCTGGGCATGGTGAGATTCCTTCCTGGAGAATGATGCAGCAAATCTGCTCGGAGCGCTCCAAGCAAGCGTGGCAGCAAGAAGCGTGACAGGAATGGTCAAGACTAGGAAATGACACCTTCACCTCTTCCTCTCATTCTTGGAACCAGGAGGGGAGATTGAGGGGAGGGAAGGAGCAACTATATCTCTTGCAACACCAAGAGATATAGAAAAGCTCCGTCAACAGAAACAAAGACTTCCCGCGTTGTCTGCGCCGCTCACCTCAGTGGGGGAGAACTTGTGCCCACAGGTCAATTTGCCACCACTGCAGGGGCAAGACAGACATGGCGGTGAGACTGGAAACAGTCCCCCCAGCTTGGAGAGAAATGGCCTTCAGAGAAGAAGGGCCCCATCGCACTTGGAGGTGGACACCAGTATGTCCTTTGGTAGAGACGTGCGCCAGCTGAAATGTGGTGGTCTGCCTTGAATTGAACCAAAGAGTCTTGGTTTGGGTTTGATTCAAACTGTTTTGTTGTAGAACAGGCTGGTTTGGTTCACAGGCGAGCAGTGAGAACACCCTGGTTTGCTGTGAAGCAATTTCACACATTCTCCGTGTCTGCTCTTCCTCTGTTTGGATGGTCTCTGGAAGATGCCTTTTAGGGTCATGGAAAGGAGAGACTGGAGGGGCCCTGCCAGTTATAGCTGGCTGCTAGGAAAGATGGGCCTCTTCCCCCTTCCCTCCCTCCTTCCTTCCTTCCTTCCTTCCTTCCTTCCTTCCTCTCAATAGCTCCATTTTCTTTTCTTCCTGGTCTCTTTCCTTCTTGTTTCCCCCTTTCTTTTCTTTTCTTTCCCCCTCTGTCTTCCTCCCACTTGCCTCCTCCTCGTCTTCCACCATTTCCCTCGCTTCCTTTGTCAGCTTTATCTCCAGGTAGGCCACTGAATATGCGCCTTTGACATTTAAAGTTGCCCTTTTGTTCCCGAGGGGCCACAGCTTATGCTCAACAGAAGAAATGAGTTTTTAACATAAAGGCCACCAGTGATGGAGAAGCAGGGAGAGGGAAGGAGATTTGCCATCTCTGTGCCTGCCAGCTGATTGTGCCCCGATTTGCATTTCATCTCCCTCCACACGCGTTTCCTTATATCCTCCCACGCAGCCTGGAGAAACTAATCTGCCAGGGACGACTGTTTGCATGGGACTGGGCCTATTTCCCCTGAACTGTTCTCCCTCTCTCAGGGTCCCCGGGCATTTCCATTAGATACATATAAAGGGATGATATGGAAGTGATGTCATGGGTAAGTGGCTGTCGAAGGGTGTGAGGCCAGTGGGTGGAGGGGAAGGATCAGAATCGAGAGAACCAGGTCATGAACAGAAAGCCCCCCCGCCGCCGCACTCCTGCCGCCCCAACCGCTTTGGGAGCCCCTTTTCCTGTAAACCAAGACCAATGGCTCTTGGGCAGGCGGCCAGCCTTGCCTTCTCCACAGGGGAAAGTCCACCGGTGCACTGGAAATGCACCCAGAATCCAGATTGTGGCCGGAGTCAGGGGTCCCTTGCATCTCAGTTCCAGGTCCTGTGCTGGGGCAAAGGACCCAGCAGCGGACGCCACCCCCTTTGCCCCGGCAGTGGATCCAATGCCTCTTGACCTGGATCTGACCCTTTTTGAGGGTCATGTGGATGAAGCCTCTGTCTCGAAAGAAGACAATAGGGCTCCGCTATAGGCACATATAACTCCCCCCCCACAAAAAAACCCTGGAGGATAGCCCCCTCCCCTAAGCATCTGTGCTATAAAAAGTGGATTAGAGAAAGTCTGGGGCCATGAGGGCCATGCACTGGCTGTATCTGGACAGCATTTGCTTAATCCAGATTATCTGGATAATCTGGAGTAAAGCACATGCAGACACATTTTACTTTGGATTATCCATGCTTTATTCCTGATTATACAAACAATGCAGATTAAGCCAGTGCTGTCTGGAGGAGGGGCCTGCCTCTCTAACGTGCCTCCAAAGCGCCCCTTTTGCTGTGTCTGAACACAGCCTATGTCTCACCCTGGAAGCGAGTTCATTATATCCATACATTGTCCTTGTCTCTGTGTCCGTTTCTCCACGTGTGTGTGTGATTTGAGCCGTTAATTCCATTACCTCATCCTTGCTGTGACCACACCTAAGGTTTAAACCAGTTTCAGTCCACTTTCCGAGGGAGAGAATACATCAGCAGAGTGACAAGCTGTGGAAAGAAGGCTGCTGTTCACCTTGCTGATGTGTTCTCCCACTCTGGAAGTGGACTTAAGATGGATTAAACCGTAGGTGTGACCACAGCCCCTACTTGGGATGCCTCAAAGACATTTGGGTTAATGCAAGAAGGAAGTGATAGAAGAAGAAACCCAAAACCAAAGCCAGGGGGTGCTTACCTGAAAAATAGCTATCCAAGCATAGCCAATATTATCAAAATTAATAGCTCCGTTGTGCGGGTTGAGGTCGCCCGTCCTGCAAACGTTGTAATACTGGTTCCAGTTGATGCAGGCATTTCGGTGGCCAAAGTCCAGGCTGTATGAATTTTGGATGTAAGAGTCCATGCTCAAAGTACATTCAATTTTGTACTCCTTCCTGTGTGGGATGCTGGCGCATTTCTGCATGCCGTTGTCCCTGTGGGATGAGCAGATGAATGGATTCTCCTCCCCTTCTTCCGGCCGATAGTACGGATGCAGGAAAGTTAAGTTGTATGTCCTGGCATGGGGTGGAGGGAAGCAAAAGGGGAGGGTTAATATTTAGGGTGCGGTATCTTTCAACCCAAAGCAAGAAAGACCAATGGCTGCATGGGTGTTGTGTTGTTTATACAGCCTCAGAGGAGGCTCCCAAACTAGCCAAGCAGTTCTGTTGGGTTAAGGATAATGCCTGGCAGGTGTTTGTCCTTCTTTTTGGCCAAGCACCATCCACAAAGCCTTATTATAAATGCTCTCTATGTGCAGGTTGTACAAGGGAGGGAAGAGAAGACCTAATGTGACCCATCTCATGCCCTTCCAACCCTCTGGCCTTGAGCTGGTTCAGACTGAGCTTAAAGGGCTCAGTGTGGTTTGGGTAGCCGAACTGGTGGGACTGTTGAACCAAGAAGATAGAAGCTCAGAGTGACGTAAGGGCAGGACCTATGAGGACCTCCCTCTGTTCCTCCCTCAGCCGGCTCTTGGGTGGTAGAACCATGTGGTACCCCTAACCCCTCTTTTAAAGCTGGCATGATATGTGTCACGGTCGGCAATCTAGCAGCTGCATTCTGCAACAGTTGCAGCCTCCAAACCATCTTCAAGGGCAGCCCCATGTAGAGTGCATTACAACAGTCCAGTCTGGAGGTTACCAGAGCATGGATAAAAGCAGTGATCCTTTAATTTCAATGGATGTTCCTTAACTCTGACCGATCTCAGAGGCTTTTCCTTCCTCCAACGATCCCAGTGTTTTAAAACCTTACACGCTCCTGTCGGTTTCCTGCTCTCATGGAAGCTTTGGAAGCCAAACGTGCAACTCTGGAGGCCTCGCCGCTGGGTGAAATTTCAGCTCCGATGCAACATTTATCGCTGCAGGAGCCCCTTGAGTTCCAGAGTACCTTCAAGAGGCCTTTTCTGAGATAAGGGGACAGTCTTCATCTGATTACATCCAAAAGGAATGGGTCTCATGGGGCTGCTGTGTCCTGGATGAAGCCTGGGCTCTTAGCCTCACACGTTCTGTACGTTTTCATATTCCGCTCCTAAGAGTCTCAGCCAAAATGTGCATTAGGGAACTGTTGCACTGCCAGAGGCTGCAGTCGAAGGGAATGACTGACAGCCGCAACAGGAGTGGCAGCAGCAGTGGCGGCGGCGGCGGCGGCAACAACCGGCAATAGAGCCAGCAACCCCTTCTGCCCTGGAATGAACGCACAGCGTCTAGATTACTGCCAGGCGGAGTGGCGCAGGTCCCGTAAGGCCTCCCCTGCGCATTCTTCTCCCCACACCAAACACCCTGTGAGGCAGGTGGGGCCGTGAGAACTCAGGAAGAGACCTGTGACTAGCCCAAGGTTGCCCATCTTGCTTCATGGAGAGGTGCAGAATCAAACCCGGTATTCCCAATAAGTGTCAGGCTCCTTAACCACTAGAACAAACTGGCTCACTGGCATTTCAAGCTCTCCAGCAGAGAAGGAGAAGTTTTAGAGACCTATAGGGAAGACTCAGGATTTTTTATGAAAATATAGGGGAGGAGAGGGGAAACGTCTTTGTTGCCTTGGGTTATTTCAGACAAAGTGGGGACGGGGGTGCAAAACCAGTTAACACCCCACCCCGCACCTGGAATTCTGTAAGAAAAGCATTCACAATTTCAGCTGTAGCCCAAGACAAGACTCTCCTGAAGTTCCTCTAGCGTGCTGTCTTCCGAATTTCTTCCCAATGCCTGGTTTTTGTTACTGCTGCCGGTGTCGCAGCACAAACCCTCACAAGAGATGGAGATCAAGTCTCCTGATAGCTACAGGATGACCCTGGGGGCCCCGTTCTTCACAGCGGCCAGATGTTCTGAGGATGCTGCTGACGGAAGCTGACCTCTGGCTACTTACGTTTGAAAGTTGGTGTCCAGGAAACATCTGTTCCTCAGCAGTCCGGCCCAGAGCTGCACCCCCACAATTCCAAAGATGAAAAAGACAAAGAAACACAAGAGAAGGACATTGCCTAACATAGGCAGAGTATCTAACAGTAAGGTGACCAAGATGCGCATACCTGCGGAGAGGACACAGAGAGAAGGGAGTTAAAGGGAGGACATTGTGGCCGGGACTTAGGATGCTCTAGGGGTGGGTCAGGAGTAGGAAACGTGGTTGGTTGGGTGACCTTCTGGTCTTCCTAGGTTGCTGGGCTCCCGTCAGCCCTCGTGAGGGTTCAAGAGGAAGGGCAGCTGTAGCCCAGGGATTGTGCAAAGGGATGGGCAGGAATATTTGCAGGCATTCGAAATCAGATTGAATGTGCCGAATTTCGAATGTAAACATTCAAATCGAATTTCCAATTTTGGATCTATTCGTTCGAATATCCGGACATATGAATGCACATATGCACATATGAATGTTGACGAGTGGAGACTTCTGCTGGGAAGCTATGGAAGAACCACTTGGCTCATCCAAAGTGATGCAGACCCTTGGAGAGCAGGCCAATCCTATGCGGTTCCGTCTTGGGACTCAAGTTTTTCCCGCCTGTTTTCTCCTAAATGAGAAGACGGAGTCAACGGCAGCCTTGGGGACACCGATCTAATGAGAGGCTTTGGATGGCCAAGCAGAAGGCTATTATGGGCAGCCTCTGAGCCCCGAGTCCATCTGTAGTGGCTGCCAGTGTCAAGTCGGATGGAGCATCTGTCCTGCTTAGAGAAAATCCTGTCGGCTCGTATCTCTGGAACGGCACGGGAGCAATTTAGGGTTTGCCTCAGGGAGCAAAATGTCTTATATTGGTTCTGCACAGCAACTAGAGCTAAAAAAAAAAAAAAAATCCCAGGTAGCAGATGATGGGAAGGAGAAGGATTCATTTTTTCTTGACGGGTTGAAGTTAGAACAGAAAAAGGGAGCAAAAGTGAAAAATTGAAGGAGCTTCTGATTTTGAGGGAATTCCTCGTCATTTGAACAGAAGCAGCCTCTGACTGAGCCCAGAATGCCTTCACAGGATGGGTCTAGAGCTGGATTCTAGGGACCCAACCACACCTAGGTTTTAATCCAGCTTCAGTCCACTATTAGAACACATCAGTGAAGTGATAAACTGGGTGGTGGTTGTTGCTTGCATCATCTAACCCCAAAGTGGATTTTCTGAGGTGGATAATGTCGAAGGAAAGCATCTTGTCCCTTTGCTGATGTGTTCTCTGAAAGTGGGGACTGAAACTGCATTAAGACACAAGTGTAGATGGGTCCCAGCAATACTTTGGGCGCCAAGCAGAAAAGATCAACCAGTCCTGGATCTAACAAAACTTAAATGCATCCTGAAGGCAATGATCATCAGTTGGAAACTCCCATCCTTTGGGATAGTTTCTCTTTAAGGTTCAGAAAGACTCCTTAGAAGAACAGGCAGACAACCATATGCTAAATACATTGAAAGAAATACTGGGTTCTACCCCCTGGTTTCAACAGTCCAAATCATATACACCCTCTCCTGATGGAGCTCACTGGAGTTGTGTTTGGCAACACCTGAAGAGCTACATGGTTGACCACCAAGGCTAGATGTCACCTGTAAAACCTTCCATGAATTCCATAGAAAAGTCACAGTCACTCTCCTGACTATAAAACAGCCAAAATCCACTGAGGCAAAGACAAAGTCGGAAAAGGAAGGAAAACCCAGCAAAGGGATTTTGCCGGAAACATCTTCAACACTCTTGAAAGAATAAGAATAAGAAGGTGGGAGTCTTACTTGGCACCCTGTTAATGGCTCGCAAAGGCCTAAGTACCCGGACAGTGCGGATGGCAGATAAGCTGACGTTGTGTCCATCCAAGGAATATTCCATCATGCTGTGAAGACAGGAAAAGAGGGACAGACAGCGAGATAAGCGTGGGGCATTTCACACATATTCCAGCCCAGAGTTCCCAATCTCTAACGGGTCCCAGTCACAAAATGGGAAAGTTTGTGAGCCCTCAGAGAAAACTTAGTGAACAGGGCAGATTTTCACATCTAGGGAACGTGGTCTGTGCGGATGCTGGTGCCAAGTCAGGGGGACAGAGGGGCAAAATCTATTGATTGGAGGCTGAAAGATCTGGGGGCCGAAGGCTGAAAGGTCTGGGTATCTTGAGTCTACACAAAATGAAATGAGTGACACAACCAGGGATGCAACCAGGGATGTTAGCACTGACTGAGAAACTGTTTGGCAACATGACTTGAGCAAATTTTTATGTGCCTCACTGAGGCTGTGGCCAGACTTAAGGTTTAATCCAGCTTCACTCCACTCTTAGTGTTAGATAACTCAGAATAGTTACTTTGCTGATGTGTTCTCTCACTCCAAAGGTGGACTGAAGCTGGATTAAACCTTAGTGTGACCACAGCCAATGTTTAATCCAGCTTCGGTCCACTTTCAGAGTGAGAGAACACATCAGCAAAGTGACAAGCTGTTTTCTTTCAGTGTTAAACAACTCAGATAACTCACCTTTCGGATAGATGATGTGGGAAGAACATTACTGGCCATTTTGCTGACGTGTTCCCTCACTCTGAAGGTGGACCGAAGCTGGATTAAACCTGAGATGTGACCACAGCCTCAGTTCCATTCAAACTGAACTGCCAATCTGAGACAGAGCCCATGCCTGGTTCCTTCTCCTGCAGATGGGCATGTTAGTGGCTGTTGAGATTAGAGAAACAGCCTGAAAACAGGGAGAACTGAGGCTCTGAGGAGCTCTAGGGCTTGTGGCAATCTTGTCTGAAGACTGAAGTAGAAGCGAATTCTCTGATAAGGTTGCCAGTGCTTTGTTTGTATTCTCCAGAGAGGGAGGGGCAGAGCAAGGGGGAAATCTGGTACTTAACTGTCACACCAGCTGAAGACGGAAACTTCCCCCCTTATTGCAGGTTTACTTGATACGACAAGCCTCTACTCAATGAATCCAGCCACCCACCAGTGCCCCGAATGGAAAACACATCCTCTTATCCTCGGAGACCCAAAATAGCTCTTTTATCGGGGTCTGATTGAAGTTTTGGACGACACATTTCAATGAGGAGTAAACTCAGGGGCAAGGAATGGAAATGGTCCAAGCGTTACAACCGTGGTGCTTCTTGACTCAAGGCCCGTGCGCTCCGCGTACTTTATGCTTTTAAAAAATGTTCTTGAGTTGCTCCTTTGCGTAAATGGGAGACAGCATTGATACTGTTGTCTCCTTCCCAACGTCCCGTAGTCCCTTTAGAGGGTTGCTATAAACAAACTGCCTATCTTTGCCTGAAGTGGCCTGACCCTGTGGAAGGGATGGGGAAATGCGTAATGATATATGGCCTGTTTATCAGATGCAGCCAGGGGAACATTTTTTAAAGGCACTTAATAGTCAAAAATAGTTTTGTCCCTGGTTAAGGTTTCTTATTCTTTTTTTCTCATTCTGGGATGCTGATCTTTATGTTATTTATATATATTTTTTCTCTAATTGCTGCCTTCACGCTGAAAATGTTTCCAAGTGATCACTTAAAAATGTTTTGTGCGTTGTTTTTTAGCCTTGTTCTGCTACAGCCATGCCTATAGGGTTAGGGCTGCTTGCCATCAAATTTGAACTTTTAATGACTTCCCGATAATCTACATCCTTCGCTGGAGACAGTGGGATGTAACAGTGGCAAGCCAAACTAAGGTGATTTCCATAGATGATTGGCAAACGTTGGAAGGAGGAACCGGAGAAAGGAAAGACAGCATTCCCCCTGGGATCTCCGCCTCTCTAACCTCTGCAAACTTTTCTCTGGCCTAGAGTGGATCAAACCACCATTGCAAAGGTCCAAGTGGACACCCCGGTCAGTGGGCCCTGCTTCCGTCTCCTTCTGTTTCGTTGGTCAACGGCTGTTTATTTCCATACAACTTCAGGGCTTAAACTCAGCTATTGCTTGCTGATATTTTGGAAACGTGTTTGGATGTTGCTGGTTGCTTTTTAGGCTGGTCTAATGGTTAGGGAGCTGGACTCTTATCTGGGAATACCAGGTTTGATTTTGCCCTCCCCCAGGAAGCCAGCTGGGTGACCTTGGGCTAGTCACAGCTCTCTTCTGAGCTCTCACAGCCCCACCTATCTCATGGGGGAGGAGAACAGAAGGTTTGTCAGCTGCTTTGAGTCCCCTTAAATGGGTGAGAAAAGCTGGGTAGAAAAGCCAACTCCTCCTCCTCCTCCTCTTTAATCTTTCTTCAGTCAGTCTCAGGGCCCCATTGCTCACCCCTTTTTAGTCCAATCCGTTTTGTTTGTGAACTTTCCTCCCTTCAATCATACTTTCCTGAGTCCTGATTTTTACAAGTCTCATTATAGAGCATTAATCTGTTTTCATTTTTTGGGTGTGATCGGGGAAAAGAACCCAAGTGGACTGAACCGGACTATAGCGGCTGGATCCTGCAAGGATTTCCCTTCCCTTTTGCCCAGCGTGTGATTATGCAGTTGAGTGGCAGAACTTTTATCCTATCAGAGCGCAGGGGGTGAAGGTGGACAGAGGCGGAGATCTAAAAAAGTCTCATAAAGGAGTCTCAGGATGGGAACAGAAAGGTGTGAGCAAAGAGACCCAAACTGAGGACGAGCTGAGGAAGGACGATCGGGCATTGGATGTGGTTGGAGTTAAGGCATTTTGCGTCTGGCATCCTAATTAGCAAGGCGTGACAACTTTGCTTATTAATGTTACCTTCAGTTTTGTCCCAAGAGATGGCTGGAATGGTTTTAAAACAGACGGCAGAAGACACAACCTTCCCTACAGATGTATTTTGGATCCAACGCCTCTTCTGCACGCAGGGCCAATTTCAGAAGTAAAACCCGATCCTCGCTGTGACCTGCCCTTCCTGGATTGGACTACAGGTAAGTTAGAGTGTGTCCAGACTTAGGAATACTGCGCATTCTGATGCCCAGTCGGAGCGTGGGTATCACGTGCAGATACTTCGTTGTGGTGGTGCATTATGCCGCCGCTACTTTGAATTTACCTACCGCGGAACAACGCGCCCTCGCTCTGCAGTATCAGGTAAATTCGAAGTTTCCCACCGGTCTGGAAGGGACGGTGAGAACAGCGAACGAGGGCTGAGACTGCAGCTCAGCTCCCATTGGCTGCCCCATCCCACCTGACGCACATCTCACGGACGTCTCGCAGCTGCCGAGGAGGTAAGCTGTGAATTTATATATATATTATAGCGGATCTATTTCTGCTAGCCTGGAAGAGACCTGAAATACACACATCAATGTCCAGATTTGCCTTTCATTATGGCATGGTAAATGGTATACACCAAAAGAGGCATTTTCATAAAGCATGTATACATTTTTTAAATTGAAACCATGTGCTTTCCAAAGGGCTTTTGCAACTTCCTGCATTGTGTAAGCCAGATGTTTGGAGTACGGATGTTAGGTAGAAGAATGTAGCAATTCTAAATGCAGGCTGCTGACTCTCCTCCTCATTTTCAATCCAAAAAGGCCACCCTGAGGGGCGAGGGGAACACAGAGAATGGCTAAATGCGGCAGTGAGTGCCAGCAAAGTGCAAATGGTGCTGTCCGCCTTGACCAGCCAACGGGCAATTTGTATACCAACCCTGCAATTACGATGAAGAAGTCGAGGCGATTCCATGTGTCTCCTAGGTAACACTTCTGTCCAAAGATTCCCAGAGCAATCATTTTGATAACCATCTCCACAGCAAAGAAGGCGAAAATGAAGTGATCAAACGCCTGATTTAAAAGAAAGAGAGAGAGAGAGAAGGGATCTTGCATTTCAGGACATGTAGGCATGCATGCGTCTATATATCCCCACATTTGAAAAGGGATGTTTTCAGCATCTGGTAGGAACAGCCTTGGAAATGGACCATATTCTCTCCCAGGGAAAGGAGGTGTGAAACTGAAGTAGGGAAACATGTGGAATACGTGGGCCTTTAGAAGCTGATGTTGACAGCTGAACGCTTTAAAACCTTTCAGAAACAAAAAACACAAATTTTATAATGGGGTTTGAGGAGGCAACCTTCAAGATGGCCGTGAACTGGGAGTGAGGAAGCAGGTTGGGGGACCTTTACCTGTATTCATAGTGGATAAACAGGTATAGGGCAGTATAGGTAGGTAAGTAGGCAGACAGATAGGCAAGTAGGTAGACAGATAGGTAGGCAGACAGAGGAGAAGATAGGCTGACGTTTCAAAGAAACATGAACACGCTTGTCCTTTCATGGATCTAGATGTCACTTTCACCCTGGTATGATATTGGCTGCAGTGACCCCTGTGATCCAGCTGACCGCCTGGGGGAGGCAACTTTGATGGCACCAGTGAGTGTAAATGAGAAGAGGTGATTTCCTTTCCTTCTTCAGAACCATTAATCTTTGGCCCTGCCTGGTCCACCCAGCACAGCATTTGTGTAACTGACCTGTTGGCTCCAACAACCCAAAGGCAAGCCATCGTCCCATGAGTGGCCCATTTGGAAGAGACAGACTAATGACCCGAGGCTTTCTTTACATGCCTGCCGGCCACCCTTTCTGTTTCTAAATTTTGCACAAAGGCGACCTCCTTTGGAGAGCCAGTTGTACTTGTGGCGGAGAGAAGTCTGAAACTATGGGTGCATTTTTCGCCAAGATGCTTTCAAGGCTTTCGCTCCAAGGAAGGTTTCCTGCAAGGGGGTGGTCAGCCCCACCCGTGCTACCATTTGGGAAGGGTCAGAGTTGGCCGCCAAAGGCTCTGGGAGATAATTAAGCTTACCGAATATGAAATAGATGAAGAGCTCAAGGCATGATGAGCTCCCCAGAGGGCCCTTATCTGCATTACATTATGAGCAGGAAGATGGCAGCTTCTTGCCAGCCATCTCAACACAAAAGCAGAATTATGCTCAATCTCTGGGGTGGCGGGAGAGAAGAATAATTGGAATGATGCAGGACAGATGAGTTGCCTCCTGACAGCTAGGCAGCCGACCATCGGTCCCTATCGGGAGGTGGCGTGTGTGTGAAAATGGACTTGAAATTAGTTTTAGAAGAAAGAGGAGAAAATGAGAGTAGAGAAGTGCGCAAGATCCTCCAGGCTGATACCAAGGAGGCACCGGCGGTAGGTGGAGGCCGCTGGTTGTCGGAGGAAAGTTGTCTGAAGGCAGAACTCTCCTCCCAACTTCTCCTTCTCCTCCAGTCCTACTTTCCATCTTCCCCATCTCTATGGGTCCATTAAGCGGGTATGATTGGTCCATAAAGGTGAAGTGGGCATCAGCACCTCACCCAGTGATGCTTGGCACCCACTGGCATTGGGCGGCACAGCGGGGATCTGGCCACAGGCTGAGCTCTTGGCCAGGGAGATGCCCACGGTGGAAGCCTCATGTGAAAATTGAAATTCCTTGGGGGAGGAAGAGGTGGGCTGTTGGGAGCACTGGAGGGCCAGGCCCTTGGCCAAAATGGGGCAGCAAGGTCAGGTATGAAACAAACAGCTCGCAGTGACTGAGAGACTATGGTTTTTTTCCCCCCACTAGCACTAAGTACCTATTAAGTACCCATTAGGGACCCATTAGGCTCAGAGCAGGAAGACCCCATTTCCACTGCAGACCCCATTAGAGCCACATTTGTTTCCACAAGTTCTAGGGAAATCTGGATTGAATGGGTCCTTCAGGACCTATAATCTGGATTTCCAGTAGACCCCATTAAAGGGGTCTACAATGGGGTCTTCAGGCATCAAAGCCAGATTGTATGGAGCGTGTTTCCACCTTGATTGGGCAATGGGGTCTAGGGGGTCTCCGGGGGAGGGGGGTGCTCCGAAACCCAAGGCTATGAAGTCTGTGCATAATCTCTGAAGCCGGCTCTGAAGAATAGCACAGGCTCCGAAGAGGACCCCATGCGAGAGCAATGCCAATCCTACAGACCTTTGTCAAAGGCTCAGGAGAATCTTTGAAGAATCTCCAGAGCATCTATGGAGATTGCACCCCCTGTCCCCCCAAAAAACTGGGGTGACGGGCAGGCCCCACGTGGGTCGATTCACATTCGCCACATGGGTACTCCAGCGTTTCCACAGGGTTTCTTCCACACCAGTCAATGCCTTAGGTGCCAATGCAGTGACGCTCTCCTCTTGGGGAATGGGCAGAGAAGGGAATGTTTCCTGAAAGAGAAAAAGGAAGCGTGAGGAAGGGGGGCAAGGAAGCAAGAGACCAACGCTGCTTTCCTACCTCCAAGATGTTGCACCGCTCTGACTTGCACCTGTCGTCTTGGCAAGGCTGGAACATTCCAAGGGTGACGCAGTTCAGGAGGATAACCAGCATGCTGACGTGTTCAAACCACGTGAGAGATTGGAGAGTTAAGGAAGGAGGGAACAGGCAAAAAAGAAGGGCAGCAGGGCTTGTGTATCAAGGAGCCCCTCTTCTGGCCTAACGCTTCCCATAGAAGATCATTCAAGGAAATTGGATTGGGGGAGGGGGAGATTTACAGCTTTCCGGCACTGGCATGGGGGGCAGGCAGGGAAGTACCTTTTTGTGTGCAACTATTTGCAATGCAAATAGATCTTTAAAAACCAGTATACATTGGCACGGGTCCCAAGCAGAAGGGCACTCCGAAAGGGCTTTTATTTAAGGAAGAATCAATCTTACTTAATAATTACATTCCAGCTGTCAGTTAAAGGGGGAGGAGGAGGAGGAGGAGGAGGAGGAAAGTCCATTGACTCTTGCCAATCCCAGAAGAACATGGGCATCAAAGTGTGGCGGAGCGTTCAAGGTTGCGCGGAACGTAAACACATCGGAGAAGAGGCGTCTCGGTTCCCCAAACCATAAACAATTCCTCCTTGCTCTGCAAACCTCCCCACTCTGGCAACCGGTCTGCATGGAGAGTGAGCACCGTGGGCCATTTTGCAATTCCTGCTCTTCTGGGCCCGCAGCCAAGGGGCCACTCTGGAATTATTAACCGGGGAAGGGCAGACCGGTCAGGTTCCCTTCACGGGCAGATCTTGGCAAGGCTCACAGACAAACCTTCCTCCCTGCCAGGTTTCAAGGAGGGGAATGTGAAGGAAGAAGCGGAATCCATCTCGCTGCGCCCTGGGTCAGGAGCCGGCCCCCGGGAGCTGAGACAAAACAGAGGATAAAGCTGTACATCCGTACTCGTCCTGTTTTTATCCTGTATGCATCCTGTTTTCGTCCCGTACGTATCCGTACAAATGCGCACAGATACAAATAAGATGCGTACGAATATACAGGCAATGCATACATATCCGTACAGATACAAATATCCGAATAATTCATACAAATGATTTAAAAATTCCTATTTGTTCAAATGTTAAAGAAGGATGCATAGACATTCGATTTGAATTTGAATATCCAAATTTGAATGTCTGGATTCCGTTGAATTTCGAATGTTTCCAATATTCCTGCACATTCCCAGTGTTGACTGCAATTTACCCCTGTTTAATTTCGCCTCCCTCCAGTCCTTCCCCAATGGTTGCACCCTTGTGCCCAGCAGACATTCCAATGGAAGGCATTTTGAGCCTTCAGGTTGGCAAATAAAAATGCTTTCAAAATCCAAAGTTTGGGGCGGGGGGGGGGCTGGGCCTTTCCTCCAGGTGAATTTATCAGTAGAGGTTAATCACAACTGCAGAGCATTTCACCTCCTTTCTTCGTTCCTGTGTTCTGGTGGAACCAAAGGCCAATTTGCACCTGGCCTCTTAGTCTGCAATCGGGGACCATCTGGGCAGGCGCATTACAGCCTAGAAACACACCCACCTGCCCAGAGGTTCACTTGTTGCGAACTGGTGGTGGTGCATGAAATTGTGCAGCACGAGCAACCGAATTCAGACTGAGTGCATCAGAAAGCTTTCCTTTCGTGCCCTCGCTGCGACCATTTGCACCATTTCCAGTGCAAGGGGTCATCTGAGGTAACCTCGGATGTGCCCTGAGGCAACTGTGCGTGTGCAGAGTGTCATCATCGCCGTAGTGCCGGTGCTGGTGCGCACATAATTGCACAGGGTGCTTTGATCAAACTGGCGGTGCCCCGGCGGGGGCCGGACATGCATCCTGAGCAAGGTAAGTTTCCATACTTGTGGGGGTTAGGCTATCATGTACACGCTAGTTTCTTCTCCCCCTTTCCCATCCAAGAGATGGGAAGGCAAGCGCAGAAACGCACTGAGAGAGACCCATATAAAACTGAAAACAGTCCCACCCGCTGACTATTGCTAATGCCTGAGACCTGGAATCTCTGGTGGCCTTTTCTGGATGCCTCCGAGGCCCTCGCCACGTAACCTTCCAGCAGTGAATTCTGCAATCTAGGTATTATGTGATGACTGGTTCCTGTGGCAGCCCACCTTGAGCCATGGCTGAAGTTTGCTTTGCTTTGCTTTGTTTTGCTTACAAAGCCTCAAAAGGCAACCAAGCTGTTCCTCATGCTCTACCTGCTTTTTTAAGTGGGTTTGGAGAGTCTTTGCCAAGAAAGCCAAACGAAAATTCTCCCCCACACTTGGGCAGCTGCAATCAATCAATGGCCACCTAAGATTTCAGGAGCATAAGCTGGAGCGAACACAGGGCATCCTCTTGGTTACGGAAGATTAAGTCCTCACCACAGGAGCAAAAAGCCCATCATCTCTTGTGCTTCTTTGCCTTCCCAAATCCCAGAGTAGGCTCCTTCGTTTGACACGGCTGTTGCCTCCTTCTTCCTTGAGTCTCACCTGGTTAGGGCTGAGTACACAGTAAAAGCAGGGAGGAGGGAAGCCTCTTTCTCTGCCTTTGCCCCCCCCCCCCGATTTTTAAACTTGCAAAGTATGCTTAATGCAGCATGAAACATAGCAAGCAGCCACTTAAAATTCAAACGGCAACCCATTTTAAATTCCCAATTACCATTCTCGGCAGCTTGAACACTGCTTCATGGGAAGAATTTCCCTTCAGGGGCCTGCCTGGGTGCAGGAAAAGCAAACAGTGAAGCCCCTCGCCATATGTGACGGACACATACGCTGGGCACATTTCCCTCCTCCGAGAATCCACAACTACGGATGTTATTTCTCTGAATACTGACCTGCGTAACCATCCGTGATAAATGACTGCCTAAAACATATTGTGGAGCAATTTATTTGACAACATTCCAGCCCAGTCCAAAGGTCTTGCGGTAGGTCATGCCAACCACAAGCGAAGAAGAAGAGTTGGCTCTTCTACCCAGCTTTTCTCACCCATTTAAGGGGACTCAAAGCGGCTGACAAACTTTCTATTCTTCTCCCACAACGGAGACCCTGTGAGGTAGGTGGGGCTGTGGGAGCTTGGAAGAGAGCTGTGACTCACCCAAGCTCACCCTGCTGGCTTCATGGAGGAGTGCGGAATCAAACCTGGTGACTACAGGATATGAGTCTAGCACCCTAACCACAAGGCCACCCTGGCTCACAAAAACAGGGATAGAAACAGAACGTCCTGCCTTCCTGGTGTCTCCTAGCAGCAGGCCTTCAGGAACACGCTTTCTCCTGCCCCAAAGGGAATCAACAACCATGGATTTGTTTAAAGCCTTTTTTTGAAGCCTTTTTGGGCTTGTGGCCAGCTTCAGACCCTTTTTGCATTTGCCCAGAAGAAGAAGAAGAAGAGTTGGCTTTTCTAGCCCGCTTTTCTCATTTTACAAATGTTCCAAAATGCTTGTACAAATGCAAAGGTCAGTGTACAAATGTCGCAACATTCCATTCGTATACGAATGTCCAAATTTGTCTGAATATCAAATGCTACATATATTCCTGCCCATCCCTACTGTAGATGCTCTAGATACTGTAGACTGGAGGCCCCATTTTGTATATCAGCCCTCAAAGGAAGAGGCCGGAAGCAAAGCACATCAGGGCGGGGGGGGGGGGGGGCAAAAGCCAGGAACTCTTTGCCTTCACCTCCTGGTTTCCACTCAAAGCCAAAGAGCAACATGCTCCAATGACTCTGGGAGCTGAACATATTCACCTTATAACCTCCCCTCCAGAGAAACGCTTTGGGCTCTTTAATATTTAGCTTCTCTGGACGTGAAACCAAGTGAGAGATGGAAATGATTTGATAAGGCAGGGAAATGTCTCTGTAAATCCCAAACAGCCCCAAGGCCAGGTTTTTTTAAAATATCAGGGTCATAGAAGACCGAATCTAACCAAGGTCTGTCATTTTCCAGGATAATAAGAGTAGGGGACCGGGAAGAGGATTCTGCGAGATGCCAAGCAATCCCTATGGGTTCAGAAAGGAGTGCATTGCTGCGAGGACCAGAGTTGCCCAGGCTCGAAAGCACACCCCTCCCCCTCCCCCCTCCCCGCTTTGCCACTTCCAGAGCCGCAGGATCCCAAATGAGACGTGATTCGGCAACTTGAACTCGTTCGTCGAAATGACAAGATCAGTTGCCACAGAATACGGTAATGCACCCAGTTGCCTTGATTGTCACGCTGTCACTGTGTCATCCGCACAAAGTAGGTCACTGCCTGCAAACTGCAGCCGGCTCCGCTGTTCGGGTGATCAGATCGGCTCGTCCTTCGTGGCACCCGCAGAGCTGCCCTGCCCGTGCCAAGCGCAGCCCCTGTTATAAGGCTCCCATCCTAAAGCTTTGTGAGAAGGGGCACAGTTCTGTCCCCTTCAGAATAAGACGTAGTGGTCCAGGGCTGTCCTTGTCTGCAGGAGAAAGGAAGGCTATTTTAAAATAAAATGTGCTTGCCTATAGATCTGTTAGCGACGTACACAAGTTTTTGTCTCCTTTGAAATTCATACAAATTTGTACATTTGCATTTGAACTGAATGTTGGCTATACTTGAAGACTGACATTTAAATGTTCAGCCAAAGGTTTTGTGGATTTGTTTTGTGCTTCATGATATTTGTGAAGTGCCAGAGCAGATCTGCGGTGGATTCAGAGTGGATTCAGAACAGGTTTGGAGGGGCGAGACTGGCACCAGGGGTCCGAATCAGATGCAAGTGGCAATTGAAGCGCATTTGCGGCAGATTCGAATCCTGCCACCTTTGAAGGGGTTCTAGTTGCACGAATGTGAATTTCCTTTGCGTTCACTTAGATGCCAAGTGGAAACACGCACAGAATTAATGCCCGTCCCTGATCTGTCCCCGTGCCTAGCAGGGAAGCAGCGTGGGTGCATCGCGGGATTGGAAACACAGACAGAGCTCAGGGAGCAAGCCAAGGGAATCTTGCAACTGCCCTGGGCGCTGGGTCCCCTTCGACTCCTGAGGTCTCAGGAACAAGCCAAACCAAGTGCCTCCTGGCAACTTCAAGCTGAGGCTCATGGGAGTTGTAGGACTAGAAAGGGACTTTTCAAGACATTGCAAGCAAACACCTCCGTACCTTGGTTCATTGTAACACAGCCCCCTAAGGGGAGATCTCCTCTGATTCCGAGTCACCTGTTTGTTTCACAGAATCCTCAAGTCGACTTCACGTTGCGCAAAGGAAGTTTGCTTGTCCAGAACATGCTGCCGGTCCATTTTACTGGTGAACCCAAGTTCTGGTATTAAGAGCGAGAGGGAGGCTAATCTCTCCAGCTGCTAAGAAAACCCTCGTCCTTCTTTAGCTCCAGCATTGAGCTAACTGGCTTCTGAATCGCCTCCATGCGGCTGCAAGGCAAAGAGGCTGATGTCCCATGGTGGCTGATGCTGATTCCCTTGGAAAGGTCCCTGCATCCTTCTGCCCATTCAAAAGGATTGAACTGAGGCTGCATTTGCCTTAAATTCTTTACAGTCGCAGTACAATCAAAGTCTGGCCACAAGGAAGCACCCATGAATCTATGAAAAAGAGCTGCCAATAGTCAGTGAGAGAGTCAGAAAGTCCATCATATAAAAATACAGTGCTTTAGGATTTGACCATACGCAGGCATTTTTGTCATCTTGGGTGTATTTTACAACACGGGATATTTCCCTCCTTAAGGCAGCATTTTTTAAAATTTATTTATTTATTTATTTATTATGGTCTTTCTGCCTCAAATCAACACGCTGCTGACACAGACTAAAAAATACCTACATCCTATTTCTGAACTTCCACCCACTCGCGTACACAGAAACATGCAGACATGACATTAGAACACTTTTTGGAGTTAGACAGATGGGTGAGGGTGTTGGCGGCAGCTGAGATCCTGCCAATTTGCTGGAAAATATTCTTCAGATCAGCTGAGGATCAAAAAATAAAGACTCCTCGCAAGCCATCCCTGAAGTTCTGCGCGAATCGGTGACAAGCGAAGTTCACAAGCAGGCCCCCTTCTGAGCACGGAGGGAAAGATGGGCTTCCCCACTAGAATTTGCACACCCAGGCCTAGAAGGGGTGGAGGGAATGTGACAGGATGCACAACAGAGGCTGTAGTCACACCTGAGGTTTAATCCAGCTTCAGTCCACTTTCAGAGCGAGAGAACACACCAGCAAGGTGACCAATTTTCTTTCCACATCGTCTATCCCAAAGGTGCATTTTCTGAGTTATTTAACACTGAAAGAAAACAGCTTGTCACTTTGCTGATGTATTATCATACTCTGAAAGTGGACTGAAGCTGGATTAAACCTTGCCTGTAGTCACACCTAAGGTTTAATCCAGCTTCAGTCCACCGTCAGAGCTAGAGAACACATCAGCAAAGTGACCAGTAATTTTCTTTCCACAGTAACCCTTAAATGTGACCACAGCCTCGGTTTGCTGATGTATTATCATACTCTGAAAGTGGACTGAAGCTGGATTAAACCTTAGGTGTGGCCACAGCCCTAGTCCCAGCTTCCCAGCTGCAACGGCTTGGGCTAGCTCTTCTAGCCTCTCTTTGTTCCTTTCAGCAGGAGTTTATTGTGCCAAGCAGATGCACACCCTGCCTGGAAGTGAAATCCATCAGCTTTAAATGTAATGGTTGGAGCCAAGGGAATCTTGCAACTGAGAAGCAAGACAGCCAGAGCAAATGCAGTGGACAAATCTGTGATTGTGCTTTACAGGGTGGAGAAATTAACTTACACGAGGCGCAAATGCAATGTTAAACTGCCTTGCGGAGAATGGAGGCATGAAATAGAGAGAGAGAGAGGCAAACTCTCTCCGCTGGCAAATAAGGGGAAATGGTGCAGTGGGAACCCACAGCATGGCTTAGAGTGGAAGGCTGGGGGGGGGGGACATTGGGGGGACTTTGTCATAAGTAATCTCAGCTCAGAAGACGGGACAGGAGGGAGACTGAGTCCCCACCAGTTAAGTCTCTTTACTTCTGCAGTCAAGAGAGGGGAAGGAGTCATGCCTCATATAAGCTTCTTGGCTGAGCTGCCTTTTTCGAGTGATACATCATCCAGGGCCCTTTCTGCACCTGGCCTTAGTCTGGAATATCCTTATGCAGATACGCCTGTAATGTTGTGGAACATTCAAAATTCATTTGAATGTTTAAATTCGAATGTGAAGACACTGTATTTGAATTCAAATGTCCACAATCGATTGGATTTGATTGGATTTTGAATGTTTAGAACATCCAGGCACATCCCTACGACGGACTCTGAAACTTGGGGTGTTTTTGCACTGTCACTGAAAGTACCCATTAAGTACCCATTAATGGGTATGTAATGACATTTTTGTACACTTTAATGGGTACTTAATGGGTACTTCTAGTGACAGTGGAAGAACACCCTTGATCTCTTCTCCTGGTAACTGACTTTGCCTTGCTGTTGCCGCTGGCCTCTGTGCCTTTGTGTGGATCCAAAGTGCCACTCGCTCTGGACAGGATGCTACCACCTTTTCTTGAAAAAAACCTTGATTTTAGCTTCTATGATTCTACAGAGCAACCAATGTTTTACCAGTGTTTCCTACAGTCCTTGTGGAAACCACCCAACAGAAAACATCAGAAGATAGGCCTGTTTGGATGGTCATGCAACTACTTAAATTCTCCCTATTTTGCTCTCTGTTCAAGGCACACAAGTTCCACAGAGCTTTTTATTTTTTAAACCACAGCCTTCTTCAGGCGAGAAATTACTAGAGCCAGCTTGAGCCCTGAATCTCCACCAGCTCCAGCTGGCATGACCAACGTAGAGGACAACAGGAACACCGTTAAGGAAGAGCAAAAAAGATGGCCGGAAGGCCTTGGAAGGATCAGCACCAAGGACAGCTCCCATAGAAGCCCCGGAGAAGCTTCGTCTGGAATCACTTTGATGAAATCTCCCAAGCCTGGAGGGACGCCTCCTCCCATACCAACCTGCCCGTGCCCTAAGATCTGGGGGGGAGGCCCTTCTCGTTCTCCCACCGCCCTCTATAGTAAGGCGGGTGGGCTCTCGAGAGAGGGCCTTCTCAGTAATGGCCCCCAGGCTGTGGAACAGCCTCCCCCTCGAGGTGCGTCAGGCCCCCTCACTGTATATGTTCAGGAAGGGGGGTGAAGATGCACCTCTTTGCTCTGGCCTTTGGCTAAATGTGGCACAGTTTTCCCCCACTGCACATATTATTGGTTCATAATGTTTTATATATATGGTTTTATTTAAAATGTTTTTGTCTTTTAAATATGCTGTTACCCGCCCTGAGACCCTAGGGCATAGGGCAGGATATAAATGTAAATTTAAAAATAAATAAAAGTCCCTCCCTTCGTATCCAAAGTTCTTCCCCTCTTAAAATCCTGCGGAGCCAAAATAGAAAGCCAAGGTCCAAGCAGGAACACGCGGTGGATAAGTGACAAACACTGTCAAATTCCAGCTGCTATTGCATGTCAGATACCAGGCAATGCACAATTGCACAACCCGATTACTGTCATAATATCCATTGGAATATCCAGGGAATATTCAGTCTCTGTGTCCCCAGAGGGGCATTTTGGGGAGCTCATTCTTTTCATTTCTGTGTCATTCAACCCTCTTCGCTTTCCAGCTTATGGACGCCACCTATTTCTGCCAGCATGGCCACTGTCCCCTGACTGGCTGCGCTGCCCTTGCACACTGTAGGAAAAGACAAATTGCTTTGGCTCCTCCAGCTGCCTTTAAAGACAGCTGTACTGCTGCATCCTGTCCACTTTCCCTGCGGCACAGAAACAGCCAGGCAAGGACTTGGAGAGCACTCTTGAACTCATGCTCCCTTAACACCTGGGTGGGAAAGGGTCCCCAGGCTGGTGGGATTCCATTAGATTTCATGATCACAGCAAAGCAACCCGTATCAGGGATGCAGTTACAAGATTTCTTTCCGGTGTCATCTTCCAGCCGTTTGCCAAAAAACACACTAGGAAAGGTGGAAATCCAGGGCTGATGGCTATCTCGGCCCGATTGAATGGAGCATTAGTGATTTTGTACTCTCAATGTTAATGGCTTTTTTAATTTTACATTTTGTTGCCATGGGAATTGGGTTAGGCTTATGCTAATCATGCACTTTCTGCAGTTCACGGGTAGAACAGCAGCCTCCACTTTGCAGTTCCATCCCCATGTCCCAGGAGGAGGACAGGAGTCATCCAACCACCTGACCTAATGCTTGCATCTTCTGCAGGAGCAATTCAAGAAATGGCCTTTCCAAGGTAGCGCTGCCCAGAGTTGTGCGTCATACTTCTGGGGTCTTGGTTGCTGTTAGCTAAGGCAACACAACGTTCCGAAGCAACAGCAATTGCTAGACAGATGAACTCCAAGCTGCAAAAGCTAAAAAGCTTGCATTATTGTCTATTTCCATCAATAAATCTGTTCTTTGTGTTCCAAAGCAGAAATCGGAACAGCTTATCTTTTACACCTGCTGTCTAATCAGAGGACGGCAGGTTATGAATAGGAAAAGAGATTTAAAAAGGCTTATTCTGTGCTTGGGGCAAAGTCTATGGAGGCAGTCGAATCTGGGGAGGGGGAAGAGAGAAGACACCCCCAATCACCTCTCCGCCCCCCACAACACAGCGGGTTGCCCGTATGGCCAAACAGGACCCCTTAATGGAAGGGCAGGAGGCCTTTGGCTGCCATGAAGAAGGGGCAGAGAATAGGGCAAAGCCTTTTCCAGCCTCTTATGGGGCCCTTGCGATTGTCACCAGAGGTCTCTGGTCCTGTGAGGCCTTTCTGATACTCTTTGGGGGGTTGTGTATAGCCATGACCTGCAGCTGGGGGTCACTCAGAGGTCATCCAGAAGAGTTACATGTACATTTTGGCAGGCTTTTTGGATTTGAAAAGAAAATGAAAAAAAAAGATTGCAAAGGATTGTTGCAGTTTATACTGCTAGCAGGAAGTAGAAAGGAACTCCTATGGGGATGCTTTGGTGAAGGCCAGGATACATATGGTGAAAGCCTCCATGACAACCATGGGGCTGCCTCAACATGTAACAGGTCCAACTCGTACAGCAGGTCATGCCCTTGATCTGTTTTTGCCTCACAGCCGATAGGTGAGAATCTGTTGATAGATTCTCACCTATCATGGACAGATCACTTGCTGGTGAGATTTGGGGACCTGGGACCTATTGGGATGGTCCACTCCAAGAGACCGAAGGAATCTGAGTGATTCCCGAATGCCCGGGAGGATTTTCCAGCTGGCATGGCCGGTGCTCCTGTCGAAGCTCTGGTCTCTCTCTGGAATCGGGAGATGAGGAGGGCTATTGGCACACCTGTAGAGCCCATAAAGCACCTTGGTGTACCATGGAGCTATGGGCAATGAAAGAGGAAGGTTGACAGATAGAATGCAGGCGGCGTGAATCCCACTGTGAGTCTGAACGCACACAGGTTAGAGCACAGTGTCGCGCCTACCATGTTTTAAACATTTGATCTGAATGTTTGAAATCCGAATGCAACGAAATCCCCAGAGCACTGAATAGCTTGGCTGTATTTTCCTGCCACATGGCCTGTATTAATGCCCACCTTGCCCCTTCGCAGAAGCCATCTATCAACGGAAGGAGTGCCAGGGATCGGAGGGGGTTAGGAATAATTCCCCAGCCAAAGACTGTGAGTGTGGAAGTGCTTGAATATCCGTGTGATGAATTGAGGCAATTACTGTGGTTATTACCACTATTTGAAAAAGGATCCTTTAAGCAGCTTTTGAATCAAGGGTTCATTTAGCCCAATGCTTCCAATGGACTTTTATTAGCAACCGGCAGGTTCTCACCTGGGCCTTTAATAGCTCGCGTCCCCCTCATGGCCATTTTAAGACGTCACCAGGCTGTAATTCCCCAGGGCAGCGGCGAGACTTAAATGCTTCCTATAATCTGGGCTGTTGTACTTCCAGTTAAGCGGGGACATAAAACCTCAGCAAGCAAGGAGGTACTTGGTCACCTAAAAATTGCTCCTTTTGGTTAGAGTAAATTCTGCACGCAGTAGTTAAGCCTGGCCCGAAGCATGAGTCCTTTCTGCACTTACCTCTCCATGGTGGAACCAGTGGTCTTGTATTGGTCAGTGCACTGGTTCAGGCCATGGAAAGCAGTGGCCTGGGAACAATGCCATCTGCACAATGGGGCTGATCCAGACCAGCACCAGCCCTGGCTTCAGAACCAGCCTCTGTGGGATCCAAAGGGTTAGGAACGTTTGTTCCTGCTCCCAGAGCCACTGGAGGACTAGTTTTGGTGTCGCTCCTTGGTGCATCGCCACAGTGGGTCCCCTAGGCATCCTGATCACACCTCCATGGTCTGGACCAGACCAGCAAACCTGATTAAGCAGGTCTACTGGTCATACTGGCCAGGTGCTCCCTGGGCAGGACTAAGTGCTGCCTAATGCAGATGGAGCTTTTCAGCATGGACGGGGGACCTTTCAGGTCCAAAAGTGGCTGTATTGAATGTGTGTGCAGGAAGGGCCATGGGAGGAGAAAGGCTGAGTGGCTTCAAGCCCCGATGGATGGTTTCATGGGCCTGCTGACTCTTGCCCCAAAACGTGAAGCCTGGCAGAATGGAGGGATGGATGGAAGGAATTGGCTCTGTCTGGGTTCAGTGGATACATATCCTCCCTGGATGTGCTCTTTCATACAACTTGCCATAGGGGATCTGGGCGTAGCCTCCAACACACACACTTTCCAAAGGATCAGAGGCATCGAAGTGCAAGTTCTTTGGCAAATTCACACTTAGCCACCAGTCAGCAATTAGTGCAGCTCCGGTGAAGAGCAAACCCATGTCCACTAGGCTGCTACAGCCTCCAAGCGAGCCCGTCCTCACTAGAGGGGCACTAATTGCATCCACAAGCAAACCCCAGCATGCAACAAATTCATCGTATCTGGGGGAATCGCATGCAAAAATGTGCGCAGGAGGCAAATTTTTGTGCAGCAATGTGTCGCCGTACAGCAGAAGGTTTAATTGTAATATTTGAACAGACCACAAAGCGAGGAAGAAATATGGCAAGCCAAACTTTAGGGTGGAGAACTGAGAAGGCAAAGTCGGCAGCGTTAGTTGCTTCTGTTTGCAATATGGCACCGACATCTGGGAGGCACCGAGCACAGCATAATTTAGGGACCTACTGTTCTTGTTTATTCACTTGGCACTTCCTTGTGTGGATTACTGGGTTATCCTTTAACATGTTCGAACCTTTCTAGGTTCCTTATTCTTTTAAGTGACAAGATTCAGTACAGAGATGTTTTGAAGCAAGCAGATAAATACGTATAGGAAGCTATGTAAGCAATGGAGCTGCACCCCGACCTTACTCTGACGCTTGAAGATGCTGAGGGACAGTCTGAGCAGACGGATTCAGTAATCCTTGCTTTTGGATGCTGCTGGTGGCTGTCTGGGACCAGAATCCCTTGCAAAGGCCTGCAGAACACTACAGATGTCCTCTGGGCACAGGTCTGATTGGAATAACCATCATTTCTAACCCTCCAGCAGCCTCGCGTTTGGTACGGCCCTGTTCTTTTCGGAGCCTTGTGGCCATCCTGTCTAATTGAATTAAATCTAGTCAGCTTGCTAGTAGAAGTTCCCTAATCACTTTGGGAAGTGGAATTATTGATTCTGATGCTGCCTGAAAAATTTCTGCTAGCAAAGCTGTTCCGGTCTCGCTTTGGCGTTGCACCCACCTTGCTCAGTTATTGCAACGAGAACAGCTTCAGGCTGCGTATCTGTTTTCAGCAGATATCCAAGCAACGGGGAGACACACAGCCCTCCAGCAACCCCTTGCAAAGGAAGCTGAAGGAACCCGACACACCTCTCGGGCAGGACTTCAAACTGCAGCATCGGCGGCAAATACACGGGCATTTGCAGATGAATAGGCAAAAGGCTGGCACTCTTGATCAAGATCATGATAGTTATACAGTATAAGAGGGGCTTTTCAAATTCTGCTCAGACCAACACACAATTCCAGTTAAAAAGGCTTTATTTCCTTCCTTCCTTCCTTCCTTCCTTCCTTCCTTCCTTCCTTCCTTCCTTCCTTCCTTCCTTCAAGTCTGCACTTTTAGCAAACAGTTTTGCGTAAAGTTTTTTAAAAAAACTATTTTGCCATCAACATGGACTTCCCCTCAAATGCAGCTTTTGGTCTAATTTGGTCTAGTGGTTAGGGAGCCGGACTCTTATCTGGGAATACCGGGTTTGATTCCGCCCTCCCCCATGAAGCCAGCTGGGTGACCTTGGGCTAGTCACAGCTCTCTTCTGAGCTCTCCCGGCCCCACCTGCCTCACAGGGTCTCGGTTGTGGGGAGAAGAACAGAAGATTTGTCAGCCGCTTTGAGTCCCCTTAAATGGGTGAGAGAAGTGAGGTAGAAAAGCCAACTCTTCTTCTTCTCTTGGCCAGTCGATTCTTCTCTAGGAAGATTGCTGTATTACAAAATTCAAAGCAGGAAGAGGCTCCAGAGAGACTGGTAGTTCAGTCTGCATGTTGCTTCAAGCAGTGCAGTTTTTGAAAAATCTCACTTATGAGCAGAACAAGTTAATTTATTCTCCGTGCCTAGCTGAAAACACGGCTCACGGCTCTTCTGGAACCTTAGAAAATGAATTTGTGGCCGAAACGAATTCACGTGCCATACTTTTAGGCACCCTTTGGGGTGTTTGTCGTGACGGACCAGTTCCCTCTTGTGTGAGAATCTTGCATTTCCCATGGACATGCAGGGACAGAACTGTGCCAGACTGAGGCCAATTTGCACTTTGGCCCATTGTATGTGGTTAGGCAACACCTGGACAGGTGCATCTGCACTTTCAGGAGGCACTTAAAGACTACAAATGCTCTCCTGCCTGCCCTGACCTTTACCTATCGCAGCCCATTACTTACCTTTACTGTCCAGCTGGCAAGCATCTGTGTTATTTCCGGCTGAGGGGGCCATTTGAGCTGGATTAGCCGTTCACATGACCCCCTGATGTGATGTTGCTTGCGCAAAGTGCCAGCATTGCCATAGCAATGGTGCTGGCACAGGCGCCATGGCGCAGGGTCCCAGATCCAAGATGTTGGCACGCTGAGGAGGATGCATGGCTGGATAAGGTGAGTGAGTGATGGCTAGGTGGGGGCTAGGCTATCACTGACTCGCAGCCACAAGTGTGAGTGCTGGTCAAAGTTAATCTCTGATGCCCTTTTCCCGTCCACAGAATGGGAAAACAAGTGTGAAATCACTCCCGGCTCGGGCTTCAATGGGTTCAAATGAAACACCCTGCCTTTTAGGAAGCAGTTTGAGTTCTAACAGAACACAGAGGATCCAGCCTGATCTATTGATTCCACACTCCTCCACGAAGCCAGCTGGGTGACCTTGGGTTGTCACAGCTCTCTTTCTGAGCTCTCACAGCCCCTCCCCCATCTCACAGGGTATCTGTTGTGTGGAGAAGAACAGAAGGTTTGTCAGCCACTTTGAGTCCCCGCAAATGGGTGAGAAAAGTGGGGTAGAAAAGCAAACTATTCTTCCTCTATTTGCTGAACCTCACAATCAGAGCCTGTTCAATGGAGATTTGGAGGTGTCCAAACTAAGCAAAACATCCCGCTGTATGCAGAAAATGCTTGATTTTGAGCTGAACAAATCCCTCTCCAGTTTGATTCAAACCAAATGCTTAAAGGTCTCGATGCATGAGTCTTCTCTGACTGCATCGAGGTCTGTGCAGCATTTAGCCAGCAGAAACCCTGAGCGCTTTCCCTGCTTCCTTCGCAGGGAGACCAAACACTGTAATACTCTGCGGCCACTTTAACAAAAGCTTATGGTGCTCAAGGGTTAACATGAGGGGTGCATTGTTTTGAAAAGGAAGCATAATCAGCAGCAGCTTTTAAAGGAGAGCATTGCATGACATCCCTACTTACTGATAAAGACCTTTTTTGCGCTCCGATTCCATTCTCTCTCTGCTCAGATTGCTATCACTGGAAGAACAAAGCCATCTATCTCCTGTTTACAGGTGACAGGGAAGATTGCTTCCCCATCGCTTTCATAAACATCGAATGAAACAGAAATCTACTTTATAGCCTATCCTGGATTGCGTTTTCTCACTTGATTTGGGTCAAAGCATTAGCAGAAAAGAAACCGAAGCCCCTTGTTAAGAGCTTAATATTCAGGGAAATGTGACCGTGTTACCTGAAACTGGCATTAAAGTGTCTTCTGTTGCAGGGAGGATCTCTTGGGAAGATAAGACAGCCTGCTGCCTCCTTCCTTCCAACGCACGAGCAAGAGAAGGAAATGGAAGGGAGTCACATCAGCACAGGAGAAGGTCACAAGGCACTGTGCAGAAGTGCTGGGCCGGACAGAGCATTGGCTCTCTGGGCCGGGCGGTTCTGTCTGGAGCCTTCCCATCCCAGGGCTGGCCTCATTGCAGACAGAGTGTGGAGCATGAAATCGCACCCCACACCTGGTCCCTGTGGATCCCAGAGCTGTCTGGCAGGGAGAGCATTCCTAGGAAACTTTTGGGCCGCCTCTTTCCCCCAGAGTCCGGTCTGGTTCCAACTTCTACTGGCCACCCTGGAGCAACTAAAGGTATCGAGTGTGTTCATGAAGCCCCTTTCCGAGCCGCACACGTGTATTTTTGGCTTGCAGAATTGCCTCTTTCCTGGTACCTCAAAGTATCTAGAAATCAGCACCGGATACAAATGTCCGGTTCAGTTGAAGACTGTAGTCTAAGTCGGATGGAACAGACACTCGGTGCGGGTTTGTCCGTAAAACCCAAGTGGAATCTGCGCACAGAAGCCTTCCTGTGTATTTCTTGATGGCATTCACGTCCAGCTGGCGCCCTGTGAGTCCCCTCCCTTCAATTTTATCCTTAAAGAAATTGGGCAGAGGAGGCTGAGTCTAGAAGCCGTGGCCAGGCACATGTCAAACAGGGTGTGCTCAAAAAGCTCGAAACGAACACAGAGTTTGAATTCAAACTGAGCCGAGGGCTGTTCAGATGAACCTAATGATCGCACCCTGTTTGATGCAAGGTTTGAAGGGTTCATCAAACTGAACAAGGGGGTGTTGGGTTTGTTTTGAACCAAACAGCCAACCTGTGTGTTCGCACAACTCTAGCAATGACTGGCCCGAGGTCTTCCCGGCTGTTTTGAGCATTGAGTAGAAATCTGAACCCGAGGCCTGGCAGACCCAGTGGTCCATGACGCTGGTTTCCCAGGGTCTGCAGTTTTTAGACAGTGTTGAAACGAACATTTATTGTAATCAAGCCACTGATCTGGTTGAGGGTCAGAACAGATCCTGCTAGTTTCTTGCTTGCCTGTGCTCTGGAGCTCCTGATGTTAACAAAACGCTGATGAATCTGATCTCTCCCATTCGGTCCTGCGGATTCTGCAAAAACTGCCGGCCTTTTCTCTTGCCTGCCACGCTTGACACCCCAGTAAATTAAGACAAAGGGACATTGAAAGTGGTCAAAGGGACTTTGCTTTGCATCTCCTCCTAGCCAAGTGCAGCAAAGTGAAAAGGCCTCTCTTCTCCTCGCCTCTCCCGCTCTTTCCTTGCTAAACAAGGACAGCGATCGATACTTAGGCCAATTTCACAGGCCATAAAGTTTGCAATGATGAGGTGGAGACTGGAGCTAAGCTGAAAAGCCCCTGGTGCCAGGATTCTGCTGGTGTGACAGGAAGGGAAGCAGGCAAGGCTCAGCTGATGGGATTTCTCAAGGGCCAAAGCAGCTCCTCACATCAGGGAGGGAAAAGGCAAAGGGTGTTGAGAGGCTTCCTTGTGAGGTGATGAGGGTTGGTTGGAACAGAGTGGTGGAGATCAAGGGAAGGGAAAGGGGAGGGTTGCAGAACAGTGAGCAGGTGGACTGGAATTAACACACAGGGTCTCTTCCTCTAGTTCTGGCTTCTAAAACTCAGGGTAACCCAAGAAAGTCTTTGTCAGCTGACTGAGGGAGGGAGGGAGGGAGGAGACAGGGAGAAGGAAGGAAGGAAGGAAGGAAGGACTTTGCAGTGACCACTTGGAAAACATTGGGAAAAGTTAATTTTAGAAAAATCATTAACAACTGAGGTGCAAAAATTAAAATCCAATGACGGGGAGAAACAAAACAAAGCTGGCACAGACATCACTCCTGTAGTTATTGGCTGATTATGTGCAGTGCCAAAGAAAGACAAGGAGTATTTAGAAATCTTGCAAATGCCTGACGTAAGAATTCCCCCAGTGCCAAAGGCTGCCCTCAAGCCTTGGTTAGGATTCCGATGCCCAAGGGCTAAATATCTGGCAGACTGTGCCATCCACACAATCAGAAGAGAAAGACTCTGGCCCTGGGCGCCCATTGGACAGAAGGCACACAACCTGCCGTCATCCGCTGGGTAAGTTGGATTGACTCTTTTCTGCCGCTGGCGGAGGGTGCCCGGTTTCCTAGTAACCAAAGTTCTCAGTGGTGTCCCAGAACCACCAGGGAAGCGAACGAATAATCCAGTGGAAACAGGCCTCGTCTCTTCACACGCCTGACACGGTTTCCTGTACTCTGCAGCCTTCTCTGTTCTCTGCTCTCTGTCCCTCATTGTCAGAACAATCTTCATGCAGACGGCGACACGCGCTGAGAATCCGTTATGACTTTCACGATTAACCATTGCTAAGACACGTGAATGAAAAGCAAGGACACGCTCTATTCTCTCTTGGCTTCTCAGTTTTGTTTTGATTTTTGCTTCGTAGCAAAAGTTGGGAGGTTTCAAGGCTGCCCTGTCCCTGTGGATCTCAGAGACAGATGTGCCGTAAGTGGAAGCAAAGCCGTTCTCCTATGTACCCTTTGAGCAGACATGAAACGTGCCCCCTTTCCCAACCCTCCCTCGCCCAGGGTGGAAAATCCACACCTTCTCTGCTGTTTTCCTAAGGAAAGCAGCCTTGATATCTGGATTAATGGGTTCAGAGGGCTTTGGGGATGGAAAGTCCTTCAGGTACTCAGACGGATCCTAGGTTACACATTGACACTCCATGTGTTTATGTTTCGAGTTAGGAGGTCAGATAAGTGTCTAACAAGTGCTTTGCTGGTTTGGACCACTGGCTCAGCTAGGCCGAGGTTGCAGCTCAGGTTTAATCTGGCTTCAGTCCACATTCAGACTGAGAGAACATGGGCGTTGCTGCACTAAGCTTGCCGCCTGCTGGACGGAAGGGTGCATTTCCTACTAACGTGTACTAGCGTTCACACGTGGGAATGCTAGTGGCCACCAGACTAAGCCTCCTGCGCACTGGAGACGTACCTGTGTCTGGGCACCACCGTCGTCTTTTTGTAGCCTGGAACGACGGCACGTGCGCCGCTGTCATGGTGCTGGGGACACTCCATGGCACGCACAGTTGTGTTTGGGATCATCTGAGGTGCCAACACGCTTGTGCAGCACCTCAGATGGCCCCTGGCACCAGAAATGGTGCAAATGGTCACGGCGCCAGATTAGGGTGTGCATGAATGCAATATTTGGGATTCAATTTGAATCTAATACCCGAAAATTCGATTTGAAATTTGAATTTAACCAAATTCAATTCGAATTAAGCAAATTCAGATCTATTAATTTGAATTTTCGATTTGAATTTGCACTTACGAATGTTTACACCATTTGTATGTGCCTTACGCATCCGTAGGCATCCATATGCATCCCATAGTTATCCCGTATGCAACCCACTTTTGTCCCGTGCGGATCCGTACAAACGCATACTGATGTGGGAAAGATCCGTATCTGCAAGTGCGCGTCATGTGTGAACCCGTCCGGATAATTCGAATGAATAGATGCAACATTAAAAATTCATTTGAATCTTTAAGTTCAATTTTTTGGACATCCAATTTGAATTCAGGCAGATTCAAGTACAGATGCTCCTTACCAGGTAACCTATCGTGAACTACGGGGCCAAGTGCCCACAGCAGCAAGGGGCTAGAAATTCCCTCCCCACATCGTTTATCCCAAAGGGGAATTTTCTGAGTTATTTAACGCTGAAAGAAAACAACTTGTCACTTTGATGATGTTCTCTCTCGCTCTGAAAGTGGACTGAAGCTGGTCACACCTAAGGCTGAATCCAGCTTCAATCCACCTTCAGAGCGAGAGAACACACCAGCAAAGTGAGCAGCAGTTTTCTTTCCACGTTTTCTGTCCCAAAGGTGAGTTTTCTGAGTTATTTAATGCTGAAGGAAAACAGCTCGTCCCTTTGCTCACGTATTCTCTCACTCTGAAAGTGGACTGAAGCTGGATTAAACCTCAGGTGTGAGCACAGTAGTCTAGCAGCCGGTTTTTGCCGTAGCCAAGCGTGACCGGCCCCTGCTGCTTTCCTACCCTCAATTTAATCCTTCAAACAAAGGAGATGTAGTGTCCCTGCATAAGTTCCGGGCAGGGGCAGAGGGATCAGCCCTGTTCTCACTCTCTCAAGAAAGGACTAGAAACAATGGGGTGAAACTGCAGGGGAAAAGATTTAGTTTAGATGTTAGGAAAAAATTTCTAACAGTAAGAGTGATCAACCAGTGGAACAGGCTGCCACGGGAGGTGGTTGGTTCCCCTTCGATGGAGGTCTTCAAGCAGAGACTGGACGGCCATCTGTCTGAGATGGTTTAGGAGATCCTGCCTTGAGCAGGGGGTTGGACTCGATGACCCAGGAGGTCCCCTCCAACTCTACCATTCTATGATTCTATGATTCTATGATTCTAGGGGCAGGACAAATCTCCTGCACAGATGCTGCGTTCTTGAGATAACAGGGCACAGCCAAGGAAACTGCAAGGTGAGCTCAGCGCTTTCTGTGTCTAATGCAGTCCACAGCAATAGCAAGGGCTGCGTCCAGACATTGGTGACTAATTCTGCTATATTTGGACGTTCAAATTTAGTGGCTGTGTGGATGCAGCCAGGGCTGTCTCTTCACTAGGGAGGTGCACAAATATTTGTACTATTAGTTATTCGTATGAATTTGCACATTTGTAATCAAATGTCCCGACATTCATATATTAACATTCGTACGAATACGAATGTTTGGAACCTTTGAATGAATAGTTCAGACGTTCATTTAACGGCACCGATACATACGCATCCCACGCGTATCTGTACATATCCCATATGCATCCGTATGTATGAATTCAGGATACCTATGGGATGCACACAGATGTTTGCCACTGGATACTCATCCGTGTGTATCGCGCATTTGAATGAATACATACGAATGCATTTCTATTGAATGGAATGTCTGGACACTGGCAATTGCACATTTGAGCATTCCAGTTTGTTATCATTTGAATGCCGAGATCGCGTTAGTGAACAGCCCTTCTCTTCACTAATTTCCACCTCAGGGCCCTGTTTCGGCCCCAGCAGCAAGAGAGAAGCAGAAATCCTGCCTGCCTCGAGACAAGCAGGGATCGCCCTTCCGACGCAACCCAGGAGGCAGAGAGGGGCGCGTGTGGCAGCGTCTGTGCAAGGCGCTGATTGAGATGAGTCCCTCTGCGTCTGTTGAGAGCTTTGGAGTAACCCCCTGGCCTATAAATCTCCCACCAGAAAGGCCTGTCGCAGAGCAGCCATAAAAACACCCATTGCCTTTCACAAACACCACTAAACCTCAAGTTGAGATCTGAATTAATGCTTGTGTTGACGCTGATCGGAGGCACCCGGCAGCTGTTGCCCGTGAGACGGAATGCCAACAGATGCGCGACTGGCACAGGGTAATCATCCCAAGATGGGCAGAATCCAGAATGGGGTCTTGTTGGGCACAGCAGCACCATGCCTCCCCTACTGGGTGGCTCTTTTTCAGAGCTGGGGGGAATCAGATGCTTGCAGGGCTAATAAAACTGCAGCCCTCTTAAGGGGACCTGCCTCCTCCAGTGCGGACAGGGAAACCCTGGCTCAGGTGCATGGAGGAAGGAGAGAAATACTCGTTGCAAGAGCATCTTTCTTAGCACTGAGCCAGGAGCAAGGCTACCGCAGTTGGATAGTCTGTGCCCTGCAAGGAAAACCCCTCAAACTATCTGCAGTTGGCATGCTGACCATCCTGCTCACCTACATCTTTGGGGTGGGTGGGGTAGGCTTTAATGGGATGGCCCCCTCCACAGTGAGCCCATCCTCATGAGATATACTTCCAAATAATGTAAGGTAAGCTCACTCCCTGTGCATTTTAGAAAAGAGCTAAAGATATACCCCCCCTTTGAGCTTCCAAATTCTGCATTTTAATTTTTGAATGTTTTAAACTATATATACTTTAAAGATGATCTCATATATGTAAGCCATCCAAAATGCCAGGAATTGACAGGATGGAAATATACACAGAGAAAGAAATTAACAGATTGCTCTTCTGGCAGGAGAACATAAGAGCCTAAGAGAAGCCTGGCTGGATCAGGCCACGGCCCATCTAGTCCAGCATCCTGTCTCACACAGTGGCCCACCAATTGCCCATGGGCATCTCAAGCAGGGACGAGGGCAAACCTTCTCCTGCTCTCCAATCCCAGCAAAGATGTACTTAGGCATCCATTCTAGTAGCCATTGATACATCTGTCATCCATAAATGCATCTAAAGTCATCTAGGCTGGTGGCTGTCACTAACTCTTCTGGCAGCAAATTCCATAGACTGATGACCCTCTGAGTGAAGAAATACTCCACAGAGTGTCTGTTGTGGGGAGAAGAACAGAAGGTTTGTCGGCAGCCTTGAGTCACCTTGAATGGGTGAGAAAAAGTGGGGTAGAAAAGCCAACTCCTCCTCCTCCTTTTCTTCTCCCTGATGCCATGGAGGAAAACTCACCATTATCTCCTTCATCTTCTCCATCATGTTTCCAAAGAAACTGGAAAAAAGGAGAAATCTGACAGCAGGCCAGAGGAGGGTTCAATGAACAGAACTCATCAGCTAATCCTCCTGTTCCTTTTAAATCAAGGGCATCTTCCTTCTCCTCTTTCCGGCACCCGCTTTGCCTCTGTGGCCCTGAGCCCAAGGTTCTGGCCACATCATTGGTCCCGCTGCCTTGTTAAAGGATTTCTTCCTTCCTTAGGAAAGAAGGCGTTGCGCTTGTCTGTTGTGTATCGCCTCCTGGTCTAAGATGAAGCATCTGTTGAGCCCCAGGGACCAATGAGAAACCTTCCCCGGAGAACATCCTCCATGGCTGCTCCTGTATTTATTGCCTGGGATGAAGTCGCATGAATCCGCGTAGAAAGCCGGACTTCCTTTAGGATTTATATTTCTGTCTCCCGTCACAAGAATTCCAGGAATGATCTGCCTTTTCCAGCTCTGGTTTTACACGCGACCCACTTGCTTTCTCCATGGTCCTTCTGGTGGTTTTCTTGGGCTCTATGTGCCTACCAGGAAGGTCAGACTAGACTTATACCTTCCAAACTTTCCTGGAAGTACCTGTAGAAGAAGAAGTAGAGTTGGCTTTTCTACCCCGCCTTCCTCACCCATTTAAGGGGACTCAAAGCGGCTGTTCTTCTCCCCACAACAGACACCCTGTGAGGTGGGTGGCGCCGTGAGAGCTCAGAAGAGAGCTGTGACTAGCCCAAGGTCACCCAGCTGGCTTCATGGGGGAAGGCAGAATTGAACCCAGTATTCCCAGATAAGAGTCCGTCTCCCTAACCACTAGACCAAACTGGCTCACAGTAAGGAGGGGAGAGGGTCTGAAGTGGTTCAGCCCATTTATGCGATTCATAGAGGAGATTTGGATTCAATTTGTATCGAATATTTGTACAGAATTTGAATCCTCCCTCATTTGAAAGGGATCTACAAATCAAACCACAGCGACAACAAAAAAGAAAACATTTGTGCACATCCCAGTCTGAGTCGGTCTTGAATCAAGGGGTGCTAAACCCCAAATTTCAGTCTGCGTTCAGCCGAATATCAAATGCTTTGAATACTTCTGGACATCCCTAGAGGATGTTTTTAAAATGATAAAGCTGTATATTTCTATTCTTACGGCAGGTTGTTACAGGCATCTGTTATCCCGAGGAGCAGAGAGGATAAGAATCCCAGATTGTTTGGGAACATATTCCAAGTGCTATAAATAATATTTGTAGGATCACATGTCCGCAGCCTGTTGCTTCTGTTTCTCCACGCACGTTATTTGGAAGTCTGGTCTCCCTCGCCCACTTTTTAAATGGCGGCCTCTTTTCTGCTGCGGTGCAATGCTGGTGGCAGTTTGGAGAGGGGGGTTTGGAGGGCGCATGGAGCCCCGTGACGCTTTTGGTTTCAGTGGCTGGTTGCAATACACTGCTTTTCCAAAGCGGTTTTCATGTCTGTCTGTCGGAGAAAAGGGAAGGGCGTTGGGGTGGCTCATTTTCTGCAAAAAAGCACAGAGGAGCCAAGAGGTTCAAAGGGGCCCTCCCTGCTTAGGGATCTCTTCCTTCCAATAGCAGGCGGCCTGGGATAGTTCAGGATCAGACCAAACTGGGAATCAGTGGGGACTGTAGGAAGCTGATGGGTAGGAGAGTCAGATCAGGCAAGGGGAAGGATTTCTTCACTCAGAGGGTCATCAGTCTATGGAATCTGCTGCCAGAAGAGGTGGTGACAGCTACCAGCCTAGATGGCTTCAAGGACGGGTGAAGGCAAATTCACGGAGGACAGATGTATCAGTGGCTACCAAAATGGATGCCTAAGTACTTCTCCGAGTTCGGGAGCCAAGCAGGATGTCTCTAAGGCCATTTGCCGGGATTCGAGAGGCAGAAGAAGAGTTTGCCCTCATCTTCTGCTTGAGATGTCCATTGAGTGAGACCAGATGCTGGACTAGGTGGGTTGTGGCCTCATCCAGCAGGGCTCCTCTTAGGTTCTTACACACACACACACACACACACACACACACACACACACCTTCCCTGGGATTTCAGTGTAGATCTATTCTGAGAAACACACCTAGCTTGTGGGTTCCATCATTGCAGGCGACAAGGGAAGCTCTATTCAGGTAAGATTCGGAGTCCCTGAGTTTCATTCCCCATTCAGACATCTAACTTTGCCGGTTGTCTGTGTAGCCTAATGGTCAGGATTGATGTGAAGGTAAAATGAAAAGAAGGAGAATAGTGTGTGCAGATTTGTACTTCAGGGAAAACAGGCAGTGAACGAACAAGCAAATGATGTCTTCTCCTAGTCCCTGCATGCAGAAAGTTAGCACATCAGGAATAAGGCAAAAGTATTCTTAAAGCTGCTGTGCTTTACTAGTTAAGCCCCGCGGCTTCAATCTCTAGCTCTTAGGCAGAATTCATTGCATGGCACTTCTGTAGTCTCCATGCAGGGGAATGTCTATTATGTTTTAAAAAAATGTTAAAAAAATAATATGGGAACCCAGCCAACTTGTGATGTCATTATTAGAGTGATTTCCTCCCCCACGTTTTTCTTTTTACGCACTAGAAATCCTGGCACATTTCCCATGAGCAAGTAGCTGAGGAATAGTAACACTTTTAATGTCGAATTGAAACCACCGGCGGTGGCAGCCCTTGTGGCGTGTGCCATGAATGGAGCCAGAGCAGCCATGATCCACGGGAAAGGAAGAGGACACTCGGGAGGCAGAACTGCCACTGCGTCTCTTAAGAGCCCCACATTCCCCGCAAAGGGTCTCGTTTGGATTACTGTGTCTCTCACGGAATATTCAAAAGGCTCCGCAGCTGTGCAACGGGCAGGTTGGGAACATGGGAGGGGTGGTGGAAAGGGCCAGGGGGTGGCGTGGCAAGAAGCAAACAGTCGCTGCCTGCATCGACCACATCCCCAGCTAGTGCCACCAGTACCAGCCACAAGGGGGCACTGATGCCCACTCTGACTGGGCCAAGGAGCTCCAAGAAAATGGCACTGGGAACAGCAAGCGGGGGGGGGGGGGGGAGAAGGTTCGGTGAGCGAATGTCAGGCTACAATTCTAGGGAAACCCCTATGAAAGTGAGCCCACTCCGATGCCAGCCCCAAGCCAGCGGTGCCCACTGGGACTGGTGGGGTGGAGAAGAAGAAGAAGAAGAAGAAGAAGAAGAAGAGTGGGCTTTTCTACGCCACTTTTCTCACCCTCAAAGGAACTCAAAGCTGCTGACAAACCTTCTGTTCTCCCCACAACAGACACCCTGTGAGGCAGGTGGGGCTGTGAGAGCTCAGAAGAGAGCTGTGACTAGCCCAAGATCACCCAGGAGGCTTCATGGAGATGTGCAGAGTCCAACTTGGCATTCCCAGTTTAGTCTAGTGGTTAGGGAGCCGGACTCTTATCTGGGAATACTGGGTTTGATTCCGCCCTGCTCCATGAAGCCAGCTGGGTGACATTCAAAGGGGATCTATCCAAATGAATCCGGGTTTTCTAACATTTGACTGATTATGAATCAAATGCCAGAAGCCCCATTGGTGCCCGTCCCTCTTCCACACCTCTCTCTTGTTCTCTCTTCTGGTAACGGAGAGAAAGAATAGATTTGTGGAGTCCTGATTAAATGACACGGGTGCGGATTACACACCAGCCCTGGCTGTAAGCCGCGTCTTGGAAGATTTATTAAATCTGACAGGCTAATATGCCCTGGATATGCTCACGCCTTCCAGGGGAGTTCTCCGAAAACAGTTGAAGTGCGCACTCTGTGTAATTAGGTTTCGCCAACTTCGCTGCCCCTGTAGCGGCTCATGGAGGGTCATGGTGGGATGAACTCTCCCCCCTTCAAACAGGCAAGGCTGTTTTCATGTGTTGTTATTGGATACGTATCTGAAATGTATGGGCTTGTGTAGGACCCATATGTAGGACCCACATGCATTCATATCGGATATTCATACAAATTTGCACTGAACAGAATCCTACCACATTCGAAGGAGATTTCTTTGAACGAATACCAATTTTCCTACATTCAGTTCATTACGAGTGGAATGCCAAAAACCCATTTGTGCACATCCCTAGTGGAGACGGGCAAAAAATGTGGGTGGAATCCAAGGGGGAAACGGGATGAGTCCCATTGCCCGGTCTACTAAAGTCCTACCTGAGAACCCTCCAAGAGGACAGAAAAAGCCAGAAAGAATTGACTATTAAGCATGCTGTGAGCCAGTTTGGTCTAGTGGTTAGGGAGCCGGACTCTTATCTGGGAATACCGGGTTTGATTCCACCCTCCCCCATGAAGCCAGCTGGGTGACCTTGGGCTAGTCACAGCTCTCTTCTGAGCTCTCCCGGCCACACCTACCTCAGAGGGTGTCTGGGTCAACAGACACCAGGCAGCGTTTGCCCCCTCTGGAAGGAGCCTGGAACCTGGAGGTGGGGCATCCAATGCTGGCAAGGTTTGATTTCAATGAAGCTCCAGCAGGTTCACACAACCCACACAAAGCCACTTCTTGCCCACCTATGGCGGCTTCTGTCTTCCATCAATCTGTCCAAGCCCTTCTTGATGTTCTCCATGCTGGTAGGCAAAGCCACATCTGGTGATGGAGACGAGACCTCCATCTTCTTCCAAAATTTGGCTCCGCTGGGTAGCCCTGGTCCTGGTCTCTTGTGAAAGGGGGGACGGGACTTTGTTTCCATACCATGTCTGATTTTATACAAAACTGCCATGTTCTCAGCCCCAACCATTTCCACCTTCCTTTGTAGAGGAGTCCCATTAGCCCCTTTGCCTTTCCACCTGTCCCCTTGGCTCAACGTCCTTTGAAAGACGGACCAAACTAAGTGCAGCAGTGCGTATAGATTGCTGTAATATGTAATCTGATGCCCTTTGGTAAACTATGCATCCTGGTGTTGTTATGTATTGTGCTTTATTTAATCACGTTAAAAGCTGCAGAGATAGAATTATAATGGATTAAAAATGAATCTGGCTTTAAAGGGAAGTGACAGGCAGAGGTGAGGGAAGAAAAGGGCTTCAACAGAAACTGGAATAACCATGAGTCAGGCTCACTCTCTCTCACCGGGTCCAGCTAACTTATGTTCTAATCCACCTCCAGTCCACTTTCAGAGTGGCTGCATTCACATCTAATTTTGAATCCAGCTTTAGTGTGCTTTCATAGTGAGAGAATGCAATAATTGAAGAGGCAAGCTGGCTTCCTTCAGCATTTCCTAACTCAGAAAATCCACCTTTGGGTGAAATAATGCCTCTTGACTTTGCTATGTGTTCTTCTGCTCTGAATGCGGACTGAAGCCGGAGAGGAGGAGAAAGGGGTACCCAGGCGAATGTGTGGGAGAGGAATTGATTGCCTCTGACCTATTCTTTTCTGGGTTAAAACCTCTCTGCTAAACTGGGAGGAAGGGATTTTGCCACAAAGAGGCATCCGCGGGAAACCCTTTCTCGCCTGAGGGTTGCTGTGTTTCGAAGGAGGTGGCAATGCAAAGGGATCAGCAAAGGGAGGAAGAGGGTTGGTTTTATTTTTGTGCCAAATGCCAGGTACGCTTGGCGAGGCCTGGGGTTTCCTTTCAGCTCCGTTTGGGGGTCCTTTGTTAGGTTTTTAAATAGTCGGGCATTTGGTTTCCACAGGCATCTCTACAGGAAGGAAGAAGCTGGTGAAGAGGCAGATATTTTTTAAAAAAATAAAATGGTCATCTTTGCATTCCCCCCCTCCCCTTCCCTTTTTCTTTTGCAAGGCAGGACTGAGTCAGTAAGAGAATGTCGTGGGGCATTTCAAGGTCTTCGAGCGACACAGCAAAGCTAGATCCATTTGGAAGGATGCGGTCTCTGCAGTGAAAATCACGGCGGAGACGCAGTTCAGGAAGGGCAGGTTGTGTGTTGCGTTGTACTTTGTGCTTGTTTTAAGCAGCAGCACTGGGACTGACGCCCGTGATAGATGGAGAGAGGCATTTCCCCAGACGGAGCTCCACCAAAATTCCCTAAAAACGTCTCCCCTTCCAGGAGGAGAATCTCAAAATCCCATTTTTTCCTTACAATCCTCCAGAACAAAGAAGGCTTCTTTCCCACTAAAGATTGCTAAGCCCTTTAGTGCTTAAATTCCTGGCACCAGCAATTACGATTACGCGGAATGCCCTGGATTTTTACAGCGTCGGCTTTGAGGATTCCTGTTTTATATGTTGAGTTTTGTAATACCTGAATTCAAGCAGCCCACTGCCCCGAGAACCGCCCCTGAAAGTGAAGTGTGAGCAGCAGGCCCTCAGTTCCAGCTGCACTGATTCGCCTCCTGGTCCTTGTGCCTCTCGTCCAAGGGACACGGCCAGGACCGTCTGCTCTTGTGCGCTGGGCTTGCATTCCGTTGCGGTGATGCTCTGTCTAGCACTGCGAATGGAAGCCCACAGGAGTTCTCACGGCTCAGGCACAGAGAATCGGGCTTTGGATTATGAGCGAGAAGGAGAAGAGAAGAGAGATTAAGGGACGGAGCGTTTTTCTCTTGTAAAATAAGAGGGAAAATATAAAGGACAATGGTTTTCCTGGGAGGCTGCTGATAAGAAGCAAGGGCCCACAGGCGTGAGGTCCTTTGTTTAATGCTTCCTTTTTGAAAAGGAAGTTAAATGGAGCAGAGCGCTAAACCACACTCTTCCCTGCCTGATGTTGATTAATCTTATTTTCCCGCCGCACATCCAAGGCTCCCAGGTCAGCGCACACTATTATAGACTGGTAAAAATGTAGCAAGGGGAGGCTTCTCTCCTTGATGGACTTGAAGAGTCCAAACCAGCTGACCGTGCAGAACGAACTTCCGGGCTCAAGGTTCTGGCCAAGGACGGCCTGCTGGGACTTTGGCGGGTGAGCGATCCAGGCCGCTTGCAGGCCGCTCAGTCCACAGCCGGGAGACACAGCAGCTCACCTGAAGCAGCTGCAGACCTCCCCAGAAGGATCCAGCTGTGGAAGGCCAAGAAAGCCGTTCACACGCTGACCAGCAGTGGCTGGATGGCAGCCTCCGTATCCTCTTCTGGGTGTGGTGCCGTGAGTAGGCATGGCTACATGTCAGCATGACTGCACTTGCGCCGTCACATGCAGCTGCCAGATCACCACAGCGACATCTGACCGCATCCTGGATACTTCTTCAGATGTTGCCTTAGCAACCTGGTCAGCCTGGGACCGGCCGTTCACACTTCAAGCACCACTGGGCAGGTACAGGGCTAGTTCAGCACTTGCAGTGTCAATGTTCGCCACTGCGCTGGAACTGTACTGGTATGACATTCTTGCACCATAGCGGAACAGGCTGGAAAGTCTGAATGCTGAGCTGGGTTCTGTACGTTCACAACTGCAGTCTTCTGCTTTCTGCCACTTTTCTTCGTTGGGAACTGACTGATTTATAGATCAGAAGAGCAACTGAATAAATCATTTTGCCAGAGGGTAAATCACAAGACAGAAACGTACACCGTCTTTTGCAGCCCCACTGGGCCTCTGAGTAACTCCTCACACCTGCTGCACTTCAAGAAGTAATACAGAAAGAAAGTCTCAGCCCCCACTCAGGGCAAGAGAATTTAGGGATCCGCATGAATATTAATAACATTAGAAATTTGGATTCAAATGGAATGTGAGCACATTTGAAGAATGACTTTTAAATTCGAATAAAATGTTCCGATTCATTCGCATGAAACTTCAAATGAGATTTGCATATGGGATCCGTTTGCATTCGTATGGGATTAAACATTCTTATTGAATACGAATCCTACCTCATTTAAAGGGGGATCAACCTGGATGAATATGCATTTTCTTGCTTTTGATTCGATACAAATAAAATACTTTTTTTTTTTTGCAATCCCTACAAGAGATGCCTAAATGTCTCTTTTGCCCGCTTTTTCCAAGCACCTAGATGTTGGCAGCGCCCAGCTGAGGATCTTGACTTCTTTTGCTTCAAAGGCGTAAATTGCTCTGAGAGATGGAGCTAGGCGTGAAGTTTGATGGCGGCTACCTTGGCTAAGAATGATGGGAAATGTAGTGTAATAATGGCACTCAGGTAATTGAGGGCAAGAGCTACTATTTCACAGCATCTCTGGGAGATGGCTGGCCTGGGTGGGCAAATGCAGTTAGAAGTTCCTCCCTCTCCTGAAAGCTTCTATTTCAAACTATAAAATGGACCAGATGTTCAGATCAAATACGCCCCCCCCCCCCCGCCCTTGCAATTCCACAGAAAGTTACCCAATTTTGAAATCCTGTTCCTGCTTGGATGTTGCCATGGGCATTTGTGCTGCTGCCCCCTCTCTCTTTGGCAAGGGCAGACAGCTCTGGAGTTCCCTGGCACATTAATTTAGGCTCGTTTTCCATGCCTTTGGCACTCCTGTGGTCTTGAGGTTGCCCAGTACTTTGATTGTGTCTTTATTTCTCATGGTGCCTGCAAAACCTGCCTCTTTTCCCAGCTTGTAAAACTCAGCGAGCTTTCTTTGCTTTGCTCTCCCTTAAAAGTTAAATGCCTTTCCAGCTTTCAGCGCGTCTAACTTGAAGAGTCAGGTGAGCTGCCAGTGGGAATGGGGCCGGCTTTCAGGCTGAGGAATGGAGGCCATTAAGCATGCCAGGTCTCAGCTTACTCTGTGGCTCCCAGGGGCTTCCCTTGGTTAATGTGCAGCCAGAACTTGATCCTTCCAGGCCTCGATGCCACTGACAGCTCTAAAAATAAGGGATGCAAATGGGAAATGGGTCCCACCACTTGCTAGCCAGAAATAGCCAGGCATCTGAGGCACCGTGTGGAGGAGGTTTGCCCCATAATTGAACAGGACGGTGTAAGGTTTAAGATCACATCCTCCCTGAATGGCCACGGTGGCAATTAGCAAAAGCAACAACAACAAGCAAAAAAAGGTTGTCAAGGAAATGAGCCCAAAAACACCCGAGGGGCTTGCTTGCTGACGTGGGGTCAGAGTGAACGAAGAGCTGGAAAGTATTCTGGGCAGAGAAAGAAATGGAGAAATCATCACTGCGACAGCAACCTCTGAGCGGTTTCACTTGCAGGCTCGAGGGATGAGTTTGCATTGCTCTCCGAATCACAGAAAGGGCTCTGCTTTTTAGCAGTCCACCGCTGGGTCGCTCGTGGGGGTGGGGGGTGGGGGAACTATCCCACTTGAAAGGGGCTTCAGGGATTCTCCCCAAGGCCCTGCCTTATAGCTGCTAATTCTCACTGTCTCTGTGATCAGGATGCATCCCATTGTGGCGGAGTGAAAGAAAGCTCATTTTGGATGGATTCCCCGTTCTCTCTTTTCCAATTCTTCAGGCCGATTTAAGATTTTATTCTGTTTTTTTAAATATAGATATATCATTCCATGACTTGTGCTCTCCAGAGAGACCCTGCATATCTGCTTCTTTTCAGAGAGGAGCAGAGAAAGACACAAACGCAGCGAGAGAGAGACTTGGTGTTCTACCTGCTTATCTCCCCAACGGAGGGCGGCTTTCCTAGGACTCAGCGGCCGACATCCCTGCTTCTTCCCTCTCTTAAAGGATGAAGAGGCAGAGATAATTCCACTTTGTTAAACAGGTCCCCCAGCAGCACAGCGCTTTGTCTCTGAGTGTGACACCCAGAATGCAAAATTCGCTTAGTGGGCGAACCAGAGGCGCGCAGCTATTAAGAGGAGAATCAGAGCAGCAGAGAACCGGGTCCTTTCCCCAGACATCCAAGGTCCTGTCCAAGACGACAGGGCACTGGTGCTGAAGACTGTGCCCATTCTGCTCGCCTGCGAATTGGGAGAGGGGCCGACCCCGCCTCCCCAGCCTCATTATAAACCCCAGCCTATCAAATACACGCTTTCTAAGCCAGAGGTGCTGCATCTGTGTCCTTCTGGGTGCGGTTGAGTGGCCTGGATGATGCCAAGAGGTGACGGCCTTTGTGCCAGTTCCAGCCAGAGAACCCAGAAAGACGGGCACAGGATGCTCTCGGGGAGACAGCCGCACTCGGCCCCAGTGCCATCTGCCCGTGAGAACAGTTTGCAGCCTGCTCCGCTGTCTGTTTTCTCTGGGAAATTTCCCTGCTATTCCAGGATGGTACGGAGTGTCCCACAAAGGGCATGGCTGGCTGGCAGGAAGCCTGATTAAAATGATTGTCCACGAGGACATTTAATTGCATATTCAAAGTGCAGCGGCACTGCAAGGCTTTCTGCAGCTGATTTTAAATACTCCACATTCATTCTTTTTAAATAGGATTGTATTACTGTCATATTGCAGATTACGAGGGGGAGCTGGCGTGGGCCAGACCCAGGCAGGCTTTCTGGTGCACTTCAGTTCGGAGAATAACCCTTTCTCTCCACAGTTTGCAGATTTTTATTCTTTTAAGAAACTTAACATCCTTATGAGATCTGCACAGATGTGTGTGGGGTTTTTGTATTCGATTTGTATCGCATCCAATGCAAGGAAATTCATATTCGTTTGGATAGATCCCCTTCAAATGTGGTAGGATTCCAAGGATGCTGGGCGCAAGATGCCAGCTTGTGCATTGCATGGGCACCTTCCCAGGGGACTTGAAATGCCCTCCCCCCAAAACAGATAATATGTATTTGCATAAAAATGAGCTGGGATATCGTGGAAGTGTAGACAGAAACTGAGGACTGATGATCGTGCTTGGTGAGGAAATGAGGTTTCTCAGTACAAGAGTTTCCATCTCTGGAACTCTGGCATAAGGTTGAAATATCTGAAACTAAAGCATGAAGGTTGAAAATGGTGAGGAGCATGCAAAGAGGTAGCCAACTCCTTTTTGCCTTCGCCCTTATTCTGCACTATCTACCAGAATAAGAGCCTGCAATCCGCATGGTAGTGCAGACTACAACAGGTTCCACTGACATATGAATGTACGTTCTCCCAGGCTGTGGTCACAAGAGGAAGAAGAAGAAGAAGAAGAGTTCGCTTTTTTACCCTGCTTTCCACACCCTTAAGGGAACTCAAAGTGGCTGACAAACCTTCTGTTCTTCTCCCCACAACAGTCACCGTGGACCTGTGAGAGCTCAGAAGGGAGCTGTGACTAGCCAAAGGTCACCCACCTGGCTTTATGGAGGAGAGCAGAACAGAACCCAGTATTCCCAGATAAGTGTCCAGCTCCCTAACTGCAAGACCAAACTGGCTTAAGCTTTAATCCAGTTTCAGTCCACTTTCAGAGTGAGATAATACATCAGCAAAGTGACAAGCTGTTTTCTTTCAGTGTTAAACAACTCAGATAACTCACCTTTGGGATAGATGATGTGGGAAGAACATTACTGGCCATTTTGCTGATGTGTTCCCTCACTCTGAAGGTGTGACAACAGCCCCAGAAGGGGAAAAATAGGAGAATAAAGAGCCATGGGTTTTGTTCACACTTGTTTTAATCTGGCTTCAATCCACTTTCAGAGTGGGAGAACACATCAACAGATATCACTTTCAGCATTACCTAACCCCCCAAAGCCATCTGCGGATTAGATAAAGAGGAAAGAAAATAAGTAGTCACTTTGCTGATGTGTTCCCTTACTTGAAAGTGGCCTGAAACAGGATTAAAACTTAGGTATGAACACAGCCATGGTGCTTTAACATGAACCTAGGGCAGAATCCAGGTGCGGATGGGGAAAAGGAAAGATTGGATTGTTTTATCCAAGGGCAGACCTGGGCAGGCTTTAGTTCTGCATCATATGCTGTGAGTGCAGAATGGAGCTTTCTGATTATTCCTGTTTACGTTTGGCCATATGGTGGGAAACATACCCTTGAATGTGTGGGTGGTTGATTTTCAATGGTCTCACCAAAATATTCACACTCTGGCCTCACGCAAACCAAAGTTGACATTTATGCCTCATAATGCACAGTGTTTCTGCAAACAGCAAATGTTCCCCTTTTGCACGGTTCGCCATCGCTGCAAAATGCCGCTGGGTAACGCGGTTCACAGGGGAAGAGGCGTCCCGACGGCACCTTTGATCAGTAAGTGTGAACAAGGCTTTGGTCTGAACTTTGGGCCTCATGCAACGCCTGGACTGAATGTCACAAAAGAGACAGAATTGGTGCAAGAGAGAAAAGAGCAAAGGCAGCTCACGCTTTCCATTTTACTATCTATTTTTCATTTTGGCACAGAATTTATATTTAAATTGATGCATTTTCCCTCACTGCCAAGCCCAAGGACTACATTATCTGCACTTCCTGCTCTGAGAACCAGCCAGAATAAAGCCTGAGCCTCCCCTTGCATCACCTAGGAGTCAGGTAGGAGTTTGAACCGAGGTCTCTCTCACATTTTCTGACATAAGACTGCTGGAAAACCCCTCACCGCCCCATGGAAGGAGCTCTTCAAGTGGTGTCTCAGAGGTGGTGGCAGGAATTCCCTCGAGGTGGAAATTCCATGAGAGCACAGCGCTCAAAAGACCTGGAGCCTCTGAGCGGCAGGGCTGCTATTCTAGAGCTTCGGATACCCCAGACAAACAGCTGTTCTCTGAGGCCCTGTGGGGACCCTTGCTCTGCTGGCAATAAAGAAAGAAAGAAAGAAAGGGGGAAGAGACCCCCAGCAATGGTGGGCCGTTAAAGGAAACAGCTGAGGGACAGCTGCCCAATTGCTGGAACAGGGTTTGCCATGGCTGAGGAAGGATTGCTGAGGGACGCAGAGAGGAGGAGACATTTGAGCTTCAGAGAAGAGCACAGATCTTTCTGAGCATTCTTTGGGAAGGGAACAGGCAGATGTGAATTAAGGTGGCAGAAGAAAGAAGGGCACCAAGAACCTAAGAGGAGCCCTGCTGGATCAGGCCACAGCCCATCTAGACCAGCATCCTGGCTCACCCAAAGGGCATTGCAAGCGGAAGATGAGAGCAAAACCTCCACCAGCTCTCCAGTCCCCGCAAATGGCCTTCAGAGCGTCCTGCCTGTCTCTCTGACTTGGAGGCAGAGTCTGGGCACCCATTCTAAGAGCTGCTCTTTATGGATAATTGTTCTCCTTGGCACCGTTGATTTTGGGTACATCAGTTTGGTACCATCTGTTTCCTGTGACCTTCATCTGGCGCAACACAAGAGGTTGGACCTTTGACCAACTGCTTTCCAGACAGTTGCTTTACCACTGGTTTGCAGCCACTGCCATGGAGGGACATATACAATTCCGCGGCCATCTGTGACTTCCAGGGGTAGTTAAGTCTGGGAGCATAGGGAAGGATCACATCTTCCTGTTGTTCAGTATAAAGAATGGGCTTCCAGATCCAGGAAGTGAAGGAAAGCTTTCAGCCCCTCTCTCTTCTGCCATAGCATATTTCTAGTCTCTCTGAGAAACTTTAAAAGGCTTAAATGCTCCTCCCTCCCTCCTTCCCTCCCTCTGCCTCCCCTCTCTCCTTCCCTCCTTACAGTCTGGCCTTGGCTACTTTGCATGGTTTTCCATTATAATTACAGTCAGACCCCTGTATCCACTGATTCGGTAACCATGGTTCCAGTTAACCACGGTTACCAGATCAGCTCACCCACACACCCCAAGCGTGCTATAAGGGAAAAGCACCAGAATCAGAAGACCTATTTTGGCCTCCGTAGAGCCTACCCCAAAATGTAAAGGTGTGTGTGAGAGGCATCTGGTGGCACCCCACGCCTTTCCCAATGCTCTCTGGAGGCTGAAATAGGTCTTCTGGAGGCCAGAAAGGCATTTCCAGTTCTGGGGTTGCACGACCCCAGAACTGGAAGGCCTGTTTGTGATTATCCATGGTTTCAGGTAGCCATGGTAGGAGCCGGAATGTATCCCCAGCAGATACAGGGGTCTGGCCGTATTGGGCTTCCAACAATCACACTGATGCTGTACACAAGACACCCCTACACATGATCAGTTAGGTTGTGACACAGATTAAATCCGCCTTTCCTTCTTTCCCAGGGCATGGCATCACAATTTTATAAGGAATACAGCCCACCAAAGTGTCCCTTGAGATCCTTGGTCTGTAGGCACCATCCATGGTTGGTATTCTTCCTGAGAGGTTTTCTCTAGAGGTAGGCTGCACCTTGCTGCTGTTCTACCTGGACAACTTGACCTCATTCTATCAATCCCTTCTCAAAGTCAATATGAACAATGAAGCTCCCAAATACATGAGCCAATCATGCCCCATTTCCCTCTCCTTGTCCCAGAACCTGTCACGGTTGGTCAAACTCAATCTTGCAAGTCTGTTAGGCATCCACTGTGACCTGAAAAGGTGTTTTGGATCCCCCCTCCCCGTGGTTCTGGAATCAGCCGCAATACATTTGGGAACATGCTTTGTCTCCCCTACTTGGTTCCCTCCAAATTATGGATTCACCACAGGCCAAGCAGATTGGTTTAGTGGCCCTTTGTGGGCCTGGGGCTTCTCCCTCTCATGCCTGCTTTTGCAGGCTCTGCTGCGTCAAGGAAGGAGACCGAAACCCCAGAATATTAGTGCATCTAACAACGGGCAAGGCCCAGGTAAGGACCCAGGAACCCCTGGACATTTGGGTACCACTGAGTCATGGTTGACCGCGTGGGCACCTCTGTGCAGTTTTCTTGGCAGAGATACAGAAGTGGATTGTCCTCACCTCCTTCCATGGAGAGGCTGGGCATCAAACTGGTAAGCCGGGGCCACAATTTGCTTTTCTCTACCACTGAGCTACAGGCACTCCCATCCCTTGGCATAGACCACCCTAGTATGGTTGGGTGGCTGTAGCCATCTGGTTTGGCTGGCTGCTGAGCTCCCTGCATTGCTACATATTTGCTACTGAACTTCCACATGGGGAAGGCATCTTGCTTTCTCTGGAAGGGCCAGGACCATTGAGGCCACAAATGCCTCTTCTTCAGAGTGGCTTTCTGGTCAACTTTGCTAGTTTGAAAGACTTCCACAGCTTATGTCCGGGGGGGGGGGAGGATTAGAAGAAGAAGAAGAGTTGGCTTTTTTGTCCCGCTTTTCTTACCATTCAAGGGGACTCGAAGCAGTTAATCCACTTTCTGTTATTCTCCGCATAGCAGACACCCTGTGAGGTTGGTGGGGCTGTGAAAAGCCAGGAAGAGAACTGACTTGCCCAAGGTCACCCAGCTGGCTTTGAAGAGGAAGAGGAAGAAGAGTCAGCTTTTATAGACCTCTTTCATCACCCTTTCAAGGGGACTCAAGGTGGCAGACAAACCTTCCGTTCTTCTCCCCATGACAGGCACCCTGTGGGGTAGGTAGGCCCATGAGAGCTGTGACTGGCCCAAGGTCACCCAGCTGGGTCCATGAAGGAGTGAGGAATGAAAGTTGTTCCTGTTGAGGAAACATCAGCCTGACCTTGAGAAGAGATGAAGAATCCTGGGTCATGACTGAGACATGGCGGCCCAGAAGCTCCAAGGTGCCACTTAATTATCCAGCCTACGCCATGCTCTGTTAGACGCATCAGCCCTGTGATGCTCAGCTTGGCTGTGGGGGGGGGGGTTCCCAGTGTAGGGCTGGGTGTGTGGTCAAAGCCACCATGCTCTGGGATAATTGCAGCTATTCAGTGAAGTGGCTGCCTTCCGCAGATGTTTATTCTTCAACGTCAATCACACAGGGAGCGCTAATCGCTCACGGCTCTGCCATGTTGTTGATTTGCTCTCAGGCACCACAGGAGGCCTGAAGGCCAATTAGTCTGGATTGACTGAGTCAGAACCTGAGAGGCGCGACACGGTCATAGAACCAGCAGGTGAAGAAGGGCTTCCGCTTCCTGTGGCTGAGGAGCCTGGATATGATGTTCAGGAGGAGGAGGAGGAGGAAGAAGGAGAACTACTACTACTACTACTACTACTACTACTACTACTACTACTACTACTACTACTACTACTACTACTACTACTACTACTACTACTACTACTACTACTACTACTACTACTACTACAACCCTTCTGTTCTTCTCCCCAGCACAGACACCCTGTGAGGTAGGCGGGACTGTGAGAGCTCAGAAAGAGAGCTGTGACTAGCCCAAGGTCACCCAGATGGCTTCATGGAGGAGTGTAGATTCAAACCTGGTGACTGTGAGATATGAGTCCGGCACTCTAACCACAGGACCAGACTGGCTCACAAACAGAGCAAAATCCTGCTGAACTCGATTCAGTAGCTACTAGAGTTGAAAAATCCCAGCCAGAATCCTCACTGGCACTTTTCCTCAAATCCAGAAAACAAATTGCCAGCCCATCATTACGCAGAGTGCTGCAAGCAGGGTGCCAGGTCAGAGGTCCTTTAAGAGGCTTCAGGATCTTGGAAAAACTCCGTTTCTCCATAGCTTTTCTTGGCAGAGGCTCCTCATTTGGAGCTCTCTGTGGTGCTGAAACAACAAATCCATCTTGAACCCCCTCCTCAAGATAGCCAGGAGGTGGGGAGTGTAGATCAACCTCATAGATTAGCAACCCCTGATTTAGAGTTTAAGACATCTGGGGCAAAAAATACCTACTGATTGATCGAGGTGATGCTGAAGATCCACGCTAAAAGGAACATACCTTACATGGGACACTTCCACCTCCATTGAAGCTCTCTTGAGGCCATCTCAAAGAGCAAACTCAACTCATCAGAAAATGCTCATTGGGGTGTGCATAGACCCCATCCATGGTCTCCCTTCAACCCGCCTTTTCTGAAGCTTGCTCAAATAACCCTGGAGAAAGCTACGGAAGATGGAGTGAAGTCAAGGTGGCTTCCTTTCCTCTCTGTTTACCTTTCTAGCCATTAATGGTGGCAGCAAAGTTGCATCTCCGACCCAAACATCTTAACCTCAATGGACTGTGGCAGTTTCTGGTTGTGGCCATTTCCACTTCCAGCGCACAAAGCACGGTTAATGTTCCTTCCTTTTGCCCCTGGAGTACCAGGTACATGAGGGATAAAGTCCAGATTTTCCTTTCTCTACCCAGCTGCAAAGACCACATTTGAATTGTAAACAATCCTCCGTATATCTTTGCTTACCATGGAGATTGAATAATGTTTTTGTATCATGCTAGGAAAGAAATTGAGCCAGACCCAACGACCCAGTCTGCGCATTTTTGGGAGACATACATTCACACATTGAAAATCACTTTGACACTTCCTCTGATGTCATGCCTCTTAATCTAATTACCACGACAACGACTCAAAGAAATGATTTCTGTGTATTTTCCCCCCACCACAGCTGATTAAAGCCCATCCGTCTCAGTGGGCTAGGATTTCACAGAGATGCTCCATCAATATCTGAAATATTCCCCCTCCCTGACGATTATATAAAAAATCCAAGCTGGAAAGAGAAAGGGAGCCAAAGGCGAAGTTTGGAGAAGCATCAATACAGAAAACTGATGGCTACCCAAAGCCACCCGACCGACCGCGTTGACCCAATGAGCAGCTGAAGCAGCCCAGGGACGCCCGGGAACGGCTGATGGGCAAAGGGCTAAAAGCTGAAAGGCAGAAAGAGAACGGAGAAATGGAATGAACGACGGATGTGGGGGAAGGGGGGCCATGAAAGGACCCACAACTCGGCTTCTGACAAGTTACTGGGCACAGGTGGAGGGGGGGGGCTGTGGCATTCAGTTGAGCCTGCTTGGTTCAAGGAACCAGTCTGATAATTTCACTCACTGGGAGGGATGGGCATGGATGGGTTTTCTGGCATTCAGTTTGTAAGAAACTGAATTTTAGAAAATTCATATTCATTCTAATAGATCCTCTTCAAATGTGGTAGGATTATTCGTACTAGAGGTGTGCACAGATGTTTTCTTTCACATTCTATTCCATTCAAATCGAATACCCCCAAAAAATCCAATTCGATTTGAATCTTTCAAATTTAACAAGATTTGATTCGTATTTCCCAGATTCGAATCTATTCCTTTGAATTTTTTATTCGAATCTGCACATACGAATATCGACAACATTCATACGTGCGTGTACGCATCTTCCTCACATCCGTACACGTCCATATACATCCTGTAGTTATCCCGTAGGCAACTCATTTCCATCCTGTACGGATCCGAACAGTGCGTACACATGCGCGAAAGATGTGGATCTTCAAGTATCCGACAATGCACCCTTTGCATTGTCCTGTTTTGTGTTTATGGCTTTAATGGGCTCAGCTGGGCCCTGCAAGATGCCCGGATGGTTGGAAACTAGAGTCCCCTCCCCTGCCTTGCCTTCCGACCTCCAGCCTCCTGAAACTGCCTCCCTTTCTAATGGCTTCTCAACTCCAGGGAGACACAAAAGAGAAGCAAATCCACCAAGAGGCTGAGGTTCATTGGCTATGAAGAAAATACAAAGGGAGGGACACGGTTTTTCTCTGGTGGTGGTGTCCAGGAGTGCAAAGTTTGAAATCCACTCGGACTGGGTGAATAGACATGCAAACTCTATTACCCGTGGGGAAAAGAAGGGACGGATTCTGTTGTGACAGACGGGCTTAGCGGTGCTCATGGGAAGAAGAGAAAGTGGGGAGACTATTATAGCTCCACACCACCCTCTTTCAGTAGCACAGAATCTGAGTCCAGTTCAGAAGATGAGGCTCCTACCACTTCACAAGCGCTTAGGCAACTTGTAATTCCCAAAAATCACAACGCACGACCAAAGGGATTCCTCCAAGACGGTTCCAGAGTGTTCAAGTTGCGCCTCTCTTGCATTTTGACTTACGTCATCCGGGTTACAACTGTATCTGCTGAATAAAGCTGAAGCCTTCCTCTCGTGGAACGGAAACGTTTGTCTCCGATTCCTTGGCTGTAAACCGACTGCCAGAGGGTTGCCGGGAATTGACTAATGTGCCGTCTCCGGTCCGAATCCACAGTTTATGAACCTTGGCAGAAGCATCTAGACATACCAGCCCGCCTCCACCAAATCTAAGCTCAAAACAACTGTGCACCACAGCTCAGCTGATTTCAAATAAGTCTCTATTTAGAAGACACAGAAGAGTTGTGTTTCAGTTATGTTATAGAGATAGTAGTGTCATGTCATGAGCATGCGCTCTCTCTCTCTCTCTCTCACACACACACACACACAGGCTGTGCACAAATGGGTTTTTGGCATTTGAATGTAATAAAATTGGTATTTGTTCAAATAGATCCCCTTTGAATGTGGTTGGATTCCCATTGATATGAATGTATTCATATGAATTTGTAGGGATAAATCTGATATGAATGCAGACACATCTAATATGTATCTGTAACATATCCGCTCCGAAAGCGTCAAATCCGCCCTGAATCCACTCTCAAACCGTGTCGAATGCACTCTGGATCCATTGCAGATGTGACTGACACAGCCGCTTTCCCACCTCCCTGTTTCGCGAATGTTCTGAAACAGTCGCATGAATATGAATGCCAGCGCATGAATGTCGTAACATTTGAACTGGGTTCGAATATCGGATGTCACGAATATTCGTGCACAGCCCTAACACGCGCACGCACGCACGCACGTGAACTGCACAGATCACAGGGACACCTGGAAGCCTCCTGTTTCAGCACATTCTGTTTTATGGGATGGATAAGGACGGTGCCTAGTTAAAGCGCTGTGCTTGATGTATTGATTTAATAAAGTCGTGTCCCCCCCCAGCCCCATCTGCTTTTTTGTTGCTATGGCTGCAGGCTGCTGACTATGGGCAAAAGAGGAAAGCGAGGACGAGCATTTCTCCATCGCATTAGGCGTTTCCTTCTGGGTTCCTGCTGGATCCTCAGCACCCGAGGAAATAAATGCCAGGCCAATGATCAATGCATCTCCTCCATGCTAGTGAGAAGAGCAGAACCGTCATGCCTTTGACATAAACCTGCTTTTTGCAAAGTTTATGGAGTCCATAAGTGCAGACAGAGGCAAGGTGAGTTGTCTCCCCACCATGGGCCTGGGAAACACCTGCACTCAGGTGCGCATTGTTTCTTTATTTCTCATTTTATTATTTGCACTTCGATCCCGACCTATACCTGAAGGTCTCAGGGCAAGTAACAACATTTAAGATAAATGTAATGGGTGAACATCTGGGCGATTGGGGACATTTCTAGGCTGGAAACGCCTCCCGCAAATGCAGGTGCGCCTGCCCAGATGTTCACCTATTGCAAACTATGAGGCCAAGTGTTGTTGGTGGATTTCTGACTCCTATGTTGGACGGCATCCACGTCCACGTGGGACTCAGAGTCAAAGCTGTGAGCCAGGGATGCCCTGCAAAACTGCAGCAGAGAAGCGGTTTGACCCCTGCAGGCTGTGGACGCTCCATTGCAGACCAAAGGGCAGTTTGCAAAGGTGAAAGGCAGAGTGCCAATCAAAGCTGTGTCCCTCCTGCTTGGTAGGGAGTTCTGCCAGGGGGCTCCTGCTGAAAAGGCCCTGCTAGCTATTCAAGCAGTCCCCTCAGCATAACGAATTCCTTCTTAGCATCAAAACCACGCAGAAAAGAGCCCAGTCGGTGAGATTCGGAGAGGAGGAAGGTGCGTATCCTCAGGACGCAAACCTAGAATGAAAAAGGCTGCTGGGTTTGGTTGTTCGGGAACACCTGCTGGCTCAAACTATTCACGTGCAATCATTTCCTAAAAGAAGGTTCATTCTAAATTTCTGGTTTGGTCAGAAACGCTCCTCTGAGTGCCAAAGGCAGAGCTAAACAAAGAAAGTGTGTGCTCGTGACAAGATCGATGGCTCAGCTCGCTAATGTTGCAAACGGAACAGGCCTTCTCTGTTATTCCTAACCTTATGGGCAATTTGTCAGGGATTTAACAGACTCCCTGGGCCTTTGGAATACCTCCATTCGCTGCCTGAAAGCCTAGAAGGTTCAGGAAGGCAGAGTGAGACCAGCTGCTAGAGGGGAGGCATCTTTCTTCTCTGTTTGGCACTCCGGCCCGCGTGAGTATGCTTAGGAGTGCTTTTATTTCACCACACGGGCATCTACATCTGGGGGGTGTTTGCGCTAACGCTTCCAATCTGCAAAATTTTCCTCCATCTGAGTTGGAATTCACTCTTGGGCCACAGGCTGGCTAAAGGAAAGAAAGACCAAATAAGGAACTTTTAGGATAGGTTCATTCCTGCAGCGTGCTCCTGATGCTTTTAAAAGTAAATTTCTCATCAAGCCAAAATGTTATTGAACCTTAAGGAATCGCACTGCTATTTGAGACCGTAGCTTTGGTCAACAGCTCCCCATGGTGACTCCATCTTCTGTCTGTCTTATATAGCTAACTTGATATATAGTTGCCCAATAATAATAAGAGTTTGCTTCTCTACCCAGCTTTTCTCACCCATATAAGGGGACTCAAAGTGGCTAACAAACCTGTTCTTCTTCCCACCACAGACACCCTGTGAGGCAGGTGGGGCTGTGAGAGCTCAGAAAGAAAGCTGTGACTAGCCCAAGGCCTCCCAGCTGGCTTCGTGGAGGAGTAGGAAGAAGAAGAAGAAGAGTTTGATTTTTTATCCTGCTTTTCTCACTCATTGAAGGGGACTCAAAGCAGCTGACGAAACTTCTGTTCTCACCCTTATGGGGCCTCAAAGCAGCTGACAAACCTTCTGTTTTTCTCCCCACCACAGAACACCCTGTGAGGTAGGTGGGACTGTGAGAGCTCAGCAGAGAGCTGTGACTCGCTCTCTAGGTCCAGACAACTGGCAAGTTCAGGAGGGCCCTAGTTTTGCTGAAGAAAGAGGTGTGGAAGGCAGCTTAGGTGAGTGACCAGAACCAAAGGCCCTTTTGCACTTAGGTGATCAGGCTGCTGTGAACTAAGGCTGGTAAACTTCAGGTACAGGTGGACCATTCGCACTTGCTCCCCCCAAGCGTCCATTAGTGGCCAGAAGTGCGAATGGTCCTCCTGTTTACCTGCCTGTGCTGATGCATCCAGAGCTGGAAGTTGCGCCTCCTTGCCGCCGCAGTCGGCCACTTGGACGCCGTTGTGAGCCCGCGGTGGAATGCCCCCTCGCAAGCCTATGATCGATCGCCACTCCCGGGCGTGGGTGAGTGATTGATCACAGCATGGGTTTGTGATCAGTCAACGACCAGCAACGCCACTGCGCCTGTGCAGACGCCACGTTCTCTGCCCACCAAGTACAGCGAACCAGAATTTGAACAAATTTTAAATGCTCCAAAACATTCTTTTGAATGATTTGAAACATTTGGATGTACATATATGCATATATTACATATGGATCTGTACGCATTTGCGCTTATAATGCGGAACAAAAATGGGATACGTACGGGATAAAACAGGATACATACGAAATGTGTACAGATGCGTATAACACAAGGAAATGTTGTCGACATTCCTATCTTCAGATTCAAATCTAACATTCGAACGAATAGATAAGAAGGTATTGGATTTGACTTGGATTTTGCTGCATTTGGATTCTAAACATTCAATTCATATGGAATGTTTTGACATTCGATTCAACTCGAATTTGAACGCCAAAAAGGAGTTTGGGCCCATCCCTACTATGTGTGGACTTCAAAGGAAGCTCATGAAGCTTTCGCCAGGGGAGGGACTTTGCCTGCCTTCGCCTGAACGGAATCTGCCTCCCCCCCCCTCCAGGAAGACCCTCGTCTGAAGAGGAGAAGGGTTGAGCCTGCTGCTTCAGCTATTAAGAAAAGGGCCGGGATGATGAGTCATTTTCCAGCAGGGAGCGAAAGGAGAAAGCTATCTCCAAACAAGGCAATGTTTCTCTTAAATTCGGCTTAGAGTAGATATTCTGCAAGATCTATAAGGAGAAGAAAAAATATTATTTCCTTGGAATCAAGCTGGCGGGCTTACAAGCGCCACCTATCCCAAGGCAACGAGAAACACACAGGAAGAAAGGCAAATAACCCTCCCCCGTTTCTGGAAAGCAGAAAGAAACCCACTTCTGCCCGACCAGAGACCTGATGGAGTCCATTCAGCCAGTCTCAGGCCTGTGATCTTTCAATAGCCTTGTACGTTGCACGGCTGGCAAGGGGAAGAGTCTCACCTGGGACCAAACAGAAAGAGAAAGGAAGACAGAGCTGCAGATGTTTGCATGGCAAATTAAACTAATCCCAGGAGGCGCCTGGGACTAAACACAACTGCCCTGTGATCACATAGGCGCTAATGGAAGCTGAAGGGACCCAGAAGAAGAAGGTTTGGTGGCCCGGATCTAGATCAGACAAACCTTCTGTTCTTCTCCCCACACCAGACACCCCTGAGAGTTCAGAAAGAGAGCTGTGACTAGCCCAAGGCCATCCAGATGGCTTCATGGAGGAGTGCGGAATCAAACCTGGTGACTACAAGATAAGAGTCCAGCACTCTACCCACAAGACCAAACAGCAGGGAAGGCAAAATAAGAAATGGTACTGAAGTATCATGGCTCTTATTGTAATCCGCCAGTCACCTCGGTACCAATGGCACCAATGGGCATGCTGTGGCAAATGTGCAATGAGGTGGACAACTGTCCCTGAACCACCCGCAACATCCTCCATTTGCCCAGAAAAAGTGCAAATGGTCCAGGATGAACTTTACTGGCCGGTGCCTAGACTCTCTGTGGAGCATGAGAACATGTTTCAGAGTTATTTGGGACAGTGGGTGCTTCTGGGATGGACGCGTCTCCCCACGGGATGAATGCTTGAATGCTCCATCCCAGAGCATTTTGGGATATAATGGGGTCTCTGGGCGCTTAAATCCAGATTAACGCTAGACCCCTTTAATGGCGTCTTCCATGCGGACGTATGGGGTTCTTGCCATTGGCCTTTTTGCACATACCTCCCTTTAGAAGATCCGGATCTTTGGAATCCGGTCCTTGAAGTTCCGCAGCATGGTGTGGGCCCCATGGTGGGTCTGCATGAGCCATGAGGGCAATGGGTGCTAAACAGAATTGCCTTGTGGCTGCCCTGACACCCAACCCAACGCTCCAGATTGAAGACACCATGAAAAGGGTGTAGCGTAAATCTGGATTTAAGGACCCAGAGACCCCATTAAATCTGGATTTCGCCGGTGCTTGCGGGTACAGCACATTCAGAATGGGTTCCTAATGGGGTCCTTGAGTGGTCGTGAGAGCAGAAGGTATGTAGCTGATCCATTTCAATTATGCACCTATTGGGTTCCTCATATGTTCCTCCTGGGGTCTGCGGTGCAAGGGCCAGAGTCCAACGAGGACCACATCTCAAGATCCAGATCTTCTAAATCCGGATTAACAGAGGTAAGTGCAAAAACAGCCAAAGAATATTGTTCAAGAATTTTTCTTTTTTTGAGCTGAATCAAAATAGTCCCCATAATTCTTCAAAGTTTGCACTGAACTGAACAAAAATTCTCTGTCCTACTGAACATTTTTCTCCGGTTAGTTTTATCAATAGGATACTGTTTGGTCAATAATATCCCGGTTGGAACAGATTGTAAAAATAGACCCCCAAAGTCAGAAGGATTTCAGAAGATGTTTGCCTTATAAGTCCTTTTCTGGAAGTTTATCTATGTGCCAAGGTAACTGCTTGGCTTCATTTGCAGATATTTCAGGGGCTGCTCCGTGGGAAACCTATGAGAGTTCCTCCCAAGGAGGGCATCGGATCGTGGAGAATTCAGGATAGTGGCTAGAATCCAGATGCCAGGAAAATCTGCAAAAAACCGAGCTTCAAGTGAACTGAAGACAATTCTTGGAAGGTGCCTCTATTCTGTGTTTCCCGTGCCAGATTTCTGACAACCCACAACTACGGATGTTGCTCTTTTGCAAGCATGCAATGTTGAGTTTTACCGCTATTAGTAATGTAATCTGTAAAGTAATCTCTGCACAGACCTCAGTAGTTACCTAAGTAAATAAATGTAAAAGAGCTAAGTTAAATAAATAGCATGTCAGCATTCCCAGGTTCAAGCTAAAACCAGCCAGGATGATGATTGTGTTCTTAAGATTCACTCTTCAGGGAAAATGAAACAGATGGGATAGAGAGCAGGACCATGTTGGAAAGGAGAGTTGGGTTGCAATGGAATGTGTTGCCTTCTGTCAAATACAGTCAGTGAATGATGGGACAGAATTGGGGGTTGTTCAAAAGCAAAAGCAAAGCATCCAAGAGATTTGCAAACAAAGTGAGCTGTGAGCTCAACAAAGCACCCAAAAGTTACAAAGAGGTTTTGCGAATTGAGCATAGCGTCCGTCAGCTCTGGAAGCATCTAATGTGACTTCAGTGGTTCCAGTGGATCAGTCCATAGAAGCATCCTTTGTGAATCGAGTCATCCCCAGTTTGCATACAAACCAGACCACCCTGTTGAGAGCAAAAGCCGGTTTGAATAGCTTTCTCACTTCCTTTCCCATACCGTGGATGGGAGAGCTGCGTTTGAAACTAACGTTGACTGGCGCTCTTGCTTGTGAGCGCTACTCAATGACAGCCTACCCCCTGCATGATCAAGCACAGGGCACCGCCATCTTGAGTGTGGCACCCTGCACAACTGTGCATGTGCCATCACCATCGCTGACGCTCTGCGCAAGCGCGGTCACCTCAGTGGGTCACGTGAGCTGCCAGTGCACGGCAGCTCAGAGGACCTGCTCAGCTGGACAGAGGGCAGATGGTTGCCGGCTGGATACTTAAGGTCAGGATTGGGGGGGGGTTGGGTTGCTTGTAGTGCAAGATGTCGTGCACCACGGCTGGTTGACAATTAGTCAATACCTGGGCAGTCAGGGGGCACTTGTAGGCTGTATGCGCAGTTGCACCTGCCCAGATGTTGACTAATGGTCTACTATGGGCCATAATGCAGGTTGGTCTAAGTGTGGTTGGTTTGATTAAAATCAAACTGAACTGAGCCATGGGCCTTTTCCCACTAGGGCTTAGAACCCTTCTAAGAACCCGATTGGTACCTGCTTGGTACCAACTGGGAAGGCCTTGTCCCCACCTGGACTCTGTTGAAGGCCCCATCTGCAAGGCCCTGTCTCCTCGAGGGCAGGGGAAATGCATATTTAATGGGTCCTTCAGGCCCTTAAATCTGGATTTCGTGTGGACTTGACTAAAGGTGTCCACAATGGAGTCTTCAATATCTGGATCTCCAGGAGGACCCCATCTCAAAGATCCAGATATTGAAGATCCGGATCTTTGACGGCATGTGGAAAAAGGGAGCGTGTCCCTAGCGGCCATAAATGGATGCAGAGGTGGGAGGGAGCATCCCTGCTTCCATGTTCCTAGCCTGAATCAAATGTGGATGAATCAAAGCCAGCTAGCTGAAGGGTCTCCTGGGTTTCCCTTTGGTTCCCAGCCACCTATCCCAGAGCCAGTCTGCAGGGCCAGGGCCAGGCTGGCACACCTTGCCGCGAAAGCAGATGAGATGGGTTTTCCCCTTCCTTCCTGGTACAGCTGCGCATTCGCTACAAACTGAGCGACGCTCTTCAGAATGCAAGAACTTTTGGCTTCCTCTGCTTCCAACAAGGAAGCCAACTGCCTTCTGAAAGCAAATGGCCATCCCAAGGTGGGAGTGATTCAGAAAGAAATCCCCTCCTCTGCCAAAATCCTGCGGCCTGTGAAATAGCAGAGGATCGTGTCATTTTTATGCCTCCTTTAATACACATATCCACCCTAAATAGCATGTTTGTTTTGTTCCAGACGACGCCATCCATCAGCCAAAAATAGCTGCCACTGTATGTTAGCGCCATCTCCTAGGTATGAAACAGGCCTTGCAAAACATACAAAGATGTATTTACACAATAAACTAGACAATTGCACAATCTTTTAAGCCTGTCAGGGAGAAATAGAACGGCAGGCAGGATATAACGCATTGGGAACAGCAAACAACACTGTCTATTTTATCAGGACCGAACGCATGACTACGGATAAGCATCTAGCAGCGCTATCAATGTTTTGTTGGCAATTCAGAAATCCAGAGCAGATGTGCAGAAGGAAGATTCCACCTCAGGTTAAACATTTGAGAAAGATCAAGACGCAGCCCGAACGAATTGCTGTTTGTTTATGAACACTCACAGCCATAATTCCCAGCATAAAATATCTGAAACGCTGGTGGACTGGAAAAGGTTCAAGAAGATATTAGACTTAGGCCCTTTCTGCACTGGGCCTTATTCTGGTTTATATCTCAGACTAGGGACCCACCATCTTCATGCTGGTTCAGAGTACAAAGACCTGGCTCAAGGCTTGCCATAGCATGCACTAGCATATGGATAGCAGGTCCCTATCCTGAGAGAAATATGGAATAAGACCCAGTGCAGAAAGGACCCTGGTGAAACCAAGAGGCCACCCAGCTAGAAAAAAAGGGCAGGAGGAAGCCTAGTCTCCACTTCCCATTTCACCACTGAGACTGGTTAGGTCTGATTGAATTTTTGGATATGCAAACTGTTGTGTGCTGGTTCAGTGGCAACATCTGCAAGCATGAACCACACAGTCCAGTTTTTGAACGCGATACAAACCCTTGCACTTCTCTTGTTCAAACAGGGTTTGCTGGTGCTAGGTCCACAAGGCATCTCCACAAGGACAGGCCTCCTCCATCACCCCAGGAGCGCTTACAAAGAGTTCATCTCTCTCTTTGTGTTCCGTTTCTTGTTCAAAGTTCCATCTTGGCTTCTCCCACGTGTTGCTTAGCAACTAGGGACTTTAAAAAAAGAACGTGCAAGGGAATCGTCTGCTCCTGGGAGAAATCATTACCTAGTTGACTCAGAGAGTTTCGTGTTAGTTAAGGCGTGTTAGTTAACAATTTTGTTCACCGTCAACACTTACAAGGATAACTTCCTTCCACCTAGGAAGCAGGACGATGGGAGACGGGGGCCCCTTTGCACTTAGGCTACTAGTGCATAATTAGTACAGCTCTAGTGAAGAGCATTTGCACGCCCACTAGGCTGCCACCCTCACCAGAGCTGTGGAAATTGCTGATTAGGTGTGGAGCATGTCCTCCACACCTATCCCAACCCAGACCCCGGACTTACCACAAGTGTCATTCACTCTTTGTCCATCACAGCGTGTCATCTGCACACATGCGGCTATGTTGCTGGTTGGGATAGATTCCTGCATCCTGCACATGTGTCGTGGCATTGCCAGTGCTGATTGGCTGCTGACTTTGTGGCACAATGCAGCTGCCATCAGGCGGGTCCTCGCACGGCTGTGCCGCAACGGCAGGCTGACTGGGGACCGATCCACAGGGGGCGGTGAGGCACCCCACCCCCCAAACATCACCAGGATTGGGTCCCACCGCAGTCGGCAGTGGGCGATCGATCCATTAAGGCAGTGGGATCCTGGCTTTTGCTGCGGTGGCACGGTGAGGAACGTCCCTCCTGGGCAGAAATGCGTATGGTCCTCCTGTACCCAGAGTGTCCCGCCTTAGTGCATGACCCACTAGGAAGGTAAGTAGGAAAATGTCTGTGGTCCTCAACTGGGAGAGGTGAGAGGTTACAACGTTGCAGATATGCCGATGTTCTAAGTGCTGACTGAAGCCCCTTCTGCACTTGGCCTTATTCTGGGATATAACTCTGGAGGATAGCGTTCTGCAGGCTACTAGCTAGTCCAGACTATGGCAGGCCTCACCTGGGGCCTTTCATAGTCTGCAGTGTCACACAGAGAGAAGATCCCTATTCTGGGATATATTCCAGAGCAAGGCCAAGTGCAGAAGGGCCCAGGAGGACTCTTTGGCCCAGCACCCAGGGTACTGAGACACAAGTCCTGGCCTGTGCCAGAGGTCTCTTTCTTGAGCTGTTTGCTATCAAAGCAAGGTACAGTGAGGGAAATGGGGTGAAGTAAATGTAGGTGGGAAAGGGCACGTTGGTGACCCTTGCTTTAGGTCCTTAAGCTCGGTCCCCCGGACTTTTTCTGCAGTCTGATCTTTCTGTCTTGCTTGCTGGATTCCACTGCATCTGCAATGCCCTCAAACCTGAGGACGTCTTGGGAGCTGAGCTTTGCCAGTCTCCTCTCCCCTGGGATGGCCGCTTTATCAGTGTTTTCCAAGCAAAGAAATTCTGCCAAATTCAAGCTTTGTGGTTCCTGATTAAAACTTTAATTAGAACCAATGGCTTTTCACAGTTTGCATCAGGGCTTTTAAAAGAATTTACCCATTGGAAATAGGTTAAATACTCTTCAGGAAGCCAGCAAAATTGTGTGTTTGCTTGTGTGTGTGTGTGAGAGAGAGAGTATGTGTTTGGGGGGGGGGAGGGTGAAAGAGAATGAAAACCAGAATTAAAAAGTTGTTCCACTGGGGAATCAGTTGACACAGAACGGAAAGAGGGAAACAAAGTATTTACAGCAGAAGCAATATTTAAGATACTATTTGGCAGAGTCTGCGGCTCTGCTTCTTCTGAGGATGGAAGGTTTTAATAAAAGTTTCACTGAAAATGGTTTTATCTCCTCTGTGAGCGTCAGTGGATACGGAGTCTTCCTTTGAAACTCCACCTGGTCACTGTTCAAGGGGCTGTGATGATGCAGTTCCGGAAGAAGCCTTTGCCAATCTGGCTTCCCCCAAAGATTTCTGTGACACCCATCAATTCTTGGCAGCGCATCTGCCAAAGTATCTGAAAGATACACTGCTAAGGAAGCCAATAGTCAATGAGGCTTTCCTTGAATTAAAACACATACATATACGCAGTCCCTGCATGTGGAAATCTAGTGTGTCAGGGAGAACAGTGACACTGGTATGGATGCGCATATGAGATGCGCATGTACCCATATAAATATGAATGTCTAAATTATTCATACGAATAACCCAATGTATTCGTACCCGAATTTGGAAATCTGAATGTCTGAACATTTGATTCATATATGAATGTCCCAGTTCGTACAAATAACAGATATTTCGATTATTCGTACACATCACTAGCAGGTCCCTATTCTGGGGTATAATTTGGAATAAGGCACAATGCAGAAATGGCTCCAGTTACTTGCCATCCTAAGAACGGTGAAAAGTTGCCTTCCTTCAGGCTTCAGGCTGCGTCTCCACTATGTAATACAGGGACTTGAATAAGGCCTTTGGAGCACTTTGTCGCCATTGAGAACAACCAGCCCACACAGTGGTGTGTAATGGAGACACAACCTCAGTCCCTCTTTTTAACCCCCAACTGGAGGCGATGCTGGTTGTCCAAGGGGCCAAGCAGCTCAAGGCCTTTCCCAGAACTTGACTGTTTTTTTACAAGCTAAAGCTCAGGACTAAATTTGGAGCCGAAGCCTTCAAAGCAGAAGTTCTGCAGTTGAATACTCAGTACTGTGTGTTTTCTATTAGATAAATAAGCATTCAGTTATTGAAGCTGAAGGCCACGCTGACAATTATCTTGTCATAAAATAGAAAGCCAACAAGGCTAATAAAAGGCAGGATCAGTCAATAAAATAATAACAAAACTACAGCATGCCACACAACCGTGACTATAAATCATCCCAGACTCTATAACAGCTTCCCCAATTTTATTGACACATTTCAGCAGCAGGGGTGAAGAGTCCATCCCTTCTGGGCGACAGGCCTGGCAACACTGAGATGTAAATCCACGCTAAGCCTTGATCAAAGGAAGCCTTGATGTGGCTCAACAAACACATCTTAGCAATGAGGTGTGGCAGAAGACGCAACATTATTGGCACAAGTCTAAAAAAGCGGCTGTGAAAGACTCGGCCCCCAAAGCTTCCCAGTTGTCAACACAGCGGCATGTAACTTTAGGACCTGTCCACAAATCATACTGCATAAAAGGATGCCTCCAGATTCAGCCATGAACTATCCCTTGAAGGAAAACCTGGGATGAAGGCAAAACCTTGGGCTCTCTCATATTTCTCCCGAGAGAGATTAGACATCTGAAGCCTCCATGCATGGAAAAAAACCCTCTTGGAAATGGCTTTCAGAAATTCCTTAACCAGCTTTACCTTGTAATGCGGGCTGTGGATCCCTGTCCTATAAGGAGAGCTTTTGACCATTTGTAGCGCCCTGGCTTCAACTGCGAATACCCATCCTCAGCAAACAAGCAAGCAGATGATGCCCTTTCTAGCATCACAATTATCTGGGAACAGCGTGAAAGAAATTCTCTCTGGAAGGCTCCTAAGTTCAGAATTGCTCAGCAGTCAGCTCTGCTAGGGACGTGCGTGGATATGCGTAAAATCCAAACAAGCTGAATTCAAACATTCAGATTCGAATAAAATGCTTTGGTACGTTCGTATGAAGCTTCATATGGGATTCGTATATGGGATTCATAAGCTATTAGGATGCATTTATATATAGGACCTGTATGCTATTCGTATGGGATTCCTGTGGGATTGAACATTCGTATTGAATACGAATCCTACCACATTCGAAAGAGATCTATGCAAATGGATATGAATTATTTTGCATTCAATTTGATGCAAATCAAATACAAAAACAACACTGGCCATTAGTCCGGAAAGACCATTGCAAAGGGACCCATGGGGGTCTAGCTGAACCAGAGCTGGCAAAGGCTCCATTTTTCTGGAATTACTTGAAACCTGCTTGAAACTTGTAGTTTTACAACCCCAATGCAACTTTGCCATAGCTCGAAGTGTTCCTTTTTTTTTTTTACAACCACTGCAGATTGGAGACGTGGACATTAAAGTTGGGCATGATGTTGTTTGTACTATAGCAGAAGGCCTTCTGGTATAGTATAGCAAGCATCACACCTTCAAACCAGCCCCTCAAAAGCAAAGAGTCAGGCTAATGTGGTACAAAAGCCACCCAAGACAACAGGAAGTGAAGTTTGTCCCCTTAAGGACACAAGAGGAGCCCTGCTGGGTCATCTAGTCCAGCATCCTGTCCCACGCAGTGGCCCACCAATGGCCTGTGGGTATCTCATGCAGAAGACAAAGGGAAAACCTTCACTTGCTCTTGAATCCCTGCAAATGGCCTTAGAGGCCTTCTGCCTGTCTCCCCAGTCTGGAGGATGTACCTGGGCATCCATTCTAGCAGCCATTGATCCACCTGTCTTCCATGAATTTGGCTAACCCTTCCTTAAAGCCATCCAGGCTGCTTGCTGTCACCACCTCTTCTGGCAGCAAATTCCATAGACCGATGACCCTCTGGGTGAAGAAATCCTTCCCTTGTCTGATCCGACTCTCCTACCCATCAGCTTCCTAGATGCCCCCTGGTTCTATTGTTGTGTGATAGAGAAAATAATTTTTCTCTATCCATCTTTTCTATACCAGACATGATTTTATAGACTTCAGTCAGGTCCCCTCTTAAGAAAAGGGGATCTGCTAGTTGAAGACCCAGAAATCTCTGAGCCTGTATCCTCCCTTGGCTAAGGAATGTCTCGGGTGACCTTGGGCCAGGCACAGCCTTCCAGAATCACCTACTTCACGAGGTTGTTGGGCGGATAAACAGAGGGGAAGGGAATGAAATTCGTCACCTTGAGAAGAGACAGTATGGTATAAGGGCTACAGTCATCCTAGGATTAGAGGGACCAGGAAAGCTCTCTCTGCAGTCTTTCCACTTAATCCATGGTTTGGTCAAGTTCATACAATCACAGACCACCCGACCAGGCAGAAATAAGGAAAAGAGAAGGCAGCAGTGAGGAAATGATTCCCATTAGTTAGGCATCCAAAACCAGTGCGGTTCCATTTGGTTAGGCGCACGTACAAATTCTGATGATGGCGCTGCAGAATTTTGCATCACTGTGGGAAATTTGTGCACACCAGTCCGTTAGCAGAAATGTTACATGGGCTTCATCTCAACTGTGGGGATTAAATGGAGGATGGAAGGGTACTATTTGCCCCCCTGGGAGAAAGGGAGCATGGAAATGCAAAATGCAGCAATAAAGAAAAAGCAGTCATTCTTTTTAATGCCTTTGGCATCACGGGCCTGTAATTGGTTGTGCCGCACGACAAAAGGTGTTCTCGGTTGCGTCGACTGCTCCGTTTCAAAGCTAAGAAGAGGAAGCAGCAAGAACTTGGATGCTTCCATCAACAGTTCCAGCCGGGGACCTGCGGGGCCCGCCAGAGTCTGCATTAGCATGCGGACAACAGAGCCCGATCCTGAGATATATCCCAGAACACAGCCAAGTGCGGACAGGCCTCTGGACAGGCAGCCAAGGAGAATGCAAAGACGTAGTCATCTTCTGATTCTAAAATGGCTTCTGGAGTTGCATATAATTTTTTTCTGTTCATTTTTAAATTAGATTTTCAAAATCTACAGAGAACAACATTAAACGCTGACAGCTATTCAGCATCACCAAATGGCAACCAACCACCTAAGAAGTTTCCCATCTGCATTGAACCAAGGGGCCATCCCGTCCGCTCGCCTGCTCTTGCAGTGGACAGGAAGTCGCACAGAGGAGCTCATAAACAGGATGGCAATGCAGAGATGCTCCTGAGTCATCAATGCAGACTGAACCTCAAAAGTCTGGATGTACAAGATTTTTGTTGGAGGGGAGTCTTTGGATCTGGTTCTTCCCGCATAGAAGAACTAAACTCCTCAAGATCAAAGGCACGGAGACGAGACTCGCACATCCTCAGAGAGGGACTCGGCCAGCTAAACAAAGGAGCCCTTTGGTGACAGAGAAACATTTAAGTGAATTCCTCCCAAGCTTGCAGCCTCTTAAGATAAATGGAGCCGTACCAGATGCTGCTGCATACTTCCAGGACGCGCCTGTCATAACATTGCAAAAGCACCTTCTTTCGCGAGGCTGCCTGACCTTATTGGGCTTGTCAACTCAACGGGAAAAGTTTACCTTCTGCTCGCAGTAACGCTTTGGCAGGGGCTTCGAGATGAGTTCATGGGCCCCACGAAGCTCTGGGTGGCCTCCATTTGGCAGTGCTGATGGCGCTTGGCAAGGTGGAAAGGGAAGGAGATTTGAAGCCTCTGGGCTGATACCGCAACGTGTTTGGCTGTTGGGACAATGACACCTGATGCCTATTTATTCGCACTGCGGCCGTTGGCATGCGCAATCGGCACAGCTCTGGTGAAGAGCATACGCCTGCCCACTAGGTTGCTACAGCCTAGAAGCAAGCCCGCCCTCACCAGAGCTGCCCTGATTGCAGGTGAGGGGTGAAGCGTGGAATGGTGCTCCACACCCGTCTCAACCCTTACCCCGGACTTACTGGGAGTGGCCAGCGATGAGAGCATTCACTCTTTGTCTGGGGGTGCAGTGGAAGCCCTGCCCCCTGGCTGGCACGATTGGCCTCCCCCCCCCATAGACTTCCATGGACCCCCTTACTGTTTGGGGCCTGTTCTGCTGACGTCCCGGGCCTCAGCTAGACCCCAGAACCGTAAGACCTTTTCCAGGCTCCAGAAGGACTATTTTGGCCTCTGGAGAGCATGAGCAAAGGCCCGGGATGCCCCTGGAGCAGTCCCACCCACCTACCATGTGCCCCCTTACCCTTGGGGGCACATTCTGGTGGTGTCTCAGGCCTCTTTCCCTGCTCCCCGGGGGCCAAAATAGGCTTTCCGGAGCCTGGAAAAGTTTCTTAGAAGGTGTGTTGGGCGGCGGTGAGGAGGACAGGTAAGTGGAGGGGGGAATGGAGAGGTTGTGGGAGGTTGTATTCATTTTGTGCACGGATATTTGTTAGAATATCCCTACATAAATATAAAGCCCCCCAAGTTCGTGGGGTGAGATTTGCTTGAAGCTTAATTTTCCCACTGTGAGCTCTGAATGGAAACTCCACAGATAAAATGGAGAGGAGTGAAAGGGTGTGAGGAGTCAGACCTGAAGATGAACTTAAGAAGGCTTCAAGGGAAGGTGTGACCACCACAGCTCCAGAGACCCCCCCCCCCCAAAGCATCGTCTTATTCGCAGGTCCTACAAGCCTGCAAATACTGTTTCCATCAAGTTTTTTTTTTTAAAGTGGAACGTATATTTTGGTGCCGAAGGAGCAAGAAAGCATAGTTCTCAGAAACTTTTGACGCGTCCTGTGCCTCCTCAGAGGCTAAAAATAACGGCGGTATTTACAGCCCCAGAACTTGCTTGGCTGAAAAAAAGTGATTTAAAAGTAAAATTGGCTGGATTCCTTGCTAAATTGTCATTGCTCTTCTCCTGGCGAGAGATGACCACTCCTCTAAAGCATCGCGCCGTCTAAATTGGACGCTGAAGGGTGGCGGTGGGGAACGTGGGGGCGTGAAGCCACTGCCGAGAGCCCTCTCCAGAGATCCTGTCTGTGCTTAAGCATTTATATATTCCTCACCTCTGCCGTCTGGCGCGGCAAACTGGGGGCACCTTTAAATGGTCGCAGAGCTGCTCCGTCAGGTGGAAAAGCCCTGACTGCGCTGCCACAGAGGACCCAGGCAGGAAGAAAGGGCTGGTCGGACCGGACAGATGAATGGCCTCTTTCGTTTCCCGTAAAGTGCTCAGTGTTTCAATCCGGCTTCTAACCTTGAATTCCATGCTGATTTTAACACTACTGTACCGTTCAGACAGCAACCGGGGAAGGTACTGTGGGCCTACAAACTGGGAAGACGCAGCTCCAGTGCAACACAGAAGTAGGCGTGGGCATGAATGCAGTTTTTGGATCCAATTCGTAACGAATTGGATGTTCAGAAACTTGAATGTATCCAAATGAAGAAAAAAATGAATGTCCGGACATTTGGTTCAATACGAATACATTTATATGTATTCAGACAAACAATGTGGACATTCGTATCTGTATGGGTACCTATGTGTCTCATATGTGCCCATATGCATCCTGTTTTCATCCATATGGAAGCATATGTACAAGATGTGTATGTACCCGTACTAATACAGGTACAGTATTTGCACGAATCCTATTGTGCGAACGTTGTAACGTTCGATTCATGTACGAACGAATTCATGTGAATCTGTACAGACAACGAATGCTAACGGATATTCATGCACATTCCTAGCCAAGACAACTGATTTAGACTGTGGGTCAGTGGGATCAAAGTGGCGGAGGCAGTGCTCTGCAAAGACCCAAACTGGTTGCTGAACCCCCAAGGGGCATTATGTCCACGAGCCCAGGCAAATCCACAGGTAAAGGTCCCACAGCTGCCTTCCCAGTTTCTTGGGAATGAACTTGAGGAACTAAAGGAACTCCCAGGCGCAGAGCAAGTTTCCAATCTCCAGAAACGAGGAGGAGTCAGCAAACTCCACTGATGGTCCCAAATAACTCCGGTTGATTTATCTGAACAGCAGGGCCTGCTGTTATATACTGAACCCATCGCAACAGGATAGAAATCTGGTGTGGCTGAAGCCAGAAAGTCAGATTGTTCTGTAACAAGATTAGCCCCTTTGGATCAATAAGCTTTTGAGCAGAAGAGAAAACCTTCTGGAGCAGCGGAGAAATGAACCTGTCAAAGTTGCTCGGGGGGCGGGGGGGGGGGGGAGAAGTGTGTTGGGAAGAGAAATTGGTTTGATAACTTTGTATTAAGATGCTTCTCCTCTTTGCTCAACCTAGATGCCGCGTGTGCCCAGGCGCGATGGTGCAACGGGATTTACGCACTTTTGTTAAAGTTTCAGTCATTTGTAAAGGAAAAGAAAATTCCGAGCGTGCTGCCTGCTGTATTTTTCTCTGATTAAAGTCCCCAAGCACACTGGAGGGGGGGGGGGGTAGAGAGAGCTAAACAATGAGCGATTAGCATGCTGAATAATAAGGCCCCAATTTATACGTCTCGAAGGACGGCGGCTGACAAATGTCAATTACGCCGTGGTGCAGCGTGCATTTGCAGGAATTGATTTCATTTCCTTCGCTGTGTTGCGCTCCTTCCCCGCAAGGGTTTACTACCCTGCAAGGAAGAAAAGAAGAAAGGGAAGGCAAGAAAGAGAAGTAAAACAAATCAATCAATCAATTGAGAGAGAGAGAGAAGGAGAGAGAGATGGAAGGGCGGTGAGTCGCCTCGCCAAACCTTACTTGCTCTGCCTTCCTTTTCAGTGAAAGTCCCTGCTCAGAGACAGACACGGGAACAGAACTGGCACAGCCTGATTAGAGGCCACAGGAAGTAAAATAATGAATGATGAATGATGAAAGTGAACAAAACGGGAGAGAGACTTCATTTGTGAATGCCTTTAACAGTTTCTCCAGATCAGGGCATGGGGGTTCAATGGCCCTTTCTGCGCTTGCTGGGGGCCTGTTCACACTTGGCCATATTTTGGAATATATGGCCATGGTCACGCGAGTCCCAATCAGGTCGGCCTATTAATGAATTTGAATTTAATTTGTGCCAGTACTGGCCAGATGTGGTTCGATAAGATCCTTAATTCAGTTATGGATTCTTGCAGAAAAAAGCCCCTGTGTTACCATATGCATATGGATAGACTACAACTCCCAGTATTCTTTGCTGCTGGCCTTGCAGGGAATTTCAGCAACATCTGGATGGTGACATGTTAGATATCCATGACCTACAGCTTGTGTTCCCCACTGCAGCCAAGCATATGCCTTGGGAAGCCTCCAAGCAAAGCATGAAAGCCCCAACTGGTTCTATGATCTTGTTAGTTGGCCTTCAGAATTTATAACTGAGATTTATCACCACCATCATCAACAAGCAATTTTTATCCACTACTGAATGAAGGTCATTCCAAGTTCCTTCCATAATTCCCCACCAAGGACAGTGAAAATTATTCTATTTATGGATAGTGGCCCTACATGGGATTAGCGGCTTCCTTCCAGTGTCCTCTGAATTGGGCCAGGGAATGGTCCCTGACACCAGCTGGCTCCTGAAACGCTTCCAGGGGCCCCGCCGGCTGCACACGACACGGCAGATCAGCATTAGTTATTTCCAGAGACCAACCTAAAGGTACCATATAGAGAGACAGTTTGAACACATATGTGGAGGCAAAACATGGATCTGTGCCTACAAAGTGCAAAATGGCCTGGTGGAAATTTTCTCCTTGGATGATGATTCGTGGTGAGCTCGTGCAGGTCGCTGTCTTAAGCTGGCCCATCTGGAAATGATTCCACAGATAAATTCCTTGTCTTCTGTGGTCATCTCCCCGTGATCTGATAGAACTGAGCTTTCCATACCAACGTTTTAGTGCCAGAGTTCCAGCACTGAAGCATCACAATGAGGCCACCTAGCGCTAACGTTCAAGGAAGTTACTGTCCAAATGAAAAGTGATGTTTCCCAAATTCTTGGGGAGCTTTCCATGGAGGAACCTGAATTCTTCTTCCACTGCGGTTGCTGGGTGCATTATAGATGCTGCCGTGAAGCTGAAACTGTACCCACCACCGTTACTGGTGTCAGAAATGGCCTTCTTGAAGCCTTGCTCTTGAGGACAGTGGTTCTCAAGCCACAACTCCCAGCATCCCACTGGGGTGGACACAGAAATGTTTGAAGTTGCATGGCACCATGTTGAAGGCCGCCGTTTGAGAACTGTTTTAAATTAATTGAGAGGCTAACATGCCAAGCCCCATCTCGAGACTATTGGAATTGGCACCACAAAGGCTTGAGGGAAAACGATTCAGACTTGAAGCAAAAGAGAAAAAAGATTATCTTGAAGTGATGCAGAAGATGTCAAGTATTGGCTCAGAGGCCTGGGACAGAACACAATATTTCAAATTGTCTGCCTTGCGTTCTATCCAAGTCCTCTGAAATTTTAGAACATTTGTCAGGAAATCTTCCAATTAGAAGTTCTGTTCAATTATGATAGCTTTCTACTGAGGCAACACACAAAAAGATTACTGCATAGAATAACAGTGCTTTCCACTCTCGTTCTTTCCCTGTTTCTATTGTAGGCAGGGAAGGTTACCAGCCACTCATCCTGTGTTAATACAAGAGATGGAAGAAAAACATATATTTCTTCTCGATGGACGACAAGGTGGAGGCACCATCAGCCAAAACCCAAAAGTCCCCATAGAGTCATTCTCAACTTCCCAGACAGTTCACCTTTTCCCAGCACTCTTTCCTTATTACTTTGGGTAAAAACACACTTTTCCCTCCAGAAAGCATCTCTTGAGAACTGACTCTTCCCAGCGTCCAATTTCTCTTTCTCTCCATCTTGGCTGTTAGACCAGCTGAAAGCTCCGTAGAAAGGTCTACGGGAAGCTTTCAAAAGAAAGGAAAGTCATGTAAGGGTCATCACTCCTGTGACATGGTGATTCCATCCTTGAAAAGGACCACATTATAGGGAATACAGGGAATAGGGGAAATTTCTGCTCTGTCAACATTGGGCTCCCAAGAACCAGAAGTTAATTTTGTAGCATCGTCTGGACGGGCCTTTTCATGCTATGCAAAAGATGCCGTGGATCCCATGTGAGCAAAACCACGTTGCATTCAACGGTGCATTGTGAGAGATGGCAGCATTATCCTGGAAGTACAGAATCCTTCAACACAGACTCAAAGGTACCTCAGCGGTCATCTGAGGTACCAGCGCACTTGCGCAGTACCTCACATGACCCCTTGCATGGGAAAAGTTGCGAATGCTTGCTGCCTGGATGGGAAAGGTAAGTTTTGGGTTGGGATTAGCTAAGGCTAGTTCGCTTGTGGTGCATGATTTTTGTGCACCACGGCTAGTTTGCAGCTAGTTAACATCTGGGCAGGCTGTAAACACCTCCTGCAAGCACAGATGCACCTGTCCAGATGTCCACCTATTGCAAACTAAGAGGCCAGGTGCAAACTGTCCTCAGCTCTCTAACATTTTCACTCTTGAAGTTGGCCTCTGTCTTCTAGACATCTGCTAACTATCCCATTGAAATGCACAGGTTAGAGAGAAGGAAGCTGGACTCCACCCACTTTGCTTCTGGCTCTCCCCACCATCAGAAAGCCATGGGATTGTCTGCTTGCTTTTGCCCAGTCTTCAGAACTTGGAAGCCTTGAACAGAGTTGCTTTTCCTTTCTTTCTTTTTTTAACCTGTATCCAAGAATCTAAGGACAGCGCACACAAGACGTCCCTGTGGCCCGACGCTGTCTTGTTGGTGAAGCTGTTTTAAAAAGAAAATAGCAAAGCGGCTGCATAGACCACTGAGTGCCCATCAATGGTATTGATTAAGATATAAGATGAACTGCCGCAATAAAGCCAGAACGGATGGGCATTATCACTGGAAGCAGGCGGTCAAACAATTCCTTGACTGTGGCCTCTTTCGAGCACTTCCTGCCAGTTTAGAGTGGTGATGTCACAAGCCTTTGAGGAAGGGCCTGCAGCAGCAAAATCCTCCCAGAGTGCTCCAGGACAGGTTTGGAGCTTCCTGGGTGCATGGACCTAAGAAATCAGACCAGCAGCTCATCCAGCCAGTGGCATGAAGAAGACCACAAGCATGGCACTAGGACACATTCTACCCATTATGAAATTTGAATCTGGACCAATTGGGACAGACAGAAGGAAATGCTTTTCTCGTCAAACTTTGCAATTCACTAGCCAAGATGTGGTGTTACCTACCAGCTCAAAGGGTTTTAGGAAGGTTTCTAGGAGCTCCTTGATATCCCTACTTCTTTCCTTTTCCCAGCCTTGGACCCTGAGGGATTCAGATGCCAGCTGAGACCCTTGCAAGACTCTTCAAAAACTGTGTTAATTACTCATTATATAAGGGCATTTCTGCATTCGCCTCTGGTAGACCAGACCAAGTAGATCAGACCGCACTAGGACTGATTGCTTCCAATGTGGAACAAGTTTGTCCAAACTGGCATGACCTGCTTTCTTCTGGCCCCCTGTTGGCTGTCCTGAAGCTTCCACCACCTTTGGAGCCGATAACCCCCTTGAAAGCTGCAAAGACCCAGCACATGCATTCCAGTGGTTCCTGTGGTATAGCACACTGCAAAAGTCTTCCAACTAGGGATGGCCACGAATGACCTTTTTGGCTTTCAGTTTGTAAGGAACTGAATGTTAGAAAATTGGTATTCATTCCAATAGATCTCCTTTGAATGTGGTAGGATTCTATGCGATACGAATGTATTTGTACAAATTTGTATGTACTATCTGAATGCATACGTATCTTGGACATGTATCCTATACAAATGCGTACATAAAGGATACAGATCCCCCCTCCTGTCTTACACACACTCTCTCTCTCTATTTCTCTGATGGGGCCTCCCCCTCAGTTTAATGAATGTCCAAACTATTTGTCCAAATGTTCCAAAACATTCATATTCGTATGAATATCAATGTACAAATGTTGTGATATTTGATTTTTGTACGAATATCTGAATTTTTATAAATTCGTATGAATAATGAATGCTACAAATATTCATGCAAATCCCTAGTTCCAACTACAGAGCTCCGTGGTCTGGTATACCACCCCCTAGTATGCCGGTGGGCCGGAGTAGCAGCCGACCATTTTGGGTGTCCCGGTCTGGTCTACACTCTGCCCTGTGAGGATGGAGCATACCAGCAGGAGCTGGAGCTCCCTTAAACCATCCCGGCATGTGGAAGGAAGGGACGGTCCGGTCACCGGTCACCCTAAAGCTCCAATGTAAATTCTGTTGCACCTGCAACAAGGGATCTTTCCAATGCATCCTCAAGAATGCAAATGAAGGCTGGTCATCAGTTAGAAAGAAAGAATAGACCAATAAATAAACCGCACGCATAACGATTTTTTTCTTCTCTTCTCACATTCCTCTGTTATGGCCTAAGGCCGCGAGGGAAGGACTCTGTAAATGCTTCAGGGGGAATCTTAAATACAAGTAAATAAACATTCTAATGGATTTTCACTCAAACTGGGGAGACGGAAAAGTCTCTCCATTAAGGCAAGTTCTAAATCATTTCTTCTCCTGCTGCCCAACTGTTCCAATTTAAAACGTTCAGTACTGTCCTATTAATTCCGATGCCGGGGAGACTGTGCAGCATCCAGAACCATTTCCATCAACCTAGGCCCTCTCTCTAATTAATATTCTTTGTGTAGAGATGGCATTTCCCCCCCCCCCTTTAAAGCCGTTTTTGCAGCCATTACTGGAATCAGCCTCCCTCTCCAATAATTCCACGGTTCTCTTTATGAACATCAACTTTACTGGTTTGGCACAATCAGCACGGAAATTAAGTGATAAAAGTATATAAAATGTGCTTCTGTAGCTCAGGGAAAGACAGAAAAACTTCAGTGCTTTAGCAGTTTTTTTCCTACTTAAAGATCTCCCTCGTTTTAAGAAAAAACGATTCCATTCGAACAAGGAAGCAATTTAATTTTGAGTGCAGTAAAGTTACGGCTGAACATCTCCTCTGATCTCCAAAAATAAAGCTCCCGCTTTTAACCCCTTGGCAGAATTAGACGTTGTTGCCATTCTCCAGCCCACACCTCCATCCAAACTAAAATATTCAGGGCGAAGACCACCAAGCTGCTCCGTGAATTTTGCCTGTGAAAAACCAAAGGAGAAAAGCCTCTGTAGGGGAACAGATGAAATTTCTCTGTGAAAATGCCTCATTGCATAAAGAGTCACGCTCGGAATTCTTTACACAGACATTTTGCTTTTACTTGGTTCTTTAAAAAAAAAGAAGAGGGGGAGACACACAGATTAATTAGCTCTCGCAGGAGCATTTATCAGAATCAAAAGCTAAATAAGCACATTAGGATAATTTTCAGAAAGATTTGCTAAGGTTAACGAAGGTCCCTTCTCTCAAGGAGAGTCTAAAACATTGGGTAGCTTTTGAATACAGGAAACAGGAGATGGGGTTCGGTTCAAGCAGGTTTGTTTCAAACAGCAGGGTAATTCAGTTTGCACGCGAACCAGGTGAACGACCCTGGAGTCTCTACGGTTCGCTTGATTCATTACAACCCCTTCATTCGGGCTTGACTTGAACTGTGGTTTTGCAAAGAAGAAGAGTTGGCTCTTATACCCCGCTTTTCTCACTCCTAAGGGCACTCAAAGCGGCTGACAAACCTCCTGTTCTTCCCCCCACCACAGACACCCTGTGAAGTCAGTGGGGCTGTGTGAGATCAAAAGAGAGTCGTGACTAACCCAAGGTCACCCGGCTGGCCTCATGGAGGAATGCGGAATCAAACCCCCAAGACCAAACTGGCTGGTTAGGTCCTTTGCCTTCCTACTTCCCCTTCTCTACCCTTTTCCCATGGGGAAAACTGACTCCGGCAGCAAGATAATGTAGGTGGAACAACCTCAGTGCACAAACTCCTAGAACGGTTTCACTGGAGGGATCTTAGAGGTCATCTAGTCCAATCCCCACTTGGTGCCCTTTCATTTCCCTCAAAGCACTTATCAGCATCTATTTTTTCTCTCTGAAGCCTTCACTGCCACCCTTTTAAGGCCTTTATTGCGCTGCAAATCAAACTAATGTTGCAGCTACCTTTGCTTCTCCCCTTCTGTCCTCCCCTTTGCTTCCTCTTAAAAGTCTGCATTGGAAGATCGATGGTGCAACAAGCTTACTTTTCACGTTGCCCCAGGAGGATCACCAGAAATCCACGCACAGGGTCTGCGCAAGGCTAACGTCCCCTGTTCGTGCAGAGTCTGGACTGGGAGAGTTTGCTTGGACCGGGCAGTGGGGCTGTCAGTCATTCTGAGCCACGTCCCTCCCTGCGTGCGTCGCCCGGTCCTGACAGTGAAAGACGCACAAGCAGAGAATGCTCCGTTGACTGTCTTTGCAACATCCTTATGTAATCACCTGCCACCAAATTAACTCATGCAGGCAGTTCCAAGGTCTTGTGAGGTTGGCAGAAAAAGAAAGAAAGAACTACGAGAACCCAGCCATGAGTTTGTACAGCCAGGGGAACAATGCCCAGACGCAATTGTTGGGCCACTGTTGGGTGCTGGATCAGATGGGCTGCGGCCTGACCCTGACCCTGCAGGGCTTCTCTTAGGTTCTTATCTAGAATGGATGTGAAGGCACCACCTCCAGATTGGGAGACAGGTAGCAGGCCTCTAAAGGCCATTTGCAGGGAGCTGAGAGCAGGTGGAAAGTTTGCCTCCATCTTCTGTTTGAGATGCCCGGAAGCCATTGATGGACCCCTGGGTGAGATGGGATGCTGGGCTAGATGGGCTGTGGCTTCATCCTGCAGGGCTCTTATGTCCTCTTATGCTTACAGCTAAATATATGTTAATATGTTTTGCTGTGATTTTGTGACGGTTCTGGTCAACTCTGGTGATGCATGCTGGTCCCACGATGAGCAATATTGTGGAGAGATGTGACCAATATAGGCCCTGGAGGAGGAGGAGGAGGAGGAGGGTTTTTCTGCCATGTACTAAACAATTATTTGTGTCTCCTGCTTTGAAGAAGAAGAGTTGGCTTTTCTACCCCACTTTTAGCACTCAAAGTGGCTGACAAAGCTTTCTATTCTCCTCAGAACAGACACCTTGTGAGGTAGGTGGGGCTTGTGAGAGCTCAGAAAAGAGCGGTGACTTGCCCAAGGCCACCCAGCTGGCTTCATGGGGGAGTATGGGCTCAGACCAGGAGACCTTCAGATAAGAATCCAGCAGTGTAACCACAAGACCAAGATGGTGAAGACTCTTGGGAAAGCATCCAGGAAAGAGTCTTAACTCAACAAATATTTTACACACGAAACGGTTCCAAGGCCAACACCTGAGCAGAGGTGAAAAATAATGACACTCAGTTGGGTTTTGGAAAAGATGGTCAAAGGTTTTGCTGAAGATACCTCCCTAAATTCCTGCACTGTTCCCAGCTGTCAGCTTGGTTAAGTGCCAGAGACATCTGTAGAGCAGCCCATGTGATATGGGCTGCAAAGGGTCTTGGAGTTGACCACAGAGCTGAATGAAATCATCAGAGACAAGCACAAATGACTGGGCTAAGGATGTAGTTGACCGATTCCTTTGCGGGTACATATCTCTCTGTGGAAGCAGCTGTGGCGAAGATCTTGCAATCTTAGTCCACCACAAACAAGAGGCAAGTGGGCAAAACCTGGAACAGCAAATAAGACACACACACACACACCTGTGGTGGTGCAGGGGTGTACCATCGTGAGGGTGTGATGCAGTAGTGATTCAGGCATGTTTACGTTGCTGCTTCAGTGGCAGGCTTGGTGAAGAAATACTGCATGCCTTCTAGTGGCCCTTGGGCCCCTAAATCTCACTGCTGCAGAAAGCCCATCTTCCAAGAACTTAAAAGGAGCCCTGCTGGATCAGGCCACGGCCCATCTAGTCCAGCATCCTGTACCCCACAGTGGCCCACCAATTGCTCCTGGGCATCCCTCAGGCAGAAGATGAAGGCAAAACCTTCATCTGTTCTCGACTCCCCGAAAATGGTCTTTGGAGGCATCTTTTGACTGTGATGTAGAGAAAAACAAAGAATTCCCTCTCTCTGCAGGTGTGTCTGACCTAATCCCTGGAATTCCAGATTCTTAGACTCAGACTTCTTAGGGACGAACTTCGAGGAGGAATAAAGTGGGTTGGGTTGGTATGGCAACCAGAAGGGAAGAGATCGACTCAGTATTGCTACCATGAAACAAATATTTCCTCATTACACTGCACTTTCCCCTTCCTTGATCACGCAGCATGGCTGTAGAGAAGAGTCCAATGAAGGGCTAAATTCGCAAGGACATCCTCCAGGCTCGCCAGAGATTCATCGCACACCTTGCAAGGCAAAGAGGTGGATCCTCCTGAGCACACCTGATGCGCCCAAAGAGCTGGCTGGCGAGGAGGAACCAGTGTCCCCCCACCCTTGCTCACAGAAATAAACTCCAGGCTTATGCCAGATGTTCGGAGACCACCTCAGCCCTCAGCAGTTGGCAGAGCCTCCCTGAGCGAAATGAAACAATGTCCTTGTGCATCCAGAGAAAAAGGAAAAGGAGGAAGGGAACAGAAGATTGGGTGGGTGGGTGGATGAGTTCAGAAGGTGTCTGGAAGCGGAAGCTAGCTTGGTCCTGTAGTCAGAGTGTGGCACTCTTATCTTGTAGTCGCTGGGTTCGATTCCGCCCTCCTCCATGAAGCCAGCTGGGTGACTGTGGGCAAGTCACAGCTCTCTTCTGAGCTCTTGCAGCCCATCTTCCTCACAGGTGTCCGTGGTGGGGAGAAGAGCAGGTGGTTTGTCAGCCGCTTTGAGGGCCCCTTTAGGGTGAGAAAAGTGGGGTAGAAAAGCCAACCCTTCTCCTTCTTCTAGAGGCTCAGCTGTGGTCCAAAGTGGTGGGAGAGCCAGAGGGACAGGCTCCGACTGGAAGCCCCACTTGGAACGCTCTGCCTTTGAACCCTGATTTGATCTCCAGGCGATCAATGGGAAAAGAATAAGCAAGATCTGTCCCTCCCCCCTGCTGCTCCTGCCCGTGGCGGTGTGTTTGCCAGGCAGCGGCTTCTTTGGAAAGGGCAAACAACAGAAGCGGCAGCTTTGGTGCTGGACTCCAGCTCTGATGCGGAGATGAGCCCGTGTGCCGCCTCACCTGGAATTCCATCTGTCTGCATGTGGGCGCAGCTCTCGCGGTTGGTCTGGGCATGGGTTTAGTGATTGCAGTTGCCATGGGAACGTTATTACCAAGAAACTTGTTGGCACGGCGAGTTGCCTCTTTTAAGAGCTCCATCAAGGTAAAAAGGAAACCCCAGAGATTCATTAGCAACAGGTTGCCATAGCTACCTCTCTGAACTCATTAATAATTTCGTCCTCTGCCAGCCCCCACCTCTGAGCCATGTTTCCCTCTCCATGGTCATTTCATTCGGTGCGTGGGTGGCAAAAACCTCTTGGGAGACCAGGAAGAGGGAAGGGGGAGCAGCTACTGAGCACAGAATAGAATGAAATAGCCCTAAACCACCCCCACCCCCATATAGATATGTGTGTGTGTGTGTGTATCATGCTTGGATTCATTTACAGGTAAGACATTTCACAAAAACGAGACAGAGATTTTCTGTAATGTCAGTTTGCATTATTAACTAAAACTGTGGGCAGAAGATTTTTAAACACTATGAGCCGCAAGTTAAAACATCTCCACAAAGTGGACGCGGGCACAATGCTTCTATATGGTTTCCCTGCTGTATGGAAGACGTTCCTGCCGTGGCCCACGGGAATGTGTTCTGGCGCCTTTGCCACGGTGAAGTATTTTTGCATCTGGCTCAACATCTGCCGAGGGTGTTGGCAAAGGTAAAGGTTTACACTGGGCCTTTTTCTGGAGCATATCTCAGGACAGGAGTCTGTGGTCACGTGCTAGACCGCAGACCCCTATCCCTTCTGGCCTCACTTGGGGCTATCCTATAGCCTGCACTAGCATGTGGACAGCAGGCCCCTGTTCAGATTTTCCATTTTAATCCAGCTTCAGTCCACCTTCAGAGCAGAAAAATATGTCGGCAAAGTGAACAGTCATTTGCCTTCCATATTATCTAACACAAAGGATTATGGTCACCGCCCCTCTAAAAGGATTTTGTGGAACTGGAAAAGGTGCAGAAAAGGGCAACCAAAATAATCAAGGGGCTGGAATACCTCCCTTACGAAACCAGGCTGCAACATCTAGGCCTCTTCAGCCTGGAAAGATGGCATTTAAGGGGGGACCTGATTGAGGTATGTAAAACCACGCATGATATAGAAAAGGTGGATAGAGAAAAAATATTTTCTCCATCACTCAACACTAGAACCAGGGGGCACCTATGAAGCTGATGGGTAGGAGAGGCAGGAGAGACAAGGGAAAGGATTTCTTCACTGCTGCCAGAAGAGGTGGTAACAGCAGCCAGCCTAGATGGCTTTATGAAAGAGTTAGGTAAATTCATGGATGACAGATGTATCAATGGCTACTAAAATGCATGCCCAGGTACATCCTCCAAGTCGGGGAGCCAGGCAGAATGCCTTTTGGGCCCTTTGCTGGGTTTTGAGAACCCATGAAGTTTTTGCCCTTGACTTCTGCTTCAGATGCCCTTAAGCAACTGGTGGGCCACTGTGTGGGACAGGATGCTGGACTAGATGGGCTGTGGCCTGATCCAGCAGGGCTCCTCTTGTCTTCTCAAATAATGCTGAAAGAAATTAGCTTGTCACTTTGCTGATGCATTCCCTCACTGTGAAAGTGGACTGAAGCTGGATTAAGATTTCGATGTGAATGCAATCTATAATTCTACAGTCGACGTCTTCACAGCTGGTGGGACGCGAGGCGCTGCCGGCTTCCCAGGGTGGAATTCTCTGCCCTTTGGGGCTGCATTTCGTCTCTGTCCAAGGGGACAGAATGGCTGCTCTGGGTGTATTTTCAGCATCACGCCTGGTTTCTTTCTTCCGTGGCTTGTTGTGTGAAGGCAGGGGGCAGATTATCTCCTGTGCCCCATATTTCAAAATGTAATGTGCACAGGGAGGGTGATGGGTCAAGGGAAACAATCCCATTATTCACCCAAAAATATGCCTAAAGGAAGGATATTAATATGATCCTGCAGGGAGTTTCTTGACTTATGACCGTACATGGACCAGCTGCACAGTGTAAAACTGGAAATGCGGTTTGTCAAGGGGGATTCATCTAAGCTGGCCCCAGAGAAGAGGCTCATACAAGTGGACGCGCGCGCACAGAAACACTCCAAGGCGCCCGTAGACCTGGAGGAAAAGGTGCAGACCTTGACATTCCTGAGAAACATCATCTAGCTCTGTGAGATAACATCTCAGAGACTTCAGACCACAAGCCAGCGAGCTGGGACAGAACTGCTAGGCACTGGTCCAATGGAGATAAATCCAGACTCTCCAAGATAAATGAGCAGAGGCAGCTATGCAGGAGGACAGGGAAGAACGGAGAGAGAGGCACGCTGTAGACAGCTTGGGACAGCCCCAGTTCCTGCCAGTCCTGAACACCTGGAGCAAAGTCTATCTGGGTGGACTTGCTTACTTCAGCTAGCAGGGAAGCCTCCCACAGCAGGGGAGCAGGCTGACGGCCTGGGAGCCCTGAAGCCAGCACATGGTGCCTTCAGGCAGACCTGGTCCATGGTGATGGTGGAGGCTTGGTGGATTTCCATCCACTCGCAGACAATCGGTCACTGAATTTTTCACCGGCAGGTCAAATGCATGGGGCGGGCCCCCACTTTGCAACGCCTGTGCATTGCTGCTGACCAAAGGCATCTGTGGAGCTCCGATACATCACATTTGCTCCGTAATGAGGCTATAAAGGGAAGCTATCAATTGTGATGAGCTCCAGCCTCTGACCCATTGCCTTTGCTTATGATTCCAAGCCATGCAAGTTAGCAACAGTGGGAAAGCTCGGGGGGAGGGGGGAGAGGGACAGCAGTGGCGTCAGTGGCAGAGAGGAGCCCGGAGCCATTCTGGCCCATAACGATAATGCCTTCCTTGTGAGGGTTTCAGGGTTTGTCTTACCGGGCTGAAGGAGCACGTCACTCACACGGTCATTAGCGAGGCACAGACAGGGATGAGAAGGAGACTCACTCAGCTCAGAAATGCCAGGCAAAACCACAGCCAGACTGAAGAAACCAGTGGCCTGATCCACAACTGGAGCAGCGCTCCAAGCACGCTAAGTGCCGATACTGATGGGGTGGCATTTTAGTGGCATGCAGAGGGCCACACACTCACTAACCTGGAGGAATCCTATTTCATGAAATCAACTGCTCTTTAAATATATATCATCCCACTGATCTTTGCCTGTTGTCTTACTTTTGCTTTTTTCTACCTTGTAGGTCATCAATGCACCAGTCTGGTCTAGTGGTTAGGGAGCCGGACTCTTATCTGGGAATACCAGGTTTGATTCTGCACTCCCCCATGAAGCCATCCAGGTGACCTTGGGCTAGTCACAGCTCTCATCAGAGCTCCTACAGCCCCATCCACCTCACAGGGTGTTCTGTTGTGGGGAGAAGAACAGAAGGTTTGTCAGCCACTTTGAGTCCCCTTAAACAGGTGAGAAAAGTAAAGTGGGGTATAAAGGCCAACTCTTCTTCCTCTGTATTCTGTTATAGTGAAAATTAGGGATGGCACAAATAGGTGAAACATTTGTTATTCGTATGAATAATTTGGACATTTGTGTGTGTGTATGGATACGTATGAGATTCATGTCATTGGATTGAATATTCAGATGAATAGATACGAATGTATTTGTATCGGTTTGAATGTCCATACATTTGTTTTTCTTTATTCGTACGAATTTGGATTTTTGAATATTCAATTCATGACTAATCAAATGTCAAAACCTGCACCTGTGCTCACCCCTAGTCTAGATGCCTTCCAGCTCCAACCCCAAATGCTCCCAGATGGGTGAGGCTGATGAAGCTGGAGCCCAAAACTCCCCCATCAAGCCCAGCTGGTGGAGGCTGAGCTGATCCTTCGTGGCTGTGTTTTGAGTCCTGGCCAAAGTCTGGTTTACTATGCCATTTTTGGGGCAAAGATATGGAAGTGGTGTCTTTGCCTACGTCCAAGGAGAGACCGGGGCTCAAACCGGCCACCCTCTGCTTCTCAGGTCACTTTCCATATAACAGATGACACTTTTATGGGAGTTCCCCAGGCCTCTTTTGCGAACCACGTCCAGCACTAAGCGTCTCTCGTGACCTCCTTTGGCCTAACTTTGTGTGTAAAGTATTTTGCAATTTGTTCTTTGTCTTTATCCATTTCCTCTGCACTCTTTCCAGCCTTTAACTTCCCACCACTATTTCATCCTTTTAAAAACAAAACAAAACCCAAAGGCAGACACTCTGCGGCATAAAAACAACCAGCTAGTTTGATTTCCAGTTTGTTTTTAAGCGCAATCACAAACTTCGCAGGGCTTGCTAGGAGGGACACGGTCGCTTCCTATACATCTGGACACAGTGATGTCTTATAAAACCCCTGTAGGGTAAAGCAAGCGGGGTGCACAGCTGGGGAAGAAAAGACACGGTTTCTTCCACGCACTGTACTTTGAGTGAAACGAGGCCACCGGAAGAGATCTGCAAGTGAAACCGCCGCCATCTTTCATCATTTACTCTCTCTCTTTTTTTCTTTTTTGCATCAATAGCATTGATTTTTCATTCTGCTCCTTTACCGCGCTGGCGGTTTGGCCTCTAAAAGGAGAGAGAGAGAGAGAGAGAGAGAAAGGGAAAGGGTGTGTCCACTTTGGAGCATTTTGTGTTGCAGAGACACAACCGAAGGGTCCAAGCGAGGCCACAAGATTTCTGTGGCGTTGGCCCATTTTTGCTGTTTGTTAACAGAGGATGGAGAGAGGAAGAGAAAGTCTATTTCTGCTCTGTTCCCAAGAGAAGAGGCAGAGAGGCTGGGACATCTGCAGGTCCCCGGGGAAGGCAGGGAGAGAAATACAGCTCCATTTTAGGTAACTTCAGAAAGATTCAGTATTTGTGGAGCCAAGGGGGGGGGGCGGGTGAAGATGGCGAACAGGCCGCGTGTGCCCACAGCCGCCACGCAGGTGTGGCAAACCCCATCTACAGGCTTCCTTACCTGCATTTCTGGTGAGGTGTAAGCAATGCTGCTTTTCTGCTGACTTCTGGAAACTAGGGCTGTGCAGGAATGCGGCTTTCGACATTTGATTTGTAAAAAAAATCAAATATTTGACAATCCAAATTTGTCCGAATAAGGAAAAATGAATGTCCAGACTTTGGATTTGATATGAATACATTCATATGTATTTGTTCAAATATTCAATACATATCCCGTACGCATACATACACCTCCCAGATGTATCCTGGGTATGTGCAGGATACGTACAGAATGTATACATACCTTTATAGATACAAACGTCAAAATTCTTCGTACTAATAACTTGAGATATTTGTATTCGTTCAAATTTGGAAAATCAAATGTCCAGACATTAGATTCATATATGAATGTCTGAATTTGTCCATATAACGCATATTTTGAATATTCATGCCCATCCCTACTGGAAACTCATTGCTCACCTTTTGATTCTGTTTTTCGTACATTTGGGCAGTTCCCAGGTGCCCCCTGCAAGGTGACATTGGGCGTGCTTCTCCTAAAACCCTCACAGAGCTTCAGCCAGGGATCCTGGGCATTTGCAGGAAAATGGAAAGGGGAGAGTGGAAGAGGTGGTGGAAACAGGTGAGGGATGGAGTTAAGGTTGCCACGTTATGATGGCTTAAGGCTATTCTGGGCTTGTGAAACTTGGAGTGTCTCCCGATCACATAAGGCATCTCCTTTGCTCCCCATGGCGGCAAGAAGCCCAGCTAGGGATATGCATGGATTCACATGAATACCATACGAAGGGATAAATATCCATTCGTATTGTACACATCTGTCCGTACTGGATACGTATCCATTGTATTGGCTATGTATCTGTTTGTATTGGATATATATCTGTTTGTAAATGATATGCACCCGTTTGTATGCATATTTAATGTGTATCCCCAGTTTAACAAATGTCCTAACTATTTGTAGGAATGTTCTGAATCATTTGTATTTGTACGAATGTTATTGGATGAATATTGTAACATTCAATCTGTGTACGAATGTCCGAATTTGTAGTAAGTCATGCAGATAACAAATGTTACGAATATCCGCTCACATCCCTAATCCCATCCTCCAGATTTTAGGGTGTTTTAACGAGAGAGTTAAAATACTCTCATGGAACCCGGGAGTCCCATATTGAATGGTGACGCTTTGTAAAGAGCACGACCACTAGGCCACCCCAATTGTCTCTGCCCGGCCACAGCTTATTGTTCGAGAAAAAAGCCCCAGCGTTGGGTCACCTGCTCCTGGCTGTGGATGGTCCCTTGGCCGAGAGCGTAGCTGGAGGTAATTTATGAGCCCACAGTTGTAAACACTGCAGGATGTTACGGCAAAGGAAACAGCTCCAAAGCACAGAAAATACTTCCTTTTCCTCCAGCCACGTCGAGATCTGGTTTCTTTCAAGCTCAAACCGGATTAGTCAAGCCATTTTGGGCTTGAGTTCGTTCTACGTGAGAGTTGAGGAATCGGAGGTGAAAGCTCAGAGCTCCAAAAGTTCTGATTAAATCCTCCTTTTTGAGAGACACATGGCATATTGTTTTAAATATGCTGGATATTGTTTACATATGCTATATATTATTGTTTTTAATATATATTGGTTTGTAATCTGTTGTTTTAAAGGTTGTTCCTTCCCCTGAGACCTTTGGGAATAGGTCAGGATAAAAATTCTGAAATATCCTACTTTGAACATGGAAAGGAAGTTGGCTTTTACTTCGTTTTATTCCATGTGGGTTAATGTCCCTCCTTTTATGTGAATAAAAGATTCAGCATATTTAAAGCAACTCCTTTCCCACACAGTTGTCGTCTCCTTGGATTGGGTGTCAAAGAGGAGAAGTGCGATTCGTTGCATATTGTGGGGTCCCAGGGAACGGAACTGAATGTTTTGAATTGAATTTGAATGCTAAAAAATAAAACTGCGCACATCTCTAGTTAACACTCCCCCAAATACTCCCCCAAATGCATGCAAATGGAAATCCTTCTGAACTGGATCCTGAGAAATTAAAAATCAACCAGGGATTGAATTTCTGACCCAGGTTCCCTTTGGCACTTGAACTAGAAACGAATCCAACTGTTTCTGAGGAACTTTCTGCCCCTTATTTCGGATCACACCTTGGAACAGTGTGCAGCCATCAGGCCTCTATTCCAGAATAAAGCCCAGCGTAGGTGGGCACAGTCTACAAAGCAAAGTCCCTGCCTTCAGAGGTGGGAGGCCCACAGCTCTGGGCCCAGATTCTCCACCACCACCCAGGTCCTCTGCTGCTGAGCAGGGTTCTTCTCCCGGAAAAGAGCAAACTGCATAAGACACATCAAGATCTGGTCATGAAGAGTGGGCTCTTGATGGAGTATTTTGAAAAAAAAAACTATCTGAAAACGAGCTTTCTCGCTCAATTAAAGACATGGGAATTGGGTAATTGTACGAGTTTGGGTTGATTAAATCTACATACATTTGCATATGATGAGAGCAATTTTTTAAAGGGAATGGGGGAGGAAAGTGCTCTGTGCTCTAGAGTGACACATCCGTGCTGTAGCAGCCTCAGACATGTGCAGAAATCCCTCCTCCGTTTCCAGGACTCCCTGGCATGAGCAACTTTTTCGGAAACCAGAAGAATAAGTGTGCCGGACCGGTCTGTTGAATTGGGGGCAGTTTAATTGGCGGATCACATGGATGCTTGCAGGAGGAGCAGGTTTGTGTCTGTGCAGGTGGAAGGTGCACACCATGGCATATTGGTTCTGGCAACACAGGCCAACCATTCCCAACAGTGTGGCAAGGAAAGAGCCATTGATTGACATGGGCTCAAAGAAGAAGAGTTGGTTTTTCTACCCAGCTTTTCTCACCCATTAAGGGGACTCAAAGCAGCTGACAAAGCTTCTCCCCACAACAGGCACCCTGTGAGTTGGGTGGGGCTGTGAGAGCTCAGAGGGGAGCTGTGACTAGGCCAAGGTCACCTAGCTGTCTTCGTGGAGGAGGGCAAAATCAAACCCGGTATTCCCAGATAAGAGTCCGGGCTCCTTAACCACTAGACCGAACTAAACCAAAGTGTCACGTATAGATGGAACCATAGGAAGAATGGTTGTAGATGCGCATGGAAGGGTGCACAGAAATAGACTACATTGAAGGGAAGACACATTCTAGATGCTAGAGACTGTAAACTCGGCTTGCCTGTTTCTCATTGCAAGTTCCATGGCGGAGACATTCACTGCTTTCGGTTGCAGCCCAGGTTTTCCAAGGGCAGCACAGGCGGCCGGGTGGGGCTTTGCAAATGCAACACTTGATCACCTCGCAGAGAGAGAATGAGAGAGAGATGCTGCATTATTTTACGGTCCCTGATTTGTGTTTATTGGGACAGTTCTGAGAGAAAATGACTCTCCTTGCTCTTTGCTGTGGACTTTGCCAGGGCACGCCATTTCACAATCTTTCACTGGGAGATGAGCAAATTCAGATCTGGAATGGGTGTCCTTAATCTGTTGCCAAAAGCCAGCCCGACTGTTTCAAGAGCGATAAAACAGATTGTATTAAACGAGAGGGACACAGAGGGAGGGGGGAATGGAGATCTGCAACTGTGGCTTGTCAACTGAGGAAATCAGACACCCCTAAAGCAGGGAGACAAGTACATTACTGCAGTATGGAATATTCCCCACCAGCGATTTGCAGGCATTACTGTGTAAGAGAGCAATAACAGAAGTGTAAAAGAAATGAGAGGCCACCTGGGAAAATAATTTATCTACATACCGCTGAGCTCCCAAGGAGCTCGTAGATATCAAAGAAGCCCTTGCTGGTGTCCATTACAGGGGGAAAGAATTTCGATAGTAGCTGGGCAGGGGGAGGGCATGCCATCAGCTGATAATTTCGGGGACAGCAAATTCACACGCACTCTATAAGCAGAGATAGGGGATGCTTAGCAGCCATTGGGTGTCTGGGCCAATATTCCAGCTGTCAGTCAGGAGGGCAGAAAGCTCCTGAACTTAGTAGAACTGGATAGGGGAAGGGGACCCAAGAGGGCAAAGATGTGTTATCCTTGTGAGCCAGTTTGCCTTGTGGTTAAGGTGCCGGACTCATATTTGGGAATCATCAGGTTTGATTTCACCCTCCCCCACAAAGCCAGCTGGGTGATCTTGGGCTAGTCACAGCTCTCTTCTGAGCTCTCGTAGCCCCACCTACCACACAGAGTGCTGTTTTGTGGGGAGAAGAACAGAAGGTTTATAAGCCGCTTTGGGTCCCCTTAAATGGGTGAGGAAAGTGGGATAGAAAAGCCAGATAAGAAGGTTTGTCAGGTTAAGGGTGAGACAAGCAGGGTAGAAAAACCCACTACTACTACTACTACTACTACTACTACTACTACTACTACTACTACTACTACTACTTCTTCAACCCCATAGTAATCCTGTGATATCTCTTAGGCTAAGAATCCACCATGGGTCCAGGGGAGGGATGGGCATAATGTTTTTTTATTTGATTTGTATCAAATTGAGTGCAAGAAAATTTGCATTCGTTCAAATTGATCCCTTTCTAATGTGGTTGGATTCGTATTCAGTACGAATGTTCAGTCCCATATGAACCCCATACAAATATGAATCCCATATGAATCCCATATGAATCCCATACGAAGCTTCATACGAATGTATCAAAACATTGATTTGAATTTGAATGTCAATCTTCGAATGTGCCTATGTTCAATTCAAATTCAAATGTCTGAATCCAGCCAAATGTTGAATATTTTGAATATTCATGCACCTCCCTAGTCCAGGGCCAACCAGGGAGCTTTATATCTGAGTGGGAATATTTTTCAGGACAAGGACACGTAACCATCTGTTCCCCTGAGATGCTTCTACACCACAGCAGACCTTCTCAGTAGTTCCATCACAGAAATTCAGCAGAAATGCCATTCAGTTCAATGTGCAGTGGTATTGCGCATTGATGGCGTAAATGGTGAATTTTGCAATTAAACTCTGCTACATCCCATACAGGTTGAGCTGCCTATTTCCCCTAACTTCATTTTCGGCTTTAATAACACAGCTTTCCATGCTCAAACACAAAAGGAATCTGCAAACTGGGTGGGATGAGCAAGAAACAGCAGGATCTGCATGAATATTCATAACATTAGTGATTTGTACATATTCAGACATTTGTACATGAATCGAATGTTACAACATTCGTAAATTAACATTCATATGAATATGAATGTCTTGGAACATTTGTATGGATAGTTCATACATTCATTAAACTCGGGATACGTATCAGATGTGTACTGATACATATGTGTTGGTATAGGATAGGTATCCTATATATATGTATTTGCATAGGATATGTATGCATTTGTATCGGATATTTGTATTGAAACGAATCCTACCACATTGGGGATCTATTTGGACAAATACGAATTTTCTAACATTTGATGGCTTACAAATCAAATGCCAACCCCCCCCCCCAAATTGGTTCACATCCCTAAGGAATAGTAGTACGATGTAAGCTAAACAGAATTACTTTCAGGCATGGTGCGTTGTATCTGAGAAATTCATTAACAGGCAGATGCTCTGAGTTATCCTTTTAAGCTTCCATGATCCATCCATGGAGCGCATGCTAAATCCACTAACAAGGTGGCCCCCACAGCTTACTTCATCCACCATGGGCATTAAGCCCCTTACGAGACAGCAGAGGCAGGAAAACCTCAGGAGCCAAGGATATTAAAGACCCCTCTGATGGATGCCCAAAGAGCAAAGAGATGTTTGGACGCAGGTAGATGGACAGAAGCCTGAGGAAGAGGCAGGGCTCCAGGAGATTACGGCCGTGAACCGCAATGATCATTTCACCGGGGAACCTTGGACCAGTCGCAGTCATTGGGCCAGCCACGGTCTTTTGGGCTGCCTCCAGACTGCGAGAAGCAGTGAGGTTCAAAGCTGCTCCCGCCAAGCACGAGGGGTATTCCTAGAACTTCTCTTGATGTCTGGTGAGCACCTTCCTTCATCAGCTAGAGAGCATCTACTGGAAGACGGTCAAAGCTCCTTCCCACTTCCTTTTGTGGCTTTCACAGACTTGGGTGGCTTCTGACAGCCTCAAACAACACAGCTGTGAAAGTTGCTCGTGAGGCACTGAGGTAAGAATTGCTGCCAGTGGGGAACCCGGCGTCACTCTGGATTGACCACATGAGTGATGCGAAAGGGTTTTGAGGAAGGAACCCAAGACTGTGCCAGGAGGGACAAACACCTGTATGGCATTCCCAATGGAGTACTGACTGAGTCAATCGATGGGCTCTATCCTGCATCTGGGGGTCCCCTCGCCTCACAAGATCATTGAAGGGGGGAGGAATGAAAAGAGAGGGAGAAAGATTGGACAGGAGAAGAGAAGGCAGGGAGGAAAGAAGGGAGGGAGGGAAAGGAAGGGTAAGACGGAGAGTGGGAGAAAAAGAGAGAAGGAAAGTAAGGGAGGGAGGGAAGGGTGGGAAAGAAAGAGAGAGTTGGGGGGGGGGGAGAGAAGAAAAGAGCGAAGGAGAGAAGGAAGAATATTCTGCCAGTTACCCTGAGAGAGAAGGACGGAATTTGAGTTACAAACCTTTTCTTCAAGTAAAAAAGCAAGTTTGAAGAAAGCCCCACCAAAATGTCAAATGACAACCACTAGAAGAAAAAAGGGTTCTGCGAATTGCAGCAAACACACAACAGATCTCACCCACTGCTCTCTAAAAATAACCCAATGTAGGAGAACTTTCTCTTGCTGAATAATCCGAGGGCCCATTCCGACACAAGACACAGTCAGGCCTGAAGTCAGCTTAAGCCCTCCCTGTCCTGATACTTTGCAAGGGACCCCCTTTTCCGTGGAGTGAACCTCCCGAAACACAGATAATCCCAATTCGCATTCCGCTGGATCTAGAAATACCCCGCACTATTAGCAAATGGGAATGCAAGCGGTTCTTTGGGAGAGGGAACCATGCTTTGGAGGCATTCCCTGTCTGAAAGGGAGGAGGGGGAAGGGGTTGAAGAGCAAATGCCTGTAGTTCCAGAGATCAAACCAGCGGGGAAGTGTATAATTTTGATCTTGTTATTGAGGGGTGGCTCAGTGGGGAAAGCGGTGGGGGTGGGGGATACCACCACTCTCCCTCCTTACATGCTTCCAACTGGTGCCATACTGTGGGCCCCACCAGCCAGCCAGCTACCTACCCACCCATCTATGCTTCCTGCTCAACAAGGTAACTGGGCAGAATGCAGCCGCTGTTCCACCACACCACCACCTCCACCACCACGCCAATCTCCACCACGTGCTGCGTGGCCTGCCTGCCTGCTTGCCATCCTTGTCCTGCCCCTCCCTCTCGCGACATCTCCCACACTGGAGAGAAATGCTGACACCACTTCCATGCTGCTCTCCTCCTCCTTCTCCTCCTCTGTGCTCCAAATTCCAGCAGCTTCAGAGGGCCTGAGGGGCAGCTTATCTGCTTGCCATGAATGGCAGTGGCTGCAGCCACAACGCCCCATTTCGCACTGTTCTGATCTGCCAGTGTCAGGCAAAACAGGGTCAATTTTAGATATATGTGCTTCCCCTCATGCCTGGTAACTGGTCAAAAGCTCCATGATCTCCGGGATCAGGTTTATATAGGGAGTGGGGTTTGAATCGCCCGCCCAATGAAGCCAGGGTATGGCAGTGTCTAATTGCTGACTGCATGGGGAGGGGTCCTGCCGAGGAGAGGAGGGAGGGGAGGGGATTTCTCCCCTGTGAGTTTGCATTACAAACTGAAACTGGAAATACCAAAAAACAGCCTCACTGCTGATTTTAAAAACTCAGGTTAAATTGCCCAGTGGGAACCTGGCCTGAGAACTCAGATCGCTTTGCCCTAACAGTTGCATGGAAAGTGGGAATCAGCCTGTGTTTAGAACTGTGACCAGTTCGTGGGGGTAAAACTCTGTGATAAGGATGTGCACTTATATTCATAACATTAGTTATTTGTACGTTAACATTTGTACGAATACGAATGTTTCGGAACATTCATACAAATAATTCAGAGATGTTTATCTGTTCATATAGGATACGTATCTGTTCATGCAGGATACATGTACATTCGCATTAGGTATCTGTACAAATACATTCGTTATCGAATAGAATCCTACCACATTAGAAGCGAATCTGTTCAAACAGATATGAATTCCCTAAAATCAATTTGTTACAAATCAGAATCCCAAAAACCCATTTGTGCACTATGGATGTAGATTCAATTGTCTTAAAATCCGATTCGAATCCGTAACATTCAAATCCATATGTTCGAATATTAGATTCGTATTTAAAGATATGAATGTTGACAACATCTGTATCTGTTATACATATCTGTGCGCATGCCGAAAAAATCTGTGGGCGTCCTGTATTATCCCATACACATCCTGTTTTAATCCCGTATTTTAAGTGCTAGATACGGATAATTTTTGGGCAGATTCATATACGACAGATACGAATCTACACATTCAAATCATTAAAAAATCCGAATCGGAGTTCAAATGTCAAATTCGGATTTTTGAAAATCTGACTTGAGTTCGAATGTCGATATCCATCAGATTTGGATCAAATATTTGCGCTTTTGAATATTTGCGCACATCCCTATTCTGTGCCCCACCTTGGGGGTCCCCTTCCCCTGCAAAATCTGATGTGTGACCCGTTACGCAACACAGTGAGAGAAAGTGGGAACCATCTGTAGGATGTGGCAAAGAAGAGACACTAGTTTGGCAATTATTTTGCTCCACTTAGAACTGACGCGGCGCATCTGTGTGTTTCACAATGGAAGAAACAACAACACACATAATGGCAGTGAAAATACCACCCTGAACTGGATAATCTGCCAATTAGGATTCAGAAGATGGAGCGTGGATTCTTGCAAAGAGGGGACTGTGATAGGAACCAATTCTCAAAGCTCCATAAGAGTTTATCTGCTGTTGGAAGCCGAGCAACTAGAAGAAGCTGCCGCAGCCATGTCCACAGCGCCGAGTATTTATATACTTATTTCCTTGTGGCATTTTCATCCCTCTTTCAAACAGCACAAGGAAGCCACCATTATTTATCTCTTTCCCATTTGATCTAGAGATGCGCAAGAATATTTGAAATATTCATTATTCATACGAATCTGTATGAATTTGGACATTCGTACACTATTCAAATGTCCAGACATTTGGATTTCCGAATTTGAACGAATATGAATACCTGGAGTTAAGTTATTCATATGAATAATTCAGACATTCGTATCTGTATGGCTAGGTGCATATCTCGTACGTACCTGTACGCATCTGTACTCATCCATATGGGATGCATACAGGTACATACAAGATGCACATGTACTCATACAGATGTGAATGTCCAAATTATTCGCATGGATACAAATTTGTATGTATTCATATCAAATTGAATGTCCAGATGTTCGTTTTTTCATTATTTGGATACATTCAGATTTTTGAATATTCGCTTCGTTACAATTTGAATTTGAAAATTGCATTTGTGCTCAGCCCGAATTTGATCCTTAGAACCACACTGTTCAGGTGAGCAGCGGGGTGACGCCTGACGCCTTCCAATGACCTTCCAGGACTGAGTAGAGATTTGAGCCCAGAATTTCGCCCATCGCTCCAGATGATGGATGTTTAAGGTACGATGGAGGAAACCCTCTTCCATACCATGGTCAGGTCGCCTTAATTTGCCAACCCATCGAAGCCAAGGCTTTACTACGAGCAGACATGAAAGCTTATTCTTCAATGCCTTGAGGGGGAAAAAAACCCTCTTAGCTAGTGGGAATGGTTAGGGACGTGCATGGATGGGTTTTGGGGCATTCAATTCATAATGAATTAAATGTTAGAAAATTCATATTCATTCAAACAGATCCCCTCCAAATGTAGTAGGATTCTATTTGATACTAGTTTTCTAGTAATATCTGTTATGAATGTATACAGATCCTGCATACCAATCCTTTACAAATGCATGCATATCAGATATGCATTGGATAAGTATCCTATACGATTGCATACGTATTGATATGTATCTGATACGTATCCCCAGTTTAACTAATGTACAAACTATTGGTACAAATGTTCCAAAATATTTGTATGCGCACAAACGTTAACGTACGAATATTCGTGGAATCCCTAGATCTGGTCCAGCATGGAGCTATTTTGGCAGGAGGATTAGCTAAGTGCTTGGGCAAACCTTCTCCATTTGCAAGGTTGTCCTCCTACAGCATTCTGCACTGGTTCCAGAGATCTCCAGACTTACCTCTGGCTTTGGGCCCAGGCTAGGAACTGAGATCCCTTGTGACAAGCTGCTTTATTTCAGTGTTTAATCTCAGCAAATTCACCTTTGGGATAGATAATGGGGAAAGAAAACGACTGGCTACTTTGCTGATGTGTTCTCTCACTCTGAAGGTGGACTGAAGCTAGATTAAACCTTAGCTGTGACCACAGCCAATCTTCAATCCAGCTTCACTTTCAGAGTGAGAGAACACATCGCTTTGCTGTTTTCTTTCAGTATTAAATAACTCAGGATATTCACCTTTGGGATAGGTAATGTGGAAAGGAAATTACTGGTCACTTTGCTAATGTGCTCTCTTGCTCTGAAGGTGGACTGAAGCTGGATTAAACCTTAGGTGTGACCGCAGCCTAAGTCGTGATTCCTTGCACGCCAGAACCTACTGTGGGTAGGTGGAAGCGGTTTTTTCAAGAGCCGAAAGCCCTCCAATTGGGCGCCACTTGTACATTGAGTGCTGTTACTCCCAACCTTCAGCTTAAGCATGTTCTCAGTCTTTACTTTGTCTGCTCTACAGTAAATTTCACTGTGCCTGATCTCCTTTCCCCCAGGAAGATGAGATTAGGATTTTGGTCTCCATTTCCCACCACTGGAGGGGGGGGGGGGATATTCGCAGCAAATGCAGGAATCTCTCTTTGCATTCTTGGTGATTCTTCATTATATCTCGGGAGGGTAAGTGCGGCATCTCTGCCGTTCATACCCAGAATGTCTGACTTTTGACCTCTGCTGGTAAACTGATCATATGGACACCTGTCCCTCCCCAAGAAGCGTGTGCAAGCTTTTTTTAGAGATCTATAAATGTGTTGCAAAACTCCTCTCTCCCTCTTCAACCCTTTTTGCTCAACCCACAGAAACAGCCAGTGTCCCGACCATCTGTTCAGAGAACACCCACCTGCTGAAGGTCATGCATATCTGCCACCTAGGCAGCTTTGGGGGCTCTCGAGGCTGAGGAACCTATTTTTAAAGGGGGGGGTAAATGCTTCCTTTGGAACTGCTGATACAAGGCACACCTCTTTAAAGCGGAAAGAGGTGGTGAAAGGCTACCATGGGAATTGCTCATGCTTACGATAGGGACGGGCGTGCTCATTCCTAGCTTAGAAGAAGCAGGACTAACTAGGAATGTAAGTTGGAAATCATTCCCCCCTTTAATACCATGAACTCCAAAAATATTCTTACTACATGATTTTTCAGGTTTGAATATTAGAACAGAAGAACAAAAATGATTGCATCTTTTAGTGTCAGTAACCCAACAATGTATTGTGCGTAATTGGAAATGTGCCTTGAATTTGACCAAAGCTGAATGACATGAATTGACCAGGCGGCCCCATCCTGCACTGGCTCCCTGTGACCCCATGGGTGGACTGAGGCCAGTCAGCCTCTTCCCTCCACTGTGTAAAGCGATGATGGAGGGACCAGTCAAAACTGTGGGGACAATTTCTAGTGCTGCCCATTACCTTCAGACCATAAATGGCCAAAGTGAAGCGGGCGTGGGTGGAAGCCTCACAGCCATGGAACTGCCCCACCATTGCCTTGTTGCCGCCCCTCTGAGTTGGCCTCAGCATGCTTCCCCTACTGAGAGCCTTTTCCCTGGCCATTTGGATAAAGCCAAGTCAACCCATCTAACTCCAGAGCAAGGCTACCTGCGTTTCAGCCCAACCCACTCTGAGTTCCATTGCACCAAGTCAGCATTTGTTCAGATGTGGCACCGATGGCACATAATGTCCACCAGGTGGAATCCATTGGGAGGCAACTTTTGCCCATCCACGGTCCCCGGAAGGATTCTACCCAACTCTTCCTCATCCTCAGTGGAACTGGAGCAGAATATTAGCATTTCCTTTCTTCATTACAGCAAGATCTCTTGAATGCAGCCTGGCTGTGAGGAAATCCTTGTTACTTGGGGTTTCTCCCTAACTACTCAGGGAAGGAAGGGTTTGGATGAAACCTGTTTTAACCACGTGCATTTCTTCTGGGTTTTTTCCCCAGCCCAAACTGAAAAGCCACAGAAAAACGTATTGGAAGATTCATGGATGTGTGGAGATAGAGGGACGTATATTTCCCCCCCGGATCATAAATATTTAAAGTTAGTGATTTATGAAGGAAACAGGGAGACAGGGGCTCCTTCCTGACAAATATATCATGAGCTAATTGCCAGCTAAATGAGAAATTTCTTGGGCTTAAAAGAAAAAGAGGGAGGGAGAAAGGCAGCAGGCAGGCAGGGATATATGCCGTTAAGCAAATGGGGGCTGGGAATGGCTACCAACATAATTCAGATAACACTGAAACATGGTTGCCATTCGCCATCAGGACTGGGGAATGTCTAGGATGGGACAGTCTCAAGAACCGGAGCTTTGCTTTCATTCCCAATGAAGAAATGGGGATTCCAGAGATATGGAGGGGTAGGAAGCTCTCTTTCCTTGAGTGGATTTGGGTAAATAGGCATTCCCACCCTCCCTCTTAATAGCTGCATTATCCTTCCTTCCTCCTGCTGACACTGGTTATCCCAAGCTCCTTTGGGCTTCCTCCACCCGTAGCTGCTAACAAGAGTTTGGTTGGGAAGCCATAAGGGAGCCTGGCTTGGAACACAGCCCCTGATGCTTAGCACCAGAACGGTTTTGGAAACGTGACATGCCTCTTACGCAGGGGGTGGGGTGGGGGACTCAGCCGGCCCCCCTCTGACTCCCAGAGACAGGTGTTCCCTGAATCCATCTGGAACTTGTCCTGCCCCTGTCCTCCACACCCCTCTTGTCTCGCCACCCATTTTTCCGTCTCGCCGCTTTAAAGTGCCACAAAAATGCTTTGGTGGCATTCTTTCCAAAGCTGCTTGTCCTTTAGCCGAAGGCGGGGGGCAGGGGGGGCGGCTCACCCGTCGTCCCATTTATTTATTTATTTGGCCGCTTACTTATTTTAACTCAGAAGACGGCTCAAAAGTCTGCAGGCCATGGACTGAGCAGCGGGATCCGCTTGGCATGTCTGCTTCACCGGACACAGAAGGGGGAGGGAGGGAGGGAGGGAGGGGGTGCAGGGCCCAAACAACAGCTTGGACAAATGAGTTCCAGGTCCCACTAAGATGCAGTTAATAACCCCAGTGACAAACTCAACGGGGAAACTGGATTTCTGCAGGAGAGCAGCATGCCTTCCAAAAGCCTTCAGCTGTTCCCTTGGATACCACACGTACCTGTGTAAGCACGCAGGTGTGCACACATACGGGCAAACACCCTCACGCGTACCGGGCAGGCTGGAGACCAGGAAAGGGATTCCACCAGAAGCCTTCCTTTGGTCTCGTGGCTAGGGAGCCGGACCTTTATCTGGGAATACCGGCTTTGATTCCCCCATTTCCCATGAAGCCAGCTGGGTGGCCTTGGGCTAGTCACAGCTCTCTTCTGAGCTCTCACAGCCCCACCTGCCTTCCAGGGTGTTTGCTGTGGGGAGAACAGAAAGCTTTGTTAGCTGCTTTAAATGCGTGAGAGAAGTGGGGTAGGAAAGCCAACTCTTCTTCTTCTTCCCTTGATCAGGCCGAACTCAACTGGGGTCCACAGTGTGGATCAGAGGTTGTTTGGGGGGTTCTGTCATGTCCAGCCAGCGAGGTGCAGAGAACAACAGGGGGCATGACAAGTTCAGGCTTCCATAGGGAGCCCCCTTGTTCTTCTGCTACCTTAGGATCTCCATCCCCAGGTTATGGCTGTGCCCATAATCCCCCCCCCCCACACACATGCATCACTCAATGTGTCTAGCACAACCAGGGAGGAAGACAGGCTACTATCGGACTGGCCTGCTCTCACATCCATTTCTTCACCTCTTTTGGCCCCTGGTGGGCCTTCCCCTCATAGGAAGCCCTTTCCCCTTCGGGGACCCTTTAAGAGCCTCTGCATAAGATCTCAGCCTGGCCTTCCCATTTTTCTTGGAGGGCGTCTCCAAAGGGGCATCCCTGCCCTAGATCCCATGCAAAGCTCGGGTTCCTCGCTGCCTCGCTCCCTCCCTCCTGTCCGCACCAATGATTGCTCTCGGAACGAGTTATTATGGGTTTCTGTCTCTCAGAAGATGATGCTAGCATCCCCCTTCCTGTTGCCGTTGCCAAGGGACGCGCGGAAGAGCTGATTTAACACGCGGCAGCTTTGTTGCTTAACTAAAGCGAGGTCAATAATCAGCGTATTAATAAACAATGCTCTTCCTAGGCTTGGCAGGACACCAGCTGTGAGGGCTTGGCTGCCCGTGAGCAGATGCCACACTTTCTTCCCTCTGCCACAACGACTCGCCTTCGGGTCAGTTGCCGTCAGAGGCCCTGAGGAAAGCCACCCTCAGTTTGGAAGAAACGGGGGGGCACTTTGCAGGCCCTGTGGAATCTCAGGGTAATGCTCCTGATTCCTCCTCTTTTCAGTTATTGGACACTTCCATAACAGCCACCCCACCCGCGCTGAGATTCGTTAACATATAGTTTCTTTCCCCAGACAGGAAGGGGAAGGCAGGTGGGTTGAAAATTCCCAGAAAGGTCAAGCAAATGCTTGCGTTTGTCTCCTGGTTGTCTCCACCCAGCTGGTGGAGAAACCAGTAAAGATCCACCATTTTCTGAACATTTTCCCTGGAGGGGGCAGCTCTCTTTCTGCCTCTCTGTGCAGGGAAACATCCAGTGCCCAGTGAGCCAGTTTGGTCTAGTGGCTAGGGAGCTGGACTCTTATCCGGGAACACCAGATTTGATTCCGCCCTCCTCCATGAAGCCAGCTGGGTGACCCTGGGCTAGTCACAGCTCTCTTCTCAGCTCTCACAGCCCCACCCACCTCACAGGGCATTCTGTTGCGGGGAGAAGAATAGAAAGCTTTGTCAGCCACTTTGAATCCCCTTAAATGGGTAAGAAAAGTGAGGTAGAGAAGCCACCTTTTCTTTTTCTTCAGTGTCTCCTGGCATGAAGGAGTTCTCAGCAGTAGAAGGCCTACAGCATCCAGAGAGTATGGACATGGGCAATGTCGGTCTGATACCATCAGCATGTAGTAACAAAGGGAACCAGCTCTTGAAACCAAGCATCCCTTCCTCGAGCTTGAAATACAGGTACAGAACTTTATCTGTGGTGGAGAGGACCCCCAAGACCCTGTCATTCCTTTTAACGAAATCAGCCCTGGCATCAACCAGCCAGAGTGGGAAACAGCTCAACTTTCTTGCTCCTCCCTCCCTTTACACACCAAAGATGAGCAAGCCAGCCTGCCTGAATGAAAAGCCCTAGGATAGAGTCATGCCTTAGGTCAAAGGTTAATCCCCTTCCAAACAGACATATGATTTCCCAGCCCATGAATCAACAGCATCTTCTAAGCCTTCTTACATAAACAGCTAAAGCCTCATTGATGTCCTTCTCCTTGGAACTTTTCTGTGACGGAGCAAGAGAACAGCGTGGAAGAGGGTCTTTTCTGGTGGAGAAAAACAGCCCAGTATGCCCCTGTATATTCTTAAGAAGTCCAAAATCTTCCTTTTTGGTTTCCTCTTTGCACTTGGCACAAGGATTAGGACTGCGATTAGACAAAAACTGAAAACTGATTGGGATCAAAAACCCACAAAGTCCAGGCTTATTATGTTTCCAGACATGGAGAACTTTGGGCAGCCAGGAAACTATCACGTTTTTGAAAGATGCATCTCTGTACTCTGTGATTATCCTGAATTTACTCCTGGGTTTATTGTCCTACGGTGGGCCCTTTCTGTACTTATGTGCTGCTTTTGATCCAGACCTGAAATAGGCCACCCTACTGATCCAGAGCATGGGAGGGTGTAGGATAAATCATGGCCCTCGGCATCAATGACACTGACCCAAATCAACCCACATTGTGGCCATGAGGTTCACTCGAGCTTTTCAACCCCACCACCGTGCCTTCAGCTGTTCCCTTGGATACCACACTGTTGGTTCTCAAGTCCCTAAGATGTGACCTCAAGACCAAGTCAAATGCTTCTCCTGAAAGACGCCAGACTGACCATTCAGATCTCCCGAAGAAGGCATTTTAAGGTTGCATCCAAGACCAAAAGGCCACTGGCCTGAGCTACAATGTCCTGTGGAACTCCCTGACTCTTGAGGTTGGGCATTGTCTTAGTTTGGATGCATATCATTAGCAGTCCTTTCAACCCTTCCAAGATTTACTTTGTTTGTCTTTGCTTTAATGGCTTTTGTGTAATAAGTAAAGCACTTCAAGCATGCTGAGACCTCAAAGTAAACACTGGTATACACATTCAAACAACAGACATGACCTTAAAACCAAAGGAATCCTCAGAGGCCACTTGGTCAGGAAGAATACTTCTCACAAAAAAAGGTTGCGGCTTAACAGCACAGAATCTCAAAGCTATGCATCCAGTGAAAGAAATCACACCATGAGTTCAACACAAGGGACCACACATACCAATTGCTGCTTAGACACCCAGGACTTCTCCTTTGAGGTTCTCCAAGAAGTAAGCAACTATAGATTCTCCCTCACCACAACACACACTGCAATTTGATACATCTTTGGCAGGTTCTTCGAGAACAAGACATCATCTGCTACAGGTTTTCTCCCACCAACATAGCTTGATATATCTTCTGTAGGTTTCCCAACAGTATAATGCAAACTCCTCTAAGTTTTCTCACACCTGACCCAATATTTGATAGCTTTATCCCAGCCCTAGTTTCACCTAGACATGACAGCAACTTCTAAATTCCTCAGCTACTCCGTGACAACATGAAAGATCTCATCTAGGTACACCAACAACATGGATCCAACTTCTCTAGTTTGCCCCACACGTGAGACTAATTTCACCAGGATCCTCTATCCGACCATCATTCTAAACCTAGAACCCTTCACAAAGGTTCTTACCTTCCTTCACTTCTAAAATCAAAGAATTAAACATGAGGTGGCAATGACATTATTCACAGGACTGGCCCAGCAGAGGATGCATCTTCTTCATCCATTTCCAGGGGTAAAAAATAACCAACAAACCAATGTTAAAACAGGACCACACTTCCAAATCCAGCACCCCAAGGCCAGAAAGCAGAGCTGACAGCCTGATTTAAGAAGAACCGAGGCCACCCAGTTCAGAAAGGAAAGGATATGGGTTACAGACCAACTTGAGGCACCAGCTGCGTGGACGCGTTTTCTGGCTGAGGCAGAAAAAAACCGTGGAGGCCAATGCCGGGTAAGGAACCTGGTTCTCCCCTTCATGGGCTGGATCCCGGGTGGACGATCCTGCAGAAGCCAGACTGTCCTGGATGGATTTACTAGCGCTGAGGGCATCCTCATCCTTCTCTTCCCCTGGTGGGGAGGCCTGGCTGGTGGCTGGGCCAGAAGCTATCGGGACTCGTACCTCGTCGCTGGCCAGTGGCTGGAAGGATTCTCTTATCTCGCCATCAGTCATGATAGCAGCCGGAACCTGTAAGGGAGGTAGGCAGAGAGGAACACAAGAGCTAAAGCACCCGATATGGACTTTCACAAGCCTCCCTAACTGGCTATCGGGAGAAGCACACCAGGCCAACCATGCTGGGTGTTGGGGGATCTTCTGGGGAGATTCTCACCTATGCCACTTGCTGGAGATTACCGAGGGGCTTCCTTTCTACTGGACTAATCCCCTGAGCTGTGGGTGGCCCCTGGTAGCTGGCACTGACTATCAGAGGTTGCCAAAGTTCTGGAGCAACCACGCAAGAACTCTGAGAGCATCCCACTGGCATCTCAAACTCTGGCTGAGCTTTAGTTCCATCCCAATCACAGGGCGTTCCATGGTGCCCCCATTTCCTACAAGTGCCGTATTGGTGGCCTGAGATCTAGACTCTTCCTTGTCTCCTGTACGGATGGGCACAAATATTCAAATGCATTCGAAATTTGATCAAATCGGCCAAATTTTGACATCTGAATTTGAATTGAATGTCCTTAAATTTGAATTTAGAGATTTGATTCAAATTTTGAATCTATTTATTCTAATTATTCGGGCATTCGCATGCGTACGGGCTTCAGATCTTCAAATGCGATGCGTATTTGAAGATCTGAATCTTTACCACATCCGTACGCATTTGTACAGATCTGTACGGGATGAAAACGAGTTGCATACAGTATAGCTACGGGATGCATGGACCCAGGGAAGATGCTTATGGGCATCTACGAGTGTTGTCGACATTCATAAGTGCAAATTTGAAAGAAAAATGCAAATGAATAGATTTGAATTGTCTTAATTCGAATCGAATTTGGTTAAATTCAAATTTTAAACATTCGAATTGAATTTTTGGGTATTTGAATGGAATCCCGAAAATTGCAATCATGCACATCCTGGAAGCTAATTCAACTGGAAATGCCGCACATTGATCTGAGTGTCTCTGCAGGAAGACTGAGAACCTACAGAACAGCAGATCTGGGGAATCATCACATGGCACATTTATATCCACTTCTCCTTCTTAAGAGGGAGATCATAGGGTAGTAGGGAGAGGATGTGGGATTTGCTGCAACCTTTGCAAAATTAGGGGAAGCTGTGGACGACATTCATCTGTTTTCCTACCAGGTTCTGCCCGTGTTGGCCCCAACTTGGCTAAGAAATGGCAACAGGGATAGAGAAAGAGGCAAATGGATCAGAAAAACGGGGAGATGGAGAAAGGCAGATAGAAAGGCAACCAGAATGATTAAGGGGCTGGAACACCTCCCTTACGAAACCAGACTGCAACGTCTAGGCCTCTTCAGTCTGGAGAGACGGCATTTAAGAGGGGACCTGATTGAAGTGTATACAATTATGCATGGTATAGAAAAGGTGGACAAAGAAAATTTCTTTTCTCTATCACACAACACTAGAACCAGGGGGCATCTGTGAAGCTGATGGGTAGGAGAGTTGGATCAGGCAAGGGCAAGTATTTCTTCACCCAGAGGGTCATCGGTTTATGGAATTTGCAACCAGAAGAGGTGGTAACAGCTACAGTCTAGATGGCTTTAAAGATGAGTTAGACAAATTTATGGATGACAGATGTATCAATGGCTACTAGAATGAATGCCTAGGTACATCTTTCAGGCTGGGGAGGGTGCAGGATGCTTCTACGGCCATTTGCTGGGATTCGGGAGCAGAAGGTTTTGCCCTTGTCTCTGCTTGAGATGCCCATGGGCATTTGGTGGGCCACCATATGCGATGGGACACCGGACTGGAAGGGCTGTGGCCTGATCCAGCAGGGCTTCTCTTATGTGCTTATATAAGGAAATGAGAGTGTTGAGCTTTAATTGCTTTCCTAAACAAAAAGACGAGACTAATTTGGTGGATGAAATAGCTAGGTCACTTTCTCCACCGGAGATTTTGCGAAGAAGAACCAAGTTTGTTTATCCGCATTTCACTCGTCAAGATAGCACCCATTTGCACCTGTTTTGGAGGAACAAGTCCAGATCCAGTCTGGGTCCCCAGGGCTGCCTTGGTCACCGTAGAGATAGCTCAGTAAATCCAGATTTGGGGGCAAAGGCATGCTGAAATTCTAAGCAAAAAGAACTCTATGCAAAATGTTGCTTTTGCAACAAATGTCTGGAAGATTTCTGAGCTGGATCACGGTCACTAGAAAGAAGAGGCATAGGATCACCACCAGCCCACCTGGATCCTGGAAGCCTAGGAGGTGTAGTTTGAACATACATGTATTCAGGACTGCAGGGCTGTGGGCCTTTTTACACTTGCAAGATGGGGATGAAGCTAAGTGTGAAAAACTTCAGTGACTCATAGCAAGTGATCTTTAGGGCTATCTGGAGGTGGCTGGTGAAGGGTTAATCCCATCTCTGCTCCCCCCAGTCTGCGGACTTGATCCAAGAAAGAAGAAGAAGAAGAAGAAGAAGAAGAAGAAGAAGAAGAAGAAGAAGAAGAAGAAGAAGGGTAAACAGAGATCTCCAGTGTAAGGCCTGGTCTGTTTTTGGCTTCTAAGGAAACTCACACAACATTGGCTCTTGATAGACTTTTTCAGGACTTGGAAGGTGGGCTGGACATCTTTCCTCTAGATGCACCCAGTGACATTTCTTTTCAGCCAGATCTGGGCAAACCTTCCTTTGCTTAAACATGCTTTGCTGCTCCTGAAAAGGAGCGGTTGGATCTCATCTGCTTGTAGCAAGGCAAGGAATAGTTGGAGTGATGGCCTTTGCCCTTCCTAAGACAACGTTCCTCAAACCTGTGTGTTCAGTGGTGATGTGGCGATGAAATTAAATTGGCAACAGGGGAAGCTCCTCTGCCATATTCTTTGGTCTCTCCTTATAAGCAGGGATATTTGGCAAAGCTGGTAGGAAAGAAGAGCTGGAGGTTGGAGTGAAAAGCTTGGTAGGCGAGAAGAAGGTAAGTGAATTGTTCGAAACTGGTGTGTGCTACATAGGCGCAAAGGCAGAAGGATCAGAGAAAGGAGATGCAACAGATTCTTTTGAAAAAGTAAATGGAAGGAAGCAGGAAGAGATTCACACAACCGCACTTCAAGCCAAGCACTCATTGCCCATGGTGTCCAATGGCTGGCCAGTGGGTGCCCATAAAATCTGCCCACCATCCAGAAACGTTCTGTATCTTCAGCTACTGGACTTTGGAACATCCAGAGGCAGCATCTCGATTTAGTTACAAGAGGAGCAGTGATATGGAGTGCTGTCCTCAGACCGCCAAGTGCAGGAGGACCCATGTGAGAACTGAAAGGTGTATCAGAGGAAAATGTCTTCTATCTTGACCTCTTTGGAAGAAAGAAGGAATAAAAGGGCACAGATACATGCATGTAAATAAGGCTGTGGTCACACCTGTTTAATCCAGCTTCAGTCCACCTTCAGAGTGAGAGAACACGCCAGCAAAGTGATTTTCCAAAGGTGAATTTTCTGCGTTATTTAACACTGAAAGAACACAGTTTGTCACTTTGATGACATGTTCTCTCGCTCTGAAAGTGGACTGAAGCTGGATTGAAGTAAAACGCCTAGGAGCCAGTGCCTGAAATCTCTTCTCCGTGAAGCTAGAGAGTCAGTCTGTTTTCAAAGCTGGATTGTTGGCTCTACAGCGGTGAAAGATGTTGCCCTATTCTGGGAAAATGGGGTCTCTTTTGCCTGTCCAAAAGCAACGCACAAGGCTAGATCGTGGGGCAGAATTTGAATTCTATGGAATTTTATGGAAGCGGGGAAAGAAACAAACTATTTGAATATGGAGCAGAGACACAAACATTTTCGTGTCTTCATTATAGTACCTGGCAAGATACACTGGCTGTACACAGCCGATTAGGTCTCTGCCCAGGGGAGTCTACAGTGTTAATTTGCACAGCAATTTTGCCCAGGTGTCCTTTTGCTTTCATGTACATTCAGCTTCCTTCCTTCCTTCCTTAAATTTATAACACCCGGGGGGGGGGGCGGAAGAGGGGGTAGGAGAAAGCTAAAGAGGCCAGAACCTGATGCCCTTCACATAGAGTCAATGTGAAGTTGCTGTCCAGACGTGAAAGCAGAGCGCGAGGAATAGAGGAGGGAAGCGTTAAATAGAAAGCAGAGCGAGGTAGGGACCGGGTGGTGGTGGTGGTGGTGGGGAAACAAAGGCTTGATAAAGGCAGGACAACCTGAGGGTGGCACGGAAAGCGAGATTGGGGCGGGGGGGGTGTTGAGAGAAGGAGAGAGACGGAGACCCGCGAGCCTCGCGCGCTCCATTGTTCTCTTTGCTCTGTTCCCTCTCGCGTTGGCTTAGGCACGGGGAAGAGGCGGCTCTCCATCCGATCCTGCCCTCGCCTTGGCTCTCGCTCGCGCGAGCGGGTGTCCCCGTGCGCGGGCAGACCTGCCCCTCGCCCTCGGCATTGTCTGCAACGTCCAGGGTGCCCCCGAGTCGAGGGGGCGCGTGAAAGCGGCGGCGCTGCCTCGCGCCCACTCGGGGGACCCAGGCGAAGGTCGCCGCGCGCAGAGCGCCTGGTGGGGAGGAAGAGGGGCTGGGAAAGGGTGGGAGGGGTCCTTGCTTTCGGGCTCCCCGCTTCTTTCGCCGGAAAAAGGCGCGGGCAGGCGGGGGTCACCCCTAGCGTGCGCCGGAACGCTGCTTGTATTCTGGGGAAGGAAGGGGCGTGTGCCGCGGGACACCCGTTTATTCCGCAGCAAGCCCTCCCCCCGCCGCCGCCCCCCGCCCAGCCGAGTCCAACGGCGAGGACTCCCCCTCCGCGCCGCGACCCAGGGCTCGGAGCCAGCGCGGCAAGCTCTCGTGCAAACGGGCGAGGAAAGAGACCAGGAGACACGGGGAACCGCCAGGGAGACCCTCTGCCTTCCTTGGGGGGGGGGTAGGGATGGGGCGGCGGGCGGCGGGGCTTACCTTGGTTTCGCGGACCTCTGGCTCCTCACACGCATAGCCGTGCCTTGCCGTTCACATGAGACCAGGCAGTGGGAAAAAGGGAGCGAAGAAGACAAACCGACTTCCAAGGGCTCCGCGTGGAGAACGCCCGATATTCCTCTTCTCCACCTCTTCCTTCGGGGACAGGAGGTCTCCAGCCTTGTGCGCCCCAGAGCAGCCCCGGGGAAGAGTATGGGTGGGTGGCTGGGTGAAGCCCCTCGGGAGAGCGTCAGGGGACCGAAGCCCCCGCTGCCTCTTTCCCCCGGAACATTCCTGGCCTCGTGCCTTCGCCGCCCCCTCCCTCCCGGGTCTCCTTCCCCGCCTGCGCCCCTTCCAGGAAGGATGGAGAGGGGACCGGCGGGTTCCTCGCTGGCCAACTGGCTCCCGTCCCCTTTGCACCAAGGATCCCCGGGGAGAGGAGAGCGAGAGGGACCCAGCTTCTTCCCCCAGATCCTTCCCCGAAAGAAGGAGAGGAAGGGGGGGGGAGAGAAAGAAGAGAGCGAGAAGATTACGGATGGAGGTATAGCCGAGAGCCAGAGCGGCAGCGAGAGAAGAGAAAAGAGCAGAACGGAGCCGCCAGAGCGAGAGCTTCGCTTTTGCGCACACTGGAAACTTCAGACTTCCACGGGCGGTGGGGGGGAGTGTGGAGGGAAGGGGGAGAAAAGGGGGTGGAGAGAACGCGAGGGAAGGGGTGGGGAGCCAGAAGAGAGAGCGGCGGCGGCGGCTGGAATCCCAGGGAGTGACTGAGCAGGAAGGCAAGGCAAGGCTCCCACTCAGCTGAGCAGCGGCGCGGTGGCCAGCCGTGCGCCTTGGAGAGGGCGCCGCGCGTAAAAGTGCCCTGGGCGCACGGCCGGAAGAGTTGGTCTCCGGCGCACCCGGGCCTCTCCGAGGGATGATGGAGAGGCAGCTTGGGGTGTGCCAGCCTCAGTGCGTATGAAGGAGTCTGATTTGGGCGAGGGAGGGAGGGGGCTTTACTTGTTCCAAGAGGGGAGACCCTTGCGCTTCCTCCCCTCTCCCTGCGCCATCAAACGCCCCGAGGGCCCCGGTCCTTCTCGCCCGCCCGCTCTCTCGCTCGCTCGCCAGCGCCCCTTTCCCCGTCTTCCCTCGCTTTCTTTGTTCTCTTCCCGTCGCCGAGAAGGTGGCAGCGGGATGAAGGTCAACCTGCCGGCGGTTCAGAAGTTCAGCTCTTCAGCGGGGAGACGGGACTGGGCGCTTCACCCCTTCCCGGGGATTGGGAGGCTCCCGTGGAGGTGGGGGTGAGAGGGCGAGGAGGCGGGTGGAAGCGGAGAAGTGCCCAGCTGGGTCCGTGGTCTACCTGGGGCGGGGCCCCACGGAAGGTCGAGGACAGAAAGGCTCGGCCGGGGGGACCCTGCCTGCTCCTCCTCTTCTCCCCGGATTGCGAAACTGGCCACCCCGAGGTGGGTTCTCGCTGCCTCCGATCCCCTCCCCCCCCCGCAACGCAGGACCCCCGTTTCCCCTCCGTGCGTGGATGCGGAGCGATCGAGGCGGCGGATGCCGAAAGCCACGAGAATTCCCGAGAAAGGGAATTCCGTCTCCTGCTCGGAAGTCCCTTCGCAAGGCAGCGCTCGTCTTCGGGACCCGCCTGTCACGCCCGCGCCGGCACTCGCGGGAGAGGACTTCCCTTCCGCACCTTCCCCAGCCCGCGGCTGAAAATATAGGTCACCTCCACCCGTGCGGCCCCTTCTTTCTCCCACTCTTCGATTTCTTTCGAGAGTCTCATAGTTCGGGCTGGCGGGGAGGGGATCGGGGCTCACCTGGAGCCAGGTGAAGGCGACGGTCCCCCGAAATGTGCAGAAGAAATGCCCAGCCCCTTTGCTGGCAGTACTGCGTGGTTTTTGATCACCTCCTGGGGAAGGGGGGGGCTCTGAGTCTCCTGCCTTCGCTGTTCTTTGGGAATTTCTGGAGGCTGTTTTTGGAAACCACCTCCTGACATAATGGCCCAGAGTCACAAAAGGGTTAAGGGCACCTGTGTGTGCGTGCCAGAGATCAATCAAACAAAGTGGACGGCATGCACCCGCTAGGCTAGGGTATTATTTTTAATGGCCTCAGTTCTGGGCGCTTAAGGGGTTTTGTTTTTGTTTTTGTTTTGGGTGGTGGTTTATCATTTTAAATATCGTTTTCAATAACCAGAGATTCAACCGGAGAAGGTAACACTCTGTTATACTCTAGGTTAGTCCAAGGAAACGAGTTTAAAAGAAACAATGAAGTTTCATCATTCTAGGGAGCAGCAGAACACAGACGGACGGACGGACAACCAGAGTTGGAACATTTTCTCTGCAGGAACTCCGAAAATAGATGCATTTATTATAACAGGTGGCATTCAGTTTGCAAAATGTGGGCCCTGCTGTGGTTTGGCTCCCTTGGTTATAACTGAAAATGGATTGAAAATGGAGGTCAGAATGGCTTCAGAACAGATCCAGATTTTCCTAATGCCCCAATGAGGCTGCCAGGGAGGCAGATAACGTTGCGTTCTTTAGAAATGGGAAGGAAGGTTCCCATTCCAGCTGGCGAAAGAGGCACCAACCACTCAGATGCGAGACGGAAGGCTAACTGGAGGGCACCAGGCGTTCAGTGGCACTGAGCACACGTGCCTGCATAGGTGCCCGTCTGAATCAAGGAACCGATGCTGGATGTGCAGATGAGATGCTCATAATAAATATTTCTCAGGTTGTATCTAAATCTGGCCTTTGAGCAGAGTAAAACACGGGAGGGGACCTTGGCATGGATGGAAGGGATGAAATATGAAGAAATTTTATTCGAAAGGGAAAAAGTGGGGAAGTCGGCTAGATTCATCTCCTACTGTGGTGCTCCTGGCTGCTTTCTCCAAAAGGAAACTCTTTGTATACCTTTATATGCTCAGGAAATTAATTTACCCTGCCTTTTGGCTTCCCTTCCCCACTCCCAGGCTTTGATATTATTGTTCAGCGTCTTCGTTTTACATTTTCTTTCTATTGTTTTCCTTTTGACTTGCTGGTGTTAACTGTCAAGGTGTTTATTTTTACTGTGGCCACTGAATTTTGCCCTATTGTTGCTGATAACTTTAAATTTTCGTTATTGTTTTAATTCTCACTTTGCTCATTTTAACTTCAATTTTGTACTTTTGTTTATTCTTGTACAGCTCTGTGTACACTGATAGCGCTATAACAACAACAACAACAACAACATAATATTGCTGTAACTTGCCCTGAGACCCTTGGGTAAAGCGTGGGACCAAAATGCAAATAAATAAATAAATGATACAACACAGAGACATATCTAAAGATCCTTCCTTAACATGTCAAGACTGCCCAGCAAAGGTAGGTGCCTATCAGGGTAGATGATATATCAGCAGATATTATCCTCTGGCATCAGCTTCTGAAGGACATTTAATGAAGGGTGTGTGGAAAATAACCAGCGGCCAGGCTGGAACAGAGCTTGGAGGAGGGGGGGGGGAAGAGGACACGTGCTTTAGATGGAGATAGGTTGTGGATCCTCCACCCTGAAGCACTTGTGGGAGAACAGAGGCCTTTTTGCACTACGGCCTCTGGTGCATAATTAGTGTACATCTGGGGAGGAGCATTTGCACATTGAGTAGGCTGCTACAGCCTCCAAGCATGCCTGCCCTCCCCAGAAGTGCACTAGTCATTGACTTCGTGCTCCACACCTTAACCAGTGTTAGCTAATTATTTACCTGGAGCGTCCAGTGGCGCAACCGTTTGTGCTAGCTGGCACTTTGGGGTCATTTGAGGTGCCATGCAAGTGCGCTGGCTGCAGAAGGGACTGCAACTGTGCATGTGCAGAGTGTCAGCGTCATAAAGGCGACACTGCTAGCACACACACAGCTGTGGAGGTGCCAATGCCAAAATGGCGGTGCTCAGAGGGGAACTGGGCCCCAGGATTGAATAAGGTGAGTATCCGATCCTGGGGTGAGGAAGCAGGCAAAGTGGACCAGCGCTCAAGTATGCGGCCTAGTCAGTGTTGGGTCACGTGCTCCTTTCCCGTCCAGCGGACCAGAAAGGTAGTGTGAAAACACCTCTGGAGCAAGGAGCCTGGAGGTGGCTCTGGCCCGTTGGCTGAACATCTGAGAGAGAGAGAACCCTGAGGCTAGCGGTTCAGTAATTGCAGTGAGCCCCAAGAGGTGTGCTAGCATGTTCAGGTGGAAACATCTCTTGGGGGTATGTTGCCTGGATTCCAGGATGGAGCAGGAGATTGGACCTTGTAACCAAAATGCTCCATTCAGAACTAGGGACTCTCCATCCTTCTGCAGTTAAGGGTTGGGCCTCAAGCAATTATTTAGGTTTAGCTAGTAGGGATGGGTATTTTTTGCATTCGATTTGAATGTAAGAAAATTTGTATTTGTTTGAATTGATCCTCTTCCAATGTGGCAGGATTCTATTCGATACAAATGTATTTATACAAATATCTGATACGAACACATATGTATCTGATGCATATCCTGTAACATATCTGCACTCCGAAAGCGCCAAATCCGCCCTGAATCCACTGTGAATCCGCTCTCAATCCATGTCGAATGCACCCTGGATCCATTGCAGACGTGACTGGTGCAGCGGCTTTCCCACCTCCCTGGTTCGTGAATGTTGTAAAGCGTTTGTACGAATATGAATGTCAGTGTACGAATGTCGTAACATTAGATTCGTATACAGATGTCCGAATATCAAACGTTTAGGATATTCATGTACATCCTATTAGCTGGTCCAAAGTCCTCCTGCTACTTAACAGGTGTAAACTGCATTCAGACATCAGTTACTTATTCCACTGTATTTGGATATTTTGGAGATTCCTGAATATTCATGCTTTAGGCTGCAATATTCAGATATAATGGGATAAGTAAGCGCTTCCTTGGAGGCAACCTATTCTTCTTCTCTTGCACATTTGTGCCCAGAAGAGCCGCAAGAGAATCCTGTTGCTAGTCAGGCTACTGACTAGCGAAAGAGTGTTGCAAAGGCAATGCCTGTCTTGGTGTAAATTGGCTGGACTTAAGCTATAAAGCTTAACAGGGAATCTGCAAATCTGCCGTGCTCTCAGCACCAAAAGACAATTAGCACCCGTCCAGTGGCTGATGGTGTGAGGAATGAGGGCACATGAGGGCCTGAGAAGCCGGCCGGATGGTTTTGTGCAATGGCTGCACTTGCCAGAGACGGTTCCAATTTGGAGCTATACGCCACAGTTCAGCCCAAAGATTGGAAGGAAGCTCCTGCGTGGAGCAGAAGCCCCCCCCCCATTTCTCTGGTCCAGAAAGGTTGAGGCACTTGAGTTGGCCTCTTTTTTGAGAATTACCTGTGTCAGTTTGCCTCCTGAAAGAATGGCAATGCCAATATAGGTCAGCCAGCCTGCCCATGCCCTGAGAAGACTTGGACTGTGGTCACACCTAAGGTTTAATCCAGCTTCAGTCCGCTTTCAGAGTAAGAGAAACGGACAAACAAAGGGACAAGCTGTCTTCTCAGTGATAAATAACTCAGAAAATTCACCTTTGAGTTGGATAATGGGGAAATAAAATTACTGCCACGTTGCTGAGTGTTCTCTTGCTCTGAAGGTGGACTGAAGCTGGATTAGGTGTGACCACAGCCTGAGTTGTTTAACACTGGAAGAAAACAGCTTGTCACTTTGCTGATGTATTCTCTCACTCTGAATGTGGACTGAAGCTGGATTGAACCTTAGGTGTGACCACAGCCTTAGAGGACTTTGATTCCCTGTAGTGTCAGTCAGTTGAATTCTAAAGGTTGTTGGGCTTTGATTTGAACACAATCTCACTAGTGCAGAACAGAATCTTGGTAGAATAAAGGGGCTTTTCTGGGCATTTGTCTATGGCCTGGCCCTTGCTCTCTGGCAGTGCTAATTTGAGAGCAGATGTTTGGTCTTTCATGTTCTCATAGAAAGCCTTGTGTCTTTATTTCCTGCAAGCAAGCAAGCTTTTCTTTCTTTTTAATTAGTCGGTAAAAAAAATAATCATGTCTGTATTCTGTTTTCCTTGCTAGGACTCTGTGTGTGTATGTGTGTGTGTGTGTTTGCAGAAATGTGTCCTCACAAGGCCTTTTTTCATGGTTCCGTGTTTTGGCTGTTCCATTGCAGCTATAAAGTGATGGAAACGCAGGAACCAAATGGGCCCATCAGGGTTAGACTTTGCAAAGACCATTTGGACGAGAGTCCAGCTAGACCCTTTCGCCCTCAACGTGCATCTCAATAATGTCCAAGCAGTCCCTAGAGAATCCTGTTCTCTACCATGATGGTCCAGGGGTGAAACGTACATTCGGGAGAGTGCTGGGTTCCTGGCTTGTGAAACAGCTCCAGCAACGTGCCCAGCGTGGAAATACGACTGTTCCTTGTGCTTGTTTTGTTTAGCTATCAAGGTTCAGATGCATCTCTTTGCCCAGGCTGGTGGAAGCGTTTCAGGTTATTGGTCTTTTTTCTTTTTAATGGATTGGCTGCTATCCTGGGTGCTCTAAGGTAGAAAGATTGACAGTAAATAAATAAATAAAAGCGAGCGAGCGAGCAAACAAACAAACATAAATGGAGATGGAAGGAGCATTTTCCCCTTTTCAATTTTTTTCCTATCTGTTATGGCTGGTGGAACACCCAAACGGTCATCAGTCTATGGAATTGGCTGCCAGAAGAGGTGGTGACAGCAACCAGTGTGGATGGCTTTAAGGAAGGGTTGGACAAATTCATGGAGGACAGGTGTATCAATGGCTACTGAAATGCTTGCCTAGGTATATCCTCCAGGCTGGGGTGACAGGCAGAGCGCCTTTAAGGTCATTTGTTGGGATTCGAGGGCAGGTGGTTTTGTCCTTCTCATTGGTGGGCCACTGTTGAGACAGGATACTGGATTAGATGGGCTGTGGTCCAATTCAGCAGGACTACTTTTAATTCAAGGAGGACAGGTGTATCACACCTGCTAGAATGGATGCCTAGGTACCACTTCCAGGCTGGAAAGACAGTCAGGAGGCCTCTCAAGGCTGTTTGGTGGGATTCAAGGGCAGTTGAAGGTTTTGCCCTTGTCTTCTGCTTGAGATGCCCATGGGCCATTGGTGGGTCACTGTGTGGGATAGGATTCTGGACTAGATGGGCTGTGGCTCGATCCAGCAGGGCTCCTCTTATGTTCTTTCTTTCTTTCTTTCTTTCTTTCTTTCTTTCTTTCTTTCTTTCTTTCTTTCTTTCTTTCTTCTTGTACGAAAGTCTAACCTTTGGGCATTTGTATCATTTTCTTTTCGTCTTGCACATTGCCATGACTGCATCTTTTAAGAGCAATTCTGCAACTGCTAGTAGACTGGGCCAACAACTGTACTAGGGTCCACCCTTCCACATGGTGGTGAGGTCTAAGGGAGCTCTGCCCTTACTAGTATTCTGCACCCACACAGGACAGCTCATGAACCAGACCAGTGGCACGATGACCTGGCTCAAAAGTGTGCTGGGAGTGGCATATCAGAGCATGCCAGTGTCCAGGCTTCAGTAAACCATGTGGTCCATTGCACTGGTACAATGAGGCACACCACTGCACTGGGTTCTCCAGGCCTTCAGAGTTGTCAGAGCCTCTCCCCACCACATGCCATCTCTGAGGCTGTCGCAAGCTTTGGAGTTGGCACGGAGGCTGGAACAGAACCTGCCATGCCAATGGAGACAGCCTTGCTGTGTGCCAGGAACTTGTTTCGGCTTCTATCCAGGTGGGTCCAGCAAGGCGAGTTACAAACGACAGCAAAACCGACGTGGATGTTGATTTTAACGCAGGCTCCAGGCCAAGGGCGCGTCTACCAATTTCTTTTGTTCTGCATTGTACTATTGTATCTTGATTGGCTTCTGTTTTGTCATCTCAGCCTTTATAACAACCAAGAGAGAAGTAACATTTGGCCGGAATCCAGGCTATCCATCAATAATCCCACGAGGATCTGAGGATCAATGCAGCCACCAAAATACTAAAGAACCCGTGAATGGACGTTTGGCTCCCAGGACCAAGGGCAAGCTAATGAGATGTGGAGGTCTTCCCTCCAGCTCCAGGAGTCTGTCACACGTTGGCACAAGGAAATGCCCTGCCTGCCTGATACCCTGAGATGTGATGAGTTAAATGCATTCAAAATGTTAAATTGAAAGCAGAACCATGCGCAGAAGAGGAGAATGGCTCCTTCAGCCAGAGGCGTGACTAAAAGAGGTGTGTCTTCATCACCAGCCACATGCATGTACAAAGTAACGGCGCTTGATGCAACCCAGAGCAGAAATCGTTCCAAAGCTTGGGAGCTACCACCGAGTAGGCCCCCTCTCAGTTAGGTCCTAAGGGTGGGGGCACTGCCAAGATCATAAACTGGAGGCAGGCCTGTCAGGGACGAGGTGCTCTTCAGATGATTTAGGGTTTTATATGCCAACATTAGAACTGTAAGTGGAAAGCCTTCTCCCATATCGACCTGCCCGTGCCTTAAGATCTGGAGGGGAGGCCCTCCTGGTTGTCCCACCACCCTCAGCAGCAAAAGGGGTGGGCACCTGGGAGAGGGCCTTCTCAGTGATGGCTCCCAGGCTATGGAATAATCTCCAGATGCTATTGTTTTAATACATACTGTTATTGTTTTAATGATTTTGAATGTTGTTTCCTGCCTGGACACCGCCGGGTATAGGGCGGGGTAAAAATGTAAATAAATAAATAAATAAATATTGTCAAGTGGTGTACAGGTTTCCACAATGGCCACGCTGTATCTCATGAGCCGTGACTCTCTCAGAGGTGCAACAGGATAGCCAGACCGTAAATCATAAGTCCTCTGCAAGGCAAGGCCTCTCCCATGTAGCTCCGTGCTGCAAAACAAGGGGCCTGCAGTTTTAAACGGGAGGAATGGCTTTAAATTTATTTAATTCCAATCTGGATATTCCCGATTGCCAGAGAAGATTCAAGCATGGTGCAATCTAGCTAACAGCTTTGCATAAATCACACTAAAAATAATGAGTATCTGTGGACTGAATTCATTTAGCTAAATAGACAGAGGGCCACTTTCAAGTTATTTAGAAAGATTAACAGAAAGGGATTGGCGAGGGTGGGCAGAGTGACGGCATAGATCAGCCGGGAGAGGAAGAAATGGCATGAGAAACAATGAATTCCTGGTGCGTTCCAAATTCATCCTGCAGAAAGTTCTCTCACAGGCGACGGGCGGCTTGGTAATGCCGACTGTTCTTGGGCTTCAGGGGGCTTTTTCATTCAACTGGGCTGGCCTGCGGATGAAGTTTTTAAAAAGGACATTAGAACTGGGCATAGGCAAGGCTCACATCCTCTGTGGCAACTGCCCTTCGGCACTGCTGCACTGGGGTCTTCCCAAAATGGGTATCTCCAGGTTGGCATCCCGTTTGACCTGCCCAAGGAATTCCCCAAGGCACAAGGAGGTCTTAATTGGCACCACTAAAAACAAGTGGGATGACAAGCCGGAGAGATGGGGAAAGGTTGGTTAGGTCCGGTGCCGGTGCACTTAAAAGACAAAACATTGAGCACATATGGAGGACGAATCTAAAATCTGTATTACAAAGATATTTATAAATAAGGGAGACAAATAAGCTAATTCCTTACTGAAGGTGCAAAGTTCTGCCCTTCTGCCTTGGGGTTTATGCTGGATTATACTGCCCTCAGTAGTGAAACAGGTGGGCACCCGGGAAAGGGCCTTCTTGGTAATGGCTCCCAGGCTATGGAATAGTCTCCCCCTTGAGGTGCGTCATGCCTCTTCTCTGTATATATTCAGGAAGGCAGTGAAGACGTGTTTGGCCTGGCCTTTGGCTGATGTGATTATACTTTCCTCCCATGGCAGATGTTACTTAGGCCGAATCCCCATTCAAGGTTTATAATGCTTTGAAAATGGTTTGGATGTCCTTTGGCCCCATTCAAATATAGATTCCCTGGTTTTCTGAGGAGTAAATAGCCAAAATTCGCTTTTAAAAACTCCTCGGAGAAGCAGCTCTCCCTGTTTTGCCGCTAGCCTGCTTTATTTTTCCCCAGTGGGGACGCTACTCAATTATTTGGGGCAGAGATATGTCCTTTTGGACAACGCCTGACAGATGTGGGTGGGATTTCACAGCTGTGAACGTCTGCCCTCCTTCCCTGGCCATGCCTGCTCTGAACAGGATTGCAAGAGGAAAAAGAAAGCATCAGAATTCTTGCCCATTTAAAACTCAAGCCTCAAGCCATTACACTGTTGCAAACTTCACAGAAACAGAACGAGCTGTCTGCCCTCCATTAGAATCTGCCATGTTGGTTCTCCTGTTTAAGCGCAAACAGGAAGAACCAGCAGGGAGGGAGATTCCATCCAAAAAGGAAAGTGTGAAATTGCTTCATTCTTTTGCTTTGCTGTTTCTACCGGACAAAATGCCAGAATCTCCATTCTAACATTAATCAGGGGCAGGATTACAGGGTTTGGATCCCTGGGGAGGTATTGCCCCCTGTAAATCTGCATAAAAAGCCATAAATGGGGACATGAAAAAACGGATTGAATGCTGATTAAATTAATACAAATTTAAAACAGCAGTAAAATAGTCCAGTGGGAACTCAGCCTTATTTTAGTACTTTAATATGCCAAATCTTTTAAATGTTTTTATGTATATTATTGGTTTTAAAAATTGGTTTTCATTTGTTGTTTTAAAGGTTGTTACCCGCCCTGAGACCTTTGGGTATAGGGTGGGATAGGAATATAAATAAATAATAAATATCCTGGAATAGCGGCCTGCTACTGCATGCTGATGAAGACCTTGCAGAGCCTACAGCTGGTTATTCTCTTCAAAGAATGTACACAAACCAACACGTAGCAGTGACTAGGGTGTTTGAAAGGAAGGAAGGAAGATGGGAAGATCCCTCAGCTTCATAGTCTCTTGCCTGGTGTCAGAATCAAGTGAGGATTTCTGTGTGTCCCATCTCAGGGCTATTAGCGTAGTGGAAGAAAAAGTCCCTCCCAGAGCCCTCTGTTAGCTCCAAGTCAATATGATTTTCATCTGCATTGATTAGATCTGGGCTTAATTAGAAGCTGGGCACGCGTTTCCTCTTTTTCCCTCCAGGTCACCAGCAGACACGCTTCCTATATTTGTAGCAATGCCTTTGCAAAGGAAAACAAAAGCATGGGTGTTTTTCCACTAGCACTGGAAGTGCCCATTAAGTACCCATTAAGTACCTATTAAGGGTACTTAATGGGTATTCTAGTGCTAGTGGAAAAACACCCATGCTTTTGAAAGGTTCACATCCCAGTCACCAGAGCTCAGTTGACCAACTTCCCCATCACTCCAAATATCTGTCACAGTGAGAAGGGCCATGTGGCTGAAGAGGAGCGCTTCTTGGTGCCTTCTCTGTCTTTGCTCATCCCAGGAGATGTGAGCAGGCCCTTGGCTTCAGATGCCCCCACTGCCACTCTTGTGGGCCTGCAACTCACCCATATCAAGGGGATGCCAAAAATAAGAGAGAGAGAGAGATTTCCTACACTTGTACTAGTCTAGAGAAGATGACAGAAGTTGCCATTAACACCAGTTGGAGGAAGCCAGAGATCTGAGGCGTCATGGCTGTGTGGACCCAGTGATCACCGTCGGTTTGCTGGGAACAGGCGAGCCTTCATAAGTGAATGAAAGACACGTCTTGTCCTATGTCAAGCATGACTCATGTCCTCTTGCAATCCATTTGCCCTGTGATTTATTGATTCTGCGTATCTGTAGGCATCCTAAGTGTGTCCACGTTTTTCTAACAGCTTCATTCCTGGGATTTTTTGTTTTGTTTTTAAAAGGGCAGATTGCCCAAGGTTATTTTCCCTACTTTCTCCAAGGCCGTGGTCACACCTAAGGCTTAATCCAGCTTCAGTTCACCTTCACAGCGAGAGAACATACCAGCAAAGTGAGCAGTAATTTTCTTTCCACGTTACCTATCCCGAAGGGAGTGTTTGCAAAAGAGAACAGCAGCCTGTTCACCAGGCACCCACCGAATTTGACACACTCCTTGATTTGGAAATAAAACATTCAATTTCAGCATTCTGCAGGCATTAGTATTTGTGAAAACAAGCTGTGCCTAGACCTAGCGTACAGCAAATCTTCCATCCAGTGGTAATTGCTCAGGCGCCAACAATCTGGGGTGTGCATTATTCAGTGATTATGCTTTCAGAAGGAAGAAAGTGGCCATGCTCGCTCCCAGCTTGGCTTGCTTTCTCGTCACACGTAGGTTGCAAATGCGGAAAGGGCAGAAAGTTTTTCCAGCTTCACATTACAGGTCATTGTCTAAACTCATGGGTTAATTCAGGATAAATCTCTTTTGTGTTCCACACAATTTGCCTGCCAAAGGGAGAGTTTCGGAGAGGTTCCAGGGACAGACCTTGGGCCTATTCGCACTTGGCTTTATTCTGGAATATATCCTGGAATAGGGACTTGCTGTCCATATGCTAGTGCAGGCTTCAGCAGGCCCAAAGTGAGGTCTGCCAGAGTCTGCATTAGCATGTGGACCACAGACCCCTATCCTGAGATATACTCCAGAAAAAGGCCAAGTGGGAATAGGCCCCTTGTTACTCTCTGCTTTCCAGACTGCTCTACCACTGAGCTACGGTGGATCTTCTCTTGAGTGCAAAAATGCCCTTCAGCTGAGTTCTGTATCTCGTGACACCATAGATCTTTCCATGTGTCTTCCTGGAGGACACAGAAGTGATATGCTGTTGCCTTTTTCTGGAAAGAGGCCCATCTAGAGAAGCCTCCTGTCTCACACAGCGTCCCACCAGTTGCTGCTGGGCAGCTCATGAAGGAGATGCCTCTTGACTCCCTGCAAATGGCCTTTAGCAGCCTCCTGCCTGCCTCTCCAACCCAGAGGCCATACCTACTAAGGCTTCCATTCCGTTCTAGTAGAGGAGCCCCAAAATTCTCTCTGTTATGTGGCTCTTCTCCTGAACCCCAAATCTCTTACCATTCAGGACAGTCTATCCCTCTTTTTAAGAGAACATCTGAACTTTTAATGTTTTTGAATATCTTTTGTTGAGTCACTTATTCAAAAGGGTAGTGCCAACTGGGCACTGGGCAGATCCTTCAAGCTGTATTTTGTTTCAAGGGTTTCTTCCCCTCTTTTAATTGGAGAAGGAAAGAAGAACCTAAGAGGAGCCCCGTTGCATCAGCCCACAGCCCATCTAGTCCAACATCCTGTCCCTCACAGTGGCCCACCAATTCTCAAGCAGAAGATAAGGGCAAAACTTCCACCTGGTCTAGAATCCCAGCAATGGCCTTTGGAGGCATCTGGCCCCTGTCTCCCCAGCCTGGTGCATGTACCTGGGCATCCATTTTAGTAGCCGGAAGGAAGGAAGGAAGGAAGGAAGGAAGGAAGGAAGGAAGGAAGGAAGGAAGGAAGGAAGGAAGGAAGGAAGGAAGGAAGGAAGGAAGGAAGGAAGGAAGGAAGGAAGGAAGGAAGGAAGGAAGGTTTTTATGGATCAGGATGATGTTGGGTTTAACAGGCGCTACTGCTGGTTCTGGAGGCAGAAGGAGAGTTGGCGTGACACACCTAATCAATAAAGCTCTCAGCTGCATCATTTTCCTGTGAGATTTCCTGCCCACCTTCACTTCTTCCTTTTCTGAGGTGCTTAATCTTACTCTCTGTGAAAGAAGGGGGCTTTGGATGATGCCTGCTGGAGTGTCTCATGCTCTTAAAAGCCTGGCTAAGGGGCTTGGTTCAGGCGCTGAAAGAAAATGAAAACCACTTATCTTTCCTTTCCTGAAGGAGAGGTGAAACAAAGCATAATTTCAAGTGGAGATGTCTTTCCACCGCTCTCCCTGAAAAATGTACACTGGGTGAAGGGTTTCTACCAAGGGGTTGGGTAGAAGGCAGCAGCACCCAACCTTAGGGCTGAAATAGCGCCCCAATAGCGTCCATGTCCCTAGCTGCTCAGGTTTGGGATCCATCTTTTGGGTAGAAGAATTGACTGAGATTGATTTTTGCCACATCCCACTACCTATTCCCAGCTGGATATTTCTGGAAAGAATCATAGGCTGAATTGCCACTTACCTACTGGGAATTGTCTCTGTGGACAACAGCTAGTGGTGGGGCATGCTCTCCACTCTTAACCATGATGGAACAAGAGATCATCACATCCGTGAGGATGGGTGGAACTGAGGTGTGAATCTTTAAACCTAAAATCATCTTGCCTTGCAACACTGGAAGCTGTGCAGATGCTCTGTTTTCCATGCCAAGTGACAACCTGTGGACAGCTTTGAAGCTATTCGCAGCAGGTAAGACTGGGAAGGGGCTCCAGCCACCTTGGGGCCAGTTGAACTGGACTGCAGGGGGGATGATACATCCTCATGATCCACTTGGAACTGTCCATGTTGAAAGCGCAATAACAGATCCATACACTAATAGGGTTGGAAGGGATCTCCAAGGTCATCAAGCCCAACTAGACCATCTCAGGCAGATGGCCATCCAGGTTCTGTTTGAAGACCTCCAGTGAAGGACAGCTCACCACTGAGCAGTGGGAATGGGAATAGGTCCAGTCTTTTATGTACCAATAAAAGCCCTCATGGTCTAATGAGGGCTTGTATTGGTACATTAGAATCTCGGAGGAGCCCTGCTGGATCAGGCCACAGCCCATCTAGTCCAGCATCCTGTCCCACACAGTGGCCCACCAATTGCTTACGGGCATCTCAAGCAGAGACAAGGGCAAACCTTCTCCTGCTATTGAATCCCTGCAAATGGCCTTAGAGGCATCCTGCCTGTCACCCTATACTCAGGCATCCATTCTAGTAGCCATTGATCTTTCATGAATTTGTCTAACCCTTTCTTCAAGCCATCTAGGCTGGTTGCTGTCACACCACCTCTTCTGGCAGCCAGTTCCATAGACCAATGACCCTCTGGGTGAAGAAATCCTTCTGATCTCCTACCCATCAGCTTCATTGAGTGACTCCTAGTTCTAGTCTTGTGTGATAGAGAAAATAATTTTCTCCATCCACCTTTTCTATACCATTGGTGCTCCCTGGCCCGCACAGGATTCCTTCTTTTGGTCAGGGGTGGTCTATTTAGCCATCATACCTCATTATTCTTGATAGCTCTTCCTGTCTAAATCCACCAACCCTAAGTGTGTGCTCAGGACATAAGACTAAAGGGAATTCATTCAAAATGATAATTCAGCCAGAGTTTCACTGCCGTACATTTGTATTTTCTAGCCATGGTTGGCTCTGTAGAATTTCAGAGCTGGTCTTTCCCCCGTCCTAACTGATGTTCCTGGAAACTGGACCTGAAACCATCTGCCTGCAGAGCCAAACCTCTGTCCAACTGACCTTGTGTTCCTCATCCTATATGCAAGAAGAAACACCACAAAATTGGCTAACTATATGGCACACGAGGCCCATCTAGACCTCTGTGTCAGACAACAAGGAACTAAAAGGATTCTTGGGTCTTGCATTGAATATTGTACTCAGAACTTCTGTCTCCTTCTAGTTCAAATATAGGTCACCAGACAGACACCGTTAAGATCTCACTGCTTCTCACACGCTTGCTCTTCTTCTCCCCCCCCCCCCCCGCCAAGGAATTGACAAGAAATTGCTCTGCTCTCCCAGTGTGAGCCAGACCAAACCTCCGTCCTGGAACCAGACCCTGCTGTTCCGCAGAGAGCGTGAACTGGCGGCGGAGGGAAATCTCAGCGGTGGTTGGAGGACTGCATGAATTTGGCTTTTAAGAGCACTATTAAAGATTTAAAGCACATTTCTTCAGCAAGATTAAACCACAGGATTTTGGAAAGGTTTGGATGTTGCATTTCACTCTTTGATTTAGACTCCCTGTCCTGATGCTCAGGGAGTCAATAAGCAGCCCTCAGATGTCCCCCCCCCTTCCCTTCACGAGATCTTGCATGTTCATAGCATTAAAGGGGGGCACTGGCTTCCCGTGTTACTTTCTGAGCCCCGTTCACTCATAAAACTTTGCACAACACAGGCCTCAAATACCTGTAGCGTTGCCTCCCCCACGCTGGCCTGCCAGCCTGTTAAGGTTTTTAGGGGGATTCCTGCTAGCTGTATCTGTGAGACAACTGCTAGGAGCAGGGCATTGTCCACAGTGGCCCCCCTTGTTATGGGACAGCCTCTCTTGTTAGATTCACTAGATATTACAGATGATTCTTTTAGACTCCTGTAAGAGTTGCATCTCCTCTCCAAGGCTCTGAGGTGTGATGAGGACCCTGTATTCTGTTTGTTTCTGAAGTCACCTCCGCATTTAGAGATTTTTATTTTTACTGTTATTTACTTTTACTTTTTGCTTTTCTCTCTCATTTATTGATTCTATTGTTCACCAACCTATTAGGCAGGCAGGTAGATGATATACAAGACAGATAAATAGATAGACATAGATGATATAGACAGAGACATGGACGGATGGACAGACAGATGATATAGGTGAAAGATAGACAGGTAGATGACACAGATGATATAGATGATAGAAGAGATAGAAGATAGAGGGAAAGAAGGAAAGAAATAGAGAGAGAAAGAAAGAAAGAAGGAAAGAAAGAAAGAAAGAAAGAAAATTTGGTGAGGTTGGGAATATATTTCTGTTGTCTTGACAATAGGTTGAGCTGTTTTTGTCTTTTGGGGTGAGTTTTATTTCCTTTGACCACCCCTGGCAGGCTGAGGGGAATTCTTCTTCCTTTGCATGAGAAGGAGCACAGAATTCTCCCCACCAGAAAGTCTCTCCCGTATCCCATATTGATACTGGAACCCCTTTGAAGTGAATTTATGGCTGGGGAGACAGTGGGGAGACGCCCTCCTGGGAGGCAACTTGCTGAGACTCTTGTGCTAGTCGGAGAATCTTGTGCCGCACCACAGGGGGATTAGGGCTCTGACAGGGCCCCTCCCCTCTCTCAGCCTCCTCTAATGGGGCATTAGGCTTATGTTCAGTAATTAAAAGGGGGAGGGGGAAGAACCCGTTCCCAGGCAATGCTTTCTCCCCCTCGTGCTCCCAAAGGCAAGATGTTCAGAAATGCACAGTAAAGACTAAAGACATTTAGGGCAACCTTGATCAGATTTTAGCTGCTTCCAGGCCTGCAGAAGAACAATCAACATCTAGAGAAGATCCTGCCAGTGGCTCTTCTTGCCCCTTGCCCGATAGGAAGGAGGGGTGTTTTTGACTTTGCCTCCACATCTGGCAAACTCCTTCCACATCTGTGTCATCTGGAGTTACCGGAAGCTGGCCAAGTGTCCGTTTAGTTCACTTCGTTGCCTTGGCATGTTCCTCTGGCTTCCAGGAGCTCCAAACAACGTGGTGGTCAAGGAAGGAGCTGACCTAGGTCCTGAAGTTGGAATTGTAGGATATTAAGCATCACTGGCTGATTTCCCACATTAGCAACATTATAGGTCTTCATGCAAGTAGCCTGAAACGCCAGGGATATGTCTGGCTTTACCCACACCTAGGTTGCATTCACACTTAAGCTTTAATCAGGTCTCAGTCCACTTTCAGAGTCAGGGAACACATCAGGAAAACAACTAGCCATTTCCTTTCCTCTTTATCTAACCCAAGGGTGAATTTTCTGAGTTAGACAATGCTGAAAGAAAACAGCTTGATACTTTACTGACACATTCTCTCACTTTGAAGGCGGACTGAAACCAGATTAAAACTTAGATGTGAACCCAGCCCTGGGAGACACTTTTTGCTAACCTATTTGAGCCAGTTTGGTCTAGTGGTTAGGGAGCTGGACTCTTATCTGGGAATACCGGGTTTGATTCCACCCACCACCTGTGACTAGCCCAAGGGTGACCTTGGGCTAGTCACAGCTCTCTTCTGAGCTCTCACAGGCTCACCTACCTCCCAGGGTGTTTGTTGTGGGCAGAAGAACAGAAGGTTTGTCAGCTGCTTTGAGTCCCTTAAATGGGTGAGGAAAGCAGGATATAAAAGTCAACTCTTTCTTCTTCTTTTGTTCTGCAGTTACCCCCAAAGTACCCACAGGGCACTGAGAGAAAGAGAGAAGAATTTTAACTGCAGGGAATACAATATACCCCTTGGATGATGTATGACCTGAAATACCTTCTTTTTTTTTCATTTCCAAAATTGCACAGTCGCTGCAGGCTGTTGACCACAGTTTCACTGTGCAGGAACAGAACGAGGACGTGTGGATTTCCTGAAACTGGCTGGGGACAGGATCAGGGCAGAACGAGAAAGCGAGGTAGCAGTTGCTTCAATGAAACCCACCACCATTTACTTCTATGCAAGACGCTTCGTTTTCCTTTAGCAAAAGCTCTGCCAGTTCACATTGTCTCCTGCTGGAATCCGAAGCTGTGTTTGTTGCCACTAGAGAGGGAAACTCACACTTTTAAGAACCCTTCAAGCTCCTTCTGCATCCCCAAAGATTTATTATAATTATTTAATAAGAAAGAAGCAAATAACAGCTCATTCTGTTGCTTTCCCTTTAAAACGCACGCACACGCCATATTAATTACATATTTGCAGTCTCCATAATGAGACTCAGACAGAGTCCTAAGTGTATTTTTTGGACAAAGATGGGAAGGTTCAAGCAGGAATATCATTGCACAAGAAATAGGGCAGCATTTGGGTCATGGGCTCATGATGCCAAGGGGTGATGGACGCTGCTACTGACCAGATATTGGCATGTTGGAACATCTTTTGGAATCCTCTTTTCCGATTGGAGCTAGAGGTGTCAGTTGCGTCCTTTGCACAACCTCCCAGACCTCCTCAAGGTGATTTAAGCAAGTTTAAGAGGTTGTCCTGCCACCTTGGGACTGCCCCAATATGTGAGATGCCATCGCTGGGCAAAATTCTTCATTTGGTCCTCGCTGCATGGGGAGTTGGTAAAGGTCCATGCACGAGGGTCATCAACCCATTTTGACAGCCAGGTTATCAGCTGGTAAGAAGTGGCCTGACTCTGGTAGTGCCCTCTGCAGAAGTGAGCCGGTCTGGTCATGTGGTTAGCGTGTCTCTTATCCATTAGTCTCTTGGTTCAATTCTGCACTCCTCCATGAAGCCATCTGGGTGGCCTTGGGCTAGTCGCAGCTCTCCTTCTGAGCTCTCACAGCCCCACCTGTCTCACAGGGTCTCTGTGGTGGGGAGAAGAACAGAGAGTGTGCCAGCTGCTTTGATTCTCCTTAAATGGGTGAGGAAAGTGGGGTAGAAACACTAACTCTCCTCCTTCTCCTTCTTTCTAATATGGTATCGGAGTAGTTCCTAAGTGCTTGGGGGGATTTCTCATTGACATGGATGAGGCTCTGGCCTTCCAATTCAGCAGGGCATCAGAGGACTGCTGAATGGCTAGGTAGGCTAAAAAACTGGATTGTAACTGGGGGGCCGTGGGGATTCCTGGTGCACCTCAGAGAGGTAGGAACCCCATTGCTTAGTGCCACCATGAAAAAGGCCTTCTCAAATGCTGAAGTCTATATGGGCAGAGGACCTCTCTCAGAGACGGGCTGAGGCCATTTAGGCATTTATCTCTCTGTGCCAGTACCTTGAATTCAAGCGTCAAGAGTAACCAGACACAGAGAAGTCACAGTTCCAGATTATGCCTGCCTCTCCTTACAGCTGAAGGACACAACACATTATTGCTTTTAGAGATGCCTGTTCTTGGCATGGGTTGCTAAGCAACCTTTTTGCCTCCTCTTTCTCTTGCCCTTCCAGAACAGCCAACCCAAAATAGATCCCGGAGGACTTTGATGAGAACAGAGCAAAAGTCCTGGAGTGTCCAGATCTGAAATGGGCTCTTGACCCTTCAAGAGCCATGAAGGTTCAGGGAGCTGTGGTCTCCTTGGTGAAAGGAAGAAGACAAGGAAGCTGGAAAAGGAAGACAATAAATTTCTATCTATCTATCTATCTATCTATCTATCTATCTATCTATCTATCTATCTATCTATCTATCTATCTATCTATCTATCTATCTGTCTGTCTGTCTGTCTGTCTGTCTGTCTGTCTATATCTATCTATCTATCTATCTATCTATCTATCTATCTATCTATCTATCTATCTATCTATCTATCTATCTATCTATCTATCTATCTATCCAATCAATTGGTCGATCGATGGATCGCTATAGCAGCAAAGTGTAATATCCTGGAATCAATTGTATGTTTCCCCCCCAGAAATTATGCCCTCTATTCCTGTTTCTCTTTCAGAAACATTTTGCTTATGGGGATGCCATATGTATGTGGCTTTCTCTCCCTCCTTCCCCCCCTCTCCACATGCTCCCTCCCCCATGAATGAAATCCCTTGCATGGATATGGAAATCTCTTTCGCAGCCCCATTTGAAATGCCCTAAACCCATTTTGCTGCTTTGTTAGAATGCATGCTATGAAATATGTATGCAGCCGTGGGATATGATGTCTTGACATACATACAGAGGTTTACGCTGTCTCAATTTACACTGAGAGGGGGGTTGTCCTTGAGAAACCTGTATCCAGTTGTACTAAATGCCTGTAGACACACCTGGAAACATCCAAATATCCCTGGGCAGGGTAGCTGAGTCGAGATTTATTTATTATTTATTATTTGTATTTTTATGCCGCCCTATACCCAATGGTCTCAGTGCAGGTAACAAAATTTAAAATCAAACTTATTTTAAAACAATAGCAGTATATATTAGGGATGTGAGAACTCAAACAAATTCGGACATTCATATATGAATCGAAAGTGTGGACATTTGGTTTTCTGAATTAGAACATATGGGTTGCATATGGGTACATATGAAATTCAGATTGGATTTTTGAATTTCTGAATACTCACGCACATCGCTCGTCCACACTACAGCAGCCCCCTGTAGCTTCCAAGGAGGTTTGCGCTGGCGCGCGCATCAGGCGGGATGAGGCAGCCAATTGCAGTTGCACTGCCGTCTCTGTCCTCGCGGGGGATTCTCATCGGACCAGCGGGAAGCTTCGAATTTACCTTATGCTGCAGATCAATTGTTCTCCTACCAGCATTAAAGTCAATTCATAGTAGTGGAGGGAAGCTGCGTTGCCACTGGGATCCGACTATCGTGTTGTGTGATGGGCCCACAGTGACTGCGTGTTCCAGTGCGCATGACTTACAAGTCTGGACGCAGCCATTGACCATGCTGGTGTTAATCTATAACGCACCTTTCCTTTCCACAGGACCAGAAGGGAAGTGCGAAAACGTCCGTGTTGATCAACCTAAAAAACATCCATCTCTCTATTCTGGGGAAATCCCATTCTTTCCCCAAGCGCTGCTCCCTGCTTCTGTAAAAACACCCCATTGCTTTTCTTTCTATCGTTGCTTTCATAAATCCCCGAGTGCCGACTGAGCGATAAACAATTCCTATTCTTCCTGCCATCCATTCTTTGATGCTTCAAAGGCATTAAGGCCGCCTGCACCCCTTCCTTTCCCTCATTTTCTTCTAGAATGGTGGATTCTCCCTTTCAAGTTAAGGCTCAGAAAACATGTCCTTCCTTACGCAGCCCTTGTGAAGACCAAATGGCTTGGAAGTCAGAGATAACTGAGATCAAAATGGTCCAGCGCCTTCTTCCTCATCACCAGCCGTGACCCTACCACCAGCCTGCTCTGGTTTGCTTTAGGACGACGTCTTAGAGGAGGGACTCAAAGAGATGAAACGGCTTCCTTTTCAAAGCTCTGCCCGGCGGCCTCCTCTTTCATCCTCAGACGCACAAAACGCAGCTGGGCTCCCTGACTCGCTGTTTACATGGAAAACTGGATGATATAAGAACGGTGGCTTCACGTAAACCTTCTCGTTTAAACTAGGCTGAGCCTGGTGTACCTGGAAGGAGGCACTCTTTGGCACCTGAAACCCTGAAACATACTAAGCTTCCCTTTTATTTCATGGAAGGCTCTTTTCCAACTACCTGTTGTGGAGCTGTGACTAGACCAAAACCACCCAGTTGGCTTCATAGAGGAGTGAAGAATTGAACCAGTAAACTACCATATTAGAGTCAGACACTCTAACCACAAGAGCAAGCTGAGTAGGGAATGAGTCCATAGTTAGAGATTCCATAGTCAAGGACAATTCGCTCTCAACCTGGGGAAACACTTAAGTTCTGCAAATGGCAAGAGGTAGTTGCATGGGAACAAACCAGTCCAGAACTTCCACAGAAGTTGTATCTCTTATGGCATCCTGTGTCCTAAATGGACCAAGGTATGTGACCACCAGTGGGGTCCAAAACCTTCTGGCAGGGGAGACCCATTGCAGTTGAAGACTCTGTCCATGGTGCTGAAGAAGTGTTTGCTCCTTCCCTTCTTTGCCCTGATTCTTCAAAATGTGCTTATTCATCCTAATGATTCATGACTTCCACCACCACCACATTGCCAGAATAATATTTCATCTTGATACACATGTTGTATATCAAAGATATTAATATTCAAACCCTGGGACTCCTAGTTAAAAGGAGAAGGTGGCACTGCTTGGAGTCATTCTCCATCAGAACCTGGGGAGAACCATATGACAGAGCAGGGACGGATGGAGAGAAAGAGAGCGGGGCATCTCAATTTTGGTCTTGTGATTAGAATGCCAGACTGATATCGCACAGTCACTGGTTTCGATTCCACACTCCTCCATGAAGCCAGCTGGGTGACCTTGGGCTAGTCACAGTTCTCTTTCTGAGCTCTCACGGCCCCACCTGCCTCACAGGGTGTCTGTTGTGAGTAGAAGAACAGAAGGTCTGTCAGCCTCTTTGAGTCCCCTTGAATGGGTGAGAAAAGCAAGGTAGAAAAGCCAACTCTTCTTCTAATGCATGACTTTTTTCAGTGATTTTATGGACTTCTTTAAAAACCTGTGTGAATATGCACATTTTGAACAGACTCAGTGACCCTCTTTTCAAATGCACAGATGTTAGAAAGTTAGAAAATCCATATCCCTTTGAATAGAACCCTTTTGAATCTGGTAGGATCCTATTTGATACAAATGAGTTCGTACGAACATCCGAGTGCCTATTCAAGATACATATCCTATACAGAACAGAACAGATAGGGATCCCCTCTTGCCTCATACGCAAAGCCCGCGTGTCTCTCTCACTCTGAGTCTTTGATTCGCCACTTCCTACAGTCTTACGCAGCCACACAGCCCCTCCCTCTCTCTCCCTGGGCTTCCTTCGCCTGCCCTCCCATCTTAAACACAAAGCCCTGGTGTCTGGGCTTCCCCCTCATTTCCCCCCCAGCTTAACAAATGCCTGAATCATTCTCATGAGTGTTCCAAAACATTCATATACATACAAATGTCAGTGAATGAATGCCATGACATGCGATCCATGCACCCATGTCCAAATATTCACACACGTCCCCAGAGGGCGCCCCTTTGCAGTTTTCTTGGCAAAGGTGCAGATGTGGTTTGCCATTGCCTACTTCAGGAGAGACGCTGGGGATGGATCTGGCCACCCTTTGTCCTGCAGGCAGGTTGCTCTATCACTGAGCGACAGCCAATTCCGATCAGGGATGCGGACAAATGTTCTAAACATTCAAAATTCAATCAAATTCGACCAAATGTGGACATTCAAATTCAAATAGAATGTCTTCCCATTCAGATTTAAACATTCAAACAAATTTCAAACGTTCAGAAACATTTGTTTGATTGATTTGAAACAGAACGTACAGATACATATGGATTACATATGTATCTCTACGAATATCATACGTATTGATATGCATTTGCCCTTATAATACAGGATGAAAATGGGAGGCATACGGAATAAAATGGGATGCATACAAAATGCGTACAGATACGTATAACACATAGAAATGTTGTCAACATTCGTATCTTCAGATTCGAATCCAACATTTGAATGAACGGATCTGAATTATTGGATTCGAATCGGGTTTTGTTGCATTCGGGTTCTAAACATTCAAATCGAATCAAATGCAAAATTCTAATGCAAAAGAAACATTCGTGCCCAGCCCTACTTCTGATATTTCTGACACTCGCTGTCTATGGGTTGGAAGAAGAACCTTTTAGAAGCCCAGGAGAACTCCTGCACTTGGTGTGTGCTCTACCTTTGCCATCTCAAAAGGCTTTTTTAAAAAACGCATTTTATTACATCACCCAAACCAGGCACGTGGGAACCTTCTGGGTCAGCCCCGCCCTTTGCCAACGGTAGGAAATCCCTGCCTCTGCGTCGGAGAAACACAATTAGCTCTTTGACGTTGGAGAGGGACGTTGCGTGGCAACCTTCCAACCTTCCGCACAGTTCTCTGGGGGAGAAACTCTGAAGCGCTGTCAAGGTATATAGGGCAGGTAGGGCTGAAAAGCATTTGGCACCAGGAGGCTGGAAGCTCATGCTTGCTTCCTTAAAAAGAAGGAGTAATCAGAGCAGGAGAGAAAATTGTATGGCAGCAGAATGACCTAAAAAGATTTCCTTTCTCTCTCTCTCTCTCTCTTTCTCTCTTCCCCCTCCTCTGCTCTTCCCTTTCTGACCTTCTGCCTGTGGAATCGGTTCTGCAGCGTCCCACATACGCTCTTCTGCCATAGCGCACAGCATCACCTAATGGCGCAAGGAGGAACGGCTTCATTCAGATGTGCCCAGCTGGCACCCCCTAAGAGGAAGCCGACGCACACAACCGGCGTGCAGAGGCCTTCAATTAGAGGCTGTAATTAGCACGCCCTCATCACCATCGATTGCTGCCCCGGGGCAGGAGGGCATGCATCCACGGCAGTGAGGGAAGCGCATTTCGTTGCATCGTCCGTAGACCATTTCTGAATAGGGAACCAGGTTGAGGGCATGACAGTAAAGGAAAGCCAAGCAACCATGGGCACACCGGCCGTGATCATTGTTTGCCTTTACTTGCTGAAGGTTTAAGTTTTCTCTTTGGCATCATCTGAACTTTTCGTCCCACCTGATCTAAATATGATTCTGTCCATCTGGAAGCCTTCAACACTGATAAAATACTCTCAAGCAGTAGATAATATTCTCATTTCAGCGTCCCATTATCCTGATTTCCCAGCCAGGCCTCCAATGCCATAAAGCGAGAATAAAAAATAGGGAAGGCTGTATGGCTGGAGGCAGGCGGTCTCCTCTTCTCCAGGCAGAGATTTCTGGAATAAAAAGCACAGCTGGGGAAGAGAAAGCTCCCTGGTTCTTAGCCTTTTGAGCGCGGCCAGAATGCTTCCCCCTTTTCCTTTGCAGAGCTGGTGGAGATCAATGCACTTTTATCTCAGTCCTGAAACTGGGACGGGAAAACCTATGTGTGCAGCCCTGTGTTTGCATTAAGCAGCATTTATTTAAGCCGTAACCTCTTACATCATCTGAGTGGGAGGACGTAGCAGTGCAGAGGAGGAAGCAATTTCAAATGGACGCTCCCTTTCGCTGAAACAAGACATCATCCCTGGTCTAGGCAGGTTGACCTGTGGCAACAACGCCCCATGAATACCACTGGGAAAGATCTCTCCCAACCCTGAAGCCACTGGGGGGGACAAAGATTGTTCCGGGCAGATTCTCCCTTCTGTTCTCACTGTTTTTCCTCTTCCAGTTCTCTCCTCCCTGGAGCTTTTCTGTGTGTTGTGGCCAGAAAGCAAGGAAAGCCAGACAGATCCAGCTTGCAAGTGGCTGTGTGGAAACACAGAAGTTTTGTGTGCACACTCTCTCTCTCTCTGTCTCTCTCTCATGCACACACACACACACACACACTCTGATACAGTGGAGAAAGTGACTCTGCTGTTGTCTGTTTTGATCAGATATGATTTTTATAGACAGAAGGACTCAGTGTGACTGCTTCATTGGTCTACTTTGCGCTACGTTGCATAATGTTCACCAAGCAAAACAAAAGACGGGAACATTGGGTGCAGGGATGTTAGCATGTGTGGTTCCATTTCAAAGGCTGTGAAAGAGGCAAAATAAACCCACTAAGATGTGGAGGAGCAACCTGACTGCTTCAACATGTGGCACTCCTTATCTAGTCCGAGATGCGCCGCATAACACCTGCCTTTTGCTCGGGAGGGTCCATATTCAATTTCTAGAAGCATTTGGGTTAAGAGAAACTGAACCCACTGGCCCATGTGCTCTCCAAATATGGTGGAAACCCATTCCCCATCAACATGCATTAGACGGGGGATATCAAGTCCGAGGTCACCTGGGAAGCACCGGAGGGGAGAAAGTGTCAATGCATCATGCCAACATCTGTGTGAAATGCTGATGTTGATGGCCCCAGACAAGAGGCAATGCCTCAGAATTAGTTACGTCTCTCTATATTGAGATGGGTATCTTGCAGTTATATTGAACTCCATGACCAGCTTGTAGCCAGGAGAACATCAAAGCTCTTCTTGGGCTGAAAGGACCATTTTCTGCGTGCAAAAAAAGTTGCCACCACAGAGAGCGAGAGCTTAGATGTTCTCAGGGGAGGTGTAGCTGGAACGACAAATCCCTTTTCTCAATTCCTGTACTGAAAGCTCTAACAGCTCGCTCAGTATTCAGTTTCCCAGGCAAAAGAGCTGCACGCGGATCTAGCAGATGAACAGTCTGTCTGGTTGAGCCCCCAAAGGCTGAAGAGGCGAAGGAACCAATAGAATCTGGGAACTCCCAGGTGACCCTTTAATTTATCCAAATGCTCTGATGGAAGCAGTAACCCAAGGAATGCTGGGCAGAGGGGAACCACAGATGAAGTGTTGTTACTTCAGCAGTACCCGAGAATGGCAAAATTAGTGATGCAGCTCAAAAGAGACACCGCAGATACATGGGCGCCCTCTGTAACAGAAGAGCATAACTGAGTCTGAGAGCCTAAGGGCATGTCCCCATGCACCTTTGGTCCAGTATTGGGGTTGGGAAGGGGTGTCCCCATTCATTTTTTATTTGGTCAGATTTCCACAGACCAAATCGCCCCAAACTGTACCAGACCAGGACCAAAATTAGTACCCCAAAAAACAAATCTGGGCACGGTTTGGGGTCCTGGCACACATTGCTTAGCTGTCTCCATTCTGGCCCTAGAGCGTTAACATCTAAAGTAAAAATATTCTCTTGGGAAAAATCAGCTTGTTATTCTAAGTTCTGAAGAAGAAAGGCATAGTTGGTCCTGGAGTGGTACCATCCGAGAGACCAGCTGCACCTGGAAGTTACTCCCAAATAAGATAACACTAATTGGCTGCAAGGAAGGAATGTGCAGTTATCCACGTTACATGATGGGAGGGGGTTACTCACTCATCTTCTAGGAGGACCTGAGTTTGTGGGCATCTTATTGGTCTTTGTATAACATGCAATGTATTTATGATTTAAGATATAGTCATGCCTGTATTAGCGTTAGGCGTTCTGATTCTACTCTTCTGTTATATTTATCTTGGCTGACCTCTTGTTGCCTTAATCCTTGATGTGGTTCTTTTGAACTATGATGGAATTAAAGTGCCAAACCCTATGCTTTTGCATGGAGAAATCTTCTTATTTGCTTGAATTATTTTGAACCTGTACCTTTTTTTTTTTTTGCCTTTTTATTTTAATAAACCAAATAACTCTATTTTTTTAATTCTGGTTCTTTTTGCAATTTGAAGCCAGCAGGGATATTTTGGTGGGGAGCTGCGCTCAGCCTAGCCCTAACCATGACACCCCCCTGAGTGTTTTTCTGTGTAACTGGGAGAATAACTAGCCGTCATTCCTTTCTCTTTTCAGTGCAAGGAGAGAAAGAGGGAACAAGGCTGAGTGTGCGGACTTCAATGCCTATCTTTGCTCCTGATTTTTTTTCAGCCTTAAAATTAAATTCAGTCTGCCCCTCTTCTTCTTTTTTTCTTTTTATAAAATCCCACACAAATATTGCTGTGCACTTAGATGTCCTCTGTCCTAATGCATGCATATTTCTCTATGCAATTTTACCTCGCAGATGCATTCTTCCAAGCAATTTCCCCTAATACAATAACTTTTTTTTTCTGGTGTTGCTTCCTGTAATAATGTACCTTTAGTGAAGACCTTCCTTTCATACCTGCTTTTTAAGAAGGACATTTCAGAGCTCACAAAAGTTCTTTTGGGGGTTATAAAAGTGGCGGCTGGAAGCTGCTGGACGACAAAGTGCTACCAGAAGGCTGGAATAGAGAAAGCCAAAAACAGGTAAGGTAGCATAGGGTGAGGGTGAGTGTTGGTGCAAATCCAGGAAGAAAGTGCCTTAGAAGATACAGACTGGGCACACTTTAGCCCACCCTACAGCTCTGGTGAAGAGCATATGCAAGCCCACTAGGCTGCTACAATGTGCATGCCCTCACCAGAGGTGCACTAATTGCTGATTAGGTGTGGAGCATGATGTGGACGGGAAGTGTGTCACGTGTGCGTGCGTTGCTGGTTGGGATCGGTGCCTGGTACAGCGTGGCCGTCATCCGGCAGGTCCCCACAGGCCGGCACCAGAGAGCTGTCCGGCCAGGGACCGATCCACAAGGGGCAGTTCTGCACGCTCCCCCAAATGTTGCCAGGATCAGTCCTGCCCCTCTGCATCGGCTTGCCGGTGTGTCACGGACAGTGTGATATGGCTGGCGGCAAGGAGTAGGGAAACCAGCTTTCATGGCAGTGGGATGGGCTGGTCCATGGAGGACCATTTGCATTTCTGGCTGGTGAGGAGCGTCCTCGCCGGCCAGAAATGTGTCTGGTCCTCCTGTACCCAGAGTATACTGGCCGTAGTGCATGGCACATTAAGAAGGTAAGTGCAGAAAGGCCTCTGATCTCTCGCAAGGCTGTTTAGGACTTTGTTCCAAACGGTTTTGCACTAGAGTTCTAATCCTTTCAAGAAGAGATTCTTAAAAGTGACCTGAACTGTAGTTCCTGGCCCAAGAACTCAAGCAGATTTCTCTGATTTCTCTGAAACGATTCTGCTTCCCATGAAATGCCAGACAGCTATAGAGGCAGTGGCGAAGCACCACATTCCTACAGCTGAGCAGCAAGAGGGATGTGCCAACAAGAACCCAAGCAGTGGCCATGTGGATCTAAAGATTCCAAAAATGTCAAGCTCTTCAGAGAGCATGAATCTGGCTTCTTTGCCAGTGGGAGATGACAGTTGGCAACATATGGAGCAATATCTAATTAAAAGATACCTGTGTCGATAAATTAATCTCTTTTTAATTAAGCAGAGCACATACAGCCTTCTCTGGCAACCTTGATGTGGAATATTAATTAGGTGCAATGCGTTAAGTTTGCCAATGGAAATGGTTTAGAGAGCTGTCATAAATGATTGCTTTTTCTCTTATTCCCAAGTTTTGGTCTAGAAAAGTTTTAAAAGAAAAAGAGAAGCATAGAATTGTAGAGTTAGAAGGGACCTCTAGGGCCCCCTGCTCAACATAGGATTTCCTAAACCACCCCAGACAGATGTAGGTCCAGCCTCTGCTTGAAGACCTCCAGTGAAGGAGAACCCACCACCTCCCGTGGCAACCTATTCCATTGACTGATCACCCTCACCGTCAGGAGGTTTTCTCTAATACCTAGTCTATATTGACTCCCTTGAAGTTTCATCCTGTTGTTTCTAGTCCTCCCATCTCCTGCAAGTGAAAATAGGGACAATCCCTCTGCATTGTGACAGCCCTTCAGATACTTGAAGACCACCATCATGTCTCCTCTCAGTCTTCTCTTCTGTAGGCTAAACATTCCTAGATCCTTCAACCGTTCCTCGTAGGACATGCTTTCCAGACCACTAACCATTTTGGTAGCCCTCTTTGGACTTGCTCTCATTTGTCAACATCTTATTTAAATTGGGATGCCCAGAACTGGACACAGGACTCTAGATGAGGTATGATGAAGGAAGAGTAAAGAGGAATAATTACTTCTTGAGGTTCATTTTAAAGAAGAAGGAAAAGTCAAAAGATAAATTATTTCCCACCTAGTCCTATGTATCAACAGGGAAAATAGGTTATCCGGGCTTTCTTTGTCACCCACAGATTGGCTTTTCTGAGCACCCATGACTTTTTCCATACTCCAGCACTGAGTGGACGTTGGATGCATTCAGAGCTGTTCTTGAAGAATGTTGTCACACTCTATGAAAAAAGAAAGCTGATGAAAGAAAAGAAAAGCAAGTGCTCCACTCTGACTTCATGCATGAACAGTCAGCCAGCCGTGTCCCAGCTCGTACTCCACAGGGAAAATCGAAAGAAGAAGCAGACCCACCTGCAAGAAATCAAAAATCCGTCCTATTAATGGCCACCAAGGCAGATGCTTCCAGTCTGGGTTCTCTCGTGGCTTCTTCCATGCCTGTTTGAGCATGAATCTGCTGAAATCTAAAGCAGAAGGCCTAGATCAGCATTGCCTTCTGGCATCACCAGTGGCCACCAGGAAGGTTCAGACACCTGCATCTGCCAACTCTGTGTGGAGTGATGTGCACAGCAGTGACGGAGGCGGTGAGGCAGCAGGGAGTCAGGTGGCAAATGCCAGTCTCCCCTTGGTGGTGCTGGACCTCATTTTCATCCCCGGTGCGGCAGAAGGTGAAGCACTAATGCTGAGTGATGCTGGCTACGATCTGCTTCTAAGAATCGAGCAAGATGGAGAATAGCCAGCTGGACTAGATGGGGCATTGGTCCGCATTTATGTTCCCGTGATCCCATCTGCCAAAGTATGGCCACGGTACTGCGAACAGGAAGCCCAGGCTATCAATTACCTACAGAGGAGACTCCCAAGGTACTCAGGTGAAGGGGAGGCCCAGTCTACCAACACAAGCCAAAGCATCCTGGTAGCCAAACCACATTGCTGAGCATTTCCAGGATTGCATGGAAGAAGGTAAGACACAATCTACCAATCTAGTAACAGCAAGAAACTGGAAGCGGCTGTAGCTGAGTGCTCGAGCAAACTGCCAGGAAAGGAGGGGGTTGACAGTTCAGTCCTCAGCCTCTGCCCAGAAGTAGGCAATGGCAAACCGCTTCTGTGCCCATAAATTCAACTGGGAGTCAGACTCAACGAGAACGCAATCATAGAACAAAGAAACAACATAAAACAAAACTTGTGTTGCACAACCGTTGGTCCTATTACTTCCACTCTCTTCAGGGCTGCAGCTTTCTTTGCCCCCGGAATGAACTGCTAAGAACTGGATCCTCACCTGTCACAGAACTGGGAAAGAAGTAAAATAATCCCACTTTACAGGGCTTTTGCGATTATTCTACTGCCAGGTCAACAAATGGCCAGCTTTAATTCCCCACAGATGCCATATAAGGCCTTGTTTTGATAAGACATTCCACTATGGGACTTCTTAAAATACACAGGTAGAGAGGTATGTCCACACAGCTGACATCTATGAAGAGATACATGAAAGAAAAATATATACTCCCCATTTAAAAACAAGTTTCTTCCCTGCCCGCCCCCCCCCCTTTTCAGGGCATCTGAAGTTAAATGATTTTCATTGTCATTATAAATGTCAGCTCACCATGCAGGCGGCAAACTGAGTCCCCCTCGGAGCTCAAGTTGTTAAATAAACACAGGCAAAACCTTTTTCAAGGCAAGGGTGCTCCAAGTTAGGAAACCTTTACCACAATGGTTGCTATGCAACGTGGTGAATGCACAGGGAAAATGATTAATATGGACACTCAGAATGTATACGGATATCTTTATGAGGTTCTTTCTTTCCTGATGGTGCCTGAGTCATAGAACCATAGGGTTATAGAGCTGGAAGGGACCTCCAAGGGCATCCAGTCCAAGCCCCTGCTCAATGCACCATCCCAGGCAGATGTCTGCCCAGCCTCTGACTGAGGACTTCCAGCGAGGGAGAGATCACAACCTGCCGTGCAGGTGAGAATAGGGATGGTCCCTCTGCACTGTGACAGCCCTTCAGGGACTTGAAGACCACCATCATGTCTCCCCTCAGTCTTCTCCTCTGCAGGTGCTTAAAACAGCTTAACATTGACAAGGTTACCACCTGTCCATTATAAGAGGCCACCCTGCCGGGTTCTGCTCACATGATCTGCTGGTACATAATGTCCTCTTAGGATCTTGGGACGATCCTGATGTGTGTTATGAAATAGCAAAGCTGACATAATAATAATGAAGAAGAAGGAGACGAAGTCAGGAATTCAGATTCTGCCAGGGAGAGTGCCAGGAGGGCGTGCAGTGTGTGGATGGTGATGCTTCTCTGGTGCAGTATTTGAAAATGTTTCCTGCAGCCTTCCAAAGCAGACAAGCTTCCTCTCCGCCGTCAACCTTGCTGCTCAAGCTGACAGAAGGAGATGAGAAAGGAGATGAAGGTTACTGCAGGACAAGTCCTCCTGGGTGGTGTGTTATGACCCAGATGCTTGGGAGGGATGTATTAAGAGTGGGGAACAAATTGCCCATGGGCAGACATCAGACCTCACTTTCCTCGCTGCTTCGATGGCTGCCAAATGACACACGGTTGCAGTCCTATCAATTCATCTGCCCGGCCTTTGTGCAAGGATCTCCAACTGAGCCTTTTCCTTGGCTTATCTTCAAATCCTTCTATCTGGAACGATGCACCTGGTGTGTCCTGTGAAGACTGGCAAGGACCAACCACTGCATGGACTGGCACATTCTCCTACACAGCACCACTGCAAGGCTCTCTCCCAGTTTGGCTTTGTGGTTAGAGTGTCGGATTCTTATCTGGTAGCCTTCTGGTTCTACTCCACACTCCACCACAAAGCCAGTTGGGTGAGTCACAGCTTCCCTTCTGAGCTCTAACAGCCCCACCTACCCCACAGTGTGTCTGTGGTGGGGACAAGAATAGAAAGCTTTGTCAGCTGCCTTGAGTCCCCTTAACGGTGTGAAAAGCAGGCTATAAAAGCCAACTTCTTCTTCTTCTTCTTACTACTACTCCTCATCAAAGCCCATTGGGTGACCTTGGGCTAGTCACAGTTTTCTTTCTGAGCTCATACAGCCCCACCCACCTGCCAGGGTGTCTGTGGTGAGGAGAAAAATAGAACCTTTGTCAGCCACTTTGAGTTCCATTTGCACTGTGCAAAAAGGGAAACCTTCACCCACAATAAAGCTGAAGCCCCCAACATCTTGAGACCTTGAATAAGGCCCTATGAGGAAAAAAGACCTTCCTGAAGCCCAGCAAGAGGAATCACGGGACAGCATAGAGAATAAATCACGTGTGAGGGTGAAAACTTATGAGTTATACCCGTGACTCTAACCCAACCCTAAGTTTGCCTTTGTCTTCTGCTTGAGAAGCCCAGAAGCTACTGGTGGGCCACTGGGTGGGATGGGATGCTGGACTGGGTAGGTGCGGCTTGATCCAGAAGGGCTCCTCTTAGGTGTTGCCATCTCGAATTCACCAAGAAATGCTCCTGGGAGTGTCACTTATTGATTAGTCTTTGTTTTCCAAATCACAACCCCAGCCAGATCCACCCACTGTAAATATAACTGTGTATAGAAGCCAAGAGAAAGAGAGGCATATCAGCAATAATGGCCGTATATCAGTGAGTAAACATGCTCTCCTATGGACATAGTTCACCCTAAGTATGCTTTTCTGAAAGGAGGCACGCTCCTATTTAATAGAGATGATTACAGAAGCAAAACCAACCATTGCTCATTTCCTGCTATAAAAATGTGTCATATTGCTCATCTAAGACCTGTGAGATAAGGAGGGAAGGAGAGGAAGAGAGAGAACTCTCCTGGGCCCTTCTCTTTGCTCATTCCTTGTGTTTCAAAGTCTTCTCAATATTTTACTATCTTGGTAATGAAAAATGCAACGTTCGCGGCCCCAATACATGATAGTATTTCTGCTGTCTCGCTGGAGCAAGGGAGGGGGGGGGGTCTGTAGCCCTTGGCCAATTTCATTTGTTTGCTGGGAAAGAGAAATTGGGGCAGAGTGTCAGTTGGGAGAACATGTGAGAAGAACTAGCAGAAAAGAGAAACGGAAAGGGAGGGAGGGAGAGTTGGATTAAGGCTAGGGAAGTGGCACTGATAGTACACTCTCTCTGTATGTGTCTATGTGGGTGGGTGTTTGGTCAATAACTGTAAATACACTTCCTAATACAAGCAGAAGCTTAGAGTCAACCAATTACAGTGGGGAGATAAAGTATTTCGTTCCCTGTTTTAGTGCAACACAGAACGATCCCTCTTATTGCATCACTGTCTCCAGATAGATAAACCCAGGCAACGCAGGATTTAGTCAGGCTTGAAGGTGGCTTGAGTTCCCCTGTCCCGACAGTTTGCAAGGGATCTCCCATTTATGTGCATTAAAGATCTCAAAATGTGGAGAATCCCTATTTGCATTAAAAGAGGTCTCACTGCTGGATTTAGAAATAATCCTCACGATTTAGCAATGGGAATGCAAGTGTTTTTTGGGGGGAGGGAACCATGCTTTAGGGGTGTTCCCTTCAGTTTCCCAATCTAATGACGAGCTGTGATTTCCTGTGCCCTAGTCCCCTCCCATTACGTGTTAGATTGGGCTGCCTGAAAGGGAGTACCTGCAGTACCTAACATTATAGGTAGATCAGTTTAGCAAATTGGCACCTTCTGCCCTGGAGCTGCAAAAGTGTTTGTGTCAGCTCCTGTGTAAAAACCTAATTCCTCCCTTCTTCCCCACCATTTCGCACTGATCTGCTGTCACAATCCAGCACAATTGTTGGTTCTTGTGTAAAAGCCTAACTGCCTGCTTCCCTCCCTCCTCCCTGCCATTTTGTGCTGCTTTGATCCATCAATCTAGCACACAACCCCAGAATGGAAAGTGATATTTGTAATCTTCTATTGCCTTGTTAACATGAGAAGCAGTGCTACTGTGAGGGGAGAACGAAAACTGCTGCTCCATGATCTGAATAGGTAACAGGATTATATAGGGGGTGGGGTTTTAATTACCTGCCCTGATGTAGTTAGGGTATGACAGAGTTGGCCTGCAGACTCATTCACAGGCCATAGGTCATGTCTACATGCAAGTAGATGTTCTGTGCTGTGTGCAAAATCAGGCTGAAACAGTCCCATGTGACAAGGCATGATCTCTGCTTTTGCCAGGACAAGAAATATGGTGTCACACTATGTGATTCAAAAGTAAGTCTGACGTGAACAGCAGTGGCAGCAAAGCAAAGCAAAGCAAAAAAAGCAAAAAGCAAAGCAAGGAGGACACGTTCCTGCCAGGCAGCATCTCGACATAATCCATAAGAGGTGATTAGACTTCATTGCCACAGGCTGCCAGGACTCCTGCTTGGAGCATCCTTCCATTGGGAAAAAGCCAGAAACTATTGACCACTTCCCCCATGTGGCAAACAGCATCATTACACCTTCTCAGGAAAGCCCAGTTCTGCTCACAGTGCTCAAGAAGGCATGAGGAAGAGTTTCCTTTTTCAGGGGTGCTTTCCTGGCAAGCATTTCTGGTCTTTTGCCTTGATTCTGACCCTTGGCTTCTTTTCTACTTTTCCATTAGGTACTTCAAGTCACTGGCGGCCCCTTGTTCCTGATCCACCCAACCTCACAGCCATAAGGAAAGTTATTAGTCAGTCTTGCATGTGAGACAAGTGCCGCCCCTCAAGGGATGGGGGAGCATGGCTCTCCTGGGCCATAGGTACCATAGGACAATGTCCTGTCTCAGTTGCCCTTTGCTTGACCAATAGGGTTCTTCTGAGGCTGATGGAGATGTTCGTGGAGCTGTCCAAGGTACTAGCAGCACGGTTGCTTTGCTTTAGGGATTAGGATGAACCGGATCCCTGCATTATTCAACTTTGTCTTCCAGCTCTGTCCCTTCACTCTGGCTTCTTGGATCTGATAAATACATATTCCTACTTCAGACCAACACTTGTAGGAACTAGGAAAATAAAATAAAATAAAACTTCAGGGACTCCTAGAATCTTTCTGGATACGTTCAGGTCACTGGAGTGGACTCCTCTGAACGGCCAGATGCTGCAACTTTTTGAACGCTCCAGTTCAGAGTCTAAGGAATAAGCAGATTATAGGAGTCCAAATAGATCTTGTAGTTTGCAGACAAGTCATGTGTCTCTTTCTGCACTGGCCAGTTTTCACTTACAAAGTAAGCAGACATGACCGGAATGGTTTATCAGTTCAGGGCAAGATCGATCAAGCTGTGCACACCATGCTGGGTGTTAGACAGGAAAGAGTGCAGAGAGGGACACTGTGTGCAATGAACTGCTGGGTCAATTCCTCACATATGTTCCTTGGGTCACAGAGGACTATGGCTGCAGAGAACACGTTGCTCCAACTTCCAAATACTTGGGCCGAGTTTGATTAGAAGTGAACAGGAAGTGGTGCAATGGGAAATTTGCCCAAGCAACTTACGAATGGCCTGCTCCCCCCTGGACGAGGTTCTGTAGCCACCCAGAAGCTGGAAGACACCCAATTCTCATATTCCACTGGCATCCTTCTAGAAAACAAGATAAAGAAACAAGCAAGATTTTCCCCAAAGCTAAATAAATCTATCTATCTGATCAGGGGCCAAAAATTATAGTGCATTTTAAATGGTTCCAAGTCCTGAGGTTTATCATCAGCTTGTTTAGTGCATCAGTAAATCTGCAATCCTTTTATTAATTACCAAGCTCATATTTTTTTTAAAGAATGCAGCAGACACTTCTAGTTAATTCTGATTTTTTAAAAAGGCATATTTGCTCATAAGTGATGAAAATAATCAATACAGCTCACCACTCTTGACGGATTTAAAAGTTACTGGTAGTATATAACTTTCAAGGTCATCATTGGCTATGTTCTTCCACAGAGATCTTCTATCCAGCTGTCTACCAGGCCAGGAGTAGGCCAGGCCAAGCCAGCCTGGGGCACCCCATGTCAACCCATGATTTCCCCCATCTCCTGTCCCAGCTCACCTAAGTGCAGACGCTGTTCCTCCCACAACTACAGTGGACCAAGGAGGTGGATGCCTATTTTCACCCTCCAAAGAGGTCCAAGTCCTCTTAGCAGCTGAGAGGGTTTATTGCACACTCAGCACTTTCCCTGACCGTGAGCTGAGTCCAACAGACACAGGCTGGCAGCAGCCAGATGCCCTAACAGATGTCTCATGGGGTCCTCAACGGGGCAACTCTACTTGGCCAGTTCACTTAGGGGTATGAGGCAAAGATCCCCCAGGGTGTCCTCACCCTCCTGCCAGTGCTCACTAGGAATTCTCACTAACCATGAGCTGAGACTGACAGGCACGGTCTGGCAGCAGCTATCTACCCTGCCTGGCCAACTCACTTATGGCTGTGGGCTGAGGAGCTCCAGGATACTCTCACTTTACCACCAGCATTACCCACTAAGCATGGACCAAAGGGCCCTACACTGAAAACGGCAGTCAAGCAAGGCAGATACATTCCACACTTATCTGCTGGTGGTTCCAGCAAACTATCCAAGTCCTTAGACTTGTGTTGGCTGCACAGATAGTTCCAGAGCCTGGGGATACGCAAGGACAAGGAAAGATGTGCTCATTGGCATTCTGGGTGCTTTTTTTGGGGGGGGGTACATGCTACCTTTTCACCAAAATGCAGGTTTATGGTTCTTTGTCGAATCCCATAAAAGCAATCATACAGATGCGTGCATCTGAAGCTCTCGGTTGGAGGGCTTATCTTCTGGGTACAGAAGCGACAAAAGGAATCCCAGTTTTCTCTTCCCCCCTCCTTCTTCCCCCCTTTTAAACATCTGAGCAAATCGACTTGGTGCATTGGCGTTTGGAGATGAAGGGAGAATGTTTGTTTGTTTGTTTGTTTGACTTTTTATCCCACCCTGTACCCAAAGGTCTCAGGGCAGGTCACAACATTGGAATCCAGTGCACATATGGAAATGAACATATTAAAACCATAAGAGTGCCTGAACGTGGGGAGGAAAAGTCATCCCTTGTTTAGCCAAAGGCTGGGGCGAAGAGGTGCATCTTCACAACTCTCCTGGATGCAACTCAGGAGGGAGACTATTCCACAAACTGGGGGCCACCACCGAAAGGGCCCTACCCCGGGTGCCCACCCCTTTTGCTACTGAGGGTGGTGGTACAACCAGGAGGTCATCCCGCCCAGAGACCTTCGGGTATGGGGTGGGATAAAAACGTAAACCAACAAATAAATAAATCCCTTGCAGGTCTTAGGGCAGGGGCAGGTTGCTATGGAAGAAGGCAGAGAACAGAGCAAAGGTAAAACACCTAGACCAGAATGCTTGGTCAAACACCCATCACCCATCTTGGTGCAACATGCCTTTTAATAAAGCCAGGACATGCCCCCCCCCCCCAAAGCTAACCATCCACAGCAATCACGTGTGATATCCATAGCCCCCCTGATATTTGAAGATACAAATGCCGACAACATTCGTATGTGTTATACCTATCTGTACGCATTTCGTACACATCCTGTTTTATCCTGTATACATCCCATTTTCATCCCATATTATAAGCATGAATGTGTACAGATGCGTATGAGATTCGTAAAGATACATATGTAATACATACCTATTTGTACTTTCAAATATTTTGAATAATTCAAACCAATGTTTTGGAGCATTTGAAATTTGTTGGAATGTTTGAATTCTAACGTGAAGACATTCCACGTTCGGTCCAATTCGATTGAATTCCAGATGTTTAGAACATGTGCGAACATCCCTGCCTCTGAGTAGGCAAGGCTCAGACAGGAGGGCAAAGGCGCCGGACTCAATTTGAATGATGGCACCATTAGACCATCAGGATGTGAGAACTTCATACAGCGAGGGAACACATTGCCAGTGCGCGCGCATGAAGGGGACATTTTGCCGAAGGGCTGGGACGGCGGACTTGGCTTATCCTCAGCTCAGTTTGCGGCGACTGTGGAGAAACGCGTGGGTGAAAGTCTCTGGCGCTGCGTTGGGAAGGAGGAGGCTCCCCGCACATGGAGGCGAACATGTGATCTCCCTGCTGGAAACCAGGGGTTAGGACAGTGGCCGCTAGCATCAGATAACTGACATAAACTCATCTTCATTTAAAGATGACCTAATCACCATTATGGTGCGGGCTGTTCGTTGGAGGCTTGCACAAATCTCTTGCTCACAGAAACTTCTAGCAGGGCATTGTGCATTCAGCCATCAGGGGCTGAACCGGACGTGGCGAATTGAGAACTGCGTCCACACGCTACACTAAGGAAAGGATTTAGGGAGGGGGCTCAGCTCTTAGGAATCCTGCTAAGAGGCAGAGGCAGATATTTAAGTGGGAGTGTGAAAACTGTCACCCTACTAGTCCACCTGGCTGCTGCTTTTGCTCCTTCATTTTTGAGATTGTGGTTGCTATTCAGACGGGCGGGTGGAGTGTATTTATTCAGGATGGAGCCTAATGGCTCGGTGATACCTTCCCGCTCCAAATTGTTGTCTTTCGGCGTTGGATTAAATGGGGGATGCAATTTGGACCAAGGGTGGGCTTCTCCTCGACTTGGGGGTGGTAGAGAATATGGCTGTGGTCACACTTGAGGTTGAATCCAGCTTCAGTCCACATTCAGAGCAAGAGAATACATCATCAAAATGATAGGAGCTGTAGTCACACTGAAAGTTTAATCCAGCTTTTCAGTCCACCTTCAGAGCGAGAGAAGACATTAGCCAGGTGATCACTAATTTCCTTTCCACATTCTCTATCCCAAAGGTGAATTTTCTGAGTTATTTAAAGCTAAAAGAAAGCAGCTTCTCACTTTCCTGGTGTATTCTCTCACTCTGTAAGTGGACTGAAGCTGGATTAAACCTCAGATGTGACCACAGCCTATCCGGTAAGCAAAACGTGGTCGGGGAAACAGATGTTGCACCAGAATATTTCTTGTTGCATTTTTGCAGCTTAAGGCTGATGCATTTGAGCTTTTTAGCTAGTAAGGGGCCGTTACTGATATTGGAAGGGAGGGAGGGTTATATTTTCAATAAGTTCCAATGGTTTATATATTTTATCTTTTTATTATTGTGACCTGTCCTGGGACCTTTTGGTGAAGGCCGATATAAATTCTAACATAGATAACAAAATTCCAATCATTACTTACTCTTGCTTGAGTTTCCCCCAAGAAAAAAATGATTCCAGCTGGTCGAAAAATGGGCCAAAATGTGCTCATTTGTGCTTTGCAACTTATTTTAATGTTTTGATTTGCTTATTTTTCTTCTGCCCTCCTTGTTCACTGCCCTGAGAAATAAGGTGATACAGAAAATGGAGCCCTTTGCTGCCCTTGGAACAATCCCGACTGGTTCAGGGCTTTATACTGTCTTGAGAAGTCTCTTTAATGATCCTGCTCATCCCTGTAGCTTTGGGAAATCCGATCCACTAATGGAAAATTAATTTCCAGCCACTTCGAATAGGGGGTTCTTCAAAAACTAGAGGGGAAAGCCATGCATGTCTATATGTATGTCTGTTTGAAAACAACAATAAAAGGATTTAATAATTCAGTGGAAATCACACCGTCCCTCAAGTGACAACTATTTCAAGGAAATATTTCCAAGCGCCAGCTACGGGGTGAGGGGAGTCTTAATATAATTAATTGTTTTAATCACAAGGGGGAGGGCGATAGAGGGAGGCGTGGGCTGTAAATTTCTTCCTGTCCTCTATCTGCATGCATAGAACGATTCTGATAAATGGCATCCAGGAGCAGTTTGCCTTTTCTATCTAACTGCCTGGCATTACATATTTATCCTATGCATTTATTCAAAAACAGAGAGAGAGAGAGAGACTTAACTAGCAGCTTGCTTGGAAGAGACGGAGCTTCATTTCAGCAGTGATACAAAGCTAGTTGAGGAAAATGGCGGGCACTGGAATAGGGAGAGTTTCATCTTCTGGATTATAAGCTCCTATAGACTTCAACTGTAGAGCTAAAGGGTCTTTCCTAAGTCCAGCTACATTTGGCAAAACCTTTTTTAAAGAGTATATTGTAGGCAAAATGGAGACAGGGAAGAAAACAATAACAAGGACCAAGGTCAGCAGCCAGCCAAACTGGATGCATCTATAAACAGGGGGGTGTAGCAGCACCTTAGAGACTAATGAAGGGAATAAGTTGGTAGTATGACCCTTTATAAACTCATCAGAAGGAGGAGGAGGAAGAGAGTTGGCTTTTATAGTCCACTTTTTTCACCCTTAAGGGGACTCAAGGCAGCTGACAAACCCTCTGTCCTTCTCTCCACAACAGACACCCTGTGAGGTAGGAGAGGCTTTGAGAGCTCAGAGAGAGGGCGGGAGAGAAAGCCACATACATATGGTATCCCCATAAGCAAAATGTTTCTGAAAGAGAAACATAGGAATAGAGGGCATAATTTCTGGGGTGAAAACATACAATTGATTCCAGGATATTACACTTTGCTGCTATATCAATCCATCAATCGACCAATAGAAAGAAAGAAGGAAAGAAAGAAAGAAAGAAAGAAAGAAAGAAAGAAAGAAAGAAAGAAAGAAAGAAAGAAAGAAAGAAAGAAAGAAAGAAAGAAACCGGGGACTGGAGTCTCCATGTTGCAGAATTAAGGGACAATTTGCGTACAATTGCTAATGGAACAAAAAAAAGAGAGTTTTTCTTTTTCCTCTTGAGCTCATACACAAAATTAGCATCCATTTGCAATATGTATAATTGCTGACGGATCAGCCTGGGACCTTTAAAAGCTTTCATCTCATGCCCTGAACGCGTGGAATAGCATTTGAAAGCTTAACCTGGCTTTGCATGTCATTCTACTGCTAATGTTAATAACAGTATTTTCATCCAAGGCTCTGCCTTTTAGAGAATTTCCCAGCAGGAGGCAGATTATATAGATACGGGGTGGGTGGACAGAGGTGGAAACAATGAACGTTAAAGATAGAGTTTAAGGTTAATGCAGGTAAATTGGGAGTGAAATTATTAATAGATGCACCTTGCAGAAAGCCAAAGCGTACTTGGATTCGGCCGTGACCATGTGATTAGCATGAATCGAGGGGTGAAAAACTTCTGATAGTTGCCCGGAAGGGCCAATGGCCAGGGAGTGAGCATCCGTCCAGATCTCACCTTGCAAAAAAACAAAAAACAGAACACCAAACAAGGATTCCTGAGCTGCTGAGCATCTTCTGCTGCCTGTGTGTCTTTCTAAGCTCCCACGCCTGCATTCAGGAGGCTCAGCAAGTATAGATCTGATCTGATTTGCATGCAAAATATAAATAAAAGCAGGAGGGGGGAGTCAGGAACCCACTCAAGCTGCCTCCAGGCAGTATGAGGAAATCTGTGATCTTGTTTAGATCCTTCAGTTGCTTTTTGCTGCCCCTGCCAAGCAGCGGGGTGAAATCACAAGACAGGCCTGGGCCCTTCCTGGCCTGGCGCTGGGGCCCACAATGCATCCAATGGTGCAAAATACCCAGAACTGTGCACCATTGCATGCATTGTGGGAGCAAGCGCCAGACCAGCTCCTGAAGGCCTTCTCTGCAATATCCCACCATTGTCAACCAGTGATTGGGTAAGCCACAATCTACGGAGCTTTTTCTCAAACCGTTTTGCATCTAGGAGAAGGCTCTGAAGCACCATTCATCAATCTTGCAGGTAAATGATAATTGACACCATATGCATATTCATCTATGTAGATTGCACTGACATTTCTCTCCCATGTTTACCTTTGGTTTCCCTTCCTTGATTGAGAGAGCCTGTGGCCTTGAATAGCAATCTTCACCCATTCACTCCAGCAGGAGACACTTTAAACCTTCAACCACATGAATCCCGCACTTCCTGAGTTCATTGTCAACAGCGCCCATTGGCCTCTAGCTGAGAACGGGTGTTGAAGGACTCTGACAAACTTAGGATCAGAATCCAAATATCAGAAGTCCTTCACTGCAAGACCTTTCAATCTGCCTAGCTCCCTGGTTTCTGCAAGGGTAATCAGAACATAAGAAGAGTCCTGCTGGATCAAGCCACTGCCCATCATTAGTCCAGCATCGTTTCTCACACAGTGGCCCACCAATTGCTTCCGGGCATCTGAAGCAGACGAGGGCAAAACCTTCACCTGATCTTCACTCCCTGCAAACAACCTTCAGAAGTATCCTGCCCATCTTTCCAACATGGAGGTGGTACCCAGGCACCCATTCTAGTAGCCATTGATACATCTGTCATCCATAAATTTGTCTAACCCTTCCTTAAAGCCATCTAGGCTGGTTGCTGTTACCACCTGGCAGCCAATTCCATAGACCGATGACCCTCTGGGTGAAGAAATCCTTCCCTTTGTCTGATCTGACTCTCCTGCCCATCAGCTTCATCGATGCTCCCTGATTCTAACCACTGGTTTCCTCCTTCTTCTCAGGCTGCATCCTCATGCCATGTGTGATTATCCTTCTCCCCTGCAAATATCCCACCAGGATCCTGCAAACTCGTGTGATCATGAAGCACCAAGTTCACATGACCCTTTGGGGTCTTCTGGGGTCCTTGTAGAAAGTGTGGCAGACGGCAACCGAAGTGCCTGTGCGCATGGGTGACAATCCAACCACCCACGGGCAAGATGGTGAAACTCCCAGACTTTTCTCAGGGCAGTCCTCATAAAATCCGGGAACAAGAACATGAATGGGAATGCTGGATGCTGAATTTCGACTCCGTGCATAAGTGAGGATGTGGACCCAGACATTTCTGCATAGTCCCTTGTGATAACCACATATCTTTCTAGGGAGGGGTAGGTCTGAGGCGCCCCAAGCATGCGCCATCCCTCCGAAGGACGGTAATCTTTCAAATAGTGCAAAGGTCCCCCCCCCCCCCCAGTGACCTCATCCTATAACTTGGTACAATCCTGCCTGGCACTGGGCAAACGAGAAGGCAAAAGAGCCTAAGTGGTACCCAGAGGAGAGGGTTGCTTTGCTCCAGAGGTGGCAGGAAAGTTGCTGTATGGCCGGGTGCGCCTGGGTAGAGCCGGTCTCTGCTCCTCTCCAGTTCTATCTGTGGGCTTCTGCTTTTAATTACGGCTCCTGCACCATCTCTTGGCTTTAATAAGAAAGAAAATGGAACAGCAAATCTGCTGCTCTCGGCGTAAGTGTTCTTTGGGAAGAGATAATGAAATCTTTTAATACACACAAAAGGAAGGAGGCTTTCATTTCTTTCCTATTCCTCCAACCCAAAAGGCCACTCCTCTGTGCAAGCTGAGATGAGGCCATCATGGATTCTGGAGTTTTAGCAGACAGAAAAATCACCAGGTAGGAGCAACACAGAAGCAGCAAGGCTCCAGACCCAAAGGAAGCGGAAGAGGAGGCCAGTGGGGGCTGGATAAGGGAAAGGGAAGGAAGACGACGAAGATGACCTGCTCTCCTGTGGAATAAATGCTGCATATGGGGCTGGGGGCTGCTGGGAGAATTTAGTACCTGCACAGGTTTATTTGAAAGTGGAGACCCTTGGAAGGAAGGAAGGAAGGAAGGAAGGAAGGAAGGAAGGAAGGAAGGAAGGAAGGAAGGAAGGAAGGAAGATTTCCCTCTTAAGCACCAAATTTGGGAAGTCCCTCTCTGCCCAGAACTGTTCATCTTTTAAAAGTCAAGCTGCCAGCATGACTAAATTGCATGATCTTTGGTGGAATTTTTCAATCTCCAGATATGCTCCCCTGGTGTGCTTTGTGATGTGCAATAGATTTAGATTTTAAAAGCCAAATTCATCCCTCACTTTGCGGGGGAACCCGTAGAATATGCCCAGTTGCTAACACTGACCCTTGGCTGATCTATTATTCATAGGAAGCGTCTTTCTTGTCTGCGTCGGCCACCAGTGTCTTTGTGTTCATTTGCAAAGCGACTTTCCTTCCCCCTCTCTTTTTTTAAGATGGTATTTTGCGTCCTCTTCCAGAGACTTCATTCCAAGTTTTTTACCGCAGCGGGAGGCTTCCTGATTACTCTTCCGTAATTGAAATTGCACCTTGAAAAGCTTCAAAATGTCCCTTCATGTATTACATTGACAGTGATCTTATTAAGCCATTGAATGAACTTCTTCATTTAAAGGGAGAGAAAATGATATTTGACCTTTTTTAAAGGAAAAAAAAAGCTCTCTGGAGCAACTGTCCATGGTAATTACATCTTCTTCCGCTTTATTAAATTTGGCACATGCCAAGCCCTTGCTGAGAGGGACACCAAGCTGGTCTCCAGTTCTCCAGTGGGTGGGCATATATGCAAAATTGCTCTGGGTTCAAGTCAAACCGGGTGATCTGGCTCAGTGCGAACCGAACCAAATGGATGCTGCTTTGGATGCTGCTTTGATCAGATTCTACAACTCAGTTGCAATGTAGACCGTGGGATTAAGTCCTTCTCCTTTCAGCTTCACTCGGTTTTAGGAGCTTCATGCCGGTCTCAGGCGGTGCTCCGACTGCGTTTGTCCCGCTCGGTGCGGCCAATTGCTTTTAACCTCCTGCTCGATTCCTGCAGCTGGTTTTAACTCTCCCCCTCGTCCCAAGCTCTCAACCTTGTGGCGAAGGTACAAGGGGAAAGGAGAGATAAGCCACGTAGACAGTGGCCTGAGCGCCTGATTCCTCCGTCTGATCAATAAAGGCAATAAAGCTTTTCTTCGTTTTCCATAAAGAGCTTTGCATACATTATTCTCTCCCCCTTCACCCCCCAGAAGCTTAGTGAGAAGGCCAAAACACTTAAGCCTCTCCGGCCATTTAAAAGCATCTGTTGAGCAGGAGGACTCGGAAGAAGGGGGCCTCCGTGAGTTTAACTTGGTTTTGATTGCTCATGAAAAGCAAGGCTCCTTCTTCTGGCTCGGTGCCTACAGACTGGCTGCCAGGCCTGAAAGGCTACGGACCTTCCCCTGCCAGGATGCTGCCTGAGTGCCTGAGTGTTTTGTGGTCCAGCGGCCATGTTAACAGGCAGGAATTCCATTTCCTCTGCTCCGGCCAGTCCTGCCAATACGCCGCTAACAGGAACCAAAGTGGACGCAGGCATCTTAGATCAGCCACCAGAAAGCCGATATGGAGGGAGCCTGTCAACGCTCGGAGCGACCGATGGCACTTAAACATGGGGGTAGTTGCCCAGTTTTCCTATTCCCAGCCCAAAGCTCATGGTGTCCCCTTCCCAGATCTCCTTGAGAGCTTTTTTCTCCTAAGTTAAGGACCTTGCAGAGAGCTTAAGAGGCGAGTTTGCTTCTCTGGGGCCGGAGGACGCTTTCTGCTGGGCTCAGACGCCGGCACAAAATTTTCCAGGGAAGAAATGTACCTGTCAGCAGAAACTCCAGTGGCCGGTTACGCACTGGTGGTGCAACAGGGCGCCATGTTAAGCCGATTATGGTGTGTAATTTTATGGCAAGACTTTAAAATAGTTCTGTAGAGCAGCGATAAGCCGCCAGCGTCATTCGTCACAAGCAAATTGAGTTCTTGTTTATCTAGATTTATTGGACTACAAAGGCAGGGCCCTTGACTGAAATATCCCCAGATATAAAATCAAAATAGATTTATGCTGCTTCAGAAATTTCTCCAGATGCAGTTCTGATTGGAGTTGCCACCTAAAGGAACTGCAGTTGATTAACCATAAACAATCACTCCTCGTAATATAAAATGAGTTTTGCTGGGTTAGTGTATTTCTTCTGGAAAGCTGATAGGCTAGAGAGTTAAGACAGGCAAGGAGAAGTATTTTTTCACCCAGAGGTTTGTTGGCCAAAGGAGTTTAAGATTAGATACATTTATGGAGGATGGATGTGTGTGAATAGCTACTAGGGTGGATGCCTAGGTATCACCTCCAGGTTGGAGAGACTGGCAGAATGTCCCTAAGGGTCATTCGCAGGGAACTGAGAGCAGATGAAGGTTTTGCCTTCATCTTCTGCTTGAGATGCCCATAAGCAATTGGTGGGCCCCTCTGAGAGATGGGACCATGGACTAGATGGGCTGTGGCCTGATCCAGCAGGACTTTTCTTAGGTTCGTAGGTTCCCTGCTTTGCAGAGTGAACAGCTGGTTTGAGGGCAGACCCCAAAATGTTATGAAACTGGTTGTCTTCTTTCATGGTTGCTCCCCAGAAAGATATGTTTGGAAGGAGACAAAGGACAGCTAAATGGAAGCGGTGCCTTTGGTCAGAATAAGGCTTTCACTAAGAGCAACAGTCCAACACAAGATTGTTGACCTCTGTTTTTCTTCTCCACAATTTTATTCATTTATTGGCTTTGTACTTTTCTTTCCAAGGGCATCTATCTACATCTTGTGGCAGGGAGTTCCAACCGCTCGTGTGTGCATTACTCTGGAAGCAGAAACCCCTTCTGGAATCCCATTTCCAGTGAATAAATACAAGGAAAAGAAGATGTTTTTTTAAAAAACAGTCTCGAACAGCTAGGAAGACCAACTGTAAGGAAGAAATAGCATAAATAATACAAAATTAGAGCCCATTATTTAATCACCAGCCCCGATTAAGCATGATCTTTGAGAAATTAGCAATTAGCAAATAGCACCTTTAGGCAAAATTCTTACTCTTAGGCAGAGCATTAATGCTACATTTCGTTAGCAGGCTCTCTCTCCTCTAAGCCTCTTCCTCTCTCTCTCTTCTGAGGGCAGCGAAAACAATGACAAATGTGTAAAAGAAAGGATTTATCTCCATAATCTCTAGGTGCCTCTTTTAGACTTGGCCATTTGTCCTGCTGACTTCCTGCTGCTGTGGATTTCTAGTGTCCCTAACACTGAAAGTGGTACGAAATTCAGTAATACGAAACCCAAAATTTGGAAGAACTAAAACGGATTTTGCCACCCAGGGGTGTATTCTACCCTGGTACGGTTCTGTCGCTTCTTACATGGCCAGCTCTGCAGTGGCCCCTGCTGGCTGTGTATGCAGAAGCAAACAAGGAGACAAAGCACAGAGAAGCAAGAGGAAGGTGTCAATGGGGGTTCCACATCTGTGGCCCTCAGGGAGAGCTGGTGGCTGTGGCTATGCCTCTGTAAACCTGCACCGTTGTGAGGGGCCTCAGATTTCTTCAAAGTTCTGTTTAGTTCATGCTTTGATTTTGGTGACTTTTTTTGATTAGTGATTAATGACTAAGGGGCTGGAACGCCTCACTTACAAAACCAGGCTGCAGTGTCTAGGCCTCTTCAGTCTGGAGAGACGACGTTTAAGAGGGGACCTGGTTGAAGTATTTAAAATTATGCATGGTGTAGAAAAGGTGGACAGAGAAAATTTATTCTCTCCATCACACAATACTAGAACCAGGGGGCATCTATGAAGCTGATGGGCAGGAGAGCCGGATCAGACTTCTTGCAAAAGTCAAGATACATTACGTCTGCAGCATTTCCCTGATCAACCCATCCTGTGATTTTGTCATAAAGGGAGATTAGATTCGTCTGGCGTGACCTGTTTGGTACAAATCTGTGTTGGCTCTGGTTAATTACTGCATTCCCATCTACACTAAGTGCTTGCACGCATGATGTTCAATGATTTGTTCCGATTCATACGAATGTTAATGTACAAATGTCTGAATTCGTACGATTAATAATATTTTGAATATCCGTGCCCATCCCTACCAGAGCCCCTGTCCAAGGTTCTGGTGTTGGCCATCTTTCCCAGAAAGTGTGGCATCCACATCATCCGCCGGGCAACAGCTCATAACGGGTTTGCCCGCATTGGCAGTGCCTCCTGCCTTTGATCTAGGGAATGAACAACCTCCCAAATGCTGGCCAGACTCTCAAAGTCCCCAGCTAAGCCCGCTTCCCTTAGCTCGCCCATCTCTACCTTTGCCGATTCTCTTTCTTTCCTTGTCAACGCTTTGCAAGCAAGAATCCCCCCCACCCCTTCGTCCCTGTGGGCACCGGTTCCCTCTGCTTAGCGAATGTCAGAGGCTCTCTCTTTATCAGATGGGAAAACAAACCTGCTGCCCTACCCCTGTTAAAAGAGGAAAACTGGATTAACTCCTGCAATCAGATGTCTGAGCACGCAAGGGCTGGAGTTCACCAGAAGTTATTAAATCGCAGGCCTCCCACTTATTTGGCCTTCTGAAGCAGGCAGAGGCAGCCACGGCAGCGGAGCAGCAAGGAATCTTGGAGAATATGGCCTGAGGTGCCTCCCTCGGCCTCCCTGAGGTTTGCTCACATGCATTGCGCTTTGCTCTGGTGGTTAGGGAGCTGGATTTTTGTCTGGGAAGGCCAGGTTTGATTCCGCTCTCCTCCATGAAGCCAGCCGGGTGACCTTGGGCTAGTTACAGCTCTCATCTGAGCTCTCACATCCCTATGACTTCCAGAGCGAGTGATGTACATGGATCAGTTTGACCTTCCATTTGTCTCAGGCAGGCAGCTTCTGATCAAAGCAGATGTGGGCATGGACTGAATTTATTTGCAGGTAATAAAAATGTAAGGGAAGAGGGAGCAAGTTGACGGGCCCGACTGGCAGGAGTTTCTCCTGCTTGCTTATCTCTTGAAAGGTCATGACTATCAGCAATGAAAGCTTGCAAGAGATTGACAAGGTGGTATTTTATCGGAAACACGCCTTCTTGCATGGGGATGATAAGCTCATCTGCCAAGAGAAAGGCACACGGGAAAAGCCAGCCAGGCTTTGCAGAAGCTGGAAACAGGGCCTTCCGGAAATATCTGTGCATGGACACAAATACCCCCATATCCGTGGGAAGGGTATTCGGCCAGAGCCAAATATTCCACGTTCTATTCACCTCAAATAGAATGTGGAAATTGGCTCTGTGCAAACCCCTAATACAAATGTTGTCGACATTCATATCTTCAGACTTCAATCTAACATTAGAGCAAATAGATTCGAATCGGATTTTGTTGCATTCGGGTTCTAAATATCAGAACTGAATGAAATGTCTTGACATTCGATTCAAATCGAATTTGAATGCAAAACAACAAAACAACAACAATTGTGCACATCCTTAGGCTGAAAATCTGTTTCTACTTCTGTGCCCAGAATCCAGCTGGGCCCATGTTATCAACCCCTGTTTTCTTTCTTGTAATACCCTCCTTTCCCACTGCCAAACCCTTTAGGGCTAATATGATAGTTGTGAGAGGAACATTGGATTTAAATAATTGTATTTTGCAAGCAAATAAAAGTTCAGAAGATGCCTGGGATGCTATTAATGAAGATCTGCTGCCACCTTCCTGCTGTTGAAAGAAGAGCACAATCTTCTTATTTTTCTGTAAGGCTGTGGTCACGCTAAGGTTTAATCCAGCTTCAGTCCACTTTCAGAACAAGAGAACGCAGCAGCCAAGTGTCAAGGGCTGTGGTCACGCTGAGGTTTAATCCAGCTTCAGTCCACTTTCAGAACAAGAGAATGCATCAGCCAAGTGTCAAGGGCTGTGGTCACGCTAAGGTTTAATCCAGCTTCAGTCCACTTTCAGAACAAGAGAACGCAGCAGCCAAGTGTCAAGGGCTGTGGTCACGCTAAGGTTTAATCCAGCTTCAGTCCACTTTCAGAACAAGAGAACGCAGCAGCCAAGTGTCAAGGGCTGTGGTCACGCTAAGGTTTAATCCAGCTTCAGTCCACTTTCAGAACAAGAGAATGCATCAGCCAAGTGTCAAGGGCTGTGGTCACGCTAAGGTTTAATCCAGCTTCAGTCCACTTTCAGAACAAGAGAACGCAGCAGCCAAGTGTCAAGGGCTGTGGTCACGCTAAGGTTTAATCCAGCTTCAGTCCACTTTCAGAACAAGAGAACGCAGCAGCCAAGTGTCAAGGGCTGTGGTCACACTAAGGTTTAATCCAGCTTCAGTCCACTTTCAGAACAAGAGAACGCATCAGCAGAGTGATCAGTAATTTTCTTCCCACATTATCTCTCCCAAAGGTGAATTTTCTGAGCTATTTAACACTGAAAGAAAACAGCTTCTCACTCGCTGATGTGTTCTCTTGCTCTTTGTCAGGGACCATTGGAGATTTCTCTGTGAGCTTAACCCTTAGGCACGTGGACGGATATGTTTTTTGACATTTCATTCATAACAAATTGCATGTTAGAAAATCCGTATTTGTTTGCATAGACCCCCTTCGAATGTGGAAGGATTCTATTTGATGAGAATGTATTTGTACAAATTCATACGAATATCCAACATATATCAGGTACGAACAAATATGTATCCAGTACAAATGAGTACATATCCGATACGTGTCCCATAACAAATCCACACTCTGAAAGCATCAAACCTGACCTGAATCCACTTTGAATCCGCTCGCAATCCACGCTGAATGCACTCCGGATCCATTGCAGAGGTGGCTGGAGCAACCACTTTCCCGCCTCCCCAGTTCAACCAATGTCCAAACTATCTGTAGGAATGTCCAAAACATTTGCATTAGTGTGGATGTTAATGTATGAATGTCATAACATTCGACCCATGTATGAATGTCCAAATTTGGATTAATTCGCACCGATAACGAATGTTACACATATTTGTGCATATCCCCCTATTAACACCCCTTCCAACGCCATAATCCTTTGATCCTGCGGATAAACAAACAACTGGCTAAGGAAAAGAAAACAAGTGAGACGAAAAAGGGCATTTCTCACATTGGGGAGATGCAGCCGGTGGATCCGCTCCGGTTCTGTTCTGGGACTCGTGCTTGTTAATCTAGGCCCTTTCTGCACTCGGCCTTATTCAAAATTGGACCTGCAAAGACTGGATTTCGACCTAAAAAAGTGTAAACACCATTGGTTGTTTGAGGTTTGCCCAGATCTTTTTAGCTGACACCAGATGGCAGCCCTGCTTTAAGAACAGCGGCTTGTAGGAAAGCAACATTCTTGCTCCACGATGCTGAAGCCCCAAAAGAGCCACATGGTAGAGGTGTGCGCAGATTTTTTCCCCGCATGCAAATTCAAGTTGAATGTTTAAAATCCGAACGCAACAAAAAACCGATTTGAACCTATTTGTTTGAATGTTACATACGGATTTGAAGATACGAATGTCAACAACATTCGTGTTATATGAATCTGTACGCATTTCCTATGCATCCCGCATTCATCTCATTTTCGTTCCACATTATAAGCGTAAATGCATACAGATGCATATGATATTCGTACAGATACAGATGTCCCGGGACTCTTCCAGGTTCCTCTGCAACCGCGAGCTAACTGGAAGGCCTGTACTTACTCCCGGGAGCTCACGGTTCCAGAGGGCCCTAGAAGAGGCCCATGCCGCCACCAGAGTGCACCCCCCCAGGTAAGTGGGCCCCAGGGAGGCAGGTGTGCACACACACTCTGATGGCGGTGTGGGCCTTTTCTAGGGCACCCTGGAACCACGAAAGGGTTGGCCTGTATTTAGTCCTTGGAACCCTTTCGTGCTTCCAGAGGACCCTAGAAAAGGCCCGTGGCACCACTGGAGCAGGTAAGGGGCCCCCAAGGAGACCGCATGGGGGGGGGGGGTTTGGGGGAGGGTGGCCGGGGGGGGGGGATAACCGGGGTAGGGATGCCCCAGGGCATCCAGTATCTTTAGAAGCTTCTACAGATACTGGATAATCCAATTCATGGACGGATAGGTCCCTTCAAATAGGGCCCTTTTTGATCCGTCCGTGAATCTTGGAATCTGGACATATTCATCTGGATTCCGAACGCCCAGATAATCCGAGCACATCCTTATCCCATAGATGGTTGACCCTTTGGATGAAAAAATGCTTCTCCCACCCACCAGCTTCATAGAGGCCCCCTCACACTTTGGCCAAGCAGAATTTTTGCCCCAGAATCCTCCGTGTTCTACGCCTGGTGGGAATTTGAAGATGGTTTCATCGTTATCAGTTCTTGACTTCTGATTTTTTTTTAAAAAAACCCTACTCAAACAGGACATCTTTCAGAACCCTTGCTCATCCTGGAAGTGAGAGGGTTGAAGCGCTGGAAGAGGAGGCCCACGGAAAGAGCTCCGCCCCAGCCACCCACTCAAAAGAAGCAAGAGAGAGAACGAAACTGGATTTGGCCCTGAACTCCAGAAAACTCCCCTGCTCCACTGGCCTCATTTCATCTTCATGAAACTCCCTGTCAAAGTGAAGCGCGACACCATTGTATGTTTAATCCGATTTCCCCGTTTGTTTTCTTCTGTGTTACCTGCTTTGAGTTTTTGAGGCCAAACTGGATTAAAAACCTTTGTTCTTCCGCTGATCTGCTCCTGTGTATACACTCACAAAGTGCCCCTTTCTTAGGAAGAATGAGGAAATGTACAGTTCTGGAGAAAATGCTTTTAAATCTAGAAACAAATATGAATCACAAAGAGGCTTAAAAAACAAACAAAAATCTTTTCCATCCCCTAAAGGTGTCTCTGTGATACTGTAATCCTTATGTCAGTAAGTCTGTATCCAACGCCGGCTGCCTTTTCCGTAGCATCTATTTATACACAGCATTCTGGGGCTGTTTTATCATTGCTTAGGTAAATGGCTAAAGTGTCAGCTTGGATTTGCATGCTAGCTACGGAGAGGAGCACAATTCATATTCATATGGCTTTGTTCTCCCAGGCTCCGGAAGGGTTTCTTCCTGAATCTGAGGTGACTTGGAAAACGGCAAAGGCACCAGGGATAAATATGGAGCGAAATAACAACAAAGGTAGCTGCCCGGGAGATATTTGAATGCAAACAGAGAAGAAGAAAAAGGGGCATTCAGCGTCTGGCATTCAGTTTCCCAGCATGCTTTGCTTCCAAACAACATGGCTGCTTATCCGACAGATTTTCCCAGAATGCCTCACTACTGAACTTTGGGCAGACCTGGAGTCAGCGGGAGACCAGAGGCCTTTCTGCACTTACCTTCTCAGTGCACCATGCACTAAGGCCGAAATACTCCGGGTACAGGAGGACCGCACACGTTTGTGGCCGGTGAGGGACGTTCCCAGTGGCCAGAAATGGAAATGCTCCTCCGTGAATCAGCCTGCACCACTACCACGAAAACCAAGGTCCTGCCTCCTTGCTGGCTTGATCGCCCAACACCAGCTGCATCACAGGGTCCACAACGCACTGGCGGGCCGATATAGAGGGGCGGGACCGATCCCAGCAATATTTGGGGGTGCGTGCCCCACCACCTCCTGTGGACCGGTCCACGGCCAGCCTGCTGCTGCAGTGCCCACCCGCAAGGACCTGCACACGAGGCCGGCAACCAATCAGCACCAGCAGCAGAGCTGCACATGTGCAGGACACCAGGAGCCGATCCCTACCAGCAACGCCGCTGCTTGGGCACAGATGACACGCTCCCGGCCCACCGCACCCAGCGAGATGGGCAAAGAGCAAATGGTCGTGCTGCCAGACGCTTGCGGTGACTCTAGGCTATGTGCAATTAGTACAGCTCTGGTGAGGGTGTGGCAGCCCAGTGGGCGTGGGTACGCTCTTCCCCAGAGCTGTACCAGTTGCTGACTAAGTGTGAAGAGGCCTCTGATTTATCCTATATCTGCTTTGGAAAAGAGGCCAGATGGATTGACTTTCATTTCTTTCGGCCTGATTGCTGGCTTCTGAGAAAGAACTGGCCCCGGCTGTGAAAGGAAAGAAAATAAACCTCTACTTAAGCAAACCAAACAAGCAAGCCTGGATCATTTGCAAAGATCTCCCAGGAGTTAAACGTGGTCAGAAACAAAAATTACAATGAGCTAGACTTCAGGGTGATTGCTGTGCGGGTGCTAATGCCTTTTCCCAGCCAAGTCTGCTTTAGAAGTAAACATAAACATGTAGATTTCATGCTCAGTGGAGAAAACAGCAGCACAGTTTTCTCTGCTCCTGGGGCCCACGAAGTTCAAGAGCCTGTTTTGCAAAGTGTCTTGCAAGTAGAAAGCGTTCATGTTTTGTTGTGTTTTTCCCCTTGCCTGAGTTTCAGAAGATCCTCCTTCTTTTGGGTAGGTGGCAGTATGTGATCTGGAAAAGAGAAGCCTCTGGATTTTGCTGCGTCTTTTCAAGCTCCCCTGCAAAGCATCAAGTTGTAGTGTAAGCCTTGTTCTCTCCCCCTCCTCCCAACTTAAATTTAAACACAGATATTTCAGGAATGTAAAGGCACAAAAAGAGAGGGAAATAGGAAATTCTTGCTGCTTCCAAGGACGCAAGACCTTAATTGATCACGGGGGAACTTCTTCCTCTATGTAGACCAAATACATGCGCGTGGTGCGTCTCTGCGTACTCAAATCAAAACAGATAGAGCTGAAAAGCTGGCAGGTGGGGGTCCCCTTCCTTCCCCCTCCTTACGCTTCACTATTGAAATTGTTGCTTCTAGTGAGAAATTCAGATGAAGTCTGAAAGGGAACGCTCAGGTCCAGCAGTATATGAGCAACAAGCAACAAGCAGAGGACCGCTGCAGGGCTTGGTGGGGCAGGGGGTATAAATTAGCATAATGAATTTGAATAAATTAATGAATATGATTAATGGCAGTTTGAGAACAAAGCAGTTCCTACTCTTGCTGTGAATCAGAGGCTGCGTTTCGACTGGCATTTTAGTCCGGCCTGAATTTGGCTCGAGACCCAGTGTCCCGACACTTTTGAAGGGGTTCCCCATTTCTGCAAACTAAAGGTCCAAAAATCAGGGGAATCCCTTTTCAAATTATAATAGCTGCGGAATCCTGGAATAATCTGAATATTTATTAATGGGAACACCACCACGACTCTGATCTCCTCCACTGCCGCCCACCTTTTGCCTCCCTGTTCCTCTGTCTTTCATCGACGCCCACCATTTACCTCCCCCACCCTGTTCCTCCATCTGCTGGAGAACACTGAGGAAGGCAAACGGCGGGATGAGGACAATAGATGGAGGAACAGGGCGGGGAGGGCAAACGGTGGGTGGCAGTGGAGGAGATTGGTGTGTCTATTGTCATCTCCCTCTTGCCGTGAAGAGCGCCACCGCCACCACTTCCCTGCTGACCCGGTGCAGTCGGGACGGCTGCAAGGAGCCCTTGGTACTGGTAAGAAAACCCAGACTTTTTTTGCGAGTCAGAAAGAGGCCTAACTCAGCCTATCTTGTTCCTTACAGTAGAAGTAAAGATGCTCAGCAGTGAGACTTGAATCCTGGTGAATGTGTAGCAGCAACCATGAGGGTTTTCTTCAGATCAGTGTGAAAATGGCTCGCCGTCACGCTGTTCTTGGATGGTTCCCAAACCCCACTCTAGCCAAAGGCGCTGGAATGTCCTGGTGGTCTCCCATCCACACTCTCCTGTTCCAAGCCTGAGATCAGCCATGGTCACATGGTCCTGCCTCCTTCTGAGGCTTATGAATATCTCGCCTTCCTAAAGTTCACTTGGCAAGTTCACAGATGCCCAGGAGTTCTCCCTTTCCATCGTGCTTTTGTATGCAGTTCCACTGTTTCACATTTCCCCCAACTGTTGCACCTTTGGTGGCCTCTAGATGGTTAGAGGAAAATGTGGAATCTGCTTTAGGTTCTGAAATTGTCTCTCTCCGTCCGGCAGGGCAAAGTCACAGAGCGAGACCAGATCCTGACCATGCCGGCTGCTGCTGCTGCTGCTGCTGCTGCTGCCAAAGACAGAGATGGAGGCAATAGAGATGGGGACAGCCCTGGGCTCCTTCCTTCTTGGACTGATGAGGGCACCTCTGACTGGTAAGTGGAGCCACAGCCTCAGCCCAAAGGGCTCCTGCCACCCCTAGAGGTCTTTTCTACTAGCCGTTCGTGGTAGATCTCCAAAAGAACATAAGAGGGTCCTGATGAATCAGGCCACAGCCCATCCAGTCCAGCATCCAGTCCAGCATCCTCTCCCACACAGTGGCCACCATTTGCTTCGGGGCATCTCAAGCAGAAGATGAGGGCAAAACCTTCACCTGCTCTCAACTCACCTGAGAATGGCCTTTGGAGGCCTCCTGCCTGCCTCCCCGGCCTGGGGGATGTACCTGGGCGTCACTGATTCCCCCAGTCATTCTCCGTACTGGGAAAAGAAGCCAACCAGTGCCAGGAAAGGGTGGAAAGGCTTAGCTGCCTACACCTTGCCCGGAAAAAGGAAAGAGCCCTCTGGGCTTGGCGGCTTCAGAAGAGCTTCAGCGAGACAGATGTGGCAGGCATGAAGTCCTGAGAGTGTCAGAGCTTCGGGGGATAGATGGAAGGGTACAGCATGTCGCTGGAGGGGTGGAAGAAGATGGACAGCAGCGCCTTGGGAGCTAAGAATCACTCTGAGGCTGTGGCCTTGGGCTTTCGACTCCCTGACCCCAAAACCGGGAGGAGCGGCTCTCGGATGGAGGCTGAGTGTCGCGTGCCATCTCCCGGCTCCCTCAGAGCAAGGCATCCGTGCCTCTTCTGATCACAGCCTTCGTCCGTCTTTCCACCAGGAGCCGCTTGTCTCTGCTCTGCAGTCTGGTGCTGAGAAGGCAGCGTGATGCCTCATGCCCAGGCATCTCTCGCTCACCTCCCGCCTCTGGTGCTTCCCTTTCCTTCCCTTCAGTTGGCTGAACAGCTGACATATGCACGGGGGTCTGGGCGCATTCCCCGGGGTTAGCTTCTTTTTTTAGGTCCCTTCGCCAAATCCTCAAGGTCCGGGCTGGCAGTTTCCATCACATCCAGGGTCCCTGATGCAAAGTCAGGCCTCCAGGCAAGACCTGTTCCGTGTCCTTGTTCTTTCCAGCGCCAAAGGCACCCCTGGACCTCAGCCTACTGGGCAGCCTCCCTTTCGGGGCCTCATGGAAAGGATCTCTGAGCATGGCATGCCGAACAGCTCCTGCGGTGCTTGTGGTCGCATAAGAGGAAGACAAGAAGTGTGGGGGATTCCAAGGGGGCTGGAGCTCTCCTCTGCTGGGCTGTGTTTACACCTGCATTTTAATCCAGCTTCAGTCCACTTTTGGAATGGAAGAACTCAGCAGCAAAGTGACTTGTCATTTTCCTTCCACGCTGTCTAATGCAAAGGTGGATCTTCTGAGTTAGATCAAACCAAAAACAAACGGCTTGTCACTTTGCCAGTGTGTTATCTCACTCTGAAAGTGGACTGAAACTGGAATAAAATGCAGGTGTGACCACAGCCCTCCATGGTACTCCATGGAACTATGGGCCATGAAACCATCGATGGCTAGAGTGCAGGTGGCTTAAATCTGGCTGCTATCATGCCTACCATGTGGCGGTGACGGCGGTGAAAAGTAACTTTTTCTCCACTGCCACTGCGTCCTCGAGTAGCCGCCCAGCAGAACTTCGTAGAGTAGTAAGTGGCCTTATAAACCAGGCTCAAGGAACTATTAGCCAGGGCCACACAATATCTGCTGTGACAGTTTTGCAAAGCACTTTGAGGACAAATTCGCTCAGATCCATAGGGGATTGGGTGTCACAATTGGATATAGTCCAGGGAGGCATCCAGAGAACTGTCTGGTCCAATTTTGTTGGATCAGCTTCAATTACTGTGGCCTGAGGACATGGACAAGCTACTTGCTCGGGTGCAGCCAACGTGCTCTCTAGACCCTTGCCCCTCCTGGCTGATAAAAGCTAGCCGGCAAGGTATAACTGGGTGGATCCAGAAAGTGGTGAATGCCTCTCTGAGGGATGGGGTGGTTCCACTGGTCTTTAAACCAGCTGTGGTACAGCCCCTCCTAAAGAAGTCTTCCCTGGAATCAGAAGATCTAAACAACTATCACCCGGTGACCAATATACCTTTTTTAGGCAAGGTGCTGGAGAGGACTGTTGCTGTTCAACTGCAGGCATGCTTGGAAGAAGCGGATTATCTAGACCCATTTCAGTCCTTTGTTTTAGTTTCAATGGTCTTTTCCTGGCTGTATTCTGTCTGCATTGTTTCCTTGGGTGGAAGTATTAATGGTGGGTTGTTGAGGCTTACTTGTTTATTGTGTTTTAGTGTAATCTCTGGGGATGAGTGACCAGTGGGTTGTGTTTCCAGAACTCAGGTGTGAATCTCTGTTTTGCTTGTTCCTGTACAGAGGTTTCCAGATGTTGCTGAGAAACAGACCTTGGTCCCCTGAAGATGGATATTGCAGCTATATCTGAAAGCTTATGATCACAGAAGAAGAAACTTGGAACACGGCATAACAACCCAAACACTGCTACAAGTAAGATTGAATCTGGCCATGAAAGTCTACATGCAACTTCCTAGCCTTTGTTTATTACCCATAATTCCCCAGGCATGGATTGACATTTGTTTATCTTTATTGCACTTGGTTTTTCTATAGTTCCTTTCATGAGCACATCCTTGGTTTTAGAGAGCTCAGCTTTCTTGCCTGGAAGGAAGGAAGGAAGGAAGGAAGGAAGGAAGGAAGGACGGAAGGAAGGAAGGAAGGAAGGACGGAAGCCAGATGTGTTTTTTTAAAGGAATAAACTGAGTTCTAACACTGCTTTCTGACTCAGTACAAATTGCAGGAACGAGGTGATATTGGATGTCTGAACTCCTGCAGGGATGGATGGAATCACGATTATATAACTGTTCTGAACCGGGTCTCTTTTTGCAGGAAAATCTGCAGCCTGACCCACCCACGCTGGTGACTCATATGCCTTCCACTTGAAAATGGGTGGAGAGTGAAACCCATTTGCTTCCCTTTTATAGCTTTTCAAATTATAGCATGCCTGCTCCTTTTTGTCTTCCATAGGCAAGGGCAGCCCTGCTTGGAAGCGCAACAGCAGATTTCAGTGCTAAGGGGAAGCCTTGGACTCTGTGCTGATACTGAACCCAGTTTGGATGGCTCCTGGGACCACACCTGGCACCAATTTGGCCATTCTGTATTTCTTCTTCTTAGGGCACTCTTCAAATGTTCATGGTTCTTTCTTAAGGTTCAAGGTTCTCCTAGGTAGAGACCCAGGTGGACTTCCAGTGAGTGGGTTGTCTATCCAGGTAGATGCATTGTTGGCACCCTAGTTAAGGGATAATAGGCATCCTTGGCTATGGCTCTTTCTGCATGAGGCCTTTGATCCAGATCAAGAGCTTTTGTGGTCATCTTCTGGGCCCCATAGATCCAGACAGTAATGTGGGTCTGTGAGCCCCCTGCCCCAATATGTTCTATCTATGTCGGACAGAGCATGGTCCCAATCAGGAGTCATAACTTCTTACTGGGGAATCAGGGACCTCCAGTCCACCAACAGTCACTGGTAGTCTTAACTGTGACTGGTGGTGGGCGGGAGAGCCCCAATTCCCCTGTAAGGAGGCCACACTTCTCCATATTTGGGACTTCTGGGGTGGGGCATGGACCTAATTCAGACCCATGCTAATGCAGAGCTGCCACAGTGCCTCTGTAGCCTGGCCATCGGCTGCTCTGGACCCATGACATCATGCCCTAACCCTAACCCTTTACATAGTGGGCATCAGTGGGCCTGGCTGTCCCAGACTCACCAATTCTGACCATGGGCCTTCCGGTGCAGAACGGCACCATGGCCGCCCAGATTGGCTTTGGTCCGGGTCATTATCCAAAGTCTCCAAGATCCTCTGCAGTGAAGGTCAGAACCATGGGGCTAGGTGGGAAACTTTGGAAACCCAAGCAGCTTCCCTGAGTGTGAAGGAACATTGATCTGTGTTTTGTGATTCCACACATGATGCAAAGTTCACATTCCTTGGCAGCCGGGGTTGCTTTCGCTGGGCTTTGAAGAGGCAAAGAGCTGCACTGCGATTGCTGAACCAGCAGCAGTGAAGTTTCTTCTTGAGTGTTAAATACTATAGATTTCCTTTAGCTTTGAGGATTAGGAAGAACTTTCTGACACCGTTCTGACCTCCATTTCTTTCTTAAGCCTGCCTTGGCATAAATCAACACTCCAGGGCTCCCAGGTCTTGATGGGAAGATGTGGCTGGCACATTTTTAATGCCACAAAAACTCCCACCTTTCCAAGCGGCAAAAGATTTTTTTATAAAAATCCGAGTGAGGTTTTTGTGTTTCTCTATCTATTAGGCTGCCTCGTGGGATTGAGGGCTTTTGGTATCCAAACTGTATCCATGATCAATATCTTAAAGAGATGCCGTGCCCAGAGACCCGATTCTTTATTCATTGGAGGGTTCAGCTCAGTTCATATAACCCCCTTTTTCTATCCATTACAGACCTGCAAAATAGGTGTATCTGGGCTGCACTCACAACTAAGTTTTAATCCCAGGGTCTTTCTGCACTTAGCTTATTAGGCTGCCCTGAACTAGGGCTGGGAAACTTCTTGTAAAGGTGGACTGTTCACATCAGGGATGGGCATGGATATTCTAAACCTTCGAAATCCAATCGAATTTGTTTGAATGTGGACATTTGAACTGGAATAGAATGTCTTCACATTCCAGTTTAGACATTCAGACAGATTTCGAATGTTCCAAAAGACTCAAATCATTTGAAAGTAGAGATATGTATGTATGTATGGAAAAGCAGGAGGCATTTCTGGGTTGAAAATGCTTCCTGCAAGTGCAGGCGCTCCCTGCAAAATGTTACTATTCTGTACTATAGGGCCAAGTGTGGACAAAGAATGGGGCCCTTCCGCATTTGGCCTTATTCTGGAATATATCCTGAGGTAGCCATCTGCTGGCCACAAGCTAATGCAGATTATGGCCGTCCTTACCTGCGATATATTCAGGAATAAGCCAAGTTAAGTGCGAAAAGTCCCTATATTTCTTTATAAAACCCAACAGGAAATGCAGATGGAGCAGAACAAGTGTTGTATATGATAAGGGAATGTGAGCGAAGAGAATCCATCTGCTTCTCCCATCTTCGGTAATTTTGTAAGATGTTATTCAATTGCAAAAATAAAAAGTTCCCTCTCCCCCCGCCCCAAAGAAAGCTCTGCTTACCCTTTCTGGGCCAGTTCTAAGCTCAAACAGACTCGCTTCACAAGCAACCTACTTTGTATTCATTTGACCAGTGAGTGGGAAATGAGCTTACTCCTGTTTTCCCACACGTGGCGGCACAGAAGATGGAGCGATTTCCATTTGGACTATAGCTGCTGCCTCTCTTTTTATGGCACCCTGCATTAGAAAACCAATACAGCTGATGGTTATTCCCCTCCTGAGAGCATCTCCCTTCTTTGTTTCAGAGGTGATGTGGAACTGGAGAGGTTTATGGAGGTGGAGGTGGTAGCAACTAGGAAGGAAACAGGCCAGAAGAAGTAGGGTCTCACCCTTGGTGGCTACCACCCTGAAAGGCTTCTACGAGATCTTTCTGCGCCTGGCTGAGCAGAGGGTGACATCCTGATATCTGAATTTTGGGATAAAAGGAGGGCATTTCCCTCCCTTCTAGCATCCAAGACTGCAAAGGAAACAGAGGAACGATTTGCTCTTGGCCTCTGAGCAGATGCTGTGGTAACATCTGCTAAGGAGCATCTGCACTCGCAAGAGGCATTTCCAACCCGGAAACGCCCCCTACCTTTCCAGATGTTGCCCTATCATGAACTAGTGGTGGCACTTGAAATTGTGTACCACACACATCACAGCTAGGGATGTCCACAAATATTCGTATCATTTGTTATTCATACAAATTCATACGTATTCGGACTTTCGTATGCAAATCATACATTCATATGAATGTTTCGGAACATTTGTACAAATAGTTCAGACATTTGTTAAATAGGATACTTATTGAATACATATCAATATGTTTGTGTCTATTTAGGATACATATGCGTTGGCATAGGATACATACCTGATATGTATGCATTCGTATAGGATTCATATCCAGGATTATGCATTCATATTAGATATTCATATCGATTCATATGAATACATTCATATCAAATAGAATGGATCTCCGCTAAACTGCCTCTAAACACTGTAGCGGCTTGGTTAGCTTTTTAGCTGGCAAACTTCAGAAGCTGCTTGCCGGCAATTGGGGAACAGGGGTGGAATAGGGGTTGTGGGAACAGGCTCGTGGTACAGCAAGGGCCAGGTGACACCCCTCATTGCTGCATCTTTACCTGTCAAACTGGGGCGATAAGTTCTTTTACATTTGCCGAGCAATCAGATCGCAGAGAGAAGAGGCTCGTTTCTGTTTGATCACTGTTTAAAAATGGCCAGCAGTTGCGACTGGGGAAGGGGCATTGGGTGGCATTTCCCTGCTGGGGTGGCACAGGGGTTGGTGACGTCAACCTGGCTCCTATCAGGAGAGAGGGGGCAGACAGTGATGCTGTTTCCCCAAGAAGGGGGTTAGTGTGCTTTGCATGGGGACAGGCATATTCGACTGGAGCCCGCCCTTTTGTCAGTCTCATGGGGACGGGTCAATTCAGACTCAGTTCCGTATTCGGACCAAATTGTATGCAATTGAGACTAAATGGAGTGCATGGGACGCAGCCTTTCCAATCTGAAGAGGCCTAGATGTTGCCGCCTGATTTTGCAAGGGAGGCGCTTCAGACCCCTGCCCGTACGCTTGTCCTTTTCTGCACCTTTTCTGGTTCCAAGCTATGTGGCACCCTCTGTGTGACATTCCCTCAAGTACCTAACGATGCTTATGACCTCATCTCCAAATGTTCCTTCTCATGGCTCAGTGTTGCATCTCTTCCAATCTGTTCTGCTAGCAGATGTCCCATTCGCACACCGTCTTTGTTGCTCACCTCTTAGGCACGTTCCAGTCTGACAATCTCCTTAAACTGCGGCCGCCGGAACAAATGTTTCCCTTTGTTTTCCTCAGTTCCCACTTGGGTTGACTGGGGAGAGTTCTGATCGCTTCTGAGCTTCCTTATTGCCCATCTATCCCTGGCACAGTAGCGTCGTATTGGGTTTTTTTCTTTCTTTCTGGAAAACGAACTCTCCGAGCATCTATTATTCAGAAGAGCCTTTGTCTTCAGATTATATAAGATTAAAAAGACACGGCATGGGCTCAGAAAGGCAACGCAGCTTGTACCGGGTAGAACAATCCGGTGGAGGGTGCGTGCGCAGTCTTGGGGTTTCTCCTTGTCTTCTTCTTCTTCTTCTGGCTGCCTAATTAGAAGGACCCGAGGGAACCCAAGTACATTTCCGTTTGGAGGCCTTTTGACTTTCTGCTGTAGTTTTCACATGGCGTCCCTCCAGAACAAGAGGCGTCAGCCTGAGACTTGCCTCCTCTGCATCTTTTATGAATGCCGGTTAAAAGCGGAGATGAAGTTAGAATTGCGCCACCCCTGCAGGGTGAGAAACAGAAAAGACCGGGAGGACGCAGGCTGGCTAGGTGAAGGAAGACTTCAGAAGGAAGGATAGTGAGCTTTGTTCTTTGTTTTGGGGGGGGGGCACTGCTTTGGGCAAAGGAAGGAAGGATAATGCTGGTTCAGTCACAGATATTGGCATGTATGGACCGGGTGTGTGAATCATCGCTTAGGAGCCATCCTAAATATCAGCTGCGGCCATTTGAAGTATACATGAAGAACTGAAACTGTGAAAATTCCTCCTTGCTATTAAAGAATTATGCTATAAGTATGGCCGATAAGTTTCCTAATAATACACACCAAGACTCCATTCAGATCTACATTTTAACCCAGCTTCAGTCCACTTTTAGAATGGAAGAACTCAGCTCAAAGTGACAAGGGCTGTGGTCACACTGAAGGTTTAATCCAGCTTCAGTCCACTTTCAGAGGGCAGGAACACATCAGTAAAGCGACAAGATGCTTTCTTTCAGTGTTAAATAACTCAGAAAATTCGCCTTTGGGAGAGATAATGTGGGAAGAAAACTGCTGGCCACTTTGCTGATGTGTTCTCTTGCTCCGAAGGTGGACTGAAGCTGGATTAAACCTTAAGTGTGGCCACAGCCGTAGTTATGACTTTTCTTATAGCATGGTCACCACTTGTGAGTGTGGTGAGCCTGATAAACCGCAGTAGTTTTGCATTTCCTTGGATGGCTGATGAAAGCCGAGTGCAAATCCATTTCAGATGTTGGACCGATGACCGATCTGCCCCGGGCCCTGGGCTTCTTCGTTATTCCTTTTGTTTAGGACTCGCTTCCCAGACCCACTCCAAGTCACGCTCGAATCTGACAGCCCCGTTGCCTTTGCATTATTCAGTTCAGTCCTTCAGTGGGGTGGAATGAATCCAAAGGCAGTGACACCTCCCGCTGCCCCGGTCTCTAAAGGCCAGCTCCCAATTTCTGATCTGAGGACATCTGTATCAATTTGCCCACCATGTCACAGCTGATTATTCCCAGGCATGACAGGAAGCGATGCCTGCCTTTTGGGCCCCAAACAGCTCTGCTCCGTGAACCATTAGCTACTAAAAGGCTGGGCTTTGCTTTCAATAGATGTCTTGATCGCAGCTTTTAAATGGCCTGTGGCTTGTGCCTTCTGCCCTTTGTGCACGCTGAAGGTGCCATCGCCAGTGACTAATAACCTCACAGCCACCCTCTGAGGCCCACGTCTTTCTCTTAGGAGTCCATGCCGGAGCCAGGATGGGCTTCCCACACCTTCTCACTCCCTCCAGTGCCAAGAGTAGCACAGATGATGTGTTTTTCTTCTGGTGTCTTTATTGTTCATCGCTTTTTAAAAAAGCAGATCTGCATTTTAATGCGCCGTTCTCTCCTACTCTTCTGATGGCAACAGCTCTGTGGTAGAACAAACTGCCTGAAACATCGAGTGCCCAGGTTTGATACCCAGCCTGTCTTTGTCTGGAACCACTTTTTAATCTTTACTGAGCAAACTGCCTAGGAGTGCCCATGTGCTTCCCTTCCCCATGCAGAAACTTACTCTTTTGGATAACCTATTTTATCTGCTATTACAGTGATTTTATTGTGACCCAGCCTCAGAACTTCAAGTACAGAGATGCAGATCGGAATACAAACTGCAGGAGATCTGTTCCCTGCCCTTAACACCCACTGGGGGAACAGGACTTGTGGCTGATGGCCTTCTTTCCCCCAGCCAGACAGGTGGAAGGTAGGGTCAGCTAAATCCGGTTTAGAAATAAACATCTCTGTCTTGTGTGTGTGTGCGAACCAGGGAGGAGGCAGATGCTGACCGTTCACGACTTTGCACCCCAAGCTGGTACTTAGGTTGTTACTGAGCTCTGTTGATGGTGGTGGTGGTGTGGGGGGAGGGGGAATCCGCTGCAGGGACTTCAAGCAACTCAGAGCAGAGATTTCCTGGCTTGCTGCATAAGGATGACAAAAACTGTCTTTCCTCCCCTTGCCCCGTTTTCCTTGCAGCTGCAGGAAGCCTTCCTTCCCATTGCTCAGCAAGGTCAACCATGGCTGCATCGTGAGCGCGGGGCCCCCTCCCGGTGATCTGACAGGGGAGGGTCTTGAGGCTGGCATGCTAATCTGGCCTCCTGTGGGACTCGTGGATACAGCGAGGTGACCAAGGACCTCCAGGGCTTCCTTCCTGCCGTCACTGCGAGGACGGAATGTGAGGCTAACGAAACTGGATCCATTCCAGCCAAAAAGATAGCAATGAGGAGGAAAGCATGTGTACCTCTCTCTCTCTCTCTGTGTGTGTGTGTGTGTGGCGAGAGGAGAGAGATACGGAACATGGAGGAGGCAACCTTATGACACATATGGGACCCTTTCAAGAATACAAAATGTTTCGAAGGGGCTATTTTTAATAGCAGGCAGGTATTATATTCTTTCTTGCATCCTACAGGAATTTGGAGCTTCTGGCGTACCCATCAGCTTTCTGCAGGGAAAGAGAGAAAGCCTGGAGACATGATGCTGTCCAGGAAAGGGTATGCTGCCTCTCTGAGAATATATCCAATTCCACAGCAAGGCTGCGTGCTCCAAGGCTGGAGCCATCAAGCCAGAACGCAGCAGAGGGGCAAATGGCTCTGTAACCGTCCTTTAAAGTGAACAAAAGTTTGCCAGTGATGGCTGAGGGAGGGATCTTCTAAACATTCGAAATTCAACTGAATTCGGTCGAATGTGGACATTCAGATTTGAATAGAATGCCTTCACGTTCGAATTTAAGCATTTGAATGAATTTTGAATGTTCCGCATTTCCGCTTATACCATGGAACAAAAACGGGATACATACGGGATAAAACAGATGCATACGAAATGTATACAGATCTGTATAACACATACAAATTTTCTTGCATTTGATTCAACGCAAATTGAATAAACCACTCTGAATCAAGGGTTGTTTGGTTTGATTTGAAGAGGCGGTGACATCTTTAAGAAGAGATTAGACCAATTCACGGAGGACAGGTGTATCAGTGGCTACTAGAATTGCTAGGGGTCAATGGAAATCAGTCCAGAAATGAAGCGTGGCTTGCATTCCTTGGTTTGGGGGGCTCATTCTGAGGGTACAGCCCATCCCAATGGTTTCTAGCATGAGACCTTTTACTCATAATTACTCAAACTATCTGTTAATTTTGGGCACTATTTGGGAAAGGAAGGGCACAGGTGTTGGGACCAGTCAGTGGCATATAAATAGCTATTTATGGCACAACCTTACTTGTGAAATTAATTCGGTAACTCTGGGAGATATGAGTTTGCTTCCTGAACATTGATTTCTCTCTTCCTTGAATATTAATTGCTATGCAAAGACTGTCCCTGGGTATATTTTAAGGCTGCAATTTATCTCTTTCCATCGAACGCAGAAGTTCTCTAATGGAACTGGCTGTTTCTCTGATCTGCCAACAACTCTGTAAGGTGGAAAGGGCTTGTTTGGCAATTCTTCCCTAAATCCTTTCCAAACTCCACAAGGACCTTCACTTCTACTGGTTTCTTTGCTAACTAAACCACTGACCCCTAAACTCATTTGTGCATGAAGATCTATTGATCCTTTTTCTCAGCTTTTTTGGGGAATATTGGCCACTAGATGTGAGATGAACCATAAATGCAAAAAATAAATGTTTTCAAACTCTACCCATTGCCAAATAACCAAGCAAAAACTCAGCCATTTTCTCTCAGCCTCACCCAGGGATTTTGAAAGGAGGATCTAGGAACTCCTGGCCCAGAGTGCTCTCCACAATGCTGAACAATGAATCCAAACAGAATAAGAGCAGGCTCTTCTGTTCATCCCAAGACATGTTATCCATGAAAGCAATAAATCTTAGGAACTGACCTCGCACCCCTACCCAGCCTCCAAACATTCCATCAGTGAAGGAAATCTACCTTTTTTTGTCAAAATGTGGAGCGAAGGTGGTCGTCCTGCAACCAGCTAAGACGGATGGAGCAGTACGAATTTGTTCTACCTAGGATTGGTCTCCAAAGCAAGGCACACAGTTCCCCGTGTTCCAAAATAGCTGCCTTTTTTCTCCCTAAGCCTACATAAAATCCACTTTGAGTGAGCGATTCTCTCCAGTCACAATGAATTATGGTTCCCTCAATCTCTTATCCCCATGCAGAGGGAAACCTACAAACAAAGGAAAACGCCTCTTCTTTACTGCAAATAACCGTATTGGTCCTTTCCAGCTCTGTGCTTCTAAGACTAAGTCACCATGGCCCAAAACAGTTCTGTTATCCTATACAGTACAGCATGTAGAAGCCCTTTCTTTCCTCTCTGCTACGTATTCATTGCTGCTGCCGGTGTGTTTCCTGACCTTTCGCCTTCGCGTTCCTTAGTTTTGTGACCATATTTGCCTTCCCACACTGGCGGTCAAGTCGGATCAGGAGGAGAAACTGGAAGGAAACAGGGAGGGAGAGGCTGGAGGAGGAACTGTGTTGGACGTCACTGAAGGAAATCAGATGGTCTTTCTGGTATGGAAATGAACCCAAAGGCTCCAGAGTGACTTCTTGGTTCAGCTGCCGCACATGGAAGTGGTTGACGAACAGGGTTCTTCTGGCATTGTAGTGGAATGTGCAAAGCAATCATCAGTTTATGCTGAAGAGCCCCCGGGGAATTGCGCTGTGCAGGCGTCCAGATGCCTGCCAGGTGCCCCAAAGAATGCAAATGAGAGGAGATTTGTGTTTCAGTGATGCCTGGACTGTGAAACTGAGCTGGCTGAGATTATTAAATGAGGCAACTCAGATTTTAAGGCTTTGCAGAGAGTGTGGCGCTATCGCTTTGGTGCTCCAGGAGAGATAAAATATATGTGCAGCATTTAAAAACATCACAGGAGAGAAAGATGGTATCTACTTTTTAAAAGGCCGCTTGGAGATTCCTTCCTTCCTTCCTTCCTTCCTTCCTTCCTTCCTTCCTTCCTTCCTTCCTTCCTTCCTTTTTTTAAAAGTCTGATTAATACTGAAAGAACTGGGGCAAAAAAGGGACTGAGTCACACACATTAGTGAGATGCCTATACAATGTAGACTGGAGAGCTCAATTTGAGGGATGGAAAAACAGATTTAAGGGAAGCAAGGTGATACACAATGGGAAACAATGCATTGTTGAGCCATGAATGACTAGTTCTAAATAGCATCTCAGAGATAAGACACCATAAACGGCCACCGGCTGTCCTCCTCGCTGACTTCTCATGCCACTCCGCTCTTCAAGAGGAATCTGTGCTTTGTAACACAGAGATAACTCCACCACATTCATTTCTGCCTTGGTTTGAAATAACTTCCTTTCTTGACAATATGGGAGTTCTAAATGCCTTTGCTAAAGAGCATTGCTTGTTCTCCCCTGTGAGGACCACACTGACACCCTCTATCGCCTTCTGGTCCAACAGCCTATTCTCACAGTGGCCAACCAGCTGCACTAGGAAGCCCAGCAGGATGTGAGCACACTGCTTGTCCTGGCACAGATGCCCAACATCTGGCCTTCAGAGGCATAAGAACATAAAAATGCCCCACTGGTAACTCATGCCCATCTGGCCCAGTTGTCTGTTCTCATGGTAGCCAGCCAGCTTCACTGGGAAGTCCACCAGCAGGACATGAGCTCAGAGGATGCCCCCTAATTGCTCTCCAGAGGAAGACTGCCTCCTAAGGCCATCAGGGCCAAAAGCCAGTCATAGTAGAGATGTCCACTAGGGATGTGCACAAATCCGAGTAGATTCGAATGTCGAAAAATCTGATTCAATTCAGGTATTTAAGATCCGAATGTCATAAAATCCGATTAGAATCCATAACATTCTAAACCATACATTCGAATGTTAGATTTGTATTTAAAGATAACAAATGTCGACAACATTCATATCTGTTATACGCATCTGTATGCATTCCGTAAAAATCCATATGCATCCCGTTTTAATCCCGCATTTTATGCGCAAGATACATGTAATTTTAGTGCAGATTCGTATACAACAGATACAAATCTACACATTCGAATTATCTGAAAATCCGGATCAGAGTTTTGGAAATCCGATTCAAGTTCGAAAATCAACATTAGACAGATTTGAATCAGATATTCGAATTTTCGCATATCTGTGTGCATCCCTAATGTGAACAAATTTGGGGGGGGGGGGCATTTGGTTTGAAGCAAATCAAATGCTTGAAAATCTGTATTCTTACAAATAGATCACATTTGAAAATTCTATTCGATACGAATCTATTCATATGCATACGAACGTTTGATAAGTATCTGATAAGAACAGATACATATCTGATACAAACAGATACATATCTAATAAGAATAGATAAGTATCTGATACGAATAGATATGTATCTAAAACAAACAGATAAGTATCTGATATGGACAAATATGTATCTGATACGAATAGATATGTATCTGAATAAATACATATCTGATACATTTCCCCAGCTTAATGAATGTCCAAACTATTCATACGAAGGCCCAGAGATATTCATATTCATTCGAATAATAGCATATGGAAATCATAACATTCAATTTGAGTCTGAATGTCCAAATTCAGCAGAATTCGGCTGACTTTCTAATGCGTAGTTGTGCATATCCCTAACTGATAGCCCTGACTTCCATGAACTGGTCCAAAGCCTTTTCAGCCACGCAAGGCAGCGTTGCTGCCCCACAAGCGTGGTCGCGTGGCTGCTCCTCTCTGATGGTTGTCCCACCTCCTCCTTTCTTTCCTTTCCACGGGATTCTTCAGAAATGGTCTCTCAACCACAAGTTGGGGACCTTGGAACTTGAAACGCAGATTGAAACAATTAAAGCCAGGAAAGATTATACAAGACACGATTACAAAACACTCTTGCAAACCATTTGAAGTTTACTCGGGTATTAACTCAGCTGCCATGAAACGAGCAATGCAGTGGCTCTTCCTAATGCAAACTGTGATAGAAAATCAATTGTAATTATAGAAGGCCATGGGTATCTTGTTATCGTCTCCGTGTGAGTTCTGCTGATTTGTTGATGTTCAAAATTACATCTACATTTCAAAAGGGGAAAGAAATTTCATTCAACGAGAGGCCCAGGCTCCCACAGCCCAGGCAAGACGAAACAGGGAAAGAGCCAGGATGCTCTGGGCCGCCCAGGCTCTTCTGCTGCATCATGGCCGCAAGAAAATAAAATCGTATGTGCTGGTTCTACCTTCCAGTTAACAAAGCCTTGGAAAGCCCAAGACATTTTGCTGCTGGAGAAGAAAGTCAAGATGCATCCCATTTCAACAACCCATAGAGAAGCCACCTTTGGTCTGTCCAAGAATTCTGCTTTGGACACTGTCAATTGGACGCAGCCATGTGGAATGCCTTGAAAGTAGCCTTGTCACAGCGGACAGAAAGTTCTGGATGTAGATTTGCAAATATGAGAAGAGCTGGGTTCTCTGGCCTCTGCTGATGGAGGACCTTCCACCTAGAAGGAAGTGTTGGAGAATCTTCCTTGGAGAAACAGAGTTACAAAGGTCTCCCCGGTGGCTGCATTCAAATAAGTGATTCCGCCCTCCTTCCCTCTTCAAAGAATCTACTTAAGATGGTAGCTTTAGGTGGCCACTCATAAGATATTTAGCTGAGGGTAAATCCCATAAACCATAATGTGAGACAGCCCAGACTGTGTGCGTCCTGAATGCACACTTTCTCCTTCACACCCTCAAAAGATCAGGGCTTGGTTATCTTCCCCCCACACCCAATATTGTGGGGCCATTTTCCCTTTATCCTCATGGATGCTCCAGCTCAAGGCCAGAGACTATGGACTCACACACTGTAGAGGTGCAGCTTTATGGCTTCTGACCTCCCATTAGATCCAAAAGAGTCCTCAAGTGCTTCCCTTCCCTTCTTCATTTTATTTTCATTTCCATTTTATTTGTATGTCGCCTTTCCAAAAGAAATTTTTCCCCAGGCGGTTTACAACAAACAGAAAATACACAATGAAAAATAATACACTCTCGATCCGTATCAAATGCATTCTAGATCCGCTGCAGATGTGACTGGTGCTTTCCCACCTCCCCTGTTTCACGGATGTCCAAACTATTTTTATGAATGCCAACCTATAAATATCTTAACATTCAATTCATGTGCGAATGTGCAATTCATACTAATAGCGGATGCCACTAGTATGCCCCTCCCTAGCCAAAACGTCTCTCTCCTTGGATGGGAGAGCGAATCTGATTTCCCTGTGCGTAGAGGTGAAACGTTCTCGTACATTGTAAACATCTCCACAGCCCTTGATTTGCTGCTGCCCTTTCTGTGCATGCCAGATGGGAAGCTGTTCAGCAGAGGACTCAGGCTTCTGCGCTCCTGTTGATAATCATGCTGTGCATATTTCAACCTTTAAGCATTCAGATGGATGCAACATTGGGCAGGGCTTCTTGGAAAGGCAAACACCTCCCTGTCCTTTTGTGGGCTCCAGGAAAGAAAACGGGGGGGGGGGGGAGGAATCAACAAATCACAGACACATTTTTAAGCTGATGAAATTTGGGGTGAAAATTGGCATATTTGTGCACATCCCTAGTGGAAAGTAGGTAAGTGAGTGAATGTAATGAAAAGGTGGAGTAACTGCTCAGGTTATTACACAGCTGGTCACATTTACAGCTTGAAAATGGGGTATTTGGACAGTGCCATAACTGAAGGAGGAAGATGGCTGGTGTCCATCAATCACTGTCTGAAATCTTTTCATTGCTTGCAGTTTCTGACACCACTTTGACATGAGTTAGTGTATTTAAATTACATTTTGATGCTGCTGTCCTGAACGGAGGCACGGAATACATTCTGATGGCCTAGTTTAAACAGTATCTTTGCAGTTCAGAGGTGCACAGACCCCACTAGCATCCACTGATGGCAGAAAAACATCTGGGAGCACTGGAGAGAGACCTCACGTCATGACAGCAATTGTTATTTCCTTGCAGGGAGGTGAAATGGTCCCCCATTTACAACCATCACAAGGATTCTTCTTTGTCCATCAACGGGAGACAAGACTGGTTCTTCATAGCCTACAAAGGTAAGTGCAGAAAGGCCTAGGCTATGCTGATCTTTCCTTTGAAGCCTTAATGCTGATCCTTTGAACTATTATGGAACTACAATGCTGAACCCTATGCTTTTGCATAGGGAAATCTCTTTATTCACTTGAATTATTTTGAGTCCCCATCTTTTGCTATTTTATGCATTTGCTCATTTTTTGCTTTTTTATTTGAATAAACCAAATAATTCTATTTTTTATTCTGGTTCATTTTGCAGCTTGAATCCAGAAGGGTTATTTTGGCAAGGGAGGCTGTTGCTTGGCCTAACCCTACTGTGACATGCCGAACATAATGCTCTCCCACCTTGTTCCTTCGTTAGCTCAGATCGTGTGTTCAAAATATGTCAGCTTCTGTTTTAACTAGCATTGTTTCAAAGAAGCAGTCATGCTGTGGGCACCTGAAGGTTTTCTCTGAGCACAAGTTGCTGGGCTCAACAGGCCAATGGCTCGATCCAGCAGGGAACTTCTTAACAGTAATGGCTCCTCTTCTTTTTCCTCTTCTAATGAGGAGGAGGTATGTTTCTCAGAGGAGATCTTCCACTGACTGATGGATCCCTCTCCCGACTGCCTTGTTATGGCATCCTTCCTTCCAGTACTACTCAGAAGTTCATATTTCCAGCCTACAGTTTCCTGGGCAGATAGATGGTGTGATTACACAGGGTAAAAAGGCCGGCCTGGGGCAAATCTGAAACTCGATGGACAGAAAGACAATTTAAGAAGATACCTACTGCAGTACATCCACAAATAATTTCCAATTATTCAGGAAAGAAGAAAAAGAAGAAGAGTTGGCTTTTCTACCCCGCTTTTCTCCCCCATTTCAGGGGACTCAAAGTGGCTGACAAAGCTTCTATTCTCCCCACAACAGAACACCCTGTGCGGTAGGTGGGTCTGTGAGAGCTCAGAAGAGAGCTGTGACTAGCCCGAGGTCACCCAGCTGGCTTTGTGGGGGAGGGTGGAATCAAACCCGGTATTCCCAGATAAGAGTCCGGCTCCCTAACCACTAGACCAAACTGGCTAGGATAGGAAGCAGGGATGTGCATGGATGTAATGAAACTAGCATTATAAGCTAACAGTGGGAACACCAAAAAAACAAACCTCACTGCTGATTTTAAAAACTCGGATTAAATCCGGATTAAATTGCCCAGGCCATGGACAAGGTTTCAGAATGAGCTCAGAATCACCTAGTCCTTTTAGGGTTAGGGTTAGGATTAGGGACCCATGCTAACAAGGTATATTAAAAAGCAGAAGAACAGCACACTCTGCAGAGAATGGAGGATGGTTGGAGGCCCTTAAAGGAAAATGAACGAATGGATCATTTGAACATGCTGAGCTGCGAAGTTTAATGAAGTCTATGCAAATTTCTTGGCTGGTCTATTTCAGCTGTCAACCAAAAGCACAGCTATATCTCACTTGCAACACCACCAAAACCACAAGAGAATCTGCGGCGTCTGTTTATCAGAGACGCCAGCTTCGCTGGAAGGAGCAAACACTGGGAACTCTCAAATGCATGGCGCCCGTTGCAAATGCCAGGCGATTCTGCTTTTAATGGGCCCCATTTGTTTCTCATTGATCGAAATTGTTGCAGGCAAGATAGTGTTCTTTTGCACTCTACTGATGCTCATCTTCTGTGTGCTTCAGAGCCTGGGAGTAAGTTGGGGGCAGAGGAAACAAATGTTTTAATTTCCCTGAAAAGAATGCAAACCTAACAAGCCCAGCTTGGTGTGAATATCGGGAGCACTAGAAAGACATTTCAGAGGCTGATAAGCAATGGGCCCCTTAGATTCATCTCAGGCAAAGGAAGACAAAGCTCACCAGCTGCCCAAAAGCAAAATATGCTGCAAAAAGAGAAGCAGCAAACCAGAGAAGTCATATTTTACTCAATGCGCCAAATGATAAACAAAGCGGAACTGTGCAACTGGCAGTGGTATATTCAGTACTGTATAATCTGTTCTCTTTCAGCTTGTCTCTGAAGTAGCAACAGGATGACAATGCTGAAATGTACAGCTTCTTAGGCTGCATTTTGACTTGCCTGAATTTGGTTTGCGCTCCCAGATCCCCGGTCCTGACACTTTGGAAGGGATTCCCCATTTCTGAGGACTAAAGGTCAAAAAATCTGGAGAATCCCTATTTGGATTATAACAGGACTTGCTGCAGAATCCTGGAATAATTCAAATATTTTCTCAATGGGAATGCAGGGGGGAGGGGGAGGGGGAAGGGGCTGGCAAGGGATCAGGCAGCATGATCACGAGCCCTTCCTAGTCCTGGCACCACCGCCTCCGCTGCCATTGCCCCTCAAGCCCAGTGGGGCTGTGCCAGAAGGGGCTGCACCGTCCCCAAGGAAGAGCCCCTGGGCCGGGATAGCAGCAAGGAGCAGCTCACTTTAAAAATCCAGGTTAAAAAGCAGACTCTTTGGCCCAGTCAGAATGTGGCCTTAGGGTGCTTCCAGGTGTAGGCAAAAACCAGGGTACCTGGGTTGTTCGGTACCACCAACTCATGGCCGACTCCGTTGGATTGCATGGGCATCTCCATGGACCTCTACACTTTCCTTGGCAGGGATACAGAAGGGGGGTTGCCATCACCTCCTTCTGGGGAGAGGCTGGGGACCGAACCAGAAACCCCCTGCTTGCCAGACAGTTTGCTCTACCTGTGCAGTTTTCTTGGTAGCAATACAGAAGTGGTTGTCTCTACTACTCAGCCACTGCCAGGCTCTACGGGCGCCTCTAAGCAGGCGCTGGGCTGGTTTCTTGGTCTCCACAAATGAAATGATAACAAAACAGGCTGTTTGCTGTGTATATCTGACAGGGCAGCAAGAAGCAATCACAGGATCTACTTTCAGTCTGGCAATTGACTCTTGCCATCTGGAGGCTAACTTAGAACCATCTAATTGAATTTTAATGCACACACACACACACATGTCTGTGTGGTAAGGAAAGCTGTTTTTGAGAATACAAACAAAGAACGGCTTTTATTTCTGCAAGAACATATTATGTCGTACTTTTTCCCTGGCAACTTATGACTGGCGGGTACATCGCAGGTCGCCTGGTATCAGCTCTCTCCGTGCATTTATCTTCTGCACGTCTTTCTCTTAAATGTTCTGAAGGTTTAGATCATTGTTTTCCTGCCGGTTGAAAATGCACGATTCACAGCTGGGTTGTGCCCTAACCTGTCTGGGAACACAGAAGCGGCGTCACTAGCAGTGCGTTGTTAGCCTTTATTCCTAGGCAGGGAGAAAAGGCTGAAAAGGAGGAACTACAAAGGAGAGAGACTGACAGGAACAGCGGAAGCCTGGAAAAGAAGCAAGGAACAGCCCTGGCTGCCCAGAGAGGCAGAGAGACCACCCAGAAATCCAGCAAGGGGTGAGCATAATTCCATGCATACTGAATAGGGGTGCGCATGAATGCAATTTTTGGCATTTGACTCGTAACGTATCGAATGTTCAAATATTTGTTTCTGTATGAATGTGCAATTTTGGATGGCTGCATATCCAATGATACACATCTGTATACATCTGCACGTCTCCCATACACATCCTGTATATATCCTTTTCTGGGATATATTCCCAAATAAGGCCAAGTGCAGAAAGGCCCCAGGGCCCTGGTCCCATCTTCACTTTAAACATGCCTCCATTCCATCTTCAGGTCTGACCCCTCACGCCTTTTCATTTCTATCCATTTTATCCAGAATGGAAAGTCCACAAATAAAATGGATAGAATTGAAATGGTGTGAGCGGTCAGGCCTGAAGAAGGTTTTAAGTGAAGGTGGGACCACAGCCCAGGACCATAGCTCGTGCAGGACCTATGTGGGCCTAGGCAGAGCTCTCAGGAGACAGGGGCAGACAGGCAGCCCAGTGGCTTATGGTCCATTGGGTCATGAAAAGTCAGACACAACTAGATGACTAAACAGCATAGCTCTAGGACAGCATCCGGCTGTGACATTTCTGGCTCAAATAAAAAAGAGGGGATAATATTAACACTGGATTCTTTGCTCTTCCAAGAAAGCTCCGGGGAGCCTTCCATACACCATCTAATCTATTTTAGAATCATTTGAAAACATACTTAATCCATTACAGCAGCAACCCATTTACTAGAAGAGTAAACAGATCTTTCTCTCTCTTTCTCTGTTTCTCAAGAAGGGCGGCAGCAGTCTGGAGTCCTCAGGCAAGGAGAAGAAATTCAGCTGTAAAAGTCAGACTGCAGATTAAAGAATCAAATTGCTTTTGCATAAACATGAATGTTGACTGCAGTGCAATGCTTCTGATGTCTCAAGGATGGATCCAGCAAAGAGACCTGGTGGTGCCACAGGAGACAGGCTGAAATCCCATGCAGGGAAGATCTTGGACATTCTTCTCAAGGAATGAGCCTCCATTGGCAGAAATTGCTCTTAGAAAAAAAGGAAAGAAAGCGTGCGCACACACACCTTGCAGCTGTTCAAAATCCAAAGGGTAAAATTGGGAGTCGCCCTTCTTTCAAGAACTGTGCACTTAAATTATGAGTTTGAGCAAACTTTGGGACTCAGAAGGCCCTTGAGTGCTGTGGACCATGAGGTCACTGAGGGTTGGATGTGACTCGGTGGCTGAACAACTAGAACATTAAAGTTAATCCTGTAAAGACACACACACACACACACACACCTTCCCATGGCCTTTAGGTAAATTCACTGAACTGCTAAGTTGCTTACGTCTAGGTGGAAATTGAACATTGCAGGAAAGCAAAAGAGCGGAGTGCAGCACAATGTATCCTTTCATTACTGTAGTCATGTCGCAGCTTTCCAGCCCAGTGCGCCTGCCTCTTGCTTTCATCTGGCAAACCGGCTGAATCAGAAGAGTAATAAGACCTTCTACGTGTCTAAAGAATACGGACCAAAAAGCATCCAGATTGCTGACATGAGGAGATCAAGTTTATTCTTCTTGAGCAAGCTGGTGGAGAGGGCTTCAGCATCAATTTATTCCTGACAAGGGTTGTATTTGCAAGGGACATGGCGGGGTAGAGAAGGACAAAGTGTTCGCCTAACGGACCGATCTGTGGTTTCTTGGGGTCTAGGCAGGGCGTGATCTTCACAGGGCAGAGGATGGAGGGCAATCCAGATCAAGGTGGCCTTGGTCTGGATAATCAGGAGACCTCAATATCAAGGTCTACTGTTGAACCAGTGCAGCCTCTTCTGGAACACAGAGAGGTGTCTAGAAAGCTTGCCTCCATTTTCCAGACAACCAAAAAAACCCTTTGAGAATCTGGGGCCCCCATGGCTAGAAGAAACCTTCGTTCCTAGGTCTTCAGAGCTCAGCCCCAAAGCTTGTGGAAGACTGGGTTGAGTGTGGAGGCAGGTTTAGGTCCAGTGCAGTTCCAGGTCACATCCGGCCATGGGCCAAACAAGTAGCCCTCACTGGCCCAGGACCACTACTTCGGACCACAGCCTTTGAATGTAGAAGGGCCCTAGGCTCCTCGCCTTCACAGCCTCAGAGTCCACCCACAAATTACCAGCCTTCCGGTAAATGAAGCATCACTACATCTGTCTCTAAAGTGCGTGAGTGTAGCGACACCTGGGCAGGCAAACCTCTCTCAGGCTGAGGCTGAGGTGTGGTAGGACCGTCTTTTTTGGCAAATAACACACCCTTGCTCTACCGTTCAAAGAGTTCAGGGCGGCTTATGTAATCTTTAAGAAAAAGCAACAACCAGCAAAACACTGAACAACATTATGAAATATTAAAAATTCAACAGTATATAAATATTAAAAGATCAATAAAATATTGGGGGGGGGCAAAGCCCACAAATATCCACATCTGTCCTTGGTTGCTACAAAAGGGACATTTATTCCTTGTTTGTTATTCATTTATTTAGCAGTCTGCAACAATAGTCCGTGGGTGGCCCAAAAGTGGTGGGCGAGCAGAAGATGCTGAAGGAATCAGGTTTTTAGGGGAGGGAAAAGGATCTGCATCTAATTTTGTTCTCCTCTCTGGAGGAAAGAGAAGAATATTTCCACAAACTTCCTCTGATTCAAAGGATTATTCCTTGTTTTCTTTGGTGTCTCTTGCAATGGCTTGTCCACACAGCTCTCTCAAGACCTTAAGCCAGTTTGGTCTAGTGGTTAGGGAGCCGGACTCGTTATCTGGGAATACCGGGTTCGATTCCGCCCTCCTCCACAAAGCCAGCTGGGTGACCTTGGGATAGTCACAGCTCTCTTCTGAGCTCTCACGGCCCCACCCACCTCACAGGGTCTTCTGTTGTGGGGAGAAGAATAGAAGGTTTGTCAGCTGCTTTGAGCCCCCTTAAATGGGTGAGAAAAGTGGGGTAGAAAAGCCAACTCTTCTTCTACTTAAGCCTTGCAGCATTGAAAACCATGCAAAGATGGTACTGACTTCTGTGAAGGCTACCCCAGAAAGGTCCTTTGATCTCTGTTCCACTCTGTGAATTGGCGAAACAGACACACTGCAACATTCTGGCAAACACTCTGGCGACGGACAGTAGGAGCTGCATGTTCCATCACTGGTGCTGGCGTGATTGGCTGCCACATGTTCCTGTGCTTGGACACTCAGCTGACAGCAGCCAATTGCAGCAGTGAGGAGGTGGGACTTTCAGCTTTGGAAAGTCCACTAGCACTTCTGGCCGGTAAGGGACACTTTGGGGCAGCTTTCCTCCCAGTAAAGGTGAATGTTCCTCCTGTACCTGAAGTTTACCAGCTCTAGTTCGTGGCAGCCTAATCAGGTAAGTGTGAAAGACCTCTGGTTCATAACACACCAGAGGAGGTTGGCACCAAACCACACCATGTCAAATTTGAGGGCTTGCCGGTAGCATGATCTGAGTGGGATTTCCAGTGAACAGTTCATTACCCCCTGATCCTGGTCATCGCATCCTGCCCTCTCTCTCTTCTTCCGTCACACACATGGTGTCACCCCATCGTGCCCATTGGCGTCATCCCATCATGTCCAGCCATTTTGCCATTGTATCAGCCAACTTACATTCTCTCTTGTGCCTCAGCTTCTTGGCAGTCCATGGCAGGCTGCAGTTGCCAGGCACAGAGTTCTTCGGTGGCCAGCCAGCATGCTCTTGTGGTTACTGGGTCTTCCAGAAGTGCAAGACCCTAGTCCTTCCAAGAGACCATGAGTGCATTCACTTTCCGACTCAGGCCGACCTAAGACTCACGTGTGACTGTGGCCTACCACTCCCAGAGGTGAATTTTCTGGGTTATTCAACACTGAAACAAAACACTTGTCACTTTGCTGATGAACTGTATCTCTCACTCTGTGAGTGGACTGAAGCTGCATTAAATCTTAAGTGTGACCACAGCCCTTGCCACATTGCTGAAGTTTTCTCTCACTCTGAAAGTGGACTGAAGCTGGATTAAACCTTCAGTGTGACCACAGCCAGGGAGAATTTTCCCCAGGCTGCCATTCTCTGGATGATCTTGGCTGCTGTGAGGGAGAGGGAAGAAGATTCCCTTTTGTAGCCTCCTCTGTCTCCAACCTGCCTCCCACTGCCTCCTCTTCGGCCCGTTCCTCTCCCCCTCCCACCCCTGTTGTCTGGAGAGCCCAGTTTTCCTTGGAGGACATCTAGGCAGAGTTGGTTATGATGAATGACCGTGAGAGTCGCCAGGACTCAGGCGGCTGACAGTTAGTCGATGGCCCAGTGCAACTGAGCAAAAGCGTCCAAGGCGAGGAGTTCACTCCAGCGCAATGCAATCATCCTGTCGGATAAAGTGTCCTCCAGGTCACCTCCTGGACTAGCAAGTGAAGAGGGCGGTTTTATGGATCAGCCGGCTTCACAACCTCAGGGCAACCTCAGCCGGCCCTCCTTCAAGCGGGGGAATGCGGGGTGGTGGTGGTACAAAAGGAACTGGCTGGCTGCATTGGACTCATTCAGAGTTCCTCAAACTGTGATCAGATGTGACTGAGGAAGTCAGAAGAAGGCAGGAACCCAAGAACGGACCTGGAGACCAGATCCTGTCCTCGTGGTGACCAACTGTTTTGTATGGAAACTCACAGTCAGGGCAGAAGTGTCAATGTTGCCCTGCTCACAACTCTCTACCAAGGTGCGGAGAACGAAATCCTGCTCCACACCTAATCCGCAATCAGTGCACCTCTAGTGCAGGCTGGGATGCTTCTAGGCTGTGGCAGCCTCATGGGCGTGCACACGGTCTTCGCCAGAGCTGCACTCACTGCTGACCGAAGGCCTAAGTGCAAACTGGCCTACAGATACATTTCAGCCTGCAACTGACCAAAACCTACGTCTGCAAAAATGAAGAGATCTTCCAGTCCCCTTCTTCTGCAAAACATCTCTGGAGCAGGGGTGTGCATGAATATTTGTGACATTCGTTGTTCATATGAATTTGTCCAGAACTTAGAAGAAGGGATGCTCCAAGCTCCGGCACTTGGTCAACACTGCGCTAGAATCCGTCATCCTCCTGGACCCCAGTGGACCCTGTTTTCCCATGGGGGGACCTTCAGCCCGTTTGAAAGAGAGGGTCTTCTGCTTCAAGGCTGGACCACCTTACTGAAGGGTTACAAATCAGTGACCCCTCACCTCTTCTTGAGCTTCCAGCTGTTGTGTCTTCAACACCTTCCTGTCTTTTGAATTTCATCACCGTTTTCAGCAAGCGAAGAGTCAGCTGTGCAGAAATTCCCAACACTTCCTTCCTTCCTCTGCCCCAGTCTGGTCAGAGCAATTTATTTGGTTTGCTTTTGAGGAAGAAAAAGAGAGAAGAGAGAAAAGGAACTGGGAGCAGACCATACACCCTTTCAAGATTATGAATTCTTTTCAGGCAGCTGCCGGGGGAATTCGGGGTCTGTGTTGTGTGTTTGTGGGCTTGTGTGTTTGTGTCTGTGGCTTCCTGCATGCAAGTGTGCTTTTTTTTCTAGGTCAGATTAGTTTGCGTGACTCCTTCAAACTGCAAAACTAATCCTCAGTTTTATGCTGCAAAGTTGCAATAAATGCTTGTACCTTTGGAGGGCATTATTGGCCACATAAAAAACAACAACCCCGAAGTGGAAACAACGTGGCAAGGAAACTACTGCTGTCATTTCCACCCCTCTTCCCCAAGCCTTCTTTCTGCTTCAGCTTTTCCCTCCATCGATCCTCTATAGAGTAGCATTGATCAGAGCCTTTTGCTAGCATTTTTATTGCAGTCAGATCAATGTGAATGGCTCTCCCTCGGACACACCAGAAACTGCACCGATAGCAGCTCTAGAGTCTACCCGCCTGGCTGTTTTGGACACTCTATGCTGAGAAGATCAGAGGCAGAAGTTGCATAGAAGGAAGAAACGCAATCGGTTTGGATGGGCAGTTGCAGAAGTCTCACCCCTTGTGTCCATAGGGGCAGCTGGCGACTGGCTGAGAAGGAAGTAGGGGAGGGAGGGAAGATGCCCCAGCCCCTGGCTTGTGCTCATGATGGTTCTACCTGTGATACGGAGGTTCCTTCTGGGGCCCTCCTGCTTTTCAAGAAGTGCCAGTCCCTCCCTCCGTCCCTCCCTTCCGTGTCCTTGAGTCAAGGCTGCTCACACACCCACTAGGACAAGCCGCACGTTTCTCTTTCCTCAGCTCTGTCTCAGCAGGGCCAAACCTTTCTGTTTTATGTAATGTTCAGCTTCAGTATCTGTTTCTCACCCAGTTCCCTTCTTCAAGTCCTTAGAGAGCACTGGTGGCCCATCTATTTGACAATCTGGATGGTCAACTTCCTTTCGCCCGGTATGCCTCTTGGCTACGTCCGCAATCGGGGGCCGGCTTGGCTCATGAGCCACCCCTATGGCTCCCAACTGCCCTTCCCAAACCCCATTCGCTGGAAGGTGTCAGCCAAGTCTGCAGAACACCTGGCTGAAGGCAATAAAAGAGAATTTCCTTCTCTCCCTTTGTTCCTGATTCAACAAGCATGCAACAAAAGGCAGTTCTGAATCACAGACTCCTTCCCTGCTGGCAGCGGAAGAAGTTCGCTTTTCTGCTTCCATTCTTCTCCCCACGGTAGACACCTTGGGAGGTTGATGGGGCTGTGAGAGCTCAGAAGGAGAGCTGTGACTCACCAAGGCTTCATGGAGGTGTGTGGAACTGAACCAGGAGACTATCAGATAAGGATCCAACACTCCAACTGCAAGACAAAACAGGCTCACAGCAGGACAGTGCTGCCAGTAAATAGGGAGAAGGCCAACTGTTCTGAGACATCTACACACAAGGGAACCAACCCCAACAGGATCGTTGTAGCTCAGAGCGGTGTGTATAGCAAAGACACAACCATAGACTTCATACCTGTAACAGTGGTCTGGGGGGGGGGTCACTTTGAATATCCAACTGGAAACAAAGAGCCATTGAAAACTGTGACATCTGCAGGTCTGTTCCTTTAGCATTGCTAAGCATGCTGGAAGCAGAGTCCAGATCTCCCAGCATGCAGGAACAGGGAGGAGCTGAGGAAAACTGCCACTTCTCTAGTTTTCCTGCTGCTATTGAAAAATTACAGGTGTTATTTGTTGTCAACAGCAACCTACCATTTTAGCTCCAGCTTTCTAGAGATATAATTATTGCCTTTTTTTTCTGGAGTCCCCAATTATAGGCTGAAACATAATTCAGAGCAGGACAGGCTGCTAGAAAGAGTTAAAAGGGCTCGTGGGCAGAAGGCGCTCAGATGGACGGTGAGGCAGGACACTGGGACACATTTGAGAAGCTGGGGGGAATTTATAAAATGTGTGTTTTAAAGGAAAGTTATCACATCTGATGCATCTGCAAACTGTGTTCGTCTGTTTCCCATATATGCTTCTTTTCACCCAAGGTCCCCGAGTGGTTTACAGAGCAAAAGCACATTGAGAGAAGACAGATTCCCCCACCCCCCATGGCATTAGGATGGGTGGGTGCCATCACTGGCAACTGGTGAAGGCTTGAACAATGAGGACAGGTGTATCAATGGCTACTAGAAGGGATTGCCTGGGTGCCACCTCCAGGTCGGAGAGATAGGCAGGATGCCTCTAAGGGCCATTTGCAGGGATTCAAGTGAAGGCTTTGCCTTTGTCTTCTGCTTGGGATGCTCAGAGGCAATTGGTGGCCCACTGTGTGAGATGGGATGCTGGACTTAGATGGCTTATGGCCTGATCCTCTTATAATGTTGGACAGGTCCATGGAGGACAGGTGAATCAAAGGCCACGCGGATGGATTCACAGGTACCGCCTCCAGCTTGGAGAGACAGGCAGGAGGCCTCTGAAGGCCATTTGAAGTTGTGCCTGAAGCTATGGAATCTGAAATGGCTGCTCCAAGGCCAGTTGACACCCCCAGGACCCCCAACCATGCCGACGCTCCTTAAGGATGAGCGGAACTCCCCTCCGTGCTGAATTAGTCTCTTTTTCCATAAAGTTCTTTCTTTAATTATGCTGTGAGTTTGGGAACGATCTCAGCTTTTAGAGGGGCCTTGGGACTCCTTCTCAGCAAGTTCTGAATCCAAGGAAATTCTAGTTGTGTTTAAATCACTCAGGTCCCATTTACTAGAAGATCTTGTTTTTATTTCCAAGGCAAACCCTTGGGCTCTTTGCAAAGCAAGTTCACCATCCCAACGCTGTTTCCCATGCTCAACTTTTTGTCCCGGCTTGGACACCTGATGGTTTCCTTTGCGTGTGGCTGACCTAGAGCCTGATCATCTCGGGGGACAAGGGAGCTTTCTGTTTTCTCTTCTGTGAGATTAAACAAAGAATAATTAAAGTTAATAAACTCAGGGAAACATCGTAGTATCTGATGAGAGGGGGAAAATTCATTAAAGTCATTTGGTTCCCCTCCTCCCCAGCATTGGTCTCTGAGAATGCCAATTAGACAGAATAAGTCCAGAAATGCACAGGCTGCGGAATTGTTCTTATTACCAGGGGGACCAGTGAGCTGCATCTCACTTTCCTAAGGTTGATTCAGGACTTCTTAAGGGACTGAAAAAGAGGCACGTGGCCACAAGGTAGCGATGGGCATGAATGGTGGGGGTCTTGCATTCGATTCGTCATGAATCGAATGTTAGAAAATCTGTATTCATTCGGATAGATCCCCTGGCAGGATTCTATGGGATATAAATGTATTAGTACAAATATTAATACAAATATCTGATACAAAAGCATATGTATCCCATGCATATTCTATACAGATCAGATACATCTCCCACACGAATGTGTACGGATGCAACTTTTGGGATTCGATTCAATTCAAATACCCAAAAATCTGATTTGATTTGAATCTTTAAAATTCGAATTCGAATCTATTCGTTCAAATTTTGCATTCGAATTTGCACTTACGAACGACAATAACATTTGCATATGCCCATACACATTGCTACACGTCCCGTACGCATCTGTACATGTCCGTATGCAACCCGTAATTATCTCGTCTGCAACGTTTTCATCCCGTGCAGATCCATAGAAATGTGTACAGATGCAGGAAAGACGCGTATCTGCAAGTATGTGTCATGTATGAAGCCGTACACAAGCAAATGTCTGGATAATTCAAACGAATAGATCCGAAATCCGTTTGGATCTTTAAATTCAAATTTATGGACATTTGATTTGAATTCGAATGTTGAAATTTGGGCAGATTCTATCACATTTTGAATGCCTCTGGATATTCGTGCAAGACCCTGCAAGCAGCCCTTTCCCCAGCCATGGCAAGATCATTCTAGGCTGAAGGGGTGCTGGGCTCCAACAACGTAAGGTGACCCAAACGTGTCTCTATTGTCATATTTATTTACCAAGTAAGTGCTTAATCCCACACAGACAAATCTAAATAGAAGCTTTTCCAAATTAAATGCTTGCTAGTGATGTGCACAAATGTGTTTTTTGGCATTTGATTTGTAACAAATAGAACATTAGAAAATTGTTATTTATAGGAATTGACACTTTTGGGTGTGGTAAAATTCTATTCAATATGAATGAATACGAACAAATTGGATACGAACAAATATGTATTGGATATGAATATCTATCCTATACATATTCTGTAACTCTGAAAGCATCAAATCCAACCTGAATCCACTTTTAATACGCTCTCAATCCATGTCAAATTCACTCCAGATCTGTTGCAGGTGTTACTGACGTAGACGCTTTCCCACCTCCCCAGTGTAACGAATGTCTGGGCTATTTGTACGAATGTATTCATAAGAATGTCAATGTACGAATATTGTACAAATGTTCAAATTCATACGAATAACGATATTATGAATATTTGTGCACAACCCTAATACTTACACCTGCACAACTGCTTCCCCAGCAGAGGGCATTTCTCTACAACCATAAAGAGATGATAATCATCATAATGGTTACAGACAATTGCACACGTAGTGTCACAAAACAAAACATATACTAGGTAAACATTACACACAAGAGTTCAGCATCCGGTGCAGTATACTCAATTCCATTTGCCTGCAGTACCCCCTTTTCCCCTTAGGGGCACCCAAGAGCAGGAGACAATTGGCTTGGTGATACCACAGCTCCCCCTACTGGTAGGATGTCTTAAAGAGAGTAATTGCTTCAGAATTTCCTGCTTCAAGGACTTGAGAAGTAGCCTTTCAGCCGGTTGTCTTGGGGCAATCTAGGAGGAACATTTACCAGGAGTGAAGCAGTGTTTAGTTCTTCCATCCATTAGACACCACTGATGACTTTTCCTCCTATGCTTCTCCAAAGAGATAGAGGAAGGGAGAAGAAACCATCATATGCCAAGCTGCAGTAATTCACATTCTACGCCATAGGAGGAAACCACCATATGCTATACTGCAGCAGCTCTCACTTTATGCTACAGGCTGCAATGCAGTTCTGATTAGCATACCCTGTATATCTGAATACTGATCAGACGGTGTTGGGGGATCATTTTCAAATTACAGATGTGCACACAAAGGTTTCCTAATAACAGATACCTTTCACCTTCTGTAATTATTTCCCAGGAAGATAATTCTTCTCCCTTATCTTGGCATGCCTTTATTAATTTTGCTCTTAAGCCACAGCAGGAAACAAAACTTAACATTATTCTAAAAATTATATATATATATAAGGAGTATAACCATTGGGAGCCAGTGAATATGTTCTAAGCCTCCCTCCCCCCAAAAAAGAAAGGAAGTAGAAAGATTTAAAGGCTACACGTTGGCCAAATGTAGCAACAGATCGGTAAAAGATGTTACAGAGGGGTATAGTTGTTACTTCTGGGAGATTAGGCCAGCCTTTCAGCCTCTCTGGAAAAAATCAGCCATTTCATCTATGAATTCACCACAGACGCTGTGGACATGGGACAAGGGATCCTGCTGGAATTTTGCTATCATTATTGCAGGGATCTATGCAGGAGAGTTGGGACTGTAGCAAAGTAACAAGCTAATTTCTTTTAGCATTATCTAACTCAGAAAACCTACCTTTTTGATAGATCACGTGGGAAGAAAATTACTGGTCATTTTGCTGATGTGTTCTCTCAGTCTGAAAGTGGACTGAAGCTGGATTAAAACCTAGGTGTGAATGTAGCCTGATGAGTGTCCACCAGGCCTCACCCAGCTCAGCTTCCAAGGTGCTCTAGGACTGGTCTAACTCTACAGGCATTTTAAATGCAAATAACATAATCCCCCCCCCCCGAAATATATGCTAGGTAGAAGTGGTGGACAGTATCACCATACTTACCACCATCTCTGTCTGGTACTCTGATTTCAGGTATTTTTTGCAAGAACTGTCATGGAACTGAAAAGTGTTGTTGTTTCCCCAAGGGGAATGTGATATTTTTAGGGAAACAAAAGGGCTTAATTGTTGGCAACAAAGATCTGGAAAGAGCTACTGAAGCAGAAGTTGAAGCTATAGAAGAAATATGGAGGAAATTGCAGTGGAACAGATGGAAATATTTGGCACTCCTTTCTACGGCCATGAAATACGATGTGTACATTTGATTCAGCCATTATAATTATCTTTTATACATCCTATTGCTTCTTCCTTTGCAGTCTAGCCAGGTGGTTTTATTGTAGAGCCATAATAAACCCCAGAATGTACAGAATATCCCTAAAACATTTTTCCCATCCCCTTTTAAAGATGCAGATTGCAGTCGAATGGAAAAGCAAATCTTCATGAAAGCCTGTGCAAATCAAACCGAAGACAGTCTATTGTGCTGATTCAGGGAAATTAGACCTCCAGGTTGCTTTGGCCAAAAAAGAAAAAGAAAGGAAAAGGCTTACATCAAAATATTGCTCTCTCGGTTAGCATATAGAATTCAGTTTGGAAAGTGTTTATGACCTTCATTGGGATTTAAGGCCCCTGGAGACCTCCATAAATGGCAACAATTAGATATGGTCTCAGTTACCAAAGGGAGGAATGGCAGGGTGATGGATGGAGCTGCCCAGAATATACAAACTGAATATTTTCTCACTCACCTCTCCTGCCATTACAGCTAGTGATGCTCTGTCGTATGTTTGCTTATTTATTTATTTATTTGCATTTCTTTACTGCACTGTACTGAAAGGTTTCCAACCAGAGGCCTATTCTCACTTAGGACAGCTCTGGTGAAGAGCATATGCAATCTCATTGGGCTGCCACGGCCTAGAAGTGTCCCTGCCTGTACCAGAGCTGTCCTAATTGTGGGTGAGGTATGGAACACTAAATCGTGCTCCACACCTGTGCCAACCATCCCCCTGGCTTACCACAAGTGTCCGGCAGGGCGACAGTTCACTCTATTTCTGGTTTTCTGTGCGTGGCCGGCGGGAAACGTGGCATCTGCGCAGGAGTAGCAGCATTGCCTATGATGATCGATCACATGCAAACCATGCTGTGATCGATCACATACACCCATGCCTGGGAGGGCCGTTTGATCACAGGTTAGCCTGTGAGCGAACATGCCCCTCTTGCAGCGGCATCTGATCAGCCAATCATGGCAGCAAAGAGGCGGAACATCCAGCTCCAGATGCATAGGCGCTGGCTGGTAAATGGGAGGACGATTTGCACTTCTGGCAAGTAAGGGATGCTTTTGATAGGCTTTCCTCCCACCAAATGTGAATGGTTCTCCTGTCCCTGGACTGGACTCTGCTTAGAGCACTACAGCCAGTGCTTAGAGTGAAACTAGTTTAAGACTTAGGCATGAACGCAGCCTGTGTCTAATGTAGCCTGACTGAAAATCCCCAGCTTTCTCCCCTAGTTTGGGTCCTGATCTGACCTCTGCTTCCAGATCTTGTACCTGCTGCCTTTCTCCAGCCATGCTCCAACTTTCAGACCACCCTCCATGTCTTTTAGCTCCCTCCTTCCTCTTGCAAAGCCTCCCTCCTAACCTTACTCTCTGTGGGCCTCTCCCAGTTCTGTGTCCTACGTCTTGGTCACCATTGCTTCAACAGATGGCATATCACCTAGGGAAGCACTTTTGTTCAAGGCAATAAAGGCAAGCATTATGCAGTCTCTCTTTTCCATACAACAGTTATTAAGTTAAACTTGCACACTTTCTCTGAGGCCGTAGGAATCTGCTGGATCAGGCCACAGCCTGTCTAATCCAGCATCCCATCTCACCCAGTGGTCCACCAACTGTTTCTGTCTCTCCAACCTGAGGCCACTATCTAGGCCCTCTCTCACTAAAACCGGGTGTTAACCTGGAATCCCTCAATCGATTTCTCTTCTTTTCCCAGGACGTAAAGGAGAGATCATCAGGACATTTCCATCAAGATTTTATTAAGGTCTTGATGACAAAGGAGCCACTGTATTCAGTGAATAGGAGCTTTTCAGATTGTGTTACCAGATCCAAGTCATCATCTACACTCCTTTGGTTTCACTGGTGGGGAGGCTGTCATGGTCTCCATCAGCACCATCTTCCACAACTTCAACCTCAATCTCCTGTGGAAGCTCATCTGGAAACCCATTTACCTCTTTCCATAAGAAATACTTGGCATCCCAGAGGGCTTCAATCATGTCCCACATTCCTGCCTTTTCTTCCTGAAGATCTTGGTCGTTGTCTCTCAGTGCAATGTATTCTTCCCAGAGGGCCATTTTGTCTCTAGAGATAGCCATGTCTTCTTCCCAGAACATCTTGTCCTTCTTCCAAAAGGCTTTGCATTCTTTCCAGAAGGCTTTGTTCTTCTCCTCGATGCCTTCCACCTTTTCTTGAAGGCTTTTGCTCTTCTCACGCATACCCTTGTTGGTTTCCTGGAACTCCTTGTTCTTCACTTGGAAATCTTTGACTATCTCTCGGAAAGATTCGTTCCTTCGCTCTAAAGTGGCAATCTCCTCCTCTGTAAGTTTCATCTTCTCCTGGAACATCTCAATCTTCTCTTGAAGAGCATTCGCCTTGTCTTGAAACTCTGTCTTTTTGGCCTGGAAGTCCTTGATCTCATTCGTGAAGAACCTGCTCTCCTCAAGAAAGTTCTTTATCTCATCCATCAAAACTTTGTTCTTCTTTTTGAAGGCATGGATCTCCTCCCATAAGGCCTTTGTTTTGTTGTCTTCTCGGAAAGCCTTGATCTCCATTCTCAGATCTTTGCATTTCTCCCAGAAAGCCTTGACTTCTCTTTGCAGTACAATCTTCTCTTCCTTAAGGCGCTGTTGCATTATCTGCTTCTGTAGGCCTGTGGGACAAAATGGGATGTGGTGCCAACTCTCCCGCTTTGGTGAAATGGGAGGAGGGCCGTGCTTCGTGTCTGGAGAATCTGCATTGTGAAGGACAAAGTCCAGTTCTTTCTTCCTGTTCTCCATCTGATCACAGCTGTGGACAAAGGAATGAATGGAATGAATGGGCATGCCAGAGCTCTCAAACGAAAAGGTTGTCCTCGAACTGATGTGCAGACCAACTGTTCCGCCAAAGGCAACCCTGACAAAACTGTCAGTTCTATCAATCTGCAATGTGTTGTATGTATTATAAAATATTTATGGTTTATTTTCTTTTGCATGCACTGAAGCTAACATGTGGCGTGCCACCGATGAGGTTGCAAGATGGCCATATTTCTACTCAGTGATGGTGAGGACTGGTGAGGCTGAAGGTGAGGCAGCTAAAAGAAGGAAGTAGCATCTGGAGGGGCAAAGAAAGAAAGAAAGTTCGAAGGGAGGACCCAGAAGGCTACAAGTCTATGGAAAACAGCATGAAAATTGATCCCACTGAGTTCAGTGGATCCAGTACACTTTAGCCAACTGAACTAAAAGATACATAAAGGATAAATAGAGAGGGAGGACTCGGGCTGTGGAGGAAGAAATGTCCTGCTTGTGGACTTCCCAGAGGCATGATTCTCAAAGGAAAGAGGATGCTGGACACCACTAATCCCTGTGGAAAAGCCATAACCTGTAGGAAATGGTCCCACATTGCAAGCAGAAGGCCATGGGTTCAATCCTGAGCAACTCAAGATAGAACTGGAAGACCAAGGGTGTTCTGGTTGATGTTCTGCTTCAGAAGTCCAAAATTGCAGCAGATGTAGAAGGCAACACTGCTACATTCCTACAAGTCTGAAGTTCTTAAGGAGATGTTTAATGACAATCTGGGAGGGGACTCAAGAAGTCCCAAATACATAGAACACACAGTTACAGCATTGACTGACCTCCACCACGTCTTCCTTCTGCTGAGATGGAGACTCCTTTGTGAAGACTTCTGTTGCCATGGAAGCCAGAGAACATGAACAAAACAAAATTGGAACACCTGCAGTTCTCCAGGTTCCACTATGAGAACGTAGGGTCTGTGGCTCCTTCGACCATCATCAGCATCTGGGGGGTTGGCGGCGGTTGCCTACCTGAGTCTCTGTTCATCTCCTTTTGCAGCGAATCTGCTGCTGGTACCACCCATGACATCAACCACTGGCCTGAGGCTTCTCACCTGATGTGGGAGAGCCAAACAGATGTTTGGCATGGAGAAGCAGCTATTTCTGTCTCCCGCACACGCATTTACTTAAAGTTGTGTGTGTGTTTTATTTTGTTTTATTGGGGTTTGTTTGCAAAGGCACTATATAGAGACATATGATGGAGGCCTACCTATTCAACTGGCAAAAAGACAAAAAACAGACTGAAATCTCTTCAACTGGAAACTGTCCATGGAGAACCCGTTAGCACTTCTGTTTTTCTCTCTGGGCTACAAGATCACCTCCCCTTTGCAATTAGACAAGTGGAAATAGTGCTCAATCCTGGGTGGGGGAGACTTTTATAAGGCCCTAAGTTTGTTGCTATATTTTAGGGCAAAAAGTTTATTTTAGGTAGGTAGGTGGGTAGATAGGTTCCATTCACAACTATCTTGTGATTTATTTACATTTATTTATTAAGGGAAATTTATATGTGTTCCTTTCTGCACTAAATAATCCATTATTTTGGCAGAAATGCTTAACCATCGTTCCTCCCCCACTGTGCCAATGTCTAAGGAAATGATAGACGGACAGCCCCATTCCAACTGGTTAAAAAAAGTCAGGGTTCCAACCCTAGGGATGTGTACAAATATTCAAAAATCTGAATATTCTATTCAAATCTGACGAATGCCGACATTCAAACTCGGATCAGACTTTTGGAAACCTGAATTTGCGCATTCGAACTCAAATACGGATTTTCAAAAATCCAATACAGATTTTTGAGTAATTCGAACGTGAGGATTCGTATCTGTCGTATACGGATCTGCACGAAATTTATCCATATCTTCCGCTTAAAATACGGGATAATACGGGATTCATACATTCGTATCTTTAAATATGAATCTAGCATTCGAGCGTATGGATTCAAATGTTTCAGATTCTAATAGGATTTTATGACATTCGGATCTTAAGTACCCAAATTGAATAGGATTTTGAGACAATCGAGACAATGACAGACGCACCGATCTCCTCCGGTGCAAATGGTGACAGGAAACAACAGCAGACGGAGGAATGGGATGGGGAAAGGCAAACGGCGGGTGGGATGGAGGAGATGGGCATGGTGGTGGTGTTCCCATTAAGAAATATTTGGATTACTCCAGGATCCCACAGCGAGCCCTTTTATAATCCAAATAGGGATTCCCTGGATTTTAGGACATTTAGTCTGCAGAAACCGGACATCCCTCCAAAAGCGTCAGGACGCCAGGGGCTCAAGCTGAATTCAGGCCGAACCAAAATGCCAGAGATAACTGGAGTTCTTATTTGAAGAAGTCAGACTGGATGATATTGCAAACATCCCTCTGCGTTTGTGAGTCTATGACTCATTAAGATTTGCATATTTGCAAATAATAAATAAAATAAACTGTAATTTTAGCATCACCCTTGCAGCAATCTGAATACTTGAGTTGATAATCCAACAAGAAGGGAATAAATGAGGCATCTGTGTTGAGTTCAAGCATATTTGACTTTTTAAACCAAGGGGAGAATGAACTCAGCGACATCCATGCGGTGATTCATACTGAGATATTTTCTGCCTTGTATCGTCAGCACAGAATCTCTCCTTCCACTGGTCTAGTTCCTTCTTCCACAAGATCATTTCTTCTTTCCAGCCATCTAGGTCCTCTTTCCAAAGGTCCTGCTCTTCCCGAAATAAATTTGTGACGGTCTCAAAGAGATTCATGATCTCCTTCCAGAGGGCAATGTTTTGCACCCAGAGGTGTATGCCGCTTCTCTTGGAGTTCTTAAAGAGCTTCCTGGTTTTCCTCCTAAAGGCTTTAAGCAACTCTTTCCTGGCCGTATTTTGCTTTTTGAGCGTCTCAGTGACATCCTGGAGAGTCTTTTCCATTCTACAGTGGCTTTCGGCATTCTCCTCCAGCAGGTCCATGATTTCTCTCTGGTAGCCACTTGTTTGTTGCTAAAACAGAAACAAGCTTTTTAAAAAGGATGGAGATTTGCACCTCCTAATCAATACTGAGGATGGAAATGTTCATTTTTTAAAAAATAAATAAATATAGCCCCTTTGAAGATTGTGATGATCAGCTGGCCAAAGAGATCAGGGGGCGGGGGGGGGGGGGATTTGTTGACTTCAATTATAAATGCCAGTTTACAATATTTGCACTTATCAACCCAACGTGAGCACCACACTTGCTGTATCCTTAAAAACCCACAACTCTCTTGTTGAAAATCTTAATTTCCATCTGACAACCCTGGATTCAATCTCTGCTCAGTTCTGTTGCCCACTGATGAAGTCACTTGGCAAAAGGGTTCTGTGGAAAGTCTCAGAAAAATGTCAACACTCACACAATGTTCTTTGGAGCTGAATGTTTGGTGAGGACCCAACAGATCTCCAGGAACAGTAAGGTCATCTGGATGACTTTGTGTCATCATTGCTTCAGGTGAGATGGGCCACTGGGTGTCATCACCTTGGGAGAGAACCAATCTGATACCTGGATTCATGGCTCATTTGGTAAGGAGGCACAGGGGCTAGAGGCCAAAAAAAAGAGTCGTGTTTTGAAATTCCACCTTGATATACTTAGGAAGTTATGTTAGCCCAAAGGACAATGTTTCATCAGATATTTGGCAAATTGCAGAATCAATATTCCTCCCCTTCATTTTTGGGAAGTGGAAGCTGAATAACTGTTTAAGCTTTGTAAACGTCATGATTAATTACTAATAATAATTAATGAAATTAACCTGTAATTAACGAAATTCACAGTCTTCTGAAGGCAAATGCCATGAGATAGTTGTTCTGCCTCTTCCTTTTTCATGTCTTGACCCATATCAGGAGTGGGAGGCATTGCTTGGCATTGGTTCTACTCCTATCTCCAGAGCCAATCTCAGATTGGCACCCTGGGAACTCACTTGTTCCCTCCCAAATAGCTGCAGGCCTTGCTCCCAACTGCTGCTATTGGGTCAGGTTTGACCCAGGGGTGGGCAGGCCTGTTGCATTCCTTCCCCGGTTCCTATAGGCTCCAGGTGATGCAGTCGGGTCCCCTAGAGCCTGCAGGAACCCATTGTCCTTTGGCAACTACATGGGAGACTGGTGAAGCTTTCAGGATTTGGGTACTTTTGGCTGTTTGCTGAGTGTGGTGCATTTTACTACGCTCTGTGCGTGCATTTTGCCCTCGGCCTAGAGGGTCCAAAGGGTCCGCCACTGTTTCTCTGCCAGGAGAACCCACACACCGCCCAAGCTGCCCCCTGGACCAGAATGCCCACTAGACTTTCCTGCACCTCCCGGATGCTCCTTCTGAAAGAGAGGCGTCCCTTTGAAATGCAACATCTCTCTTCTTTCCCAGGCTTTTTGCTTCTCTTCTGTGCAGGAAGTGAGCACACAGACCTGATCCTACCAGTCACTGTTCCTTTCCTTTTCTTCTTCTTTTTGGGGGGTGGTGGGGGGAGGAGGAACCCAATTTACTAAACTAATGAAGGGTAGTTTGTGTCCCTTTCTTTGGCCGTTTGCTGCTGGTAGGAATTTTCACAATGCGTCAAAAGGCATTTGCAGCGGAATAGGGGACTAAATTAAAATCCGGTCGTAAGCAATTTGCTTGCAAATATGCATTAGTGATCCACGGCCTACTTCCGATGTTATTAAAAGGAAGGTTAGATTGCTTCTCCGTGAAGTGAGCAACCCATCAGCAACAGCCGCCTGAACCATTGTTTATTAGCAAAATTATGTTGAGTGGAGATTTCAGAAAGGGTCAGGGCCGATTTAGTGCGTGGACGGGAAGGCTCCGCCAGTTGCCGCTGCCGTACCTGCAAACAGGGAAAGGTATTCAGGTGAGCCAAGCTGAGGAATGAGCCTGCTGGAAGTGATGAAAATTAGACCTGACCGGAAGGACCTCTAAAGTTAGCAAGGCCCTGGGGTGGAGGGAGACGTACATAATCCGTCCTCTGAACTGTGCTTTCCCTCTGGTTGTAGGCGATGTGGCTGTAGAATTTAGAAAGCTCTAGAGAGGAGCTGTAGCTCAGTGACAGAGCAGACTGCCTGGGAAAGCAAAGGATCAAGGAAGGATTCAATCCCCAGCCTCCTCCTGGAAGTAGGCAGTGACAAAACACTTTGTATGACTGCCAAGAAAACTGCATAGAGATGCCCATGGGGTCAGGGAGTAGCTATAGCTCAGTGGTAGAGCAAACTGCTCAGAAAGCAGAGGGTCGCTGGTTGGATCCCACAGGATGCTGAGAAGGTCAAGGCAGGAACAGGAAAGACAGAGGAAGTACTTCTGGTTTCAGCTTAGCAAACTCTGCTCCCCAAGGGCTGTGGTCACACTTAAGATTTAATTTGGCCTCAGTCCACTTGCAGACTGAGATAATGCATCAGCAAAGTGACAAGTTGATTTTTTTTTCAGCATTATCTAACTCAGAAAATCTATCCTTGAGATAGACAACATGGAAAGAAAATTACTGGTCACTTTGCTAATGCGTTCTCTCACTCTGAAAGTGGACTGAAGCTGGATTAAACTTTGGATGCGACCTCAGCCCCGGAAAGGACTCCACCATTTTAAATATAGTACAAAATATTTGAAATGGCATTTAGCACATCTCTATACCTGTCCAGCTTCTCTTGTCAGTGCTCGAAATGGTTCTGTTCTGTGATTTTAACATGCTCCTTGCTGTTTTTATTTTTAGACACGTTCTGGAAACGTTGGCGAAGGTGGGTCAAAACAGAGAATGCTAAAGGAACGGAAGAGCAGCTTCCAATGTTTTCTGGGACACTTTATTGCAATTGTCCAAGGATATTCCTTGCCCAGGAAGATGTGAAAAGGAGCAGCAACCCTTCTCAAAGAAAAATGACCGGCCGAGAATTTGGGGCAAGTCAATGTATTGCTTTCTTCCATCACATCTCTTCATGGTTCAACAAAGATTGCAGCCAATTAAAGACGATCTTTCTCCTGCCTGCAAGACTAACCTTCAACTCGAAATAGCCCATAAATACAGAACTTCCAACAAAGAAAGCCAATGGAAAGTTGTGGAGGAGGAACACAGACAGAGTGGCACTGAAAAAGGATTTCACTTGGGCTAAGCTCCCACTCGGCAGTTTAATGTGGTTTTAAACCAAGGGTCTTTTTAAAAAATCAGTGGCGTGGTCTGCTTTTTGTGTTCCCACTGTTATCTTATAATGCGGACTCACTCTCTATTCTTCAGTGCCCTCCCCTCTCTCCTCCCCTCAGCGGAACCCCCTCCCCATGCAGTCACTGTCTTCATTGAGGGTGGGCAATTCAGACCCCACCCTCTATATAAACCTTCCTCGGATCAGATCATGGATCAAAAGAGGTCTCAGCTTTTGTACACCACTTGCCCCCACCCCCCACCCCCAATCTTGCATCCACCATAGCAGAACTTCTTTCTCCTTTTAGCAAGATAGTAGAACATTAAATATCATTTCCCCTTTTTTCTTTCTAATGGAGCTTTGTGCAGAGGTGATCCTGGAAGGAAGGAAGGAAGGAGGGGGCAGGCAGGCTTTAAAACAGGAGCTGACAATAAAGTTTTGTGCGGTATTGTTACAGCAGATCAGCATGAAATGGCCAAAGTCTTCCATGAGAGTCCCTCTTTGTAAAATCAGACACTACATGGTCTGATCTTGTGACACATTGTTAGGTACTGCAGGCGCTGTTGATTCACCCCCTCCCCACTTCAGCCAGGCCAATCTCCTTAGCACGTAATGGTGGAGACCCTGAGGAGGAGGGGACTCGGGCAGAGGAAATAATGACTTACATTGGATCAGGGGAAACTTTAGGGGAAAACGCCCCTAAAGCATGGTTCCCTCCCCCCAAAAACCCACTTGCATTCCCATGTGCTAAATAGTGTGGAGTATTTCTAAATCCAGCAGCGAGACCCTTTTAATCCAAATAGGGATACCTTGTGTTTTGGGACATTTAATTCACAGAAATGGCAGACTTTGGCTTCCAGTATCTCTTAAAAGAATAGCAAATTCTTTCTCTTTTTTTTAAGTAGAACTCCTAAGATGGCCAAAAGGACTATGTTTTCATTCAAGGGGATTAGAAAGAAGCACAGATTTTGCTGGACTTCAAGTCATACAAAATGATAGGTGCCATAAACCATAAAGGTTGGACAGAAGGAGAGGACGAAAAAAGTCCGAGCTTTTGTCCATTTGTTTGAAACACAAGCCATGACAAATTATTCATCATGGCCACAGAATTTTGGTGCATAATTCTTTCAAAAGGGCAGAGAACCAATGGGGAGAGGAGCAAAATGGAATATTCTGGAAAAGGACCCACCTGGTTGGACTAAAAACCAACGCTCCAGTTGTATCACATTTGGAATACTCTGTACAGTTCTGGTCACCACACCTCAAAAAGGACATTGTGGAACTGGAAAAGGGGAAGAAAAGGTCAAAAAGAATGATTAAGGGGTTGCAATATCTCCCTTACAAAATCAGACTGCAACGACTAGGCCTCTTCAGCCTTGAGAAGGAGCGTTTAAGAGGGGACCTGACTGAAGCAGGTAAGATCATGCATGGTATAGAAAAGGTGGATAGAGAAAAAATATTTTATCTATCACACAACACTAGGACCAAGGGGCACCTATGAAGCTGTTGGGTAGGAGAGTCCAATTAGACAAGGGGAAGAATTTCTTCACTCAGAGAGTCATTGGTCTACGGGATTTGCTGGCAGAAGAGGTGGTGACAGCAACCAGTCTAGATGGCTTTAAGGAAGGGTTAGACAAGTTTATGGATGACCCAACAATTGTTGCTAAAGAATAGCCATGTTCTCTTTGTTCTTCAAATTAACCAGCCTTTCACAGGTGTTTTTCCCGCCTCAAAAATTCACCCGTGGTTTTCTTCCTCTTCAGAAAGGGAGTTGAATGTAATAAACAGCTACGCTGCTACCCTTATTTAAAAAAAAAAAAAATTCTGGCCTTTACTATAAATCCTCCTAATGTACGACAGCGAAGGGTGGTGCAAAACAGGGGAAAGGAGAGAGATCAGGGTCATATGTTTTATTTCTTGCTGATTCTTCAGCTTTGACCCCCCCCCCCTCAAAATTGGATTAACGCTATTTTTACGCCTCTCGCTGAACTTGGATTCAAGGCCCCTTTGGAGATTTTTCTTTATTCCGTTTGCTCTTTTGCAGTAATATATAGAGTTCTAGTAGCGTGATTTATCTGGTGGCCATGCAGAGAGGAAAATAACAGGTTTTTAAAGGAAATGGAGATTTGATTACCTCTTTGGTAGGGCTGGGCTTTTTGTCAGGTTGCTCTCTCCAAATCATTATTATTGTATCCCTGAGCTGTTTTCCCTGGGAATCCGAGGTTGTTCACCCTTGGAGTTGCAATAAGACACTTAACTAAAGCCGCCCGCCTGTTACCAGCAGTTTAATAACTTCCATTTTAACAGTTTGGAGGCTTTGGGGCTTGCACAAGAAAACTACATCAGAAAGGCATAAGCTCTAAATGGGGCCTTTCCGACTGACCCTTCTCTGAAGACCCTTCTCCTCCCCTCCCCCAGTTGAGCTTCAAAGCCCATCTTCTCCAGCACAAGTCCTTCGTTCAGCCTGGCTCCAGAGAGCCAATAAGCGGAGTCCCATCCTTTCACAAGCTGAGCCCTACAGCTCTGTGCCGATTTTACTTTTTAAAGTACAACAGCTAACCTTCCCTTGTGTCATCTTTAGAAACCTCCTCTTGAGTCATCTTTAGACTCTTCTCCCAACTAAGGAAACACAGGTTTTTCAGTGAAATGCAGCCCAAAACATAGCCTTAAAAATTTGTAACTGAGATCAGGAGGCGTGCACAAACAACGCGCACAAACCGGTCTGAAAGCGGCATGCAGATTTGGTGCCCCGTGAATTGCTTCAGTCCCAGGCATGTATACAAGGCTTCCCCACCTTGCCTTCCTTGCCAAAGGCTTAAGCTATTTGCAGTACTTTCTCCTCTTCCATGCCAGCTTCAGGGCATCTCTGCAAGGAAGCAGAAGCTGAAAGGCAGAGGTGATGCCAAGGGCATGCCCGCTTGGGTTTTTATGGCCGCATGAGGATTTGAACCCAGGGATACCTGGGCCCCAGGTTTTATCTTATGCCAGAACGACCCTCCATCGACTCAACAGGACTTCCTTGTCAATAGCCATGATGAGGACAAGGCTGGAAATGGATCTCTTTCCTTTCCTCGGGTAGGCAGAATTTGTCCTCTTATCTTTGCAAACATATTATGCTCAGAATTAATTGGGGTAATAAAGAAGATCATCCTACTTTCAATGAGCTTGAGAGGCAGATACACAACTCTGTTCTGTACATCAGCAAATATAAATAGATACGCTGTCCTTTCCGATTCCCCTGTGCGAGGATGTTCCGGTGGAGCTGACGTGATTCTTCTGAAGCATTCATAAACTGTATTTTCTTGTAAGAGTCCCTTATATAATAACAAAGCAATGCCAATTTAGCTGGAGTGGAGCATTTAAGCAGCTGGGGAAATATGAAATGAATATGCCCTAAATGAATTCATTAGAATGGCACGGTTAGGACAAATTCATTGTGGTTATTATCGCTCACGAAAAAGATGCATCAAGATGGCGATTTATCTATTTTTTTTTCTTTATTTATGGGTCAAAGAAGAAGATGCTGTGGGAAACTGGGTGCTTGGAGGTACTGCTTTCTGGTCCACAACAGCCAAGATAGAATAGACTGTTGGGCACCCTCTTTAGATACCTGTTCACACTTATGGGGTATGAAGAGCAGGATGGAAAGACTGGACACAGACCTTTGTCATGCACTTGAACCCAATCTCCAGAACCTGAGATATCCTGGTGACTCACCCATTCTTAGTTGCAACGGAACATCGTCCATGCAGCTGTTAAGCTCAGGTGTGACTAGCAACAAGGGAACTCTTTGAGGGCAACAACATGATGCTGTAAAAGATACAGGTCGTTGGTAGACCTCTTGGTTTGTCTACAGTTTATGGTTCACCTACTTTCAAGCACAGATGAGTTTGCAGGACTGGTTTCCTTCCCTCCTCTTAAGGGTGGTCACAGTATCAGACTCTGGTAGCTGAAGCTGGAATAGTTCTGCAAAGTTAAACTGGTTTGGTTGGTTTGCAGTTTGCAACAAACTGGACTGGACTTGGGAACCTCCGTGTTGCTCAAAAAAACCTGAATTGAACACAAACCAAGGCAAGTTGGTTCGATTCAAACATTTAGGGATGTTCACAAATGGGTTTTTTGACATTTAATTCATAATACTCAGATTCAGATACCCTTCAAATGTGGTAGGATTCTATTTAATGAGAATGTATTTGTACAAATTTGTATGAATATCCAATACAAACCAATATATATCAGACATATTCTGTAACAAATCTGTGCTCAGAAAGCGTCAAATCTGACCTGAATCCACTTTTAATCTGCTCTCGAACCATGTCAAGTCCTATCTGGATCTTTTATATATATATATTTTATAACTTTTGTGTGTGACACAGCCGCTTTCCCACCTCCCCAGTTTGGCAAAGGTCCGAACTATTTGTACAAATGTTCCAAAACATTTGCATTTGTACGAACGTTGACGTATGAATGTTGTAACATTCCGGCACATCTCTAGACACACCCTAGATCAGTGGTTCTCAACCTGGGGGTCGGGACCCCATTGGGGGTCGAATTACCCTTTCAGAGGGGTCACGACGAGTCTCCCGCTGCCCTTCCCTCTCACCTCCCAGCTGCTCCGCCCCTGTGGTTGGGGGTCTCCACAACATGAGGAACTCCATTAAGGGGTCGCGGCATTAGGAAGGTTGAGAACCGCTGCCCTAGAGCATGGTTTTTGGTGAGCTGCCCAGGGTCCTGAAATCCCTCCATTTGCCAACTCTGTCTTATGACCTACAACTTCTTTTCATGATCATCCAGAATATGAATCAAAGGCTAATTTCTTCCTAACCTGTGAATTTGCCCAGTTTATTCCTGTCATCTCCCCCAGCTTCAGGTTTGGTCTTCCATAATCAATGGATTCTTCTTCCCTTAGGCGTGGCGACAACTTGCAGGACCCCTACACTCCCTTCTTCTCTTGGACTCATCCGGCATCAATAGTGTCATGGTCTTTCCCAGCTGACTGCAGAGGAATTTGACTTCCCTGGGAAAAAAAATTCAAATGAGTGCCATAAATTTTTTCTAAGTTGTGGCTGCATTGCTCAGTAGGAACTGTAATTGCTATCAGCATTTGGAAACACTTCTATGCAGCACAGTTGCCCTTCAATTACTGTGGGAATGAGTTCACCACAGTCATGTCACTGGCGAACTGTCAAGTTGTTAGTGAGCTTCAAAAAGGGCCAGAGATGTGTTCAGAGGCCGGCAGCCAACCCTGTATAAGGCTCACATGCCATAGAGCTTCGACTGTTATTCAGCTTGATCTTTCACCAAGGAAGCCACAAATCCAGTATGCTGCCCCAAATTTAGTACAGTATGTGGCTATAAAGTAAAATGAGCTTCATTGGCTGGTTTCTCGCTTTGTATCAACAGATGGGGCTGCGCTTGCGACTGCCCAAGGGGATGCTGGTAGTGAAGCCCTCCACCTTGATGTTCTCCAGGCGAGTTACAGCCACTCTCAACTGGTGGATCAGTCCACTGAAATATACTTCCCTTGGTGAGGAGCGTGTTCTTAAAGCCAGACTTGGAGGAAAGAGACATTCTTTTTTATTTCAAGGTATTTTGTTGCAACAGAACCTTTTCCCCTTGACTGGCAGGTGACCTGGCAGCATTCCATGGTTAGGCTAAAATCCAACCACATTTCAGTTTGATCAACGTATCTGGGAACAGGCAGCAGGTGATTCAGTGGTGCTGGGGCTTTAGGGAGACAGTACCATTTGTTGTTCCTTGGATTTACTTGGGGGGGGGGGGTATTCAGCTTGCAAAGCAGAGACCTTGCCTTCCTCTTAATTACCCTGATCAATGCTCTTTCTCTCTCAATTAAGCAACAAATACCGAGGGACAAACGTCTTCATGGATCTTTTCTGTTCAGCAGGTCCACATGCTGGGCGCCTGATCTGCTGTGCCGGCAGATCCCTGAGCACTGAGCAAATGACATCAAAGCCCTGCAGAAGCCGTGAAGATTATTTTCCCTGCTAAGAAGTCTCCAAACAATAAAAGCTGGTTCCCTTCTGTCTCTTCTCCATGCATATAGATGAAGACTTCAAAGTGCTCTTTCTCTTTTAAAATTCTGTAAAACCACAAAAGATCCTGATAGGGGAGGGCTGCTTGCTTGCTTTTTAACCCTGGATGTACACATAGACCTCTTCGATGTAAGAGGAGCCCTCTGCCCAGCTCTATCCCAATGCCACAGGGATAGTATCAATCCAGAGCCTTTTGCACCAAGCAGGAGAGCTGGACCAGCAGCCTTGTGTATGAGATTCACAGAATCATAGAAGGGACGTCCAGGGTCATCTAGTCCAGCCCCTGCTCAGTGCAGGATTCCCAGACAGTTGTAGGTCCAGCCTCTGCTTGAAGACCTCCAGTGAAGGAGAACCCACAGCCTCCCATGGCAACCTATTCCATCTACTCATTAGGCAAGTGCATGAATATTCATACCATTGCTTCCAGTCCTCCCATCTTGCGCCTCACCCCTTCCTCCTTTCCTCACTCATGAGCTGCCCTCTTTCATCTGCCTTCTCATGCAGTCCCTTCCCCATCCTGTTTCCAAGAGCCTCCATCCCACGCACTGATTTCCGGGTGACCAAAACGTGGTCCAACACGTGGTCCGAGGGTTGTGCACTTAAAATGCAGTGTGCATTGTTGCACAATCAGCATGCGCGGCATTGGTGCAATGACATTAAAAGCTGGGCTGCACTGGGGGATTCATGCTGCGCCTTGCCTTCGTGCCTGCGTGTTCCAGTGCATGCGGAAATGTCACGGGCATTTCCCTCTGGAAGATTTAAAGGTCAAGCCCAGATTGGCGAGAGAAGTTTATACAGCAAACGCATCAGATTTGCTCAGTACCTTTTGCAGCCTCTCCTGTGTTGACCGTAACCTGTTTTCCAGTTAATGCTCAAATGCAGCTGCAAGAGCTGAAGACAGAAAGGTCACGGCTTGCTATTTGAGGATCTCTTCTCTTTGGTTACATTTCCCTTCAGTGAAGAAGAGGAAAGCGTTCCCAGAGGGACAAAGGCTGTTTACCAAGCCCAGGGTTGGCCCTCCCGGTTCAGCTCAGCTTCCAATGGTGACTGAAGCTACTCTGGAGGATGTTGCAGCGGCCAGGAAGTGTCCACAGTGGTGGATCCCAAGGCTGCACTGAGCAGCAAAAGGTCAGAGGGAGAAGCCTGGAGTGAAGCTGCTGGATGAGATCTGTCATCAAATGGGAGGACCCCCATCCCGACGAGGGTGGAATGACAATGTCCTTATTGCGTGGCTCAAACGACCCAACCAAAGCATGTCGGGATATTATCATTCCATACATTTGGACTTGGCATAGAAAGCAGAGATGGGCATGGTTTGTGTGTGTGTTTGGTTCATACTGAATTGATGATGTGGTAGGGTTTGAATTCAATACAAATATTCAATATGAACCTGATTCACATCCCTGCTACAAATCCCCTGCCTATCCACTCCGAACGCATCAAAACCACTCTCAATCCACTCTCAGTCCATTATGGATTCATTGCAGATGTCACTGGGGCAGCCACTTTCCCACCTCTCCTGGTTCACAAATGTAATGACAGTTTGACCTCGTGGTTAGAGAGCCGGACTCTTATCTGGGAGTACCAGGTTTGATTCTGCCCTCCTCCATGAAGCCAGCTGGGTGACCTTGGGTGAGTCACAGCTCTCTTCTGAGCTCTCACAGCCCCACCAGCCTCACAGGGTGTTCTGTTGTGGGGAGAAGAACGGAAGCTTTGTCAGCCGCTTTGAGTCCCCTCAAATGGGTGAGGAAAGCAGGGTAGAAAAGCCAGTTCTTCATCGTCTTCTTCATACGAGTTTATAGAAACATTTGATTCGTATTCGAATGGCAATCTTTGAATGTACCAACATTGAATTCAAATTCAAAACTCCGAGTCTGGATGAATTTTGATTGTGACGGATGTTCATGCTCATCCCTAGTAGAAAAGTCACACGAATAACTTCTGCTGCTGCCTCAGCAAACCAATTGCCACTGAAGAAGTCATGAGGATGAGTGCAGGGGGAGGAAGACCCCCCCCCCCGGCCCTGGGTTTCTTTCTTTTCTGGAAATGCTTAGGCCCAGATGTGTCGTTGCATAAGAGACACCCTTGATTAAAAATTCAGCGTCCCATTAGTGGCGAAGACTCTCAGGATCTCTGCCCTCATTAAAAGTGAATGTGGCTGGTGGAGCTGTTAAGTGTGGAAGTTGTTCTTCAAATTGGACACTTTTCTCCCTCTCAGCAGTTTCCTGGGCGCTTCGGGGATTTGTAACCTCCGCACATCGACAGTGCTTGGAAATGTACAATATTCTGTAGACGGCGACCACAAGGTGTTAGCGAAGGAGTAGACAGAGGGGGGTGCATTGAGAGCAGATTAAAAGCGGATTCAGGTCGGACTTGACCCTTCCAGAGCATGGATTTGAACCCCTTGTGCCACACAGAGCTCTTTCCTCCATCCACACACGGAGCGACCCTTTGGACACAAACGCCCCCAGATGTTCCGTGTGATCACACCCCAGATGTCGCCTCCTCCTAAAACGATGCATCCCATTTGTCCCCCCCCCCCCCCATTCTCCTGTCTCCTGTCTAGTTGACTTTCATTTTTCTTCCCCACAAAATACCGCGTTTAGTAATTTTTGGAAGTCTGAGCATTTTATCTGACAAAAAGCCGTTGGGCCCTCCGTTTCTTAAGAGGTTTCTGTTGACGATTATGAATAATGGGGATGTTTTTCAATTTCAAATTATCAGATCTATTATCTGCTCCAGGTACCGTTAAGTAACACTTCATCTTCCCCCTCCCCTTCTACCTTCCTTTTGGAGGAGAGATGACTACTGCTTGGCAGAGAGCATTCAGCCACCGGGGGTGGGGTGGGGGTGGGGGGGAGTTAATTAAAAAAGAAGAAATATTATGTCACCAAATACAGTATTTAAAATGTCACACATTTCTTACATTTCACTCCCATCATCCAAATTGACTTTGCAGCTCCGTAATTGCACTAAATTAATCTCTTATTTCATTTGCTGCATAACCAGAGGTTGTAAGCTGACTGCTTTTTAAATCTAAATAATTTTCTAATTACAGGAGGGGGAGCAGAAAACTCTTTGTTAACCCTACAAGCAACTGCATTAGTTCCTTAGCCAGGAATCTCACAAAGGTACTTTTGGAACATTGTGAACTGAAGTCATGGGGAGAGGAGGTAAACCAGGGGCATTTTCATACTTCCCACCCAGTCCTCCTCTGGGCGCTGCCATTTCGGCTGTGGAATAGTCATGTCTATGGTCATCTGACATGTCTGCATGGTTGCACAGCACCTCAAATGACCCCAGGGGAGTGGACGAAGAGCGAATGCTCCTGCCCCAGACGCTTGAGGTAAGTCTGGTCAACATTAGTGCACTTCCGGCGAGGGCAGGCACACTTGGAGGCTGTAACAGCCCATTCCACATGCATATGCTCTTCACCAGAGGTCCACTAATTGTGCACTAGAGGTCGTATGGCGGACTTATGGTTCCGCCACCTCAAATGTGCCAACAGGTCAGTTGGGCCTGGCTTGGGATCACCAACTCTTTCAAGGCCCATCCTAGTGCCTATCCTCCCCCACCCCCCACCCCAGTTCTGAAGACAAGGCTATGGCGGCATTGGAGACATCACTGGGGCTTCCAAAAGGCAGGAATGAAGGTTCCTGGCCTTCTTTTGGCTCCCAGAAACCCCATCTCGATGGCACATCGTTGCGCAGACACAGACAAAATGGCCACCCCCTGTATTCTGAAAAATGACCCTCCCTAAGAAAAGAAAAGAAGTCAGCAGAGAAGGGAGGAAGAGAGCGTGAACGAAGTTATGCTTATTATGGGGTGGGGGGAACAGGTCGATGAAAATGTTTTCTAAGAAACATGGTTCCCTCAAGGAAGATGAATCTCAAAGGCCCAGAAGACCTCAAAATAAGGAATTGTTTCACACAGCGCTCAGTTGAAGTTTGGGATTTACAGGCACCAGAAACACTGATATCCACTAGTGTAGAAGTCTAAAAAATAATAAATTCCAGAACATGCTTTTAGGGGACAGGTGCATGGTAGGGGCTGCCTAGATTTTTTTGGTTGAGAATACGGATGTCCACAAATACTCGTAACATTTGAAATTTGGCCAAATTCGGACATTCGAATACAAATCAAATGTTTTCATACATTCCTATGAAGCTTTGTAGGGGATTCATATGAAGAAGAAGAGAAGAGTTGGCTTTTCTACCCCGCTTTTCTCACCCATTTAAGGGGACGCAAAGCGGCTGACAAAGCTTCTGTTCTTCTCCCCCCAATAGACACCCTGTGAGGTAGGTGGGGCTGTGAGAGCTCAGAAGAGAGCTGTGACTAGCCCAAGGTCACCCAGCTGGCTTCATGGGGAAGGGCGGAATCGAACCCAGTACTCGCAGATAAGAGTCTGGCTCCCTAACCAATAGACCAATATGAGATTTGTATGCATTTGTATGGGACTGAAGATTCAAATCAAATACGAACCCTACCACATTCGAAGGGGATCTATTCAAATAAATATGAATTTTCTTGCATTCAATCTGATAAGAATCAAATTCAAAAATAAAAAATAAAAATCCATGCACATCCCTAGCTGATATCCCTCATCAGTGTTCAAGGCTGTGTGATCTCTCAAGACTGGCGTCTCCTTCTGACCTCTAAAGCCTGTAACAGCTTGGAACCGGGAACAAAAGTATTGGAAAGGGATAGGGTTACAAAGCTCAGACCCTCCTTCCTGAAACTGCCCACCAGAATAGAATGCAATCCCTACGATAACAACATGTCCTCAGCTGTCATTGGCTTGATCTGATGCGGTTTTAAAGTATGTGTTAACGGGGTTGTGTTGGAGCTTTGTTCTCATACTAAACGGATGCATGGGCCTAAAAGGAACTCTATTTTGGAAGTCTATTTCTCCCTTGCTGCTATTTCAGTCAAGGTTGACCGGCACACATTTATGTCTTTGATTTCCTGGGGGGAAATAAAGCCGAGAAGTAAAAGGGAGGAAATCTTCACAGAATGTTGCACACCACACAATGGGAGGCAGAAGCGTTCCACCTTCAAGTTCAGGAAGGTTTATGGCCTCTCTGGGTCACAGGCAAAAATGCTAGGAAAGGAAGCCGCTGAACTTAAGGTGCTGTGGGGTTGTTTTTCTTTTTAAAGGGAGCTGAAGCAGCAAATGTCACTAGTGCTCTTCTGGTCAGGAAGACCAGGCCAAATGAGATGCTGTTTAGAAGGCAGGCTGTAGTGTCATTGCCTCGACAGCACAACTTGGTGCATATCTTGGTAGAACATCCTACTGCCCTGTTTCGATCTGCCAAACGGAGTGGCGGAGACCGAGTCTGCGAGGATGACGTCGCCAACCACTTTACCATCTCTCCCAAATGCAAAGCACACAGTCACCCCCAAAGCCTGCTGAAGGTCATAGAATGACTTGTCAGTCCCTCTACTCTGTAAAAGAAGAAGCAAGCAGCATGAAAAGAAGTCCCCATTTATCTGTCTTATTCTCAGCACTTGCACATTTCAGAATGAATCCCCAACAGCCCTGTTCTTAACAAGAAATCTTCTATTGCGTATTTGCTGCACCTTTTGCTGTTCAGCATTCTAGAACGGATTGACAGACAGGCTTGCAACGTGTACTGCCAGCAGGAAGCCAGATCCACTAGACTGGTATTCTGCTGCTGGCACAAACTGTTAGAATCTGTGAGAATCTCATGCTAGATGTCACGAGTAGTAAGAGGCCGTGCTGGCAAGCTGCCATTTCAACTCACACCTTGGTTCTGAATTTGCCAAGCATGGGACTTCATAACTTGTACTATGGAAGGAGGGAGCCATTTTGTTTGCTGGCAACCAAGCACATACTGTATCTTCAAATGGTAAAGCTCATGCAAGCCAGAATGGGAGCTGGAATCCAAGTGTCTTTGGAAAGTTGCCCTTCAGACTTAAGATCATAAGAACATAAGAGGAGCCCTGCTGGATCAGGCCACAGCCCATCCAGTCCATAAGAACCTTAGAGAAGCCCTGCTGGATCAGGCCACAGCCCATCCAGTCCATAAGAACCTTAGAGAAGCCCTGCTGGATCAGGCTACAGCCCATCTAGTCCAGCATCCCATCTCACACAGTGGCCCACCAATTGCTTCTGGGCATCTCAAATCCCAGCAAATGGCTTTAGAAGCATCTTGCTTGTTCCCCCAGCCTGAAAGGTCTTCTTAGGCATCCACAGCAGCCATTGACCCACCTGTCACCCATAAATTTGCCTAGCCCTTTCTTAAAGCCAAGAGAACACATCAGTAAAGTGACCAGTAATTTCCTTTCCACATTATATATCCCAAAAAGGAATTTTCTGAGTTATTCAACACTGAAAGAAAACGGCTTGCCACTTTGCTGATGTTTTCTCTCATTCTGAAAGTGGACGGAAGCTGGATTAAAACTTAAGTGTGAACACAGCCCTCTATTCTTTTTTTTAAAAAAAACCCTGCTCCGTGGGAGGTTCTGAGGTCCTTTGGGTTCTGACTTCGATGATGAGAAGACCAGGGCAGAAATGTGCTTCAGCTTCCTGCATCTGAAAATAAACAAAATTCACAGTTTCCCAACCAGTGTGCAAAGTGAAATTCAGGATTCTTCCTTAGGAACTGTGTGGATTTTGTGATGCAATTCTTGGAAGAAAATAAGTTTTCAGGGAAGCATATTTTATGGAACGACACCTGATAACAGATACGTATGTTGAAGCACATATTACACTTGGCAGCACAGAAGAATTACAGAAAACCTCTTGCCGACATATGAACAGGAGGCAGGTTTGTGTTGCAGAGTAATTACACAGTTGTCGCTTGTTATTTCCAATTCTAATGATCATAAATATTGAGTATCTAGGTCAGCAGAATTGCATAGGATTTAAATATTCATGGACTGCGTAGCTCGCATATTCTCAACCTGAGGCTGGAGGCAAGTTCTTTCCCATTGTGAAGGACAGAGAACATCAGGGGAGGGAGGGACGTTTGGAAAATGTTGTGGCTTTTCCTGAACTCACGTCTCTGTGGTCTGAGCCAGTGAATGTGGACCAAGCAGGCCTGCTGGTTTGGACCAGAGGAAGGCACAATATGGAACAACGGCGTTGTTTGCGCAAACTCCAGATCCACTTTCCAAGGGCTCCAAAGGGCTCAGGACGTTCACCTCCAGGCTTGAAGCCGCTGGGGAACCCATGCTGACCCACAAGTAGGGACGGGCATGAATACTTGTAACATTTCTTATTTGCATGAATGCACTTGAATTCAGACATTCGTACTGAACGTTCCAAACATTCGCATGAATAGTTCGGACTTTCGTTAAACTGGGGAGGTGAGGAAGCAGTTGCGCAACTTGTCTGCAACAGATCCAGACTGCATTTGACACGGATCGAGAGCAGATTAAAAGTGGATTCAGGTCAGACTTGACACTTTCAGAGCACGGATATGTTACATGACACGTATCGGATACGTATTCATTCGTACTGGATACGTATTTGCTCATATCAGATATGTATTTGTTAGTAATGGATAAGTAATTGTTCATATAGGATATGTATCAGATATTTGCATGAATGCGTATGAATGCATTTGTACTGAATAGAATCCAACCACCTTCAATTACAAATTGAATGTCAAAAAAACCATTTGTGCATATCCAGTTCTGGATCAAGTGTCAGCGCAGAAACACCCTGGCTATGTTCACACCCAAGTTTTAATCCGGATTTACTCCACTTTCAGAGTGAGAGAAAACATGAGCAAAGTGATTAGTCATTTTCTTTCTACTTTAACTATCCCAAAGGTAGATTTTCAGAGTGATATATTTCCAAAAGAAATCAGCTTGTCACTTTGCTGATGCATTATATCACTGTGAAAGTGGACTGAAGCTGAATTAAAACTCAGGTGTGAACGCACCTCGTGGTTTCCACCTCCCTCGTTACTTGGCATTTTTCATATTTACTACCTTTTTCTAGAATGGAAACCTCACCAGTACTGAGGTTTAGAGAAGGGGAGGAATTTTTAATTTGTTGCTGTTGTTGTTGCTGTTTAAAGCAGGCTTTTCTAAGAAATAAAAAAATCCATGTAGAAATGGAGTTAAAGGAACTTTACATTATTAACTCCACAAACTTTTCTTTTTTTGCTGCCTCCAATTTAACAGTGCCAAGATTAAGAGCCCTCAGAGTCTGCAAATAAATACACGCCCATCCATCACGGACGACCTCTTTTTTTTTCTTTATCTTTTTTCAATTTTTTTTAAAATTAATTTTCATTGCATAATACAATTGGCAACATTATTGCAATTCGTTGATAGACCTCTTTTGTTTTTCTAACTTCAAATTCAGATTTGGTTGAACTTTGTAAAATTTGGAATTTCAAGTCCTTTCGAATTGGGATGTCACTTATTACTCGAGGGTGGATCTCAGTTTAATGGAAATCCTAGATATTTTGCTGTGGATAATCTTCCACTAAATGGAGGTGAAATGTTAAATATGCGAGGCACATTCTCCCCCCTGGAGTACATTTTATGTACACTACTATAATTTTCTGCAGTTAATGATACTCACACTCCAGTTTGCAATACATGCTTTGTTTTTCACTAAAATACACTTGGTGCCCATTTATATTCTAAGTGTTCATTCTCCAACTTTATTGCCTTGAAGCTACCAAAGAGCAGATAAATATTGTTGGAAGACAGATGATCCTCTGGTTAATGGATCAGCACCTATCCACCTACTGCAACAGATTGATGGTTCCCACATGGGGAAGGTGTCAGAGTGGAACACCTGAGAAAGCAGGGGAGGATGGTCCATTTGCAAAAGGGTGCAAGGTGTCCTTTGTTATTCATCCAAATTCGTACATTCGTACATGAATTGAATTTTAGGACATTTGTACATTAACATTCTACAAATAGTTCAGGCATTCATCAAACTGGGGAGATGGGAAAGCGGCTGCGACAGTCACACCTTCAATGATCCAGATTACATTCAACATGGATTGAAACCGGATTAAAATTGTATTTAGGTCAGATTTGATTCTTTCAGAACGAATGTGTTATGGGATGCATATACTCGATGCATATCAGGTATGTATGCGTTCATGAGGATACATATTTGTTCCTGTTGGACACGTATTCATTCGTATCAGATACATACTGGATATTTGTACAAATTTGATTGAATACATTCATATCAAATAGAATCCTTCCACATTGGAAGGGGATCTATTTGAATGAATACGGATTTTCTAACATTCAGTTTGTTATGATTTGAATGCCCAAAACCCCATTTGCGCCCCTCCCAGAATGGGATTCTCAACTATGCCAGACCCAAAGATTCACATGCAGCATATTTAGGGAGGAAACGTCTTGCAGACGGACCAACATGTTTTTCTCGCTCCAGTTTGAAAACATGGATGGTGAGTGGGAAACGCGTTGGAGTCTGGAGCCAGTTTATCACCAGGAAACGCTGTTCAGCCTCACCCCACCCCCACCACCGCTCTGACTCCATTTTATTAGACGGGGCTGGAAGCAGAGAAGAAACGTGGGTCCTTTCCACACTTCCCAGGAGAGGCCAGGCCCCCTACTAACACACTTTAGACTCAAAGGAGCGCAACCTATGTGATCAAAATGGCGGCCAACCTCCAGACACCAGTAAACCTGCTTTAACAAGTCTACCACCAGCCTAGGTGGCACTAGACTGGCCTAGGGAGGTGTGTGGAATGGTACACACTTCTATAGGCCAGATTAATGCCGGGGGACCCATTTTGATGGTACACCATATTGTGCTGCCAAAATGGGTCTCCCTAGGGATCTGAGGCCAGGAGCTTTAGTTCCTGGCTCTTGGAGCCCTTGCATCAGGCTCCAAAGCTTTCATGAGCTTTAGAACAAGATAAGGCTTGTCCTGGAACAGGACATCCAAGAGCAGACGGACATTTTCTGGGTCAGGTGGACCATCCCAGCCTGGAACCACTTTAGTCACAGCAGTCTTACTGGACCACTCACTTTGGGACCACTCACTTTGGTGCAGCCACAGCCGTGCAAATCAGACCATTGCTATGCTGATGGGTCACGCAGCACACAGCTGTGCAACTGCGCAACTGCACTGCCTCACGCAGCCTTCACAAGGAAGTAGTGTGCTTTGTGCTGGAGCATCCTCAGCTGTCCCTGAAGGCCAAGTGTGAAATGGCAAATTCTCAATCAGCACAGAATTCCTCTCCTGCCAGAGAGGACACAAGGCACACTGGGCCTGGCTGAAATAGGCTGCAAATATATGTAACACAACATAGCCCATAGGAGGAGGGGAGAACGCTTCCCCATGCAACTTTCAGGATGGGGGCAGCCGGAGTTCACCTTCTCTTGACCTTCCTTTTGTGCCTCCCTTTTTGGTCCATCTTTTAATTTATTTCTGACAGCCGACACGATGGAGCTCTGGGTGCTTTCTAAGTCCGATGTGTAGCAGTCGCCAGCTCTTAAATTTTGACAGATGTTCATCTCTCAACCTTTCAATATTTGTTAGAATTAGAAGTGTCTCAGCGAAGGCAATTACTGACAAGGTCAGGAAATTCACCAAGATAATGTCATGCTGCTGAGATCATGCATAAGGGAAGCTCTAATCTCCAGCAGGTCTTGGAGAGTTGCCAGTGTTAATTTCTGTTAACCCTCCCCGGGGAAGCTGGCCGTGCCTTTCATCCACCGTATTGTGGTGGCACGGGGCGGGGGGGGGGGGGGAGCCCAGAGCCTCATGTTATCAACTGAGGCAGGACGGCGTTCAGAGGAAAGCGTGGGGTTTTGCGCTTTCTAGCTTTCTTTTTTTAGCAGGAGGGAGACAGTAATTAAAATAATAAAAAGGCAAAAACCCTGGAAGAAATGAGTTGTTTTACATAAATGATGGTCTTGCTGATAAAAGCTGTGAGGCCACTAAAACAGTAGCAACTTTCTATATGGCGTGCTTTAACCTTAAGGGCTTAGTTTAAGAAAATGAGAAATGTTTTTTATCTGTGTGTGTTTATTCTTATTATTCTGTTTGTTAGTGCTATTTGCTGATCGCGCTTTGTTGTGTGTGGTTTAGTCCTCTCCTTTCCTCATTATCGTCTTCCTGTTCTGTGGACCTGACTGGCTGGCGGCTGAAGCAGGGCTGGGATTGCCTCAAGAGCCTAATAGCATCTACCCCCAGGACTATTTCACATCTGCAAAACGGGTGCAGGAACAGAGACCCCTGGACACAGCAAAGGGTCTTTTTATATCTTATGTTTGTCCCTTGGGTCTCAAAGTTGGCTTGGGAGCATCCTAGAAATTGCCTCTAGGTTGGAGAGGTGGGCAAGCAGGAGGCCTCTGAGGACCACCTGCTGGGAATCGAGAGCAGGTGAGGTTTTGGCAGAAGCAATTGGTGGGCTACTTCGTGAGACAGGATGCTGGACTAGATGTGTTGTAGCCCAGTCCAGCATAGGGCCTCTTTTGTTCTCATATTCTTATGATTTGGTCTAAAAATAGTGGTTTCTGGCAGGATTTTTAAAACTGATGATTGGAGGTAAAAACCCAGCAGCTTCCAACTTCCTGAAAATCCTTGAGCTTCCAGATCCATGCCATTTGGCAAGAACGACGCCACACCACAAACAGTGATGAACTGCAGTGGGAAAGCACATGTGGAAACGTGTGTCCATGGATAAATGGTTCCTCTCCCTGAAGAAACGTTTCGTGCTATAAATGGTTCAGAGTGTGTGTCCTTTTAAATGATGAGGCTATATTACCGGAGCCCTGCATGGTTGAGGTTCGTCTTGTCTAGACAGGCAGGCAGAAACTGCAAATCAATTTCAGGTTTTATTAGAGAGAATGTAATTCTACATCAATCACATTTGGGCCTTTGGCCAAAGAGATTTCTATGAATAATTTTAGAAAGGGTTTTCAGATGTCTGTGATCTTGGGAAAGAAAGAAGCTTTAATGGGAAAGAAAGAGAAACTACTGCTGGTGTGTGTGTGTGTGTGTGTACATGGAATGACTTTATCATCCACCTCTTTATTTTAAGCTGGGTTCATCGGCATCTTTGATGCCAGGCAGCTGTCAAAATCTCTCACTCTTGAAAATGGCAAGGAAGTCAAATAAAGCAAACGCTGCATTTCAGTAGAAAAGTCAGGGATAAAGAAAACCCAGAAGATGCAAGGAGGCTAGAAGAAAGCCAGGATCCCTAGTGAGCCAGTTTGGTCTAGTGGTTAGGGAGTCAGACTCTTATCTGGGAATACCGGGTTCGATTCAGCCCTCCCCCATGAAGCCAGCTGGGTGACCTTGCGTTAGTCACAGCTCTCCTCTGAGCTTTCACTGCCCCAGGGAACAAGGGAAGTGCACAAATGGGCTTTTTGCATTCAAATTCAAGTCAAATCAAATTCAAGTCAAATCAAATGTCAAAACATTCAATTCGATTCAAATGTTTAGAATCCGAATGCTGCAAAATCCAATTCAAATTGAATACAAACCTATTCAGTCGGACCCCATTACAACCCCATTGAGGACAGGGTTCTCCCAACTACACAGACCCGAGACCCAGTGATGCACCCGGCACCTCCGTCTTGTCTGGATTCTGCTTCAGTGTATTGCCCCCCATTCAGCCCATTACTACCTCCAGGGCAGGCCCTTGTCAAGCACTTCAACCTTTCCTGATTCAGATGCTATAGAGAGATAGAGCTGGGTACCTTCTGCATAGTGGTGGCACCTCACTCCAAATCTCCTGATGATCTCTCCCGGTGGCTTCATATAGATTTTAAATAACATGGAAGATAAGATTGACCCCTGAGGAACCCCACAAGTGAGTTGCCAGGGTGCTGAATCAGAATCCCCCACTACCATTCTGATATCGACCACGGAGACAGGAACAGAACCAATGGAGTCCACCACCTCCAACTCCTAAAGTCTGTGGCCTTTCCAAAAGGATACCATGGTCAATGGTATCAAAAGCTGCTGAGAGGTCTAGGAGAACCAACCGGGTTGTGTTCCCTCTCTCTCCCTCCCAGAGAAGGTCAGGGCAACCAAGGCAGTTTCTGTGCTATGTCCAGGCTTGAAGCCAGATTGAAATGGGTATAGATCATCAGCTTCTTCCAAGCATGGCTACAGTGGAACAGCCACAGCTCTCTCAAGTACCTTGCCCAGAAAGGGGTATTTTAGCCACTGGGTGATAATTGTTGAAATTTCTGGATCTTGGGATGCCTTCTTCAGGAGGGGACTTACTGCTGCCCATTTAAGGGATGGCAGGGCCACCCCATCCCTGAAGGAGGCATTCACTACTCCCTGAATCCACCCAGTCATACCTTGCAGGCTAGCTTTTATCAGCCAGGAAGGGCAAGGGTCCAGAGAGCACGTTGTTGGCTGAACCCCCACAAACAGATTGCCCACATCCTCAGGCTGCAACAATTGAATCTGATTCAAAAGACCTGGACCAGAGAGTTCTCTGGACACCTCCTCTGGGCTGTTCCCAATTGTGACATCTAATCCTCCATGAATCTGAGCAACTTTGCCCTCGAAGTGCTTTGCAAATTTGTCACAGGAGATATTAGGTGGCCCTTGCCCACGCTCCATGGGCTGCACGGCTCCATCTTAAGTTCATAAAAGTTGCAAATGCTGTCTGCTCACTCATCATGGCAGGTGATAATTTCAGTTTCTTTGGCCTCCATTCTTTTTGCAAACCAAAGGTCAGAATGTGCTCAGTCCAAAGCAAAGTCCTTTACCAGTCTCTCTGATTTAATTTTGCTTCTGTAATTCTGCTCACTGCATGCTAATCTACCTGTTCAGTGAGCCGAGAATCAATTGATGGAAAGCCACTTCAGTTCTTGTGTCAGGTTTTGAAGCAGCCTGGCCAGAAAAATGATGCGCTGAGAAACATATTGTCCCTGATCAGACCTCATTTCACGTGGGCTTGATGTGGATTATAACAAGAATGGAAAACAGGGAGGGAGAGCCATCAGAGAAGCACCCAGAATGAGGCAGTATTCAGCTGGTCATCTGTTCTGCAGAAAAGAGCAACCTTTCTTGTTATTTTGAGGGAAATTCTGGTTTCTACAGCCAATGTTCTCTGGAAAGGTCGCATCCCACACGCCATTTCCCAACAGAAATAGGATCATAGCTCTCACTCCACTATCATTATGCATACGGCTTCATGCCAGCTGGAATTTAATGTCCTATGAATATCCATCTCTTGCTGGTTTAATTTATATTTGTGTTTCTGAAATGTGCTCCATAAAATGTATTAAAATACGTTTATGCTGCCTTCCCAAATAAATCTTACTTCAGGGCAACCTAAATTAAAACAGGGAATTCAACTTCCAGCAAAAGAGATTGAAACAGCAAATATTAATCATACAAGTGATCGATGGATGGATGGATGGATGGATGGATGGATGGATGGATGGATGGATGGATGGATGGATGGATGGATGGATGGATGGATTCATTCATTCATTCATTCATTCATTCATTCATTTTGGAATATCCAAGTTTTGACCAAGCCATCAACCAAGCAAAATATGTAGCCACGTGAAAATATGGCCCAATATTTGCGGAGAAGGTGGGCAAGCAGAAATTCACACTCTCTGGGCATGTGATGACCTTAGAGGAAGGGCTGGAGGGGGGAGAGTGTGAGGCAGTTGTGATACTGAAGAAATCTGATGGATAGGATCAAGGAGACTACAGGGATATCTCTAAATTTGTTCTCACTAAAGGCAGGTGAAGATAGTATCTATGCACAAATTTGCAATGGCCAATAGATTGGCCCTGCAAGCATACTAGGAGCTTTCCATCTGCAGGTTGGTGCAGTCTAAAGAAGCCCCTCCCCCTTAGACCACACCAGCATGCAAAATGGTGTCTCTAGACCACTTGAGGATCCAGTATACTGGACAGTATGGGATCACCCTATCAATCTAAAACCCAATTACCAGATCCAACTTGACAGCACTGTGCAGCAAAACTTCTAAAGAAGTTTGGTAGGAATGCATTCCAGAGAGCTGTTAGAGAGCCAAGACATAAACTCTTTCTGTTACACTGGAAACCAGGAACATAGAAGTAAAATCCATAATATAGAATATAGACAGCTATCCATAACCTACAGCAAAGGCTGCAATTGGTTTCATGTCCACATTATCCTAACCAGCAACAGCTTCTGGACCTATATGGCAGAAATCACAAATATGGCTGTTGGCCATTGCTCTGTCCACTTACAAACATGGACCTCAATAAGCCGATAGACCACGAAGACTTTGCGTCCTGTTTGATGTGAGATATTCCATGCCAAGTGCAACACTGCAGTCTGGAAAGGTGGAACTAGGATGTAGCTTGGTTTTTCTGGACTTATAGCAAAGGAGGACATTCTGGTAGTTAAGGCAGCATTCAAACCAGTTGCACATACATGCCACTGATTTAAGGACCATGGGGCTAAAGGTTAACTGAGGTTTGTTCCCAATTTAAAATGGTGGTCCAGAAAAACAGAAAGTTTGAAACATGGCAGACCCTTAGAAAGACATGGCCTTTGAGTTTCTCCCTTCAGGGGCAGATGTCACTCTCAGCCATCTAAACTGAACAGCTTTCTTGTTTAGGACAGATTCAAGAACAAAATATTCCTGTTTTCGTACAAAGAAAACAAGAGCCAAAAGCATTGCTTTGGGAGATGTTTATAAGTTCTGATAGATTTCTCGAAACACAAAGTATTTTAGTCGCTTATCTTTATTTCTGTCAGAAAGTGTCCTAGGCAAATGCCACACAATATTTGACCCGCAAATGACATTTTAGAATTTTCCCCTCATTGGAGCATTAAGTTAACCTGATGTGAAGACAGTGACACTAACGCAACTGATTTGGGAGGAAAACAATTAAGTGGAGACGTTTCCTGGGTCACTCACCCAACAATTAGCAAAAACGGAATGGAAATCTAATCAACGTGAGAGAAGCAATCCAAGGGCTCAAAAAGACACCAGGAAGTCCACTTTCTAATGTCAAAGTCGCTATTCTTTACGATAGCCATAAACAATCACGAGCCCTTTAATTTTTATCGCTTCCAAGTTCTTGGGACCAGCATAAAGAGAAGAAAGATTAAAATCTCAAATATATCAAGCATCCAAGCACTTTGCTGAATTGCATTGCACTGACATAGATCTATTTGTCTCCACTATAAAACAAAGAGCTAAACCAGAAATGGCTACATAAAATATGCATTGTGGGAAGTGACCCAAGGAGGCCATGCGTGGGCGATGCATCTTGGATGGGAGAAGAGCAAAACGATATAAAGCCAAGGAGGTGGCGTCCACCTCACCTGGAGCTGGTGGGGAGAGGCTGATGTCCCTAGGGACCTCTGGAGGCCGAGGTGCATTGATGGAAATGTGAGGAGACACTTGGGCCCTGGTCACACAAGTAGTTTAGGACAACCTCAGGTCATCTGCAAGTTGTGTTACATTATTTTAATTTAATTCATTCTCAAAGCTGGCTTATCCCTTTTATAACTTCTTAACTGGTGTCCTTGTTTTTTAGAGGACTCAGCCCATCCTGGCATCTCAGGACATCTTTGCTTCCTCAAGTGTGAGCAAGGGGACGGGCTAAAGGAGGCTGAACTGTGCTGTGGTGGAGGCCCAGTCTTTCCTTCTGGCGACTGACATGTGCAGAGATTGTGATTCCTCTATCTAGCATTTGTATGCAAATTTATTATTATTATTTTAAAAATTAATCGTACAGAGAAGAAAGCACGTGAAAAAGGAAGGAGAGCATGCCAATGGGGGAGCAGGCTTTAAAAAGAACCACAAGCCCCCCCCCCCCCGGCCTCCCTTGAGTGACACAACAGCATCCAATAAGATAGGAGATAGATTTGATGTAGCAAAAGGGGTGGAGCCAAGAGTTCCGTGGAGGCGGCTCAGGTCCATCACGGAGAAAGGTGTGATCAATGCAGCCCAAAGCGAAGACGGCTTAAGGACGACCTGTAATGATCTAGGTGTGACCAGCACTAGTATGACCTCAGATCAGATTAATTAATAGGCCGTCCTGTCTTGTGTGACCAGGGCCTTGGAGAAAGGCAGTCAGATGGGATGTATCTGAGAGAAAGGTGTTGAGATATCTTTTTCAATGAAGAAGTGCTACAGAAGTGTTTCCAGTAACTAATAAAGAATAATTTAAAATCCTGCCTCTTTCAGGTGTGTGAAAGGCAGTGACACATGACAGGGCCTTTTCTACTGTAGCCCCCAGGCTCTAGAACAGCCTCCTTCTGGAGGTACATTAGGCACCAACTTTGTATGTTCTTGTATGACTGAAACCTGCTGCTTCACCCAGGCCTTTCCTCCTTGGTGTCCTCTAAGGCCACTCCAGACCTTGGGCATTTCTGCACTTAGTTCCTGTCCATTGGATGGGAAAAATACACAACAGACTAACGCGTAGAAGTGTTTGCACTAGGGAAGCTAGTACCCATCAGCCTAAAGTCCCACGCAGTCAGAAACTTACCGGGGTCCGGTCACGCATCTGATCCTCTGCAGGGTGCCGCCATTTTGGTCACGGCACCCCACGTGACTACACATGTGCCATTGCATTGCTACGGCAACAAGAACACTCTGCACACGCACAGTCACATCAGGGGTCATCTGAGGTACAAGCGTGCTTGTGTGGTATCTCAGGTGACCCCTTGCACTGGGAAAGGTGCAGACCGTTGTCTCCTGGGCACACCGGATCAGCTTATGTTCAGAACTGGGGAGGGCTGGGTTGCTTGTGGGGTACAATTTTGTGCATCACAGCTAGTGGGGCAGGCAGGGGCCTCTGGGCAGGCAGGGTCCTTTGTAAGCTGTAACGCCTCCTGCAAGTGCAGATGCACCTGCCCAGGTGTTGCCTAATTGCATACTACGGGGCCAAGTGCAGGAATGCCTCTCGCTTGCCTATTCCACTATTTTTAGATATCCCGGAACATGTCAGAATTAAGTGGCACGAGACCTTAAACCCATAATAGCGGATCAAAGGTGGTTCCCTTGCTTTGCGTATGGAACAAACCACTCAATTTCAGCTTGTGCACACGTCTCCTCTGTGCTCTTATGTCCCTCCTGGTGGCTTCACCACAGGCTTAAGGAGGGGAAAGAATTCTGCGCACAGAGATGCCCAACAGGGGCCCCACTGGGTCATTTCCACGCCCCCTCCGTCAGGAATCTCGTCCCTGTTTCTCCACAAACAAGATTCCTTCTTACTCTTTGGAGTGAGTCTATTTTACGTCCTTTTCTCCCTTGATGCCTTCGAGCCCCCTGCTTCTCCCCCCCCCCCAGCTCCTTCCTTGCCTCCTACAAGACTTTTTTGGGGGGCGGTGTGTTTCCTCTTTTCCCCTTCCTTACTCCTTTAGGAATATACAGCATGTCTTCAGCATCAGAAGCTAAGCAGATGTCAGAGATTAACATGACAGGGATCCCTCTGCAAATACTGGCAAACGCAGCCCGTATTGATGTTCCGAGTAAACGTAGGATGAGAAATATCATCTGTCAGCTCCACCAAGTCAAGGCAAAGTCAAGCGCGCCAGCAAAATGTGTTTGTTCTGTGAGTCCATTCTAGCTGTCCGATCCTTTAATTGACACTAGCGGAGAGGAGAGGGCAGAGAGGAAAGGTTGGCACGCAGAACCTCACAGGCGTCTGGGCAGGAGTGCGGATGTCACACATCCAACCAAGTGTGCCTTGAGTTGTCCCAGATATTGCCAGATAATCTCAATTCAGTTTTTGATGGGGCTGATGGAGTTTACATGGCATGGATCTAGGGATCCGCACAAATGGGTTTTTTGCGCTCAATTTGCATCGAGTTGAATGTAAGAAAATCTGTATTCATTCAAATAGATCCCCTCGGAACGTGGTAGGATTCTATTCAATAAGAATGTATTTGAACAAATATCCGATACGAATGAATAACAGACACATACATATCCTGGATATGGATACTATATGAACCTGCTGGAGCAGGTTCAAAGGAGAGCTACCAAGATGGTGAACGGTCTGCAAACCATGTCCTATGAGGAACGGCTTAAGGAACTAGGAATGTTTAGTCTAACAAAAAGAAGACTGAGAGGAGACATGATAGCTGTCTACAAATACCTCAAGGGTTGTCACAAGGCAGAGGGATCAGCCCTGTTCTCACTCTCTCAAGGAAGGACTAGAAACAATGGGGTGAAACTGCAGGGGAAAAGATTTAGTTTAGATGTTAGGAAAAAATTTCTAACAGTAAGAGTGATCAACCAGTGGAACAGGCTGCCACGGGAGGTGGTTGGTTCCCCTTCGATGGAGGTCTTCAAGCAGAGACTGGACAGCCATCTGTCTGAGATGGTTTAGGAGATCCTGCCTTGAGCACGGGGTTGGACTCGATGGCCCAGGAGGTCCCCTCCAACTCTACCATTCTATGATATATATATCAGATACGTATCCTATGCCAACATATAAATTTCAGATACATATTCAATACATCTCCTATATGAACACATACGTATCAATACATATGCAATACTTATCCCCAGTTTAACTAATGTGGGAAGAAGAACAGAACATTTGTCAGCTGTCATGGAGGAAGAAGAGTTGGCTTTTCTACCCTGTTTTTCTCACCCATTTAAGGAAACTCAAAGCTGTTCTTCTCCCCACAACAGACACTCTGTGGGGCTGTGAAAGTTCAGAAGAGAGCTGTGACTAGCCCTAGGTCACCCAGCTGGCTTCATGGAGGAGGGTGGACTCAAACCCAGTATTCCCAGATAAGAGTCCAGCTCCCTAGCCACCAGACCAAACTGGCCAGGACCGTTATCAGAATAATCTCAGAAGAAAACACCACGATTTATCAGGTTAGCAACCTGTGCTGGCAGAAGGAACAAAGGCGAGGAAATCTTGCTCCTTTCTGCAAAGAGACACAATTATGGGAATGTGTTTTAACAATCCGAAACGGGCATTTGGGGAGATGTTAAACGTGGCAAAAAAAAATTGAGTCACCGGAAGAGTTTGCTGGAGAGAGTGAAGCCATCTGATTCCTTTCAAAGGAGAAGGGAGGAGGAATGGGTGGGAGGCGGGGGGGGGGGGTTGTCCCTTGATTTAAAATATGTCAAGAACCCCATTATGAAAGGTCTGAGTTTAAGAAAATTCCGGGGAATCGGCGTCTGTCAGCCGCCTTGACAACCTAAGGGCCACGGCTGCAAATGCCACCCAGGAATGAGGCATAAATTCAAATGTGACCTCCATAAAGGGAGCAAAGAATTACAAGGCACAATGGGGAGGTGTGTATAAAAAGACGCTTTGCAGCACATCACTGAGAGGGGATTTCAGGAGTAGAAGAGCAAAGATTATTCTGAAACGCTCAACTTATTTCTTGGAAACCAAAGGGCAGGAATGATTCATCCTGCAGCCTCCACGCTCGCCTCGCAAGAATATCTGCGTGGGGAGATCAAGGAGGCGATACGAGGAGGGAAAGGCAGGGCGAGGTGTGCCAGGCAGGTCCCCAATGAGGCACGGGGGCTCTCTGTGGCCGTGTTCACACCTAAGCTTTAATCCAGTTTCAGTCCACTTCCAGAGTAAGTGAACAAATCGGCAAAGTGACCAGTCATTGCTTTTCCACCATATCTAGCCCAAAGGTGGATTTTCTGAGTTAGAAAATGGAGAAATAAAATATCTTATTATTTCACTGTGGCCGTGGTCACACCGAAGGTTTAATCCAGCGTCAGTCCACCTTCAGAGTGAGAGACCACATCAGCAAAGCGACAAGCTGTTTCCTTTCAGTGTTACGAATGCTCTTGTTCATCCCTAGAGGGGATTCGTAGGCACGACCGGAAGCAGGAATTTGAATCAGATTCAAATAGCGTTCAAAGAACATTCCTATCCATGCGAATCCTCCCACATTCAGATGGGCTCTCTTTGAACAAATGCACATTTCTGCACATTTGATTTGATTCAAACTGAACATGAAAAAAAAAAGTGCACTTCCCTGCATGCAACCCAAAGACATATCTGTGGAAACGAGAGTCCTATTGTCTGCAGAGATTTTTCCTTTTGCATGCAAAGCATGGAGACTGAGGTTGGATTCTTCCTGGGACCAGAAGGGGGCCCAGCCTGGAAGAGATGTCTCCTATTACAAAGCGAAGATCCCTTCTCACAGGCAAATTAGCACTCATGTGATATTTAACATGTCACACCTTTAATGGGGATGCTGAGTTGTAACACCTCGTAAGCCCTGTAATAATTTGTGAATAAGATTTTGAAGGGGGAGAGAAAAAAGGGTGGAAAACTCCTTTGATTTAATGCTGTTACTTCAGAGTACTTCAAAGTGATCGAATTATGATCCATCAAAGGGAAATGGAGCAAGAATAAAACATTGGGAACATTGGGGGAGGGGGCTAAACGTGCCCTTGGATGGTTCATTTCAGTCATTCCTATTCCCCTCTTCCGACCTATCAGCAGGTTCATCAAAACCTTTGGAGGGTTCAAAGATACTAAATTGGCCAAACAAGCTACAATTGCTTCTCCAAAAGCCTAAAACAATAACAAGGGCTTTTGATCACTTCTTCAAAGCAGATTAGCTGCTCAACGGCCCTAGAGAAGGAGCAGAACCTGCCATGTTTTCTATGATGGTGGAAATCCTGTCTTATCTACAAGGCCAAGTGTGTGTGGGGACCATGCAAAAGTTATCCTCTGCCCTGGCCCATGGGGAGGAGTCCCTGCTTAGACAGAGCTTCATTCATGGTTGGCAACAGAGATTGGCCAAGCTGGTTGGGCTCATTTACAGTCTGGAGTGGGTACTTAATGGGTACTTCTAGTGACAGTGGAAAAACACCCTTTGAGTGGTTCAAGCACAAACCAAACCACCTCTTGTCATTCAAAATAAAAGGCCGGTCGTACCAAACCAAGGGATGTTGTAGTAAAGCAAATGAACAGTAGCAAAGCAAGAAGCATTCTTCTTGCCAAGAGCATTCTAAGGAGCCACATCTAAGCAGGCCCTGCTCCTCTTCTGTCCCCTGCTAAATCCCTCCATCCATGCCAGATTGCAAGTCTGTCGTAGACGGCCATGTATGAACAGCGTAATGGATTTGGACAACCATGCTGGACTGTGTTCATGTATCTCCTTAAGGCAGCCCCAAGTGGATCTTGGCTGTTAGGGAAACAAATATTTACCTCAAATTTGAATTTGGTCAGTCCAGTGTAGACAGAGCAAAACCCTTTAAACCTCTAAGCACTGGTCATGCACGCAGGAACTAACAGGGGGGTGGCTGTGGTCTCCATGACCCCACGAGCGGACCAAAGGTTTGTTATGGTTTCTCGCTTCTGCCGTCTGTCGCCTGGAACGGTCAGCTTGTTTCCTTCTTCACCTCCAACGCCGTTTCCCCCGCATCCCCATTCATTAAAAACCAACAAAGCTGTCCTGATTGAGGCTGATCTCAGATTACAATAAATTTCTTCTGACACAACCTTTAATAAATTGAAAGCAGGAAGTGCCAAAACGCAGCTCGCTCCACGTCTCTCTGGTAAACTATACTTATCAGCATTGACAGATGCACATTCTTGTTTGCATCAAAAGCCTGTGTTTTTCGGCTCCGCGAGAAGCTGTTTAGCATACAGTCGGCAAATCCACTTTCGACGTCACGTCGCTGCCAAAAGCAGCTGTTTGGAAAACAACGGGATCAGACCTTATGGGCCGGCAGACGGCAAGGAGACTGCCGTGTTTCCTCCGCGCTCTCCTGTCATCCAACAGGCCGCTGCGTCTCCAGCCCACACTCCATCCGCTATATGTTTATCAGCCTCATCCAAGGAGACTTAAGGAAGAGTTTTATGAGAACTACCATGCCTAAGAGCTGCACAACCAGCAATAGCCAGAACATCTTTGTGGGAAGCAAAATCTAATAGCTCAAACAGGATGATTCCTGGTCAGGCTATTCCTCACCCTGGTGCAAACCAAGAACGGGTAATATGGAAATCCCTAAATAGGCTCAGAGGTGGCGTTGGTAGAACAGAGATCATCTTGCTAAATGGAACTATTTAGAAGACTCTTCCACTTTATATGAAAGTGGTGCTGAACGAACAGCCCAACATCTGCATTACTGTCCAGAATGTCCCATCTCGTGTACGATGGAGGAACTGCTCAAGGCCACAGTAATGCAGGTGCTGCTGCTCGTTTTTGGTCAAATATAATTTACTTTTATCTTTATTTGCCCTCCTTATTTTATCAGTACTATTTTATCCAATTTTTAACATTTTATTGACCTGAATGTTGTCTTAAAACTAATGTATACATTATGTTTGTTCCTTTTACAGCTCGTTTAGCTGAATGCAATGTTTTTTGCACAAAATAAAATAAAAACCACCCCACCCTGCTGCCATCGTTGTGGATGCTGCCCCCACATCACCACCACTGCGCTGAAGCGTACCTTTTACCAGGTGAAGGGGATCCACAAAGGCTCAGTGGGTAGGACCAGGCCATTCCAGACCAGAAATGGCCTTGAGTTGCCTGCTCATTTCTCAGACAGACCATCTTCTGATTGTGAGGGGCTGTGGCCTTGTTTAAAAAAACTGTTAAAACACTCCAGCATTCATTAAACTGGGATACGTATCAGATACATATTGATATGCATGCCTTCGTTTAGGCTGCGTATCCAATATGTATGTGTTTGTATAGGAACCATATGCAGGACCCATTCATCCCTAGCTGGTGGTGGTGAGGGCACTCTTGCAAGACAGAGCCCTCCAGAAGATTAACCCGCTTGGGCGGCCCAGTTCCACCTCTCCAACTGCCCCTCTCTGCCCACCAGCCTTCAGGGCTTTCACCTGCTTCAAAATATGTGGCTTCCCTCGCGCATGCAAGACCCACAGGCCATTAAGCAATGTTCCATGACCCCGGACGGTTCTGTGCGCTTGTAGCTCCATCTCCCACGCCAGAGTCTCAACATGGCATTTGGGTGTGAAGGCGCTTCCTTGCACTTGGATTTGTTCCACAAAAGATTTCCTGCATAGGGACTTTTAATTGCTGTCTGAGAGGCATGTTCTTCGGCACTAAGGTGGCTTTCTTCCAGCAGAGCGGAGAGGCAGGAGGGAAACCAGGTTGCTTGCCAGTCCATCTCAATAGTGCGGTCAGCTTGCCTGCAGGTGGTTTTCTGGGAGAGGAACGTTATTCAGAAGGGGCACCCACACCTTTGAACACACCCGGAAGTGCTTGGGAGCACCTAGGCAGTGTTCACACTTAGGTTTTAATCCAACTTCATATTCAGAGTGAGACAGTACATCAGGAAAGAAGAAGGAGAGTTGGCTTTTCTACCCCACCTTTCTCACCCATTTAAGGGGACTCAAAGCGGCTGACAAACCTCCTCTTCTTCTCCCCACAACAGACACCCTGTGAGGTAGGTGGGGCTGTGAGAGCTCAGAAGAGAGCTGCAACTAGCCCAAGGTCACCCAGCTGGCTTCATGGGGAATCAAACCCGGTATTCCCAGATAAGAGTCCCTAACCACTAGCTCACAATGAAAGTGACTGATCATTTTCCTTCCAGTTTTCTGAGTTAGATAAAGCTTCCGGATTTTCTGAGTCAGATAATGCTGAAAGCAAACATCTTATTACTTCATTGATAGTATATAAGCCAAAACCCTTATAGAATATAGAAGTGAATGGAGGTTGAATGGGCCAGAATTGGCTGAAGAAACTGGAATTGGCAGAAGGACCACCAGGAGTTCTCTGGAAAATGGTTGATAACTACCCAGGGGGTTGAAATTGCCTTCAGTGTTTCTGCTGGAAGAAACTGAAAAGTGGATTGAAACTGGACTCACACTGAAAGTGGACTGAAACTGAATTAAACCTTAGGTGTGAATGCAACCTTGGACACAGACGTACCAGATGACCTTGAAGCCTGACCTGAGCAGGAAATTCCTCTTTGATGGGGCTTCCAGTGAACTCTGCGTCATAATTTAGACCTCCGAGGGCTTCCTGCTGCTCCAGCAAGGGGTCCAGCCTTCTGCGTGCCAAGGTGGGGCACAGGAGGGAGGGACGCCACTGCTAGACCCACTCCGTCCACACTGGACAAAGCGCAGCCTGGTCTAGGTGAGCAAAATGGCCAGATAGAGCATAGGTGCTTCTGCACTTACCTTCTTAGTGTGCCATGCACTAAGGCCAGTACACTCTGGGTACAGGCAGCAGGAGGGATGCTCCTCCAGGGGGACAGCAAATTCTACAGACCCAATGAACACTCCAGTGTTGATCCTCCCACTGGCTCCCCATCAGCCAGGGGTCAGAACCGGCACATGGCCACACACGCCTGTACTCTGGCCCTATGCAACTCCCACTTCTGCCTCCAGCTGTGCTCCAGCTGTGCTCACGCCACACAGTTTGCAGAGGTGGTCTTTGTCTCGCAGAGCCAGAAGCATGGCGCTGCTCTGCAGAAGTCCAATCCGGGGTTGAAGTGGTTTTGTTTTAACCATCAAGGACGGCCCTCCATACAGTTTAACACTGGCAAGTTAGCCGAACAGCTTATGCTGCCTTTCAGACAGATTCGTGTAATTGCAGGTGGGCGTCCATGTGGATTCCCCACCTGCCAGGATCTCCAGCTGTTTGAAAACACGAATCCCCGATGAGATGAATGCCAGACGAATGCCAGATGAGAACAGCCTGTCTAAAGAGCTTCCTCAAGACACAGTTATTTATTATTATTATTTTTTCAAGAAAACCATATGTCATGTTTGTTTATCGAAAGTGTCATTCTGGGGGATGACTGGTGCAGTGCAGCTGGAACTGAGACCAAAATGCTTGGAGAAACTGTTCTCTTTGCAGAAATACAGCACAAGCAACATCTGGTGGACCATAAAGACCAGACACATTGGAAGCCAGCATGGCGGACGCCTAGGCAGATGACCTTTATGCAGCAGTTTCCAAGGCCCTGGTCACACATTTGGTTTAGGATGACTTCAGGTCCTCTTCAGGTTGCATTACTCACTTTATTTTTATTTAATTTGTTTTCCAAGCCGGTTTATCCCCGTTAGACCGTTCTAACCAGAGTAATCTTTTCCAGAGGACTCAGCACTAGTGCACTTGCTGGTCTGGCATACTGGCCCATGCAGAATTGCCCCTTGCCTTCCCACTCCCATACAAGGGCTTCAGCCCTGGACCAGAGGAGGTTGGTTTCTCTCGTACCGTATCTCCAGCAGCCTTCAGGCAAGGGCATGTTTGCTGGCCAAGCTTCACTTCCAGGCAATTCTTCCTGGATTCCTGGTTTAATATACACTCTTGTTTTAATATATGTCTGATTTTAAATGTTGTTACTCGCCCTGAGATGGGTATAGAGGGGGTAGAAATGAAATAAATGGATGGACAGATGGATGGACGGATGAATAAATAAATAAATTAAAAATAAATTTCAGCCCTGCTGGCCTTCAAGTGACCAACTGCACAGGCACTCTGCCTTCTGGGAATCTTCTACAAGACATCTGGGACTGGCAGCAGAGAGGCTCTGATCCTCGTCTTTGGCCAAATGTCTGCTTCAGCCCTGCTGGCTATGTTTCCCAAGGGCTGCAGCTGAGTCTCTGGAAAGGGAGCCCCACATGGTTGCAGCCTCCGTCCTCTGCCATCGAAATGCAGACTCATAATCACATCTAATACCAAACAAAGCCACCAGACATCCCATCTAAAGAATGCAAAAAATCCAAATGAACCTTAGGTGTTAAATAACTCAGAAAATTCCCCTTTGGGATAGATAATGTGGAAAGAAGATCACTGGTCACTTTGCTGATGTGTTCTCTCGCTCTGAGAGTGGATTGAAGATGGATTAAAGCTTAAGTGTGACCACAGCCCAGGATTTGAAAAAAAAAAAAATCCAGGAGGTTGGATTTTCCCTCTGCCCCACTCCAGTTGTGTATTGTGATGATGGCAGTTCCCCTCCAAAAAAGAATCAACAAAAGTATCTTTCATTTTTAAGGGACAGTGAAAACAACCCCAAAGAGGCAGGGGAAACCTGATCTGCAAAGACGCTCCTGCTTATCTGTATATTTAATGGGTCCTGGTGTTTGTGTGCATATCATAAAAGGCAGCTAATTAAGTGGAATCAGAGCAGCCTCCATGGAGAATCCGTTTCACATATCCAAAGGATGCATCTCAGAAGAAATTAGAAATGTTAATAGGACCGAAGAAATGATGCCGTATTGCGTAAACCTCTCAGCTCTATCTCGGTAATCGTTCCCAGGTGCCATCTGTACTTTTGCCTCTGAGTTTCGATGCCAAGATGGCGGGGGGTGGGGGTGGATTTCTCCCCCCCCCCTCCAAGTGCATGTTTGATACATTTCTTAAATCTTTATATGCGTGGAGGCATTAAGTGAGAAAAGATTCAGGAATTTACTGACCTCTTTCTTCTGTGTCCAGGTTGTTTCTCAAAATACCTCCAGGTCCAAAGTGATCAGCGGAAGGCATGTCCATTAAGCAAGATGGCTTGGAAGACCTTAGCTTTGGCTCCAAGGTTTTGTATTAAACACCATGTTTGTTTATTCATCACCTGCCAACACAAATAGTATTGCAAATGTGTTTTGCATTTATTTTTTAAAGGCACCATTAGAACATGTCCTGTTGAAAATATTTTTATCATATTGCAAAAGTAAACATAAACATACAGGCAGGGGTGTGCAGGAATTTTTTAAATATTTGATTTATAACGAATCAGATGTTAGAAAATCTGTATTTATTTGAATAGATCCTCTTCAAATGTGCTAGGATTCTATTTGATACAAATGTATTAATACAAATTTGTATGAATATCCGATACAAACGCGTACGTATCTGATAAGTATCCCATAACAAATCTGCGCTCTGAAAATATCAAATCCATCCTGAATCCACTTTTAATCTGCTCTCGATCCATGCTGAATGCAATCTGGATCTGTTGCAGATGTGTGGCACAGATGCTTTCCAACCTCCCCAGTTTAAGGGATGTCCAAACTATTTGTACAAATGTCGTAACATTCAATTCATATACTGTATGAATGTCCGAATTCCTGCACACAAGGTGAACAGTAACATGTTATCCCACTTCTATTGCCGGCTTATATCATTGTCTGTGTCCATATGAATCATTGCTGTCCATATATTTATAGCAATTTTCAATACTCCATGCCTCGTTATCCTTCCGTCCCTTAGCTGTGGTTGAAAACATGTTACACATTTCTCAGACAAGTATTTGTCACCCAAGAATGCCTAAGAAATATATCCTCAGTTGATGTTAAGAAAACAGTATAATTTAAGCACATTCTTTTGCCTGCAGTTTATTTTCCATGACTGAAAATGGAATGGAATATTTGGAAATTCCTGCTCTGTCCATGGAGCATACAGGATTAAAGCAAGACCCAGATGTAGGGTGTATGGAGACTGACACAGTATTTGGCATTTTAATAGGTAATTTCATGTGTGAAGCTAACCAGTATTTAAAATAAAGGGCAAGGAGCTGTTTTACCTTCATTCAAATTAGGGATAGAAGAGAAATCCCTTCGGTCTTGATCTTTTGTGCACAATTAACCCAGTCCTTCTAAGAAATCTGCCCAAGGAGGAGAACCTTGCCATCTCTCCTGGGGTGGTCCAGACCCCTCTGCCCTCTGGGTGATGCTCCAGCCTGGCTGGGCACGGACGTCTTGGAGGAGGTCATTCTTTGTGGGACTAGGACCTTTGGTCAACTGCTCTGGACTCCACTTGGCCTCAGCCACCTCAATTTGTGTGTGTGTGTTGGGCTTATTTTGCAAAGTTTTGTATGATGTGTGCAATTTTTATAGGGTATTTTTCTTACATTTTGGTTTTCATTTTGTGCTCTGTGTTTTTCTGTTTGTTGTAAACCGCCTTGGGCAAAATTTATTTTGGAAAGGTGGCAGTATATGCAAATAAAATGGAAATGGAAATGAAAGAACTGTAACCCCCCCTGTTGTCTGGAATATCTAGGGATCAGATCTGCAAGGAAATTCTCACAACTGTCAAGCGCAAAATCCAGTGGCAGTACAGGTTGGTGCTTCTCCCCTCCCTAAAGATGCCTCCGGGAGTGATGGATGCAGGTTTAAGTTGCAGCTTTTAAGTGATGTTGACGGATGAAGACATGGTGTAGAAATATTTTTTAAAATTAGGGTTGTTCGCCAGCTAATGAATTTTGCCTTATTAATCATCTGCTTCATTATTTAATTAGACTGGAGAGCTGCATGAAAATGTCCTTCCTTTAACTTTCTCAGTTCCATTCACTAGCTGGGAAAAAAACAGGCATTCTACCTATATTCAGGAGTAATGGGGAGAACTTGCCAGAACCTTGCTGGTGTTGCACTGAGAAATTGTGCTTTACCTGTTTCCTTTAATATCTTTCAAGATATTTGGGTGGGAGGGAAAAGATGGTTCCAAGCTGGAGTGAAATAATATTTCTTTCTAGTTAATTACACACAGGGCTAGGGCAGGTTCACACTTACTAGAACTGTAATGTGGCTGTCATCTGCACTTCAAGTGCTGGAAAAGGCCCATACTGGGCCAGCAGCATTTGAAGTGTGAATGGCAATGACCAAGGCAACATCCAGTGTGTGAGTGGATGTTGCCATGGCAATCTGGATGCTGTGCACAACCGCTCAGTCACAGTCGTGACACCTTGCCACCTCACCATGCCACATCTGGAAGAGGGTGGGGTGTGAAATCGCTTCCCTGGGAGCAATAGAGACATCCCTGGTCATGTTATGGACTGCCTTCTTAAATTGTGTTTAAATTATTCAAAATATGGTGGGAAACTATCAATTAAAAGGCTGGCTTTAAAACTAAGAGGATTGGAGAAGAAATTTGAAAGTCCAGTGTGAACAGAAAGGTGGTTGTAGCTGGCCCTCCTAGGCAGCAGAGACCGCTGGCAAAGGAGTCACGATGGGGTGAGGTTGGGCACCATCCATCTGCTTGCATGACATGGTTGAGGTCTAATGACTATCAGAAGGAGGTTGGCCTTGCTTACACAGGCCCTTTCTGCATTGAACATTCTGAGTTACATTGCAGAATCGGAGCCTGCCACGTGCATGTCTGAGACAGAATATAGCAGGTTATTATGGTTGCTCCCAGGGGAAATTTGAGATGCAAGGAACAGACAGAACATTTTCAAAGAACCCTTCCTGCCTCCCCAAGACTCTAATTATCCATCCTTTCTGCAGATAGGAGAGAAGGGGCCACAGGGCCCTACAGTCAGCTTGCTTCCCAACTCCTACCAGCCCACGATGGACTCCAGTGCGACAACCAAGTCCTCCTTGGATAAAGAAGCAGAGCAGGCTTTCCCCTCTCCTCCTCTACATAGCAAAGCTTATCCCTCCCTGGTGTCCTGAGTTCCTCCAGATGGGACCCACCATTTAGGGCCCAGCAGAAAGCGAACTCAGAAGCCAATCTGTGGCTGTTCTGCAGCTATCAGAACCATGTAATTTCTCATGGCTCCTCACCTTCCTTGTGATTTGGATAACCAGCAGAGGCCTCCCTTTTCTGGGAAAAGGTTGACTTCTAACGTGTTTCTTCTCATTTTTCTGTGGTAATAATAATACACCTTGAAGGGGAATTCTGAAGCAGCGCTATCAGTTGCCACGGGGTTCTCCCAACTCACTTGTTAGCATGTTTGTGTGAAGTGGACGCGTTGCGTCGCCTTTCATTCTCCCTCAAGAAAGAACCCAGAAGGGTGACCCCAATTAAGAGTTCTGAAGGCTTTAGAACCTCTCCCCCAAATAATTCCTCCCGGCGAGTGTTTAGGAATTTGATTATCTAATTACACCAGAAGGTCTTGGCAATGCAAACATTACCGAGGAATACAAAATCAATTTGAAGCTCTATTGGCATGAAATTGATGCCAACAGCTCCCTATAGCTCCACATGCCGGTGGCTTTGCAAATGATCCCTGGTCCACCTGTCCAGATCTCCAGCCAGCTGACTTAGTTTTCGATTCCTTTTTAACTTATTTTAATAATAAGTCTATACAATTAAAGAGCTTATACATTTACACTATTAAATCCACCCTCTCCTTCTACCCTCCCTCCTTCAGTCTTTCTCTCGACATCTTATTTTTTATGTCGTCACAAACTCATTCACTGCAGTGTTCCAAAGTTGTGCGTTCCGTTCTCTTACATTCAGTGCTTGTGCTTGCTTCCATTGTTGAGCTATTATAGTATATGTTGCATGAATCATGAAAGGCAAGAGAGTTAGAGTTAGGGGTTAAGGGTAGGGTTAGGGGATTCATATGCTATTCATATGCATTCATATGGGATTGAACATTTGTACTGAATACAAATCCTGCCACATTTGAAGGGAATCTATTCAAACGAATACAAATGTTCTTGCATTCTGTTCAATACGAATCTAATTCAAAAAGTACGCATCCCGACTGCCCTTCCCTTCCCTTCCCTTTCCTTTCCTCTCCCTTTTTCATTTTTAATTTCCCTCTCTGTTTTAGATCGGTTTTTTAAATAGTTGTTTGCATTTGCTAATATGCGCTGAGCTTCGTGTGGGGAATTGTTTGTTTTGACTTTCCGGCAAATTTGCCAGTCACGTTAAGCGCATGATTTCATGGTGCCTCTTTACCAGGGTCAGGGGAGGGGAGGCGCCTGAAATGCAGAGGTCTCTTGCCATGGAGCAATACGGGAGTCCTCTCAATAAATGAGCAGGAAATCTACACCCGTAGGAGCCAGAACAGAGCCACCACAAGGAGTTTGCCTCCCCGTGCATGAAGCATGTGGGCGGAGGCGGGGAAGAGGTGCCGTGTTGCTCCGTACACTAATTATGCCGCAACCAGAAAGATCCACGCCGCACTTAATGGGTTTCTGCTGATGGCATTATCTCTTAAACATCTTCTTGCTTCTTCCCCTGTTCTAGTTAAATGGCTGATTAACCTCGGAAGCAAATGCGCAGAGAGGCTTTCTCTTTGTTCCCATTACTGCTATCTGCTGAACACTTTCCTACGGGAAGAGTCGGAAGAGCTTATGAACGTAGCAATGGCCCCACCAGATCAGACCCATGGCCCAGCTGGTCTGGCAGTTTGCCGCTCTCACAGCAGCCAGACAGGTGCGTGGCAGATTCCAGCAGCAGGACGCAAGCACATGGCTTCCTCTGCTTGCGAACTCCCTGCAGATGATCTTCAGAGGCGGACCACCTCCTGCTGCCGTCAGGGCGGATAGCCATTGATAGCCCTGAGTCCCATGACTATAAAAGCAATGGAGATTCTCCAATGGATCAGACCCATGGCCCATGGAGCTAGAGGTCTGTGCTCACCGTGGCCAAAGAGCTGTGCAGAGAGGCCCATCAGCAGGACATGAGCTTCCAGTTTGCTCTACTTGCAGTTCCTCAGCAGATGCTCTTTTTTTGAGCATATCATCCAGTTGCACTAAATCCGCACTCCACTGATGTTTTTTGGCTTCAAGACAGGATGCTTCAGCTTGCAAGAAATGGGCCAGTAGCTTCAGAAAGGGAAACAGAAAAAATGAACTTCAAAGGGTCCACTAAACTCTGGATTTGGTCAGATTTGTCCCTGCCATTCCCAGGAATGCTCTGCTAACATGCTGGGTGTGGCCCAGAACTGTGTAGATAATACCAAACAACTAAATTGACAGGATTCTTCCAGGTAAACATCTACCAGAACTTTCTGCTGAAGACTCTAGTATCTCCTCCACCTGCATTTACTAGGAGATCTGTCTGGCACACTCCTTGTGCATATTCGATTTATCTAATGTAATGGGAAGGAAGGCTAAATCATTAAAAAGTGATGCAGAAACTTCATCCTTTTTCTTGAAACCCTCAAGGGCACAGACCCATGATTAGTCAACCAAAAACGAGAAATAAACCTGATTGAAGGAGGTCTTTTGGTTTGAACACCAGCTTGTTGCTGTGCACTTCTTTTGATTTTCAGCCGCTGAGGACCATGAAGTGGAGAGCTATGTCCTCCTTGTTAAATCACTTGATCACACCTACCATGGACAGCACTTTGCCATGGCTGGCCACGGTTCTGCTTGTGGCTTGAAGAGTACTAATTCTGAAGCCATTCAGTGAACGGATTGTGTCTCAACACACACTCAAGACATTGTGGGAAGTTTACAGCCAATGGAATTCATCCACTGGAAACCAGAAATCTGATGACATGTGATAGCAACCAATGATGGCTTTGTTCTCCATGTATTTGCCTTAGTCTGTTTTTAAAACCATCCATTACCACATCCTTTTTTAACTAGGCTTCATGAGATAGTCCTTCCATTTCTTTATTCCATACCTCCTGAGCCAATCCATCATGAGAGAATACCACAGCAAACATCCTTGAGATGCCCACAGTGGGGAGCTTCCTCCATCGGCATATAAAGCATGAAACCACATTGCTCCAAGCCAGAAAACTTTTGCATTGTGGGGCGGGGAGTAGATGTTTCTTATGCAAGTCCTCTGCACCAGGATATTTTTCACCAGTAAACACACATGGGTGTGCACATTCCTCTGTTCTTTCTCTCCTTACTTATATTTCACCTGGGTGTGCGTGCTCCATGCCGGAGAACAAGACTGCAAAATTTGGCCACATTGCAAAAGACAGTAGCATTTCATGTTGACCTATTGGTTTGGATAGTGTGAATGTGGAAGGTTTGCTCTGACAAATACCGCAGAAGCATTTGCTCCACATTCTGAGTGCATCTGGGTCCTGAAGCATAATAGGACCTTCTGCCTCCTTTCAAAAGAGTTGCCCCCTTTAACCCCAAAGAATGGGAGGCTCCACTGCTCCCTACCCCGTGCTCTTTAAATAAGCAAATCTCCGAGGATGCCAAAGTGTTGGAGAGCCTGCATTATTTATGCCGCACTAAAAAGCTCTTCCAACCCCACGCCCGCCGCCTCTCGCCTCCCTTCGCCTCTCACTCCGTCTCCCCGCCTGACCAAGTTGACTGCTCAATCATTTTAGCGTTATTTCGAAGTTATCAGGAGCAATTCTAAAAACTGCAGCTGACTCCAAATGGAGGCAGCTTGCCCATGGCAACGTCAGATGGGATCCCATCACACTGAAGGCTATGGTGTTAATAGGGACTGACAGCGCCTTCCATTACAGATTTCTTCTTCCCAGTGCTCTCTGGTCTACAGGCATATGGTGCAACAGAGGCAGACAACATTCCACGCGGGCCCCATTAACATCTTTGGTCAAGCTGGTTGTCTTCACAGGGTCTCCTGCGCACCAGCATCTTCACCGCGTTCCACAGAAAGGCTCCCTCGCCGTCCGGGTCCCTGAAATCACTGGTTGAATAATAATTCCCTCCACCACAAAGGGACTGTGGGGGTTGGATTCCAGAAAGGGAAGGCAAACTGTGTTCAGGACTTCTTCCCCAGGGCGATTTTCTCAGCCAGCAAGGCATGACAGTCTCCACAGCAAAGGGTAGAGGGCGCACCTGCCAACACCCCGTGAATTGCTCTAAAGTGAGTGAAAGAAGGCAGGGGAATAAAAGCAGAAATGTGAAAAATAAAAAATAATGACAAGCAAAGGATCAAAATGCAAGGCCCTCTCGCTCTCTGAAGACCTGGAAGAATGGATGCAGATTCACCAGGCGTCTAAATGAGTCAGCCGTGGGGAATCTCAGTGCAGAGACTGGTAATTTCGGTAGTCTAATAAATATTATAAAAGGAAATACTACAGCAGCAAGTCCACACTGCAAGAACTCTGCGCACAAGACTGTCCGCGGTGAGTGCAGACTGGACATTCCTCAGGAAAATTCCACAAGATCTTGCGGGGTTCCCATATCCAGACCGATAAACGAGTATTGGCCAATCAACCTGATATCATGGTAGCCAATGGTGGCTGGTAGCTTCAAGCACAGGTGTTTCAGGCATGGCCTGGGTGATAGCAGGCTAAAGGGGAGGGTGTATTTCTTCATAATGCCAATGTAAGACCCACTTGGTTTTTTGGGGGGGTTGGCAGCTGAAGAATGGGTGCATTTTGTAAGGCTTGAGAAAAGTTCCAACCGGCCATATTTTAATCCGTATTTTTGTTAATCAGCCGCAAGGTCTGTCTATGGGCATCCCGACTGCTCTTGAACCTCCTGCCCTCACTGGGAGCTGCCGTCGTAGATGCAGCCCTGCCACTGCCACAGTGCCCAGCACGGCCCACCCTTCAAAGCCCTAAGGGAGGCGGAGCAGGACGGAAAGGGGCTGCAGGCAGGCTGGGGGGCAAGGGGGAGGGAGAAAGCCAGGAAGGTGCTGTAGCTCAGACTTTTGCAAACTGCCGCCGCCGCTGCCATCGCTCTGTTCCTATGGTTCCTCCCGCGGCCCTTGGGAAGGAGGAAGAATAATAAAAATTTGTGCAAATCCCTATCCCTACTAGAAAGGCAAGTGAAGACAGGTGAGAAATCAGTGGAGGAGAGAGAGCCAGTAAACCTGAAATTCAGGGCTGGAGAGAAGAGTAAAGATGGAGATAGCGAAGCCATGGCAGGTGTAAGGAGAGCTGACGAATACCCGAATTCGTATGAGTGGCAAATAGTGAATGTTCGTGCACATCCCTACTGGCTGCCATTGTGGACCCTGGGGTTGACCCAGCCTCTGCCTAGTGTTAGCATGGGGGGGGGGCTTCCAGGGATCCTGCTTCTCCCCTCCCTTTTCATTGTCCATTTCTAAGAGGACAGCTGCATTAAAAGCATCATTAATTCCTGTGCATGTGTTTGTGCGCATTGTCTTTGATTCAGACCTTGAGGACACAGGGCTCTGAAGGGAGGGAGCAAGAGGCGCTCTTGGTACAGCCCTTGTGCTCAGAATTGCTCGCAGTGTACCTGGGGGGAGGCAGTCATCCCTCCGTGTTGCCTGCCTGCATGTTTGCACACGCCTGAAATGCCCGGGTGACATCCTTTGACCCCGTGTCACGGAAAAAGTCACCGCAAAAGGAGCCCCTCTGTTCTTAAATGATGCTAATTAGGTCCTAAGATGCACTTAGTGCAAGCTGAAAGTCTTTTGTTTTGTTTTTTAAATGTCTTCTGAAAGAAGCAGCACTTGTTAAAAGCCCCTTTCATCATGCATTTGGGAGGACTTTTCCCCTGTGGTAACTTGCGCTCCGAGGGCCTCCTCAGGGAAGGCTGTTGGCAAGGGAGCTGAAGAGTCAGAAAGAAAAAAGCCCAAGGCATCCGCAGAATCTGACCTGGAGGTTCTCAGCTGCTAATGAACCAGTCAGGATCCTGGCCAGGAAGAAAGTCCACGTCTCCGGCCTTTCCCTAAAAGCTCCTGGATGGATTCCTTTGGGACTGCTCACTTGTTCTACTTGCGTTTAGCTGGGGTGGATATAAGAACACACAAACCTAAGAAGAGCCCTGCTGGATCAGGCCACGGCCCATCTAGTCCAGCATCCCGTCCCACACAGTGTTCCACCAATAGCTCCTGGGCAGACGAATGTCTGGGAAAGCGTGGAATAGTGGTGGACACATTCTGAACCAATAAGATTATCCCTGCACAGAATAAGTGCACGAATGCAATTTTCGACATTAAATTCATAACAAATCGAATATTCAAAAATCCAAATTTGTATGAATAAAGAAAAATGAATATCTGGACATTCGAACAGATACAAATACATTTGTATCTATTCATTTGAATATTTGATATGTATCCAATGATACGAATCTCGTATGTGTCCTGCGTGCATCCCATATGCTGCTTCCATCCCGTATGTATCCGTACGGATATGTACACACATGAATGTCTGAATTATTCATATGAGTAACTCAAATTATTTGTATCTGTATGAATACTAAAGTACGAATGTCTAGACATTCTATTCATACACCAAAGTCTGAATTCATCCGAATTTGTCCTAATTAATCCGAATAATGAATATTTTGAATATTTGTGCACATCCCGAGTATGTTTATCTTCTGCAGTTTTTTTTTTTTGTCTTTTAGACCGTTCCGATGTCTACATTTCCCTATTTGCTGCCTCCAGTTCTTATCCACCTTCCCACTAGGTGGTAGCACATCAACATATATATCTCCTGGAGGTGTGCTCATTTAAACATACCGATAGCACATTTCTTAATTAGAAACAGCAGGATGGAGAGATTTCCATGGGCTAATGGATGCAGCTCTTGCTTATGTATCTGTGTTCCACCTTTGTGGCATTAACACCCCATGGGGCACCATTTGAGATCAAGGGAGCTGGCCATCTGCCTCTGTGGATCACGGGATAATTTGGCCAGTCAGGTAAAACCAGAGCAGATTCTCATCATTCCTGTTGGAGCATGAAATAGATACGAGTTGGGTGCTGGGACAGAAATAGCTGCTCCCATGAGGCTTCATCCACCATAAACTGATGGGAATTGCTTTTGCTTCTCCTCTGGCTTTGAAGAAAATGCTCAGCAAGGGGACCTCCGCCAACGTCCTGATGGCCGGTTCTTCTCTGTAGCTCTTGGCTGAGCCAAAACTTCGGATTAGCATGCAAAGCTAACACTGAAGTTTAACTTTTCTATAGCAAATCCAGAGAACAATAATCCAGCATTTGTCCCAAATGACAGCAGCATTTAATGGCATAAAAAGAGAAGATGCCCTCCAGTTTATACCATAGATTTAGATCTCCTAAGTATTAAGGGTTTTTGCATTTTCTGACAAATGAACTCATTTAATTAGCGCATAATGAGCATTAGGAAAATAACAATAAAATCTGTTATTTCATTTTCTCACACAAGGCAAGGACCTCAGCAACTCCTCACTGGAATTCATTATTTATTTTAATTGTTTCCTAATTGCAGAAAAATCTGCACTTAAACAGACACCCAGACAATGGAACGGCATCCGGGCGCCTGATTTTTTTAATCTGGAGCCTCATCAGCCTGTTTGCAGCGCTTTGGGATTTGGCTCCAAGGCCACGTTCAGGCAAGTCATGAAGGGAAGAGAGGAAGCAAATGAAGCAAGAGAAGGAAAATAAACGAGGAAGGAAGGAGTGAAAAAGCAAAAGCCAAATTACCAAATGAGGAAAGCTGTCCCGTCCTTGAGATTACTCCCTATTTGAGGGTGTGAATCTTATTGTGGTCACACCTAAGGTTTAATCCAGCTTCACTCCACTTTCAGAGCAAGAGAACACATCAGCAAAGTGACCAAGAATTTTCTTTCCACATTATCTATCACAAAGAGGAATTTTCTGAATTATTTAACACTGAGAGAAAACAGCTGGTCACTTTGCTGATGTGTTCTCTCACCCTGAAAGTGGAATAAAGCTGGATTAAACCTTAAAGGTGACCACAGCTTAAAGAAGACACAGCAAACTTATTTTCACACCCACAAAAAAAACCCTTTCCTCCTGCTGCTACTGAAATCACTTTGTATTTGTATTGTTTTAATGGCAACTTGGTTACAGCTCTGTCTTTGGGTGTTTTTCCACTAGCACTAGGGTACCCATTAAGGACCCATTAAAGATCCTTAATGGGTCCTTAATGGGTACTCTAGTGCTCAGTGGAAAAACACCCTTTGAGGACTTTAGAAAGTACCCCTGTTCAATCCTAAAAGCCTAATCATATGTGCCCTGCCTTGGAAAAATTCATGCAGGTAGCCTTTCACCCAGGGGCAGGTCAAAACAATGACAGCAGCATCAAGCAAGAGAAGAAATACTGTGCCACTAAAAAAAACAGCCAGAAACCAAATGGTGGCACGTTTGAGCTCATATTTCGACCCCAGCCACCAATGTCTTCCTTCAGTAACGCCAAACCTTTTAATGAGAGAGACCAGGGGTTGACCTGAAACTCCCCACAAGCAAATGTGCACTTTCTGGCTGATCTCTGCCCCTTCCTGCCGCACAGAATCTTAAGAGCATGTTTGTTTATTGTGATCTGTGCCTCTTTAATTCTCTTTGGAAGGAAGCAAATGTCGCAATGATGCGGCCAGACTCCCAGGCTGCCCAAGTGACCCCTAAAGGGGACTTTGCAACACAGCCCAAGGTCAGCCACCTCTGAGGCCAGAACCCTGCTCGGTGATTTATTTTTCCCCTAAGAAGATAAGAGCCTGTCACGTGAAATAGCAAACCAGGATTACTCAAAACTGTTTTATTAGTCTAATCACAGCTTTTTAAAGTCCCCCTCCAAATCTGCTTCCCTCTTCCTTAAAAGTCTATCGGCAAAATCAATCCAAACGAGCTCAGCTCTAAATATAAAGATTTACAGTTCATTATAAAATTCAGTGTTAGCAGCTTCTTCCCAGAGAATATTTTTAAGGCCGTCATAAAAACTGAGCAAATATAACGTCAAAATGCAGGAGGAAGATGTTTTGCCAGAATTCCAGGCTGTGATTCTAGCAAATATGGGGGAAACGGGGCATTAGAAACCCTCAGTCCTAATTTAGCATCTCTTCTACCCTACGCAACCCCTCACCTATCTAGGAAGCAAAGAAATCCTCAAAGGCATTTTGGGTCGATGCTCCTAATTAAACGGTCCTCTAATAAGTGAGGTTGTTCCAGAGAAAAATAGACTGAAAAAACACTCCATGATTCAGCATAAATGACAATTATTCCATCTCCACTCCTTCAGAAGTTCTGCATCTCTCTCCCCTTCCATTTGATCCCAAAAACACCCCTGCAAAGAGGGTCAGAGACATTCTAAGATCACGCAGGGAGCTTTCATGACAAGGGTGCCTGAGTTCCAGCCCGACAGTCCAGATCCCAATGCTTCATCAGCTCTGCTGGGCCAACTTTTATCAATCCTGCCCTCTCCTTCCGAAACTTTGCCTGAGCTTTCCATTTCATTTCCCTCTGCCATGCTGTGCCCTCCAAATTCACAAGGAGCATTTGCAGCTGGTGGCACAGGGGAGGGCTGACATCAATCCGGCTTCCAATGAGGAGAGAGGTGGCAGAGACGAGGTGGCGCTGCTCCTCATGCCAGGGTTTGGTACGGTTTGCATGGGGATGGCTGTATCTGTGCCCAGCCTGCGTCACCAGGAATGGCATGGGGATGGGCAAGGATCGATCTTTGACCCGCTCCTGTTCCCATGCGTGCCCATTCTGCACCAAACGGCTTGCACTGGGACACGGCCTCTGTGTCTCAGGGAATCCCAGTGAGCCCTGTATGAATGTCACAGCAAAAGCTGCCCCAAGATCTGCGGCTGGAGAAGCCCACCTGGGAGGAGATAGGAAGGCTGCAAAATTCCAGATCTGAGCAGGAAGTTCACAAAGCTCTTGCAAATACCAGTGATATTCAGAGTGGATCAATGGACCAGGCTGCAGAACAACGCATTTGGACTTGGCAAAGGGACCCACAGTGTCAAAGCGCAGAGCAAAACCTTGTTTTACAATGCTTTGGCAAACATCACCCAGCGATGAAGCCAATGTGGCCATATCAAGAGGATTACAAGGATCTATACACTTCCATGCTGCTCACAAAGGAAAGGGCTTTTCACGGTCCACAAATTTCCACCGTCAGGCCAAAATTGCCTCCTCATTTCCAAAAGGCAAAGTCTGTTCAGTGACTCCACAAAAATTTTGGAACAGGCTGGCCGGACGGTTGTCCTCTCCACCAGAGAAAACTCCCTTCCAGCTTGCTGTTCTATTAACTCTCTGCATTCTTCGGTTAACACAGCGGCAGCTTGGTTTTCCTATAAAAATGGGGGGCTAAGTAGAATGAAAATAAAGTGAAGGACTTTCTTTAACCATCAGAATCAATCTCAGACCCTTTTTGCCCTGGGCATTACTCCAGATTATATCTGGGACAGGGGCCTGCCATCCACCTGCTAGTGCAGAGTACAGCAGGAAGCAGGAACACCCCAGAAAAGGCCCACGGACACTAGAGAAAGGAGGTCCAGGGGGGGAGGATTTAGCATCACTCTCATGATCAGGTACAAACAGAAGGTCCTCACCCTCTGGCCGTACCTGTGCAAAACATCTGTGAGGTCAATCTTTCTTGCCTCCCATTTGGAGCAAGTCTTTAAGAACCTCAGAGGAGCCCTGCTGGATCAGGGCACAGCCACTCTAGTCCAGCATCCTGTTGCACACAGCGGCTCACCAGTGGCTTGTGGGCATCTCAAGCAGAAGACAAGGGCAAAGCCTTCGCCTTCTCTTGAATCCCAGCAAACGGCCTTTAGAGGGCTGTCTCCCCAGCCTAGAGGATGTACTTGGGCATCCATTCTACTCGAGTTGGCACTGGTACCACTGAAGCAATTTGATTAAAGCCATCCAGGCTGGTAGCTGTCACCACCTCTTTTGGTAGCAAATTCCATAGACTGATGACCCTCTGGGAGAAGAAATACTTCCCCTCACCTGATCTGACTCTCCTACCCATCAGCTTCATAGGTGCCACCTGTCTCTAGGGTTTTGATAGAGAAAATAATTTAGCCAATTTTCAGTTTTGAGCCAGTTTGGTCTAGTGATTAGGGAGCTGGACTCCTATCTTGGAATACTGTGTCTGATTCTGCCCTCCTCCATGAAGCCAGCTGAGTGACCTTGGGCGAGTCACAGCTCTCCTTCTGAGATCTCACAGCCCCACTTACCTCACAGGGACAGGGTGTCTTGTTGTGTGCAGAAGAACAGAGTGTTTGTCAGCCACTTTGAGTCCCCTTAAATGGGTGAGAAAAGTGGGGTAGAAAAGCCAACTCTTCTTCTTTTGGAATGGAAGGAGAGTTTTCATTAACAGATCCAGCAACGGGGCAGCCCTGGCTTTATTGCTCCACATAACCAGAGCTGCCAAAACCCGCAGCTAACACTGACACAAGCCAGGAAAGCCGATATGGTCCCCATTATATTTCCCTTGCAAGAGCAGCTTGATTTTGTGCTGCCTGCAATGCTGCAAAAATAGTAGAACTGCCAGGAGAGGCTAAATCAAAGATCCCTACAGCTGCATCGACAAGACTCTTGGTTCTCCACTGAGCCAAACAGATTCACAGAGTCCTGGAAAGTGCTGAGCCCTCCCTGCACGACACTAATAACAGGATTTATTCTTATTTGGCGGTTCCCTTCAGCGGCATCCAGATGGAGCTCACTTATTTCGTGGAATAAATCAGTCATGTTTGGATGCAGCCTTAACCTTTATGCTTCTCAGCAAGTGGGTCCAAGAAAGGGCATTTCCTCCCTGTTCTGACCTATTATTTATTTGTTTGTTTGTTTGTTTTGTATCCCACCCTTATTTAACACTAAAAAAAAAACAGCTCGTCATTTTGTTGATGTATTCTTTCACTCTGAAGATGGACTGAACCTGGATCAGACCTTAGGTGTGGCCACAGCCCTTGGTTCTCTTGGTTCATTAGAACTTCCTCTTGGTTTTGGTTTACTTCAAACTTTTGTTCAAGTTACAGGGTGATTCGGTTTGTATGTGAACCAAGAGAACTGACCCAGTTCTCTGTGAATTGTGACCAAACCAGATTAGTCCATTTCTGCTCAGGACAAAGAACACAGAGAAGAGGAGCCACAACCTGGGAAGAGACTGAATAAAGCAGGAATTAGACACGATTTTCAACTAGGCTTTAAATCACCCATCAGCCATTCATGATTTCTAACCCCACCTCTGCCCCAGAATGGCCCAGAAGGGCGGATTCAAAACCCCTAATGCATCAAATTCTCTTTAACCAATTGACTTCCTTTGGCTTCTGCGTCTGAGGATTTCAAGGGGTAGCAAACAGAACTTTCTATCTAGCAAATTAGTGTAATTTTCAGAGGCATGAAATTGCCAGATGACATGAAATCGGAGTTACAGGGTGAAAGAATGAATCAAACGTCGAAGACGCTAATTGGCAAATGACACATTAGCTGCTTCATTTGATTTCCTTTCACCGTTCGAGATTTCTGAGACCAGCAAACTTGATTGGCAGTTACCACGCGGCAAGGGAAGGGATGGGCTGTCTTTCCAGCTAATTGCAACTTTAGGAGGATGACTTAAAAGCACTTGGAAGAAGCTTTCGGAAGGAGACCTCACCAAGGGCTGAACACGAGCCCTTCCAGTCACGTTTGAGGAAAGGAGAAGCTCTCTTTGCCGTAACAGGAGACCTGGGGGGACCTCCAAACAAAACGCTCAGTAGTTTCACCACCACCAAAGTCCACCCTTCCTTGCAAAGCAAGCTGGTGGAACTCACTTCTACAGGATCTTCTTACTGCTGATACAATAGTTGTACAATCTCCAGTCTCTCCCTGGAAGCAGGCAATGGAAAATCACTTCTGCATCTCGGTCAATAAAACTGCCCATGGAGTCTGGGATGAGTTATAGCTATATCGGTAGAGAAAACTGCCCGGAAAGCAGAGGGTCACCAGTTCACTTGCCCAGCCACGCCCCCAAAATAATGGCAAACCACTTCTGTACCTATGTCAAGAAAACTGCACGGAGGTAGGGATCACCACGAATATTCATAACATTTGACATTTGTACAAATTTGGACATTTGGATTTGAATCGAATGTTCTCACATTCAAAGACCGACCTTTGAATTCAGATCAAAGGCCTCAGAACATTCGTATGAATATTCGATACATGCATGAACCTGGGAGGTCACATCCGCAGCGGATCCAGAGTGGGTTTTCCAGGGTTGGCTTTCTTCCCTTTGTTGAAGATGGGGACAACATTTGCCCTTCTCCAGTCTTCTGGAACTCCCCCTGTTCTCCAGGACATTTGTATCAAATTCAAATCCTACCCCATTTAAAGGTGATCTATTAGAACCAACACAATTTTTTTTGCATACAATCAGATATGAATCGAAGCCCCCAAAAAACATTCATGAACATCCCTACGTGGAGGTACCCGTGCGGTCAGCCAGGAGTCAGCCACATCTTGGTAGTACAAAATAACAGCAACAAAAAGCAATATAATGACATCAGATAAACTCTGTTAGGAAGGATATTTCATAGTCAGAGTTCCACCACTAAGAAGGAATTTTGCCATCTGTTAGCTTAGGTATCATTCAGAGATGTTTTCTTCACGAGAATAAAGGAATTTGATCCTAGGGAAGATGGTGCTGGCAAGCTTAGACAATAGCAATGTGCATGAACGGGTTTTTTTGCATTCCACTTGTATCAAATCAAATGTAAGAAAATTAATATTTGTTCAAATAGATCTCCTTCGAATGTGGTAGGATTCTTTTCGATACGAATGTATTCCTACGATTTGTACAAATATCCGGTACGTGTGCATTCACTTCGCACATGCATTCAATACATTTTGGATACATGTCCCATGGCAAATGCCCTCTGATCCACTGCAGATGTGACTAGTGCAGCCACTTCCCACCTCCCAGGTTCACAAATGTTCCGAAGCTTCATATGAATACGAATCTCAATGTACGAATGTCGTAACATTCAATCCGAGTATGAATATCAAATGTTATGAATATCCGTGCGAAGCCCTAATGCAGACACACTTCCGGGAAAGTTTCCAGGATCATCTTAAGTGACATTTTACCCAAACCATGTTCCACAAGGGATGCGTGTACAGCTGTTTACTGTGCCATGTTCCTTCTCTGCAGGCCTCCCCAAAGAGGGCGAAGGAGCCCTCCATACTTTTACCCTGCATCAGACCTGACCTACACCTTCTCAAGGTGCACTCTCTTACACACACACACAATTGGACTTTCCATTCCCTTTCAATACAGCCTACTATTTTGGAGGTATAAAGCAGATACAAATGCTTACCCATTTGCACACAGCAGCCTTTTGAGACTCTTTGGGAGGCATTCTTCTGAATCAGTGTTCCAAATGAGTGCATATTTGCCGGGCTGTATTAATCACGTCTCCTTTCACAGTGGGGACACCTGGGGCCTTCCTTCTATCTGCCTACAGTCTATCCTTTTCCCTGCAACAAGAGAAAGCAGGCATCTTGTCAAAGCCTTAGTGTGTATGTGTTTTTTACTGCTTCCTTACTCCCAATGCCCCAAGCGCTCAAGATGTATTCATGCAAAATGTTATCATTTCCTTCCCTGTTTGGGTTCAAGGATTCGCATCTGTTCCCTGTTTCTTTCTTCATCTTTTTTTAACATGCTCTATTGCCAAGAACACATCATTTTGAAAGAGAGCCAATAAATCACTGGCGGCGTGGTTTTTAAAATCTTTGCTTCCACTTAGAGAGGGCTAATAAAAAAACACAAAATTGAAACTTCCAGGAGGACATGCAATGGCCTTATTCTAGAATCGTGGGAGATTCTCACGCAACACCCTGGGAACTCACTTGCGGGGTTCCTCAGGGGTCAATTGTATCTCCCATGCTTCTTAATATCTACATGAAGCCGCTGGGAGAGGTCATCAGGAGCTTTGGAGTGAGGTACCATCAATATGCAGACGACACCCAGCTCTATCTCTGTGCCATCTGAATCAGGAGAGGTGGTTGAAGTGCTTGACAGGTGCCTGGAGGTGGTAATGGGCTGGATGGTGGGCAGTAAATTGAAGCTGAATCTGGACAAAATAGAGGTGCTGTGTGTCACAGGGTCTCAGGTCCATATAGTTGGGAGACACCCTGTCCTCAATGGGGCTATAATGTCCTGGAAGGGAGAGGTGCAAACTTTGGGGGGGGGGTGCTCTTGGACTCTGCACTGACACTTGAAGCGCAGGTGGGGGCTGTGGCCAAGAGTGCCTGTTCCCAACTATGGCTGCTGCGCAAGTTGAAGCCCTTTTTGGGCAGAGATGACTTGGCCACGGTTCTCCATGCTCTGATAACCTCTAGATTGGACTACTGTAATGTGCTCTACATAGGGCTTCCCTTGAAGACAGTTTGGAAGCTGCAGCTAGTGCAGAATGCAGCCGCTAGACGGCTGACTGGGACATCATGCCAGTCTTAAAAGAGTTGCACTGGCTGCCGATTCACTACCAAGCCCAATTCAAGGTGTTATTTTGACTTATAAGACCCTGAATGACTTGGGCCCCAAATATCTAAAGAAACAGCTACTCCTATATCGACCTGTCCGTGCCTGAAGATCTGGAGGGGAGGCCCTCCTGGTTGTCCCACCACCCTCAGCAGCAAAGGGAATGGGCATCCGGGAGAGGGCCTTCTCAGTGATGGCCCCTAGGCTGTGGAATGGTCTCCCCCTTGAAGTGTGTCCATCACCTTCACTGTACGCATTCAGGAAGGCAGTGAAGATGCACCTCTTTGCCCTGGCCTTCTTTTAAACTTGCAGACACTGTTGTTTTAATATATACTGTTATTGTTTTAATATGTTAATCTTGAATGCTGTTACCCTGAGACCCTTGGGTTCAGGGCAGGATAGAAATACAAATAATAATAAATAATATTAACTATCTGCATGCTAGTGTAGACAGTGGACGGTCCCAGGAGAGGCATTAGCTTGTGGCCAGCTTATGGCTACCTGAGATTTATTCCAGAATAAGGCCGAGTGTGGAAAGGGCCCTGGGTTATCAAGCTATCTGAATAACCACAAAGCAAATGGCTCTAAAAACCAGGAAACAATTAAGGCATGAAGGAAGCAGCAAAGCTTTTCATCTTGTTCAAATTAAACGACTGTATTTTCTTTTTGTATTTTATGACTCAGAGGCCCCAAGGCTAGGAAGTTTTGTTCCTAGCGCTCAGACGGAGGGGTCCAACCACAGAGCTCACATGAGCTTTGAAGCCATAGCATGAGCCAGTAGCGCTGGGCAGACAGAGCTGATCTCACCTACTCAACCTAATTCCTCCCATTCTGTATTCATTTTTACCACTTTCCTTACCAAGATGTAGGACTCTGTATTTGTCCCTATTAAATATATCCTGTTAGTTTCAGCCCACCGTTCAGGCTTATCTAGATCTTTTCGAACCCTTTCCTTTTCAGCAAGTGAAGGTGGCCAGAGCCAGGCATGTTGCTAAGGGTAGGCAGATTGCTACGGATTGATGGTGCAAGTCCTGGACATGTGGGCAGAAGCCATTTCTTCTGAGTTTAGCAGGCTATGTCTAGGTTAGTTGCATCATGTTTAAATGAGAGGTGCTTTGGAAAAGGTGTTTCCAAAGAAGAAGAAGAAGAGTTGGCTTTTCTACCCCACTTTTCTCACCCATTTAAGGGGACTCAAAGCAGCTGACAAAGCTTCTGTTCTTCTCCCCACCACAGACACCCTGTGAGGTCAGCGGGGCTGGGAGAGCTCAGAAAGAGAGCTGTGACTAGCCCAAGGCCACCCAGCTGGCTTCATGGAGGAGTGTGGAATCAACCCCTGTGACTGTGAGATATGAGTCCAGCAGTCTAACCGCAAGACCAAGAGAGATCAAAATGGCTTCCCAAAGTTGAACTCGGTCCAGTGACACCTAATTAAAACACCACATGAGAGAGGAAGGAGGGGAGAGAAGAACCGCCAAAGAGAAATGCCGTTATTCTGCTTGGACAGGGAAGAATTTATGGCCATCTCTGGGCATGAGCAACGGAGATGGATGTGGCACCTCCTGCCCAGAGCCACTTGGAATGCAAGACGCCGTCTTTACTATCAAGCGCACCAAGCCGTCAATAACCTATTAGGTCATGAAAATGAATGCCGCCCGTATACCTTATTAATTAGGATGTCTAGGAAGGCATAGGATCATCAATAAGCCAGGCCTGAAATCATTCCAAACTCCAGAAGGCGCTCCAAAGCACGACTGTCCTTTTATTACCTGTGGGTGCACTTAAAATAGATCAAAATGCAGCAAATGAAAAATTGATCACCTTCCTTCTGCTCTCTCTCCTTCTTTCTTTCTTTCTTTCTTTCTTTCTTTCCTTCTTTCTTCCTTCACAAGCCAGTCTGGTCTTGTGGTTCAAGTGCCAGTTGTGGGGTTTGATTCTGCACTCCTCCAAGAAGCCAGCTGGGTGGACTTGGGCTAGTCCCAGCAATTCTTCTGAGCTATCCCAGCCCCACCTGCCTCACCGGGTGTCCGTGGTGGGAAGAACAGAAGGTTTGTTGGGTGCTTTGAGTCCCCTTAAATGGGTGAGGAAAAGCTGGGTAGAACAGCCAATGCTTCTTCTTCATCCTACTTGAAGCCAGCTGGGTGACCTTGGGGTAGTCACAGCTCTCTCCACAGGGTGTCTGTTGTGGGGAGAAGAACAGAAGATTTGTCAGCAGGGTTGTGTCCCCTTAACAGGATGAGAAAAGCAGAGTATAAAAGCCAACTCTTCTTTCTTTCTTTCTTTCCACTTCATTTTTTGAGCACTGAGTGGGTCTTTCGCATATCCATCCCAAGGATGATGGGGAAAGGGGTCTATTAATAAATGCACATGGTAAGTCTGGATTGGAAAACTAAGCCCCTAAGACACCTCCAACCCACCCCCGGAACCCTGGTCTTGAGAAGTCACGGAAGGAATGTGCTTCCCTTTCTCTTCTTCTTCTCTCTGTTCTCTCAGGATCCTTGTTCAAACAGCAGCTCAGGCAAGCAGCCAGTCTTGGAAAGCAGAATGCTGAGTAAACAGAATTTAAATGAGAAATAATTATTCCTGATGAGAGGATAGCCGGGTTTTATTTGAGGAGGGGGCTCCCACACGAGATGGCAAGGCCAGAAGTGGAGGGGAGCTTGGGAAATGCATCAGATGCCCCTGGGACAGGTCAAATGCATCTGTTGGTAGAACTCAGGGGTGTCTCTTGCCAGAGGGGAGCAGACTTGACCTCCTTGGTTGGCCAGGCGAGGCTGCAAGGGCAGTCCCTGCATCTAGTGCAGTAACTTGGGCTGCATTCACACCTAAGGTTTAATCCAGCTTCGGTCCACTTTCAGAGCGAAAGAGCATAGAAGCAAAGTGGCAAATTGTTTTGGCATTATCCATCTCAGAAAATCCATCTTTAAGTCAGATGGAAAGAAAATGACTGGTCACTTCGATGTTGTGTTGTTCCTTCCAGTCTCAAAGTGGGCTGAAAGTGGATTAATATTTAAGGTGTGGATGTGGCTTCAGAGTGCCTGGGTTCAAATCTCCGCCAGGCCAAGGAAATTTCATGCGCAGCCTTGGGCTCCTTGCTGCCTCTGAGCTTGACTTCCGTCTCAGATTTGTGGTGAGACTGGAAATGGAAGGGAAGGGAATCCAACGCTTCAAAGGTAAGGGGAGACAGAAGTGCCAGAAATAACAGCATTTTCTTTTATTATAATGTGTTCACAACCATACCTTTATTGAAGGCTGTTCCTTTTGAAGACCCCACTGTGTCTGTGTTCTGTCTTGCAGGAAGGCTACACAAAGGAGCACAGACTGAACTCTTGCCTCCACTGTGATTAGATCCAGCTGGAATTCCCAGAGTTCAGGTGCATCCAATGACCTAATGACCCTGGCAGCAGCAGGTGGGTGGGGAGTGGCCAGCCCTTCCTTCCCTGACACAAGGTAAGTGCAAACACACCCTTTGTGCTCTGCATAGATTATCTGGGGGAAAAATGGCAAGGGTTTTTCCTTGAGAGCCTTGAATTCTTCAAGCTCCCTTCCAAGACACAGAGTTGCCCCCACATTTTTCAGAGACTGAGGCTGTTCACACCTACATTTCAATCAAGTTTCATCCCACTTTCAGAGTGAGATAACACACTGGCAAAGTAAGAAGTTGTGTGTTTTTGGCTCTGTCTCATTCAGAAACCCACCTTCGGGTTAGATAATGGGAAAGGAACATCACAGCTCATTTTGCTGTTGTGTTCCTTGAATCTGAAAGTGGACCTAAGCTGGATTAAAGCTTTGGTGTGAAGACAGCTTGGGGGGTCATCTTCACCGGCCACCACGTTTGCTGCTTCTCCATCCATCCCTCCTAAAGGGTTTCAAGTTCTCCTGATTGCTTTTCCTTCCAAAGATGATTCGTTTAGGGCTGTATCAGCAGTAGAGGTGTCCACGAATATCACTAACATTTGTTATTCATATGAATTTGGACGAATTCGGAAATCTGCACACGAATCGAATGTTACGACATTTGTACTTTGACATTCATACAAATACAGATGTTTCAGAACTGGGGATATGTATCAGATATGTGTCCAATACGTAGGCATTCGTATCGGGTACATGTCCATTGGTATTGGATATTCAAACAAATTTGTGTGAAGGCATTCGTATAGAAGAGAACCCTACCACATTCGAAGGGGATCTATTCCAATGAGAGCAAATTCTCTGCCATTGATTTATTACGAACCGAATGCCAAAAGACCCATTCATGCAAATCCCTAATCAACAGTCACTGAGCATTAAGGTCCTTTCTCTGCCTTCTGCTGCAGCTGTTTAATTCCATATTGCCTTTCCCTCTTCTTCTATCAGATTGGGGTGGGGCGAGGATTAAGGAGACATTTATTTATTCTTGACCTTTGACAAGCCTTCTGAATGAGCCCTAGAATGTCCTAGATTGTTTGCAATCTTAAAGGGCAGGAAGAACAGGTCTCCAAGAGGGGTGCAGTGGAGTGGATGTATTTATTAAAACTCAGGAAGGGTTATGAAATTCGGCATCTGCTAAGAGGGGGATTAGAAGCATTATTGGCTAAACTTTTTATCAGCTATTTAAACAATAGGCTGTGCTTTGGCACACAGAGTTTCTCAGCCTTTTTTTGTGATTAATAATTTACAGCACTTTTCACATAAATGTATACAATAAAAGTGAAGGTAATCAAGGTGAAATCCTACGAAGTATATAGTAAAAGCCACGAATATATTTAGATATGATAACAGAATGTAAATAGCCTTAATAACAAGAAGGAACAAATAAGAAAATGAAGAGAAACTGAATGTTCTATTATATCATATACACGTCAACGATCCTTCAAGTTTCATAAATAGTTAAAAGAGCATCATAATGTACATAAATACAAGTACATATCTTATATGCAAAGACTCAGGGGCCTTTGCAATATTTTTCAGCCTATGTAGCGCTGGGAGAAAAAACTGTTTAGTGCTGGCAGGTGTATCCAGTTGCTCTATCTGAACATGGGAAGCTGTAGTTGCGTTATGCCAGGAGGATCCCAGACTCATGTTCCACCTGCCATTGTTCTCATCCATCTCCTGGTCTTCACATTTTCATGCCACAGCATTTTGACCTGGTCCTGTGTGCAGATCCACTTCTGTTAGTTGTTGGTGTGGCCAATAACCACCCAGGATGTCCAGTTCTCCTATTTAGTGATGTCTCGAGGGCTCTTTTAATGGGCAACGTGAACTGTCCCATGGCATTCAAGAAGTCCTTTCTCCTCCTGCTGAGAGATTTCCATTTTGTTCTTTTGGAGTGGTCTGAGACTGTGTTTCCTTAGCGTGTTTCCTTTGCAAGTGAGGTCGCCGTATGGAAACGACACAGAGATGGTGTGCACTGGAAAATCCAAATGTCTCCAAAACTGGCATTGTGTCTCCAAAGTCTGTCTGGTCAGAAACGTCTGCAGAATTTTGAGCTCATCGGGTCTCCTCCAGGATCCTTGTGTGGACTCTAGGGATGGGCACGAATGGGGGTATTTTTGTTTGTTTGTTTGTTTTTGCCTTTGATTCATATAAATTAAATATAAGAAAATTCATATTCGTTTGAATAGATTCCCTTCAAATGTGGTAGGATTCTATTCCATATGAATGTATTTGTACAAATGCATACAAATATCTGATATGAACACATACGTATCCTGTAACATATCCGCTCTGAAAGTGTAAAATCCGCCCTGAATCCACTTTGAATCCACTCTCAATCCATGTCAAATGTACTCTGGATCCATTGCAGTTGTGACTGGTGCAGCCACTTACCCACTTCCCTGTTTCACGAATGTTCCGAAACCCTCATACGAATACAAATGCCGGCGTACAAATGTTGTAACATTCAATTGTATACGGATATCCAAATTCATACAAATATAGAATGTTACAAGCATTCATGCGGATCCGTAGCGCACTCCTGTCCCCTCCTGAACCCAACCAATGCTTCAGTGTGAACCTCCCCTATTCTCACTGCCTTACTCCTTCCTGGCCTTCTGTGTGAGCCAGAAGGGAAGATTGCCTCCATGAGGACAGACTGCATGAAGCTTCAGCAGAATCCGAGCGGTCCAGGGCTATCTAGCAAGACAAATTCCAAGTGGCAGGGTCAGCAGAAATAAGCCATTTGTGGCTTCTGGATGTAATAGAGACAAAGAGAAACACTTCCAGAAATCGGAACAAGGGCAGCTGGTGACAATCGCCCTCCATTCCGGGCACAGGCAAGGAAAGTGACCTCTGAGGTCACCTGTCAGCCCAAATTAGCTCACCCAAATTTGCATCATCAAGGAGATGGAGACTGATTGGGATCAGAGTGAACACTAGAGGACATTAGTGGGGCCTGAGTGGGAACAGAGAGGGGGAAATGAAGGGCACACCGAGGTTTGAGATCTGAATTTCATGGCTTCTGTCTGTGAGGTGTTTGAGTGAGAAAACTTGAGATTCAGGTTTCGGCATCTCCTTGAATCTCTGAATAGATCTGATGCTTATTTTACGGACCCAGGTGTAGACAGTACTCAGGTGCGTCCCCAGTGCTTGGAAAGGGTCCTACATCCATCGGGGATGTTTATATCTGTATCCTTTGAGGAAAGAGGCATTTTTAAAAGATGTTCTCAGAATAGGTCTACTCGGAAAGCAATTTCAAACGGGCCCTTGAGGAATCTGGAGGGACCAAGAGACCTGAGCACTTGCAGTCTGAAGACAAACAAAGCTCCCAGCATCTCTCACTCGACCTCATGCCTTTGTTCACCATTGTTCCATGTTTATTTCTCGCAAGGAGACCTACAGCAACATTTGAGAAGGAAAATATAAGAATGCACAAACCTACAAATTGCCCTGCTGGATTGGACCAGCGGCCCATCCAGTCCTGCAGCCTGTTCCCAGAATGGCCAACCAGTGGCGCATGGAGGCGTACCAGCAGGGCATGAGCAGAGCATGCTTCGCTGACCCCATCCAGCATCCGGGCCTTATACAATAGTGCAAAAGCCTAAGAAATGCTCTGCCAGGCCACATCATTGGCCTATCTGGGGATGTGCACTAATGGGCGTTTTGGCATTGGATTCATAATGAATCATATGTAAGAAAATTCCTATTTGTTGGAATGTGGTAGGATTCTATTCGATACACAGCCTCCTGGTATAAAAACAGCAGAAATATGTTGCCAGGCTGGGCTCATAGATTGCCTAATTCAGACCTCTCAGGTTGACAACCAGTCCATGGAATAGGTTGCCACGGGAGGTGGTTAGCTCTCCTTCACTGGAGGTCTTCAAGCAGAGGTTGGACCTACATCTGTCTGGGATGGTTCAGGAAATCCTGCACTGAGCAAAAGCTGCATCTGTTTTAATCATTTTAGCAGAGCTCTGCTTGTGCACATGACAGCCCCTATGCCTGCCTGACAGTTGCTCGGCTGACCTCAGGGCAGCTGTCAGGCAACTGTTTGGGGTAAATCAAGCCCTTACCTGAGTGATTAAGCACTCAGGTAAGGGGGGACAGTTGCAATAGCAGCATTAGCGGCGGGGAGAGCGAAACCCCACCCGCTAATGTGGCGATCGTAACCTGGGAGTGTCCCCATGCCCCCAGGATAACCTGTTCTTGCCCCGTAATTGGGGGTAAGAACAGTTATAAAGGGTGGTTTTCTTGTTTCGATTTTGAGGATTTTGTCCCTCATGTAGCCCAAATTAGGGCTTTGCATGGGGCCTCTATGGGCCCATGGACTATGATTCTATGATTCTTCTTCTTCTGAACAACCACAAACAGGGCAGCAGTACCTGCCTGGTGGGGCTTCACCTGGTGGCCAATGCCCCTTCTTGTGGTTGTGAACTCCAGACTTTAACCCCACCAGGAGCATTTTCAACCCTGTAAACTAGGAGGATTGGGCCCCAGTGTCTGTCTCTCTCATTCCTGCCTCTGTGTCTTGGAGGCCTGACAGAACGCAGGATCCTTGGCTTTCTCCCCAATTTGCTCTTAACCCGACGCCCTGACTCGACCCCCAATGTGGCTCCCAACCTCGAAAAGTGGCTCCTCTCCTCTGGCACCAGGACGTTGTAACACATGTCTAGGCGGCAGGGGAGGAAATAACCGCGCCGCAAATCCGTTCCCATTCATGCCACTTCGCGAACACATTGGAAATTAATCATGACAGCAGCTGAGCGTAAACATAAATCTCCTGTTGCCACATAAATCTCCCTTGCAAAGTTTTATGCATCATCCTGACCTTGAGCGCAGAACTGGGGGAGGCGGAATGGGCTTTGAAAGCAAGCTCAGGACTTCATCAGGAGCTGTAGAAGTGAGGACCCCTCCCCTTTGCATGGGCACCCTAAATAGTTCCTTACTAAGAGTGTGGAGGGGGGGGGAAGGAGAAGGGGTGCATGTATTCACATCTGCAGTAGTGAACAGAGGCCTTTTAGCACGAGGGCCTATGGAACACGTGTAGGACGTCCTGGGATGGAGCATTCGCTCCACTGGGCTGGCAGTTCCGTTTTGGAACCAGCCCAGCCCAGCCCAGGGCACCCACTCACGTTCCAGGTATAGAGCATGAAATTGTGCTCTACACCTGGCCCTGGGCATTGGCGACCGTCCCCGGCCGTCTCACAGCTGTTCAGGAGGGAATGCATTTGCACGCTCCTTCCCCGACAGCTGCGGGCCCCACCTCCGGCTGCCCCCATTGGGCAGGCCTGTTGCGTTCCTTCCCTGGTTCCTGCGGGTTCTAGGGGAAGGAACAAAGGAGGGTATCCAACGTCCAGACTACAGCAGCCCCCCGTAGCTCTGAGGAGGAAATTGTGGGAGTTTGTGTTGGCGCGTGTCTCATGTTGGATGAGGCAGCCAATTGCAGCTGAGCTGCCATCCCTGTTCTTGCTGGTAATTCTTGCCGTCCTCTTCGGACTGGCGGGAAGCTCTGAAAATTTACCTTAAGCTGCGGAGCGAGTGTTCTCCAACCAGCATTAAGGTAAATTTGAGAGCCACCCAACAGCTGACGATTGTGGTGTGCGATGCGTCCACAATGGCAGTGCGTTTACAAGTCTGGATGCAGCCAGAGAGTCTAAGATCTGGAGTAACAAGAGTCAATGGAAAGCATAGAAAAATTCTGCATCCCTCATAGCCAGCCCTTCCCCGAACAGAGAGAGATGGAGAGAGAAAGACTTGCGTGGACACGTACCAAGGTGCGCTCCTTTCCCAAACTTTTAAAAGGTTCACACTGGGGTCACTTCATGATTGGGCGAAGAAGTTCTTGTTGTGGGTCGGTTCTTATTTTATCCCAATGGCTTCTCCTGTCCCTCTCTATAAAGCTGCCCATATTCAGTGACCTTATCGGAATATCTCGGCGCATTGTGCTCACAGAAAGCGCTTTGTGGTTGATGGGTAAATAATTTAAAGCATTCTCCAGCGCTGAGGAAAACTTTATAGAATCATTTCTTCTTCCTGCTTCCTCTGTGACTCCCTGGAGTAAGAGAGAAATAGAAGCTTATGGAACACACTGTGAGGGAGGCCTACGTGTGAGAAGATTTAGTTCTAAGAATATGCATGATCCCAACTAAATGTGTCAGCTTAACGTTTCCATGGAGGGGGCATTGATTTAAAAATGGATAGCTGAAGGAAGAGAGACGCTACCAGATAAATCTCCTCCCTTCCCAAAACACCAAAGCTGGGCTTAACCAATCAAGCTAAAGCTAGGAAGAATCAGGGCAGACAAAAGGTTTGGGGCAGTTCATGTAAGTCTTACAGAGTTACCAGTGGCTCCTTGTTCCTGATTAATGTGTAGCAACTACTGATAGAGGACAACATGTGCCTCTGGAAGCGCTTGTGCAAAGACGTTATGTCCCTGTGGTACTCATGCCATGGCTTCCGTATGGAACTAGTTGGCTATTGTGGGAGCAGGATGGTGGACTAGATGGAACACTGACCAAGCATGATGAGACCTGTAGTCCAACAGCATCTCAAGGCCCAAATTTGGGATCCTTCTCTCTAAAGACCGATTGCTAAGAGACTGTGAACAGCACAAGTTATACTGTTCCTTTCTGTGTGGGACCTTCAATGCACAGCTGGCCACTGGGGAAATAGGCTACTGGACAGGATAAGCAACTGGTCTGATCCAGCAGAGCATATGTTCTTGGAGAATCCATTCCCAGGGAGAAATGAGAGAACAGAAGGCCATCTATGGCTCTTAGCCCTGGCAGCTTTATGGGACCACAGTCCTCTCCTAAGCTGAAGGCGGCCACAGGACCTCCCATATTAGATCACAGGCCCTTCCGGTTTGACTCTGATCTAAATTTGTCCAAAGCAAAGTGACGTCCATTGCAGCACCATTAAAGCCCTCATAAGCAGTGTGGGAACCCCTCTCCTCCACCCTTTTTGACTCTGTTAGTGCCTAATGTTCATGCTTAGGGCTATGTAAGAAAAATGGATTTAATTTTGTTTTTTAAAAAATAAATGAAAGGGCTCTCTTCAGTACTGAAATTAAGCTTGGCAAGAATGCCTTGGCAAGTGTTTCAACTGAAAATCCTGACCCCAGAAGGTGTTGGGAGAAAGTTTTTATATATAGCTTAATTCTCTTCCTGGAGATTTATGGAAGCTATGAAGGAAGTCCAATCCGCCTGCAATGAGAACACGAAGCAATGAATGGCAAAAGGCGAAGCTGACGCAGAAATGGACTCAGCAGATGCAAGGCACCTTGCTTCAGTTTCACTGGTGCCCAGGCCTCTTCCCTCCATGCTCCCATGCTCAGGTTCCATGCATTTTCTGCCCTTTTTAAATCTCCCCAGAAATCCATCTGCAGTGTTCCAGTGCTGCTCAGTGCATCGTGCAGCAAGCTTTGCACGTGTTTTTCATCCTATTGCTAGTCCAGTGACTTGTCCATGTAGATTTTCAATGCAGCGAGTTGAATGCCTGCAGATTTCAGGTTAAATGCTCTGAAAAACATCGGAAGTGAAAAGACAGACTTTGAAGAAGCCGCACCATGATGTGTACAAAAGACCGTACAGAATTAGAGAGCAACAGAGTGAACTGAAAGTATATGATTTATTCATATGTGCCCAAAAATGCATATAGCTTAAATGCGGGCTCTTTGTGTGGTCTTTTTAAAAAGAGAAACAGAACCGGAATAAAATAAGTTTGGAAATATGATTTAACACAGGTTGCCTGAAAAGAGATTAAAAGGCAGTATTAAGGGCTCATCCCCATGAACTCCATTTATTTCGGACTTGAATCGGGTCATTCCCAATGCGGATTGTAGTTCGAATTAACCCATCCCCATGCGATTGAGGAGAGCGCGGGTTCAAGTCGAATCTACCTGTCCCCATGAAAACCATGGTAAACCCCTGCATCGGGTAGCCGCAGCTTTTTCACTCCACCCCCTCTCCCCTGATAGGAAGCCGGGTTGACGTCACCATACCCTGTCCCACTTCAAAGTGAATTCAGGTTCGCTTCGGAGTATATAACACATGGGGATGAGCCCTAAGTCTGTTCACACAAGCCCTCTATGGTAAACTCCAGCACTGGGGATATTCATTGTTTTATTTAGGCTACATACCGGTTTTTGTAAACAGGCGAGAATATAATTCAAGGCTAACTTTTCCATCTTTGTTTTAATCTGGGCAACTCTCGCCTCTTTTCAGCTCTGCCCTGGATTGATTCCCCAGCCGCGTTCTCTGGCTGCCAAATCCCACACAAAAGCATCCGAAGTTCCATCCTGGCATTCAGTAGAACCTCTCTGTAAACTGCGTTTCCATTGTGTACTTAATGGATAATGTTCCTGTCATTTTAGAAGACTCCAACATCATTCTCCCATTCAGCTCGCCGAGACGCAGTTCCAACCTAGCCAAGAGTTGGCAGAATCTTCATAGACAAGCTAAGGAGGCCATTAACCTGAGAGAGTAAACACCACCCATGGCTGTTAAGGGCTCAGATTTTGCACCAGGAACATCTTCCATGGACCCCAGGAGGGGCTCTCAAAGTCCAGAGTTCACTCACGACCAGGGGTCGGCATGGGTGCAGTTTTTGAATTCGATATTTCTAATATCCAAGCACATCCCTAGAGAAAAGCCAAAGAGGAATGCTTTCAGCTTTCCACCACACTCCAGTTTCTGCTTCCTGAAATAACGACAGAAACATCTTTCCACCTTGGTCCTAAAGCGTGACAGAGATGCTTTCTCGTCTCCCCAGCCGGAGAGGCCTCTATGGTTGGCCTGATCTTCACACTGGGGTAGCAGCTGCTTAGCCAGAGGAGTAAGATCTTGGAGCATTTTCCTGCCAAGGTTCTATTCCTTGCCTGGAGTTCCTTCTCTGGCATTTGCATATCTTACCATGCCCTCTCCTTTGGGAATTTGTTATGGCTCACATTCAGCATAATTATCGTGTCTCGAGGCAGATATGTTATTTACTTCGGTGGCTTCAGAGTCGGTTGTTGTACATACAGGGCATTTAGGAATATTTTTAAGTTGACACCTATTCACTGGCTGATTAATAATCTACCTTAATAAAGTCATCCATTAAATTATAAATGTATTTTACATATGAAGTTGCATCGCTGAAATATTAAGTGTTCACACTCCTTTGAAAAATACTTTCACAAGTTTTAATTTTTTTAAAAAAGTGAGCGATCTAAGAGGGAATTAACCATGGATATCAATTAAGGGAAAGATCATCGTTAATAATTCCTGGTACTATAATATTCAGATGATTAATTGATTCAAAAGAACTCGTGATTGATTAAAACAGTGTTCCGCTCACCGTTTTAAAGCAGGCTTTCCACTTTTAAAAGAGGATGGGAGGTGGGCCCCTGTCCAAAGAAAAATGAAGTTTTCACAGTCTATGCTTTATTGCTAAAGCAAAAGGACAGCCAGGAAGCAGAGAAGTATATTCTCAGTCCTTTAGCATTAGGTCTGTAACTGGTACAAAGCAAATCAATAGTCCTCCATCAGCCACACGTCCTTTTGAACTCTGTACTTCTCATGCTGCATATCCCAGGTCAGTAGATCCAAAAGGGATCCAAATAAGGGACAGATGAGAGCTGGGACCAGCTTGCTAAGCAGAGCAATAACAGAATAATTTTTAGGCTTGCCTGTCTGCAGATCTCTGCCATCCTTCTGAGATTGTAGATTGGATGGAGACTTATCCCTGCTTAGCACAGGACAATACATTCAGCAGACCTTACAATGGTATGACAGCTACAGTTCAAAAAGCAGTTTGGAGAAATCAAAGCCCACAACCCTTCAGATCCGCTGGGCTCCTGGCTCAAGCACCCGTCTTCTACCTGAATCCCATTCACCGCGATTGCACCCAGATATTAAAAAGTCTGCGTCAGGCTTGAGCGTTGGAGAGGGCTGCACACAAAGGCAATTTTCAACACTGGATTCATAACAAATTGAATATTCAAAAATCCGAATCCATACGAATAAAGAAAAATGATTGTCTGGACATTCAAACTGATAAGGATACACTTGTAACTATTCATATGAATATTCGATACATATCCAATGATACAAATCTTGAATGCATCTGTATGCACCTGTACGCATCCTGTTGTCATCCCATAATATCCGTATGGATGCATACAGATATGTATGCAAGGCATACATGTCTGTGCACATTTGAATGTCCGGGTTATTTGTACGAATAATGCAAAATATTCATATTCGTACGAATACTAAAGTACAAATGTCTGGACATTGGATTCACGTACGAAAGTACAAATTCATACGAATAATGAATAATATGAATATTTGTGAAAATCCCTAATGTTGGACATTCAAACGACATGTGCAACATTTGGACTCATCCTGAGCTTAGTGGCCGTTTTGGCCCTTTACACACCATGTAGCCTGGGCTACTAAGTGCTGGCCAGTCCAGAGTAGGGATGGGAATAAATATTCATAATATTTGATAATCGTACAAATTCGGACATATTACAACATTCGTACATTGACATTCATATTCATGCGGGTGTTTCGGAACCCGGGGAGGTGGAAAAGTGCCTGTGCCCGGTCACATCTGCAATGGATCCAGAGTGCATTCAACATGAATTGAGAGTGGATTCAAAGTGGATTGAGGGCGGATTTGACACTTTCAGAGTGGATATGTATCCGATACATACACGTTTGTATCGGATATTCATATGACTTCGTATGAATACATTTGTATCAAACAGAATCCTACCACATTCGAAGGGGATCTATTCGAACAAATACGAATTGTCTTACATTCAGTTCTATATTAATCAAATGCAAAAAAAACAAAAATACACACAATTTGTGCACATCTCAAGTCCAGAGTCTTCAATGACCAGGAACAAAACTTTCTGACCTTTCCCGTGACCAGGACTATCCATTGTGGTGGTTCATAAACTTCTGGTGGCACTTCCTGTTATGCCACCAAAACACATTCCTCGTGGCTTTCTGCCCTACAACGCCACCAATCTGCCTGCCTTTCATAATCCAGAATATGGACCTGGCCCACTGCTGGACTGGGATGTGGGGCAGGAATCCTGGTCCTCCTCTTCCTCCAATGCATGCAAAGTGGTCTGTAGAGGTGTAGGAGCCTCTTTGGCCCACCTCAAGGTGTGGACAAAAGAGGCCCAGAACCCACCAAGGCACTTTTTAGTCCTTTAAATGCACAATGAACTCCTTGGGGATCCAAAGGGTGTTCAGCAAATTAATTGGGCAACTTTAGCTTGAGGACTTGACGCGGGTGTGAGAAGGCCCGGGCTCTTGTTTAACTTCGTCTCCCGCAAAGGTCCCCAGGAATTACATTTCTTGCTTTGCCTAATTACATTCCTCCCCTGTTCCCACTTGTAATACACGGGCCCCTGGGATGTGGCGGCTGCCTGGCAGAAACACTGTGTGGAAGCTCAGTCGCTGGTGGTGCCACTTCTTCCGCTTCTCGAGAATAATAATGAAAGGGCTCTGGGTTGCCGCTATTCTAATTAGGATGCTACATCCTAATCAGCGGCTTATTTCACAGAGTAACGCTTGCGGAGCGAGGCGAGCGGGGGGGGGGGGAGGACACCTCCTCTCCCTCATGACACCTGAACTGAATCAGCAAAACACACAGCAGATGGAATTATCCAAATGGGCGGATTAAGCCAAGAGAAGCCCTCGAACCTTTCTGAGCGCAGAGACGCTGCCCAACCGGCGCAGCTGAGTCTACATGCACGGAAGCGAGCGAGCAGGCGAGCAAGGCGGTGTTGCGTCGGTGGGATCAGGAGGCTCAGTTGCAAGCCCAATAATGTACGCAAATGTTGTCACTTCCCCCTCTCCCTGCTCCCTGCTGCAGAGCTGGTAAAACAAACAGCTTAACAAGCAAACTGGGGGGAGGAGTGAGGGAGGAAACAGCACACCGGCAGCTGCGGATTGAGCCACATGGAGAGGAACCCTCAGAGAGCCTTGGAGAGAACGGAAGACAACCAGGCTGCATTCACACCTAAATTCTAATCCAGTTCCAGACCACTTTCAGAGCAAGAGAGCATTATCAAAGTGTCAAGTTGTTTTCTTTCTGTGTTAAATAAATTCATCTTTGGGACAGATAATGTGGGTAGAAAATCACTGGTCACTTTGCTGGTGTGTTCTCTCATTCTGAAGGTGGACGGAAGCTGGATCAAACTTTAGGCGTGAGCACAGCTCCAGAAAATTGTGGTCATTGCGTTCCTAAAAATGGAAGGCAACTCTCCTCTGGGAATAAGATGAGGTTGAATCAGACCCTCACAGCCATAGACCTCCTTAAATGGGTGAGAAAAGTGGGGTAGAAAAGCCAACTCTTCTTCTACTGCTACTTCTACTTTTGGACATTGAAGCAGGAGGTGGACGTCTAGGAATTTCTTAGCGTCCGAGGGACACGGAAGCAGCTCCAACTTTTCTTTTGAGTTGCTCGGAGCTGAGGGTTGGGCCGTTCATGCCTGGAGTAGAAACGTTCAAGGGCAAGGACAGGAAGAAGGTTTTGAACTCCCAGGTGGCCCAAAGTGGCAGCTGGGCTGACAGATCCACAATGTTCACTGTCTCTTGACTCAACCACAATTTCTGCACATCAACAGAATATCCCCTTGAACGGGTTGGCCCTGCAGCATGCCAGAACAGTGGCAGCATGAATCTTTCATGAGGAAAGGGAAAGCAACTGAACTTCTTCCCATATGTCTCTCTTTCTCCAACCCAGATGGACCTGTTGACATCAGGACACAGGGAAGATGATTTGGTCAGCAGTTGAGCTGGACGGAGAGCCACGCGGGGGAGGGGGCATTTGTTCAAAGAAGTGATTGACAATTTTGATTCAGATTTAGGTTTAGATGGGCTGTGGCCTGATCCAGCAGGCCTTTCCTACTTTGTGGAGGAAAAGTGAACCAGTGGCTATTAGAGTAGGTGAATAGATACCATCTGCAAGTTGGAGAGAAACGTGGATGCTTCTTAAGTCCATTTGCAGTGAGTCAAGAGCAGATGAAGGTTTATCTTCTGCTTGAGATCTCCAGAAGCAATTGGTGGACCACTGTGTGAGTCAGGATGCTGGACTAGATGGCTGTGGCCTGATCTATGGTGCTCCTCTTAATCTGTGGAGGACAAGTGTAACAATGGCTATTAGAACCTGGGTACTGACTCCAATTTTGAGGGACAGTCAGGATGCTTCTAAAGGCCATTTGCAGGGAGTGGGGAGCAGGGGAGGGTTTTGTCTTCTGCTAGAGATGCCCATGGGCAATTGGTGGGCCACTCTGTGAGATGGGATGCTGGACTAGATGGGCTGTGGCCTGATCCAGCAGGGCTCCTCTTGTGTTCTTATATGTTCCTATGAGTTACCATCCCTGCATGTTCTTTCTTTTGCATGTGCTCAGCCACAGGGCCTGCTCGATCCCGCTTTAAAAGGTTGTTTTATCTTATTCTGAACAACATAATTTACATTTAGATTGTGTACCTTTTAAACGCCTGCTTCCAAAATGGTTTTGCGTGGATATTTCCAATCGGCTACGCATTTCTGTGCACAGCTTCTGGAACAGAAACTGGATCATCAAGTCCAGAAAAAAATGTGCAAGGGAATTGGATCCCTGCATTGCATGTAAAACTAATTCCAGCAAATTAGGATGTTCCACTTCAAAATGCAGAATGAATACATTTCTTCTGCTCTGTCCCTCAGTTAAAGTTTCTGGTTCAGCAGCAGAACATTCAAGTTTTCATTTTGTTCCTTTTTAATAGCGTGAGAATCCGTATCCCTACTGTGATGGTGCCCAAGATGTGTGTTCTGTCATCAAGTGATTCCCTGCCCAGGTACAATATTCACAATTTTGGAAGTTACGTCTCTTTTCTTCACCCCAAAGTCCTTCTTGTAGGACGATCACACCAGCCCTCAGACCTTGCCCTGGACAATCCTCCATCTCTGGCTCCCTTCCAGCCTCCACATTTCTTCACCTTCTCCTGCTACGTCCTTAGCCAGAGCCCCGCCATTTCTCCACCCTCCTCTGTTGGGCTTCCTCAACAATACCTTCTGGGGCCTGTTTGAACTGGAACATACTCTGGAATATATCTCAGGACTGGGGTCTGCTGTCTGCATGATCATTTGTATCTGATATTCATACGAATTTGTACAAATACATCCATATCAAACAGAATCCCACCATATTCAAAGGGGATCTGTTCGAACGAATATGAATTTTGTTATATTTTATTTGATATGAATTGAATGCCAAAAAACACACCATTTGTGCACACCCCTCATCCCTTGGAAATAAGCATGGGGGCTTTGAAGCACCCATTAGCCCATACTGTCATTTCTGCTCTTTCCCTTTTGCGCCTCATTAGTACCCACAAACTAGTGGAGCAGTTTTAATTTATCACAAAATCCCTGCTCTCTGATCCACCTGCGTTGCCTGAACTCTCAGCCTGTGCATTTAAAATGCTGCTCCTTAAAACGCTCTGATGTCGCATCCCTGATTTGCAGTTAAATTACCAGCAATGCCGTTCGCTTTTCATATCAGTGGAACAGCAATTGATATATATTTAATTTAAAAGCTGGTGGGGGGAGGACCCGGAGAGCGGCTGGAGGAGCAAAAATGAGCAGGCTGATATAAAATGAGATCACGCGTTTTAGGGAACTGAGCAAGTCCTTGAAGGGGCTGGAAATTGAATTGCAATGGCTCGCAAAGTCAATGCTTTGCAAACAATAAAACAAGGATAATCCAGGGACCGGCACAATAGCCTGTCATCAGAAACGACTGATTGCAGAACAAAACAGATCTGGGGCGTGCGTTCCTCAGCTACCGATAACGTGCAAGGCAGCATCATTGCTGGTATTTCTTTGCACAATAGGGAGAGAGCACACTTTCCTCCTACACTGCTGTAAGCCTTTCAGGGGAACCTGGAAAGCTATGCGTCAGGCATGCGCATGAATGTGCTTTTTCACGTTTGATTCAAATAGAATCAAATGTGCAGAAATTCGCATTCATTCAAAAAGAGACCCTTCGAATGTGCTAGGATTAAAATTCTACATGAACGTCCTTCGAATGCAGTTTGAATCCCTGCTGCTGGTCGCACCTACGAATCCCCTACGAATCCACTCTGAATGGACTTTGAATCTGCTCTGAATCTGCTTTGAATCCCCCTGGATCCACTGCAGATGTGAATGGGCAGCCTCCCCAGGTGAATGTCACAATGTGGTGAATATCACCCTGAAGAGGCTCTTCAACTTCAAATCCCAGGACGCAGTATAATGAAGCAGGTGGGAAGGACAGGTTCTGTCTGAATACCAGTTGGAGGAGCAGAGAAGCAAATACATTGAGGGCATTACATCTCCAGAAACACTTGTCTCCACTGGACAGGCTCAACGGAGCAGCAGAAAACCAACCCTTGATTTGGGTTCCTGCAAGGAGCTGGAACTGATCTTGAGCTCAGATGTCCCCCCTTTTTGGATCCCATTGTTCTAAACTTCAAGTGCTGCTACCACCATTTCCATTTCAAGCGCCTGGTTCCCTAACAGTTTTCCTGGAACCATGTGCAGAAGCTTTAATCTTGGCCCATAAATTGTACTATTGAGATTACTCCAGTACCTGCATTTTCCCACCTATTACCTCCATATTTAATTCAGGACATATCTATACTCCAAAAAGACGGCATGGCACTCAGCAGTGTCGGTCTTCAGGACTACATGCATCAGCTAATGGAGTTTCGGCACTGTGCTGACCCAATTACAACATGTCATGTTTCTCTAAAAGCAAACACTGAAATCCGGTACCTGAAGGGAAAAGCTTTTGTTCCCTCACCTCGGAGCAGGCGGCGTATGTGGATCTGAGCTCCGACAAGGGATGACAAAACCAATAAAGGGCAATCTCAATCTTTCACTTCTAGGCTTCCACCTGAAGGACAGAAAGCAATAAGCTGTGATGAATACTTGGAGGTTTGGGCTTTTTCCCTCCCAGAATGCATCCGTCTTCAGAACGACACTCCGAGATGTCACACAGTGTCACCACAAGCGTTGCGTCTTGACATTCCTGCAATGAAAAATGGCAACCACAAACAGTGAGTGTAGCTTCGGACATCAGTGGTCAATTTACTACTTCCATTACGTCGTTGCTTGGTGCCATCAAATCGGTGCCAACTCCTGGGCACTAGAGATGTCCATACAGGTATATTTTGGCAGGCACAGAAATGATTGCGATTACCTTCTTCCAACGAGGTGCTGGGAGCTAGGCCTGAAAACGTCTGCTTTCTAATAAGACGGATGACGCAAGATTTCTGGACCTGGCATCACAGACATCAGTAAATCTATAGGTCGTTAGTTCAAGCCAGTTCACTGATGAGATGGTGCTACATTTCTGAAGGAGGACAACGTGACCAGCCAAGACTTTTCTTTTGCAAAGGGTAAGTGTGGAGACGCGTTAAACAGAAGTCATTTTTGAGCGTCATCCAGACATTTCATGAAAGGCGTGAAAAGGGAGTGCGCTAATTTCCCTCCCTCTCTGGCACTTCCTGGGAGAGTTCCGTCAAACCAAGTGATTGACAAGCGCATCATTTCCCCCTCTATTTCACATTACATTCATCAGATGGTTGGGCGAGGGATCTGGGCATCTTCACCCCCCTTGTCACTCACCCCCCATGAGCTAAGGTTTCTCCTCCATTGGATACTGATGGAAAAGAATGCGGAGAGCAAACTGAATTACCTGAATTTATCAGAATTCCTATAATTAAAATATCAGACATTACGATCCTATTTAGGAAGTAGACTAGGGCCATGATCCCACTTGACGTTTTAAAGAGGAATTAACAAAAAACAGATGTGAACGCTCATTCTGCCCATTCCCATTTTTTTGTTAGTTCCACTTTAAAGACAAGCGCTGTGGCAGCTGAAGGGGGCAGGGGCAGGGCTCACTCACTCGCTTGCTTGCTCACCACTTGGCATTCCTCCTCCACATGCCCTGAGAGCGCCGCGGTGGCCGTGATGGCCAAAAGGGCTGGCAGCCAGGTGGGCGGGTGAGCGAGGTGGAGGCAGCACATTGAGGAGGTGGTGGCACTACAGCCCAAAAGGCCAGGCAGGCGGGCGAGGCAGTGGCCGGAAGGACAGCCGGGCGAGCAGGTGGACAAGGCGGAGGCAGTGGTGCAGCCCAAAAGGGCAGCCGGGCAGCCAGGCAAGGTGGTGGTGGCGACAGCCAAAAAGGCAGCCGGGTGGGCTAGCAGGCAGAATACTGTTTCCAAAGGAAAAAATAAAGCGCATTAGCAACAAAATGGGAGCAAGAGTTGTTTAAACAAGTGGTTTTTTAATGCATTTTTTCCCAATTTACTCCTCAGAAAATGCAGGAAGCCAATTTTTAATGCAGACAAAGAATTTTCAAAATGTTCTCAATGTGCAATAAAATCCTAGTGGGAATGCAGCCTAGGAGAATTAAACCTCTCTCTCTTTCTCCGTGAGTGTGAGTGTGTGTGTGAGAGAGAGTGATAGCTACAGTAACTGGAGAAGAAATTATCCGGCTGTGTTCACACCTAAAGTTTCAATGCACTTTCAGAGTGAGAGAACACATCAGCAAAGCTACCAGTAATTTTCCTTCCACACTATCTGTTCCAAAGGTGAATTTTCTGAGTTAGTTAACACTGAAAGAAAGCAGCCTGTCACTTTGCTGATGTGTTCTCTCGCTCTGAAAGCGGACTGAGGCTGGATTAAAACAAGGGTGACCACAGCCTACATGAATTGCTGGTGCCAATGGGACTTGCATATGGTTTGGGCTTAGACAGAACCAGAGTCATTTTTTTGTATTTGCTTAGCAATTCTCTAGCAAAAGGAAGACCCCAAGGTCCCCAAGGCCCTAAGGCAAGTGGAGGGGGCTGGGATGCACATTTAATGTATTACAGTAGCCAGAGTCCCTTCTTCATGCATTTATGGGATTTCTTTCCCCGACTCCCAGACATGTTGCCCTTGAAGTCTAGCCACCTCTGTGTGAACATCAAATCCCCCAGGGCACAATACATTTAAGCAGATTATTTAATTTGCTTAAAACCGCAGGTCAGCCTGGAGCCAACAGAAGAGCAATCGCCAGCAAAACAAACGCGCAAACACGGCCAGTAAGTAATACGATGCAAATATCAGGCTGGCCATTCAGCAGGATGTACTCTGTAAAAACAAGAATGGAAAAAATAGAAAGGGAAATAGCCGGACCATGTTCAGCCATAAACATCCACTACAGTCTTAAATTAAATGGTCACCAATAAAAAGAGGCAGATATTGATTGCTCATATTTATGTCTGATTTGTTACAGCAAAGAAGTAAATGAGGATGAACCAAGAGGCTTAACGACCTAGCAAGAAGCAGGACTCCTTCTCCAACTGGGAGCAGAGCGGTTGAGCCTCTCACTTCCAGTAATGTCACAGATTCCATGGCCATTGACAAAGCCATGATGGTGATGGGTTAAGGATGAAGCTCTAGTCGGAAGTCTTACCTTGACCTTGCCACACTGCAGGCCAGAGAGCCATTTAAAGAGATCAAAATCAAACTGAAACTGGCCACCTTGTCCCAACACTCTGATCACATGAGCACGTGGGACTAGAAACAATGTGCTGCTAAAAGCAAGGAGAGGGAGGCCAGACGCTAATATTGCTATTATGTTTAAAAGGGAAAAATATGTCACATTCGCCCCTGGAAGCAACTGCTGATAGTGGAAAAGACTCAGGAGTCTGGTTCATCAGATGTTTTACTTCCGATTTCAGAGCCTAAGATTTGTAATATTTGAGTGGGTGAACCTGCTCTGAAAGAGCATAGATATTTGAGGAGGGGGGGTGGGGGGAAGAAGCCAGAACACTGCTTTATGCAGAAGGAAAAGCGCAGGAACAATTCTTCCACCTTTATTGCAATGTCACCAGCTGAAAAGCAAATTAGATGCCTCTTGTATGTCCTTATGAATTATGTATTTGTGCTATATAATGCATAACCCTCTCCTCTGTTTTGAAAAGCCTGCCGGTACTTTCCCAACTTTTAAAAGCAAAGTTGGGGGGGGGGGAGAAAGAAAAGAGAAAGTCACATTTTATTAGTTCCTTGATACGATTGTGGTCTTTCAAGATCTGGATTAGGGATGTGCACAAATGGTTTCTGTGTTTGGTTCGTATCAAATTGAATAGAAGAAAATTTGTGTTTGTTCAAATAGATCCCCTTTGAATGTGGTAGGATTCGAATTTGGTACGAATGTTTGATACAAATCCCTGCTATGAATCCCCTATGAGTCCCCTACGTAGCTGCTCTGAACGTGTCAAATATCTCAAAGAGTCAGAAGGGACCTCCGGGGTCATCCAGTCCACCCCCTGCTCAATGCAGGATTTCCTAAACCATCCCAGACAGATGTAGGTCCAGCCTCTGCTTGGAGACCTCCAGGGAAGTAGAGGTCACTACCTCCTGTGGCAACCTATTCCACTGACAGATTGCCCTCACTGTCAGGAGGTTTTTCCTAATATCTAATCTGTATTGTCCTCCATCTTGTGTGAGTGAGAATAGGGACAATCCCTCTGCACTGTGACAGCCCTTCTCATACTTGAAGACCACCATCATGTCTCCTCTCAGTCTTCTGTAATCTAAAACATTCCTAGATCCTTCAACTGTTCCTCGTAGGCCACTAACCATGTTGGTAGACCTCCTTTGGACTTGCTTTAGTTTGTCAATGTCTTTTTTGAACTGGGATGCCCAGAACTGGACACAGTACTTAGATGAGGTCTGACCAAGGGAGAGTAAAGAGGAATAATTACTTTGAATCCACTCTGAAATACTTTGGATCTGTTGCAGATGTGTCTGGGCAGCCCCCTTCCCATCTCCCCAGGTGCATGAATGTAACAAATCTTCATACAAATGTATAGAAATTTTCAATTCATATTCAAATGTCCATCTTCAAATGTGCCAACATTCAATTCCAATTCAAATGTTCAAATTTGGACAAATTCATATGAATTTCGAATATAACAAATATTCAAGCCCATCCCTAATCTGGATACCTGTGCTTGCCTGAAACAGGGGCTGGAGAAAGCAATTCGAGGATGTTTCTCATGGAGGAACATAATGAGCAGTTTAGCCATTTTTTAAAAAAAACAGAGGCCATAATTTTTTATTGGAAAACATTGGCGCTTGAACTGGTAGTATTTTGAGTCATATCATACAGTATACGCAATAACAGCTGGTCTTTGATGGAGGATAGAAAAGGTTGTGGAAAATGATCTTCCACAGCTTTGCATATTGAATTTGGAGGGCACCATGTGTTTCAATTTATATAACACCGTATATATTAAGAGGTTCCAAGGCAACATTAAAAGGCCCAAAAGGTATTCATTCATTCGTTTAAGAATTTGCTTAAGAATGTATATCTCACCCTTTGCCAGAAGGTATCAGGACATGTCACAATAGTGTGCATAAAAACATCACTTATTCTTAAAACATATTTGATTGAGTTCAAATAAAATCAACCCATGTGTGGTTTGGTACAAACTCAAACAAACTCAATGCTAGCAAGGTAGTTAGTAGCCCTTGGAGACTAACAGGAGAAGGGTTGGTGGCATGAGCTTTCGTAGACATGTCAACTTCTTCAGATGCTAGGGGGCCCAATGGGCATGTCTGCTTCTTCAGATGCTAGGGGGCCCAAGGGGCATGTCTGCTTCTTCAGATGCTAGGGGGCCCAAGGGGCATGTCTCCTTCTTCAGATGATAGAGGGCCCAATGGACACATCTGCTTAAGCTCATGCCACCAACCCTTCTCCTGTTAGTCTCCAAGTGCTACTAACTACCTTGCTGGACTTTTTGAATTAGACTAACACAGCTGTTTCTCTGATATAGACTCAATGCTAGTCAATTTAAACAGCAAGAAGTGAGGTGGGGTTCTTTTAGCACTTATTTTCAAAACTGTGTAATGCGCCTTTTTTCTGCATCCACAGATGGGGCGGCCCTTTGAAAATGGGCACCCCAAAAAAAGCCCTGTGCAATCGCACCCCAGTGGGATGTTTTTTCTCTTGTTTGCGATGAGACTCCCTTGCTTAAGGCCCCTTCATTTTGACTGGTCAGCATCAGCCCCGAAAGGTCACAGCCTATGCTACCCCGTAGGGCTGTTGTGACAATAAAAACAAAAAGAGACTACCTTGAGCTCTTCAAAAGAAAGGCAGGCTATGAGTGGCAAATAAACAAGCCAAGTGCTCAACATTGTCTGTGTGATTCAATCTTAGCACAGTGGTGTTTGAATACATTTTGAGCATTTTGTTTTTCTTTTTAATGTTACCATGCTCTGGGTTCTTTTTAATCACTCAGAGCATGCTTGAATTCTGATAATATCAAATGGGCTGCCAAAACACAAACCTCTTAAATAAATAAACAGGAGGAGGAAAGACCAGAAGCGCTTCCTGAGTTAGCGAACGCTTCTGCAATGCCAGTAACATAAAAGTGCAGTCTTCTTTTGTGGAAGTAGAACAAGAGCCTGAAATCCATCAGAAGATCAATAGCCTCTTGGACTCCTTTCTGGTGTAACTGGACTGTCATCTCAGCAGGGAGGACAGAAAAGGGGAGGCAGGACTAGATGTGTGTAGAGAGACAGAGACAGAGCTGTTGTTTCAAGGAACTGGAGACTTGGAAGGAAAAACAAGCAAGATAAACCAAAGTGGATTAATGAACATTGAGCGGACCATAGATTTACTGTATTTACTTACCTAAAATATTTATATACTGTTTTCCATTAAATCTTTTTTTTTATTTGCTTGGTCAATTGGAAAGCCTTATAGTACACCCCATACATGGGGGAACACCCCATCCCCCTTTATCTCCCGTGTTGTGTAGCACAGAATAACACAATCTAGGCCTCTTTCCAAAAATCCATCTACCAATCTTGGCATCCCACTGCTTCAGCACTCTAGGGGGCACGTATACTGGCAATACCTGAAATAGTTAGAGCAGTTTCAATACAACAAACAGCTTCACAATCCTCCCCTTCTGCATCACCCCCAGATGCTTCAATCTTCACCTCTTGACCTGGTCACTGGCCCTTCTCCATAGGTCATTATCATTAATCTCTCCCAACCTTAGTCAGCTGAATCCCATGATATCGCATCTGTTTCAACCTTTGCTTCAGACCAAACCTCATCCTTATCTCCTTCTGCTCTCTTGGTAATACATTCACGGAGGGCACCTCTGATTTTTCCATATTGATCCTCAATCCCGAGCAGTCCTCAAAATGCTTCACACTGGCTACTACCCCTTCTACCATCTCTTTTGGAGTATTTTGGAGTCTGCAAACAAACTGACCTTTACTTCTTGTCTCCCCAAGGACCACCCCTGCCAAGCCTTGTCCAACCATATCATGTTGGCTGGTGGTTCCACTGCTAGGGCAACAACAGGGGCAACATTGGGCATCCCTGTTTGGTCCCTTGTTTAACACTAATCCACCTTGAGTCCACCCCATTCACTCTAACACATGCTTTTGTGTTAGGGTAGGGATGTGAATGGATATTCAAAAATTTGAAAATCCAATCCAAATCCGTTGAATATCGGCATTCGAATTCAAATCGGATTTTCAAAAATCCGAATTTGAACATTCAAACAAATTTCAGATTTTTGAAAATCCGTATCAGATTTTCAGATAGTTTGAACGAACAGATCCGCATACATCACATGCAAATATTGTACGTATTTGTGAATACAATGCGGGATGAAAATGGTTGTGGCCCTAATCCAACAGCCACTGCTGCCTTCAAAATGTATACGTATAGGAGCACCGCATTAGGTCCCAAGCACTGATATAAAAAGTTGCCTATTGGGGGGATCCGAGATGCTCAGGCTTGGAGAGACCGCCTCAGACACAGACACACCAATCTGCTCAGGAGTCCAGAAAGAGCGGATAGCACCACCACCACAGGAGACTGGGCTAGTTAGGCTGTGGTCTGATCCAGCAAGGCTTCTCTTGATTCATGGACAACACTGGCTACTAAAGTCGATGCCTAGGTACCTCCTCCAAGCTGGGAATACAGGCAGGATGCCTCTATAAAGGCCATTTCAGAAAGTCAGGAGCAGGTGAAGGCTTTGCCTTTGTCTTCTGCGTGAGATGCCCATAAGCAATTTGTGGCCACTGTGTGAGCCTGGATGCTGGACTAGATGGGCTGTGGCCTCATCCAGCAGAAAGGCTCCCCTTATGTTCTCCCCTCCCTCCATTAGCAAAGGCAGGGGCCATCTTCAGAGGGGCTTCTGAAGCCACCTGAAAGCACGCGGCCTGCTGAGGATGCCTTATGTACAGAAATCTCAGGCTGCCTGTGTGGGTGTTTTGCTGGCTCTCCGAGCAACATGGATAAATCTCCCCAGTTCATCATCAAGACGCTTTGCTCCCCGGGCACAAGGCCAATTATTCTTGGCCGCTGTTCCGGTAGAATCTGCCTCCCGTTAGCCTTTCCCTGCTTGCCTTTCCCTCCCTCCCTCCTTCCTCCTCTCCCCAGACTGCTATAAAGCAGAACCAGGATGGACAGTTTCTATTAAAAAGGGCTCTTTTCATTGTTGCTTCTCAGCTTTCGACAACCCAACATGATTTATTTTGTTAAGATCAGAAGAAAATCTGCTGCCGTCTGATTTCTTTCCCCCTCCTTCCTCAGAAGGAGCAACTCCTTTGAGCAGACGTGTGTGAAAGCACTAAGGAAAAAACAGCCAAATATTTATATTTTTTGAGAGAGAAAAAAGTGCATTTTCCATATGTCCCAGCAAGTCTCCCGTTACGCGGGCCTCAGCAGGGGTGGGCTGCCACTTAGCGCTTCATCGTGCGCTAGGTGGGCCTGGAAACTCGTAGGCAGATCCTGGCTTTCCCAGAGAGGGCCAAAGGGCTCCTCTGCATGAACCCCTGGAAAGATGCTGCCTCTTGAGGCAGACAGGGCTGAGTTTTGGAGCCGGCCCTCTGGCTCAAGGCAGGGCAGTTTCCAATCCCATAACTACAAAGAAAGGGAGCTGAGGGTCACTGGCTGTGGCTGGGCACAGACAATCACAGGACTTGTTTTGCAGTCAATGTGCCCAGGGAAAGTGGAGGACAGGTATCTCGGTGGGAACATAAATGGATACCTGGGTATTAGGTTGGAAAGAGACAGCCAGGATGCCTCTGAAGGCCATTTTCAGGGACTGGAGAGCAGGTGAGGGTTTTGCCTTCATCTGCTTGTGAAGCCCAGAAGCAAGTGGGAAGACAGGATGCTGGATTAGATGGGCTGTGGCCCAGTCCAGTGGGGCTCTTCCTGGGCTACATTCCGACTGGCCATTCAGTCCAGCCTGAATTCAGCTCATGAGCCCAGCATCCTGACACTTTTGAAGGGATTCCTCATTTCTGTGGATTAAGGTCCCAAAATCTGAGGAATCCCTATTCGGATTATAACAACACTCTTGCTGTGGAATCTTGGAATAATCAGAACATTTATCAATGGGAACACCGCCAGTCTCTTTCACCACTACCTGCCGTTTGCCTTCTCCCACACCCTGCTCCTCCGTCTGTTGGAGAACGGTGGGGAAGGCAAACTGCAGGAGATGAGGACAGACAGAGGAACTGGGCAGGGAAGGCAAACAGTGGGTGGCAGTGCAGGAGATCAGTGTGTCTCCAGCTGTGGAGTCCCATGGCATCCCCACTTCCCTGGTGCCCCAATGCAGTTGGGATGGCTGTAAGGAGCCCTCAATGCTGGTTTTGAAAGTCCAGGTTAAAACCCGGACTTTTTTACCCATCAGAAGTTGGGTTCAGTCTCTAGTGTATTCAGATAGTGCTGAAATCTTCCCCTCCCTCCCCACATCCTTGAGAGTCATGGCCTGTTTGCATAGACCAGGAGGACTCAAACTGCCTGCCTGCCTGCCTGCCTGCCTTCATTAAGGCAGCTCAGTTTGAACAGGCAATATTTTCCACTGGAGTGCTTACACCTGGATGGACTGGGCCCCACTTGGAGGCAGAAGCCTGGGTCGCAGAGCTCCAGGTGGTGGGGTTGGAAGTCCAAACCCAAGAGGGTGAGGTTGCTTGTGCACCTGCAATGGATTGTTCAGAGCTCAAAATGTTTAGCGCCTCCATCCTTTCCCATCTGAAGCAGATAGAAAGGTGCAGAAAGGAGAAGTGGGATGACAGGCAGCCAGGCTTTTATAAGCTTTGTAACAACTGGACCACTGTTGATGGGGAAGCAGGGGCGGAGAGAGAGAGACTTCAGCCAGTCGGATGGCAACGGGTGACCATTCAGGCCAGCCTGAGCTCTTATGCAGGTGTGGAGCAATTCGCTTTCCCTTCTCGGGTATTGTTGGCCAACCCATTTCAGCTTGGAGTTATAGCTCTGTCGAGTTCCCTTTCTCACCGCCACCAGCCTCTTTCATCAGGAATGGTTAGCTTTATGTGAGGATATTTTGGCTGGGAAATTTAAGTTTAAATATTGCAAAGCAGCAGCTCGCACCTGGCATTTGGAAAACAGAGCCAAGTGCTTGGGAAGAGGGAACCGGGCTGGCTTAAGAGCCTCCTCCGTTTGGTTTTTAAAACACCTTTAAATGCTTGTAAGCTCAAGGCAGGAATAATTAATGCAGCGGGGTTCAGTACAGGGCATCTGTATGCCTCTGCAGAAGAAAGGCTGCCACCATTTGGGGATGTCATGGCTGGCTTCCCACCACTTAAATGTCATGGCTGGCCTCCCACTCTTGTAAAACCAAGTTGCAGTAGGAAGACATTGGGAATGCTTTCTCAGCTTGCCTACCATATGTGAACTCTGGTTAACACTCTCCTGGCTGTCCCAGTGGAATTCAGCCTCTTCAATATTAAATTTCTGTCTCTGTCAAGATCTCCTGGGACAAGAGCCTGCCTGGTTCCAGGCCAATTAGAGATGTCCTGAATCAGGGAAAACAGATGTCTGCCTTACTTTGAAAAAGGAACTTTGCTGACGGTTTTGAGGAGGAGGTGACCTGAAGGATCCCGAAAAAGGGCTGGTCCAAAGGACCCCCATGCAGGTGGAAAGCGGCCTCCCTTACGGGGCCTTTGCTATGTAATGGAACATTAGAACCTATGAGGAACCCTGTTGGATCAGGCCATAGCCCATCTAGCCCAGCATCCCATCTCACTCGGTGGCCCACCAGTTTGCTTCTGGGCATCTCAAGGAGAAGACAAAGGCAAAACCTTCACCTGCTCTCCACTCCCTAAAAATGACCTTTAGAGGCATTCCGACTGTTTCTCCAACCTGAAGGCAGAACTTGGGCATCCGTGCTGGTAGCCATTGATACACCTGTCCTCTGTGAATTTAACTAATCCTTTCTGCCCAGGCTGGTTGCTGTCACCAACTCCTCTGGTAGTAAATGGAGGCACGGTTGGTGTCTGTTGTTATTTGCCATCACAAATAAGCAGGTAAATAACATCTACCTTTCTCACAGTCAACCAAACTCCTCAGTCAAGAAACGCAATGAGTTTCACAAGATCTTTTTCTAGCCAAACCCAGGGTTGCTGTAGGGATAAAATGGAGGGGTGGAGAATTGGCTGTAATCCTTGGGGTCTTTGAAGGAAATGTGGAGTAGAAATGCCATAAATAAATAATAAACATCGCAGTATTAGATGGCCTCCCACTAATAACTATTCTAACCAGGAAAGAAGACAGAAACAGTTGCGTCTTTAGGGTCTTTAGCAACAACCAAGGTGGCCTGAAACTGGGAAGCTCTGCCAGGGAGAGCAATCACTCATTAATAACCTGAGCTCAAGGGCAAGGAGACCCAGAGAGAAATGGGGAGAGGTTGCCAATAAGTTTAATCTTTCTGAGAAGTTACTGTAATAAAGACATTTTAAACAAAATCAATAATCGGAAAACAAGAATTATTGCATTTCTGAGTCTCTCGATAAATCTATTTGAAACTGAGTCTGGCCGGGATGCCAAAACATCATAAAAAGCCACGAAAGTAAACTAAAAATAGAGTAAGATGCATGTAGATACGGAAACTGCTGCTAATGTTGGGAGCTGGAATGGCTTTGTAACAGGTCTGAGACACACTGCACTTTATGAAGATAAACAAGGCCATCTCTGGGGAAACCCTACAAGTTTGCTTTCTTTTCCCCAAGGATTCATACAAATATTGAATGTTGCAAATAATCTTGCCCATCCCTGGTTTGTAAGCCTCTCCTTCGGCCCAGCGATGCAACGCTGTAATTTGTAATTCCTAAATGGGAGGCAGGCAGCAGAGCAGAGGAGAAACCAGGTGGGGAAAGTGTCAGAAGCCTGGCCAGATCTGATAAGATTAGCAAACAGCATCCTTGGAGATAAGAAGCCGATCCTGGTTTTCAATCTGCCTTTGAATACCCGTTCTCTTTGCTTCCCGCAGCAAAATGGTTTTGATGCTGGATCCCTTTCCCTCTCCATCTCCTGACTCTTCTATACTTTCCAATAAAACAGCTTCATAGCCCTATTTATATAAAGAAATATAATTCCTTCTTACAACTCGTAATGCTCTCCAATGACAGAGATGTCAGAAGATTCACTGGTGAAACAGGCTGATCCAACCAAGGCCTTTAATCTGGACCGCAAAGCTCCCAGGGGGTGGGAAGTGGTAATCCGGATGCGGGCTGCCAGTCAGCCACAAAGACCCATTAGCTGCGCCGGCACTTCGATCACAGCACTTCGACAGAGGCTCGACGGGAAGGAGGCACCAATCATTGAAAGAGGGAAATAAATCAAAGGCTGCTAGAGCTGCTTTTAATCCGGTGAAAGCAAATGTAGAGTCTAGAAACCAAAGTGACACTGCAGCTTTTTAAACGTCATTGTGTTTGTCTGTCATGGAATCTAAGCCTGGATCAATTCTACAACCAAGCCTAAGAAAGCCACTGCAATGCGCCTGGAAGAACAGAGGCTTCCACAGCCGGGTCTCATTTCACCTCTTGGGGTTCCAGGTGTATTCTGCTGTATTCTAAGGTTCAATTTGGAGTCCAGGCTTCTTGATACAACTGTGATATCCATATCCATTCCATCAGGATCTCTGAAGATGGAGTTCACAATGATCTCTAGAAGCTCAAGTTCCAAATGGAACCCTAGAACATCCCAAAAATAATTCTCAAGAAGAGGAGGAGGAGGAAGAGGAGGAGGAGGATTTTCTACCCCACTTTTCTCACCCATTTAAGGAGAATCAAAGCAGCTGACAAAGCTTCTGTTCTCCTCCCCACAACAGACACCCTGCGAGGTAGGTGTGGCTACGAGAGTTCAGAAAGAGAGCTGTGACTAGCCCAAGGTCACCCAGCTGGCTTCATGGAGTAGTGCGGAATCAAACCCAGTATTCCCAGCTAAAAGTCCGGCACCTTAACCACAAGACTATTCTGGTTCACATAAAGTCCATTAAGTGAAGAGGAATTTGGAGGTCATGTTTTCTGACAAGGGATGTACATGAACTAAAATTTAGTGGTTCAGTCCAAACCAAATAAAAAAGCCTTGGATCGGGTACAACTCAGACTGCTTTTTTCTGAGTAACAGGATGGTTTAGTTTGTATGCAAAGCAAGCCCTGCCCTTGGTTTATGGTTGGCTTGGTTTGTTACTTTGGTTCAGGTTCCATTCAAACTGGGTTTTTCAGCAACAGTTTGCTGCAATCTGTGAACTGTCCAAACCAGTTTGGCACATCTTGAATCCTGACCGTTGGTTGATGCAAGAAACTAAGATCTACAGCACCCCTGGTTAAGAGGCACCTAAAACCATGTATCCAGCCAGGGCAAAATGTTTACACTGCCAAAAATGAGGAGATTTCCATTCTATTTTATTTGCCTGAAAAAGAGAAAGGTTGACTTTCCTATTTGCCATAAGAATTCACATGAAGCCTGGATCATTCTGGAAGGAAGGAAGGAAGGAAGGAAGGAAGCATAATGATTACACCCAAACATCTTTGTTAAATATGAGCTTTTTGCTCCAACCAAGATAAATTTGACAGTGTACAATAAGAAGCAAAGCGTGTAACTGCCAGAAGTAAATGCAAGAGTCAAGGAAGAGATGAAGGTGAATGATTAATTTCCACAGCAAACGTGGTGAGAATTAATTTGCTACTTTTGCTGCCAAAATAAAATCCCTTTGTCAGCAGATTCACTTTCCGAAAGAGGGAAGAAAGCTGGAATTTACTGCAGCCTTCAGATCTGTAAACTTCCTGGTAACTGCTGAGACAGAAGAGAAATCAGGCTTTGGTAGACTTTCAGACGTTCTGCCTCCCCAAAGAGCATCCTAGAGGACTTTAGGGAGCTTCTTCTGGACCTGGGAAAGGCACCCTGAAATCCTACGGAGGTCAATGGAATCTATTTTCTCCAACCCCTTGCCATCTGGTTGCAAGGTGTTGCAGAAGCAAAGTCCAGCCAAACTGCTGTTTGTGAAGGACTTTGTGGCAACTGGAGCAGGTGTGTGCTCACATACCTTTGGCACAAAAACACTCTGCAAGGCTGCTTAGAGCTCAATAGGTCAGGTAAAAATGCAAGCAGGTGAAGGTTTTGCCCTTGTCTTCTGCTTGAGATGTCCATGAATAATTGTTGGGCCACTGTGTGGTGACAGGATACTGGGCTAGATGAGCTGTGGCTCGATCCAACAGGGATCCTTTTAACTCATGGAGGACAGGTGTACCAATGGCTACTAGAATGGATGCCCAGGTACTACCTCCAGGTATGGAGAGGCAGGCAGGAGCCTTCTAAAGGCCATTGGTAGGAAACTGGGAGCGAGTGAAAGCTTTGGCTTTATCTTCTGCTTCTGATGCCCAGAAGCAAGTGTTGGACCACCATGTGGGGAAGGATGCCGGACTGGATGGGCCATGGCCTGATCCAGCAGTGCACACATCTTAAGTTCCTAGGTTCTTATGGTACTTGTGAGCTCACTGCAAAGCCATCAGAGAGATCTATTTCTCCCGGCACTTCTTAGGGACAGCCAGTGAGATTGGACTTCCCCACCTACCCAGGCCATGCCCACGTCCTAAAGAAGCACCCATATTTTTTGATACCTCCGGCCAATTGGATCATCATTTTCACAGTGCAGATTCCACAGACGTGACCCAGGCATCAGGCAAAACCCCGAACCTCGTCGCCGCCCGGGTTAAGTCACACGTGGTTGTTTGCTTCTGTCGTTCGGCAAACACATTTGTTCTGCCTTTAATTAAACTCCACTAAATAAAAGAAAAGGGGAGAGGAGGGGTGAAGCTTCTATTATTGATTTGCAAGGGCAGCCAAGTGCAAAATTTTTGATGTGGTTGTTTTGAAGATTAAAAAAGTTGAGCATGAAAAATGTATTATTGATTTGCAGGAGCAAAGTACAGTATTCTGTTCATCTGAGCAATACATTATGGATTAAAGCACTCAACAGTCTTAGCCTTTTACTCGATCACTCTGAGGGCCCATTTATTTATTTATTTATTTATATCTGTCTGTTCATTCATTTGTTCGTTCGTTCGTTCATTATATAGAGAAAGTCCAACCTCACCCATAGCATTAACTTTCATATAAACCTTCTGTTTTCTAGGAACTATCCTTGGGGTGTAATGCGTACACAAATTAACAATCACTATAATTTAAGTGAACGCAGGTCTTTTCCTGTGCAGGACACTTCCATCTGGGAGACTGGTTTGCCTATTCATTTTTTTCTATACCTATTGACAGTTAATGGTCAACACCCAATACCTGGTGGATTTTGTGAATTAGATAATGCTGAAAGAAAACAGCTTGACACTTTGCTGGTGTATTTTTTCACCCTGAAAGTGGACTGAAACTGGATTAAAACTTAGGTGCGAAGGCAGCAGAAAAGATACTTTTAAATCGTCCTCTCTGCAACATCATCTAGCACGCAATTCCATGAGTTCATTTACTGTAAGTAATCTGCCTCATCTTCTTTCAGTCTGGGAATTTTGCTTCGTTTCTCTTCCAAAATATTTAAATTAAAGAATGCAATTTGATAGCCCTGTTCCATTATAAAAAAGAAAAGAAACATCAACACTCCCAGACCTGGTTATTATTTTTCCATTAATATCTGAAGTGGAAGAGTCTAGAATTGACAGCAAGAGCAAATTATTATAAATGAAGAGGAAGCAGGACAGATATGGCTCTGTCCTATTGTCTGCAAATGATTCTGGCCATGATTGTTGCCCTGAAGAATAATGGGATATATGGACAATTTTTGCCATTTTCACCTCCTCATTACTATTGGTAGGAATCCAAGCATTGAGACATGCAGATTAAAGAACCAGTCAAGTGGTGTGGTGCCCATATTTAACCTATTTGTTTATGTTGACTGTAATGTATTTAAATGTATTTATTGTAAAGATCGCCTAGGTAATATGCTCAGTCAGTGAGGACAGGTAAACAGCAAGGCTTAGTTATTCTAATTAGCATAAAGGAGGGGGGAGAATACCCCGGGATCAGCCAATCAGGGCGATGGCTCGTGCCAGGCGGGAGGTATTTAAGGCACCTGCCAAGGGAAAGAAGGGTTCTTTGCTGGGAAGATCTGGGGGTGGGAGGTTTCAGGTCATGCTGATCTACACCCCAAGGAAAACTTATCTGCACTGATCCATACTTCTTGGGCTGTGATAAGCCAGGAAGGGGAGACTAGGATAGCCTAGGGCATTAGGGAACTAGGCGTGTGTGTAGTGGAGCATTGATTTATTTTTATTTGTTTGATCCATCCATTGCTGTGTCAGTAGGTCTAAATGTACATTTCAAAATATTATTACTTATAGTGACTCTTTCACCCCTTCCAGTGGAAACAGATTGGCTGGTGAGTTGGGGAGGAGACAACTTTGTGAGCCACTTTGGTCTAGCGGTCAGGGAGCCGGACTCTTATCTGGGAAGACCGGGTTTGATTCCACCCTTCCCCATGAAGCCAGCTGGGTGACCTTGGGTGAGTCCCAGCTCTCTTCTGAGCTCTCACAGCCCCACCCACCTTACAGGGTGTGTGTTGTGGGGAGAAGAACAGAAGCTTTGTTAGCCGCTTTGAGTCCCCTTAAGGATGAGGAAAGCTGGGTAGAAAATCCAACTCTTCTTCTTCTTCTTCTTCTTCTTCTTCTTCTTCTTCTTCTTCTTCTTCTTCTTCTTCTTCTTCTTCTTCCTCCTCTTCCCAGCTGCATCCATAACTTGCTTTAGACTCTCATCTCCATTTTTAACTCATTCCTGTGGTGAGTGACCATTCGGCTCGGCAACTGGAAGGAAGCCCAGAACTTCTGCTCCCCTTCATTCCCACTGTTATGAATTACTTACGGATGCTGAGCTTTTGACATCCACTGGACTGGAGTTGATAGATGTGTTCAGGATCTACCTATTAAAGTTTACTGGCTAAGTCACCACCAAGTGAGAAGGTTAATCATATGGCCTGACAGAGTTTCCTTGCAGGAGGAAACATCCAGCTAGGTAAATTGGTCAGGAGACAAAGGAGGAGGATTGGTGCATTGGCCACTGATGTCACAGCAGCCTTTACCTCATTAAAATTCTGGTTCACCCATAGGGATGAGCACGAATATTCGTAACGTTCAAAATTTGTACAAATTTTTCCCAGTTTTGACGTTCGAATTCAAACGGAATGTTGGCACATTTGAAGCCTGACATTCAAAGTCAAATTGGATGCTTGGGAACCTTTGTATGAAGCTTTGTTACCTTCGTGAACCTGTGGAGGTGGGAAAGCGGCTGTGCCAATCACATCTGCCATGGATCCAGAGTGGATTCAAAATGGATTGAGAACGGATTCAAAGCGGATTTGATGGCTTCAGTGCAGATACATAGGGGATAGGTATCGGATACATATGGGATACGTAGGGGGTTCATATGCAATTCGTAATGGGGATGTGAACTGAATTCATATTGAACATTCCTACCAAATTTGAATCCCACCACTTTCAAAGGGGATTTATTAATTTTCTTGCATTTGATTTGATACAAATCGAACCCTCAAAAACCATTTGTGCACATCCCTATTCACCTAGTTGGATCCCATTTGGATCTTCATCTCTCAAGCACCAAAGGTTCAGCCTGGCCCAGAAGCAATTTTGGTGGGCCACTTCGAGAGGAACAACGCTGGACTAGATGGGCCGTGGTCCGATCCAGCAGGGCTCCTCTTAATACAAGAAGAACAGGTGTATCAATGTGCATCCTTTAGCTTTCGGGGCAATTAGCCGCTGATGAAGCCATCGTCCTGGATCCATGGACTTGTTATTAATGGACTTTATCACAGCCAGGCCTTGTTTATGAAAATGTTGGCCATGACTCCCGTAGTCTGACAAAAGCCCAAATTAACTATGACTTCCTGAGGGGGTGGGGGTGGCGATTTGCAGCGTTGAATGAGCGCCTCCTAATTAATTCCAAGCAACAGCAACAACAGGCACAAAGCCCTCGTTCAACCTGCCTGTATTTTAAAATCTGCATAACCTGACTTCATTAAATTTGACAGCTATCCCCTCTGATAATATCCTTTACACCACGAAGATGCCTGCGCGCTGCCTCTGCTCGTTACCTCCAACATCTGGCACGGGAGGGGACCCTCACTACACACGGATGGAGATGGAGGCCTCTCATCACTCCACGCGCCTCTGAGAAGCTCGCAGACCTCCAACCCAGGCACGAAACCAGCTTCAGGATGGATTAGGCGGCAGAGACACACCATTGGCACGCTGCAGGTGCCGCTGGCTTCCCGGCGGCGAAAGGCTTTGGAGTGGCAGATGCTTCTGGACTCCCACAGGTGTCAGAGTGATGGACGAGAAGATGGAGCACTTGGGAGTGTGGGAAAGGCACCCATAAGCATGCACACCCGGGAAATCTCGAGATGTTCCAGTGATCAAATGAGAACTGTTGGAGGGAGAAACCGAAGGGACATTGGTGCGAGTCAGGATAACCCTAAGGCAAACTTCAACCTTGCCTTTGTTTCCTGAAATCGACTTATGCCTCCCTTCTTAAAACCCCTGTGCAGCCTCAGGAGAATGGGAATTGTGTCTGTTGCCGTGGCCACACCTAAGGTTTAATCCAGTTTCAGTCCACTTTCAGAGTGGGCAGCAGCTTTCTCTCAGTCTTAAATAACTCAGAATATTCCCCATTGGGATAGATAATGGTCATTTTGCTGATGTGTTCTCTTGCTCTGAAAGTGGACTGAAGCTGGATTAAACAGGTGTGAGCACAGCCACTGTGAAAGAAGAAAAAGAAGAGTTCGCTTTTCTATCTCACCCACTTAAGGGGACTCAAAGTGGCTGACAAACCTTCTGTCGGAGGTGGGTGGGGCTGTGAGAGCTCAGAGGAGAGCTGTGACTAGCCCAAGGTCACCCAACTGGCTTTGTGGAGGAAGAAGAGTGGCGTTTATACCCTGCTTTTCTTTCCCTTGAGGGGACTCAAAGCGGCTGAGAAGACTTCTGTTCTTCTCCCCACCACAGAGACCCTGTGAGACAGGTGGGGCTGTGAGAGCTCAGAAGAGAGCTGTGACTAGCCCAGGGCCACCCAGCTAGCTTCATGGAGGAGGGCAGAACCCAACCAGGTATTCCCAGATAAGAATCCAACTCCCTAACCACTAGACCAAACTGAAAGCCAAATTCAGCACCGCTTCTTCCTCCTCTACCGGCTTGGTCCAGTGGTTAAGGAACCAGACTCTTATCTGGGAGTACCAGGTTTGATTCTGCACTCCTACATGAAGCCAGCTGGGTGACCTTGGGCTAGTCACAGCTCTCTTCTGAGCTCTCACAGCCCCACCCACCTCACCTGTTCTGTTGTGGGGAGAAGAACAGAAGCTTTGTCAGCTGCTTTGAGTCCCCTTAAATCTGCAAGAAAAGAGAGGTAGAAAAGCCAACTCTTCTTCTTCTTCTGGGGAGGCTTCCAGAATTCATTCGCGAGCAGCTTGGGCCCAGTCCTCGCAGTGGAGCAAATACATATTGGGAATAGGTGTTTTCATGCTGAGGAGGCCTAAGAACCAAGGGTGTGACTTATGTGAGGTGAGCATCATTTTCACAGGCACCCCAGAAAGCAAAGAGAGGGCCTTTGGGGAGTTTTTCTCCTCTTTTCCTTTTCTCTTCTTTTCTCTTCCTTCCTTTTGGTCTCTGTCTGCCTCCTGGTGAGGACATGCACTAATCCTTACCCTCCTGACCTCCTCTTGGGTCCCATCGTCCTTCCTTCCAAGGGCATTCTGTATGGATCCCAGCCACCTGCTTTGTCTGAATTCTTCCTTCCCGTGCTGGTAATTATTCTTAAAATAAAATAGAATAAAAAGTCATGTTTACCGCTGGAAATATCGATTGCAACCCCTGCGGCAGGCCGGGCGTCTTTCAGTCAAGGCTCTACGGTTCCGCCAGCGCTTCGCCAGCGCTTGTCTCCTGAACCGGAGCCAATGTCAGCATTAGCAGCTTCTCTGGAGCTGCCTTGTTCCTCTGTATAATTGATACGGTTAAATATTTGATTCTATTTGTTCTTGTAAACCTCTAAACAAAGCTGGCATTTATGTGGAGTTTGAAGAAGTTAATGGCCTCTCTTTTCTCCCTCCCTCCCTCTTTCTCCCCCTCTTTCTTCTCCCTCAAAACCTTTCAACAGGGCTGGCATTTTGCATTTATGGCAACTGTAAAGGAGGGGGGCTAATGGCTCCAAAACAAGCCCTTTCCCAACAGCAGTGAGGTGGGAATCTGCCCTCCACCCATTTCCCGCCATTTTTTCCCTCCTCAGCTGAGGGGGCAGAGCTGTCATGGCCGCCCCTTTGGCAGAGAAAGCAAGCAAGGAGCGCAACCTGACAGGATGCTCGTGGTACCCAAGAAGAGGAAGGAGGAGAAGGAGAAGGAGGAAGAGAAGAAGAAAAAGAAAAAGTAGTAGAAGAAGAAGAGTTGGCTTTTCTACCCTGCTTTTCTCACCCACTTAAGGGGACTCAAAATGGCTGACAAAGCTTTTATATTCTTCTCCCCACAACAAACACCCTGTGAGGTAGGTGGGGCTGTGAGAGCTCAGAGGAGAGCTGTGACTAGTCCAAGGCCACCCAATTGGCTTTATTTATTTATTTATTTATTTATTTATTTATTTATTTATTTATTTATTTATTTATTTATTTATTTATTTATTTATTTATTTATTTATTTATTTATATTTCTATCCAGTCCTATACCCAAAGGTCTCAGGGTGGGTTACAATATTATATTAATCTTAGACAGGTTCCTGCCCTCAGGCTTACAATCTAAAGAGACAAGAAACAAAAAGAAAATGGAAAAAGAAGAAGACTTGGGTTTTCTACCTCACTTTTCTCAGCCGTTTAAGGGGACTCAAAGCAGCTGACAAACCTTTGGTTCTTCTCCCCACAACAGACACCCTGTGAGGCAGGTGGGGCTGTGAGAGGTCAGAAGGAGATGTGACTAGCCCAAGGTCACCCAACTGGCTTCATGGAAGAAAAAGAAGATAATGAGTTGGTTTTTATACCCGCTTTTCTCACCCATTTAAGGGGAGTCAAAGCAGCTGACAAACCTTCGGTTCTTCTCCCCACAACAGACACTGTGTGAGGCAGGTGGGGCTGTGAGAGCTCAGAGAGATCTGTGACTAGCCCAAGGTCACCCAGCTGGCTTCATGGAAGAAAAAGAAGATAATGAGTTGGTTTTTATACCCGCTTTTCTCACCCATTTAAGGGGACTCAAAGCGGCTGACAAACCTTTGGTTCTTCTCCCCACAACAGACACCCTGTGAGTCAGGTGGGGCTGTGAGAGGTCAGAAGGAGATGTGACTAGCCCAAGGTCACCCAGCTGGCTTCATGGAAGAAAAAGAAGATAATGAGTTGGTTTTTATACCCGCTTTTCTCACCCATTTAAGGGGAGTCAAAGCAGCTGACAAACCTTCGGTTCTTCTCCCGACAACAGACACCCTGTGAGGCAGGTGGGGCTGTGAGAGCTCAGAGAGATCTGTGACTAGCCCAAGGTCACCCAGCTGGCTTCATGGAGGAGGGGAATAAAACCCGATATTCCTAGATAAGAGTCCAATTCCCTAACCACTAGGCCAAACTGCCTCACATGCATGGAGCTCAGCAGCCACATCGTCTGATGCAGAGGTTTCTGGCTGGGGGGAGGAGGCTTGGCTCAATGCACCCCCAGGAGAAAGGCAGCAAACCCCCAGCGAACTGCTCTGAAGAGCTGGAGATTCTTCTGCACCTTGGATGAGGGTGACATTGCAGCCCATGTCCATTCTTCAGTGCACTGTGACTGTTCAAGGTTTCTCTCTCTCTCTTTCTTTCTTTCTTTTTTAGATCCAAAGAGTTTAATTATTCATAGAAAGCAGTTAATATTTCATAGATTGCTCTGCGCCGACCGTGACGGCTCCCCTATGCATTATGAATGTGTCCCAATGCATTGTGAGGGCAGCGCGGATGGCGCATGTGGTGGTCACAGGTCCTCTTCCCTTCCCCCCTCCAATCCCCTGCCCACCCGCCTGCCCCCCTTGATGGTGGAAGTACAAGCACGTCCAGAAATCTCGCTCAACTGCCATCCAGAGCCCTCGATGGGGTTGGATTGCAGATCTTGCCTTGGACCTTCCCTGCCGCCCATCTGCAAAAGGAAGGACCAGCTCTCTGGGTCACCTTCCATCTTGGTAGGAGAACAAACCTCCCTCCCCATCAGTGACCTGGGGAACACTTCCGAGAAACCAGGGGAGAGGAGGAGCTAAGCAGGCTCAGAATAGCCGGGTTTGATTTCACACTCCTCCAGGAAGCCAGCTGGGTTGCATTGGGCTAGTCACAGTTCGTTCTGAGCTCTCACAGCCCTACCTACCTCACAGGGTGTCTGTTGTGGGGAGAAGAACAGAAGGTTTGTCAGCTGCTTTGAGTCTCTTTAAATGGGTGAGAAAAGTGGAGTAGAAAATCCAACTCTTCTTCTTCTTCTTCTTCTTCTTCTTCTTCTTCTTCTTCTTCTTCTTCTTCTTCTTCTTCTTCCTCCTCCTGGTCTCTCTGGCTTCCTACCGCCCTAGAGGTCCTGTCCTAGAGTCCGGCATCCCGGTCTTCCCCTTTGCTTCTGCTGGAAATCGCAGAGAACTTCAGTGCCTGCTGGGTTTCAAGTGGAGCCCAAGAAATCTGCACTGAGCCGACTCTTGTTTGCATGACTTTCTTCTAGGAAGATGCTGGAGGTCAAACATGCCACCCTCACCTCCCCAGGCAGCCGCTCTGTCAACCAGCCAATGTCCATCCCTGGAAAGAGACGGGGCGTCACATCTGTCGGTCACCATCTGCCTGTTCACAGAGGGTACCATAAGCGTCCGGCCAATGGGATCTAGACACATCTGTGGAAAACATTTAAGAGCACAGGTGAATGGTCGTTCAGGCACCGATGTAGTAGGAGAGAGCTAGAACATGACTAAATCAGTTTTGTGAGTGATGGTTCTGTGCCTAGTTAAGCCCCTCTGGAGGTTTAAGGCCAGATTTAACCCCCCTCTCCCATTAACATCAACAGGAGGAGACAGCTGAGTGGGTAAGGATCTGAAGAACCTCCCAGATTCTCAAAGGAAAGCAGGAGCACATGAATCGGTAGCATTATTGCAGCTGTAGATTTACCTGGGACTGTTTTTCAGTGAGACTTGTGAACAAGAATTGTACCTTAAGGCCAAAAAGGCCTCCTGAGGCTATGGTCACACTTGAGTTTTAATCCAGCTTCAGCCCACCTTTGGAGTGAGAGAACACATCAGCAAAGTGACACGCTGTTTTCTTTCAGTGTTAAATAACTCAGAAAATTCACCTTTGGGATAGATAATGTGGGAAGTCAATTTCCAGTCATTTTGCCTGTGTGTTTGCTCACTCTGAAGATGGACTGAACCTGGATTAAACCTTAGGTGTGACCATTGAAAACATCTTTTTCTCTGATAGGATTCAAAGGTAAAAAATATTTCAGTCCATGTACACCTGGGCTAGAATAACTGCTGGATTCTCACTTTTAAGATGGCCTTTGACTTTTCCCTTCTATTCTAGGCTTTTTAGATGGGGGGGCAGGGCTGGGTGTATATTCCAGAAATTGTCTTAGGCTGGATCCTCTCAGTCTATCCCTCTGTGTTAATTCTGATATTCAATGTTTTCTCTCCCTTGCGCTTAAATGGTTTTTCACATCTGCCAAAGTAACTCAGTGCCTAAATTTGATACACGGTCCCATGGGAACTGCAAAAAGAACTCTAGATGCAGAAGATAAGAGAAGAACCAGGGCTGGGGGGTGGAAGGGGGTCTTTCTTCCGTTAACTTCTCTCACTACCTGTCAATGACAGCGAAGAATAAAAGTTGCATAGTTCAAACACATCCAGGTGCCCAAACTCAAAGGTCTTTCGGGCCAACTGCAGCGAATGGGTCAGGTCAGCCAGATCCTCCATCTAGGTGACCCTGATAACTGCTGGACTCCGTGGACCACAGGCCCACTTCAGAAGGACTTTTCCTGGGCTCTGAGGTTCTTAATGAAGCAGCTAAAGTCACCAGCAATCCGCAACCTTATTTTCAAGGGCTACCGGAAATAGAAACGTTGTTTGTTCCTCCTCCAAAAATACTTGTGGGAAAAGCCTTTTAAGCTTGTCCACGGCAGTGCGTCCTAAATGGGCATCCGTGCACCGTCCTTCTTGTTTCCACCAACATGGAAGCAAAAGAGTCGTGGACCATCTGTGGTCCACAGAACCACTTCCCATCTTCACTGGCTGCAAGCTATGGGTTCTGCTTGACTTTGAGGGCTCTAATGGGGTTCTTAATAGTCAAAATGCATTAGATTTTCTCCTCCAGCCAGCACAGTCTCACACTGTAATACATGAAAATTATTATTACTATTATTGCTACCATATGTTACTATTTGTACAAGAAAAAAGGGCAGGAAACAAAATAAATGGCCCGTTTGAGTTATTATTCATCATTAAGCTTGTGCTGAAAACATCTCTTCTTTATTGGTGCTTTCTCCCAACTGAACAGCTAGCAAATATGGAATATATAAAATATCCTCCCCCCCCCCCCGCATCTCTACCCTTCCCTGCCTCCCTTTCTCACACCTATGTGATTAGCGCAGGGCGATTCCACACTGACCGGTACACTGGACCATCAAATGTACCTGGAGTCTCCCTTTGGCACACTGATGCAGAGTCTAAGGGGGCAAGCTCTCATGGGTGGGGTCTAAGGGAACCTCATAGCATTAAGTTAGTTTGTGTGTGATTCTCAGTATCTTGCTGTGCATTTTGCAATTTCTTCTCCCCATCTTTCACGCTGCCAAACTTTTCCAACCCGTATGACAGTTTCTCCCATTCAACATCTCAGGGCCGTATTTCCCTGCCAACTTGGCCTCTTTGGCGAGCCGCATGGCTGAAATTGCACTCTACGCAAAAAGAGGATGCTAGAAATTAAATCCAAAGAGTTCAGGGAGGTTCACTGGGTCATAAAAGCGCAGCCGGGAAAATCGGTGGGCCAAGAACAACAGCGCAGAAATCCAAGCCATGACCTAAGTTAAAGAGACATAAATTAAGTGGTTGGCAGGTTAATAGCACAGACATTTCCATAAACAAGGTTGCTTGCTTTCTCTAAATCTTCACCAAAGCCAAGCGTGCTTCTTTAAGGAATGTTCCTCTCTCAGGCCCTGTCTGCACTGAGCCTTATTCCAGATTATATCTCGGAAGAGGGACTTGCCATCTACATGTTAGAGCAGACGAGAGCAGGTTTAGGGAGGGTGGCAAGTCCCTATTCTGAGATATTCTGTGAGCAAGTTTAGTCTAGTGGTTAGGGAGCCGGACTTGTATCTGGGGATACTGGGTTCAATTCCGCCCTCCCCCATGAAGCCAGCTGGGTGACCTTGGGCTAGTGACAGCTCTCTTCTGAGATCTCACAGCCCCACCTACCTCACAGGGTGTCTTTTGTGGGGAGAGGAATAGAAAAGCGTTGTCAGCCACTTTGAGTGCCCTTAAATGGGTGAGAAAAGCAGGGTAGAAAAGCCAACTCTTCCTTCTTTCTTTCTTTCTTTCTTTCTTTCTTTCTTTCTTTCTTTTTCTTAAAGTGAATAAGCTCTTTTGGATATGGAAATACTGAAAACAAGAAAAGCCAAGAAAAAGGGGGGGGGAGGAACTTATCTCCTTTAAATAGAAAATGAACTTTAAAAAAGACTTTCTGCAGTTTTCTGGGACTATGGGAAATTAAGGAACTTTGAAAAGAACATTTATCAGCTTGAGGAAAATGATATAACTGGCTTAAGCAGGAAGGAAGGAAGGAAGGAAGGAAGGAAGGAAGGAAGGAAGAAAGGAAGAAAGAAAGAAAGAAAGAAATGAAGAAAGAAAGAAAGAAAGAAAGAAAGAAAGAAAGAAAGAAAGAAAGAAAGAAAGAGGGAAGTAGAGAGTTCCAGTGAATTCACACAGCTGAGATTTAATAAAATGCTGGAGTCAATTTGCTGTATACATCTTCAATAACACAAGAGGAGAAATGGGGAGGAGTTGACAAGCGACATTTTTAATATTATTTTATAAGAAAAAAGGCTATCATTCAATCTGGTCACAGGCTGAATCGAAATTTCCTCCATGTCAGTGACAGGCACAAGGAAAAGGCCTCAATGAAAATGTTTGTGATATTCTTCCAATATATATCTATAGATATCCGATATGCATATCCACTCTGAAAGCGTCAAATCTGCTCTGAATCCATTCTGAATCTGCTCTCAATCCATGTTGAATGCACTCTGGATTCATTGCAGATGTCACTGGCCCAGCCACATTCCCACCTCCCCAGGGTCACAAACGTTCATACAAATCTTCCAAAACATCTGTACAAATACGAATGCCAGTGTACGAACGTCATAACGTTTGACTCTTATCCAAATGTCTGAATTGTACAAATTCATCCAAATATCGCATGTTATGAATATTCATCCCTTCTCCTGGTTCCAGGAAGGAGAGAGCATCTTTACACCGACTCCATCTATGCTGAGTTTGCAGGAGGAATCAGGACCATGGAGAGTCCCAGGGAAGCTGGATCAATTCCCTCTCCAAGGACAGGTAAATGTTTTGGCAAGAAACCAAAACCAACTGAAGTCTGACATAGGCCAATAAAACGTTTATTTACAGAAATGATGGAATCGTGCATATTTCAAGAAATAATTGGGTGGTACAAATATGTAACTTAATTAGTGACTTTTCATAAACAGGATCTGGGTGACGTATGGATCTCTGAAGCCTGTTGCCACCACTGTGCCTGGAACGTTCAGGCACAGTGGTGGACAGGGTGATGGCATCATCTGACCCCAGAGGCATCATCTCGTGTTTTAACGCTTGCATGTAGATATGATATAGCTGGATCCCACCCAAACACAGCAGATGACAACTCAGACTGGCTAATGAAATGCAAGCCAGCAGAAAGACATCTTCTTGAGTAATTGTTGATCACTCAACAATTCAGCTTTCCATCCCAATTTTAAAAATACAGTGATTTGATTCTTACAGAGGCAGGGGCTTAATTGAATTAACAGCTTCCCTTTGCCAGCGCTGAAATCCTTCCAAACTCAGAGAAGCAGTTAAGGAAGAAGCTCGACGTAATTTGAAAATCCTTTACAGCTCAGACTGTATTTAAAAAACCCCCGACATGAGCTCTATTCCTCGCTGACAGTCAAAACTGATGTAGCAACTGTCTCTACTGTTCACTGGGGACAGAGGGGCAGAGGAACTAAAGAGAATTGGAGCCAGAAATCAAAATAAGTGCAGTTAATAGTGGGCAAGATTATGGTATGCAAATCCGCACCAAAATAATTTGTGCCAGTGAATTATGCATATCGTTGTCAACCCTGAAATGAAACATGGTTGGAGAAAAAAGGGGCCCAAGCTCCATGTTGCCGAGTGTGTTGGGGAAAGGGGGAAAGAGAGAATTTCCCCAGAGACCTTTGAGGTCTTGTCCCATTCCAGCATCTATCCCAGAACTGCCCAGCTATGGCCAGCTGGCATGCTCAAGAGCAAAGAATGATGGGGCCCATAGGCTGTTTCCACCCTCACCACTTGTCAATGCAGCTCCCTCTGGAATGCTCTGCCTGCCCAGGATGGGGGAATAGGGCAGAATAGGGTGGCACTTGGAGCTATCAGTGGACCCTGGAAGGTCCTTCCCAACATCACCCCAGGAAGTACCATCAGATGTGGCACCAGATGGAATGTGGCACCCAAACAAGCCCCCCCCCGGCAACTTCAAGGCCCATGAATGAATGTTCCCAGGCTTTGAAGGCTCCAGTGGTGGCTCCAGGGTTTGGCCCAACCTTGGGAGTTGGTGGCCAGAGCTGGGACAGAATGGGCCATCTGAAAGCTCCAGCCGTGACCCCTCCCAGAGTGGGACCAGTACTGTATCCCAGAGTGTAGCAGCCCACTCCATTCCAGGATGCAGGGGAAGTGCAGAAATGGCCATAGTTAAGCATCATCTAGAAGGCCACCCTCACCTGTTGTAGCCAGCAGCCACCTGTTGTAAACTACCAAAGCCAACAGCAAGCATCTGTGGTTCTCCTCACGCACCAGAGGCTGGACCAAGTGCATTCTGTTTGTGGACCCATGGCCAATGATAAAACTGAAAACCATGATCGAGTGAATGATCCTGTGGGACCCATTTCCTATGGCTCTGGAGTGACTGGTCCTCAGTTTTGCTTTGTTCTAGGAACAGAGAAACAAAGAGACTTGCAGGGAGGAACGGGATGGAGATGGATGAATACCATTTGGTTCATGCTAAATAAATGAGTGCATCAAGTCTCCATGGAATAGGTTGCCACGGGAGGTGGTTAGCTCTCCTTCCCTGGAGGTCTTCAGGCAAACGTTGGACCTACATCTGTCTGGGATGGCTTAGGAAATCCTGCATTGAGCAGGGGTTGGACTGGATAACTCTGGAGGTCCCTTCCACCTCTATGATTCCGTGATTCCAAGCAGATATCTTGTCTGAGTATGAAAATAGGCTACTGATAGCCATAGCTCACTATGTCAGACACACCGTGGTCACACTTGAGGTCTAAGCCAGCTTCAGTCCACTTTCAGAGTGAGATAATGCATCAGCAAAGTGACAAGCTGTTTTCTTTCAGTGTTAAAATGCACCTTTGTGTTAGATAATGTGGAAAGAAAATTACTGATCACTTTGCTGATGTGTTCTCTTGCTCTGAAAGTGGACTGAAGCTGGATTCAATCTTAGATGTGACCACAGCCACAGACTGCATTTAAAGATTTGGAGACAGTGTGCACACCTGAAAGAGAATATAATAGCATCTTTCTTTCTTTCTTTCTTTCTTTCTTTCTTTCTTTCTTTCTTTCTTTCTTTCTTTCTTTCTTTCTTTCTTTCTTTCTTTCTTTCTTTCTTTCTTTCTTTCTTTCTTTCTTTCTTTCTTTCTTTCTTTCTTTCTGGAAGTTGCACAAGCTCTGTCTTGACCACAGAAGTCCTATTTGGTGCTTTCTTTTAATGTAGAATCTCTAAATACCTCCAGCCGGCCAGACAATCTGTTTTCTCCCTTATCTCCAAGCTCCTGTGCCACTTTCATAATAAGAATTAAGCATCACAGCCTCCCAGATTTAAATCCTGAATGGAAATCACTTTAAGGAGAAACAAGAAAAGCTGGGCAGCTGATAAATCTTTATATCTCCAGTGAGCACCAGTCAACAAAAGTCAAACACCAGTGCACGTTCAGCTAAGCCAGGCTGAGCCCTTTGTGTGTGTGAGAGAGAAAGTCTTTGCCTTGAGCCTCCTGCTGCCCAGGTAACTCAGCAAACTCGGTGCCTTCCTCGCCTGTCTGCCTTCCTCTTTCCTGATGCCCATCTGCCAGCTCATCACATCTGGGCAGTGGCAGCAGCCGCAGCAAGATACACGCATTCCTGTCATGTTGATTATTCCCAAGAGCAGCCCCGTGATGCAATGGGAGAGAGAAGCAGATGGGTGAGCTTATTTCCTGGAGGAGAATCTTAAAGGAAGGTTGGATCCTGCTTGGCACAAGGATCTGGGGAAGGACTTCAGTTCCCCAAGGACTGCTGCCGCCTCACCTTTTAAAAACAAAACCTAATCAGCACAATTGGCCGACTGTAGCTTCCCTCCATTTTCTTTCTCTCCCTGTGAAAAAAGAGAAGAGCAATTTGCTCCATAGTTTGCTAAAGTTAAAATTCATTGTTCTTTCTTTTCAAGGCGATGCCGTCACCCACAAACACAACGCGATCGAGTTTCTTCAGCCTTGGCAGCAAACAGGATCGTAATCGTGGCTGTGGTCATACAGCTGGACATTGATACACAGGCATTTCCTTCAGAAAAATGGACCACCTGCCTCCCTGCACTTGCCTGCCTCTGCTAGCTCTGCAAAAGACAGGTAGATCTGAAGATACGGCATCCCCCCCCCAACCCTAGGGTGTCAGTATGCCTTAACCTCCCTCTGCCTATACTCCCTTGGCACACAAGACCCAGTGCCAGCTTACATAAGAACATAAGAGGCATCCTGCCTGCTTAGAGGCATCCTACTTGTCCCACAGCCTGAAAGATGTACTTAGGCATCCATTCTAGTAGCCAATGGCCCTCTGGGTGAAGAAATCCTTCCCCTTGCCTGATCTCCTACCCATCAGCTTCATAGATGCCCCCTGGTTCTAGTGCCGTGTGAAGCTTTAGGTCCCTTCTGCCCTGGGCCCTTTCCCAAGTTATATTCCAGACTGCAATCCACTTACTGGTACAGACCGAGGCCTGTAAAAGGGATTCCCACTGCCATAGCAGGGATGATACAGAATTCCGTTTATTGCATTGCAATGGAAGAGACGGGCAACAAGTGAGTGTTGACCAGGCTCTTAAAGATCAATCGTGAATACAACTGTTTATATTCAATATTTGGTCAAGCACTTAGTTACATATAAAATCAAGTGACACTTAGCACATCCGTTGACTAATATCCTGTTATTGAGATTTCAGCCCCATAGCGAAGTACTGGAGTTCCCTTTTCATATACGGGATGTTTTTAGTTCCTAAATTAAGCATAGCGATTAGCCTACTAAAGAAAAGCTTGTTTCTCCTGCTTGCTCATTTTCCTGCATTGCTATAATTTTAACCACAGTAATGTAACTTAAGCAGTCTGTGACTTTTGATCACAGAACCGAGATTATAATATCAGCAGTTTCCTTACGTTGCTCTAAGATGGCTTCCCTGTGGCCCTTTGTGCTTTCGGGGCCCCGGGGATCCATTTTATTATTTACAGGCCCCTGGTAGCACCTTCAGTGAACTTCCCCAGCATGCAGATGGCAGGCCCCTGTCCCAGGATACGCTCCCTTGGCTTTTGGACTGTCTCCTTTCCCGTGGCCAGCCCAGCCCATCAATCTTCCTGACGGCATCTCTGCCCTGAGCTCCCCTCGCCACCAGGCACTTACGCCTGCTGTTATCTCACCTGCCTCCCATACATCACCAGCTTCACACTTCTTTTTGGCGGCTCCCTCCACCAGCTCTTCAACATGACATTGTTTCTGATAGAATCCAGCAATCTTCACTTGACCTAGAACGTCCTTTGTCATCCGAGGCCTCTCTCTCTCTTTTTCTCCAAGTTTCTTGCCTTTGCAGCTCACAGTATATAGGGAAAGGGGGGGGGAGGAAACAGAAATCGCTTATCGAGACGCCGGTCAGATTTTAGCTTCTACTGAAGAAAATGTAGGCCTCCTACCAGTTGAGACTTGTCCTGAAGGGGATTGCTGCGGTGTGCAGAACACGGGGGAGTCTCTAGAAGCTTCTCAGTGCTCTTGAGAAGGTACAATGCAGCTCCTTCCATTTGTAACACATCAATTGTAATTTTAATGGTTTCCTCCACGCTTTCCGTGGTGATTGACTTCAACAGCATGCAGAGATGACAGCGTCTGTTAGCTGGAGAGGTTTTGAACAACCCCATCGGGCTTTGCTCCCCACGTCTATGATGAATTAGATCTTTCAGTAAGAATGGAACATTAAGGAATCCTTCTCGTGGTCACATCTTTCTTGAGTCAGTTTAATATACAGATGAGCAGAAAAGAGTCCTGTGAATTAATCTGCTCTCATAAGCCCCATGCTGGTGCGCTCTTGAAGTTGCGTAATTATGATTTCATGGAAGGTCAGGAAGGACCTCTCAGCTCTTTGATGGCAGAGCCAATTACCTGAGGGAATTTCTTGTTGGCAGTGGTCAAGAATAGTCTGGAAAGAGACTTATGAGCATGACTGGAGTCCCAGGTTTTAGGCATCTGTAAAGGGCTGGAGTAACTGCTTATCAAGGCTGCCTTTAGGTAGGAAGGGTGGACTTCATGGAAGCTGAGAAGGGACACAAAAGGGATACACAGATACAAGGAAAGACAAGCCCTTTTAGGATTGGTTTGCCAACCATGAGTTCTGTGAATTTGCAATATATTGCTATATATAAGGTAAAACGGCGTCCAAATTAACATATTAGCCAGTTTAGCTTCAGAAAGCAGTTATCTTCCATTCCTTTTCAAATAAGGATCATTTTTTAGGTCCCTTGGGTGGGAGATATGCAATTACACACTCATACTTTTTGGGAAGAACATAAGCCTAGCAAATAGCAAGGGATTGCTGTACAGTTATCAAAAAATAAAGGTAATGCCTTGCCCAAATTGAGCACATATTAAAAAGAAATATTAAATCAGTGTTGGAGTGCAGAATATTACCAGATTTTCTTTTCCCACTTGTCTTGGAGGAATAAGGAATATAATTAGTTCCATAGGTGCTGGAAACATTATATTGAGAAGTCACATTAGATTGTATAATTCACCAATTAGGAACGACCCACAATATTACATTCAGCATTGTGTCTTTTAAGCCCTATGAAATGAGGCTACTGTATTATCACGATGGAGACGCACAAAAGGCAGCAGGAAAGAAATTACTTAGGAAGAGAGTTTGGGGAGACAAATGCAGGAAATCAGCTGCCAACAGTGTGACTGAAAGCACCAGAGTCTTGAATTTTAATCCCACCCTTTACCTGAAGGTCTAAGGAAGGTTACAGCAATAAAAACAAAACGCAAAGGCACTAAGGAGGAGAAGGGATGCTGTTTCCTCAGCCAAAAGCCATGGCAAATAGGTTTTGCTTTTATGCTGTTCTGTTCTGTTCTGCTGTGCTATACCGTGTTCTGTTATGCTATGCTATGCTATGCTATGCTATGCTATGCTATGCTATGCTATGCATACATAGCCAATGACTGCCATTATTGGACCATATTTATTGTTTGTATTTCTATAAAACCCAATTAATGGAAGTGGGAGCCCATTCCCTCCTGGCCTTGAGATTGACCAGTAAACTTGATTAAAATGCCTCCTTTAAAAAAAAAAAAGCTTTATTCAGGGACAACAAAGTCACCATGGAGAGAATTGCTTCTGCTCGGTTGTATTACGGTCCCATATGGCAAGCAATGGCTTTTCTACACCATTAGTTATCTGCTATTTAGAGTATCAAGTAGATTTAGTTGAATCTCTGTTCAGATTAAGGAGGATTTGAGTTGTGCTGATAGCCTTTAAAGAGAAACAGCTGCTTGCCACAAGACTTTAAGAGTAATAGAATTTGGTAGACAAAGAATCTCACTTTCAATATCTTTTTGCCTTAGGGAGGGGGAAAATACAATTTCTCTGACCCCAGAAAAATCTTCCTTAGCTTGTAAACAAAAGAGAAAGAACAACTTTGCCTCTGAGGCATTTGCTTCCTAAATATCCACATAATCTCTAGGAGAGAAACCTCTGCTTGCTCAATCAATATGCCCAGAACCAAACCAGTTGGGTATGATGGTTGACTGGAACAGCTTTTGCAAGAGATTCTGTTCCTGTGCTTGAAAATAAAGCTCCTCCAGAGACAGAAAAAGGGGATGGCTCTAAGTGTGGAGCAGCTTCCTAGAAAGCAGAAGGGTGCAGCTTCTGCATCTCCCCAGAAGAATTGCATGGAGGTGTCAACCACCCAATAGCAGAAGCCAACCGTGCAACAACTCTGCAGCTCTGCACTTCACCCCACCTGCTCTGCCTGCCAGATGCCAAGGAAAGGGGACCACAAGGTCTACCATGAAAATCGTTGGTAGAAGTCTGATAGCTAAAACAGCAGCAGCATTGGCCAGTTCCTAGTTATAAATTTCTAAGAAATGTTTAAAAAAAAATTAAGCAGTTAGGCCTTCTATTCCAGTTCCATGCCTGTGATCAGGGGGATTTCATCCGTCCTAGTGGGAGTGGGAGAAAGAGAGAGCGAACATGCTTTCTACCCGCTCTCTCCTTAATAGGGATGTGCACAAATATGCAAAATATTCATTATTTGGACAAATTCAGATGAATTTAGACATTCATATACCAACTGAATGTCCAGACATTCAGATTTACAAATTTGAACAAATATGAATATTTTGAGTTATTCATATGAATAATTCAGACATTCTTATCTGTACGGGTATATACGTATCTCATATGCATCCAAACACATCCATACAGGATGAAAATGGGATCCATACAGGATGTATACAGGACGCGTATTTACTTGTAGTGATACAAATGTCCAAGTTATTTGAACGAATACATACAAATGTATTTGGATAGATTTGAATGTCCAAACGTTCGTTTTTCCTTAATGATATGAATTCAGATTTTTGAATATTTGAGTTATTGCTGATCGAATGTCAAAAATTGCACTTGTGCACAACCCTACTCCTTAAAAGCTTCCCGTGAGAATTTAAGGGCAGGTTCCTCCCTTGGTAAGGCTCCAGTGTCGTGAGGGAAGGAGTGCCCTCATGATGGACATGGCATTTGATGCCTTGATGCCCTTTCTGCAGGGTTGCCATCTGCCAGGGCTGTGATTTGCAAAGGCCTTTAAAAGAAAAGTATGCCAACTTCTCCAGCACCCACACAAACACACTATGCAAAAAACTGTGACTTTCACTGAGTGTATTATGATAATCCTGTCTGTTCCTGATGAGAAGTTTGATAAGAGGATATAAGTCTCCGTGTCTGAGTTGAAGGATATTTTTAAAAGAAAGAGAAAAGGAACCCCGAAGCTTTTATAGTAATTATAGCCTTTGAGCCCTTAGCGGAATGAAAGGACCTAAGCTATGAACAGGGATTGACCCACAGTCCCTGGTTCATCTGTAGGCACCACAGAGACAGGCTTTGCCAAAGAGGCTCCTGCGTGGTAAGAATTTGGAGAAGAGACTCGGGCTTTTTACTATGGACCCCTCCTTCCCAGCATGTGAAAGGATCATGGAAGGTCCAACCTAGGGATGTGCATGAGTGAAAATACCTCATGTTTGGCTTGCCATCAGACAGCACAGCCCATTTGTTCGGTTGGTCAGCAAACTATTTACTCAAATGGTTATTCACATTCAATTCCAAACTTGTTCAGAAAGAAAAGTAGCTTTTGTTCCACTGAAAAAAAATTCTTTTCACGGGCAAAAACACAAGGAGCATTGATTGATTGATTGATTGATTGATTGATTCATTGATTGATTGATTGATTGATTGATTGATTGATTGATTGATTGATTGATTGATTGATTGATTGATTGATTGATTGATTGATTGATTGACTGGTTGATTGACTGATTGATTGATTGATTGACTGCTTGACTGCTTGATTGACTGATTGACTGATTGATTGATTGATTGATCAGGGCAGGTTACAATAAGAAAAAACACAAAGTATTTTATTAAATTGTCCGTGTTTGTGAGGGTGGCTCGATTCCATCCAAGTTCTGGATGCGCAAAGCACTGCATGATCAGTTCAGTGTGAACATCCATGAACACAAACTATTTGACTGAAATTTCGAATGTGAACTGAACTGGCACATCACCCACAAGAAACCTCAGCACTGGGTTATGGCTTTGTGGAGCTATTTTCTTTACACTGTGAGCAATTCAGTCCATCTCGCTTCCTCCCTCCGTCCACACCCAGCCTTTCTAACTGCAGCCATGCAGCCTCTCTTTGCGGCTTTGTTATCTTAATTAATGGCAGTTTTTGCAGATGAGAAAGGCAGGAATCTCTGTGATTAATTACATGCTCTTTTGCAATGCACCAGTTGAACTAGCTTGATAAAACTTCTTTTAAAAGGCACAAGTGCTGAGAAAGGTAGGTGCACTTCCTTATTTCTTTTTATTTGGACTCCCAGGGGCAGAAATGTTAATATAAAAGGAACCCAGACCTTTTTGGACCAGCCGGGGAAGGCTGCAAAGCCAAAATAGGTTGAGCAAGGGCCATTGCCTGGATTTTGGAAGGTGATTTTAGAAGCATGATCTTCCCTTCTTCTCATCATTCTCTACCTTCTGTCCTCAGATATCAAAGTCTGACAACCTTTATAGGCATTTTGTTGGCTGGGACCCAAATCTCGCGTGCAAAGTAAAACAAGGTTTAAATTAAGAGTCAGGAGTTTATCAAAATATGCATGAATTACAAGAGAAAAATGCAAAATATTTCTTGGGAAGTAAAAAGCAAGGCAAAACAAAAGAGTTGCAAAAAGCAGTATCAGCTTCTCAAAGGTTAAAAACAAAACAAAACCCAACATCATAGATGGACATCTAGTTCAAAAATTAAAAAATCAGTTGTTCATCTTTCCTAGGGAGTATAAAGGATTTTAGGTGGGACAAAAGGAGACAAATAATTTAATCTAATTAATGCCAAAGGCCGAGGCGAATAGCCTTACTAAATGAAAACAAGGAAGGGGCATGGCACACTTCGATTAATTACACGTTCTGAATGATACTGCGTGCGTGCGCATGTGTGCACATGTGTGTCCCCAAATTTGTATAGACAGCTTCTGCCAGACTCGCAAGCGGCTTTATTCTGCAAGCAAAAGCATTCTATGTTCACTACGTTCATGTGCAACACAAATGCCATAATTGAGCAGCTGGCTGTCTTTCTGTTAGCATATGAAAGAAATCCGCCCAAACCTTAAAAAATAAAAAGCTGGTTGCGCCAGTCTCCAGAGGAAACCACTGAATGAAAGAAGAGACATATTTGAAAAGCACAGCAATTACGCAACAGCAAAGAAAAATGCTGGGAAAACTGCAAGACACACAGAAATGTAAAAGGAAATTGCTTTGGGACTGATTAAATGCCAGGTGAAAATCCCACCAACTTATTTTATCATGTTTCAGTCGAGTTTCAGAGTCTAAAATAAAGGGAAAGGGAATCATTCAGGTGCATTCTGCTGGAGTTTTCCATCTAGGGATCTGCTACAGTGTGGGTGTTCTCTGGGACACTCTGTCCATACAGTACGCTGCCCTTCCATCCTGGAGCATCCCAGAGTGTCCCGGAGTGCCCCAATCCTCCACAACTGGACTAGGAGTGTCTAGTACACTCCTGGACAGCAGCAGTCACACCCATTTCCAGCTGCAAAACTGTGAAGAGGCAGGAGGGGGCAACTGCGGGTGTGAAAATATCTGCTAGGTTGCAATCACCACAGCAATGGCCAGGGGTGAGATAGAAGTTGCTATGGCTGGTGCTTTGGCCATTTGGATTGTCTGGAAAAGACCATCCACACTGCAAGCACCTATTGTTGCAGTGTGAACACTGGCCACCATTCCTAAATGTAACCACTATTGTACTCATTTAAGTGTGTGAACAGACGCCTATTTGCACTTTGGCCACTAGTCAACAAGTAGTGAACGTCTGGGGAAGAGCATACGCGCATTGACTAGGCTGCTACAGCCTCCAAGCATGCCCACCCTCACCAGAAGCTCAGTAACAGCTGATTAGGTATGGAGCACTAAACCGCGCTCCACACCTTTACCAGCGTTTACCTAAAGCTTACCTGAAGTACCCATGGCATAACCATTTGCTCTGTGTCCAGATTGCTGAGTTTACTGGGCAGGGAATGCAGTGTCCACGCAGGCATGGTGGCGGTGGCAGCCATGGTCGATCACTCACCCATGGCAGAGATCCCATGCTGCTTGAAAGGGAATCTTACCGGCCGATCTCAGTCCAGATTCATTGGGAAGACGTTCTGGGCTGCAAGAACCATTGAGAGGGAGAATGATATGTCCCCCCACCGTGGACAGAGAAGCAGGAGAGGTGTGCAAAGTTTGATTGCTCATGGCTCTTTCTTCACTGGACCCTATTCCAGATTATATCTCGGAATAGGAACCGGTCATCCATATGATAGTGCAGACTATGGCAGGGCTTAGGCGTATTCTGTGCCAGCATTAGGGATGGTAGGTCCCTAGCCTGGAATATAAATCAGAATAAGGGCCAGTGCAGAAAGGCCCAAGTCTGAAAATTTGGTCAAATGGTTTGCATTCAAAGCTGTTCACATCTAACTTACCAAGAGGTTGTTTGGATATTATGACTTTCAGTCAAACACAAACCAGTTTTCCAGTCACAAACATTGGAGCAAAAAAAAGTGGGGCTTTTTTCAATGGGTTGACTGGGATTTTCTGTTTTGAACAAGTCTGAAATCTTGCAGACTGTTTGTTCAAATGGATGTGTTGCCATTGAGTGGAGCAAATTAGCGTTTGGTCCAGTGGTAAACCTGCGGTCACACTTTTCCTTTAATCCAGCTTCCGTCCACTTTTGGAGTGAGAGAATAAATACATCAGCAAAGTGACCGGCTGTTTTCTTTCAGGGTTAAATAACACAGAAAAAAATCACCTGGTCACTTTGCTGATGTATTCATTCTCTCACTCCAAAAGTGGACGAATGTTGTGAATATTTGTGCACTTCCCGACCAAGGAAATATATATCCAGCTGCATCCTGGGGCAGGGTGTGTGAAACATTTACCCCAATATCCACTCCAGCTTGTACACCCCTGCAAGGAAGAGCATCATTTGGAAACTGAGGCATTAGCATTCAAAGTAAAGGACAGCATCAGGGTTTGGTCTTGGTTTTCCATTTTCATACCAATCGGCAGAAATTATCTTTATTAGAAAAATGAAATCTTCATCTATTTACATTTTGTACACCTGTAATACTTGGCACATGTGTTTTCTCTCGCGGATATATACACTTCAATCTACGCAAACATTTGAGTCCCCCCTACGCGCTTTGCCTCTTCTTCTCCTCCTCATCTCTCCCTCCCTCCCTCCTCTTTACCCCCCAAACATATTAACAAAAAATAAAACTGCAATACATTTTGAAGACAACCATAGCAACTATATATTTTCTTTTGTTTTTCTCTTATCAAAAGTTTGAAGAAGCAAACGTTTGTGGGTTTCCTCTTGTAGATATGTCTCAAAATAATATTTATACAGTAGTAGCACTTAGTCATGCATTTGGATTTAAATATGCTGGAGGGAACAGACAGAATACGTAATAGAGAAACAAACAGATCGACATAAACAAAAAAAAATTCCTGGATCACAGATTTGCCGTGTGCTAGGACATCAAACCAAGGTAAGAGTTTCCAAGAAGTCTACAAGTGTGTATGGAGTTGCTATATATTGGGTGGTTTTTGGGTCGTGTGTTTGTGTGTCTCTTAAATTGTTGGATTATTTTCTAAACAAACAGGGATTCAAACGTCAACTAAGGCTGTTTCCTCACTTGGTCTGGATGCTTCATCTCCATGGGACTAGCATCCTCCCAGTCCAGAACCATCCCAAGAGCTCCCTATCCTAGAGGTCTACATTCCAACCATACTAAAGCTATCCCAGGCTATTCCAGTCTAGGCACTGGTGCTTCCGCACAAGGAAAACACCACATCCCGTTCCTGAGGCTTATGCAAGCTTTGAAGAATGTTTGTGGCATGAAGGTGGACACGCTACCTTCAAAAACTGTTCTGGTCAGCTTCATACTTGAGGACCAGATGTGGCACCCAAGTGATAGGGTCTGGCCTTGGGCAGGGAGTCAATCATGTGGACCGGAATGGTTATGGCACCTTTGCAGTGTTGCTGTTGCTGGTCTGGAACAGACGGCGCCCCTGTTCTCACCATGCGGATGGAACCTGATGTGCTTGGCCTGGGACAGGCTGGAGTGGAATAGTCAAACCACTCCAGGCAAGGTGTGTGCAGAAACAGTCTAAGTCTTGCTCAGAATGCAGCCATTCCGATCAGGGACCAAGAGAGCCATGGCCAAGTTAAGTGCGACCACTTTGAATGAGCCAGCCCACCTGCCTTTATACTTCACTCACACACCCCATTTTGGACAGCCAGATCCTGCAACACAAAATTAGTGCTTGATAATCTCTGTATCAAATGTCTTTTTAAAATATATGTTCCCACTTGCATGTGGAGCTGGCTGTTGTAATGAACCATCCACACTAGAACTTCTATCAATATCCCCAGTCAGGTAATGCTGAAAGCATCACACAGACAAGCAGTTGGCCTTCAAGTCACATTTATATAGAGACCTTACAGAAATGGCTGCGCTTAAGTGGCTTTACTCAATGACAGTGCATTAAAAATATGAATGAGAATTGTCCAAAATGCAACACCTCCAAAACTGTGTGCAGGACTAGGTATTTTCAAGTACAATGAATGGAATAGACATAATATATGACAGCTATATTGTGTGAGTTCTGTATCCTCAGAAACTCAAAAGAGCCAATTTATGCATTTGCATTTTTATCTACTTTCGGCATATAAATTTGGTGTTTACACACACAAAATATACTACCTGCAAAATCTGAGGCACTTTATGGTATCAATAGTTCCTTTGCAGCCCAGAGGCTATCTCCACACCCCTTGGGTTTTTCCGTGACCTGAACAGTCATGAGACTTTGCATTCCGACAATTTCAATCATACGTTTAATGCAAAATGTGTATCTGTCTGCAAAGCATAATGTTTTGAGTGGTAGTTTTTAGTTATGGATTTATTTATCCCCTACCATGTTTGAATTTTTGCACATCCAATTTTGCAATATTTACCTAAGCATGTCTGTGTTGGGGGAGAAAATCCTACGGAGATTGCATTGCCAATTTCTTAGAATTGTGAAATGGGGTTTCACAAATGGGCACACCCCTCCTGAACGTTTCTGTCATTTCAAAAAGTTATTCTGTGAGGCCTTGTCTACTGGCAGAATATGCCCTGTTGATATATCCATGAACTAAACAATTATTCTTGTCTCCTGCCTTTAAGAAGAAGAAGAGGAAGAAGAGTTGGCTTTTCTACACCACTTTTCTCACCCAGGTGACAAACTATCTGTTCTTCTCCCCAAATCAGACACCCTGTGAGGCAGGTGGGGCTGTGAGAGCTCAGAAGAGAGCTGTGACTAGCCCAAGGCCACCCAGCTGGCTTCGTGGAGGAGCGTGGAATCAGACCCTGTGACTGTGAGATTTGAGTCCAGCACTCTAACCAGAAGACCAGACTTAAGCTCCTCCAAAGTTAAATTTATGCCCAAACTCTTTTCCTCACACCTCTCTCGAGGATGGGGTGGCAGATGGTCCCAGAAGAGAAATGGAGGACATAATTATGGCCACATGCCAAAAGCTCACTGGAAGTAATGGGCACACCATGTCCCAAGACAACTCTTTTGTTCTGCATCTCCATCCATTCAGTCCAGCAGATTGTGCCGAAGAAGTTCTGGGGGGTGGGACGGCTCTTCGGTATTAAATCCAGGCACATTTGCCAGCTTTCTGGGCCGTGCTTGGGTTGTATTTTTAAAAATGTCAAGGCGTCTTAAGCGCTTTTAGGGCTTTTTTGCACTGAACTGCCATGGGATATTGTCTCACGGCAACCAAGATTCGGTCCACTTTGCAAGCACCGGCACCACCTGGGTCTGGGTAGTCTCTCCACATCATGTGGGGAAGGCGTGAGCAAATTTGCATCTGATTTTACTTAATCTTTTCTTTGGCTTTCAGGCATAGCATTTGCCCCAAATTTATCTATTTTTGGCATATGGTTGCATGATTGCATCTAATTCCTAGAGCAGGAGAGGATCTTGGATTAAATAGGCACCGACTGGTTAAAAAAAAAACAGTTCTGGCAAAACACCAGACCCGCCCTCATCCCAGGTTTTGGGAGTCTGTTCTCCAAGAACAGGAAAGCAGATTTGTACAAAAAAGAGCGAACAGCCCTCTTGTCTGCACATGTCTTCAGATCCAGTATTTTCCTCGGGTGGAATAATAGTTGATGCAGCCATGAAATGTTGCAGATAGAAACATGGATGATCAGGCAAGAATGTTTTTATCAGAGCAAGTCAAACAGGGAAAATCTGGCTTTTTAGTTTTAACTTTGGCCCTTTCTGCACTTGGCCTTATTCTGGAATATATCTCAGGATAGCGGTCGGCTGCTCATAAGCTAACGCAAACTATGGCCGGCCTCACCTGGGGCCTTGCATAGTCTGCACTACCATGTGGATAGCAGGTCCCTATTTTGGGATATATTCCAGAATAAGGCCAAGTGCAGAAAGGCCCTTTGTTTAAATCGGGTTTGATAAAATAAGATGCTATACCTACACTGAAAGGTATATTATTACTATTATTCCTAATATTATTAATTGTTGTTGTCGTTGTTGGGTTGCTCCAAATCGTACAACATTTGGGCACTGCAGGACAGAAATTATTGTGGTCATGGGCCTAGTGCAGAGCCAACACAGAAAGTCACAAAACCTGTTGCATCTGATTGTGTTTCTTTTCCCTGAAGTAAACAATTTGATTCGCTGAGTCTTCCCAGTGCAAAATTCAGACTAACCACTACATTTAAAAAAATAATAATAAAAGCTTATCTTAAAATCTGCTCCAAAGAGGGAAGATGCTGCAAGTGCTCGTAATTCAGGATGCGCCCAGGACCACATCCTGCTCCCATTCCTTCCAGAAGGAAGATTTTGCACTTGAATTCTGCCTCAGTAGCTTTCTGTGCATTGATAAGCGTGCAACACACAAGCAGCTCCGTGGAATATCCTGGCAATGTTGGCACAGCTCAGTTCTCAAGCGGGTACAAAGCTCTATTTGAATTATAACCAAACAAGAAGTTCAAATGGGACCACAGTTTGAATGCAAGCCTGATGTTCAACTAAGGTGGAAATCTAAACATTTGAGGCTCCCCAAATTTGCCAAAATTCTATTCTAAAGAAAGACTGTGTGGGCTCCTGACTGTCCATCCGAAACACTGGACCTCTCGGGGGGCACAGGGGATGCCTTGCTTTGACAGACCCTCACCAAGCCAGCACCTGCTCACTCCCATCGCTGTTGGGAGCAACAGGAAGACGCATCTAGAGCAGGTAGAAGAAACCAGCGTGGCCAAGGAGGACCTAAGGTGACCCTCAGTTTCCTTTCTTGAAGTCAGTGCTAACTGCGCAGCAGAACCCTTCGACACAGGTCTGTGTTTCTCTTCTCTCCTTGCTTTCAGGGTTGTTGTTTTTCTGAAGTAGTAACTATTCACATAGTGCATATTGTATATCGTGGCATTGTGTACGAACATGTGAAACGAGACAGAGACCTTCCCTGGGCCTGTGTCCCTATTTTACAGGAAATCTCCCTATCGCCATTTCCACATGAGCACTGGGAGATCTTCCTCACTAACAAGTTATATTTCCTACAGGAGAAGGTATCTTATGTGCACACATTGAGTATACTTAAGATGAATTTGATTAGAGAAGTCAAAAGAGGCTCATATGTACATACACACGTGTTAGTCCTAGAAGGAAAGGGTCACTCTAAAGAGGGCTATATTTTCAGACTACAGGCAAACGAAACAGCACAGCATTTCTGGTTGGTTCCATTCAACACGTATGGCTGTTAGTGTCATACATAAATGATCCACATTAGTCCGCGTCAACATACGATTAACCAGGATGGGACCCTACCAAGTTGGAAACAAATAGGCTACAATATTTTAGGAGGAGATTGCTGCAATTCATTTAAGAGAAATGTCGGCAGACAAGGGGAAGAGAGATACTATACAGCCCTGAGTTATTCTCACCAAGAGGGAAAAGACACACACTCATGTATACATTTAGGTTTCAAGTTAGATTATGAGGTCGACCACTTTACAGATCTCAGCTCCATACACCAAGACTTGAATATCTGTGTTCCCGCCTGTAACGACGTCGCAGCTGGGAATTTGGACTCTGGAGCTTTGTACAAACGGGTTCTGTTACAAACATGAGAATCTGTGAAATAGAACGAAAGCATTTGGACACCAACTTAAACCATCATTTGACAAGCTGGACCTAGGTTTCTCCCGCCCGCCCGCCCGCCCACCCCACAGCTTTCTTTTTTGGCTTCAGTCCCCAATTTGGTCTGTCCAGAATCATTTCCTTGGAACTTAAGGTGGATTTGGACATTACAAAGGCGCTTCTGGAAGACATCGTGAAGGGATAAGTGAGGAAGACACCATCTTGTGGCTCTGGTATGTGCAAACTATTTCAGGGTGGAGCAGGCTGCGAATGCTTGGGGTTGTAGTCCAGGAACATCTGAAGGGCCACATCTGAGCACCATGTAGCGTGTGAGAGGTACAGGATGGCATGCAGGTGCTTGCTATATGAGGCTCCTATGTAAAGCAAGGAAAGGCAAGAACCTCAAAAGACATCTTATTTTCATTGAATTTTTCAAGGTCCAAACATTGAATTCCATTTCAACTTTGAACACTCTTCAAGTGGAAGTTACCTGGGGTGCTTCTGTGCTTAGCCTCCCATCTGTTGGATAGGGAAAGTGCAGAACAGACTGACATGTACTAGCATTCGCACTTGGGAACACTAGGGCACGTCAGCCAGTACATGTGTCCAGGGACTTACCTCTGTCTGGGCTCGTGTCTGATGGCTCACAGGATGACTGCGCATGCACCAGTGCTGTCCTCACAGTGACAATGATGCTATGCACAGGTGCCAGCACACTTGCACGGCAGCCCAGATGATCTCTCCAGCTGGCAGAAGTGCAGATGCTCACCAGCTGGACACCTCAGCTAAGTTTCAGGTAAGGGTTCATTTGTGCATGGTGCAAGATGTGATGCACCACCACTGGTTTGCAACAGGTGAACATCTGGGCAGGCAGGAGGCATTTCTAGGCTGCGTACATCTGAAGCCTCCTCATTTGGATGGACCTCATGGGGTTCAAAGGCCATGAAGGTTCAAATAAATTTCACTTAGAAGGGGAGAGGGGGAGTCTGGCCAGCTCCTAGTGAAAAAACTAAGGGACTTTCTGCACTGAAATGCCTGTGGGTGGAATAAGTGGATCTTGAGCCACTGATTCCAGCCAGGGAAATGTGTGGGCTGGATCAGTGCCTCCTGCACAATGCTGCTGGTCCAGATGAGCCCTGAAGCGTGCACAGGCTTCAAAGCCAACCCTCAGTGCCTCCATGAACAAAGGGCCCTAGCCTCAGAGCTTCTAGAGGATGCCCTTCAGAAATACATCACCCAGTAGTCGAGAATACAGGAGTTGTGCCTCCTGCATGCCTCCTGTGTTCTGGATCAGGCCTGGGGTACACGTTAATTTATGTCTACAGGTGATTCTGCACAGGACATCCTTAATCTGGATCATGCTCCATCTAATGCAGACTAAGCATTCCAGCAGGGGTATAGCCTCTCATTATTGTGGGGGTCTGTGAGGCCCAGAAGTTGACTGCGCACATCCTTGTTCCTGACTAAAAGCAAGCGCAGAAAGGTCTTAAATCTACTCAAACAAATGCACATCTAAGGATTTATGTCCTGCTCTCCAAGCTCAGAACAGTTTCCCTTTACTTTCTGGCTTCCAGTCAAGTTCACATAAATAGTCTCAGTGCTAGCCAAAAATTAAGAGAAAGCTGCTCCATTGTGGATCCAACTTTAGTGTTCTTTCAGGTGCTCTGAGGCAGCCATTTTGTGTCTGGCGCCCACAGCACCATTTTAGATTTCCGCAGATTGGGATCTGTTGGTACAGCAAGCTAGCCACGGCTTTGTAGTGCCCCAGAGCAGGGAATTTATTCCTCACTGCCACCTTTGTAATCTCTGAATCCACCTTCGTCTTCACCACAGTCAGCAAGACTCCTTCAAGACTAAAGTGACTCTAGTAACGTCAGCCGTAAAGTGCAAGGCTTCCATGTCTGTTCTTACTCAACAAGAACGTTTCCAATGGACTTTCCACTACAGCAAAACCACACGAAATACAGTGCAAGGACCCATCTCCTGGGGCCTCCAGCATCAGCAGTAGCTCAACAGCCCTTTTCCTCCCACCTTGTCATGTAACACCTGGAGTGATGAGCTCAGAGCAGAGTTCTAGCACTTGGCCAGAAACATTTAGCAGGCAAATGTCCTCTCCAGCTACGTCCGTGTCGGGCAAAGATTCACACACGCCACCAACAATGCCTGTGGGAGGCAAGCCACGCAAGGCCTGAAAGTGAGGTGCCACCACTGTGCCCTCAAAACACGTGCTCTGATGTGTGGACCTGACTCCAAGTGACATTAAAAAGAATGGGAGTTGTCCAAGAACACCGGAGGATCTCTCTGTACTTGCTCTGTGCAGGAAACAAGTCAAGATGGCTCTCCTCTGGGGATGATCATCAAACTTCTGAAAGAGGTCAGTCCCTCACCCCAACTGGCACCTCCACTGGGAATACAAACATCACCTCAGCCTCTGAGACAGCTGGCAGGTGAATTATCTGGACCACTTGCATGCTTAAACCTCGCACCCTCTTCAGCTTGGCAGAGAATAAGGAAACCTAACCACTCCCTCTGATAGGCTGGAAATCAGTCAGATATCTCCAGATTGGTCAAGCCACTGGAACAGCATACATCTGAGCTCTCTCTCTCTCTCTCTCTCTCTCTCACACACACACACACACACACACTTTCTTTTCTTGTCCTTGTTGCTAATCCCTAGGCTCTCAGCTCACCCCACACCTTGTCCCGGGTAAGGTCCTCCACAGCCCCAGTCTGGTCATGGCAGGGTCTACCGTGCTCTGTGCAGCCTAGATGGGGATGGGGAGGAGCTCCCGGTTTTCCCAGGGCACCTTTCCCGGGACAGGTTCTCCTTCCTGGTTGTGCATGCCCAACACGGAGCCAGGCGTGACCCAACTTAGCAATTAGGCAACTTCCATTCCTTTCAATGGGACTTGGCGGGGGAGGAGTCCACGGTGAAGTGCAGCCTTCGCCTCTGTAAGACAGACAAAGATGAACACAATATTGTTTCCGTTCATGGGCCCTGAGGAATTTTTTTCTATATATTTTTTTCTTCTCCATATATACAGTATGTGTGTGTGTACATATCTATACACACACACACACACACGCATATATATATATATCTTTTTTGCTTCTGTTTGCAATTAAAACAAAAATGAAATTAAATCATATAGCCATATATATTTTAAAAGATATATATATATATATCTTAAAAAATTAAAACGTCTAGCTCTCTAATCTCTTTGACAAACCCTACCATTCTCAGTGTGCAAATGCAATTTTCTTTTTTTTTTCTTTTTTTTTTTTCAATTTGTTTGTTCGGTGTCAAAGTACATGCATACCATATTGCTTATTCTCTACTAAAAATAAAGTTTCGGAGGACTGAAGTTCACCAGGTGAAAGTGCAAGAAAGACTCAGTCTGAAAGTCAAGGTAAAAGAACCATCCCAATATTAAAAATAAGAAACATAGTTGCCAACACGGATGTTTCCTGCCGAAACGGAACCGACCTCTTCAGGTGTATCTACACTACAGACGAAATCCAGACCATTCCTTCTCCAGAAGGTGCAGGCCTTCTGGGAAGGGCTCTTTCTCCGGTTCTCAAATGGGGAGTCCCGAATGCTGCTGCCAATTTAGAGTTCCCAGGTTTGATTTTGGGAAAGCCAAGACAGACCTGGGCGGCGTCAGCACCAATTTATGTTTGCAGTAGAGGTACACCCTTGTACGGATGAGCATTCCTTCTTTCTCTTTTTGGTTAACGCGAGTGACGTAAGGATTTGATATATGGAAGGCATCGCAAAAACCCCGACCCCTCTGTACTCCTACAGAATCCTCTCTTTGCCCCTAGGATGCTGGCAACTATGTTTTCCTATAGATAAAAGTATTTAATGGAAAAGCTAAACATCTGATTCAATGCTGGGCATCTTCTTATACACGCGTCTATTGCTGCAGGAATTTAAAACTCTTGGAGTCGAGTATACGCTATTCTTATTTGCAATGTAAGGCATCCCATGCTCCGAAATGTACATGTCGTTGAGGACTCGGCCGTCTCTGGAACAGTACGAGGTGGCCGATTTTATCGACGACCTGGAATAACTATCATTTCTTGCTTTTGTAGGCAAAGAGTGTTTATAAAGGCCCACAGTGTTCCGCCCATCACCAAAAGGGTACAGAAAAGCGTTCTCTGCTGAACGGTCAGGGCACACGGACCTCATCCTCTTACCGTCGTCCAAAGTGCGCGTAAAAAGCGGAGTGTTGTTGCTCAAAAGTTTTCTTTGGGGAGCACTGAACAGGTTTGCATAAGGACTGCCTTCCAGAAACTTCTCCTTGTCTTTCAAGCTGATGCTCCGAGCTGGCCTCCCGGCATCGGCTTCCCTGGGTTTCTCGAGGAGATTGTCGAAGGAGTGCTGCCGGTTGATCTTCAGTTTCCTCTTCTTGGGAGGTTGGGTCTTGTTGTTCTGCACCCATTCGGAGCGATACGGTTCTTCCCACTGGGTGGAGTTGGCCGTATCCTGCAGCATCTGGTCTTCGTCGATGTCGTATAGGTTCCCCATGCGCAGGCAGGCGTCACACTTGTACGGCGACCGGCTCAGGTAATGCCCAGCGTAACTGGGCAGGCTGGAAAGGCAGCTCCTGCAGTGGGTGACGTTCTGCCTGAACCTCTCGTTGACTTCGCCCAAGGAAGCGTTCTTGTCCTTCAAGCCATAGTGCTTCGGGTGCAGCTTATACTGCTGCTCGTCACCTGGAAGACTTTCTTCGTTGGGTAAAGGAGTCCTGTTACTTGGGTCAACCTTCCGGTAGCTATCGTCCTGGTCCTGATAGACGTCCGGCAACTCAATGGTGTCTGGAAGAATAATGTTCTCAATGTACTGAGGAGCATCCAGGTGGAAGCCACATTCCTTATCTGCGTCAATGATGTAAATTTTATCCCGGGGCAGAGATTGCTTGTTTTTCAGATATGTCAACTCTACTTCACTGCAGTCCTTGGGATATTTGGACACAGACCTTTTCTTCACATTGTCCTTGGACTTGTGGTGCTTGACGTTGTTTTCGGGCTCCATGTGACACGTCGCTCTGCTGGAGGTGTCCGAAACATCTGAGCAGACGATCTCCTCGGGGAGGTACCGAGGACCCTTCAGCGAATGCTGACGGTTTTCATCGGAATCATTGTCCCTCAAGGAGCCCTGGCGGAGAGATTCCTGACGCAAGGACTCCATGGATTTCCTCCACAGCTGTCTTGGGCGGGAGTTCCCTTTGCCTTCGGCCGCAACCGCCACCTCCACCGTGTTGGGGTTGGACTCATTCAGCGTGAGGGGGTGCTGGCCTTGGAAAACGTAATTATTAAGGGTGTCCTTGCTGCGGTTGGCCATGAAGGTCTGCAAATCTCCCATATTGTCACAGAAGATATTCTCCTTTGGCAAGAAGGGCCTGCTGTTGTCAGAGAAAACCAGGTTCCCCTTATCCATCATCATGTCCATAATCAAGGAACCCCTGTGGATGAAGTCAGCGGTTCTTTTGGGGGAATTTATCCGTGACGGATTCATGTTGGTCATGTTCTTGGCTGTTCGCAGGAGCTTCAACATATTTGTCTGAGAACTTGTCAGCGTAAAATCAGGCGATTTCTTCTTCTCCTCAATGTGCACCCCGTGAATGCAGCTGTATATACCCTGGAAAGGTGACAACATAAAATAGGTGAAATTTCAAAACCATCCACTCTTTTAAGTAGATGCATACAGACATTCTAATGGGGCTTTATTTGTAGATTTAAAGCCAAATGAGTTTGTTTTGTAGTAACAGGAAAAGGAGGAGGAAACAGAGGAGGAGATGAAGGAAGAGGAGGAGGAGGAGAAGAAAGAAAGAAAGAAAGAAGAGGAGGAGGAGAAGTAGTTACCCTGCTGATGGAGAACAGCAATCCTGGTCTGTCAGAGCAAACCCCAGTAAAGCAGAACCTCAGTTTCCAGTAGAACAGGTGTTCCCAGACAAACGTGATGAGGCTGAGGGCCATGGCAGCAGCCAGCATGTAGAAGACCCCAGCCATGTTGTCGATGTCCAGCTGACTGCTCATGACTTCGTTCTTCTCATTGTGGCAGATGCCAGTTAGCCACAAAGTTTCCAGCTCCTCCATTTCTCCTAGAAGGACCAAACAGCCAGGAAAGAAAAAAACGACAGAGGCAGGTGAGAACGAAGAAGATCTTACAGGCAATACCAGCATATGGTGTCTGGGTAAGAAGCATGGATCTGGTGGATGTAATTAGAGAAAGCATTACAAATGCAGTTATCCTCATATGGTTTAATGCCAGCAAACCACTGTCTTCTACCAGTTCCAAACAACTGCCCGTCCCCCTGGCTTGCTGTGACACATATAGAATCTGCGCTGTATCCCATGAGCAACGCACATAAATTGTTTCAGGTCTGCATGATACCCCAGAGGTGCTCAGTGGTGGCCCTCCAAATGTTCCCGAACTTCAGTTCTTCTGGAACAATTGAAGTTCTAGCTCAGGAACATCTGGAACAGCCCACAATGAGTATTTGGCAGCAGTTCTGGGGCCTCTGAACCCAAAAATAGGACTAAAACTCCATCAGTGCTGGTTGAGATCTTGAGGAGTCAAAACCCACAGGCATTTTGGGCATTCAGTTTGGTCTTGTGGTTAGAGTGCCAGAGTCATATCTCTCAGTTACAGGGTTTGATTCTGCACTCCTCCATTAAGCCAGCTGGGTGGCCTTGGGCTAGTCACAGCTCTGTTTCTGAGCTCTCACCCACGTCACACGGTGTCTGTTGTAGGGAGAAAAATGGAAGGCTTGTCAAGCACTTTGCGTCCCCTTAAATGGGTGATAAAAGCCAACTCTTCTTCTCCTCTTCCTCCTCCTCCTCCTTCTTCCTTCCTGACATCAAAGATGGTTGCATCAGCAACATGTCCCCTCCCTCCCTCCCTCCCTCCCTCGACCGTCCTCCAAGAGTGAGGAACTTCTCCAAACCCATCTGGTATGTGAATCACAGAGAGCAGTAATTAACAGAGCAAAATAAAATCATGCATACTCTAAAATGACTGTTTTCTTTTTCTTTTCACACAGAAGGGTTTTGTTGGCCTTCCTGTACAAACAGAGAAAACAGCCATAAAGAATTACTGAGATAAAAAAATCCTCCCTTTTGTTGCAGAGCCGATGTAATTAGAGGAGTGGAAGGGGCCATTCAGAGCCTGACAAAGAGTAAATTTCTGGTGCTTTGTGGAACTCGGTGGCAAGGAAAGGAAATCAAGCCTGGGCAGAACTTTCACAGAGATCATTAAATCAGCTGCTGCCAAGGTACTGGAGTGATCTATCCTGCACATCCCAGCATCACGGTGACGCTCTCAGCTTCCCTTGAAGTCAGAAAAGGCAAAAACGAAGGAGAGGCAGCCTTCAGAATTGGCATGGAGAAAACCAAGACCAAACCTGAAGGGTTGGAGGGGATCTCCTCTGACACTGGAATGCAAGGAGGCACAGTAAGGAATGTTGGCCACTGAGTTCATCCCCTGTGCCCCATGCAGGCGTCCAGATCCACACATCTCCAAGAGGTGGTCACCTGCCTCCCCTTAAGCCCAACCAAGGAGGGAGAGACCACCACCTCCGTCCGTAATCTCTTTGCCGCCAGACTACTCCTACTGAACACGAGGAGGACTATCACGTCAGAAGATTTTTGGCTGCCTCTGGTGAATAATTATTCTCATTCCATCACTGCTTTGTGGATGACAACCAAGGCCTCTTTTGCCATGCTCCTCACTCACCGTCACCGACAAACTGCAGCAGAGCAAGATCAATGGCCCTTTTCCACGGAGATCCCTTCTGGAGGGCAATCCCGTAGCCGGTGGTAGCAAAGATGTACCCACTGCCGATGGTGACCAATTTGCACCCTTCGTCACGGCCCGCCTTGTAGTTCAGAACCGCCGCATCATAGATGAACGCATCCAGCTTCCTGAAATAAAAGGAGGCATTTCACAAACCAGACGAAAGGCGGCGGTTGCCCAGGTGCCATTCATCCCTCTGGAGGGAGAGCTGCAGCAATATCTTGGGAAAGGCTTTCTCATCTCTGCCAAACCTCATGCAGTTGGGGAGAGCTTCTCATGATGGTCACCAAGGGCCACCATGGATGAGAACTAAAGTCCCAGAAGTATCAGCTTGAGTCTGAGATGGCGGCACATGAGATACGGTGAAAGTAAGTAATGCATCTTTCTTTAACCATTCTGCCTACCTCAGTTGGGTTAAACACTCAGGACCTTTCCACGCAGGACCTTATTATGGGATATATTCCAGAACAGGGGCCTATAGTACACACGCTAGTCTCTGTTCCAGCATATATCACAGAATAAGGCCCAATGAAGAAAGGACCACACATACCCCCTATCGTATCGATATTTGTACGTATTTGTGTGAATTCAGATATTCGTAGACGAATCAAATCGTACGACATTTGTACATTGACATTCGTATTTGTACGAGTGTTTTGTAACATTTGTAAACCAGAGAGGTGGGGAAGCGCCAGTTACACCTGAAATGGATCCAGAGTACATTCCGCATGGATCCAGAGTGGATCCAGAGTGGATTCAGAGTGGATTCAGGGCAGATTTGACACTTCCAGATCGGATATGTTATGGATTATGTATCAGATACATATGAATACGTATTGGATATATATGCATTTCTAGCAGATATCAGAACAAATGTGTACAAATACATTCGTATTGAATAGAATCCTACCACATTTGAAGGGGATCTATTCAAACAAATATGAATTTTCTTACATTCAATTTGATAACAAATCAAATGCAAACTCCCCCCATTTGTTCACATCCCTAATAGCCACATATATATAGATGTACATATGCAGAATGGAGAGATCTAAAATTGTTCTTTCAAAGAAACTGACTTTCCCCCCTTTAAAAAAAAAAAAGAAATTAAGTAATAATGTAAGAAAGTGATTCAGTCAGTCTTTCTGACGCATTCCTGTCTTATAATAACCGTGTATTTTGCCAAAAATAGACCACATCGAATGAAAATGCGGGTGAGTTATGGGAAGAGAAGGTGGAAATGAAAAGCCTTTGTGAACCACTGTGAGGCTGTCTGAGGTAACCGCACGCAGGGCCTGTGTCCAAAATAGACACAGAAATCGCTCCTCAGTGTCCACAGGTCCAGCCTTCGGCAATTCCACACCTCAAGAACAATAGAGGTGGACGAACACAATGCACAGCTTTATAAGCCTTTTTTAAATATACAGTATGCATTCATATATTTGAAGTCAGTTTATAAAAGAAAAAGTTGTGCCATATATATCCTTGCTACTTCAGCTGGCCCCCACAAGCCATGTATAGCCTTCATCACTTGCTGAGGGAGTGGTTAAGGAGCTGGGAATACTGGGTTTGATTCCACATTCCTCCATGAAGCAAGCTGGGTGACACTGGGCGAGTCACAGCTCTATTCTGAGCTCTCACAGGCCTGCCTACCTCACATGGTGTCTGTTGTGGGGAGAAGAACAGAAGGTTTGTCGGCTGCTTTGAGTCCCTTTAAATGGGTGAGAAAGTGGGCTATAAAAGCCAACTTTCCTTCCTCCACAAAGCCAGCTGGGTGGCCTTGGGCTAGTCACAGCTCTCTTTCTGAGTTCTCACAGCCCCACTAACTCATAGGGTGTCTGTTGTGGGGAGAAGAACCGAAGGTTTGTCAGCAGCTTTGAGTTCCCTTAAATGGGTAAGAAAAGCTGGGTAGAAAAACCAACTCTTCTTCTTCTATATGGCTGAGCTCCCTGAGGCTTGATGGGAGATGATGTCCAAAAGGCTCCCAGGCCTTTTAGAATTAAAAAATTCTAAATGTTAGCAGGCTAAAAATAAAGAATGTAATCATAATGAAGTGATAGGGCAAGAGATAAAGACAATAACTCAAACCACAAGTTGCTGTTATGCGGTACCATCTAGTTGTGGCTGATGTCTGGTTGACGGCACCTTTATGCAGTTTTCTTGGCAGAGATGCAGAAGAGGTTTGCCATGCCTATTTCCAGGGATCGACTGGGGGTCGAACCAGCAACCCTCTGCTTTCCAGGCTGTTTGCTTTGTTACTGAGCCATAACCAGATTATGGGAGGGAACGGTATATGGAGCCCAGCAACATTTTGCAGTTCATCTTTGTGACGTGTTAACCCTCGGCAGATGCACAAACCATTCACTGCCATCAAAGGTGAGTCACGGGCGGCCCCTTCTCCCTTCCCACCACCTCCCTCCAACCACCTCTACTGTAGGTGTTGTCATGCGTCCCCCATAGCCAGGAGCACAGAGACAGAGCACCATTTCAGTGGAAACAGGTTCAGATGCGAATTGCTTAATAGATGCAGCAATGTGCAGGCGGCGTATTCCCTTTGCAGGGAAGCATCTTTGACAGAGAGGCTTTCCAGAGCTGAGCGAATTCAGCACCTTTCCCTTTCCCCGAAGCTACCCAATCTGTCTGGAGACCGAGAACTCTGCCGCGGTGCAGAGCAGGAGCGGAGAAGTGCAGGAAACAAGATTGTGCCCTGCAAAATGAAGTCCCAGCGCTGCATCTCTCTATGCCAAGACGGTTATCAGCAGCGTTCCCTCAGCAGCTCAAAGCCATCCATCACCGGGATGGGGGATAAGGTCTGGCTGACAGCGCTGCGCCGCTTAATTCTCTTTATAAAAAGACTCGTTCAGAGGGAAAGTAGAAGCAAATCACGGTGACAATCGAAACAATATCAGGGTTCGTTATGCGCCTTGCATGCAAAGCATTCACAACGGGAAGCCCGCGAGGCCTGGTCAGGAGTCCCAAGCCAAACATGGAAGCCTGACCTGCCACAGGGCTTCAGGGAGGAGAGGGCTGCCAGGTCTGGAGGTGTGGGCGGCAGCGGGCATATTTAGGTGGATGTGATAAAATTGCATTGTTTCATCTGTTCAGCCATGTCCAAACCTTGTTAAAACAGCCCATCTTAGGGGTGGGAGTGTGAATTTTCACATGTTCTAATGTCCAGACTTTTTTCTTTATTCATACGAATTCAGATTTTCTAATATTCGATTCACTCAAGGAAACTTAAATTGCTCTCTCGGTACATTAATGCAAAGAATACATATTATAACAGCCATGGGGGTGATCAGGCTGAGACCGGCATCTCTAGAAATTGGAAGAATGGCAGCAGGGAATGACCGGCCACAGCCCTCCAAGCGTTCCTGGGCAGAAAAATCTCTTCGTTGATTTAGACACTTATTCCTTTAGATGATTCTGTCCTCTCTTCCCCCAGTTTGGTCTAGCGGCCAGGGAGCCGGACTCTTATCTGGGAATACAGGGTTCGATTCTGCCCTCCCCCATGAAGCCAGCTGGGTGACCTTGAGCGAGCCACAGCTCTCTTCTGAGCTCTCACAGCCCCTCCCGCCTCACAGGGTGTCTGTTGTGGGGAGAAGAACAGAAGGTTTGTCAGCCACTTTGAGTCCCCTTAAGTGGGTGAGGAAAGTGGGGTGGAAAAGCCAACTCTTCTTCTTCTTCTCCCAAGGAACTCGAGTTGTCGAGCATCCTCCTCCTCCTCCATTTTACCCTCACAACAACCCTGTGAGGTGGGCATGGCAGGGCCTGCCCCTACCCAGCAGACGCTTGCAGGCGTCAGAAGCGCAACTCCTGTTGACCCACCTTGGAAGCCCTGTAAGTACCAGAATTGGGCCAGGCTGCTGGAGAGGCTGCCTTTTATCAGCTTAATTGGTCGATTTGATGAAAGCTTTGCTGCAGCCCAGATTAGACGCCCGCTGTCCCTCACCAAATAATCTCCCGAGTCAAGAGTGAAGAGCAGGAGGCCAAACGCAACAGTCACCAGCATGGTGCTTGACAAATGGCTGCAACGCCACCTCCTGCCGCTCCCCTCCAGACTGTAGATCCCGGATTTTGCGGCCAAGTGGCAAATGCTTCATTTATTCATTCATTCATTTATTTATAAAAATTGAAAAAGAAAACCCTGACAAAATCTATTTCAACTGGGTTTGTTGTTGTTGTTGTTGTTGGCCTACCTGTGGAGACAGGGAAGGGCATTCCTGGACAGGCTGCTCCGTTTCTGTGCAGTGATTTTTGAGATGAATCCTTCCCAAAAATCAGAGGGAGGAAAAACAAGATCTTTCCTGCTACAGAGCCTGCCGTATGGCCAAAGAGTCGCTGGGATTCGGCGGCTTCCAGGATGTAGAAGAATGTGGAGCAGTGAGAACAGTCTGCCATTCTAAAAATATGCCATCAAAAATGTGGGTTTTCCCCCCACTCTGCCATCTCTTTTTCTGCTCTGGCTGCTTTTTCTGCACCTGATATATCGATCTGAACTCATTCTGTCGGACACCACGAAGTGTACGGTGTAGACGTAACCTTTGTGGTTTCCAGCCTGCCGTATTTCCTTCTCATTGCCGGTGCTCAGCAGAAGAGCCCCTCTCTTCACTGGCTGCCAAGTTGAGCTGGAGTGCAATTCAGACTTGGGGCGCTTCTAAGGCCATCTGCTGGGACTCGAGAGCAGGAGAAGGTTTGTCCTTGCCTCTGCTTGAGATGCCCGTGAGCATTTGGTGGGCCACTGTGTGCAACAGGATGCTGGACTAGATGGGCTGTGGCCTGATCCAGCAAGGCTTCTCTTATGTTCTTATGTAGACTTCTAGTACTGGCTTTTAAGACGCTAAGATGGAGCACCCAAAAATTACCTGGCATCTAAGTTATCCAGGCACGTCCTAATTAGGAACTTGCAGTCGGCAGGTGAAGCACCACTGGCCGTCTCTCCAACTTGCGTTGCGTCTTCCAGGCTACAGGCCTTGGAACTCCCTGCTACTAGAGCTCAGGCTGGAGACAGACTTAATCCTTTTTCAGAAGGAATTAAAAACCTTCCTTTTTAACTCCTCAAGTTGACTATTAAACCTGAGCTTTTATTAAGATATTTACTTTCATTGAGACATACATTCTAATTTTAGTATTGCTTTTGTTTGCATGGACATTAAGTGTTTTATGAGGGGCTCTGTATTTTGATGATGAAGGTGGTGGTGCATGGTTGCAACAGAAGCCAAAGCAAACCAAGGCGCATAGAACTCTTCCCACATTTGGGGCTTTAAAAGGTGGTCCAGTCAAAACCTCTCAAGCCTTATTGGATGTGTGCTCATTTTTGCTGGGCTAGAATGCGAGATTTAATATATTCAGACACTCAAACATTCACAGATAGAATATTTCAGTTACGGGATCTATAACTCAATACATATAATGGGTTCTTCCATTTCAACACCATTCCTTTTTAAATGTTTAAACAGCAGTGAAAGCTGGGACAACTTTGTGGTAAATCATCTGCTTTATATGTCTTCTCCCATCGTCTACCCAGGAGAAGACAACAGCAAACATCTTCTCTGTTATTGCCAAGAAAACTGCATAAATGGGTCCACAGAGTCACCAGGAAGTTCCATTTGAGGGTATCTTTACCATAACATACGACAGTAACAACAGAGTTAATGCTTTCAATAATAAAACACAAAGCTGTTCACTAAGAAGGCCAGAAGCATTTCCAAAGTCTTTATTCCCAAGCAGAAGAACCTGAGCTACGAGCGATGGTGAAACTGTCACCTCCCCGCTGAGAGGTGACGGCTTTTCTGCCTTGCTCCTTTCCAAAGGTCACAATCTGAGAACGGGTACAAGAAGGTCTCCGGCTCACACAGCACACTCTGAACTTGTGGAGCTCACAGCCCCACGAACACAAGGGGACCTCAGTAATAACCACCAACCATTTGCTGAATCGTCTGCAAGTGATACTTAACAGCCTTTGTTAAATACCCACTTTAAGCAACAGCTTTCCATTGTTTTCAGAAATTGTGGGTCATTTGGGGGAAAGACCTAAAACATAACAGCTTTGCTTGAAGCCCAAGTGTCTTAGATGGCCAGGACCTTGCAAAACTAACCAACAAGTGAAGAACCATGTTATCCGCAACATGAACCCATAGGATATGTACCCAGGATACGTATCCAGGATTGTATCCAGGATATGTTTGCATTCATGTTGGACATTTGTACAAATTCCATTCAGGCACATCCATCACTGGAATGGCCAGAAGTTGGCCAAAGAGCCAAAGGTCCAGCCCGATTCGGAAGGCAGAACACCAGTGACCCAGACATGGCCACAGCCCATCTAGTCCAGCATCCCATCCCGCGCAGTGACCCACTAATCACTTCTGGGCATCTCAAGAAGGAGACAAGGGCAAAACCTTCACCTGCCCTTGAATCCCTGCAAACGGCCTTTGGAAGTATCTTGCCTGTCTCCCAAGGCTGGGCTTCCTTTCCAGTAGCCATTAGGGTTCTCCTACATTATTCCAATTTGTATTTATCTAATGGCATTTCTACCTAAATCCTCATTTCTCTCATTGGCTCAGTTTTGTTCTTATATGCTTGGTGCAATCTGCTCATAAATGGCAATGGTTTGTGCAAATCATTTTCCCCTGATGGAAACAAATGCAGGTGGGGAAATCTCAGAACATTCAGTCGAGCTACAAAGTCCTCTGAGCCCATCACCTCTCCACAAATGCAGAAGCAAGGTGGCCAGTATTCTCCCCAGCACAGCACGGGAACAATGTTGGCTGATTTCACAAGAGCTAAGGAAGGAGACTTATATAAACGCCGGAGAGTGTAATTGCCGCATTCTGCCCAATTGCAATCAGAAAGCATTATTTTCTCCTCACACTGAAGTCTCTCCTGGAATGTGTGAGTGCAAAGCCATGAGGAAGTTGGCAAACAAACCCTGGAGCAAGCAAGACGTTCCACACGGGATCTCCGATCTTCACTTCTCACAAGCTCTTAACCCATCAGGACAGCACACAAGATATGAGGGCTTCATGCATGGACCTTTCCTATGGATTAAGGGTCTTGTGGACTTCCAGTTCTCATAGATCTGTACACTAATGCAGATCTATGAGCCCACTCTTTTGGCACTAGACAGTGCTATCTGGATTAAGGGAGGCCTTAATCTGAATCACCGGAAGATCCATTTAATCTGCCAGTGGATAAGCATGGCCTTGATCTGGAACACAGGAGGTGTAGAGAAGGCACACCTTGCATGTTTGGGCATACCCCAGTCGTAGCCAAAAAGAACCTCCCGGAGGCCCTAAGGCCAGGAACTTTTGTTCCTTGTCCACAGGGGCATGGGGAGGCTGCTGCAGCTCTCGTATGAGTTTCCCGGCCCTGCTGTGGGCCGATCCGAATCAACACCATCAGTGCAGTTCACATCTTCCCACAATCTGGATCAGAGGGTGGACTATTCTGGAATAGGACCATGGTAGCCCAGCCCCACAGACTGATCAGTAGACCAGACCAGCAAGCACACTGGGACCTGGCCAAGGGTCTCTCTTAGACCACACCAGCACATGGAAAGGAGAAGTCTGGTATTCTCGCTGGTCCGGTCTACCAGCCATTGGCAAGTGGCCCTTTGCATGCAGGAGGGCCCTCCCATTTCCCAGCTCACATCCTTTTCCTGCAAGGCAGGATTGCTTGGGATTCCTCAAAGAGAGTTTCTCCCACGGCATCTGTGTCTGAATGCTAAAAGAGCTGACAGACCCTTTTCTCGCCGGCTTTTCTGCCTCCTCCCTCCAGCTCCCCAGGACCCAATCCCAACCCCCTAGGAGGGCGTAGCTGTTGTCCGTACATGACAGGCAATTTGCACCATCTGCTGCAGGGAGCACCTGCCAGGGAAAGTGACAGGGAGCACCTTTGGGGACGCGCGCATGGAGAAGCCGCTTAAGAAAGAGAAACAGCACTGCCAGTAGCCCTGGGACAATTGCCGGAACTGCCAAGGGGGCGCAGTGCAAACCGGACGGAGCAGAGATCCAAGAGGGGTCCTGGGTTTCCCTGCCTGGTGGACGGGGGGAAACACCGGACGGGAAAACGGAGCCTGATGGTCTCTTCTGTCAGCCTGGCTGAGATCAGCTTCTGTTTAGCTGCTGCTTCCCTCAAAATACCTCCTCCTTCTGTTATGCCTTCTGGCTACAGCAAAAAGATGGCTGAAAGAGGAGGCAACACTTCCCTTGGCCCAGCAAAGCCATAGTCACTCCCAAATCTGAGAAGCACCTTAACGCACAGTCATCTGGCATCACAAACGGAGGCAGAAAGGACCTAAGACTCCTCTGGCCGCCAGGGACCTTATGATCCTGACGCCTCCCTTCCAGCCTCACCAAGTCCTTCCACCAGCAGAACACACCAAATCAAAATAAACAAATAAATCCAGCATCAGCAAAGGCAGATTGTATCAATGGCTACTAGAGTGGATGCCTAAGTACATCTTCCAAGCTGCGGGGACAAGCAGGGCAACAAGGCCGTTTGCTGGGATTCAAGAGCAGGAGAAGGTTTGCCCTTGTCTCTGCTTGAGATGCCCGTGGGCAACTGGTGGGCCACTGTGTGCGACAGGATGCTGGACTAGATGGTCTGTCTCCTGATCCAGCAGGGCTCCTCTGAGGTTCTTATGTTCTTAAAGGCAACAGAAAATGCCACAAAAATCATACATGTCAAACACTCAGTCTAAAAAGCTGATATTTACAAGATGTGCCATGCACGTTTCGTGAAGTCATTCACTCAGGTTTCCAGGTGGTCCTTGTCTTACCCAGTTTTCAAGCTGACCAAGGCGTCCTCCACCCCCTTCTGATTGTACTTCACCATGTACGCATGCATTTCTTTATAGTTGTTCCGGATATTACGCTCAGTGCTTCCGTTTGGGACGGTTCCAAACCGGAATGGAGGTGAATAAGCATGTGGCTGCTGAAACTGGTGGAAGACAACAAGGCAAAATCAAATCAGAGAACGTACTGAGTGGTCCACAGACCATATTGTTACATACAAACAAAGACACAGAGGAAAACAGTGAGAGCGCACACAATTAGACATAGCTCTAATCACCTTTTTGTCGCTCAGTCCCGTCACCTGGTCCACAAATTCCTCCTGGATCATGAATGCTGCCAGGTTGGCTGTGTAGCTAGCCAGGAAAATGACGGCAAAGAAAGCCCAGACGGAGACCATGATCTTGCTGGTCGTCCCTTTTGGATTCTGCACAGGTACGGAGTTGTTGAAGACCAAACCCCACAGAAGCCAGATGGCTTTCCCAATCGTGAAAGAAGGCCCATGAGGATCTGCAAACAGAAATGAAGGCATCCTAAATCAATAAAGCCTTCTGTCAGCAGAGTCCGGCCAGGTGCTGATGGGAAACATGCCAAGCAAAGGTTAAATACAAGAAACATTTCCCAGGGCCACAGTTCATCTTTCAGGAACAAGAAGTTGAGTCTCAGGGGTTTGATGCAAATATCATAATTAAGCCAATAAGAGGAGGAGGAGGAGAGTTTGCTGCTCTACCCCGCTTTTCTCACCCACAACAAAGCACCCTGTGAGGCAGGTGGGGCTGTGAGAGCTCAGAAGAGAGCTATGAGTAGCCCAAGGTCACCCAGCTGGCTTCATGGAGGAGTTTGGAATCAAACCCGGCATTCCCAGATAAGAGCCTGGCTCCATAACCACTATTCCAAACTGGCCCTGAAGGTCTTCTAGTCCTCCCCCATGAATCCGTCTAACCATCTTTCAAAGTCACCTAAGCTTCTTCCAGGAACAGATGAGCATGGTCTGTACAAAATGATGGCATGGATTCCTTTTACGCCTCCAGAACCTACTGTCAGTCAATTTCACTGGCAGACCAGCAGGATTCATTCAGCGGCAGCTGACACCAGAGGGACACCCAGGACCTCCAAAGCGCCATGCACAGATTTGCCGAGCCTCTGGTGCAACACACAGATCCACCTGGCAGCCATTTCCAAATTTGGCAGCCATTTCCCCTGGGATGCAGCACATCGGTTCCAAGAGGCATTTTCCTTGCAATTTGGGCTTCAGAGATGCCCCTCCTAATCTGCATGCAGCACTTCCATGTGCTTCTTGGTGACTCCTGCCTGGATCCATGCACGACAGTAAGAAGGAACAAATCATGCGTGGACAGCCTCAGTCTTGCAGACACTGAACAACCCGGTCTCTGAAGCTCCTTGAGTGTTGTTCAGATCAAATTAGACCTGGGTCTTGTGCCCGAGGGGCAAATCAAACACATGCCTTTATTATTTGTTTGCTTGTTCCTGCAATAAACCTGTGTGGATGGGAAAGTTTCTTCCATCCTGTTTCCCTGAGCCATAGAAGTCTCGGCATCCAAAGCCCTAATGGGCTTCATTCATGCTGTCTTTCCAGCGCCGGCCTGTGCTTGCTGCAGTCTTAATTCCCCATCGCGCTTTAAGTGCAGCGGCTTCTGAAAATAGCCTGCACCTGCTTCTCTTGTGATGGCCGGGCAAGGACGCCGTGCAATAAACACACGGAATTGCATTGTGCCAGCTTATGGGAAGGGAGGAAGTACCTCACAGGGTGTTCTGTTGTGGGGAGAAGAATAGAAAAGCTTTGTCAGCCACTTTGAGTCCCCTTAAGTGGGTGAGAAAAGCGGGGTAGAAAAGCCAACTCTTCTTCTTCTTCTTCTTCTTCTTCTTCTTCTTCTTCTTCTTCTTCTTCTTCTTCTTCCATGGACTTTCTCAGTTCTTTTCTCGAGTTACCAGGATTAGGGAGGAACATGAATATTCATAACATTTGTTATTTGTATGAATTCATACAAATTTGGACATTTGTACGCGAATTCAGTGTTACAATATTCAAATGTTCCGGACACTTGTACCAATAGTTCGGACATTCATTAAACTGGGGAGGCGGGAAAGCGGCTGCGCCAGTCACATCTGCAATGGATCTAGAGTGCATTGAACATGGATTGAGAGTGTTTTAAAAGTGGACTCAGGACGGATTTGACACTGTCAGAGTGGATTTGTTACGGGATACGTATCAGATACATATTCATTCATATCCAACACATATTCATTTGTATCCTATACTTCTTCATTTGTATCAGATATCTGTACAAATTTATACGAATACATTCGCACTGAATAGAATTGCTCCTCCCAATTAGGATGCTGCTGAAATGCAGTTGGGACCTTGCGGAGGGAGACGTCCACTCCAAAGACGTGGAGCTGACATCTTCCGCCACACACCAGCAAGGGATTCTGGTTGCTCCCAGGTCCCCTCCCTGCCTGACGCTGCACAGAAAAGGAAGCGTGCGGTCACCTTCCTTGGTGTGTGAAGCTGCATTGCTGGCATTTGCTCAAAAGGGGCCTGATCCACCCCCTTCGATCCATGCCCTGTCATTGCTTCCAAAGAATCCCAAAGGAAGTGGAAGGCTGCATTCAGAAGCAAAGCGGCTGGTGAGGCGCGTGAGCGTTTGGTTACCTTTTCCTTGCGCTAAATTCCGGTTATAGCCTACGGGGCTGAAGTACTCAAAGACAAAGACCGCGATGGCTGACACAATCAGGAGCATCACGAACATCATGACCCAGACGGAGGCACTGAAGGGCTCTGTGGGGAAAGGGGAGTCACAGGTTATGGAAAGCTGCCTTCTCCAGCATACGTGGAGACAATTCCCCTTCCCTCCTTCCCTCCTTCCCCCCTTCCCACAAAGCCCCCAAGAAGCACCAGGTAATCTCAGCAACATGTTTTCTCAGAACCACAATGCAGGAGAGTGAGACCTTGAGCACTGCAATCACCAGCAAGAAGCAAGGAAAGGAAAGCTGATAGTCCAAGCTGCAAATTAGTCCTGGGAGAAAAGCCAGGCGGCCCTGGAAGGACGGGGAGACAGAGAGGGGAGACTGACTTTTTATTTATTTATTTTTAAAGGCTTTCCTTGCAACTTTGGCTTGGGGTCACCAAACAGAAGCATTTTTTAATGGTCCTCCCATTTACCAGCCCACACTACCGCCTCCGAAGCCGGACGTTCTTCCTCCTTGCCACTGCGATTGGCTGCTCGGACGCCGTTGCAAGAGGGGGGAGATCGATTGCTCGCCCATGCTGTGATCAAACCCCCTCTAGCAATTCTATGATCCATCGCAACGCCTGGGGTTCCGAGGTCCAATCACGGCACAGGTGATCGATTGATCTCGGCTGCCACCGCCACCACGCCTGCATGGACGCCGCCCTCCTCACCCACCAAACCCAGCAATCCGGAAGCAGAGTGAATGGTCGTGCCACTGGGCACTTCAGGTAAGCTTTAGGTAAATACTGCTAAAAGTGCGGAGCAGAGTTTCAACAATTAGTGAGCTTCTGGTGAGGGTGGCACGTGTGGAGGCTGTAGCAATCCAGTCACCAGGCTTATGCTCTTCCCCAGACATTCACTACTTGCTGCACTGTGGCCAAAGTGCGAACAGGCCTCTGGTCAGCACGCTCTATGCTGCGCCTGGCGGTGGGCAAACAGGCGGGCATTTGGAGACAGGATAGCTGAAGTGACAGGGGGCGTTTGTGGTCTCCCCTCATGTGGTTTCTCTGTTGTCTTATCAGGATGCTTCCAGACCACAGTGCTATTGGGGAGGCAGCCAAAGTTTACCAGGATCCAGGGACAATCTGTGGCCATCTTTGAAAGTTAAATTTCAAAAATAAAAATACCGACAGAAATTAACAATTTGTGCAGTGAGTCATATTTTAAAATATCAACCTTGAGAAGTCACACATGGTGCAAATCCAGGCATGGAATGGACCGAGGGGAAGGTGAGAAATCAGGAGCAGAAAAAAACAGCAGAGAACTATTTCACCAGTGCCTGAGTGGCCTGATAGGCTGCATAAGGTGTGGGGGTAACCCCCTCCTTTTTAAATGACACCTGTCAAAGCATGCAAGGAAGAGAATAGCGAAGGGAAACCAGTTTACAGAAGTGCACAACTTGAAGGGAAATGAGGCCTACCTACCTAAAAAAGCCGATGGAGAGACAGTGCCGTTGCTCCGGGACACCATGACGCTGATCCCCGTTTCCACAAATGGCACAGAGAAGTCCACCACCTCTGAGCGCTCGCCGTTGATGGTGAGGGAGCCCACGGCCATGACGGCATGCTTCTTGACCACCTGACCAGCGAGGAGGGAGGAGGAGGAGAAGAGTTGGCTTTTATACCCCCCTTTTCTCACCCTTTTAAGGGGACTCAATGCAGCTGACAAACCTCCTGTTCTTCTCCCCACAACAGACACCCTGTGAGGTAGGTGGGGCTGTGAGAGCTCAGAGAGGAGCTGCAACTAGCCCAAGGTCACCCAGCTGGCTTCATGGAGGAAGAAGAAGAGTTGGCTTTTATACGCCACTTTTCTCACCCATTCAAGGGAACTCAAAGCGGCTGACAAACCTTCTGTTCTTCTCCCCACAACACACACCCTGTGAGGTAGGTGGGGCTGTGAGAACTCCGAAGAGACCTGCGGCTATCCCAAGGTTAACCCAGCTGGCTTCATGGAGGAGTGTGGAATCAAACCCGGTATTCCCAGAGAAGAGTCCGGTCCCACAAGGCCAGACTAGCTCACTGGAGAAAGCAAGGCATTGATTGCCCCGTGTTCCAAGGGCGCACTCAGAATGTGGACAGCTGGGTTTCGACTTGGCCGCTCTTTCGCCCAGCAGAACTTACTTCCCCAATCATGCCGTTCCATTCGTTGTTGATCTTCTTCCCATGCTTCCCATTGGTCACCAGGTAGAGGTCGTAGGTGAACTTGATGGCCTTGGAGAGCTTCTTCAGGATGTCGATGCAGAAGCCTTTGCAGCACTTCTTCACGTTCTTCCCTTCCTTGGTGATGTTGCTGCGGACAAAACACAAGCAGCTCCAAAAGACCGTCGCCTCTGGCTCCTCCGCGTCCTCCCCAAAAAAGCCATCGGCCTCCTTCACCCGCCACGCCAAGGCGGCTGAATCAAGGGGCTCAGGTTCTTCTGCGTTCCTCTATATTTTAATTTTATGTTTTAAAATTAAGCACATCAAAGAGGGTAAAATATATTTTATATATTTTATTTTTTACTGTTAAGACCCACACTGAGTCCTTTTGGTGGAAGGTTGGAGATGGATGGATGGATGGATGGATGGATGGATGGATGGATGGATGGATGGATGGATGGATGGATGGATGGATGGATGGATGGATGGATGGATGGATGGATGGATGGATGGATGGATGGATGAGTGGGTAGGTGGGTGGGTGGGAGGGTGGGTGGATGTTGAGAACAATGTTAAGACCAGATGGGCTTGGGAAAGTAAGCAACCATATCCTTGGGTGAAGAGTAAGGATGCAATCCTTCAGCAGGGACCTAGAAGATAAGTGGTCAAGCTCCTTTTGAAAATCACTGAGGATAACGTTTCAGAGGTCAGGAGCCACCACAAAGTGAAGGCCAGTTGCAGACCACCAAAAGGTGAGATTTAGTAATGGATGGTAAATGAGAAGCAATACAGAAATGCTTCTATGCATGAATTTAAAAAATAAATATACTGGATTTTTAAAAAAGTATTCTACAGACATTAGGCCATGTACCCATGCAAGTGATTTGGTGCAGGACTGAAACCGAATCTTGCCCATCCCCCACACCATCACAGCTAACGTGGGCTATATACGCATACAGCCATCCCCATGCACTTGAGCTGTTATGCACACCCCCACTTCATCTGGCGACCCTGTCAGCCTGGCGATCAGAATGGGGGGATTGCTTTCCATGGAAAAGGGAGAAAAATCAAGCTAGTCTCCTCCCCAGATAGCCCGGGACCATCCCCATGCACAGGCTTGGCTCACACAGCAATGCATGCCAAGCCAACAAACCGCGGAAAGAATAGTTTTTTCCAGGACCAAATTTGGTCCTGGTTTGGGTGATTTGGTCCAAGAAAATCGGACCAAATCAAAAATGCATGGGGATGGGGCCCCCGAATCCGATTTCAATTTGGGGCAAAACATGCATGTGGACCTGCCCTCAGACATTTATACCTGGAATGGGACACTACTGTCAAAAGGTGACTCAATGGAAGTAGGACCACCATCTAGTGGGCATCCTATGGTTGATCTGGAAGGCAGAAGGCGAAGGGCAATCCTCAAAGCTCCCAGATGGAACTTCTTTGGAGCTGTAGCTTTCCTGCCATTTCTTGTCATGTCCCAGGGAGGAATATTTATTTTGAGAAATAGGGTAGCGCAGACTTACTTGATGATAATATATTTTCGGCACGGCACCGTATTCTTGACACACGTTTCCGTCATTAGGTCCATGTCCTCCACAATCACAAACGGGGCTTCCTCCAGGGTGACGATGCTGAGATGGTTGTTGTCTGGGTCGCTGTCATTGAAAGAATTAAATCTGGGCCACACAGAGTACTTGTGGGTCAACGACTTGTTCTCCCACTTCCCCACCTGGAAGAGGAACCAGAGAGACAAGCAGGGCAATGTTTCAGATCTTTCCATTTCAGACTCCAGGGGTCTTTCTGCGCTTCACATCCCATCTGGGGACAGGAAAAATGCACTCCCACTAGCATTCACATTCGTCTGCAGACCTTCCGGCAGTCCAAACGAGTGTCCCAGCATTGCCATCTTTATCCTAGTGGCCGGCACGGCTACGCATGTGCTGCCACTTTCACCGGGACAATGGTGATGCAGCATACAGATGTGCTAGCACCCCAGGTCACCTGACATGCCAGAGCACTTGTGGGGCAGATGACCCCCTGCACCGAAAGAGGTGTGAATGCTCTCTCCTCTGGCCAGGACAGGTAAACGTTCAGTCAGACATAGCACACAATTGTGTGCACCACAGCTAGTCGGTACTGTGGTAGTTTCTGGGATATCAGGAGACATTTCTGGTGTGGAAACACGACCTGCAAGTGCAGACGGTGCTTCCCAGTGTGAAACGCAGAAACTATCCCAGAAACACAAACTCAAACATTCTCCATGTTAGAATATTTGGAGCTTGTAAAATTCAGCTCAATTCAGGCACCCATTGAACGTTGCTTCCAAAGTAAACCTTAGATCGACAACAGGAGAAGTTGGTGAGAAATGGATTTTTGTATCCCAACCAGGGTGGGAAAATATCTACCCTGGAAAACCTAGGGATTGCTGTCAGTTCAAGAAGAAAAACAGAGCAGGTGCCCCTTGTCAAGAAAAAAGAAAGAAAGCTTTATTTCCACAGCTCCTTTTCAGGGATGATTTGGGGAGTTAATTCACTCTTTGCGGAAACTGCTGAGAAAGCTCGGTTGAGCCATCGAAATTCCAAGCAGGGGAAAAAAGGCACTTGGCAGGCATTGACTGTCACTGGGAGACCATGTAAAAACGCCTGGTGAAGCTGGATATAAAAAACTATAAAGGCATAAAACTCCCGGAGGATGTAGCACAATTCATGGCTGCTAATCAGTGCTTGGAAATTAATATTACCCTTTATGGCCCACTAAAAGTTATTCATAGATCCGTCCACTCTGGAAGCACCGGCATCATTCTCCAAAGGGCATTTTAAGTGGTGGCTGAGACCCGCAGTGGACACTTTGGCAGGGGTGCCCATTTGTGTTTTTATTTAAAAGTGGAAGGAACAATTACCAGAAAGGGAGCAATTTTGGGGAGGAGGAGCAGCATCTTTCATCAGTTTAACACACAAGATGAGCAGCCCTGAGTTACAGCAGCAGCAGCAGCAACAAGAAAGGTGGAAAGTCACAAGCCATTTACTGAGAGATTAACTATGTCCTTTTGCCCCACAGTTTCCAAGTCTGGGACCTTGATCATCAGAACATACAGATCTTCATGGAAAAGGAAACAGGTTACTGCACAAAGACAGACAACCTGTCAGGGCAAAACAGAGATTGAACACTCCTTCCTTCCTTCCTTCCTTCCTTCCTTCCTTCCTTCCTTCCTTCCTTCCTTCCTTCCTTCCTTCCTTCCTTCCTTCCTTCCTTCCTTCCTTCCTTCTATAGAATATATGCATCAGAAATACCAATGAGATCACCTAGTCCAGCCCCCGATCAACGCAGAACACTTCCTCCCTTGCTTCCTCTCTTCTTTCTTTCTTTTCTCCTCCCTCCCTTTTTTCTTAGCCTTTTTATCTCATTGGCCAGGAAAATGCATTGGGAAGGCTCCGGGTGTGTGTGTGTCTCTTTCTCAAACTGTGCTGGTTGAGGGGCTTTTTTAAAGACTCCCCCAAAGAGGCTTCTCTGTCACCCTCTGCACCCTTCCGGCTGCTCCAACCTGCCTTTGGCAAAGGCGGCCTCTGCGCATCCATCTCCGCCTCAGGATCCCATAAACAGATCAGTGCAGATTTATTTCCTTGGCTCACGTCTGATTTAGCTGATTATGTGCTGCTCCCACCTCCGTGGGCCTTTTAAACAGCGCCGTGTCCTTGATGATCTCTCCACTCTTCTCCTCCCCCTGGAACCTTCTTAAATATGGCCACTATTATGCACCAAAGAATCGTGATGACCGTGAATTGATGCCCTGCGGGCTTAATTGGTGCTGCCTAAGTGGAAAGTCTCCTTTGCCATTTTTTCAGCACTAAAAGAGCCCTTGAACAAGATGGAGGGAGAGACTGGAGAAATCTGTGGCTCAAGCAGAGCGTCACAGAGGGGAACGGTCTTTGGGGACGAGTGGAGACAAACACAAAACAGGACGGCGCCCCCTCCTCCCCTCCCCTTCCTCGTTTAGTTACAGGCGAGATCAGTAAGGACGCTGCTTTTTACTAAACTGCGTTAAAACCCGAGACTTCCCTTCGTGTTTGGAACGGTTATCAAATCAAAGGCTGACGCTTCACTTGCTTTCTCTCCCTTCTGGTGCACTGAGACGGACTGGACACGGGACACACACAAAGCTGTCTATCAGCTACCCAGTGGCTGCGGTTTTACCAGCTGCTAAGGGACCCACAAGCTGCCCTGGGGCAGAAGAGGCCGTTCTGCTGTTAGAAAGGAGCATCGGGGCGGAATTGGCAGAGGAGACCACCTGGACTAGGTCCAATTGCAATGCAGGGGCACGGCTACCCAGGGGCGGGTAACAACCTTTAAAACAGCAAATTACAAACATATATCAGTTTATCATAAAAATCTTCATGGAAAATGGAAAAACAGATATCATAAAAACACTTAAAAGATTCGGCACATTTAAAACAATATCCTAAATATTAGACCAAGAGCACCACAGTATGCCAGCACTGTTCATAGTAAGGGTGCCGAAATGTGCCAGCATCACCTGGGATGGGCACAAGTATTCAACACATTCAAAATTTGTACAAATTTGTCCAAATTCGGACATTTGAATCGAATGTTGGTTCATTTGAAGATTGACATTTGGTTACATTCATACAAAGGTTTGCTACATTTGAGAACCTGGGGAGGTGGGAAAGCAGCTGCCCAGTCACATATTCAGCAGATCCAAAGGGAATTCAAAGCAGATTCAGAGTGGATTCAAAGTGGATTGAGAGTGGATTTGACATGCCAATTAGTTGGCGATTCAAAGCAGGGATTCAAATCGGATTCATATCGAATTCAAATCCTGCCACATTTGAAGGGGATCTATTCAAACGAATACGAATTTTCCTCCATTCGATTCCATATGAATCAAACACAAAAAAAATTGTGTACATCTCTAATTTGGAGTCAGCAAGCCATGCCAAGTGGAGCTTTTATGACTGTCACACCAAAGGCGCATTCGTTGGCCAGGGAGCCCCAACGACCTCAAAGTTTTGGATTTCCATTTGGGTGCAAGAAAACCAGAAGGTCATCAGAATGGGATGAAGCTGTCTTGCTCATGCTTCCTCAGAGCACCTTGCAATGGTGGGAGTTTCTGCCTCAGGTTGCTGCAGCCTGGATGGTTTGAGGAGGGATGAGATAGGCTTCTAAATGCTCAAAGCTAACAATCCCTGGCTATCTTATTATCAGTGTACTGACTGTAATATTGGGGTGATTATCTCCAAGGTCATCGGAGTAGGGTGTAAGATCAAGGCTTTGCAGAAAAGAAAGCGGGTTGACCACAGAAAGAAGAAGCTGCTGGAGAGGCCGGCCTCCTGAGGTTCTCCAACCTTTTTGTTCCCTCAAAGGACCACAGGATGGAAAGCTAGCATAATTAGTATTAGTGGTTCTGTCTGGAGTCATGAAGCCACAGGCCAGCCAACATCCTCAAACTCAATGGATGGACCCAACTCTGGGCTACCTAGCCCTTTCCTAGCAGCCCAAACTTGGACATGGAGCTTTAGCTGCTGGAAGGGATGTTCTAGAAATGTCCATTTCACTCTACGCCCTGGAGACAGCCTCCTGCCACAGAGTGGAATCAAAGGGAAATTTCTAGAGTGCCTTTTCAGGAATTTCTGATTCCAAAGTCAGAGATGTATGTGTGGATGTAAACACGCATTCATCACCACTCCCAAAAGTCTGAATTTCCAAGGAATCAGAGAGAAATGTGGGTCTGGGCGACTCCATTTAGGCCAATGAATTTTTCCCTCCTGCTAAATGCAGAAATTAAAGAATTTCCATCCAGTCAGTGTCCATATGGCTTCCGATGGCCTCATTCTTAGCATGAGATTTGTTTAAAATGGCCAAAGTAAAGAAATAAGACTGTTTGGACATATTATATTCAATATCTTAGAAATGACAAAATGCCATTTAGTTTTGCTTGGAGAAAGGCTGAATTAGCCAAGACGGCATTTCTGTCAAAGTCGATCGCAGCTTTATTAGCTTAATGCTGAGAACCATTAGGTTGTTATTGTAGATAATAATCCATCACACGGGCTGTATGCAGGCATCGTAAAGGCTCACATTTTTCAGTGCCCCCCCTTTTTATAAAAAAAATCACAGGATAAATGAATAATGCTAAATTTTTGTGTGTCAGAGTTAGAACTGGAGACCAAATGCTCAAAACATGCGCACACAACACAACGCCCTTAGTGAATGGAGGAACTGGATGGAAACTCTAATGAAATATTGTCTTTTCTTGGATTGTAAGATGAAAAAGACAGGAAACACCCAACCACAGGGCAGGAAGGAGGTGAAGCATTTCAGGGTGCCACAGACAAAATAATCTCTCATCAAGGTGTTTGGGCTTAAAGGCGTTATCAAGGGATGCATAAAATACAAATAATTAATGACAATCTTTATTGATTAATCATTTGACCATATCAATCCAAACAGGAGGAACAAAAATAGCATGGCAGAACATATCAAATCATAAAATCATCCCCAAGTCAGCCTACTTCACCGTGGCCAATACAAGGGGCTCGGATTTTGGGAGCACTTGTGATATTTAAAACCGCTCTTGTGGTCCTTCCTTAGACTGCAGCAGAGGGCAGAAGGAAGGCGACGCGCTGCTACTCTTGCAGGTTTGTCATACTAGGCAGGGCAGAAGCACCTAAGGCTCTTCAGTGTGTCTCCTAGATGTTCTTCTCCTCACCTACATGCCTCTCTCTGGAAAACATCTCTTCGCCCACAGGCAAAGCTGTCCCTAAAGTGCATATAATTCCCCCAAGTTTGTTTTATAAAGGGACAGAAGGAGGCTCAGATGTGCTTTCACAGAATCAAGAAGGGAAGGAAGGAAGGAAGGAAGGAAGGAAGGAAGGAAGGAAGGAAGGAAGGAAGGAAGGAAGGAAGGAAGGAAGGAAGGAAGGAAGGAAGGAAGGAAGGAAGGAAGGAAGGAAGGAAGGAAGGAAGGAAGGCTCAGATGTGCTTTAAGAGCAATGAGAGATGGATAAGGCAAGACACTTTAACCCCTGGACCAGTCCTGCGGCTCTGTCTTTTCTGGGCTCTGTGAAGGGCTAGGGCCTCACCTTCTCCCACATCCGGGTTTGGTTCAACACAATGACCACCAGTTTGGGGTGCGCTTGGTAGCCATCTTCAGTGAAGGACAAGTCTGTGCCTTCCCAGGTCACATTCATCATAAACCTAGAAAGAAAGAAAGAAAGAAAGAAAGAAAATGTTCAAAGAGAAATTAATGAGCTGTCCGTGAGTTAATGAGCGAGCTAATTCAGTCACTGGATTAACTCTGATGAAAGACGCACCATAAATCCTGTCTTTGCTATAAAAACCCCATTTCTGGCCAAATCAAATCCTCCATGTATGTGCTTGGGAATTTGTACCGTTAAAAGCGGTGTGGTTTAATTTCTTTGCAGGGAAAGACTTAAAAAGACGAGGAAGCCGTTCTCCAAAGACTCAGGGAAACAATTATGCCTGCGTGCCCAAGTTTATACAATGTGCTCATCCCAACCCTCTCCAGTGCTCAAGCAGGAGCTGGAACACATTGGAACAGGTTCTGATTAGGAAAGCCAGAGAGGCCCTCAAATGCCAGGGTCACCCGCTTGTGTATGGCCAGAAAAGGTGTACAATGTTTCCATATAGTGGACGAGCTGATGAGTGGAGATCAGTGGCCCTCCAGATATGTCACTCAGCTAGTTAAGCAAGATTTAGTTGGACTGTATGAGGAGGAAGGAAAGGAAAGGAAAACTTGGCCCATCTCCAATACAGGGTAACATCTGGAAAGCTAAAGGTAGACTGGAGCACTCACCTATGGTCTTCCAAAGCTTCCTGGATTATCACTCCTATCGAGTGGCGTGGGAAGTGGCCCCTTAGGCCACCAAATTTAACCACAGTTCCACTTAGGAACCCAAATCACAGCATCTCCAAAAGATCTCCACAGATCGGGCACCCCTGCAGAACATCTAGAATGCAACGAGCAGCTCTGAAGGTGGTCCAGACTTCTGGAAGTTCCTGTTGGGGCAGTGGACCAGAAGACACCCCTCCCCCATGTCGAATGGGATGATGCAGCCTTCCCATTCGACATGCACCAGAGATGAGAACATCACAGAGCTTTCCCTGGTGGTCAACGGGATCATTTGGAGTTCCACCAAAGTGGCTTCCAGCTGTTCCCCAGAAGAAGATACCAACAACAAATCTCATTAACCTTTCTCAGACTCTCCCCATTTTTCTTGCTGAACTATTGTGTGATCATTGAATAGTTGTGACCATCATTTTGTTCCAAAAACTGTAATTTAAATTTGGGATGCTATCTTCTTCTAAGTCTCTTCCCGTTTGTAGGTCCTCAGAATAGTTTAGAAGTCCCTTCCTTTCCACAAACAATGGAGACACCTAGTGGGCAGCCAATGGAAATACCAGGAGAAATACCCATAGAAAGGCCAAGATCGCCTCTTGCTCCCTGGCCGTTTAGGAGCCACGTGGAGGTCGACGGAAGCCACAGACACGCGTTGCTTTGAAGTCAAGAGCATTTCCAATTTCAAGCCATTCTGCACGTCCCTTAATAGAAACTGACATGAAATCTCCGTTTTTTGTCTTTTGGGGAGTTATGGAAATGACAAGAGATTTCATAGTAAAAAAGAAAAGAATGATGGCAAAGACATTGTTGTTTGCAGTCAAAAGGCTACTGATCACTGCAATTCAAGAGACACACCATGGATGGGGAGTTCTAACACACAGTATCAGCCTGAGGCTCCACAGTTTGTTTTCTTGCTTTCCAACTGCTAATTATTTTAAGCAATTGCTTCAAAGGGCCCCATAGTTCTATTAATGGTGATTTAACATGCTTCAACATACATAACTTTTATTGATTAGTCCATTTGACCATATCAAAATACAAAGGAATAATAACACACAACATAACGCACTGCACAAAAACTTAAAATCTAATAAAAATCCGCACGGGTCTTCATTGCCTTCAGGATTAAAAGTGCAACCTTTAAAATGGACTGCCTGTCCGAGCCCCTGAGCAGTACATGAGTGGCATTTTCTAAAGTCTTTTATTTGTGACCAACTCAAGGTTGACCGCATAGGCACCTCCATGGGCACCGCAGTGCAATTTTATTGATGGAGAAATAGAAGCGGTGAGCCAGTTTGGTCTCATGGTTAGAGTACCGGACCTTGTCTTGTAGTCACTGGGCTTGATTCTGCTCGCCTGCCCAAAGCCAGCTGGGTGACCTTGGGCTAGTCACAGCTCCCTTTCTGAGCTCTCACAGCCCCACTGACCTCACTGGGGGTCTGTTGTGGGGAGAAGAACAGAAGGTTTATCAGCCGCTTTGAGTCCCCTTAAATGGGTGTGAAAAGCGGGGCAGAAGAGCCAACTCTTCTTCTATTACCTACTTCTGGGAAGAGGCTGGGGATTGAACCGGCGACCCTCTGCATTCCAGGTAGTTTGCTCTATCACTGAGCTACAGCCCTTCCTATGTCTTTGATATCAACAACTAAATCAAATGTGCTGAAAAGCCACATTACTGATGCATCCTGACTACAAACGCATCAAATAAAGGGTGGTATCCCACAATGGTTACCCTATTCCTTCATTATTGATGGAGCAGGAAGCCTAGAACACCACAGTAAGGAGCAAGAGTCAAGATCAGTGGTTCCCAACCCCCAGTCCATCTCCCAGAATTCCATGCCAGCCCCACTACAGCTCCCAGCATCCTGTACCACCATCACAGGCATGGATTGCTGGGAGCGAGAGTCTGGGAGTCATCAGGAACATCTGGAGCCCCAGCATTTGAGAAACACTGGTCAAGACAGACATTTGTACCAGCTAAAACTCCAGATGTTGAAGTCGTCATTCCACCTAATTAGTAATAAATTATCATTGCAAACACACAACTGTGGTGGGTTTTTTTGCAATTAAGAGGAAGGATTGAATTGCCTCGTATAAATAACGGTTTAGCAGCTGCAAGTGGGCATCCATTTGCCACCAAGAATGTAACATCTGGAAGAGAACATGGAGTTTGGGGTTACGGTTGCCCCATCACCAGGCTGAGGAAAAGGCAAATGGGACGAGAACTGAAGGTCCCACGACAAGAGTGATGTGCATGAATATTCATCAACCTCCAAAATTCCTACCAATTTGGACATCCAAATGCAAACCTAATGTTGGCACATTCGAAGATCGACACCTGGGTAGGCCGGAAAGCGGCTGCACCAGTCACACTTGCAATGGATCCAGAGTGGATTCAAAGCAAATTCAGAGCAGATTTGAAGTGGATGGAGAGCAGATTCAAAATGGATTCAGAGTAGATTTGACAAACGTTCAGAGCGGATTTATACGGGATTCACAAGGAATCTGTGGGCATGACTGGCAGCAAGAATTCAAATCGAATTCAAGTTGAACATCCTACCGCATTCAAAGGGGCTCTATTCAAACAAATGTGAACTGAACACACATCCAAAATGAGAATAATGTTGCATCAGCTGGGGGGAATGGGAGTCTCCTCTCTGACCATGTGCTGGAAGGTTTAGGTCTCTAGCTCCCTTCTTGACCAGATGTCTCCTGCCATTGAATCATCAGGCTGGAAAAGGCCATGGAGGAAACCAAATAGGGTTGTTCCCTACAGATGTCTCTCCAGGCAGCTGCCAAGGGTGGAGATGCCATCTCCTCTCCAGGTAACTGTTCCACCTAGAAACCATTATCACATGGTCAAAAGTACAACCTCAAAGAAGGTAGCCATCACTGCTGAAGTTCAGAAGTGACATGCAGCTGGAGGGAATCCACTCTTGGAGATTCTCCTGCTCCAAAACAGGTCCCAAGAAAGTCCCCTGGCCTAGGGAGAGAAGAGACCACGGGCTGGAAAGATCTGCCATCTTGCTCCAAGCTGGGACCCTTCGCACCCCAAATTGCCATCACAAGGCCGTGAGCCATCTTGCCTGCAGAGACTGGAGAAAATGCAGCAGAACGGTGAGTTCTACCATCCTGATCTTAGGGACCATCCCTTCCCCACTATTAAAAACTTCCTTTTTCCCTTCTCCTTCCCTACTCCCTTCTGCTCACACGTCAAGTCTTTTTCTAAGAAGACAGGAGGACCAGAAGTTGCCCGTCCAACGAATAGGCAGAGATATTCTTCACCTAGTCATGGTCCTCGCAGCTAAGGTGTTCCTGTGTGGATTGCAGCCATTCTCTCTCAGTCAGAATGCCAAAGCGGGCACAGAGGGACCTCTGCTATCTCGGGAAGAGAACGTTCCTCGCAAGCTTGTTTGTAAAAGGCGGTGACCACACTGGCCTGCCTCTCGCTCTGCATTTAGCACTCCTGGGCTTTATTTTAATTTTTAAAAAGCAAAATATTTGGAAGCGGCGATAAGGAGCCGAGGCCAGGCAGGTAATCCATCTGAAGCTGCCCATGCATGAAATGAGGGTTGCTTTAATCACAACCATAGGCCTGGCTAAATCAAATGATTTAAAGCACAGAGATGGAAGCTATTATCGAAAGGCGGTCTATAACAAAGCCATCGTGGAGAAAGGCAGAGAATTCAAGATGCTTTTCAACAAGGCTCACCTGAGCTGACCGAATTCCCTTTGGCTCTTTCTGCACTGGAATAGGCGCCCGGCATCCACATGCTGGTATGGACCACGGCAGGGGCTGCCCAGAGCCTGTCGTTGTCTGCACCAGCATGCAGACAGCATGCCACCACTCCAGGATATACTCTGGAATAAGACCCAGTGAAGAAAGGGCCTTTGTGTGGCTCTACCCCACGCATCTGTGCCAATCTGATTTTGCACCCGAGCTGCTCACAGTGTGGAGGCCTCCATTCCGGTACCACCGCAGCCGGGCTGTTTCTGGCCCCCTGCAGCAGCATTCTCCTCCTTGAAATGCTCGTCTCTGACCTCTTTCACCAGCCATTAGGCACCACTTGTAGCAGGACATCATGTTGAAAACCTAATTGCATTGCTTATGCACATGCCCGTCTGCTTGTAGTCATACAGATTTAATGGCCATACAGGGTCACACGGAACAAGAACATGAACTACGGAAGGCTGAGCGGCTTCAGTTGAGGACCGAAAGAGAAGTCTGAACATGTGACCCTTCTCTGCCTTGTTCTGAAGGCTGGAATAACACGTGGAGAGCAAAGGAGTCTCAAACAACTTCCGCTTTGCCATCTGCTCCTGAAACCCACTACCTTTCTCACCACGACCTTCTGCTTAAGGATAGTTGGTGGAGCTTAATGTCTTCTTCTTCTTACACGGGAGTTTAGAGGGCAGGATCCTTAAACCTGTTTTCTTCCTATTCTGTGCTGAGGTTTTCTTTTTTTATAAGCAACTCTGCGTTTCAACTGTAGGAACTTTTTGTGCAGATTTTTAACAGAATAACAAGCTTTTTTTACAGAGAAAAAAGCTATATTCAATGAAAATGCATAATCTGAAAGGATAGAATTTTTTATCAGATAAAAGGGAACATACAGTTTTGCACGTGCGTTTTACAGTGCTGAAATTCCACTGCAAAATCTCATTGGGGGGGGGGAGTGGCTATGCTTTTTATCCCATTGCAGGTACAAGATCAGAATCATCAGAAGAAGATCAACTAGTGCAGAAAGCAAATGGTTGCAAACATCTCCACCTGTCCAGCAAGGTAGTTAGTAGCACTTGGAGACTAACAAGAGAAGGGTTGATGGCATGGACTTTCATAGACATGTCTACTTCTTCAGATGCTTGGGGGCCCAATGGGCACGTCTACTTCTTCAGATGCTTGGGGGCCCAATGGGCATGTCTACTTCTTCAGATGCTTGGGGGCCCAATGGGCATGTCTACTTCTTCAGATGCTTGGGGGCCCAATGGGCATGTCTACGTCTTCAGAGGCTTGGGGGCCCAATGGGCACGTCTACTTCTTCAGATGCTTGGGGGCCCAATGGGCACGTCTACTTCTTCAGATGCCCCCTAGCATCTGAAGAAGTAGACGTGCCTACAAAAGCTCATGCCACCAATCCTTCTCCTGTTAGTCTCCAAGTGCTACTAACTACCTTGCTGGACTTTTTCAATTAGACTAACATGGCTATTTCTCTGATATTGATCTCCACCTGTGATAGTCACCCTAGGGAACCAGAGAAATCTCCTTCCAAAAGGAGATAGGCTGTTTATACAAACCCCAGCTGGAAGCAGAGAGAATACTTGGGACGCCCCTTGGAGTCGGGCATCTTGGGCCTGGACTCCAGCTTAGGTGGGTTCAGGGACCACGCCTGGTCCATCATGGTCCTTCCTAACAGTCCATCCACGTGCCTCCAACAACAGAAAGACTGAGGCTTACCTGTGGAGCATGTGAGAAGGCTGCTCGTTACTCTCTTGCTGTCGGTAGCAACTCGTCTTGGCTTCGGGGATGAAAGAATACTTTTCCAACATGGCTGCCGCCGCCGTTGTGATAATCCCAAGGCCATCGCGCACCCGAGCATCCAAACGGTAGTCCCACGCATCATATGCCACGGAAATCAGCCCTGAGGGAAACTCATTTGGTATGATTTCCATGTTCCCACTGACCAGGCTGGGAACAATCCAGAAGAAGTCATAACCAGTCAGGCCTAAGGAGCGCGCTTCGTCCAGAATGTATACCGCCTCGTCCTTGGAGCAGTACAGCAGGATGACGGACGAGTGAATCTTCTTCAGCTGAACCGTCGTCTTGGCATCTCCGATGGACGTGTCCAGGGTGATGATGTTTTGCAGGTCCCAGCCCACAAAGCTGTTCTCCACAGTGTACTTAATGAAACTAATGAAGTCCCGGTAGCCGGGGAAAGTGCTCGTCACTACTGAGAAAACATGCCAGTCGTAGTACTGCATGAATTTCAGCATGATGATGGCTTCCTGTTGGATTGAGGCTCCAAACTGGAAAAATGTGGACATCACATCCTGAGAAAGGGGAGGGAAGGGAAGGTTGCTTAAGGTTACACACATACACGTATATACTGTATATTATATATACCCCCTTCAACCACAGGGCCCCAAGACAATGTACAGGACCAATTTAAGATTGAAACAGATACACACAAGGGCTGTGGCCACAGCTTCACTTTAATCCTTCTTCAGTCCATCTTCAGGCCCCATTACTCGAATCTATTTATCTGTGGACTTTCCTCCCTTCAATAGTATTCTCCTGAGTTCTGATTTTTGCAGGTCTCTCAAGCCATTATGGAGTGTTGATCCATTTTCGCTTTTTGGGTGTACCTGAGAACTAAAGGGGGCTGAACCACACTACAGTGGGCGTATCCTGCATGAATTTGCCTTCCTTTTCATCCAATGAGTGATGGCACACTGTTGAGATGACAGAACCTTTACCCTATCAAAGTGCAGGGGGTGTTGTGACAGGGGAGAGGGGTTGAAATCCTATTAAAGGCCTCCTAAAGGGGTCTCTGGAGTCCGGCCGGGAACAAAAAGGTGTGAGCTGAGCAACCCAAACTGAGAGTGAACTGAGGAACGTTGATCAGGTATTGGATATGATCAAAGTTGGTACATTTTGAGTCCTGTTCTTAGTAAGACAGACTATTTCAGTGCGGTGTGACCACGACCAAAAAAACTGCATCTAAAAGCCCCAAACACATATTTTAAAGATCTGCCCTAAACCAAGTCCAAATAGCTAGGCAAAGAGAAGGGCTTTAAGTAGGAAACAGAAAACAAACCAGAAAAATCCCCGCATGGATTTCTCCTGTGGCTACACCAAGAATCGCAGGCACTTTAGTCCACAGGACAAACTTGCTCAGACTGAATCAGAGGTGCTCTCTGTGGGTCAGGAAAAAGTATGGAGGGAGGGAAGAACAGACACATCAACACAGGCAGGAGTGGACATATGTCCTTGCACTGCTACAAGCACAGTAATCCCTTGTGTGGCATTGTGGCCACTGGGCTGCACAAAACCCTGTTGCACAAGTAAATGCCACTGATGGAAACCAGGACTTGAGAGAAACCCTGAGGATGCCAGTGAACCCAGTGGCTACCAATAGCTGTGTAGACAGAAGACCCAGGTGACCCGTAAGCCACAGCTCCCTCCATGAGAAGACCAGTTGGCCAGCGTCCCGTGGCACTCTGGAAGGGTGGGAAATCCAGCCATAGAAGTCAGTGGTGCCCCAGAGTAGGAATGTGCACAAACGCAATTTCTGAATTCGTTTCGTAATGAATACAAATACATTCGTATGTATTTGTACAAATGATTCAGACATTCGTAACTATGTGGGTACATACGCATCTCATACATACCCATATGGATTCCATATGCATCCTGTATGCATCCTGCTTTCATCCCATATGGGTGCGGACAAATAACCTGAGAGATTCGTATTCATTCAAATTCGGAAATCCAAATGTCCAGACATTCACTTCATATACGAATGTCCAAATTCATACGAATTTGTATGAATAACAAATATTTCAAATATTCATGGGCATCCCTACCCCAGAGACCAAATCACATGGCAGTAATTTCCAAAGGCTGCATTAGAAAAGACAAACAGCAGGTGGTAAAACTTTAAGGAGAAACACAGACAAATCATATTTTGCTGGCTATAAGAAAGCAAAACCATGTTATACAAAGGATAACTGTATGTCAATGAAAGGTTATTTGGAGGGGGCAAATGTGAACAAAAAAATGAAATTGTTTAGGGAAAATTAAATGCATTAATCAAAGAAGACATGGTTTATAATAGACACAAAGCAGGGGTAACGATACATTTATGAGTTGGTTTGAGGTTCGCAAGAAACCGACGTGAAATAGGGCAAAGCAAACATTAAGATAAAAGCCAGGAGACTTTTTAAGAAATGACACTGGACAGATTTCCCTCTTTAGAGCACAAGCCCTGGGACTGGAGCATCCCTGCCCCGCACATGGAAAGGCACCAAAACCTGTTGCATGACTCTTTTCACACCCATTACGCAAAGGAAGAGTCTTTTACCTCCCTGTACCAGAAGGTGACAATGGCTGCCAGGAGGGGAGATTAATCTTCCACTTGTGAGACAAGCTAAGCTGGTCTTGATCTCACTTGTTTATAAAGCAAAGCTGCAGGATCAGGGCAAGTTGTGGGGATTAGACCAAAGGAGGTGGAAACTGAGAAGAGATCCCTCATCATGACCAAATCTCCTAGGGATTCCACTCTGGGGTCACACAAAGGGAGATTTTATGCCTGCCATCCTACAGGCCTCCCAGCAATCCTGTGAGTTCGATCTGTCTGGTTATCCATAATGTCCAGATGGGGGACAGAGGTAGAGACATTAACACTTGTTGAAATATGTTCCCAAAAGGGGTGGAAGATCTGAACGGTCACCAGTTCAACCCAGTGTGACTTACTCAATTCTAACTGCAACTGAGCGCTTTCCCAGTGTTGTTCTTACTGGGGGAAGGATTGTATTTTAACTACTATTTTATTTAATAACCTTTTACTCAACTTATCCGTGTTTTGTACTGTTATTTTAGCCATTGTTGCAAGCCTCCCTGAGGCCTTCTGGTGAGAGACAGGCAAAGTTTGGTTCATGTTCGAAAATTCAGTTGAACAGTCCATGTTTGAAGCTGTTTGTGGTGAACTAAACATGCAGCTGTCCAAAGATCCAGAAATTTGATCAAAGCAAGCCAGTCCTCTGCTTGCGAACATGAATAATTCGATCAAATAGCTTGCATCTGCTGCTTTTTTGCCCTAACTGAAAAAGTGGTTTGTTTTCAAACAAGTTCAGAATCAAGTGCAAACAACTGTTAGATTAAATGGTTTGCCACTGAGCCAAACGGACAGAGGTTCAGTTCCGTTTTGAACCAAACACACAGTTCCATGCATGATTCTCCTTATTTCTTGTGACAGATGGGATAGAAATGTGTGGAAATAGATAAATTGTTTTTGCTAAGGTTGCAATCGAGCGCTCCTGGGGTAACTGCAGATGATGCTCCACCGATATACCTCCAAGTAAACCTGCACAGAACTATGCTGCCAGTCCGTGATTTTCAGAAGAAAATGTGTGCTTAGCTCAGTGGCAACCCTTCCCCATCCCAACTCAGCGACCCCCAGAGAAATCTCCCCTCTTCCCTTCACAAGATTATAGAACAATAAAGAGTTAAGCAATCCGAGGAACCTGCAAACTAAATGCCCTTCTTGTGCTGCATCTGTATGAACATAACAGCCCACCTCGTTTTCCTCTCCACAGCCTCTGGGCATCAGAAATAGATTAGCTCAGCATATGGGTTAGCTTATAAACAGTCCATCCTCATTGACAGAGCTGCCTTCCAAAAATTTGTCACCCCCGTTAAAGCCACTGAAGCAAATAACCGACAAAGCTGAACTAGGGGGTGAACTATCGAGTGAAGCTGAAAGGTATTCTGGTCCATGGAGAGACAACCATCGATGGCCTGTTGGCTCACATCCTTCATTAGCCTAGGGAGATGCCTCGTGGCCAAAGGAACACTGGTCACCCCATCCATCCGTCCATGCATCCATCTACCTGATGATCCCATCATCCCCACTGAAGCTCCAGACTGGCCAGGGAGCCTTCAACCTCCACTCACTCCAGGGTGGTGTTGACGTCTCTTGGCAAAATCATGGAGTCTTCAGCCTACACAAATTGTGCAGCGTCTTCATACAGCCTGAAGCTCTGAAGTTCACCTGCTTCCCTTTCCCTCTATTATTTTTTCCTCCATCCGTGCATGCTTTCCAGAGAACTCCTTTTCAGCATAGCCACAATAAGCTAATAACTAAGCAAATACAGAAGGGGGGAAAATCTGGTTGACTTGGAGGAGCAGAACAGATTGCTCAACAAGGTGGACCATTTCTGCAATCCAGAAGGGCATGTTCTCGCAACAGAGCAGCTAGACAAGCAGCAGAAGAGATTAGCTAGAGGTTTGTTCCCAGTCCAAAGCATCTAAAGGATTAAATGTTGTGGCCTGAGACAAGTTTGCCATGGTCATCATCCTAAGAACTATTCCAACAGTTACCATAACTTGTATCCATTCCTTTTCTAAGATGAAGTTTCATTTTCTGGCTTCTCCCAAATGTTGTGTGCTCATAAAACATACTATATGTACGTTCTTTGAATAAATCAGAACAGCTTGCCCTGTTTTGTTTAAAAATGCTGGAAGAAACAGATTTTTGGACCATGAATATAAAACGTTTCCCTTTGGAGGTCTTTATTTTAGCATGTTAGTAATGCTACACTGACACCTAGTGACTAAATACGAGTATTACAAGTCAGTGCACACAAACCAAACAAGGACCATTAGACTTTGGGATTCATGAATGTGTTGATAGCCTTTTAAGGGCAGAAATAAAAACAATGGGAACAAAGGGGAGAATAACATACTGCATTTCTTCTACCATCATTTGAAATACCCACAAGGTTACTCTGCAGTCACCTCAAATCAAATCATCAAGGCTCTAGTGTGTGAAGTTCATAGCATCTCAAAAGAACATAATGTAAGAGCAGCTCATTCAAAACTAAATTAGCTTTTCCCTCTTTGAGCAGGTGTGCATTAGTTTTAATTGGCAGACACCCTCTGGAAATGTTCTCGATTGCTCATAGGAGAGAAACGGCAAAATTCCGAGCTTCATGCTCCACAGAAAAGGCAAAGGTTGTACGAGTGCAATTTTCTCACTCCAATCTCCTTATTAACAGGGAACATTTTACGGAGATATTTGTTTCACATGCAATCTTTGAGAGCAGAGGAAGGACCATAGCTCAAAGGCAGAGGCCTTGTTTTGCATGTAGCAGGTTTGACTCTTGTCTCCAGCATCCGCAAGTGAAACTCTGAAGGGCCCTTGTTCTGAGGCACTCACAGTGCAGATCTTGCTCACCCATGGCCTCTGGCATTAATTATAACTGTGCTTCTCAGCTAAACTGACACTTGAACAAGTCACAATCAAGGAACCACAGGATAGTTTTCTCATCAAAAGGTGGTTTGTTAGGAAATAAGTAAAAAATTACCCCATCTGACAAAAATATCAGGATTACCTTTCTAACTGTAGCCATCAAAATAACATCTTGAGAACAAATCAACGCTCTGAGGGGGGGGGAAGCATAGATGTTGTAATCGTTCACATTGGGGAAATCCCTGGGGAGTTGTTTGTTTGTTTGTTTGTTTGTTTGTTTGTTCAGAAGTTTTGCTTAGGTTTACTATTGATATTTTAAGGTACCAGGATCTTTGCAATTGAAGATGATGATGCAATTTAGCATTAAAAGCAACTAGAGTGCCTGTGTTAGGAAAATTGCCACTCTACGGGCTTATTTCCACCGCAGCATTTACTCTGGGTTTTAGTCCATTGTTGTTGTTTTTTAATCAGCATTGAGCTCTTAAATTTCTTGTTCCCAATAGCAGCTTGTGATGTGGATTCAGACTGCCATGGGGAAGCAGAGAGGAAGGCAAAAGGCTGGATGGAAGGAAGGAAGGTGGGGCAGCAGCAGAATGGAAACCTCCAAATCTCCCTCTTTGAAAAATCAGAGATCGCCATGGTGTAGCGGAGAAGCAAAAGGTGTGGGTGGCGGGAGGGAGGGAGGAAGGGAGGAAGGGAAGGAGGGGGCAGCAGGATAGAAACCTCCAAAGTTTTCATCACTAGCAGGGATTTTAAAGTCTTTCCGATCCCTGCCTAGGTAAAATCAGACTGTCCCGGGGCTGTGCCCTAATACCTTGTTACAATGTATTGTCTGATCTGATTACATTACAAGCTGCTCACTTTCAGCCAAGCACGTAATGGGGAGAGGGAGAAAAGGAGAGGAAATCACAGCTTTTTAAATCTTAAATGGGGACATACCCTATCAGTAATTTCCATCCTTGTGTGAGTTCTTTTAATATGCAAAAAAAATCAGAGAGAAAGGGATTTCTTTTAATCTGTGTTGCAACATAGGAAAACCTTCCTTCCAGAAATCCCATCAGGAAAAGCTTCAAATTCTCTTACATTACAGCCTGACTTTCATACCTGTCCCAGCCAGAAATTTTACCTTCCTCCCAATAACCCCCTCTTCCAACCCTTCAAAGTTAATTTGCATCTAATTTATTCACAATAAGGAGGAGTGCATATCAGATTTCTTTTTTTACATGTGCACTAAAGGCAAGTAAGAACAGTATAAATGAATGCATATAGTGATGGTGCCTGACGCATCTCAGAGGGGAAGCCCTTCCATAATCTGGGGGCTGTCACTGAGAGGACCACGCCAAAGATGGCAGCACAAGTCATGGTGCAGGTACTTAGAGAAAAATGTGTCAACAAACACGCTGCTGAGTAAGGGCTTCTAGATGCAACCCCTTCTCCTGGTTGCCATTGTTCCTAAAATAAGCTGAAGAGGTGAGGAGGGAGGAAAACAGACAAACTGTTGCACAAGGAAGTCCTAGTTCTTGCTGGGATGAAAGATGTGGGCAGGCTGCGGCTGGACTGGCGACCCCTCCCCCACACACACACACACACAACAGCCAGTTTAGCTGGCCCTATAAAACCCCTGTTTTGGAATGGGCTCTTCAGTTTAACCAACTGTACAGGTACACACACACACCACTGCCTAAACCACTGCTCATTTCTCCCTGGTTTCTGCCTCACCTTTTCCTTTGCCTTTTCTATGTAAAGGAAGAAAATGGCTGCACCGCCAGCGTCCTGTAAGCGAACGACTTGTAAGCCTTTCTGCGTTCAAGTCCAGGCAGTTCAGCATTTGCTCTCATTAGCTTCCGCCAATTAGTCAGATTCTGATTAATCTGTTGATTAAATCTTGCAGCCCCAGGTGATCATTGGAGGAGAAATGATGGTTCAAGGGGAAAGAACTTTAACCCGTTAAAGTCTGCTTGGCGTTCTGAGTTCTTTCTCTTGACAAAACATGGTTGTAACAAAGGGGAAATAGACCTTTTTGTCTGTTTCTTTGGCCATTAAAGATTGTCTCCTCGGGGGTCTCAGCCTCTGCTTTTTCCCCCTCAGTGGGGAAACTCTCTTCCTACCTGCTGGCAAATCCAACTTCTTAAACTCACCATGAAATTTATCCACTTATCAGATTTCCACACAACCAGGAGATGGCGTGAAATTTCCCTTGACTGTTTGTAATGGAGGCAGATGGCTCTGCACTTTAAATTCCCACCGGGGTGGTGGTGGTGGTTGTTGTTGTTACATCACACTGCCTTCTGCATCATTTCCCTCAAACAACCAATGCATTGGCCTCTTTTTCCAGGCCTAGGCTAACTAACTGTGGAGAGAGTTGAGCAAATCAACCCATCCCAGGGGAGACATTAGGATATTACAGGAAGGAATAAAGTTCTTCCACCCTTCGCCTTGAGCTGGCTCCCCATTTTGGGTTAGGGTTAGAGTTGGGGATGTCTCCCTTCCTTAGAAGATCAAAAAGGCGAGAGGAACCTCAAAAGCAGCATCTTGTCAAATGCCCCCTAGTGAGGCTGCTCTCCCCATGGGCATTGTGGGAGAATCCCTTCAGACACCATCAGCCTTCATGGATGCTGCACCTTCCAGAAGTTGTTACGCTACAGCTGAGGGAAAATGATGCTTATGCTCAGGCGCTCCTAAGTTGGGCCATGTCCTGGCAACTTTCCCATGATTCCAGTGGGACAAAAAAACAAAATAAGCAGATGTCCCCCAAGGCTGTGGGTTCTGTAGGAACCTTAGACCTGCCCAGCGCCCCCCTAGTCCACCAGCCTGTTCTCTAGGCAGCTGCACAGGGAACCCACGAGCAGCTCACCATCTTCCAATCCCAGAGGTGGTCGCCCTGCTGCTAAGACCAGCAGCCCTTGAAGGCCCTGCTCTTCATGAATTTGCCAGGCCTTTTTGGACAAGTCACGGCAGAAATGGTTCTTGAGTTCCCACCAACATTCAGGCCCTTTCTGCCACTTAATATGAGGGATGTGCACAAAGATTCGTAACATTCGAATCGTTACGACATTTGTGCATTAACATTCGTATGAATACAAATGTTTCAGGACATTCGGATATTTGTTAAACTGGGGATGCGTATTGGATATGGATACGAATGGATACGTATCCAATACAAATGGATACATGTCCAATACAAAGAGATACGTATCCAATACATATGTGTTCATACTGGATACATATCGGATACATATCCGTTCATATTGGATATTCATCTGGATTCATACAAATACATTCATATCAAACAGAATCCTACCACACTTGAGGGGGATCTATCTGAATAAATATGAATTTTCTAGCATTCAATTTGCTACGACTCAAAAGCCCCCCCAAACCCCACATCCCTACTGAAGATCTAACATAAGGAGGTCCATAGACCACTCCCTGGGCCTCCCATCCACAGGTTAATACGGATCAAGGAGACCCCACTCACCACTGGTCTGGCTTCCGGGGTCCTGATCAGCTTGCCAGGTTATTCAGGACCCACTAATCCAGAATAAGCAGAGGTAAATGCAGAAAGGGCCTCAGATACTGCTCAGGTGAATGGGGCCCCTGGGAAAGAAAGCCAGGTGCACCTCCTCAGACCATGCAGGTGAAGTACAAATAAATCCCAAACTCATCAGCCACACCCCTTGCCTTCCTGGTCCCCAGGAAAAATCCAGACTTGTTTCACGGCTCCTGCACTCCTGTGCCAGAGAACTTCTAGGTGGAGCTGATGAAATCTGAAACTCAGACTATGCGCTCCAAGATTTGCTCATTATCTTGGCCCTCTTCTGTGCATGCAGGAATTCGGCACCAAGCAAGCTGCAGAAATTCTCCCAGAACCAAAGTTTGGTGTCTTTTCTAACATCCTCAGGCCTGAAGTTTGGCTGCCACCAAATATTCAGGGTATTTGCTGAATAGGCAGAAAGCAAGGGCTCCCCCACCACCAGCAAGCCCATGGAGACCCTCAGCCACTGGTGTAATTGCTAAGTTGGGAAGAGGTATTTCCCCAACCCGTGCTTGACACCAGTTTCCAGAAGCGTTTCTCTTTTGTGGGGAACTGATGCAAACGCAAAGGCGCAATTAGCCGGGGCCATTTCAATGCATGGGCCTTTTGTGCCCATAATTAAGTAGGCTGCATCTCAGCTCTTGCTAAATAGGAAAAACAGCGTGCAACTTGGGTGGTAATTACTCACTGAAATGTTTAAATAGCAGAGCACTCACTCACTCTCCCCTCCTCCCAAACCTGGTCTTTTCCAAATTAAGCCAGGCAGTGGATTAATGAAGGGGGAGTTGACTTGTGCTTTTCTTTAAGCATGCAGACAGCCGCACAGCAAAAATTACAGAGGGCCTCTTCCCACTTCCCTTGCAGGAGCAGTGTGTCCACACATCACAACACCACAGCCACCCCGCACCTAACCAGGTTGCTCTGGTCCTCACTAGCTGTGGGCAAGTAAAATCTTGGCCACAGCTTGACCAAGGTGAGCTCCTGCTCACCTCTTCCATGCGTGATCTACAAGTGGGTGTGGCAGTGCAGATGTGGGTGCAGAGCCTTGCACCATGTCCTGATCACCATGACAAAGTCTGACCAGGCGCTGGATGTTACCACAGTCATTACCCAGGCTGGGCCATCTACGCTTCAAGCACTGGTAGTTCAGTTCAGGACTACAGCAGCACTTGAAGTGTACTTCATGGATCAGTGCGAACAGGCCCAAAGTGGAAGGAAGGAAGGATTCCTCCAACATACATTAGACCAAGATTCTCAAACATCTTTCCAAGTGTTCCTGGATTGCAACACCCTTAATTGCAACCATTATCATTATTCTTCTATTTCTTGAATGATCTTATCCCAGAAATGGCCAGGACAACCATAGATGAATGGAGGAACCTTCTCCAGCAGATGTCAGGAAATCTTGGGCCCACCTGAACATTTGTTCTTCGTCTATGTACCGTTTTAAAATATCTCTTTAGATTATAAATATTGGATGTTCTTGAACAGGGGGAGATGGAGGAAGGCACATCTGGGCTTCAGGAGAGGAGGTACAGATGGCCAGGTAATTAAAATGTGGAGCCGCCGCAAAGAGAGCAAAACAAATATCATATATTTTATTCACTCATGCATCTTAGTGCCTTTTGTTTAGCAAACGAGCTTTTTGTGTGCCGCCTCCTTTTGCCATAACTGTCTTTCTTCCACTCCAATTTCATTCCCTTCCACATGAAATATTCTTGAAAACAGCAGCACATTGTCTGCCCAGCCTCCCCGGCAAAAGGCCACTTAACCATTATTTCCCTGCACAAGAACCCCTTGAAGAATAAATCCATAAATCTCTGCAATGTAGGTTATTCTGGAAGAAAATAAAGGAAGACTCCCCACTCAAAAGTAGCAGATTTGGGTCCCACAACACGGGTAGACCCAAAACAGCTTAAAGTAAGGGCAACCCGGTACCCCATCTTCGGCTTCTCCCCAGAGGGATTAGTGGGGGAAACCTTCTTTTTTATGCTACTGCAGTCTGCTTCTGAACCACTTTGAAACTCTGCAATTTTAAAATACACACAAGATGTTATTAAAAGTGCAGGTTAAAGTTCACACAAAACAGACAACGAAAGCTATTTATTTATTGCGGTGTGTCTATCACCTTCACTATATATGTTTAGGAAGGCAGTGAAGTGCCCTGGCCTTTGGCTAAATGGGGATAAGCTTTCCTTTCGCACTTGCAGATGCTATTGTTTTAAAACATACTGTTATTGTTTTAATAACGTTTGATTTTAAATGTTACCAGCCCAGAGACTCCCGGGTATAGAGCGGGATAAAAATGTAAATAAATAAATATACATCGAAGGGACCTGATACACCTCAAGGGGGAGACTATTCCATAGCCTGGGGGCCACCACTGAGAAGGCCCTCTCCCGGGTGCCCACCCCTTTTGCTGCTGACGGTGGTGGGACAACCAGGAGGGCCTCCCCTCAAGACTTAAGGCACAGGCAGGTCAATATGGGAGAAGGAGTTCCTTTAGCTATTTGGGGGCCAAGTCATTTTGGGACTTAAAGGTTAAAATTAAAACCTTGAATTAGGTATCCCAGTGAATCAGCAGCCAATGCAACTCTTTTAGGAATGGCCTGATGTGTGTTCCAGTCAGCAAGATTTCTGGAATGATTACAGCCCTGCTGTAATCATTCAGAAAAATATCTGAACACTTTCCACGGCATTTGTTAATCTGTTCAATCCAGAATTTGAAGAAATTTATATCACATATATTATGCTTTAATGCGGAATACGCAAAATCATATTCCACCACCCCAGCTAAGTTGGCTTTGTTTTATTGTTTATACAGGTGGTTATGGGTGATATAGAGAAGGTGGAATTAAGTTCTATACTGTACATAAATAAATATACAGAATCTCCATGGCATTCTATAATATTTTTTGCTTTGGTTTTCATGGTCATGTTTTATACATACTTGAATCTTTTGATCTTTGAGGATAGTTTGCTTGCTTGTTTGTTTGTGAATTGTTTATTTTACAGTTTTAACAAACTCAGTCCCTTCCATTCCTGAAGGGGGGGGAGAGCAGAGGTGCAAGGATATTTGAAATATTCGTTATTCATACGAGTTTGGATGAATTTGGACATTCGTGTATGAATTGAATGTGTGGACATGAACAAATCAGAATATTTCTGCCTCTGGCTACTGTGATTGGCCGCCGCCACCCACGGCGCGCATTTGGTGACATGCCAGCGGCTGGCAGGCGCCTGGTGGGATCACTTCTGTGGAGAAGACTCAGGTTGATTGCAGAGAAAGGTGTGACCAATGTGGCCCAAAGTGAGGACGGCCTGAGGACAACCTACAGCAATCTTTAGCTGGTACATCCTGTCTCATATTGGTGTGACCTGGGCCTTTCACCACATCCGGCTAATTCAAATAAAAGCCACGGTTCAATTTCATGCATTCGAACCTCCTGCCATTTTGCTCCCCTTTTTAACGATGTGGTTAGAAGCAACTTTTCTCCCCCTCCAAAAAGTGATGGTTTGGGCAGATCTGTGTTGCTTAAGGAAGGACAGTGCTCAATTAAGGCAGCAGAGGGAGAAGAAAACGTATCCATTTTCTTATAAAGATCAATTGCCAGGCTGAAACGAGCATGTTGAATCAAATTGCTTAGCAGACAAGAGCCCTCCGGCGTTCTATTCTTCACAACCAAGACAAAAAACCATGCTGATTACGTGATATTGATCACGGAAAGGGCTCAGTCCCAAGTTGCATCATTTGTTGTGATTATACAAATGTCACTGGAACTGTCCTGGTTGAATGGTTTGTCTAGACAAGAGGTCAGCCGCTATCCTGCTTCTTCTCAACAAACATCAGTTGGGACCATGGTCACCAAGGAGGCCTCGGTCCTCAGCCCAAGCTCTGAAGGCATCAGTGCCAGGTTCAACAGAAGGTCCCAGGACAGCTGGTTATCTTTCCGGCTAAAAAGATTTGATTATTTATTGCTCAGATGTTGCAAAATGCCAGCTGGCAGTACAATGCCAAGAGTGGGTTCAGATCGGCCAGATGGCATGTTGGGTTGCCATGGGCCCCCACCACCTGGATCAGACCCACCCCAGCCTCCCCTGACAGCAGCAGCCAGCAGGGACCTTCCCAGCACCCACCATCACCGCCCCCCCCCACTCCATACTCACCGGTCCGGACTGCCTGTCCAGTCTGGATGGGTTCCTGCACTGGCCTTTGGCAACCAGTCTCATGCATTCTACGCAGCCATGCAATGCAGCGTCAACCTCCATGCTGACTTGGCACAGACCGGGCAGGTGAGTGCAGCATGGGGGGCAGGAGGCTGTACGCCCCCTGGGAGATGGCGGGCACTAGGAGGGTCCCCACTGGGGGCCACTAGCCTGATCTGGGCAGTGGGGACCCACCCACCCCAACATGCCACCGGGCCAGGCCTGCCCCCGGCATCAGGCTGCTAGCCAGCAAGGCCAGTAGTGCCCAAAGTAGCCCGGGGGTGGGACTCCCGAGCTGCCCGGCAGGAAGCAATATGAGCGCTCTCCCTGCTGGACAGCTCAGGTATGCCTGGGGTTAAGATTGGGAACACATCCTGGATGCAATTAGGGCAGCTCTGGGACAGGCCGGGACACTTCTGGCCAGAAATGGCCTTCCCGAAAAGCAAATTGTCTGTCCCGGAGATCTGTCCTAATTCTTCACCAAACGCCTAAGTGCAAATAGGCCTCAGGTCGGGTTTCAGACTAGATCCTCTGATCTCCAGCCAATGCTTGGAATTGTGGAAGTGGAAAACAGACCAACATCTGGAGGATCTCAAGCTTCTTCTTCCTGAATTCACTATCCAAACATCTTTTTTGTTATAAAGGGAGAAGAAGAAGATGGAGGAGTGAAAAACCTGTGTGTTTAGAGCTTCCATTGAACGACGGGAAGGAAGGGAAAACACATTCAACTCCTGTTAGAGAAGGTCCTCCAGGATGGTGCTGGAGAGCAGATCTTGGCAGCTTCTGATCTGCAAAACTGTTTGGTTAGCAAAACTTCCATTTCACTGCACAAATCTTGCCTTCCAAGGAAGCCGTCTGCACCTGAACGCAGCCGCCTCTGCCGTGGCTACAAATGAATTCTGTTGCATCTCACAGCCAAGGTCTGAAGCAACAAAACGGAGACTGGAGTTCATTCAAAATGAATATCAGGAGACATTAATTTTTACAGCTCAGCCATTAATATCACTAGATATTAATTTCACAAGACAGCCATTATAAAAGTGCCCCCCAAAACGAATCATGTCTTTTTAAAAATAAAATAAAAAAGCTTTGAGCAAAACTTGAATTGAAAAGACTAGATAATCAGGAAGAATAATTTACTTTAACCAAAGCCCCAGGAATCTTTGGTGACTTTGAATAAGGTTAGGTTATATGTTCTACACACCTCTGATGTTGTGGCCTCAGGCAAAGGAGGTTAAAGGGACTGGCAGAGAAACAGTTTATTTGAAGTTCTTCTTCTAAAATATTATTTCTATAGAGGCCCAATATATTTGCTCTCGGGACTATACCTTTCACCATTTTCATCCTCGGATCCTGGGAACCGGAGTCCAGCCAGAGCAACAGAATCCCACAATGGTTGCTTTAGGGCCCAGCCACACTAAAGTTTCAGTCCACATTCAGTTCACCAGACAAGTGTGAGAGCACAGCAGGAAGGCTGTGGTCACACCTAAGGTTTAATCCAGCTTCAGTCCACTTTCGGAGAGAGAGAATACATCAGCAAAGAAACAAGCTGTTTTCTCTCAGTGTTAAATAACTCAGAAAATTAACCTTTGCGATAGATAAGAAAATTAGTGGCCACTTTGCTGACATGTTTTCTTGCTCCAAAAAAGGACTGAAGCCGGATTAAACCTTAGGTGGGACCACAGCCAAAGTGACTGGCCACATTATCTAACCTAAAGGAAAATTCCCCGCATTCAGTCATGTGGAAGGAATTTGGTTTGTTGCTTTGCTGGGATGTTCCCTTGGTCCTAAAGTGAACTAAACGTGGATTAAATGTTAGGTGCAGCTGACCCTCCTTCCTTTCCAACAGATCTGTTCCACACTTGACAAATAAAGAGCTGGAATCCAAAACCCAAGTGGGAGAGGTTCCGGGAAGCTACAAGAAAGTTAAATTCCCAGCGGTGGCTTTGTTAGACTCCTTCAGCACATCCACAGGGGCCCCCTATGATTCTGAAATCCCAGACCTCATGACTCATCAGCAGATTTTGGGGTCCTCTTGTCCCATTTTCCCCTGAAAACCAGCAGAGCAGCACTGGCAAACTCACAACTACGTGAGCTTGCCTCTCTGAGGTTTGAACTTGTGGAGTCTGAGGGTCTCGGACATGTGGCCCCCACACCACGCTTGTCCCAAGTCCCTCTCGTGGTCCCCAGTGTCTGCAGCCCTGAGAAGGGCTCTGGGCGCAGTATTATTCCACAGAGACAGCTGCTGCTAATGGCAGTGGCAAGATGCACATTCATTAGCGCAATAGCCCTAGCCAAATTATGCTAAATGAACATTTAATGCGCGCTCCACGGAGTATCCCCACAGCACCGAGGGAATCAAGAATGCAAATGCCGGGGATACAGATGCCTCCCCACAGGCCCAAATGCCAGAGTTTTGTTTAAAAAGTCGATTTAGCGCTCTCGCAAGCAGCCAGATGGCGGGCCTCGAGTCTCGGCACGTGAATAACGGAGCAGCACCTTTGGACGTCGCCTCCCAAGAGACTAAGCGCCACCGCCATTTGGGCATGAATTGTTCCTCTTCAGGCCAGCAGGAAGAAATAAAGGGGTGGCCGGTCTCTGCCGCCTCTTACACCTTCCTCTCCCCTACATGGTGTTTCAGATAGAAAACAAGCAAATATAAAGGCGTGTTCTTTCTTTCCCAATGGCCTCAAGTAATCTGATTCCAAATGCCAATGACAAAGATAAGGAGGAGGAGGAATTGGCTTTTATACCCCACTTTTCTCACCCTTTTAAGGCGACTCAAAGCGGCCGACAAACCTTCTGTTCTTCTCCCCGCCACGGACACCCTGTGTGGTAGGCGGGGCTGCGAGAGCTCAGAAGAGAGCTGTGACTAGCCCAAGGTCACCTGGTCGGCTTTATGGAGGAGTACAGAATCAAGCCCTGTGACTACAAGACGTGAGTCCGGCACTCTAACCACAAGACCAAACTGTCTCACTGTTGCATCACTATTGCAGCATCTTGGCTGAATTTCCCACAATAGTGTTATTATGGGATACCAAGCCACTAACTCAGGGAACCCCAAAGGTTCTGGGGAGCCAGCGCTTCTGGAACATTCCAGCTTAAACCTTTGCACTTCCTCTTCAGCAGAGCGTCTCAGGACAAGGGCGGGTGTCCCCTGCCAAGGTGCGCCTGACCCTCCCACTGCAAAGTACTTGGGGCTGCAGTCCGGGCAGAGCCCTCCAGGGGAAGACCGTTTGCACAGCGGCACGGGGCCAAGATAAGTCCCCACCGGTGTTGCTGAGGTTCTGCAGCTGCGGGTTCTCCTCTCCCCTCTTGTCATCAGGAAGTAAAGACTCTGAGGCAGCTGGCTTCCAGCAGCCCGCGTCCGAGAGCCAAATCTTCTGACCCATTTTCTTATCACCCGCCAGTGAGGAGCAGCCGACGGAGGGGGAAGAAGGATCCCAGCATTTTGCTGCCAGTGCAGGTGATAATTCGTCTCCAGCCCCTTCCCCTCCCATCCCAGGTTGTTAACTTAGATTAACCTCAGAGGGAGACACAGAAGACAAAGATTAAACGCAGGCATCTCGGGAGGATTTGTTTAGAGGCAGCGGTCTCCTAGCACTGCAGGGTGACTGGCAGTCGATTAACGGGGACCTGATATTCCCAGCTGATCATGAAGATCTCCGTGCTGGTTCAGAGTTTAGCCGTCGGTATCAATCCAGAAAGCCCAGAGGCTAAAGGGGCCGGCTCCTGTCACCCACCTGAATTCCCATCCTCTGGGAATCAGAAGATTGCTGGATATATCTTCACCGATAAACCTGTGAAAGTCTCAGCCAGAGAATCTGAACAGTTAGAGGTCAAATTGTTATTCTCAACAGACCTCCCATTGTGGTCATTCTCATCTACATTACAGAGGACAGGAATTCACTCAGAAGAACCTAAGAGGATTCCTGCTGGATCAGGCCACAGCCCATTTAATCCAGCATCCCATCTCACACAGTCGGCCACCAGTTGCTCACTGGCAAAACCTTTGCCTGCTCTTGACTTCCTGCAGATGCCCTTGGGAGACCTCCTGCCTGCCTCTCCAACCTGGAGGTGGTACCTGGGCATCAGCTCTAGGAGCCATGGATGCACATGTCCCCATGAATTTGTCCAATCCTATAATAACCTAAGAGGAGGCTTTCCACCACAGCCCTTCTACTCCAGCATCCCGCCTCATGCAGTGGCCACCAGATGCTTCCGGGCATCTCAAGCAGAAGACAAAGGGAAAACCTTCACCCGTCCCTGGTTCCCTGCAAACAAATTTGGGAGGCACCTTGCCTGGTGTCTCCAACTAGAGGCCGTAGCCAGGAATCAGTTCTACTAGCCATTGATACAGAAACCAATGAGCCCTTTGAACATCAGTCTCTAAGGATCAGCATCATTCCAACAGGTATTGTTTCTACAACTCTGGAATGTTTCCAACATCTGTGTGGACAAAATCACAAGAATAAACACTTCCAAACTCGGTTTGGACAACTGTTTTGTGCTCTGTGCTTTGTTTTGTGTTTTAAGGTGGGAGGAAAAGCTGGATTTCCAAAACTTTTTTATCCAACATTTAAAATTACTTTTATGCAGCATAGTAAAGATGCAGCTATTTTCCGGAGCACAAGGAGGAGGCCTGCTGCTCAGATACATTTGCACAGATGATTTCTACACTATACTTTTTGGCAGGGGAGGGAGTCATAAAGAGCTAGCAACTGAGTGCAATTACATAACTCCTTTCATCTGGGAATCTCGGTGTGCAAACACGGCTTAATTAATTATGCCTTATGATGCCCCTTAGGGGAAACCATCATCCTATTCCATGGCCCAGAAAGGAGAAGATAGAGTGTTCCTGCTGCCCGGGGGGAAAAGAAAGCACACAATTTGTCAGAGAAACAGAATAGTGGTCATTTCTTGGTCTATTCGCCCATCTTTTCTTCTCTGTACCTTTCCAAGTCTTTCAATGCTGCATTGTCATTCTGCAGAAGCTTACATTTGTTTTTCTTTAAGAATAATTTTTATTATTTTCGAACACAACTATAAAACTTTTATGGTGGTGAATATCAGAGAAATAGCCATGTTAGTCTAATTCGAAAAGTCCAGCAAGGTAGTTATAGTAGCACTTGGAGACTAACAGGAGAAGGGTTGGTGGCATGAGCTTTCGTAGATACGTCTGATTCCAACAGACACAAGGGCAAGTGTTGATCTCACAGGAAATCCATCTCCTCTGTGGGATTTCCAGTGAGCCAGTTTGGTCTAGTGGTTAGGGAGACAGACTCTTATCTGGGAATACCAGGTTTGATTCCACCCTCCCCATGAAGCCAGCTGGGTGACCTTGGGCTAGTCACAGCTCTCTTCTGAGCTCTCATAGCCCTACCTACCTCACAGGGCCTGGAAGGCAGAGGGTTGCTGGTTTGATCCCCAGCCTCTCCCTTGAAGTAGGCAATGGCAAACCACTTCTGTCTGTCTGCCAAGTAAAATGCAGAGCAGTGCCCATGGAATCTGGGAGGGGCTGTAGCTCAAGGGTAGAGCAAACTGCCTGGAAAGCAAAGGGTGGCCAGTCCAATCCCCAGCCTCTCCCTCAAAATAGGCAATGGCAAACAACTTCTGCAACTCTGCCAGGAAAACTGCCCAGAGGTGCCCGTGCAGTCAACCAGGAGTTGGCCGTGACTGCGTGATACCCAGTCCACGCTTGTTAAATGTGAGTCTTGCTTAAGCAATGACTCTGGAATGGAGCCCTCTCAGGCTGCACTTAATAAGCCCTGTGTGTGTCGTCTGACAAGTTTGCAGTGAGAAGAAGCAAACTGGGAAAGAAGCAGAGCGATGCATGTCACGTGACCCCAGAACGGACAAAAGGGTTTCGCATCAGCATGGCTTTGGTTTCCCGCCAAGACCTGGACGCCTGCAGAAGATTGGTTTTGAGCAGATGCGTGGAATTGCTTCAGCTGTCTCTTAGGAAAGCAGGTATAGTGAATTAAATGGAAAACAGCAAGAGCAGAAAAAGATAATAATTGAGGGCTAATAGACTGTTTGAGAGACCCGCTTTATGCATTTCTGACTGTTTAGGTATGAGTGCAGGAACATCTGTGTTACCCCCACAATTGTAAACCAGGGGCGTTCCTGCACTTTCCCCACTGGTGTGCGCTAGCATTCGCACTTGTGAATGCTAGTGCACACCAAACCAAACCCCAATGCAGCTGCAAATCTACTTGGGTCCAGACACGTGTCTGGGTGCTGTTATCTTCTGCATGGAGGACACCATCACCATGACAACAGTCACTCCTCTGGCCAGAACAGGTAAAGGTTAGGACACGTGCGGTGCGCAATTTTGTGCACCATCGCTAGTGGGCACTGGGGGTGCTTCTGGGAAGGCAGGGGACATTTCTGATGTGGAAATGCCCCCTGCAAGTGCAGATGGTGCGTCCCAGAAGCTACCCCGGCGTACAGTGGCAGGCCAAGTGTGGATTCGGTAGTACCCAGATTAGCAGAATAAAATCCGCCGTTAGAGAAAAAAGTGCAGCTTATCTGCTGTGAGCCCATGACGCACCATCTGACTTCAGCAGCCTCGCCGCAGCTTTTTCAGAGAAAGCTGTGATACTTCTGTGGCCCGCGAGGTGAGACACGTGGGATGGGGCAGCCGATAGGAGCTGAGTGGCCGTCTCAGCTCTCGTCTGCTGTTCTCACCGTCCTGTTTGGACTCAGGACAAATTCCGAAAAGGAAATTCCAAAAGGGAAAGGGTGTGTGGAGGAAATGATACGAATTGCAGAGACCGCCTTCTGGAGAAAACAAGCTTTGTTGCTTCCATTTGTGATCCTGGGCTTCAATGACACTAGAATGTGCATGCAAAATAAGGGGGGAGATTCTTCAGAGGCAGCAAGGACAACCAAATAAGGCTCCAACTGCCTCCCAATCCTTTCACTGCAACTAACTGATACAGGGAATGAAAGAGTTATGCAAATCAGCCCTGCAGGCAAATTTGCATGATTTCAACAAACAATGTCCTGTTTCCATGCAAACACAGTTTGGGCTGCAATTACCACTTAGAGGAGAGGACAACCAAATTGACTTCCAAGAAAAATAAGAGGATTTCAGGGTGTGTTATATCACTTGGTGCTGAGCCAAAGAGCTACTCTCGGCTGAGCCCCACCAAAAGTTTAACGCGTCTCCTTTATATTGTACTAACCCCCCCGTGCATGTTTGGTACAGTTCCTAACACGGGATCGGCAACAGGCGTCCCCATGTGTTTTGGATTTGGCCCATGAAAAGCGTTCCAGATCCCCCCAAACCGTGCCAGAAGAGGGCCAAATTTGATACCTGAAAAAACAAGTCTCAGCATGGTTTGGGGTTCCGGCACGTATTGCTTAGCAAGCCAGGACTGCGCATGGGGACCATCGCAGGCTAACTGGGAGGAGATTGGCACTCACGTCATTGGGAGGTGGTGTGCGTTTGCTCTTCCTGCCCTGTGCATTGAAGATCGCAGCCGGTGACATTTTAAAATGGAGATCGCAGCCGCTGACATTTTAAAATGCCGATTGGGATAATGGCTTAATTTTTTTGCATTTTCCACGGAAGTAATTCCAGCCCCGTTTCCCGATTGCCAAGGCAGGCTCAATATTAGCTTGATTTTTGTTCCAGTTCCAACCCCCATTTCCCCGATCGTCAAGGCGATCTTGAATGAAGGCTTGATTTTCTGCCTTTTAAACTTGACAAGCGTTCCTGCTGAAGTGCCTAACTGACACTAAACCTCGTAGCAACTTTCGGTCTTTTAAAATTATTTATGCATTTATTATTATTATTATTATTAAGCTTGATTTTAACTTTTTTTCGGTGCCTCCCAGCCCAGTCCTGGCTTTCAGTGCCACTAAGGGAGGGGGGATGCGGCAGAGGGGTGGGATGATGTCAATCCGGCTTCCAATGAGGAGAGAGGAGGCGGAGAGGAGGGGGCGCTGCTCCCCCGTGCCAGGGTTTGGCACAGTTCGCATGGGGCACCTCCACCCGCGCCCAACCCTTACCTGTCCCACGTTGCCGGGAATGACATGGAGACAGGCTGGGAGTGTCCTCGGTCCTGCACCCAGCCCATTGAAGCCCAAGCACTGCCCAAAAAGCACTCAAAGGCTCGCATGGGGACGCAGCCTACGTGTCTTTTTAAAAAAAACCTTGTTTATAAAATGCTTATTTTTGCAAATTGCTCCAGTAATATTTTTCATATGTGGCATGATTAAATGAGTGGCTGAAACTAGCTGTCATCTGGCTCCAGAGGGACCAGCCTGGCGATTGGAGTCTTCCAGTGCCTTTTGGAAAATCTAATCATGGCAGAATTGTACAGCAACACGTCTGAAGGACAAGGTGATGGGAGTAGAAAGAACAGAGCTGAATTAAAAGGAATGAAAGAAACCTATGAAGCCTATGAAGGGAGATGCAGCCCAGCAGTGTCAACACGCTGTTTCCTCACTGATAGCTAATTAAAGCAGAAATGGAGGCTGCTAGATGGAACTTGTGCAAAATTACAGCCTGCATCAGCCTCCAAAAATGCCCATTTTCATTTCTGCTCTGCTCTTTAATATAACTCGTAGATTTCTAAATCTTGGTTAGGGAGCAAATTAACAATGGGTCAGACCTCTGGAAGTGGGGTAAGCAAGAGTTTTTCTGTCCCAGGGGACACGTGCTTTGCTGGGGTCGCGCAATGCAGGGAACCCTCCCTGAGAGACAAAATGTGAACACAGCAGAACTGATTCCACTCTGTGTGTAGCTCAGGGCTGTTCTGCCGCTTGTCCGGAGTGACGTTCTTCACTTCCAGTCGGAGGAACCTAAGAGGAGCCCTGCTGGATCTGGCCGCAGACCATCTAGTCCAGCTTCACCTGCTCTTGAGACCCTGCAAACGGCCTTTAGAGGCATCCTGCCTGGCTCTGCAACTCAGAGGCGGTACGGAAGCACCATTCTAGTAGACACTGTAGCTCTCACCTCCATGACTTTGACTAACCCTCGCTTAAAGCCGCCCAGGCTGGTTGCCACCACATTATTACTTGACCAGGCGGTGTCTCCAGTGCTGAGGGTCACGCGGAGGAGGCCTCCTGAGACTGGCACCTCTTCCTTGCCTTTGCTTCCCCTTCCGTCTGCTACAGTTCCAACAGATGACCCCCCTGCCGCGGCCAGCCACCGCACTTCCTGACTCCTTGCTTCCCAAAGCCCATTTGCTTCAAAAGAAGACCTCATAATTCCCTGGCACTTTCATCTCTTGCCTGTAATAAGTGCTAAAGAGCTTACCAAGAAGCATTGAGCTAATTAACATCAAATCAGCTCTAATTGGAAGCGATTCAGCAGTCTTCGCTCATAGTAAAAAGTCTCTCCAGGTTTCGTTCACAGGGAAGGTTTCTGCTGACGCAGCGGCGAGGGGAAGGAGCTCCGCAGAGCAGCGCTCTGGAACTACGTGGAGATGATTCTCCTCAAAGTTTAACCTCCCAGCAATTCAACTGGGTGTATTTTTAAGACGGATGACTCAAACAACACGACAAATACCAACACTGGACGGCAGGGAGGGGGAAAATGCATCGCTAATGGCTACCACTGCCCTCAGAGCCTCAAGCCACAGCAATGAACCCAAGACCCCGACCCCATAAGCTGCACACCAGTTCCTTCTGGGACAAGACAACCCCATCCAGAGGCCTATGTGCACCTTGGCCTCCGCTATGCAACCAGGACAGCTCTGGTGAAGAGCATCCGCACGCCCACAAGGCTGATACAGCCTAGATACTTCCCCACCCTCACCAGAGCTGCAGATGGGGTGTAGAGTGCGAAATCGTGCTTCACACCTATCCCAGCCTATGCCCTGGGCTTACAACAAGCATCCAGCGGTGCAACCATTCACTCTATTTCCAGTTTGCTGCATTTGGGGGGGTGGGGGGAGGCGGTGTTGCACAAGCATGGTGGCGATGCCGGTGCTGATCGGTCACATACCCATACCGTGATTGATCATACCCTCATGCCCTGGAGTGACGATCGATCATAGAATTGTGGGAGGGCTGTTCAATCACAGGTTGGCATCAGAAGGAGGTGGCATCTGAGCGGCCAACTGTGGCAGCGAGGAGGCAGAACTTCCGGCTCCGGGTGCATCGGTGCGGGCTGGTAAAAAGGAGGACCATTTGCATTTCAGGCCAGCAGTGGACACTTTGGGGAAACTTTCCTCCCGGCAAATGCAAATGGTCCTCCTGTCCCTGGAGTGTTTCAGCTTTAGTGCACAATGAACTACCAAGGTAAGTGTGAAAAGGCCTCAGAACTGTGTGCTGCTAAATGTGCTAAATGTCCTAAACTTAGAGCCCCACAACAAGCAGAACCTCTGCCTTGCCAGGATCCAGATGTTTCCATTTATGGGTCCAGCCCATCCCTTCCTCCACCTGAAGTGATTCAGGAGAAACCAAGAGATAGTGTTGGACATCATCAGCAAACTGATGGCACCTTGCTCCAGATCCCCTGAGGACCTCTCCTGGTGGCTTCATGTAGATGTTAGAGCAACGGAGACAAGGCCAGCCCCTGAGGCACTCCCTGCTGGGGTTTGCAGTCATTAAGTACGTTGGCATTGAACCATGGTGGTCTCCCCGCATCTCTTCTCCACGCTTTGTCTACCTTCCCAAGGATGCCGCTGGCATTCCCCCTTCCTGGCTTTCATTTCGTGTCATTCTGCAGTCCATGCAGCCGTTTACCTGTGCATTTTCTGAGCACATTTCTTTGCACATCTTGCCCAGCAGATTTTCCTCAATGGGAAAGAGGTTGACGGGGGCAGGAGCAGCACTGAGCAGCAGAGAAATAGAAAACCTGAGGGTGCATTTGATGGCACGGGGCAGGGGGGAGAGAGAGAGAGAGAGAGAGGACGACCAGCATGACAACCGCGTTCATGTTCCATAAACGTGGCTTCCTTCTAGCAAGGTGGACGTTTGCCCTTTTGAAAAGCAGAAGCGGATGGAGTTGCGGAGCTGAATGGAAGGTCAAAGCTCACCTTCAGGCCTCTGCTATCCCGTCCTGATCGGCCAGGGCTCCCTTCTAGACCGGCGGCATTCAAAGCCTGCTGTGGACTTTGCATCAGACACACAGATTCTGTAGGAGAAAGGGAACGCTGGAGGGAGAGATGGGACTTGAAAATTAGGCATGGCACCAAGTCCTAGTCTTGGCTCCTCATTTCCCACACTTCTTCATTTAAGGCAGTTCTTGCGATGCCCTTCAGGAAATCCTCTGGACCTCTTCAGAACAGAGGTGACCTTAACAAGGGGTAGGAAGATGACAACCAGAGCATCACGACTGGGGGCGGAAGAGAGATGATTTTTGGCCCTCCATTGCTACAGCAGTTGGCAATTAAAAAAAAAAACACCTGCTTTTCTATTTGGAAGGAAGCTAAAAAGTCCTTAGAAACAAGTTCTGAAACAGGGTTTTTAAAGGCCATCTTTCCAGCAGTTCCTGCAGCCGACCTGGTGCCAGATCCATCCATCCATCCATCCATCCATCCATCCATCCATCCATCCATCCATCCATCCATCCATCCATCTATTTATTTATCTATTTATTCATTTATTTAGCACATTATCCTACCCTACACCCAACGGTCTCAGGGTAGGTTACAGAAATAAAACAATATATAAAACAACACACTAAACTGTTGTGTTTCCATCCCTTTGGATCACGAGGGACCGGGGGGGGGGGCTGGGGTGCCCAGTCTCTTTCCATCACCCCTTGAGGCAGAAGATGCCCACCCATATCATCCAGGTGGAGTTCCCCTCCCCTCCTTCCAGCCGGCCCAGTTCTCCTCTGCTGCCTCTGCCTCCCCTCTTTATCCAACTAGAAACTTCTCAAGCCCTGCAGTCTATTGACGCACTTCTAAAGAGCTCAAGGCAGGAATATAAATGCAAAATACAAAGAGCCTGACTTTGGGTTTGCTTTTGCTTCCCTGCTTTGTATGTCTAGATACCAGAGATGTTCATGTGGTTTAAATTTCTCCTTCGCTTCCATCCCAAGGCAGAGGAGGCAGGCAGAGAGTGAAATGAATTCCATTTTTGAGAAGCAAATTCAAAGAAGTTTCTGGAAAAAAACAAAAGTTAATTTGGGCTAAAACAAAACCGTGATTTCTTCCGGTGCGCGGATGGGTGCCAGGCATCCTTCAACTGCTCCCTTCCTATCAGCTGCAATAATGTCACTCTGTGAACGCTGCTCTCTTCCTCCACTCCACGTCTCCACAATGTAGACAAATCTTCTCAAGCGTGCTTCAAAAGAGCAAATCAGGAAGGAGGAAAAAGAAGACACTTCCTGACTGTCACAGGACGGATGGCCAGAAGATCACAGCTTCAGACAAGGCTGTTTGCATCAGGAGTTCCCAAGGCTTTGAGACTCGGGTCCTGTCTGGGTTTCCACAAAATTCAGAGGCCACACAGTTTAAGGTTAAAACAAATCGGCTCTCTTATTTCCATGGTGGACCATCTGGATTTTGTTTTAGAATGTATTTAAATCATCACTATGAGTTTCCACCTGAATTTCACAGTCTGGTCTTGTGGTTAAAGGTGCCAGACTCATCTCTCACTAGGATTGATTCCAAACTCCTCCATGAAGCTAGCCGGGTGGCCTTGGGCTAGTCACAGCTGTCTTTCTGAGCTCTCACAGCCCCTCCTATCTCACTGGGTGACTGTTATAGGGAAAAAATAGAGTTTGCAGGTTGCTTAGAGTCCCCTTAAATGGGTGAGCAAAGTGGGGTATAAAAGCCAACTCTTCTTCTTCTTCCTACATGAAGCCAGCTGGATGGCCTTGGGCAAGTCACAGCTCTCTTCTGAGCTCTCACAGCCCTGTCCACTTCACAGGGTGTTCTGTTGTGGGGAGAAGAAGGTTTGTCAGCCGCTTTGAGTCCCCTTGGATGGGTGAGAAAAGCAGGGTAGAAAAGCCAACTTTCTTCTTCCTCCTCCTCCTCCTCCTCCTCCTCTTCAAAAGCTGGGTTTGGTGTTTCTCAAGGCCCCCCACCTGGGGTGAGGCAAGATGGCGAACGGCATAGCAGCATGATAGCAAAGCTCCTTTTGAGAACTTGAAAACTCATTGCTACTGATAAAGTCCCAGTTTGTTTACACAGCCTTGGCCCCCCACCTCCACCAAAATCCTTTCACCCTCTCCTTCGGTGGGCACAATCCCCAATTAGGGTCTACACAGTGCCCACTGGCTTTCTACCATCTGCTTCCCCACTGCTTCCCTGCCATGCAAAAAACCTGTGTGGACTTGGTTGCTGTTGTTTGGTGCTGTCAAGTTAGAGCTGGTGGCTTCAGCAACCCTTCCATGCAGTGTTCTTGGCCTGCACGCAGAATGTGGTTTGCTGCTACCTTTTTTTGGGAGATCCCAGGGATCGAACCGGTGGCCCTTCGTTTCCCAAGCCGTTGCTCTCCTGCAGAGCCACGTCCGCTCCCACTTGGATTCTACTGGCCCTTTGTTTGCAGCCTCCCTTCCTCCATGCCAAATCCTGCTGCCTTCGACTTTGCTTTGAAATTCTGACTTTACAAACCTCATGAAATATACAGAAGCCTTCCAAAAGGGCTTGATTCAAGACAGCGGGCATCTGCAGTCACGGGATGTGTTGCTCCAAGAGTGCATTATATTGCAAGCAAGCTTTTCCTTAAGAACAAAGTGCAGAAAGAGACGTACTTGCAGTCAGATGGTGTAACTTCTCCATGGATGCACTTAGCTGTCTGTTTACGGTTGCTTTTACAACCTGATGCTTAAAAAGGTAACGCAGGCTTCTCTCGGGCAGAGGAAATGCAGTCTGGAACTGGCATTCTCCACCGTCTCATTTTTGCACATAGTGTTTGCCAGGTTTGGCAAGCATCCCAGTGATGGGCGATGGATCTAGTTTTACAGTTTGTGTGCTGGTGTGTGCAGGTATCCTGGTACAGGGTCTTATCACCTTGAGAGCTAAAGAATACAAATCCCAGCTTTGCTTTAAGGGTTTGGCTTTACTAAGGCAACACCCTGGAAGTTGAATCCGCTCTCCTTTCAGCATAATCCACTCTGTTCCCTGGAGTCTATTTCCACGTGGATTTTCTGCCTTTGTGGGTCTCACCTACCCTCAGCTAGCCTTATTCTGACCCCTTGTGGCAATCACTTTTAACTGCCCCGCCAACCCCTTCACGGCTCCCAGTGATTATCAGTCGCTACTGAAAGTAATAGAAGTGAATGTAGAGACAGCTGTAGCACAGGCATAAAGTCATCTCTGTCCGAAGGGGATCCATGGGAGATGGACAACCCACACAGTGGTCGGTGGTCTCCAGAGATGTCCTGGAGCCCTTCCTGATGTGACTGACTCCTAACCAATCTAGAAGCATTTACCAATTTATTGATTGATTTCTATTTCTGTCACACTCTGAAGCAGAGGTCTCAGGGGGGATTACTATAAAACCAATATAAAAATTCTGCAAGTACGCATTAAGGGAACTATGAGGGAGAAGAAAGAAAGAAAGAAAGAAAGAAAGAAAGAAAGAAAGAAAGAAAGAAAGAAAGAAAGAAAGAAAGAAAGAAAGAAAGAAAGAAAGAAAGAAAGAAAGAAAGAAAGAAAGAAAGAAAGAAAGAAAGAAAGAAAGAAAGAAAGAAAGAAAGAAAGAAAGAAAGAAAGAAAGAAAGAAAAAGATGCTCCCCCACCTTCTTATCTCTTAGTGCTTCTGGGCGTTTTGCAAATAAAAGGCCAGGATGGGTTAAAGCAATACCCAAAGTCATTTCAGAGTAATAAATTCAAAGGCTGCCGGATTGCTCTGCAAGAATCTCACAGCTGCACTGACACAGATGGATACTTTAATGGAACTGTGGGGATTTAAGAGAGGAGGGGGAAGGGGAAATGGCTCCAACTTGCAGCCCCAAACCACATTGTGCTGCGATAAGGCAGGGGAAAGCAGGGCAGCCGGTTCAGAACTAGGCTTAGCGGGGTCTATCTGGACTCCCCAAAGCAACGGCCAATAAAGCAACCTAAACTGTTTGGCACCCGATGGCCCCGACTGGCACCCTTTGGATGTCTCCCCAGCTGTGGTGTCTTTGGGTTCTCTCCCTCAGCAGCCAGAAGGTCCCTCTGCTGCCCTGCTGCCACCCTGTCCAGAGGCAAAGGGTCATCACCTCTGTGGCTTGGGCAAAGCCATAACAACTCTGAGTCGCAAGTCCGCCCGGCTTTCCCGGGCCCTGACTCCAAATTAAACGGCTCACGATTGTCCCCTCTCTCTAGGGCCCATTCGCCAATACCTATCTAATTCTCTAGAAAATAGACCGAGTCGAGTAATGTTCATTTTTATGGGATGCTGAGCATCAGCAGTAAATAACCAACCCTTTTTCTCAGAACTACTGGCTCTCCATCTGCCTGGGAAGATAAAGATTGCACACCAATGGCCAAGAAAGCACTGATGCATAAGGAGAGCGGCATCGGGAAGTCGGACGTGCTCCATTCCTCCATATGCGCGCCGTGTCAGGTGAAAAGGAGCATGCTTCTAATCCTCTGGACGACAAGACAGCCGGGCAATTCTGTTCAGGGAGGCTTTTGCAGCTAGCTGCACAATCCTTCTCATCCGACAGCAGCTGGACATAATACAGCACCCCATAGAGAGAGTTTTCTAGGGCTGCTCAGCTGTAGCTTCATTTCGCCGTCCCAAATGTGGTTTCATTTTTGTGATGAGGTTGATCATTTAATCAGCCTGGGCAGACACCCCTACATCAATTCCACCTTGTACAGTCGCATAGACGGACCAAGAGGAAGCTGGAGGGAGGGGTTGGATCTGAAGGCGTCCCCCTCCCATCAAAGTGCCTTCAGCAGAGCAGAAGAAAGGCAGGCAGCTGCGCCGGAGCGGAATGGCCTGCACCTCCCACCAGAATTTGGAAGCCATTGCCACTGGAGCGTTGTATGCCATCTCTCCTACCAAACCCAGAGATGGAGAGCAATTCCCAACATGGAGTCTCCAAACAACTCGGCCGCTTTAGTGTGCCTTGACTTCCAGACTTCGGGAAAGATCTATTTTTGGCATACAATTCCCACAGTCCAAAGGCAAAGGGACCGAAGGAGCATTTCTACCGTTAGGAATGCAAAAGAAGCACTTCCATTTAAATGCTTTGACAATACAGTTGAAATAAAAACCCTGGTTGCTGAAATAGATCTTTTCTTTTTCTCAGGCTCAGGGCCATAGCAGCCAGTGAGGGAGAAGGTAGGTGCAGGCTCTTTGCCCGGTGAGCACCAGTCCATGGGCTGTGTTTGAAGCTCAAACTCCACCTGGCAGCTGCAAAACTTGGGCAGGATCACAGGAGGGTTTTCTGGCACCCCCTGGCCTTCAAAGGAAGCCCACAGTCATGCTCAGGAGAGAGAAATGCCCAGCTTTGCCTGGCAGCTTTGCCTGGCTTTGGCCACTGGCTGCTTTGCAAGGGGATGAGAGCAGAGACAGGCCATCAGACTTAACACTGGGGGTGGAGGCAAAATGCGTACACACACACCCATCCAAAGCATGGATCAGCCAAATCTGGCCGGGTGTGCGTGTGTCAAATCCCCTGCTCCTTTGTCTGCACGTATTCCAGCTAGGGATTTGCATGAATATTAATAACATTCGTTATTCGTACGAATTTGGAAATCAAATGTTATGCCATTGGTACATCATGACATAGTGATTATGGGGGGATTTTAACTATCCAGATATTTGTTGGAAATCTCAGGCAAAAGTCACAGGTCCAATAAATTCTTATCCTCTCTCGTGGATAACTTCATCTGCCAAAAGAATGAGGAAAATACTAGGAGATCTACTATCCTGGATACAATTCTTACCAATGGGGAAGAAATGGTAGAGGAAGTAAGCCGGACTGGGACCCTGGGAGGCGGTGACTATGCTATCATTGAATTTTGGATAACAAAGGGAGAGAAAGCTAGAATGACTCAGACTTCAAGCTGGACTTCAGAAGGGCAGATTCCGAAGGACTCAGAAAGAGGGTGCAAAGGATAAACTGGCTGGATGTCCTAAGAGGCAAAACTGACCAAGATGGACAGGAAATTTTGCAAAAAGCAATTTTAGACGCACAATCCTTAACAATTCGCAAAAGAAGGAAGAAGAAGCAGAGTATTCAAAAAGATCTAGATAAGCTTGAACTGTAGGCTGAAACTAACAGGATGATATGCAAATGTTCCTTTTCCCAGCTTTGTGCACTGAGTTTGCACCTAAGTGTTTCAACATGTGTGGAGAAAGCCCCAAATCCCCTGCAACTGACCCCCAAGCATCCCCTGAACCGCTAACCCCCACCCCGAAATGAAAGTTGCCACCTGCCTTCACACTTGGGGTGTGTAGTGAGCACAATCTGCCAGGAAACTTTGCATCGGGACACTGAAATCTGGAAGACATCTTTCCCTTGCCTCTTGGGCATCTTTACTTCCACAAGGCTGGCCTTGGCCACAGGCTTGACTGAGCAGAACTTGGGAAGTTGTCCCTTGGCTGCAACTTCCACTCCAATCATGCCTGGCTAATTAATTTTAGGCGGAAGTGATGCTGTTTTTGGAGCTCTGGCTTTGGGTCACGACGAACAGGGAGGGAGAAAAATACTTCCAAGGCAGCTGGGGGGAGGATGTCTTAAGGAAATGTGAGGATCCCTTCAACTTCCTTCCTCTCTCCCACGTTTATTCCAGAAGAGGCAGCACAGGCTGTCAGATTAGGCCCAAATCTGTTTCTCAAGGGCACAGCCTAGGCTGCAGGACCTACAGAGCTGGTCAGTCTCTGAAGGCCAGGTCCTAGGGAACATGAGTGGAGAGAAGACTGTGGCACGCATCTTCTGAAGGTCAGCTTCCCTTTGGGGCACCTGCCAGACAATGTAATTATAGGTTGCTGGATCCAACAGGCCTTTGCTCTATACCTGAAAGATTCTTCTTGTTCTCCCAAGTTCCACTTCAAGCCCTCACAGGCCTGTCCTTCCAGTATAACATCTTCTGCAAGGAGCTATCCAGGGTCCTGAATTCTCAAGGGGACCTAATTTCCTCATGTAACTCCTGTGTGGTATGAAACAACCGCACAGCTCTGATTACCAGGTAGATCAGAACATAAGAGAAAAGTGTTCATTTAAATGACTGAGCTGGGATATAGCTAGCTGCCATGAGTAGTGGGAGCTTAAGATGCCTCAAGAGGTTTCTCCTGGGATGGGAAGGAGAGAATGAGAGCTTACATAGAGTTACCTTCCTGATTCTTTTTTGTTTTAGCACTGCCTTACCTATTAGAAGAGAGCAAGTGGGTTATCACAGAAAGCTTCAATCCTGACAGATTTTCCCTGGCGTATCTCCCCCAGGAACTTGTCTTGTCCCAAGTATCTCTGCAGATCTTCTTTTGGCAGAACAAAGCTAAAGAGCGCATTTAGCTTTGCTGCAGGATCTGTTGTTCATGAAGCCACTTCACCCAGGGCCTTCCAAAAAGGCTCTTGCTAAATCCTTGGCAACCTCCTCAACCCTGGCAAACTTGTTAAACCATTTGCTTCTTTTGTACCGTGAGCTGTTTTTCAAAATTCCTCTTGGCTGGGATCTCAGCTGGATTTCCCTCTTTCCACCCTATTTCCATTTGTAAAGGGTTTGATTAATGCTATTAGATGAGGAGACTCAGCATTTAGTTTAAGCCCTCGTCCATCTCGCCTGGGCTCAGAAGCCAAGGTTGGACCCCATTAGTCCCTGGATAGGGACAAGATGACTCAGAGGTAGAAAAGCCTGAAACCAGAGGGTCACAAGTTCAAAGCCTGGCATCTTCCCAGAAGTGGATACTGGCAAATCACTGCTGTATCTTTTCCAAGAAAACTGCATGTGGGTGTCCATGGAGTCATGAGGAACCAAGCTCAGCTCAAGTGCCTCTTGGAGGGCCCACAGCTCAATGCAAGAACTTCTGCTTTACATGCAGAAGGTCTTAGGTTTGATCCCCAGTATCTCCCTGGAGGAAAACAGTAGTAGATCACAACAACCCTGTGAGTTAAAAGTTAGACCAAGATGCAGGGGCCTGTCTGAGAGTGCCCAAACAGCTTTCAAGGCAGAGTAGAGATCTGAATCAAGAGAATCCTTAATTCTAGCCCAGCATTCAGCTTCTGGCTGCCCACACTGTCGCCCTCCATGCAGTTTTCTTGGTAGAGAGACAGCAGTAGTTTGCCATTGCCTACATCTGGGAGAGGCTGAGAAGCAAAGATGCAACCTTCTACTTTACCCATCATTAGCTCTACTCCTGAGCAGCACCACGTCCTCTTGGAGCATGGGGACACTTATAATACCTGCTCAGGGGCATTTTGCCATCTGGCAAGGAAATCAATGGCTGGTGTGGCCACAGGGACACAGTGCCATTAAAGGCAACGCAGGCCAAGCAGTGATGGAGCCAATCAAGGCAGACAACAAACCAGAGAACTTTGCCGTAACTGGTGGATCCCTAATACCAGAGGATCATGCAGGCACCACAACCGTCGTGCCTGTTCACGCTCTTGGGCAAACAAAATATCCCAGGCAATCGGATCTTTTTTCTACATTTTCTAAGCAAAGAATGGACAGAGCTGCTTGGCATAAGGCCCTGGGGAGGTCTGGCGTGACAGCATTGTGTTCCCTGTTCTGAATTACAGATTAGGTACCCTGGGCAATCAAGATAAGAAATTCCAGCTTTTGAACAAGCCTTCTTATCAGATCCTTTCCCTAAATCCTCCCCAGTTTCAAAGCAGCCTGTTCTGTGCCATTGCCTTCTGGCAAGTTAAAAACTTTCGGAAACCTGGAGAAGCCGAGGAGAGGGAGGCGTGGAAGAGACTCTCACACACACACACACACACACCTTGGGAAATTAATCTCTTAAATGGTAAATTATAAGCCTTTATCTGAAAACAGTCTAGAGGCTGCAGTTCATTAACAGTGAGTAATTTTTCATTCACTAAACTTGTGGATTTTTTTCCCCCTGAAATACCAGGCTGCCATCAATTAACACTCAAAAGAAAGGAGAAAGAACTGGAGAAGCAAAGGGGCTGAAGGAGGGAGGGTGGAATCCTGGGAAGTAAAAGCAGAGCCAAAAGGTAAAGCAAAAGCCTCCGTTCCAGGTGCCCCCAATCCAGAAGGATTAATCCAGCTTCACCTTCGGAGCCAGAGAACACAACAGCAAAGGGACCAGTGATTTTCTTTCCACATTTTCTATCCCAAAGGTGAATTTTCTGAGTTATTTCACACTGAAAGGAAACAGCTTCTCACTTTGCTGACTCTGAAAGTGGACCGAAGCTGGATTGAACCTTAAGTGTGACCACAGCCTATGCGTGGTCAATACAAGACTGTGCCAGCTCTTGTGTCGTTGTACCAAGATTAGTTATATGTTGCCTTTTCAAAATACAGTGGTATTTTCCAACATCACCCTTTCTAAATTTCAGTACAAACAGGAAGGCCACAGAGAAAATCAAGATGGATGGTCTGGGGCTGATCAGAGGAGCAAGAAACCAACAGCATGGGAACAAGCAGGTGGTCCAGGGTCAATTCCTGCCGTCCTCCAGAAGAAACTCATCTGCGTCTTCTAAGAAAACTTCATGGAGGTGACCCTGGAGTTCCAGGATACCAAGCAACCCCACAGTCAACTTGGGGGCGACTGGTGTTGCCTCTACAGGTGCCAGCAAGGAAACTGCAGCTGTTTTGCCCTGGCCTTCTTCCCAAGAAATCAAACCTACAGCCCTCCGGGGTTCCAAATGGTCCCCATTAAATTGTATAGGACACAGGCGACACACAGAGAAGTTCCTTTGGTGCAGCATGTGGCCCAGAGGCAGCTAGTCTGAACTGAGCAGGGACTTTCTCCTTTCATTTATGGAAGGCATTGACTGCCCTTCATTCCAGTGGAAATAAGGAACATGGGGGCTTTGCACTATGGTGTCAGTTTGCACCACAGAAACTCTTCCGTTTGCTGGTTCTGCAGGCATGTGGATTTTACCAAATGGAAACCCGACATCAGGAGAATTCAAATATTGCACAGCCCTCTACAACAGGCAGCACTGAAAGACGGCAAGAGAAACACCAACAGCCACAACCTCAGAACCAGGCAAAAATGTTTCCTTGTCCTCAGGAGGAGGAGAGCTGGCTTTTGTACCTCATATTTCTCATCCTTAAGGGACCTCAAAGCAGCTGACAAACTTTCTGTTCTTCTCCCCACAGTAGACACCCTCCTATAGAGAATCAGAAGGACCAGGCAAAGGCTTTTGCACATGGAAACAGGCCCACAGAGCTCTTAGCTGGTTTGCCCGGGAGCCGCGGAGGAAGCCCAGGCAGCCAGCGCATCTCCATCTGCTCTTCAAGAGGCTATTGTAAATTACGCAGGGAGCCACAAGGAGCAGCGTCGTTGTGGGAATTCTGTCATGTCAAGTAGAAGCATCAGTGCAACTCTACTATGTTCCCAGAATGCAAAGCATGGGCAGAGTGTTGATTCGGGGGGTGGGGGGCAACAGCTGCAGTCTGCACAACAGATGTTCCAAACTCCCTTCCTCGAAGAGGCATTCATTTCTCTTCTGAAGAGTCCTCCACATCCTGCCTGTGCTACAGAATCTAGAGGGTTTTGAACTGGACTGAAAACGTGGCCTCTTTGCAAATCTCCAGCCCTTACCTGGGCCAAGCATTTTACAAGTAGAATGGCAAAGGCAGATATCAGCCTTTGCATGGCTGGTGACCACCTGAGCTTCAGACTTTGACTGCTTTGAGCCCCAGGTAGCATTGCTATTTGGACTCTAAATCCCATCAGCCACCAGTGCAGTCCATTTTAACTCCAATTCCCATCATCCCCACGCAACATGGTCATCATAGAATCCAAATCCTATCAGCCCCAGCCGGTGCAGCCCGTCTGAACTCCAGTTCCCATCATCTCTAGGCATGCCATTTTGGACTCCAAGAGCACATCTCCATGCGTATTTTGGTCCGAACCGAAATCGGGTTCCAAGCATTTTAGATTTGGTCCAATTTCTGTGGACCAAATTGCCCAAACCAGGACCAAATTTGGTACTGGAAAAAACAAGTCCTGTCACGGTCTGGTGTCCCAGCACGCATTGCTTTGTGAGCCGAACACGCACATGGGGACGGTCCTGGGCTATTGGGGGAGGAGACTGGCACTCACGTCATTGGGAGGTGGGGCTTCATGTCCTGTGCTCGCCGTTCCTGCCCTGTGCATTGGAGACTACAACTGCTAAGATTTTGGGGGAGTAAATGGTGTTAAAGCCGAAATGATGAGGGGGGTCAAATGGCCTTTGCTACCCCACAAGACTCTTTCATACCAGTATTCCACCACCACCCTTCCCTGATCGCCAAGGCAAGCAGGATAATGGCTTGATTTTTCTCCCTTTTACATGGAAAATATTCCACCCCCGGTTCCCACTCGCCAAGACAGGCATCATAATGGCTTGATTTCCACTTGCCAGATGTTCTTGCAGTTCCCAGGAAGAGCGGAGATATGCAAAACTGCTCAACAGCTGCCACCAAACCTCATAGCGGTTTCACAGCCCAGTTCACACACGTCTAAACACAGCAGGCTTCCAAACCCCTTGACCTGCAAACAAGTAGAAGAACCAGCACCTCTGAAGAACAATTTTCAGAAGCTGACCGACACTGTCCATTAATGTCCTTTTACCTCCAGTGGCTTCAAAATCCAAGTGAAGCTGGGTCAAGGTCCCAAGGAGGTCCATGCTCAGCTCATTGGCCTTGGACTTCAAACCCGTTTTGCCCCCATTCCCAGCAAAAGTGGATGAGTCACATCTGGAATAAAGGGATCCTGAGCCAAAGCAAACACCAGAGGGGTTTTTTGCAGACAAGAGGAGGCCATAAATGCAAGGGGGAAGAACTTGTTCCTCTTTCCAAGTGGGATGAGTTGTGTCAGCATTGAGGAGATCTGGCACAAGATCCTGGAAGGCCATTTAGAGCCTTTGGCTTTGCCAACTTCTTTTATGTCACCCTGCGCAATTTTGCTTCCACTCACTCTTTCTTTTGGGGGGTGGGGGTGGGGCAAGGTCACATCCATGGAGGTCCAGAGCTGGTCATAAGTGATCCACGAACTTCTCTTTGAGATTATCCTATCCGTCTCCTCCTGAGGTTATCTAAAAGCTCCAGTGAGGCAGTGGCCACCTGCCCAGATCTAGACCACACCTAAGGCTCCATCTCTCCCAGCTCTTCCATCCTTCTCTTGCCCAGGCTGCAAAGAGGACAACCTCACCCAATGCCTGACTGTTTCATTTCCAACTCTGCTGCAGCTGACGACTGCATGGTGAAAAAGAAACAGAGCAGGAGCACACCAGTTCAGCTCAATGCAGAGGTCTGTTTGCTCACAGATACGCTTTTGCATTCAGGATCACCTGGCTAGTACAGCTGTAGAGCACTTTGTAGTGCTCTGCAGCTATATGCCTGGGGGGCACTCCGGCATGCGTAGAGTCTCTTCTCAGGCAGAAGCAGCTCCACGCTGCATAGATGCTGCATGTAGGAGCAGCCCTGGCTGTCCCATGTTAGCAAGTCCAAAAAGGCCCCCTGACTCACCTTTTGTCATAACACAAGTTGCCAGCAAAGTGCAAACAAAAAGGAAATCAGCAAAGACCAGGCAACAGCCATCCTTCCTTACTGGAGTGGGCCAAGGGGATGTATGTCCTGCATCCTGCCACTACCTGTCGCGTCCTGAGTCAGCCAGGTGTTACAGAGCAAACACATGCACGCACACTCAAGGCCAGCAGTAGTAGCAACCAGGGAGCAAGGGTACAGTGTAGTCAAATGTTCGAAGTTCCAAGATGCCAGAGGGTCTGTGGTGTCAGATATCAGTTCAAAGATCAGAAATACAAACAGCAAAACAGGCTGAGGTTGCAGGATAAAGAGACGTATTGTCTGCAACAAGTTCTGCAGGCATGAGGTTCATTTAAGTAGGCGAGGGAGAATCACGCCCCCTTCAGCACAGATGCTTGGCCTGCAGTTGCGCTGACCGTCTCAGCTGTTGTGGTTCTTGCCTCAGAACACTCGGGGAAGGGTGTCGCCTGTGTCTTCATCCAAGCTTTCTCCATCTTGGGCTATAGGGACCACCCCTGAGCTGTGCCTGCCGCACCCTGACTATCAGAGAAGCTGGGCTCACTTTGGTTGTCCCCAGTGACAAACAGCTCTTCGCTGGACAGTATTGAAAGAACCGAGCGTCCATGGGAAGCCTAAAGCTTGGGTTAAAGGAAGCAGGTGCTTTGTTTTCATGGAGGCCAGCTAAGCTCAGTGGATGCCCCACCTGCCGTCCCGCCTGCCCAGAGGCATCAATGCAGATCAGGGGCCACGTGTGGGTCCTGAGCTATTGTAGGTCAAGGCCTGCGTTGCATGCTTCCCAGATTTCAGGCAATGGCGGATCCTTTTGGTGATGCTTTGGGAAGGCCATGAAAGATTCTGCACATCCATGGCCTGTTTTTTTTAGGGCTCACAAACACTTGACTTGGACATGTCTGGTAGCAACATGCAGGGAAAGTGGCTCTTTCAGCGTCTTTGCTGCTCAGTTCAGGCCTTGAGCCCAGGCAAGGGGCAGGCAGGCTGACAGGCAGGCAGAGCTTCAGAACACTTTTTCTTTTCTTTTTTTACTTTGGCATTTGAGGAAGCCTGTATTCTCACACTTACATAATAGCGAGGGGGAAATCAGGTTGACACATTGCAGGCGCACCGGCTTCTAGAAAACAGGAGAGAAGGAAGCCTTGACCAGGATCCATTTCTGACTCGATGTCTGCGCCATATTAAAATGAGTCAGACGACAGGCAAACACGGGGCGGGAGGCACGGAGCCGGTGTCACCTTTAAGGATCCAGCTCCGCAAAGGGAGCAGAGGGAAAGGAGACAACGACCTGCCTCCGGCATTCCTACACCGGCAAACCGGAGAAGCCTCAGAACTGCTGCCCCTCCTTCCCTTCCTGGAGGAAGGAGGCCAAACTTGCCTCTGCAGAGCACAAAACCTTTGTGCAAAAACACTAATGGTCCTCAGCTGCTTCACAGGGGCTTCTGGGGGCCAGTGCTGAGATTCAGCCCACTGCACAAAGCCTCTGTGGCTACAGAACTGAGGCTCCATGGACAGAAAAGAAGCCACAGGGATGAGCATCCCCGGCCAATGGTGTGCCCCATGTGCCGAGCAATGGAACGCTCGCTTACAGGCCCTGCTGAGTATCTCTGGCCCCTCAACCCTCACAACAACCCTGTGCTGCAGTTTTTAGGGAGACTGAAGCAGACGGAGGTTGCAGAGTTCAGCAAGGAACCCTCAAGCCTGTCCATCCGCCATATCACAAGGCCATCTTTCCCACTGTAGCAGGGCAGAGATGCTGCCTTTATTGTCTGTGCTGCGTGGGGGGGGCACTGAGTTTCAAGGGCAGGCTTTTGCTCTGATCCCTCAGCCTACAGAAGAATTCAGTGCAACCCCAAAGTCTGCTGTTTATATTTTCAGAACAGCACATTTGTCCCTGACGGACCTCTACTCCAAGAGGCAAACCGTGCGCTGGTGAAGACAGAAGTCTCCACAGGGGGACCGTGACGAAGGCGTAGGGCAGGCCGAGCACTCTGCAACAGAGAGATCTCCTGCATTCCCTGGAAACCATCTAGGCAACAAAAGCGGAGCACAAACCTGTCCCTGCTGCCCCTCCGCCCGCTGCGTCCAAAGGAAACAGCAGGACACTGGTCCCCCTACATTGCTAGGCTCTTGGCTGCAATAAGAAGCCTTCAGAAACATCCCGCCATGATGCAAAGGGGTTTGCGTACAAAATAGTTTGATGCTAACAGGCATTTCACTCCGTGCTCTGCTCTGCACCAGGAGAATCAGGCTGTGAGCTTGTTAGAGCAGCAACTTTGGCTACTCCTGACATTTTTCCTCACTGCTGGGACTGCTGGGTCACGCCCAGGCCAGACGGTGCCCTGATCCGATTCCCTGGAGGTATTTTTAGCATGCAGATGAGACTCAAATAGAAGGGGAAAGAGCTGCAGTATTAAAAACCGCGGGGGGGGGGAGGAGGAGGAGGAGGAGGAGGAAGGGAACGAAATCTCCTAGAAAGATATGTGGGAAGGGCAGATAGGTGGCTGTGATGTGGGAGCTCTCTCAACCCCACACGTGTGGAATTACTTCCCCAGGAAGGAGCGATGGGACACGCGCACGCACAGTCACGCAGGATGCCAGAACCAAGATGGCGGCTATCATGTACGTGCGTACAAGTGCAAGTGCTAGTGCACTTTAGTCCACAAGGCATCTTTCCTGGCCAACGGAAGGGGAAGCAAGAGCAGCAATGTCCCAGTTTATGGCTCTGCTCACATACAAGTGATGCCAAAAGGGAGCACTCATTCTGGCCAATGGAAGTGCACCACCGGTACCTTAACATCCTTTGATCAAGGCAATAAAAAAAGTCTGTTGTTTTTTGTGTGGGCAGCTATTCCATATTCAGAAGTGGACTGTCTTACTGAACCACCTCTGGGTGGGTCAGAAACACAGAGGGAGAGACCTGCTACAATGTCCCACCATCCCCCACCTGGCTGAGTCACCTGTATCTGCCCAGACCTCACCTTGTGTTCTCAGAGACCTTAAGAGAATGGACTCGCTTCCATCCTCACACCGCCTGGCAGCCTTTTCACTTTCTGGTCTCTACACAGAATTTAAGGTCAGCAGTTCCGTCCTGTGTGGATGATCCGTGCCGGAACATCTCCAGACGTCCCGGGTCATCAAAGTACAAAAAGGCCCTAACTCTAATGTCACATCTAAATCCTACCAGAAATAAAAGGCGGGTGTTGCAGTCCGATGAATCTTTGTGGATGTCGGATGAGCTTGATTAACTGCAGGAAACACTCAGAGAGAAAGTCCTGCCCTTCCCGCCATCAGTCTATCCTTTTTTACGATCACAGAAACAAAAACAGTAAAATGATTAAAACAGGACATAAGCAATTAGATAATGATAATGAACTAATACATAAAACTAATGAAAAAATCCACAACTCTTTTAAGACCAAGTGGAGCAAGCTGCCAATATGCATTTTCGCTGCCAAAAAGGGGTTGTTGTTTTTTCAGCTATATCTATGTTGTTGTTGTTTTTGTCTTCCAATACAAGCATTACATTAAAACCATCAGAATGTCCTGGGAAGTGCCAGAATGTTGAACAAGTCTGGCTTACCCGCCTACACGGGAGGTGGTTGGTTCCCCTTCGATGGAGGTCTTCAAGCAGAGACTGGACGGCCATCTGTCTGAGATGGTTTAGGAGATCCTGCCTTGAGCAGGGGGTTGGACTCGATGACCCAGGAGGTCCCCTCCAACTCTACCATTCTATGATTCTACATAGAAGACACACGTGAATATGATGTGCCTTAGTTTTTACCAGGAGCCTGTTCGCACTTGGCTTTATTCTGGATTATATCCCGCAATAGGCACCTGCAGGGCAGGGCAGTGCAGGCTACAGCAACCCCCAAAGGAGGCAAGCCAGAGTCCGCATTAGCAGGCAGATGAGAGGCCCTATCCTGAGATATATTCCAGAATACAACCAAGTGCAAACAGGGCCAGGTCCTGTTCCTTTCCCCTCCTTTCTCTGCTAACCCAAAAAATATTGATGATCTTGAAACAGCAACGGACTGCAAATGGTTTGGGGAACATTCCTGGCCTATGTATAGACAATCTGAAGAATGCCCATGGGAGGGATCCTGTAAGGTCCACTTTGCAAAGTCCCCTTGGATAGGGCAGCAAGTCGGTCCAAGTTCTATCCTGAATGGAAGTGCCGCTGGACAGCAGAGACCTGAACATCCTGGCCTTGTCACCCATAGGAGACCGAAGCTGAAGGGTGATCTGGCTTACCCCAGCCGGGAGTGCGGATGTGAAATAAGGTTATAAGGACTGACTTAAAATGTGAAAATGGGCCTGAATTGATCATTGACGCACCCAGGAAACTGGACTCTGGGACAGGGATCGCGCTTTTGAAACTGCAAGAATAGCAGATACTTGAAATGGAGTGTGTGACATTGCTGTGGCCACACTGAAGGTTTAATCCAGGTTCAGTCCATTTTCAGAGTGAGAGAACACATCAGCCACGTGACAGGCTGCTTTCTTTCAGTGTTAAATAACTCAGAAAATTCCCTTTTGGGTTAGATAATGTGGGAAGGAAATTCCTGGTCACTTTGCTGATGTGTTCTCTCGCTTTGAAGGTGGACTGAAGCTGGATTCAACCTTAGGTGTGGCCACAGCCTAGGATTTCTAAGGCAACCAGCACCACTATGGAGAGTTCTACTGTCTGATGCGAGCAAATTACCACATCAGCCATTGACGCTGCACTGCTGGTGTGGGTTACTTACCCTCCGAGTCCTCAGGCTCCACTGATAAACATTTGCAACAGCAAAATGCCACGGCGCGTGTTGCCCCTGGACCAACGCTTGCAGTAGCCCAACGGAAGGGAACAGGTGCCAACCACGCCACGCCTGGAACGCATTCTGGCCCCCGCACATCAACCTGGCCGCCAGGCGTGTTTCTGCCAGGTGCAACCAAGCCTCTCCGAACGCGGACAGAATGGGCCACTGAACTGACCTGTAAATCCCCCGCCGAGTCAGCCATGCGTGGCTTCAAAGTGGAAAGAACAAACTCTTTCCCAGCTGAGAAACCCACACTTAAAGTCACGTGCGTCGTCCTACCGACTCCCCCAATGCATTATTTACTAGCAAATAAGTTCTAGCGAATGCAGTGCAACATACTAATGGGCTCTGCGTGCAGAGGGTGGAAATCCTTCTGAGTTCCTCCATGCGGAAAAGATTCTACCTCGCCTTACCAAAGCGATGCTTATTTTTGAAATCATACTATAACCCCTTATTATAAAGAGCACAAAATAATAAACATGCAAGGGCTGTAAAAAAAAAGCACCGCTGTCATGCACCCACCCACAGGCCCATCACGCACAGACACCCAGGGCCGTTCCCCACTGGTGGTTATACTGGATCTGCTAGCGAATTTGGCACCTGGTACAGAATAAGGGGGGACCTTAGACACACACACACACACCGTAGACAACACACACACGTGCATGAATATTCAAAATATTTGTTATTTGAATGAATTAGGACAAATTTAGACATTCATATGCGAATTGAACATCCAGATATTCATTTTTTGGTATCTGTACGAATATGAATATTTGAAGTTATTCCTACGAATAATTAGGAAACTCTTGTGCGTATAGGCTCATACGCATCGCGCACGTATCCATAACACATCTTTTGCGTATTCATACGCATCCGTACAAATACGTACGGGATAAAAACAGGATGCGTACCAGATAAAAATGGGATACGTCCAGATGCGTATGGATACCTACAAGATACCTACCTATCAAATATTCAAACGAATAGTGTATTCGTATCAGTTCGAATGTCCAGAGGTTCGTTTTTCTTTATTCATACGAATTCGGATATTCAGATATTTGATTCAAATCAAACTGAATGTTGAAAATTGCATTTGTCTGCACCCCTAACACGCCCTCTTTGCCCGCGCCCCCTTAGACTCCACCCCAGTAAGCTCCTAGGACATTTGCTGTTCCAGGATGCCCGTAGCCATTGCAGAGCCGCCCACCGCCTTCTCAAAGCCGGCCTTTCTGGGGGCAGCACTGAAGAGGCTGCCTTCTGCTTCGCTGACAGTTTAAAATCTGTGTGTTTTTGCAGGAGATGAGGCAGTTGGTGCAGATGGCACAGAGATAGAAAGGGACGCTGGAAAACATTTTTGTTCTCTCAGGCTCTGGCTGCCTGACAGCGCCAGCCATTTGTCATACCCTTGCGGTTGCCGGCACCGGGCCTCAGATCCAGAGTTGCGAGGGAATCTTTGAGAAACATAAACTGTGCCACAGAACCAGGACAATCAGGGAGCAGGACCTTCCCGGCTGCAAAAGTTTTGTGGCGAGCTCTGTGGAAATATCTTCTTGTATTCCTACAGTTCAGAATTTTCTGTTGCGCAGAAGCAGCGCCTAGGCCCTTATGGCGGAAGCTGCACTTCAGAGGGCGCAAGTCCTCACGTCTATGACCAGCCGATGGCAAGCCGGACACACAAGTTCATCAGTCAGAACCTTCCTGATCACAGAGGACAAGGCAAGACGCCTGTTCCTCTCTGTTCACAAGGGTTCCGCTTAGGGAGGGGCGCGCAAATGCAATTTTTGACATACGGTTTGTAATGAATTGAATATTCGAAGTCCAAATTTGTACGAATAAGGAAAAACTAATGTCCGAACATTCGAATCAATACGAATGCATTTGCGTGTGTCTGTATGAATAATTCGGACATTCGTATCTCTACATCTCATATGCGCCCATATGCATCCCTTGCACATCGGAACACATGCCGTACACATCCTGTTTCCATCCCGTATGGATGTGTACGGATTCATACAAGATGCATATGGGTACATATGAGATGTAGAGATACGGATGTCCGAATTATTCATACAAATAACTTACGAAATTTGTGTTTGTTCAGATTCGGAAATCGGAATGTCCGGACATTGGATTCATATACAAATGTCTGAATTCATCTGAATTTGTACAAATGACAAATATTTCAAATATTCATGAACATCCCTAGTTCTGCTTCAATGCAAACAGCGGAGCAACAGATATTCATCAACAGCAGGATACTCGGCCATTTTCCAGCCACCAGGAGAAGAGTCAGCGGTGAGGTTTTCATCAGTAATGGAACGGTGTCCCACAGCTGTGACTTCTCTGTGGTGGCCCCTGATGTCTAGTGTGTTGCCTTCTTTTGCGATTCCTGCTCGTGATCTCTATCTCTCTCTCCCCCTATCCTACTGGTGGTACCTTTTGTCCTCTTAGCCCACCCGTTTTTCAACACTGTTTTCAGAAGAATTGATTGCTGTGGGTTAAACGGTGCCAGCCTTGCTTTTATGTTTTTATGTCAACTGCTCCAGGCTTTTTCAATGAAGAAGTGGTCTGGAAAGGTTTCAGACAAATAAATAATAAACTGAAAACCGCAGGCTGCTGAATACAAATGTTTCCATGCTTTTCTTTTACCCGGACCCCGGGCAGACTGCAAACGTTGTGAGCGTGATGTGGAAGGAGGGGGCCGCCTGGTTGCCCCCTTTTCCTGCAGCCAGTGGGATCACGCCTTGGACGGCAGTGGAGGGCAGTGAGGTCCTACACTCTGATAGCCAACCGGTCCAGCGCCAAGGAAGCTAAGTGCCCAGCCTGAGATCCAACAAAGTTTTGGGGTGGGAGTGCTCCGGACCCAGAGGGGCGTCCCGGGGGCTCTGCACCACCTGGGCTATTTTTACCAAAGCATCATGCAGCAAAACTCCATTGCGGCACGCTCCTCTAGCAAAAATGGGACACCCGGTGCATAATGCTGAGGCACGGTAATGACAGAAATCCGTGTCAGTGGTCCCGGAGCCTTAAAGCAGTGGAATTAATTGCGCTTCTCCCTTCCGACTTCAACGCTGCTTTAATTTCGCCATGTGCGATGTAGTGTTGTATGGCTCCCTGTTTCTCCAAGGGTCCACCTCCAGCCCTGCTGCCTGGGAAGGCAAAGCCACCCTTTCGCTTGTCCCGTCGAGCGCAGAGGTGCCCTGCAAGTGTAGCCCTCTACCTCCAAGGCGCATGTCACCAACAAGGGCACCAGCGGCCTTAGCAGATTCCAGAAATGGTGCGGCCGACTCCTGCACAAACTGGGCATTTGCGTCCCCTGAATTCAGAGGCAGCGAGCAGCCCCTGTGGTGAGAGCCACGAGATTTACCCAGTGATGCCAAGGGTGGTCATCGGAGATCCGAGGGGCGCCCACTGGGGAGTCTGTAGGACTTCTCTACCCCCAGGAAAGGAGGCTCCCCTGCACCCCATGGGCCAGAGAACCTCATGGGCCTTGGAAGAAGAAGAGTTGACTTTTCTACGCTGCTTTTCTCACCCATTTAAGACCTGACAAACCTTCTGTTCTTCTCCCCACAACAGACACCATGTGAGGTAGGTGAGGCTGTGAGAGCTCAGAGGAGAGTTGTGACTAGCCCAAGGCCACCCAGCTGGCTTCGTGGAGGAGTGTGGAATCGAACCCAGCATTCCAGGTAAGAGTCCGGCTCCCTGACCACTAGACCAAACCCGCTCACTAGGAGCCTGGCTGCAGCTCAACGCTGAGCAAAGTGCCTGGGAGAGCAGAGGGCCGTCAGTTCGATTCCCCAGCCTCTCCCCGGAAGCAGGCAGTGGCAAACCACTTCTGTATCTCTGCCAAGAAAACTGCACAGCAGTGCCCATGGAGGTGTCAGGGCAGTTGACCAGATGTCAGCCACAACTTTATAGCACCCAATCACCACAGGCCACAATGGGGCACTAGGACAAGCAGTCGGCAGGCTTCGCTGGAAAGCATGTTTCCTCCCAAGGAGCGCTCCGCAGGTGCCAAGGCCTGGCGCTGGCCGAAACGGAGAGGAAGCTTTTCTCCCCAGTCCACTTTCCCAGTTGGTTCTGCCGGTGTCAAATTCACCGACGACGGCTCGTTTCCTGATGCAAAAGGCTACCCTTGGCCTCCCTCCCCGTTTCCCCAGGATCCACCCTATTCGCTGATTCTCTCTCTGGGAAATTGATGCCTCCGTTCCGATCCTAATATCTTGCCTTTGGGAAATGGTTTAAACTGCCGTGCGCGTCCCGCTCGGATCCTAATCGCCCTTCTGCTGCTCCTGGATTGTTTCTGGCATACAAACGGCAGATCAAGGCGCCCAGTTCTCGGCCCCAGTCGCTTTGAGGATGCCGCTCGCCTGCTCTAGGTATTTATTATTTATTATTTCTGCAAAGAGGATGCATATCACCGTTAGAGTGGCGCTCCGTGTGGACAAACGTGACCTTATTTTCTAGTTGTCCCGTGACCTGCACTGGCAGCGATCCCAGCTAGCGAATGAGCACAATGGTTGGAGCCGCTAATTAGTGTCCCAGGAAGCGATGACCCCAGGACGCCGTCCCTGCAGGCAAGGTTCACTCACATCCCTCCACCAGGGTGCATCCTACAAATGCACCCTGCGGAAGGATGCTGTAGGGCCTGCCGCCTTCCGCACTGAACTGGGGAAGAAGGGTGTGGCGAGGAGAGAACCTGGCAGAGAGCAAGAAGAAGAAGAAGAGATGGCTTTTACACCCAACTTTTCTCACCCGTTTAAAGGAACTCAAAGCAGCTGACAAACCTTCTGTTCTTCTCCCCACAACAGACACCTTCTGAGGCAGGTGGGGTCATGAGAGCTCAGAAAGAGAGCTGCGACTAGCCCAAGGCCACCCAGCTGGCTTCGTGGAGGAGGAAGAGGAAGAGTTGCCTTTTCTTCCCCGGATTTCTCACCCTTAAGGGGACTCACAGGGTGTCTGTTGTGAAGAGAAGAACAGAAGCTTTGTCAGCTGCTTTGAGTCCCCTTAAATGGGTGAGAAAAGCGAGGTAGAAAAGCCAACTCTCCTTCTTCTTCTGGCCCTCTATCCGGAAAGCCTTCTCGGATCAGAGATCCGATCAGCCAGAGAGATGCCATGCGGAAGGCAGGGCGCCGGGGCCCCTTGCCTGCTGCCAGCTGCTCCCATCCCCAATCCCTCTCACTTTTCCCAGCATCCTCTGTTCGCAGGCGCCCCTGGGCTCACTTCTCTTCCGAGCTCCACTGCCTGCCTCAAAGGGATCCCTCGGCAGCCCTGCGCCCAATGACGCACCTTCCTCCTTCGCTGAAACTTCTTCCCCTCCCACTGAAGTTCTCAGAGCTAACAAAAGCACCAGTGAGAACAAACTGTTCCTATTAATGCTTCCTTGAAAGCCCTTTCCCCAAGTCTGCGGGCGGCAGGGGAGGGTGCTGGAGCCTGAAGACACCCAAGTGCTGGTGAGAAGCTTTGCTGGGGTGGTGGAAGCTGCAGAGACGAAAGGCAAGGGAGCCCCTTGTTCTCCTGGCCACAGAAGGCCAGGCGGCACCTGGCTGTAGGGGGGTTTATTTTATCTGCATTTATACCTTCTCCCCGCTGCACAGATCAAGGCAATGCAAACAACCATCCACCCCTTTACTTTACCAGCAGCCCTGCAAAGAAAGCGGAGAGACAGGGAGGGTTGAAAAGGTTGAGATGACCAGAAGCCATCGGTGGACAACTGCGTGAGATGGGATGCGAGACCACAAGGCTTCTCTCACGTTCTTAGAGACAAACTCATGGAGGCTGCCTAGGTACCACCTCCAGGAGAGACAGGCAGGAGGCCTCTCTAAATACCACTTGCCGTGAAGATTTTGCCTTCTTTAAGATGCCCAGAAGCAATTGGTGGGTCATGGTGTGAGGCAGGAGGCAGGACTAGGTGGGCTGTGGCCTCATCCAGCAGAAAGGCTCCTCTGAACTTCCAAGTCCAAGTGGGTTATTGGGACCAGGAGCGCTGAGGACCTCGCATGACCCTGTAGCCCCAACGCAGCACTGGTTCTCCCGTGCATAAAGATGGGCCCTTCTAGTCCTTCTGCAACATCAAAAGCCGCCTCCTTGGTCACAGGAGGCTCAGGAGGCCCATCTGTGCTTCTGAAAAGCCATGGTGCTCACACAACAACAGCAACCAAGGAGATGCAGATGGCTGCGAAACACTGACTTCTCTGATTTGTGCCATATGGGAATGAAAAAGGGTTTCTTTATTTAGCAGATTTTGCACAGCGTTGAGCAAAGCAGCCGTGCTTGCTGGGATTCATAGGACCCAGAGCGGCCAGGGCTAGATGGAGTCTGGGATCCCTGATGAATCTGCTGGCTGGGGCTGATGGGAGTTGTGGTCCAATGCATCTAGGGGACACCAAGCGTGCATCCGATCTGAATCTTTGCCAGAGAGAAGGTCTGAGCCAAGGACTTGCTACACCCAGGCTCCATCCCTCTTCCCCAAGGTTGCCTGGGCTGCCCTGGGCCATGGGGAACGGCCCCTAGCAGGCCAGCAGAAAAGTCTAAGAAGGGAAAGTCCCCGACGATGTCAGGGGGGGAAGGAGCAGAAACCCCAAGCAACAAAGATGAGGCAGCTTGGAGGAGAAGAGTGAATGTTCCGTTCCCAGTAGTGGGGGAAAGTTTTTGCCTTTGTCTATTCCCAGCCCATCACTCTCCCACACAGAGGCAGTGGGTGGAACTGTGACAGAGACAGGAGCATTTACCATGAAGGTTCTGATTATGATTTCTCTCTCCGTTTCTATCGTGCCGAGAGCGTGAGAGAGAGAAAGAGAACTGTCCTTACAGGAGGTGGCAAAGAGGTGACCCAGTCCCAAGCGAGGGCTGGCAACAGCTAGCCTGGCCTGGCCTGGCCTGGCTTTGTGCAAGAGTAGGAAGCGTGGCTGTTGGGGAAGCCATAACCACCACCAACCCCATGCACCAGAAATCTAAACAGGGCTGGGCTGGAGTGGAGGCTCCATCCACCCTTGTGGCTCTCACTACAATGCCAGGAGCAAGGCAAAACAGTCAAATGAAGCTGCCTGTATCGAGACACCTTGCCAAAATCAGCAGGAAGGACCCTGGAAGGATCTTCCTTCCCCCACACTTAACAGCCAACCGTCAAAGCGATCACGGAGGTCCCGCGTGTGTTAACTGGGCAATGAGAGAGAAGCTGTTTATGATGAGCCTGAAGTATTCCAGGAACTCTCCCCGTGGGAGTTTGGCTACAGCTGTCCTAAAAGACCAATTCTTGGCACCCGCCGAACGGACAGTCATTCAGAACTCCTGCCTTGAGTAAACCCAGATTTGGTGCTTTCAGAGTTGATATTTACAGGGGATACATATCAGATATGTCTGCATTCGTATCAGATGCCCTCATCGAATAGAATCCTACCACATTCGAAGGGGATCTATTTGAAAGAATACAAATCTTCTTGCAAAACAAAAACAAAAAAACACCATTTGTCCAGATCCCTACTTGGAAAAACTGGGGTAATCTCCCCCGGAAACAGAGACGACACACTAATCCAAAGAATGTTTAGGTTTAACTTCAATGCAAAATATGGGTTTCAAGGTACATAAAACGCCCAATACAATGTACAGAGAACGTATCACCCCAAATTCTGCATTTTGGACACTGCTGCAACCCTGGGCTCGAAGTTCATCTCGGGGGCTTATTAGGAACCAGACGCAGCAGGTGCCCAACACAGGTCAGATGTGGCAGTTTCGTTCCAGCCTGAGCATCACATGCCTCCCCTGGCCCATGTGGGAAAGTGTGTCACAATCAGCACCAGCTACAAAAAGGCCTGGTCCCTTTCTCTAAAACCACATCTGTAGGGATGAAAAATGATGCTGCCTGTGACGGGGAGACCATTTGTTTTAAACCCTGCAGCGCAAACCTATACGATGTTGGCCTCCTTTCCGCAGGGATTTTTCCCTGTGGGGTGTTGTGAAATAGCACATAATCATATATCTTGAACTGCATATAAATGCACATTTACACTTTCCCTGGGCTGAATGACAGTTAAACCACAGAATTATCAGCCTAGAAAGGGCTGCTGCTTAGCTCACTGGGCGCAACCCTGCTCCATCCTGGAAACATTGCCACAGGACATAGCTAGTAAAACATCAGCTGTGTTCACCCACAGCTAGACAGCAGGAGCTCAGAAGTGCCTTGGAGACAGTCGCATGTAGCCTTTGTGTCCTCATCACGTGTCTAACCCACCTTCTCTAGCCTAGCATGGTCACAGGTGAGGAGAACAGCAGACCCACTGGTGGACAATCCCACCAGTGGAACATCTTCAAGCTGCCTTGGTGGGCTTTCTTTTTTTCTCTGCATGTGAGCGCAGCCTGTGATAAATCTGCTTATAAAGGCCTGTTTCCAAGGACAGCTGGAAGCTTTCAGTTCTTCTTTCTGGCTGAAAGCTCACTGAACAATTTAGTCCAGATTTTTTAAATCAGCAGTGAGCTCTGTTTTTTCACGTTCCCACTGGTAGCTTATTATGCGGACTTGCTCTTTTCCACCATACCCTGACTTCAACAGGGTGGGCGATCCAAACCCCACCCCCTATATAAGCCTGCCCCTGATTTGAATCATGGCAGCAATTTTCCCCACACCATAGCACAGCACTAGAAGATTAAAATCACTTCCCCTTTGCTTTGTGCTAGATTGGTACCACCAAAGCAGCGAAATGGCAGGGGGAAGAGGAAAACCAGGAAGGGAGGGAATAGAGAAAGGAAATGACAGCTTATTATTGGATCAGGGGGAACTGAGGAGAATGCCTCTACAGCATGGTTCCCTCCCCCCCCCAAAAAAAAATGCTTGCTGTTCCTATTGCTAAATAGCAAGGATTATTTCTAAATCCAGCAGCAAAATCCCTTTTGATTCACATATAGATAATCCACATTTTGGGACCTTTAATCCTCAGAAACTGTGGATTCTTCTGAACCTTTGGGAACAATCAGCTCTGAAAATGATTTCAGGGCTCTTTAAATCTTGAATGGGAACGTAGCCTTGAAGTGGCTTTAGATGGAGCTCCATGCGGAGTTGTCCAGCATGGCTGGATTTTCTTCTTCCTTGGGTGCCATGAGGTTCTCTAACTCTAAGAGAAAACTGCACACAAGCATTGAACTCTTGCACTCACAGCTAAGGGGGAGAGCAGGATCCATGTGCACAAGCCCCAGAAAACAAACCTAATGAGAGAAACATCCACCCAGCCAAGGAACATATGCACTGTCTCCCATCCCAGCCATGAGTAACTCTCTGTACCTTAATTAAGGGAGGGTGACCCAAAATGTACTTCTGCAGGAACTGCCTCTCGAGCGCCTGACCTCACGCCATGTTATATAAGCGTCTCATTACCAGGATCTCTACCCATGGGCACATTTACCTTTAATCAAAACTAACTAATTGCATCTCAGAATACTGCTCTGCAGCTACATTGGGAAGGGGGGGTCGTTTTAATTAAGAGATCAGAGCAGAATTAGAGCCCTGCATGATTGTTTGGGGCAGTTTGAGGTAACCTCTTTTACTTTCTCAGCAAGCATTTCTCTCTCTCTCTCTCTCTCTCTCTCTCTCTCCCCACACACACTGCGCTTTCCTGAATTCTGCTTGGCGCCTGCCAAGCCCCTCTAGAAGGGAACTGGAGGCTGAGGAAACCACACCTGCTACCTGGGGAAGGGAGACCCCAGGACCAAGGCAAGCTTTCTTTCTTTGAGGATAGCTGGCATCTTCTGGGCAGAGGCCTTCACCTGGCAAGAGGGATGGGAGCCGCTCACCGGTTCTGCCCGGGTCTCTTCGCCACTTCTGCCTCCAACCTTTGGCGTAAAAGAACTGGCTGGGTCGGGAAGCCACCAGGCGCAATGCAGGGGAGAATCCTCTCAACAATGTGTCCTTGTTTGGAAATTTTTCTTTTTCTTTTTTTCTTCATCTCTACAGATGAAGAAATTTTACAGATTTTACACCACAGACTGATAGAGTGTTACAGTATATCTGTCTTTTGCTTACGGATCGCTTTGTATTCCCCTTGAGAAGACCCATGGGAAGTCATTGTGCTAATCAGCAAAGGCAGGGGGGCCTTCTGCCTGCTAAGCATCTGCACGGGGCCCTGGGCCCACCATGAGGTTGCTCCAGGGGGGTCCCAGCCACACGCCTACGCAGCCAGAGTTCCTTTAGGACGCAGGATCCGGGTGATGCTCCTTGTTCCACCATTAGTTCTCCACAGAGCATTCTAGATGTGAACCTCTGGGGGAGGCTGTGAGAGGGACCACCTAGTGGTTGAACCAAAGACACAGGACCTGTTCTTAGAGCGTGGGAAATAGCCCCTTTCTGCAACCACCTCCTGTGCTCACCCAAGGAGCCCCTGAGGAGAAATACCAAAGTGGAACACAATGCTTCTCCATTTCACTGTTCCCCTCGCTCACAGCAGCAGCGTCACACGTGTGAGCAGCATGTCACTGCCGCTCTGATCCAGTGGATCGCTGTCAGTGCCTCGCGCTGAGTCTAGAACTACTGATCATACGTACCTGATCCCAAAGCACCACCAATGTAGCCTGGGCATTCAGCCATTTGCATATTTTAAACAAGCTATAAAGGATTTAAAAAAAAGAATAAAATAAAAATAACATCATTATTTCTCCCCATCACCCTTACAAGACACTCTGTTCAACTCAATGAATGATTTCCTATATCGGGAGGCCTTAATAAAAAAGGAAGCTACCCTATGTGTCACCTGCAGAAGGTGAGTCACTTTGTGATCTGCATTCCAATCGGACACGATTTGTAAAAGGGACCCATGGAGGGATAGATAAGCGGGAGATTAAAAAGATCTTCAACCATTGCCCACCACAAACACGGTCTCCCATCATAAGGTTCCTGATGGCATCTCCCGTACTTTGCCATGGAGTCAATAAGTTCAAAACATGCAGAGGTAAATTGTTACCTTAACTTCTGGGGCACTTTGTGATCTAGATATTTTTCAAGTTGGAAAATAGATTCTGTCTGTGTTAGCCATTTTAGTGATTTTAAGTTAGAAAGGCCAGCAATATCATTTTGCGTACTAATGTCTGTCACACTATGCTTAAAAATCTTTGTTCCATCTGGCTGGCATGTCCTAATATTTGCAGAGAGAAAACACAGTGAGAGATGATGCCATGTAGCTGATGGACCCAAGAATCGGTGCTCTCGTTCCTGTATTGTTCTTCAAGGTACATTCTTGGAAATCTCTTTCCAGACATTGATTCCTCCCGTTCTGATAGCAGACCTCTTCTTGATATACTTCTAGTTTAAGTCTTTGCTGTTAGGTTTTAGGGTTTCTGCTATTTCCCAATGAGCAGCTGCCTTGAGCTTCATTGGGGATGGAGAGGCAAATGAATAAGCAAAGGATTCTGGGACACAGCGTGACCAAGTGAGCTGCCCGCACTCCCTCTAGGAGCAGCTCCACACACAGCACATGTGAGCAGAAGCAGAGAAGTAGGTGGATTTGGCCAAGAGGTTTAATGGTTTGGTATCGTCACCCTGGAGTTGGCTCCCAGTGGGTGACTTACGGGCTCCTCTGGGTGGCTTTCTGGCTAGAAGCATAGGTGGCTGCCATGGCCTTTGTCTGGGGCAGGACGAGGGTTAAAATGACAGCCACAGCTTCCGAGGCAGCTGCAGCATAGGTGAGCTGTGCCCAGTCCCCGATCAGTGGCTGGAAAAAGGAGGCAAGATGTAGGGATGCCAAGATGGAGAGAAGTTAAGAAAGGGAGGGGGGGAGAGAAAGGAAGGAAGGAAGGAAGGAAGGAAGGAAGGAAGGAAGGAAGGAAGGAAGGAAGGAAGGAAGGAAGGAAGGAAGGAAGGAAGGAAGGAAGGAAGAAAGAAAGAAAGAAAGAAAGAAAGAAAGAAAGAAAGAAAGAAAGAAAGAAAGAAAGAAAGAAAGAAAGAAAGAAAGAAAGAAAGAAAGAAAGAAAGAAAGAAAGAAAGAAAGAAAGAAAGAAAGAAAGAAAGAGAGCCCCTGCTGATTTCAGTGGTTGGATGCAGGACTTGAGACAGGCCTAGCAGATGAAATTCAGCCCCTCACTTTCAGAGCCAGCACATTTATTCTGTGCCCTAAGTCAGCAGTGAGACCTTTTCTTTCTCTTCCATGAATGGGCGTCCAACCCTATACCTTGGGGCTCCCAAGAGCCTTCTCCTCCCCACAAAGGGAGGCGTCCCACTCTGAAGGCCCCTTCCCCCCGCAGCAGCTACCTGTTTGCCAAATCAGCTCAGAAGGTCACCTAGGAGATCGGAAAACGCACCGGTTCCCTTCCCCTTGTAAGGCAACACGCCTGGGCTTTCCGGCACAGCCAGCAATGAGTGAGGAAATCCACTCTGCCCTGAGGAAAGACAAGACAAATCCATTCCCGTGCCCCCGTTCCTACAGGCGCGTCAAGGCGGATCAGCATCTTCTTCTCGGAGCAGGAGATGCAAAAAGGCAGCTTACGTGGGAGGCTTCGCGTCTCCTGGCGTGGCAGGGCACAGCTCAGAGGGCTGGGCAGGCTCAGGGGATGCTCAGGGACAAGCGCTGGGCACTGTTCGGGAGGCTGCTCGCCCAAGATGATGCCCACTGTGCTGGCTCTGGGGGCAACAGACGGCTTTCCCACAGAGAGACAGGGACACGGACCTCATGCTCTGCCCATGGGCTTCCGCAGTCCATAGCCGCCTCACCTCCTTTGTGGAGCTTCCTGGCTTTAGTACTACGTCCAAAGTGAAGCCTGCAGGACAGACATGGGGGCGCCTCGGCCCTTCCCAAACCCCGAGGGGACAGGCGCTCACTTTCCTGGGCTTGAGATTGAAGTTGTTTCCCACATCCTCATAATCCTGTCCCCAGAGTCCTCTGAACTGGATCATACCGGTCTCAGGCTGCTTCCCCATGGAGCCAAAAAGCAGCCTGAAAGCGTCTTCAGAGTGGCAGTGTGTGGCCGGCCACTAATGATCTCATTCCACTTGTAACACACCTAATGCGCTCTGGGAGTGCATTTTCTGGCCTTTAGCGTGCCTCAGAGGTGGGAGGGAGCAGGCATGTGCCAGGTGAATCATCTCTGAGCCACCTTAGAGTCAGGGTCAGGGTCAATATGGCCTCATCCAGCAAACTCATTTTCCCACCTCATCTTCATGTGTTTAGATTTAAGCCTCACTGCCTCCGATTTCCTGCCACCTCCACCAAGTTTCCTTATGGTCCACCACATTGTGGGAGGGAGGGAGGGAGAGAACAGGCCTTTCTCCAAAATATACTCCCTTTTCGTTTCTTAGAGCTGCAGCCTTCACGCCCAAGGATGATCGTAACTTACATTTTATTCCAAGTGACATATGGTACATAATGGGATTTCTTAGGCTGGCTTGGATTTGACGGCCACCACCCGTTTTTATATACCATGGCATGATTTATGCTCCCCAATTTACTAGAATGGTTCCTTCCTCCTGATTTAATTTGTTTGTTTGTTTTTGTTTATGGAAAAACTGCTTTGGGCAGCGTTGGCCTCTGCAGAGAAGACATTAAGCGCTAACGAAGAGGTGCTGTCAGCCAGTCTGGCTGCTCATTACATTTACGCATAAAGAAAACTTCTTAAGGAGGGGCCGTAGAGCACCAAACTCTCTCGGAAGCAGAGGTTCACCGGTTCGATCCCCAGCCTTTCCCCTAAAGTAGTCAATGGAAAACCACTTCTGTGTCTCGGCTAGGAAAACTGCAGAGAGTTGCCCAGGGAGCTGACCACTACTTGATGGTACCCAACAACAGCCAAAATTCCTACCCGCTTTTCTCAGAGGAAATGAATGTGCTTCCATACACATACCCCCAGAGGCTGATAAGGAAACTAGCAGCAGAAGTTAAAGTAGCGCAAGTGAACATCATGGCAAGGTCACCCTCTTAGACAAAAGGAGCCCAGAAAGCCCTCTTCCTTCCCTGCCTCTTCCACCAACAGCTTTCCACATCCAGCCCTTCCCTGGAATTGCACAATGTCTTGGTTTTGTCAGTGGGCCTCTCATGGGGTCACAGTCCTCACCATCACCGCTTGCCCATCGGCCAGTCTACAATCTGGCCAGCATGTAGCCACGTCTGCCCCACTGCACCTGGCACCGTGCATGCCACGCGGACACATTGCTACCCCCAGTGCACTGTGGGATTTGGCACAAGTGTGCAACTGCATGAAGTCAGAGTGCAGAAATCTATCCAAAAGGAAATCCATAAAGAGGAACTGAGATCTGTACAGGCGAGGACCCTGGCCGGAACCCAATGAGACCCTCCAAGGGCTCTGAACAGCATCTGCTGTGGAGGAAACAAATCAAGGCTCCTGCATGACCAGGCCCACCAGCCTTGATGGAAGATTTTAGCAGGGCTCATTTTGCCCTGCTGGACCCACAACACTGGTCCATCCCTGTCCCGGACTGGGCCCAAGCGTCTTTTCTCCCATGCGAGCAACAGGACACTCTGGTGGGAAAAGAGATGCCCTTAACTTGCACGGCCCAACGGCAGCCTCCAGCTGTGCCGTGAAGAAGAGCACAGCTGGGGGCGACTAACAGGCTGTTCAAATTCTAATCTTGAGAGTTCTCCGAGCTGGATGCTTCAGTGGCTTCCAGGAGGGACGGAGGAGCAGCACGGGGCCTGGTCAGATACACAACGGCTCCACGCCAGCCCAGAACTCGCTGATGCCAAAATCCACATGGCGCCTACAAAAGGAGGAGGAGGAGGAGGAGGAGGAAGGCGAACAGAGATTTCCCATCCAGACGTCACCCAAACCTGTAGTGCCAAGGCGCTCTTCTGCAGCTCCCAAAGCATCATTTGATGAGTGGCAAAGATTTAGGTCATGTTTTCAGTGTCTATTTTGGGCACAAACATCCCCCTTTCCCAGAAGAACAGCATTATAGGGCTCCTTTTATCACTGCTGACTGTGCTGCTGGAAACAAATAGGACATTTTTGCTAATTGCATAATTTTGTTTCCTTTGCCTCCTTGTTCTCAACTCACCTGGATTCCAAAGAGGCCACATTTAAGCTGCACCTGGCTCTGGCTGAAGGGGAGAAGGGCCAAGATTTGTGGGAGAGAGAAGCCATGGCACTAAAGATTTCCAATTCAGGACGGAAGAGTGTTTTTGTATACCAACAAAAAGCAGGCACGTAAACAGCCAGGATGAGAAAGGAGAGCATGCCCTTACAATCACTGCAAAAGTGTTACTTTCTGTGCTGCCTATATTTCAGCAGCCAGATTGTTTTCTCTAACTCTGCCCAAGTGGACCTCATGAAGGCTGACAGAGACAGCACCTGAAACGAGAAGTAATCACGGCTAAGAATTTTTCACCGCTCGCTAAACAGAAGGCGAGAGGAATTGGTTCAGCCGTCGAATTAGCCGCCCTTGAGCACAGCATATCACTTAGTAACTCCCCCCCCCCAAAAAAAAATAAAGAATCAGAAGAAGTTTGCAGCCTGTTCCATTTTGCTTGCCTGCAAGAGACCCCGAGGGCCCAGGTAGCTTCAAACTCCTTTCCCTCACCGTTTGGCAATTACGAAGGTGTTACAAGCCCACGTGTGAAAAGTTCACCCACGGAGGGCTCAGTTGGGGAAACCTGCCAGAGCTGTGAAACAGTTACACATCCTGCCTTTCACGGGAAAGTATTTAAAAATGCAAACACCATCGTGCAGCATCTGGGAGGGAGGGAGGGAGGCACGCCCAGAGGCCTTTGCTCCAAGTCTACAAAGACATGCCAGGGGGACCCAGGAAGCGTGTTGAGGTCGATAGGCAGGGAGAGATTGGGAGGGGAAAAGAGAGAGATTTGGTTTCCAGCATAGAGTGATCACAAGAGGGAAGATCAGCAGCAATGCTCAGGAATGTCGGAGAATTCTTTGCAAACACCATCAAACCTGATGCATTGTGGCAGATCAGAACCAGCTCAGCCTGTTAACCTTGTGACCTTCTGGCTTGGAAGAGAGTGCCATAGCAGTGGCCATCTCCCCAAATCACCCATCTTTCTCTCTTGCTTGAGAAATTGGGGGGTGGGGGGGTAACACAAAACAACAGCCCCCCCCCTTCCCAAGGCAAGGTTCCAGCTTCTCTGCGGGACTTGCTGTGGCAGCAGGTTCATATAGTTCTAGTGGGGTTAGAACAGTTCCAGGTCAGTTTAGAGTTTTCTGGGAGGCCACATTTACTTGTTTACATTATTTACTTGCTCTGACCACTTGTCCCTCAGACAAGGAATAACAAAGGAACAAAGGAAACACTAGCGAAGGCCAGTAAAAGATTAGCCATGTCTGAGCAATATATATACAGTTAACATAAAGTATTAATCTCGAAGTTTACCTTGAAAACAAATATTTAATATACTTTAAGTTATTTTAACAAAAAGTAAAACAAGTCTATTAAATAAAATAATAATAATATAGTAGGAACAGGCTCCCTTAGTTGGGAGCCCTTCCTCAGTGGATGTGCCTGTGTCCTCTTGCACCGAGGATAGTCCTCCACGGGTAGCAGGAGGGGGGCTTCTTGTAGTGGGCGATTCGATTATCAGGAATATACAGAGCCGGGTTTGTGATGGGCGTGTTGACCACATGGTGACTTGCCTGCCGGGTGCAAAGGTGGCAGACATCACACGGCATCTAGATAGGTTGGTAGACAGTGCTGGGGAGGTGCCAGTGGTCATGGTACATGTCGGTACCTATGATGTTGGGAAGGCGAGACGGAACGTCCTCTAAGCCAATATAGTTTATCAGGTAGAAGACTAAAGTCCAGGACCTCCAGGGTTGCATTCTCAGAAATGCTATCTGTTCCACATGAAGGCCCAGCCAGACAGGCAGAGCTCAGGAGCCTCAATGTGTGGATGAGGCAGTGGTGTCAGGAGGAGGGGTTTAGATTTGTTAGGAACTGAGGGACGTTTTGGGACAAGCCAAGCCATTGGCTACTAGAATGGATGCCTAAGTACATCCTTCAGGCCATGGGGACAAGCAGGATGCTTCTAAGGCTATTTGCAGGGATTCGAGAGCAGGAGAAGGTTTGCCCTTGTCTCTGCTTGAGATTCACATGGGTAATTGGTGGGCCACTGTGTGCAACAGGATGCTGGACTAGATGGGCTGTGGCCTGATCCAGCAGACCTCCTCTTAGGTTCTTAGGTTCACTCAGCAAAAACAAGAGGTGCTGCTATGGGATATTGCGCTGTGATGTTCAATTTCTGTGATTTCTTTTAAAAAGAAGAAAGAATAGGAAGTCTGAATTACAACATTGTGTACTTTGTTTTCAACGAACGTGCCTTGAGGCCCTCGTGTAGGCGGCACATAAATTCAGTAAATAACAGTGGCCACGTTTTGTGAGCAAAACCTGGAAATGCTCTGAGCTCCAGAAACTCACATTCATAACGCTGAAGCAATGCCAGATTTCAAGCATATGCTCAGAATTTTGGTCCAGCAGCTCTAGAAAGGACCTGCGTGTCTCAGTTTCCTGGATTCTCCAGGACTCCACGCACTCTCCTCGGTGCCTTGAAGTAAGCGCTCCATTGCATATTCACCTGTGGCAGGTACAGGCCTTGCAAGGAAACTTGACATTTTCCAGAATCTTTTGCGGGACCATCCAGCACCCAAATCCATGGTTTAGGTTGCCCCTTCTTGATGGCATCAAGTTATTGTAAGCCACCTTTCACTGTCTTGGCACTTTCTTGATATTTTGCCCACCATGCCAAGCTGAAAAAAGGACCCCACGTGCCCGTTCCTGTGGGGAAACAATCCCAGCAGTCACACTTGAGAAAGCACTGGCTGAACTCCAGACACATCAGGTGTCACAAGGGGCAGGTGCCCGGCGCATCCCAGGACGTCACTGCCATGCGCATCTAAGTCAGGTGCAAAAAGGCCTGGAGGGATTTGTGCCTAAGCAATGAACAGGAAATGTCCCTGCGTCTCTTGCCACTTACCTGTTTCATGACTCAGGTGTGCTCTTTGTTCTCAAAATCGACAACTGTGGTCCTCAAAAGCCTTTGCTGGCATCAGGGTGGATTGGATACAGGATACATATCGGATACGTACGGGATACTCGGATGTACTGGATATTCGTACAAATTCGTACAAATGCATTCATATCGAATAGGATCCTACCACATTCGAAGGGGATCTATTTGGACAAATTTTCTTACATTTGATCTGAGCCGACTCGGATGCAAAAAATAGGCCTCATCCAGCCCAGTCTCACCCTAAAGGAGAGACGGCGGCATAAAGCACTTCGAACAGGAGAGGCATCCAAAAGCCACGTTGGAGCAACATTTCACAGACAATGAGCTGTCCAAGTGCTGAAATCTTAACTCAAACGGGCCAGCCAGGAAGTGCTTCCCTCCGTCTTTCCAGCTTCCCTCCGTCTTTCCAGCTTCCCTCGGCTTGTCTCCTTCCATCCATTTCCATTCAGGGCGGTGAAAAAATCCCTGCAATGAGGTTTCCAGCAAGGACAGCAGGCGCAGGGCCAAGGGGGGGGGGGTGGAGGGAGGTGTGCAGTCAATGTAGAACAGCCAGGACAAAAACTGCAGGTAACCTGGTATGTTCCAAGTTACTTGTCTGTGTTAAATAATTCAAAAATGACATTTAATTTTATAATATATTGAAGTAAAGGTCTAGCAATTGCCAATTACTCCATAAACTTTGCACTTAGCGGCCAGAACTGGGGGCGGCAGAGAGAAAGTCACTTTCTTTGTGGGGAATTACATCTATATGCTTGTTCTTATCTTGCTCTTTTTAGCTTTTTCATTACTGTCAGGATCTTTTGGGTGAGAGTAATAAGTCCTAAGAATGTATGGGGGAAGAGTGTCTAAGAACCCATGGATGTTACAGTGCAGAAATTATAATATTGAACAAAGCATGTTTGACAGACACCTAAAAGCAATCTCAATCCCTGTTCCTATGGAAGAAGAAGAAGAAGAAGAAGAAGAAGAAGAAGAAGAAGAAGAAGAAGAAGAAGAAGAAGAAGAAGAAGAAGAAGAAGAAGAAGAAGAAGAAGAGCTAGCTTTTCCACACTGCTTTTCTCACCCATTTAAGGGGACTCAAAGCAGCTGACAAAGCTTTCTATTCTTCTCCCCACTACAGACACCCTGCGAGGTGGGTGGGGCTGTGTCTAGCCCAAGGTCACCCAGCTGGCTTCATGGAGGTGTGCGGAAGCAAAGCTGGTATTCCCAGATAAGAGTCCATCTCCTTAACCACTAGACCAAAGTGGCTCACTTATTTTTACCAAAAAATTCCAGAAGACAATAGAAGACCTTTGGCTTCATACTTTCTTCAAGATACCCATAGGCACAGCTATAGATAATATTTCACCTTGACCACTCATATAAAAATAAAACTATCTGCATTATGTCCACATGTTTAAAACAAAATTATCCTTTTTTAAGACAACTGGAGGGTATTGCTCACAATACTGTATTTCCTTTGTGCATTTAGGAAGAAACCTTTTAATAAGAAATTCACTGTTAAACTCTGAACAGGAACTGCCCTGAGAAAAACAATTCATTTCCCATAGAAAAAACAATTCACTGTTAGACGGACAGCAGCTACCAAACGTCCTTCCAGGCTTTGCTTAACTGTAGCTCACCACATTGCTGGTCACTGGCCATGCTAAAAGAGGGGACTGGTGGGGCTAGGAGCTGAAGAACCCCAAGATCTTCAAGGCCACAGCTTAGTCCTCATCCACACTAATGTAATCCTTCTCACGTGAGAAGTATAAAGGACCTGGTGGAAGGTTACCATGGTTTCCTCCACATTTTCGAGCCCCGAGCATGCTCCCCAATACTACAAGATGACTTTGCTCCTGTCCTTGGGGTGGGAAAGGAGAAGTTCCTTGTACGAGACACTTTGGGCGAAGATTTGTATTCTGAGATAGGGTGAAGAAGTCCCTTAGATAAGAAAATAAGAACAACCACACTGAAGGGAAAACTAACAGTCTGAACCTCCATCCCAGTGCTCCCTTGTGGGTCACCTGAAAAGAAGGCAAGTTAGGGCGTGCGTTAGACTCACTAAACTATATAGATCACCGGTGGCTACCACTAGATCTGCACTGCTTCAGAAACTAAGGTGGCATAAGTGGACATCACTTCCGGATTTCCCTGCACCGGCTCCTACCACTCCTTGCCACTATCCATGCTGCAAACAACACCTCCAGGGTCAAGCATCAACCAACCTTGGATTGCCCCAGTTTATAGGTCACCCACAACTCCAGCAGACAATCTGAGCATCTGGGGCCAAGTGAAGGCCCAGGACAAGGCTGTTCCCTCCACGCCTTGCTAAGAGATGCTGAGAGAGGAACCATTCTTGGAAACAGACGTCTGGGTTGAAGCTGACTTCCCCAAACACTTGGCTGGGCAGTAGATCCCTTCTGTGCCCAAGGCAAGAGCAGAGGCACAGGAGTCCAGCTAAGCAGCGTTTCTTCTGCCAGCCTATAGAATTTCTTTGTCCCTGCCAGCCACAGGCAAGTGACAAGATCCAGGCAGAAGCAACATCGTGCTAACTGGCAGATAATTTTTGATTAGTTTCCATTCCCTCCAAACCTGCTCCTGACCCAAGTCAGCCCCGTTGCCCAGCGCTTGTACCTGGTTCCACACATAGGTCAATCTAACCCACTATCCCTCCCTTGAGGAAGGAAAGAGATGAAACAAAAGGTGGTGAGGAACTCAAGGAGCAGCGCGTATCGGTGATCCCGGAGAATCTTGGTCTCTCCTTCCTTCCACCCCTGAAGAAATGCATGTGTCCCATATAGCGACGGGAAAGGTGTGGAGGCAAGAAGGGGAGGAGGGGCAACGAAAGGAGAGACCACGCTATTTATATTTCCTAATATCTGGCTTGCTTTGGGTAGACTTAGCTCCTGTTGTGAAACAGTCTCGGGGCTTGATGTGCTGACAAATTATTTGCTGAGAAGCTAATAAGTGGCTCTCAAGTCAGCAAACGCCTCACTGCATTATCATCAACTCTTTACATAAGTGACAAACAAGATTGGTTCAAAAGCAGAAGCCAGAATCATTCAGGCAAAGCACAAGGCGACCTCAGTGGCAGATTCCAACGGTGGTCTAGGAGCACTGTAGAAGGACGTTCTACCTGCAGCTCCATTTTCAAAGGCAAGGAAAAGACACACCTGGAGACACAGCTTTCCCCTTTCTGCTCCATCTCAAAGGCCCCAAAGCAAGCTACCAAGCTCCCTCTTTACCTAACACCTTTGGGTCACAGGTGGTAGAAAATCTGCCTTTGCTTGATCCTAAACCTACAGCCGCAGGAAAGGTGCTGAGCTGAGCTGGTCAGGAACCTTCATGCTGACCTTCACCATCCTCAGGCCAGGCATGCGCTGGACACCAGCATCCAAAAACTCTCAAAAATTTTGAACGGGAACTGCCCTGAGCTCCAGCCAACACCATAGAAAAAAATGCACGGTGTGGAACCCCAATTCTCCCTCTTAAATTTGGCAACAGGACCAGAGAGATCGTTGTGAATGGAACTTCTTCCCATGAACCTCACAACTTGGCGCAACAACCACAAACAGAATTCCTCCTGCATTTGCGTCCCATAAGGAAACGTAAGGTCTTTGACCCAAGTGCCAAACAAACTCAGACCAATTTAGCTTCAGAGGTGATGCAGCCCATTATCACACCTTAGGGGAGTCTTTAAGAAGATCCACAGAGAAAGGAGGACCAAGGATAGCTAGCTGTACCAGCTGTACTAGGCTAAAGCTACAGGGGACCAAGAGTTGGATGCCCACCTTCTGGCAGACAGTTCAAGGCACCTGAAACCACCTTAATCACCATTCCACTTTCACTGGCACCTAGCACTCTTAAGAGATCTTCATCATCATCATCTTCCTCAGGACAGAATCTCTCCTGTAGGTTCATATTTCATAGCAATTGACAGGATTTCCCATCGCCCCAATGCGTTCAGTTCAACATGTTTTGTTTCTCTGTCCAAAGAAAACGAAGCCAGTTGCTAACCCACGGCCTTCACTTGTTGAGACTGACTTTGAATCCACCCCAGAGACACACTGGCAGAAACGTGGACTTTTACGACACCACAAAAGCACTACAGTCAACTCTATGTTGGTCTGAGGCCATCTCCACAGATTGGCTGACCACCAGTGGTCAGCTATGCTCATCTGTTGCTCTGGCCCAAACAGCCTGCTTAGCATGGCTTCCTTTGGACACCATCCTCCAGAAATCCACTTAAGCCCATCACATCACAAGTAGGACGCAAGTTTCCGTTCTCCAGTGATTAATATCGATTTAAAAAAAAAATAAAGCAGGATGCTTTTGTTCAGCATATCTCTCTACAGCCAAATCCCTCAGCCCATTGCTTTGCTCTGCAACATCTGTCTACATTTCCAAAATGATTTCCTACAGTAAGAGGGTACTGATAAAACGCTTTCCACACTCAGCTCTCCAGACAGGGCCGGCCATGATCAAAATTGTCAGAGGAGCTGTAATTCTTAGGGCCAACCCCAAATGTGGTGCCTAAGCAGTCCTAGTAAAGTTGCCCCATCCACTCCTCATGTCCTTGGCACTCACCTGTGCACTAGGTGAGACAATATCCCTGTAGTGACACGCATAGGAATTGAGCCTTCGTATGGCCATCAGAGGCTTAGAAGGACTGGGGTTGTCAGCACGGCCTCCAAACAGAACAGCTTCTCCTGGGTACGAATCTGGCTTAGGATCCACCCTTTCCAACAGGGCCAGAAGCCAACACAAGCACTGTACGTTTGTCACTAAGGTGGGAAACTTGGAAATCTCTTTAAGTCACAGAAAAATGGAATTGGCCTCTCCAGACCAAGGCTCGAGCAATTCCAGCCTGAGTGTGTCACCCAGAAAGCACACCAATCAGCAGATTTATTCATGGGTTATGACTCCCTAGAGCCTGAAAACTATGCTCTGCTAGTCCAAAACTTCAATGATGGCCCTTTATACCCCAAGGTGCCCTGAGATAGGTTCTTTCTACAACTCCCAGCAGAGGACAAAGAAACTGAACCACAAGTTGGAGCATTCATGCCTATTTCCCAGTGAAAATGCACTTGGATGACCCACTGAAGCAGGCCAAGATTGCCCCACAAGGTGAAGGTGCCTCAGCCCAACCTGAGGACAATTTTTTCCTCTTCCTAAAGACAGGCCAGGATGGCAAGCACTGACTCCATACAGTTCTCAGGGGTCGAACATAACCCAGAAGCTCCTGCAAGCGGACTTCTTTCCACCACTGGTTCTTCAAGCTACCCGCACCCAGATGGAAACACAGATCATCTCAGCATCCCACCATGAAATCCAAACCTTGGTGAGTAAGGAGGAGGCACCAATTTCAGCACTGACTGAGGACACAGGTTGTGTGTGCATGTTGACACCACCACACAAGAGGATGGGGTGGACCACACCCACCAGTGGCCATAGGCAGCGACTGACCATCCAAGAGGTAAACACAAAGGAGGAGGAGATGTTTTTCTTTACTCCCACGGCCCCCAAGAGGACACAAACTTTAGGTAACAGCATTCCACACTCCTACCTTATCCGCCATGATCATGGAAGATCCACCATGGATCCCCAGAATTGGGATGAAGGTCTGAGACGAAATAAAATCCAAAATCTGGGCAATGGCTTCCTGGTCAGTGTCGTCCCCAAAAACCACTCCATGGATCTTTGTGCCTGACATCAAGTCACAGACGTTGGTGATGATACTCTTGGGGTCAGTCTGGTTGACAAGGAGGGGGACCACGTTGACATCAATGTTGAGTCCACCGGACATATCTCTTGTCCAAAGAGCCCGGACCTCTCGCTCTGTGGCAAACTGCGTCCTCCCCAGAATGACGGCGATGTTCAGGACGGGGGAGCCCTTCTCTGCTCCGCGGGCGAGGGCCACCTCTGCCCAAAGCGCTTGGAGCACCAGGAGATTCCAGCAGACTCTTGCCATCTTGACCAGCTCCATGCCCTGCAGCAAGGGGTCACATCACACAAAAGGTCAGGACACATGGTAGCAGCAGGCACCTGCTCCTGGAGAAAGCTAAAGCAGCAAGCTGGCCCACGGTCATCCTCCTTCCACCAAGGGGCCAAATTTCCACATTCGGCTGGGCCCTCCCTTGACACACGGCTCTTCACTCGGTGGCCCAGGGCGGAATCAAGCAGCGCGTTCAGAAGGGGCCACGCAGGATAAATCTGCTCCTGTGCCACCCCCAGCAACCCAGGCAGGCCAGCTCCATGGAAGGCCCTGCTGAGTTCCCCACTGGGCTCCAGGGTGTGCGATTTGGAGGGCCCGATCGCTGGCTCGCCTCTGGAAGCGTCCAATCGACCTGACTACATCTGCTGCCTGCTTCTCTCTTTGCTGCTACTGAAGAAGAAGCAATTGCAGCCCCTTCCCCCTCCCTCCCTCCCTCCCTCCCTCCCTCCCTCCCTCCCTCCTTCTGCATGCTCTGTCCAGAAATGATATTTTATTCCAAGACTAATTTCAAGCTGCCTGGGTGACTGCTCACGCAGAACTGACCGCCTTTCTGGAAGAGATTCAGACAAGCATTATTCTAATTTCTCACTCCCTTTGCCCTGGCTCAGCCCCTGCCTGCGGTGGGCACTTTGGATGCGACAACCTGCCAGTGGCACGTGTGCCCTGGGCACCACTTTTCCACGCCCCCCCCCTTTCTCTCTCTCTCTCCCTGCGACAAAAGAGGACGGAGGCATGCACCCTGCGAAACATCTCTGCAAGTTCCCTTTGACTGGTGGACCAGGACCCAGGAAGGACGGAGGCCCGTTCAGTGGGGACTTGGGTGCATGTGGGCCTCTTTGGGCCTCCCTCTGCCGCCCCTCCCACAGAAGCCACCAGGATCCTTCCTTCAAGGGGGAGGCCCCTTTCTGTCTGCAGCCCTGGGCCCCTTCCCTAAGGCTGCCTGCCTCCTGACACCCCCCAGACCCTGGTGGGTTCCTCTCCATTCGCCCAGAGGCCATTTCAGGGCTGACAAAGGGAGGCCTGCTACTCTCTGGGCTGGGCAGGCCAGAGGCTCACCACCACCACCACCATCACCACCACCACCATCACCACCTGAGCTGGACACAGGAATCTTTTTTTCCCCAGACCTAATTTGGATTCCAACTCAGCTCTTGTCTGTTGCAGGGCAGATTTCTTCTCTCCTCTCCTCCCCCCCCCCTTTTGGCAGCCAGATCAGAGAAGAGGTAAGGGGAGAGGGAGAGGGGGAGAGGGAGGGGGGCTTGGGTGGGTTTGGAGCAGAGCAAAGCCGCCTGCTGCACCTTCAGCCCTTCCTGCTCCCGAAGTATTGATCATCCGAAACGCCTCTTGCCTTTCCCCTCCCCTCCGCTTGCTGTTTTGGTTGAAAGCACAACACCGGTGTGTGTCTTTGGGGGGGGGGGGGGTGTACAGGAGGGGGGCAGTTTGCACCAATTCGGGAGGACCTAGGCGTGCACGGCATATACACGCATGCACGCGCATGCACGCGCGCACCCGGGAGGCTGCAAAACCCTGCAACGTTTTTTGGGTTGGTTTTTCCCCGCTTTTCCTACGTAGGAGAGGGAATTCTAAGCCGCCTTTTCCCATTCATTGGGGGGGGGCGGGAAAGGCAAGGCAAGAGCGCCTCCTGGCGGCGCCCGTGCTCCGAGCCCCTCCGCCGGCCGGAGAGCCAGAGCGGGCGCGTCGCTCCGATTTCCTTCTGGGGCCGGACGGCGGGCGGCTCGCTCGGCTTAGTCCTTAAATCCTGCGAACCGGCATTACCAGGATTGCGAGAAAGCGTGTCCGCCGCTGCCAGGCTGGGCATTTCGTAAGGCTCTTCAATGCCAGGCATCACAGGAGGGCTCCATGCCGCCGGCCGGGGCTGCCGCTGCCGCTGCTCGCGCTGCTGGGGCCGGAGATGCGGACGGCGCTCCGCATCGCCTCTGCGGGAGGCAGAGCTGCTGCTTAGGTTTGCCAAGGGGGTCTGGAGACGGTCGGGGGGGGGAGAGGAGGGGGAGACAAGGAGCGCCGGGTTAGCGCAGGAAAGAAGGCAACACCCGCCGACCCACCGAACGACCCACCGGCCGGCCGCTCCCCAACTTTCCCGGCGCGCGCGCGATGCGATTTAGGAAAACGCGAAGGCAAAAACGAATAAGAAGTTGCTTGTCTGCGACAGGAAGGGCCGCTCGGAGCTCGCCCGACGCCCGACACTCCTTCCTCGGGAATCGGGGGGCTGCTGCCGCTCTTCCCGCCCCTCCCCGCGCACACCGGATCCCCCCGCCCCGCCGCCCCGGCTCCCGAAGAAGCCCCGCGTCGCCTCCACCTCGCCTGCCGTCCAGGCGGGCCGGATCCCCTCGGAGACCCGCTCGCAGCACCCAAGGCGCCAGCCGCCCTCGCCTCCCGGCCCGGGGCACGTTCTCCGCGGAGGGAGCCGCCGCCGCCGCCGCCGCCGCCTCGAGGGTGCGCACGGATCCTTGGCCGGCGCTCCGCTGCGCGCTCGCCTGCCCTGCCCGCGGGGACTTCCCGGAAAGTCAGCGGCACCTACTCCCGAGGAAGCCGGCAGGCGGCGGCGGCCGAGCCCGCCCGGGCGGCCGCTGGCGCTTCCGAGGGACGAGGCGCCGGGCTCGGGACGGGGACGCCGCGCCGCTGCCGGAGGGCTCTACTCGGGAGTCGGGACTGCGCGGGGAGGGAGGGAGGGGGCCGGGGCCGGCCTCCCGCCCGCCCGGAGCCCTCCGCTGAGGGGCTTCGGCATTGTCGCCCAACCCGCCCGGGACGCGAAGGCAGGAACGCGGCGGGACGCCCGTCGACCGCGCACCCGCCCGCCCGCCCGTGCTGCTCCTGGGGAGGGGGACCGAGCCGGCCCCACCTTCGCGGCGACCCCCATCGGTAGGCCAGAATCCTCCCGCCCCCTCCCCGCGCGCCCCGTCCCCCCGGCGCGTTGGCTACTCACTGCATTCGCCCCCCACATAATTCCAAGCTGCGAAGCCTCCAAGGCATTGCAAAGGATGCCGGCGGCGTCCTCGTTGCGCGCCGGTCCCGGACCGCCTGGATCGGCCTGCCACGGGGAGGGGGGGCGGAGGGGAGCGATGGAGCGATGGAGGGAGGGAAGGGGCGCGGAGCGGGTGCGGACGCGACGATGCTGCCGCCGCCGCCGGAGTCGCTGTCAAAGCAGCCTCGCCGCCGCCGCCGCCGCCGCCGCCGCGCGCAGCCTCTCCCTGCCCTGTTGCCTCCCGGCGGCGGCAGCGCGAAGGGGCGCAGAGGCAGGAGCCCGGCCGCCGGTGGGCATGCTCTCCGGCGGGGCCCCGAGCAGCCAGCCAGCCAGCCAGCCAGCCACACGCACACGCGCCGCCGCCGCCGCCGCCGCGCTCACGCGCCGCGCACACACACTCCCACACCGGCACACGCGCCGCGCGCCCGGCCCCTCCTGCCCCGCGCTGCCCCCTCCGCCCGCCCTGGTCAAGTTCGCCGAGGCGGCGGAGGGCGGAGAGACAGCGCCACCGGCGAGGAAGAAGCGCGGTCCTTGTGCGCGGAAGGGGTCGGCCCGAGGGGCCCCCGGCCTGCAGGAAGAGCGAGAGGATCCGCCTGGGGCATCTGGCGAGCTCTTGCCTGCGCGCACGGTTACTCTCTGCCGCAGGGAAATGGGGAAGGGGCCACACCGTGCCAGGTAGGGGGGCGGGGGGCGGGAGGGGCGGCTGGGCTGGCGAGGGTGGGTCACTTGCTCGGTTTCCACCCTAAGAGATGCCGCAGTGCAAGTCCACCCGCCACCACCGAGTCCCCAAGCCAGAAAGAGCGGAGGGAGGGAGGGAGGGACCCTTTCCCCTCCACTCTTCTGCAACAGCCCCTCCCCAAAGGGGAAAGGAGGGGAAGTCGCTGCAAAGAAGCACCGTGCAAGGTGAGAGCGTGGGTCTGCACATAGATGCTGCACATGGACCTGTCCGGCATCGGTGGGGCTTTATGAACTGGGCTGCGGACTTTTGATCAAAGATCAAAGAAGAAGAAGACGGTTGAGGGTTCTGAAGCATCTTTGTTCGGCTTGGGAGTTTATTTCCCTAATTTACGCCTTGACTTCATGGCACAAAGAGGAACCAGGTGTGCTAAAATCCCAGCACACGAACCAAGTATGTGCCATTTCTGTCATTAAATGGGTCTTAGCGATGTGAGAGGCATTGACCCCCGGCTAAGAATCTCAGCCTTCTCTACTGAGAACTGGTGGGTTCTTGATTCAGTATCCAGTGTTTCTGGATTGCTGCACAATGTCTCATCCCATCCAGAGGTGTCCTGAGACCAATGTGCTGCTGGCAGGGGAAGGGAGGTACAGCCACGAGCAAAATTAGCAGAGCTGGGCACAGAGAGATGCCCAGTAGGTGTCCTTTCACGCGGGAGGAAAATGCTCCTCCGTGTACTTTGGGGCGGGCAAATGGTTTGCAAGCATGGAGAAGCTGGCTGCTCAGAGAAGAGTTGGAGATGAAACATCACTCTTTCGCCTGGTGGTGAAGAAGGTGCATGGCTTGTTTATGGCAATTCTACCTGCCTGAACACCCTTGCCGCCTCAGAAAGGGTTCAGAAGGCCTGTATCCTTATCTGTGGCTCTTTAATGAAGCTATTCATGGGCAGCAGAGTGCTGACTGGAGCCTCCTTGATATTATTTATTCCACTGGTACCTACAAGTAATTGGACATTTATTCATATTCCCTTATGTGTTGATTGATACATGTGCTTTGCTATTCCTTGAGAAGGTGCATCCGTAACTCCATAGCCATCTTGACATTGCCTTATGGTTATATATAGGTCCCAAGTTCTTCCCTGCCGTGGCTTTCTCAAGTATTTTGGCATGTATCTAAAAGCAATTCTGGAAATGGTGCCTGGTGCCTGGTCATTCTTCATTCTCTCTCTCTTTCAAGGTATCAGTCTCTATGAGCACAGAGAAGCCCATGAAATTATGGAAGATGGTTCAACAGTTGGAGAAGACCAAGCAACCAGGCACCAGCAGCAATATGGTGGCTTCTTCATAGAGAAACATGGTCACAGCCTGACCCGTCCCAGCCTAGAATCCAAGGCATGCAAAAACAGACTCAATTTGGGACATGGCACCATTCAGGGGAGCACCCAAAAAATGTGGCGCCATCTCCCTCCCTTGCCCCAAAAGAGTTTTGCCTTCTCCTAAGGCAGCCTCCAGAACCATCAGGCTGTGTCAGGTTGGAACTCCTAGCTCCTGGAGATCTGATGGGCTGACAAGGGGGAATTGTCGAAAACAAGCAACCAGACTGGTGAAGGGGCCTTTAAGAACTGGCTACCAAAACAGCCCAAATGCTTGACCAACCTTCAGCAGCTCCCTGTTCTCCAGGAACTTTGAGCCACACAGCGGCACAGGAAGTCCCGATTGGCTGGGGGTCAGGCATGCACAAAGTGGCTCCTTTGGAAACTGCTAGCTCTATAAAGCCAGCAGACGAACAACCTGACAGCCAATGGCCCTTGGAGTAGAGCCAGAGAGGCACACAAGCAATGCCAGAAACCTTGACACTTCTATTGATAAGTCAGGAGGCAGAAAGAGGGAAATGCTGGAAGGCGGCCATGATAGTTGAAGAAGGCTAGTGGAGCTGTGCTTGGATTTTGGAAGGACAACCTACAACTTCTGAACTCAAATGCCAGCCATGTGTGGCAAGTCCTGCAAGACAGCAGAGGAAATGTTTTGAGTCTCACTACTGAGTGACGACAAATTTCCTTCTGGGGTCACAAAGCCAAAGAACCGTAGTTCTACTTAGCTTTAGTTTTTTTAAAAGTATTCAAAATAATGGAGTAGGCATTTTTTGCATTTGCATTTGAGTCGATTCGAATATTCAAATATTCAAGTCGATTCGAAATTCAAAAATCCTAACCATTTTTCCCAGCACCTGGGCTGGGGGAAGGCTCTGTTCACACCTACACTTTAATCCAGCTTCAGTCCACTTTGAGAGTGAGATAATGCACTGGTTTGGTTTGAGCTTTATCTAACTCAGCCTTCCTTTGAGTTAAAAAAAAGATGGAAGGAAAACAATCATTGGATTCAAACGTAGGTATGGACGCAGGCAGAGAGAGAGAGGCTGGTGCTGGTGCCTGTGACTCCAATCCCTATCTTCACAATATGCTCTAACCACTGCAGCACCGTGAGCTTTTGCCTGAGCATCTGTTCAAACTTCCACTTGCAAAAAAAACCACTTTTATTTGTTTACTTACAGAGGAACAAAGGGGGAAGGCAAACAGCGTTGCTGCCATAAAGTAATCTTTGGAGTTTTGTTTGTTACTGTAACGTATTCAATGAAGCCCAGCCTTTCAGAAAGCCAGACTGTTTAAAAAATTAAAAATGAAGGCACAGAATAATTAAAGCAGACCTCAGAATGAAATGCCCTGTCTAAATAAATGCCAGAGGTGTTTTCCAGACCTTGCTTTGAGGCTGTGGTTAAAAAGTGCGGAGGGGGGGGGGAGAGGAAGCACTTATGAATTCAAGAAATCCTGGTAAAAACAATAATTGCAGGGAACAATGTATGTGCTTGGCAACTTTTAATCAAGAGGCTCAGAGTCATCACAAAGAAGATCTGGGAAGGGAGAATTTGGCCACAGATCAAGGCTCCATTTTAAAAAGTGCATCCATCCTTTTGCTTGCTGGTAAAATGTAAAGACCCAAAAAAAATGCTGAGAAGCCCTTTTGCAACCCTCATTAGCACAACAAAGCACCAAGGCAGTTTCTTAGCAAGAGGCTGCTTTTGGCTGCCATGGCTTGGAGGGTGAGGACTGGTGCCTGCATTAGCAGAGGCAGGCAGAGCCCCAGGCAAGAAGGCAAAGTCCAGGCTGCAGCTCTGTGCAAACCTCAATGAAGGAGAGAGGTCAGGCGGACTCGGTGGTTGCTGGGTGCCGTGGAGTCGTGGCCGATTCCCGATTGACCGCAAGGCACCTCCACAGTTTCCTTGGCAGAGATACTAATGTGGTTTGGCCCTGGGAATCGAACTGGCGGCAACCCTTCAGGCGGCTTGCGCCACCACTGCGCTCCAGCCACAGCCAGGCAGATTTTGATAGCAGTGGACACGGAGGAGAGAGGGGGAGCAGCCTGGCATTCTGAACTGCTGGCCCTCGGGGGGCACTGCTTACCCTGCCCCTCCCCCCCCCGGTGGCTGACCGGCATCAGGCTTGCAGGCGGGGTTAGGGTCTCTCTGCTCTGGAAAGGCCCAGAACTGGTCTTACCCCCGTCTCACCTGCATTCGCCCTGCCTGTGCTGCTCCTTGGTCCCACTTGCCTTGCCTTGCCTTGCCTTGCCGCCCATGCCATGTGCCAATGGGCCCCAGGCACCACTGGGCACCATCCCACCCTCCCTGGCTCATTGCCCCTCCGCTGATGATTTTCCTCTTGCTTCCTTCGAGCTCAGGCCGAGCCTTGAAACAGGGAAGCAGAATCAAAGTGATTCCACTTTAATCCACAATCCCTCTTCTTGTCCTTACAGTGCTACACCAGAGCTTGGACCCAGAGTCTGCCCTGTTTCCTCCCCCCAGCACCCCTCTTCTTCCGACTGTAGGCTCCCTGATGACGGAGCTCTAGCTCAAGGTCACCCTGATGCCCCCGGACGGCCCCGGAGTAGCTTGGAAGGTTTCCCTTCCCTAGACCGGAGAAGCTCTCCTGCTCCTTAGACTCAAGATCTCTTCTGCAGTTCGGACGGGGCTCTATCAATAATACTGCAGCCTAAAATGAGGGAAGGGGCCCTGGGAGCTAACAGCAAGCAGAGCGTCCTGATCTCCACAGCAGCCAACTCAGGTCCCCAGCAGGGCGCCCACCAGCTCGGCCTCAGGCCCTCTCTGACTTTGCTCACTAGCATCTGCTCCCTCTCCACCATCGAGAAGAATCGCCACTGACGGCCTTTGCGGCCAGCGCTCCCACCGGCCGCTGCCAAACCCCCCTCCCGCTGAAACCGACTTGAGCGGCAGCCGCCTCGGCCACATCTGGCAGCCGTGGGCCACACAAACTCCGTGCCACACACCGAAGGGCTTCCTTCATCAGGAGGGGCCGGAAAAGACCTTCTCCCTCCTCCCTTCTTGGCACTTCCAGAAAGCGCGGCCGCAGATGGCCTCCCGATGGAAAACTGGCTTCATTTTTCACTTGGCAGGGCGGGCCGCGCGGCTCTCGTGCCATTTAGCCATCCATGCGTGAACTGACAGCCCTGGGCAGCCCTTGGCAAGCCGGCGACATGAGCTGCCTGCTTCCCGGCATGAGGGGAGAGAGGCATGCATGCTCACACGCACACACACACACACAGAGATAGAGCCTCTCTGGGCCTTTTGCTCAGCCAGACAATGCCCAGAGGATTCCATCTGCCTCAGTGCTGCCGGGGAGCAGGAGGTCACAGGAGGTTCACAGGAAGCTGGAGGAGCCCTGCAAGCGCATGGGCGCATCACCCTCCAAATTGGTCTCCATCTTCCCTAGAAAGTCTCTGTCGTGCAGGCTCTGAGGGAATGCAAAGAGAGAGAGAGAGAAAAGGGTGAATTACTCATCCACTGGAGAGTCAGAATACGTATCAGTAAACCTCCTGGCTTTTTATGGAGCTTCGGAGGTGGAGGACTGCAGAGTTACTGTGTTTCAGACACAAGAGGGTGCTGGCCGCTGGGCTGTGGGCGGCATCCGGGGGCAGGAAAGCCGAGCGCCGGTACCAGCTGACCGGGGGCCGGACCGGACCCCAACTGGAGCCGGGGCCAGAGAAGCCCCCTGTTGGGCAGCAGAAGGAAGGCCAAGAGATGAGGCAGTTGGAAGCCCCTAGGAGGAGGCCTGGAAGGGGCCAGAGGAGCAGGGAATCTCCTCAAGGGAAAAGTCAGGGGTAAGAGTCAAATGCGCCATCATGTCCAGAGTCCGCAGCTGCCTCCCGCTGGACCTGCAAACATCTCTGGGGAACTGCTGCAGGCCATTACCCATCTAGATGCTTGCTTTGATGGGTCTTTGGATGACCTGAAATACCCAGAAGTGCGTAACCACACTCACACCTGCGTGGAGGCACACTGGGCATGTTCAGCTTGTTTCAGGCCCACACAGAGGTCCTTTCTCAGAAGATGGCTCCCGGGAGGAAGTAGCCAGACAGGCAAGTCCATGTTGCTATTCCGGGAAAACTCGGCCCGGGTGCAATACCAAGGGATCCCACTTGCCCCTTTTGAATTGCCAGAGTCCAGGAGAACACCCACTTGAGGCTTGCCGGTCTGGGGTTCCAACCCTTCATTTAAAGGGGTGGCCTTGGGCTAGTCATAGCTCTCCTGAGCTCTCTCTGACTCACCTGCCTCACAGGGTGTTTATTGCAGGGAGAAAACAGAAGGTTTGTCAGCCGCTTAAATGGGTGAGAAAAGCGGGGTAGAAAACCCAACTCTTCTACAGATGATCTTTTTCAGATGATCTAGCAACAATACACCTGCTGCTGCTATTTATTTATTTATTTATTTATTTATTTATTTATTTATTTATTTACATTTTATCCCACCTATACCCTGAAGTCTCTGAGCAGATAACCACATCTAATAAGATCATCTGTCAGTAGGAAGAGAAAAGTGTATCCCCATTTAACTGAAGGCCAAGGTAAAGAGGTGTGTCTTCTCCTCCTCCTCCTCCTCCTTCTCCTTCTCCTTCTTCTTCTTCTTGGCATTTGAGGCAGACATCTGCCAGTCCTTGAAGGAGACCATAGATGATTTTCATAATGTATGAGAAAATGGTCTTTAAAAGAGAACTTTCCCTTTCCAAGATTTCCTGTCTTTCTTTCTCTCTCCCCCTCTCTCCCTCCCTCCCTCCCTCTCTCCCTCCTCTTTCCTCTTTCCTCCTTTTTCTTTTTTTAAATTGGCTGGGATTAGCACCAACAAAATTAAGACAGAAAACCAGAGCTTAGCGTTTGTCATGGTGGATTGCAGAGGCTTTTGTGCCGCATTCCCTAGATAGTCATGCTCTGTCTTGAAAGAAACTCAGCTGATGGGGGCTTAGCACACTTCTGAGACAGCTCAGCATTTCCACGCCTGGTGTCAAAGGGCAGGAGCAGAATTCCAGTTGCTGGGGGTATGTTGTTAAATCCCATCCAGGAGGAACAACAAGGCAAGGGGGGAAACAGAGTTTAAATCCAAAGCCATTAGGAGCTTGTCAGACCTACCTTTATAGTGGTTTGCATGACTCACAGACTCTATTTATTATACAAATGTCCCCAAATCTTCAGGATAAATACTTTAAAATATTCTGTCTCCTCCCTCTCCCCCTCAAAATCCCATGAGCATTCTTGCACTAGAAAGGAACACTCAGGTTCTTTCATCATCAGCTGCAGACAGACATTGTTGTTGATTAACTTTATGGATTTGAGTTGATTAATCTGACTAGTCAATGGGCTAGGAGGTTTTGGGTTTCAGGCTCTTCCTGTTAGAACCCTGCAGGCTCACCAACTTCCCTCTGCTCCAATCACACACGCAAGGCCTTTCGATTTGCTCAGAAGCAGGGGCACAGGAAAGGTGTCCTGGGCAAAGGAGCAAGTCCCTTTCCCCTGCTACGCAGACTGGGAGCAAGATCCTGCACAAAGGCCATGCACAGACAAGGCACAAGGTCGGTAGGCAGCTAAACACTCCTGCAGGGTTGCCCAGTGACAAGAAGTCCCACCGGCAGAGCATTCCCCCTCCTTTAAGCAGCCCCCTTCTTCTCAAACATTGTTTGGAGAAATACGCTGGCCAAAGGGTCACTGCTGGAGCTTTTCCTACTTCATCCCATCACCCCTTTTCTCTTGTTGCCTCCTCCCTCCCTTCTCCCTCTCTTCCCTCTCTTGGTCACCTCTTTGTGGGCAAATGGGGGATTCTGAAGAGAAAGTCAGTTGCCTCTCATCAGAGGGAATGAAACACACGTGGGGCTTCCCCATCCACACTGCAGCTTCATAGAATCACAGAGCTGGAAGGGATCTGCAGGGTCATCTAGTCCACCCCCCTGCTCAATGCAGGATTTCCTAAAACATACCAGGCAAATGTAGGTCCAGCCTCTGCTTTGAGACCTCCAGGAAAGGGGAACCCACCATCTCCCGTGGCAACCTATTCCATTGACTGGTTGCCCTGACTGTCAGGAGGTTTTTCCTAATATCTAAGCTGTATCAACTCCCTTTAAGTTTCACCCCCTTGTTTCTAGTCCCCCCATCTTGTGCAAGTGAGAACAGGGACAATCCCTCTGCACTGTGACGGCCCTTCAGAGACTTGAAGACTGGGATCATGTCTCCTCTCAGTCTTCTCTTCTGCAGGCTAAACATTCCTAGATCCTTCAGCCATTCCTCGTAGGACATGATTTCCAGACCACTAACCATTTTGGAAGCCTTCCTTTGAACTTGCTCTAGGTTGTCAATGGTTTTTACTCCAGCAAGTAACATCTGCTCATCTAGGTTCTTGTATATTTTTTAAAAAGCTTGCTCTTAACAGTTACCCTATTAAGTGTTCTGTTAACTGGATGTGTTAATTTGGTTGCATCATTTTCTTTTGAGCTATAATCATTTTTAAAATGTAAGAGCGGACACGGCCGCTGCCACCCCCAGAGCAATGCAGGGTGAGGCCTTTACTCAGACCCAGCAAACTGCCATTGTCAGAGCAGAATTGCCGCGCAGTCTGGGAAGAGCCAGCCACATCCCCGGGTGCTCCAAACGTTATTCTCTCCTCCCCCAGCCAAGAGCTCGAATCTCCTTGGCTGAGTCCCCAGCGTTGGCTCCGTTTGCGCCTGGCGGGCTCAGCATCCTGCCGACCGCCCTCCCTCTGTGCGAAGAAGAGGAAAGCAACAGGAAGCCCTGCTTGCTTCCCCCACTATGGGCAGAAGAACATCACAAGCAGAAATGTCACGGAAGAGAAAATATCCCATGGGAGAGGGGAGGGGCAGACCCAGGGAGCAGGCACTGCGCCATGCTTTGTACCAGAGCAGCAAAGCCATTTCCATTATCTGAGGGCGAACGTGGGCCAGTGTGGATGGAATTCTTGGGCCAGATGTGGCCGACAGGAGTCCATATCCACAGCAGATATGCTGCCTGGGACTGTCAGGAGCTGAGTTCAGCTGGGGTGTCCGGCAACCGAAGGACTCAAGCGCTGGACAGATATCAAGAAAGACCTCCAAACTGGACAGTTCATCAAGGAATCGGGAGGAGGTGGAAGGCACAGGGGCCAGAGCGATGCCAAATCCCCATCTGGGCAGAGCGACCTCAATGTGCATCCAAACCCTTGCCTTTCAGACTGTCTGCGCCGAAGCTTCAGCCCGCTTTCAGGTTGAAAGAACACATCTGCAAAGCCACAGGCTGTTTTCTCTCAGCGTGATGCAACTCAGAAAACCCACCTTTGGGTAGCCAACGTGTCAAGAAAATCACACCTCACTGTTTCTCCTTTTGTCCTGAAGCTCACACAAAATGCAGCCCCATAAAATGATTCATTCACCGTGCATTACATTTTACTTGATGGAGAAAGGCTCCCCCAAAAAGAAAAAGGTAATTTTTGACCGAACGTCGGAAGAAATGTCTGGTGCTAAGCATCATAGCAAAGGTGGACCATTTATGCTCACAACCTGAATGCTGAGAGTGGAATGCCAGGAAGTGGAACTCAGGAACACCTGGAGGGCTGCAACTGAGTGGAACTGTTCTAGGTGCCTAAGTACATCTTTCTGGCTGGGGAAACAGGCAGGATGCCTCTAAGGCCATTTGCTGGCATTCGAGAGCAGGAGAAGGTTTGCCCTTGTCTCTGCTGGAGAGGCCCATGGGCAATTGGTGGGCCACTGTGCGAGACATAATCCTGGACTAGATGGGCTGTGGCCTGATCCAGCAGGGCTCCTCTTAGGTTCTAGGTTCCATATTCCTCTGCTTGAAACCTCCGTCCTTAAATAATTTTCAGGAGTTTATGTGTGTGAGAGAGAGAGTTACTGGGAAAGACGGATCATCCAAATCTCATCCTCTCTTCTGGGACCTGACTGAGACCTCTTGTTTGTGGCGTATTGCATTTCATGACATCTATATTTAGAAGGCTGCAGAGCATAAGGGGAAGTTCCCCCCCCCCCGCCCCAGTTTTATTATAAATTATTACACTTGAATCAGCTTCTGACCTAGATCCTGCAAAACTGGAGATTTCTTAGCTAGCAATCCATAGAAGACCTCTGTGCGGGGTGACGGCGATAATGGATCGTGATAGGTTGGTTGCCTCTACCGAGAAGCTGGACCCAGGAAGTACCAGGCTTTGCATGCAGAAAACAACCTGCGCAGAATTTTGCAAAGAATGTTGAATATCAAACAGCTGAATCTCAGGCTGCTAAGAAGGAAAAGCCACAAAGGGGGTGGGGGTGTCTGCAGATATCTGGTTGGCTGCTGAAGAAACAGGATCTGGCAACATACAGCCTTGAAAGATGGTGTTTAAGAGGGGGCCTGATTAGAGTATATAGATCATGCCTGGTATAGGAAAGGTCAATAGAGAAAGATTCTCACACAGGACTAGAACCAGGTTCAGACAAGAGACCTATTTACACTACAGCCTCTAATGCATAATTAGTGAACTCCTGGGGAAGAGCTTAGGGACGTCGTGAAGGCTGTAACAGTCTCTAAGCATGCCCGCCCTCCCCAGAAGGTCACTAATCGTTGATTAGGTATGCAGCATGAAATCATGCTCCACACATTAGCCAACATTAACCAGGGACTTACCTGAAGCACCCAGTGTCATCTGTATATTGATGGTACCTCTCTCCAAATCTCCTGATGTCCTCTCCCAGCGGCTTCATATAGATATTAAACAGCATAAGAAATAAGACTGACCCCTGAGGAACCCCACAAGTGAGTTCCCAGGGTGCTGAACCAGAATCTCCCACAACCACTATCTGGAATCAGCCACGGAGATAGGAGCAGAACCAATGCAATGCATTGCCTCCAACTTCCACACTCTTTAGCCTTTCCAAAAGGATACCATGATCAATGGTATCAAAAACCGTTGAGAGGTCCAGGAGAACTAACAGGGTGGCACTCCCTCTGTTTCTCTCCCAGAGAAGGTTATCAACCAGGGCAACCAAGGCAGTTTCCATGCCATAACCGGGCATAAAGCCGTATTGAAATGGACCTAGATAATCATCTTCCTCCAAGCATGCCTGCAGTTGAACAGCCACAGCCCAGAAAAGGTATGATGGCCACCAGGCAATAGTTGTTTAAATCTTCTGGATCCAGGGAGGCCCTCTTCAAGAAGGGGTGTACCACGGCCTGCTTAAGGGCTGGCGGGACTACCCCATCCCTCAGGGAAGCATTCACTACTCCCTAGACCCACCCGGTCATACCTTGCTGGCTAGCTTTTATCAGCTGGGAAGAGCAAGTGTCCAGAGAGCATGTTGTCAACCAAACCCCCCAAAGTAGCTTGTCCATATCCTCAGGCCACAATTGAAACTGGTCCAAAACAACTGGTCCAGACAGTTCTCTGGACGCTTCCTCTGGACTATTTCCAACTGTGTTGTCCAATCCCCCACGAATCTAAGCAACTTTGCCCTCAAAGTGCTTTGCAAATTTATCACAGCAGATATTACACAGCCCTTCCCCATGCTCCCTTGGACTAGATCTTATAACGCCATTCACCACTTGGAAGAGCTCTGCTGGACAGCTACTCGAGGACGCAATTTAGCCACCACCACTGCCACATGGCAGACATGATAGTGTGCTCATGGATATCTTCTACAGATTCCCACCTTTTCTGCAGCCTTCCTGGCAACTGGCAATGCCCCCTGGAAGGTCAGGCGTAGCACGCTTCCCCTCCATGTCTGTCCCCGGCCTCCTCGAGAGGAGGTGATGGATGGCCTGGATGAAAGACCAGATTAGTCTGAGTTGCTCCCAAATGGGAGGCTAGCCATTTCGAAGCCCAGCTGGGCCAAAGCAGCAGAGCAGGTATTAATATATTCCCATGATTCTAATCAGCTAAGGAGCATCTGAACGCCTGCCAGGCTCCACTTGGCACGCCCCTGAGGTTCAGAAAACGAACATGAATCAGTTCCTTTTTGCAGATAATCTTTAATGTGCGGCTCAGAGCAAGTCAGCAGCAGCGGCAACGCTACCAGACGGCCCTTTGAAGCTGGTGCCACAGGCCGAGCGACAGATGCAGCTGGCATTTTGGAAACGCTGCTTCTCACATCCCAGCTAGGGTACAAGTAGCTTTGGGGATTTATAGGCCCTCTCCATCGATGGCCCCCACGTGTCCAAGCTGGCACGCCTGTGCCGGCTGATGGGAAGCCGTGATTAGCAGTTCCTGGCAGGTAATGCAGGGTGGAGGCTGCCCTAAAACAGCCAGCAGTTCCCCATCAGAGCATTTCCCCAGGAGAGGGAAGGATGGAAGGAAAGTTGGGTCCCTGGGAAGGAAAACTTCTTTGCCTGCTCTTCCTTTAACGGCACGTGTTTCATTACGCTGCTGTTTTTTATAAAGCAGCCAGAGGATATCTGCGTTACCTTTATTTAAATAGAGGGAGCGCTGGCCTCCTTCAGCCTACCATAAGTCCCTTAGAGAAAGGAGATCACAATCACATTCAGCACATCTTTATCCCTGCTCTTCCCCCTCGTTGGCTGAGAGATCTGGGGGTACAGTATTTCCATCCCACCTTTTGCATGTGCAGCCCTTAATATGGCTCTCCTTCCTTCACTTTCATCGCATCATCATTAATTTCTCCGGTATGCCTCCCCTGGGCGTGAAAGATAATATTCATGGGCTCATTATATGGCCAGGAGAAAAACCAAAACCTAGTCTGGCCTTGAGCTCAGGCAGACCTATAACTCAAGTCAGCAAGACAGTTTGCTCCCTGCTTTAATGAGCTGGACTCTACCAGCCTGACACTTGATAGGGGAAATATATGCTGTGTCCTCTTTCAGGAACAGAGAGGCGCTAATGAGCAAACCCCCGAGAGAAGCAAACCCATAATAATACATGCAGTGACGCTTCACAGCCCATTCTTCTCAAAACTTTGCTTCTTGGTCTAGTGGTTAAGGAGCCAGACTCTAATCTGGCAATACCAGGTTTGATTCTGCCCTCCTCCACGAAGCCAGCTAGGTGACCTTGGGCTAGTCACAGCTCTCTTCTGAGCTCTCACAGCCCCACCTACCTCACAGGCTGTCTGTTGTGGGGAGAAGGTTTGTCGGTCACGTTGAGTCCCCTTAAATGGGTGAGAAAAACAGGGTGGAAAAGCCAATTCTTATTCTTCTTCTTCTCCTCCTCCTCCTTCTTGGTTGGTACGAAAATTCAAAAGATAAATAAATAAACTGCTCACCTGCCTGAAGATGCTCTGGAGCATCTCTGCTTCAGCAGGCAGGTAATGACCTGTTCCACTGGTTTTCTTTTCCATGCTTTTCCTTGCAAACTTTGCTGAATGCTTTCTCTTTGTGTCTCTGTGTGTGTGCCCTTATCCCAGATTGGGTCCCAATTCATTCCTGCCTGGGCTGATGTCTGCTTCATCAGTGACTGCTTCCTGGCAGGGCTAACTGTCAGATGTCCACCACTGTACCTCTGTGTTTGCAGAGTCAGTGATACGGGTGGCCTTTCTATGTATTATTTCATACATTTTTTCCCTGATCCCTCCTTTGTTCCCCATACTTACATCATTCAAGGGAAATAAATGAAAACCAGGTACTGGGGGGTCTGGAGTTTCGGGGACACGATTCTCGTCGAAGGCCCGTAGCCTCCCTTTAAAAAGACTAGCTTGCATTTTAGGAATTGTTTAATTTTGTGAGGTATCTGACCTGATATGTTTTGTTGTTTCTTTTAATAGCTCTGGGTTCCTTGCCAAGATTGCTTTGCCTGGAAAGTGTGATTTACAGTTTTATTTAGTCCGTTTATAGCGTAGTAAAATATGCCAAGGCCTTTACTTTCTGGATTTTGTTTGCACAGTTTATTCAGCTACTTCTAAAATTTACAGGGCCTAGCGGTGACAGGCACAAGCAAACAGGTCTCTGTCTAGAGACGACGGCAGCTTGAAGAAGAATAATCAACTTTCTCCTTTTTCTTTATCCCCGGAGAGGAGCTTGGAGACACACTGGATCAGAGTATGCCAAGGAATGAAAAGTTCTGCAGAGTACAGCAACAACAAATAAAGTACCAGGATCAGGATGGGGCTGCAGGAAGATCAAACTTTTTGCAGGGTCCAAGCATGCTGGGAGAACGCACGGATTTGCTTTCTGGCCTCTATTCTCAGCTTGGGTCTTTCCGCACACTATGTAAGCAGTGCAGAGGACTTTTCAGGGAACTGACGGCACATTTGCTGCCTGGGATTTCAAGGACAATATTCTATGATACCCCAAGAAAAGTGGTTTGGAGAACATGGAAGACGGATGTATTTTTCTGCAGCACACATTGGCCTCTTCTCTTCGTTGTGTTTCTTTTTTGCAAAGCCTTAGTTTGAAAAAATCATTTTGCCAATGAGCAACTGGAAACTTCTTTCAACTTCTCCCCATACCTGTAACGGAAAGGACTGATGCTGCCTCATTGGCTGTGTTCACACCTAAATTTTAATCCAGCTTCAGCCCACTGCCGAAGCAAACCCACTGGCAAAGTGATAAGCTGCTTGGTTTTATCTTTATCTAACTCAGAAAATCCTCCTGCAGTTTGGTCTAGTGCTTAAGGAGCAGGACTCTTATCTGGGAATACCAGGTTTGATTCCACACTCCTCCATGAAATGACCTTGGGCTAGTCACAGGCCCACCTACCTCACTGGCTGTCTGTTGTGGGGAGAAAAACAGAAAGCTTTGTCAGCTGCTTTGAGTCCCCTCAAGAGTGAAAAAAAATGGACTATAAAAGCCAGCTCTTCTGCTTATCAACAAGGATAATGGTTTCCTCTCACATTATGTATATTTCAACACTAGCTAACTACTTGACTCATTCACTCAGCTACAGGTCCTTCCTCCAGGCTATCCCCCACACCAGAGGATTTACTTTTGCATTTCCCCACCTAGTCAATCCCCTCCACTACATTTACACATCCTTTGTATCCCCATCATTGTTTCCTATAAGTCTGTTCCTGACATTGTCCCCCCTAGCATCTGAAGAAGGAGACATGCCCATTGGGCTACCTAGCACCTGGAGAAGAAGACGTGTCTATGAAAGCTCATGCCACCAACCCTTCTCCTGTTAGTCTCCAAGTGCTACTGACTACCTTGCTGGACTCTTCTGCTTATTGTTCTTCCTCCATGAAGCTAACTGGGCAACCTTGAGCTAGTCACAGCTTTCTTCTAAGCTCTCACAGCCCCACCTAGCTCACAGGGCACAGCCTTGAGTTTCATAGAACCTGAAAGGCTCTGTGCACTTGGCCATGTCCTGAGGCCAAGTGGTATCGTGGTCTGGGGATGAATTTCAGCATCTGTCAGGAGGTTCAATAGAGCATTCACGCTGCCCAACACGTCCTTTTGAATGGTCTTTCCTCTTGGTTTTCGCTGATTGTATTCAGCTCTTTAGGGTCTTGTAGAGGCCACATTCAAGACGTCACATCCGTGTCAGCCTGGGCATACTATCCAAATGGCTGCTCCCTGACCTGGCTAGTGGGCTGCCGGTGTCTGCATGGCACAGCTGACGTTTCATGCTCTAAGGCAGCCAGAGCCCTACCATGCCAAGTCCCCCTTTTCCTTCTGGGCCAGACCCCCTGCCTGGTTGTCAAAATACCCCCAATCCTTGGGCAAGCCTTTCCACTCACTGGCTCTCCATGACAGCTTTTTACAGTCATGACATGCTCAGAACTGTTTCAACCTATTTTGCAAGCCTTGCGTTGCTCTGCTAGTAAAAACTAGCCCAGGTCTGCTGTATGGAAAGAGAGAGAGAGAGCGTAAATCTCTGCACTCCCTGAGATACATCAATAACATTTTAACCCCCTGCGTGAGCCAATAGTTCCCTGACAGAGTGTTTCTGCACATTTCCAGAGATGGACAAGGCATCCGGTATCTCGCAATGCAAGTTTAATGTGTCCTTTTGAAACTCCTCAGCAGGGGTGGCATTTGACATCCGTACACAATGGGAGGCAAGGGAAAATATATCTAGGGGAAGGAGAAGGAAATCCCAACCCAGCAGAAGCTAAAGTGTCCAAACGGGTTTTGTTCAAGAGCCAAATTGACCCCTTTCCCTTTGCAGAGAAAGGGCCTTTTGCCCAGTACAAGGAGACAGAATCAGATGGAACACCCCAGATTTAGCAGGGGCTGCATTCAAGCAAGCCGGTGGCGGGGGGGGGGGGGGACATTCTCTGGGCTCTGTTCAGCTACCAGCTAAAAGTGTCTGCTCAGAGCATCAGTAGCTACCAGCAATTCAGTCCAGTGGGCTAAACTAAGGCCAGTTCGCACACGGCCCCAAAATTCGCAATTGGTCGGCATCTGAGCAAGAGCACCAGCAGTCGCAGGAGGCGTCCGCACCCTAGAAACACCTCCTGCCTCACCAGATGTTGATCAGCTGTCACCCAGCAGTGGTGCACCACACGCAACAGAATCCTTACCAGTCCACCCCATTACTTACCAGAAAGGCTTGGATCCTGCCCAGGGTATAATGGAAAAGAGAGAGGGGAATATGCATCGCAAGCTGCCAGAGGGAATGAGAAATTTCAGAGCTGATTTTTTTAAAAAATGGATTAAAACCCAGAGTAAACAAGCCCTTGCTAGTCCAGTACACTGGAGAGGACAGAACCGCCTGGGCCAGAGGGTGAACTGGACAGTGTAAGGAGACTGTTAGATTTCTTAATGGCAGTCCATTCTGCACGGGCACCCCTGCCAACACAGCCCTTTGTCCTAACTAAAACAGCAACAGCGCAGGCAGAGTGACCGCCCCCTCGCCCGGCTTTGCAAAGAAATCAGATTACTGAATCATCTATTGGCTAGACTTTGAATTAACCCCGATTGCTATCGACGTTGTTGCTCTCGTCGTAGTAAGACTGTCAGGGGAAAGAACAGTTACACTGAATTAGCGGCATTAGGAGGGGGCCGATTTAACAAGCGGCGCCTCTGCTTTGCCCTTCGCAGGAAATTGCCCTCCAGGCCGCCTGCCGCTAGGCATCCCAGGCAGGCAAAGGTCACTTTCTCGCGCCTAGTAATTGGAAAGCAATAAACCCGGTTGAGGGCTGGGTTTCAACAAAGTGCACCGATTCAGCGTCTCCTTGCCCTAAGAAACATGGACAATTAAGCCGATTGGGGCTGCAGAAATGGGGGGGCAATGAAATATGCCCTGTCTGTGTTCACGCGGGCAGGTAACGGTATCTGAATAACGAGGTCGAATCCTGACAGGGCAGAGACTTTGAGCCTTTTTGCACTACAGCCGGACGTCTGTAGTGAACTAAGGCTGGTACACGCAGGGACAGAACAGCCATTCGCCTTGGCCGGTGAGGGACAGTAAGCAAAGAAGTTGCTATAAATGTGCTGTGTGAAGTAGCAACTTGGAGAGCAGGAGAGAGCAGGTGGAGTTAATTTGGTTGAACAATATCCTTGAGGGAAGATCAAGCTGTCCAGCTTCACAGAGGCTTAAGCAGCGCATAGCACAGGAAGCCTTTCTATTTTGCATCCCAAAGTAATCATTTTATTGTTGTTTCAAAGTTCCCAGCGTGCAGTTTTCCAGTCAATCTCACAATGAACCTGGAAAGTTTTCTGCTATTATTTCACCAATACCCTTTTGCCAAGGGAGGTGCTGCGTGGAAGAGACGGCAACATGCCTTATTTACCTCACTTTACTACTGCAAGAATGATGGCGGTGTGGAGAAAAAACATAGAAACAGCACGACTTCCAAAAACGAAATAAAATATTTTAGGAAGTCCAAATTCTTGCCATCACAGGGCTTAGTGGACCTCAGAGGCGTATGACCTGCAGGCACCCAGAATCCTCTTGGTTTGCCCTTGCAAGCCACCCTGGACTGTGTTTTGTGTCCTTCCTGAAGTTGCTAACAATCTGTCTGGAGACTCCAAAAGAAGGCACTGCGTCTCAGTGGTCACAGCAATGTGGTAACCACACAGGTAGCAAAACATATCTTGGCCCCTAGGCAATGGAATAGCCTCCCCCTTGAGGTGCGCGTATCACCTTCACGGTACCCATTTAGGAAGGCAGTGTAGACGCACCTCTTGGCCCTGGCCTTTGGTTAAGCGGGGCTGCACTTTTCTCTTCCCGCTTGCAGATGCTAAAACATACTGTTTCAATACATGCTGTTGTTTTAATAATGTTTGATTTTAGATAGTTTCCCACCTGGAGACATCTGGGTATAGGGTGGGAGGGATAGATAGATAGATAGATAGATAGATAGATAGATAGATAGATAGATAGATAGATAGATAGATAGATAGATAGATAGATAGATAGATAGATCTTAATGTATCTAATAAAATAATACACGGTTAGACCAGAGGATAAGCAGAGCTCAAAGCTGGAAACAGCACTGAGTGACAGGGTGCCCATCCAAATCAGTACCTGTGCCAACTTGCGGCCCTTTTGGCACCATCCCTGCATCAGATGAAAATTTACGGAAGCTCTCGTCCCACTTGGAAACAGACAAAGAGGCTCCGTGGTTTCTGTTCCCCCAGAAAAAGAGGAAACAGGGCTGCTGTTCGGCCTCTGGCAACAACATTTCAACACTGTTTAGAAACCCCTGCTTGCTTTGAAACAGGGCCAAGGGCAAGAGTTGCAGTCAACCCGTTTATTTTGACAGAGGGACAGGGACAAGAGGTGCAGCAAACGGATATTTGATATGCAAAGACCGGAGATGCCATAAACGGAGCCGCCCTGGATACTTTAGTAGCAAAGCGTGCAGGATCCGCGTTCCGGGCAGGCGGAGAGCAGCAGAGATGCCCTTTGGGGCCCACCCTGCTCCTGTCCAGTGCCAGTGCGGCCCGGGGCTTCTCCTTCAGAACAAGCACTGAGCCACTTGCTGCCCCTCCGAGAGCCTGGCAAGACCTGGGAAAGCGCCGCTTGTCTCCCAAGTGCAAGGAGAACCTCGGGCTGTGGTCACACCAAGGTTGAATCCAGCTTCAGTCCACTTTCAGAGCGAGAGGACACAGCAGCAAAGTGACCAGTGATTTTCTTCCCACATTATCTGTCCCAAAGAGGAATTTTCTGGGTTATTTAACACTGAGAGAAAACAGCTTGTCACTTTGATGGTGTGTTCTCTCACACTGAAGGCGGACTGAAGCCGGATTAAATCTTACGTGCGGCCACAGCCTTGGTCCTAACTAAGAGATCCCCACCGGTCGTTTCCCGCTTTCTGGAGCAAGAAATGTGGGCTCGCCTATAAGGGCAGGCGAACCACTGACGGGGCACAAGTTAACGCTCGAAGCAGAGACTGTGCCCGCATTGCCCCTCAGCCAGTAGACCGACCGTCCACGATACACGTGTTCGCGGAGTTCACACGATACGCATCCCGAGGCCAGGCCCCGCCCCCTTTCCCTGCAGCAGCAGCAGCAGCCGTCGCGAAAGCCTGGCAGGTTCTCGTTCCCGACTGGCTGCCCGACGGAGAACGTTGGAAGCGGGAAACGAACGCGCCGCCGCTCCCTATTGGCCAATCGCGGCCCGTCACGAGGCGATCAAGGCAGCGGCGAGCCCAAAGGCTGTTTCTCTCAAGCGACCTTCCCGCCCCCGGGGGACCGCTGATTGGGCGAAGCGCGCGATCGGCGGCCAATCGCCAGCGGCGCCCGAGGGAAGCGTTCCCGCCCCCATGATGCGCGGGCGGGCGGGGGCGGGTGATTGGTCGGGGCCCGCTACCTGACTGGGAGGAGAGAGCGAGAGCGAGAGCGGGGCGGGAAGAGGAGCCTCCGCGGTCCCCAACGGCCGAGCCGGGGGGCGCCGAGGAGGAGGGGCAGCGGCAGCGGCAGCGGGGAACGGCGCCTGTCGCGCCTGCGCAGAAGTGGCCGCCGCCGGCCGGGGTGAGTGAGTCTGAGGCGGCGGCGAGGCGAGGCGAGGCGGCGGCCGCCTCTCTCCGCGGTGCCCGGCCGGGGAGACCGAACGAGGGCGGCGGGCTGCTGGGGGAGGCCCGGGCCGGGAAGGAGGGGCCCTCGCGGGCGGGTCGGGCCTTCAGGCTCATCCGCGCCAGGGAGGCTGAGGAAGGTTTCGCCCGGAGGGAGGCCGCGCTGGGGGCGAGGCGAGGCGAGGCGGCCGGCCGGCGGGCCCGAAGGCGCCTCTTCCGCCTGGAGGGGAGGCCTGCGGTGGGTCCAGTGGTGAGGGAGCCAGGCTCTTACCTCGGGCTACCGGGTTTGGTGCCCCACAGCCTCACCTGCCCCACAGGGTATCTCTTGTGGGGAGAAGAACAGAAGGTTTGTCAACCGCTTTGAGCCCCCTAAAGGGTGAGAAAAGCCAACTCTTTCTCTTCTTCGTCCTCCACAAAGCCAGCTAGGTGACCTTGGGCAAGTCACAGCTCTCCTCTGAGCAGTCACAGCCCCACCTGCCTCACAGGGTGTCTCTTGTGGGGAGAAGAACAGAAAGTTTGACAACCGCTTTGAGTCCCCTTGAATGGGTGAGACTCACCTCTCTTGCTCAAGGCCCAGGTGGCAGCAGTAGCCAGAAGTGCTTATCTCCATCTTCCACTGGTTTACAGCTTCAGCCTTTCCTGGATAGGGACAATGTGGGCACCGTGGTCCATGCTCTGTTAACCTCCAGGCTTGACTACTGTCGTGGACTCTATGTGGGGTTGCCTTTGAAGGTTGTTAAGAAGCCGGAACTGGTGCAGAAGGTAGCAGCACAACTGCCGACTTGAGTTCTGGCCAGATGCACATCATGACAGTTTTGAACAACCTGCCCTAGTTACCAGTTCACTACTAAGCCCAATTCAAGGGATTGATATTGACATTTCAAGTCCTCAGTGACAGTGGCCCCTAAGATCTGAAGGAGCACTTTCTTCCATACACACTTGCCTATGTCTTAAGAGTTGTAGTTCTGCAACTCTCCTAGATGTGAGAGGGCTCACTGGAGGGCTTTTTTGGTGGTAGCTCCCTGGCTGTGTAATAGCCTCCCCTTCGATATACTCTAGGCACAAACGTCATATGGTTTTCAGTGCCTAGTTAAAACATGCCACTTGACCCAGGCCTTTGATGCCTAGTTTGCTCGGTATATAGTCCTGCCAGGGTGGCATGCCTAAGTTATTGTTCTCTTGTGACCTGCCCACTTCAGGTGATGGGCAGGAAACAAATGTAAGAAATAGAATAAAGAGTCTTGCTAGGTTGCCTGAAGTTAGGCAAAGTTGACCTCTGATAGGTGTAACATGCATTGCAAAGCAAGAATGCTGTATTCTGCACACACAACATCTTTCTATTTATCTTACATATTTACATTTTTCCCATCCTCATTAATTTTTGTGTATATGTAAAAATCATTAATTGGAAAAATGCTGCTTTCTGTAAGCAGATGTGGTTTCTTTAAGTCCATAAGCACCTGGGATATGTGCAGAACTGGCTGATAAAGACAGTGCGCCAGAGAGACATTTCTGAAACAACCATCTTATATAGGAGACACTCAGATATTAATATGGAACCCGAAACGAGGCTCATTTGTCAACTTCTCTGAGCATGACCTGCCCATGTTCAAACATAATCAAGCCTTTCTGGCACTCCTCTTCTGGCCAAGCCAGTCAGGAGGTTGGTTGCATGTGATTTTTCATTATAAAAACTACATAACGTGAAAAAGATGCAGGTCCTTATTGAAATAAGCAATAAATGAAACTTAAGTTAAAGTGATTCTATACCAAGTCTTATCTGATGGTACGATTACAGTAACAAGTGTTTCTAGTTTGGTGTGTAACAAATCTGTTTGCCTATACTCCGTTTGCGTACAGCTCTGAAGGGTAGTATAAAAGCATTCTAAATAAAATGTTTCTCTCCCACCAGTTGTATAGATGCAGATGAAGCATTCAGAAATCAAGGCGTCAGTAGATTGATGACAGTATATTTCATCGGAGAGACCTTATCCTGGGCTGCCCAGAAGAAATTCAGCCTTATTTCCACCAGAATACTGGAAGTGATGGCCGTCCCCTTTCTTGAAGAATTGAATTAGTCTATTAGCATATTTTAAAATTTAATTAATGCGTCAGTCACTCAGTTCCTGAAAATGATGAACCCTAAGAGCCACCTTCACAAATCTCCCCCAGAAGAGTTTATATTATATTAATCTTAGACAGGTCCCTGCCCTCAGGTTTACAGTCTAAAGAGACAAGAAACAAAAGGAAAATGGTGTGGGAGGGAACAGGGAACAGTTAAAAGCAAGCACTTGAGGTCTTCAGTTCCAATTCTTCTGTTCATTTCTTGTTGCTGGAATTTTCCTTTCCTCTTTACCTTGAATTTTCTCTTCATTGAAGATTAAACTGGATGATGGTAGAGATGGTCAGCTGGCATCTACTCAGCCCCGCCCTGTTCGGCCTCAGGACCAGACGTTTTCTCAACTGGTGGATCGGCTGCCGTAGTCTCTTTACCATCTTGTGGTTTAGGGTTTTCTGGGCGTCTGTGTCGGTAGTTGAAGTTGTGTTGGTACCGTTGAGGTGGCAGCTGTCCCTGGGCCTCATCACCCTGGTTCTCTTCATCTTCGTTATTTTGGTAGTGCTGTTGGTAGCTGCATAGAGGTCTCCAGTGCTGAGGACACCATCTGTACTGGTTGTGGTTACTGTGCGTTTGAGTTTTAGATGGTAGCCTCGAAGTGACTGCTGTTTAGCACCACCCAGGGAGCATGTGAGACTTGTGGAGTGTCACAGATGTGAGCAGTTGTCCCAAAATGGCTCAGTCCGGTATCCTCCGTTTGTGGGCTTCTGAGGCAGAGTCTGTAAGTGCAAGTGCCATGATTCTGTCTTCTATTGATGCTACAAGAAAAGTAATAGAATCTAATTTTGTATTTTAGGTTGTGCAAAAATGGACCTCAAGAAGCCCCTGCGTGCCAAAAAGACCATGACGCACAGTAGTCGGAAACAAGTAGAAATGCTAAATGAAATTAAAAACGGCAAGGCTGTAGCTTTGGGTGATGACAATCATGTTCATTTAAAGACTGTCGGAAGCAACTGTCTGTATTATAATCCTCCAAAAGGACTGGCCTGCAGCTCTGAATCAAAACAAACTCAGTTATCAACTCCGTTAATAGAGCCAGTGGCTAATCTAATTGTTAATTCTGAAATCAGTATTTATAAAGACGGTCAAGGCGTATCCAAAAATGATTCCACTTGTGCAACAAATGCTGATGTTGAACAGTTTTGGGATGGTAACACTTTGCAAGATATTCTCTATGATTTGTATACTAAAGAATCCCAGTCTCCTTTGTTTAAACCGGTCAAGGTGCACCTGAGCACAAAGCCAGGTCGCCAGCAATCAGATGAATCGGAGGACCCATTCTTAGGAACTTCTCCTGTACATGAGCGTCCTCACCTAGCGGCAGATGAAACACGCACCTTGCCAGCGTTGAACCCTGGGACTGACGACAGCTCTGTTGTTGATGCTCCGTTACTCTTAGGTAAGCGTAGACCTCAGTATGTCTGATGCTAAAGAACCATTTTTAACTGCAGACTCCTTGTGCGCTTCCCTCTATCAATGGCTACAAGAATGGTTGCCCAGGTGCCACCTCTAGATTGGAGAGACAGGCAGAAAGTCTCTAAGGGCCATTTGCAGGGATTCAAGAGCCGGTGAAGATTTTACCAGAAGTAAACTGGTGGGCCACTGTGTGAGATGGGATGCTGAACTAGATGGCTGATGGCCTGATTCTCTTATAGAGCTGGACAAGTTCATGGAGGACAGGTGTATCGAAGGCCACTTGAAGGGTGCCTAAGTACCGCTTCCTGGTTGGAGAGACAGACAGGAAGCCTCTAAAGGCCATTTGAAGGGATGGGGAGCCAGTGAAGATTTTGCCTTTGCTGTGTGAGCCTGGATGCTGGACTAGATGGGCTGCAGCCTGAACCATCAAAGCTCCTCTTGTGTTCTTCTAGACAAATTAATGGAACTGTCTCAATGGCTACTAGAATGGATGCTGAGGTACGACCTCTAGGTTAGAGAGGCAGGCAGGAGACCTCTAAAGGCCACTTCCAGGGATTTGAGAGCAGGGTAAGGTTTTGCCTTCGTCTTCTGCTTGAGATGCCCAGAAGCAAACTGGTGAGATGGGATGCTGGACCAGATGGCCTTGGCCTGATCCAGCAGGGCTTAGGCTCTTTCATGGTTGCAGATTTTGGGGAGGCCACACACAGTAACCTTAGCTGCAACCGAAGAAATGCCACTGGGGCTTGAATACTTCAAATGTGTGTAGCAGAAAGATGTTACAAGAGTCAGTGGTGCACCAGACGTGAGGAGGTTCAGGTGAAATCTCCAGGTCGGTGTCTTGAATGCCACGGTACCAGAGGTCAAGAGAATGTAACAGTTAAGGAGCAGGAGGGCATCATTGTCTCATAATTAGCCAGAATCAATAAACCTGCCCAGTGCTCTACTTCACTGTAACTGAGCATGGAGCCTGCTTTTATCTTCAAAATGGCTGTCAGTATGCTTTATGATCTCATTTTTGAGAGCTTTGCAGGATAAATACATGTCAGGTGAACTCTCTTAAGCCTTGTTTTCTCAGGATAAATTGAAATAGTTTTTAAAACAATGGCTGTAGCCAAAACATTAGCATACCCCGGAATTGCCTTGGGTCATTACAGTTGTTCCTATCTGTGCAGCCTGATTGCAGGATGGAAACAGACAGGGCCATAGCTCCACAAATAGCAGCCTGGTGTTTTGGAATAACAGATATTGTGATAAAACAGGGATGATCCCTCTATACTATTACGGCCCTTCAGATACTTGAAGACCGTGATCATGTCTTCTCTCAGTCTTCTCTTCTGTAGGCTAAACATTCCCAGATCCTTCAACCTTTCCTCATAGGACATAGTTTGCAGACACTAACCATTTTGGTAGTTCTCCTTTGGACTTGTCCTAGTTTGGCAATTTCTTTTTCAAATTGGGGTGCCCAGAACTGGACACAGGACTCTAGATGAGGTCTGACCAAGGTAGAGTAAAGAGGAATAATTACTTCTCGTGATCTAGACTCTATATTCCTCTTGGTGCATCCTAGGATGGTGTTTGCCTTTTTTACAGCTGCATCACATTGTTGACTCATGTTCATCCTGTGATCTACCAGTACATCAAGATCCTTTTCAGTTGTGCTACGACTTAGCCAGATTCCTCCCATTCTGTATTCATTTTTATCATTTTTCTTACCAAGATGTAGGACTTTGCATTTGTTCCTATTAAATATCATCCTTATCTATTGAATATCATCTATTCAAGCTTATCTAAATCTTTTTTAATCCTCTTTTTTTCGTCCCTAGTGTTAGCAATCCCTCTTAGCTTTGTATCATCTGCAAATTTGATGAGCATCCCTTCAGCTCCCTCATCCAGATCATTTATAAAAATGTTGAACAGTACTGGACCCAGGACCAGACCCCTGTGGCACTCCATTTGAAACTTTTCTCCTACTGGATATGAAGCCATTTATTAAAACACTTTGAATGAGGTCACTAGACTAGTTACGGATCCACCTAAGAGTTGTCCTGTCTATCCCATATTTGATCAATTTTTCAATAGGTATGGTTTGAGACACTGTCAAATGCTTCTTTGGGGTCAGATGCATAATGTGGAACAGTTGGTGTGACTCTGAAAAGTTAATACCTTTTCAAGCCCTGTTTGTTTCAGTAGGAACAGGAGGACTGCAGTTTTCTGGAAAGAGTGGAAGCTTCTACCTATAATCCAGGGAGCAGGAACGTGTTTTTTAATATATAGCTGCCAAAAGCAAGCGAGGAGGCAGTATAAAGGGAGGGGGGAAAGGACAAATTCATGAAATTCCCTCTTGAATTTCAATACGGTAATTTCCCCCCTATCACTGCTGTCTCAACCCAGTGACCCTGCTTCAGATGTTTTGTCTCACTGTAATGCCATGCCTTGTTGAACAGCTAAACAGATTTTGAAAAGGCCATTGTTTAAGATTCCCCCAAAATTGATATTTCCTCTTCTTCTCTGACCCATCTGTTCATAAATGTTAAGAAAGAAAAGTCTGTTCTGTTCAGTTCAGGACAAGTGTAAAATCAGTGGATTCTTTTAGTATTGTGAAGATTTTGTTTTGGACTATTTTCCCAGGTGTTTGTAAAGGTGCGATGGCCACTGGTTACCGTTGCCTTCTGTCTGGATTTGGCGTTTCTCCCTTTTTACAAACCGGTGGTCTTAAAAATCTGTGCTGCTTAATTTTAACAGGATTTCTATCTTTGGGGGATTTTGGTTTATACTTTTTCACATAGAGGATTTTATTCCCCTAATGCAAGTGTTTAGAATTGTGTATTTATAGAAGATGGAATAGCCCTATTTGTGTCCCAAGTTTTCTTTTATAAGTCATATTTTAAAAATATGGCGCAACTTATTTCTGTACTGGTCCAGCTTTGTGAAAATTGCAGTCATGCTGAGATTTTGCAGGTCAGTCCCCACATGCCTCTTCTCATCTCCCAGAAGACAGAACCCAAAGGAAAAGGAGGAATTCAGGAACCAGCGGCAGATCTGTTTTCAAGCACACCAGAGCAGCTGGTGAAGCAAGTGGGACTTGTGATTCAAAGCGAGAGAGAGAACCGTCTGGACTGGAAAAGGTGAGGTGACTTGCCACTGGCTTGCCACTGTGTTTGGGTGGCTGATGTGGCTGGTTCCAGAGGGCCGTGATGAACCGAAGCAGGGGATGGGCCTCTGTTCTGAGTGGGCAGCGTGTGATGACGACCCGATTGCCAGGTGACGTGCGCTCTCGGATGGATAAGAAGTGGCAAATGTCTTTGTAATTCAAGGTGTCAGTTTCGACTTTGCGTAACTCCTGCTATTTTTGTCTTGGTAGCCTGCTCAAGCCCTCCTGGGGCTGGAGAAGTCCAAAGGTAAATGCTACATGCTAAGTGATCCTGCTTCTCTGAAAGGGAGGGGGTCTTGGGGTGGTCCTCGGGCCTAGGTCTTTCTGTGCTCAGCTGGCCAATGGCATGCTCCCAAAATGTTGGCCCTGCTGTCTTCTGGACTGCCAAGCGCTGCAGCACATAGAATGAAGCAGGTAGAAAGTGCAGGGACTTCAGAAACCCAAAGACCACAAAGCTCCTCCAGGCCTCAGATAAGAACAGATACATGACACGTGACTTGGGCCGTGGAGTTCCCTGTTGTTTGGAAATAGCATGGAATTAGTTCGTATTCAGGAAATTAAGTCAATACCGCCGGGTGCATGGAGTTATTTAATTCTTTTATTTCAGTTGTGGCCGGTATAAATATTGGGTATATGTGGAGCCTTCATGGGGCAAGAAACAAGAGGAGAAGCTAGCTAATGGACATCACTAGAGAGCAGTAGAGAAGCTTCCGTTGTAGCTAACCTGAAACAAACCACCTTGGAACACTTTGCTGCTAAGCGTAGGTTGTACTGAACGCAGGGTGCTTGTGTGTGTTTTTTAGGTGAAGTGTTTTATTCAAAAGCAACTGGACGTTTCAGTGGAAAGCGTGGACCACAGTCTCCAACTTTTGAAGGAGAGAATTGACCGCACCCACTGTATAAGGAAGCACGAAGGAATAACTGTTAACATTGTCGTAAGGCTGTGTTGCGTTTCAAGTGTTCTATGCCATGCATAAAATGTTTAAAGCATTACCCTGCTCTTCGGGCACCCGTGTTTGTGTTAAAGCTGTCTTTAGGGGGTCTCTTAAGAAATTAGAAGCCAGAGGTCCCCATCCTATCTCCAGAGGACTAAACACAGCTCCTGATGCCATCTGGCATCACCAGTTTCTCTGCCCGTTACCTTTAGAGCAGCGGTTCTCAACCTTCCTAATGCCGTGACCCCTTAATGGAGTTCCTCATGTTGTGGAGACCCCCAACCACAGGGGTGGAGCAGCTGGGAGGTGGGAGGGAAGGGCGGTGAGAGACTCATCGCGACCCCTCTGAAAGGGTAGTTCGACCCCCAAAGGGGTCCCGACCCCCAGGTTGAGAACCACTGCTTTAGAGCCTCGTGGCGCCATTGCAGTGGTGGGAACAAGGACAGTCATCAGTAGCTTCCACTGTTTGTGGCCTCTTCCTCAGGTTTGGATTGGGAGGGACAATAGGAACAACAGCAGAAGATCGGCGAGATTGCTGAAATGCGACTGGTCACATCTGAGGCCTTCTAGGCAGTGGACCCACATGCATCTGCACTCTTGGCCTTTGAGAGGTGGGGGAGCTTGTAGGCCTCCTAGTCTTCTCAGAGGGCCACACGTGTGGATAGGCATGCCTCTGTTTCCTGGAAGGCCTTAAACATGCGAACAACCCCTTGCACGTGAACAAAAGTCCAGGGTTGATCCAGTTCAAGGGAGTTTGGCATTAAGCAGAGACCAATGGAGACAACGACTGGTGGAGGCAGAAGGGACCAGTTAAACCACATGCTGATGGAAGAGGGGAAAGGGGTACGCACAGCTGGCTTGCACTGCCACATGTGGCTTAAGCATCTAAAATATAGACTGTTGTTTCCATGTACCTGTGAATATTCTCCCTCTGTTCAGAAGTCATCTGCCTGCCTCATGCAAACCAGTCTTTCTCCTTCCTTTCAGAAGAAAATCTCCAGGCTTGAAAGACGCATTAACGCTGCGATATCATTCCAGAAGGCAGAATTATGTAGAAAAGTAAGGCTTGGCACCATTCCGGTGCCCACCATCGTAGTCAGAAATGACCAGTCTGTTTGCTCTGTGTCCTTATTCTTACAATTGCTGATATTTAGGGTTGTTCTCAGCACGTCAGTCCATCCACGAGAGCCACATCTGCAGGGCCCAACACTTTGCAAACCCAGCCACCCTGCCTTGGTTCCCTTCCCCTGCCTCCCTTCCTTCCCCACAGGCTTTCCATTTCGGAGGACCAGGGCTGCCCCTGCTCTTGGAAGCCATGCAGAAGTCCAGCAGCTGCAGAGGGCTGGGCCTTGCAATTGTCCCAGGCCATGCTCGATCTTAGTCCCTCCTTGGTGCAAGGTCTGCTGGCAGGGGAAGGGGGCTGTTGGGCAGAAGGCTTATAGCTTTCACCTCAGTAAGTATCTGCCTGCCCCTCATCTGCACAGTAGGTCAGGCTTACAAGATGTCCGGCCCTGTAGACCTCTGGCCTTCTTTCACAGGTTGTATGTTGAAAGCCTCAGTACAAACCTGTTTGTGCCCCTCCCTGTGACTTTACCACAACACATCAGGATGGACTGTTGCCTTTTACTTGGACACTTTCTTCTGCTGTACATGGTGATTGCGTGCTAAAGGTGTGACTGGCTCCTGGTCTTACTTGCCAGATGTGCAGAGAAAGAATCACCTTTGGCTAGTTCTGCTTCACCTTAGAATTAGGAAGGGATAAATGTTATTCATGTTCTCCCATATATAGCAGGTAGGTTGGGGCAGGCACCTACATGATGTTATCTGAACACAGGCCAGCTACATAGGAGCGGATAATGAATGTATAGTCTGCTTTGAAAAGGATGCGGATAATCTGGGTTACGTTGGGTATAGGGAATGAGTCTGGGGAAGAAAAACTGACAGCCTGGAAAAGAGAGAACCGAGGCGAATCATATCATGGTCCACCTAGAAGCAGAGAACCAGTCAATCTAGAGCCCTAGTATAGACCGAAGGGGCTTCATCCCGGGTCACGGGACCTGGGCCAGTCATCCAGCCTATCTGCAGTCATAGCTACTTGCTTTTCTCATCTCTCCCTACATTCTCTCCTCAAAGGCACAGTCCCAGAATAAAACACTAAACACCACCAACATCCTTCCTGATAATACAAGCAACGAATTTGTCCCAGCCAGAAAGAGACCAGCAGATCCTAAGAACACACCTTCTGACATTGCTGAAAGGTAAATCTCCCCCGTCATCCAGGATGGTTGCTGATGCCCAGGAGATCCAAGTTTGGGTCTTCTAGAATTTTTGCAAGTGTCAGATGCGGATAGGGGCGATCCATTGAGAAGATCGCTCATCAAGAAGCCTTCTCAGTAAGCTTAGCAGTTATGGAATAAGAAGACAAGTCACCCTGGGAGGAAGCCGTTTAATCTGGTAGACAGGGAAGCGCATGAGAGGGGTGCAAAACGAGGCACAGTGGTGGGAGTTTCTTGGAGAAGCTGAACCTGGACGAATCAGGACAGACATGCAGCACTTTTCACGCCTTGACGTTCTCTAGCCTGAGATGTTGTGCTGGACACTGGGCTGGAAGGCTTCAAGAGGGGGTGAACTAGTTCAGGATGAAGGGGGTGTCCATGGCTGCTTATCCTGAACCTGCTGCTCTAGATGGGCCTCCGGGTGGAGGAGGCAGCAGGAATGTCAGGAGCTGGCTGGATCATACGTTGTGACCTGGAGACTGTGTGAGTTCTAAAAATATAATCACTCCTCTTTCTGGGGCATGGGGGTGCATATCAGACAATGTATGGAGTCCTCAGATTTGCAGGTCAAATATTTTTTAGCTCACATCAACTTTTGATCTTAAACATGTTGGCTGAGGAAGTTTTGGCAAGGAGAATCAGGCTTCTTCAGGTTTCTGTGTAAGCAGTTCTTTTCTGTGCTTCTCTGCCAGCCCTGGTAGCCCCCATCGCCGTACGAAGAGCCAGAGTGCAGACGAGCAGGCTGCGGACGCTGCAGGTACGGAAGGGTTTTCTCTTTGCAGAGGGGGCTGCAGAATAAGTGCAGTCTCAGTGCAGTGCCAGCCCTGTGGAGCGGCTGCTGCAGACGGGAGAGCATCTCCTGCGCCTGTTCTGACACAGGTGAGAGGATGGGGAGAGGCAACCAGGGTTCCCCAGAAGAAGGCGGGGCCCCTCTAATGCTCTGTTCTCCTGCCGGAGGCCTGCTGAGCACCGCCTGCGTATTTTTCACCAGGATAACTGCCTGTGTGATTCAGCTCTGTAGAACCTTCCATATCTTCTAAGCCTCTGAAGTTTTATTGGTACCTGTTTCTTGTGTGGCTTCCATTCTGTTTGATTTTACAATCATCCCTGATGCTACAAGCTTTCACCTTGCTTGTTTTCTTTTACACAACAGTGAAATGCACCAGGCTGCGTAAATTTGGGCTGGAGGAAGTAACTTGATATTTACACCCGACCCTGTATCACATCATTGCTTCCCCTGAGTTCCCCTGCTTTATGCAAGGAGAGTCCTAGTGTGTTAGAGGAGGCATTGGCTGCTTTCAGGGTCTCAGAGTTAGGTGTGTAACAGAGAAGATAAGGGTCTTCCTCTGCAGAAATACTGAAGATCATCCTGTCCTTCCAGTAGGCCCCAGTCTCCTTTCAGGCTATAGCGAACCAGACGTCAGTCATTCCTCAGCTATGATGGAACAGTGGGGTCCCTGCTCAGCCTGAGCATCAGTTCCCTACAGCCACCTCGGCTTCTTGTGAAATAGATAAATGCATAGCGGGTTCTCTCCAGGGCGTAAGCACCGCTGAGCAGGGGGCATTTTTGGCAGGCGCCCAGGAATCAAGGAAGGGTAATATGAGTTTTCTCCTTGTTTGTTCCCGCGCTCTACGTGATTGTGGACTCCGGGGGGCCCATGAGGTCCATCTTACTTTTTGTCCTGTTGGCCTATTCCATCCCAGCGACGCTTCTGGTTTGCCTCCCGCACAGGCAGCACTGGCGTTACATTTAAAAGCGCATTTCCGTCACAATTCTCTTAGGTGTGAAGGAGCAGCTCGTTCCTGCCAAGCGATGCACTTCAGCTAAAGCACCTGGTGGCACCAAGGTCAGTCTGAAACGCCACATGCAGCCCTTCTCTTGGGTGGGGGCCGGTTGAGGAGTGGGGGCTGAATCGGCTCTCAGAAAAAGATCCAAGATGCCTTTCCTTGCGCCAGCCTGGGAAATCTTTTGGCCTTGCCATACGGGATCTCAGGTTTATATGGGTAAATGTGTAGAGACCTATGGCAAACCTAAACCGTTCTTTGCACCTCTGTTTAAAGCAAACAACCTCAAATGGGGCAGGGTCCACAGTACCTTTCTGCAGAGTAGCCAAGTGTCAACAATCGGTGGGAAAACGTTCAGGAAGTAAAGAAACACAGGACAGTAAATGTATGTGAAAGCTGTGGATTGACTTGGTATCCACCCTAAGCCTGCAGAACTTGAAAACTTACCTGCTTGCTTGTAGCATCCTATGAAAAATATTGCCACTACATGATGTTTTAAGCATTGCCAAGGTCATTCGGTGTAATGCTTCCGGAAAGTTTCCATCTTTATTAGGTAGTGAAAACAAATGCCAACTAAAACACGTTACGTCCATTAACATGTTAGCGGCCTATACAGTATTCAGAAGCAAGAACAGCAATACACTAAGTACAAAATTAGCAATAAAAGAAAATGTGTTTCTGTATTAAAAAGAACACAAGTGTGTTGTTTAGCAGGCAGTAAAAGCTCAGAAGTGTTGCTGCCTGATAACATTGCAGTTATTTAAGAGCACCCAAAGAAAACCCGAAAGAAAAATGTGCCTTGACCAATACACAGAAGCAAATGTCGTCTTAAAATTCTGACTGAGTTGATAGGCTGTATTAGGAATATTGGGGGCGGGGTGTTCAGCTGTGCAGCAAGCAGAGGCCAGCCTGGCCCAGTGCTGAGCCATGGCCTGCAAATGTAGGAGTAGAGCTTCCTTAAAGTGCTAGGTTTGTGATCACCACCCTTGGCATTTCCATAAACTCTGCCCTTCCTAATGGTTTCTGTCATTTCAGATTTATATGTCATAACAGTAATTGGCTTTTTTAAATGTACCCCTAAATGTCCTGGTTCATATCCCTGGGGGTTTGTGAGCCCCAGGTGGGAATTCGCTGCCCTGGAGGATGCTAAATCCTCAGCCAAAATCTATGTTAATTTATACTACCCGCTACGTCAACATTTGTGACAGCCTATTGTTGTTAATAAATAATGGGCAATCCCAAGAAGCTGTTCATGGATTTCTGCAGGGAAGCTGCAAGAGGACAGAGGGCTTCGTGTGCTGAATCTTGAGAGATGTTTGGTTAAAACCTGTACTAATGTTGTGCTTTATTTCTCTCCCAATTGTAGAATCTGTTGATGATCGACCTCACTGATGAAGGAAATAGCGAAAGTAGGTTGTGGTTGAACTTCTCTGTTCATTTCTCAGCACTTTTGTTGCATTGGTTTTAAACTTGCCTGAAGAAGTACTTGAGAAAGTAGAGCCAAGGTGTAGAAAGTCCTGCAGAGCATCAGTATTCCATGGCCCGTGGGACAAAGGTGATGCTGGTCTCTACAGTACAAAGAAGCGTTATGGTTTAGTGTGTTTGGGGACACAGGGTTGCGGCTGCTGTAAATCAGGAGCTATGCGGTTGGTGACATAATTTCTAAAATGCTGTATGATCCAGGAGATGGCAGAAAAGAAGAACAGAGCGCTGCCAATCAGCAAGACCCGTCATCAGAAATCTTGGTGATAGATTCCCCTGAGCCGGTGCTTCAGCCGTCCAGTGAGGTATTTATTCTGTTCTATTTGGAGTGGCAGAAACACTGTCCCCTGGTGCCTGGCTGATCACAGGCTGTAATCTGAGGGGGCAGGCAGGTGTTTCCCTGCTGTGAGGCTCTTCTGAGTGTCATTGGTGCTTGAAAAAGCTTCATGCACTCACATGCTTGGTAGTAACTCCCACTGTGTTCACTCCTTGGTAAATGGGCATAGAAGGGGAAGGACAAAGTGCCACGACACCTGTGTGCACCTTTGGCATCTCTGGGACCGGGATGGCAAACGTCAGAAAAGCTCCTTTTGCCCTGAAGGACCGGCCAGTCGGAACTCTCCTCCCTGCGCTAGACACAGAGCTGAGGAGAAGACATTTCTGCTGCTCCTTTGGGGCCAAGGAGAATAAAAAATCTTGCCGGAGAGGCTGAGTAAAGTGGTTGTGCTTGGCCTTGGGAGCAGGCAGGTAGTCTGGGTCACGCCCCGTCCATCCCTCAGCAATGACCTCAGGACATGACCCGGTGCTGCGTCCCACAGGCGGCCGAGTAAAGCGTGAGTTTCACTCCGTTGGCCACCAGGGGCCTGTCGTGAAGCACCAGGCAAGGGGGAGCATTGGAAAGTGGCAGCTTGCCCCGTTCGGCAAGATTTTCAGGTTCTTGCCAGTTGTGCATCGCAGGGAAAGGGGCATGCAGTGGAGAAGTTTCAGAACTTTCCTTTTGAGTTGCTGTACAGTCCTGAACTTGTTTCTTTGCATCTTCGTGCATACGACAGTTTATCACTTCCAGCGGCCTCTCCGTTTCCACTGCACTGTAGGCTCATTAAGAACTTGAGCCGATGAAGGAAATGCCATATAGTCGTCTCCTCAAACTGGCTACAAATTTTCCAGTTTTGCCCATACGCGGGTGTATATATTCATCCCTTTCTGCCGTCAGTGGAATAGCAAAATGTCCTGCCCTCATTCATTGGCAGGGCAGGGCAGCTGAGCCACATCCCCCTCCCGGTCGTCGTCCCCAAGCACAGAAGAGGGCAAACACGGAGGCCTCCACGGCCCGGAGGCCTCCCATCCATCCAAGAGCAAGTAGAGGGGAGGCAGGGAGGAGAGGCAGGAGAAAACGGGGAAGAGAAGGCAGCCGGGGGGGGGGGGCAGAGGCACAGGCCGAGTGGCAAGGAGTGGTGGGCGCGGGAGAGGCACGGCAGCCCAGGGCAGGCGTCAAGCGGAAGAAGAGAAGCTTGAAGCCCATTTCCCCCTTCCGCTCTCGGGCTTCCCAGCGCCAGATTTACTTCCAGCAGTGCTGGAAAGTGAAGCGTAGGGGAAGGAGGGCGCTCCTCCGGGGGCCGCTTGCAAGACCTGGGCCTGAACTCCGCGCTCTTTTTCCAGGCCGCTTTTAACTGACGTTTCCCTTGATTGTTTGCCAGTTCTCGCATCTGCCTCCGCTGCCAACGTCCCATGTGAATCCTGTGCACAACGGGGGCTTCAGAGACACCCTCCCCCCGCCGAAGCTGGACCTCGACGTGGTTCGAGTGCAGAAGCCGAAGGGCATCGCCCTCCGGTGGAACGTCAAAAGGCTGGACCCTCGCTGCGCCCCCATAGACAGCTTCCACCTCTTTGTCTGCCTGGAGCAAAACCAAGATGGCGTGCTGTCCGACTGGAGCAAGATAGGCCAAATTCCGGCTCACCCGCTCCCGATGGCCTGCTCTTTGGCCAGCTTTCCGAGCTTTGTCAATTGTTACTTCGCCATTCAGGCCAAGGACATCTATGGACGCTACGGGCCCTTTTGTGACATTCAGTCCATTTCGGCAGGATAGTGACTTCCAGGGCGGGGCCGTTTTTCCTTGGGCTGCCATCTCCACGCTGCTCACCCTCGGTGTCGTTTGCACAGTTCCGTTTGCCTTCCTGGGTCTCTGCAGTTCTGAATTCCCTCTGCTGGCAGCTTCTTGTGGCTCAGGGAATAGTGTGGTGCAGAGAAAAGCTTTTACTCAAATCCTTGTTTTTAATGATGTTCCTTACAATAAAGGTGGGAAGTACAGAATGCTTCCCCATTAACACTGAGGGGATAATTTCTTAAAAAGCTTGCCTAAGAGTGGCACAGAGAGTCAGCCAAAGCGAGCAAGTTCTGGTGGTGGCCGCCTCGGCACTCAGCTGAGGACAACCGCTCGCCTGGGTCTTCAGTCCTGAAAGGAGACGAGATCTGGAACACCTCCATCAGCCACAGAGCCAGCAGCGCGAGCCAGAACGTGCCTGATCTCTGCCTTGTGCGGTTGCTTTTGAAACACTTGGTTTTTCCTTGAGTAAAGAGCCAAGGGCAGTTTTGAGGAGAAAAAAGAAACAAGACGCGGCATGGGGTTAGCACAATACTGGTGGCTCTTTTTATTTCCATGTGCACAACTGGTATAAAAAATACTAAACAATTGAGGCATCAGTGGTAGAATTAAGCTCTGCAAAATCCCAAAATGTTTCACCATTTAACTTGAAAAAAACCAGAGACTTCATTATATTCATTCAATTTATGGAACAGGCACTTCATAGTCCAAGGAAGTTAATGTAAGATGGCACATCCCTTATTTCAGAGGACACTGTTGAGGCTAAGTTGCCTGGAAATCATAAGATGCTGTTATGAAGCAGTCGGAAACGTCACTGTATCAATGCAGGTGTGTCCAAGGGGGCATGGAGATTTCGTTTTAACACACATAAATTCAGGCTATCAAATTACCAACCAAACCATCCCATATTTTGAGCAGAGACTGACCCCTGGTGAAGATTCTTATACAAGATGTAGGAAAGTCTGTGTCCAAAGTGTTTGGGGACTCTACAGGCAGTGACTCAACATTAAGGGACTGAACGGGGGCACAGAGCTGGAGGAGGCAGGAGGACGAGAAGCACAGATGCCACTGACTTGGTCTGGAAGATTTTTCTCCCATTTGCCAGGCGTTCAGGTTTGTTCACGTTGGAATTTGGGGCTGACTGGCACTTGGTTACACTGAGCAGGGACTCCAAGGTCCATCCGTCTCTTCCCAATGTCTGCAGATGTCCAGGCTTGGGAAAGTTGTGGACAGAAGTGGCCATTTTTTACTCTGCTAGCAGGAACCACAAAGAGTTCTATGATGTTTTCATATTATTTTGCTGGAAAACGTTTGCTCTTTAGGTTTTAAGTGGACGTGGGGCAAACATGGAAAGGGAGGTGACGGCAGGGCAGACAAACCTTCCTGAAACATTCCAATGTTTAGTCCCACCAGCTTTTAATGGTGCCTCTTCCCTAGCAGGAGGCCTGGCGTCCTTGGAGGCAACCAGTGGAATTTGCAATGATGCAAGAAGTAAATAGCCTTTGTTCACAGCCATCTCGGGAGGACTGCAATCTGCAGGCTAGCTGTTCCTGCCCCAACCTCAGCCTCTTGTGCTCCAGGAAAGGAACCCTGGCCTGGAATCCTCCAGTATTTTCCAGTCGCGTGGTACAGTGTCAAGATGAAGCGAAGATGTAGCCACCAGCATACAGGGAGACCAGTTTCTGATTCTTCGCTCCTTCCACTGACTGCAGAGTAATCAGGGCAAGCAGTAACTTTGCGCTTGTTGGAGACATTCAGGGTGTCAGGAAAAGAACAGCCGAGGAGAGTTGGGCACTCAGACCCTGCAGAGCCTTCATTTACAGTTCAGCTTACTCTTGTGGTGCGTTTCCAGGCCTGGGATAAAAGGAGTGTGGGGAAGCAGGGTGGTTCTGCAGGGCTGGAAGGACCAGAGGTCAGCCGTTGCGTTAGGAAACGCCTCACTTCAGAATCCTCCCTGTGCTGGTGTGTTTTCCATGGGGACACAGCCTCCTGCAAAGGGATGAAGGGAAGGCACCCGTGGTACTACCTGAGGACAAAATGGCGCCTGAGTCTCAAGAGTTTCCTCCATTCTCTCTGGAGAGAAAACCAAGTTTTCTGTTTCTTCATGCAACGTGTGGTTGAGTCGTGGCATTTGCAGGCACAAGGCACAGTTTTGGCCACCAGCTTGCATGGCTTCAAAGGAGGTCTGGTCAGCCTCACGGGAAGATGGGCCTCGAGATCATCTTTGCTGCAGGAGTGGCTGTAACTCTTAGGGAGCGACAGTTGGGGGACCGTGAGCAGGATCAGTTGGGTTCCTGGCCTGCTCAGGCCCACAGCCGACCAAATGTGAGAAAAGGCTCCTGCACCAGAAAGGCCTCCAGCCCCTTCTAGCGGGGCATTTCTTGGTTTTGAGGTTGGCAGCACGTTGCCAATGAATGCCCACCAACTGCATTTGGCCAGGCCAGAGAGGGTGCTCCAGTGAGCCCCACCGCCTCTGGTTAAAAGCCTAGTAGAGTTGCAACCATCTGTTACAGACGAGAGTGCAAACCCACAGATCTGCCAGTTGTCACCATGCCTGGGCCTTGGCCCGGCTGCCATGGCTGGAGGATCTGCCTCATGCCCTCCCTGCCCCCAAAGTAGTTTCCTCTCCCGCTGTCCATGTTTTACACCAAGCACAAAGGTGGGCAAAATTTCACTACAAAATCGCTTTGGACTGTATACAAAATCGTGGCTGGAATTCCAGTATGGCCAAGGTAGAGCACCTCTTTTTTCCTAGTTGTCACAGAGTTCTTCATCTATTTCCTTATTTACGCTTCCGTAATATTAGGTACATGATGCCACTGAGCAGAGTGAAGGCAAAAGCGATCCAGGCCAGGACGTAGGAATAGCCAAAGTGGCCGCTCTTCACGTCAAAAAAGTCGTACTGGGGGCCTTGGTGGAACTCTTCGTGTTGGTCCGTGTAGATGGACGCTGCAATCATAACGCACAGGCCTGCAGGGGGAGTCAGGAAGGAAAAACAGATCGCACTCTTGGAAGAAGCACAGGGAAAGCAAAAGACCCAGAACGGATCGTGCAGAGGCGCCGGGTGGGGAAGCCCCACTCGCATTGTATGTTCACTGCTGGTACAGAACCAACAAGCATCCAATGAAGAATGAACAGCTGGCCCATGCAATCACATCTTGCTTCATTTCCTCCAGCAGTCCTAGATGCTAAGACGGAAGGTCCACCTCTTCCTAAGGCCAACCAGATGCATGGCTGGGCAGGCAAAGCAAACTTTGCCCTTCTCTCTGCATTTGGCCTCCAGCAGCCATTTTTCTACTGCTCAGGGTGGAATGAAATTAAGAAACGCCAGTGGCTGTTGAGTTCCCCAGTCTACCTTCTGCCCTTCCTAGAGTGTCGCAAGTAGCCCTAGTTTACCTGAAGCCCTTGAGGGCACTTGCGATATTTATGTGTTTGCAGCATTTATATACTGTCTTTCTGCTTACAAAAAGCCTCAGGTGATGCACCTGGTTCTCCTCTGCATTTTACCCTCACAACAGGCCTGTGAGGTAGAATCACAGAATCATAGAGTTGGAAGGGATCAGGGACGATCCCTCTGCACTGTGAAAGCCCTTCAGATACTTGAAGACCACCATCATGTCTCGTCTCAGTCTTCTGTAGGCTAAACATTCCTAGATCCTTGGACCATTCCTCGTAGGACACGCTTTCCAGACCACTAACCATTTTGGAAGCCCTCCTTTGGACTTGCTCTAGCTTGTCAGTGTCTTGACATTGGAGAGGGCGAGCTCCAGGGAGCTTCCATGGCCAAGTGGGAGTTTGAGCCCAAGGCTCCTGGGTCCTGCTCCAGCACAATAGCCCAGGGTTGCTCCAGCTGTGCCCTCCAGCTGTTTCTCAACTGCAGCACCCATCCACCTCACCAGTCTGGCCAGTGGCAAGGAATGATGGTAGTTGTGGCTCAAAAACATCTGGAGGCCACAGCTGGAGCACCTTTCTCTTGTCACTGGGGGACCCGGGTGGGTGGTCACTGTCCCCCAGGCAGGCCCCAGGGGCTTCCTTTCTGCTCTTGGCTCTCTTCGGCCCCCAGCAACAGGCCCATGGAGTCCGGTCATCCAGGGACAGATTTCTATCTCCAGCCCTGGCAGAGGAGAGAGAGGAAATCCCGTGGCCCCTCAGACATCCTGCCAGGAAGCCGAGGCCTAGGCGGCCTCTCCTGGGAGTTTCTCTGCTAACTACTGTGGTGTTCAAACTCCATATTAATGGAGATGAGTCTCATGCAATTAAAATAGGTTGGATTCCAAAACAGAAAAGCACCAGTACTAGGAGAAAAATTGCAGCAGTCATGATGGCATCAGCCTGTAAAATAGGGCATTGGCTGCATTTTGAGAGGAGCCACTTCTGCCCCCTCCTCTTTGGCGGGGGTGGGGGAGGTAGATCCAGGGTGGCCTTTATTCCTGAAGTCAGAGGCACCTCCCCTCTGCTGTGGACCAAATCTTCCCTCCATGTGCTGGAACTCCATCTCAGGTCAAATCAATCTGGCAGGAGGACTGCCAAGGGAGAAGAGACCTTGCAGGCCAGAGGGACTGAGGCTGGCCGGATGCCATTGTTCCAAGGAGCTCTTCCAGCTAATCTGATCCTGCATTATAAATGGGGCTTCCTGAGTCAACGCCCAAATTAGCATTTTACTCCAAAGAGCAGCTCACAAGTAAGCTTTCTGGCCCCAGGATATGGCCCGACAGGTCTTCTCACCCAAGGCTTTCCCCCTGTAAGACGCCCCTCTCTGCCCCTTAGCTGCTCTAGCCCGGCCTGTGTCTAACCAGCCTCCAAAACAACCAGGAGCAGAACTAGTCTGGGCTCTAGTGGTACAAGCCAAGCAGTGGCGCTTCTTTGAGGCTGTCCTGCCTTGCCCTGGGCAAGGGAAGCTGAAATCCCCCTCCTGCGCCTTCTCCCTGCCCTCTTCCCCAGGTCCTTGGCCCCACACCAGCAGCCCTGCGTGAGGAAGCTGCTGTATGCCTTACCGCCTTGCTCCCAAAATCTCGCATTTGGTTCTACGTATTTACTTACATCCAAATACCCAGAATATATTCAAGATTTTTTAAGAAGGAAGGAAGGAACACGAGCCCAGAGGGAGGGAGGGATACTCACAGGATAAGAGCTGGATGATGGACGTCAAGACGAATCGCTCCCCTTGCTTGAGGCGGAAAAGCTGAAGGATAAAAATGAAAAACGCCACGCAGCAGAGCAGGGTGGACAGGACCATGGTGGCCTGGATCGCCTGGATCGCCTCATAGTCTGCAACAGATCACAGGAGGGGAATGAGATGCCCTCCAAGCACCCCTGGGCCTCTCCAGCCCCCGGTGGCTTTGCGCCGGGTCTCCTGGATTCCTTGCCAGGGTGTCTTGTGAACCTTTCTAGGAAACTCGGGCTGTACGGAGTGGAGCAAAAGGGCTTGGAGTAAATGCTGCCGCGCCCTGGACCAAGAGAAGCAGGGAAGCTGCGTTCAGCTTTTCTGGCCATGGCGCACAGGAACGGCAAGGGGTTTTCCAGTGTGGGGAGAGGGAGGCTGGCGGGGGAGGCTTCAGAGCGCCACTGCTCCTCCCCTCCCCTCCCCTCCCCAGTGTCTGACTGGGTGAGGAGGCAGAGCTTTGAGGGCCACTGTGCTGCCCACTGGCTGGGGCTTGTGGACATTAACAGGGATTTTGGCCGCTTTTTCCACACCACAGGTCTGTAATGGCCACCGTGGGCATCTCAGGAAGGGCAGAAACGGCATCTTGGGAAGAGATTTCCCCTGTGGCGCGGATGCCATCTTGGGGCCAACGATTTCCCCGGTACTCTTAACAGGACCGTCCCAAATCTAAACTTGAGTTCTCCTATGAACCTTTTCCCACTCCTAACCCAACTGCATCCTGCCAGCGACTTCCCCTCCTCGGTTCACATGCACGGTGGCCATTTCAAAAACGCCTTCAACCTCTTGCCAACTCTCCAAAAGCCATTTCCTCCCCGCAAATGCCGCTTCCTCACAGGGGAGCCTCTCACAGTCCGGCTCCTCCGGCCCCTCCCTTCCTTCTGTTATGCCTCCCAAATCCAGCATAGGGCGGGAGGAAATCGCCTGGGCGGCCAGAGGAATCTTGCTCAGGTCGGCAGAAAGAGGAGATCGGACCTTCCGCACCGGTCAGTAAAGGCTGTGTCCGCACTTTGCGTGCCTGAAACCGACGGCCTCTGCGTGACCAAAGCTGCGCCTGCCGCATTTGCTATGGTACTGCAACTCCCTCTGTAACGCTGCCGCTAGGTTCCGCAAGCCAGTGCATGGCGCAAAACGGCAAAGGGCAAGTCACTGTTGCCTATAATAGTGGTGAGGAAGGCAGTGCAAGTCGGCAGAGCAACAGCGAAGCGACAGTGGCGCACTGCGGCAGTGGCCCCATCAGCCCCGTACATGGGTGGCCCTGCTGGCTCCATCCAACACAGAGGGAGCTTAAGGGGGTGCCAGCAGTAAAGAATCATCATCCATCTAAGTGAGGTTTTGTTTCCGTCTTTCTTTCCCAGAGTATTCCCAGCGCTTCTGCATTCGATCCACTGCCTTCGCTTTGGAGCCCTGGGTAGGGATTTCTGACCCCCAGTTTACAGGTGGGGTGCAGAACCTTCAGCCCAACTCTGGCTCACCTGGGAAGGTTTCATCCAGGACTGTGCAGTTGGTGCCATTGAGGCAGCGGTGCCAAATGTCTGTATAGAAGTCACTGCCGACCCACCAGGCCTGCAAAAGAAAAACGAGGAAAAGGTGCAGAGAAACGCGGCTCAGAAAAGGGGGAAGAGTGGGGGGGGGGGGCAGGTGGGAAGACTAAGCTGCGGGGCTTCTCTGGGCGGGTGGAGGCAGCAAAAAGGCATTTGCTTAAGAAACTATTTCAGAAAAACTTTTCCTCCCACTTTTCAAAACTAGGAATCTGTGCAGTCAAAACAAGCAAATGAAAAAAGACCTTATCTGGGTGGTAGTCTAAAAGGAGCCTTCCTACTCCAGGACCAACCCACGTGGCTGGCAAGACAGGCGGAGCAAAACAGTGTGGCAGACCAGGTGCAACCAGAAGCAAAGAATCCAAAAGCAGCTTAATACCTCCAGGCAGGGCCAGTATTTTCTGCCGCAGGCCCAACGCTTGGAGTTCCAGACGGCCTTCCCATTAAATCCTCAAGTTTACCCCAGCGTTTCCAGTCCCCAGACTCCTGGGCCGGCTGATTGGCCTGGCGTGTCTCTGCCATGACCTGTTGAAATTGCAGATGGGAATCCAACAGGACGTCCAACCTGGGAGGCCAGAGGCTATTCTGGGTGGACATCTGGCCTATAAGCCAGTCACGTGACTCCTGCTGATTCGTTGACCAGTCCGCGGGGAGCTTCACCCAGCGGCCAAGGCCTTGGCTCAATCATACTGGAAGTGATCTGGGCAGAGGTTCGGGCCCCACACCTGGCCTTGGATAGTCTGGATGGCAGACTGGTCTGCTTTGGGTCTGACATCCAAGCGACAGAACAATTGGGAATGTCTTTATAATGAGGACAATCCAACCAGCCAACCAGCCTCACAGGGGGAGGAACCTGGTAGCAGCGGCAGCAGAGAGCACTTGCTGGGTGCAGCAGAGTTCTGTCCTCTGCAGGGCTTGCGCTTCTGATTCACCACGCTTAACCAACGGCTCTCCCTGCTCTGCGCCGTGCAAGCCCCCACTTGCCTGAGCCTGCCTGCAGTTGGAGAACCAAAATGCAGAAAGGCCACGGCCGAGGGCACACAGGGAGCCTCTGAAGGACGGGAGTACCGTGTTGGTGGAAAGGGGCAGAGCCCTTAACTGAAAGCAACCGCTGCAGAGGAGGCACCCATGCCCCTCACTTCGGAGGGCCTCCTTCCAGCCCCCAGCAACACCCACGAGCCAAATTTCTCTGCGTCGGCAGGCAACTTACGCTGTCGATGGTCGCAATAAACAGAAGCGCTGCTGAGGTGATGTGAAAGATGATGATGAAGGCCAGGAGAATGAGCATTCTTGCAAAGGGAAGGTTGACTTAGAAGAAGACAAGTGCTGTGCAGACAAAAGGGAGAGAAGGCACAGAAAAGAATGTTAAAAATGCACCGAATGACAAAGGGATCATCAGATACAACTACAAACAAACCCAGCCACCCGGAGGCAGGGAGGACTTTGCTTTTAAGCAACCGCATCTCATTAACAGCGGCACCACTGAGCTTTCACTCTCCCAGTGTGGTTAATAGTACTGGGAGTGGCTGTGGCTCAGGGATAGAGCAAAGTGCCTGGAAAGCAGAGGGTTGCCCCTTTCATTCCCAGGCTATTCCTGTGAGTAGGCAATGGCAAACCACTGCTGTATCCCTGACAATAAAGCTGCATACAGGTGCCCCACAGTCAGCCACGAGTCAGCCAACAGCTGATGGCAACAGCAACCATTATGTTTCCTCCAGAAGTTGTTCCTTCCCCAAGCAACCCCAGGAGGGGGCTGTAACTATTGAGCCTGTAGGGGGGGGGGGGAACTCCACTTACCTCTTTATATAAATTCATTTTACTTTTAATGAAAATGACTGCCATGAGGCCTTGAAGCTTGTATGACTCACTGCAGTATTGCGACAGCGAGATCTCTCTGAGATTAGAAAATCTCCCTGGGCGAATGTGGTCTCCTTCAGCATGGCTGAAATACCACTTGAGCATGCATGAAGTGGTATTTCAGCCATGCTGAAGGAGATCACTCTTTCTGGGTGGTTTCTAGCCTCCTCCTTTCCTTGTGTGAGCAATCCCCTTCAGCCGCCCTGTTTGGTGTCTCTGGGCAAGGCAAGAAACGCATGTGTTGTGGCTTGCAATCCGAACAATGGACCCTTCAGTCATGGGACCCAACCCAGGAGTCGTGCACAGGTAGCCTTTGGTGCCTCCCCTTTCTTAAAAACAACATCATGGAAAGCCAGCTATTTGGGAGAGGCTCTCAAGATTCACTGCAAAGAGCAGGTGGAGTCAGAAGTTTGGGCTGGAAGCAGTCTGAAAAGTAGCCCAGAAATAGCTCTTTCAAAGCAAGCCCTGACTACAAAGCAAGAGAATTGGATCTGCCTCCCGGACGAAGGCCAGGTGAAGGCCTGAAAGCCAGAAATTAAGATGGATAAGTCAGTTTTAAGGGAAGTTAGTCAACAGCGTGATATTAAGGGGGAGGCAGATATTCTAACTGCAAGGGAGTTTTTCTGTGACTTCTGCACTGAGGACTTAATGGCACGTCTTGTAATATAGCACTGTGGCCCTAAACTGAGATTTTTAGCATCTAGAATTCTGCTGCCTGAGTCCAACTACTCTGGAAGTGAGATCTTGCCAGTCTCTCGTCCCCATTTGGAAAAACGCCGTGAGACTGAATTAGAAGTTGCACATCCAGAACACAGGCAACTTTGTCCAGCCAAACAGGCACCCCTCGTGTTTCGGGATCAGCAGCTACAGGCACACGGATGTCATTAGCCAATTACAGCATCTTTGGGTCACGTCTCTCTGAAGTGGTCAAGAGTTTCTGGGGGGAACAGAAGGAAACAGGCAGCTGGACCTAAGCAGACACCGCCCTCCAGCACAGAGCCCCCGTGAACAGTGAGGGGGCTTTATTATCACTGCCTCCCCTCAATGCATTCCATGGATTATCTCTGCAATTGCTCGAGGGGCCTGTTTCCACTCGGCCGACCGGGGCGGCCTGGCGCCTTCTGGTATGGAGCATATGTGCCTCACCTAAGGGGCTCTCAGTACAGCCCAGCATGCAACATTTGCCCTGCAAGGCTGCCTGGGGACAGTGCGGCACAACTGCAGCTACACAACTGCGCACCACATTGGCGATCACCATAGCAACAGCTCAGCACACACGGCCACTATGGCAAAGCGAACAGTCCCAGATGGGACCGTCTGCATTTCACCTCTGCATTTGAGATGGCCTGGCACTTTCCGCGCAAACATCAGCCACTGTCCCTGACCTAAACAACTGACGGAGGGACGGGGATCCCCTTTGGGCAGGTCTCTCCGAGGATTCCCCGCTTCAGTTTTCCTCAAGCAGATGCAAACGTAGACGAAAGCATTTGCAGTCATTTCCACCCAGCTCAAATACATGTATTGACTTAAAGACTGTTCACCTTTTGCGTGTATCCCATCCTCCAGCTTAGCTGAATGAAAGGACATTTCTTTGATGCCTTATAGCTTTATGGAGTGACCATATCAGGTCCACGTGTGCTGAGAAGGCAAGAGAAGCACCTCCCTACCCGCTTTCTCTACACAATGGGGACTTTCTTCTCCTCTTTATACCCCAATCCCCTGCCTGCCTGCCCTCTTTCTAAATTGAAGTGAGCCAAGCCCATGTCCTTTCCTCCAAAGAGAGTTTCCTTGTCTCACAAACACATACCCCGATCATTTCTGCAGCCCCACATCTTCCTGATGGAAAGGTAGCAGCAGAAGTGTTCAAAAGCCATTGATTTGTACAAGGACTGGAGGCAGCAAAAGGAAAGGTGCAGATCACCTAATAGATCACCTTGAGATGAGCGCTGCAAACTTTGCACCACGTTCTCCGCAGAGAGAGTTTCCCGAACTTGGCCGGGTGCTGAGGCCTTTACCCCCACTGTGACCAAGGCAATATCCTTTATTATCCTGGCACCACTTAAACTCTTTTGGCTGGTTAATAAATAGAATCGATTAAGTACTAGCTGCTTGGAATGGACAGATTCTGCATTTCACTTTACCAAAAAGCCTCAGTCATGTGTCTAGAGTCATCCAGGGGCCCCTCTGCAGAGAGAAGCTGCGTCCAGATGGCAAGACGGAGGTAGCAGATCTTATTCAGATCCCACAACTGATTCTTGCTGCCCCTTCCAGACAGAGGGCCAAAATCACGGGACAGACTAAACCCTTCTTCCTCTGATGGAGAGGTACATCTTCAAAGCATATTTCAATGGTGCAAAATACCTGGATGTGTAGGCACAATGGCCACATATTTTAGCCTAGTTTCAACGCTGCCCGTGTGTGGTAGCCATTTTCTTCAAAATCTGTGCCAAAAGCAGGAAAATTGCTATTCCAGGAAAGCTGATTTTCCCATAACAATGATATTGTAGGATTTCACCAGAGCTATTTTGGGACTGTTACAGATACTTCCAACTTAACCCCAGGAAAATCCCACATTTTAGGCCCTGCCTGGACTCAGCCAGAGTCCTGGAAGCAGGATAATCCAGATCTCTTGTGATCCCTTGCAGTGGAGCCTCTGCAGCTACATGGCAAGATCTCTGCCGGCCCCAGGATCCTCTTGGCTGCTAGAGTAGGGCGTGTGATCTTGGAAATCTAAGCCTCCAAATTATTTTCTCTGGCCAACCTTGAATCCTGTCCTCAGGATGGCCGGCCAGATGCCTGCACCCCAGGGAAATCACAGCTGTCAATCTTCCCCAAACAGCACCGCAGGGGGAAAAACAAAAAGAGGAAAAAGGAATGCAAACTGGAAACCATTCTGCAAGAACATTTCAAAATAGTTTTGACAGGACTATTTTGAAACTCTTGAAATAGTTGTAGTTCCAAGGAGTTCCAAATCTTTCTCAGGCCAGTAGAGGTGCCGGAGAAATTTCTTGCATGGTATAGAAACAGGGTTAGTCAGGGAGGGTGCCCAGAGGAATCCCTGGGTCTAAGTCCCCGCAGAAAATCTCAGAGGGAGATCTGGGACCATTTGCTACCTCTTATGGCCAGCCCTCCTCACAAGGCTGTTGTGAGAACAAACTGGAGGGGAAAATGTCCATTTCAGGGGAAAAAAAGGGGGGGTATTCTAGTAATACAATAAATAGTTTGGATTAGTTCTCTGTACTGTGTTCCTTCCTCACAGCTGTCAACATTGGGTCTTTGCTCAAAAGCCACCTGCCAGGATCCAGAGGTGGAGCTTTGGGTTGGCAGCTGGCTGAGAACACCGGCTGGTGGGTTTGGGAGGAGAAGAAGAGAGTTGGCTTTTCTACCCCGCTTTTTGCACCCATTTAAGGGGACTCAAAGTGGCTGACAAACCACCTATTCTTCTCCCACAACAGACACCCTGTGAGGTGGGTGGGGCTGTGAGAGCTCAGAAGAAAGCTGTGACTAGCCCAAGGTCACCCAGCTGGCTTCGTGGAAGAGTGTGGAATCAAACACAGTATTCCCAGATAAGAGCCCGACTCCTTAACCACTATGCCAAATTGGAAGAGGGCAGGTGCTAATCAGAGTCACCTTTTGCTCTGGCCTTTGGCTGATGTGATTATACTCCCCCCCCCACACACACACACTCAGATACTATTATTTTAATATTTAGGATGATGTTTAAAATATGCTGCATATTTTAAGTGTTTTTATGTATATTATTGTTTTTAATATATATCAGTTTGTAATTTGTTGTTTTAAGGTTGCTACCCACCCTGAGACCTGGGGAAACTATCTTGCTTGGGAGCTATTTCCAAACGTGATGCAAACGCATCCATCCATCCATCCACTCATGGTTCTTAGAGTGTTTTTAAAGGGGGCCAACACCCTGGGCTCCCTGCAAGCCTGATGATCGCAATACCTGCTTTTTCTGCTGGGCGTGATGGGAGGCGTTCTAGCTCTATGAAGACAGAAATGCGGAGAATGCTGTTGGACTCCTGCATGAAGATGGCGCGGAAGCAGCTGCTGGCTGCACACCTGTGGCTGCACACCCGGATGTGTGTGTGCCCTTTTGGGGGAGAAGCACCCTTCCCAAGCCCGTCACTCTCAGCCTCTCTGGCTCACCTGGAGTCAGCCGTGCTCCCTGAGCCCTCCCATTGCCCAGCCCTGCCCTCTGGCCCAAAGGAAGGCCCGGTCATCCAAAGCGAGGTTGCCTCCCCGTCTTTAACCGACGCCTCTCCCACGCGGCTCCGGTCTCCACGCACCGCAAGCAAAGCCTGCTCATTCAGGTTGCACCGGTGGCCGGAAGAGGGAAGGGCAGCCTTACAGACAGGCTTCGGGGCCCTTGGTCGGCTTCTGAACTGGATAGCTGGAGGAGAATCCGGCTTTCAGGGCTCTTTTTCAGCCGCTAAAGCAAGAGGAGTTGGAGCAGGGGTGCCTTCACTGAAGCAGGAGGAAATCACTAAATCTTTTAAGGTTGTCTGGCCAGATTGTCCAGCATTTTCATTCCGCACCTCTTGGGATGGAGACCTGGGCCGGAATGCTGCCTCTGGCCAACAGGCTGCCACTGAGCCAGGATCCTATTTGCTTCTCTGCCACACAATGTCCACACCCAGAAGTGCTGCATGCCCTGAGGACAAGGGAGGGGAAATCCGCACAGCCTGCTGGGTTGTCACCAATTTTATGTCCTCCTGGGGGGGGGGGCAGAAAAGAGGAGGCCTCTGGGGAGAAACGGGGGATCTTTCCTCTGATAAACCCTGGGTTCCCACCGGTCAGCCGCAGGCGGCCACATGGGGCCTAATTTTTCCTGGAGAAAGCCGTGTGGAGAGATGCGCCGCACAGGGTCGGTGGTGGTGAGGAGAGGAAGCAGCCGGCATCCAATGGCTATTCCTGACTGTATGGCGTTTCTCAGTCCCTGGAGGGAAGGACCAGCGGGACCCCCCAGCAGGCATGGAGGCACAAGTGTGAAAACTGAGCACACCACACCTGTACCACTCTCCAGGTCCCATGAGAGGGCTGAGAAAGGCAGGCCTCATGCCTCACACACCTGCCCCCCTTTCTTGGCCTCTGAGAATTTCCTCCCACCTGTAAATCGAGGAGCAAAGATTCCCAGGCGGTCACAATCCTCAGTCTTGCCCTTTTTATAATTACCAATTTAACAATGAACGAATGACAAACCCAGCTGGAGCAAGCCGGCCGGCCGTAAGCCTTAGAACGCTTTCCTGAGGCAACTAGCAAAGACCGCAAAATGCGGTTGTTCTCAAAACGCAGCCGTCTCTTCTCCGATCGCTTCTGGAGGCCTCAAAACAAGGCCAAACAAGTCAGTTTTGCCAAACGCATTTCAGCTTCAGCGACCAGAAATAGCAAACATCTGGCGCTTTATGAATGGTGGTGCGCAGGTGTGCAATGCTGACCCTTCTCAATGCCAAGTGCTCCCCTAAGCATCCTGACCTACAGGTGAAATAGGGGCAGCAGTCCCTTTCACGGAAGCCTCACGGCCACCATTTTGAATAGGAAGAGGAAGTTCTGGTTGGTTGGTCGTTTCAGAAATAATTCAGGCAGGATCTTAAAAGATACCCGACAATATTCCACTGGAAGAGGCGGGAGGTGCCCTTGCCAGGAACCTGCATGGATATTTACCACATTCAATATTTGTACAAATACGGACATTTATATACGAATCAGATGTTCCGACATTCATACATTGACATTGGCATTTGTATGCATTTTTTGAATATTTGTCCAAAGTTTATTAGATTTGTGAACCTGGGGAGGGGGAAAAGCGGCTGCTTTTCACATCTGCAACAGATTCAGAGTGCATTCAACGTGGATTCAGGGCGGATATGTTATGGGATGCATATTGGAAACATATCGGAAATGTACGAGTCTGTACGGATACATTTGTATCAAATAGATCCCCTTCGAATGCGGCAGGATTCTATTTGAATGAATATGAATCAAATGCGTGTCCACACGCACTTCGGATCGGGGGAAGCAGGGGCAGATTCCTCAGAGAATCCGGGCCGAGGGCGCAGAGCTTCTCCCCGCGTGCATAAAGCGGCATTTTCCTTCGCTCGGCGCGTCTCCCGGCGGAAGGGCCGGTCAAGCAACCGCGCTCGCACCGCCCGGATCGCACGGGAAGCCCTGGGACGCAGCGCGGCGGCCCGGAGGGGATTCCGGATCTCTTGCCGTAATCCGGAGCGGGCGCGGGCGGGCGGGGCTCCTTCGTCTGTGCGCCTTTCCAGCAGCGGGCGAAAGCGGCCTCGGTCTGCGCCTGGCGGCTCGCGAGGGTCCCAGACGGGAGGGGGGTCCTGGGACCCCCCTAAACCGCCACAGACGGCACCCGGCGTCGCTTTGGCAGGGAAAAGGCCGGATCGAAGGCGAGCCGCGCGCGCCCTTTAAATGCAAAATCACCTGGAAAGGGGGAGCCGCATTTAGGCGCCCCCCCCCAAAAAAAGGCAGAAGCGCCGCGTGGCCCAAGGGTCTCCCGGAGCCGTCGGCGGCGATTCCTCCCCTTCGGGGGCGGCGCCGAGCAAACTTTCGGCAACTGAGTTCGAACCGGGGGAGGGGGACGGGCGTCGTTTCTCGACAACCAGCAGGGGCTTCGATCAAGGCCGCTTTTGGAAGAAAAGGAGAGAGAGACTGAAAAGCCTACAGGGAAACTTTGCATCGCCGAAAGCTCCGCGCTGGGGGGGCTCGATCCCCCCCGGTGGGGACGCAAAAAGCGCAGTGGAGGGGCGAAGGGAGGGGAGGGGGCGGAGGAGAGAGGAGGGGAGGGGGCAGCGGAGATTTCCCGCCGCCGCCGCCGCCGCCAGCCCGGCTCCCGAGCGCCCCCTCCCCTCGCTTTCAGGAGGGGGGCGAGCTGCCCAGGGCTGAGACGTTGCCGAAAACGCGAAGTGCCCCCCCCCGGCGGCGCCCCGCCGCTTCCAGGCGTTCCCCTTCCTCCCTTTGTTAGCCCAGGAGGAGCCGGAGGTAAGGAGGCGTCGCCTCGCCGGCACCCACACCTGCGCGGACCCCCCGCGGGGAAAGCGAGCGCGACCCCCCGACCCAGAGCGCGACCCCCCTCCGCCACTCACCCGCTCCCGGGAGCGCAGCCGGACGGACGGACGGGGCGAGAGACCGGGCGGCGGGCGGCGGCGTTCGGAAGCGAGTGCCTCGGTCGCGCGCGCTCTGCCCTCCCGGAGCCGAGCGGCGTGATGTCAGAAGCCCAGATGGGTGTGGAAAGGGCCGTCTCCGTCCCCCCAGATGTGCCTCTCCGCTCGCTCCGCGCCAGTCGTCGCCGGGGAGGGGGCAGGAAGGGAGGGGGCGCTTTTAGGAACTCTCCAGCCGCGGCGGCGGCAGATCTCCCGCAGGGCTCCCCGAGGCACGCGGATCTTAGGGCGCAGGAAAGCCGCGCCTTCGAGACGGGATGGTTCACACGCAGCCACCCTCTCCGAAGAGCGGATTACAGGCGGGGTGAGAAGGCGGGCGCCACGCGCTGCCCCCCCCCCCCGAGGCGCCCCTTGGCACGCCGAGCGCCGTTTGCCCCGGAGGAAGGAAGCGGGCGCGCTCCGCCCCGGGCAGATCTCTCGGCGGGCCCTGGAAACGCGCTTGGGCGCCCCTGCTGCTCGGGGCACCTTCCCACCGAGCGCTTTGCGCCTGCTTGAAACGGGAGGCCGGCTCGGACTTCTCTCCGAAGGCTTCCGGAGCCCGGCTGGGCCTTTCCTTCGAACCGAGACGCTGCCGCTGCAGCTGTGGGCAGAATTTACAAGCAGCTCACCATACGCCGCTGCTCCGCTTCCCCTTGCTGTGAGAGGTACTCGCCTTCCCAGCCCAAACCAAAGGTGTTTCTCTTTATGCGTCAGAGCAGTGAATTAGCCTCTCGCCCCTTCTGGTGTTGGCCAAAAGCTTTTGGGAAGGAAATATTCCAGTGGCGTAAGATCAGCAGAGTGGATCACAGCCCAGGGGCTTAAGCGCGGGGCCGTTCCACACTCGGCCTTATTCTGGAATATATCCCAGAATGGGGGCCTGCTGTCCATGGGCTGGTGCAGGCTCCAGCAGACCCAGGCGAGGCCTCCCCAGTCTGCATTCAGGGCCGAGTGCGAACCGCGGGGGCTGGTTCAGTTCCAATCAAACTGGCCTGAACCAAATGGCTTGATTCAAACTGCACCGGTTCGAGCCAAATTTGCAGCCAAATTTCCCAGCACCCCATTGGCCTTTTGCATCACGAAGCCAAGAAAGGACAAAGAAAAAGAGATTTTCCCTGAAGAGTTGAGGCTCCAAGAGATTTCTGCGCTTGGAGTGAGATCTGGACTCTTAGGCAAATCTTGCAAGGGCCGAGCATTCCTTCTGTTTTATGAGCAGTTTGTACCTTTCCTGCCATCTTAGCAGACAGAGCTTTTCCTGAAGGGGAAACTTCCGGGAGCAGCTGAACACTTGGTGTTCCGGTAACAGAAGCAGCAGGTTTGTGGTTGCTTTTCTCACCCATTCAAGGAGGCTCAAGGCAGCCGACAAACCTTCTGTTCTTCTCCTCACATCACACACCCTGTGAGGTAGGTGGGGCTGTGAGAGTTCAGAAGAGAGCTGTGACTTGCCCAAGGTCACCCAGCTGGCTTCATGGAGGAGTACGGAATCAAACCCAGTATTCACAGTCTGGCTCCCTAACCACTAGACCAAACTGGCCACCAGGGTCCTTTCCACACTCGGCCCACAGCCTGACTCGCAGTGCACTTTCAGACAGAGCATCTTCACGGCAAGGAGGGCCCCTTCCTTCCAGACGCATAGGGGGAGGGAATGCGTGTCCTAGCATTCAGCTTTCCTGTCCCCTAGAGGGCTGAATTTGCACCTGCATTTTAAACCAGCTTCAGTCCACTTTCAGAGTGGAAAAGCACACCAGGAAAATGACTTATTATTTTCCTTCCATATTACCTGCCTTACAGCTGGATTTTCTCAGATAAAGCCAAGAGCATGCAGCTTGTTCCTTTGCTAATGCAGTATCACACTCTGAAAGCAGACTGAAGCTGGATTAAAATGTAGGCGTGGACACAGCCTAGGAGGAGGTGTCCAGGAGCCCACAAGTGACCCACACCACGTCCCTGGGAAGGCTCTGGCCCCAAGGGCAGGACACAGGGGGCTCTCCTGCCCTTCAGGTCAGTCCGATTTCTGCGCTGGACCAAGTTTTCTCTCCCACTCTGCAGACAGGGGGTTCGTTTCTTTAACTCTGCTGCCTGCTTCACACTTGCACAAGGCAAGGCAAGGCCATCTGCTTTTCTCTTTCATGCACTGGCTGTTCTTTTGTTTTAAAGCACCATCTCAGGAGACAAAGGAGCCCCAGGAGTTTGGCCTGACCTTCTAAGAGCCGTTGGCTCTGCCCATGGTTCTGTGCGCGGCGCCAGATAATCGAACCATCCGGGTTTCTGCACTGGGAGTTTCATTTGCCAGCTTGCTGAGCTATGATTGCTCTCTGCAAGGCTCGCCACGTTCAGGAGCAGCGGGTAGGAAGGGGCGCTGCCACCCGGGTCCTTTCCTTTGGCTCGAGGATCGTCTCCTTCCATCCGGAGGGGCAGATATGACCCACGCAGGGCCCTCCAGAGCAACCCGGCTCTCTCTGAAAGGCTCCTCAGCCAAGCGCAGTTTGGAACATGATCCGCTCCAGTGGAAACTATTCAAATATCTAGGCTGGAAATCAAAGGGCTGAGCCAGTTTGCTTTCGAGGTGTGGGTCACTGGAAGAAAACAAATGCTCTTCTTTCTGCTGAACCGGGACGCTTTGTTCTTTGCTGGTTCACGCCATCAGTGGCCGTCCGTTTTCCCAGGCCGTTTCCCTCCTTATCTGCTCTTCCAAGCGGCAGCAGAAAGCCTAAAGATTGGAATCTTCTCGGCTGCAGCTGTTTTCAGTCCTTTGAACCAGTGGGGTAGAGGTCGTGGCAGAGGAAAATTAGGCCATTGTGTTTCGGAAAAGCTGTGTGGGTTTTCTAGTGTTTAGGGAGCCCAACTCTTATCTGGGAATACCTACCTCCCCCATGAAGCCAGCTGGGTGACCTTGGGCTAGTCACAACTCTCTTCTGAGCTCTCACAGCCCCACCCACCTCACAGGGTGTTCTGTTGTGGGGAGAAGAACAGAAGGTTTGTCAGCCGCTTTGAGTCCCCTTAAATGGCTGAGAAAAGCGGGGTAGAAAAGCCAACTCTTCTTCTTCATGCTGCCATTTCATCTTCCTCTATTGCTAATACCTCTGGGTGTGGATTCAAGGGGGGACCCCATGGCACCCCCTGCGGCAGGCCAGAGAACCCCAGCTGGCACAAAACCAGTCCCCGGGGCACAGATGAGGTGTCCAGCTCACGCTTTGGGGCCGTGGCTGTTGCACATGTTGCCCTCCTCTTTGGAATCCTCAAAGGCCTTTCGCTCAAAGCGAATGCTTCAACTGCTGCGTCTGCTCCAGGGTGAGCAGGGAGGGAGCGCTGTCCAAACACGCCCAAAGGCGAGCCGGGAAAGAGGCGGCAGGTGCTTAAAGAGGCACCAAAAACAAACACAGCATTTCCGGGGGTTTGCAGAGAGAGAGAGGCATGCAAATGCTAGTAAATTGGCCCTGCACAAGCTCTTCCAAGGTTTTCCTCTCTTCACCCCAGCCGATGATCACGACGGATGGACCACCTCTGAGTACCGATGGCTCGATTAAAACCAGGCTGGCTAATGGCTGGTGCAAAAGCAGCCACCTTCCTCCCTTTGCCTGGCCTGTGGGCATGCCCCACCCGATCTCCGAGCCCACAGCTGTTACTGCCCTTCGAGGCAGAGGTTCCACATGTGGCGCTCAAACCTCAGGCAGGCCACGCAAAATGCGCCTCTCTGGGAAGGCGTCCGAGACTCCTTTGAACTCATTTAAATGGCTCTGGTCGCACGAACAACACAGTGTGGAAACCTGAGTATTTGGGGGCATGGAGGCTTGTACCTGCATTTGGGGGGGGGAGTGGCTCAAAAGCAGCTCAGAGGCAGTAGTGTCTACATGTCTGTGTCTTAATCCCGGTTAACGGCCGGAAAATCCTCTTCCAAAATGCATCCTTTGGCCTCTAACACTAAGCTGCCTTTGAGCTGCTTTTTTCACGGGTGTAGGTGCAGCCCGGAATATCCCCTGGGGCTCCTTCCAGAGAGAAAAAGCTGCCCTGCAAGCTAAGGTTACTGGAAGGGCAGGATTGGTGGCTGGGCAGCCGTAAAGGGAGCTCCCGCCCCTCAGCTCAACACGCCCTGCGCCAGACTCCCCCACGAGGCCAAACCCTCCTGCCCCTGAGACTTTTGCCTGCCCTGGGCTCTGTTCCATGTCCGCAAGGGGAAAGGAGCTCGGTGTGTGTGGGGGGGGGGGGGGAGCTAGGAGATCAGCTGGGGCATGTTCAGGCCGGGCAGGAGGATTAGCTGGTGCAGAGAAGAAAGGAAGAAGGAGCAGCTTTGTCAGGGCAAGTGGAAGGTAGAAGGCGTTGTGTCAAGAGGGCAGGGGAAAGGGTAGGTTGGGCTGATCCTGAAGGTGCAGCCTCCAGGTGGGAGCATGCAGGCCAAAGCCCTCTTGCTTCTCCAGCCAGCCATCAGCCACTGCAGCCCAGGGCTGGCCGTGCCAAAGGCCTCTTCCTACAGATGGCTGGTGCTGGCACCTTGGCCCTTAAGCACACCCGGCTGCCTTCCCAGAATCCCCAGGGGAAGATGATGCTCTGGGCCTATGGCCTGCTCTTCAACGGCTAGATTGGCTTCCACAGGGTCAGGCATCACTTCAAAAAAGGTTCGGCAACTCCATGGGCGAAAGGCCTATTGACAGCCACCAGCCCGTGGCCCCCTAACCATCTCTGGGGTAGTTGTTGGATGCCTTTGAGGTCCATCTGCCAGGAGATAGTGCCCAGCAGGGCAATTTGTGCTCCTCTCCGGCTAGAACAGGGAGACGCTGTCCCCATCCAGCAGGGCATTCCTGGTGAGCTGCTACGTAAATGCCTGAAAACACGCATCAGTCTGGCCCTGAGTCTTTAGCCTGTTGTTCACCGACTGCTGAAAAGCCACCGGACCCTTGGGCTGAACCATCAAGTGCTCTTCCTTAGGTATGTTTCCCACATGGATCCCCAAATTTCCCTCTGTTTAGGTTACTTTCATCCAGCTAGGCTGTGATACGACAGAGACATGAAGTGGTCCTTCCCTCACTGCCGTCTACAGCTGCAAAATAGGGCAAACCAGGTGAGAGCAGCTTCTTGCCAGGGGGGCAGAAGCCTAAGGGAGCTTTTCAAAACAGAAGAAGAAAAAGAATGGGCTTTTCTGCCCTGCTTTTCTCACCCATTTAAGGGCACTCAAAGCAGCTGACAAACCTTCTGTTCTTCTCCCCACCACAGACGCCCTGTGAGCTCCCTTTACGTGGGGCCCAAAGGGACTCTGGCTGAGCCTGGTCTCCTGCCCAGCATCTCTGACCCCCACACAGGCAGAAACTTCCTGTTGACCTCTGGGTTCTGGATCATCAGAGCCGGGCAGCTCTGGCCACAGGAGCGCGGCGCCACACCCTCCAGGATGTCACCTGGTGTTAGCTTAAGCAAAATTAATCCCCGGGGGCTCTGGGAGCCTTCCCAGCTGGCAAGCAGAGGCAAGCAGGCACATGGGAAGTTGGCACCTTGGATGCCTTGGCCTGACTCACTCCTGCCTTGTGCAAGAGAACCATAAAGCCACATCCACCCCCCCACCCCACCCCGGCCGCCCCAGGTTCTTCCTTCCCAAAGCTCGAAACCTGCTGGGCAAGTGCAGAAACAGGTTCTCCTGAGCAGCCCCCGCCGGCCTGGAGAAGGCAGGGCCAGGGCAGAGGATCAGCACAGCTTTTGTCTTTTGGGCTGAGAGCCGGGCATGGCAGTCGGGGAAGGGGGTATTTCTCCTGAAAGGAGGCCTGCAGGGGTCTCAGCAGCCAGGGATCCCTCAGGCCCGCCCTGCCCCAGGAAAGCTGGCAGCAAACCCTTGGCAAAGGAATCCGCTTCAAAGCAGAACGATCCACTCAGCCCATCACCAGCCGGAAAGGCCCCACGGAGCACGGGAAGACAACCGCTGCCTTCCAGTGCTGAAGGAGGGCAGGCAGAGGAGAACCCCTAGATGGACCAAGAAACAGTCTTAATATTTCACCTCTCAAAATTTCTGGAGCTTGAGATCTCGCGGAATAGTTCAATCATTCTTTCCAGCTATCCTCTGTCTTGGAGCGTAGTTTCAATCCTTGGATTTTAAATCTTATTTCCTGTGTTTTCTCAAATCTTTATTTTACCTGATCTCCACTTAGTACTCTCTTTCAGTCCTAATGCAATTGTAGATTGTCCAGCATATATCATTTGTTCAAATATTGTTTTTCTGCACTTATTTCTCCCCATCGTCACATGAAACAAAGCTATTTCGGGTGTTAATTCCACATTTATATTTAAAATATTATTAACATAATTCTCCAAAATCTTTTAATGCTATCGCACTCCCACCAAAGGTGGAAATACGTCCCTCTGTGCCCACACCCCTGGCAGCATTGTGGTGACTTGATATACTTGATATTGCTCTGGTTTGGAACACAAGATCAGGGCAATATCCATCCATCTCGGAGGACCGGCTGCTGGTCCTAAGAAGCCTCCAGCTGAGCGTGGCAGGTGGGAACTGCAGAGAGCAATGGCCCCCAGCCGGGGATCCTGGCCTCTGGGATGCAGGAAGAGGATGTCCCAAGCCCGTGGCCACCAAGACGGCTCCCTGAACAAGTGCCATTCCTGTGAAGCAGGTGGGGATGGAAATCATTCTCCCACGTGCCACGCCTCTCCTGTCTGTTCAACAAAGATAATTCCACTGTATTTGTTTTCACCTCTTTTTAATATATATATATATATGGGTGGGGAGGATTTGCCATGCCCGCTCCATTCAGCCAGGCCATCAGAGAGCTGATGAAATGTTCTTTCTTAAAAACAAAAGGCTTAGTGCTGCAGGAGCCGAACTTGCCTTTTCCACTAGGCAGAGCCTTGCTCTGTGGACCCACCGGATCCTCCAGGCAGCCGTGGGTGGTTGTGGGAGTGCTGGGGAACCTAGAGAAGTGGCCGCACCTGCAAAGATTCGCCGCCGCCTCCAGTTTGGAACACAAAAGGTGCAGGTGCAGGAGAGTTCAGAGTGATCTGAAGAACCACAGGAAGCGGCTCTTCCGAAGGCACTTTCAGCCAAGAGGTTGGTGATGTCCAAAGGGGTCAAAGTGCCGTTCAAAACAGGCCACGCGCTGCCAAAGAGCCCAGAGTCAGGGCAGCGTCGCTGAGAGGGAGGGGCGCGTCGGCTGGTCGCAATTTGCAGGTGGCCGTGAACCTCGTTCGCTGCCTCCCTGTTGCTTAGGGTTGCTGCCTGTCTAAAAGGAAACCTGCCCTGCTCCAGAGCAGCTAAGCAGACACAGCAGATTCAGTTTCCCCCCTTTCTGTGAATACGATGGTTTGAAGGAAGAAAAAGGAGCAGTTCCAAGGCCGTCATAAAACCATTCAAGTGCAGCCGTAAAAAAGAAAAGTAAACAGTGAAAAACTGGAATAGAGCAACTCCCAAAGCAAGAGAAACACCAGGCGTTAAAAGACGAGGAACCAAAAGTTGCTGGTGCAGACGGCAGGGCCAGATAACTGTGGAGAAAAAGGCTCCACCAGAGAGGCCTCACAACCCAGGTATCTCTTCAGTCACACTTTTGGTTTAATCCAGCTTCAATCCACTTTCAGCATGAGTTAACACATCAGCGAAGAGACAAGGGCCGTGGTCACACTTAAGGTTTAATCCAGCTTCAGTCCACTTTTGGAGTGAGAGAAAGCACCAGCAAAGTGACAAGCTGTTTTCCTTCAGTGTTCAATAATTCAGAAAATTCACCTTTGGGGTAGAAAATGTGGAAAGAAAATCACTGGTCAACTTGGCTGATGTGTTATCTCACTCTGAAAGTGGACTGAAGCTGGACTGGACCTTAGGTGTGGCCACAGCCCCGGTCCAATTTCCAGAGTGATTCTCCCAGCATCCCCAGAGAAGCTCTTGGCAGGTTCAGAGCAAATTCCCTCGGCCTTGTTTCTGCAAGCCAGGAGGAGGAGCAGGACAAGACACTGATTGAGGGGCTTAGCCGGCCGCTGAAAGGGGCCCCTAAGTGGCCAAGAGGGGCTCCTGTGTGATGCAGACAGAGGCCAAAACTTGTTTTGCAGGCAAGAGGCCTTCAGGCCAGCCGGGAGGGGTCCTGGTCCTCCCTTGGACGTTGTGGCCCCCAGGACCACCCCTATCCTACACGGAAGGAATTCCACCTCGACCTCTCAGGCCTTTGTCGGCATCTCCAGAATTGGGGGGTGTCCCTTTTTTTTTTGCTTCCTCGCCTGCTTCCTCTCTGTTCTGCTGTGTTCATGTGCTGCACTCTCCCCTCCCTGAGAGCCTCCTGCTCATTTCCTTAGAGCCAGAGGCAAGGGGCGATGGGGTTCCCATTTAGGATCCGGATCGGGCAAGTCTTCCCCCCCAGCCCCCCAGCTGGTACCTCCTGTGGGCTTTCACAGAGCTCCTGATGTCCGCAAGGTCCATCTTGTCTTTTTAATATTAACTTAGAAATGAGCCTCCAGGACAATTTCACCAAGAGCGGCATGAAAAGCGCTTTTCTAATTCAGTGCCAAGCAGAGGCCTTCGACACCAGCCACGGCTCTTCCAAACAATTAAGAGCCGTCTTGCCCTCCCCAGCACCCACGCCCCGAGCCTCCTTCCTCTTCCCCTGGCGGGCAATGGGCTGCTTCTGCCACATTACCCTTCAGTCGCTCGGCGAGGACACTGGTCAAGTCTCCAAGGCAACTAATTTACGATGTAAAGGGCAGCAGCTTTTGGACTCCGGAGATAAACTGAGTTGCCAGGCCAAAACAAGCAATAATTTTCCTGGCACCAGAGCACAATAGCAGACCCTGAACCTTTGCAGCCAAGATGTCTTCTTCTTCTTCTTCTAAAAGTTTTGCACAACTGAAGAAAGGGATGGAAGACTTTATAGTAACTGATGCATTCATTGTGCTGGCGGTGATCACCTTGCCGTCTGCCCTGAGAGCCTTTGCTTTTCCGCCACAGCGCAAGGGGGCTGGAATAGAAGATCTCCAGGGTCCACCTCTAGCTCACCCATCACGCGCTTTAGATGGCAGATTGCCTTGGCCCATTTTCTATTCAGAACCTTTTGATGGCTGTACTCTATTTCCCACCATCCTCTAGGCGTCCTTTCTGCCTGCCGTATCAAAACTTGAGGGGAGGGTCTTTCTGGAGCCCCTTTGCCCCCTCCCCCCCCCCCCCCCGTGGTCTTCAAGAGCTTCGGTTTCTGGACCGGTGGATGTCTGGATCCCTTCACTGAAAGTCTTTGTTACAGGCAAAGCCCTCAACCCGCCCACAAGCGACGCCGCTTTGCATATTTGGCTGCGGGAGAACGGAATGGCCAAGCCCTCTTGTTGCCAGATGACATTTTGCAGAAATACAAACCGAGCGAAGTCTCTCCGCCCACGCAACCTTCTTTCTGCCTCCTTTCCCCTCCCCTCTCTAGCACCAAAAGGAATTTTGGGGGGAAATCTCCAACACCAAAAGTTTTTAAAAAGGAAAGAAAAGACAAGAAAAAAGATCCATTGTGAACCAAGGCCAGGAGAGCTGTGGAGGTAGGAGATGCTTTTTCTTCAGACAGAGGGACCTAGGCGTGGAGTGAGTCCCAGGATGACGAAATCTGTCTGAGCGGATTGTGCACCAGGCCAAGGCCGGCCGGGAATTGGCAGACCAGCATCCGCAGCTGGAAAAATGCTTCATTAGTTATTGGTTGCAGGTGGCCAAAGAACCTGATGCCGCACAGATGACGCTCCCATCCGCCCTTTCAGAGGCTGCAACAGCGGGAAGAATGTCAGCAGGCAAAGACTTTCCCCACATCACCATTGGGAAGACAGGGAAATGTTGCAATCGCCCCTCTCATCTTTAGACCCTCTAGCTAGGTTCAGCTTAGGGGGCGCCAGATGTGGGATACAATCTGAGATTCTCCTGGGACCCGGTTGGGACGCCACACGTCATTGTCCTGGGGTGCCAAGGCAAAATCCCCTAACTTTGCTATTCCTGGTGAGAGAGAGGCTCCCAACCAGAGTGAAGGTTTCTGGCTTGGTGGTCTCCCAGACCCCCTTTCTGCATTAAAGATTTCCTCTCGAGAGGCAGCAAGCGTAGATCACTTCGGCCGTGTTCACACCAACATTTTAATCCAGCTTCAGTCCACTTTCAGAGTGAGACAATGCATTGGCAAAATGACAAGGTGTTTGGTTCTGACTTCATCTAAGTCAGGAAATCCACCTTTGAATTAAGAACCATGGAAGGAAAATGATAAATCACTTTCCGGATAAGTTCTTCTACTCTGAAAGTAGACTGAAGCTGAATTAAAATATTGTTGTGAACACAGTATTTATGCCACCTGCTGCAGACAGTTTGGGGGCCACCGACATCTTCCCACCCACAGGTGCAGATCTGATCCACAGGCCTCGATGGGAGACCAGGATGGCTGCCTTTCCTGTCTGGTGCAGGAGATTTTCATCCAAAAGAAATTAGCAGAGGCAGCGAAAGAACCTGGCAGGGAGCTTGGCACAGAGAATCCCCCAATGCATGGTGTCAGTCTCACAAGCTCCCTGGTGCCATTTTTTAACATCCCCCCCCCTTCCCGCAGCCCTGGGATCACTTTACCAGCCTCACTCCATCCAGTTGCCTCTCAAACCAGCACCACCAGAAATCAGGACATGCACAAGGTCTTTTGCACACAGTGTTCCATCTTCTTCTGTGCATCAGAGGGAGATGACCTCAAATAGTTGGCTCTGGCTGAAGGACGTGGGCAGAAATGTCACCTCCCCACCCCCAAAACCTTAATTTATAGCCTGGCCCAAGCGAGCTGCCTTGACCTTTGACCCAGAACCCTAGATTGTGTGAACACTGTGAATCCTCTTCGGTGCCTGCCCGGCACTGACTGTTCCGTCACGAGGCAAACATGAGGGAAACTACGGGAAGGAAGGAACGCTCGAACACGCAGAGGTTGGGAGCGTCCGCCTTTTCGTCTGCAACGAGTCCCCGGCTGCGGCACAAAGATGTTTCCCAGATCACAGGTGTGTCTCCCCTCCTTTCACCTGCATCCATTCAGGTGACGTTAATGCAGGGACAACACTCATGCTAGTCTGCATGGAGCGGCAGCCTTGACCGGGTGAGGCCACCTGGGCCCTGCTGCCCTCCTTCTGACCACGTTGCCCTCTTTGCCACACTCCCCGCCCTGGTGGGCACCAGGCACACCACTGCCGGACTGGGTGTTGGATTTCACTCACGGCCAGCCTCCAGTTTTTCGGTCGAGGGCCGTGGCATTTGGTGGGACGGCCGCGGGGGCTTGCGACCCGTGGGCTCCCTATGTTCCAGGACCTTTGTCTGAACAAAATGGGTGTCGGCTTTGCAAAGTGGGAGGAATGTTCTGCATGCAGGACCTCGGGGAGTCTTAACAGGCCTCTTCATTGCTCGTGTGGTCCTCCCCCCACCCCGCTTGTTGAGTGCAGTCCAGAAGGGGGAACAAGATGCCACTTTGTTTTCAGCCCCAGCCCTGTCACTGCCAAGGAAGACGAGGAATGTGGCCAGAGGACTGAGGGAACGGTATTTGGCCAGGGCGAACAATGGGTGACAGCGTCACAGATGGGAAACGCAGTCAGGAGGTGCGAGAAACTGCATTTCGGGTCCAAGGGACACCCCAGCTATCAACTGGTTAAATACACGCACTCACACACACGCATGCACAGAAGAGTCTGAATAGCCCGGGACTGTCCCCAAGCGCAGGCTCAGCTTAGTGCGTGCCGGACCCCCAAACTGTGCCGAGACTTGTTTTTTCAGGTACCAAATTTAGTCCTGGTCTGGCACAGTTTGGGGCGATTTGGGCCGCGGAAATCGGACCAACTCAAAAATGCATGGGGATACCCCTTGCTGGGCCTGATTTTGATACTGGACCAAACGGGAATGGGGATGCGCCCCTTGTCAGCCCTGCAGCCTCCCGCCCTATGCTGGAATGGTCACCTTAGGCCACTGAACAGGGGATGCAGAATAGGGGGCTCCAGCCCCTTTCCTTCCCAGAATGCATTGCCGACTCTCCTTCCTCTCCCATCGGAAGAGGTCAGTTTTCTGTAGGCAAGAAAAGCTGTGATCTTGTGCTAATTTTGTTTCTGTTCATCTTTTTATTTCCATTTGGGTTTTCTTTTCTTGTTTTCTTCGCTTTGCCAGAAAAAAAAAATAAGTGCGCAGAAAAGTCTCCCTTAATTTGTAATCTTTTATGTCAGCTCTGCGGGGCCAGAGGAGGCGCCTGGGCGAGGTCAGGTGTAGCCCACCAGGCGCGGGGTGCTGGGAAAGGTCTTCCTCATGCCCATGCATTTCTCCTTGTCAATGAAGAGGGAATTGGCCTTCACCAGCAGGTCGTGCTCCAGCTTCGCCTTGTTGAGGACCAGCAGCTGGAGGGTGTCCTGAGCCTCACGCAGGCGCAGCTTCAGGGTCTGCAGGGTGTCGTCGATGGTGAAGACCTCGTTCACCAGCCTAAGGGGGAGAAAAGGGCCCAGCGGGTTACTTCCCAGAGGGACTCCCTGCAAATCCTGCCAGTCTGGTCTCGTGGTGAGGGAGCCGAACTCTTATCTGGGAATACCAGGTTTGATGCTACAAAGCCAGCGGGGTGACCTTGGACCGGTCACAGCTCTCTCCTGAGCTCTCACAGCCCCGCCTACCTCACAGGGCGCCTGTTGTGGGGAGAAGAACAGAAGGCTTGTCAGCCGCTATGAGAGTCCCCTTAAAGGGTGAGAAAAGCCAACTCTTCTTCTTCTTCTTCTTCAGACACCAAGTGGTCCCTCTGGCGGCAGGCTGGAGACGCAGGCGCTGGGTCGGCAGGCGCAGGCGGTCCCTGTGCAGGGGGAGAGCCCTGGCTCTGCTCTTTGTGGTGCTACAATTCTACCCCTGTGCTCCTGGGGGAGTGCGGCATTATCAGACGTTGCTCTGTGCATCAGACGCAGCGTCCACACTGCATTAGGGCCACAGACCGCGTGCAAAACCTGCAGTCCTGTTTCTCACATTCGTGCAGTGAGGCAGGGGAGGCACCGCTCTTTACGACCGAGGGAAGGGGCTGCCTCTGCACCCCTCCCACCTGTCCTGGGAAGAACACGAAGGGCCCCCTCCTCTCAGCATCTGCTCAAAAGGCGCTCCAAGCCCACGGGCAGATGGACCCAGCTGTAGGATGCCCTCCGTAATGGCCACACTGTGCGTTATGCCAGCCATTCGTTCAGAACAACAGCAAGGAGCCCGGATGCTGCCGTACTTCTTTTGAAGGAAGGGACGTGGCCGGAGATCCCCCAGGGCGCCCGCCCGGCTCTCTCAATGCGCCCCGGAGCCCTGCCATAGATTTAGCGCCCAACCTCACTGCCCCGCCCCCCTCCTGCCTCCTGGGGCTCCGCTGCTTTGCAAGTCTTCAGTTTGCAACACATTGCACCACCCGACACCCATCGCGCTCTTTTGTTGCAGCAACAGGAGCTTAATGTGTTGGTGCAACAGAGGCCTTTTGGCGAAATCGCTTTGATCTGCTGCCAAAACCTGCGAATGCCTCTGCATAAATAGCTCCTGGAGATGTTATCACAGCCGCCCGCTGAGACCGTTACAGGTGCACTTGGAAAAGATGATTCAATTCTTCTGGGGTCTTTCCAAAGGATTTTAAAAAAGAGGGGTCCTACTCTACATAACAAAAGGGAGAAGGCATTAAAGGGAAACGCGGAGGAAGAGAGGAAAAGCAGAAGGGAATGGTAGGATGCGGATAGAATAGGACATTTTTGAAGGAAATTGAACAGCTGATGGTCCAGCTTTTCTCAGTTGTGGGGAGAAGAACTAACGGTTTGTCAGCCGCTTTGAGTCTCCTTAAATGGGTGAGAAAAGCAAGGTAGAAAAGCCAACTCTTCTTCCTACTACACAATGCCTGCTGGGTGACCTTGGGCCAGTCAGAGCCCTCTTCCTGAGTTCTCACAGCCCCACCTACCTCTCAGGGTGTCTGTTGCGGGGAGAAGAACAGAACATTTGTCAGTCACTTTCAGCCAACTCTTCTGCCACAGGAAGTTCCCAAGCCACGAAAAAGTCTTTTAAGAAGGACTCGGCAAAGGTCCCCCGCTTCTGTGGGCTTCTGAGAAGGCCATGAGGGCAGCAGCAGTTACAACATGGCTGAACGTGAGCCGCTTGGCACCCGGCCGGAGCCACCAGGAACGGGTTCAGACTTGCGCCAATGGCCAGAGGGTGACAAGGGACAACTCTGAGCCGGGAGGACATATAAAACACCCCAGCGGCCCTCTTGGTTCACCGGCTTAGCTCCGTTCATGCCAAAGCTACACTTGCTGGCAGTTAAAAACCACCAAATGGCCCCCTTTTCCTGGCACCCGAAATGTGCAGCCTGAAGCAGCTGCCACACCCTGTCGAACTGTAGGGCTGACTTTCATAGAACCCTAGAGTTGGAAGGGGCCTCCAGGGGTCATCCTGTCCAACGCCCTGTTCAACGCAGGGTTTCCTAAACCATCCCTGGCAGATGTAGGTCCAGCCTCTGCTTGGAGACCTCCAGCAAAGGAGAGCTCACAACCTCCAGTGGCACCTATTCCACTGACCGATCGCCCTCACTGTCAGGAGGTTTTCTCTTTGTAGGAAGCCTCCTTGGAGTAACCGGTCCTTTGTGTGAACTACTACAGGCACATGTGGAAGAGGAGGTTGCTGGCCGTTCTTCTGTCCATCCACACCCTGGCAGGACATCCGGGCAAGCAGAGACCGTGAAGGTGAGAGGGAAATGCTTGGCTGCTGGCCAGGTGCAGGGAATAACCTTAGGGGTTCGAACCCCTTTTTTCCTGCTCCTCCTGCCTTAAAAGGCCCCAGCAAGGCGGCCAAAGTTACTTCCAGGGGAAAACTGTTGGAAGTGAGCTGTGTCAGGACTCCAAGCAGCACCGCCATGTTTCTCCATCTTCACCCTAGAGGCAAGAGAGCTGCCTGAGCAGCAATGAGGAGGCACCTTTGACATGCTCAGGAGCCCCATTCACCTCCCTACTCGGGCCCCAGGGCTGAACCCGTAGTCAGGGATTCAAAGCAAGCCCAGCGCGTGCCAAATGGAAACAGGGAAGCCGAGACAGAAACGACAAATCAGATCAAACGGCGCCCGGCTGGCATAGAAACATATGAAGAGAGTGTGGACGCAAGAAGCAAAGGGTGTTTCTGCACACGGCGTTTGCCAGCTGAAGGCAGATCGGAGCACTGCTGAGGCAGCTCTGAGGCTCCAATGAGACCCTTTGGTGCCTCCACACGCAGGCCAAAACCTGCAGTTCTCTCAGGGTTGTGTTGGGATCGCCACACGGAACTGTGGCTTTCCCAGTAGAATCCCAGAATACGGAGGCGATGCCCAGTGCCCTCCCTGTTACTGGAAAGCCAGCAGCCGCTGCCTGTAATAGCTGCCGCCTCCTTTCAGGGTCCCTCCTCCTGCAGCACCTGGACGCCAGCCAAGAGCGCAAAGGAAAACAAAAGGACGTGGGCCGCCGCTGGGCCGACATCCAGGCACTTGCGAGAGAAAGACCACAGAAGGAGGCGACAGACAGAGGCAGGAGCCCCTCCCTTGTCAGCAGAAGTGGCAGGAAGCAAGCGCAGGGCCTTTCCTCACCCCCAAGGCTGCTCCTGCCTTCTCAGGGTCCCTGTCCATCGTCCCTCCAGTTTTCTGAGCCGATCAATGAACCTGAGAAACAGGGAGCACCTGCGATAACCTTCCTGGGAGTTCAGCGGCACAAGCAAGGATCCTTGCCTCCCTGAAGGATGCGAACGTCACACTCCGTCCTTGACGGTATTTGTTACATAACATGGGATTTGGAAGAGGAAAAGAAGTAAAGACAGGTCTTCAGGGAAAGGTGGGTGCTCAGAATGTTGTTCTCTTTCCAGATTTGCACCTTCAGAGTAAAGGCACCAAGCAACTTATTTGGCAACCGTTCACACCAACCAAATTTGGCTCAGAGGTCCCAGAAATGACCTTTGCTGCTGCTCCATGGCAGAATTCACGATAGAGGGATGCCTACAGAACCATCACCAGGTGGCCCACAGGTTGCATGAAGAAGAAGATTTGACTTTTCTACCCGAGAGACTCAAACTGGCTGACAAACCTCCCTACAGCCCTAACCCTGAAGGCAGGTGGGGCTGTGAGAGCTCAGAAAGAGCGCTGTGACTGGCCCAAGGACACCCAGCTGGCTTCGTGGAGGAAGAAGAAAAGAGTTGGTGATTATACCCTGCTTTTCTCACCCTTGAGGGTACTCAAAGAGGCTGACAAACATTCCATTCTTCTCCTCACAACAGACACCCTGTGAGGTAGGTGGGTCTGTGATAGCTCAGAAGACAGCTGTGATTAGCCCAAGGTCACCCGGTGGCTTCATGCAGGAGTACAGAATCAACCCCTGTGACTGCAAGATATGAGTCCAGCAATCTAACCCAAAGACCAAACTGGCTCACAAGAGAAGGTGCCAATGTGCACAAGGCCATGTGAGCAACTCAGCGCATTTTGCTGATGCTGAGAGAAGGCCACACTTTGGTTGAACCAACTGCCCGGCAGGTTCTTGGAAGAATGGGCCCAAGTTCTACCTCCAAAGCGACCATCAGCCTGACCTAATTTGATGTTATTTTGGAATGAACTTTGGAAGCTAAAGAGCTCTATGGACTTATTTCAGCAGCAAGCAGGAAATACCCCGTCTGCACCTGAAGGAATCAGTTTGTGGCTCGTGGCATGGGATGAAAGAAGCAAGAAAGACGCTGAAGTCCCTTCAAAAAAGTAGCAAGAGAAGGGACTGGGCGCCCGGCTGCCAAACAGACTGGGGACCTTGCTAATCTGGACTTGCTTTTCAACAAACACAGGGCTCAGCGCAGCGTCTTCACTCCACTTCCAGCCACTTCTGGAAGAGCAATTATGTCTCCCAGGCATAACGAAAGAGAGTTTCCAAGAAGGCAAAGCGGCCGCTGCTTGTGCGTGCGCGCAGGTGTCAGTGCGCACTCATAGCTCCCAACAGAGGCGCAGGGTGACCCTCTTAAATTCCTCAGGCTGCCAAAAATCACCAAACACCCCCAGAACTAACAGAGCCCAACTGTTGCTGCGCCTTCACTGTGGTTCCCAGAGGGCCGCCGCCGCCGCCGCCTTCCCTGGCTGCCTCCTCAAAGCCTAGAAAGTGATTCAGGGCGGGAGGCGACGCTTCCTCCCCCGCCTGGCTCCAAAGGAAACAGATGGAAAAGATCAGCCCGTAGTGCATTTTCCCAGACGCTGAAAGGAGGACGGGGCTTCTTTGGGCTCCCTGGCTTTCCCTGGGGGAGAGAAGGTCCAAAGAAGTCCTCTGGTGGCAGGGGAGGAAGGCTCCTCTCCTTCATGAGCCACCTTAACCTGCTAAAAGGGTGGTTTCAAGAAAAGGCGGAGAGAGAGAAAACACTTGCTCTGTTGCACAACCCTGGAACCAGGGGCACTCTATGGAGCTGGTGGGCAGGAGAATCGGATCAGATGAGGGGAAGGATTTCTCCACCCAGAGGGTCATCGGTCTATGGAATTTGCTGCCAGAAGAAGTGGTAGCCGTTACCAGCCTAGGGTTTGACAAATCCACGGAGGACAGGTATCTCACGGCTACTAGAATGGATGCCCAGGAAACCCCTCTTAAACTAGCCCCCCTCAATCTCGCATCCTCCAGGGGCTCCTAGAGACGGATGGAAACGGATCCCCAATGAGCTAGGAGGTGATACCAGGGCGGAGGAAAGCTGGATGGAAAGCAAAAGTTCCCAGTGGGAAGTCTACAACCGTCCGGATCATCCTACGCAAAGGACATGGTGTGACCTACTTGAACTGAGGCACGTCACGGCAGAGCTCCATGTTTGGGCGCCACGTTCTCGCTTCAAGCCGGGTTTGGGCCACCTTGAGAGGACACTCTTTGGCCATGATCGCTCTTTCCAGCAACATGATCGTATTCTCTGTCTGGAAGATCTCCTGAAGGGTCTGAGGAGAAAAGGAGGAGAGAATAGCAGCTCTTCAAAATGGATGCCCAGAACTTGCCACCTGCCTCATATGACTTTCACTTCTGGTCTCCCCCACCCCCCAAACTACTTCAGAAGGAAAAATAAATTGGTACTTTAAAATCCACAAATATATCCTTAGGGAATATCTGTCAAGGTGAACCAAAGTCATGGGCACTGTATTTGTGGGCACCGTCCCGTATGTCAGAAGAAAAAACCCACATGAATTTTACCTGCCAGAAGGGATCCAGGATTGCACCTGTTCGCCCTTTCCTACAAATTCTAAATATTCTGTGCCAATAAAGTGTTTTGCCTCCCATACTTGTTGATTGTGCTGGCCAACTATTGTGCCATTTCCTTCAGAGTGTGTCCAGAATGCATTTGGTTAGCATATTTAATCTCCCTGTGGAAAGTAAGTAATGCAAATCAAATAAGGAAAAATTACCCAGCAGCAGCACCTGGTTAACTGAGTGGATTTCTCATTCTAAAGCATCCCGTGGACTTTTTAACAGCGGGAACTAAAACTAAGGATGGGGGAAAGGAATCTTGTGTCGGTTTACATCACTGTTTATCTCCCTGTATCTCCTTTCCAGGGCTCCTCTGAAAGCTGCTCACAGTATCACAATGCAAAATGTCAGCAGTAACAACTACATGAGTAGCCACAATATCGATACACGTTATAAAACTTGCAAAATACACAAAACAACTAATATACATGCCGGCGAAAATCTGAGGCTCTGTGCTCAGTAGAAAGAGAACGTTCAGTGGGAAATGAGTGGTGGTTAAATCTGCAAACACACCATTCTGGTATTTCATTGTCTTGTATCCCAGTGGGGCGACCATGAGATTCCTTCCCAAGCAGAAAAGACCACCTGAGATGATGGGGCAGGAGTCTCCCTGCTTAACGGCATCGGAAACAAATATTATCTGGATCTTTGCATAAACTCCCAGACTAATCCAAACCAAACATTTATCTGTCTTCTAACCTCCGCTGGGTGTCTAATGACAAACGTGACGCTCCTGGGGCCACACGGCCTTCCTGGCTACCCTTTCCGGTGCCTCCGCCCCGCTTCCTCTGTCACTTCCAAAGAATGAACGAAGGAGCAGCCTCGAGCTCTCTTCCCGGCCGCACACTGGAGCACAGAAATCCTCAGCCTCTGAAAGGGCCTCCATGGATTGGCGGGGAAAGTCACCAGATTGCTTTGCACCGAGCTGCATCGGTTTTGGCCACCTTCCAAGCACCCTGAAGCAAAAAGCACCAGAATGCTCTCCTCCCAGCCCCACACACCCTGGACTTCAGAAGCGAGCCGAGAACCGCATCCCGAGATGCCAGGGCTGCACCCTTCGGTTCCGGTTCCTAAGTGCAAGGGTGCCCTCTGGCCCCCCTGGCTGTCTGTGCAAGAATCCTTCTGCTGGTGTCTTAATCACTGGCAGAGGTAAGGCTGTGTCATGCACTCCGTCTTCCACTTTTGAAAAAGTATACATATATATATTGCGCATATATATATATGCGCAATACAAGTCCACAACAGGCAGGCTGGATGCCTCTAAAAGCGTGGAAACCAAAATCAAAGTGGGAACAGAGGAATCTCAAGACGGACGGAAAGGTTCTTACTTACCGTAAGGGAACGTGGCACTCAGCAAATGATTGGCATGGATTTGCTGCCCAGGCAGCGCTGTCACCCTGGGAAGACACGTGCTGCGTCCAGGAGGGGTCTCCGTCGCCCACGGTCCCTGGCTCACCCTTTCCCACCCTCCAGAGAGTGAAGGGCGATGTGGCCCTGAAAACACACACGCCTTCCCCACGTGTTTCTGACGTGCGTTGCCCTGTGGGCTCTCCTGACACTGGTTCAGTGGTGAGTTTGAGGGGGCTGCTGCCTGCCACCCCTCCCTTCCTCCCTCCCTTGAGAAGCTCCCAAAATTGCTCCTGTTTGGGAGTTCAGCTGCCACACCGGCAACCTGTGAGCGTTTTGAGCATGTCAGGCAGCAACCTGTGATGCTTCTACAGTGAATCGTCAGGGTCTATTTAAAGACCCTGATTGACAGCAGTGAAAAAGAGAGACTGGAAGGCAGCGTTCCCCACACACGATCTCTCGATTGCTTCAGGCAGAAAAGCATCGGCGGGAGAGTTCTCTGGTCTCCGTGACTCTCCGTGACTTTGTTATTCTGCCTCCCCCAAGTTCTCCTTTTGTTCTGTTCTGTAGTGACCTCATAGTGCCACTATGTGCCCTAAGCCAAGGAATCCAGGCAGGTAGCCTCCTCAAGGGAGCAGACCCTTCTGCTGTGCCCCATGGAATCCCAAAAGCCACAGCGGTCTACAACACGGTAAGAAGTCCTCTTCTCCAGAGCTGCCAATGGGTGAAAGAGGTTCTCCTCTGCTCAGCCTGAAGGGCCACAGAAAAGGTGTCTTGAAGACAGGAGACTGAGTAGAGGAAACCCAAAGGTCCTCAACGTTCTCATCTACAGGGGGCTGCTAAGGAAAGGCTGGCCATGGGCTGCTTCATTTCATCAGTCCTCAGAACACTTTGGGCACCCTTGTGGCTGGATTTCTCATCCCCCAAACCATGAAGCGTTTCGTGGCTTTTGGAAAAGGATCCACAAGGAAGCCCTGAGCTCTCCTCAGTATGGAGTCAAGTAAGTCCGTTCCAGAAGCTGGAAAAACTAGTGCCAGACGCAGCAACTTGACTGCTGGCAGGAGTTTCTGTCTGGATGCAGGTCGTGCTGTGGATGTACAAAGCCATAAATACCTCAGGCCCCAAACATGTGAGGGCCACAGCATGTACAAGATGGGCTGTGGCCTCATCCAGCAGGGCTCCTCTTAGGTTCTTATGGACAAGATGGGCTGTGGCCTGATCCAGCAGGGCTCCTCTTAGGTTCTTATGGACAAGATGGGCTGTGGCCTGATCCAGCAGGGCTCCTCTTAGGTTCTTATGGACTAGATGGGCTGTGGCCTCATCCAGCAGGGCTCCTCTTAGGTTCTTATGGACTAGATGGGCTGTGGCCTCATCCAGCAGGGCTCCTCTTAGGTTCTTATGAACTAGATGGGCTGTGGCCTCATCCAGCAGGGCTCCTCTTAGGTTCTTATGAACTAGATGGGCTGTGGCCTCATCCAGCAGGGCTCCTCTTAGGTTCTTATGGACAAGATGGGCTGTGGCCTGATCCAGCAGGGCTCCTCTTAGGGTCTTATGGACTAGATGGGCCGTGGCCTGATCCAGCAGAGCTCGTCTTACGTTCTTATGAACTGGATGGGCTGTGGCCTGATCCAGCAGAGCTCGTCTTACGTTCTTATGAACTGGATGGGCTGTGGCCTGATCCAGCAGAGCTCCTCTTATGTTCTTATGGACTGGATGGACTGTGGCCTGATCCAGCAGGGCTCCTCTTAGGTTCTTATGGACGAGATGGGCTGTGGCCTGATCCAGCAGGGCTCCTCTTAGGTTCTTATGGACTGGATGGGCTGTGACCTCATCCAGCAAGGCTCCTCTTAGGTTCTTATGGACTAGATGGGCTATGGCCTGATCCAACAGGTCTCCTCTTAGGTTCTCACCTTGGCCAACTGTGCTTGAAGCTGGTTCTTTGAATCCGCTACTTCAGAAATCCGGGTATCAAAAGCCAGATTTGTGTTTGTCCATTGCTGCCACATGTCGTCGGAAGTGACCTCCAGGGTTTGGTCTGCCTCCTGACAGAGGGTGGCTGAGTTGGCCCTGGCATTCTGGGAATAGCGGATGTTGTCATCGCTGAACTTTGCCCACGTTTCAGGCACCGAGACTCTGCAATGTCAGAATCGAGCCATGAATCACACTTCACACAAATCAGGACTGTGTTCATTTCAGACCTCGTTCACCTTTGTTCTCCTAACAACTTAGCACTATTTTTTAAAGTGTGAATTTGTTTCGCGTGCACAAACCAAAGTGATTTCACACTTACCCTTGGGCTGTGCTTAAGGTGAGACCACACGGTTGCTAAATGGTTTGACAGGGTTATTCTCTGTGACGAAAAAGCACTCTAGCCAGACTGTCATGTCACTCGGACTGCGTGAGCAGCCAAAGAATTACTGAGTTGCTCGCTTATGTGTTATGTACAATTGCCCCTTGAATAAATGATTCTGCATAATGCAGTTTTGCTTTTACTCAATTGACAAAATGTGAATTCTCTTTGCCCTTTCTCCTGGTAAACAAAGGCTCCATTACTGGGTGCAATCTTGGGAGCTTTCAGGAATGCCATCTGGTTTCAGAGGAGCCATTGAGCTATTGTGGAAGACTGGGCCTCCCTCCACAGGACCACCGGCACCCAGTGATGGACTAGATCTCACCTGTACAGCAGCACCAGTATTGCTAGATTGGGCCTCCGCACCCAGGGGGCATTGACTTAGTCCAGGAAATATTTGGCCCCACAGAATGGATGCCAAGTTACAAGGCCTAGTAAGGAGCATCTGCACTTGCAGGAGGCGTTTCCAACCCAGAAACACCTCCTGCCTTTCCAGATGTTACCCTATAGTCTACTAGCAGTGGTGCCCAAAATCATGCACCACACACATCTCAGCCTTAAACAAAAGCTTACCTATCGTGTTTAGCACCGCAACCATTCACACCATTTCTGAGGTGCCGTGCAAGCACCTCAGATGACCCCAAACGCGACTATGCATGCACAGAGCATCGCAAAGCAGTGGCGATGGCACCGGTGCGTGTGCAGTCATGCTGGGCTCCAAAAACAAAATGGTGGTGATGTGATCAGACATGCGCCTGGACACAGGTAAGTCTCTGGGCACATGGAGCTTAGTGTGATGTGTACTAGTGTCCCCAGGTGTGAAGTCGGTCACGCACTTTTCCCATGCAGCAGAAGGGAAGCCAAGAGCAAAAACGCCTCTGGTCTGGTTTGCAAGGTGTTCCTTTTTGGATTAAATTAAAAAAGGAACTTTCCCAAAGGCAGCCCCTCCCCCAACCCCCAACCCCCCCCCCTCCCCTGGTCTGCACCCAGAGATATCAGAAACCGGCTGTGCTCTGCTTACGTTCCGTCTATTTTTTCTACGCCATGGTAGTAGTTAATGCTGTCGGAGGTGTTCCTCAGGTTGTAGCACTTCTCGTCAATGAAATGCGCTGAGTTCTTGTCTCCAAGGTCCCTCTCAAGGGCATGCTGAGCATCCCTGTTGGTGCTACGGAGAAGGATAAAGGTTGCCTGTTACACTGAGCTGAAGCCTTACCTGGATTGGGATAACCTGGCCACAGTGAGACACCCTCTGGTAACCCCCAGATTAGGCAACTGTAATGCGCTTTGCTTGGGGCTACCCTTGAAAATGGTTTGGAAGCTGGAACTGGCAGAATGCCGCAGCTCGACTGCTGAAGGGAGTCTCTGGCCAGACTCACATCATGCCGCTCTTAAAGGATCTGCACTGGTTACCTAGTCGCTACTGAGCCCAATTCAAGGTGTTGACACTAATGTATAAAGCCCTAAATGGCTTGGGCCCTGGGTATCTGAAGGAGCGCCCTCTCCCATGTTGGTTTGCCCAAGGTGAGGCTGCCCAGCTCAGGGGGAAAGAGATGGGGGGGCTGGTCAGTTGGCCCCTCTCCATGACATGCAGATGTCTTGCAAAAAGGAGGGACAGACCGTAAAGGAACCTTTCCAGGGCAGGGGACCCTTGAACTTTAACCCCAGCCATTCCATTAGACAGGCATAATAGGTAGCTCAGCACCCAGCCTGAGATGCTAGATTATTACATTACGCAAAAAGACCTACTTCAATTGTTGTTCAATTCGTTCTGCAAGCTTTCGCATTTTCTCTTGGCAAGCTCTGATCAGGTCAACCTCCTATAACACAAAATATATCCATTTCAGTGGTCCTGAAGGTCAAGCTGAAGGTCAAATAGCAACACACAGTTGTTTCTCTGCAGTCCCATTGATGTCATGAAGTTTGGCATCAGTTCTGTCTTCTATGCATTTGTCTATAAGAACATCAAAGGAGACCTGCTGGATCAGGCCACAGCCCATCTAGTGCAGACTTGTGTCTCACACAGTGACCCACTAGTTGCTTATGGGCTGGGGTGCTAACCAGATGCACTTCACGCTGGTTTTAGAAGGGCTGCACTGGCTGCCAGTATTCTACAGAGCCCAATTCAAGTTAACTCTGACCTACAAAGCCCTAAATGACTTGGGCCCCAAATATTTATAGGAACAGCTTTTCCCACATCAACCTGCCCATGCCTTAAGATCTGGTGGGGAGGCCCTCCTGGAGAGTGGGCACCTGGGAGAGAGCCTTCTCAGTAATGGCCCCAGGCTATGGAAGAGTCTCCCCTTTGAGGTGTGTCAGGCTCCTTCTCTGTATATGTTCAGGAAGGTCTTTGCTCAGACCTTGGGCTAAATGTCAGTTATGTTTCCCCTACTACAAAAACTACTGGTTTTGTTTTTAATATGCTAGATTTTAAATGTTGTGGTGGTTTTTATTGTTCAATATAGTTTGTTTGATATGCTGGATTTTAAATGTTGTTACCGGCTCTGGAACCTTTTCCGAGTTATGGAGATTCAAATACTGAACAACTGAGGATTTTTTTAAAAAAAATAGAAAAAGTAGCACATAAATGTTGCAATATGTTGCAATGAAATAGCAATACATCTGTCTCCTCTTTAATAACTTGATTTCAGTTCAGTTTTGTTGATACAAATACTGGCAACATTCCATGATTAAAGTTTCAGTCAACAGCACCTTCCATGTACATAAAGTGATTTTAAAAACAAACAAAATGTATGACTTGAAGACCCTATTTCTGGGTACTTTCTGGAAGTATTTTCAAAAACTGGCAAACCTCCTACCTGAATGAGATTCTTTTCCACGCCATCATGAACCAAATCAATTCCCATCCGCTTCTCTCGATTGTATAAACATTCCAAAGCTACCTAGATAAACCAAAGAAAAGGTGAACAAACTCCATCATATGAGGAACCATTTTAAATGGATCCTTAGAAAAACTAAAGTCATTTTGTTCTGTTTATTGATTTGCAGAAAACTACGCACATCCTAGAAGAAAGTGCAATTCTGTGGGAAAACACATTTAATCCATACTTCTAAACTCATATTAAAATGTACATTTGTCTGTGCATTTCTTAAAATGGAAAAGCAGAACAGAACGGACTAATGGCTGAGCTTGAGGATCGTGACACAAATAGGAATTTTCAGAGAAATAAATGATCAGAAACTAGGGACAGAGGCCAATTCACACCACGGCCTCTGGTATGCAATCAGAAGAGCTCTGCTGAAGAGCATATACATGCTCACTAGGTTGCTACAGCCTAGGAGCTTGCCCGCCATCACCAGAGCTGTCCTGATTGTGGATGAGGTGTCGAGCATGAAATCGTGCCCCACACCTATCCCAGCCTATACCCCAGACTTACCGGGAGCATCCAGCAGCAAGAGCATTTGCTAGTTGTCCAGGGCTACAGTGTAAGTCCCGCCCCCTGGCTGGCGTGATTGGCTGCCGCTGCCCGCATCATATATTCCGTGATGGGCTGCCTGGCAGGCGGCCGATCCGGGGGTGGAGGGAGATTGATCTGACCCTGCAGCATGCCTCTCCACCCTTGGATTGCATCCCCGTGCCACCCTCTTGCTTGCTCCTGCGATCGCCTAGAGGAGGGAGGGAGCCTGGCGTGGAGCCATCCAGGCACATACCCCGGGCGATGCTGTGCATGGGCAGGTTGGCGTGGGGCATGATCCAGGGGTGCTGGGTCAGATTGATCTCCCCCCCCCCCAATCAGCTGCCTAGCTGCCAGCATATCATGGAATGTGTGATGCAACTGGCAGCAGCCAACTGCACCAGCCAGGGGGTGGGACTCCCAGCATGTGAGGAGGTGGCCCAGACAGGTGCACTCCGGGTACACAATGACCATTTGCATTTCTGGCTGCTGAACTCCTCCTGTAGCCAGAGCATACCAGCCTTAGTGCACTACAGCCTAATTGCTGTACTGTAAAACGGCCTCAGGTAGGAAGCCTTTAGTTGGGCCCCATGTTCTGAATCCTCTTCTAGCTGAGATCCAGGGGGCACCCTTGCTTTTGCCATACAAAAAAATCATTGAAAATGAATATTCCCCCCCCCCCCCCCGTGGCTTTGGTACTGTGTGATAAAGGCAACCAGGATTATCTCAGCTTTTGTTTCTGATTTACTGTTAGTTGTTTCTGTTATTGTTTATCTAGTGGACCATGCAGTGTCGTGTAAATCAATGAACAAACAAATATTCATATACAACCCCCCCTGGGAGGCCCAGTCAACTCCCAAAGGGTCAACAAAGGGCCTGATCTGGATTGAAGATTAACAGCTTTCCTTAATTGCTATTTCCCAACACAGCTCAAGGGAGTTGCAAGAGGAAAGCTAATCCGCCACCTCATGGTCAAATTTAGACTCACACAATGCAAAGTCGAGAGGAAGGCAAAATAACAAAGGACAGGAGGGAAATTAAAAATGGAATAGAGACACGAAATATTTACAAAAATGAATAAAGCAAATATAACCCTTAGAAATAACGGATTAGACAAATATTTATTTTCCTGTGCGCAAACAGCAGCAACTGCAAAATGAATCTCTTTCCATTCTCCTTGGGGTTTGCGGACACAGCTGCACATAGCCAGGGCAAGGGGCTCCGTTTTGGAGCTGCCTCCGTGTTTTCCCTCCTGCAAGAGGGTCATGCGCTTCCACCGCCTTTTTCTCTGCGGATTTTCACAGGATGGTCCTCAGAAAGTCTGGGAATAGAATGTTAAAGGGGGTCTCCCAATCCCAAATCCAGATTCGACTCGGATTTAAAGTTGTATGGGAACGCAGCCAGTGTGTGCAAAGATAACATAAGAGATAAAACACTTTCCATGGAGACATGTTTCCACAGTAGGTCCTGCCCCCCCCCCTTTTGCTGTTTTTCCCAGTGTATGTCACATTCGTACGTTTTTTGGTAATAGAGGAGGAGGAGGAGGAGGCCTCCAGATAAGGGTCCAGCACTCTAACCAAAAGACCAAACTGGCTCCATATGTATGAAGAGCCCTTTCATTGGAAAGTGCCCTGGCAGGCCAGAGTTCCCCTCCCTTATGCTGCCTGTATTTATTTTCCTGTCAGGGTAATGCTGTCTGTGCTGCTGTCAAAGGCTTTATGACTGGCTGCAGTTAACAACATAATTATTATTCTCTGCGCTCGCTTCCTTTCCTTTTCCCCTGACCTCACGCCGGGTGGCCACTTAGGCATCAAGAGAAAAGAAAACAGGGGAGGATCTGGATTTGCAAAAATTATGCATCTAAAAATGATCATAATTTCAACCAAACTGCAGCTCATCTCTGTCCGAAGTCCAAGAGAGAACTACCGAGGACTCATTTTCAGCCAAAATCAAGTGTGGAACGGGCTCTTCAAATGGTATAAGAACATAAGAACCTAACAGGGGCCCTGCTGGATCAGGCCACAGCCCTTCTCGTCCAGCACCCTGTCGCACACAGTGGGCCACCAATTGCCCATGGGCACCTCAAGCAGAGTATGAGGGCAAAACCTTCACCTGCTCTCAGCTCCCTACAAATGGCCTTGGTGTACCTAGGCGTCCCTCCCCTCCAACCTAGTGGGGGTGGCTACAGCTCTTGGGCAGGATATCCATTTTGAATGGAGAAGGCTCCAGACTTCTTCCCCAGCAGCTCCCAGGCCAAGAGAACGACAAACCACTTCCTTACTGTTAGCAAGAAACCCTTGTGGATGTACTGTATCCTTGGCGACACCAAGAGCTGAGCCCGGGGCTAGAAGTTGCAGGGCTTTGCATGCAGAAGGCCCCAGTTCTGTTCCCAGCGTCAGAACAAGGCAATGCTCCGGCCTGTTTCTGCCTCTTTGCCTTCAAACCAAAGCTGGGCTGGGATGACCACAGCGGTGACCCTGGGCAACGGAAAGTGGCCTTTGGCACCTGCCACTGCCCATCAGCTAAGGGTTCTCTCAACTCGCCCAAAGCCCACCTGTAGGGGTCCCTGGGCCTCATCCGCAGCACATTCCAGACGCCTCTTGGCTGTGTCCAGCGCACGGGTTTCTGTCAGCAGCCGCTCAAGTTCATAGGTCAGTTCGGACCTCCAGAAATCAATGTCGGCAAGCCTCTGACCGATGTTCCTTCCGGAGTCCTCCTGCTGCTGCCGGGTCAGCTGGTCCTTGTCTTGTATCAGCCGCCCCGAGTCCGCATTCAGCCTCCCAGCCCAGTGCCGGTACGCTTCGGAACCTCGGATGGCAGCAGTGTTCGCTTTGTACCAGTCATGGGGGCTGTAGCGGGCATACAAGGCTGACCGCACCGAGGGCAAAATAGTGGGCGGCCTTAGAGGGGCGCAGAGGCGCCCTCCACCCTCATCGCTGGGCCGGAAAGCAGACACCTTGTAGAACAAACTGGGTCGCCATGAGCTCAGGTATCGGTACCCGGGCAGGTAGTAAGCCTGGTAGCTGTCTTTGCTGAGGCTGGTGGGAGCGACCTCCGGGAGCAGGCAGCTTTTCTTAGGGCCGCAGTAACTGGCAGTCTGCGTGGTGCCCAGGAATTCCATCGACCTCCAAGAGTCAAGCGCCTAGCTTTCCTTGCCACTCAGGCCCAGAAAACTACTTTTATTTTATTACAGCTGCTGACTTAAGCAGTGACTTGGCAATGGTGTCACAAACGATTAGTGAGACCATCAAGCTCCTTCATCCTTATGCAGGGAGGGGGAGAGAAATCCCCCCTAAACACCCAGCTGCCTGCATGGGCAAAATACCCAGAAATAACAGCTCCAAAAGGGAGACAATGATACCGTCATACACGTTGCTGCTACTGGGCTGCGACTATGACTAATCAGCAAGAGGCTCCCTTGGTCCTCTTCCAGGGCTCTATTTTTATATGCACTTCTTAAAAAGGGGGAGACCTCCAAACCTGTTACCATTATTGTGCTTTCAAATCAAAGGGAACGTGTGGCAATGGTTACGTTGGCTATAATTATTTCTAAAGGGCAACGCTTTCTTCACGGAAGCCTGATGTACAGGACACACCTCCTTGCCCTGGCCTTTGGCTAAATAAGAAACAGCTTTTCCTCCCCACTTTCAGGCGCTGTTATTGTTTTAGGATGTTCATTTTATATTTGGCTTTGGGTATAGGGCAGGATAAAAAAGCAAATAAACAATGACTTCTCCCACATGGTTTGCTTGAACAATTAAACTCACATGTGTCCAACACACAGATGAGCGAGTCTGGTCGTCACAACCTGCACCTGAAAACCAGAATCTCAGAATGGCATTCAGTTGTATTTTGAAAGCATGTTGGGTATGTTTTGTGGTTTTTCCTTTTGATGTTTTATTTGCAGTACAAAAGAAATATATATATATTTTAAATGAGCTTAATAGGGTTGCCAAAGCAAGGCTTTCTTTGAGCATTTTGTGAAACACATTGATGCCAATCTGAATGTGGTATTTATCTGAGTCCATTGCAAAACCAGCCTGTCAGACGGCAGCCGATAAGGACGATAAGGTTGAAAATTCAATGCTCTGTTCCAAAAGCCTGATGCACGCAGGACTGTTCTCAGTATGGTTCCTGCAGAATTGCCAGCACCCAGCTGGCTGTCTTTTATCTCCACATGCTCAACAATCTGCCCACATTCTTTCAGAGATGCAGGTGCCATTTTCTTCACCCCACTACATATGGAAACATTTAGCCTAACATTCTAATTTGGGTTCCACCAGTCCCAACCCAAAAGGCAAAATGTTTAAGTGGTCAGAATGGTCCACCACCTCCAAAAGCCAGCTGGTAGGGGATGGGGAGCTGAGCACCATCTTGCACTCACGCCATGCTTGTGGGTTCCACGCATGGCTGACTGGCCACGGGGAACAGGCTGCTGGGCTAAAGATGCCAGCAGAGCAATTTCCCTGGTCATCAGATATATTATGCTGGGCAAAAAGCACTATGAGAGACCTGTGGTCTTACAGTAACTGCATTTTTATGAGGAAAAGGAACTGACTGCTATCATTTCAAAGCAAGAGCAAGAGTTTCCTGCAATTTTAGCACCTAACATGCTATAGCTATACAATCTCTCTCTCCAATTGCAGTTTTAATTCAGTTTGAGATAGTGAAGTACTTTTAATTTAGTTTGAATTAATTCACAAAGTAACCCAATCATTAATTAAATATTAATTTCAGAAATTATTAATTACCCTCTGGAAGATCTGCAATGAAGTAATTTTAATTTAGGCTGGCTACCTGGGTCTCGCTCTCGTAACTTTACGCCTGGAATTGGTGCCCTTTAAAACAAAGAGCACTGAAGAACCTAGGGAGCAATTTGTTATATGTTTGCTTATAAATAATGACAGGCAATTTCACGGCAATAATCACATACACTCACTTATCTGTATTTACACAGGTTTCCAAACTATTTTGGGGGTTTGTTTATTTATTTACAATATTTATATCCTGCCATTCACCTGGAGATCCCAGGGCAAGTGACACCATATAATAAAACCATCCAACCTGTTAGAAACGGTGGTTAAAATAACCCAAAATAAAGCAGACAAATTTAGTGAAGAAGCTAAGAGTTTTATTGTAATATGTTCTTGCAAGATTGGGTCTCCCCAGCTGCAAACCCCTATTTCTCCTATAGGTTGGATATTCTGAGTCACATTCTCACTGCTCTGCCTTTTGCATGCCACCTCCTAAATATGTTCCCCGACTTGTTCACACACCCTGTGTTACTTAAGTAAGAACTTACACCTCCCATAGGTGTGCAAAGTAATATTTATGAACCTAATTTAGGGCCAAAAGAGAAACTAAAATCCAATTATCTGTTTATATGGCCGTGGAAAGAAGAAGGTTATGTAGAGAGCTACGCCCCTCTTTTATATAAAAAAAGGGGGGTTGTTATACTTAGCCTTGGTACATATTGATAAGAGTGTGTTAGTTTGAGCAAATAAGTATTAACGAGCAAGCTTCTCAGAGATTAAAACACCTTTGCCACTTGGTTGCCCACTCACCCAATGCCAAGAGATCTCTCTGAAGCTCCTCACAATCTCTTTTCAATTTTTACTATCCTGAATAATTTAGTATCATCAGCAAACTTCCCTATTTTGCTATGTACCCCTTCTTCTAGATCACTGATGAATGGATTAAAAAGCACTGGTCCCAATACTGAACCAGGAAGCTATTTATTTGTAACCTTTGTATCATCTGTCTGTGTGTCTGTCTGTCTGTCTATCCATATCTATCCATCCATCCTGCCCTGAACCAATGAATGACACGGAAACAGGAGTGGAGAAGAGTTGCTTGCTTTTACTAGGTGACATAGTTGCTTATGTATCATAACACAGGATTTACATTGCATAGATCATTCTGGGTAGACAGGAACACCCAGATGCTGGTTGATCTGGCGTGTGATGTCCTCGTGAACAGTTTGCGCAAGCGATGCTCTTGGACATAGTATGTCTCTAGCTTAAGAGCGATAAGAGGGGTCCCCATGCTCTAGGGAACTTCCCTTTGCTGAGGTTTCCTATCCCAGCAGGGAGGCGTTCCCACACTGCCCTATGCCAGGAAGTCTCCAGGCAGGTAACAAGGTTTAAAATCAGCCATATTCAAACAATAACAGTCTACACTATATTAAAGCGACAGTGCCTGAAAGTGGGAAGGGAAAGTGTATCTCCACTTAGCCAAAGGCCAGGGCCAAGTCCTGAACATCTACAGTGAAGGAGCCTGACACACCTCCAGGGGGAGACTGCTCCACAGCCTGGGGCCACCACTGAGAAGGCCCTCTCCAGGGTGCTGAAGGCGGCGGGGCAGCCAGGAGGGCCTGTTTCCCCTCCTCCCGCTTTCTCCCACCGCTGCAGCCCGGGAGGAAGGGAAGGCAAGGGAGGGGTCGGTCCCGCTAAGAGCGCCGGCGACTGGCCTCCCTCAAGTGTAACGTGTGAACGCAAGACACGCGTCGAGGGGAGCCGGCCACGCCGATCCGCTCGGATCTCCCCGGGAAAGGAGACCACCAGCGCGGCGCCCCGCGGCCTCCTTCGGGGAGCCGAGCCCGGCGGGCGGGCGGACCGACCGACTCTAGAGTCGCCGCCACGGAGCGCCCAGGACGCTTCGGGGCGACCGCGCCATCGAGTGTGCGCCCCGCGTCCCTAGAGAGGCCGGAAACCGGTCCTGCCTAGGCCGGAAATGAGATGCGGATGTGGCCGTCCCTCGAGCGTGTGGACTTCCGGCAGCTGATCCGCCATGGCGGAGGGAGGGGAAGGGGCGGCGAGTGCCCTGCGAAAGGCGCCCTCGCCGCCGCCTCACGGTGAGGGCGGTGCTGGGGGGCGGGAGGGACGGGGGGGATCCCGGGGGCCGGGAGGGGGGCGCTGCTCACTAACTGGAGCCGTCTTCGCCCCCACAGACTGTCCCGGCGCCGGCAGCGAGCGAGCGGGCAAGGCCGACGCCTGCCGAGGGTGCCCCAACCGGGGCTTGTGCGCTTCTGGCCGCCTGGCCGCTCCAGACCCAGGTACTGGCGGGAGCACCAGCCGGTGGGGAACCGGGACGGGAAGGGGCTACGGGGTGGTGGTGGCAGAAGCGGGGAGGCCCCCAGGCTGGTTGGTTGGTTTGTCCCACCCTGTGTCCAGAACCAGCAGGTTAAAACCGCAACATGTTAAACAGGGACAGGGCCTCTTTAGTGGTGGCTTCCTGACTGTGGAACTGCCTCCCTGCAGACTGTTATGCTGCTGAATGCAGCTGTTGGAGCTTTGCCATAACTAAAGAAATATTCCTCTGGGGTTAGAAATTTCATGCAGTGTGAAACCAGGAATTCTGCTCCCAGTAGTTATGTTCCTGTGCTCATTGTTTACCTTTTCCTGTGTGCAGCTATTGCAGAAATCAAGGAGAAAATGAAAACTGTGAAACATAAGCTGCTGGTTTTGTCTGGGAAAGGAGGTGTTGGCAAAAGCACATTCAGTGCTCACCTGGCGCATGGTTTAGCAGAGGATGAAACCAAGCAGGTGGGTATGCTCCTGTGGATGACTTCTCAGACCACAAACAAGAGGGTCCAGCTGCAAGGGTATAAGAGGCCAAAGGCGATTTGGTGAACAGTTCTGCCAGAGCAAGAAGGTAGTCTGCCATTTTCAGTCTGAACTGTCACCCACCCAACCAAGCTGGGTTTTGTTGGTTTGGGATCTGCTGCCTTTTGTTCGTATATGTGTGTAATCTTGATGCTGGTTCTGGTATGAGTTAATTTAGTACTTCAAAACTTTGCACAATAGTGGTTTAAAGCAGACATGCCAGTCACTTTAGCTTTTGAAAAGGTACAGAAAAGTTTATTTCCACAAATGAAAGTTTCAAAAGGCTTCTGCTTAAAAACAGAATCAAGCAATCTTCACAATGAAGTGAGGTATGACCTTGTAGTTCCACATAAACATAACACACACACACAAAATGACAACTTCCAAGGTACAAAACAGACTGAGACTTCTTCAGTAAAATGGTCCTTTCTTCAAGTCAGTTCATACCAGGCTCAAGATTTCTTCATACCTTGACTTACAGTGGAAAAAACTCTCCAATCTGTCTTTGCACCGTCCTTGGCACCTCGTCTCAGCACTCTCCTGCCACCTTCTTAGGACCTTCCCTGGCCCCTCTCTCAGCACCCCCAAATGGCCCAGGATACCTTCTTTTTATTCCTCTTCAGCTTTGCATCCCATGATCTTAATTAACCAACAGAAATCTAACAAAACAGAAGATTCTCACTAGGCATAACATTTCACCCACGGCAGCTGTTTTTAGACCCTTCTCTAGTCATCAAGCGATTAGTTCTTCACATGGCCTTTACTGATTACAGGTGTTCGGCACCCTTCCCATGATCCAGGCTTAAGCTTGCCTACCAGTTAGTTTTAACCCTTTAGTATTTAGGAATCCTCTTAGCTAAACTCTGCAGCTTTTTACATACTCGATTCTGCTACAACATGTTGTGTATGTAAAACCACCAAGTGAGGGCTGAGCATGCTTGTTTACCATGGGGCAGTGGGGAGAGCAGAGGGGAATCTCCTGAAAGAAGACATAGGGTGGGATGTTGGGGCAGATCTTGCTGGCTCAGTTCATCTCTGAGTTTCTTGACTTTTAAAAACTTTTCTCAGGTTGCTGTGCTGGACATTGACATTTGTGGTCCATCCATCCCTAAAATCATGGGTCTAGAAGGAGAGCAGGTATGATATACTTCCTAAACAGATAATTCAGTTGTACCATCACTTGATAATTGTGTGTTTTAAGATCCAAAATAGCTTGTCGTTGCTTTCTCCCCAAATATTCTTAACTTCCCAATACTTGGTATTACCTAGTAGTCTCCCATCCAGTGGCTAGCCAGGCCAACATCTGCTTGGCCTCTGATATGGGGGTGTTGTAAATGTCATAGTCCTTCCCTTGACATGAACATTAATTAGTTCTAAAATAATGTGTTTTCAGGTACACCAGAGTGGTTCTGGGTGGTCTCCAGTGGTGAGTTGATGATATTTGTGTGTGTGCGTGTAGATATTGATATAGAGCTCTTCCTGCTTCTTGGAGGCAAAGATGGCTCCACTCTTCAAAATAAATAAATGTGTGACCAAGGTTGCAATATGTCTGCAACTTCATCCATTTGAAAATGCCTTTTTTTACTAAACTTGAACACTCTTCTTGCTGTTATTTCTAGACATGTAAAGCAAAATCTTGGAAGATGTTTTTCCTTGTTAAATATTATATCTTCATTTTAAATAATGGAAAGGTTTAGGCTATGACAGCTGCTTTTATGGGAACCATGCTGATCTCTATTTTTACAAATATTTTTTCTTCTTAATTTCTTTTCTAGTACGTTGATGAGAATCTAGGAGTTATGTCAGTAGGATTTCTGCTTAGCAGCCCTGATGACGCTGTTATTTGGAGAGGACCCAAAAAGAATGGTTTGTATTTCCAAAATTGCCATTGGCAATTCTGCCAATTCCTCTGCAAAAAGAAGTTTATGCAGTTCTGTTTCAGGGCAGTTTTTCTGCTGTTATATATTTGGTTTTTAAGAAAAAACAGGCCACTTTAAAAAAAATATTCATGTGCTTCATAGCATTATAAAATCTCATTTAATTTCAGTGGAAGCGAGCACCCTTTGATGCATTTTAGGAGGCCTCTTTCACATTTGACTGCTACATTTCCTGTTTTAGGGATGATTAAACAGTTTCTGCGTGACGTGGACTGGGGTGAAGTTGACTACCTTATTGTAGATACCCCACCAGGGACGTCGGATGAGCACTTATCAATAGTACAATACCTCAGTGCTGCTGGGATTGATGGAGCAGTGCTGATCACAACCCCTCAGGTAAAACGCGCAACTCTGAAGGTGGGTTAGAAAATAGACAGGCCTTGAGAGAGTTAGGTATGCCTGAGGCTAACCTGCCTGTCTGCTTTGGAAGCCTCAGCAGGACAGAATACTAACGCTTTTGTATGTCTTTTAAAAATCTGAACTTGGTGAAACATGCAAGGTTTTCAAATAACAGTCTCAAAGAGTTAGTACAAAAATTGGTTCTGAGTATCCAAAATACAACTGTTCTAGATTACAAGTACAGCATGTGAGAGTTCCTCAAACATGTCAAAGCGACATAATTCTAGGACAGGAGGAAGAAAATGGAAACAGCCCCTCCTATTCCTATTGACACTTTTTAACAAATAAAGGAAGAGAAAACCGAGTGGTTCGCTTTCAGAAAAAGCAATACTGTTGGACCCCCATATCCACCAATTCGGTAACCACGGTTTCCATTAACCACAGTTACTGGATAAGCTCCTCACCCCACCCCCTGTGGGCACCATAGGGGAAAAGCACCCAGAACCGGAAGGCCTATTTTGGCCTCCAGAAGACCTATTTCTGCCTCTGTAGAGTGTTGGACTAGGCACGTGAGGCCACTGGAGCCCATCCCAGAAGATTAGGGGGCGCATGGGAGGCGGGTGGGGGGCCAGAAAAGAACTTCCTGTTCTGGCGTGGCATGACCCCAGAACCAGAAGGCCTGTTTGCAATTATCCGCAGGTTTCAGGTAACCACAGCAGGAGCCAGAATGTATCCCCAGCAGATATGGGGGTCCAGCTGTACTCTGACTGAATGCTAAAAGCCCAGTCATGTTCAAAAGTAATGACTTGGCCTGGTTTTAAAACAAGTACATCCCATTTGTCCTCTGGTTTACCATATGACTTTTCAGTAAACAAAACAAAAGTTTGCTGGTTTTAATGGGAGGGTGGGTCTTCGTGGCATCTGTTTCAGGCACGTAAAGGGCTCACGTTCTGTTGCCTTGTTTCACTTCAAAATAGGAAGTAGCCCTTCAGGATGTTCGGAAAGAGATAAACTTCTGCCGCAAGGTCAAACTGCCTATCATAGGAGTTGTGGAGAACATGGCTGGCTTTGTGTGTCCAAAGTGTAAGGTAATATTTAACAGGCCTATTTAAGCACGGGGATGTCAAGCTCTGGTTGACCAGGGTGAGTGTGGGCCTGTGCCGTTTAGTTGCACTACAAGAGAGGGCTTCCTGTGCCTTCAGACGTTCAGGTCGCCCCTTCAGCTACAGTTTGATAAGCAGCTGGCTCGCGATTGAATCACATTTCACTTTTCTGACCCCTATGAATCAGGGGCATTTCCACATCCTTTCAGGGCTCCGATCCCTTCTCCCCCACAAAGCCTTTCGCCAGAATGTGAGCTGAGGCAACGTGATGGCTCCAGCGTCATCCAACGTCTCCTAGATCTGCTCCAGCTTTACACTGCATGGCGGGCACTGTCTTCGGCGGCCTTCCAGCTGGGAGAACGCTGGCTGGCAGCCTCTAAGGCAGAGTGGGCAGTGGAGCCCTTTGTAGGCAGGAGCTCAGAGCCTGAGGCCACTCTCCGTTCCCTCTTCACACCTGTTCCAATGCTGGGTTGACCGAGGCAAGCATCGTGCAGTTCCACATAGGATCGCGGGCAGAACTATGTCTTCCCGCCCATTCACTCTCTTTGGGCACAATTCACTCACCCGCCCGCTGGCCTCCGTGGGCAGCCGCCGCCTAAGTTCCTAAAGGCCTCCTAACAGTGGGGCTTCTCTTCCAAGCACGCAGTGTGCTTTAGCAGTCCAAGATTCGCCTCTCAGAAGATCCACAGGGAATGCTTCACGCTCATGTACCTCGGGGGACGCTCAGCGATGCCTTTGCTTTGCAGAAGGAGTCGCAGATATTCCTGCCGACCACTGGAGGTGCAGAAGCAATGTGCCACAGTCTGAACGTGCCGCTCCTCGGGAAAGTGCCGCTGGACCCTCAGATAGGTAGCTTATGATGCTCCTCTAGCTAAATGGCCCGTCGATGTGTCTGCGGAGTTGGGGAAACTGCATTCCTTCGCCGGCTGCTGGGCCACGGTTCCCACCCTGCCTGGTTTGTGGCCAGAGGTGGGTTGGCGTGTGGAAGCCACAGAGCATCGCAGGTCCCAGGTACCTGTAAGCTCAGGGAGGGACAGAGCTGGACTCAATGCTGGCATTTCTGTCTTCTTGCTCCCGCCATCCTTCCTAGGGAGAAGCTGTGATAGCGGACAGTCGTTCTTCTCAGAGGAACCAAATTCTCCTGCCACGGTGTCGTACAGGCGTATCATCCAAAGTAAGTTTGCTTTCCTGGAAAGGGTCCACAAGTAGGAATCTCCAGTGATGCCCGTGTTTAGTGTGTCCTTGAGAGTGCATCTCTGCAGATACAAAGAAGAGTTTCCCTGTAATTCCCAACCAGTGAGCTTCCTTGAAATTGCTGGCTGGTGCCACCTTGTGGGCTATGAGCGCAAGGGCATGCAGAGGGAAGGGTTACCTTTCCGGGGCAATGCAGGAGCCTTTGGGAGCATCTGTGGGGCGAACAACCTCAGCAGTCAGAGCACATCAGGCACCTTTTTGCAGCCACCAAACGGGGCGCATCTTTCTAAAGACTAATTGCATGGACTTTGTATGGGTGGCACCTCACATGCCAGTCCCCCTTCTGGGCCTGAGCAGTCAGATTTTCCATCCACAGGAACTTCCCTATTCCCAGTTTGACCATGCAGTCAGAGGCCCACAGGAGGTTAGCAGATCAAGAGGCAGAGTAGAAGATTGGAAGAGATGGGCAGGATTCAACCCCATACTTTCAGTGTAACATCTTCTCATTGGGTCCTCAGGAGGATAAAATTAGGACAGAGAGAGCACCAAATAAATTGCCTTTCTCTTTGGGGGAAAAGTGGAGTGTAAGTGTAAAATTGTAATTATTCCTCAGGATTGCTTGAGGTGGCTTACAAGACCAAAATCACGAATTCTAAATTATAACCGGTCTGAGCGGCTTTGAGATGATTCATCCCAACTTGATTTGTGGTGAAAGTTTCATCATATCTTTTTGTCATATTCCAGATTTCCATTCTTCTAGTTCTGAAAAACCAAATAGTCGTATACAAAATCTGTTGCAGAATCCGGGCCTTTTCCAATGAACTAGCGCCAGTGTAGGCAGATTTCCTGTGAAGTAGGCAGGGCAATTTAGGCAGCGAACATTGGGTGTGTAACCTACAGATATTTTTTTTTCCATGCAAATGGCTGCTGACACCCCTGCTTAGATCAGCAGGTTTTCCTCCACTCCACATGAATTCTGGTGCCTGGTTTGTATTTGGACCCTTGAATTTCCAGCATTAAATGTCACACCATTAGACCTTCTTATGTTTTATCACGTTTCCATGATATCGTTTTTCAGCTTTTTTCTTCTGTTCTCTTGAGACACATGAGGTATAAGAGTCCTCATAAACACTAGCAGGGCCTCCGCCTGTTTCACCATGTCTCCTGTGTGTTTCCTCAGGAATCCAAGACTTCTGCAGTCACCACCAGCCGGAAGAGGAAAAAAGTATTTGACTAGCAAATGAAGTATAGAGGAATCATAGGAAAGCATCCGTTGCCTTAAACCTGTATGCTATAGGAGTGTGTAAAGCCTTTTGTTTGCAAATAAATCACTTTGAGTAATAAGTATGTGTGCTTGCAATAGTGACACAATGTGCTTGCATTCTTCGGAGTACACTGTATCTTACAGCTTACATGTACCCAAGGTGGCGATCAGGAAAAGAACAACGACAGCTATGTAGAGAGAGCCTTTATTAGAAGCATCCTTTGAGCCTCTCAGTTGGTGCTTCAATCCGTGTAGGCCTTTGAAGCCACTCAGGGGGCTCCATATTTAGATTGCAGATTCTCTTCGTGATCTCCAGCCCCTTCCGAAAGGATCTGGAACAGCACAGAAGGTTTAAAAGCAATAAGCAGACGTTTAAGCCAAAGATATAACACAAACTAAAGTTCTTTTCAGGTCACATGCTGTGGACTGCTTCATTTCTTAGGCCGAATGGTTTATAACTGAATTATTTGGATGTGAATGTGTGGAAAGTGCCAGCCCTGAGCACCCAACCCCTAGGAGCACAAATGTATCTGAAAGTGTATCTGCCTTTCAGGCTACCTGGCTGTTTCCAAAAGAAGCAACAGAGTCCTGCAAGCTCACAGCTTAGACATGGCTCTAGAGCTGTTGTATAAAAGACTGGTGAGTAAGAGAAGTGCCAGGTGACCATACCCTTTTCGTGGCTACAGATGTCCTGTCCCCAGAGTCGGTCAGCCGTGCTCTCCGTCTGACACAGCAGCAGAGCTGTTTTACACATCTTGTTACGAGCGGCAGAGGTTTTTCCACAGTTCTTTCCTTACAAAACTGCCCATCAGATTCCTAAGAAGTGCCTTGCTGGATAAGTGCAAAGGCCCAGTCAGTTGCACTTTGAGGCTCACAAGCAGGGCTCAAGCGATTCAGAGGACAACTCCCTCTTCTGCCAGAGAAAGGCAACCAAGAGGGCCAGAAGCCACTGACAGCCTGTCCACTGTGAACAGGTCCAGTGCATTCCAGGACTGAGTGTGTCTGTCTGTGTTCACTCTTCAGCAAGAAGCCACAAGTCTTGACTAAGCCTGGAACCAGTGCTTTCAGATGCTCCACACCAGTGATCATTTTTCTCCCTTCCCTCCTAAGGGCCCTCTGGCCCTGTCCCCCTTCAGTATCATCCTCTGGAACTCTTCCCTTCAGAATGAATTACCCTTGGCTTCCAACCGTTCTGGACCGAGCTACTGCCTCCTATGCAGTAAAGAGATGTGAAATCTGCCAGTGACCCTTATTGCAGGGAATTCTAAGAATTAGGGCCTGGCTTGTTCTGTTTTCCAGTAGAAGACAAGTCTTGGTGGCAGTTTTGTCAGAGTTGTCTCCGTAAACAGGAACCTCCCGAGGAAGTGGTGGGGTTTCCCTGTCTTAAGAAGCCAGCACGATAAAAGAACAGGGGCTATTAAGCCCCAATGCAAAGTTTGTCCTTCTTTGTTTTGCACACTTTGAACCCAAGCATTTGTGGTTTCCTCACCTCAGGCAGTTGGGAGGAGAGGTAAACCGTTACAAGAACCCCTTCCTGTGCCTGAAAAATGAATTGCTTCCAACAGTTATGGCAGAAAAAGGCACAGTGCTCTTATAGCCAATCGTCTTGGCTAGACTGAGTATTCCCAATACCAGTTGCTGTTTCTTTTGTGGCTTTCGATGCTATCTCCCCGGCCAGATTGTGCTCTGAATGCCCTTAGCTGGAAGAAAAGGTGCGGCAAGTCTACAAAGAGGCTTTGCCAGAATGCACGGCTTGCCCAGACTCCATGGAAGCTGCAGAACCGGCTGTCCTGCTTCTGGATCGATGCTGCCAGTGCAGTGCCAGTCACTCACCCTCTGGAACATCTGCCGGGCTGGAAACTGGGCCTTGCGGATCACTTGCGGTCCTCCCAGCTTGCAATGGATGTAGCCGTAGAGGTTAGCCGCTTGCAGGCAAATGCCAGCTATCACGAGTGCCTACAGGGCCGACAAAACACACGCCAGGACTGGGATTAAAAAGGAGCCTTCTGATGCCATTTTGCTCCAGGCTCGCTGAAAGATGTGCCAGCCTGGTAAATGGCTGCTCTGCTGTCCGCCTAAAGGTATGGCATCTCTGCCAGGGGGGCAGATAATGCAAATATAAGCACATAAATAGAACAGAGTCCTTCGTGCCCTGCCACATGCTCAGGTGAGCCTCATACCAAGCCCTAACTGGCTCTTGGGACCAGGTTATCGGGTACAGTCCTCTAGATCGCCAAGTATTAAGATCACAAGGTGAAGGTCTTTCTGCCCAAGGGAGAGATCTCTGTGTATCACTTACTTCATTCACCTTTCAGAGCCCGCAAGGCTGCCAGCACTACCCTAGGAATCGGAGCAACCTGGGCCTTAAGACTCCACTGAAACCACAAAATGCAGGACCCACAGCCAGAGTTCTGCCACGTGACCCAGCCCTGCACGGAACCAGAACCCTAACTGCTGTGAGCCATTTCTTTCTGCCTGCAAAGTCCTGCGTGGACCTTACCAGCCATTTCAGCTTCAGGGCGAACAAAGTGCTGAAGAAGAAAAGTGTCCAGATGACTGGGCAAATGATCAGCCCAAGCCAAAAGATGCGTGCTTCCACTTCAGTGGGTGTACCGGCAGCAGAAGGAACCTACCGGGGCAGGGGGGAGAAAGAAAGGATTTAAAATCACACAGCAAGTGCTTGTCAGCAAAATCCCATCTATAGCAACACACAGTTCAACAGAAATGGGAACTGAAGTACACCGTCTAATTATACGACAGAATCGTTTCCTCATTTGCGGCAACAAACTTCCTTTAAATTTGGTATCAAATGCGTAGCTCTCTTTGTTCAAAAACATGAGCCAAACCTGGTCAGTACAAAGGGATTTCCAAAACATTTGGGGTACCTAACCAAGGGCCACTGACGGGTGAGAAAGCTGGAGTTAAACTGTTGGGGTGAGGCAGCTGTGATGCACCTTCTCTCCATCCCAAGGCATTTCTTTGGACTGCCTTCACTTTGTGCTCCAGCTGTGCCCTTCCAGATGTTTCTGAAGGGTGGCTCTCATCGACCAGGGACAAGGAATGATGGAAGGGGTAGTTAAGGAACATCTGGTGGGCCTCAGCTGGGGCCTCCTGCTCTGAGCCGGGATATAAAACATCGTTTTCCCCTCTCTGTCTCTGCTCATCGCTTATCTTTGTAAGCCTCTATCCTGGGGCCTGTTTGCACTTGGCTCTGTCCTAGAATATATCCCAGAATAGGGGCCTGCTGTCCACACGCTACTGCAGGCTACAGCAGGTCCCAGGTGAGGCCTGCCAAAGTCTGCATTAACATGCAGGCCGCAGACCCCTGTTCCAAACTATATTCCAAAGTACGGCCACGTGCAAACAGGGCTCTGTTCTGTTTCGGCACCATAATTTGCCCATTGCAGCGCTCGCCCGGTTGAGAAAAGGAATTGCAGGCTTTGGAAGCAGAACGTGGTTCCGGCACCTACCTTCTTGGCTTCGTAGACCCAGTGGCTTTTTCCGTCCTCGTCAATCTGGTTCCACCACCGCAAACCGACCAGGAGCCTCCCGGTCACATTCTGTGAGGGCACAAGAGGGAGTCAAGCCTTTGCACAGAAGCTTGGATTTGCTTTTCTTTTGCTCTTTTGTTTCAAGTGGCAGAAGAGTTTGTAGCTCTACAATGCAGATGGGCCATATCGGGGCTTCTGGTCCTTCTCCCCCGTTCGTTCTTCCTCCCTCCTTCCAGTCTGTTTTGTTCCCGTGAACCAAAGAGGCAAAGTCCCTCTTCCTGGGTGGCAAACCTGGTTGGACCCTGTTGTTTTAATTAAGAACATCCACTCCTTTGCTTGGTGACTGGAGGAATACTACCAGTGCCTGTTTTGCTGCGTGAACTGGACAGGTGAGGCTTAGCACTTAAAGAGACCTGGGGCACACCAGGTTGCAAAAGCATGTTCACAAAACAGATGCCCAGTCTGTTTTGAGCGCTGCAGCATGGGCCCCCTAGCATCTGAAGATGAGGACACACCCATTGGGCCCCTTAGCATCTGAATAAGTAGACGTGCCCATTGGGGCCCCTAGCATATGAAGAAGTAGACATGTCTACGAAAGATCATGCCACCAGCCCTTCTCCTGTTAATCTCCAGGTGCTGTGCTGTTCCAAGGTTAGCCAAGTAACTTCAGTTTCTTTCTTTCTTTCTTTAAATTTCTATCCTGCCGTATACCTATAACAGTATGTATTAGAACAGTAGCACCTGCAAGTGGGAAGGGAAAGTGCAGACCTGGCATAGAATGCTGGGAGTTGTAGTTCAGGAACATGGGGGGGGTATAGTTGAGCAGCCCTAGAGTTAGGTTCTGGGGCCTCCCCCAGCCAGGGGCCAACCGACCATGGGTGGTGCAGCAGGTAAAATGTGTGAGATGTCAGAGAATTGGTACCTTCACTGACCAGAAGTCAAAGGACAGGAGAAGAAGGATGATGAGGAAGCAGGTAACGAAGCTCTTGCTGAACCAATCACAAAATAAGTAGGTGACAATGGCGCTCACTCGGAAGAAGAGGTGGAAAAAGGTGGCCACAGGGTGCCTAGGAGAAAACAGCCCAGAGGAGAGAATCCTGCTAAATCCGGGCTCCCATCGGCTCCCTTGCACCCCCTGACTGGGGTTGAGCCCACCTTGGCTTTTGAATGGGATCGTTCCTCGGGGTGAAACAGATGGGGTCTTGGAGCCTCAAGGCTAAATCTCTGTGTGTGGTTCCCACAGGGACGTTGCCTCCAGGCCTGGATCCTCTAGCTGCATCTGCAGAGCTTACAGATGAAAGAAGCTTGGACAGAGGCGTCTCTGGAGCCAATGGTCTTTGGCAGGGAGTCAAAAGCAGGTGAAGGTTTTGCCTTCATCTTCTGCTTGAGGTGCCCAGAAGCAACTGGTGGACCACTGTGTGAGGCAGGATGCTGGACCAGATGGGCCGTTGACTTTGTACCAAGTCTGCCCAAAAGTGCTGGAGACGGAGGATTTCTTCCTAAGGCAGACCATGCAATTGCCTGTCACAGTCCAGGGGCTGGCTTACTATACATCCTATGTGAAGCTGCCCTTGTGTCAGGATCAGCCCCTGGTGGTCTTGACAGGATCACAGAATGCTGTTTTAGGCGCAGGGAAGGCAGCGATTCTGACACCCTGTCTCCAGCCCTCCTCAAAGCCCAGCCAGCAGCCTCAGCTTCTCACTTCCTCTGAGGTTCCTCTTCTGTCTAGACTTGTTTTCACTCTTCTTATGGCCTTTCCCTCATTGCATGAGGGCTACAAATGAGGCAGAACCAACAGCTGCTTGGGTTTAAAGCGCCTGTTCCTTCAGCTCACTTAGGAAAAGATTAACCTTGGAGGTGCCTGTGATTTCAGTTATATACTAATCTCCCAGTTTAGCCAGTGTCAGTGACTAATGGTGAGACTGGAAGGCATTTCAGGGGTCTTCATCTGTGGAGAATCCACTACCTGGGACACAATAACATCTCTGCTTATGCTAGTTTGGTCTAGTGGATAGGGAGACCGAGTATATACTAGGAATATATGGGTTTGATTCTGCTCTCCTCCACGAAACCAGCTGAGTGGCCTTGGGCTAGTCACAGCTCTCTTCTGAGCTCTCACAGCCCCACCTACCTCACAGGGTGTCTGCTGGGGGGAGAAGAACAGAAGGTTTGTCAGCTGCTTTGAGTCCCCTTAAATGGGTGAGGAAAGTAAGGTAGAAAAGCCAACTCTTCTTTTAAATCTTCTGTGTTTAAGTACAACTGGGAGTCTAGCATAGTGGTTAGGGTGCTGGACTAGAACCCTGCACAATCCACCCCAATTCTCTTCCCCACCACAAAATCAGGTGTGATCTTTCTGTGGGGCCCATGCTGTGCCAGCCATTGCACCCCCTACTCGAGGCGACCTCAACACCATTGTCCACAGGTGAGCAACCAAAGGATGAAGTCCATATCCTTGCAAGGTGGGCAGAACATATCCTGTTCCTTATTAGAAGCCCTCAATCCTCTGCCCTCTCAAACACTGGGAATCAAGTCCTTTTACCCCACATATCTGTAGGTGCAATTATGGGTGTCTTTTGCATTTACCTTATTTTGGCCTTCCTTAACGCCATCTCTTCTTCGTTGCCAAAATCAAGGGACACGTCTTCAGTGTCGTCTGCTAAAGTCTAGAAGGATGCAAACACATGTCCAGAATGGCCAACCGGGGGGAGGGCAGGGGCTCTCTTTTCTTCCCCTTCCTCTGCTTTCTCTTTTAGATCTTTGGGTTTTACTGAACATTTTAAATTTTAATTCCCCTCCCTCTGTTTTTAATCACTGTTTTTACCTTACACCAACTACACAGAAGATGAATAGAAGGACAGAGAGACAGACAGGAGAATCCAGATATCTCCCCATTCCCTGTTGCCACAGGGTGGTCATTAGCCCAGTGGTTCTCAACCTGGGGGTCGTGACCCCTTTGGAAGTTGAACTACCCTTTCAGAGGGGTCATGATGAGTCTCCCACCTCCCTTCCCTCCCACCTCCCAGCTGCCCCACCCCCATGGTTGGGGGTCTCTACAACATGAGGAACTCCATTAAGGGGTCGCGGCATTAGGAAGGTTGAGAACCACTGCATTAGCCCATTTCAAAGCCCAGGTGGTCAGGCAGAAGCTTGCAAAGAAAGCTTTCCAAGGACAGTTCTGGGTCTGCACAGTGCATGGAAACTGCACCACTGGGGCAAAGCGTGATTAGCCAATGTGACCAAATCACTTTTGGGGGGGCATTGTGCAACCCTGTGATAAAATGTGGTTGCCGGTTGCAAATTGCAGGTTTACAGTACCAAGCAAGCTAAATGTGTCCTCTGTAAAAATCAGCCCAAAGTTTTAACAGGTAAGCATCACTGAAGGCATTTCAAAAGCAGCATTATCCTGTCCATTTTGCACAAAAGCGTTGGGCGTTCTCATTAAAACTACACACATGGAGCAAGTCAGCTGAGTGACTTCTGTGCACAAATCGATGTGACCCTGTCCCTCCCCCTGGCCACAGATGTCCTCCGGCCTCCATCATCCCAGTCAAAAGGGAACAACCGAGCCCCCTCCCCATTTCCCCTCTCATTTCCAGGGAATGCCCCTTAGGTATTGGAATAGGTATCTGCGATTCTGCACTTTCCTAGAAATGTCTCCCCTCCCCTATTATCGCATTCGCCAACAGACAAGATCGCAGTAACTTCCTGACGAAGCAGATGGACGGTTCCTCCCGCAGTTTCTCCTTTACTTTTGTAAATTGAGCTTCTCAGCCAAGAGGGAAAAACGTCCCCTTGTCTCTGCCGGCACATCCGTCCTTCCTTAGATGCCTCAAGCAAAGGGTAATTCCATTTCGGTCCCTTTCCAGCCTCCCCCCGCAAAAAAGAAACCATGCCCCGCCCGTAGGCCTAAGTGCAGCTCCAAGGGCTCCCTCCCCCCGCAGCATCCGTCCCTCACCTGCTTCATCATCCAGTCCGGCCTTGTCTCCCTTCTTGGTGGCTTTGCGGATGTGATGCTGTTGCACTCACCTTCCTCCTCCTGCTGGTTGCTACGGAGACAGGAGTGTGATGATGCAAAGCACCAGCAGGCTGGACCACAAAGGTGGAAGGAGCCGCCAATCAAGCAGCGACGACTCAGTCTGAGGGAGTTAAGAATTCGAGGAAAACCTTGCTGAAACTGAGTGGTTTTTTAAAAAAACCTTTCATTCTAAACTATTTTTCACTGCAGGCTATTCAAACTGCATGAAAAATACTGAATACTGAATGCGCTTTTCCCAGAAGAGACGCAAACACACATATACTGAGGAGCACACAGGAATCACAGTGTATTAATCCGCATCTTCTGTTTCATTGAGATAATTCTTAACAGCCTCCCGTCCCTAATCCCGACCCTGTCCAATTTTAACCAACTTGTTTTTATGCTGATTTCATTGTCACCCTTTGGACATACTGTTGAGATACAAATATGAATGAATGAATGAATGAATGAATGAATGAATGAATGAATGAATGAATGAATGAATACTCTGCAGGTGACAATAAGCCAACCTTTAGCCGAGATGCTTTCCCAGCTAGTATCGCTATGGGGGAAGATGATAAAATCGCAGGCACATCAGTTACAGCACCAGTTAGGTTGCCCCCCCCCCCCAATTGCTGTGCTCCTGAAGAAGAGTTTGGCACGCACAGCAATTTCGCAGTGCATCTGGCACTCCAGGCAGAGAAGAAGGTCTGTGACCAGAAACGCTCTATATTTTGCAATTGAAACTGCCCTCTGCCCACAGGTGCTTGAAGTGTCAAGGTGTTGCTTTCTGGAGGCTTATAATCCAGCGGGACTGCTGGCCCCCTGGAGCGTTCTGTTAGAACATGCCCTTCGAAGGAAAAGCAAGAGGGGTTGGCAGTAAATTCAGCCAATCATCACACCGGCGTTCTGATTTTCAAACAGCAGAGAAACCAGCTGACTTCTGAGAACTCGTTTCGGACCTTTCATGTAATAACAGGAAATAGAATCCAGGAGATTAAATTTGGCTGCTTTCCCGTTCCAGAAGGCGCAAGTGTTTTCCCTGCCAGCACCCAAGTGTCCAGTTGACAACAAGAAACTTTGAGGTTGCTATGGCCATCCCAGGGCAGGAATCTGCAAACCAAACTGCTAAGCTTGGCACAAGAACTGCCAAGGGAACTCAGAATCACGCCGTGAAATAAAGGGCTCCCTGTGTGTTTCGATAGATGTGATCACATTTCAAAGTAGTATAAAAGTTACACATCAATGGCCTCCAAGCGTCCAAGAAGGAAGGCTTTGGCACCCAACCAGAGTGACTGCATGAGGAAATCTTTGTTTTCCCAGGATTACTCAATAACCTTTTCAGCAGGTGGTCAATAGAAGTCACGAGCCGGCTTGTGTGTGAAGGGTTTGTTTTTGCCCTTCTATAAATGCGCTCGGCACAGGGCTGGAGTCAGTTCTACATCATCTGACATGGTAATTCTCCAGAGATTTTGCACGCCATTTTGCGGGTGAGTGGGTGGGTCCTTCATGGCATGGGAGAGGGAGAGACAGTTCCAATCCAAGGAACCCCTTAACCACTCCTGGCTGTCCCGGCTGCCACACCAGCTCTGGATGCCCAAGTTCCATCATCTGTGATGGAAGAACCACAAACTTCTGCAGTGATGCCACCAGAAGAACAGCCCCCCTCCCAGCACAATCACGCGGCAGCCCAAATTAGCCTCCCAATCTTGGGGTGAAAACCAAATATATTCTGTTTGGGGAAAACCCAACCCTGCAAGTGGGTTGTCCTGAAATGGTGCTAGATCTGGCTGCTGATGATGGGAGCCATTGTCTCCAGGGTGGCCACAGCACATGTGTTTGGCCCAAAAAAGGCTGCGGCAGATGCACCACTGAAATACCTGGATATGCACGTCATTAAAACATGCAGAGACAATGCCAGCCCGGTGAGGGGCTTTTCCCAGGAGCCAAAGAGGGTCTTCATTCACTGACCAAAGCCAGGCCACTGACCAATCCCCGGCTGGTAGCCAGCTCTTTGGACCACAGTGCAAGAGAAGCAAAGGGGCATTTTGGCTAAGCAGTTTGGTGAGCCAGTTTGGTCTAGTGGTTAGGGAGATGGACTCTTATCTGGGAATACCGGGTTTGATTCCACACTCCTACTTGAAGCCAGCTGGGTGACCTTGGGCTAGTCACAGCTCTCTTCTGAACTCTCACAGTGCCACTCAAAGGGTACTCTGTTGTGGGGAGAAGACTCAGAAGGTGAGTCCCCTTAAATGGGTGAGAAAAGCAAGGTAGAAAAGCCAACTCTTCTTCTTCGCAAGAGAGTTTCTCCCAGGAGGCTTTTCTACTAGCACTAAGTACCCATTAAGTACCCGTTAGGCTCAGAGCACGGAGAACCAATTTCCTCTGCAGACCCCATTAGAGCCACATTTGTTTCAACCAGTTCTAGGAAATCCGGATTACATGGGTTCTTCAGGACCTATAATCCGGATTTCCTGTAATCTACAATGGGATCTCAGACATCAAATCCGGATTATATGGAGCACGTTTCCACCGTGATCGGGCAATGGGGTCTAGGGAGGGTGCCCCGAAACCTAAAGCTCTGAAGCCTGTGCACAATCTCTGAAGCCGGCTCCGAAGAATAGCACAGGGTTCAAAGAGGACCCCACGTGAGAGCAGTGCGATTCCTATGGACCTTTGTCAAAGGCTCCGGAGGATCTTTGAGGAATCTCTGGAGCGTCTATGGAGACTGCACCCCCTGTCCCCCCCAAAACCTGGGGTGACAGGTGGGCCCATGTGGGTAGATCTAGATTCACCACACGGGTGCTCTGGCATTTCCACTGTGGGCAAGCAAACACCCATTGCTATTGGGTGCTGCACCGCCTGTGGGGACTCATCAGGTACCTCCCTTAACCTGGATCTGCTAGATCTGGATTAGTTGAAGGACCCATTTCTTAAATCTAGATCATCTTAGATCTGGATTACGGGAGGTAAGTGGGGGGGAAACCCCAGAATCCCTCCCATCGGCCTTCTGGACTCCGCGGGCAATGCTGTGCTGCCCATGTGGCGTGCCCTGTTTGCACGCGCAGGAAGGTGCTGCCAATAAACACAAGAGGACGGACACTTCATCTGCCCTGCTCAGTTTTGCTCTGCCAGCACCGAAAACGAAAACCAGTGTGATTGAGTTAGCGGGGCAGCTATATTCATAACTTTGATTAAATGAGGAAATAACATGCATGACTCCCAAATGCCCACCCTCCAATTCTGTTTTCTCACTTCGCCTTTTTCACTACTGTGTTTATTGCCTCATCTGCATTTCTACAAAATACATTGATAGTGCAGGTTTGCCCTTAGTCCCTCTGCACCCTTCCAGGATGGACCTTTTCCAGGAGATTCTGCCTGAGGTCAGAGAAGCCATCTCCAGGGCCTCACCTGCGCAGGTGCACTCTCTGCTGAGCCTCATGGCGGAGGAAGGGATGCTCTCGGAGGAATACCACCAGACCTTGCTCGGGGAAGGAGACTGGGACGACCTGGCAAGGAAGATTTCGCTGCTCCTCGTGGAGAAGGAGTCTCCTCACGGCTGTTTCCAGCTCTGTCACAGCCCAGAAGAAGAGGCCAGAGGTGCTGCTGCTCTCAGGACTACAAACCTGGGCGGTAAGATGCTTCCATGTCAGCGTGGCATCATGTTGCTCTCAGTCTTTCCAGCTCGGGAAACAGTCCACTGTGGTGGTGGCGGCTGTCCTTTGCCTTATGTGCACCCTCAGGGGCTGCTGCATTCACACCTAGGATTTAATCCACTTTCAGGCCACTTTCCAAGTGAAATAATACATCAGCAAAGCAATTAATGGTACACTTTCCTCTTTATCTAATCTGAAGATGGCTTTTCTGAGTTAGAAAATGTTGAAAGAAGACAGTTTGATACTTTGCTAATGTGTATTCACTCACCCTGAAAGTGGACTGAAGCTGGATTAAAACTTAGGTGTGAACACAGCCAGGGAGAAATTGCAACAGTTCCACCAGCCAGCCATGGCAGCAGTACAAGAGCCTGTCCAAGTTTCCAAACTCAGTTTAAGACCGGGCTTAGACTGTGCAGTGTGTTAGAGTTCTCCTTACGACACAACACTTAGGCACATGGCCACATGCGACACACTCTAGCTTTAACAGTTATAGGCTAGCTTAATAGAGAAGGAATTGGTTCCTGAGCTGCAGAATTGGCCCTTTAAAATCCGGGATCTCCCCAGTGGCCCCTTGGCTCTGCCTGGGGAAACAAACACAGTGGAGCAACTCAGGAGCAAAGAAGAAGAGTTGGCTTTTCTACCCCATTTTTCTCACCCGTTTAAGGAGACTATACTAAACTTTGGGGTTGCTACGGCCATCCCAGGGGAGGCATCTACAAACCAAACCGCTAAGCTTGGCACAAGAACTTCAGTTCTTCCCCCCACAACAGACACCCTGTGAGGCAGGTGGGGCTGTGAGAGCTTAGAAGAGAGCTGTGACAAGCCCAAGGTCACCCAGCTGGCTTCATGGGGGAGGGCGCAATCCTTAGCAATGGTCTTTTGTTTGGTGGAAGATGTGCTTGTCCTGGTCTTCTTTTCCCATCCACGCCACTGGTCCCCTCTGTGCAGTTTTCCACGCTGGCTCTGCCAGGAAGCGATGGCAGCCTCCAGGTGCCCTGCTTCAGGCCGAAGGAGATACACGGTCCCATAGTGCCTCGCTGCCTTGGCATGGATTGCATAGCACTGCACGGAAGCCGAAGAGCAGGATGAGCGCAACAAGAACATAGACAAATGCACAGTGGGCATGTTCTCAGGCTGCCCCTTCCCACAGATGGTTACGAAGCGCAGGGCAACAGTGCTCCTAAGCTGTAGAAAACCCCAGGAGCGCCTGTGGGGAGCTTTCGTGTGCTTTCTTGGTGAAGGCACAGATGAGCTTTGCCATTGTTGACTTCTGGGAAATGTTTATGGGCTGGGAAAAGGCAGGAAGCCCCAATGGTGTCTGCAAAGTTTTCGCCGCTTTGCCACAGGGCAGTGCTGGGAAGCAGCTGGTCTTAGGCCAACGATTTTTTGAATCTGAAAATGAAACTGAACATAGCAGGCAAGGGAGCATAACAGGTGAGCAGCCTCCTCTGAGCACATTCTCTTTCTCTCTCTGGTGGTTTCCTCACCAGGCTGCAGTCCGGGCTCTGTGCGCATGGGTCCCTTCCGCTGAGGGATGCTCCAGCTGCCCCGCCAGCTGCCCTGTTTCGTGGGCCTGGGGCTTCTCCAAAAGGGGTGGCTGATCGGGAGATCTGGAGGGGCGATCCCTGTCCAGCAGCTCTGCAGCAGGTGTCTGTGGAGAAGGAGACAGAGGCTGCTCTCCACAGCAGGGGCAGAAGGAAAGGGAGTTTGGTCTTGACTTTCTCCTCTGGGATTCCCCCAGTGTTGTGTTCAGCCGCCCCAGGGCCTTCGTTTCTCCTTCAGATGGACAGAGAAGTTGCTTTTAGGAGAATCTTTGCAGCTCAGGCTGCCTTTCCCAGCGCCCGGGATGACTTCCAGGGCTGAAGCCCACGCTGAGCAACAGAGAGGACCCCTTGAAGGTCAGTTCCCATTGCTTCCTGAAAGCACACCTGAGCATTTCTTGGGACTTTTTGTTTGTTTGTTTATATGTGTTTCTATCCTGCCCTATACTCAGAGGTCTCAGGGCGGGTTACAATATGCTGTTAATCTTAGACAGGTCCCTGTCCTCCGGCTTACAATCTAAAGCGACAAGATGCAAAGGGAAAATGGTGTGGGAGGGAACAGGGACACTCTTACTGATAATAATATTACATACAAATTAAAATGAGGTTCTTAACTTGACCAGATATGAAACAATTTAAAATCATTAAAGGTGTATTGAGAAAAAACCAGGTCCTTAAAAACATGTTTATCTGTCCCAAAAGGAGCCTAATTTAGGTAAAAATAATTTTAAAAAACCCATGTTGCACAGATAATGCAGATAGTTCGTTATCTGGCCAGCGGCAAAAAGCAGGGACTTAACGCCTTCAGGCCCCATTTTTCTCCAAGCTACTTTCTCCCGGACCTTTCCCCTTCCCCTTCCTTTGCTAAGGTCTCCCTCGGTGCTCCTCTGCCTCCAGCTTTCCACTCCCCTTTCAGGCGCATGTAGATGCCGAGTGGCCGGACTGTGTTGTCCCTCTCAGCATCGAGGCCTCAGTGCCCAGCGTGGCTCTTTCTGACAAACGGATTTCTCTTTCTTGTGCCCATTTTTCCCTCCTGGAAGCTCGATTTAAAAAGAAGAAGCCTTGCTGGTTTCCGTGGCTTGACGGCTTTGTGAACTGAGGGTTGGCTGTGAACGGATAAACCCCGTCAGTGTGCCAGGAAGCCTTCAGCCGCTCACCTGCACAGTCACTGGAAAAGCAGCAGCTGCAGGGGAAGCAATAGAGGCAGGCGGCGTCCCTCCTGCAGCCTGATTCCTTCCAAGCAGAGCAAGTCCAGCAGCCTCAGGCTGCAGAGCAACTGGTGTGCCCTTTGGGCATCAGAGGAAAGGGACCATTTCCAGAGAGGCCTGTCAATCTGACCCAGTGTGGTCTAGTATTTAAGGTGCGAACACTTACCTGGGAACACTAGGTTTGATTCCGCACTCCTCCGTGAGCCCAGCTAGGTGGCCTTGGGCGAGTCACAGCTCTCTTTCTGAGCTATCATTGCCCCACAGGGTGTTTGCTGTGGGAAGAAGATCAGGAGGTTTGTCAGCTGCTTTGAATCACCTTAAATGGATGAGAAAAGCAGGGTAGAAAAGCCAACTCCTCCTCTTCCTCTTCCCTTGTCATGGTTTTGGTGCAGGAAAGAGGGGCAGCAGTTTGTTTCAGGCAGAGAAAGGTGTGTCAGCCAGGTGTTATGCCTTCGCAAGGTGCTCCCAAAGGCCCCAGGTATGTTCACAGCTAAAGGAAGGAGTGGTGGTCATTCCACGCATTCTGGAAAACAGAGGGTTGCTGGTTCAATTCCTGGCACCTGCCCAGTCGAAAGCAGTAGCTAATCGCTAAAGTATCTGCCCAGACAGCTGCACGGGCACTCCCATGGCACCTGTGGGAGTTGGCCCAGAGTCAGGGCACCATGAAAGATCAAGCCAAAAGAAACAGCATCAGGCACCAGCCAGAGAGTCTGCTGGCAGGCACCCCCAAAGGACCCGCCCCATACCTGCGCCCATAGAGTTGGTGCTTCTGCCAGAAAGTGTGTGGAGGCTGCAGAGCAGCCCTCGGCTAAGGTGCCAGGGGGGACGTTGACAGGCCACACCGCAAGTTCTGTTGCCACAAACTGTGCAGAAGGCTTTCTGTGGGCATTCGCAGGGCAGGTGGCTCTGTGGTCACAGCCAGCTCAGATCGCAACTTGTTTAGATTTTGGGGCTTTCAGCTCAGCCGGGGCCCAAAGCGGGTTTCTCTTCCTCATTCTCTCGTGCTTTCACGCATCCTCCAAGGTTTTTATCTGAAATGAATCCTCCTGCCATCCCAAGGGCGCTTCTCCTGCCTTTGGGGGCGAAGGCGGCGGAGATGGCCAAGGCAAGTGGGGTGAACCGTCACAAAGGAGACGTCCTGCCTGGTTCCGCTGTGGGCTTTGCTGTCCAAAAGCTTCTCTAGGTCATTCAAGGCCCCAGCAGCGTTTCTTCCATGGCGGGATGGATATTCCTATAGCCCCAGTCAGTCTACCCAAAGGCAAAGAGGGATGGGAGACGCACATTGTGGCGATATCGGGGCAGGGGCTCTGAGCTTCATCAACGTCTTCTTCGCCTTCAGGAACGGTAATTTTAGAACCCGCGAGGGGATTTCTGAGCAGTGACCGTTTGGCTATTTATAAGCCCAAAGCAAGTCCCACGGTCTGCAGCAGCATTCAATATTTGCTCACTTCAGTTTCCTTGTTTTGCAGGCACGAGAGCCATGCTTTGGCTGAGCTCCTGAGGGTTTTTAAAAAATTATTATTGCTATTCCTATTTTAGAATACTCATAAATATCCTCCCTGCTCTGGCCAAGGCGGTCAGCAGGAGAGAGGACAGAAGGTTTGGTAGCAGAGGGTCAATATGCTGGATTTTAAAAGTTCTTACCCACCCTGAGACCTTCGGATATAGGGGGGGATAGAAATCAAAATAGAAAGCAGTGAAAACACTCAGGGGAGTTGAGTGAGGAAAGGGTGTAACTCTGAGTGCTTTGGTTGGGAGGAAAAAAGGCAGCCTTGCCCGTAGGTAAACAAGGGCTGGCACCAAGGGCTCGTCTGCTCCAGCACCCGCTCGCAGTGGCACAAGCAGGACGCTGGCCCTTGGGGGATCGCTGTCCACCCTCTTGCCTGTTTATCTGCCGCACTTTCTAAAGAATGCTCCAAACATGTTTGCGACCAAACACTAAGAAGGATCACAGTGTTAAGCCATGTGCAACATAAAAGAAAGCAGAAGTCATAACCTTCAAAGACATCATCATCATGGTGAAATGGAACATGCCACAGTAACCATAACAAAGCAGAGAAGCCTCTTTCCCGGGACCGCGGCCATGCAAGCTCAGGCACACGATTGGCAGAACGGGAGGGTAGACGTTTCCTCATTTCTTTCTTGGAAAGAAACCTCTGGGCAAGTTCAAGTGCAGTTGGGTTGTGAAACGCACAAGGGGATTTTTGGGGAAAACACTTTGAACCTTTGGCAAGGGTTTAATAGCTGAGGACAGGTCATTCATTCATATTGTGACAAGTTTTTCTTGTCAGCTTGGTCTTCTGGTCCGGGTGCCAGACTCTTACCTGGTAGTCACCAGGTTTGATTCCGTTCTCCTCCACAAAACCAGCTGGGTGGCCTTGGTCTAGTCACAGCTCTCTTCTAAGCTCCCATAGCTCCACCTGCCTCACAGGGTGGCTCTTTTGGGGAGAAGAACAGAAGGCTTGTCAGCCCCTTTTGAGTCCCCTTAAAGGTGAGAAAAGCGGGTATAAAAACCAAGTTCTTCTCCTGTCATCGTCATTTTGAATCCACTGGTTCTTCTCACAGTGGGGCAAAAAGCAAAGAGACCCCCAACAAGAGACTTGGCAAGTTTCCACACCCGATGCGTGGTGTCCCACGGCTGCGTAATAAGTGGGGATTTACTCACCCAGCCCTCAAAGAGCAGGGTGCTGGTGAGGTATACAAACTCCTGCCAACTCTTCTCATTGCGCAGGCACACCTAAAAGCGTGCGCACTGAAGATCAAAAAGAACAAAACCAGCCCTTCATATCTCAGGGATGGAGTGCAGCACTTAGAGGCGCCATTTCCACACCTCAGACCAAAGCAAAGAGAACAGCAACACAGAATGCAGCCAGCCGTGCAGTAACAGGCTGGGCAGAAACGGTGCTGCCTGCTCTTGCTTCCTTTTGCTCCAAATTGCCTCTGTCTGGTCATCATTTGCCTAAAAGGCCTCCTGGCCACCTTGGATTTCGTGGGAGAAAGCAGGAAGGGTATTCATGTGTTTGTGAAAAGGTCTGGATGGGCCAGGGAGGGATGAAGGCAAACAGGTTGCTTTCTGTGGTAAGAGGCCGTGCATCACATGGGTGGTCCTGAACTATTCCACACCAAACCACTACATCACCTCAAGCCCATCGCAGCCTGAGCAACATCTGTGGTTTATGGAGGAGATAAAATCTTCCCTCCCTTCCTTACTGCTCCTGTTTTGGGGAAAAGCAGAGGTACCCAAGCCCCATTAAGACCGCACCAAAGGGAACCAACCTGTGAGTCCCTCTAGAGAAATGTGGTTCTTTGGTTGGCGTTATAAAGGTGTTCCAACAGCGTGAACTTGGCGATAGGATTTTTTAATGTCCCAGATCTACTGGTTTGGGGTTTTCTTTCTGCTGGATATTTCAGATTGCCCAATGGATACGGAAATCTTGGCTGGAGCGGGCTACCTTGAACTGCTGTACCGTGAAGATGATGCCGCATTTCCAGCAAAGTTCATAGCCGATGCTGTTGAGATTTCCTCAGGTGACCGACTGCTACGTAATATTTCCATTTTGTTCCTGCTCCCCTCTCTTGTTGTGTGTGTGAAGAAACAATACATTCCCTGATAGGTGGAAGCAGACAGATGGCTTCTTTTTAGCTTCAGGAAGCGATATTGTGACGGAGACCCACGCCAGAAGGTTGCTTTTAGTGCTGCTCTGTTGCAAATTGAAGGTGGACAGAGAGAGGTGGCGTGAATTCATCACAGGGGTGAGCCTGACAAGCTCCGTTTCACCTCTAAGCTGCATCAGAGCTTCACGCCTTGGGCGCCACTGATTTATCCAGCTCAGCCTCCGTGCAAGAGAAGCCGTTAGCCCGCAGATGCTTCCAGCGTGAGCCCAGAGGGGCCCATCCAGGGCCTCCCCATTTTTACCTCTCTGGACAACCTGGGTCCTTTCCACACTTGACCCACTGGTTGGCCCACAGGGCGCTCTCAGGAGGAGGGTCTGCACCGCAAGGAGCCATTTCAGACTCGGAATCGGCTCCTTCCGTACAGGAGCGCGCTGCGGGTCGACCTCTCCTGACCAGCCCCATCCTCCACCAAGCCTCCACACCTCTATGGTGCATGGAAGAGCACAGGATGAAGCATGCAAGTGTGCCAGTGCATCATGCTATGTGCTGGCACCAGCGTGTGTTCGCAGCGCATCTCCATTCTCCCAGTGACAGAGCCGGCACACATGCACTGGTGCTGGCATTGGGAGAGGAGATGGTGGCACCCAGACAGGCATCCGCACCAAAGTAAGTGTCCGGACAGGTGGGGAGGTGCTGGCGTAATAGCATTCACTAGTGCAAATTTATTTATTTATTTATTTATTTGTATTTCTATCCCGCCCTATACCCGAAGGTCTCAGGGCGGGTTACAATATTATATTAATCTTAGACAGGTCCCTGCCCTCAGGCTTACAATCTAAAGAGACAAGAAACAAAAGGAAAAAGGTGTGGGAGGGCACCGGGAACAGCCAAAAGCAAGCACTCGAGGTCTTCAGTTGCAATTCTTCTCTTTGTTTCTTTTTGGAATTTTCCTATTCTCTTTACTTTGAATTATCTCTTCACTGATGGCACACTGGATGATGGTAGAGATGGTCAGCTGGCATCTACTCAGCCCCACCCTGCTCGGCCTCAGGACCAGATGATTTCTCAACTGCTGGATCGGCTGCCATAGTCTCTTTGCCACCTTGTGATGGGAGCAGTTGGGGGAGGGAGGGGCACTGCTGGGGACAAGATGGCAGAGCCCAGCCTGCTGCCTCTTCTCCACTCCTCTCCGGCAAGATGGTGCCACGTGGACAAGTTCACCTTTCCCAACTCATGGACAAATTGGGAAGTGCGGATTTGCCCCTGGTGTCATCAGCAAACTTGTCCATTCCACGCCTGAAGCTGGATCATTTGCAGCTTTGTTAAAAGGCACTGGTCCCAGGGCAGAGCCTTGGGAAACCTCCCCATTGTGGGACCCTCTGCTGTCTATCCCTCAGTCGGTTGCTTATCCCTAAAAGGAGAAGCCTACAGAGAGGATTTTGGTGAGAGCGCACTATGGAAAGCTTTTGGAAAATCTAAGCTGCTGATCTGTATGGCTGCACCTGATCCATAGGCTCGTCAACACAAAAAAACCAAAACAAAACCTGTGGAAGATCAATTAGACAGGAATTTCCTTCCCCTCCCCATTTTGTGAAAATACAGAAGGTCTATGGGATTCACTACCAGGAGAGCAGGTGACAGCAACCAACCTGGATGGCTTTTAGACAGGATTAAATAAAGTCACGGGGAACAGGTATACCAATGGCTACTAGCATGGATGCCCAGGTTGGACAGGCAGGAGGCCTCTGCAGACCATTTTTAGGGATTCAAGGGCAAGTGGAGGTTTTGCCTTTGTCTTCTGCTTGGGATGGCCAGAAGCAGTTGGCGGGTCACTGTGTCAGACAGGATTCTGGAACAGCTGGGTTGTGGCCTGATCCAGCAGGGTCCCTCGTCTCCAAGCAACCCAGAACAGCTCCTCACGTTCACCCAGCCACAAAGACTGAAGTAAAGCTTAGTTCCCTTCCTGAAGTCCGTGCCTAGGACCTCTTTCATTCAAGCTCCTTTTGGTTTGGTTTGGCGTTTCAGATCCGTCTGCAGACCCAATCGGCGAAGAACAGGAGAACAACTCTGACGACTTCTTCATAGTGGAGAAGGATGACAGTGGAGAGGAGGTTTTCCTGTGCTCAAACCCAGGAGAAGCCTATGAGAAGATTGGTAGGGAGCTCATCCTAGGTGTTGGGTCAGCAGCTGCCTGGAAGCAGCAGGTCACGTGTGCTGCTTCTATAGGGACTGAACTTAGCCGGGGCCTCCTGAATGCCAGAGAGATGTTCTGCTTTTGGCTGCAGCCCCTCCTTATCTTAACACTGGAAACATTCACAAGGGAGTCATCTGTGGCAAAACCCCAAACGGCCTTTATAAGAAGCTGAAACTCCTATCCAGGAAGGATTCCGTGTCATTCTCACATTACATTTTCCTCCCCTTTCTCTGTAGCCACTTTGGCAGATTACTTGCTGAAAGGCCCAGAAGAGAAACCAGTGGAAGAAATCTTTGGTAAGCTCCTTCCGCACCTCCCATTTGTTTTAACTCCCAGAAGATAAATCTGGGTCAAGCGAGGATCTGCCTGGTCTGCCCAGTATTTACAGCATCTCCCATCTCCTCCAGCCTAGCTGGGGATGTTGGGAGTTCAAAATGGGTGTGGGCTGCTATCCTGATGTGAAGGATGTCTTTCACATGAGTGGCCACGTGAAAGATGGCTGTTGGGTAAGGGATGCTCATGCCCGGCCAAGGTGAATTGGTCATATGGTCACCTGCACTGCAGCCACTGGGGTGGCATGCAAGCGCAGCCGCTTTCAGGGCAAGTGCGTCTTCAGGCCAAAATCAGCCCCTTTGCCTATGTTCACGTTGCCCCTTCATGCATCTTTTCGGAACTTTGCATGCAAATCCTTGTTTAGATCTGGGCATTAGCTGCTCTTTGCTTTCTTCACACACCTGAACAGGAAGCACGGTTTCTGAGGAAGTGGCTGCTGAAGATCCGGGTGGCCGCACAGAGGCAAAGAGGCATTGTAAGTGGGGAGCAGAGGGAAGAAGCTGCTGTGGGGTCAGGGGGTGGGGGTGAGGGGTCAGCTTTTTGCTGTCTGTATTCCACAGCCTTCCTTAAACCTCCAGCAGTGTGCAGAGGAAGAATGTTTTTAAAGAGGACTAAAGATCAAGTCTTTGAAAGGTTTTCTTGCTTGTGGGTTTTCCAGAGGCGCAGAGCAAAAGGTTTGCACAGCTTTCGTTGCAGCACTTAAGGGGCACAAGGGGGTTACCTGTCCAGACATTCTGCCTTCCCATGCAAATATTAAAAGTGTTGAAGTCCTCAAAAGTAGCTTGGAGGCCGGCTCCCTCTTCTTCCAAAGGAGCCGGATTTCCACCATAGACTGCCACTGACCACGGAGGCTTTTTGGAAGCAAAGCTCCCCCTCCAGCCCAGGAACGTTGCTGAGGCTTTCATGCAGCCTTTGCTTTTGGTCCAGCTCTTGCCAGGCAGCGAAAGGAACGTCCCACCTGGCGGAGCTGCTCTTCTGACTCTTTCCGTCTTGCTTACTCTCCGCCCCAACAGGCAGCTGCCCAGGCACTCCAGAGCCCAAGCGGAGGAGAGATGGTGAGTGGGCATTGGCACCCTAGCCGGGCCTTACAGGAGAGGCGGTTTCGTTTCGGCTGAATCCGTGTCTTCTTCCTTGCCCATCTTTTCTGCAGCAAACGCTCCTTCGCTATGCCTCCTGAACCAAGACTCCTTCGTCATCCCACCTGATGGGACTCCGGCCGGCGTGGCCTCTCAGCCCAACTTCCACGTCCAGTTTTGCGTGGCCACCATCAGTCCTGCAGGAAAACCTTCAAAGGCCTTTGGTAGGAGAAATCGCAGCGGGAGGGGAGGGGGCTGCTCTCTAGCTGTGGCATCGCCGTGCAGGCCCCTAGGTCTAGTTACAGCTTGCCTCAAGGTCTAGTCTGGCCACCAGTGCCGGGAGGATCCCAAAAGCTCTGCCTGCAGGACTGGGACAGGTGTGAGGCAGTGTGTTCTTGTGGTTAGAGGGCCGGACTCGCATCTCACAGTCACGGGGTTTGATTCCACACTCCTCCATGGAGCCAGCTGGGTGACCTTGGGCTAGTCACAGCTCTCTTTAAGAGCTCTCCCAGCCCCTCCTGCCTCACTGGGTGTCGTTGTGGGGAGAAGAACAGAAGGTTTGTCAGCTGCTTTGAGTCCCTTAAATGGGTGAGAAAAGCAAGGTAGAAAAGCCAGGTCTTCTTCGTTCTGAGACCAGGAACAGTTAGCGGTCTCGTGTCCTCCTCCTGGCCTCTTCTGGGCATCTGGTGGGCTATGGAGAGACCCTACTGGTCAGACTGAGCCTTTGGGTCCTATGGAGCTCCAGTGCACTTCGGCATTTGTGGGCATTTCGGAATCAAACATGTAACTCATTCAGGTCCAGGACAGTCGAAGATGAGAGAAAAAATGCTTCGGCTCAGGTTCTAGAGAGCAGATTTCTCCTCCATCGCCACCACCGTTACTTGAAGAAAAAAGACATTGGCCTGAATGTCTTTGGGGACTTTCACGCACCTGGTACTGAGAATCACGTGATCTTTCCATATGCTGGACTTTCCCCTGCTGCTGAGGCTCTTTGTCTAAAACAGTTTCAGCCTCTCCCGGTCCAAAAGTCACTTGATGTGTGAAAAGCCGGTAAGCCAGGAGCAGGTTTTAGGGATGGGCAGAGAAGGATGCTGCAGGCAAAGCTGAAGCCGCTCTTGGGTTTCAGCTGCAGCCCTGCTCAGGCCCTCGGTATGTCAGAAGAACCCAGAGATTGGCTGATCCCGCCAGTCCCACCACAGGCACAGGGGACCACTGACCACCACAGCCTCTGGAGTGGGCAGTTTTGCAAAGACAAAATCAATCAGCCTGAAAGGCAAACCATCTCTTCCTCTCTCTTTTGCCCCTCCCCAACTCCAGGGTCTTCTGCAGGTCTTAACCTGGATCATCACCTGCTCACTGCTAAGGAGATTCAAGTGATTGTAGCTTTTCCTCCTTTTGCTGCCCCAGTAGCTGCCAACCTTGAGAGTCATCCTGGTAAGCGTTTCCACGTTCCGTGCCTGTCTTGTTCAGCCACAAACCAGCGTGTTTCCTTCAAAGTAACAAAGGCCTCTGACTACATTCTCTGCAGGTGAAGATGTAGTTGACAAAGGACCTGAAAACCCTCCTGCTCCCCCAGAGCCGGCTTGCAAGCGGCCAGGTGAGTGGTGGTGCCGTTTCAGACACCAGGAAAGTGTCAGCTGTGGCTGGTAGGGTGGAGGACAAGGCAGCTAAAAGGAAGGAGTAGCAGGGGCTGATGGCATACAAGGCACGTGGGGCCGCAATTCTCTGGGTTCAAATCCCCACTTAGTCATGAAAGTCCGTTGGATGACCATGGAACAATCACTACCTTTCTTGGCCTGGTGCTGTGGGGACCAAAAGGAGGGAAGGGGCACTTGCCACCTTGATTTTTTTGGAAGAAAGGAGGGATGTAAATCCAAGAAGCCACTGAAGAAGGCGTGCTCATCGTCCTTTCCTGTCCTTCACTTAAAACCATAGATTCATTTCTTTCTCTTGCAACTGTAAAGAGACAGACGGGAAGTTGCATCATGAACTGGGGGCCACCACAGAGAAGCTCTTCCCATTCCCATTCTCATTCTCCTCTATCCTTTTTTCTGCTAGTGTGCGTGGAGGCCTTCTACACAAGCCTGAAAAACTACTTCAGGGACAGGTGCAAAGTTGTTCCCACGGAGCGAGAGATCCCTTTGGATGAGCTCTACACTGAGGCCAGGATGGTGAGAAGTCCTGTGGAAAGCAAGGCTGGGAAAAATATCAACATGAGTCCTTGTGACCCGGATGAGAGGGGAAGGATGATAGGAGAGAGAAACCAGCTGTTCCAGATGCTGGGCAAGAGCGATCCGGGAACCAAAATCGTCGCCATCTTTGGAAAAGCGGGTTTGGGGAAAAGCCTCCTTGTGCAAAAACTCTGCCTGGACTGGGCCAATGGCAAAGGGCCGAAATTTGACTTCCTCTTCCGCTTTGACTGCCGGAAGCTGAGCCTCCTCCTTGAGAACCGCTACAGCCTCAGAGAGCTGCTGCTGGATCTCTCCGACGGAAGCCAGGAGGGTGGGGAGGAGGGCGTCTACAGGTACCTCTTGGAGAGGCCTGAAAAGGTGCTGCTGGTTTTTGACGGCTTTGAGGAGCTGAACGACCAAGACGGCCACATGGCTTCTCCAGGAAGCCCGCCCCTGAGGGAGAGCTTCAGCATCCGCTCATTCGTGACGAATCTCTTCCAGAGGAAAGTTCTCAGGGGCTGCACGCTGCTGCTAACGTTGCAGCCCAACACCCGGTGGCACCAGTACGCGTCCAGAACAGACGCCATCTTGGAAGTGATGGGCTTCTCCACAAGCCAGGCCCAAACGTACCTGTCGCGCTATTTGACCGCTTCCGGCTGCTCCACCGAGGTGGAGGGTCTAGTCCAGAGCAATAGCTACCTCTTCAGCCACTGCTACAACCCTGGACTTTGCCAGCTCATGGGCAGAGCTGTGTCTGAACTGGGAGGGAAGGAATTGCCCTCCACCCTCACCCGCCTGGTTGCAAAGATGCTGCTCCGGAGGCTGGCACATCCGGTGGGGGAAAGCCCAGTGCCAAGGCACCGGGGGATCTCAGCCCTCGCACACCTGGCCTGGACTCTCATGCAGAAAAACCAGAACACCTTCAAAGGGTACCATTTCTCTTCTGCAGAGGTGAAGGAGTTTGGTCTGACCTACGGGCTGGTGCAGCCCCTCTGTGCATCCCAGAAGACTTTGTGCCAGGGAGAAGAGGGCTGTGGGTATGTCTTCCCCAGTTTTGTGGAGCAAAGTTTCCTGGTTGCATCACACTTGGTCTTGGCTGAAGAATTCAAGGACAAAAAACTCACCCAGTACCTCCGGTTGTCCAGGACTAAGAAGTCTCTCTCCTCTTGGGACCTGGTGCCTGCCTTCATGTCCGGCTTATTGTTTTTAGAAGAGGAGCTAAGGGCATCTTTGTATTTTGGGCAGGAAGGGGAGCTGGACCCAGAAATAATGATCCGCAAGAAGCAGAATAGCCTCACAAAATGCGTTCGGAAGTGCATGATGAGGGATCTGAGCCCGGAGAAGTTGCTACAGCTTCTCCACTGTGTCCATGAGACAGAAGACCCCTACCTTTTGCACCACGTGGCCTTAGAACTCCAGCCTGACCTTGATTTCTCGGGTTTTCCACTCACCCCAGTCCACGTCTATGTCCTACACTCAGCATTGAGAAGATCCCCAAAAACGTTTGCCTTAGATGTGAGAGGGAGTTCTGTTGACCCAGACGGACTCAGGCAGCTGGTCACCCTGAGGAACGTCGCGTCGTTCAGGTCTGTGGAGCAGGGCTCAAACGCCAGTGCGTTGGGTCCCGCAGGAGGGAGCTGGGTGGGTACTGGCCCTGTGGCCTCCAGCGCAGGAGAGCCAGAGCTAAGCCAGATGTTCCTGCAGCCAGAAACCTCATGGCATCCGCAAAGCCAGACTCATCTGTCCCCTCTCTGCTGCCTCCTTTCAGGGCGTCCCTCTGTGATGCGGTCCGGCTTTGGAGGCACTTGTGGGAAGCCAGGGAAGAAGAGCACTTGTGGTGTGCCCTGGAGAAATTCCGTGTTCTCCCCTTCCGAGCAAAGACGATGAAGGACGTGGATGACCTTTCTGCCCTCGTGAGCCTACAGAAGGAAATGGCCCAAGGGTGAGAGACGTTCTTAGCCTCGCTATGGCTGAGATAGTGGAGACGGGCTTGGTTAAGACTGAGGGTCCAGAATGGCCACGCTGGAGGCTGGGCTGGTTGGGGTTGCTGGGAGATGGAGTCCAAAACAGCCCTACTTAGCAGGGCAGATAAGAGATGGAGCCCCAAATGGCCATGCGGGTTGGGGCTGTGAGTCTCCCGTAAGGTGGCCAAGCACCCTTTGGACTTTCCTCAAGAGCTGGATATCAGGCTAGGAGGAATGGCCTGGATTTTCCGAGGCTTTCCATGTGCACGATTCTCCAACGCAGCCAAAGTGGCCCTCTTAGAATCCCAGAACCGTAGAGACCTCCAGCGCCATCCAGTCCACCCCCTGCTCAATGCAAGATTTCCTAAACCATCCCAGCCTCTGCTTGGAGACCTCCAGCGAAGGAGAGCTAACCACCTCCTGCGGCACCCTGTTCACTGACGGCCCTCACTGCCAGGAAGTTTCTCCTAATATCGCGTCTGTCTTGACTCCCTTGGGGTTTCACCCCGTTGTTTCTAGCGTGCCTCTTGTGTGTGTCTGTTTGCTCACCACGCACTGATTCCTTCCTTCCCTCCTTCCCTCCCAACCCCTTTTCTGTTCAGCAAGGCAGAGGCATCTGGCAGGACCCCTGGACCCATCCCGGCCATTGCAGAGCTCAGGCACCTGGAGTTCACGTAAGCAAGAGGCACCTTTAGCAGTCTGGGAAGGGGCCGCTTGGAGGGATCCTGAATAGAAGCAAAGGGAAGCCGCCTCTGCCACCTCGCTTCCCTCCCAGCCAAAGCGCATTGCTGCCCCTTCTCTGGAACAGAAAAAATGCTGCTCGGCTCCTCTGCGTCTGCACTTGGAGCTCCCGGGTGCAACAGCCTCTTTTCCCCTTTGCAGGTTAGGACCCACCTTTGGCTTGAAGGGTTTCCAGAAGTTGGTTAAAATCCTGGATGTGTTTCCAGCTCTTCAGCATTTGGAGTGAGTAGCGAGAGGGCGGGCTGCTGGGGGCAGCGTTGCTTTTTAAAATGAAAGCAGTCGGCCTTTGGTTGCCCGGCTTTAGTGTGGCCTTCAGGGTCCGTCCTGGCAGACCTTTTTTTGATGCAAAAACACTTCTGCAAGTCTGAATGCAGGTAATAAGTGCAGGTGATGTGTTCTCCATCTGAAGCCCTCCTCCTCTTCTTCACTGGTGTAAGTGTGCTGGGTGGCCACAAGGGAACAGAGTCTTCTCAGTGGTGGCTTCCTTCACCAGACAGCCTTGGGATGCCCCACTGACAGCTTCTCTCCTGGTTAGGGAGCTGGACTCTTATCTGGGAATACCGGGTTTGATTCCGCCGTCCCCCATGAAGCCAGCTGGGTGACCTTGGGCTAGTCACAGCTCTCTTCTGAGCTCTGTCAGCCCCACCTACCTCACACAGTGTCTGTTGTGGGGAGAAGAACAGAAGGTTTGTCAGCCAGGTTGAGTCCCCTTAAATGGGTGAGAAAAGCGGGGTAGAAAAGCCAACTCTTCTCCTTCTTACAAGGATTTGTTTCTTTTATCTGGTCTTTGACATTCCGGGGAGCTTTTGGCTGCCAAACTCTGGGCATATTTAATACGACACACAACTCTTTTAATGGGAAGCAAGTAATCTAGTCAATTACTCAATTAATGGCTGCAGCAGTTAAATACTTAATTGCTAATAATAAAAGAAACATTAATTTGTTCATTTGTGCTGAACTTAACTTTAAAACTGGGTGAGCTGGAAAATGATCAACTAAAGCAGTTTTCCCCCCAGCAAGAGACACGCGGAGAAACTGTGTCTCAAGGGACCTTTGCAGACCTCGACTCTCAGGCCTCTTTCCTTTTGCGCCTGCAGCTTGGATTCTCCGGACGAGAACGAGATCGGTGATGAAGGCGTGGGCAGCCTCAGCAAGGTCCTTCCTCGGCTGACCTCGCTGCAGACCTTGAAGTAAGGCAGCCCGCTGCAGGATGGCGGGAATAAGGCCAAGGGGGGCAAGTTATCTACATTTAACAGCAAGGATGGAGACTTTGGCCCTCCCAGAAACAGTTCCCAGGAACCTCAGCCAGTGTGGCCAACAGCAAGGGTTGACGGAGTTGGGGTTCACCATCACCAGGAGAAGCATTTTTTGGTCAGTTTTTGGACCATAACCTTCCTAGTACAAGGCTCCAAAGCATTCTGGGAAGACGGATTGTGCTGGGGACTCTCAGGATCTGTGGTCCAAAGTGGCCAAGCTGGTTAGGGCTGACGAGTGATGGAGCACATAGCTCTGCCATGGAGAGGAATGCATTTATCCGGTGCTTCCACACTCACAGCTACCCTAAAGGTGCCCTGTTTCCTTTCCAGCCTGTCACGGAACAAAATAACAGACCATGGAGCTGAGAAACTGGCCGCCATCCTGCCATCGCTGCGCCTGCTCAGGACTCTCAGGTAAGCGCGGCGACGCCCATCCTGAGCAGCAACTCCAGCACCAGCCCTGAGCTCCCTTGGAGCCACAAGGGGTCGCTGTGCATAGGGCACACCCTCGCAGGACTGCTGGCAGTGGGCAAGGCCAAGCCTGTTTGGGCACAAAGTATCCCTTTGCTGGTGGACTCAAGCAGGCGGATGGACTTCTGTACTGCAAAGGGCTCCGTGATGTTGAGTCTCTATTTGCCTGGAAGGTTAGAAAGGGAACATTCGCCTGTGTCTAAGCAGGTCCCCTAGGCAGCTTTAGAGGTCCCCTACGGGCGGGGGGCACAAGAGCAGCCCTCCAGATGTTCCTGAACTACAGTTCCCAGCATTCCATGTTGGGAGTTTTAGTTTGGATTTGGCAAACTTCCCCATGCAACTGGTAAGGCCACGACGGCTTGAAAAACAAATCCCAAATCTGCTTTCTTTTTGGCAGCTTGTACAATAACAGTATTGGAGACACTGGGGCCGAACATTTCGCCAAAGTGCTCCAGAGGATGGGGTCCCTGCGCGTGATGGAGTAAGTAGGGCGCTTTCTGCAGTGGGGATTTAGTGGCTCGACGCCTCCGGGGGAGGGATGCGGAAGCCCATTGGGGCCGCTAGCAGGATTCGGGTTTTGCTTCTCAGGATTCAGTGGAAAACTTGGTCTAGGCACTTGCGTGCCACTAGGGACACGAGGAAGGTGCTGCGAGCCAGGTTGACCAGCACCCGTGCGGGTCCCGTCGTCTCAAGGGCCACAGGTCCTACCAGATGACCTTGGAAGAGCATCACAAATCTCAGTGGAAAGTATCCCCACACCGTCTGACTGACATTAGAAAGGGAGTCCAGTCAAAAAGGATTAGCATGGAGGTTCTGGAAGACAAAGCCCCACCAAGGAACAGATGGGTGCCACCATTCTGGAAGAACATCTTCAGCTCTGGAACCAGTTCAGGTGGCACCTGGGCAGCTCTTCGCTTTCCAGTGCCCAGACCATACTTCCAGTTTTTCTGGTTTCCCTTCCCAGAGGGAGTCTGATGACCGATGGTGTTGGGAGGGCGATGGTGTTGGGGCACACCGCTGTCACCCAGAGCTAGATGCCACCTTGAGAGCATCTCTGCCCATCTTGCCAAGGAAAGGATACGGCATCCTGAGTCTTTGGGCTGGAGAGCCATCTTCAGGCCCCAGGAGGAACTGCAGTTTGCAGCCTGTCCCCTGGCCAGATTTCGGAAGCGCTCTGCTTTCCTGCACCACAGCAGCAGTATGGAGAGAATGTGGGAGCCGAAGTAGGAAAGATTTCCAGCAGAGACTCCTGGCTAACTGCCGGATGTGTCGTTTCATTCCAGCATTCACTGCAACAAGATCACGACGCTCGGAGCCCAGAAACTGACGGGGAGCCTGCAACGGTGCCCTCACATCCAGAGCGTGGCGTAAGTCGGCCGCCTGCCCATTCGGCCCTCGGTGGCCCACACCAAAGAGCCCTCTCCGCTCCATGGGGCGGCTTTGGGGAAAGCGGCAGAGAGGCGTGTGCGTGCGTGTGTGCATCCTGCCGTCGTCCATTCTGACCTTCCCCATACTATTGCTTCTGGAGCCCATGTGTGGATGGATTTCTCCCTTCTCAAGAATCCCTATTGTTTCCAACCTGGATTTCGTCTACCGTCTGCACGACTTTCCTTAGGGAGGGGAGAATCCCGGCCCACTTCCCTCCTCCCTGTGATGTGCAGGCTGTAGCAGCAGAGGAAGCTGCTTTGTCCCTAGGCACCCTTTGGCACAATGGGATGGGCCTTCAGCTAGGAATCCCCAGAATCAGAACATCACTGCTGGGCCTGTCTAAACTGGCAACAGCCATGCAGGCTTTGCAAAGACTACGGCCCAGTTTGTGTTCTGGTGCCATTCTTGCCCTCATGCAACAGTAGGGATGGGTGTTTCAGAAGCAGGTGAAGATGGGGGGTCTGGACTGATTCAAAGGTCTTCTGGATGAAGCTGGTCCAGCTCTTCTGCATGGAAGGAGTTTTGCAGTGCAGACCCCAAACATCTAGGGTCTTTTTTTGGTGGGGCCTGTGCTACATCTACTTGACAACTGAGCCCGTGTGTGCAGGGTCCTAAATGACTTGGCACTCAGGGATTTGCCTGATGCCCTCCTTTCCATTTCTCTTTGAGAGCCTGGAGGCCTTTGAGAGGGCCCTGTTGAAAATTCCTCCAGCAAAAGGAAATTCACCAGTCGGGGCCTTCTGCGTGGTTGCACCCAAGACACGAATATGCCCCACCACTTGAAAATTCAGACCTCTGTACCCACTTCTACCTTACCCTCAGTCCTGACAAAATGAGAGCAGGCTTAAAGAACCAGCCAGCTAATCAACTGCAAAATGGTTGTTTGATACCTCCTCACAGTTGCCTATTTTATTGACTCTTTTTAGGTTGTGGAACCCAGGAATTCCCCACAGCATCCTGGATTATCTGCGTCAGCAGGATTCTCGAATCAGACTGCTCTAATCCACGGGTCAGTAAAGTCAGGGGGGGTCCCATTCTCTGGAAGCTCATGCCTTCATCCTTAGCATGGGTATCCGGCCAGGCTACCAGTTGGAATCCCAAGCCAGGCAAAGGAATATGCACCTGGTTCTCTCCTTACCTCCCTCCCTGCTGCTACCTTCAGCACCTGTGTGTGATCCACCCGCTGAAGGATTTGCTGGCTGGTAGAAAGGTCTGGATGTGATGTCATGAATTCCAGGAAAGGTGCTCTGTGGAAAGTGATGGGAGATACATCTCTCCATGCCTGGGATTTAGCAGACATCCTTCAGAAGAGCGCAATGAACTAGCAATTTCCTCTGGTGCTGTGGGTGTGCTGAAGAACCCCCTTGCCTCAGGCTCCAGGCGTCCTCTTTCTGCCCCGCTGTGGCTGATTCTGGACCATTGCTTGCCTGCAGCTTGCAGTGCTTTGCAAAAGGCAAAAAACGTACAAAGCGCAGCTGGCACCCAGGCGCAGGTGGTCTGGTGAAGAGTAGCGAAGGGGCCAAAAGTAGTTTTGTAGATAGGTATAGAATGGTTTGTTTTTAATGGGATCTCTGAGCCTCACCAATACCTGCTGGAGTTTACAGTTCGTATGACCTCCAAAGAGAAAACCAGGTATTCAGTGCTTCATATGGACAAAATGGAGCCGTCCTACTTGGTGGCTGAAAAGAGGAATGTTTCTTTTAGAGACATCTGATGGCAAATGGATCCCAAAACGGATGCCCACCCTTAGTCCCTCTCAACTGGGCACAGTATTTTTCTTGGGACACCCCAGAACTGCATTTGCCTTTTTAGGTGCTGCGTTACACTACTGGCTCATGTTTACTCCGTGTTCACTAGAATACTTTAATCCTTGGCTCCATGTTTAATCCATGTTTACTCCGTGCTCATTAGAGTACTTGGCTCCGTGTTTAATCCATGTTTACTCCGTGCTCATTAGAATACTCTTGTGTGCAGTGGTGGAAACTGTTCTTGTCGAAATGCAGAAGCCGACCCTTACCTGGGTCAGAACCATGTGCCTTTCTCTTGGGATATTTGTTACCACTGCGATTTTAGTGTCAGCCAACTGTGACATGTTTTGAAAATATAATAGTGTCAGAAAAGGTACCTAGTAGGCCCCTTCTGCATGGGGCCTTAATCTAGGGTATACCCCGGAGTACAGTGTGAAAAACGTGGCACTGAAAGATAGGACGTGGTTCCTTTGTCTTACCAAGAAATTAACCCAGCGCACTTTAATGAGCTGACCTGCATCCTTGTGTATTTGAAAGAGGCTGGTTATCAATATATTGCTGTTTACATTTTTGTCTTTTTTTTTTGCATAAGAACTACATTTCTAATCTTCCAAAATAATAATGATAATTAACAAGACACCCTCTTCCTTTTCCAAAATTACAAAAATACTTACAAAATCATTTCTTTCCCTTTAACACTGTGTGGCAAAGACAATAATTCCCTCCAGTCCTTTAATCTTCTTCAAAAGGCGACATTCTGAGAGTTAAAAAGTGACTTTCTGAAACTGATTGAGGGGGGGGGCAGGAAAAAAGCCTCCCATAGGTGTGACCTGAAATATAGCTCATTGACAGCAAGAATAGATTGTCAGTTAAGTCAGTTCCTCTGAGAGTACACGCCGAATTTCCATAGGATACAAGCGAGGCAGCTGCTCATTTCACGGTATTCCTAAGTCAAACTCTCCCTGCAGGTAGAAATCTAGGGTATCAATACTCCTTTAATGGCGTGCCAAGTTTCCACATGTAGGCATGGAGGAAGGAATTCAAACTCTAAGCTCCCACATATCAGATGTTTCTGCCCCTAATCACAAAGGAGCAGAGTTAGAATTCAGCTGCACCTAGAACAGCCATCCTTCGCTTCCCCCAGCAGCACAGACTGGGCCTAGAGCATAGCAGCTAATGCAGAACCTGCCATATTCCACCTGACTGCGGGGTCCTGAGAAATGTGCCCAGAACTGACCGGTGCAGCTTCCTAACCTGAGGCCCTTTTGCACTTACCTGATTAGGCTGCTGTGAACTAAGGCCGGTAAACTTCAGGCACAGATGGACCATTCACATTTGCTGAGAGGAATGCTTCCCCAAAATGTCCATTACTGGCCAGAAATGCCAATGGTCCTCCCCTTTGCCAGCCCACACCAACGCACCCAAAGCCGGAAATTCCACCTCCTTCCTCGCTGCTGCAACTGGCCGCTTGGATGCCGTTGCAAGAGGGGTGCTTAGGGCACAGGCTAACCTTTGATCGAATGCTCCTCTTGCGATTCCACGGTCAATCGCCACTCCTGAGGATTGGAGGTCTGATCGCAGCATGGTGAGCGATCGATCATGGGCACCATGCTCTCCAGCCACCAAACGCAGGAACCGGATACAGAGGGAAAGGTCACACCACTGGACGCTCCAGGTAAGCTTTAGGTAAACCTTGGTAAAGGCGTGGAGCATGAAATTGTTGACCTAGTCATCAATAAGTGAACTTCTGGTGAGGGCGGGCATGCTCGGAGGCTTAGCAGCCTAGTTGACGTGCGTACACTCTTCACCAGGTGTTCCCGACTTCCTCACTACTGGCCTAAGTGCGGATAGGCCTCAGGGGCAGCCAGAAGGAGTTTCCCACCATCCCCAGCACCCTGGCCCTTGCTTACATTTCTCAGGCGCTCCCGCCCAGCCTGGTTCATGTTTCTTGATCTTTTCGATCAGTGGCACTCATGCTGCATTCGCTTCAAGGAAGCCTGCAAGATGCGATCAAATAGTTCAGCATTGCTGACCAGACAACGTTTTATACAACTGGAAGCCCTTCCAGAATTGCAACGCAAATCTTGACACTGTGCATAATAAATTCCTGCAGAGTCATGGCAAAACCCTGGAAGCAGTGACATTCGAGGGGGCAGGCCGGCCGCATCTTTCAGACTGTCTCGCCCGGGATGCTTTCCTTTTGCCAGTGCTGGCGGTCAGGGCTCCGCTTTCTGGCCTAGCGGTGTCGGGCGCTCACTTGCAGAAGCCTGAAAGGGAAAAGGAGAGTGAGACAGAACAATGAATCGTGGTCCAATAGACTTCCTTTACTCTTAATCTTAGAAGGACAGGAGCTTGCGGGTTTAACTGCAAAGATGTCCCACCAGCACTTGCAAATGGGATTCTGGGAAGGAACCGGGAAGAACAATTCTGGAGGGTCAGCGTTAGGCAGAGGTCTTGTTACCTGAATCCGAATGGGGCTCCCATTCTACATTGGTCCTATTCAAATGCCCATCTGATCTGATGCTCACATGCTTGGGGGATTAGGTGCAATGCAAAAGGAAGTCAGAGATGTTGGAATAGATAAAGGAACAAGAGTGCAGCCACCCCAAAGCGACACTGCCCCGAACCAGCCGCGCCCTTTGGAGATCCTCTGGACTCTTGATGAGGATTCCAGTGAACAATGGGCCAGCGTTCCAGCCATGATACCTTTGCAGGCTGAGCAGCATAATACTAGGTATGCAAATATGCAGATACCTTGGGGGCCTGGGAAACAGGCCAGAGGTCCCCTGCTATGGTTCTCCAGGAATTGCTTCATTATGGCACCCAGGACCTAGCAAGTTGCCTCTGGCCCTGGTGCCTGAAAACCTCGCTTCATCTTCCATGGGGGAATCAGTGGGAAGTCAATAAGGCTTCGGAGGTGTAAGCTAGAGGGGCCGGCCAGCCAAGGAGACGTCAAAATCCATTGAATGTGTTGACAAGGCACCAGGAAAAGCCAAACGGATGTTTGTGGGTGTCACTGGACTCCAGTTCCCGAGCACCCTTGCATTGCCAGTCGCTCAGGATGATGAGGAGGCTTGTCGTCCAATGACCCCTGGATTGCCTGTCACAGACTGGGAGAAAAGTTCAGTCCGGGGAAACCTGCTTCTTCGGGCGTCTCCCTTCCAGGAGGTTCTCAGCCATGACTCTCCGGCGTGCCCACGTCTTTCTCTTTACTTATTTCTTTGAATATTTATATCCTTCCCTTCAACCCAAGGTCCCAGGGCAGGTCACAACCATAAAAATACAGAAACCGTAGATCAGCATAAAAAGCGATATTACAACATATATCTCTTAGTTAACTGTGGGCTACAGAGGAAGCAGTGAAACCTGGTGCCTCCACGTGCACCCAGGCTGGTTGGCCCACCCCTCTGTAGGGTGGTTAATCCCCCAGGGCAAAAGAGAGCCCCTCCCTGGAAAGCAGGAAAGGGAAATTCTTCCATGATCTCCCCTCCCAAGGCGGGCTGAGGCCATAAAGGGAAGGAGGTGACCGAAAGACTCGCAGATTTTGAAGGGGAGAACAGGAGCACTCAGCCAAAGTTGGTGAACTACAACTCCCAGCATTCCTTTCCTAGCATGCCATGTCAATTCGAATGCAGGGAGTTTCTGTACAGGAACGTCTGGGGGGCTGCAGTTCAGCAACCCTTGCTCAGGGGTGACATTTTCAGAGGCCAGCCTGCAGGTAGTACCGTGAACCAAGGTCATGTGCAAATGCATCTAGTTTCTGCCACAGCTTAGTGAAATTGGCTGAAAGGCATTGGGTAGAGCTACTCTGGACAACCAGAGATCTGCAGCTGCTGCCCCTGTGAGGATCGGTGGGACCAGAGGGTGAGTTCAGGGCGGCCCTCAGCCTGGTGTCTTCTCAGCTGAAGGCACCTCAGGGGCTGCTGTGCAGACGAGACAACTGGCCAGGCTAGGTGGGGCTGAGGGCAGCTGGAGTCCAGGGAGAAAGGTCAGGTGGGCAAAGACTGGATTAAATGGTTCCGCAAAGGAAGGACCATCGTTACCCCGCAGAGCTGGAATCTTCTGACCTTTTTCTGTGGACTCAGCAGAACCTCCATGGTCAATATCAGTCTACCAGGTGCTGAGGAGCAATGTGTGTGGGGGTGGTCTTGACTCTCTCCTGGCTGGGGGGGGGGGGCGGTTTCCAGGGTCCACAGCCAGAACCTGGAGGCTGGGTCTGATCCAGCTGCAGCTTTTCCACTTTTCAAAAACCTTTGCTGGAGACACTTGGAAAGGAGAAGGTAGGGACACGAGGCAGAATGCCCATGTCTGGGCTTGTGGCACCGCGGGGGGGGGGGGCAGAGAGCTTCCTAGGTCCCCACTTGTACGGGGGGGGGGGAGTCTGGACCTCTGGGAAGGAAAGCACAGTGCACCGCCTCCCTCCTCTCAGGCCAATGTCCAAAGCATGCACAAAATGCTGCAACGGACCAAACCCGATGCGTCTGGGCCCGACCACTGGTCAGCTGGGCAATATCTGGGCCCCCTTTGGTAACGGGGGGGGGAGGGACTGGCATAAATCCAGCCATTGTGCCCTTGGTAAAGATGCCCTTGGATCCCCGGAGCGCCCTGCTCGAAGGACACGAGTGTGCATTCACACGCGCGCACGCGTTAAGGTAGACGAGAGCAGAAAAGGCCACTTACGCTGTGCGCCCGGCGCCCTTCCCGCCGCTCGCCGCCGCTCCGTCTCCTCCATCCTTAGCGGAGACCCCAAAGCCTTGGGCCGCCCCCTCCCTTTGGCAGTAGGGATCAGGCGAAACACGGACACCCGCAGCCCGGGCAAGGAGTCCTGGCCGGGCCCAGATGCCCGCGGCTGACCCCAGAGGGGCGGCTCCCTCCGGCCAGGCAGGCGACGCCGTCCGAGCGCTGCTCCGGCCGCCTCGGCCTGCGTCCCGCGCTCGGTGGGTTAGTCCCAGTAGCCGTCCAGCACCTCCACCTCGCTGTCGATCTCGGAGAGGCCCAGGGCGGGATCGGAGACCACGCCGAGATCCACCAGGGCCTGGTCCATGTCCTCGGGGAGGAAGACGATGCCCACGTTGAGCCCGATGTACTCGAGGAGGAAGGCGTAGTACAGGATCAGCAGGTTGACGAAGAACAGGCCCACGTAGAACATAGAGGGCGGCAGCGGGGGCGGCGCTTGGGGGGCCCACGACTCCAGCTGGGCGCAGACGGGGGTGGGCATCCAGCGGGCAGGATCCAGCGGCACGGCGCCCCCCCCCAGTCGCCTGCTGGGCGAGGCAGCGGGGCGCCGGGCCGGGGAAGGGACCGGAATACAGCCCCCACCCCTCAAAATGGGGCGACCGGGGCGGCGGGGGGGGGGCACGGCACGGCCGTCCTGCTTCCCGCTCCGATCAGGGAGCAGGGTCTCCCCAGGAGCGGCGCCGCGCCAGGGTCTGCGAGAGCAGCTTTGAGGGCGCCGTCATGCTCGCCTCAGGGCGCAGAGACCCCCGCCGTGGACTTCCAGGCCCCCGGCTCGACGGATCCGGTCCGACTCCAGCGCGGTGGGTGCCGCACTCGGCAGGAACCTCACGGGGGCGGAAGGATGGCGCGCAAAGGCTTCTCGGCGTCGAGCCCCCCCCTCCCTGCTCCCCGCTGCCTTCAGGGGAGGGCGGGAGCAGCCGGCTTCCTCGGCCCGGGAGCCCCCCAGGCGCCACTGGGAGCCCCCGCCCTTTGCGGCAGCTCCACGACACCGGTGCATCACCGCCGCTCCCCCGCACTTGGACGCTGCGCCGGCGGACGGACGGACGGGGGGGGGGGCGCCCGGGCGACAAGGCCCGCCTCTGCGGCGCAGGGATTTGCCGGGGGGAGTGACGGACAAGCCGACGGGGGAGCCGAGGAGGGGGATGCAGACGCCCCAACCAACAGGCTTCCCGGCTGCTACCAAGGAAGGCTCCCCCCCCCCGCGGATCTTCGGGAAGGAGGAGCTAGGCTGTGGTCACGCTTCAGATTTAATCCAGCTTCAGTCCACTTTCAGACTGAGGCTGTGGTCACACTGAAGGTTGAATCCAGCTTCAGTCCACATTCGGAGTGAGAGAACCAAGTGACAAGCTGTTTTCTTTCAGTGCTGAATAACTCAGAAAATTCACTTTTGGGTTAGATAATGTGGGAAGAAAATTCCTGGTCTCTTGGCTGATGTGTTCTCTCACTCCAAAGGCGTACTGAAGCTGGATTAAACCAGAGATGTGACCACAGCCAAGGTTGAATCCAGAGTCAGTCCACTTTCAGAGTGAGAGAAAACATCAGGAAAGTGAGAAGAAAATGATGCAGAAAGAAAATTTCTGGCCATTTTGCTGATTTTTCTCTTGCTCTGAAGCCGGAGTGAAGCTGGATTAAACTGTGGTGTGACCACAGACCTTACAAGATGACCCCACCCACCCACAGTGGTGACACTGGCCATGCGGGCTGGCAAGAGAGGGGAGGGTGGGGAGGGGCAGCCCCCCCCCCCAGCAGTTTTGTTATGGCCAGGGGAACCTTGTTCTCTTTTATTGAAAAACTGAGGTCTTGTCAGGTATTTCTTCTGCAATGGCAACTCGGATGCAATTTGTTGCCTGAAATATCTGTACTAGCAGAGTTTGGTCCCTCCAGGGCTCAACTTGGCAATAGGAAGGAGGGAGGCAAATATTTGACATTAGGGGGAGGAAGGAAGGAAGGAAGGAAGGAAGGAAGGAAGGAGGCCAGTGCCAAGTGAAGCCACCACTGAATGGACAGGACCGGATACTGTTTCATTTCCTTGGCCAAGAAATTCTTGCAACACTCCAGGAAGAACCACCAGCTAAACTTTCTATTTCCTTTTACTGAAACTGTGTTGCCTTCTAAAACCTCAAGCACACATGGAAAACAAGAACACTGTATTGTAGCCATTTATTTATAGAGTTTTTATACCACTTTCTACCACAAGGTGAGCATTATGGTTAGGCCGTGAATGTGGCAGTCCCAGCTCAGAAGAAACAAGGAATTGCTACTTAAGTTACACATAAAGTGACTAAAGCACAAAAGTGCAGGCAAAAAATTACTATCCTGAGATTGCTATATTGACAACAATAAGCCACTACACAAACACTTAAGAATCACAGTTCTAATAAGCATTGCTGTATTAAAGCTATTTCTTGGAAATGAATAGGACGGAACTTACAACTCAATAGAATCAGCTAGGATTCTGCATTGCTGTTTCAAGAATTATTAACTAGTCACAGTTAACTGCTTAAGAATTAATAATAAATCCACTTACTGCTTATAAAAATATGCATTTATTGGTCAAGGGTAGCCTAAAGCTGCCCCTTCAGAATTCACCCAGCCCACATTACATGTGCAGGATTAAAATTCAAATAAAATCAGTGTGCCCTACATAGTGGATCAAAAATTATTAAGAGTCATTCTATATCATAGGCTGCGGTCGCACTTAAGGTTTCATCCAGCTTCAGTCCACTTTCAGAGTGAGAAAATAAATGAGCAAAGCGATAACAAGCTGTTTTCTTCCAGGGTTAAATGACTCAGATCACTCCGAAGGTGGACTGAAGCTGGATTAAACCAGAGGTGTGACCACAGCTAAGGTTGAATCCAGAGCCCGTCCACTTTCAGAATGAGAAAATACATCAGGAAAGCGAGAAGCTGTTTTCTTTCAAGGTTAAATAACTCAGAAAATTCCCCTTTGGGATAGGTAATGTGGAAAGGAAATTAGTGGCCGTTTTGCTGGTGTCTTCTCTCGCTCTGAAGCTGGAGTGGAGCTGGATTAAACCACAGGCGTGACCACAGCCCTGAAAACGGAGTGAAGCTGGATTAAGCCTTAGGCGTGACCACAGCCCTGCAGTATCCAGGGATCACGACTTGAGGGAAGATGCATATGGATCTGAATTTCAACAGGATCCAGGTGAGCCAGAGATGCTCCTGCATCCACCCGCGGGCGCCCGAGGCTCGTCCTGCATGAACCTGCTGCTTCCAGAAACCCTCCTGGTCCCACGGCCTCCTGCAGGCGCCGTCGCGCGCCCTCCCGCCCCGCCCGTCCATCCTCCGCCGGGACCCCGGGGCTGGCTGACCGCCTCCCTTAGGATGGACCGAGGCCTTCGCCCCGCCCCCTCCTCGGAGGCCCCGCCCCCGTAACAGCAGGTCACAAACAACCCCGCTCATGGAGCAGCGCCGCCGCCGCCCGGCCGCGCTCTCGCCTGCCGCGCAAAGCTCCCTGGGAGATGCAGTCCCCGGAGCGGCGCCCGGCAGGCGTCGAGGGCGCCCCGCGGACTGCGCCTCCCGGCATGCACCGCCCCGCGGCCTCGCGAGATTTGCCGAGCTCCCCTCTAGTTCCTCCTCCTTTGTCCGCCTGAGGGGCGGAGGGAGGGGCAAGATGGCCGTGGCGGAGAAGGAGGACGAGGCGGCGGCGCGGCGGCCGTAGCGAGGGACGGGCGGCTGACAAGCGGCTGACTGGCCGCGCCCCCTCACGATGTTCGGGCGCTCGCGGAGCTGGGGCGGCGGCGGCGGCGGGCACGGCAAGGCCTCGCGGAATATCCACTCCCTCGACCACCTCAAGTAAGGCGCCGGCCGCCGGGCGAGGGGACAGGGAAACCCCCAGCGGGAGGCGGAGCTCAGCCCGGCCCACCTCGCAGGGGTGGCGTGGGCTTCCAGGGGGAGGAGGAGATGGCTTTCCCTCCGCGTTTCTCACCCATATAAGGGACCCAAAGCGGCTGACAAACCTTCTGTTCTTCTCCCCACAACAGACACCTTGTGAGGCAGGTGGGTCTGTGGGAGCTCAGGAGAGAGCTGTGACTAGCCCATGGTCACCCAGCTGGCTTCGTGGAGGAAGAAGAGTTGGCTTTTATACCCCACTTTTCTCACCCTTTAAGGGGACTCAGAGCTGCTGACGAACCTTCTGTTCTTCTCCTCACAACAGACACCCTGTGAGGCAGGTGGGGGCTGTGAGAAGCCCAAGGTCACCCAGCTGGCTTTGTGGAGGAGTGTGGAATCAAACCTGGTGATTCCCAGGTAAGAGTCGGACTCCCTAACCACTAGACCAAACTGGCCCATTCCGACCAGCATAATTGATGGATGTTGTGGTCTCTCCGTTTCTGGAAGGCCAGGCCAGGGCTGGGCAACTGCCGTCTGATCGAATACAATTTTGATAAAGATTTTCCTTTGCACCAAAAATTGGTGGGAAGTAAGAACAAAGAATAAGGGAAAAGGAAAGAGAAAGACTAATGTCCGGTCTCCATGTTGACAAATACAAGTATATTTGCATTTTGGTCTAGTGGTTAGGGAGCAGGTTTCTTATCTGGGAATCACTGGTTTGCTTCTGCACTCCTCCACAAAGCCAGCTGGGTGGCCCTGGGCTAGTCACAGCTCTCTTTCTGAGCTCTCACTGCTCCACCTGCCTCACAGGGTGACTGTTGTGGGGAGAAGAACAGAAGGTTTGTCAGCCGCTTTGAGTCCCTTTGAAAAGGTGAGAAAAGTGTAGTACAAAAGCCAACTCTTCTTCTTCTTCTTCTAAATTTTTTTCAACACATCCCCTTGTTTTAGCAAACCAAACTTATCATCAAGCTTATTAATTCTCAGATTCCAGCTTTAACAGTTCTTTTTCCTTTTTAGGGAGAATGTTCCTAAAGGGTTCTCAGTTTTTCTCAAGAATGTATTTCTTTCCCGAAACAAATATGTCAGTTTACCTGACAGTTTTATCAGCCAGTATTCGGGGGCAGTTTAAGTTGCAAATGGTGACCCTGCAAAATGCAGTTTCTCAACATCTGGAGCGTTATAGGCCTGATGGGCATGCATGCCATTTGTATTCCTGCAACACATCAGTTCTTGCAGCCTCCTCTCTTCAGATTTAAAAACTTGCATGGAACTTTTGGCATACAGGATAAAGCAAAAACACCTGGGCCCAGCCACGTAGTCAGCCTTGGCATGCAGACATCCTGATGCCCAGGAGCAGCCAAGAGACTCCTCCTGCATTATTACGTTTGCATGATTAGCTATTGTTATTTCTGAATGCACAGACAGATGCTTGTGGTATACTGGATTTCATCACGTGTGTAAACAAAACATAAAAAGAAAATAAAGTGTTTTAAAATATTTGGCTGGGCACTTTAGGATCTTTGTCCATCAGTAGGACATTTGGATTCCAGGTGAGGCAGGTAGGATGACTACCATTAACTCAGCTGGAGTTCAAAGTCAAAGCAGATACTACAGAATCCAAACCTTTTTTAAAAATTTGCTTCCTGCAATCCAGCAGACACTTTCCATGGAGGTTCCTGAGTTGACTTGATCGTGGTAGATCTCAGAGCCTGTAGGAATGCTGCTCAGCAGCACTGCTTTTATTATTAAATCCTATCTGTTTGGGTGGAGAGGATTACAGAGTGTGACTAAATACTCTTCTAGGGCAACATACACGTGGGGTGGAGAAATGGGACAGATGCAGGAGGCTGTCAGCTCCGATCCTGAGGGCCTGTTGCCATTGCTTTCTGCCATTTCTGTGCCTCTGCATTCCAGACTGAGAAAATTCGTCTTGATTTGGTTCTGTGTTGGTTTGGTTGCTTGCTTGTCTTTAAATCCTGCCTTATACCAAATGTTTCAAGGCAGGTTAGAGTAGATAAGCAGATGAAAGCTATACAAATAAAAACAAGACTAAAGCAGATTAAACATCAGTTGTCTTTATAACCAGAAAACTATACAAAGCCACAAGGAATATTTATTGATGGATGACCCTTCTTTTAGAAAACCAAAGTAATAAGCAACAACTATTATTGTAGAAACAACAGTAACATGGAAGTAACAGCAAGATACAAAGCATGTTAAAAACAGATTAAACGCTGTTGGCAACATTCTTAAAACTTCATGGTTAGTGCTGCAGTAAAAGAATACATTCATCTCTCCTTCACATCAAGTTTGGATCGCCTGCTGTGCAAGAAAGATCTGTCGGGTGTGTTGCTCCTTTTTAGTCTTGGCTTCGAAATCCATAAAAACACAAGACACCAGCCCATAGTTGGAGGGTGTGAATCGTCTTTAGGTGGGCATCAGGTCATTGGTATTTACTCTCAAGGAAAGATGAGTGGTTGCAAGCCTTTGAATAGTTTTGAGAACATTGCATAAATGTTTAAAAGCCTCTTACTGCTTCTGTTTATTTCAGGCACTCACTGAGCTCTCTTGCTGGTTTCCAACTAGCTTGGGGTGGCTTCAGTATTTTGATGGAGCTTCTAAAAAAATTTTCAGGAACACAGTTGCCAGCATCAAGTCTGCTAGTTAGAGATGTTATTGTCAGAATATTATTTAGGTGCTCTGTTAAATAATGTTGAACTGATAAGCCAAAGCATGGAAAGCAAATTATTTGACTTTTTGGGTAGGCCTAGTGTTCGCACGTCTTCAACAGTTGTGTGAAAGGGAGGTCTATAAAATACTGGGATGGGTTGGTAGATACCCTTGTTAACCCTGGTTTGTTGGAAGTGGTTGTACCATTCCATGTGCCTCACCTGAACCTTTGTACCTGCATCCGTTTGTGCAAGATTCTGTAGCTTTGGAAACGTTTCTCTAGAGGTTTTAGGCTGTTTGTTTCTGAGAGAGTAACAAAAGCAAATGCAATTTCAGATGGTAGTGCCTAAAGAGCCTTGTTAAAAGGGGTGTCTTCATCCTGTTATTTATTTATAAGAGTAAAGGAACGTAAGAGGAGCCCTGCTGGATCGGGCCACAGCCCATCCAGTCCAACATCCTGTCACACACAGTGGCTCACCAAACAGAGTCAAGGGCAAACCTTCTCCTGCTCTCGAATCCTAGCAAATGGCCTTGTCCTGCTTGTCCCCCCAGCCTGAAAGATGTACTTAGGCATCTATTCTAGTAGCCATTGATACATCTGTCATCCATAAACTTGTCTAACCCTTCCTTAAAGCCATCTAGGCTGGTAGCTCTTACCACCTCTTCTGGCAGCAAATTCCATAGACTGATGACCCTCTGGGTGAAGAAATCCCTTGTCTGATCCGACTCTCCTACCCACCAGCTTCATAGGTGCCCCCTGGTTCTAGTGTTTTTTCTATCTACCTTTTGTATACTTTGCATTATTTTATATACATCAATCAGATCCCTTCTTAAATGCGTCTTTCCAGACTGAAGAGGCCTAGATGTTGCAGCCTGGTTTCTTAAGGGAAGTGTTCGAGCCCCTCAGTCATTCTGGTTGCCCTTTTCTGCACCCTTTCCAGTTCTACGATATCCTTTTTGAGGTGTGGTAACCAGAATTGTACACAGTATTCCAAATGTTGCCTCACCATAGATTTATAAAGAGGCAAAATGACACTTGCTGACTTGTTTTCTGTTCCCTTCCTAATTATTCCCAGCATTGAATTACTTTTGTCACTGCTGCTGCTGCTGCTGCACGTTGGGCTGACACCTTCATTTATTTATTCTTTCAGGTATATGTATCACATTTTGACCAAAAACACCACAGTAACTGATCACAACCGGAACCTGCTGGTAGAGACCATTCGCACTATAACCGAGATCCTTATCTGGGGAGACCAAAACGACAGTTCAGTATTTGAGTAAGAGTTTTAAACACTTGCTTTTCGTCACACGTGGGGCCTGTTTTTTTTTTCATTTTACATGCTTATTACAAACCTCTGTATACAGCTTCCCTTTCAAGAATCCCCAAACAGTTTACAAACAAACACCACAGCCGTCTCAGAAGGGTAAATGGCCTGTCCTTTGCCACTCTAGCCTCTGCTCAGGAGGGCCAGGCGAGCTTAATATAGTAGCCCTTCATTATTCATGGATTTCTAAGCTGCATGGGCTCGTATATCTGTGACTGAGAATTGTTAAGGGCTTTGGTATCCTGAACCTGTGTATTCATGAGTTAGCATTGGGGACTGGTATTCCCCCACGGTTCTGTCAGGTGAGGGGAGTGTAATGCTGCTGGTCTCTCTCAGTTCAGAGTTCTAGTCCTGCCAGATTTTGGCACTTGTAAAATGATTTGAGATCCTTGGAAACCGGTTCCATCTATTTAGCAATAACTTCTGTGAGCTTGGGAGGCCTTGGGAACAACCCATATCTTCTTTGCACCTTTTCTGTGGAGCTTTCAGCAGCTGTTCAACAACAGTTTAATGTTTGCAGATTTGACATTGTAATGCCTTGCAAACAAGTTCCTAACAATTTCTGCCTTTTCTAGTTTTTTCTTGGAGAAGAACATGTTTGTCTTCTTCTTGAACATCCTGCGTCAGAGATCTGGCCGTTATGTGTGTGTGCAGCTCTTGCAGACCTTGAATATCCTCTTTGAGAACATTAGTCACGAAACATCTCTGTGTAAGTATGTGAGTCTTCCGCTGTCACTTTCCAGAAGGGTTACTTCTGCACTCCTTCAGCTTCAGCTGGTGGGATTTGTCTGGGAGACTGGGCAAGAGAGTGGTGAGGTTAAGCGTATTTCCACTGTTACCCTGTTTAGAGTTTGCTGGAATGCAAACTTTGCTCCTGTGCTGATCCTGGGTGTATTTTTCTCTCAGACTATCTGCTGTCTAACAACTACGTGAACTCTATAATTGTGCACAAATTTGACTTTTCGGATGAAGAGATCATGGCGTACTATATTTCCTTTTTGAAAACGCTTTCTCTGAAACTCAACAACCACACGGTCCACTTCTTTTACAATGAGGTGAGCAAAGTAACCCTTTCTGCTGTGAAGTGCTCCTACTGCATGGTTCTTATTGTGTGTGTATAATGCAGACAGGCCTGTTTGTTCCGAAGCAGCCTTGTCATAACAGTCACCTTGCATTTCCACTAGGCCAGGTTGAGTCTTGCACAGGTGGCTTAATGTTAAAATTCAAAGCCAAGCAAGCAGAGGAGACTTTTGGTAAACGCGCCATCCACGTCCACTTGAGTTGATATCCCATAAATTGCTTTTTCTCAAGCTTCCAGACAAGCTTCCTTGTTCTTCCAGCATTATGCGCTTGCTAGTGAACTTGGAGAGCATCCGTGTGCTGGGTTCGGGGCTGTATTCCTCTCTGAACGTTCAGAGATGAGGTATTCCTCAGGGAAAGATCTTGAGGAACAGGCATTTTGCTGCTCCCCAATCTATTCATGCTGCAGTCCTGGGGCTACTTTCCTAGAACATGGGATTCACGTGGGATTTGCTTCTGTACCAGCATAGGATTGTATAGGGCAACAATAGGATTGTGCTGTTTGACTTGTGTCGGCCACTCTTAACACCTTGAATCATACCTGCTGATAAATAACTAATGCTTGTCTGTAAAACGGATCAGATGGTGCATTTTGATTACCAGTCCAGCTGCTGTATATTGAACAAGTTAAGGCTCAGTGCAGCTTACAAGCCCCTCTTAGATGATTATAATCACCCTTGATGGGGAGCATCGGTTCAGGCTGTTTCTGTCTAGCAGAGGTACCAAAAGGACTTCTTGTCCTTTAAGTGGTTGAATGTCAGCTGTCCCTGTGCTTCCCAGATATTCTGGGGGTAAATAAATGACGTGTGTGCACAGCAAGAAAAGATGTACTGCACCTTTAAAAGGCACCCGCCAGCACAAGTGCCTGCCCCCAAAAGTACTCTGCCCTTACTCAGAGTGGGCCCAAGCAGATGTTGTTCCTGGGAGCTGGTTTTGCAGTCCTGCTGTCCTAGCATGCATCCGATTTCACCTTCTGGCTTTTCTTGCCAGAAGAGGGCACTGAAGCCAGAGCAATCATCATTCTCCCAGCCGAGGAGTGTTTTTCCTTCAAAATATCGCTCATAATTCACTCGTCTGTTACAGACAGATTCCACTGTTGGGGCTTCCAGGGTCAGTTCAGAAGTACTGGTGGTTATCCTGTAAAGCACTCTGGAGCCCTAGAACTTGAAAGGAAGCCTGCTCTGGAAAAGAACTGGGGCAGGACTTTGATGGTGATGCCTGCTTAAAGATACTTTGGAAGCAGCGAGTTGGGTAGATGGCTAAGGGTCAGTAGAAAGCCAGAGGGGAGAATAGTCGGTGAGCTGAGATTCCCAGACTAGGAAGCAGAGTTGTAGCTTGTCTTAGAACATAAGAACATAAGAGAGGCCCTGCTGGATCAGGCCGCAGCCCATCCAGTCCAGCATCCCATCGCACACAGTGGCCCACCAAATACTCATGGGCATCTCAAGCAGAGACAAGGACGAACTTTTGCCTGCTCTTGAATCCCAGACCCTTCAAGTAATATAGGATCCTGAAAACTAGTAAATCCCAACTCATAAGAGAAGGCCTCCTGGAGTGGGCCAGACCCCATCTAATCCAGAATCCTGTCTCACACCAATTGCCCCCAGTTGCTTCTGGCCCTCTCAAGCAGAAGACAAAGGCAAACCGTCACCTGCTCTTGATTCCCTGCAAATGACCGCTCCAACCTGGAGGTGATGCCCAGGCATCGCTATACACCTGCCCACCATGAACTTGTCTAACCTTTTCTTAGCCAGCCAGGGTACTTGCTTTCACTGTCTCTCTTCCCTTCTTTTTCAGCACACAAATGATTTTGCCTTGTATACAGAAGCCATTAAGTTCTTCAACCATCCAGAAAGCATGGTCAGAATTGCAGTTAGAACAATAACCTTGAATGTCTACAAAGGTACGTTTCTAGGTCCCTTACTTCTAGGCTTAACATTTTCTGATTTGAAAGTTTAAGTTGAAGCGGAGACTAAAATACATATCTCATCCCCCATAAATACACAAAAGAGCAAAGCTATGTTTCCTAAAAGTATCCCTGTGTTTGAGTTCTGAATCATTGGGTGGGAAGGAACGGCGTCACAGAGCGAATCTTTCAACAAACTTGAACTCGAGTTGAGCATATAAGTAAATACAAGATAAGCAGTACCTTTAGTTGTCACGAGAGGTCAGCCTTTTCAAGCTCATCTTGTCTTTATATTGTCTTTATACTATTTGTGAAGAATCATTCTTTCGACATGAGAAAACGAGAAACATTACGTTGCCTGGTCAGAATCTGACTCTGTTTCCTAGAACATTACGTATCTTTCCCTCCTTCCTTGTTAACACATTGTTCATCTGTGAAGAAAATGTCACTACACTGTAGAATAGAACTCAGCAAATATTTCCTGTCACAGGAAATATGGGTCATGCTTATCTTTGCTAAAGCTAGCGGGAATCATGTGTTTATTATGAACTAGTGTGCAATCGCTTTGACCCAGAAGTCTGAATTCCTTGACCAGCATCTTCTTTGAAAAGCACAGGTAAAGTGAAGGTCAAATGCAGCCAGTCATCCATTCTGGCAAACCACTAAGTTATTCAAACCGCATTTGGAAAAAACAGTTGTGACAGACATGCAGTGATTTCTGAGGGAAGTTACATTTCAAAACTGCAGTGAGACTCAAGCTGTAAGAGGAGCCACAGGGTTTCACCCGAAAAGATCCTGTTTGCTTTTTTCCACAAGCTACGCCAGGGTGAAGGGGATGCTATTGAGAACAAAAATTATAGGCTGCAGATTGTCAAGCCTATGTTGCTCCAGCCTAAATCCTGAAAAAAGATGAAGTAGCTGTTGTGTTCCTGAAGGACCTTTCACCTTCTAAATCTTCTGGTCTTCTCTGTCCTTCCTCCATTTCTCAAGTAGTGCTTCAACAGTACAATGGTTTTAGCTTCAGTTTAGCATCACTGTTAGGAATTATTTCCAAGAAATAAAAGCCTTGTACTAGAAATATAAATAACCCCTGTGCACTTTCAGATTCACTAGAAGGTACACAAGAAGGCAAAAAAAGCTGTTGAATTTCATTTCCTGTATGTACTAAAAAGAAGTTTCATGAAGAAAGGACTTTTCTTCACCTGCTTCTACGAGTGGAACAGTTGATGGTGCAGGATGCTGCCCTCCAAATACCATTGGGCTCCAACTCCCTTCAAGGGATGCAGGATGCTGGAAAATACCGAGAAGATGCCATAGGGTCAGCCCAGGACAGCCCAGAAATTTATTTGCAAAATGAGGAAGGCTTTGCTTTGCTTTGCTTTGCTTTGCTTGTTGTAAACCCCTAGCAACAGGTGTCCGATTTGTTCAGAGGGTACCTGCGTTGAGTCCTTGTAGGGAGAGTTGCAGAGATTTCTGTGCTGCCTCCGTGAAGAGAGAAACCAGGCACAGAGGGAGCACAGTTAGTTGGTGAGGCTGTTCCAAAATCAGCACCCAGTTGCCCAGCAGAAGTAACAGGATCCGTTTCCCATCACAGCTGCAGTTCCGTCTTTACTGCAGAATTCAACTGTCCCTTTAGTATCTCAGCAAACATTGTGCTGTTTTGCCAGTTCCTTACCCTTTGGATGGGGTCTACAGATGTCCTGGGCGCTTTATTCCCATGTTTAAAGCAACAGCAACACACTTGGATTTAAAATAACCTGACCTGCTTAGTCCTGACCTTGGTGAGCCTTCTGTTCTCATCCCAAAACACACCTCCCTTGTGCTCCTCAGTGCGACTTGCTTACCTAAGCTCTGCTTTGAGGTGCCGGAGAAGGAGGAGGCTGCCTCCTCCACAAGGGCCCTCGATCCAGGCGAAAGGCCAGCTGGCCAAAGGGTTCACAGGTCAACTCACTCCCATGCCTGCCGTTTCCTCCAGTTTGATTGGAATAAGTCTCAGATAGCTTTTGTATATTCTTCTTACAGAAAATCTATTCTTAAAGATAAACAGGAAAACGCTCTTAACAATTCTCACAAACAGCACACCATGAATCGCCTGTTTACTCAGCACTTAATAAGTCATCTCCTATCAAAGAAGGAGATGGTGTCAGCAGGCTGTCACATCGCGTGCCGGGACCCACTGACTGATGCTGGGTACTGTGATGTTTTCATACCTTTTAGGGACTGGCAACAGAGCTGGTAACTCCCGCAGGGGACACAGCTGTGGCATGCTGCAGAACAATCCATGGCTGTTACCTATATGACTGCACATTTAGTTTGTGCTTTAGAAGGAAGTGGGCCTGCCCACACTTTCCACAAGATGTGGCTGTCTGGGCTCATGCCTGGACAAATAGGCTTAGCTTGTTTGCAGGGTGCCACCAGGTTCCTTCATTTAGCCTCCTCTTTTGCCAAATGCCATGTGACCCACAAGTGCTGGTGAAGACAACCTCTGGTTTCTCTCTGCATCCAGTTGGACCTTGAGGTTCCCTTCCCTGTAGCCAGTGTTTATTCTCACAGGGGTTGATGCAAAGCCTGACTTCAGTCCCGGCTGGCTTGCAAGTGCCCAGTGTGGGCGGAAACTGTCCCTGGCTAGGTGTTTCCTAGGCTCCCTGTTTTGTGGAAATACCGAGAGCATTGGGGATGCCTTCCTGGGGAGATGACTAATGGGGCCCTCTGGCCATGATTAATCCTCTTGCTGTGAAGGGAAGCAGGCCTGTCTCAGAGTGCCCTCTGGGTTGCAGTGAAGCAAGGGGCTGGAAGACTTTTAGGGCATGACCCAGTCGTTGCTGCTACCCTGTGCTCCAGCGTGGATTCCTCTGCAACCGGTCTGCAGCGTAGCTGGTTGGTTGAGAACCACTGAGTGGCTTTTAGATGCTCCGGAGCTGCATTTTGGGAGAAGGCAGAGGGCCCTTGCTGGTTTGCTGGTAGCATTCCCCTTGGGACGGCATGGTTTCCTGTCGCTCTCTCCTCCTAACCTGTCTCTTCTAACCTAGATGTTTCCTGCTTTAGCTACTGAACCCTTTGGAGATGCTTCGCCTTCCCAGTTCCTAACCCTGTTAACCGTTGTCTGTTTTGTTTCCTTGCCCTTTCTTCACTGATGACTCCTGTGTGCCTTAATGCAGTGTCATGTAAGTCCTCTGATCACTTTGACATTCAGCCTTGTTGCTTAGTTACTTGTAGACTTTTCCAAGTTCTTTGTACTCTTGTACTCTTATAAGAAATTAGAAGTAACGCCAGTCATGGCAAGTTTCCCTGGCTGCTTCCCAGAAGGATGCAGAAATAATTTAGCTAGCCCTCTGATGGGCTCTGACCTCTTAAAGGGAGATTTCTGCATCTTCTCTTGAACTGGGATAAATAGTTAAGCAAAAATAAATCTGGTACCAAAGGCTGCCTTAAAGTTAGAATCTTGGTTTTTGAAAAAAACCCTGTACAAGTTGTTGCTTGTGTAACACCTTTTTGTACAGCATGGTTTTGCTTTTGTTCCATCAATGAAAAGTAACTACCCTTGCTTGACTTAGGAGCCATAGCAGCTTTCAGCAATATGATTTGGACTCCTGAGGCACGACTGAGCTGCCTTGGTAGATTGGGTGTACCTGGTGTCGCTAACTTGCATTGCTAGGTTGACCTGCCATTGAACTGGCTCTGCCCTTCACAGCACCATTTCCTTCCTTGGTTGACTGAATCTCACCTTTGCCCCACTGGGGGCCTAGGACCGGCAGACAGGGCCTCTCCTACATGGGCTGTGAGCTTACATGGGTCACTGGGGCCTCCCCTCTGCAGTGCCACTGGCTTGTCTAGGTCAAGTGGGCCTCCTTTCCATGGTGCCATTGACTTGATACTGGGTGACTGGGCCTCCCTCACAGATGGATTGGATCTCCCTTCTGCAGTGCCATTGGCTTGTCTAGGTCAAGTGGATCACGTTTCTGTGGCACCACTGACTTGACACTGGTACACTGGGCCTCCCCACACATGGATTGGCTCGCCCCTCTGCAGTGTTCCTGTCCTGTATTGACGAGACCTTGGTTCCCCTAACACCCAGTTTTCCATCTGTGGCAATTAGTTATATAACATGGTTTACACCACACACACAGCGGATGGGGAAATGAAACTGGCATTGTCCAAGGCAGGGTGGTAGTTTCTTTGTCTTTTTCTCCTCCCAGAAGACTGATATTTTAAACACATTTTGTTTTGCTTGCTTGATTTCTGCAGTGGACAACCAGCCTATGCTGCACTACATTCGAGATAAAACAGCCGTCCCTTACTTCTCTAACCTCGTCTGGTTCATTGGGAGCCACGTGATTGAGCTGGACAACTGCGTCCAAACTGATGAAGAGTAAGCCTTGCTTTAGAATCACAGAATTAGAGTTGAAAGCGACCTCTAGAATTAGATGCAAAATAGTAGATCCTCCTGTATTTTTCTCGTTCTTTTGCCAGTTGAAGTTATCCACGAGAGAGGATAAGAATTTATTAGACCTGTGACTTTTGCCTGAGAGAGATTTCCAACAAATATTTGGATAGTTAAAATCCCCCATAATCACTATGCCATGATTTCCTGGGAACTTGGCCATCTATGTAGAAAGAGTTCATCCATATGTTATGTTTGTCCAGGGGGCCTATAGTTAACACCCACAGTAGTATCCTTTGTATTGCTCTCTCCTTACCCAAACAGTTTCTACAAGGCTTCTATTCTCTGAAAGATGAATTTCTGTGTAGGTAAATGCTTCTTTACATACAATGTAACACCTCCTCCCTTTTTGTTAAGCCCATTTCTTTTAAATAAGTTGTAGCACTGAGCTTTGTGTTCCAATCGTGTGTATCATCCCACTATGTTTCAGTGATGCCAGTGATAGCATATTTCTTTTCCTGTGTTAGTATTTCAAATTCTCCTTGCTTATTTCCCATGCTTTGGGCATTGGTATAGAAGCATTTTAGTTTGTGGCAGATATCTTTTACAGGCTTGACTCCTCTAGTTTCTGCCTTAGTTCTTTACTTTTGATAGCAAGATCCTCATCTGTATTCATTAGCTGAGTATTTTTGTCTGAGCTTTTACATCCCCTCCCCCTTTGATCTAGTTTAAAGCTACAGGCGCAGCAAGACTCCTCCCAAATATATGCAGAAACCAAAATGGCTGCAGAGACCCACATCCCTTTGCTCTCTTCCTTGACTCTTTTCCTAGATTCTGCAATGCCTCCTCTCCTATCTTTAAAAGCTGTTAATCCAGCCAATAGTTTTCTGTGTGATATGTTCCCAACCCAACTTCCTCCCATCATTAATTTTTTTCATACAATGTTTTCTTAAGAGGACAGCTGTCACAGGACATGAGGATTGTGAAATAGGTCTTACGAGGGGAGTGGTGAAGGGTGCTTGAGTCCTTTTGATCATTTTGTGTGGTGTTCTGTGCTCTGAGCTAAAGCTGGACAAGCCAGTTCTGACCCCCAGACAGAGGGAAGAGCTACGAAGTTGGGATGGGGGGACAGGTGCCCTCTCCCACCTGCCCAGCCAGCAGCAGTAGTTCACTCTTTTAGGGCAAAGCAAGGATGCTGCTGTGCTCTCAGGCTGAACAGGAAGCAACTAATTAGCTCTGAAGAAAGGGGTAGGGAGGACAGTTTCTGGGGAAAACACGGTTTTTAAGTGGGACGTCTGAGTAAGCTGATAGTAGATTCCTGTTTCTGAGATGTGTAATAATGGGCTTTTTTTGAGAAACTTGAGTTTAGATTATTAAATAAACATATATATTGCTCTGTTACCAAGATCCCTAGGCAGTGAGCAAATCATCAGGAACATGAAATGTGTTCATATGAAACACACGAGCACAGAAGAACCAAGCCAGAAAAGAAGCCAAAAAGCAACCCAGGAGCGTTCCTGGCGTATCTCTGGGGGAAGGCTGTGGTTCCAGCCAAGCACCAGGGGGAATGAAGGGCAGCAGTTCCTCCCCATCACCAAAGGCTCTTCATGGGGAAGCAAAAAAACTTAGAGAGAAAGGAGTGCAAAGAAGAAGCAGATTTCTGGCTGGGCTTGCACTCCTTTGGGGCGCAGGTTTCTCGGAGCAGTAGTTTGGAAATGGGAAGGGAGGTTTGGAGTCCATATATACACAGAAGTCTCAGGCAAGCACTGGACTCTTGGCTCCATAATCTGGTTTTATTATTATTTAGGAATTTATATCCTGCCCTTCACCAAAAGCTCCCAGGGAAGGTGACAAGAATACAAATAAAACATTCTTAAAACATGTTTAAAATATTACCCTCCCTCTCCCTCCCTGGCAGGACAACACCCGGCAAGAGCTAAACCTCAAAGGCCTGAGAGAAGAAGACACTGACAATTAGAGGCCGATTCACACCTTCCCCCATAGTGCACGATAGGGGGACATCTGTACGGAGCACCTGCACTTGCAGGAGGCGTTTCCATCCCAGAAGCACCTCCTGCCTTACCAGATGTTACCCTTTGCCTACAAAATCGTGCACCGTACGCGTCCCAGCCCTTACCAGAAGCTTACCTTTGTTGTCCAGCGCCATGGCTATTAGCACCATTTCCGGTGCTAGGGGTCATCTGAGATTCCGCTCAAGTGTGCTGGCACCTCACATGACCCCAAACACGACTGCGCATGTGCGGAGCGTCACCGGCACCACGGCAACCGTGCACATGCAGCCATGAGATGGTGGCACCCGGGCACTCTGGGAACATGGGGCTTGGTCTGGCATGTACTAGTGTTCCCAAGTGCGAACACTAGCACACGTTAGTTGGAAATGCGCTTTTCCCATCCAGTGGACAGGAAGCTAAGGGCAGAAACGCCCCAAATTATGTAGGCTTCTGGAGAACCTCCAGAATGTGGGCACCGCAAAAAAGCCCCTCTTCATGTCGCTGCCCCTTGCTTATGAAGAGATTTGCTCATTGTGAACAAGAAAAGTGCTTTAGTGTGTTTTGAAGGCACCAGAGGTTATTCAGCCTAAAATCTGCAAGTGACCTATCTTGGAATTGGTGCGGGGAGAAGGGTGGGATAGAGATGGGTGGGCAGATAATATGCCCAGCGAAGGGAAATGAGGGAAGCTCGCACTAGGTAGGGAAGGCGTTCACTCCGGAAGAAGTTTCTCTGTGTGTGACAGGGAAGGAGTGAGAGCGCTTCTGGCTCTTTTCCAGGCACAGAAATCGGGGGAAGCTGAGTGACCTGGTAGCCGAGCACCTTGACCATCTGCACTACCTGAACGATATCCTCATCATTAACTGTGAATTCCTGAACGACGTGCTGACAGACCACCTGCTGAACAGCCTCTTCCTGCCTCTCTACGTGTATTCCTTGGTCAATCAGGATAAGGTACAGCACCAGCATCTCTTCTTTAGAGGGATGTCACCAGGCTCTGTCACTCCGTGCAGTTCACAGAAAAAGAGAAATACCTCTTTATTGTAAAAAACAAAACAACCCCTCCCCCCAGGCCTCCTGTGGCTATTCACTAAAAAGGGAAACCTTTAGTTCAGTCTGTTGTGTCACATTCCTTTTGAGAAGAGTCTCTGAGCACAAAATGGAGAGTCTTCTGCCAAGGATGGGTGGCATCTCGGCTCTTTGCTTGGGCGGTGGTGCAAAAAGTGTTTGTGTTGTAGCTCAGTGAGGGAAGGCCAGAGGAGCCTGCTGGGCGTTCGGCCTTCATTCCCCAGGCGCAGCTGTTGTATCTCTGGGCCTGTAGGTGAAGGACGTTTGGCTTCGCTGCCGCAGGGCACAGGAGGGAAGCCCGCGGCTGTTGGGTCCTTCATCTGTGTGGGCTTCTCAGAGACTGTGCTGCCATCCGAACCCGAATTTCATTTGACATAGGTGCACTTGGGTCCTCCCACTCTCTTTTGCCAAGGCAACTATTGTGAGCAGCAGTTGGGGTAAGAAGGAAGACATTGGCCAGTGTGTGTTTCCTATCTAGCTGGGCCTCCTCTGTGCATGCTGCTTGAAGCAGTGCGTTCCTCTGCGCCTTGTTGGCGGTAGAATCAGTCTGGTAGGCTTGGTGAACTTGTGGTTTCCTCCTCGAAGACACGCCCTGTGCTCTTCTTAATAACAACCAGATGTCATCGCCCTGTACCGATGCAATCTGTTTCTTAGTAAGCGATGCTGAAGACAGGACAGCAAGGCCTCTGGAGGCACCTGCCTGCCTCTGCCCTTTTCAGCATTGGAGGTGGCAGGGAAGGGACCAAAACGCACAGCATTCCGACTCTGCATTCAGGGGCAGCTGCCTACATTTTTATATGTGGTTCTTATATACTATTTTTGCCTCCCAGACGATCCCAAAGAGTGTACAATTTAGCTGAAAAAATACATTTAAGATGCAGGTTTTAAAATTTCAACATAAAAACCAAACAAGCATTTTGAGCCTAGATTATCAAGAAAATTACTTAGCCACAAACTTCAGGCAAGCTGAGGCACTTTTCTTGAGAAGAGCAGCTGTGATGCATGTTTGCTGAGTAAATGCGTTACAGAGAAATGTGCTTGATAACTTTGGTCTCCTTCCTACCCATCTGGGCAGGTACTGAAAATATTCAAAGCATTAATCATTAGAACTTAAATCGGCGTCCTGCCTCACAGTTCACTTGGGGTAGCCAGTGCCTGACTCCGAGTATGTGAGCCACATTAAACGGAATTAGAAATGTAAACATTTCCCAGACTCCTACAGTCGGTTTGTTCCCTTGAGGCTTCCAGCAACGGACCTCTGGGCTGAAGTTTGTTAAATACAGAAATACTGGAGGTTGGGGAAAACTATGGAATCCTTTTTAAAAATTATATCAAGTCACGCCGGCTGGTAAAGGCACCTTGCTAATGCTTCTCTTAATCTTTTTCTCCCTAGGGCGGGGAACGGCCCAAAATCAGCCTTCAGGTTTCTCTGTATCTCTTGTCACAGGTACGTCCCGCCTGTTATCAGTCATCTATAGGATTTAGGATTTGAATAATTATGTTTGTGAACAGAGACAGATTATTACTGTGGCATTGATCATCACGTGTTCTAACAGTCATGCAGCATTTGCCATTTTTATCTGACATCTGTGCGTTTGGCTCTGTAAGGACGGCCGTGAGGTCTGCAGTCTCTTCCTTTGCTGTTTGACTTCCACTGACCGACAAGGGGGGGAAGAATCCAGGAGAGTCGTGGCGTGACAGAGATACTTTGCGGGCAGTGGAAGTACAGATATTTTGAAGCAGGGCTTGGTGCGCAATACGATGCAGCTCAGAAGAGACCTTGCCCCAGAGGTGCTCATAATGACCGTGTCCGTAATCACTGTGGCAAGTTGGCATTTCGGTAGGATCACCTTCTTCCTGAGGTGCTGGCTTTCCATTGCAGGGAATTACTGATGCAGGGAAGAAGTCAAGTGCAGGGCCGTCATTTCCTGCAGATCTCCCTGGTGAATGGTAGACGTGCCCTTCGTGGACTGCCCTGACTGTTTCTTTGTGGCAGAAAGGAATGGATCTTGAGGGCAGGAAAAAACAAAGCGAGATGGAAACTGTTTGAGGCTCTGTGATTAGCCAGGACTTTTTAGAGGCTGCCAGTGAAATCAGGCTGGTGGGGCAGCAAACTCTGAGCTCCTTTCAGGTTGCAGCTGCTCAGTGGCTGCAGGGCCCCTTCCTCACTCCGCCCGCTGGTTCTGTGTTTTCCGCCTAGGCCTGGTCTCTCGTCTTTTGCTTCATAACGTTCTTTCCTGCTTCTCCAAACCTTCCCCTTAGGTCTTCTTAATTATTCATTATGCGCCCCTGGTGAATTCGTTGGCCGAAGTGATTCTTAATGGAGACCTGTCCGTCTTTTCTTCCAAAGCCGAGCAAGATGCCCAGAAAAGTTCCGTAAGTGCGAGACGCTTTCATTCCACAGTTTCATTGGTAGCTGTTGGCCGAAGCAGGATCGCCTTCGCTGGCTTAGCGAGGTTTTTGGAGTTGTGATAAAGATGCTTTTGCTTTTACTTTTAGCTTAATATTACATAAAGGTTTGTCAAGTCATTTCTCTACAGTATATTTTACCTTTTTTTTTTTTAAGCCTGATCATGTTTTCATGTGAACTGGAAGCTGGATTAGTATCTGTTAGATGTGAAAAGCAGCTTATCTACCTAGCACGTCAACTCCTGTGTCTCGCCTGTTTTCCTTCAAGTGGGTTCTGTTACTCAGAAATCTGTGGTCAGAAATGGCCTCTTTCTGCTGCAGCTGTTCTACTTCCACTGAAATGGTTTCTGCAAAGTTTTGTGCGTCTGAGAGGTTTTGTGAAGTGTGTCTTTGGTCATAATGAGGAGTGAAGGGGGTAAATAATTTTGAAAGACTTGGTGAGTTTTCTTTTTAACCTAACCTCTGAGCAGAAATACTCGAGGACTAATTTTGGACCGCTTCCTCTCACCAAAGATAGAACAATGTGGCCTTCTGGCATCACAGCCTAGAAACCGTATTCTCGACGGCGCCACTTCCTAAATAGGAGCGTTAGGTGGTGAACAAGACGGAGGTTTCCTAGCATAGGCCCTCAGGAAGGAATCTGGATTTAAAGCAGAAGGCAAATGTCTCCCGGATTACTCAGGATCTGCTGCTTCTCCCTATGGAACTGGACAAGGGAGGATTGTGGCTTTACAGTCAGATTCTATCAACTTGCAAGGCACTGGGGCACCTTCTCCTTCCACACCCCTAAAACCAGCAGCAGAAGAGAAACCTTTAATAAGAAGAAAAGCGACAGGCCAGGGGCTTTGCTTGGGTGCAGCTACAGCCAAGAAAGGAGTAGCGTTAAGAGAAAGAAGGTCCTCTTCCGATGAGAATCCACGGCTTGCCTGTGCCAGAGGCAGAGTTTGAAAGTGAGGAGATGTTTCTAAGTCTGCAGGCCTTTGTCTGAATGCTTCTGTTTTACGTGCAGTGGAAAAATCATGGCTAGGCTGGAAGTTGGGCTTCTCACAAACTCATTCTGTCCATGCAAATGGATTTAGAGGGTTTAATTGTGTAACCGTTGGAGCACAGGCCTTGGCATACAGAATCAGAGTCGGAAGGGCCATCCAGTCCACCCCCCTGCTCGATGCAGGATTCCCTAAACCATCCCAGACAGATGGAGGTCCCGCCTCTGCTTGGAGACCTCCAGCAAAGGAGAACCCATGACCTCCTGTGACAACCTATTCCACTGACTGGTCACCCTCACTGTCAGGAAGTTTTTCCTAATATCTAATCTGTATTGACTCCCTTGAAGTTTCACACCGTTGTTTCTTGTCCTCCCATCTTGAGCAAGTTAAGATAGGGATGAACCCTCTGCACTGTGACGGCCCTTCAGATACTTGAAGAGCGCAATCATGTCTCCTCTCAGTCTTCTCTTCTGTAGGCTGAGCATTCCTAAATACTTCAACCTTAGAATATGGTTTCCAGAGCACTAGCCATTTTGGTAGCCCTCCTTTGGACTTGCTCTAGTTTGCCAGTGTCTGTTTAAAATCGGGGTGCCCAGAACTGGACACAGGACTCTAGATGAGGTCTGACCAAGGTAGAGTGCCTTGGCTTGTGGTCTTGCTTACGGCTGCCTCGAGGCAGTGAGTCACATGTCTCCATTGTGTGGCCCGCACGACAAAGTACAGAAGTCACATTTGGTACCTTGCTTCCTTCCTGTGAAAATGGTACCCACTGGCTTCCTGCCGGAGTCGGATGTGGTTCGTTCCTGCTGCTTTGTGCTTAACCTACTTTCTCTCCTTTCTGTAATCTGGTGTTCTGTGTACATGTTGTTGTTTTGTCTTCCAGCTGTCCCAATAACATTTTCATATATACGTTCAGGGAAACAGTCCTCCTCCAGCAGGCAACCCATGATGACTGTTAGCCCTTTTGTACCCCCACCTTCATGGAGGAAGTAGAAATAGGCAGGTATTTTGAATTAGGAACATTTTAGATGCCAGGTCCATCTCTAAATCCAGATTGTCAGAGTTCAGGGTGAAAAATCTCCCAAGGAGGGCATCCCTCATTCTTCACACACCCTAGTCACTTGACCCAGTTTGATTTGCAAGGACAGTAAATGCATGCACACTGTTGCTTCCGTTTAAGGAATGTGCTTCTGTAATGTTTCAGATGAAGACAGGGATCAGATGCTTCATTAAACCCACCGAGACCTTGGAAAGATCTCTGGAAATTAATAAACACAAGGGGAAGAAGAGGCACCAGAAGAGGCCTAATTACAAGAACGTCGGTGAGGACGAAGAGGAAGAGCGAGTTCCAGACGACGCCCCAGAAGGCACAGAGGGTCCTTCCAAAGGCGTCAAGCCGAGCGGGGAGAGTGAAGGTGAGCTGCCAAGCCGTGGCAAAAAGAGCAACCTGATCTCAGGAATGCTTAACTGCAGTCCTCCAGGTACCCAGAACTACAAGTCCCACAATTAGGTGCTAGCACCCACATGGCACGATAGGCGCTGTGCTTTTGGAATGTCTGGAGGGTTGTGGTGACCCTGCTTGACGTGATCCCTGTGGCACATGGGAGCTGTAACTGCCGCCCCCTCCATTCGCCCTGAGTGACAATCCAGTCCATCCATTATTCCCACTGACGGCACCTCTGTGGATTTCCTTCTTTTGGTCAAGGCTGGTTTGACTCCCTCCCGTCATCCACACAAACGGAGGTTGTATTCCAGGTCCTCTGTTTTCACATCTGTATTCTGCCTTTTATTTTATTATCTGTAAGTCCATTTGCACCTCAGAATCCCAATTGGCAAAGTGCCTGTTTGGATCACAGCTACTGTCATCCTTGACAATAGGAGTCGTCTTAGGCCTCCACAGACTGACTGTGCATGCTAGGTGATGAGCAGACTTTTTCCGGGGCAAAAATATTGAAGTGATTTACGTAACAGTTTCAAAAAATAATAAATTGATGGTTTTAAAGATGGTCGAAGGGAATAAGGAAAGGAATCTTACCATTCATACCAAGAACGCCCTCAGTAGATATCTAAAAGACGAGGTTGACGTTGCCTTAACTGTCATCCTTGCCTGCGTACTACTCAGCACTGTTTCCCAGAATTCCAAGAGGCAGCAGGTCATCCAGACTCAAGATGCCTGCTTCCTTTTTCCCTGGGCAAGAAACACATCATTCTCGCGCTCCCTGAATCTCTTTTTTCATTCTCTTTTCAGAAATTGAGATGGTGATCATGGAGCGATGCAAGCTGATTTCTGTCACAGAACAGAACATAACAGATGAAGAAAAGAGTGCGGCGGCTTCTGAGATGTCAAACTGGAACAGGTAGAGGGATAGACCTGCCCTCGGCTGTGCGTCGGCTCTTGTAACAGCCTTTCCTCCTTGTCCATCTGTCTGCCAAGCATCTCATCTCAGAATTCCTTTAAATACTTTTTCCTTTTTTATACGGCCAAGCATAAAAGTTTCGGCAGAAGGAGCAGAATTAAGCACATCTGTCGCACCAGATGACTAGGGAATTTCCCCGGGGCCTTTCCGCCTGGTTTTCATGTTAATTGCACTGAGCCGCCTCAGCCATTTTTATTTAGACTAAAGTTTTTTTTTTTGTCTCCACTTTGTCTAGGCCTTTTCTTGAAATGGTTTACAATGCTCTCGAGTGTGCTGAATTCGATTACTATGCCCTCTTTGTGCTGTGCCTCCTCTATGCCATGTCTCATAATAAGGGTAAGATCCGTGTGCCTTCAGTTGCATTTGCGTCCTGCCGTACACCAACTGGGTCACCTCTGACTCTGCAGTTCACAGATAAAGTGCAGTTTTGTTCTTCTGTTTCAGCCCTGCTCTCTGCTTTTCCCCTTCTCTGCATGGGTGTGTGTCCGTCTCTCTCTTCAGCTGTTTTTCTGTTCCATCCCTTTTTGCCTCTGTAGTTCTTTTTTTTTAAAGGGAAATAAAAGATCTGCTTGAATTTGGCTCATGAACCAGTATTGCCCTTTTTTGCTAAATGATGTCATACAGGTGACGTTGAACTCTGGCTGAGGCTGTCTGTGGAGTACGTTTGTATTCCAACCCTCATGGAAAAAAAATCCTGTAGTGGTTCACAAAATAATAAAATTACAATCGAGATATAAAATACTCACTCATGCCAGATTAAAATCTCTGTTAGAAGCCATAGGCTGGACTAGATGGGCTGTGGCCTGATCCAGCAGGGCTCCTCTTAAACGATCTCTAAAAGGAAACGACCCTGAAACTCTAAAACTTGCAGTGCTGCGACTAAGACAGAAAATGCCCCAACAACTATAAATTATTATAAAGATAATCAAAGGGAAAGATTGGATAAGGAGCTGTGAATCGTGGATGCTGAAGCAATTAACTTCAGGCCCCTCTTACGAGACAGGAGCGGGGACCAAATATCTAAGAATGTACGTTCAGGGCATTGGCCTGGGCTGCCTCCGGCTTTGAAAAGGGGACTGCTGGTGCATTCTGGTGGCTCTTTTATTTCTTGTTTTGCTGAGCCTTGGTTCTGTGCCCCACCAAACCAACATAAATTTGCAACAACCACTTTTCCTTGTGTCAAAGGCATTGAGCCGGTCACACTGGCGCGGATCCAGCTCTCAGCTCGAGGAGCCGAGGAGAAGACCACCTACAATCACGTGCTTGCAGAAAGACTTATCAGGATAATGAACTATGCTGCTCAACCAGGTACAGGACGGGTGCCTGTGTTTATGACAGGGATTCCTCTAACCTTTCTAGGGGTTTTCTTATTGGCCACTCTCTATCCAAACAGATGCGCTTCTTCACATATGCCTTTTGCCTGCACTTGTAAAATGCTTGTTAACTGCATTTGGATTGGTTACAGTCAAACAAAAATCTGGCTGGCTAATGTGGTTGGCAAAAATATGGTCGCCTTCATATACACTGAGGAAAGCAACATCTGCCCAGACAGAAGTTCGTACTAGCAGATGTCCATTAGTCATGGATACCTAAATCCTTGTTCAGACCTGAGCAGGAAGGACAGAGAAGGGATGGTTTCTGCACTGAAGGATCTTGGAAGTTGACATTTCACAAATGGTACCTCTGGTAGCCGAACGGCCATGGGCATCCCAGGAAGGAGCAGCAACAGCACCCATCCTAGTTGCCTTAAATAATGGGGAGTTTAAAAGATACTTTTTAAGCTGATCGGATCAGGAGCTGAACTGGCGCTTCTGCTTTTCACTTCTTCTCCCCTTACAGATGGCAAAATCCGTTTGGCGACATTGGAGCTCGCTTGCCTTCTCCTGAAGCAGCTGGTGATGACCAAGCGTGGCAGCATCATAAAGGACGTTCACCTTGCCTGCTTGGAAGTTAGTGTTTGGAGTTTGCCGCCTTTTATCCTTCCAAGTTCTTTCTCTAGGGGAAGCAGCAGGGCTAATGCAGCTGCTCAGCTGGAGCTGAGATCTGTAGGGTATTGTGAAGAACGTTTGTCTTTTCTTGAGCAAGAACCCTGTTTTGCCTGGTGTTCCTTTTCTTTCTGCTTTCCCCTGCCGTTATTCCTCCCTGGGATCCAAGAGGGAATGCATAGATTTCCCCCCATCCATGTAGTCACCAGTCTTAATCCTGCTTACCTTCAGTAAAGTAGCAGTTTCACGTGCCTTCACACTGCAAGCGGGACTACTGAGAATTGAGCCGTGGAGAGTCTTGAGCAGCTACAGCTTAGCCAGTGGATCCTTCTTGTGCCCTTGCGTTATACCAGCCCATCCCCTCTGGTGGCCAGGAGCTCTTCTCCAGGGCTTTAAAAGCAGAGACACCATGTTACACAAGAGGCCACTAAATGGCCACGTCCAGTGGGCTCTGCCTTTGCTCAGTAAATGTCAGAATGTGGCTTTGATAAACTAGTGAACCTAGATGCTTCTTTTTTGAGGGGAAAGTTACTTCTTAACCATCTTCTCAGAGAAAATTGATTTGTAAATGATAGGGTACAGTGTTACTGTTTAGAGCCCCATTATCAGTCTTACCTGTTGAAATAGAGACATTTCAAGAATTAAAACTAAATAATTTCCTTTTTTTCTTTAAGGGTGCAAGAGAAGAAAGCGTTCACCTGGTGCGGCATTTTTATAAGGTATTTCTCTGTCTTCCTGATTTGGGAAGAGCTAAAATGATCCGGCTTTTGATATTCTTGATGGTGTCTGCAGATCCTTTGTATGGGCCACCTAAACAGATGTCTGTTAACCAAATAATATTTTATTTATCTATTTGAGGATTTATATCCTGTCCTTCTGTTTGTTGGCTGCTGGTTAGAAGCACTGTTAACAAAGTGGATGAGTGAAAATGGATGTTGAGCAAAGGATACCACTTAATGAGAAAAAGAGTTTTCCAATTGAGACTTTTCTGTTTTCTTTGAAGGGAGAAGAAATTTTTCTGGATATGTTTGAAGATGAATATAGAAGCATGACTGTAAGCATTGAGTAGCTTCTCATATGTGGCAGAATATAAGTGGCCAGGTAGATGGAAAGAGGGGCTTGGGTTAATTTTTTAATTTTTATTTAACTATATTTTTATAGGCACTTAATAACCACAGTTCTGTGGGTGCCCTTGTAATGTCACGTTCAGAATACAGTGATGTAATTGAAAAGAAAATACCTAAAGCCAAGCTAATGTGCGTCTATGTAAGAGTGTATGTTCTCAGAACTTGTAAAAGTCCTGTAAGTTTGTTACACAAAAGTAATGGTTTATCGGCATATCTAGAAGTGTGGAGAATTATCTTTGTTGGACTCTGTTTGCAAGCTGTAGCTGCCCAGCCCATTCAGAGAGGACATCAGAAGGGTTGTTCTGCTGGTCTTACGTGTGATGGGTGAATGGCTAGTGCTTCTGGTTTTTACTCCAGTACCAGAGAACCCATTACTTTTGAAATCAGAGCAAGTCTTAAAAGCAGCCTGCACTGCAGAGGTGGCTGTTAGCTGTTCAGATTTTAAATCACCCAAAGTCCTTAGGAGCCTCTGTCACCTGTGTGCCTAAGAACATAAGAGGATATAAGATGGGATACAGGTCCTCAGATGGCCACCATAATGTCTTGAAACCAACTTAGATGGGGGAAAAAATTGTTCAGTTTAGCTTTTAGTGAAGTTTCGTTAATAAGAATTTTAAAAAGTGGCTGGGTGGGAATTAACAGGAGGCACAACTTTACTAAACAGGGTGTTCCATCACATGGGGACACCACAGAGAGTTGTCATTGTTTTAACTGGCTTCGTTTATCTGTTTTCATACTGATTTTATTGTAACCTGCCCTGCGATCTTCAGGTATTGGGATTTCTGAAGGACGAGGGCAAGCAGGCAGATTAATGGATTCATAACCTTATACTGAAGCACTGAGTAGCCTGATGCCCTCCAGATGTTCTGGGTTGGCGCATGCAGCAACCCCAGCTGGCTCCAGGGATGAGATCTCAGTGCAGGCACAAAATGCTGGGCGCTTCCTGCACATGATCCAAAATAGAGGAAAGGCTGATTCCATCCCTGGCAGTTTGCAACTGGCTTTGCTCTGTGCTTAGAAGAGGAAGGGGAAGAGCTGGACCCGGGATTGTGGCACATGTTAAGGATGCCGTTCCTTTCTCAGCTTAAGCCCATGAATGTGGAGTACTTGATGATGGATGCCTCCATTCTGCTGCCACCAACAGGAACGCCGCTCACGGGGATCGATTTCGTCAAGAGGTTGCCCTGCGGAGATGTGGAAAGAACCCGGAGGGTGAGTGGCCGGCCTTCTGAGTCCCACCCAGAAGCCCCACCCGGGGCTTTAGGGTTCCTAGTAGGAGCCACAAGCCATGCCCGAGAGCCTTTTTTGGAACTGCTAGGCACTCGGCTTGGCTCATGAGCCCCCGAGGGTGTTCTCTGTTTCCTCGTATTCAGGCTGTTGCTTGGAATTTGCTTGTGGTCACTTTGTGCTTTCAGTCTGCATGGAATGGCCGCATCACTGGGAGGAAGGAGTGAAAGGGCGGCAGTAGTTTTAAACCCTCCCGAACGTTCTTGGAAGAGCCGTCAAGCCAGTCTCTAAATCAGGCTGTTTCTCGCCCCCAGAGGCAAAGTTCTAAGGAAGCCCAGAAGCCTTTTCTCAGAATTTTGATTCCTTTTGAGGTGCTTCTGGTTAACGTGAGGCATGAAGCAGTATTTAGTGCTTTCTGCTGTTAGACCAGACCACCCTCTCCTCCTCCTCCTCAGGGCTCATTAAGTTTCCCTTAAAGGCTGCCTTTCCTTCAGTTGACTGGACCATGGCTCCCATGGCTGGTTGTGGTGCAAATATTCAGATGACCTTACTTGGGCCCAGTAAGGCCAGCGTTCAGCTGTGTTGTCTCTCCTCAAAACACAGTGGCCTCAGTAAGTACAGCTTCCCGCTTCAGAAATAGGGAATTCCACGGAAATATTTTCTGCATTTGACTCTTGCCCATAGAAAACCGCAAGCCACCAAGTATGTTTTGTGATAGATTTTATATTCCTCCATACTCATTGGAAGTATTTTTGCATTGGGCAGTTGTATAGGTTACCTTCATTCCTTTCTTATGGGTTCTTAAGTTTCATCCTTTAAGGGCTTTGATTTGCTTTTAATCGTTTTTCAAAATGGAAACAGTTGTAAACCCACCCACCCCCGGGTATAGGGAGAGGGTTTTTTTAAAAAAAGTAAATGCATACCAACCGACTTGCTGTTACTTTTAGACTTTTCAAAGTAGTGCCTTTTCCCCCCTCGGTGGTAGGAACCATATCGGACTGAAAGTGGATTCCATTCCAGCTCTGAGTTAGGGACGTGAGCCCACGTGGCTGTGGCACCTCACAGGCCTCTTTTCTCCTAGGGGAACTTGCTTTGGCTCAGGCGGGGAGTGGCCTCCTGTGTGCCCCACCCCAGGTGGTGTTAAGACTCCGACCCACAAGAACCTAAAAGCTGCCTCTGCCGATGTGTCTCTGAATGGCAGGGCAGGGGTGCTCCAGGGGGCGTTGTTCAAGGTCCTCGGAACGTGTCCGCTCACGTGGCTTTCTCTGGACACGGAGACCCCTGGTTCTGTTTCCCTCCTGGTTGCCATCCACACTCACCATACACCATAGTTGTCTCTGCCTGAACTTACTACCTGTTTGACTAAAATTAAGGAGCCTTTAGCGTTCCCTTTGGATGTCTTACCTGCTAGATGCAGGTGTTTTGCCCGTCTTACAGGATTTGCTACGGTTTTGATTCAATATGTTCAGCTTGTGGGCCTCTGGATGTTCCTGAGCTCCCACTCCCAGCTGCTCCTGCCGGACCCAGGAGTCGTAGCTTAAACCAAGCAAAGAATTCTGGCTGGAGAAAGGTGAGCAAATGTAGATTTCAAATAGTAAAGCAGAGGTTCCTTTCTCCTCTCCAGGCAATCCGGGTCTTCTTCATGATGCGCTCCATCTCGCTGCAGCTCCAGGAGGAGCCGGAAACTCAGCTGCCCTTGACAAGGGAGGAGGACTTGATCAAAACGGACGACGTCCTCGATCTGAGTGAGTAGCCAGCGCCGCCTTCCAAGGGTGGACAGAGCAAGCGGCCTCCTCTGGCGGGGTCCTGGACTCTCTCGGGAGGGGGATCGGAATTGAAACACGAGGACGAACTTGAACCTCTTGGCTTGCAGTAATGGCTTCCGGGGCCCCTTCTGCACTTGGCGTTATTCTGGAATAGATCTCGTGATAGCTGTCTGCTGGCCACAAACTAATGTAGACTATGGCAGGCCTCACTTGGGGCCTTCCATAGTCTGCACTAGCATGCAGACAGCAGGTCCTTATTCAGGGGTATATTCCAGAATGAGTCCAAGTGCAGAAAGGCCCCTGTATGCATTGCGAAGGGGCCCCTGAGCGAGAGGAGCCCTGGGGGGTTGCCTTCAGAGGGGCTTTAAAATTCTCTGAGTCCAGAGGGCTTGTAGAGAGATGAGAAACCCAAGTTGGAGGGGGCCTGGGCCTCTTGTGAGAAAGGCCCAGGGGTGCCTAACTCCACCCACTGGTCGATACTCTCACGACACCCTTTGCCTCCTGGGTCCCTCCGACACCCCGCGTTCCCAGCCAGGAGAATCCACCATGTAAAAAGCTTATCTGCTTAGACAGCAGTTGTGATGATCTGTGACTATTATCCAACTTCCATGAGCACTGGTCAGCAGGGGTCAGTTGCCTGGGCTGGTGGGCATGGCTGTCTGCCAAGCACCAGAGAGGCAGAGCGTGGCCTCTTTGCCTCCTGTCTCCTTAATTTCGTAGTGGCAGGAGCAAAGAAGCAGCATCCTGGCTCGGGAGCTGAGTGGTGAGTGGCTGCTGGGAAAAGGAGTCTGGCAAGTAGAGCAGGTAGCCCCCCTCCCTCTCTGGCCCTCTCTGAAAGGTTAAAACACCTGTTGCCTCAGTAACACTAACTGGCGGTCGTGAATACCCAAATTAGCCCCACAGTGTTCTAGTAAAGGTCTGCTCTTGCTGTGAAAATAAATCTGGTATGCTGGGAAATCAGTGTTATTGTTTCCATCTTTTGCACGTATTCATTCAAAGAGTCTTTCGTAGTTTCTGTAACGTCCCAAATAATTTCTCTGACTGGCAGGCGCATACAAGGTTGCACCACCAGTCCGTTTGTGGCTCTGCGGGCAGATGGCTCTGGAAGCCCTTCATACCTACGAGGGCTGGAAGGGCCCCAAACCCATGCAGGTAACAGGGTTACAGATTTAAAACCATGGTGCAGTTATTTTGCTTGAGATGGGGGGAACCTCTTCCCCATTCAGGAAAAAATCAAAAAGAGAAGCAGCCTTTGGACTCTTCCTGCCCCCCCCCCCCCCCCCCCGCAAGCTAAGCGCGAACAGGCCCACAGCTTTTGGTGTTTTCCTAGGAATGATGTCTTGGTGCTTTTTGTATTTTTTTAGTCTTGATTCTTGGCGCAGAGCTTAAGGCATCTGGTAGCGCATCTGTTAGGTTTTTTAAAAAATATATTTATATGTTCTTAGAGCAAATCAAATTGCCATATTCCTTCTGTCTTTCAAATGGATTGGTGGTTGTTTCCTGCATATTGATTGTTTGATTGGTACCTGCCTGTGTCCCCTCTTTTCTGTTTTCAGTAATGTTCATTGATGCATTTTAATGTATATTCCTGTAACCTTTGTATGCATAGAACAATCATGGTTGAGCTATGATGCATTAAGGGGCATTTTCCAAGGCTTCCAATGTCTCTTGCCTGTGTGTGTGTGTGCGCGCGCACACACACACACACACACAGAGTCCGCCAGCCTCTTGTTTTTTGCCATTGCAAAGATTGAATATCAGATCAGTTGCTTTTCCTGGAAATACAGATTATTTATAGTCTGTGAAAAGTGGCCGTTTTCTGACTCTGCTGTCAGCGTTGCCTCTTAATATTTTGTGTGATTGTGGGGGAAGAGGGCAAGGGAGGCCTTCTAGCATCCTCTGAATCCAGGAAGATGTGCAGAATATCGTATGTTTAAAGTACATATGCACCTGCTTTTCCTCCCGTTTCTCCTGTAAGCTTCCTCCTTCATACAGTGGCCGCTGGTGAATCCACTACTGAGCTTTATTTACTCTGAGTTTCCTTGCACAAGTGATCCGAGTTGGCCTGTCTCCCTTCCGAGAAAATGAGTGGGTGTCTAACTTGCTTCTAGTGCCAAAGAGATTAGCCTGGTACCATAATTAGGCTCAGCATATACCACATGAGACCAAACCAAAGTTATTCAGGATGTCACCAGCTAATTTTGTTTCTGGTGTGATCAAAAAATAGCACTTGAAGGGGGTGGGGGTGGGCACTCTTTCTCTCGTCATTAACAAAACCACATTAGAAAATGGAGCCAAGCCAAATTGACTTTCCTACATGACCTCTTGAAGTGATGGAAATGTTACCACCCTGGGGACCCTTGAAAACATCCTTTTCTGGCAAAGATTCAGATAACCTTCATGATGCCTCTTCCTCCTCCTTCCTCACTTCCAGATAACAGTGATTTAATCGCCTGCACTGTGATCACAAAAGATGGCTGTCAAGTCCAGAGGTTTCTTGCTGTGGACATCTATCAGATGAGTTTGGTGGAGCCAGATGTTGCCCGTTTGGGTTGGGGAGTTGTGAAATTTGCAGGCCTTCTCCAGGTGAGCGGGAAAGATTTGTTGTTTGTTTGTTTTATCTATCCCACCCTGTACCCAAAGTTCTCAGGGCAGGTAACAACACTTAAAATCAGACGTATATTTAAACAGTGTATATTAAAGCCGTAGCGGTGTCTGTAAAGTGGGAAGAGACAGAATACTCCATTTAGCCAAAGCCAAGGGCAAAGAGGCGCGTCTTCACCGCCTTCCTAAACATATACAGTGAAGGAGCCTGACGCACCTCGAGGGGGAGACTGTGCCGTAGGCTAGTGGCCATCACTGAGAAGGCCCTTTCCTGGGTGCCTGCCTCTTTTACTACTGAGGGTGGCGGGACAACCAGGAGGGCCTCCCCTCCAGATCTTAAGTCACGGCAAGTCAGTATGGGAGAAGGCGTTCATTGAGGTATTTGGGGCCCGGGTCACTTAGGGCCTTATAAATCAAAGTTAACACCTTGAATGGAGCTCGGCAGCCAGAGCAACTCTTTTAAAACCTCCATGATCTGTGTCCACTCAGCTGTCCCGGTCAGCAGTCTTGCAGTTGCTGGTCAGACTGCTGACAGCAGACGGTAAGGTCAATATGGCTTGAACCCCTGGTGTGGCTACGAAGTGGGAGGGAGTTTTGCACATCCTTAGTCATGTGGACACAGTTTCCCCCCCTCACTCTCAGGCCCTTTCGTTGCTTTTAGTGTGTCCATTTTGCGTCTTCTTTCTATTGCTGTCAGTTGCCCTAAGACCTACAGGTTTAGGGCAGGATAAAAATGCAGATAAATAGATAAAGAGAGAGAGAGCAGAGAGTGTTGTGGGCAACTGTTTTGTAGGCCTTCTGCCAGAGTTAAGCAGAGCTGATTCCCTCTCTCTTTTCGTATTTCTCCAATGGCAGGGGAGTTTGGCATGAATAGGACACCTTCTATTTCCTAAAGTGATTTCCTTGCCGGACACGCATGTTTGTGCATGCATCGAGGAACCCTGCCCTGACTCAAGCGCTTAGCAAAGTGACCTTGGCCACATCCTTTAAATGCTCTGGGTTGCATCTCCCATCCTACCCAGCCGGGTCAGTCCCAGAGTGACTTTGCTGCTAAGGGCTAATGGCGATTCTATTCCCAAGCAGCCATTCTAATGGGGGATAACAGGAGTCGTGCGCTAGAACATCTGGTGGCCATCAGTTGGTTGCATGTGTTCAGTGCTTGGGCCTGGTTCGTAACTCTGAGCCTGTCTTTCTCGCCCACCCTGTCCTTTCCTCCAGGATATGCAGGTAACCGGAGTTGAAGATGACAGTCGTGCCCTGAACATCACGATCCACAAGCCGGCTTCCAGCCCCCATTCCAAACCCTTTCCCATCCTTCAAGCCACCTTCATTTTCTCCGATCACATTCGATGCATCATCGCAAAGCAGCGCTTAGCAAAGGGTCGCATCCAGGCTCGGCGTATGAAGATGCAGAGAATAGCAGGTAATGGCCTCTCAGTGGACGAGCGGAGCCTGTTTCCTCAGCACTTGTCATCGGCTCCGGTTTGGAAACAGGACTGCTAGTTGCATTAACGGTCATAGGTGAGGAATAGGGAAAAGAATAGGGTGCCCCGTTCTAGGTTTTGATATTCTGCCGTGTTCACAGGTCCCATCGTGACTTCCTCAGCATGCAGTTTTTATAACTGTTTGGTTTTCCTGGCTTCTGAAGCGATCACCTTGGCGCTCCACATTTTTCCCCTTTCCGTGTGCTTTGGAACTGATTTTGGGGAGCGCCTTTGTTCTCTCCTGCCTCTAGGTATTATTTTGTTGCACTGAAGGCCCCCAAAAGTCCTCCCCAACTTGGTGCTCTCACCAAAGTACAGTGGTACCTTGACATACGAGTTTAATTCGTTCCGTAACCTTGCTCTTATGTCAAATCGCTCGTATCTCAAAGCAATTTTCCCATTAATCCATTCCAGCTCCCAAAACACCACCTCAGTTGTTTTTGTTATGTACTGCACTGTATTTACATACTCGTATCTCAAATCTTGCTCTCATCTCAAAGCAAAATATCACTCGCTCAGCGGCTTGTATCTCAAAACACTTGTATGTCAAGGTACCACTGTACTTGCTAAAGGTGATGGGAGCTCTAATTCAAAACATCTCGAAGATACTTGAAGATTCTTCTCTCCCAACAGCCATGCTGTAGGGATGCTGTGAACAGCTGCACTTGAGAAATGTGTTGGGCTCATGGGGTCCTTTTCAGACAAAGACCAGCTTGCGAGCCTGAGCCGAAGCAAGAAGCCCAGGCCCCTCACAGCATGTAGCCTGAAAGCATGTCTCCTCTGCCTCCAGCTCTTCTAGACCTGCCAGTCCAGCCTTCCAACGAAGTCATGGGTTTTGGACACGGTTCAGCTTCTGCCGCTCAGCACCTGCCATTCCGCTTTTATGATCAAGCCCGGCGGGGCAGCTGTGACCCAGCTGTGCAGCGATCTGTGTTTGCATCTGTTGACAAGGTCCCAGGTAATGTGCTCCCTCCCGCTGCCCCCTTCTGGCGTGTCCATGAGGTCCCTTCCTCGGCCCTAGGGTGATCAGTTCTGCACACAAGGCAGCAAAAGTGACGCCTCTGGCTGCTTTAAGAGCACCCGCTTTCAGCCTTCGCCTTCTACAGTACATAAAGTAGGAGGAGCAGAGTTAGGCAAGAGGGGGAGAAGAGAAGAAACCTGCTGAAGGCGCCCTCTGAGTTTGACAGAGTTTGAACAAAATTGGTTGGATGCTTTGGATGCTCTCTGAGTTTGGTCTCTTGCTCAGCATTCTGCCTTCCACTGCAATGGGTAGGGCTGAAGGCTTCCCTTCCAAATTGGTTTCTGTTTTCCATTTTGCCTGCAAATGTCAATTTCCCCCCTGCTGGTGGGGCTACTGTCTTCGGGAAAGACCAGCTGCTCTCACCATGGTTTTGGAGGTTTGGCTACTGCCAGGTCCTTTAAACTGGACAGCGTGGCCGAAGGGCATCTATAGATTCTGAGGCTCACCTGCAGTTCCCTCGCTTTGGTGCTCCACTGTCTTCATGAAACATGAGTCTCCTGTTGTCTCCTTATCATGGCAGTAAGTTCTTGCCCACCTTCCTTGTTAGAATTTTAAAAAACGCCTTGTGCTCATCTGTGGAAGGAAAGTGCTTTCTGAGCCTTCAGTAGGCAGTTCTATCCCCCCCTCAAAAAAAACCTTAGCCAAGAAACATCTCCTGGCCAGAAATCCTCACAGAGCTGTGCAGAGTAGCACAAAGGACGGAATCCTGGCTGGAGGAGCTCTGTTCAGATTTCCAGAAATAATCAACAGTCTCTCCCCTTTTAAGCACTAAAGATTGGATCTTCATCTGTATGTGCCTTTGAAATTCAGTATATAATTGATCTGGTTTCTGGTTTATACTGTTGACAATGTGTAAATGTCTGATGTTTTTCAGCCCTCTCAAAGTTCTCTTTTTGTAGTCTACACTGTTTAGGTTGTCAGTTAGTATTGATTCCTGGCTGTGTCTGTAAATTCAATGCTTGAGGTACAGTTTTTGGGTAAGATGAGTGGCAGTAATGATTACCTGAAACAGGTGAAGGAGAATTCCTTGATGCTGGCAAAAGGAGGTAGGCCTTTCTGTTTCAAAGCGGCCTTGGGGCTACACACCCAGCCCTATCTGCTCCTGTACATGCCAAATGATCATCTAGACTGTCCCACGAGTGCTGTTAATTAGGCTCTCTTTGTAGCCAGGGGGCAGGAAGGAAGCTTTCCTCTCTGTTACTCAGGACAGGAATGTCATGAGGGGGCAAGGTGGGGGACTCAGAACAGGAAGAAAGTCCTTTGTTCGACTCCTGGCTAACCTGCAGGATTCAGAAGCAGCTTGCAGCCTGCGGACCTTTAACAGGGCATTAGATGAAGGTGTAGCAGGCCATTCGGCCACCAGTAATTGCTGCTCAAAGTGACAGTCCGTGACCTCAGGGCTGAAGGCCTGTTGGGGACCACGATCCAGGCGGCCCATGCAGGAGACAGAACTCCGTGCCATTGGATGGATCCCACCAGGGGATCAGTCTTGTATTCCTCTGAAGCTGAAATTGGGAAAAGTCATTCATGGTTGGTGGCTTTCCTTAGATGAAGAAGTCTATCAGGACCTTGCAGAGTGCAGGGGAGCGCGACTGTGGTGCCTGGAAGGAACTGGGGGCCCTGTGTGGCTCGATCGTGCTTAAAGGGGAGGTTGGGAGGCCTGCAGGCGGGGAGGGGGCGGACATCTGCAAAGCAGCCTAAGCAGCACTTGCCGTCTCAAGAGCAAGGAGAGGGGGGTGGGCAGAACCTAGGTGCCTTTTTGCTCCTAAGGTCCAGCCCCTTGGGGTGTTAACTTTTTCCCTGTTTGTGCCGCAAACTCATGCGTGTTGTTCACAGTTGTGAGGCAGATGCGAATGGCAGTATGTCTTTGTGCCCCTGTGCTTGGGGAATCATGTGGAGTTCAGGCATTGCTCAGAGTGTGGAGGAGGAAAGAGCACCCATAGGTGTCTGCCCGGTACTTCTGGGCGTGGGGGATGAGGAAACAGGTGCCGTCGTGTTTCTGCTGGGATTTTCAGCTGTGCTTGGAAGAAACCGACGCGATCCAACTCCACAGCGGTGATGCTAACGGGAGGCGTTTGGAGGATAAATTAAGGTGTGCGTCTGCACTGCTGGCAGGCAACACATTGGGCACCTGCTGCTGCTGAGGTGAGCACAGAGCATGGAATGTTATCCTGGGTGCAGGATCTGTCTCCCGGAGAACCCAGTGTAGTTTTAAAATCACTTTCTCACTTGTAGGACTGCAGAGAGATGGATTTTGTATGCGAAGGATACATTGATGTCGACTACGAGGCTCTGCAGAGTTTTTCAGAGGTTTTGCTTGAGAAGTTTGCATCTTGCAGCCCCGAGTGGCTGTTTAACAGAACTGTCCAGGCCTGACAGGATTACTGCTTTGTGCTGCTTGCCAAGGTGCAGGGGAGGCTTTCTGGATTATTAAGCTGCAGGTTCTGCACCATGTCCAGGCTGCAAAGCTGAGCTTTAACCAGGATTGCCGTCCACGGTCACAGGTGGTGCATCCTGGAAGGCCAAACATGCAAGGTGTGCGTCACCAGGGCTCAGGCCAGTGGGCAAAACGTGAGGGTCGGTCCCCGGCCCAAGGAGGACTCCGTGGCCGAGAAGCCCGTGGTGCTTGTCTTTTTCCCAAACGGGAAGGGGTGGTTTAAAACATCACACCCGTGTCCCGAGCCGTTTGACATGAGAGTAAATCTCTTTTGCAAGCAGGGGCCCAAAGGAAGACTTTGCTCAAAGGTGACCACGTCCACCACCGACACCTCCGGCCGCCTTGGTTGAGAAGGAAATAGTCAAGACAACCAGCCATTGATGTTGTTGGAGGATTCTGCAGAGTGGGAAGAATAAATAACTGTGCTTAAAACTGACTGGAAAACATGTGTGGAAGTTTGCAATTGTAGAAACATGCTCAACATTTTTCAAAAAAGAGGGAGAAGTTGAATGGGAGGAGCCAGCACAAAGTTCGGGGGGAGGTTACCGTTGTGCGTTATTGGAGACCGGAGGTAGGGGCCACATGAAAGCGAGAGACTAAATTAGCATTGGTAGAGCTGCCTGGAAAAAATGATTTTATTTTCATTCCCTGCCCAACCCCCTCATGGCAATCAGGTGCTGGACATTTTGCCAGGGCTTTTTGCATGTCAAGAGGCACATGATTCCTCCATGGTCTTCAAAGATGGCCTCGAACCATAATTACTTCCACGCTGTTTATTCAGACCATTGGCCAGTCGGGCTCTTTGCCAGTCCTGCTTTTCTTGGAAACTCTGGTCGCTTTGTCCGGTAATTGTAGCCTCTTCTTTTTTTAATGTAATCCTAATTTAAGTAGAAGCCATAGGATAAATATTTATATTCTTGCATTATTTCATCAACTGCCTTTTTTGCAATTGCTGGATGAAGTTGTGCAGCCGCTTAGTAACAATAGATGCTTTCTTTGTAGAAAAACTGCAGAACGGGGCTATGGCTGGGATTCTTAACAGAAACAGAAACCATTTTCTTGATTTAGCAGGATGTTTATGTTTCTGCAGAAATCATATGATGCCAGTAGGGTCCACGTGACAGGGGTTCATTGGGAAAAGTATGTACTTTCCCATCACACCGTTGTTGAATTCCTCATACGGACTGAAGCTTGGACATCAGGTTCTCTCTCTCTATCCTTTGTGTCGGGAGAGGTCCTTGAGTCTCAGTGGTCACCTGCTGGAGTTCACAACCCTGGCCAAATGCTGGGGAGCCTGTTAAAAGGCTTCAGTTCACCCAGACATATAGACAGAAATAAGAATTGGCGATTGCAAACTAACCACACGTTATAAACTATTTAGCGACACAGATATTGATCTGACTGCGCATAGAATGCAGAGGTGAACGGCCAGCCTGGTTCTTCTGAGGCAGCCTTTCAAGGCCACCGTGGGAGAGAAGGGTGGGGAGACGGTTTTCGGGTCTTTGCTCTGGGGCGCGTTGTGTCCTGCTGCCATCGCCCAAATAGCAGCTACCCAGCTACCACTGCTGCTCGGTTATGTGTAGCACATCTGCTCTTTCCCTGTTGTGTCAGTGACTCCAGCAGAACTCAGAACCTTACTCTATGACATTTTAAGCTGGGTAGGGAGAAGATCATGACTGACAGTCTGGCAAAAATAAGTGGCTGCTGCTGGGATACAGCTGTGCTTCTTACTTGCACGCCTTGGGATCCCACTGCATATTAGGAAGCCCTGAGCAGAGAAGTCATCCAGATGCTGAGGACAGTGAACTGCCGGAGAACTGATGCTGTGGGCTTCCCCATTCAGATAGGGACCTTTTGGGATCCAGCAGCATGAGTTCTATTTAGCTAGGCCACAGGAGAGCTCTTGGAAGAACGTGGTGTCCCTTTTGAACACCTTGTCCTCCTGTTTAGCTTGATCTCAGAGCTCCATATCTAGTAGACATGGAAAGCTCCAGGCCAGAGCACTTTCCTTTAGTATTACTTTGGGAGGGGGGGGCAACTGGCATCTGTGCTCAGGAAAGCCATTGCTCCTAGCAGGCTCTGCTGCTCATCCCTCCCCCTAGTCACCTGTAGCTTTTCCTGGAGCACCATCAAGGCCACTGGGGAACGGCGAACCTCCTGCTCCCTAGAGACTCGTCCTCCAGTGGCTTTGCAGCAGTGACAAAGGAGACCGTGGGGTCTGGGAACTCCCCTTGTCGCCCTCGTTCTTTTTCTGTTGGGTCTCTGTGGAGGTGGCAGAAAGCAGCCCTTGAAGGATGTTCTGCTCATGGATGGGTCACAGACAAACCTGACGCGCAAGAACAGCTGAAATCTTCAGATGGAATCAACTGACCTCTGCCGCGCACTTGGATGTGAAAGTTGGGCTGTCGGGATGATCTATTGAGGCGGGCAAGGTTGGAGTTTCACGTACGTGGCTGGGAGATGGTTCCTCCTGGACGCCCTCCCAGCCCTGTCAGCCGCATGAACTCTGTGGAAAGTCAGCACCAGAGTGCAATTTTATGCAAGTGTGAGATTTAATAGGCAATTAGAGTAAAGTTATAAGGTCTAATTGCTTGTCATTAAATTTCATGTTTTGATAGCTACAGGGGTGGGAAGCATCACTTAAGCAAGAACCCCAGCGCTGGTTACAGCATTAACCAGCTTCCTCAGAATGCAGTTTTTAGCATTATTCTTCTACTCACAAATAACTCACAAGTGGAGGTAAAGGGACCCCCCTCCGTTTTACCACTGAGAAGCTGCAGATAGGCTGTGTGAAGAATTTGAAGGTAGGATCTGACCACCACCACCAGAAATCCTGTTTCAGCTTCTTCCAGCTCTTCTGCCCACCCTGCAGTCCTGGCAGAAGATCCTAGCTCAATAGAAAGACACAGGGTTTGCACGCAGAAAGACTCTCAGATGTTTCCTCACCTGGGACAGATCCCAGTGTGAATGAAGGAGAGACTCTGCCCTAAGTGGCCCTGGGAGCTTCCAGCCATGAATCCGTTTTGGCTGACCCAGCCTCCAAATAACAGTTAAATTCTGCAGCGGTACACATTTATGCAACATAAAATTGCTCCAGTCCTCTCTCTTTGGTACAGTGTTCTGGTGGAATTCTTGTTTTGCTTGTCAAAAGCCAAAAGTTCCACCAAGAACACAGGCTGCACCAGATCTGATTTTTTGGGTTCACCAGCCTCTTTGCCTTCTGCCCAAGGATATCAGACAAGTCTGTAGGTGCAAGAAGCCACCTTTTTCTTGTGCAAAAACAGCATTTTTGGAAAAAGCTGCTTTCTGCTCTTCCATGGAATTATGAACTGCATACAGTCCCATCATCGGGGGGGAGGAAGAAGGATTTTTTTAAAAAAATAAATCACCCCAGCAAACTTTCCCTGAGCTAGGCTTCTTATCTCACCTGACATCTCAGCTGGCCAGATGAAGACATTTTCGCTTAGCCTAGAACTGTGTTTACCACAAACAGTGACCTCAGCTATTTGTGTGTGGGAGAAAGCGGGAGTTGTTCTGCGGCCAGCTTGCATAGACATGTTCTTTAACTCGCCTTCCCTGTTCCTCTTCTGCCTCCAGAATGAATAGTTAAGCCCAGAGTTGAGGAGCAGGGAGACTGCCAGCTTGTGTGCCTTTGGCGTGTTCCTGTTTAGACTGCCCGTGCACACCTGCCATCTTTGCTTGGTTTTTCCTTTCAATGTGATTTCTTCTTGAAAAGATCAGCCTCTGTCCCATCTTCCTAACAGCTGCTGCAGACCACAATGTCTGGGCGAAGCTTTTACTACCCCCAAGGTCTTCATAAACAATATGGGTGCTTGACTCGTTCAGCCAAACTGGTTTTGGAAAGTGTTGCCTCTTCTGGCAGGCCCAGGGGCAGCTTCCTGCGCTGGTCTTCCGTTCTTAAAGAAGTATTTGATTTAAGCAGGCTTGAAACAAAGCTAAAATGCTCCACTGAGCCATCCTGCGGCAGTTACAGGGAACAAAGCATGTGAGCCTCCGTCCTTTGGAGAGTGGAGGTTCAGCTCTTGTGGGGCTCCCTGTTCCCTTCTTGTTGCCTTTAGCTGGAACGGGCTCAGCCTCACACGTGGATGGGCTGGGTGCAGATCAGATCCAGAAAGTCCAACCAGGCCAACACTGCGACAAGCAAATATGCACGTCTGTTCCAGCAGAGGGTCCCTGAAATGGACTAGGGCTGCAGCTCAGCTGAGCCAAATGGAAGTTTTCATCCAAAAGAGCTGGAGGTGATAACAGGTAGTTTGTTCTGCTGGTAGACGTCTGATTCGTCCTAAAGGAGCCCCAAATGTTCTCATGCTGTTCACACTAGAAGAATTGAATTAACCGAGGAGAGCGAGCACACTTCAGAGTGTAGGATCCTTTCTGCCGGATAGGGACCCGCTGTCCACATGACCCTGCAGACTGGCAAGCTCTGGGCTGGATCTGCTGTGGTTTGCTGCAGCCTCTGCCTATTCAGAGAGATTATCTGGAATAAGGCTCAGTGCAGAAAGGGCCTCTGACTTTGGCTGCATATATTTGTGCAGCCATGTCCCAGCTTAAAAAGACAAATGCAGATTCCCTCCCAGCCACATTGGGAATTTTCTTCCCTCTCCAGTGTCAGAGATGCAGTTGATGATCCTGCGTTCCCCTGCTAAGCTCCATCTGGAGGTGACGTGCAGGAGGATATCAGGGAAAACTTCACTGCCCTCACCGCCGATGTTGTGAACAGCTGACTGAGTCTCGTGGCAACATCTGGAGGAGTCAACCACTGAGTTGCGGGAATTTGTTATTCCCACATGTGCCTCGGAGAACCTGTGGCCGCTGCTGGAGCAGAACTCTTGGTCTTGAATAGGTGCCTCAAGGGCAACCTTAGAACCTCCAGTCCAATCCACTTCGCCAAGCCTGTTGTCTCTCTTCCGATCCCTTCTTTGGACTTTCCTGCTTTCATTTCTTGCTTGCAGTATCTCCATTTGCCTTCCCGTTCTTAAGAAGAGAGCGGATTTCTATTGACGCACACAGTAAATGCCTCAAGTGACCCAAGAGTTTGGAATAGCTTACACTTGTAGCGCAAGTATTTGACCGAGCATGCCATGGCAGCTTTATGGCCTGTCGGTTGTGGGGAAATGCTGCATGGCTCATGCACACAGCCGCCCCCGTCCGGAAGAATGCCCTGTGTATTCCAACAGCATTGGCTAGACGCCGTGGCTGGAGGTCCTCAGATAAGCAGGGTGGAATCTCTGGACCCTGTTCAGCCCTTGGTCTGTGCCTGGGGACCTCCATGTGGCACCAAGCACCAGACCACAGGCCTCTGCTGGTGAGAGGCTTTCCGTTTACCCTGGCACTAAAATTTGTGTTGTGGCTGGCAGAACCAAGCAACTTAATCTTGGTTTTGTGGAGAGTGGGACTTATTTCTAACAACTCATGAGCTTTGGCATTGTCCAAACCAAAATTGGTCGACCTTCAAAATGTAAATGGTTCTGAAATGTTTTCCTGCTGTGTGAAAGGCCAGTTCTTTTAGGGGCTCATGTTGGCTTGGAAAACCCCTACAGGTTATTTTGTTACATGCAGGGTTCAGTGGAACACAAGTACATTGGGTCCGTTTCCTTTCTGTTCTTCAGAATTAATTCTGTCTCCATCGTAGGCAATGGAATCTGCTGTACAACCAAGAAGCATTCATTGCTTCATGCAGGCAGGATGAACAGTCCTTTGTCTTCTTCTCAGACAACCATACCTACTCTTATAGAAGGTTCTGATTTTCTGCAACATTTTGCCTGTACTTGGTAAAGTGTTTGTCTATAAATGACTTGGAAAAACAATTGTACACTAAGACAAAGAGTAAGAGCAGCCTTCATTCTCCCGCACCGCAGTCTCCCCTTTCTGTGGTCTTTTGGTGTTCTTTTTTGTCTTCTTTCCCATGAATCCTGGAGGCCATACCCAGGAACAACTTGGCATGGCCTTCAGAATTAAAATAGTCTCCACACCGTGATCTCGTTGCAGAACCAGTTCTGTTCTGGCGCGGCATCTGGGCTCGCTTTCATAAGCTACCCAGCACCACTGAGCCTAGTCTCCAAGTTAATTTTTCTCCTATCCTTTGGTTTCCCTTTTGGCTTCAGCACAAGAATAAACAGGGCCATAGTTTGCACCAGATCCACAGATACAGGCCCTCCTTTGCTCCTTTGGATCTTGGCTAGGAGTCCATGGATCGGTCCTCCACGTCTGCATTCCGCAACCATCCCAGGCTTGGTAGGGTGGAACGGGGCAACCACGCAGCTTCTCTGCTTCCCTGGAACTGTGGCCGCTCTTATGTAGCAGATCCAGAAGTGAATCTCGCTGAGGCCTCCGTGGATTCTGTCTCAGCTGCGAATTCCTTTCTGAGGCGTTCCACGTCCATGTCATAATTTCCCATCCATTCCAGATCCCTTTTGTTGCTGTTTAACACCAATTTCTCCCTGAATAGCAGGCCCTTTCTGTTGTCTTCCCTTCTGCAGCCGTTAACTCTCGGCCATCATGTAAGGATCTTCATACAGTTGCCGAGCAGGTTTTGAAGATCCCTAGAGGTATCGTTGGATTGCAGGTGGCAGGAGTAGCGTTCGTTTTCCACCCCGCTTCAAGTTCCCTGGAACAACCAATTGTTACAGTCAGGAAGAATTTTTTTTTTTTTTTTTTGGTCATCTGCAGTGCAGTGTGCCCATACTGCACACTGTGCAAAGTTGAACTTAGGTTGTGCAATTTGTACAAAGCGTGCCGTATCCCAGTTTCCTGCTGCATGTGATAAAGTAACTCAGGAGACCCATGAGAGCTTTGCATCTCCCATAACTGCTGGGAAGCTGCAACAACCAGCCATCTGTGTTGATGGGCTTGGTGTCTGTTTTCCTTCCTTCCTTCAGATCCTGGTAGGTCTTGCCCACATACATTCAGGCATGCATTCATAGTCAAAGGACCTGGAAACTTTTTTGGCGGGAGAGGAATTCCCAGAAAGAACCTGCCACAGTTCCTACTCTTGTGTGGAGTTTCAGCAGCTCCACATGCCTAATCATAAAGTTCTTTGACCAGGTCATGGTGCCTTCGAACAAACTGCTAATCCTAGCTACGCCTCTTTGTGTCATTGTTTTGGAATTCCTGGTGGGTCCATTGCTGTATGAAGCAATTTCTTTCTTGAAGCAAGTAGCATCTTGGAAGCCTGGATGGCCCTGTGCATTCTAGAACAACCTTGGCCAAAACAAAGCCCTTGGGCCCACGGCAACAAGGGAGCCATCAGTGAGAAAGCCTGTGCTGACAGTGGTGCCTGGCTGGTGGATTCCAACATATCTGTGGTGGCTGGAGCAGATGGGAGTTGGAGTCCAGCCACGCTGGCCAAGTCTGGGCTGAACTCCCTGCCTTCTACCAGTAGGCCCTGGTGGATCCCTGTGACTGGAAAAGGATTTCCCTGGACTTTGGAAGACAAGTCAGCAACCTGCATGGTTTGTGTAGCCAGTGGCCGCTCTTAGCAACCCCCCCAGCCGTAAACCCAGGGGAATTTGCTGGAGTCTCAGAGTCCCCAAATTAGTCATGCTGGGCCAGTTGGAAAGCCCTGGGTTGCCCTGCCGTAACTGTCGTGCTTTCTGCTGTCACTGCTTTTCCTCTGTGCTGCTGTGGCCGTGTTTCATGGGTCTGTTCCAAGGTGCCGTTGGAGGAGAAATTCCCGGATCGGATCCTGTGTTCTGTTCTGCAAACAGTGAGGCGCTGCTGTTCTAAGGAAGCAGCAGTTGCTTCACTTTGCTTCCGTTCACCCCCTGTGGCAAGACTTGGAGAGAGAAATGAAATGATCCCCTGGGCTTGACTGCACAAAATAAGTGGATTTTTCCTCTTCTAGTAGAAGAGTTGCGTTGGGTTGTGATTTCTTCCCCCTCTCTTCAACGCTCCCCCTTGTCCTTTCACAGCCTATGCTAAACCGGCGACGGTGTGTCAGAATCCGCAAAAAGAACTAGCTGAATTTAGGTGCCGTGTCTCATCTAGAAATATCCATAATTTTGTAATATCTGTAGCTCTAGTAAAAAAAAGTTATATTTTTGATATACGTATTTATTGAAAGCAAAAACAATTCTTTGCATTACTTTTTGTTGCTGAATTTCATTTGCTAAATCTTCAACGGAAGCTTGGTATTCTGTACCGAACTCAAGGAGGCACTACTAACTTAATCCGTTGGTCGGTTTCTTTTATTGGTTTTAATATTAGGTCTCACAGAAGTACATAGAGGGGGAAATTGTGAGTAAAGCCATCGCCGCCGCACACAAGTCTTCAGTCCTCTAGCTCCCAGGACTCTGCTTGACTCAGCGACAAGATGACGCGACTCCATCACGCCTCCTATGCCAGGCACAGCCAGTGCGCCTGTGCTCCCTGTATCTTGTAGCTGGAAGCCAGAAGTGGCCTGTGGCCTACAAGATACCAAATGGCAACATCGTGCCCAGGTGCTGGGGTGACACTGTATGTCACCCAAAAGGGCTTGGTGTGTCACCTGCGACAGGTGTGTCATAGGTTCACCATCACTGTGCTAAACTGCCCCTGGTTGCAGCTTGCGCTGTGCAACCAGAGCTCACTCTTAAGCCTGTATTAAGTGGGTTCAGCTACCCCTGCTGCTTTGTTAACTGAGAGGGACATCAAGGTGGCCACGGCAAGCCTTTGCCTCTCTGCATGGACAATGGCCTCAGACCTCCTGAGTAGAAATGTCAAGTGAAGGAGGCCAGCTGGAAACATGCTGGCTGAAGGTCTTCATCTTGCAATGTCCAAATTGTATTCCAGGGAATCTAATGATTTCTTGGAAGTTTATGCTCTGCTGAACAATGAATCAATAGTGGCAAATAAACTCTTCTGCAGAACTGTGCCTCCACCCCCTCCTCTTCAGCTGAAGGGGACAGCATAAGAACATAAGAGAGAAGCCCTGCTGGATCAGGCCAAAGCCCATCTAGTCCAGCATCCCATTGCACAAAAATGCTCATGGGCATCTCAAGTAGAGACAAGGACAGACCTTTGCCTGCTCTTGAATCCCAGCAAAGGGCCTTAGAAGTGCTCCGCTTTCCCCTCCCAGCCTTAAAGATGGACCTAGGCATTCATTCTATTAGCCATTGATACATCTGTTGTCTGTTAATTTGTCTACCTTAAAGCCATCTAGACTGGTAGCTGTTACCACCTCTTCTGGCAGCCAGTTCCATAGACCGATAACCCTCTGGGTGAAGGGGTACTTCCCCTTGTCTGATCCGACTCTCCTACCCATCAGCTTCATTAGATGCCCCCTGGTTCTAGTATTGTGTGACAGAGAAAAGAAATTTAATCTATCCACCTTTTCTGTACCATGCATAGTTTTATATACTTCAATCAGGTCCCCTCTTAAATGCCGTCTCTCCAGACTGAAGAGGCCTAGACGTTGCAGGCCGATTTCGTAAGGGAGGTGTTCCAGCCCCTTAATCATTCTGGTTGCCCTTTTCTGCACCTTCTCTAGTTCCACAATATCCTTTTTGAGGTGTGGTGACCAGAATTGTACACAATATTCCAAAAGTGGCCTCACCATTGATTTATAAAGAGGCTAAATGACACTTGCTGACTTATTTTCTATTCCCTTCCTAATTATTCCCAGCATTGAATTAGCTTTTTTCACTGCTGCTGCGCACTGGGTTGACACCTTCATTGAACTGTCCACCAGAACCCCGAGATCCCTTTCCTGGTGTGTTGCAGAAAGCTCAGACCCCATCAGTTTATAGGTATAATTTGGCTTGTTCTAGGAAAAAATAGTGGCTGACACCCCCTTTTCCAATCTTTGTAAATGAGCAAGTACAGTTATTGAGTTAGGCCATCATATCAAAATTGCCAACATAATAAAAGAGGAATAAATTGATTTGCAAATGTCATTTATGTAGTGTTTCCTATTTTTAGTTCTTATTTTGGTGTTTGGTGGGAGTTTCTTACCCTCCCCCTAGTCCTCTGTGTCCTAATTAAGGAATTAAGGCGCTTTCTTGCCTTACCTCTGCGTCCCTTCCTTGTTTTAGCTTGAAACGTAGTTTGCAGACTCCAGGGCTCACACTCTAGCTTCCGTCCATGCAGGGAGCCCAGCCCAGCCCAGCCCTGGCAGGGTTCCTCTCTTGATTCTTGGTGAGGCCCTGCTCTTCTGCCGATGTTCACTTTTGACCCCAAAAAGGAAATGCAAAAGGTATAAAATGTTGGAATAATTGAATGGGGAGAGAGAACCAGCGGAGGCTCCTAAGTATTACCTTGCATGAACAGTTGAGCAAGTTCCTGGAAAGTGCCTCCAAAAGTCCTTTAAAGTTCAGGGCCTTCTGTGGGAAGAAACACCCAAACAAAGACATCATAAACTGCTCGGTGTTGCACTAAATCAGTAATGGAAACTTCCAAGAATGTTTCTGCTGAGATTCCTGTGTTCTTCCTCTGAAGTTCCTTCTAAAGGATGCATTCCTGGACAAAGACCAGGCTTCTCATGGTTTCCTAAGCCATCCTGGCTGGACGTGACGGTTTTGGCCTCAAAAAAAAATTGGCAAAAAGGAATGGGCTTGATTGAGCCAGCCTAGTTTCCTGGGGGTGGCGTTTGTCCACAGCTGACTCTGGTGTTGTTGCTCGTTCAGGGTGTCTACCTGGGGAGGCCTTGGGGTCTTCTGTTGAGGCCGCCCCTCCCTCCCTCCCTCCCTCCCTCTAAGAGCTCCTTTTTCTCCCTTTCAGGCTTTGCTGTGGCGCAGTCCGTCAGCCAGCATAGCTCCTCACCCACATCCTCTTCGTCTCCTTCATCCAGTGGGAGCACCGGGCACTCCAATTCGGCTGCTGCCAGTTCTTCCTCAACGCCTTCTGTGGTGCAGAGCCCTTCAGGTATTCAAGTGTTTTGCTCCTGGTTGCTTCAGCGTATCTAAGGCTGCTGTAGAGAAGGTTCAGAACTCCTTGTAGGACTGACAGAGAGACTTTCAAACTTTGCTGGTGCCTTTTCTCTTGTTTTTTTTTAACTCCCCCCCCCCCCCCCGCCAATGGAGGTTCTGGAAAAGACACACCAGGATGACCGAGGTGAGTTTTGTTCTTCACCTAGAACAGAGCAGAATTCACACAGGGGATGGAATTTCTTTGCTTCTGTTTTAACAGCGGTGTCATCCCTGTGGCACTTGGTCAAAAGTTGGAAATCTTGGTTCTAAACTATGTCAGTATTTAACCACTTCAAGGGTTGGTCCAAAGATGTTCAAGGAGATGCTCCTGAACGCTCAAGTTCCATCACCCCATTCTGGCTCTGGGCAACTGGCACAGGATGATGGGAGTTTTAGTTCAGGGGCACCTGGGCTAGAACCTGCACCCTCCAACGTTAAAATCACACCTTTCAGGCTCCAGAGACCTCAGAGCCAACTTGGTTCCTCCCTGATAAGGGCAAAGGAAATCTCTTTGTTTCTGCTTACTTCCACATTTGGATTGTTGTATATCGCAGTGACCCAAAGCTTGTCACACCTGAATTTCCTGGAGCTCGTAAACTGGAAAAATATGAGCTAACAAAGCCAAATGCAGCCTATAAACTTTGACAGACTGTTAATATTCTATCAGATTTCCAAAGAACAGGAGGGGAGGGATCTTTGTCAGATGGCTCTGTGGGTGATGTTTGGTTTCGTGCCACAGCTCTGCCTGCCTTGTCCCTCTCTCTGCCTTCATGGTGTTTTCCACTTGGCCGACTCTCCTGCTTCTGCCCTTCAGTGGGCAGTGGCGTCCTTTCAGGCCTGAGGTCTCCCTGCTTTTTGCATCTTGGCTCCCAAGTCAATGCAGAACGAGAATGAGGTTGGGGGTGGCTTTTTTCAAAAAAAGTCACTAGAACAACATAACTAACAGCTGATTTTCCAGTGACCAGTAGTTTTTTAAAGAAAACAAAAATTAAGCAGGTTACTGATGCCTTTCAGAGCAGTGAACACCAGCTTCTTCTCCTGCATCGTCGCTGTGGTGGATATAAGGGAATGTGGCATTTTGCAGATTTTCCCATTTCTCTCCTCATTGTCCTGTTTCGTCAGTCCGCTCCGTTGTCTTCCTTGCAGGCTTCCGCGTCACTTTTGCGAAGAGTTCCTATGGCAGAAGGCAAAATGGCTTTATGTCCCTGCAGCTGGACAAAGTCCCTTCTGAATGCACGGGCGTCATTTACTGCAAACCTTTGAAGGGGATTTTTACGAGCACTTTCACTCAGCTCAAAGTGCTTTGGCCATCATAACAGTTCATAACCTTGAGAACATTGGTGCCCTCCTTAGGCCTCTGGGATTAGTGGAAGGTTGCTAAATCACTGAAATGGCTTCACTTTTGGGTTAAACGGTCTTCCACACGCCTCCCTTGCCCTTCTGCTTGGTACAGGTGACACTGAAGCCTTGGCATTGCTTTATTTATTTAAATTTTTAAAAATTATATCCCACCCTTCACCATGTGGTCCCACCATGCGTAACAATAAAAATAAAACGTGTAAAATATTAAAACATAATTTAAAAATATAACCCCCTCCCTCCCTAACAGGGCAGCGCCCTGGGGAAGCTGATTAAACAGCAAAAGCCTGGGTGGAAAGATGCATTTTCACCAGGAGCCGAAAACAATACAGTGTAGGTGCTTGGCAAACCTCGAGAGGGAGGATGTTCCAGAGTCTAGGGGCCACTGCAGAAAAGGCCCTCCTGCACAATCCCTGTGCCTCATACCTCTGAAGGAACTCCAAGAAGGCCCTCTCCCTGAGATCTCAGTGCTCAGATAGGTCTGTATGGGAGAAGATGCACCTTCAGATTCCCAGGGCCCAAGCCGTTTAGGTTAGCGTCAACACCTTGAATTGGGCTCAGTAGCGAATAGGTAACCAGTGCGGATCCTTTAAGACTGGCCGGAGCCTCCCGTCTGCAGCCAAGCTGCTACATTCTGCACGAATTCCAACTTCCAAACCATTTTCGAGGGAAGCCCAGTGGTCTAATCTGGAGGTTGCCAGAGCGTGGATCGTCGTGGCTAGGTTATCCCTGTCTGGGTAGCGCTTAAGTTGGCGGACGCCTCCCAGGCTGCAGCAAGAGGCTCCCAGGACCTTGTGCTCAGTCTGGGACGCAGCAAATCACAGGGCGGCCCAGCAGCCTCCGTCAGCCCCCCAGTGGCTCAGCAGCTCTGCCAGGCCTACAGAAGACTCTGAAGCAGGGCTGCTGGGATCTGCGTGGTGGATGAACACTTGGTTTGGTTTAATCAGCGTCACAGCGTGGTTCATGTATGGATCTTGGAGCTGCCCTATTGTGTCAGCAGCTGGAGGCATCTTGGAGCCCATCAGCAGGAGGTGAGAGGAACAGTTTTGCCTTCATAGAAAGAAAAAGGCTCCTTATAAGCTGACCTGCCCATTAAAAACCTAGCAGTTAAGAGGGTGGAGATGGGGAAGAAGCTATACCAGAGCTATGCTCTGAGTCTCAGGATGAGGCCCTCCAGCAGGGTCAGAAGCAGGCAGAAGATGAACCCGAGGTCAGGGCAAAGGAATGTGCCTGTCCTTTGTGCAGGGGCTCCCTGGGCTGCTGCTGGGCATAATTCACCTCCTGACATGCCAGTGGTCCTGTCCCTGTTAGGCCTCCCTGATTTCTTCTCAGTGCCACAGGGGCCCACAGCAAACTCACCCCGGCCGCCGTTTGTGCACCAGCTTGTACCTGAATAAACGCCTGCGCCTAGCTCTGCAAGAGCTTTGCAGGAACGTCAAGAACTTGGCAGGCACCCATGCAAACAGACGCAGCCCTCAAGGCTGTGTGGCAGTCGGTGTACCTGTGGAGCCCAGGTGTCCCTGGGAGCGCTTTGCTTTGTGGTTAAATGCCGCTCTTGGCGTCTGTTCTGCAAATTGTTTTCTGTGGAAGCGGATGGCTGCAGGCAGAGTGCTGTTGCTGCCTTCATGCAACTGATCTTTTTTTTTTCCAGAAATCTTCCATGTATGTTGAGATGGTGTGGTTTCCTGCCTATCTCTCCTCCCCCCACCCCCTTTTTATGTCTTCCCTCAGCATTTTTTTTAAAAAATGCTGCACTTAGCTTTGACTGTAATCCAAGTGCCATATTTTAAGCTTTGCTATCTGCAGGACTGGATTTATCTGGCGTGATGATTTATCGCTTGCTTTGGGGAGAGAGAGCACGCTCAAACAATTTATTGCGGGCAATCGGGAGGGAATGTTGCCAGCCTTTTTTTAAGTGGGTCCTCAACTCCTTTCCTCACCAGCCACTCTCTACAGGCCTCTTCCACCCCCTGCTGCATCTCTGAGGGCCCAGCCACTGCTCTGCCCCCGGCATCCCTAGCCGGGACAAGGGCGCCCTCCAGGCTTGCAAAGAAGACACAGCTGCAAGGCGCCTTTCCTCATGGGCATATTTTGTAGTGTCGCTGTTGCTGCCACCTAGCACCGGCCTTTGCCACCCTGGGCTGCAGCGCCCATTGGCCTCAGGCGAGTGGAGGCGGCTCAGGGCGACGAAGGTTGTTGCGTTGCTTCCCTCCCCTCGTTTCCCGATTCCCCTCCAGACTTCCCTGCCCCCCCCCCATCCCCATGTTAATGGCTTTGTGTGATCTGTCGCTGTGTTTTCCTCTAGTCAGGCCTGGCAGGAAAGGACGGCGTCGAGTCTTTAGCCTCTCGGAGGCTGACGGTCACGGTGGACACTGGGTTTAGGCCTTTCTCCAGCAGCAGCAGCAGCAGCAGCCGCCGCCACCTTCCTTGCAAAAGCCCTTCAGGCAGGTTTCTCCACAAGCTTGGCGCGTCCGTCCTCTGGGCCCAGCACAGTCCCTCCCCACGCGCATGGCCACAGGCAGGGCTGCCTTGGAGGACTCCTCCGCCACAAGGGCGGGCCGCTGCCTCGCCAGCTTGAAAGGAAAAATGGCCGCTCTCCCTGCGGGACGAGCAAAGGTCCTAGAGGCCTCTTTCCTTGGGGGAAGGTAGTGAGGGTCAGAGGTGCCAGCTTCTTCCGTTTCCTTTCGGTTTGCGTTCGTTTGCTTTGAAGTTTGCCTAGTGGCGCTGGATTTTAGTTTGGCACTACAAGTCTGTGAACAAAAGGCTCCGGCTGCGGTTTAAGGGGAGAAAGAGCCGACAATAGACCCGAGCTTTAAGGTTTTGAATTGGCTTGAGAACACTCCCTTAATGGAACGAGAACTTTTTTTTTTTAAAAAAAAAAGGAGAAATCAAAGTAAGTGCTTCCATAGGTTGTCTGGGCTATATATTGGGCATTCTTCTGCTGCTGTTTTTGCAATATGTTCATGGTTTTCTTTCTTTTGCAAAGCTTCTCCTGTGCAACCACAATCAGTTCCCTCCTTCTCTCTGTTGGCCGCCACACGGGCAGTGAATCCGCCTTGTCCTTGTCCCTCCCTTGATGCCTCCTGGGTGTACGTCGAAGACTGTTGTTTCTGGGCTTGGCCAACACAGGCCCTCTGGGTCTCAGGGAACTCCAGCAAGGAGTAGCAGGCATTCTGGTCAGGGGAAGGGATGGTGGCGATTTAGCAGCACCCAGGGTCCAGGGTTGGGCCAGGTCTAAGGTAGACGGAATGCTGGGCCATTCTGTTCAGAAGGAGAGCTCAGGCTGCTTTCTTGTCATTTCTTGGGGCACACAGAGTATAAAATTCCCCCCAGCATGAGATACAGACACCAACACTTGTATATAAATCACAGTATTTCTTTTTTACGTAACGTAAGGTGCAGGAATGAAGGAGAGAATAAAGAACAGGCTAAGGAAGAATAGCAGATGCCCTCTGCAAACGTCTGTCCGTTGATCTTTTCCATCGTTTCAAGGCCTGAAACTTTCAATTGGTGCGGCGTGTCTAAATTTGCCTTCTCGGATCTGGTCCCCTCTGTATGCTCTGGGCAGCGGCTCCTTCCAGCCATACTGGCTGGTTCCGATGAGACTTGGTGTGCCAGGCATGGGGACAATTCCTGTCCCATCACCCAGCGAGTTTGGGGTTGCGTCTGTTCGACAGGCCTGGCGCCTTTTTCTCATCCAGTTTCCAGGTTCTCCAAGCAGAGAAGCGCTTGCAGGGACTTGGAGTTGTGACTTAAGACACCCAGTAGACGAATGCTTTTCACTCAGCCCCTTGCATCCCAGCTTCTGAGCTCCCGTGATCCGTGCCGGATCACCAGCCAGGACCCAGCGTGCCGGTTGGCCCTTGCCCTTGGAATCTCCAGGAAGTGAGTTGCAGTATTTGCTGACGCCTGGCATCACTTGCTCTGTTCAGCCTTGCTGGCCCTGAAAAAGAGAAAAACTGTGCTGGGAGTCGGGGGGGGGCAGTACCTTTGCTACCCCCCCCCCCCTGGAAAGCACACTTTCCCCTAAGGCTGGCCTGGCTGTCGAGGGGCTGTCGCTCTGCTGCTGAATGGGATTGTTCATTACGCCCTGCCTTTGGGGAGTGGGGTGGCCTTTAAGGGCCCACGCGCGTCAGCCGAGCCGGCTCCAAAGCTCGGATCTTCCTGCTGGGGAGAACTTGAGTTTTTACTTCCCTCGTTCTCGACGCAAGAGCTCCCAAAAGGAGACTCGGCCTTTTCCGTGAATGAAAGGCGCCTCTGTTCTGGGTTTCTCCACCCAGCGTTTCAGGAACGTCACATTTTCCATTCTGCAGGAACTGCCTTGGTTTTACTCTCTCTCTCTTTCGCCCTCCCTTCTTTGCTGCTTTCATTTTGGGGGGGGGGGGAGGGAATCATTTGCAAGCAAGAGTTCACTTTCCAGCTGAGGACTATAAAACGCTTTATGACATTCACGGCCTCCTTGTGCCCAGCGCAGGGAGACAAGGAAACGTGTTGTCCTGGTTGGGAGGATCTTAAAGTAGCCTAAAAGGAGCAAAACTGCAGAAGGTCCTCAGGGCGCCCGACAGGGACGAAAAGCATTTGCTTATTTACTGAGTTTGCTGGGAACCAAGAAGCCCCGGAGAAACCTTTCCCCAGCATTGCACGGGTTGGAGAAGAATGGTTTAGATATGCAAATAAGAGGGAGATTAGACAAAATAGAGACACAGAGAAATTAGGTAAAATGGATGGATGGACGATAAGCAGGGATAGACAGTGAAGTAGACGGACAGGTAGATAGATGAGACAAAATAGAAAGGCAGTTAAGCACAGGCTCTGGGTTTCTTGTTTCCTGTCCATATTCAGGGGCACCTTCACTTTGGACCCCCTGTGCCCCTCCTGATATCCAGGCATGGGAAACGGGCACTGTGGTTCAATAACCTCTCGAGAGCTGCGCTTGAACACAGCTGCCTCAGGTCCCTCTTAGCCAGTGGTTGAGGGCGATGAGCGCTGAGGGTGATAGGAGTGGCTAGGGCCGTTAGAGGACCACAAAGCCCATTATGACCTTGGGTCGTGGCTTCCTCACCAGGCTGTTGGGTGGAAACATGTTTGTTTGTTCCTGTGTGTTGCAGTTGGCAAAGAGTGCGCTGCATCACCTTTGCCAATTGGGTGGGGGAGGCGGCGGACCCTCCACATTCCCCGCAGTTCTGCTTTCGGTTCTGAAGTTTGCTTCTAGCTACGTGCGTATGCATGGTCGTAAGTGCGCGTTCCAGCTTCAGGCTCTTGCGGTGTTTTGTTGCGCTTCTTATACATAAACTTAACAGGGGTGTGTGTTTTGCCATCTTCCCTCCTCTTGCAGATGACTCCGCAGCCATCGATCAGCCACACGCTTCTGTTTCCAGTAGCCACTTGTCAGTAGCTGGTGACCCTTCTGCACAGACCTCAAAACTCGGCAAGACCACGGCCAGGCTCCCCGAAGTGGAAACGGCCCACCTCTCTCCCAGCCTGATTCCCGCCCCGCAACCCACCATCTCCCTGATCTCCAACGACAACGCCGACGCGCTGAGCGTGGAGTCGCTGACGCTGGTCCCGCCAGTCGACCCAGACTGTATTCTCGCCGTGGGCGGCGTGCAGCCATTGGCAGCTTTGGAGCAGCCCGACGCTTGCGCCCAGGCTGAAGACGGCGAAAGCGGTTCTCGGTCAGAGCGTGACGAACAGTGAGCAGCCGCCGACAGCCGCCGTGGCACAACCAGGAATGGGATCTGCCCCTCGCTGATAGGTGGCGGCCCGTGGGAGGGTCTGCTGTGCTCCGCAGCCAATAAACATTTGGGCATCCGTCGCTCCTGAAAGACAGGCTGACTCTGGCTCAGCACTGGTAGCACGTTCAGGGTCCCTGAAGGGGGTTTGTAAGCGCAGATGCTTCAGGAAAGCATGGGGTTCCTTCCTTCCTTCCTTCTTTCCTCCTTCCTTCCTTCCTTCTTTTCTTCGTTCCTCCCTCTGCTGCAGTTCCAGAGTTCACCCTATTGGCCAGAGGCTGCAAAGATGCAAAGAGTTAGGCTGTCTGCTGTTTCCCACTTCAGGACAGACAAGGCAGTAGACCAGGGACCCTCAGTAGAGGCCCTTAGGACTAAACCTTCCTTCCCATCTGCCAGCCGTACTCAGTTCCGTTCTGTTTTCCTTTTGGTCGGAAGGCATGTGAAATCTGTGGACGTCTCAGACAGTCTGCCCCTTGCATTTATATATCCTCAACTTGCGTGCGTTCTGTATGTAAGGATTTTCTAACTTGAGGTTGTACGCACATCAGCAGTGGGTGGGGTTTTCCAAGGAAATACACACACACAGAAACGCACGCACACACACACGCGCGTCTGCTTTGGGGCATATTTCTAAAGGGCTGACCTGGATGAGATACGTGGGGAATTCTGGGTGGTTTTTCTGTAAAGGATTTATGAGGAATGTAAAATATTTTAGCATACTGATGTTCTCATTTACTTTGCGGCTTTGGTTGTGTTCTTGGTACCCTTCAACTGCTCGGTTTTCGTTTTGTTTTTCAGAAGGCTTTTACGTACCTGCCAGAAAGCCCTGTTTGCCTCCCACCAGCCCTCAGCCGTTTCTGCTCCTGTGTCTAGGGGGGAAGGAGGCATGCTGGGAAACTCTCCCTCCCTGGCGGTCTTCGAGCAGAGAGGCAGAACATCCGCCCACAGAGACAGAGGGGCGCTTGCATCTTCTGCTCTCCACCTCCAGGCAGTTCGTTCCCACCTTCCAGCCCCTGCGCAAGGTTTGCTCCAGTCCTGCGGAGTGGGCAGGCCCCTTCCCTTTCTGCATCTCGGAGGCTGGAGTCAGCAGAGGCTCCAGCCTCTGGTCCAGGGCAGCCACCTGGTTACACAAGAATCGCAGGGGTAGCGGTGCCCTTTAAGCACGTCTCCTCCTCATTTTTTGCCCCATCGGAGGGCCGGCATTCGTTTCAGGCTTGAATCCCCGCTTGGTCACAGGAGCTCCTGAGTAGCCTTAGGCCGGGCTCTGCACGGTGACTTGAGAAGGCTTCTCTTGTGTTCCGGCCGGCCCTCTTGCAGACCCCCTGAGGCCCTTCACAGTGCCGATTCCTCTTCTGAGAGTTTGCTGCCATGCAGCACACTGGGGGCCTGCAAATGTGACTGTTTGTGTCCCCTCTCGGGGACCAAGAGGAAGAAGGACCTGGGCTTGGTGGTACCTCCTTCCTTCTGCCTTCTCCGTCCCAAATCAAATGCAAGAAGGAGCAAAAGTTACAGCAACGTCTGTGTGCTCCAGAGGGGCCCAGAGCTTCTCTTCTGCCCTCAAAGGCACCTAGTCGCTTTTCTCCTGCGTCCACACCCTGCAAGGCACGTGCTTTCCGGAAGCTTCCCCTGCAGGCTTTGGACCTGTTGGAAGGCGCATCCTGTCTCTGTGCTCAGGGCCTCTTTCTTGGCCACATCAGTGGCCATGTTTGTCAGGAGCCTCCCCAGGATGCTTGGCAGGCCTCCTGGATTTCCACTTGTGTTTCTGCTTTCTAGGAAGCATTTGAATTGGAGGCGAGCCAGGATTCCACCTCCCTGTTTCCCTTACTGGCTGCTTTATGCTTACCAAGGGGACCACAAAAGCTGCGCGTCTCCCATGGTGCTCCACGTGGCGCACAGGACTGCACAGCACTCAAGGAAGCGAAGAATATCCGGCCACCTTCACCAGCACGGCGTTCTCCAAAGCTTTGGGCAGCCGCTGATGGAGCATAATTCAGCACGCTGAGATTTACGGAACTGTTAGCTAACGGGGGCTGCAGTCCACCACTTGGCTGTCAACTCCAGTTCTTGATCCAGAGGTGAAACAACACAGCCCTTCACCGCACATCCAGGCAAATGCAACAAATACAGTTAAACCGCAATACAGAAAAACACGCAATCAATAGTAAGATCAGTAAATGCCTAGCTCTAATCCTGCCTGGAACGCAGGGGCGGAGGGCTTGATCCCCAGGAGCAGGCAGTGCAAACCACTCCTGTATCTCTGCCACGAAAACTGCGCAGCGGTAGGTGCCCAGGGTGATACCCGTGACTCTGTGGCACCCACTGTGCACGCCTTGCAGCCAATACGTTGCTTTTAATAGCGGTTCAAAGCTCTCCTGCTGTTCCCCAGACAGTTTGCCACAGTTCCAGCTCCCAGGAACGTTTTCACTTCAGCATTGCCACAAGTGAACACCGACGGTACCACACAGTTCTTGCCCTGGAGCTGGCACATACTCGCATAGGTGCTATTTTTAAAAGATGTTTTTACCATTTGCTTTAAAATTGAACGAGGCAGAGATTCAGGAACGGCCTCTGGCGCTTCTGAGGAGCGTCCAAGTTAGGGATGTGCACAGATATTCAAAAATCCAAAAATCCAATTCATATTCAACGAATATCGATATTCAAATTAGAATCGGATTTTCGAAAATCCAAATTTTCAGATTTCGGAAATCCGATGCTGATTTTTGAATAATTCAACTGAATAGAATGTCGTATATCGCATCTGAATATCGGGTCTATTTGCACTTATAACATGGGATGACAACAGGATGCAAACAGGACGAAACAAGATGGTCTCTCAGATGCTGGCAAAAGGACACTCTTCTCCAGAAGGAGGCTGGGCCCGTTTTCCTATCAAGCCTGTTGGCTTCTTGTGATTTGGGGGGGGGGGGGGATCCGTTCCAGACGTTGGCATTCTCTGGCCTAAGGCTTGAGTCGGGAGTTGGGTGCTCCTCCTCAGGGCCCGATGCGTCCCAGCGCCAGCCCAAAATAACCTTCAAGGAAGCTCCCCGTGGGTTCCTACCAAGGGTGTGACTGGGCAGTTCCCTGGCAGAAGAGGTGGCATTTCCATGGTAATCTGTTTCTTATGGACTGATTGCATGATGATTTTTCTCCACTCCTGGGCCAAAGTTCAGCTGTAAACCGCAAGGTGACTCAGAACTGCAGGGTCATCTCAGTCTGCTTGCATTCGTAGCTTAAGAGCGCAGGTGGTGGTAGGTGTGGTTTTCCTGAGTGGAGATGCTGGGATGCAAAGCCCCCCAGGTGAGCCCAGCCCCACATCGAATTTCCTAGGAACCCACTGGCACTTCTGCAGAAGAGAAGCCAGGCGGTTCTTTTTCCTGACCCAGAGGGAACGTCTCTCAGTTGTTTCCTCACCCGGAGTGAGGCCTCGCCTATCTGCTTTTTGCCTCCTGCATGACAGTGGCAGAGGGGTGGGATTGGGGGTCCTTCCCCTTGGAAACTCCTCCTTTCCCAGTCTGAATTCCCAGCATTCTGCTGGGACTGGGTAGTTGAGACCAAGATAGATGCAAAGGCCTCCCCTGGAGACCCTTCTTGGAAAGATTAATTGCCCCCTTTTTCGTGGGTGGGTGGGGTAGCAAGGGCTCCCCCACTGTGGGAAGTATCAGCCACAGGGCCAGCGGGGCAGAAGCAGTTCCAGTTCTTTCCCCATGTGGGGTGGCTATGGAGGCCTTCAGCTGATGGTTGTAGGAAACAGGGTGGTCCAAGCTCTGGCCTAATCCAGCTGCCATGGAGGTTCTTGCTGTCTGAAAAAGCAAACCAGGGTAGGTACCAATGGAACCTCCAACTCAAGATAGCCTCCGGTTGTTGCTTTCTTGCCCTGCTTGGCAGCCCTGAGTTGTTATATCTACCTGTCCTAGATTTGGACAAAGAGTGGTGCAGGTCTTCTAAATGCAGATACATGAATGTTGGTCTGATTTAGCAACGGAGGGCCTCAGGCTGCTGTGGAAGGGTCTTTCCCCACAGATGATGCATTTTACCTGCAGGCAGAATTCCTCCTTCCAGGGATCTCACAGAAAACTAAAATCAACTTGTCCTTCTAGTTGGAAAAGGTGATGGCTGAAAACAAGCAAAGCCTGTGACTTCCAGAAGGGTCGTGCTGAGCCGCTAGCAGTTGAATGGTCCACTCCATCCGCTGATGTCCCCCTATGCCTTCTTTCTCCTGCTCTTCTCCTCCCCAGAGAGGGAGAAGGTTCAGAGGTTGGCTCTGTTTGTGTTGCTTGGGCAGCAAGTGCTGAATGTAAGGAAGCTGTTGGCAGCGGAAGGTCTTCTCTTTTCAGGGCAGACTTCCACCAAGCTCCAAAGCAGAACTGTATGTTAATTTTGAAGCCAAATATTCTGAAAACTATGTATAAACTTCAGAACTGGGAGTACTGATGAAGGAAGCTATTGTTCCATTTCTGAACATTTAGTCACTTCGTCCTTCTGACTTGGAATTTTTGAGACTTTTTCTAAGAAAAAGAGGAAGCACTCCTGGCTAACAGCAAGTTCTGTAGCTCGTATACCTCGTCATCTCGTTCACAGAGCCCAGGGTAATACACGCCAGCCCTGCAGAGTAGATTAATTGGTGAGGCCCATCTCATTTTTGCATGTCATGACTCTTTCTGAGGTTTTGGAAGAAATGTGTGGACAGCTGTGATGCATCCACAGGACCGTCTCTCCTGCTCTTCCTTCCAGGGACATAGGATCCCTGTGGGGTGCGTTTCTGGTTCCTGAGGGTCTTCAGAGCACATCCAAGTGTTCCCTTGGGCTCAGGTTGCATCTTCTTCCCTTTCCTGTTGCAACCATGGTTTTGAGCCCTCCTGGCTTCAGCTAATCACAACTCTCAGCATCACAGTAGAGGTTTCCTTCCGAGTTCCCTTTATGGAGCAAAGAATAGCGAAGAGTCAGTTGTTACGTGAGGAAAGGAAGATGGAAAGCAAACATTTTCAAGCTCTTCAGAACCCTGCTGGAGCCTTACAATGGACACAAGACCTAAAGGAAGGCTAGGTATATGCTGCCCATCGTGACCAGCTGATTCATCAGGCTGTCCTGGCTATTGTGTCCCTGCAGATGGGAGAAGGCGTACAAAATGGGTTGAGGGGTTTCTTTTCTGAGTCAGGTTTATGATGGAACCAGGGCTGCATCTAGACAGGGCCTAAAACACAATCGAAGTACATAAAATTATGCATGGTATAGAAAAGGCTTGTAGAGAAACATTCTTTCCTATATTACTAGAACCAGGGGGCACCTATGAAGCTGATGGGTGGAAGAGAAGGACCAGACAAGGGGCAGTACTTCTTCACCCAGAGGGTCATCGGTCTATGGGATCTGCTGCCAGAAAGAGATGGCTTGAAGAAAGGGTTAGACAAAGTCATGGAGGACAGATGTATCAGTGGCTACCAGAATGGACGCCTAAGTACGGGAAGGATGCCTCTGAGGACCAATTGCAGGGATTTGAGAGCAGGTGAAGGTTTGCCCTTATCTTCTGCTTGAGATGTCCATAGGCAATTGGTGGGCCACTATGTGGGACAGGGTGCTGGACTAGATGGACTGTGACCTGACCCAGCAGGGCTCCTCTGATGTTCTTATGGGATTTCTTGGGGCGATGCTGGGATTAACCCAACATAGATAAGGGAAAAGGGATGGAATTCCTCATTATTGTTATTTGGGAAAAATCAACTCCCATCACAGGTTTTCCCCAGACAGCAGTTTGGGTTTACCTGTCTCAACACTTTCTCCCATGATCTTCAGCCTGGAATTGGCCACTGTGTATGCTCAACTTGGCCAGAAATAGTTGCTGCGCGTGCGCAGGTTCCAGCAATTGCACATTTTGGGTATTTCATGCCATCAAAATGCCTGGATGTGCACCTTGTGGAAGCAAGAGTCCAGCCTTGTGCTGCAATTTCGCCCCGCCCTTTGGCAGGGGTGGCACACGGCAAGCCTAGAATGCCCATATTGCTGCCTGGGGCAGATGATACTGGAGGGTCTCAAAGCGCCAGAGAGTCCCAGGTGGCAGAAGGGATCCTGCAGGTACCCTTTGCTCAGCACATGCTGCATGCCGTGGCCTTCAGTCCCATAGAAGGACTCCAACTGGGGAGGCTGGAACGGGGTCCATCCCCCAGAATAGAGTGGTGTGTGTATAGTTTGGTTTCTGTCTCCACGGAGGCCAGAGAGCCCTTCGGAGCAGGCTGCTGCTCATGGCTGCTGACGGCTTGCGAAGTCTTTCCTTTGAACTCTTCTGCCCCCCATTTCACTTAAACTCTTATCACGGTGAACCGGCCTTTTCCTGAGAAGAGCCTCATGCGATGGGTGTGTCCTGGCTGGGCTTCCTGCGAATGGCAAAATGGTTGGTTTTCTGTGCAGAACTAAAATCCACCATCCAGGGGCAGCCGGCTGCTCCCTCCCGGCCGTTGGCTTTGCTGGAGAAACAGGGACCCTTCTCCTTGACGCTCTCCAGACTGGGAAAAGCGCCAGGGCCTCCAAGGAGCGGCAGGTGCCACCCTCCTTCACACTTAGGGAAGGGCGGGCACGCTCTGTGAGGCTGGCACCAAGGCTGTCCCTGCCGTTGCTCACTTTCTCTGGGCCCTGAAAGGCCAGTAAGAAAAGGAGCATTTGAACACCATGCTCTCTTGTCCACCCTTTCCCTGCTCTTTGTTCAGACAGAGGCTGGGTGCTCTTTGATACCTGCCCCTGGCTGCAGCCTGCCTGGGCTTGTCCCTGCTCCATGCTGTGCATGACCTCATTTGGTGTGGGGCAGGGCACGTTCCCTGCGGTTGTGTGAGCAAGAAATGAACTGGTGACCACGAGCCCAGCTGGTCACATGCGGACACCACAAGAGGCCCGTGCGGAAGAGTCACTTTCTGCAGACCTTCTTCCGAGATAAGCAATGCCAAAGGGCCTTTTGCAAGGGGCCTCAAGAGATCCTCGTGAGTCAAACACCCGTCTTCCAACCCATGGTGTGCAGTCAGGAAGCTTTTCACTTATTGAACCTTGGAGAATGCCTCTTTCTCCCACAGATGAAGCCACTGATAACAGGCAGGAAGTGGAGTCATCCTTACTAAGAGGGAATTTGTGCTAAGCAAGAGCTCTGGAAAAGAGGCATCTTGTTGGGAGCCCTTTTGAATCGCTTCCTTTTAAAGAAGAGCCTCCGAAACCGAACCCTGAGCTTTCCAGGGACAAAGGAAGGTGCCTTGCGGAACAGCCCCTCACAGCCGCCTTCTCTCGGAGGATGTTGAATTGTGCTCGAGAGAACTGAGCCGGAGGATGGGAGGCTGCAGAGGCAATCACAGCGCATGAACCTTTTGTGCATTGGGGAGAGACAAATCGCAATGGAGCTCATTTCAGGTTCATGCAACTAAGTCTTCAAGGATCTCTGGAGGCCCATTGGAGGAGCAGGCCACTCGAAGGCGGGAACTGGTGCAGCCCCTGCTTCTTTGAGAGTCATCTAAAGAATCTTGACGTTACTTTTTAAATCTTTGGGGGAATGTTGCCTAAACTCCTCAGCCAGGGTTTAAGGAAGTTCAGCAACTGAAACTACAAATCTCATGTTCCAGGATCTTTCACCACCATGGCAGGTAGCCTGGGTTGTGAGCACGAGCGTCCGGAGAGAATGTCCGGACATGTGAGAGACTCGGCTGTCCTGGGGAGACAAGAACAGCAGCTAGGAATCCACAGGCCCTCCAGAGAAAGACCTTTGGCTGCTCTTGAGCTCTCTGTGTGGACATTTCGGCCCTTTGCCTGAGGTTGTGTGACTGATGCCAACAGGGGAGAATCTGACACTCTGGTGCCCCCACCCACTTCTTTGGAGAGGAGAACCGGCAGGGAGCCTGATCTAAACACACACAGATTATTGCAGTCCTTCTAGATTGATCAGAGAAGGGAGGAAGCCCAAGCTAGAGAGTTTGGCATGAAATTAGGAGCCAGGAATTCTTTACAGGGAGGGATCATAATCCAGTGATTCACCTTATCCCTTTTGTTCCACCATAATCCTTGCTTGCACACCCTAAAGCTAAAATGCTGGCTCAGAGTAGTTAGCTTTGGAAAAACTGATGCAGCATAACAGTGCTGATGGTTAAGTCAGCTCCCTCCTGTGGCTGCTCTGCCTCTCTCTGAAGGCAGCGTGATTTCCTCTGGGTTTTGTAATGCTCAATAGTCACTGAGCCACATGCCTGTCTGGAGAGGAAAGAGAAAGGGAAACTTAGCTCTTCCTCCTTTCTCTTTCCCTCTACCACCTGCTGCTGATTACGTGAAAGAAGAGCTGGTCCTGGCACCTTGTCCCAGGCCAGGGTCCCTGAGCTCACACACCTTCTGGCCTTCAGGACTGGATTCGTGACCCAGCAGCTCCATAAAGTTAGAGGTGCCACCATGTTTGAGCAACATTGGGGCCATTTCTATGCAAACCAGGTTGCACTCCAGAAGCATGCCTGCCGCAGGAGTGGAAAAGCCATGGAGATGTAGGCAGAACTTCCTGTAGGCTGGGTGCTCTGTTTCCTCCACAGCAGCCTCTTTGCAGATAAGCCTTAAGCCTGTGCCCGGCCACGCTCTCCGGCCCTTCACGTAGCTCCAAGGTGTATCAGGGATCCCAGCAACATCCAAGCCTCCTTGAATCCTGTGTTTAGCTGTGGCCGGTCAAAGTGCAGCAGTCCGGCAGGATGACAAGCCCTTTCTACTCTCGAGGAAGAGTTCCATCTCGCAGATCGGCAGTAGGTCTGAGGGCATCACCTGCTGGCGCTGACCCTCGGACACTCCATTAAGACTAGGCCTGTTGCCAGCAAAAGCCTCCGAAAGCCCCGGGAAGGTGGCAAGAGAGGAGGAAGGCAGCTGTCACCCAGAGCAACCCTTCTGGGTCTCCAACAGGGGCAGGCCAAGAGGGGAGGGGGCTCTGGCTTCTGCACTGCCCCCGGAAGAAGCTCAGGAGGCTGCCTGAGGGTCTTCAAAATGCCTTTTCGGAGGCCGCATCACCTCTGCCTTCTGCCCATCAGATCCCTTCCCCGCTGTATCCCATTGCCAGCTCACAAGGCCCTCTGGCTTTGGCCCTTGCTGGGGTTGCCAGGAGCAGGACACCTGCAGCCTTGGCAGGGAAGCAGACCCACAGTGCCCTCCCGTCCGACACAACGCGCACACTCACTGGTCGGGTCACCACAGGAGGAGCCGGTGAGCCAAGCCGGCCCCTGGGACAAGGGGAACAAGTGGGGGGACGGGGGAAGGGCTGCCCCAGCAGCTGTGCCTGGGAAGCGGATCGGAGCAGAAGTGGCGTCGCGGCCGCTGTCGTTCTCCACCGATAATGCAGAACAGGAAGGGGCCGGCGAATCCCTTGCGCAATGCTGGCGTTTTGGATTGTCAACATGGCAACAGAGCTTTGGTTTCTAAGGGGAGACTGAATGGAGAGGGATGGGGAACAGGGAGCCTCTGCCGGCAGAGGGAACCTCCGTGCCCCACCTTGAAGGTTTCCACAAACTGACCAGGCCTAGAGGGTCCCTCTGCCTTCAAAGGCCAGGGCTGGGAATTGGTGTGTTTGGAATAGCCAGGCCCACCCATTCCGAATGCAGGAAGGCCCCATCTGCACCAGGGCCTTGGTCCGGGCAGCCCATCCCGTTGCCTCCAAGTTCGCCCGAGCGCTGCAGCCACATTCCCATCCCCGGCCTCTGGGCAGTTGCCCATTGCCACCTCCAAGAGGATGCTGGGAACTGAGCTGCCTCATGCAAAGCAGGTGCTCTTCCACTGAGCCCCATTGCCTTGAAAGCCAAGGATTCTCCCAGGTGAGCTCAGTTCCCAGTGGCTCTGAGCAAGGACACTCCCGTGCAGGTGACCTTCTTCTGGGGGGAGGCCAGGCACTAAACCTGGACCCCCTGCTCTCCAGAGGGTTGTCCTGCCTGTGGGCCACAGCCACAACTCCCGCCTGGATCTTCCTCCAAAGAGCGGCACAAGGAGCAAACAGTCACCCAGGACATGTGGACAGCAGGGCCCTGTTCCAGGATATACTGCAGAATAAAGCCAAGTGTGAACAGGGCCCTGGTTCCCATCAATGCACTCTTTTACTGCAGAGACCCCTAAAGGCCGGTCTTCCCCAGCCTAGCGCCCTTGGGAGCCTGCGGAGCTTTTGCCATGCCAGTTTAGTCTCCTGCCTAGGGAGCCGGAGTCCTATCTGGGAATACTGGGCTTGGTTCTGCCCTCCCCCATGAAGCCAGCTGGGTGACCCTGGGCTAGCCACAGCTCTCTTCTGAGCTCTCACAGCCCCACCTGCCTCACAGGGTGTCTGTCGTGGGAGAAAAACAGAAAGTTTGCCAGCTGCTTTGAGTCCCTTTAAATGGGTGAGAAAAGTGGGGTAGAAAAGCCAGCTCTTCTTCTTCTTCTAGCAAGAACTGGCCATTTTGACCCCCCAGATGGACAGGGTGTCTCCAAGCAGGTCCTGGGAAGCTGGGTGCAGAGTCATGGAATCATAGCATCCGAGAGTTGGAAGGGACCTTGAGGGTCGTCCAGTCCAACCCCCTGCTCAATGCAGGATTCCCTAACCCTATGGGCAAAGGAGCTGCCCAGTCAGGCCTGGTCCCTGAGTGCCAGGAGGGGGCTCAGAGCAATGGCTCCCCGTGACTCACCCATCCGTGGGAAGTAGTTTCTTTGGCTGTTTCTCCCTCCCCGTTCGCTTGCAAAACTTTGGCAGAAAAGACAGTGGGAGAGAAATAGGTTTGTCTCGGTGCCAGCCAGCTTCTCAGAGGAGGGCACTTGCGCGTTGGCTCTTGAGTTAGGGGCAGGGGTCAAAGGGCATCTGATCCCGGTGGCATTTGTTGAGGCACTCCAATATGCCAGAGCTTGGCTTGAGCTCCTGGGCCCTCTTTTTTGCATGGATCTCTTTTCAGCTCTTGCAAGCTTTGTGGGGAAGAAATCTTCTCTTCCTCAGGGCAAGATTATCTCCCAGCAGTTGAGGGCAGCCAGAAAGCGCTGCTGGTCCTGGGCCAAACATGGCTGCTTCCTCTTCAGATCCAGACAGGGGCAGATTCCCCTTAGCCGCCCTCCTCTTTGCCATGAGAGGGGAGAATGGGGAGGGGAAGGGGACGGAGCCACTGGCAAACTCCCAGCCACCACCCGTCCTTTGCCTTCCTCCAGAATGAGTCTCCAAGCTGGAAAAAAAAGTCTGGAGAAGCCCTGGCTGAAAGCAGTCCAGCCATTTTGAGGGAGGCGCAGCTTGTTTGGCTTTGGAAATCTGCCCTGAAGGACGTGATCCAGACAGGAAAGCCCCCCCCCCCCCCGTGAGAAAGAGACTTGTGGCTTTTCTCCCTCCAAGTCTTTCCTTAGAAATAGTGGGGGGGGGGCAGAGAGAGGCGTCCACCAACTGCGAGTCCCCAGGCGGATTTGCCTCCCTTTGCCTCCTCTCTCTTATGGCTGGCATCCCTCCAAAGAAAACTCCGATGCCGCCAAAGGCAGGTGCTCTGCTTATTTTCTTCTGCCTCTGAGGCAGGGATCCATCCTTCAGCCTCTTCTTTGGCCTCTGCAAAGCTCCTTGGGATCCTTCGTTTGGGGACCAGGCTCTGGGCCGTCTCCGATGGCCTGAAGCAAATCCCACTAGTCCAGGAGATAGCCTGGTAGAACTTGTGAGCCAGTTTGGTCTAGTGGTCAAGGAGCCAGACTCTTAACTGGGAATACTGGGTTTGATTCCACCCTCCTCCATGAAGCCAGCTCAGTGACCTTGGGCTAGCCACAGCTCTCTTCTGAGCTCTCACAGCCCCACCTGCCTCACAGGGTGTCTTGTTGTGGGAAGAAGAAAAGGGAATTCACAGATCAGAGTCTGGCTCCCTAACCACTAGACCAGACTGGCTCATACCCACATCAGTCCATTCCATAACCTTCACCCCTACGTCCTTCTACCCATCCAGCATTTGCCCTGCCAAGGACGCTCCACAGCTCACATCCCTCAGGAGTGGACATTCAGGAGAGGAGATCTGGGGTATGTAGCAGAAAATGAATGGACACTGCATTGCTTTTTTTGGTCAGGGGACACTGAGGAGAACACCCCTAAAACATGGTTCCCTCCCCCAAAAAACTGCTTGTCTTCCCATTGCTAAATAGTGTGGAGTATTTCTAAATCCAGCAGCGAGACTACTTTTGATCCAAATATAGATAATCTGCGTTTTGGGATCTTTAATCCTCAGAAACTATGGATTCCTTTAAAACTTTAGGAACCATGAGCACTCAAACCAGTCTCAAATCTCTTTAAATGTTGAATGGGAACACACACTTAGAATCCCAGTCTGGACAGATATTGGTGTGTATAGATTTCCCACGTGCAGAGATTTTGCTCTCTGTGGCTTTTTGTTTTCCACTTCTGCGCAAATCGCACAAAGGGCAAAGGAACAGAAACCCAGTCTCTGCACTGTGTACACATGCAGCTGTTGCATAAAGTGTTTGTGAGGCCCAGGGTAGTGCGTTTAATGCACAAAAAGCTTAATCTGGAGTTTATGCGACCCTGGTAACTGCCCAAAGGTCGCCCAAAGAGGGTAAAATGTTTGTTTCTCAGGTTTTTTGGTCCTGCTCTTTCTGGTGCTAAACTGCGTTTCCTCCAGGGCTGGTCAGCCTCTCCTGGGTGGAGTGCAGAAGCAGCAGGATGAAAACCAATAGGGATTTAAAACCTCTGCTCAAGCAGCCTGCATCGCTTTGAACAACAACACCCATTCACCGGTCGGCTCAGGGCTGATATCTTTACCATCTCTGCCTGGAACTGTCCAGGGTAGGAAGCACTTGTGGAGGCCACCGCAGCCTGGGTCAGGGCACGGCAAGTGTTGATTCTCCTGTTGTTCCCATGAGCCTCAGCCAATATGGCCAATGGCAAGGAAGGGCGGGAAGGTCTCATCTTCCCCCATCTCCGGCCCACGAGGTTCAGCTACACGGGGTTCTTTTCGCAGGTGCCCAAGGATGGAGCTGTGGGGAGGGCTCCTGGGCACCCACGCGCAGCTGGAGGTAGGCATCTGGTACCCATGGAAGCGTTTTGACATGCCACCAAAGGCCCCAGGGGTGCTCCAGGTCACCTCTTGGCTAGCCCTTAGGTCAGTGGAGGCAAGAAGGTCTGGAGGCAACTAAGTCTGCCTCTCGCCTCAGCCTGCAACTCTGAGCTGCCTTTCCCAAAATCTCTGCAGGCACATTTTACTCTGCACGTGAGTAGGCAGGTCGCAGCGCATTGCTCCAGGCAGAGAACTGATTTCCGTGCTCAGCGGATTCTCAAGCACTGCTGCCCCCAGAAGTCTCCCATCTTCCTGTTTTGCTTCTCCTTGTCAACGTTCCTTGCTTGTGCCTGGGGGCCCCTGTGCTCGTGAGCCAGCGCAGACCGGCTTTCGCACAAGGAAAACACCCCAAACTGATCTGAAAAGTCTAGTGCCGACTTGCAGGCTCCAGATGTCGATCCTTTGATGGGTGATGGCTGGGAAACCGTGCATGAAGCGGCTGCCACAAAAGTGAGAAAGTCCTGTTCACCGAGCTGGATCGGGCAGTGGTGAAAAGGAACCGTGATTGTCAGCCCTGATTTCCCCAGAAGGAAGGGAAGGAAAGGGGCAGGTAACCGTTTGCATTCCAAAAGCTTCCCCGTCTTTCCCCTCTGGGTACTGTGAGTTTGGGAAAGCAAAGGAAGGGCTTCCACTGCCCTTCTATGCCCGCCCTCCTCCCACTGGTTTTTTTTTTGGGGGGGACACTCCCTGAGGTCACTGCCCTTGTGAACACGATGGGGGAAGCCAGTCACCCTGGAGAGCTGTTGCTCTTCCTGTCAGCAGCTTGTGCAAATATAACCAGTACAGCTTGCGCCCACTCTGGGTCCAGCCTGCGATTTGGCAGCGTCGCCCCAGGTGGCCAAACTGCTAGACTGGCATCGCAAGTCTTTATTCTGTGGCACGTTTGCCTGGACAAGTCCCTCATTCTCCTATGGCCATGTTTACCTTTTAATTGTTTTGGCTCCCTCTGCCAAACTTGGGAGGGGGGCATAGGGCAGAAGGGCTTCCTAGGGGGCTGAACGAGTCCCTCACAAAACTGATTAGCCTTGTGGCTCCGAGCTTGGCTCTTCTCTCATGGAAAAGGGCCGTAAATGCTTCGTGGACCCTCAGGCCACAGGGAGCAGCAAATGCATTGGTGGAGGGAGTCCTCCAGGGGCCAGAAGCCTCTATGGAGCCCAGAGCACCTCTTCTTTCCCTGGAGCCCAAACAGGAACGCATCACCTCTTGCATAACCAGGAGGGTCTGTTTACAGTATCTCTGAGCACCTGAAAGAAACAGAAAGTCATGCCCTGCCTGGTGCCAAAGTGGAATGGAGACAAGAGTATAATGAGAAACATGGAATCAGATCACACACTTGCCGCCTTCTAATTAAAGCATGTATGAATGAACTTTATTGGTTAGTCATATGACCATATCATGATTACAAAAGTTAAAATAATATAAAACATACAAGGATAAGAGCAAAAATAGAATAGAGGTAGCATTATCATTTGTCCCCATTCGACTCGATGAATAATTTCCTAAATCGGGCAGTCTTAACAAAAAATAAAGCTGCCCTAGATGTCACCTGGATGTTTTCTCCCTGCAGAAGGTAAATCAACTTATGTTCTGCATTCCAGTGGGACACATTCTGTAAAAGGTGCTTCCTAGTTGGTGTCAGCTCCACATCTTCCCGGGAAGATCTCTAGGGCCAAAGGTGAAAGCTTCACTCGGCTCAGAGGTACCTGGAATGCGCGGCACTCGGAGGCCAGGGCATCCCAGAGCAGCTGTTCCGGCTAAGGCTGATGGGAACTGTAGTCCAAACTGCCTGGGCTGCCTTGGGGTCAAGGGACCATTGCTGTTCTGTTTAACGCTCCTGGGAGCTCTGAATCTCGCCTTGCTTGCCTCACCCTTTCACCACCAGGCTGCGTAGATGACTAAGGAGCTTCCGCCCCGCGTCTTACAGCAGATTTTCTGGGATTCCTCAGGGACCCTCGAGGGGCGTGAATATTTGCATTGAAGAGCGGGAAGGGGAAAGCAAGGGAGAGGAGCAAAGTGAGGATTGAGCAAGGAGCTTTGCTGGAGGGAATCTTGCCTGCCGCGCCTCCCCTTCTCCTCCCGTGATTGGCTGCACATCAGACTCAGTTCCATTTCTGTGTGGTTGTGCGTGTGCCTGTGCCTCTTGGGCGGCTCATAAATGCCAGGAATTCCTCCTCACCCGTGGCCCCTCAGGGCCAAATAACCCGGGATGGAGCAGCTCTTCTCAGCTAACGGACTTCTTTTTATGCTTCCCCAGCCCGGTTACTCACATTACCAAGAACAAATTAATTCCTCTTCCTTTCAAAATGGGATCCAGGCTGCATCCTTTCTTCCCTGAACCCAGTGGGACTGCAGTCTGCTAAGGCTACCTAGAATGTGACTCTCAATGCGCCAGTTATCAGGAAGAGAACCAGTTTGATCGCACATACGGCTGAAGAGTTTTGCTGCCCAAAAAGGGGGGAAGGCAAATTACTTCTCGCTTTATCTGTGAACAGGAAATAACATTCAATTACTTCATCCACAAAATTGGTTAGAAATAAAACTCACCAGCACATCATAGATGCCTCTTGACTAAAAGGTTTTCTTCCTTTTTAAAAAAAGCATGAAATTTCTTAGCTGCCATAGCAAACAAATATTACGCCAGTTATCTATTATTCATTAATCACCGTATTTCATTCCCTCGTCCTTTTGTAGTATTTTGCAATTCCTTGAAAGAATATTTCAGAAGAACCACCGAGAGCCTTACGCAATCCCAGACGCACAAAAAAGATTGTCCAACAATTGGACTTTGGAACAGGGGAACCTAAGAAGTGGAAGAGTTGGTTTTCTACCCTGCTTTTCTCACCCTCTTAAGGGGGCTCAAAGCGGCTGACAAACCTTCTGTTCTTCTCCCCACAACAGACACCCTGTGAGGTGGGTGGGGCTCTGAGAGCTCAGAAAGAGAGCTGTGACTATCCCAAAGTCACCCAGCTGGCTTTGGGGAGGAGTGTGGAATCAAACCCTGTGACTGTGAGATACGAGTCCGGCTCTTTAACCACAAGAGCAAACTGGCTCAACAGAAATGCCCCGTTGGGTTGAACTGGTGGCCCATCTTGCCCAGTGCCTGTTGTACATGAACACCCATGAGCCCCAAGCCACCCTGCGCCCCTGGCCAGCAGTTGAGCCTTGGAGCCTCCAGCACTTTACCAGTAGTGACCAGTTGCCCATAAACAGAACATCCGGAGACCTCTGGGCTTCTAGCCATTGGCGTCTCGGTTGTCCCCCAAGTCCCTCTTCCCCAAAGCGGATTGTTATCCACACGTTTCCCAAGTTGCCACTAATGAGTTCTGCTATTTGGAGAAGGGGGGCACGCACCCACCCGCATGGACCGGAACTGCCAGTGGGGGGCACTGGTCTTTGCAGCTCCTGGCAACTTGCCCTGGCTGTTCCTTACAGATATTAATTTGTGGGATGCGATGGAACCAGAGACTGCCCTGGGCTCCCTTCCAGTTGAGGGGAGAAATCATGCGTTTTTCCAAAAAACAAATGAGAGCAGCTCCCCTACTTGATGGGTGAAATGACGTGGGCTGGTTGGAAGATCCCTCGGCTGCCCCTTGGAACCCTTGCCAGGCGTGGGAGGCAAGCATGGGCCATCACGTGTCTCTGCTGGCTCCCCTTGCTATAGTTCCCTTCTGGCTGCCCGGAAGCTGGCCAAAGGCCACCCACTTCCTTTGCCTCCCTTGGGCGTGCTTGGCTGACTCCCAGGGAGCTAGGAGGAGGATCACAGCGAGAGGGGCCACCAGCTAAGGGACCCTGCTACAGGGAAATCAGCCTTGTTGTGGGCATCCTGCAGTAGCACAGTCACAGGTTATCACCTCCGTCTCCTGGGACTCCGCCGAGAACAGCGTGGGTTCACGTGGCATCTCCAAGATGGTGCTGGGACAATCTTGGCTTCTGGGCCCCATCCAGAGGCGTTTTCTGTGAACTCAGGGCCTACTTAAGGAAAATCAGTTTTCACTCCTATCCCAAATCCATGTTATTATACAACACAAAGGCTGCATTCACACCTAAGTTTTAATCCAGCTTCAGTCCACTTTCAGACTGAGAACCCATCAGAAAAATGAAAAACTGCTTTCTTTTGCCATTATCTAACTCAGAAAATGCACCTTTGATTTAGCTTTGAAGTGAAAAGGAAAGGACTAGTCGCTTTGCTGATGTGTTCTTTCACTCTGAAGGTGGACTGAAACTGGATTAAAACTTGCGTGTGAGCACAGCCAAGTAGCCAAGCAGCCTTCCCCCGGCCCCCCGCCAAGAATATTCAGTTAGCACACTGGCGTCAAACAGGTCTGCCGCGGTGTCTGCAAACCTTTTAAATAGTGATGCAAACCAGGTCCTTGTTAAACCAGCTCCGGCATTCCTGACTTCGTAGGAAAATCTCCATGCAACGCAATCTCACTAAACAAACAGCAGAAAGGCATAAAGGGCTGTTAAGCAGGCTGAGAGAGAGAGCGCTTCCTGCCTGAGTCCCCACAGCCGTGATGAATGAGTGAGTTCCTTGGAAAAGAGGATCAGGCGGAACACGCCGCTCCCCTGCAATGTGAGTTTTCAGGGCAGGCAGGTTTCCCTGAACTTTTTGTTCCACTTGAAACAGTCGGCGCCTCGCCAGCTTATGTATTCTTCTGTCTAAGCGCCAGGAACTGCCAACCGGCCAGGCTGCCTTTCTGCAGAGGTGGGCTGGGCTTGTCTCACCTTGCAGGGCTTGTGGCCAAGAGGGCGTCCGAGGTGACTGCCAGGAGTCTGCAGGCCCTGGCCGAAGGGTCTTCTGTCAAAAGGCAGCCGCTGCTCGTCCTTCGGACAAAAGGATACGAGATGGTTTCACATCCAATTGGAGGAATGTCTCAAGGGGAGTGCCACAGGGGTCTGGTCCTGGGTCCAGAGCTGCTCAACATCTTCATAAATGATCTGGATGAGGGAGCCGAAGGGATGCTGATCAAATTTGCAGGTGACACAAAGCTAGGAGGGTTTGGTAACACTAGGGAGGAGAAGGAGAGGATTCAGAAAGATCTAGTGGGCTGAAACTAACAGGATGATATTCAATAACTAAAAATGCAAAGTCCTACATATTGGTAAGAAAAATTTTAAAAAGGGATACAGAATGGGAGGAATCTGGCTGAGTAGCGGCACAAGTGAAAAGGATCTCCGTTTACTGGTAGATCACAGGATGAACATGAGTCAGCAATGTGATGCAGCTGCAAAAAAGGCAGACACCATCCTAGGATGCATCAAGAGGACTATAGAGTCTAGATCACAAGAAGTAATTATCCCTCTTTACTCTGCCTTGGTCAGACCTCATCAAGAGTCCTGTGTCCAGTTCTGGGCACCCCAATTCAAAAAGGACATTGACAAACTAGAGCAAGTCCAAAGGAGGGCTACCAAATTGATGAGTGGTCTAGAAACCATGACCTACGAGGAAAGGTTGAAGGATCTAAGAATGTTCAGCCTACAGAAGAGAAGACTGAGAGGAGACATGATAGTGGTCTCCAAGTATCTGAAGGGCTTTCACAATGCAGAGGGATCGTCCCTATTCTCACTTAGACAGGATGGGAGGACTAGAAACAACGGGGTGAAACATCAAGGGAGTCAATGTAGATTAGATATTAGGAAAAACTTCCTGACAATGAGGGCAATCAGTCTATGGAATAGGTTGCCACAGGAGGTGGCAACGGTGGAGGTCTTCAAGCAGAGGCTGTACCTGCATCTGTCTGGAATGGTTTAGGAAATCCTGCATTGAGGAGGGAGGTGGACTGCATGGCCCTGGAGGCCCCCCTTCCAACGATGGTTCTATGATCTCTGCCTTTGGTGCTTTGCTTTCTCTGAACATTGTCCTGTTTTTATATTTTATCGTTGTGACACATCCTGGGACCTTCAGGTGAAAGGTGGGATATAAATTCCTAAATAAATAAAACACCCCCATGTTGGGACCGGAGGGGCGCCAAGGGTCCACACAAGTGTGTGCAAGCGCATCGCTTCTGCACGCCGCGGATCTTGCTTGTGCCATTTGCCCAGCTGAGGCGTCAGTGGCTGTCAGGCTGTGCCCCACCGTCCATCCAAACCACCACCCTCCTCACAACCAGGGATTTTCTGCCTGGAGCTACTGTTTGGTTTCCACGTTATCCGACCCAAAGCTGGATGTTCTGGGCAGGCTAATATGGAACAAAAACAGCTCATTGCCTCGTCCATGTCCTCTCCACTCCCAAGCTGGATTGAAGGTGGATTAGAATTTAGATGCAGGTGGACCCTGAGAGAGAGCAGGCTGTCCCGCGCTGCCCAACGGGGCCCTTTGCCTCGGGCTTCAGTGGCAGATTTCCTTGCCGCTAGTCTAGCGTGACAATTCAGCTCTGGTCACATGCTCTACAGACAGAAGGCAACTGAGACGTGGCTGTTCTGGGAAGTTCAGGTTCAGTCACACATGCCCTGCTGCCGAGTCATGTTTCCAGTCAGAGCCATTTTGCCAGTAACTGGGCAGAAAGGGCTTTTATGGCTCAGGCTTAAAAGACAGGATGAGCTCAAGAGTGCTCAAATGAAAAGGTGTGAATTTAAAACTCTGAATTCCCCCAAAAGGTTGCTAACTTTTATTCCCTGCTGTCATGCAAAGCAGCTGCTGCCACTTTTCCATGCAACAGGTTCTGGGTCATTTCCCAAAGGTAAGAACCTGTAAAAGGTGAAAGTGAGGGGAAACTCGATTGGAGATTGATTCCTGGTGACTCCAAAAGCGCACCCAGGCACTTATCCTGGCAACGGTACAGAAGTAGTTTCCTGTTGCACAACTTCAAGATTTTTCTTGTTTAACTTATCAGTCGGGCCAAAGATTTCCTGATGGTCTCCCATCCCAGTGTGAACCGGTTTAGCTTTTCAAGATACTGCCAGTTGCAAATCAGGAAGAAGCTTATAGTAAAAGATCATTATGATTTCATGGAGTTTGGGTTTGGGTTTGGGTTTGGGTTAGCTACCCACACTTTTGGGTCAACTGCTCTGTCACTTTGCCCACCTGGCCCTTCCCTGTTATAGAGAAGATGCAGCCAAGGGAGCTGTGGTTCCCTTTTGTAAAGTGTCCCAAGGGAAGTCAGCTTTTCTATGATGAGCATCCTGGCACTCACTTTCCTTTTCCCCAAGGGCTGCAAGAACATAAGAGAAGCCCTGCTGGATCAGCCCACAGCCCATCTAGTCCAGCATCCCATCACACACAGTGGCCCGCCAAATGCTCATGGGCATCTCAAGCAGAGACAAGGACAAAACTTTGCCTGCTCTCAAATCCCAGCAAATGGCCTTAGAAGCGTCCTGCTTCCGCCAGCCCCCAGCCTGAAAGATGTTACCTAGGGTGGTGTCAGAATCACCCAGGGGCCAGAAACTCCAAAACAGGACAGAGGTCTGCCCATAGCATATGCTCCTCCGTTTAATACCCATAACAGAAGACAAAGGATGTAGTTCAGGCAATGGTACCTCCACACCACTTTCCCACAGCTCCCACCATTCCACAGGGCCTCTTCTATTGTGGCCCCTGCGGGCTTTCAGAAGTGAGGAACTCCAGGGACAGACAGAAGCCTCCGTTGGCAGTACCTGGCAGGGACCCTGGGCAGCCAGATCCCTGGCTCTTCCCAAGCAGCACCCATTTCATATCTGCCTAAGCCAAAACCCGCCTTGTGAATTTGCCTGTCCCTCTTGGGCCTTAGTCAGCACCCCCACCCCCACCACCCCCGGGTTCTAAGAATATCCTCTGATGCTTTCAACTTTTCCATCTTGGGGTGAGAGAGAGAGAGTTTCTGTCTGTCTCTTCAGGAAAATTTTCTGGTACCTCAACAGTGTTGCAGGGCGAATCTCTCAACCAAAGACCCACAGACTTCCTGGGTAGCAAAGCCTCAAAACTCAAATAGCGCTGAATTCTGAGAAAAGCTCTTGCAGCCAGCCGCCTTCCAGCACCTTTTTTTAATGACAAAATGTAGTTTGTCCAAAGCAGTAGAGAGAAGTTGGGATGGAAGCCAAAGCAAATGTCGGGATGCTTGGATGACTCTCCATCAGAAAATGACACAAAACCCACATTTAACTCTCAGAGCACAGAATCCTTTTTTAAAAAAGTTTACATAAAAATTCATGACTTTTTCCTCTCTGGTATCATGCCATCCACTCACAAAGAAGAAAGAAATTACATCGGATCACTTTTCCTGGGATTTTCCATTAAGGTCAAAGTCTTCAAAACCAGCATTTCTGTGTATTCTGCCCAGGAGTCACCCGGAATAATAAAAAAAAAAAACCTTCAGATTCTGCTACATAATTCAGTGGAAAGATCCTATACACGCTCCCTATGGTGAACAGGTTCAACCCTTCCTTCTCTTGCATGGTTTCTCACTGCCTGGTTTTGCTTTTAGTGAGGCTTCCCCGGCTAAATGGAAAGTTCAGCCATGCCGTTGGCTGGCTAGGGTACCTCCAGTTTTCACTGGTCAGCCAGCCCTGGTCCCCCTAGGTGCCCAGGTCTCTGCAGTGGACAATCTAAATAGCATCATGCCATTGTGAGCTGCCCAGGAGTTCCTGGGTCCCAAACACAGTGGCATCTGGGAGCTGCGATGGATGGATTGGAATCCCTCCCCATCAGCATATGAACAGATTGTGAAGATATTTGAAATTTTCAGAAGCCTCTCCGATCTTTTCAAAAATACTCTTTGTGAAGGAATGAATTTTATACATACAGTCATAGACCATAATCAGAATATAAAAATATACTTAAAATTCCTTGTCATATTTCAAATCAACATATAAAAATAGCTTTAAAAGAAAGCTTAGCAGTGCAATAATAAAATGGTAAGATTTAAAACAGTGTAATGGACGAACTTAAAATAGTATGAGTGACATTTAAAAGGCAATGTTTCTAGTTTTTCTGGAATCCTGTCTATTGGGTATAGTTGCTCTTGTTCGTAATTGAATTGTTGTCTTGTAACAAATATTTCAGACAATAGTCTTCTCCTCTTGCTTGAATTTGGGACAAGATGGGGTGATAAAAGTTGCACGTGCCTCCTGACGGAAATCACGGCGCAATATTGTATGAGTGGCATCTTCTACCTGGCTCAACCCGCTCAGAATAAGGGACACCTTGGGCCTTTGTGATTTCACCCCTCCTTGCTGGAGCCTCATGCAGTTCTGGCCATCCTGGGGCCTTTCTGAACTTAGCTAGTTAGGCTGCCATGAAGTAGGCTTGGTAAACTTCTGGTAAAGCTGAACCATTTGCACTTGGCAATCGGAAAGCTTCCCCACGTGTGGTCAATCACGTCAGCCCCTGTGATGGAATGCACGGCACCCACTCCTCGGTTGCAGATCGCACGCCCCGCTCACGACCCGGGGACTGGTGGTCCGGTCACATCAGAGGTCAGCGATCGATCACGACCACCAATGCCACTGTGCCCACGCAGACAATGCCTCGAGTGCCCACCGACCGCAGGGAGCCTGAAGAAGATCAAATGGTCGCGTAGCTGGATGCTCCAATTAAGCTTTTGGTCAACGTTGGTAAAGGTGTGGAGCAAGATTTAGTGCTCCATGCCGAATCAACACCTAGTGAACTTCTGGTGAGGCAGGGCACACTTGGAGGCCGTAACAGCCTTCTCCATGTGCGGATGCTCTTCACCAGAAGTTCACTAATTGTTGACTACCAGCTGAAGTGTGAATTGGCCTCAGGCAAGGTGTTCCATTGGGCTGAATGGAGTGGCTGGTGGGCATCTTCCCTCGTCACCTGCTTTTTCCCTTTGTGCCCCATGGCTTAGGGCACTGAGTGGACAGCAGTGGCCTCTGGCTGCTCCGTAAGCCTCTCTGGGCAGCTTTTAGGCTGAGTCATGGAATGAAAAGACTTCAGATCAGGCACTGCCATCCTGCACACAAATCTTGTGGGTCTCCCTCACTTAATTTGGGGAAGATTTGGCAGTGCTGACAGTATGTGCCCGGAATCCCAGAGAAGACTGGGATCCCAGGTGCCCCTTGACCTAAGGCTTGTGACAAAATGGCTTCCGTTGGAGATGCGGAAGGCCAGTTGGCCCAGGGCACTGGCCAGGAGTCTGGGATGGAGGGGACGTTGCCTCTCTTGGCCTCCCACTGCCCCCCGACAAAGTGTGCTTGGTCAGGCCCTCAGAGCTAGCCAGACTACCAGCCTGAGCCAGGATCCAAGAAGGCCGGTTAGCAATCACCGCCGGGCCGAGGACTCCCAGGGAGTTTCCATCCCGCACCTTGTTCCTGCCTGGTGCTTTAAAGGGAAATAGCCGCCAGTTCTGCTTCCTGGCTCTTTAACTGTAAAGGAGAAACGAAAGGCAAACCCTTTCCTCGTGACCTTAAGACCTCAGACAGGGCCTGCAGGGCGGGAGGAAAACGGGGACAACGGAATAGCCCTCTCAGTGCAGCAGCAGCAGCAGCGGGAAGGAAGGAAGGAAGGACCACCGAGCCCTGCCCAGGGGGACAATTCTTAGCCTCCCAGCAAGCTCCCTCTTGCAGGCTGAGTGGAGGGTTGCCTGGGAGGGCCTGGTGCAAAGGTGGCGCCCTGGAATTAGGAAGGGGACTTCCATGCACGCTGCGGGCCCTGGACCTGGAAGTCCCCTTCAAGGGCCAGGACTGGCGAGGGAACTCCCTCCCACTGCCCCTGCCTCGCTTTGCAGGGTGCCCTCTGGACACAGCTGGCCAGTGGACTTGGCTTAGAGGCTGCCTGCCCCCCTCCCTCTTCTCTTTCTTTCTCTCCCCCTTTCTGTCTATTCCTTTCCTTTCTTCTTTTTATTTTCCTCCCTCGCTCCCTTCTGGTGAGGCAAAACTGGCATGTTCATGTGCCTGAAAACCCTGTTTATTCTGTTCTTCTGTTTCTCCACCTTTGGGGATCTGTCCAATTACAATTGACACTGCCCCCCCCCCCCAGGTCAGAAGGGCGTTCCCTGCCCAGCTGTGCAGTGCACTATGAAAAGGAGGTGGATCCCGTGCAAAAAGACAGACATTTGGGCTCTGGCTGTACTGATTGCCTGTGGTGCCAATGCCACAGTCCCCTGCATTCGCGCTCCCACACAAAGGTGCTGCATCCTGGATCGTTCCAGGGAGTGAAGCCCCTTCCAGGTGGCTCTTCTTGGAGTCCTGCAGTGCTGATCAGCTCCAGGCATGGTTGTCCCAGCCAGCTGCAAATAAATTCTTATCTCCAGATTCGAAGGCAAAATTGTGAGGGCTCCGTTGCCCCCAGATCTGGAGGGTCTCTTCAGCGGGGATTCTAGGCCACCGATGCACGAGGCGGCGTCACTTGCTCCAGGGAAAGTACAAGGTGCCCATTAATTTGGCGCGATGGAATCCAAGACCTTGTCTTCACCTTCTTGGAAATTTTTTCCATTTATAGCTGGCAGCGGGGCTCCCGTGGAATGCTTATGAACTGGTTTAGAGGTTTATTAATGGCAGAACTGGGTCAAGTTGCCTCGCCTGGGAGATTTATCCTGATCGCTCTGTGAAAGGCTACAAGGCAATTTCTCTAAAAGAAAAAGGGAGCAAAGGGTTGCGGAGGAAATTGGTTTGTTTAAATAGTTGCACGCTTGTGCTCTGGGCATCTGCAGATCTGTTCCCTATTAATTTTGCTGTTGCTGTTGTCACTGTTAAAATAACCCGCTGTAGTCTAGATTAATCACAGTTTTAAGGGTCTTTGCGGGCATCCCGGGTGGGGGGAGCAGCAGTAAAATTCAAGGCCCTTTCCACACTGAGCCTTATTCTGCGCAGACTCGGTGGGCCCTGGGCAGGCAGGTGAGGGTCTGGCAGCCGGACGGCCGCTGTCTATTCTGCGATATAAGGCCCGGTGTGGAAGGAGCACAAGGGACGGGATTTCCAGACTTTGGCTGTGGTCACACCTAAGGTTTAATCCAGCTTCAATCCACCTTCAGAGTGAGAGAACACAACAGCTAAGTGACTAGGAATTTTCTTTCCTCATTATCTCTCCCAAAGGTGAATTTTCTGAGTTATTCAACACCGAAAGAAAGCAGCTTGTCACTTTGCTGGTGTGTTCTCTCACACTGAAATTGGACTGAAGCTGGATTAAGCCTTAAGTGCAACCACAGCCAATGTAGCCTCCATGGAAAGCCAGAGACATGATGGACATAACAAAGCTTGGACTTGTACAAAGCCAGCCAAACTCCAGCACTTGTAATGCCCACCCGGACCATCCATTGACACTGGCATGTTTACATTGTTTGCCAGAAGAAAGTTGCTCAGTCGTGGACGCTCTTCTGGCCATGGGGAGAAGATAAGAACCCGAGTCCTTATTGGAGTGGGCCATGACAAGTTTCCCATCCTGGCCTTGGGCTGCCCAAGTGGGACTTGGCATCTCGCTTTTCATCTCCATCGAAGGTTCATGAAGTGGTTGCGCAATAACTCGTCCTTCAAAGTCACTTCCTCTTACCAACAGAGCAGCTTTCCAGAGTTAGCCAATGGCAACAGGAAATGCCAAAAATGCAGGAAGCACAACCTGGCAACAAGTAGTAATATTTCCTACCAGGTTATGCAACATCATAGGGTTTGTTTACTTTCTGTTCTCCCGAAGGAATTTCCTTGGCAAGTGAATGGATCAGAGAACTGTAGTGCCTTTGGTTTCATCATCTCCTACAGGTGTCTTGCAATGGACGTGCAATGGACCCAGGCGTTCTGGGTTTGCTTTTCTAAGGCCAAAGTGCTCGGCTTGTGTGCCCAGTTCCAAGCATTCCATGCTGGCCACCAGATGGGATGCTGGGAGTTGTAGTTGAGGAATCACTGGAGAGGAAAGCTGAGTGTCCTGGAGCTGCTGAATGGCCAGAGAAGGGCAATGGAGTGAACTTTGCTGGGCCATCGTAGGCCCATGGCTGACCCCCTTGGGGCCCTCACTTGAAGTGTCCTGGGAGCCACGCTCTCCTCACATCCTCTAGGTTGCAGGTGAGCCGCCATGGCATACTTCCACCTAGTTCTGCTCCGGACAGGGACCCAGAAGGATCCAGATTCCCAGAAGCCATTGGGAGTGCGCAGGACAGCCAATGGGATCACGCTTGCCTGCCTGTCTCTCTCCCTCTGCAGATTTCCCTCCCGCGTCCAGATGTGCCTCTCCCACTCAGGGTTTGGCCTCATCCAGTCCCACCCCCGTCCCCCCATGATCAGGAGCAGAAGAGCAACCCCCTCCGAGGACTATTTTAAACTCAGTTTCGTGTCAATGCAAATTGTTTCAGAACTCTGCCAAACGTGTAAGCAGCACAGCTGTTTTGAGAAAGCTGTTCAGGCAAATCAGGCCTCGGATGGGGAAATTGAAAGTCTGCTGGGGAAGGGGAAGCATCCTGCAAACTTCTAGTTTCTTTTCCTGGGTTGAACAGCTTTGATGTGGCTTTCAGTGGCGGAGGGCGGGCAAACCATGCTAAATGAATTAAATCAGACGGGTGGGGAGGGCGTCCTGGTTGCTGCTGGAGCAAGCCCAAAGCCTGTTTTCCTAAGGAGGCAGAGGAGGGATTTGGGGGCGGAGGCCCAGAACTGCAAGCGCAACCCTTTCCCATCCCTGGGGACCTATGGGACCTGGTGGGTTCCTGGGCCTGAGGCTGATTCTAGCTACTGCCAAGACACAGATACAACTAAGGGTAATGTCCAGCAGAGCCTGGTTTAGGAGCAAGAAGGTGTTGTTGCAGCTGGGGGTTGACGACCATCAAATTGTGTCCGTCTCCTAGTTGACCGCATGGGCACCTCCAGGTAGCAACACCTGGACTCAGATCGCCACCTGCACTTAAATCTCGCTGGGTGGCCTTGTGCCGTTTTCTTACGAATAAGAAAAAACCTGCCTGCTGCCTGCAGAAACACCTGCTGGGCCACTTTGTTCGCCGGTTTGGAGTCTCTCATTTCAAGAACGTAAGGAATGAGGAAGTGTTATCTCAACCCATATCTTGTTGCAGTAATAGAAACCATGTTTACATGTTCTGATTTATTTTCAAACATAAACTGACATATTTTAGGGTTCTGAGAGAGGCCAGAAATAATAAAGTAACGATTTTGTGGCAGCGTCCTTAAAAAGGGTTCAGTTTGCTGCTAGGAAAATAATTCAGTCTGGAAGGAGAATCTGCTGAACCTCTGGAGAAGTTCTTCACCCATTCATAACTATGTTTGCTTGTGGGATAAAAGTATAGAAACATCATCAACTGTAATTAAGAACAATAAAATGATTCTGTAAGCAAGAACAATAAAACTAAAAAGAATGTCTTAAAAAGAGATTTTGAAAAGTGCTTGGGGGGTAAAGAGATTGTAAGGGGCACATAAAAGGGTTTCCATAGCAGGTCTCAGGTTATGGGGAGGGAGGGGGGAGGGAGGACATAAAGAGCTCCTTCAGGTGTTTCAGTACCAAGAACAGCAGTTTGCTTGGCCCAAGGACAGACCAGGAGCTCCTGCAGTTGGTGAACATCTGGCCGGACACCTTCAGAAGGTCAGGTTTCGTTAGCAGCTCCACAGCCCTGTGTGTCCACCCTGTTATGAAGATCCCGTGTGGATTATTTGCTTAATAAGGCATTTGATAAACACTTTAACAGTTTTTAAGACTGTCTTTAAGAGATTGCTTCGTGCTTATAATGCTGTTTCGTTTATAAACCATTTGTGAGCCAGTTTGGTCTTGTGGTTAGCGTCGGACTCATGTCTCATAGTCACCAGGTGTGATTCCACGCTCCTCCACAAAGCCAGCTGGATGACCTTGGGCTAGTCACAGATCTCTTCTGAGCTCTCACAGCCCCATGTACCTCACAGGGTGTCTGTTTTGGGGAGAATAGAATGTTTGTCAGCCACTTTGAGTCCCCTTAAATGGGTGGGAAAAGTGGGGTAGAAAAGCCAACCCTTCTTCTTCTTAACCGGGACAGCATTCCTCCACGCACGAATTAGGGGGTCATGGCAAGGGTCAGATATGTCTAATCTTGCAAACGGTGTAGAAGGAGAAGGAGGCCACTTGCAAAGAAAGACCCTGGCATCTTTAGAAGCCCACTTAGGCCTCCCTCTCCTTTCAGCTCAGCTCTCTCATCTTGCTGCCTCACTTGGTCTGATATGGGGCCTAATCCAGGTGGTCCCAACAGAGGCAGGAAGAACCAGAAATGCTCCTGCCCAAGAGGAAGATCTGGCTGTGTCCTTTCCAAGAGAAGGAGGCTCTCCAAGCTCTCTCTGCTAAGGCCGTGAGTGTACGTCTACCTTGCTTCCACAGGCGTCGCCGCACAGGCCCCCTGCGAGCTCAAAGGAGAACCCCTGTCTGCAGGCATCACCGTTACAGAACCTGGTAGCTGTGGACATTTGAGCCAACAAATGAGCCATTGTGTTTCTGGTGAAACCAGACTGTGTGGCAGGTTCCCTGGAAATTTCAAGGGAGGGGGAGGGAGGGAGAGCAAGCAGAGCAGAGCTGGTGATTAAAGAGGCATTACTCCTTTCCTGGGAACTGGGTGTTTGCTCAGAAGTGCATCTGGGCTCCTCATTAGACAACTCACAGCTTATCCTAACTCCAGCATGAGCCTTTGCTTGAGGCTTTTGCAGGGGGGAGGAGGAGGAGGGGGAGGGCGCCTTGGGTTTCTGCAGCCAAAATTAATTTTGCGGACTGAGCAGATTTTCCACTTCCATCATCTGTCTTTTTGTTTGGGTTTCTTGGTGCGCCAAGGAAGGCAGAGAGCTGAAGAAGAGATTGGCAACTGCACCGGGAACCCGTTTTGTACCTGCCAGATGGAGGAATTCCTTCAGCAACATAGTGGCAGAGCATCTGCTTTGGTGCATTAGACTCCCCAGCCTAAGTTGAAAGAGACCATAATGGATCTCCTTGCTGAGCTTTCCAGATCTCTTTTGCAAACCTCCACAGGGGAGGTGGAGAACCCAGGGCCTCCACAGGACACTCTGCCGCAGTTGTACAGAAGGCCATGGCAAACACCTGGCATAGCCTTCTACAGAGTGGCCCCTTGTGGTAGAAGGGCATGGCAAAACCACTAGCATCTCCCTGCAAAGAAACTTTCATGGGTGCCCCTCTGTGGGGTCACTGGGAAATAAGTGGAAATTCACAGTACCATGGTCATTATGTTCCGCTCGGTGAGTCCATGCAATGGCTTTAGCTGCTTTTCCTGGATTAAATTAGGATTAAAGTTTTGTGATTTTGTCTAGAGTGCTGGCTTGGGACTGGGGGGGTTCTGCCTTTCCTTCCTTGCCGCCTCCTAGCACCACCACCACCAAGCAGCAGCAAATCTCTCTGGAGTTTCTTTCCTTTATGCCACGTTCATTTTCAAGGTTTTACCCTTTGGACTGTTCGTTTGGGGCATGTTTGAGATGTTAATGTTGGGATTGCGTCTTGCTTCCTTCACTTCCCTTTGCAGCTTTGAATGTCTCTGCAGAGAGGAAGAAACACAACTTGCAGACTGTTCAGTGGAGCCGTGAAGAGCCCCGATGTAATTTCCCTTGGTGTTCCCTGATTTTGCACCTTCCAGGAATGGATCTGAGGACAAGGAGGGGCGGGGGAGGCCCCTGTCAAAAGGCACCAGTGCGCCGGGATTTCACCTCCGTGGAAGCAGAAGAGGCTCAGGAGGCAGCAGTTTGCAGCCGGGAAAAAGCAGGAGTACCGAGCACGCTTGCAGGAAGGCCTCTCTGTGCGCACCTGCTGCCTTGATTGACCCAAGCACAAGGTGGCTGACGGCGAAGAAGGAGGAGATTTCCAGCATGGCAGGAGCTTGCTGGAGAGCCACTCTTCCCTCCATTGATCGGACTGCAGGGACCCTTTGGCGTTGCACCCCAGGATGCTTCCCTCCCAGGGCGTCTCCCTCCCTTCCCACAAGCGTCCCCCTCTAGCCAAATCTGCACCCATGACCCATCTGCAGGCCAGTTGGCTTCCAGCTGCTTCCCCTAATCCCCAGGCTCCAGTTCATTGAAATTGCTGGTATAGTGCATTTGCACGCAATGGGCCATTTTTTGTAGGACCCCGACCCTCACGTTAAGCGACGTTCTCCTGAACTATAGGACAAAATGACCAGGTCTGCAAGACCTTCTACCGCCACGTCGGACAGGGTGATCTCAAGGGACCCTCACCCCTTTGATCCTCCCAACAGATGGCAGGATTCAGCAAGAGAGATTGGGCAAGAGATCCACCCGCACCTCCGCTCCATCTCCATGGCTGGGCCCTTTAGATTTCCACAGCTGTACATCAAAGTGAGGGAGATGGGCGGTTGCTTCCGCCGCTTTCCTCAAAACCTGCATGTTGGAAGGGATCCTTGAGGCCATCCAAATCCAACCCCTTGTTCTAGGCCAAATCCAAATCAAAGCTTCTCCCAGCAGGTGGCTTGCTGAGCCTTTGGATGAGCCTGTGCAATGCAGGAGATGGCGTCGCCTTGCCAGGGAGTCTAGCTTCACTGTCAGAAATGTGCTTCCAGGTATCCCTCCCTCTCAACTGAGAGTCACCTTAAGGCAGCAGCCACCAAATCCTGAGGGAGCAAGTTCCACAAGCTACGTGTATGTCGTGAGCCAGAAAGCAGGGACTGCCTAGGTTGCCCTGAGAATCTTTTAGAGGAAAAAGCACAAGGAAATAAATGAAGCGGCACCTCTCTCTGACTCCACAGTTCCCGTCTTTCGGCTCAATATCCTGGCTCCAGAACTGCCTCCAGGGAGTGGGTCTCCTCCTCGGCTTTTCTCAGTCCTGAACATAATTCGATCCATTTCTCTCCCAGATTCCTGGAATCACAGTCTTTCTAAACCTGCCGGCTTGGTTTGGTGCCATCTAGACAGGACAGAGACTGCCCGCTCCACAGGGCCCAACGTGCAGTTCTGTTGAGTCTCTGGGCAGCTCCTTGAGGCACAGCGGGGTTTGGATTTGGGTCTGGGGGCTTCTGCGGGCAGATGCCCACTCTGTCTGCAGTGTCTCCACGCCACATCCCACAGGGCAACCTGTACCACTGTGCCTGAACAGCAGCAGGTTCTTTAACATCCACGTGCACTTCTGGGCTTCCAGTTTGGACCACAGGGGAACCTCAGGCCCACAGATGGGGAGTGGGGACCCCACGCAAGCATTCAGAAGAGCAACACCGCCGTGTGAATTGCTCTCCCGGGAGCAGGGGCACCTTAAACTCTTTCCACAGCAGGTCCAGCGCTGAGCAAGCACCCCCTTGCAGGGCTTGTCCCCACACTAGGGATCAGGCGCGTTTCCTAAGGCAACTCAGCAGATTCGCGTGACCTGGTTGCGTTCCTGCTGAGCGCCGCATGCCAGGTTGCCCGGGCAGCTCTGGTGCCGCCACTCGGCCCACCGCCTCGCCTCACGGCGCTGCCAAAGCCAAACTCCTGACAACAGGTGCAAACATCTCATCTGTGCAACATCAGATGGGCCCTAAGTGAGTCAGGAGGACAGAGGAGCACCGGGGAAGCGATTCAAGGCACAACTTCCACCCTGCCTGACTCTGGAAAACCTCTTCCCTTAATAAATTGGCTCCTCGTTAACCACCAATCTGCAGAAGCTAAATTCGAACAGCAGACACTCTGTTAAGAAGAGGCCAGATGGCTTCCCACTGGAGAAGCTGCCATAGGAGGCTTCCTGCATTCGTGGGATAGGTCTAAATGACCTTCAGGACTTCAGGGAGCCTGGTGACTCTGTCTTTAGGTCACGCAGAAAGGTTTGCAGCTGAAGGGGAACAGGAGTATTATTTGTGATTTCCGGCAAGACTCTGTGGGGCAACTAGCATCTTGCATCCTATCCAGATGCAGTTCTTGGGGGGACCAAGTCAAGTCCAGGCCAAGCAGAACCAAGCCCTGCTGGACCAGACCAGTGGCCATTCGGTCCAGCCAGCAGCTGCGCTTGACTGGCCAGTCCACTCTGCCTCAAAAGCCTTGCAGAAAGGAAACTATCCAAATCCCAACCCAGAGAAACAGAGAACTTTTTTAAAAAAATAAATTACAATATGATTTATTAAGACATTTTTTAAAAAGATAAAAAATAATAGGACAACTTCTGCTCAGCAGAAAGAAACCAACCCGAGGCCACCCATGGCCTGCCTTTGTGCAAGCACAACTCTGTAAACATTGGAAGACAACGGTTCCAGTCTCTGCCCCACTCGGTGCAGTGGAGATGCTACAAAAACGCCTGCGTGGGCAGTCCAGGAAACACCGGTCAGGCGCCCGGCCTGGACTCCCGTGGCATCCGCTCGCCCTTTCCACGCTCAGTGCAACGGCTCTGCAGGCAGACTCCCGGGCCCCAGAGCCTCTCGCCGCCGCGGCTCCCACCCGAGCAAAGCTTCCACGATACCACGGCGCCCGTCCAGCTCCTCTCCCAGGGCACAGTATTTTCAGATGCCCGCCACCTCCGGGCACCCTCCCTGTCTGTACAGGGCACCATTAATGCCAGTGCTTACAGCGTGAAGGGAAACGACTGCAAGTAATCCTTTAGGACCGGGTTGAGGGGCACGTTCCGCAAGTTCTCTCTCCCAAATGTCGCCACGATGCTTTTGCGACAGAGCTCCTGCAGAGACCGCGGAGACACTTTGTGCAGCGGCGTGAGCAGGACTTTCCGCGGAGAGCTAACATAGTGTTCCAGCAGCTTGAATAGGCAGTCAAAGGCCTCTTTGCTCCCGTCCAGCCTGAAGCTCCCGGCCTGGAAGATGACCCGGATGTTGGTGGGCCCTGTGGCCGTCTTGACGCTGATGGTGAAGAAGCAGTTCTTCTGCCGGCTGTCCCGGATGAGGAAGGTCCCCAGCGGCTCTCCCTTGAGCTTCTCATGGGCGGTGCTGACCGACAGCGGTCCCCAGTAAAAGCCACACTCATCCAGCAGGGCGCTGGTGCGGGTGATGGTGCTGAAGTCCGCTTGGGAGCGAAAGGTGTGGAAGTGGGTGTTCCGGGGTATCTGCACGGTCCCGGGCCGGCCGAGGAGGCCGTGGGGAACTCGGGCTTGCAAAGGCTCCTGGGCGGGGGGCTCAAGGCGACATCTCAGCTCACAGACAATTCCATTCTCTGGCGTCAAGCTGCTATGCGCCACCATTGTACACACTAGGCTTGCCAGCGGGGTCTCCCATAGTTTCCTGGGCCAGGAAGGAAAGGCGGCCTGCCTGAAGACCCTCCCTGCAATCTAGAAAAAGGGGGGGGACAAAAGAAGGGCAAATTTATTTATTTACTGCATTTTTATTCCCCCCCTCCAATAGGTGAAGGTCTCGGGGCAGGTAACAACATTTAAAATCAAACATACATTGAAACAATGATAGTATATATTAAAACAGTAACAGTGTCTGAAAAGTGGGAAGAGAAAGTATGTTCCCACTTAACCCAAGGCCACGTGCAGTGGAGGTGCCTGATGCCCCTAAAGGGGGAGACTATTACACAGCTTGGGGGCCAACACCGAGAAGGCCCTCTCCCGGGTGCCCCCCCTTTGCTGCTGAGGGTGGTGGGTCAACCAGTAGGGCCTCCCCCCCCCCAGATCTTAAGGCACAGGCAGGTCAAGATGGAAGAAGGCATTGCTTTAGATATTTTAAGTTAAATCCACCAAAGGGAGACAAAGGACCATCCACCTTGAGTCCTTTTGGGCAGACAAACGTCACCGCGTGTTCCGCTTTCCCTTCCTTTCTCAAACAGCAGCGGCATTTGCAATTTAGGTGCCACGCTCAGAAGCCTTTGGCCACAGGATGCATCAGAGGCCGGCCAATGACAGAACCGCTGAGCAGAGACCCTTTTCTTCCCCCCTCGGCTGATTAAACAGAGAAGTGCCAAGTCCCGCGTGGCACAAGGGTTTATTTCCAAGAATTTTTCCAAACCAAGAAGCAGCAGCCCCACCCCTACTCTTCCCTGGATGGCAGCACGGTTCAGTGGTCATAGCGCTTTCAGATTTAGCCTGAGTGTTTATATCCAAAGAGATTCTATGACCTTTTAAAAAAAGAACCCTGAGCAACCGAGCAGGATTCTAAGCTCCGCTAGCATTGTGACCCCCCTACTTTCTGTGGGGCTCTTAGAGCAGAATCCCCCCTTTTCTTTCCCTGTTTCCCCACTAGAAACTCTGGCTCCAAGATCCTCTGCAGGGACCTGGCAGGTCAAGTTCAGCAGGATTTTTTCTCTCAGAGAGCCAGAAGGAGGATTTGGAGGGGGTCGCCTTGCCAAAGCCTGAGCAATCCTGGACATTTTTGGAAAACATCTCCCCCCCGCCCCGGGGGACCCTCAGGCACGCACACGCACACACACTGCCCCTCCCATGCACACAGTCTTTCCCGGCACAGCCCCCATCTCTCTCCCACTGAAAACGGGGTGCATTTAAGTGTCCCCAGCACACAGTTTCTGCCCCATCTCTGGCTAACCCGCCTCGAGGACTCGGAGACGCGGCCGGCTACACGCTCCCAGAAGAGGAGCGCGCTGCCTCCGGCTCACCTGCCCTGACCTTTCCGAGCAGGGATGGATTCCAGGATCGATCCCTGGCACTGGTGCACCACGGAGATTCCACACGCCTTCTCAGAAATGCCCCCCCTCCCAGGCACGCAGGTCCCGGGGTTCGATTCGGCTGCCAGGGCACGGAGGGAGACCTCCCGATCGGCCGGCGCCTGGCGGCAGTGCCGGACGCCACGGGGACCAGGACGGGCAGTCTCGCTGCGGGCAACCAAGCAAACTGCCGGAGGGATCGTGCAAACACACCGCCGCCCCGTGGCCGAAGCGCCACCCGGCTCGCGGGCTGCAAAACGAAGCTGCCCACGCGCTGCCGGACCGGACCGGACCGGAGGAGGAGCGGCGATTCCGCCAGGCACGCGCATCCGGGCGGCCGAACCGCGCGGTCTCTCCGCCGCGGCCCCGAACTCGGCGGCCCCTTCAGGGTCCGGTCGGCCCGCGAAACAAACCCCCAGCCTCTGCCCTCGCGGCGTCCTCGGCGCCGCCCCTGGCTCGTCCGCAGACCGCCGGCCGCGGCTCCAGAGGGGACCAGGCGAGCGGAGCGGAGCGGAGCGGAGCGGAGGAGGCGCCCGCCGCACTTTCCGACGGGCCGGACGCGGGCAGCCGCGCTTCGGCCCTCTGCGGGCCCAAGGGGGGAGTCAGCGGCTGTCGCCCGGCCGGCCGGCAGGCCCCTGCGCGCCGAGGAGCGAGCGAAGCCCCGACGGGCCGCCAGGCAGAGAAGGCAGCGGGGAGAGTCCGCGCGCGCCCCGGGAACCCGCCTGCTGACGCCGCCGCCGCCGCCGCCCGTGCGGGCCGCGCGGAGCGGGAGTGAAAGCAAGAGCGACGGACCGCCCACCGCCCAGCCTCGGCCCCGCGCCCTCCCCCCCCCCCCGGGAACGGGCGAAGGGCTTTACCTGCGGGCCGCTTCAGCTGCTGCCCCGGGCCGGCGGGGCGGGATCCCCTCGGAGCGCCCGGCCGTTCTGGCGCCCCCCGGCCTGAGTGTCAGCCGTGCGCGCTGCTGGCCTGCCGAGGCGCCCCGGCCGCATCCGCCGCCGCCGCCGGTTCCCGTCCGATCGAGGCGGGGGTGTCCGAGCCCGCGTGCCCCTTCTCCGCGCGATCGACGCTTTTATGGCTCCGTCGCTCCCGAACGCTCCCGGCCGGCGGCCAGCGCCCCGCCCCGGTGAATGGCGAATGGCTTTCGATTCCCCGGAGCTCCTCCCCGCGGCTCCTCCCAGCCCAGACAGTCCAGCACGAACGGGCGGGGCAGCCGCGGCGGGGGCGCTCTCGTGCCGGCGACTCTCGAGCTGCCCCCGGGGCCCCTCGGAGACCCCGCGGGGCTACTCGGCGCCACGGAGCTACGTGCGAAGCGGGACGGCGGGGGCTCCGCGTGCACAGCCGGGCCTCCCTCCGGGGCGGGGGTGGAAGGAGGCGCGCCGAGTCCCCAGTTTAGGCTTCGGGCTGTCTGAGCCTCTAGGGGCCGCCCGGGATTCCGGGAAGGGGCCCTCGAGGCCATCCAGTCCGGCCCTCACTCCGGGCAGGGTCCTCAGCAGGTGGACGTCTGCTTAAGCCCTTCCGGACAGGGAGACCCCCCCCCCGACGGCTCCCCGCTGCAAATGGTCCCAGCAGGTCTCAGGGCGGGTAACGGGGTTTTAAACAACAAATTGCAAGCAATATAGATTAAAAACAATAATATCTATAAAAGCACTTCAGAGATCCAACCTATTTAAACGCGTGCACTAAATATTAAACTACCGATCTACGGCAGGGGTGTCTCTAAGCCCCAGAGCCGTTTGGAAAGCGGCGGGTCCCCGGGGCATGAGCAGAGGGCCCTCCCCAGAGACCTCCGCGGCTCAGCAACCCGGCGGAACCGGCGGGGCGTCATTGATTCAGCCCGAATTGCCGCGCGCGGGAGGAAAAGGGGGCGGGAAGGGGCCTCGGATCGGGCCCGCGCCGTCTCGGTCCACATGTCCGAAGAGGCCGAAGGTCCTGCTCGCTCGTTGCCTTTCGCTTTCGCTTCCAGGAAGACGCAGGACTGACCGGACGGGCGACCTCGCTAGGGAAAAAGAAAGCGAAAGCGAGGCGGGGAGGGGAGGGGAGGGGGAGGGGGAGGGAGTCCTTGGCAAAGAGCCGGAGACGCGTCAACTGACTTTCCCCTCCTCTCTGCCAAAGGCCGGGGATCGAGCCCGCGACCCTGCGCGGCTCCTCCGCCCCCCCCTCGAAGAGACGCCGCCGCTTGAACCCACGCTCGGCTCCGCAGGGCCACCGGAAGAGCCCGGGGCCCCCAGCTGGGCTGCGTGGACAGAGCAGGGCGCGAGGAAGGCTGCGGACGAGAGGGGGCGGAGGTTGCTGGTCCGATCCCCGGCCTCTCCCTGGAAGGAGGCGACAAGGCGAAGCGCTTTTGTGTCTGGAGGGGCCCACGGAGGGTCAGCCGGGAGTTGGCCACCACTCGGCTCTGGGTACCGACAGAGGTGAGGAACCCAAAACGTCACACAAGCAAGCAAAGCGGGAAGAGCAGGGATGCTGTAAAAAGGAAGGACCAGATGTGTTGGGCAGCTGTTTGTGTCGCCTGGGTGGAAGGAGAGCCTGCAGGAAGGAGGTTCCATTCCTGGAAACGCTCAGGATAAGCCCCAGTGAGTCGTCTGGCACCTTCTTGCAAACCACCTGTCTGTCTGTCTGTCTGTCAAGGGACCGGAATGCAGGCGGCTCCTGGCCACAGTGGCTCACCTGAAGATGCAGAGGCCCTTCAGTTAACTGAGGATTAATATTTGATAAGGCTTATCATCATAAACCGAGGCCCACCCCTCAGCAGACTTGCTGGAATTGCTCTGAATGGCAGAAAGTGCCAACGGAAAAGAACTTTCGGTTTCTGAAAAGGCCAGTGCAGTGACAACGTCCAGCTTCAGGGGCACCTGCGCAGGCAGGTAAACAGGAGGCCCATTTGCATTTCTGGCCAGTAATGGACGCTTTGGGGAAGCTTTCCTCATGACAAGTGCAAATGGTCCATCTGTACCATCGCTTTGCCAGCCTTAGTTCATGGCAGCCTAAAAAAGTAAGTGCGAAAACGCCTAAGGCACTGGGCAGAAGTGAGACCATCCCTTTTCCTCCTGCCTCCGTGGCCTTTTTCCTCATGCTCCTGGATTACGCAGGAGAGAGGCAGGCTTGTCCCAAAATACAAGAGTTATTTGGAGAGACAGGAGGCTTGTTCCAGAAACAGCAGAGATGCCGGTGTAGAAATGAAGAAGTGTGAGAAATTCAGATTGGAAGATAAGGCTTTCTGCTCCACCCCAGGGGAAACAAGCCTCAGATTATCAGAAACAGTGGCATGAGCTTTCCCAGCAGAGCTGCCTTGGGTGCCGGAGCTGCTGGCAACTGGAGATCGGAAGAACCTGAGGAGTCCTCCTGCATTCAACCAGAGGCCTATTTGCCTGTTCTCCCAGGCCGACCGGTTGTTGGGGAAACCCGCCAGCTGGACAGGAAACCATCAGCCATCGGCTAGTAGCCGTTGGCAGTCACCGCAAAGTGCTCCAGGCCTTTTTGGAAGCCTTCCAAACTGGTGACCGTCACCACAACTGCTAGGGGTGGGGTGAATTCCATCGTCTAACTGTGGGTTGTTCGGGGGGGGGGGATTCTTGTCTCTTGATTTGTCCAAGACTCAAAGGAGACAAAACCCTCCTGATCACTTTGTTCACACTGTGTCTGGCCATTTCCCTCTTTCCTTGTAGACAAGACAGTCTTAGTCGCCACCTTTGAGCCTCTCTCTAATTACAAGGGCGGCTTCCTGAGACACAGTGCCCCAAACCACACGTTTCCAGTACCCTTTCTTATTCCTCCTTGCATCCTCTGGGCTTTTAAATGTGAGCCAGTTTGCTCTTGCGGTGAGTGTGCCAGACTAAGAAGTGTGGCACCTGAAGTCCAAAGAGGAAACTTCCCAATGGCTGGACCGAAGAGGCCATTTAAAGCGAGGCTGCAGAATCTGGGGGTCTGAAGGTGCAAGTAAGGCAGCTCTGACCTGCTCACTCGTGTTGCATTCCATGCTTCTGCAGCAGAAGGCAAGGGAGACCCGGGCCGGGTCAAAAAAGCCTGAAATCTCTAAAAGTACTATTGGAAGGAGCAAAGGTGGCCGGTCCAGGTCCAGCTGAGCTGCAACTACAAGTGGCTAATCTGAGTGTACGTGTGTGTGTGTGTGTGGCGTTTTCATTTTTCTTCTGCGAATCCCCAGTTTTGCCCTGGAAAACGGAGGGAGCCGACAACCTTCCTTGCTCTGATGCATTAAATTAAATTATAGTCCTAATCTCTCAGTATCTACAGCAGCCTCTGTGAAAATCTGTGGCTTCTTTTGCCTTCAGAAATAGACACGTGCAGCCTTTGCAGAAGTGGGTGATACCTTCAGCCCGGTCAGCCCAGCCTAAGTGTGTGCAAAAGCATCTTAACGCTCCACCCCCAGAGCGGCCACTTTCACATATGCGCCACCTGGTCCCCCAGCAGTGTTCAGAACTCTGTCTGTTTCTCGGAATGCGTGGCCTTTGTTTTATCTGCTGGTCCACTTCTGCTGTGCTGCCTCTTTTACTTTCTCTTTCTCTCTCAGAAAGCAGCAGGCAGAAGCCGCTCTGAGAACCAGATAGCAATTGCCAGAGACACTTTAAAACCCACATAGGTCCGTCCCCCCCCCCCTCTGCAAGGTCTGGCTGCTTAGGCCCCTAACAAGACCAGTGGGACGACAACAAAGGAGACCCAGAACCTCAAAGCTCCAACAAGCAAGTGAGGAAATAAGAAAATGAACACCTGTAGCTTCATTTTTAAGTTGCCGAAAACATTTCAGCAGCAAGATGCCTTCTAACAAGTACATCTGAAAATGTCACCAATATATATTGACAATTAAAGGTTTAATAAGATTATGCAAACGTTTCAAGGCAAAATGCTTATGTTTTAAAACTCCCCAGATGCCTTTCCTTGGTCCTTCTTCAGTATCAAGGAGGACAGAGATCCAAAGCACAACAAACAAAGGGAAAGCAAAGAATTCAAAAATACCTCCCACATGGCTATAAGGGATCCAAGGCGTAAAGAGAAACTTAAAAGGTTGCGTCCACATGCGTTTTAAAAAGCAGCTAGGATGTGTGGGCAGTTCCAGTAACATCCACCAGATTTCTCTTTGGAACTGGAGTTTTTCATCACCTTGGGTCTCCTGTTCTCACTCTGATAAAAGATTCTGTGATGGTCAAAGAAGGTGCGTCCTTGCAGTGACCCTAAATCTGCTGGACACTGTAGGTCAAGACACTTACGCACCAGTGTCCCTGGCAGAATGACCAAAGTGGTTTGCCATAGCTGAGATTTTGTTTAGGGCTTCCCACAGCTGCTGTGCAGAGAAAAACAATGCCTGCAGCCCCCTTGCTAGCAGCTCCCCCCTGCAGGCCATCAGGCTCCCCCTGCCCTTGCATCAAAGATGCTTCTGAATTGTCTTCAAGGCCCAAGATCTTATTTTCTTCCAGCAATAGGCAAGGAGTGAATGTAGCCCTTGAAGCATCAAGCCACCTTCATGCCACTTCCCACCCAAAGGTCCCAAAGCTCTTCAGAGCTATCAGACGAAGACCGAACCGTAATCTGCCACCCTGCCCTGAGTCCTGTCCTGGCCTCATGCAGCAAGGGTGCTGATTAGAGTTTCAGTACCAGAAGGGGACCTGTTTGCTAAGCTGCAGCCAGTGGAAACATTTAGGACCCCCCTCCCTTAAGGGGCACCAAAGTAGGTGAGAGGGGATTCATTCCACCTATTAGTATCCCAGTTAGGCTTTCAAAAGGAGGGCCTGGACCCCTTGAGAGATCAATGGAGCACACAGTTTATGTGTCCAAAGCTTGCAGCGCCCTGTGAAGGTGCATTCAATAAGGCTGTGGTCACATTTAAGGCTTAATCCAGCTTCGGTCCACCTTCAGAGAGAGTGAACACACCAGCAAAGTGGTGAGTAATTTTCTTTCCTCATTATCCTATCCCAAGGGTGAATTTACTCAGTTATTTAACACTGAAAGAAAACAGCTGGTCACTTTGCTGATGTATTCTCTCGCTCCAAAAGTGGGCTGAAGCTGGATTAAACCTTCGGTGTGACCACAGCATGTGAGAAATTCACGCTCTGCTGCATTTGATTGATCAGGCGCCCATCCGGTCCCAGCAGTTGATCAAGACAGAGATTTTTTCTTAAAAATGAGCTTCTCTTCCTTTAAACCGAAGAGCCAGCCTCCTCTTTCGCTCTGTCTGCCTCGGGTTTTTTTCAAGAAGCAGGTCTGGTTCATAAGAAATATCTCTACTTTCAGTGAGCGTTCTCACTATCAAGGCTGGCTCTGTTTCCTGAAGCTGGTTTCTAGTCCCCTAGAGAGATTGAAACTGCGGTTTGGCCCTTTTCTGAAAAAGTTGATTTCAGGGAAATGGAACCACACGCGCGTGAAACAGTGAAATATCCACACTCTGGTCTGATCAGAGCCACGCAACCCCTGAATTCCACTGAACTCTCCCTCTCCAAGCAGAATCAGACGCCAGGGCTTGGTGGGCATCCGCCAGACCCGCCACCTGCTCAGGGGCAGGGGAGAAGCCAAGCAGGACAGCACAGGGGACCACAGCACAGGGGGCAAAGTGGGCGACCCCACACCAGGGCGAGAGCTGAGGGCCCTGGGGCCACCTTTATCCCTTTCCCCTCCTCACGCATGCTGGGACCAGCTGGTCTCTTTGGTGGAGCCCGTTTCCTCGGGGTTTGCATAGAACTGCCGCCTTCATGACATCGCACGTGTCCCACACACAGCTTAGATCCCAGATCCCAGCCTCAGGACTCCACGGTCCCCTCACCAACCCTCAGGGTGGCCTGCCTTGATCATAGGTCTGTGGCTGGCCAGGCACCCCTGTGGCTGGCCCAGCAGAATTCTTAGGTGGCACCAAAGGATCCTGGATCTGGAATTTGTGATCAGTCTGAGCTTGGCTCTCTCCATGCCAGGCATGTGACCCGTGCAGAGGATAGAGGGCGGGAAGGGAGGGCAGGATGGGCTGGGGAGACCCTATGCTGCTCCAGGCATCTCAAAGGGCCTCCTCAAGATCCGTGGCTGTACTCCTGAGTCTTGGGGAACCGTGCAAAGCTGTCTGGTCTGGTTTGCTTTCCCTCCTTCAAAGACACCTTGCCACGAAACCAGCGGGGATGATTTGCCACCACTCTTACTTGACCCATAGTGAGAAGCAATACCCACCTCTCCCTGCACATGCACAGAAGTACCATTGCAATCAGCACACACATGCCAGCACAGCAGGGACTGGAGGTGCTCTTCCCGCCCCCCAAGTGCCAAATGACCTTCTCCATCCCAAGTCGGGCTGGTTGCTTCTTCATCCCATTATACACTGATCTTGCCCTCTGCCCATCGGTCAGCAGTTACACTGACCTGGCACAAAAACAGGAACTCGCTGCTCCAGGTTGCATTCATTTGCTTGTGTATGGGCTGAGCTTCAGGGGAACAGCGGTTTTTATCTGCCACAGTCCGCAAAGTTACCATAATAGATACTTAGGTATTAGTCAGCTTCCAGAGAAACACGCACGTGGTTTTCTAAGGGAAGAAAGAATAGGCACAGATCACAGGGGAACAAGCACACCAATGCCCCCTACCGGATGAAGCGTGCATGCATCTGAGCCCATGGGCAGTGAGTGGTTTGGGGGCAGCAAGACAGCCCACAGGGGCAGCCAAGCGCCTCTCAGAACCCAGACCCAAGGAGCTCAGGGGGCCACCTCGGCACCTGGTGACCAAGGAAGGACCTGAATTAAGGTGGGGACAGGTTTCTGGCCTGCACAATACCCCCCCCCCCGCAACCCTGCCTTGTTTTCATGTTTGACTTTGCGCCAGCCTTCAAAATGGGTCTCTGGGTAACCACTTGCACATGAACAGCCGGGATTAATTGCAAGCAGAGGTAGCACTTACTGAGACAAAAGCTCATGCCACCAACCCTTCTCCTGTTAGTCTCCAAGTGCTACTAACTACCTTGCTGGACTTTTCTAATTAGACTAACACAGCTATTTCTCTGATATTGACAACTCAAAGGAACCAGTATCCTCAGGCGGTAAGGGTTCATTTCAATGAGTACCCTTCTTTATGATGCGGTTCCCTCCACCTGATTTCCTTTCCTGTCTCTAAAGCAAAGCCAGAAATGCTGGCTCCCTCTGTCGGCCTTCAAAAGACCCCTTGTGCACATAAGTTACTGCCAAAACAAAGCCCCCCCCCCTTTAAAAAGGGTGGGTGAAGACTGCCTTTGACTTTTACTAAATCTTGTGTTTCTTGCTGTGTGTATTTTTTTAAGAACTGCTTGAAGTGTCTCCTAAAATGAAGCAAAGAGAAAGGAGGGAGGGGGGCAGACCAGGAATAGCCTTCATGCTAATAAATCCATTTTTAAGTGTTTTAATGTAATTATATTTCAGGCAAAAATGTGAACTCATTAAAGTTGCCTGTAATATACTGTAAGTACAATCTGTATCCTCCAGAGGTTAAATGGGTATTTAATCTTAATTACAACATGCAATGAAGGCTGCAGTTGGGGGACCAACATGGTCTGGAAAACCTGGCATGGATGTTTGAGAAACGGAGCCGCACTGCTCCGTCCCAGGGCAGGCCCAGCGGCTGAGCACTGGACAAGGTCCGCAGGCCTCTTTCCTCGCCTCCCCAAGGGCCAGCCGAGCCCTCCTGCACAACCACAGGCACCCGGGAAGCACCGCTGCTTGTTTTCGTTCCAATATTTCTGTAGGGCTTTGTATTAAAACCAAACAAGTCTCCAAGCAGTTCACATCCATTCCAAAAAAGCAATAATTAAATACATCTAAATCATTTATCTCTAAATAAATGGTAGAATTTACCACCACAGAATATGGCAAAGATGGTTGTCTTTCCTCCCCTTGGAGAATAAGGAAATATCGGGAGAAACGTAGAACAAGAACAAGAAGGGTAGTTTGCTTTTATGCTACACTTTTCTCGCCTATTTAAGGGGCCTCAAAGTAGCTGACAACCTTTTCTTCTTCTCCCTATCCTGTGAGGTCGGTGGGGCTGTGAGAGCTCAGAGAGCTGTGACTACCCCAAGGGCACTCAGCTGGCTTTGTGGAGGAGTGTGGCTAAGAGGGTGGCACTCTAACTACAAGACCAAACTGGTTCAGTTAGGATTTCTGACACCAAAATCGAACCTCTGTGCTCAGCTGATTGCAGGTCCGCTTGCTCAGTCTACCAACAGGGGCACAACATGGGGGTGTCAGGGTGGGGGCCCTGGAAGGATCTGTGTGTCCACTGGGGAAGATAGATTGGCCTTGTTTGGTCCCTCCAGCAGTATTTCCGCGTCCTGCGTAGCTAGATGGACTCTGGGCCACATAAAACCTCGGTTTCCACTAGAAGCACAGATAGATGGTGAGGCTGGAGATGTAAGGAGAAGAAGGGATGACTGTGGGCTAAGTGGTCACCAAAGGCCTATTCATCAGGAGGAGGTCAGTGTCACATGGTCAGCTCTGACAGGAGGCCATCCGGCAAGCAAGCTTCCTGCCTGGCTGTGAGCAAATCCACGGGCCACAGTAAGCAAAAGGGAACTCCAAATCTTTTTAGAACCCCCGGAGTGAGAGGAAATACCACTGAAGGAAACCAAGAGGTGATGCTCTGCAAAGGGATGCAAAGGCTCCGGGACTTTGGGGCTTCGTAGCTGGTGGCAGATGCTGGCATTTTCATCGCCAATTGCCGCTTTGCATGGCAAACTCATTTAAGTCTGCAGGCCGCGTGTGCCCAGGAAGGGAGAGAGACCTGGCTGCAATACGTTGGGCTCGCCTGCCGTCTCTTGGCGATGGAGGGAACTGCATGGGAGCCGCCAGAGGACACGCGGCTCCAGGGCAGCGGACGCCTGGGCTGCTGCTTGGGACCCCGAGTCTTCCCCGTCATGGGGGGAGATGTGCATGAAGGTTTTTTTGACATTCTATTCAAATTACATTAAATACTCAAAAATCCAATTCAATTTGAATCGAATCTTTTAAATTCAAATTTAACAAGATTCAGTACAAATTTACCAAATTCAAATCCATTCGTTCAAATTTTTTATTCGAATCTGCACATACGAATGTCAACGCATCTTCCCCAAACCTGTACGCCTCCGTATGCATCCCATAATTATCCCGTGTGCAATCCATTTGCGTCCCTTATGGATGCGTGCAAATGCGGGAAAGATGTGGATCTTCAAGTATGCATTGTATACGAACCCATACAAATACGAACGTCCAGATAATTCGAACGAATAGAAACGAAATTCAAAATCTGAATGTCTGAATTCAAATTCCGGGACATATAATTAGAATCCCAATGTCGAAATTCGGTACATTTGATCTGATTTTGAATGCCTACGAATATTCGTACACATCCCTAGTCATGGTTTCCTTATGCTGGGCCGGGAGCTTGTAAAGAAACAGCTGACAGGAAGCTCTGCTAGGAGACGTCCGGGCATCTAAGGTGTTTTCTCTTTTTGGTTGAGGCGGGTCCTTTGGCCTTCAGCCATTTGTCCACCTTCCCGGGTAGCTGCCTGTTCTCCAATGTCAGAGTCGGGCTCCACCCAAGACCCAAGAGCATCAGCATTCTAGCCCATTTGGGACCAAAGAGGGTCCATGTCCCTGGCATTCTCTTCCCTCGGGTGCAGCCATTGTACCCCGCAGACTCCCAACGGGATTACCTCCAGGTCCTCCATGGATGCTTTCTCTTGAAGCCCCCATTGACTCTCCCAATGACTCTCCCAATCCTGAACATCCGCTGGTCTGACTGTAACAAACATTGTTGTCCTCGAGCTAGCAGGGGCCACCAGTATCGAGGCTATGCTGCTGACAATGCCGCTGCGCTGGGCATGTCTCTAGGATGCAGGATCATTGCCTCCCGAAGATGGTGCTCTATGGTGAGCTCACCACTGGCTACCAAAACAGAGGAGCCCCAAGGTGGAGACAGAAGGACGCCTGAAGCAATCCCTCAGCCTTGGCCATATTGATCACAATCAATGGTGCACTCTGGCCTCAGACCGAGAGGCATGGAGACGGACCACCCACAATGCTGCCGCCACCTTCGAGACCGCTCACTCACAGAACCCGTCTCAAGGAGAAAAGATAACGCAGGAAGAACGGTGGCATCACAGTATCGCCCAAGGAGACCTTTCCCTGTACCTTCTGCACCCAGACCTGCCTTTCCCACATTGGTCTGTTTAGCTACCAACGGGCATGACGTAAGCGTGGGCTGAGCCCTCCCTGATCTTCATTCACGACGCCAAGCCACGATTATCTCTCTGTGTGTGTTGAAACTGAACTTATAGCTACTTGTAACCTGAATATGCACTTTCCCAGTTTATTCTGGTTTTTCTGTTGTTGTATTACAGATATGACCTCTAAGTTGAATTTTTTTTGGTTTTTGTAATGTTGTTTTAAGCAAAAATAAAGTTGTTTATTCAAAATATTTAAATAGGTTCATGTTATCGAGGAAGGGTCTGAAAACGTTAAAGAACTCTTTTAATTTTTTTAAAAAGATACAGGCATAGAAATCACAGCATTAAGTTTAAATTGCATTATAAAGTAAAATACAATTAAAACCAGCATTCTAAAAAGCAGTGCAGCATTATTTTTATTTTTATTGTACAACTGCTTCTGTTCTCCCATTGCTCCTGACCAGTTTGGTCTTGTGGTCAGAGTGCTGGACTCATATCCCATAGTCACCAGGTTTTATTCCTCCCTCCCCCACGAAGCCGGCTGGGAGACCTTGGGCTAGTCACAGCTCTCTTCTGAGCTCTCACAGCCCCACGCACCTCACACGGTGTATGTTGTGGGGAGAAGTATAGAAAGTTTTGTCAGCCACCTTGAGTCCCCTTAAATGGGTAAGAAAGTCGGGTATAAAACCCAACTCCTCTTCTTCCTCTCCACATTACTTTCCAGTAACTGCACCAGGACCTGATGAGCTAGGGATGACCCAGTACAGTTACAAAACTGGTCAGCCTTGCCAGAAGCAGCTGCAGGCTGGACACACCAATGGGCTCCCAGAGAGCAGCAAAATGTGGGGACTGGAGGAAGGACAGGATCCCAAAGATTCTGTTGGCCTGGGTCTCCGCCCGGTATATTGACTGATTCTGACTGTGACTCTGGGGCCTTTGGCTATCAGACACAGCATGGTCTGCTGCAGCAGGTAGATAATGGCTCAAAAGCACAACTCTTAGAAGAGCCCTGTGGGTTAGAGTCATCCAGTACCCAGCAGTCTCTATCTGTGTTGCCAGGAGAAATCTCTACGAGGAAAAACAACCCTTCTTGGTTCCCATGCTGCAGGGTTTTTGTGCCCACATGCAAAATCATTCAGATCTTGCAAAAGTGTTTAATGCATTCACCCCTCCTATGACACTGTTTTCCAAAGCATAGTTTTGCACTCATGGGCTCCATAGCATCAAACTGCGGGAGACGGTGGAGCATCGCAGCGGCCACGAGATGGCACCATAGTCCACCATTTATGCCACATGGGGTTCTAAGGAACATCCTTTCCTTATGGGAAACCCCTGAAGATGGCAGCGTTGCCCCCAGTTTCCCTCCCTTTCTCCAGCAAGCTCCCTGCAGCGAGCCTCACTGTGCAGATAATGCTGCCCTGCTGGGCGCATTATTGATGCTGCCAGTCAGGCTGTAGGACTCCAGTTGCCAGGTAACCCAGCGGCTGGGACCCTGGAGACCACCAGTGCGCTCCCAGTGTCCTTGGGGCAACGTGCATGGTGCCTTTGATGGCGCAGACCCCACGAGTCCCCTCGGCCCCCCGGCAGCAGTTGCCGTCCTTGGCTCCCGGATTCACAGTTGTCTCGGGGAGCCCCCAAGGTCTGCAGGCCAGCAGGCGGGCGCCCACACCTGTGGCACCCATGACTGGGTCATTTGGGGTGCAAAGCCACCTTGCCCAGGCACTCCTTGCCCCCTGCTTGAATTCCCACCGCAGTGAGGCGCTTTTCGAGCCACGGCCCAGAGCAAGCGCTGGGGCACCTGGCTGCCAAGGAGAGGTCGCCCTTCAGAAGCAGCAAGACATGGCCTGCTAGGGGACAGCAGCACTCCCGGGAGAGCCTCGGGTGGCTGCGGCAGAAGAGCACCCGGAGGACCCGCCTCTCGCCTCGCCCGTCAGCTGCGAGGTCTCTCCAGGCGGAAAGTTTCGAGGGCTGTTTCGTGCTCAGCCCCCCCCCCCGAGGATAGCGCCTCCGGGGAAACTCGGGGGGGGGGCTCAGCCTCCCAGCGGCGCGGCTGGGCGGCCTGGGGCAGCCCTCCGTCCTCAGCACCTACGACACCAGCCGCCCCGTCGGACCAGGAGAAGCGGGCCCGGCCCCCACCCCGGCCTCCTTTCCCGGGCGACCTCGCATTGAGCGCTCGGAACAGGGCCTTCCGCGCACCGGCCCCGGCGCCGCTGCTTCGGATTGCGGCCGCCACTTGCCGCCCGCCCGCCTTCCCGCATGGGGTCCTCTGCCGGACTGCGCATGCCGCGGCGCGACGACGACGACGACGACCGCCAGGCGCGCCGCTTGACAACCGGCGGGCGCGCCGCCGCCGTACGTGCCGTGCGCGGTGACGTCAGCGCGCACGCCCCGCCCCCTCCCGCCCCTCCGTCTCTGGAAAAGAGAAGAGAAAAAAACTTTTTTTTTTTAATTGAGGAATCAACAGCCGCCATCTTGTCGCGGAGCCGGAGCGCGTCGCTGGCGGGCGGGAGCCGAGGCGGACTGGGCTGGGCCGGGCCGGGCCGGGCCAGGCCGGGGGGAAAGCTGAGGCACCGCCGCCGCCAGGCCGACCAGGAGGGCCCCGCGCCGGGCCGGGCCGCGCCGCCCGCCGACCTGCTCTTCGCAGCCGCCCGCCCGCCCGCCGGCCGCGCGGCGACGACGACGACGACGACACTGAGGGCCGCCGCCTCAGCCCCGCCCGCCCGCCCGCCCGCCGGCAGCCCTCGCCCGCCGCCCGCCGCCGCGCCGTCCGCTCGGCCGGCCTGCTTCGCCTGGGCCCCGCCGGCCCGGCCGTCCCCGGGGTGGAGGCGGCGGCGGCGGCGGGCCGAGGCGGCGGCGGCGGCGGCGGCGTCGCTGCTGCCGCTGCTGCGCTGGGAGGGGCGCTCGCGGGGGGGCGCTCGCGGCGGCGGCTGAGGGGAGGAGGCCGGGAGGGCGAGGGGAGGAGGGGGAGGCGCCGCCATCCGGGCATCTTCTCCTCCTTCGCCGCCGCGGGGCGGGGGCAGCGGCGCCCGGCTCCCCCCCCTCGCCCCTCCTCGCCGCCGCCGCCGCCGCCGCCGCGCGCCCCTCCTCGGCCCGGCCCGGCCCGGCGCCGCTGCCGCCCCGGCGCCGCCGAGCGCCGCCCGCGGGACATGGGGCGCCCGCGGCGGCGGGTTCGGCCTGCTCTGGCGGCGGCCCCGGCGGGCCTGTGCAGCGCCGTGCAGGAGCGCTGAGCGGCGCGGCGGCGGCGGCCGAGAGCCGGGGGCAGGGCGGCGGCCATGGCGGAGAACTTGCTGGACGGGCCGCCCAACGCCAAGCGGGCCAAGCTGCACTCGCCGGGCTTCTCCGCCCCCGACACCACAGGTGAGCGCCGCCGGGCGGGCGGGCGGGCGGGCGGGCGGGATGGCGACCTGTCAGCCGGGGAGCCGGCCCCGAGGCTCGCGGGCGGGAGCAGCGCCGGCCTGGATCCTCCCGGGTCTCCTTTGGGCCGCCCGCGATCCCGGCCCAGGAGGCCCGGGGATGCTTCTCTCGAGGCTCCGAGGCCTGGCGAGGCGGCGCCCGCGTGGTGACTGCCCGCCCGGGGGTCCTTAGGCCTTTGAGCCGGAGCGGCGATCCCGGGTACAGGCAGCCCTGGCTCTCCCTGGCCCGTGTTTCCTCCGGGGGCGAAGGCAGCCCATAGGGGGCCCCTGCCCCATGGGACCGGCAGGTTCGCTGCTGAATCGGGGAGCTCTAAGGGAGAGGGGCCGGGGTGTATGTCGCTTTCCAAGCAGGATCACCTCCGTTTTGGGTGCCCTGCTTCCAGAAGCACAGCAAACTCCGACTTTGCTGCCCTGTGCTCTGTAGCAAAGGTAAAAAGAATGGACCTGGTCAGGTATTTAAGGAACCAAACTGCTCTGAAATAGTATTTTTGTATGTTGCCTGGTTTCTACGTTGCTGCTTAATTTTAGCACACGAGTTGACATCTTGTCTAGAAGCGCAGGCTAACACACCTGCTCAGAAGTGAGTCTTGTGCTCAGTGACCCAAGAAAGGGAAGTCAGGATTGTTAAACCACCTTGATAAAACCGCCATGCTTTTGGAGAACCTGCCAGTGAGGGATGAGAACGGTAGAAGTTCCGACTTAGTGCCCATAAAGTGGGGCACAGAGAAGAGAATATGCAGCAGAAAGCTCTGCAGTGTGCCTTATGGGGTCAAAAGCCCCATAGCTTGATATGTGAGAATTAGCACTGTGTCCGGTTGAAGTCTCCTTTTTGTGCAATATAAAACTTTTCCTTATGTCAAGTTTAGTTAGTTCTGTTCTATTGCTAAGCTGGTAGCTTATCAGAACTTCAGCTTCTTCGACTGCATACAGTCATGGCTTGAAAAGTGAAGGAATTCACACAATGTCAGCAAGTCCCGCTAAGCAAGCTGTTCTGAACCTGAAAGACTCTCTTCCTCCTCAGACTTTCAGATGCTGTTTGTACTTTTCTATTTTGTTTCAAAGATATTTTATTCTGTTGCTCTTAGTTTGACTGAACGTCAAATTGTTTCATCCAAACATTTGTATTTTGTTTATCTTTTACGGTTTTTCCTTTATCATGATAGAATAAGTACATTTGCCCGTTTTTGTTCTACAGCTCAGTTGATTAAGCTGAGCAGAGCCACTGTTATTTGTAGTTTTCAGTCAAACAAGTCCATCAGGGTTCTAATATTAATAGGGAGGATTATTTGGAAAAGGAGAAATAGCAATGCTTTCAGCTTGCTGGTGGCCAGGTAAAACCTTTCAGGTAAGGGAGTAATGTTTAATTGAAATTTAATATTCCTTTTTCCCACGTTTAAGTAGTGGCAATAAGTATAACCTATTTTACGTTTCTTGGGCTATAAATTAGGGAAGAGTTCTTTGTTACTTTCTGTTAAATTACCTGTAGTATTTCTGTTAGGCTTGGTGGAGCGTAATGCAGGGAGACCCTGAGCTGTCTCGGCTATATATGGCAACAGCCTACATGGTCTTGTTCTAATAGAAGATTCCTGTGTAGGTCCAGCTTCACAGAACTTGTCCGCATTGTTGAGCAGCAACATCTAGGACTGGCTTTGGCTCTGTTTTGTTTTGCTTCTTATGCCAATCTTTGTTAACCTTGCAGATTTTGGGCCGCTCTTTGAGTTGGAAAATGATCTTCCGGATGAGCTGATACCTAACGGAGACTTGAATCTTTTGAACAGCAGCGGGAACCTTGTTCAGGATGCAGCTTCCAAACACAAACAACTTTCAGAACTTCTGAGGGGTGGTAGCAGCGCTTCTCATAATGCAGGAATTGGCAACGTGAACTCCAGTAGCCCTGTCCCCCAAGGAGTCGCTGCCCAAGTACAGGGCCAGCCGAACAGCATGAACATTGGCGGCCTTGGGGTGATGGGCAAGAACCCCTCAAGCCAGAACGATGCTGTGCCCAAACCGTCAGCCAGCACGCCCGGGCCAGCCACCCCGTCTACGCCAGCCCTGAACTCTCAAGCACAAAAGCAAGTGGTGATGGGGGGCGGCAGCCCGGCGACATCCCAGACCGGAGCTGGGATCTGCGTCAATGCTGGCTTCAACCAGGCTCACCCAGGTCTCCTCAACAGTAACTCTAACCACAGCTTAATGAATCAGGCCCAGCAAGGACAAGGGCAAGTACTGAATGGGTCTCTTGGAGCGGCTGGACGAGGGCGAGGCGCTGGAATGCAGTATTCTACCCCCAGCATGCAAGGAAATGCAGGCAGCGTCCTGGCAGAGACCTTGACCCAAGTGTCGCCTCAAATGACGAGCCACGCAGGTCTCAGTGCAGCTCAGCCAGGAGCCATGGCAAAAGTACGTGGCACTCACTTTAGTCGCTCTTCTTACCGTGTGCTTTGAACTGATTTTATAACTGGGAAGCATGAAGGTATTTGTGGTACTCCTTTGCATTAAATGCCTGGTATTTGAACCTCTATCAAAGTTCTGAAGATGCGAACAGCAGTGGGTTGCTCAAGCTACGTAAGATTAGGAGATTTGCATTTCAGGTAGCAAATGAGATGGTTACATTCTTCCTGGGAGGTTCTAAAGGTTTCTTAGAGCATTTATTATATTAGTGATTCATTACTATACAGTATCAATTTTTTTGGCACAAGAGCCAATTATTGATAACCCAAAAAGTGCTGTTTGCTCTTAGTATGGCTTGAACCAGCACTTCAGACTACTGCGGCTAGCACAACTGGTGGAAATGTTGGCCTGCTGCTTCATCTTCATGGCTGTCCTGGGCCCGAGGGGCGATGGGTCTCTGGGATTTCCATGGCGTGTAGAAGGGTGAGGTTGCCTTGTTCTTCTTTCGTCTTGGACACAGTCTGTGCTATGAGCCTAATATGGGGTGCAGCTGCTGGACAGCTGCTTGGATTTGGCATTGGGCTGGATAGGAACCAGAACAAGGAACCAAATCCAGGCAAGTTGGAGGTGCTCTGTGTGGACATTCCTGCTTTTAGGAACTGGTGAGATTGCACCAAAGGTACTTTAAAGAAAAAGTTGTGCATCATTGGGTGTTTTTCCACTAGCACTAAGTACCCATTGAAGGACCCATTAAGGACCCATTAGGCTCAGAGCAGGATGACCCCATTTCCACTACAGACCCCATTAGAGCCACATTTGTTTCCACCACAGCTAGGGAAATCCGGATCATATGGGTCCTTCAGGACCTATAATCCGGATGTCCTGTAGACCAGTGGTTCTCAACCTGTGGGTCGCGACCCCTTTGGGGGTCAAACTATGGTTTCTGAGGGGTCGCGACGAGTCTTCCGCCTTCCCATCCCATCCTTATCCGAGCTGCCCCACCCCCATGGTTGGGGGTCTCCACAACATGAGCAACTGAATTAAGGGGTCTCAGCATTAGGAAGGTTGAGAACCACTGCTGTAGACCCAATTAAAGGGGACTACAATGGGTCTAGAGGAGACTCAGGGGGCACCCATGGGGGGTGCCCCAAACTCAAAACTTCAAAGCCCCTCCGAAGCCGGCTCCGAAGTCTCTCTGAAGATGCCTTCAGAGATTAGCAAAGGCTCTGAAGAGAACCCCTTGCGAGAGCAATGCTGTTGTCAAAGGCTCCGGAGGATCTTTGAAGTTAGTGGCAGATCGCTCCAGAGATTCTACCTAGCTGCTCCAGAGGATCTTCAGAGATTCTACGGAGAGTCTATGGAGATGGTACCCCCTGTCTCCCAAAACACCTGGGGTGACAGGTGGACCCCTCGTGGGTAGATCTGGATTTGCACATGGGTGCTCCAGTGTTTCCACAGCAGGCAGGCTAGCACCCATTGCTATTGGGTGCTAGACCACCCGTGGAAACACATTGGGTACTTCCCTTAATCCGGATCTACTAGACCTGGATTAAGGAAAGTACCGATTCCTTAGATCCAGATCTTAGATGTGGATTAAAGAAGCTCAGTGGCAAAACACCCGTTGTTGCCAAAGATGCAGGCATCCTCTGTGGAGTACAGAGTACCTTTTTTAACTACTGCTGGTTTCTGGACAGGATATTAGGGCCAGCGTGGGACATCATGCCATGGTTACTGTTTTTTATCTTCTGAATTGCCTCAGCGTGCTGATGAATTTTAATGTTTTTAAAGTTGGGGGACCTGCAGTTTCTGAATTGTGATCTCTACACGTGCCAGGAGATGTTCAGAAAATGTTTGATTCTTACCAGTGGGGCAGTTCCCTATGCGGCGTAGAACTTTTTAGATAGCAGAACCTTTTCTATGGAGTGTTTTGCTTTATTCGTGCTGGGATTCTGGGTTTAAGTTGAAGATGATTAAACCTGTTGTACTGTTTTTGGCTAAACCTATTTTAATAGTGTAGTTTTTGTTTTTAGCTTTAAAGCTGATATTGTGTTTCTAAAGGTGTCTGGTGAATTAGAAACAGGTTGAGGAAATAACATGGATCAACACCAGTTTTGCAGGCCGCTAGCACAAGAGACTGGTCCCCTCTGTATTCTGACGTTGCTTACGGATAGCGTGGCATGATGGCTGTTCCTTTTGATGTGGCCCAAGACAATCTGAAGCATGCAAACCTCTTTTGGTGCTCCGCTCCTCGAATCCTGGAAGAGCCTGAAAGCATGGCAGGCAAAGCAAAGAGTGTTGGGGTGCGGCTAGATATTAAAGAAATATGTCCCTATCTCCAGTTTGGGCAGTTAGTGTTCCATACAGTTAGAAGCACACAGTTTTGGACCTGAACTGGAAGAATACAAGGAAAGTTTGGATGCAGAGGGGGTATTCATACTCTTGAGTGGGCGATGCAGGGAGGCAGCATGGTGTGTCTGTTTGAATCAGTCGAAGGATAACTGTGCCGCAAGAGTAGGATCAGCATAATTAGTACGAGATTTATGTATGTTGTCACATTTGAAGATTTTTGAAGGGTAACATTGCATAAAGCACGCTATATCTGATTTTATACAACTCAGTTTTTCCCGCAGAAAGACTGCCAGAATCATCCCGTATCTTCTCTTAAAGTGTGTGTTTCCTAAATATTCCTTACCAAATTATAGGTATGGCCATGCATCTTACACCATAGAAGTAGGGTAAATAAAAACATATTTAAGCTGAATTAAAACAGACTTGACCCTCACACCCCAAATCAGAGGACAGTCTATGGAGCGGTCTTTAAACTTCAAGAGATGCCATCCCCAGAGAGATAGTGATGCCCAGTTGCTTTGTTTGGGAGCTCAGAGTCAGGTTCTCGACTTGTCACCCTTTTGCACCAAGACTGATTGTTGGGTCTAGTGATTTCCACATTAAGCAACAAAGGATAATTTGTTTTAATACACTGGAAGTGGAAACAGTCCTTGGAGATACATTTGCTTGGAGAAGCAGAGGCGCTCTTCTGACACCCAGATTTGTGAGATGGGAAGAGTGAAGAGGCTGCCTTGTGCTCCCGGGGCCGAGAACCCAGTCTGGCCTTGTGGTTCTACAGTGGTCCAGAGAGTTCTCTGTCCTCTTTGGAGAAGCTGTGGCAGCTGCTCTCTTGTTGAGCCCCTTCTCCAGTGTGAACGCAATTCTTCCACGTTACTTAAGAGCTGCGCACGTCATCTTTATGTGTGGCATCTATATTTCACTAAATTCCCTCTTGGTCCTTTTGAGGCTTCTGTTCCTGTTGATACGTGTACCCAACTTTACAGAAGAATCACTCTTAAAATTTCTCATGTGTCTGGTTTTGGTATCTTTGAGGTTCTCCAATTAAGATTGCTTTGGTTATTGGTGATGTTTCCGATAGTGGAAGAAGCTGTCTGATAGTGTGTAACTGCTAAATAATTGAAAGGCAGCTTGTCTTTGTTAAGTTGCTGGTCAGGAGAGAGCCCGTTTGAGGTTGAGCAAAGCAGGCATGACATATGCAGCAGAAGAGCATTTGGCATCTCCTCTGGAACCTGTACTCACCGGAAGTGGGTCGTATCAGTCAAGCAAGCCCAAAGTGCCCTGGGAAACTTCAGCTTTGAAAGCCGGCTGGCCTGGGAGTACAGCACGCTTGTTCTTTGGAGCCACTACGTGCGGTCTCTGCCTTTGGGGGACCAGCGGGCACACCTGTGGCGTGCCATCCCAAGCATCTTTAGTGCAGTTCATGTTGGCTCCGACCAAACGTTTGGTCTGCTAGCCCTTATGTGGTTTCCTGAGAGGTGCTTGCAGTCTTAAGATTTCCTGAGACCAGGAGCAAATCTAGTGTTAGAAACTATTTGTATGCAGTTTGTATCCTTTTGGATGAACAGTTTCTGATCCCTTTCAAAAACAGTCCAAATTACATACTGAAGAAGGTTTTTATACTGCTCTATTTGATTTGCTTTTACCTTATGGTGGTATTCCTTAAGCAGGTCCAATTTAATTCTGTGTTGTAAAGTCTGTCTGACTCTTCATCTCCTCCAGAAAGACCTGCTGTTCTCAACAGAGTTCCTAAAATTAACTGCAGTAGAAAATTCTACATTGGTGTTCCCTCAGAATTTCAGCCCACTACTGTCGGATGCTTCCAGTACAACAGTGACACATTTTCTCCTTGGCCACATGTAGCAAGTAGCAAAGGGAAAAAATGTGTTGACCACTAGCCAGCAGCAGTGAGAGAAGGAGAGAGAACATGAGCAAAATTTACCTGACAGCCTTGGATGCAGTAAGGATGCCAGTTAAGCGTTGGTTGAGGCTTCGCTCTGTTGGTGCTGTGGACAGAGCGCTGCCCAAGGAGGCCCAGAGCTTCACTTTCCATCACGTGTGGCTGGCTGGGGCTTCAAGGAGTGAAGTAGAGCTGACTGATGACTGGCAGACTGGCAGCCACCCTCCAGGTGGGCAGCTCACCTGTTGGTGTGGTGGTCTTTTCATGGAAAACGCTTCCAGGAATTGTGCTTGGGATCTTGGGTCCAGGGAGCGTGTTCCATCCCCTGAGCTGTTCTTCCTGTCTCTTGCATGCTCTAGGAATATCACAGAGCTCCTTCAATTAGTCATGAGGAGGGGAAGACACTGTGGAGGCACATATGATCACAAACAGTAAGGAAAGATTGAACTGGGGTGACCTGCTTCTGAAAAGGCTTGAAGTTTGGGGTATTCATTTTAAGCAACTGGCAAGAAGCAAACTAGGTGAAGTACTTATGTGTGCAGTGCGTAATTAATTTGGAGAACTCTTCACGTCTGTTAATTGGCACAACTCCTTCCCAGCAGCGCACAGCCCTGCTTCAGAAGGAGTTGAAGGAAACAATGTGGTTGATTTGGGGGTGGGGGGGAGGGAAGGCTTCAGCCCAGCTTTTCTACATGGAGCTGTCTGCTTAATTCTCACAATGTCTGTGGAAAGTGGCTTAGCTGATGTCCAGGGTGGGACGTTGAGCCAAGCCCTGCTGCAACAGGTAACAGGAATGCCCACTGCCCACCTGCCTGGTAGAATGTTCATTTGAAGGGCTGGCTGCCTGTTCTGGCAAAGCAATTATTCTGTCTTATGCCGGCTTGATACATAGTAAAATATAGTTTTGCTCTTGCAAACACAGTCCAAGTCTAAACCTTGGTTTTTCATTTGCACTTCCATCTGATGATACAATGATGCAGGTGCTCAGAACAATTCCAAGGAGGTCCTGTGAACCTAGGGGGCGTTACAAATAAAGAGGCAAAAAGGGATTTAAAAAGTCTCCCGTGATAAAATTATGGCTAAAACATACTGCAATATGCAGAAGATTGTATTCAGAAAGGCCCTTTGCCTTTTCTTCCTGGCAGGGAAAAATGTGCTCAGTACAAGCAGAGGACCAGCCTGGCTGTGGGATCTATATGCAGATTTCACATAACAGTATGACCCTTGTGCAGAAAGGGCACCATAAAAAATGTATGCAGTTAAACAAAAAGACTGCAGTGGCAATAGGTGTTGCGTTGACCTCACAAAATTTTTCACTTCTGCCTCTGAACCTGCCTACTGTCTTAAGACGGTTCTAGTTCATCCTTTTGTGGAGGAAGAAGGACCTTAGCTGGGTGGCAGCAGTGATGGGCAGGGTTTCTTCCAGAGAAGTGAAAGGCTGTTGCTAAGGAAGACCATACCCAGATCCTGATGGTTCAGGGCAGCTAGCTGTGGGCACCAGGGTATCTAGCTAGTTCAGGAAACCAGAAGAACTCTGGAATTTCAAGTGAAAGAGCCAGTGAGTCTGGCCTCCTCTTTGCTGAAACCCACAGCCGGTGCAGAACACCCACACATTGGTCCCTCCGTCTTTTTTGAGGGATGGGAGATAAGAGTAAGCAGGTCCGATCCTGAAGGTGGCAAGATTCCAGGAGTCCCCTGTCACAGGCTCAGTTCGGTCTCTCTGTCATGTGCTTGCTTAGTCCCCCCAGAAAGCTGCCCAAGTCTCTCACCAAGGCTAGGGCCATCAAATACACCTACTGAAGAAACCTACAAAAACTGGCCATTGATTGTGAATCTGGCCAGAAGGAGAATTTTCTCATCCCCAAACTGCAAGTGCCTCTTCTTTCCTTTTACCAACTTTTATCCTGACTGTCTGGTAAACCAGGGCTATTGCTGTGTTTTTAATGTGAAGTGGTTTGTAAGTGTTTTAAATGAGCTCATATCCAAAGGAGCCCTGGGGTACTTTGTTGAGAGCATCTGAGAGCCTGGCAGTCATTGACGACTTTCAGTTGAAGGGGCAGCCAGGAGCTTTCCTTCCTTGCCAGAGAAAGGGGACTTGGCCAAGCCTACCATTGCCAAGACTGGGTGTTGAGAAGCAACAAAGTGAGTAGTTAACACCTAGTCATCTAAAGTTACAGAAGAAGCATGCTATCACTCCATTGAAATTTCCAGGAGTCATAGAAAAAAATACCTGGTTTTTAAAATAGGTTAGTGCTTTGTTTTAGATAATAACTATGGCATTGGTCTTAGTTTCCTTGGATGTTGTCACTTTGCATGTCTGCATGCCTGGATTTCCTTTGTTCAGCACTTTCTGGGCTTCTGCGCGGCTTTTTTCCTTTTGTGGTGTAACTTCGAGGAACAAGCTGTGTTGTTCATTTTTGCTGTCTGCGCTGCTCTTTCTTCATCTAGTGATGTTGCTTCATGTGTGCAGTGCATAAACCGTAAGTGGAAGGGCAGTGTGGTGTGTTAAAAACAGGAAGCTCATCCTACCCAGTTTCAAAACTCTTTGGGAATTTGCCTTTAGAGAAAGGTAAAGGGCAAAGTACATTTCAACGCTTCTAGATCCAGTCTTGGAAATGGAGTTGGAAGCAGAACTGTAATGGTTTGGTTGATACACATGGAAGGGAGGCGTGATCATTTAGAAAGGATCAGGAAGCTCAGGATGGCAGGCAGATTTTTTAGAAATGGAAGCGTCAGGAAGTCAACACCGTGTTGAGGTCAGTAACTGACCACAAATGCAATGACTGAAATCAAAGGGAAGGGAAGTGGCATACAAACCAGTTTGCTTGGGTTTGTAGAATTTCGGTCGCTGCTGCACTTGCTTCTCTGACTGTTCCAGTGACCAGCTGTTGAAGTTTTAAGGAAAGACCCTGTAAGCTTTCATGGATTTCATTGTTAGAAAATAGTGTTAACTTTGGCAACATCGATTGGTGAATGGAATCTGTAGTAAAACATGGAACAGAGACTGTGAGCCAAGGTGTTTACTTTTCACTGTAATCCCTGAAAGCTGCACTTTTGTGCTGATGGAGAAGATGCCACCACCATCCCTGATCAAGCTCACCACAGGAAGATCAGCGCCAAAACCTGTGTGAAGTTGGCCTGAGAAGGGCAGGGTAGAAACTTGAGGAAGTAAATAAATAAGTAACATCTAAGATTAAAAGCTGAAGTCAAAAGTAATGAAACTGAACAAGAAATTACATATTTTAAAATACCTTGAGAAAAGTATTTTCTGTTTTTCATTGTAGAAGAAACAAAATGGCTAAAAATTCTTAGTTGGGAGAAGAAATTGGGTGTTCAAATTACATTAAATTCAGTGAAGTTACTTTGTGAAGAGACACAGGATGTGTAGCATGATGATCTCAGTTTCCTGGGAGTAAGCAGCACTGTGTCTTGTCCTGGGTCCTTTCTGCACTTGGCCTTATTCTGGTATATATCTCGAGATACCGGTCTGCTAACTACAAGCTAATGCAGACTATGGCCGGCCTCATCTGGGGCCTTCCATAGTCTGCACTAACATGCAGATAGCAGGTCCCTATTATGGAATATATTCTGGAATAAAGCCCAGTGCAGAAAGGCCCCTGGTTTTGTTTTGTTTATTCCATGTCATATCACTTTTGGTGCCATAACAGAGTAAATTTGCATCTGTCAAGGATTATATGTGGTGTCTACTTTGGAATACAGTGGAGACACACCTTTGATGCCAACTTCTGATCTTAGGGAGGCAATTAACAGGTCGATTGGAGAATCTTTATTTTGCAAAAACATTTGATTTAAGCACATTCTTCCTTTAATAAATGGAATACTGACCAGCCTCTAATGTCTAGGAGTTGGGGAAATTCTTTAGATGTATCCAAGTGTACAAACATTTGCCATACACTTCTCAGGGGTCATTTAGCACCTGCTCTTCTAACAGTTCTCTAGACAGTACAGAGTACTTGAGAAACTTGGAGTGGCTTGGAGCATAGAATGCTTCCTTGACTATTTGCTGATAAGGGCTCTCTTTGCCATCCTCCCTGTAGGAGGAGAACACATGAGCAGGTCTTTTTTCCAGTGGCGCATTGATAGCTCTCAGGTGCCAACAGAAAATGTAGTTCCTACTAAGGTTTTACGTACAGCGTAAGTTTTTTAAAAATGCATGCTACATGTTGGCGCATGCTGTAGTAGTATTTGCTGCCATGTGCTTTGCATAAGGCAGGATATAAATTGTTCAGTACTGATCAGTATTCTACAGTTGGGGTTTTCTGAAAAATTGAAGGTCTAGCCACTTCGATCGTGTAAAACTGGGCTTCAGGGTTTGAATCCTGGCTGAAAGCTTATTCACATGATCACATGAACTGGTCATTCTGTTACTCAGCTGCATCCCAGACAGAGAGTTGAAAATTCTTTGCCACTGTTATTGAGAAATCTTTGTTGCATTAAATTTATTTTGAATGTCAATTATCTCTTCTATAGAGATAAAGAATATTCTTTCAAAGGTCTTATTTTGTGGCTGGGTTAGAGAAAAAGGTGAGTAAAGCCACGATAGCCTAGGCAGAGGGCAGCCAAGTGTACTTCTTTTCAGGGTCTCAGAATATTTTCTTCCTTTGTACTCATCCTGAGTTGAATGCAGAGCACTGACAGGAATCATCTTCCTTTCCTTCCAGATGGGAGTGGCCAGTAACCCAAGTCCCTTTGGGCAACCATTTAGTCAGACTGGAGGGCAGCAGCTCGGAGCAGGAGGAGTCAACTCTCCATTACCAAATAAGCCGGGCATGGCAAACAGCTTGTCTCCCTTTCCTTCAGACATCAAGACTGTTTCCGTTACCAGTGTGCCAAACATGGTGAGTTTTCAGTGGCTCTTGGGTTTCTCTCAGTAGTTCTTAGATGCTTTCTATTGCCATGAACTTTCCTGGTTGTATCCAGTGGAGATGTTGGTTCAGTTTATAAAATAGTGCACCCTAAATGGTTGGGAGCTGCATTACTCAGTGTGATATTATATGTGGATGTTTATCTGCTCTTCCCAAGGGCCGATGTCCAGCAGAACTGCACGCACCTCAGATAACTTGAAAGCAAGCAAATATTTCCTTGCATTTCAAGGTATCTCAGCTGCAGTCCGTACAGTTTTGCAGGGCTCTGTTCAGCACAAATAGCTTAAGGAGTGGTTTTAAGCCCATTATTAATTGTTTCTGGGTCATTTTTAACTTCTGCCAGGCAAATGGTTAGACGGCTTGCATTACCTGAATCTTTGGGTTTTTTCCTCCCCAGCCGACTGCCAAAGATTCCATGGGAGCAGTTCTTATGCACGGCATTTCCTTAATCTTGCACTGCTTCCTATGTTAAGAAGCTCATAAGAGAGTGGCTGTGTTATGTTTACATTCCTAGGCTTCCTTTCCTCCAAAAAGTCCAGCTTAGCTGTCAGAATTCCCCTCCTGCTCACTCTATTCTTAAAACAGAGATGGGAGGTATAATAGGCTGAGAGAGAGCAATTCCCACCACAGTCTTGCTAACAAATGTCACCTGTTGCTTCAAAAAGACCTTATGAGAAACTTCCCAAAATTTGAATAAAAGATTGGATTTCCCCCCAAAAACGTGCAGTACGTGGTACAAAATGTGTGCAGAGGAAGGAAACAGAGGTTGTTTTGAGTCTCTCAGATCATCTCCCCACCTGGTGGAGTCCAGGGTTTTGCCATGTAAGCTGCCTTTAATTAGGCTTCTGGAAGTGGGAAAGAGCCATTCAGAATTTGGAGACGTTCCGTGTATTGATCAAAGCTGCCTGTTAGAATGCTCTGTTGAAACTCCCTGCTCTGATTTTTCCAATTTTCTAACTTCTCTCCTTTGTCTTTCCTCCTCTTAACTTTTCTGTCCAATGCATGTATAACACTTCCAGGTGCGTAATTGATGCTCTTGGGCATCTTGTCTACAGTCTCTCCAACCCTTGTCCCTGCTTTCGTGTGCATAATTCAGCCCTTCTTTATCTTCCCATTCCTCACGGTTCCAGCATTGTCTAAGGCCACGCAAGATATACCAAAGTTCCACTCTTAAAAGTCACTCCCGCTTATTTGTGCAGGAATGAGTCTTTTTTTCATTAAGACGAGTTGCTGAGGAGCTGTACGTCTGCAGCCGTCTTTGTGAAACAAAACAGTCTTCCAAGAAGCTGATGTAAAGGCGTAGCTGCCCAAGAGTTTATCTGAAACTAAACTCCCCCTTGAGCTCCGAGAATCAGTAAAGAAGTGCTGTCTGCTCAGGACTCTTGGCTTTCAGCTTTCCTCTGACTGAAGGTTCTGTTTCCTCTGAAGGGCTTCATCCTTTTCCCCTTGCTACTCTGTAGTCTTCGAACTGCTTTGCAAAATGTCCCTAGCAGTTTCCTTCTCATGGCATCTGAATCACTCCTGATAACTTATCTCCGCAGCAACATAGCATCATCATAATGCTGCCCAGGGTACCCTGACTGCTTCTCAGGTGCCCAGAAAGTTTCTAAGCCCGGCTGCTCTTCCCATCACAAGGTGCCCTCTGTTAATAACTCTGCACCGCATCTCATGCAACGCAAACCTGTTTCCTTTCCAGCCTCAAATGCAAACCCAAGTACAGCAGGTGGGAATGGTACCATCCCAGGCGATGCCGACAGGACCGACGGCTGACCCCGAGAAGCGCAAGCTCATCCAGCAGCAGTTGGTTCTGCTCCTTCACGCACACAAGTGTCAGAGGCGAGAGCAGGCCAACGGAGAGGTCCGGGCATGCGCTCTTCCTCACTGCAGGACCATGAAAAACGTCCTCAATCATATGACCCATTGTCAAGCTGGAAAGGCCTGTCAAGGTAAGGATGTTGCGCCGTGCGTCCCTGTGCCTCTCTAAGCCTTCGTGTGCCGGGGAAGTTTGGCTGCCGTTGGTTTACTCGGTCCCAACCAGAGGCGGAGTGCTGAGTGCACAGTGGCGTAACTTCAGGACTTCCGGCTTTGGGGATTGAGAGCCCTTATGGTTTCATCTCGTGCTGTGTTGCTAACGTTTAAGCTGTTGTCATTCCTTTTTAAAGTGACCTCCGGTCACTCGGAACAGAAGTGTGTAAAGGAATAGGGATTTGGAGATCCTCTCGAGGAGCACATCTCTCGGCAGAAGATACCAGGCTGTTCCTGTCAGCTGAACCTAGAGGCAGAATTCAGCCAGGCTCCTTCAGCGCGGGGCTTTGCAGATGTGAGGCCTGAGGCTGGAGGGGCTTCTAGTCTATTGTAACCCGCCCTGAGATCTTCGGGTATAGGGCGGGATCGAAATGCAGTTCAGGGGGGCAAGAGCAGCCCCAAGAACAGACCAGGGACCCTTCTAGAGCTGCGTTCTGTCCCTACAAGGTTCTGATGGGATGAAACCAGGCAGGATGAGAATTGATCCGGTAACCCGCTTTTGCTCCTGAACAGGGGGCTGAAAGTGCTGTAGGGGGAGACATCCTTGACATCCTCTTCTTTGTAGCTTTTCTTAACATGCAACTGAAATCTACCTGCAGCAGACTATGGTCTGCTTTCTGGGATATCAGAGAAGAGAGTGACTGTTTGCCATATGTTGCGCATGACAGTCTTTGAGCTACTGGAAAGGTGGCTGGTGTATCTTCCTTTCACGTGGAACGTAGCTGTTACTTCGGCTTCTTCCAAGCTTAAAAGCGTGTCTGGTCAGAACTGAGTCCAGGAATCCCAGAGGGATCTTACTCAAACACACGAAAGTGGAAGTCTTCCTTATTGTGATGCGAAATTCACTGTCCTGTGAAAACAGTCTAGAATCCACACAGGTTGCTGAGCGAGAAAAGTGCCCCAGATAAGGCCCGTTGCTCCTGCTGCGTTACCTTTTGCTGCCCTAGGATTTGGAAATGCTCTTGTATCAGATGGCGAACAAAACAGGCCACTTGAAAGCGAGGTTAAATGACTTCCTTAATGGCTCCTATTTCGTTCTAGTTGCCCACTGTGCGTCGTCCCGTCAGATTATATCCCACTGGAAGAACTGTACCCGGCACGACTGCCCCGTCTGCCTCCCGCTGAAAAATGCCAGTGACAAGAGGAACCAGCAGCGTGAGTAGTCAGCCTGCTTGAGTAATTCATGTGCAGCGAGGGAGGGAGGCGGGCACAGAGAATTCCTTGGTATTGCCTAAGTAATTCCCCTTTTGATTGCCTTCTTAATGCTGTTTAACTGGCTTGCTCTGGCAAAAGTATGATTATCGAATCAAGAGTGCATCCTTGACCAGGAAATTACAAGAAAGGCTCGTTTTGCATTCACTTGGAGGCAAGTCAGAGATGATGGAGCTTTCTGTGGGACAGGAAGGAAATGAAGTCTGTTGCTCATCCATTGCATCCGCTGAGGGGCTTATGCCCGGCTGAGGACTTTGAGCAGAAAATTGCTCAGGCTGCTGTTCTGTGGCCTGAGATGTGGGTAATCAAGGAGGTTTTCAGTTCGCCACTTGTGAGAACAGAAACCTGTTCCCTTCGAGGCCTGCTGTGCCCATCCAGGAGGAGCTGGCATGCTGTGCCCTAAGGGGCAGAGGGCCTGATTCCAGCCATTTCAGAGGCTGCAGTCCTTAGTCTCCTCCAAAATAACTCCTCCTTTTCCACCGGATTGAAGCAGCAACCAGCTGCTTTCAGGAAGCCCTTGTTGTGTAAAGACTGAACAGAATTCCAAGCTGGAGAATTTGGAGACATTTGATACCGTTGCAGCAGGGCTTCTAGTTTTGTCTCATGTGTGAAGGCACCAAATGAAGTTACCAAAGGACGTGGAATGAGCCAGTTCTATTGGCACCTTGCCCTCTTTGCCGGGATAGGGATTTCGTGTCTTGGTAGCTTATTTTGCTTGGGGGCAGGTATTTTACACATTGCTGAAGACACAGAATTTTTTGTACAGTGTTCGTTAGAATTAATCAAATTCATTTCGCGTGAGGCTGGTTCACCACCGTACATATACCTTAGCCCCTGTTACCCGTAAGGTTAAGTGCTTAAGATGGACTCGCTTGAGTTTAGCTGCTTTTGAGGACAGGACAAAATGAAGCTTCCCAAAGAGGCTAAAAGATTCATGAGAGACTCAAAAGGGTAGGAATAATAATACAAGTGAATGGAGAAAATTAAAAGACAGTGAATTCAGTAACAGCAGTCAGCTCTTCCAAAGGTGGGAAGACATTCCGAGGAGGCTCTGTTATCTCTCTCTGCCTCCCAGAAATTAAAAAAGACGGACCAGGTGTAGTGGGCAGGTGGTTCAGTCCCATGCAGGCTCTGAAGGTAAAGAACAGCACTCAGAAGTTCAGCAAGACTCATTTCAGTGTGAGAGTGATAAGGTCTCCCCATTTGTCAGCTGCCACCACTAGGCAGTCCTGGGTTAAATCTGGGGAATGCAAATAAACAGAAGAGCGGTATTTTAAAGGTGTTCATCAGCAGTGTTTGTACTTTGATACCTGAGTGCCTAATTGTACTGAGATGCAGTAAAACAGTCTATATAGAGCGGCCGTAGCTCAGCAGCAGAGGGTCCCAGTTTCCATCCCTGCTGTCTCCTAAGAAGACGAGGGTAAACCATTTTGTATGTTTGCCAAGGAAACTGCTGGGGTGTGTTCATGTGGACACAGGAGCTGAGTCTGACTCAACAGCACTCAGATGACAATGAGACTGTTAATGACAGGAGGAGATTAGAAAAATCAGGCTTTTGTTAAGGTATCAACAGGCCAGAACCTCAAAAGTCTTTTAAAACTGTCCCTGGGTATCTTTGCCTGGTACAAAAGTGAATGCCGGAAGACCAGTAAACCTCTTCCTCGTCTGCCTCTGCGTGATGCTGAGCATCTACTGCGGCTAAAATTGCTGAACTGCCAGTAGGGTTTGCTAACATGCGGTCCAAGAATAGAAAGGGTGACAAGGAGGTCTGTAAGGCTCCATGTTCACACTTCATGTTTCCTCGTTCTGGTGGCTCCAGCAGTCGCCAGGTCGCCATTTCCGGGATGTCTGGCCAGAATCTTGGGGGCACGGCAGAGGCAGAGGCAGAGGCTTGGGCCTCTGAGCAGTTTGGTTTGGGATTGTTGGTTTATGTTTTGTTGTCATTTAAAGATGAAGGTTAATTCACTCTTGTAATCTCTTCTGTTCCTTTCTGGTTTACATTGATGATTGAAATGTATCCATTGTTCTGGATGAGAACAACTCAAAGATGGAGCAAAAATTAAAATATGTCTGTATTGTAACACTCAGTTGCTGAACCTAACTTTCCCCATTTGTAAGAAAAGGAGGCTGTAGATATTAAAAGGCTAATCCATTTTCTTGACATCTTTTGGTCTGCTGTGGTGTATTTAAGAATACTGTGGGAGGTGAGGACAGGTGGCCATGGTGGGAATCCATTGTGTGCTTTCTTGGGGCAGAAGGTACAAAGGGTTGTGGGACAGTTGGATGGCCAAACTTGGCAAGGGGAAGGGAACAGAAGTGGCCTTGAAGCTGTTCTCTTCTCTAGGCTTTCCTTCCTCAAAGAGCTTTCATTTAGTGCTGCTACGTATCTTTCCAGCTGGAACTGTTACTGAATGGTATATCAGTCCACAGGAGGGCTAATTCTCCTGAGGAGCCTTAAGTTGTCTTTCCCATCCATTTGGTATAAAGCCTTGCAAATGGAGTCGTGTTGGTGTGAGACCAGCTTTCCCAGTGTTAGTCCTTGCCCTGCTGTCCCTTTGTGGTGTTGGAGAACCCTGAGAGGTTGAACCAGGGGTGTAACAGTAAAGATTTAGTGGCTGCCGTGGGGCAAATCGGCTGAATTGTGAAGCCCAGGCGTGCTGTGGGTCTTTCCTTCAATTTGTTTTGTTTTTTGTTTGTTTGCCACAGAACATGCTAGGCGAGGAGGCTGGAATTCCCTTTTCTCACGGTCATGATTATATTTGGATTGGTGGTGGTTTTTCCCCATCCACGCAGACATAGCCTGCTGCCAGAAATATTGGATCCAGGTGTTTCTTTGATGCCCTGTGGGGTTTTTTGGATAGCAGGGCAGGATTTCTCAGTACAGAATGGTGAGAGAGAAGGGGCCATCTGCGCAAAGGTTTCCAGGCACACTCTCTTGACGAATCAGGTGGGGCTCTTCAGCTGCCTGGTGCCCGGGAGCATCGGTACCTGCTGGGATCCAGTAAACCTGGCATTCTGCAGGGATGGAGGAGCTCTGGGAGGAATTTGGAAGAAACCAGTAGGTCACCTGGGAGCACTCCGTGTGCTGACCCCCCACCTCGCTCATCACAGGAACTATGGCTGGTTTGCTAGCTACTTACTAACAGTAGTACATTTTCTGTGGCACTTACATTTGGACCATTCAGAAGTTTGTGGCTGATGTAGCACCTCAAGTGGAGTAAAGGACATCAGTTTTCCAGGATCAGTTGATGAACTAAGCATTCCAGAAGCAGCAGTTAAAGCGATTTGCTTCTCATTCTTCTGAAGGGCATGGAGCATTGTGCAGAACTTGAGGTATCCCTGGTGGAAAACAACCTTGTTTGCAGGACTCCTGTGCTAAACTGGCGTGTCAGTGCTTCCTCTGTAGAGTTGTCTTTCCTCACCTTCAGCTGGGCTTGTTGTGAGCAGGTTGTATGTGTTGCTGTGGAAAGCTCTACTCCCAATTTTGACTGAGATTGAGGGTTTTACCTCTCCTTTAATATTGTCAGTGATCCTCTGGCATTCTGTGTACTTGTGGAAATTGAATTTATGATCTGTTTTGCTTTGCAGCACTCCTTGGGTCCCCGGCGGGTGGAATCCAGAATTCTCTTGCCTCTGGGACAGGCCAGTCGGCAGCTCCTTCTCTAAGTAACCCAAACCCCATTGACCCAAGCTCCATGCAGCGTGCCTATGCTGCCCTTGGCTTGCCCTATGGCAATCAATCCCAGCAGGCTTCATTGCAGCCCCAGGCCCAAAGTCAGCAGCCTGCTCAGCCACCGACCCATCAGCAGATGAGGACTATAAATGCACTGGGTGAGTATTGGCATGTTTTGAAACAAAGGTTAGAAGCTTTAGTGAGCACGCTGGGGAAAACGAGGCACACTTGTGGCTTGTACAAAGGAATAAATGCTGAGAAGTGAGAGGCAGGTGTTTGCTCACTGGGATTACGGAATGAATTGGCTTGTTTGGAAGGAGAGAATTTTTTCCAGCATCAGCAAGGCCCTCCTTGCTTTGCTCAGATTATGATGGTGTAGGGTGAGGCAGAGAATACATTAACTCTGTCGAAGCATTTAGGATTGCATGCTAGTTGAGTTAAAGTTTGAACTGACGGATAGCTTTTTCTGAATCTGCCCTCTTCTTGTTCCAAAGGAGCCAATCAGATGAACCTGACTGCCGGAGGGATAACAGACCAGCAGGCCAACATAATCTCAGAAGCCGCACTTCCAGCACCACTTGGGGCAGCCAAGTAAGAGATGCCTTAATCGGTTGGCTTATCTTCAGATCATCCTATCTAATCACTCTTAGAAGATTTAATTAAATTTGTTACGATCCTAGATGTAGCAGTATATGCAGAGTTACCATACAGATCCCCAAAGAAATAAAACAGACTTGTCCCTCATATTGTTTGCTCTAAAAAAACCCACTGCCTTTGCAGACCAGCAGGAAGGGGAAGCGATGATCATGGTGACTCCTTCTAATGGTGATGCTTTCCGGAAGCAAAAGAGCCATATAATACAAGTTCAAATGTGGGCTTAAAATGACAGTAAAACAGAACTGGCAGAGAGAACGATTTTGCTGCCATGACAGAGTTTCAAGCAGATTCCCTACAATATAAATATTATCACTACCTTATAAACTTTATTTACTGTATTTTTACCCTGCTTCTTAGTTTCTAAAAGTTTCTTAGGGCTGCTTATGAATTCTTAGTCCTGACCCTCAGGTCATAGTTTATTAAAAGAAGGGCAAAGAATGTTTCTTGTAGGACAGATGGTGTCACCACTAAAGTCCGTCCATCTTTGGGAACATCACAGCAGTGTTCCTTAGGCCTTCTGAGGCAAAATGGCTGGAGCAATAGCTGTCTTCCATGATATGGAATGACGGATCCCCAATGCAACGTCCTTTCTTGTGGTGACTCTTCTGATTTTATTTTTCTCGTAACAACAGAAACGTAATCAGGATTTTTAACCTGTCCCGTTAAAGTGAACTATCTGACCATATCTTAACCTTTGTCACAATCCGTGGAGATGCTTGAAAATCGGGATTTCTCAAGAGCTCCCCTCGTTGACTTTTTCTTTAGCTCCCTAATGAACGACGGCACAAATTCCAGCAGTGTTGGAAATCTTAGTGGCTCCATGCCGACCGCCACTCCTCCGTCAAGTTCTGGGGTCAGGAAGGCCTGGCATGAGCATGTCACGCAGGACCTGCGCAATCACCTCGTGCACAAGCTGTAAGTATTTGGACTGGCCAGACGTACCTGCAGCGCGTGTGGGCCGGAGGGTTTCCTGACCTCCAGCGCTGATTCTTGTGCTTGAAAGAAGTGCCGCTCTGAGACCATTGTAGAAGGTTAAATACAGGAAGAATTGGCTTGGTCTTCACGTGGGGGTGGCGGCACTAAATCCCTCCACAACTCTTTTTCTTTTCAACCATTCCCTTCAACCTTGCAGTTTCCCCCAGGGTCTGACACTCATCACTTTCATGTTTACTTGGTGTGCAACTGAAGGAAATGTGTTTTCTTAAAAACCTAGGTCTGCAAATCCTGTCTGTATGGTGTAGGTGGGGAGCAGTGTTCAAAAATAAATTGTTTTCTTTTTCCCCTCTAGCGTGCAAGCCATTTTTCCAACTCCTGATCCAGCGGCACTGAAGGATCGACGGATGGAAAATTTGGTGGCTTATGCTAGGAAAGTAGAAGGAGATATGTATGAATCGGCAAACAGTAGGGTATGTTATGTCCCAGGCAAGCCTTCAGTTTCTTAAAGTGCTGTGCATCTGAAAACCTTTGCATACCATTCTCTTTCAAAGGCTAGGACATCTCTGTTTCTGCTGCAAGTTGCTGGGCTCTAGAGGCGATGGCTGAAGAATAGAAGGATCACATAGCCCTCTAGCCTTGAGTCTGAGATTTCCTTTGTCCAGCAGACTGGCAGAGGAAATACTGCTTGTGATAGAAAATACACAGACTTACTCCTAGACTCTCTTGTACAATCCGTGGGGCTGGGCTTACACCACAGGCTTGGTATCTTGTCTGCTGGGGAGTTTTGCGTTGCCTGTCCCTTCCTGTATAGGAGGATAAAAGTGCGAAAGTGGCCCAGACCAGTTCAGGTTTGTAATGCTTTAGCAGTGTTTCTTGCATCCCTTTATCCTCAGCCAATTGAACACAGTTTTACAAATGTTAGGATTCATGGTGACAAAGTCAAGTTGCAACTGCTATTGTAAATACTAAGCGATTTGGAATTTTCCATGTCACTTCTTATATCCTAAGCTTTTCTTCTTTCCAGGATGAATATTACCATTTATTGGCAGAGAAAATCTATAAAATACAAAAGGAGCTAGAAGAAAAACGAAGGTCTCGTTTACATAAGCAAGGGATCTTGGGTAATCAGCCAGCCTTACAGACCCCTGGGACTCAGCCTCCCGGCATTCCACAGGTGGCCCCACAGCCTGTGAGACCTCCCAGTAAGTACATAACCAAGGGTGGGGGGAAACTGAAGCAAGGAGGTTGTTGTAGTACTTTTTAAATATATGTACAACTCATTAGTTAGCTTTTCATAACATTTTTAGAAAGAAGGAACAAGAAATAAGAAAATTAAATTTTATCACTGTAAAATCACCTCCAGAAGAAAAATGTCATGTCATAAAGGCACCAACAACATTTTGGAATCGGCATACAAGGCCAAAACCCCTCTGAGACAAAAATGTTTCCCCCATTCTTTTTGCAGGCCTAAAGAGAGAGAAAATGGATTGTAGAGGGCATTCAGGGAACAAATTGGTGTGTTCAATAGCTGGTGAAGATCTGCCACTGGTGGTGGCACTGGGTTCGTTATTGATAACTCCACAGTTGTGTGCCTGGGCAAAGGTGGCTGCAGCCGTTCTCAGAATGAGTTCTTCCCTTGAGGGGAAGCGGGACACAGATGTGGAGGTCTAGAGTCCAGCAGGAGTGACCCTGGCCTGTGCCAGGATTTGAAATGCAGCAGAGCGTGACCCCGATTGAGACAAAAGGCTGGAGCTTGCCGGGTTTGATTCTGCCCTCCTCCAGCTGGGTGACCTTGGGCTAGTCACAGCTCTCTTCTGAGCCCTCACAGCCCCACCCATCACACGGGGTTCTTTTGTGGGGAGAAGAATAGAAAGCTTTGTCAGCCCTTTGAGTCTCCTTTAGGGATGTGCGTGAATGGGGGGTTTTTGTATTCGATTTGTATTAAATTGAACGCAAGAAAATCCGTGATCATTTGAATTTGGTAGGATTTGTGTTTGGTACGAATGTTCAGTCCCATACGAATGCATACGAAGCTTCATGAGAATGTACCAAAAGATTCACTTCTCTCGTCCCCTTAAATGGGTGAGAAAAGCGAGGTAAAAGCTGGCAGAGAGAGTAAAAATAATGGGGCAGGGTTCCTTTGTTCACCTGAATAATGGCAGACACAGACTCAGTGTTCAGTCTCTCCCAAGCTCTCTCTTGTTTCACTGGACAAGGAAATGGCCTCTAGAAGAAGCCACAACAATGTTCCAGATAGGAAGGCACAGGGAGATCTTTGCAGGTTCATGGACTCCCCCCCCCCCCCCCCGTCAGCAAAACTGTCCCTCTTGCCACCGATCCTCGCACAGGTCAGGATTAGGAAGTAGTTTTGTAATTTCATGGAGCATTTGAAGAACTGACGGACCTTTTGCCTCTTTCAGATGGGCCTATGTCTATGCCAAGTGTGCCTATAAGCCGCATGCAAGTCTCTCAAGGTATTTTTATTTACATTCAGTTTCTGGGCTGCTCTTCATAAACATCTCAGACGCACTTACTTAATTCCCACTAAGCTTCCCTCTTCTTCAACCTGCCTGTCTGTGAAATTGCGAGATCTGCCTGTTGGTTATTGAGAGGTGTTGCATGACTGAGTTTCCCATTTTATTTTGTGACTGGAAGGACTGAGGGGGAAGGAAGTTGTATAAGACCCCTTGGCCACGTTCCTTTCCTCTCTGACCCTCCTCTTGGCCAGAGTCCAGCTGCTGCATAATCGCCTAGGGTCGTACACCCAGGGAATATCGGCCGTCAGTAACTGCGGCCCACAGGCGTCCTGCCCTGCTTCCTCACAGACTCTGAGGGAACCCAGCTACCCTACGAGCAGCGCACTGACGATACCTGTGTGATTAAACGTGTTTCCTCAGCGCCACTTCCTTTTCTCCAAACAACCCACCTTCCAGACAGCAGCCTAGTCCTAATCACTCACCCCCAGGACGGTCAGGCGCCCAAGGTGAATGGGTGAGTGAGTTAGGAAGCTGCATGCGCGTCAGGCCGCTCTGGCTCTGTGATGCATCTCCAGAAGGTCCAGAATAGATGCAGCTTGAAGAGACCTGCTCTTGCCTAGAGCACACTCTAAAGAAGCAAATCGCCATTTCACCCACCCCAACCCACACTCTGTGAACCGACTTGAGAAGGTGGGATTGGGACTTCCATTGTTTCTTCTAGCTGACACCCTGTAGTCCTTATTTTGGGAACGTGGTAAAAAAACTAGTGGTTTAATCGGCCTTCGACAAGAGTGTCGTCCGTATCAAAAGCCGCCTGTCTGCAGTTCACCTTCCTCTGGCTGGATTTCTTTTTTTATGATTATTCTGTTAACTGTTAAGACTGTTCCCACAAATGGGACCAAAGCCCTGACCCACCTGTTCCACTAACCGGAGCAAGTCAGGTTTTACTATCATCATGCTTAAATTGTTATGGAAAGTTATGGATTTAGTTATGTGAGTCAGTGCTCCTAATGAGCTGTTCTGGGGGTGCATTTTGCAGGAGTGAATCAGTTTAACCCCCTATCCATAGGGAATGTCCAAATGCCCCAGGCATCGCTAGGACCCCGGGCAGCTCCTCCAATGAGCCATCCCGTCCAGATGAGCAACATGGGCTCAATTTCAACGGTTGGTAACTTGTGTTTTTCTTTTCTGCTTTCTTAGGATTTAATTTCAGGTTATGGGGTGCATTTCAAAAATAAATGCAGGCTGCAGTTGTTCCATATTTCACTGTTTGTTGAGTTATACTTTGGATTTTTATTTTTAAAAACATTTTAAAATATAAATTATCTTTGTCAGTCTGCAGAGTGAGAACATTAGCAGGACTGTGGTAACTGGGGGTGGAGGGTGGGTGAGGGTTGGAGGAAATTGTGGTTCCCCCCAGCTCTTCCGGTTCTCTCAGTTGGGAAAAAACATTTTCCTCTCTGTATTTGGATAGAAATACAAGTAAATAAATAAACAATAAGTGTAGCATTAGAGGTCATAGTGCATGTTCTTCCTTCTTGAAATGGGTGTCTGTAGCCCCAGAGTTTTAATGCAGAAGGACTGTTCTGTGTGCTAGATGGCTCTGTCTCCTTCCCGGATGCCTCCGTCTCAGAACATGATGGCAGCTCATTCCAACAGCCTTATAGCTCAGGCTTCGACCCCAAATCAGTTCCTGCCTCAGAATCAGTTTCCTGCACCCAGCGGAGCTCTGAATGTTAACAGCGTGACCATGGGGCAGCCAGCAGCACAGGCTGGAGTATCACAGGTGTGTCTTCCGTTTTGCTTCTGAAGGTGGACTTTGCGTATTTGCTTAATCCCACTGAGAATTCCTGTGTCCCGCAAGACTCCAGAAGATTCCATTCTGCTAAGTCGCTTAGGGGGAGTGCACCTGGGGGCTGCTCAACCCAATGCCAGCACCAGGCGGCACGAGCTATGCATATGAAAAACAGCTTTTGGCACCGAGACGCTGAGGGATTGCTTGCCTCTTGTAGCCACATGCTGTGGTTTCTCAGCGTCCTACTGCCTCTCCATTCCGATGCAGAAATCACAGGTGAGCCGTTGGATTTTGGTATATTGCCCAGCAGTTTGCGCCACAGGTTCTGGCAACTTGGCTGACCTTGGAGCAGTTGGCAGCACCATTTTATCTGTCCCTGAGGCAAAACCCAGAGACAGAGCCTTTTCCTCTGAGAGCCACAAGTTTTCTGATTCTCACAGTGACAAAGAACAACCGGATTCTTGGTGCCAAAAGCTCTGATTTTACATGGATTACTAGTGTCACTAGTGTTGACATCAGGTTCAGCAACAAGAGCAACTCGTAGGTATGTTCCTCCCTCAGCGACTTACAGAAAGACAATTTACAGTAAGTACCAAAACACCTATTTACAGTGTTCACCTTGACCTGCTCAGGTTCATTGACAAATAACCTCGGCCAACTTGTTGGTAAATAGGATACAACTCTGCCCTCTTATAGCCTCACACGATCACCAAGCAGCAGGGTTGATCATGGCTTCCAGTAGACACAGCTACCCTGGTGGTCAGTTTACAAAGCTGAAGGCCTAGTGATGGGAAACTAGAGAAGTGTATTAGAATATTTGGAGACTTGCCCTCTTGCAGGGCCTGACAGAGCTAGAGAGGGAGGGGGTTCTCCATTAGTAAACTAGCAGGCTACCTGCTCAACAAAGGATTTTTACGTTGCAGTCATCTTGCCTTTAATTACTTGGTGTCTGTATTAGTGGTCTTGACCCCTGGTACCTCAGTCCAACACTTGACCCAGAAGATGTCCCGCACCTGTCTCCCAGGGCCTTCTCCCTACCCCCCCCCCTTAGATGAAAAAACCCTTCTGAAATAGAAGGGCAGGATCAGTTGGGTTACCTAATCTCCCGGTCATAGGTGGATTGTGGATCACCAAAGCCTGGGAGAACATGCTGCAGCCTGCCTAACTGATGCCTTGCTAGTCCTTGTATTTTAGAGTTTCTTGCTACTTATAGTATTTCTCATTTTAATGGCACTTGCTAAGTATAAGAAACAGCTCATTCTTGGCACGTTATACTCATTGAAACTTAGTGGCATAAGAAATGTGGCTGATTGCATTAGTCAGGTCTGATTTTCATTACAGCCATTCCACCACCAAGTCAGGCCTTGGTCTTTCCATTGCTTAGGGTTGAACTTTGTATGAATAACCTCTCCTTCTAGCAGGGACAGGTACCTGGTGCTACTCTTTCCAACTCTGTGAACATTCTGGGACCACAAAACAGCCAGCCGCTTCCGTGTCCTCCGGTCACCCAGCCCCCCCTCCATCAGACGACCCCTCTGACATCCACCGTGGCTGCAGGAGTTCCACCGATTCAGCACCAGACGCCCCCAGGCATTGCTCCCCCTCAGCCAGCAGTGCCTGCCCAGCCTTCCACGCCCATCTCTTCCAGCGGACAGGCCTCCACTCCGACGGCCGGCTCAGTTCCTAATTCCGCACAGTTGCAGAGCACACCTTTGGGGCAAGCGGCAGCGCCAGGGCAAGCAACGGCACCGGCACAAGTCACGCCTCAGCCACAGACGCCCGTTCAGCCCCCCTCGGTGCCAACGCCACAGCCGTCTCAGCAGCCGATGTCTGCCCAGGCCCCAGTCACGCCGGTGAGTCCTTCCCTTTCAGGATAAGCCAGCTGAACGTGAAAAGGCGGCAGGATAGTAGAAGTTCCCCAACTGTTCTGTATAACTAACACCCCGTTGGGCCCCTGATATCAGAGATTGTGGGATGGCTTAAGGTAGCTGGAGGCACCCCCTCTATTTCCGTTTGGGGGCAGTGAAGGCAGCCACCTTCCTGTGCTGGTAACTCAGATGTTGTGGTGGGAGAGGCTATGTTATAGGGCCTGCGTGTCTGGTGATCGGCATCATCTTTTTATCTTCTCAGCTCTCCCAAACAGCAGGAAGTAATGACAACAGGGTGCCTACTCCGGGCTCTGCTGCCAGCACTGATGCCAGTGCCCAGCAGCTCGGGCATGAGGCACAAATGCAAGAGAGTAAACCAGAGATCAAGATAGAAAAAGCTGAATCGGAGTGTGGCGACGCTCAGCTGGAGCCCAAGTCCGAGGTAAGCAAGAGTCAAGCGTTAGTCGCCGCTGAGAGTGTAACAGAAAGATGGCTTCCTTGCCCAGCTGTGCCATCATGTGCTGCTCAGTCCAAGGGGTGGCAGGCAGAATCCTTTGGCATTTAAGGTTCCCATTAGTAATGGACAAAGATGCTCATCCCACTTGCTTCCTAAGCGCAGTTTCTTTCGGAAGCAAGTTGTTTGCTGGGTCTGACCCCGGGGACACATCTGAACAAGGGGGAAACGAAGAGGCAGAGGGAGTCTAGATGGGTTAGAGAAAACCTTAGAGGCTTTTGTTCCCACCAGCTGTTCATCATGCAAAAATAGCAAGGCAGCATCACACACAGGTGAGCTACAGGCGCTAATAGAGTCCATGGTCCAGAATGGGAGATTCCTAGTCCACCATCACCCCCACCTGGCATTAGTAAACACGTGTAAGGAGAATCCATAAAGAAGGAAAATTCTGGGCCTTTCCCTGTATAACTGATAACCGATATTTTGCCACGGTGGTGAATTGTTCCGTGTGTTCTTCAGATGGAGCAGAATGCACCAGGCCCTATGCAGACCAAAGAGGAAATCAATGGGTTGGAGATCAAGCAGGAGCCAATGGAAACGGAAGGAAAGAAACCAGAGATAAAGGATGAAGATGACAATAGCAGCAATGGTGTCCCTTCCCAGTCCACGTCACCATCTCAGCCACGAAAAAAGAGTGAGTCGCCTTCTGCTGCTGCTTCTACACAAGCTTTACTTGGTCTTCACATTCCCATTTCATCTCTCTTTGTCAGGGCAAGTTTCACCTGCTGGGTTTCTCCTGCTTCCACAATAACCAGCAGGCCACAGACTGAAACTCTGGGTGGTGTTTCCTCCAAGTTGAGCTTTGCATATAGTCTTCAGAGGCAGATTCTTTCTAAAGACTGTGGAAGTGTACAGGCTTTAATCTTCCACAGTGAATAGCCATATATCCACTTTTGCTGTGACAGTTTTGAAACCGCTGCCGGAACTCTTCTATGGAAGGACCAACTTCTCTCTATGCCTTTGAAATTATGCATTAAAAACACTTGGGGATTTATTGTTGCAGACATTTTAAATATCTGTCCTCAGTCTTGATGTGTTGTGACCTCTTTGGACATTTTTGAACAGTCTTCAAGCCTGAAGAACTGCGTCAGGCCCTGATGCCCACGCTGGAAGCCTTGTACCGCCAGGATCCTGAGTCTCTGCCTTTCAGACAACCCGTAGATCCGCAGCTGCTGGGTATTCCGGTGAGTGAGGACAGGGCTCTGCTGTCGCTGGACTCTGCCCTGTGCAGTGACTAAATTCATGGAGATTGGATACAGGGACCTTGGTGACCTATAAATACCGAGGAGAACGGAAGCTTAACTTTCTGTAGCACCAGGGCAGGTGATGGTTGGGAAGGTTGAGCTTGGGGTTTAGAAATGCAGCAAAAGGGAATATTTGATTGCTGCTCTGCGGATCCAGATGCTCTCATGACGTAATGTTTCTTCCTTTTACTAATTTGGAAGGATTATTTTGACATTGTGAAGAATCCTATGGATCTTTCAACCATAAAGCGCAAGCTGGATACCGGGCAGTATCAGGAGCCGTGGCAGTACGTGGATGACGTTTGGCTGATGTTTAATAACGCCTGGCTTTATAACCGCAAGACGTCCAGAGTCTATAAATTTTGCACTAAACTCGCTGAGGTCTTTGAACAAGAAATTGACCCTGTGATGCAGTCGTTGGGGTACTGCTGTGGACGAAAGGTACGTGTGGTGAAGAAGGGGCAGGGTGTCCTTCCGGAGCGTAGTCCTACCCCAACCAATCTCTGTAGAATACAGGCTACCCTTGTAACTGACCATTCAAATGAAAGAGATGCCACACAAGCCTTCCTTGACAACTTTCCTTTAGGCATTTTCTTGTGCTCAGTTCTTTTGCTTGCAGATTTGTAAGTTCACATCATGTCAGTAAATGTGCTTATTTAACAAGGTGACTGCAGTGCGATGCTTCGCTCTACCCTTCCTGCCTAAAATGAGTGCACCTTAGAGTTGGGGTTGCTCTGCACCCTCCAGCTTACTACATATTTTAAGGGGCCACAAAGGCCAGTTTCTTCTCTACAGATGGAACTGGGAAGTAACTTCCCAGTTACTTCAGGAGAAGCAAGAGGTGAGGCCAAAGGAGCTGTGCACCAGAAGGCCATGTTTCTAACATTGCTGAACCTCGGGGAAGCAAGAGGGACTTTATTTGGTGACTGGTGGGCTGTAGCAGGCAAAAGAGTTTCTTGTGGGAGAAAAGACATGCGCCCCGTCGGAAAGCAGCTATTAACGCTGAGTCAAAACAACATTTCAGATGAGACCTCAGTGGAAGTGGGAGTCAGAGGACCTGGCTTTGCCCAGATCTGCTCCAGGATGCATGCCTCTGCTGGATAAGGTGTAGCAGCCGGTTTTCCTGTTTGTTTTCCTTTTGCAGTATGAATTTTCTCCTCAAACCTTGTGCTGCTATGGTAAGCAGCTCTGTACTATTCCCCGGGACGCTGCCTACTACAGTTACCAGAATAGGTAAGTGTCAGCCTTCTCCTGCTGGCGTTAGAATTGGATCTGAGGAGCAGAATAGGCAGGCAAATGGGGAGGGGGGAGTGGTGGACGGCACCACCCAAGGCGAGTCCAGTGCCCACGCAGCAGCTGTGGAGCTTCTTGGATGGTTCTAAGCGTGTCCCCATTTCCTGGCCTCACTCTGCAAAGGGGTGAGCCTCGCACACTGCCCTGAACCCCAGGTGGCAAGGAATAAGCACTGTGATCAGCTCTAGAACAGTACCAGACCAAGTACCTACCTTTGTGGTGCATATGTTGAACTGTAATAAAGGTTTAAAATAATATTTTAATCCAAGGTTCTTAGAGATGAAGATTGAAATGGCTCAAGAAGGGCAACAGGGATGCAGTGTACAGCAGGCTAACTTTCAGCTGTCCCCAGGATGGGGGCAGGGAGGGAACTAGTTCCGCTGTCATCCTGCTCAGAACCTTTGGATGCAAGGAAGAGTCTTAACTGTTTTTAAGCCTCTTTCATCCTGGGAACTTCCTTGCACTCTCCCATCACAATCACAAGCCAAAAAAATTAAACCTTTGAAAGTACCAGCAGTTCCTTCTGTGTTGGGGTTGCCTCACCACAGACACACTTCCTGGAACAGGACATGCCCAGGTCCGCTCTTGGCCAGCTGGGCTGACAGCCTCATTTTTTGTAGATTCTTCCTTGGGGGAATCTTCCTTCCTTCCAGCCCACCTTTTGAATTGATCTAGCTAACAATGGCCGTTCACCAGTAGTTAATAGCCATTGCTATAAGTTTACAGGGACCAGTAAGTCACCATAACCAGCAAGTTTCTATGCATCGCTGAACCCTTTGAGCGAACTCTCCCTGTGACGTGGCCTGTTTAAACAGCCAGGGACTTGGGGAGGTGGTTTAGATGACCAGCCACAAGGTGCTTTGGTTCTCCTTCCCAAATCATCTTGTGGTTTTCAGAGTGGTGCTTTTTTCTTAGTAGTTTTGCTTCTGTAGAAGAACCAGCTTACTAGATTTTCACGAAAGTTGCCCTCCTGTTGTTATACAGTCTGTGTCCGTGGTGGGTGGGAGCGTGTGAATGCGCACCTGTGTCGAGAGGTCTGCCCGCCATACTGTACCACCTTTTGGTCCTCTGCGTGGGTCAGTTGCATTTGCCTATGACTGTGTTGTGCAACTACTAAAGCTACGTCGGCCCTTTCCTTGTTCTGCTTCTAATGATGCTGCTGCTGTTTCCTCCGGATTGCAATGGCCGCTTTCGTTGCCTTCCTTTGTGTTCTGGTTCATACCCTTTTCAAACATTTTGTTGGGTTTGCCCTGGATTGACGCAGGTTTGCTTCCAGTTCACCCAAAGTAAAAATCAAATGGCATCTAAATATGTGAACTTGGACTTTTCCAGGTGCAGCTTGTACCTGGCCTTTGCTGGTTCATTCTTCGGTGGGGTGGCCTGTCTCTGGGCTAGTTGACAAAACCCCCGTTGGGAAACCTTCAAAACTTACTTGGCATCTATATTGTATATAATTGCAATATAAGCATCGTGGTGGGTTGTTTCTCTTTTTAGTGCCAGCGGCTAGAAACTGATCCATGAGTGTTTTTCTCTTAAACGTTTGTTCAGAGTATGAAGTCGGTTGCATTTGTGTTCCATTACGCGTTAACCCGAGCCATTGGTCACATACCGCTCAGCCTTTTCAGTCTCTGACTATTGGAATCTCCGTGAGCACATTAACACCAATTCTGCTTCTATAGCTCGCATCCAATTACTGCAGTTAATTTGGCCTGCGTAAGGGGGTCTTCGGCCTGCCTGGCAGGACCTCTTTGGCCTGACCGATGAGAAACGGCCAAATTGCTGGAGCCGCTCCAAATTCTTAAAGCAAATGGCTCTGTGGGGGGAGACTGCAAGACTCTTGCGCTCCTCAGCGGTGGCGACTGGAGGGAGACCAAATGCTAACCGGCATTTTGCCTTGGCTTTCTGCCCTGCCTTCTCTGGTGTCCGTGTCTTACTACTTCTGTCTGTGCTGTTTGTCCCCTTCCCTCTTCTCTGACCCTTCCCTTCCCCTGGTTCCTTTTCACTGTTCCCACACTGACCCATCAATCGACCAACCAACAACGCTTTCCCTTTCGTCGTGGTGCTCTGTCCTTCTCTGATTGGTGGCTCCTTTGCTTGGGTGGCTGTGTGTTTTGATGGACCAGTTCACCCAAATATGGCCTTCTTGCTGACAGGTATCACTTCTGTGAGAGATGTTTCACTGAAATCCAGGGAGAAAATGTAACCCTGGGTGATGATCCTGCCCAGCCGCAAACGTAAGTAACTTGCAAAGCGTCAGTGCCGTGTACAGTAAGAAAACAGGAGCAGCGGCAGCACGTGGCTGTGTTCGTCCACAGCAGTGGCCCTCTGTGGTAGAAGCCAGTTACAAGTCAGGGTGTAGAGAATTGTTCCCGCCTCCTGCCTCAGAAGTAAAGGTCTGACCTGAAAGGACAAACGTCTCACAGAAATCCGTCGGTGTACCGTTTCCCATTGTTTCCACTGCTCGCTTAGCGAAAAGACTCGTTCCCAGGACTTTTTCCCCGTGTTTTGTCGGCGGAGGGGAGCTTCATGGTCATGCAGGCAGCCTTGAAAATGGCAACTCCATGTTGTATTTAGTAGAAATGTTAGTTACAAATGATTATTCAAAGTTTGCTTGTTCTTAATTTATCCTATGAGGCTGTCCTGGTTGCCAGAGGTAGATGGCTGACAGTCGTATGCCGGCTCTTCTTGTTTCTTTCTTCCCATCCTGAACTCAGTGCAAAGCTTAATACATTCTGTCTGTTTCCTTCCAGGACAATATTAAAAGAGCAGTTTGAGAAGAAGAAAAACGATACGCTGGATCCCGAGCCGTAAGTGCTAAAGAAAGTACTCTATCAATGCTGCAAAACAGAAGCCGCCATTATACACTCACCTGTACACTGATTTTTAGCATTAACTGCAGGCCTAGTCAGCCTGCACAGAAGTTAGTTTTTTCACACGCATAGTAGATTGCTGGCACACTTCACACCATGCATGTATAGCCTTGTAACCCCTATTTTTATTTTCAAGAAAGCTACTTACCTTAAGTTTTGTTTGCTTATTTGTTTGTATTTCTATCCCGCCCTATAACCAAAGGTCTCAGGACAGGTGACAACATTTAAAATCAAACATGTATTAAAACAACAACAGTATATATTAAAACAATAACAGTGTCTGTAAAGTAGAAAGAGACAGTATATCCAACTCTTTAGACCGGTGTGATGTGCGTCCAGCCAGTTGTCCCGGTCAGCAGTCTAGCGGCTGCATTCTACACCAGCTGTAGTTTCCAAATCATCTTCAAGGGCAGCTCCATGTAGAGGGCATTACAATCTCTGTCCAAAAAGGGCTTCAACTGGCGCGCCAGCCGTAGTTGGGAATAGGCACTCTTGGCGACAGCCTCTACCCGAGCTTCGACAGTCAGCACAAAGTCCAAGAGCACTCCCCAATTTTGCACCTGTCCATTCCATGGCATTACAACCCCATCAAGGGCAGGGTGTCTCCCAGCTACGTGGACCCAGGGCCCTGTGACACACAGCACCTCTGTCTTATCTGGATTCAGTTTAGTTTATTGGTACCCATTACCGCCACCAGGCACCTGTCAAGCACTTCATCTGCCTCTCCTGATTCAGATGACACAGAGAGATATTGATGGGTATTATCTGTATATTGATGGCACCTCACTCCAAGTCTCCTGATGACCTCTCCCAGTGGCTTCATATAGGTATTATAGAGCATGGGAGATAAAATCACCCCCTGAGGAACCCTGCAAGTGAGTTCCCAGGATATCGAATCAGAATCTCCCACTACCAGTGTCTGAGATGGGTCTAGTTGCTGTCAGAAGGCTTCTAAAATGCCCACCCCGACTCTTCTCCATAAAAGGCAAATCAGGAAGAGTTTTCTACTGAGTCTTTATAATCTCTCACATGTTTAAATTATTATTGGCCAGAGGAAGCAGAGATTTCTGGTCATGTACCCAGATAGATTTTTGCCTCTTTTCTGTAATTTGTGCTCCAAAGAGATTAATGTTTGTCTTTTGCCTTGTCTCCTTGCTCAGCTTCGTGGATTGCAAAGAGTGTGGCCGGAAGATGCACCAAATTTGTGTGTTACATTATGATATCATTTGGCCTTCAGGGTACGTACCTTGGAAAATATAATTACTAATAAGGAAAAGACAGATAATAAAAACAGAATCATAAAGGCACCAGCTGTTTAATATAAAAAACCTTAACATACCATTAAATTACCTTTCTTATAAAACATCAGTTTTCTGTATACATAAGATATAATTCTACTAAATTATAGAATTTGACAGTATGCTGTTGGAATAAATCTTCAGTGTCGACAACATTACATGTTTTCCCATAGATATAGGACATCTGTTAATTGAGATGCGTGGTGTCAGGCGATAATGGCACTGTCTTACAGAAGGTACTATTAGAAATTTTAATCATTGATTTTAAAAGGGAGTTGTTACACAGTTAGGCTCCCCTTAATACGCCTGCAGAGTGTTACATCCCAGGAGCCAATTCACACTTGGTTTTATTCTGGAACATATTCCTGAATAGGGATGTGCTGTCCATATGCTAGTGCAGACTACAGCGGGGCCCAGGTGAGTCGTGCATTAGATGTGGACAACAGATCTCTGCCCTAAGATATATTCCAGAATACAGGCAAGCGTAAATAGGCCCCAGGTTTCATGTTATTAGAGCTGGGGTTCGCATGGATGGACAAACACAAAGGATCTTTCTTTTTTAGCATAGAAGCAGCAGCAGATGGGCTGAACCAGCTTTTGGATTCAGCCACTGCTGCCCAAGTCTTGGTTCTCCTGTGGCTCCAGTTCTGTGACTAGATGATTTGAGGTTCAGGGTTAGTGTTAGGGGTTGCAGCCCCCTAGAAAGAGGTTGAAGCTGCAGTTTGAGCTTGGAGTTTGAAGTATGTCTACGCCTAGAATAGCGCACACAGCTTTGGTTACCAGGGATATGGTAGAATTAGAAAAGTAAAGCCGCTAGAGGAGCTCCCTGCAAGGAAGGATTGAAATAAGTGAGGGTTGTGCACGAAAAAAGATTTTAAATTCATTTCGCTATAGAATCGAGGATCCAAAAATTTGGTTTGTCATCAAATTCTGAAAGTGAGAAACCAAATTTTTGCATGCAAATGCTTTTGTGAATTTTTTGCAATTTTTCCCCATTTAAAAACCCTTTTTATCACAAAAAACAGCAAAATATGAATTAAAATGTTCATTTTTGCAAGCAAGAACTTTGTTCACTTTAATTGAATTTTTGGATGTTTGAACAATTGAATTTCCAATTAGATGCAGATATCTGTGAATTTGAAAAAAATCAAATTTGTGAATTACAATGTCATTTTGCTCACCATTTTTAGTGTGGAAGGCAAGTGAGAAGGAACAAACATTCACTCAGGGAATGACTGGGTAGAGAGAAAGGCATTTAAAGCTTCAGTTATGACAGTGTTACAGTCTGTAGAGCTGAAACTTGCCTGAGATTGAGTGGTCTGGTGGTCCAAGTGCCTGTTTTCCAATTGTGCATGCGTGTTCTTGTTTGACGTACTTCCAGCAGGATAATGATACTGAACGTTACACTAACTAATTATCCCTTGCGATTTTAGCTTTGTGTGTGACAACTGCTTGAAGAAAACTGGTCGCACACGCAAAGAAAACAAATTCAGTGCCAAAAGTAAGTTTATGACTTCACTCTGTTATGAATATGCATTTGACTTCCCTGCTCCATGTTTTGGTCACCACAGATTCTGTAGGGTAGACTAGGCCTGGAGGGAGCTGACAGCTTAAGCTGGCCCAAGAATTGAACCCTAGGGTCAGTGGTATTAATTTGACAACTTAAAACTCTACTCAGGAAATAGCTTGAAACCAAAGAAAGAAAAGAGATTACAGTGCATAGACAAGGTCTGTGTCACATAGGGAAGCCACCTCCGGAGTTTCATTCTGATTTTCAAGGCTCTGACCAAATCTCACAACCCTGGTTGGGTTTCACAACTCAATTCTTCCACTTTTCCTCCCTTAGGGTTGCAGACCACCCGCTTAGGAAACCACTTGGAAGAAAGGGTTAACAAATTTTTGCGGCGTCAAAATCACCCAGAAGCTGGGGAGGTCTTTGTAAGAGTAGTAGCCAGTTCAGATAAAACAGTAGAAGTGAAGCCAGGGATGAAATCCAGGTGAGTTGCATCACGTTCCTCGGTACGTCCACATGACGGAATAAGTGGTTTACCTTCACTTGCAGAAATTTCCATTCCTAACTGTTCATGGCTAGTTGCTTCCCTTGTCTGTAAAATCTCAACAAAAGGGATGTTAAATGAGATGATGAGCTCTGCACCTGAGTGTGTGATTAGCCCTAAGCTCTCATGATTAGCTTGGCTGATGGGGTGGAAAAATATTTTAGGTCATAAATCCATTCATTCTGTATGCAGGCCCTGCCTGGTTTTGCCCAGCAGAACTCCTTTTACGAAGACACCATGCTCTCTCTCTGTTGTGTAGATTTGTGGACTCCCGTGAGATGGCGGAGGCCTTCCCCTACAGGACGAAAGCGCTCTTTGCCTTTGAGGAGATAGACGGCGTGGACGTCTGCTTCTTTGGCATGCATGTTCAGGAGTATGGGTGGGATTGTCCACCGCCAAACACCAGGTACTTGTCTGCTGTTCCATAGACAGCTCCAGGAAAGAGAACGGGCTGTGGTTCTCCTTACCTAGTTCCAAGTGTCACTTTGGCCCCTGCGCCCATTCCTCTTTTATCCTTCCTGTTTCCTCTGCTTTTGTTTCAGGGTATCAAAAGAATGTCTAGCTAAGCCCTGGGTGTATTTCTCCGCTACAGAGCCTAAAATCACAAATTAGTGTATATTCTGGCGTATAAGACTACTTTTTAACCCAGGAAAATCTTCTCAAAAGTCAGGGGTCATCTTATACGCCGGGTGTTGTCTTCTTATACAGCGAGTATATCCCAAACTCTATATTTTAACTGGAAAAGTTGGGGGTCGTCTTATACACCGGAATATACGGTACTTGCTCTCTGGGCCCAGCAGGCATTCTTCCACTGCAGAAAGACATGGGGCTCCATAGTTTGCGCACAAAACTCTACACAATACCCTTTTGCTGCATTTCTCCTGCTCCCTTTTTGTTACAGGCGAGTGTACATCTCCTACTTGGACAGTATTCATTTCTTCCGCCCAAGGTGCCTCCGTACAGCAGTGTATCATGAAATCCTCATTGGATATCTGGAATATGTCAAGAAGCTGGGGTGAGTCTTTCCCTGGGGCATCTGCCTATGGGAAATTTGCCTTCTTAGCTTTTAAAAACAAAGCTTTCCTTTTTCCATGGCAGTTCCCCATGCACCGGTCTGGCAGTCCACAGCCCTCCAACAGGTGGGAGAAACTGTGTGGTTTCAGAGGGAGAGGCCCTGGCTCATGTTGGCCAGACAAAACTTGGGCAGCGCCACCGAATGCTCTCTTAGGTTGAAGAGACAGACAGGATGCCTGTAGAGGGCACTTTCAGGAGTCAGGTCAGCTGAGGGGTTTGCCTTCGACTTGTGTTTGAGATGCCCAGAAGCAGCTGGTGGGCCACTGTGTGAGACAGGATGCTGGACTAGATGCGCTGCGGCCTCATCCAGCAGGACCTCTTTTAGGCTCTTATGTTCTTATTTCAATGGGCCAGGTATATTCACAGTTGGAAACTTACACTTTGCTTCAGCTGCAGTCCTCTGGCAGGAGGGTGGGATTTTCTCTCTCTTGGATTGACTGCATTGGGAAGGCAGTCCAAAGCCTCTTTGTGCGTTTCATTCATGACGCAAGCAAGTCAGAGCATTGAGAAATGGACAGGAGCCCTGCACTCTGCTCTAGAGTTTGGAGAGGACCATTTCCTGCTTATTTTCAAAGGAACTACAAGTTAGCAATAAGGGTATGCAGCAGATGCCACCATTTTTACCCCCAAACTCAGGAGAGGCTTGAGTAATGTTTCATCAGACCTGATTCCTGTTCCTGCTGTAGACATAAAGATATATATAGAGGGAGCATCTGCCATTGCTATTTTCACGACTGGAAGGAAACCCAGTGATCTGCCAGGGCACAGTCCGTGGCTGGGTCCCCTGTGGGGCCTGATGGGGCTGTTCTGCCAGGGTTGTTTTGTGGCTGTTCCTATTTCTTAGTTTGTTTCTGATGTCTGAGGAAGCCTCCAGAAATAATGGTGAAGATGGTGGATTTGGAGGGGAGGCCAAGGCCCTCATGGGTGGGGATACCTTCCCTGAGGTGTCTGCACAGCTACAGGAATGTCTTTCCGTAGTCTTGATTTAAACATTTATCTTGAAGCCTCAGATCTCCCCCAGAGCGCTGAGGCTGCTGAGAAAGACAGAAACATGACGCACTGATATGGGGGACAGGGAGGCTCCTTGCTGAACAGCCTGTCCTTTTTGCACAGGCTTCAGGGATGCTTTTTAACGGGGATCCCTTTACTTTTGTGGGCTGGCTAGGTATGTGACCGGCCACATCTGGGCCTGCCCTCCGAGTGAAGGCGACGATTACATCTTCCACTGCCATCCTCCGGATCAGAAAATCCCCAAACCCAAACGCCTGCAGGAATGGTACAAGAAGATGCTGGATAAGGCTTTTGCAGAGAGGATCATTCATGACTACAAGGTGAGGCTTCCCGGAAGGCCGGGGAGGGACTTGAATGTGCTCTCCTGCTGTAGGAGGAGATGTATTCTAGTCAGCTTCCCACACCAGCTCCGTCTCTCACTAAGTTCTCTGTGGGGTTGGAGAGAGCAAACCCACTTGCCGATGCTCTTGAACAAGAACTTAGGAGAACGTCTCCAGGAACTGCCCCCAGGTTTTCCCCACCTAACTGGAGACGCTTGCTGCCCTCTTCATGTAGCAAAATGCAAGCTGCTTCTCTTTCAGGACATCTTCAAGCAGGCCACGGAGGATCGGTTGACAAGCGCCAAGGAGCTGCCCTATTTTGAAGGCGACTTCTGGCCTAACGTTCTGGAGGAGAGCATTAAAGAGCTGGAACAAGAGGAGGAGGAAAGGAAGAAGGAGGAGAGCACAGCCGCCTGTGAAACCACAGAGGTGACCGAGACCCTCAGTGCTGCAGGTGGCATATGCGAGGGAGGGGTCCTGAAGCTCCTGACCTTATAGCTTCGTAGCTGTCAGCCAAGCCAGGGAGAATTCCGTGCGGCTTGTTTTGCACAAGAAGCTGGAGGGCCATGGGGATCACAGGGGAGGGTTCCACGCAGCACACCATGTCCTGTTCCCCCACCATCGGAGGAGGTGGAGAAGGAGCCATGCTGCCCTCGCTTCTGTCTCCAGGGCAGGAGCCCCCCCCCCAAGAGGATGGTGCGGAGGGGCAAACCACTGCCTGTTCACCTTTGCCTCTGAACTCACGGACATGGGCACTTCTGTACCTGTGGGGCTCGGCTGAGCGCCACACGCCTGCTTCACTCAACGGCAGCCCTTCACTAGCTGGAGGACGAGCAAGCAGGCTGTTCTGCTGGAACCCTGAAGAGCTTCTTCCCCTGTCCCGTGGGCCGCAGCAAGTAAGGCAAACCCTGAGTCCTCCCTCTCACTAGGGGCTGCTGCTGAGCACCTTCCTGTTCTCTTGACAGGGGAGCCAGGGAGACAGCAAGAACGCCAAGAAGAAGAACAACAAGAAGACCAACAAGAATAAGAGCAGCATCAGCCGGGCCAACAAGAAGAAGCCCACCATGCCCAATGTCTCCAGCGACCTCTCCCAGAAGCTCTACGCCACCATGGAGAAGCACAAAGAGGTAGGCCATTTGCCTTTCCCCCTCCCGGCTGACCTGGGAAAGGGGGAGGGTCGCTCGGGTCTCCCTGGAGTAACCACTCCGCCCATCCCTCCCTGCAGGTCTTCTTTGTGATCCACCTGCATGCGGGGCCTGTGGTCAATACCCTGCCGCCCATTGTGGACCCGGATCCTTTGCTGAGCTGCGACCTGATGGATGGCCGGGACGCCTTCCTCACCTTGGCCAGGGACAAGCACTGGGAGTTCTCTTCCCTTCGCCGCTCCAAGTGGTCCACCTTATGCATGCTGGTGGAGCTGCACACCCAGGGCCAGGACCGGTTTGTCTACACATGCAATGAATGCAAACACCACGTGGAAACAAGGTGGCATTGCACGGTCTGCGAGGTGAGGGCCTCGGGGAACCTTCCAGAGGGAGGTGGGAGGCCTTTCTCTTCCACACTGTTCAGTAGAACCTCTGAAAGTGGTCATGGAGTAGGCCTTATACAGAAGCCGCGTGCCCAGGTGGGGTCCTGCAAAATGTCAGGTGATTTAAGGGGAAGCCCTTGAAGTGGTCAGAACTTCTCCTGGGCACTTTTATTACCCCTTTGTAACACTGTGAGGGCTCGTCCTCCTGAGGGTCTGCAGCTGCGTCTGGGTGCCCCAGGTCTCTTTTTCCAGGCCTGGATGCTGCTTTTGTTGAAGCAGAGAGAGTTGCCCTTCCTAAAGAGCAAGCGCAGGGACACCTTCATTCTGCTTGAGCCAGTCCTCTCATGCCCTTGCTCTCTCCCTCCGGATGGGCGGGTGGGTTGGCCGGGCCTGAAAGGCAAGGAAGCCCCCCTGTGATCCTTGACTCCCATGTGCTTCCCTTTGCTCTTCAGGATTATGACCTCTGCATTAACTGTTACAACACCAAGAGCCATGAACACAAGATGGTGAAGTGGGGCCTGGGCCTGGACGACGACAGCCACAGCCAGGGCGAGCAGCAGTCCAAGAGCCCTCAGGAGTCACGCCGCCTCAGCATCCAGCGCTGTATCCAGTCCCTGATGCACGCCTGCCAGTGCCGCAACGCCAACTGCTCGCTGCCGTCCTGCCAGAAGATGAAGCGCGTCGTCCAGCACACCAAGGGCTGCAAGCGCAAGACCAACGGCGGCTGCCCAGTGTGCAAGCAGCTCATCGCCCTCTGCTGCTACCACGCCAAACACTGCCAAGAGAACAAATGCCCGGTGCCCTTCTGCCTCAACATCAAGCAGAAGCTCCGCCAGCAGCAGATCCAGCACCGGCTGCAGCAGGCGCAGCTGATCCGCCGCAGGATGTTGACCATGGCCACCCGCAACGTGCCTCAGCAGAGTTTGCCTTCTCCTACCTCAGCGACGCCCGGGACTCCCACGCAGCAGCCAAGCACCCCGCAGACGCCGCAGCCTCCGCCACAGCCGTCCCCGGTCAGCATGTCTCCCGTCGGCTTCCCCAGCGTGGCGAGAACTCAGCCACCTCCGCCGCCTCCCATTTCGGCCGGCAAGCCTGCCACGCAGGTGCCTGTCCCGCCACCCCCCTGCCCAGCCGCCCCCAGGAGCCGTGGAAGCGGCTCGGCAGATCGAAATTGAAGCTGCTCAACAGCAGCAGCAGCAGCAGCAACAGCAGCAGCAGCAGCAGCAGCAGCTCTACAGGGTGAGCAGCAACGGGCTGCCTCCTGGCCGCACAGGCATGGTGAGCCCTGCCGTGGGTGCCGTGACGCCCATGCCGCAGGTGGCCCTGAACGTGTCTCGGCCGGCCGCGGTGAGCGGCCCAGTGATGCAGAACATTCAGCCCGGGCAGTGGCAGGCGGCCCCCATGCCCCAGCAGCAAGGAATGCCACGGGCGGTCATGCCCATGCCGGCCCAGCAAGCCGTGGCCGGCCCCAGGATGCCCGGGGTGCCGCAGCCGCCACGCAGCATCCCCCCCAACGCTTTGCAGGAGCTGCTCCGGACTCTGAAGTCCCCCAGCTCCCCCCAGCAGCAGCAGCAGGTGCTCAACATCCTCAAATCCAACCCCCAACTCATGGCAGCTTTCATCAAGCAGCGAACAGCCAAATACGTTGCCAACCAGCCGGGGATCCAGACCCAGGCCGGCATGCCGCAGCCCCAGCCACCGACGCTGCCCCAGACGCCCCCCGCTCCGCCGGCCGGCCTGCACGCTCAGCCGGGCTTACCGAACATGAGCACAATCACGCCGGGCGTCCAGCGGCCCACGGTCCCCCTCCAGCAGCCAGGCATGGCGGGCTTGAACTCGCACGGCCAGCCCGTCAGCATCATGAACCCGGCCCACTCGCCTGCCATGGCCAACATGAACCCTCAGTACAAGGAGATGCTGAGGAGGCAGCTGCTCCAGCAGCACCAGGGCGGGGCGGGGCTGGCCACCCACAGCCCCTTCCAGCAGCAGCCGGGCCCGGCTCCCTACGCCCAGGGCCTGCAGCAGCAGCAGCGGATACAGCAGCAGCAGCAGCAGCAGCATCTCTCCATGCAGGCGGGAGCCATGAGCCAGATGGCTCAGATGGGGCAGCTGAACCAGATGGGGCAGCCGGGCCTGGCAGCTGAGGGCAGCCCCACCCTCCCGCAGGCCCTGCAGCAGCGGATCCTCCAGCAGCAGCAGCAGCAGCAGATCAAGCAGCAGATTGGGTCTCCGGGGCAGCCCAATCCCATGAGCCCACAGCAGCACCTGCTCTCAGGACAGACGCCGGCCCCCCACCTCCCTGGCCAGCAGTTGGGCCCCTCCCTCGGCAGCCAGGTGCGGTCGCCGGCCCCCGTGCAGTCCCCCCGGCCCCAGTCCCAGCCTCCACATTCCAGCCCCTCGCCCAGAATACAGCCCCAGCCCTCCCCCCACCACGCCTCCCCCCAGACTGGTTCCCCCCACCCGGGGCTGGCAGTCCCCATGGCCGGCTCTATGGATACGGGGCACTTGGGGGGCGCGGAACAGGGTGCAATGCTCCCCCAGCTCAACCCCCCCAATAGAAACGTGTTACCCAATGAATTATCCCTGGTTGGCGACACTACAGGTGGAGACACACTAGAGAAGTTTGTGGAGGGCTTGTAGCCCCGCGGTGCTCCTGGGCGCTCGGTTGTGCAACACGGACGCCTCCCTCGGGCGGAACTCTGGGCGGAACTGCTTCACCCTGCACCCAGGGAAGGATGAATGGCGGCTAATTTAGGAGGAAAAAAGCAAAGTATATATATATATAAATATAAATATATTTTTTGTTAAAGCAGCCGGATGTTGTTAAAATATCTGGTCTTTTTGTTGTTGTGGGTTTTTTTTAAGTTGTTACTGTTGACTTTGCTTTTTTTAAAGGGGAAAACAAGTCCATTATATTCATATTTTGATTTGTACTTTCAAAACTAAGCATTTGTGTTTAACAGAAAAGAAAAATAATACTCAGAAACTGTTTCCTGATACAGTGCAACATTCTAATGTATCCTGCTAACTTTCTGACATTTAGCAGATTTTTTTTCCTATTCATTACTGAATTCTGCAGGTATCTGAAGTATTATTACCCCTGGAAAAGATAGGAACTGACTCATGCACACAGACATGTTGCAGTTGTAGAAATTATTGCTTGTTGCTCTGATAAAAACTGGTTTTAGATTTACAAAAGAAAGCATTAAAAATTAGGGGACGATCACTTCTTAGGCCAGGCTAATTTTAATAGGGAAGAAGCAAATTCTTTTCTTTCATTCTTTGATGTGAAACTTGAAATGAGGAAAAGCAATTATAGTGTAAATCATGCAAGCTCTATAATTACTATAAATAAGAAAAATTGAAGAAGATTCAATCACTGTATAGAATGGGGGGGACAAACTCATTTCTTACTTCTAAAGCATATTGTTAAATAAACTGCAACAGTCAGAAAGGGTGGGGCTTCTTGAATTCATGTACATGGTATTAACTTAGTGTTTGGATTTTTTGTTATGAAAATGCTGTTTTCAACATTGTATTTGGACTATGCATGTCTTTTTCCATTGTATATAAAGTAATGCTTAAAAGTGATATAAATTACTGAAGTTTTTAACATGTATTCTGTTCTTTAAAATCCATGTAAGAATGTTTTATTTATTTATGCACCCGCACGCAGCGACGTGCTAGGCGTGCATATGTATTTCATGTCCCTTCTAAGACACGTCTGATGATTTCTTCCTCACACCAGCCTGGAAACCGGCAACACAGTACTTGCAGGCAGCAGTTCTGGAACAAAGGACCTTCTCTGTGCACTGATGGAAAAGGGAAACGGCAAACTGTGCGTGTCCACCCCCCATTAATTTAATGTTGAAAGGTGTAAGTTCACAGCTGGCAACTGGACTCAATTATTAACCCTTTTAACGTGTCCCTCGAGGCTCCTGCACTGATCCAACGCAGGTGGGTCTAACTGGCCCTGGTGCAAAATAGAAACCCTGAGGCTTCTGCAGAGTAAGGAGTGAGGTGACCTCCATGTGTGGCCTGATCCCTCTGCTGTTTGTGGCTGGATTAATCCATGCTGCTTGAGAACTCGGCCGAGTTAAGGGCTGCAGCAAGGTGGAGGCCACTCCTGACCTCATCCTGCCCTGTATTGAGATAGGACTGTGCGTGGCAGTGACCCGGTCTCCCTCAGCCCCGTAGAACAGGTTGGCTCCTTTCCTGTGCAATGCTTGGTTTTGAAGTGAAACAAGTGCTTCCTTCTCCATTCTTTGTAACTTGGGTTGAGAACCAAGGTAAACAAAAAGTATTTCCAATGCTGTGAAACAGTTGGATCGCTGCTGTCGGCTTTTCCGCACTGTTGCTGATCTCTGCTTAAACCTTTGCAAATCAAGCGGTCCAGGCTGCAGGCTCCTCTGCTTGGCCCTGAGCAAGCAGGAATTCCAGCCAGGGCTGTGGTCAGGGAGGACAAACTAAGATGTGTCTAAGCGAAAAAGCCTCAACGCCCTCATGCTGTGTCATATTGTATACTTTAAACAGAAAAAGCCTATATTTGTGATCAAAAAGAAGAAACTTGAAATGTGCTGGTGTTTTTAATAAAGCTGGTCAAAATGCTTGAAGGGTGCTTCCACGTGGCTCACTGCCCTGTTCGGCAAAGGGGAAGCAGAACGGATTTCCTTTGAACCTTTTAAGGTGCTGGGTTTGATTATGGCGCAAGCTACATGGACTCGGCTGGAAATCCAGTTGGGTGTCATTGGCACTGTGCAAAAGAAAAACCAGGACTGTCTAGGTAGCGTTTGCAACAGAAGTTAGAAAGAAAATAGGCGGGCATTTAGCTTGTTTAATGAGTCACGTGCCTTGCAGCGGTGGCTCCCAGGTTTTTGAGAGGCTGACCCTTATTTCACACACACACAAAATCCACCATGAATTTAGCTCCTCGTGAGCGTGTGCACCCACAAAACTGACTCCTCTCCCATGGCTTTCCCAACACCATGTCCTCCCCATCCAGCTTGGGGAATCGGCAAGTGAAACCGTCACTGTGCAGCTTAAGTGGGCATCGTTGCCTCATGTGCACCAAAGGTGCATGCCTTGTTGCCTTGGTGGTGGCAGCACAGGCTGAGGAGCAGGAAGCAGGCGGCACTAGAGGCTTCTACTGCGGGGCCGCCCGGCAATTCCTCCAAGGAATGCCAGCTTTTAGCAGATCTGGTTTCCAGACCTACCTTATGGAGGCGGAATGTGCCATTTATGCTACACGCAGGGGATCTGTGCTCCAAGCCTGAGCATCTCCAGCACCACAGCGTCTGGCTGAGCACGTTCTTTCAAGGCAGAGGACCTCCTCTTTCTCCCGGTGACTTTCCTCCACATTTGTATTCATCTCCAAAGCCGGGGAGTTTTTGTGATTTGTTTTTATTACATAAGCATATTAACACTTTCATAAAACAATATCGCTAGTATTTCACAAAGATGTTTACAGTGGTACGGAAAGAGCCAATCCCAAGAAGGCCAAGTCTTGCCAATCCATCCTGGCTAATGGAAAAGGCACCGGGCAAAGTGCTGTATCTTGAGCCGAGCCCAGCAGACAGTCCGGCCACACTTAGCTCCCCCAAGGACCGCTAAGCAGCTCTGATTCAGACAACGAGCAGCAGAACTCCTGGGACTCGGAGGATCCAATTTCTTTAAAACTTAAAGCCTCCAGGACCGTGGATGAAAGTCGCAACACCAACTGGTTATTGAGGACAAACAGCAGCAGTGAAGAAACCAGATTTGGGGCACCAAGAGTGAGATTTTGCCCTCCACGCTGTCCGTCCCTGCAGGGGCTTCTCAGCGCCTCTTCCCCCTTTTCTTCGGTCTGCGGAGGAGCTTCTCTCTACGAGCCTCTGCAGTTGTGAAGGTAATGCAGTGAGCGTCAAGGAAGTCCAGGAGCTTGCCCAGAGCGATCCTGATGCCGTTCTGCTTCAGTTCTGCCTGTAGTCCAGCCAGTTCAATCGGCTGGTACAAGAGGATCCGGCGGCAAAGAGCCGGCTTGGAATAGAGGTAAAGCCGCACAGCCTCCAACTTGCCTGCCTCCTGGACTGCCACCTGAGAGCCCGAGATGTCCTGCTCTTCCTCCTCCTCCTCTTCAGTCGTTCTGCTGGTCTCAAACTCGGTCAAAGAACTGGCAATAGAAGAAAGAGATCAGTGAATCTTCGGACTTCCCTCTTGAGCCTCTTGCAAAAGCTTAGGACCCACCCAGGGAAGCACGAAGGGCGGCTTCTTCACCACCATGCCAGAGACTGGGGCACCAACGTGGACTCTGGCACAACCTGGCACAACCTAATCTACAGGATGCCTTTACAGCAGACCAGCCCATCCAGGACACCAGCGTGCTTGCCTGGTCTGTGTCCTTTGCACTGAGTCTGCTCAAGAAGGGAACCGCTTCAGCACTATAGCCTTGACCGGCAGGAAACCAATAGAACAAACAAGAGATTTTGGCTGTACCTCATTGATTCTGCAGAAGCGTCACTGCCAGCAGCTGAGGACCCAGTTGACTCTTGAGAAGCTCTGAGGCTTGGGTCATTACCACCAGGACATCCTGTTGAAGATAAAGTGCCCGTCTTCTGCCACTCTGATTCAGGCTGTGAAACACCTGGTTCCATCAGCTGCCGCCATCCTTGATCAGCAGCTCTGGACAGCCCCCCAAATCTCCCGCCACACTGGCTCCTCTGGACTGCCTCACCGAGCTCTCTCTGCTCAAAAGGCTGGTTCTGAAGAACAGAGATGGCAGCTGCCAGTTCTGGCCTCCTCCTGACTGGACTGGAGGACCTTTGGTGAGTGTACTGGAAGATCTCCTTCAGCTTTAGCACCATCTGCCGTTTGGGGAGAGCACGGACTCCAAACCTGGGACAGAAAGGCAGAGAGTAGCAGCCCACTGGTCCCAAAAACAGAAGGGTCCTGTTGGCACCCTGACAAGCACCCACCTGCTTAGCTCCTTCTTGAGTTTTGGAGTCTCCATGATGGAATAACGGGGCATGGGCGTCAGAGGAGTTGGCATCTCCTTTGCTGGGCACACAAGATCTGTGGTGAAAAGGTGGGAGAGAATCGTGAAAAGAAAGCGGCCAGCTCCCTGCTGTTCACTGAGGAACTGCAAGACCAGTTCCAGTGCACAGAGCCCAAATGAGGTTTCTAAAGCATGAGGAAAAGAAGCCAAGCCAGGCGAAGCCAGGTGCTCGGAAAGCCCACCTCGGACAACCACAGGATGCAGAAAAAGGTTTGTGGACTTCAACAGTGGACTTCCCAACTGTTTCCCTTCCTGTTTTGGGCTGCCTGTAGCATCCACCGGTCAGGGGAGGCCAGTTTAGACAAGGGCCCCTAGCAGTGCAGCCGCTGACCGCCCTGGCAGCGGAAACGCGTGAGCCTCCCCTGCCCCAGAGCAGCTACTCACCTGGCGTCTTCTGAGCAGGTTTCGCACTGGGCAGCCTCTGAGAGAGACAAAGGATCTCACTGCCATCCGAGTCTTCACTGGCGACATCAAGCAACTCCCCCAGCTGGTGCCCCAGGGAGTCCGCCTCTTCAAGGCACCTAACAGCCATCCTGCCAGCCAAGGGACTGCCATCTTCCACTCTTGGGTGTTGGGACATGGTGCCCGGTTGGCCTGGGGCATCCTTCCTTGATACATGGGAATTCATCAGCAAAGGTGCTTCCTCCAGCTGCTCCTCCTCACTGTCGGACACCACGACCACGTCAGCCCTAGGGAGACCTGGGCTGCTGCTAGGCCTCAAGGGCTTGGGTGGGTGCCCAGGTAGTAGGGGTTCCAGCCGGGGACTGCTGCTCAAAGGGAGTTTGCCCACCAGAGGCCATGTCCCTGGGAAAGGCTCAGTAGCAGAGATGGGGGCCAGCTGGCCTGCCCCAGGTTCACTCTGCTCTTGGTCTGCTTGGCCAGCCCCCTCTGCCAGAGAGTCAGGGGGGTCCCGACAGCAAGGGAGAGGTGTCTCTGGCACCAGCATCTCCACTTGATGGGAAACTTTGGCTCGGCACTCCTCTTCATCGCTGCTTATCCTCAAAGGCTGCTGGCTCGTGTGCCGGGAGAGTAAGGGCTTCCCCAGCAAAGGGTGTTCACCACCCACAGTCTCTGGAGAAAGGGACCAACGTTGGCTGATGCAGGTAATGGGGCTGGGGCTGAGCTTGACTCTGGGGAGCCAAGATGGCTGCCCGGAGGAGAGCCCAAGCTCCTCCTGTCCATCTAGCTGCTGCTCTTCATCAGAATCCAGCACTACAATTAGGCTGCCCTCTAGATCTCTGCTGGGAGACTTCTTCCTGGCCAGCTGGGGCTCCCTCTCTGCCCCCTGAAAAGTGTCCACAGGAGACCTCCCAATCACACATTCCTTCCCAGCTGTGCCAACAGTTTGCTGCCCAGAGTGGTGGGTCCCCTGGGAAAACTCTGCAGGTTCCAGGGGAGCTTCGGTCTGGGTCCCCACCCTGCTGCGCCCACAGGTACCTTGCCCGGACTCACAGGCAAGCATTTCCGGGCTTCCTGTACCAGCCACAGTTGAAGGCTCCTCAGGTACTTTCTTTGGGCAGGAACCCTGCAGAGTTGCCCACCTTGCCTCCTCCAGCTCCCTCCCACCGCTGTCCCTTTGCTCCTCTGTCTTCCCTCGGACCGCTTTGTGCTGGGTGGCAGCAAACTCGTAAATTTCTTCTAGGTCCTTCTCATTCACATCCTCGTCCTCCTCTTCCCTCTGCCTGGGTAGGACTGCTTCCTCTTCGCCCATCCACATGGACTTGAGGAGCTCCTCAAAGTTCTCAGCTCTACTATACCCATCACCTCCTTCCTTTCTGGTCAGACTGGCCTGCCCTTCACAAAGGGCAACCAACTCCTTTACTCCAAACCTGCAAGAGAGCAAATGCAAACTCAGATGCTTACCCATTCTCTGCCTACCAGGGCCAACCTCAGAAGCTAAACAAGGAGGCAGGCAGATGCCTGGGAAGGACCATACAGGCGTCCACATCCCCAGAGAAACTCTTGGCCTCAAGACATACAAACCTGCTCGCCAGCGCAGCCACGCTGGGCAGGGCACGGGGAGGAACAGAGCAGTCGGCAGCATACAGGTAGTTCAAGAAAGCCAGGGTGGCCTCTCCTGTCACGTCTTTCAACAGCACTCGGCAGGTCTCGGCAGACCCTTCCTCAGCCACTAGAAAGGCACTGTGCTTAACCTGGCAGGGAGAAGGAAATATGGGGAAGACGCCACTTGGCTCCGTCACCCCTGGGCAACTTCCAGAATCAGTCAGCTGGTGCCCCAGTTTTCCCCAAGATGGCCTGCTTGGACTCACTCCACAGAGGGAGGCAGCCGAGGACCAACACGCCAGCTCCTTAAAGACTTGCAGCTGGACTAAAGTGGGCGTTAGTTGGGCCACTTCCCTCATGGCACCCAGGGCCTTTCATCATGGGCAACCGGGCTAACTACTGTGTGACCTCGGAGAGGCAATCATAGGAGGCCAACTGTTGGGAGACTAGTGCGCAAGGTAAGGTGCGTGCTTGGATCCTACTGGTGGGCTTCTTTGCCATCAGGAGAACAAGCTGCTCAATTAAATGAGCCAGAAGGGTAATTCCATAGGGCACTTTGTAGGTGCTGATGTTCCTCCTGAATAGCGTTTCAGTTCAACATGTTCCTATCTGTCTGCTCAACAGCCTCAGCTTCTGCTGAGTGCATTAAAACATCTTGGAGACCTAGTTTAAGGGCTGCTTTTGAACCACCCAACCAGAAGTCTGCAAGAGGAAGGACAGCCCGCCACCGCCCTTCTTCACTTCAGCCTGACAACAGGGCAAACCTGAGGAGCCAAAAAGCAAGCTAAGAATGAAGCTGTGTGTTTCCAGAAAGGGATGCCCTAACTAGCTGTCTTGACACAGGATTGCACGGATGGTTTCCAAGCTGGGCACTGGGCAGAAACACCACTCCCCTGCCGCATGTTCACATCAACCGCCCACCCTTTGACTTACAGTGTCCATCAGCTGCGGACATCGTGCATAAAGCACAAATGTGTGAGCAAAGAAGACATCGCCACTGTCCACCTGGAACTGGACGTCACTCAGGTGTGGATTGTTGACCATTCCTTTGAAGGCCTCAGCCAACCCGCCAAGCAGGGACTAGGTGGGAAAAGGCAAGACAGGCCCCTGTGAGGACACCCCTGCTCCATCCAGGCATCACATATCTAAGTCCTACGTCTCATGGATGCTCCCACTGGCCACAACCCCTAGATGTTCTGCCCCAAGCAAGGGCACCAGAGTGCGCCTGTTCACTCCGGGTGTTTCTGCTGGGCCAAAGGAAAGAGAGGGGTGAGGTCACACTTGACTCTTACGCTCCGATCAAGGTGGGCAGAATTATTCTGTAAGATCTCAGCAGGCTCCTGCTCTGCACCTCAAGAGAAAGGACAAAAGCAGCACATCAGATCCCTCCTCTGACCCAGAGCCCACAACACAGACAAACATTTAGTAGTGGAGCTGGCTGAAGACTCCCTCCATTCCTCCATTGAGCGTTACAGCCTGCACAGACTAGCCCAAGAGCAGCACCAAGCAGGTTGACAATGAGAGCAGCTTCCAGTTTCCCTTAACTCCTGAGATCCACTTGCATCAACAGACCCTGAAGCAAGTACCTACAGCCCCTCCCCGCACCACCACGAGCTGCCTGCACCAGCTCCCAGGGAACAGCCTTCACCTAGCCTCTCCTGATGCTGGGCGTCCAGGTTCCACTGTGTGAGCGTCAAGCCCTCTCCAGCCAGCTCCAGAAGATCCTGAAGGGCCTTGGTGTCCTGCTGGCTGCAGGGCTGCCTCCCTTCTTGACTTCCTGCACCTCCATCTAGCAAACCGATGGAGACTGCGCTTGGCAGAGGGCCAGCTTCAAGGGACCCTGGCTCCTTCTCTGCTCGGCTGACAAGCCCCCAGTGTGGCACCACTGAGCTCGTCGTGGGAGCCTGGAAAAGGGGAAAGGCCCTCTAGTGACTGTATACTGTTACAATTTAATCTGTTTTAATGTTGTAACCCGCCCTTAGGGCAAGATAATTTACATAATGTAAACAAATCTGCTTCAGCTAAAAACAGGACAAGTGAAATTGGTATTATGTTAGTGAAGCAACCGTATCTTTACAAGAGACCACAAAGATCCTGCTCGCCTCTCCCACAACAGGCCAGGAAGAGGGTCTGAGGCTTTGCCAGAGCTTCTGCAGCTCAAAACAAGACACTCACCCGGGAGGAAAAGAGAAGGCTGAGAGGCACTTAAGAATGCCAAAGGACACAATTCACACACACCTGCTCTGACTTCAGTTGCAGGACTGGAATGGAGATCCCTGCAGACACAAAGTTCCCTGAGTCACAGTGCCCAGTTAAAGAGCTGAACTCCCACAAAGAGGGCCTGCTAGGCAGCGCCTGAGGTCCAGCTGCTTTTCTGGAGAGCTCAGCTTGCATAAGGCAGCTGACGGGCAGAGGAGGAGTCGGAGGAAATTCTTCCACTTCGGAAAGCAGCAACGCCACACGCTCCTCTGTCCGCTGACGGGCCTTCTCTGGGTCCTGGAGCAAGAGCAGAGGAGCTGAGGGGGCAGGCGTCGTTCTCTCTGCGCAAGAAAGCAAGAACAGTACATGGCAGGTGACTCTGGAGAAGGGGCGTTTCTCAGACTGGCCACAAAAGCCTCCCCAAAGTGAGGGACTTTATTCTAAACGCTGCAAATGTCAACCGGAGCTCTCTGGATCCCCTTTAAATGCGTACTCAAGGCAAATGCTGCAACCGGAAGAGATAGTTCAAAGTCACAACTCACCAGTAGAATGGTGTTACTACCCCCTGACTTTCAACAGTGGCTGCTCAGAATCTCCCGTCCAACCCACGTCCAACCCGGGGCTCACCTGCTCGTGGGGGCTTTCTTCCCTGCCTCCCCTGGAGCAGCCGCAGCCGCTTGGCCCTTGCCTTTTCCTCCTCCAGCAGAGATCGTGACATGGCAACAGCAACCAGGAGCTCCTCATCTGCCCCACTCACTTTCACGCCCCGCTTGCGCTTCTTGGCCAGGCGCTCTGCAGGGAGGGAAGAGCCCTTACGCTTCGCCCTGTGGAGCAGAGACAGAGGTGGGCTCTTCGGCGGGCCAGTTTGGTCTGGTGGTCGGGGAGCCAGACTTTTATCTGGGAATACTGAGTTCGATTCTGCACTCCTCCGCAAAGCCAGCTGGGTGACCTTGAGCCAGTCACCGCTCCCTTAATTCTGAGCTCACAGCCCCACCTACCTCACAGGGCGTCTGTTGTAGAGAGAAGAACAGAAGCTTTGTCAGCCGCTTTGAGTGCCCTTAAATGGGTGCGAAAAGCGGTGTAGAAAAGCCAGCTCTTCTTCTTCCCAAAAGTGGAGCCCCCGAGGAAACCACTTCCTGGGCACTCCCCCGGGCTGCAGCGCTGACCCCCGCCCCATCGAAGCTCCCCACCCGGCTTCGGAGCGTCCCCTCACCTGGGCGCCGCAGGTGCAGCCGCGTCCGCCGGGCCGCTGTCGGGGGGCGCCGCCGCCGCCTGGTGCCGCACCGCCTGGATGAGCAGCGGCGCGGGGACCTGGAGGCGGGCGGCGCAGCGCTTCAGGTGGCTCGCCCGGCTCCGGAGCGTGGCGAAGGGCCGGCCGCAGAGGGGGCACCCGGGCACCGCAGGGCGAGGCGTCCTCTCTCCGGCGGCGTCCGGGCACCTGCGGGGGAGGCGCACCGAGAGGGTCTGGCGACGGTCACGCGGCAGCGCTTGGCCTCTTCTGCCCGCCCGCCCGCCCGCGCCCCCCGCCCCGCCCCGGGACCCACCGGTCGACGTGCTCGCGGCGCCCAGCCGAAGGGTCCCCCCGAGGGTCCTCATCGTGGCGGCGCGGCGAAGGCGCAGCCTCCTCTTCCTCCTCGCGGCCGCCGCCTCCCGGCCCCGGCGCGGCGGCATCGGGGCGACCCCCGGGCGGGCCTGCGGGGGGAGGCGGGGGGGCGCCCTTCGCCCGAGCCGCGCATCCCGGAGCCTCCGCAGCCTCCCCGGGGCGCCGCCGCCGCCGCCCCACGAGCAGGAGCCCCCGCCCGCGCCCCCCCTCCCCTTCCCTCTCCCCCCCGCCCGGATCGGGCCCCGACTGAGTTGCGCCGCCGCGAAGCTGCCGGAACTCGTCCTCGGAGTCGCCCATCGCTCGCGGCGGCGGCGGCGGCTGCTGAGAGGCAGCCCGACACACAGGCAGACAGACGAACCGGAAGCAGGGTGCTGGCGGCCCGCCCCTTCCGCCAAGAGAGCTGCGAAGGAGGAGGGCGAGTGAGGAAGAGCGCCCCCCGCGGCAGGGAAGAGGAACGCCAGCTCGCGATGCCGCTCGCCCGCCAGCGCCAGCCTGCCCGTCTCCCCCTCCCTCTCCCCAGGGCAACGACCGCGAAGCCTTAAGGACAAGCCGGCGGGCGGGTTAGAAAAACTGCTTTTATTAAGAGGAATCTGCTGGACACGGGGAACTGACCCCCTCTGCCGCACCACACGAGATCGCTATTCGCCTGGAGGGAGCCTCTGCAGACCCAGGGAGCTCCCTGCCTGCCCTGATGGCCCTGAAAGGGCTCCAGATGGGCCACTCTGGGGCCCCTTTTGCAACACGCAGGCGCTGGAGAGGCAGCGTCCTCCTGGGGAAACCCGACAGCGCCTGCCCTCTGGCCACAGGCCCCTCGGGTGGGGAGACTCTGCAGAATCCAAGTCCTCGTGCTTGAAACTCAAAATCCGCCCGGATCGATTCGCCAGGCCCACAGGCTGTAACTAAGCAAGGCAGATCCACACAATCAAACTTCCGGCCCTCCATCGTCTGCTCAGCAGAACAGGGACACATTTGGACATGGCTGGATGAGGGGATACCGGGCTGCTGTCCCCAGAGGCCGGACCACACGCCACTGCAGCAGCTTCTAGTGCTTCTCTAGGGCTTTGGCAAGCAACTCGTTCAACCGGTTGACCATCGGCCTGGCGTCGTCGTTCAGCCCTGCGGCAATCATGGCGTTGTCGTAGATCTGCGAGCAAAGGAAGGAGATTCGCGGGAAGGGAAAGGCTGAGGGAACCGAAAGCAACCGAGGGACTCAGCCGCCCGGCTCCCCACTGCGCCCAGGGCTGCCCCTGCCACCCAACAGGAAGGCAGGCCAGCGCTTCTTGGAGAAAGGCACTGACCAACAACAGAGTGCCTGCCCATCCACTCAGCCTTGGGAGTGACCCACACAGGATGGGGGCCGTTTTGCAGACTAGAAGCTGCAGAAGCAGCTCAAAAGGTGAACAGAGCAGTCCCAATGCCCCATTTCTATCCTAAATTCCTAAGTCAAATCTTTGTCCCCATGCCTTCCCTTCCAATAATAAAGAAAAAGGGGGGCAGTGAATGCTGCGCTTCAAAGAGCCCAGGGTGGCTGCTGCCATTGCTGCCTGATTTTGCTGCAGACCCTCTTTGCCATGAGGCAAACTGCCCTGTCCCTCAAGAGGCACCAGACCTACAACCTCAGTGGCACCGAGGAGGCAGCGGCAGTCATGAACTCACCTGGTCAAGCAGCATTCGTGCCAAATCTGGCTGATTGGACCGCAGTTGGTTGAGCTTCTTTATCAGAGTGTGCCTGTCCAAAAATGAGGCCGTGTGAGCATGGGAGGCCGAAAAACCCTTTCGGGGGTGTCTCTCCAATCAACACCCCAGAGAGAACACAACCTGACTTGAAAGAGGACTCCAAAGCCCAGCTGGGCCCAGCCTTGTCCCTGCCATACCCTGTGTTGATCTCTAAGGTCGGCTGAAGGATCTGAGCTCTTTCCTCACTGTTTTTGGCCAGCTGCTGCATGCGAAGAAAGTGGCGGGCAGCCCCCATTTCCAGTACTGTAATCATGGCCGGGTGTGTGTCCAGACGCGGTGTCACCTGCAGGGCAAGGCCAAAGCAAGGAGGACATAGCTCAAACTGCATCCCCCCCAAGAATGGTGGGGGGAAAGCAGGTCCCAGGTTGACATGTGAGCCTAGAAGCCCCATGTGCCCTGCTGTCCCTCACAGCCAGACTCAACACCCTTTCTTCCTGGGGTAAACGGGACAGAGACACTTCTATTAACTTCCGAGTTTCAGCTCCCCGCCTTCAATCAATCTGTCAGTAAAATACGAACAGAGAAACACAAGGGATTTCAGTGGCTGCAGGGAAAGCCCTGAGACAGCTGGGAAGCCCCAAAGGTTTCTTGTTCTCTGCCCACAATGAAGATGCCTGCCTGGAATCAGCAGCCCATGAGCCTCCAACTTGACAGATACCCTTCAGTCCTTCCTGGAGCAAAGGACGAAGGCCCATTCTCCTGCTCACCTTGATAGCAGCTACTCTTGAGCCAAGGGCGTTCCTCATCCAGGCCAGGAGTTCCTCTGCATCCTGGGAACTCAGACACTGCTCAGCTGCAAGGGAAGAAGGGACACAGCCATCCCACAGGGAAGGGAAAAGCAACATTCTGCTGTGAAGTCAACACTCGCCTCCAGGCAGCAGTCTGCCCACCTCCCACCCAGCTGCCTGCAGTCTCTCTTTTCCTGCCTGCTCCCCACCACAGCAGACCCTTCAGCCAACACACCTGAAGGCCAGAAGCCTACCTGGGCGCCCCTCCTCAAACTTCTCCTCCTTATAGTGGTCAACCACAATGTCTGTCTCTACGGAGATCAGCTTCTTTTTGTCGAACTCCCGGAGGTGCAGAAGAGTCAGTTCGTCGAACTGCTCATAGCAGAACAAGACCTGGTGGGGCACCAAGACAGGCAGAGGCTCGGCGTTAGAATGGGCCCAAGTGCCTCGCCCTGTACCCTTTCCCCTGTCCATCAAGGCCACGTGCAGCTTCTGAGCCTCCTGCTACTGCTGGAAAGCCCAAGGAGCGCTTCCAGGGAAGAATCCACGACAGCCACACTCTAAACACTGTGGGCAGCAAGTGCCCTATGACACCCTGGAACCCAAGGGAGCTGCCCTTCCTGTGCCAAGGTAGCAGGATCAGCCCCAGGATGCAGCCCAGTTGCAGCCAAGGGGACTGCTGGCTCACCTCAGCGTCCTTCTTCTTCATGGCTTCATAGTACGGAGACTGTTCGGCTAGATGGCGACTGGGGGCACTGAGATAATAGATGTTCCTGCTTCCAGCCAACATACGGCTGGCATATTCTGGGAGACTGGTCAGCTGCCCCGCAGGCAGAGCTGAGGACTCATAGCGCAGCAGCTTGGCGATTTCCTCCTAGGGAAGGAGAAGCCGTCAGCTGAAAGGGAAGGGCACCCAGGCGGGCAGCCTTTCCCCTTCCCCGTTCCAGCGCAAGGATTGTGATCTGTCCACTGTGGAATCAGCTCCACCCCACCTGCCCACTGCCAAGGCCGGAGCCTGAGCACACCTTGACCTCCTGCTCTGCCGTTGTAACAATCCCCTCGCGGATGAAGAGCCCATAATCCTCAAAGAACTTGGCGTATTTTGCAGGGTCCCTCTTGCTCTGGTCCACAAAGAACTTGATCAGCCTCTGTTGCAAGACATCCCTGAGCTTCCTACAAGAGAAAAGCAAATGCCGACCCTTAGACCTCTGTGGCGCCAAGGAACCAGCTTGGAGGGCAGAAGACAGCAGAGGAAGAGCGGCAATGGGAAATTGTGCATCGCTTTTCTACCCCACTTTTCTCATCCATTCAAGGGGACTCAAGGTGGCTGACAAACCTTTTGTTCTTTTCAGAACAGACACCCTGTGAGGAAGGTGGGGCTGTGAGAGCTCAGAAGAGAGCTGGGACTAACCTAAGATCCCCGAGCTGGCTTTGTGGAGGAGTGAGGAATCAGACTTGCTGAGTATGAGGGATGAGCCCGGCACTCTAACCACAAGAGGGACAGGGAGAAGCCAAACTCAGCCACAGAATGGCCATGCTTCCATGGAGCGCAACATATAAAGGAGGTCTCCTCTAAGCCTCCACCCTGGGGAGCCATTGCTGAGAGCCCGTGTTCCAGCCCTTGCCCCCTGCCCTGAGGCCTGGCTGCAGCTTACCTGAGGAGGGCGCTCTCTTGCAGAAGCTCCCGGCTGAGGTTCAGGGGAATATCCTCGCTGTCCACAACTCCTAAAAGAGAGGGAAGGGGTGGGTGTTCACGAGAACCACAAAAGGCCCTCTTGAGCACCCCAACCTGCCACAAAAGGCCTCGTACAGGGCAAGCTAGCTACCTTTGAGGAACCTCAGCCACTTTGGCAAGATGTCAGCAGCCTTGGTCAGGATGAGAACCTTCCGGCTATACAGGGCAATGCTTGAGCCCAACTCACGACTGACATCAAACATTGAGGGCTTCTGCAGAATTCAAGAGGAAGCAGAGGAACGCCATGGCAGAATCCCAACAGGCCCTTTGGAGTCGCAGCACCATCAGAGGTGTCCTCCCAGGCTGGGGGAATAAAGGACGGATTGGAGCCCTCAGTCTCACCATCTCAGGCACGTAGAAGATGCTGCGGATGTCCAGGGGCGCGTCCGTCTTGTAATGCAGGACGTAACGGGGCTCGTCGTACGCCTGGGCAATGTAGCGGTAAAATTCCTTGTGCTGCCAGTCCGCGATGTCCTTGGGCTCCATCATCCAGAGGGCCTGAGGAGGAGAGAGGGAACTACAGCTCCAAAGAGGGAAAGCTCAGGAGGGGTACATAGCTGCCACGTCACTCGGAAGCCCCAAGTGACAGAACGCCTGGCTGCTTCCCAGCCTCCCTCTAACCTGCAAGGTATTGACACGCTGCCCATTGAGGAAGAGAGGGAAGCTGATGAAATTGCTGTACTTTGTGATCACCCCTAAGGAAGCAAAAAGATCCAGGTTATCATTACTCACATTTTGTCACCCAACCCCAGGGTGTTCCTGCCAACAGCTGTAGAGTCCAGGAGACCATCCCAGTCCTCCAGCTAAGAAGGGCTAAGGCCAGACACGAGGCACTGAGAGGAGGCCTCCAGGCACAGCTGGCCCACTTCTGCCTCAGGGAACCAAGGAGGGAGGCAGAGGCAGGCCTTAGATGCAAAGCAGCCAACCAGCTGGATACCTCTGCCCCACCCAAATATCATAGAAGTGGCCTCTACAGGGCCAAGAACAAATACTGCTCCCGCCTGCCTCACCTTTGACTCGCTCCTCATTGGCAAATTCCTTGCTGTCATCTTTGAGGTGCAGAATGATTTTCGTTCCTGTCTGAACGCCAGAGGCTTCTGAGATCTCAAAGGTCCCTGAACTAGATTCCAAAACGTGCAAGTGAGAAGGTCAAGGAAATATTCTCCGTGTGGTTTCAAAGAATCAAATAGCTACACCCCACCTTTTTCTTGTTCTGTATGCCCCTTCATGTGTTGGGAGGGAATGCTGTTCCTTCCACAGGCAGTAGCAGCTATTTACCCCAGTCTTCTGCTGAAGGAACAGCATTCCCTCCCAACACAGGCACTATTACTGTTTCTGGTAATTTATTTTGTCTCCTTTTGCAGTGACTTTCTCATGGCCCACCCTATGACCTTCAGGAATAGAGGGGGCAGAAATACAAAAAAATAAAGTAGCCCACCCATTAGCCTCCCCCTCCCTGATGCTCCTTACCCATCTGAGTGCCAGCAGTAGCCAGGGCTACCTGGCTCAGCTGACTGCGAGAAAACCTCCACCCGACTGGCCACCATGAAGGCTGAGTAGAAGCCCACGCCAAACTGGCCAATGATCTTGCTGCTGGCTTCCGCCTGCTCCTGCAGCATATCCAGGAAGTCCTGGGAACACAAGGCTTTGGTTTGCTTGCAACCACATCACATACCTATTTCTGTTTCACTCACTTGCAGTATCTACGCATCTGCTCTACTGCCTGTGCCCAACAGCCTCTCTAATTAAACACCCAATTATAGCACCAAAAACAGCAGCACTTTCACAAACAAATGTCATGTGTGGCTGTGTCTAGGATCAAGGCTTTGCCTGCTTGTCCAAAAGCAATTTACAAACAGCGGTGCCAACATGTTCCACAGCTCTTCCCATTGCAAGCAGAATTGTACCAGCCTGGCCCCAGCTGCCAAAGAAGAGGCTCCCTCTTTACCTTGGATCCAGACCGGGCAATTGTCCCAAGATTAGACTGAAGCTCTTCCCTGGTCATGCCGATGCCTGTATCCTGCACACAGAACAGAACAACAAACCAGTGTCCAGTGTGGCCGAGACCTCCAATTCTAGAGCAGAAAGAAATGTTCCTTTACATATGCCACCTACTAGCGTGCTTGTGAAAAACCCAGTTTTGATCACCCCTGGGCACCAAGTGGACCACAAAAACACATGCCTTAAGACAAAGACAGAAGAGCTCCAGCTTCAAGAACAATACCTGGATGGTCAGAGTTCCTTTCTCAGAATCTGTCTCAAGATGGATCTCCAGTTCTGGCAGGACCTTCCCTTCGCACATCAGTTTATGGCGCAGTTTTTCCAGAGCATCACTGCCGTTGGAGATCAGTTCCCGGATAAAAACCTGAAGGAGGAAATCAAAGTCAGCAAAGCAAGCAAGGTGATACCACACCTTAGAACTGAGCCATCTCTGGTGATTATGAAGGTCAAAGACTTCCCCCCAGAGCACCAAAGGGAGGCATGGAGCAGATCCGGCCCCTCACCTCCTTCTCAGAGTACAGGGAACGGGCCACAATGTCCAGCAGCTTCTTGGTTTCCGCCTGGAACTCGTGCCTGGAAGCAGAGCCTAGAAGACCAGGAAGAGGAGCAGAAATCGAATCGCAGCCCCAGATCACAACAGCAGCAGCAGCCACCGTGCAATCCGCCAGCAGGAGAAGAGCTGGCGTTTCTACTCTGCTTTTCTTGCCCATTTAAGGGCACTCAAAGAGGCTGACAAACCTTCTGTTCTTTTCCCCACAACAGACACCCTTTGAGGTGGGTGGGGCTGTGAGAGCTCAAGAGAGAGCGGGGACTAGCCCAAGGTCACCCAGCCGGCTTCGTGGAGGATAGCGGAATCAAACCCAAGGGTCCGGCTCAGTGGGCCTCACCTGGGACGCTCTCGGGACGGCTGTCCAGCCTGTGCGGCGGCGGCGGCTCCTCGTCGTGGCCCTGGGCAGCCCGGCTGCTGCAGAGGCGTCGCGCGCCCAAGTTGGACCCGGGCGGGAGCCACGACGGCCTCGCCCAGCACAGCGACTGCGGCGACCGGCCTGCGGGGCGAGGGCCCGAATGCCACTCGCCAGGCCGGCCGACCCCCTCCACTGGTCTCCGGCTGGCTGAGTCACCGACGAGCGGCCGCTGCGCTCCGATCAGCGGCCGGAGGCGAAGGAGACACCGCCGCCCGGCACGGAACACCTCCAGGCCCGCCATGCCAGCACACATGCAGGCGACTTCCGGCGCACACGTGACGTAAGGAACGCGCGCGCCCCGTCCGGTGACACTCTGACGCATTTCCCCGCCCCGCGGGTCGTCTCCTAAGCGACGGAGGCGTGCCCCCGTGCATGCGACCGCTGCTCGCTCCGCCCAACCCGGAAGAGGCGCTTCGCTTGGGTCGCCGCCGCCGCCGCCGCCGGTGGCTGTTGTGAGGTGGGGCGCGCCCCTCCTGGGCATCTGCAGAGCGCCGGCCACTGGGCGGGCGGGGTCTCCCGAGAGAGCCTCCGCCCCTCGCGCCTGGGATAATGGGCCGGGGCGCCATGCCCGGCGACGGGGGCTCCGGGGGCCGGAGGGCTGGGCAGGCGGCGGGGGGACGACGAGGCCTTCTTCGCGTTGGCCGCGCGGGGCGGGCGGGGGCCGGCCTCCGTCTTACGGCGGCGCTCGCTCTTCGCAGGCGCCGCGGGCAGCATGGAGGGCAAGGAGGCGGAGGCCGAGATCCACCCGCTCAAGGCGGAGGAGGGGAAGCCTGCGGAGGGCCCGGCGGCCGGGGAGGAGAAGCAGGGCGCCGCCGCCAAGAAGGCCGGGCGCCTCTCCCGCTGGCGGACGGCGGCCTTCTTCCTCTCGCTCTTCCTGTGCCTGGTGGTCGTGTTCGCCTTCTCCTTCGTCGTGCCCTGCCCCGTGAGGCCCCTTTCCCATCGCAAGTGGAGCAGGACCTACGCCAGGGCAGGTCGGTGCCCGCGGCCGGCGGAGGGAGGGGGGGTGCTGTGCTCTGCCCGGGCCGCTGAGACACCCCCTGCTTGTGATGCTTTTGCAGCCGCCTACGGATTCGTGGAGGTCAGAGACGTGAACGGGGACAAAGTGCAGGACGTCCTTCTTGCTTTCCAGGCGGACGATGTGGCTCCCAAGAGCGACGGTGCAAACAGCTCCTGCTCCAGCGAAGGTGAGGTTTGCTTGGGGAGGGGGGCACAAGCTTCCCTCCCACCAGCTGAGGAGGTACTGTGCAGAAGTTACCCCTTGGGATAAGAGGAAGTCGCCGTCCGCACCGGCGCTAATGGTGCTGCCCTTCGCTCCTCTTTCCTCCAGGGTTTTCATCACCTTGTGCCTTTGTAGCGGCTCTTTCGGGCACCAATGGCAGCACCCTCTGGCAGAGGCCCGTGGCAGAAGACCTCCTCTCGCTGGACTGCTCTTTCAAACACAGCCAGTCATCAGCCTGCCTTCTAGTTGGGAAGCCAGCCTTCCTGGCAGCCCTCAGCCTGGAAACAGGTAGGCCCCGAGGCCCATGGGGCGTCTAGAATTTTGAAGACATCTTGTAGGCATTCCTCTGAAGTCACCTGTTGAGTCTCCTTTTATTTATGCAAAATAAGGAAAAAAAAGTATACATCCCAAACAATCTAAGGGTGATGTGGCCATACAGCGCTAAACAAAAAATCAATAACTCCACTGAGAAAGTTAATAACGAATCAGTCTTGGCTTAGAAATTTGATGGCTTGATTGGAGAGGGAATATATTTCACCTTTGGGTTGCATCCTATTCAACACCGGCGACCACACATCTAAGAATGAATAAAGTTCCTACCAACCTGTTTGCTTACAGGATCTCTGACTCATATTTCAATGCTGCTGCCTCCCTCTTGTTTAGCATTCAGTACTTCTGCCCTTTGTGTTCCTCAGGCCAAACTCTCTGGCAGGAGATGAACAGTTTCAGAGTAAATTCTACGATCTTGAGCCCCATTCTGAAGATCCCAGACATCAGTGGGGATGATGTGCTGGATCTCTTGGTCTTCACCAAGGAAGAAGAGAAAGTAAGCTCCCTAAACTTGCTATTGCTGCAACGCTTTAACAGGCAGGGGCTGCGGGTTTGCTTTGCTTTGCATTGTGTTGCTGAATTTGATCACGTTCCTGGGATTTCCCCTTTTCACTCTCAGAGTAATTGCTGTTCAGATAACTCCAGACCAGTGGCTCTCTGCAAGACAGCATTGTGCATGTTGAAACATTTACCAAGCCAAAGGAATGCACCTGGTGCCTGTCATTGCTTAGGAAAGACCTGAATGAATATAGGGAAGGTGAAAAAGCAGCATGTGTGCCGTTAATGCTTCCCTCCAGCTTTAGACAGTCAGCAAAAGGGATGCTCAGCTTTTCTGCCCCCAAGCCCAACCTCCCTTTCTCCACAGATTGGCATCAACTTCTACTCAGGGGAGCAGGGCACCCAAATTGGATCGGGTAAAAGTTTGCAACTCCCAGGGGAGATTGGCTACCTGCTGCAGGTCACCAAGACAGGTGCCAGCTATGTGCTTTTCTATACAGGTGAGTTAAGGATTCCCCACAGGTGGGCAGCAGTGCACAACGGGGACCACCTGGCCAGCAGCCAGGAAGATTCAAAATGCCGCTGACGCCCCAGCCTCGTTTGCCTTCCTTTCATTTTCAGAATCAGCCCTTTACAGCTACTCAGTGGAAGAATTCTATCACATTGCAGTTGGATTACTTGAGCGAAAAAGCTCTTGGTTCGTTGAAGATCCACACTGGAAAATAGCAGTTAACAGGATGACCCACCAAGTCTCCTTGTACAGGTACCAGCAGGGGTTTTGGGTGGCAGCAGCATTGCAACCATACTTACAGCTCGGAATAAACTGACTGTTCAGGAAAGAGCAAGGAAACATCTGGGAGCAGAAACGAGGGTTAAGATGAGTCTTGGTGTCAGTGGCACGAGAGAGAATGCAAATGCAGGCCTGTAACACTGACTCTTAAATGACTGCTGACCACATTTTCAGCTTTCCCAGCCATCCGCTCTGGTTGCCCTGCACAAACAAATATCATTGTGCAAGCTCACAGCCCCGTCTGCACTGCTTGCAGGAAGCCCTGCTCCTTACCTGCCACCTTGCCCAGGTGCTGCGTGTCTTCTCCTGCCGGCCCAAAGGCCCAGCCTTAGTCCTCCCAGTTTAGGATTCCTCCTGTGGACAGAGCACAGGAATGGAGACCGTGGCAGAAGGCACACAGTTGTCTCTGTTTTAGGACCCAGAGCTGTTGCCAGCTTTCCCTACCGTGAGAGACAGCTGTTAGTTTTAGCAAAAGTGAAGTTAAACCCCCTTTCTCACGTTCACGCCAAATTTTCTCATACAGGATTCCTTGTCTTTGTTCTGCTTTGAATACTGTTTATTTATATTCGTGTTTACTGGTTTCTACAAAAATTAGACAATGCAGGGAGCGTGCACACACAAGCAGTACAATGATAAAATGTGCGTTTGCTAATTTGCCTCCCTCGGGTTAGAAATCATGAGCCCTTTTTCTTCCTTCTCTTGCAGTTCTGGAGAAATCCGCTACGTGATCAAGATGCCGGGAAGATCAGGAAATGACATTTTGGTTGCAAGGTCGACCATGCTGGAGCTAGTCGAGGGGCAGAACTTGAAATCCCTGTGGGTTGTTAGCATCTCCTCCCTCCTGAGGTAACACTGGCTTGGAGGGAGTCTCAGTGTCTGCTAATGGAGCAGGAGCAGGGCGTGAAAATGTCAAATCCTGCCAGAGCTTAGGAGAAAAACCACTGACTTGCCTCCCGCACTGTGATCAAAGATTGCTGGCCCTTAACTGCTGTAACCTGGAGGTAGACAGGGAAGCTTTCTGGTTGCTGATTCAACCCAGGCTCCTCCCACAGGGAATCCCCATTTCCTTTTTTGCCCAGACAAGCTGCCTCAATGTCCTTTGGAAGCCCTCAGCCAGGCTGCAGTCACACTTAAGGTTTAATCCAGCTTCAGTCCACTTTCAGAGTGAAGAATACATCAGCGAAGGGAGAAGCTGCTTTCTTTAAGTGTTAATAACCCAGAAAATTCACCTTTGGGACCGATAATAAGGAAAGAAAATTACCGGCCACTTTGCTGATGCGTCCTCTCGCTCTAAAAGCGTACTGAAGCTGGATCTTAGGTGTGACTACAGCTCTAAAGACCTTTTTCTTCCAGATCTTCAGCAACTTTGCCTTAGGCAGGTTTGGTTTGCCTTCCTTCCCAATGTTGGGGTTGGAAGAGCTGCTGAAATGGCAGACCTGCTCTCTTACTGGGGGAGGGAAAGAGAGAGGGATGTTACAGCAGGCAGGAATGTTGCCCAGTCCAAGGCATAAGTGGGGAACTGCTTTTGTTGGGGCTGCCAGGAGCAGGGATTTCCTATGAAGCAGCAAATGGGAAACGGACACTCCTGGTCCCAGTCCACAGACTGGCAGAAGAGCAAACTGTGCCCACATCTGCCTCAGCTTGTTCCATCGGCTAGTCTGAGCGTGCCGCTTGCTCGCTTGTGTGTTTAAAACTTTGTGTACTGCTTTCTATTTACCTCCAGTTTACCAGAAAACAAGGGTAAAAGCACACATATGCTTGTCATGATCACGTCTGTCCTTCCTTGCTTCTGTATGTCTGCAGCGCTAGGAGCTGAGCTCAGCTGATGTTGTGACCTCCTTGTGTCCTTGCAGTGAGCCAGTGCTTGGATACTACAGGCCGGACAAGATCGTCCTGGTGGTGGAATGCAGAATCTCTTCTACCAGAAAGAAGGTGGGCCAGCCGCAGGGTCCTTTGCCCAGGGTTCTCCTGGGGGTTCTGCTGGCAGGGACGCTTAGACAGACAGCCTTGGGGTTCCTTCTGCACTCAGGGAATTGGCAGGGCAAACGATTATTTAACTAGCTTAAATAGAGTCAGCATACCAAGAGGAACAGTGTTGGCCTGGTTGTTTTAGCTGGGGGTGTGATATCTCCAAAGATCATATTCGTGGAAGATATTCAGAACACTTAGAGTTTTTTATTTTATATCAGCAAGTCCAGTCCCTGCTCTGTGCGATGGTCCAAAGCCAAGTATCTCCAGAGGTATTTCCTAAGGCAGGAGCGATTGGCCTTGAGGATGGGGCGGGGCAGGGAGGGAGAGTGACATGGAGCCTTTTCTTCTCTTTTAAAGAATAGCCTTGGTTCTGTCACTGCCTACGTCCCTTGGCTCAGTGGAAGGGGGGGGTGTTGCCCCCTTTCGTGTGACACAGTTGAGAGTTTGCCATAAAGGGAGGAGAGTTCCACCTTCCTTGGGCTGAACTGCACAGAGAGCAGAGTGCCTTCAAGGGCCGCCCTGGGATGGCAGTCAAGGGCTGCTCAGCTGGAGCTGCCCAGTTGGCTCTGGGTGAAGGTGCCATCCTGCAAGGAGGGCGGGGTCTCCCCTTGACTCTGAGCATGGCTGCGGGCATCAGCGCTGGGGAGGGGATGTGGTGGGGGTGCTGCAGGCTCAGCTCAGCTCACGCCTCCCTGCCTAAAACCGGCTCCTTGGTCGGAAGCTGCCAGAGGTGACCGAAGAGGCCCCGATGCTCTCCTTTCGCAGGTCCTGATCATTCAGGGTTCCTCAGGAAAAATCGAGTGGCAGGCAGAGCTGCTCATGGGGCCAGAGGGTCTCAGGCCGGCCACCCTGCCCACCGCTGACCACAGATCGATCTTCCTCTTCTGGGGCACATACCAAGGGGAAAGCAACAGCACTGTGAGTGGCGGAACTGCTCTGTGAGGGGCTGAAGGATGGAGAGGGAAGGCCGGGGGGCGCTGGAGACTGGGGGGGGGGGGCACCGGCAAGAGCCCTGAGGAAGCCAAGGCTTTTTCTGGCAATTGGGAAGGGTCATCGTCAGCCCTTCTCCTTTGAGGAAATTGGATTGCCTGCTTGCAGCCCTAGGGAAACTCCATTCAGCCCTAAATGTGCCCAGAGGGGGGCAGGTGCCAGGTTTTGCAGTGCCGCCACACGAATCAGACTGGCAGCCAAAGATGGCCTCTTGCCCCTGTGCCCTCATCGGTTAGGCCGTTGGCATTTGTCTGCAGTTCAAGTAATCTTGGTCTGTCATCCCTGCCGCAGGACTCCTGGGAAGGCAGGGAGCAGCACCTCTACCTGTTCCACCCCTCCTTCCCCAACGTCCTCTTGGAGCTCAGGAACCAGACAGAGCCGGTGGCTGCCTTTGAGGGTAAGTGTGCCGTCTCCGTCAGGTCTCAGGGCTTCCGCCTGGCCCTCTCCTAGGACCGCTCTCTCTCTCTCTTTGCCTCTAGGAGTGCTCTTTGAGCGGAGCCGCCATGCCTGCTATGTCCTGCTGACGGGGCCACGGGCCGGCGGCGCTCTCGGCCAGGTGGTGCTGCAGAAGCAGAAGCTGAAGGACGACATAAGAGACAGCCGGGTGATCTGGCTCAACCTGCTGGCCCAGGACACGCCGCAGAACATCCGGGACCGCTTCCTCCGCATGAGGTACCGCAGCCTCCGGTGAGCGCCGGCGGCCAGCGCACAGGGAGAGCTCTGCCTCAGAGAGCCCAGGGCAGCGGAGGCCGTCCCGCAGCAGCAATTGCTGGACCGTATCGCCAGGCGCACCGCTGAGCACTGGCAACTGGGGCGGCCAGCAGAGGCTGCGTAGAACTTGGCAGGGTGGCAGTCATAGAGACCGCAGGTGAGGCGCCTGGCAGGCACGCTGTCTTCCACTCCTGCGCAGGTATGATGGCTTCTCCCCTCTTGGGGATGGCTGCTTGGAGAGCCCACCCACCCCAACCTACCCAGCCTCTGTTCTGGAGCCAGCGCAGCTGGCCTGGCCTCTGCCCCTGGGCCTTTGCTTTCCCCTTTGCCTGGAGGAGTTTATGAGCTGAGCAGGTCCTGGCCTGAGCAAAGGCTCCACCCAGAGTCCTCAGCCCAAGGCTGTTGTGCCCTTGCTGGCCACCTGGGAGGGTGCCCTGTCCTGAGCACCACCCGCCTGGATGCCGAGGTCCACCCGGAGCACAGCTGGTCCTCAAAGGATCAGCTCTTGCCCTCACCAGGGCCCACTTGTCTAAGATGCTGCTCCCTCAGTGGTCTCTGCTGGTGGAGCTTCTGAACTCACAGCCGTTTTACGATTGTAACTAACTGCAGCCAACGCTCGTGGCTCGTAAGCATAATTTATTGGGAAAGGGTTATTTCCTGTACTCAGGGGCTCTAATAAATCCAACATCGTCACGGGCTCCTGCTCATTCCTTCTGACTGGTCTGGGAACACTTTGGTTGGGGGGCAAGGAGCAATTGCTAGGAACAGGCCTGGACCCAAAATCACGTGTCTTTGAGGCCCACAGTCACAGCAGAGGTGGAAGCGTGTGGGCTTTTTGCAGTGCCCAGCCCCTGCCGCAATATGGGGCTGCGCTGGGCAGCTGGGAAGGACTCCGGCGGGATTAGGATTAAGAGCCCAAGAGGGGACAGAGCAGCAGCAGAGCCATCAGGCTGCAGGGGCGGCTGGCGGCACCGCCCCACCCCTCTGTGAGACCATGGAGCTGGGGCGCCTCTGGCAAAGGAAGCGGGGGGGGGCAGCCAGAGTGGTGCAGGATGGGGCACAGGGAGCCTCGGATGGCCTTGGAGTGAATAAGCTCAGAGCGGCTGCCCAAGCTCCACAGATAATATTCCCTGGCAGAAAATCCTCCCGGATGGCTCCTAAGCCTCTTACGGGCTGCTTTCCGTTCATAGGGAAGGGGGCAACACAGCTGTTGCCAGCGGTTGTGCAAAGGCTGGACTAGAGCTTGGCCGTCTGATCCTCTTCGCCATCAGGCCGTGTGGCGCCACCACCCCCTCCCCCAATCAGAGGACTCCCTTTCCCACAATTCAAGTGCACATTCCGACAGGGGAGGGCATGCAATATCTCACACACCCCTCCACCCTGGACAGTCTCTTTCCCTCTCAAGGACGAGCCCCTTTGGCGCATCATGGGGGAGGGGCTGGTCTCCCTGTTTTGCCTTGCCTTGCCACCGCCCCCCCCCCCCAAGAGACCACAGCAGCAGCAGTTGTCTTGAAAGGGACAGCTTTATTTACTACCCAGCCAGCGTGTGCCAGGACAGAAGGGCTGAAGTGTGGGAAGCCAGGAACGCGTGTTTTCAATAAACGACCCGTTTCTGCTGGAGAAGGGGGTGGGTGGGCGGCCACCAGGGGCCCAGCTGTGCCATGGAAGAGGCATGGGTGAGGTGCAGCTGTGCAGGATGAAGCCCTTAGGGGAGAGGGGAGGGGGATTCCTGAGTTGCGGTGCTGTGCTGGCGAGCGGTTGGGGGGGGGGGCAGAGCAGGGCAGCGTGTGCCTCAGCCAGCCAGCCACCCCCCCCCCCTTGTATGGCTTGTTTCCAGTTCTGTCCGAAGGGAGCGGGGACGGCGGAAGGGCTTGCTGTGGCTGGTTCAGAATCGGCTGGAGCACAGAGGTAGTGGAGCAGAGGGCAACTCCATTGGCCCCATCCTAGCGGGGGGTGGGGGGTGGGCTAGTTGTCTTCCTCCGGAAGTGGCTCAGCAGCGGCAACCGGGGCGGCTTTGCTCTTCTCCTCTGCCTTGGCCTCGGGCTCCCCTGGGGGCGGCAAAAGGGCCGGGCTGGGACTGGAGTGGCGCTGCTTCCGCATGAATGGAAACACCCTGTGGAGTGGGGGAGACTCAGAGTCTAAGCCAGCAGCTTCTCTGACCCTGGCACCCACACCCTGCTGCCCCTCCCTCCTGGTGAGCTCCGGCCAGCGGCGTCCCTCGCTCACCGCTTCTTGGTCTCCGGGGGCACCAGGGCCTCGGCCAGCAGATTCTTGTAGAGGTCCGACTTCAGGAAGCGGGGATAGGAATCCTGGTGAGAGCAGGAAAGGCGAGCGGGGAGTCAGGGAGGGGGGAGGGGGGAGCATGCTGAGGCTGGTACTCAGCCCCAGGGTACAGGAAGCAAAGCAGTGCCCTTCTGCCCCCCCCCCCAAGGCGGCAGCACCTTCTTCATCAGCATGTAGATGTGCATTTGGGCATCATCCATGACGTAGCGATGTGGGGTCTTGATACCCTCGAGGGTGCGCTCCATGGTCTTGCTGTCAATGTTCACCCACCGGGTGGCACCTGGAGCCAGGAACTGCCTGGGGCGGAGGGAAGGCCGCCTGGTCAGGGAGGGGGCCCAGGAGGAGAGGTGTGCCTGAAGGGGAGGCAGCTGCCCGGTGGCATGGGGAGCAGGAGCTGCTGGCAGTAGCTGAGAGATCAGCAAGGGGGTCCGTGGATGAAAGGGCTGCGTGAAAGACCCCACCCCAGTTAGTGAGTCAGAATCGTCTTCCCCTGCTGACTTACTGATAGATGGAGTCCACAATCTCCTCAATGCGGGCCTGTTCCCCATAGCGCAGCTCCTCACAGGCCTCCCAAAAGCTCAGGTTCTCCGCTAGGAGGAGGCAGAGAGAAAGAGCTGGCTGTAAAGCCTCAGGGGCGTCCAAGGGGCCTGGAGGGACCTCCTTGCGTTTCAACAGCAGGAAGGAGTTGCCTGAGCCCCCTGCGAGTCAAGGCTGGTCCTGCCCCCTGGAGCTCCTTTCCCCAAAGGAGAGGCTGCCTTCCCCGGCCAGGAGCCCGTGTGCTCACCACTGAACTCTTTCTTGAGGAACTCCAGGAGCTGCACACGGCCAAGGGCGTCATTGATGAGTTCGCTGAAGCCAAAACTCCAGCGCTCAACCCGCAGCTTGGTGGGAACGGCGACCCTGCAGGCAAGGAGCGGAGCATTCCGCATGCACCCCCAGTACGGTCTTCTCCCCATTCAGCTGTGCAAGCGAAGGGGCCGTCCCCACCACCAAGCCTCCCAGACCCCAAAGAGGGACCCTCGGGCCCCCCAGTGCCACAGCCCAAGATGCACACTTACGTGGGAGCGTTCATCACCCAGTACATGATGTCATCAGTGATCCACGGATTACTGGGAAGGCAGCCAGACATGATGGGGTCGTGGGGCACGTACTGCTCGTTGAACTTGAGGTACCTGCAAAGCCACCAAGAGATGCAGGTGGGAAGGAACAGCACTTGGCTCCCTTGGGTGCTCACAAAGGGAACCACCAAAGGGAGGCAAACTATGCGGAGGGAAGGATTGGAGCTGTGGTGGGGAGCCTGGAGAACTCCAAGCGGATCTGCCAAACGACTCACCGGCAACTATTTCAACAAACGCCGCTCCCCGCTGGCATCGTAACGCGTGTTCAGATTAAGCCACAGAGAACCGCACAGGCGTGAGGTGAGGCTGCCATTCGCCGTGAGGGGCCCACTCTGCACGTGAAGCACGCTGCCGGCTCCCCACAGGTGCAGGCCGGCTGCAGCCCCACAGCTTTGGGGCAGCCCAGATCTCCTGCAAGCGCTGGTCAGCCACACGGCCACTCACCCTTCTAGGCAGATGGAAGACTTCACGCGTGTCCTGCCCATCGCAGTCCGGAAATAGCGAATCTGTACCCAAGAGAATGGAGTCCAGCTGCCAGATCCTCCACTTGGCAAAGAAGGTCTGGAGGACAGGAGCTGCCCTGGGGCCTCTCTTGAGCCTGGGCCCCCTGCTGCCCCAGTCCGCCCTCCCGCCGCCGCCACTGACCTGCCGCTTGTAGTACTCCGCATTCTTCTCCTGGAAGTGGGAGAAAGAAGAGCCCAGTCAGGCCAGCCCCTGCTGCGCCCCCTCCAAGCATCGCTGCCCCGGTCCCAGAAGAGGTCACCCCTCTGTCCCACAGAGAAGCCGCCTTGCGGGTCCCGGCTGACCCTCCCCCCAGCAGCTCCAGGACTTACGTGGAAAGACAGACGGACAAAGCAGCACAGGGCAGAGAAGAGAACAGACCGCAGCTGTTAGTAGGGAGCAGGCAGGTTGGGGGGGAAACGGGGAACATGCGGACAGGGGGAGTGAGGCCTCTTCCTTGGACCGACACTCCTCCGCTCCAGGCACAGACACAAGTCAAGGGGCCTCCCTTGAGAAGGGCATCACGAGGGACAGAGGTGGGGTCCCCTCACCCATCTTTGGCACGCACGAGCTAGTTAGTGAGACAGACACAACAGGACATATTTGTAAATGGCACACAGCCCGTGTGTGTCTGTTCTGGCACACTGAGACCCCTGCCAGTGCTCGGCAGCTGCTGCCCACTTCCCTTTCCTGCAAGGGGTCTAAGGGGGCCAGTTGCACTGTTTTCCTTATAGGTGCTTTAATTTGTTTTTAAAACTAGCCTTTTGCCTTGCACGTGGATTTGCTTCCTGTAAACTACCTTGTAGTGCAAATCACTGCCACTCCTTGAAAGCTAAGGGTCAAGGGAGCAGAGAGACCAGAATCCGTGTTGCAGGAAGCAAGTGGAGCCGTGTTTTGCCAGCCACCTCAAGGCACAGCTACCCACAAGACTCTCTTATTCGGGGCATCATAGTGCATGTATCTTAAAGGATTCCGCAACTCTTGCTCTCGTAAGACGATTTGCCCCCAAGGACAGCTGTGGCTTCTGGCCCCTCGTGGTCAAAAGAGAGCTCCCCTGAACCAAAGACGCCCTGCCCTCACTCACCAGCTGCACCCGGGAGTTCTGGCAGTTCCTCCGCTCGGGACCCTGCTCCATCACATTCAGCACTCCGGGCTGTGAATGGACCAGAAAGGAAACAGGGTGTTGGCCTCCCTCTTGGAGCACCTCAGGGCACCTGGGCAGTGCCATAGGGGCTTTGCACCTGCCTCGCCCAAGAGTTCATCAGGTGTGTCTCACCTTCAGTCTGGCATCATCGGAGGCACCACTGAAGGGGCTGTATGGGGGGGAGGCTGGCAAACAGAGGAGCTCTAGCAGGGCAAATTTGGGGATGGAACTGGACATCGGCAGCAGCTGAAATAGACTGGTGGCCCATTGGATGCAGCCGCCTGAACTCGCTGTGGCCAGCCCTGCTTCCCAAGGAGTTCAGAAGAAGAGCTGGTATTCCAGGACTGCCATGCAGGGCCAGTGCGGGTTCCTGCACATTTGCCCCATTGCTCCTCCGCAGGCCAGGAATCACGCTGGGCCAGGGCCCTTCCCTTGTGCCCAGCACAGCTGCCAGTGCCCACTCCTCACCCACTCCTCACCGGGGGCCTGTTGACCAGCCAATACGCCTGCTCCTGGCACTCAATGACAATGCGGTCGCCTTTGCGCCTCTGCTTCGCAGCACTGCAAGAGCACAGAAGGGGTGTTAGGACTCCTGCGCCCAGAACCCCAAGGAGGACACCTGGAGGACAAGGTGGGCTGAGCCCTGAAGCCAGGAAGAGGGCAGCTCCCTGCTCACCAGCACCCCCGAATGCGGGGCACAAAGTCCAGACTCCAGCTGCGAGGTGGCAGATGCCCAACGCCCATGGACGGATTGGTGGCTGGCCCTGGACGCTGTGTCCACAGGGATGGTGGCATGTCACTGAGGAGGGAGGCCGGACACCTGGGAGTGGGCAGGGGCCTGCAGTGGGTCCTCCAGTCCCAGGCTGCCAGAGGTGACTTACCGGAGCTGCTCCCGCGCCTGCATCACCACAAAGTCCCAGGTGTGATTGATCCGCTTGTGAAGCTGGTTGTAGTCCTCCTGCAGGGAACAGAGGAGCCCTGAGGCTGGCCAGCCGGCTGGGCTGCATCCCGTGCCCCGTCCCACACCCGTCCCTGGTCCGGAGAAGGCGTCTGTGCCACCCACCTTCTCGTGCTCCGTGAGGTCGCCCTGCCTGCGGATGTTCTTCTTGGCCAGGTAGATGGCTGAAAGAGAAGGTGGTGATGGGCGCCAGGCCGTTGCTCCCGGGCGCCCCCTAGTGTCCGATCCCAGGCTTTCCGGGCTGAAGGGGGCACAGAGGCCACTCACCATAGTCGAGCTCCGTGGCTGGCCACTTGGTGCTGATCCAGAAATAGGGGGTCTGTGGATCACGGAGAGGGAGGGCAGGTTCAGGGCAGGTCCTAGGGGCACCACTCTGCCCGGGCTCTGGGGCCTCAGGCTGGGCATGCATCCTGAGGGGTCAAGTCCAGGCCCCCAAGTCACCGAGTGCCCAGTTATGCCGCCCCCCAACCCACCCACCTGGAACCTGTAGGGCGTCTCGTCCACCCGTAGCGCCAGGCTGCGCGGCTCCTTCAGAGGGTAGATGAAGCCGAACTTCACGATCAGCCTGCCCAGGTGCACACCCTCTGTGGGAAGGGAGGCAGGGAGGAGGTGCCAGCAGGGTCCACCCGGGATGGCCCCGTTCCACCAGCTGGGACTCCAGCGCGTAGGCTCGGGCAGCGGAGGCCCGGGCGGCGCGGTGCCAGGCGCTCATCCCTCCCCCAGCGAGACGGAGCCCCCCCCCCAGGGCAGAGACGGAGCGCTCACCCTCTTCGCCGATGCCGTATTTCTGGATGAGCCACTCCAGGATGTCGCTTCCTGAGAGCGGGGAGGAGGCGGCGGTCAGGCTCGGTTCGGGACGGGACGGAGCCCGGCCTGCCAGCCGCGGCAGAGCCCCCTCCCCCCCCCCGGGGCTCACCGGTCATGGCGTGAGGGATGACGGTGATGAGGAGCCGCTGGCTGCGCATCTTCACTCCCATGTCCGGGTCCTGCATGTTCACCACCAGGCGCTCCATCTGCGGGGGCAGACAGGGATACCCCCCCCCGGACTCAGCACAGGGCCCGCAGCGCCCACCTCCGCCCGCCCCCCGTCCCGGGTCCCCCCACCGCGAGGCGACGCCCCGCCGCCCCCACCTTGGCCAGGCAAGGCAGCTGCACGCGGGGGCTGCTGCCCGGGCGCAGCGCGCTGATGGTCATGGCGACGGCGACGGCTGCGGCGGGCGATGGGGCGTCCCGTCTCGGAGGGGCGCAGCGGTCCCGGGCTGCCGGGCGGCTCCTTGCTGCCCCCTCCCGGCGATCGGAGCACCTGCCGGCCGAGCCCGAGGGTGCCGCCCGGCCGGCAGGCGGAGAGTTCCCGGGCAGAGCGGGCGGGTCCCGGTGTCTTTCGCCTCCGAGCCGCAGTGGGCGTCCGTCTCTCCTCGTGGCTACGCGGGAAGGGGCGGAGGAGCCCCGGTGTCCCTCCCGTGCTGTGGCCGGACTCCGACGACCTTCGTCCCGCCCCGTCCCAAGTCCCCCCTCCCCACCGCCGGGGCGAAAGAAGACTCGGAGCTGCGAGAGCGGTTCCTTCCCGTCTTTTATTGTCTATCCAGGGGCGGTGCGCCGGGACCGACGGGGAGCCCCGGGCTAAGGCCGGGAGGCGTCGCGGGGCCGGCCTGGGCGGGGGGCCTTTCTGGGCAGCGGGATGCGGCGCTTGGACTTGAGGGCGAAGCCTCGCAGCGGACCGGAACCGACGGGCTCCCCTGCCGCGGCCGTCGGCGACGAGGGCGACGCGTATCTGCAGCGGGGCGAGGCGCACTGGCAGGCCCAGCGCCGCCGCCCCTTCACCTCCCAGAAGCGGTCTCCGTAGTCGAACCTGCCGGCGAGGAAGGACGGGGGGGGGGGGGAGACGCAGGATGGAAGAGGCTGACTTCGACACCCCCCCTCCCTGTCGCGCGACCGAGCGAACCCCTCGGTTCCGTCCGTCCCCCCCCCCTCCCCAGTCGGTGGCGGCCGTATGATCGGCTTCCATCTGGCAGCGGCCTTTTTGGTGGTGGCGCCAGCCTGAGGTTTTAAAGAACTCCTCAAGGCTTCGAAGCATCATCTTGGGTACAAGCTGCAGGGCTCGCGCGCTGTTGCCCCACAATAAGCCTCTGCTCCGGGACTAATCTGGGGGTCCTGACAGGATTCCTGGCTGCACATGGCCCCCAGACTCCTCACAGGACCTCCGTGCCAGATGCTAGGCAGGGCAGCGGCGGCTCCCCCAAGGGGCTGGGGGCGAGGCTCTCCGTCCCCTGAGCACCTACCCCAGCTCCTCTCCGGCCTGGACTTCCCGGGTGGTGAAGAAGGCAATGCCGGGGCCCTCTAGGCCAACAGTCACCTGCACGGCCGTCAGGTTGGGCTGGCACGAATGGTTCAGGAAGCGCCCGATGTTGCCATAGAAACGCCCATCCAGGCAACACTCCTTCCCGGCCTGCTAGAGGGGTGAGCCTGGGCTCAGGGCGGTGAGTTGGCCGTCCTCCCTGACCCCCAAGACCCTGCGGCTCCTCCCTCCTGCTAGCCCCAAGCCGGCCACAGAGTCTCCCTCTGCCCAAGGCCCTGCGGGCAGCTGCTGAACCAAGGAGCACCAGCATCTCCCCGGGAAGATGGATCCTGCTTCCTTCAGCCCCAAGGCCACAGCAGGGCTCACCTGGGCGTCCACCACAAAGTAGTAGGCGTCTTCCTCTCGCTGTGCAGCCTCCGCACTGGAGATCAGCTCCCCAAAGTACCTGGCAGGAATGGGGGGAGGGCAGTGAGAGGGGGCTCCCCTCCCCAAAATCTCCTCTCGGTCCCCATCCCCCCCATGCCTCCCCAGGTGTGTCCCTGTCTGCCCTGGACTCACTGGCAAACAAAGAATCCCAGGGGCAGATCCTGCATGGTGCGCACTCCCCAGCCCTTGGCTGGCGTCCGATACAGCTGCAGCTGAGTCCTGCAGACACAAAGCAGATGGGGACAAGGGCTCTGCAGGCCAGCACAGGTAGGGAGACCCTCCCCCGCCTCTCAAAAGCACCCAAGGAGATGCTCAGTACCTGGTCACCGTCAGTTACTGTCAGGTGGGACTTCCCCTCCTGAAAGCCTTGGCGGTTGTCTCTGAGGAAGGGGCCAGAGATCTCCTGGCCTGGAGGGCACAGCTCAGAATGGGCCCTCCCTCTGCAGGTACCCACCTGAGGCCCTTCTGCACCACCCTGTTTGAGCAGCTGCTGGGGCACGAGCAAAGCATGCCACATTCATGGATGGTGCCCATCTTGGCCGAGGGGTTGGCAGCCTCTGGCACGAGCCGGCCGTCCTGGAGCACAAGAGGAGGGAGAGGCGCCGGTTGGCCCTGCAGGCTGCCACAAGGTGCCCCATCCCACCTCCGCCAGGACAGGGGTGGCACTCACTGTGGTGTACCAGAAGCGGTGGCTGCGCAGCACGCACGGGCAGTCGCCGGCAGAGCAGGTCACTGGGCACTGACAGGGCTGAAAGGAGGAGAGAGGGCGGCAGGCTGGGAGAGCTGTGCAGGAGGAGAGAGGGGCAGCCCTGGCAGACTTCCTGCTGCCAAGCTGCTGCAGCCTCAGCCCCAAAATGTGCTCCCAGCAAGCAACAGCAGAAACTGCATGAGGCCTCCTGTCCTGCTCTGTTACTCCAGCCAAATGCATTCCCAGGTGGCAGCAGAGGCAGCTATATGCAAAGGACACAGGGAACAGAGCAGGTGCCCAGGCATCTGCCCAGCTTTCCTGTCCTGGGGAGCTACAGGAAGGAGGCAGCCTATAGGAGCTGCCCCTGAGCTCCCCCACCAGACTGGGACAGGACTGGGAGCCCTGGGGTCCCAGGGGAGGGTGAGGAAGTGCCTCTGACCTGATCATGGTCCCAGCTAGCACTTCCACTGGCCACAGCATCAGACTTGATGTTCCGGGTGACGTACAGGAAGTTGCTGGGGCAGGGTTCCTGGTCCAGGCCATTGAGGCAGGGGATGGGCAGGCGCTCAAAGCCCCGGGAGATGTCCCTGAGGAAGGCAGAGGGGGCTCAGCTGGGCCGCAGGGCATCCAGGGGCCCCACCTGGGCCTGAGGCCAGCTGTGCTGACCTGGCCTGCTGCTCACCTGCTGAGGATCCGCTCCGGCTGGTATGGCGGATGGGCACAGGCAGCCTGCAGAGCCTTCCAGCAGGGGGACTGAGGCCTGGCACATTGCAGCGGCAGCTGGCCGGCTTCGTTCTTCAGAAAGACCTTGGCACCATGTGCTAGGAGAAGGCTGCAGGCCCAAAGGTGGTCTCGGTCAGGTCCCCTCAGGCAGGGAGACCTTAGGGGGATCCCGGACCTAGCAGGGAGGCAGAATCGGCCCTCCAGAGCTGCCAGGCCCAAGGCTCTCAGGTGCCCTTTCTGAGGCCAGCCTAAGAACCGAAGGCCAAAACTGACAAGTGTGGGCTAAAGTGGCAGCTCTATCACCAGGTTCTGCCCTGTGCACCAGGCTGCTGTGGGGCCACCCTGAAGGAGTCCCTCGCCCCACTCACACAAGGCATTCGTAGCGCCCCTCCTGTGCGGCCAGGTGCAGTGGGCGATCTCCTTGGTGGTTTGGAGCGTTCAGATCCGAGCCGGCCTCCAGCAGCAACTTGACAATAGGGGCGCTGCCCACATAGGCTGCCCAGTGCAGGCAAAGGTTTCCTTCCTGCGCAGCAGGAGATACAGAGAGGTGCCAGGAAGGGAGAGGAGGGGCTGGTGCTGGGCGCCCAGGAGTCCCCTCAGCTGGGAGCAGGCAGCTGAGGCCTCTTGCTACAGTGCAGGCCCAGAGGCAGGGCAGGTATCCTTACCGCCTCCAGCCCTCCTGGCATTGCTTTGGCAGGCAGGCGGGCGGGCATGGTGCCCTCCTTCCAAGGCAAAGGGATGGTCATTTTGTGAGAAGGGCGGGGGAGGGGAGCGTTGCCCTCACATTGTCCCGAGCAGCCGTGTCTGCCCCGTGAGTGAGCATCAGCTCCACTAGGCTCTCATGTCTGTACTCCGTGGCCCAGAAAAGAGGCGTCCTTCCGTGGTCATCCTGGGGGACAAAGAGAGCACAGGGCTTGGCCTTCCAGCCAGGAGGCACAGCTGGCAGTTGGGCACCCAGCACCCACCTCCGTACCTGCCTGTCAAGCGCCTCTGTCCCCTGGGAGAGGAGATGCCGAATGGTGTCGCAGTGACCCTGCCTGGCCAGCACCTGCAGAAGGCCGCTGCTTTCTGCCTCCTCCTCCTGCTCCTGTTGACGGCAAAGGATGCTGCCAGGTGTCTTTGGGGGGCCACTCCCAAGCAGGCCATGGGGACACATGGAGCTCAGCTGGGAAGGGGCAAGTGGGGGGAGCTACTTTGCTTTTTGTGGAGCAGCTGGCCTGAAGTGGCCCAGAAGGCAGGCAGCACCCTGGGTGGAGGATTCAGCTAAGCCAGAGCCGAGGGGGCCGAAGGTGTCTGGGTCCACAGCAAGGAAGTCTCTGGCCGCCCATGTACCTGTCTTTCCTGCCTGGCAGGGTAGACACTATTATCTCCAGATCCTTTGCTCTCTGTAGGGGAAAAAGGGATGTAGCCAAGAAGCTTCTGGCTGGATTTTGTCTGCATTCCCTCCCAGAGAACGGGGAGAAGGGGGGTTGCTGGGTTCATCGCTCCCTGAAAGGAACTGAGCCTCCTCCAGAGTTTTTCCCAAGGCCCTCAAGTCTCACCACTCAGGCCCATCTTCTGCCCGAGCAACGGCTGGAGAATTCAAACCCTGCCTGGAGTGCTGAGATGCTGGGCATTCCATGGCCACTCCTGCTTTCATGACAGCCCACCAGATGGCCTCAGGGAAGCCTGCAGAGATGCCATCGCCCTCTTCTTGGGCACGGGTCCCCATCGCCGGCCTTGAGAGGCAAAGGCTGTCCGCTGATGGAGGCTCAGATCACCTCTCCCTCCCCCTTTTGAATTACCAGCAAACTGAGCTCCCAGCCTGCTCCCCGCAGCCTTTGGCCCTCTTGCTTGCAGCTACCCCTTCCCGTCTTGCTCAGTCCTTGTTTTATGTTTTCGCAGAGGCTGGGGGGCCACCAAGCCTGACTGGCAGAAACACCACCGGGGTCCCACCCGCCACTTGTGACACGGCCAGAGCAGCCACTCCGGAAGGGCCACGTGCACCCGCCTGTGCTGGCATCCTGGAAAGGTCTGGCAGACTTTTATCTGCTGTTGGCCCTGCCTGGCGTCTCCAGACGCTGCCTGGCTGCAAACGTTCCTCCTTCCAGCTCTCATGGGCTCCTTCCCAGGCACCAAGTTGCCGCTGCTGCTGCTGCTGCTGCTGCTCCTCTTATGTCCAGCATTGAATCAGGAGGCTCCAGAAGGCAATGGGCTGGCAGAGGAGGCACCCCAGGGTGAGCGAGAGGAGGAAGACGATGTCTTGTCTCTTAACCAGCAGAACTTTGACCAGGCCCTGCAGAAGCATCGGCTGCTGCTGGTGAAATTCTGTAAGTAGCGCATGGAAAGTAGAGCCCACACGTGAAAGCAAAGGCTGCTTCCACGGGCCGCCCGCACGGGGCTGGGGTAGTGGGCTCCACCGAGGGTCCCTCATGGCACCTGAGAAGGGAGCCTGGGAGCTCTTCACTCCTGCAGCTTGTTCAGCTCTCGGGAAAAACAAACATGTGGAGTTGGGCGCTGGGCTCACAAAGACCCTCTGAGTCAGCCCAGAGGAAGCACAACGGAATGACTGCCACACAACGCCCATCCTGGGCACACGGCTGTCTGTGGACTGTGGTAAGACTGTGGCACTGCCCAGGGTCCCCTCACCCGGCTTTCTATCCTGACCTCTTCTGGAACATCACTGCCTTTCCTTTAAAGATGCAGAGGCCTCCTAGCTACAGTGTCTAAGGAGAACCACGGGGGGGGGGGGGGGGCTTGAAAATTCCCAGCAGGTATCTTAACATCCCCTAAGAATGAAGGAATCCTGCTAAACTCCCGGACAGGCAGAAGCAGTAGTTCCTACCTTGCTCCCCCTGTGAAGAACTGGACGCTGCTGCTAGAGCAGTCCCCCCCCCAGGCCCTTCAAGACTGGCAAAGACACACCTTGGGCTGAGAAAACAGCTCCCCCCCCCCACCTTCTGGCACTGGTATGATTTTTACTAGGTTCTTCAATTGTTTTTACTGTTGCAAATAAAGGATAGAAATGCAAATAAATAAATAATCTATCTGATTCTAAGATATGAGGCAAGAGCTTAGTAAAAAGAAATAGATTAAAAGGCCATTGTCTCTGGCTCCTACCGCAGCCTTATTTCAGTAAAGTGGATTATTTAAACTGGCAAGTACGCTCATTCTTATTTTTTAGATGGAAAATGGTGGCCTTGCTAAAAATGCCCTTCACATTTAGAGTTACGGATCTCCCGAGCTCATAAACATTCTGCTCCTTTATGAAGCATGCTTCTATGTACTTACGTTTCTCTTTGAAGGACTTGGCTTATCGCTTTTCTGATTATCCAAGATTAACTTATAAAGGAGAAGAAAGTCAACAAAATAGTGTGGACTCTGTTATCACCCAGCGAAAAGGACAGAGTTCTCACCATTTATACCTCATGTGTACTCTGGTCTCTCTTATTTATATTTATTTATTAATATGTATATCCCACCCTATACTCGAAGACCACAGTGTATTTTCTACGGCGTAAGAGAAGGGGTTCTACCACCACGCCAGCAGTGTCAGGAGAAGGAGCTAAGAAATGTAGCAAGTGAACATCTTGAACAACATCCTTTAATCATTATAATGGCCTCTCCTAGAGTGTCCCTTGGAGCTGGTGGTCTTCCTTCTCTCCTGCAGGCGTCCCCTCCTACGAGCCGTGCCAGGCCCTGGCCCCCGAGTACGCAAAGGCAGCAGCAATGATGAAGAGCGAGGGACCGACCATGAGGCTGGCCAGGGTCCACAGCCTGGAGGAGGAGGGGCTGAGCGTGGAGTTTGGAATCAGCAGGTACCCTGAGCTCAAGCTGTTCACAGGTGGCAACCGCACCCACCCAACAGACTTCACAGGTAAGGGGATCCTTGCTGGGCCTTTGCCCGCTGAGGGTGCTTCTCTCCCTGTAAGCGGACTGGGCCTTTTTGCCAGTTCGCTGACATGGAGGAGGGATAAGAGGAAGTGTATTACTGAGCAGGATCCAGGTCCCACAGGAAAAACCCTGGCGGGGTGGGCAGTTGCAGCCTTCCCCTCCTGCCACTGCCAGGCTTTTCCTCCGTGGGCTGCCCACTCCCAAGGGCTCCTCCCCAGCTGACTGTGGCAACAGCAATCCCCCTTGCCTAAAGGTCCCTTTCACCTGGCTAGCAGGTGGCAGGTGGGGCTGCATTGGCCAGCACCTGTGCCATGGCTTTAGTGGAGCGCTCCTTCCCGGAGAATCCTGCAGCCCACCTGCACAGCCCAACCCCGATCCATTTGTCCCTGCTCAGGCCAGCCAGACGCCGAGGGGATTGTCAAGTGGCTGAAGAGGAAAGTGGGTCCCAGCGCCATCCCGCTTCAGGGGGCCGAAGAGGCGGCAGCTTTTCTCAGCAGCCACACTGTGGCAGCCATTGCTTTCTTCCACGTGAGTCAGTTACTTGTTCCTCTGCCCGAGGTTCAGCATTTTCCCCAAGGGGGTCAACATCTGTGGAGATCTGGCTTCAGGCCAGGGGGTCTGAGGGGCTGTGGGGTCTGACAGGTGCAGCTGCAGCACGTATGGGGCCGCTTGCCTTCCAACAGTGGCCTCTCTGAGGCGCCTCAAATGGAGAAGTCCTTTCTCCCCTCCGGCCCCTGCAGGACCACCAGGACGAGGACGTGTCCGTCTTCCGTGAGGTCGCCAGCGATGCCCCGGACGTTGCCTTTGCTTTCACGGATCGCCCGGAGCTCTTTCAGGAGTACAACATCACCGGAGACACTGTTTCGCTCTTCCGGAAGGTGAGGCTGCACTAGGGTTCTTCAGGCTTCTGCTGCTTCTGGGGAGACTGTGGCCTCTATAGCTCAACTGTTCTCCCCTTGTGCAGCAAGATGAGCGCCGGGCAGATTACCCAATAGATGAGGATCTGGGCCTGGACAAGGAGGAACTGGCCCAATTCATCAGGGCGCACAGTCTGGAAATGGTCATGGAGTTCTCCAGCAAGGTAAGAGGCTAACAACACCCGATGCCTACACTTGCTTTTCTGGGCAAAGCCCAGCTGTTTCCCGTCTGATACTTCCAGGGGTGGAAAGGAGGCTTTGATTTTCCTCCGGTCAGCAGCAGAGTCTGCCTTGGGTGTTTCATCCCTCTGACCTGTCTGGGGCCCCTTCTGTCCAAGGGTGACTGAAGCACAGATAGGGTCTGCAGACCCAGATGGCAGCCTCAGAGGAGGTGGGCAGGGTCTCCTAAGAGGAAAGCCCTGGGCTTCTCTGTTCCTAAGGTCTAATCCTGACGGTGATAGCAGCAGCGGCCACTTCCAGGAGGCCTAGGCACTTGACCTCTGAGCCAGAAACACTTCTGTAGTGGGATAGGCTGGCCCTGAGGAGCTCCTCAGAAGTGGCAGATGTTTTCCATGTGAACTTGAACTCCAGAGAGGAGTGCGGTCCCCAGTCCCTGCCCCCACCATTTCCAGGAGAGCCCCTGAATCTGCTGGGAGCGGCCCTGGTCGCTCCTCAGTCCTGAGGGAGGCAGGTCCAGGGGTTTGCAAAGGCAGGCTGAGCTTCCCTTTGCTCCTATTCACTTCCTGTGGCCTTTTCCTAGAATGCCTCCAAGATATTTGGTGCCCGTATCCTAAACCATCTGCTGCTTTTCATCAACAAGACGGTGGAGTCCCAGCTGGAGCTCTTGAGCAGCTTCCAGGGTGCAGCCCCGGCCTTCTGGGGCCAGGTAGGTTCTCCCCCAGGAGTGCCATTGCGTGCCCTTTGCTAACGGCCAAGGCCTGGGGAACAAGGGTTGCTTCTTGGGCCCTTAGGCTCAGTTCCCTTGCCCTCGAGGAGGCCATCACAGGGGATGGGGGCTCACGGTTGTGCCCCGGCAGGTGCTTTTCGTGTTGGCCGACGTCAGTGGGGAAGGGGCCCAGCTGCTGCACTTCTTTGGCCTTAAGAGGCATGACGCCCCTGCGCTCCGGTTCATCAACATAACCACAGACAAGAAGTACCGCCTGGACACCGAAGGGCTGAGCGTGCCAACCGTCCACAACTTCTGCCAATCTGTGCTTGCAGGCAAAGTCCAGGTGAGCGGCCTCAGGCTCGCACGTCCTGGCAGGGAGGTCACCTCCCAAATCCTGGGCCGGAGCTCCTCTGGGTTGGGTGAACCTCCCAGCACCCACTGGGAGGCTACTGGGAGGCCCCGTCCCTCAGAAGACAGCATTCCCGGTAGGGGAAGGCACCCTGTACCTGTGGGACGCTTGGTTACTGGGAACGTGAGACTGAGGTCTTGAGCCCTCCCCAGCCCCCCCCTCCAGGTTGGCCGCTGCACAAAGGTCTGGGATTCCTGGCTCCCACCTGCTCCCCCTTGCCTAGAGCTCTGTGGCCACCTGTGCTCAGGAGCCCCCCAGGAAAGCCATTGCAGAGGTTGCCCCAGACTTCTCCAGCCTGGCTTTGCTTTCCCTTCCAGCCCCATCTGATGAGTGAGGAGATCCCAGAGGACTGGGATAAGCATCCGGTTAAAACCCTGGTGGGCAGGAACTTCGACCAGGTGGCATTCGACGAGACCAAAAGCGTCTTTGTCAAGTTTTGTAAGTGGCCTTTGCAGGCCTAGAAAAGAGACCCTTCTGGATAGCATGGGGTGGGGCCCCACACAGCTAGCCAGGGGGAGAGAGAAACACAGTTGGCACCAGTGAAGCGCTTCCTGAACACCAGGCTGAGCCCATCTCACCTCTGGGCACTTAGCCACTGGATTCCGCCCCAGCCAGTGTTCCTGAGCCGCCCACAGGAGGCACGAGGAAGTCTGGACTGGAACACTGTAGTGAATGGTAGTTTGCTGCTTCACTGGATTTGCAGCACACAGAAACCAGCCTCCCTCCCGTCCTCCCAGATGCCCCATGGTGCGTCCACTCCAAGGCGATGGCCGCCGCCTGGACGGAGCTGGCGGAGAAGTACGACGGCCATGCCAACATCATCATTGCGCAGATGGACGCCACAGCTAACGAGGTGGCAGAGCTCACCATCCGGGCCTACCCCACCCTGTACTATTTCCCTGCAGGGCCTGGCAGGAAGGTAGGGCAGTGCGTCACGGGGCTGCAGGTGGGAGGGGTCTCCAGGGCCAGGACGAGGGGATCCCCAGGGACTGTTGCCTGCTGTGGGGACCATCCAACTGCCTTGTCTTCTGCCCCAGATGATCGAGTACAGAGGAGCCAGAGATCTGGAGACCTTCTCCCTGTTTCTAGAGAATGGGGGCAGGATCCCTCCCAGCACGGAGTCTGAGGTAAGTGCCGTGAGCAAGTAAAATGGCTGAAGGCAGCGAGAAGTGTCTGTGAGCCTCCCTTCGCCCTGTTTATGGAGAGGAACTCTGCTCTGAATCCTCAGGCCGCCAGTGCCCTGGAGGAGTCCACGAATGGGACGAAGCCAGAACCCAGGAGCGAGCTGTGATACCCACGGTCGGCAGCCTGGACGACCTTGATCTCCTGACCACACCAGCACCCTTCCAATCGGAAACACCCAAGGATCCCATGCCATCTGGTGTCCCTCCTGGCCAGTCCTGACCAGCCCTAAATGCCTAAAGAGTGGCATCGTTGCCCACCCCACCCTCCGCCCAGGGACAGGTTGGGGTTCGGCTCTGAGTCCTGGGAGGCAGAAGCCGTGGTGCTTCAGACAACCCAGCGGCTGCTGCCGTGCCAGGGGAGACGGACCATCCGTGCCCCAAACCAGCCCAGCAGAACTCCGCAAGGGGCGAGGGACAGGGCCCTCAACTGGGATGGCGCAGGAAGAAGGGTCCAGCTGTTTTGAGCATGGTTTTTATTTCATTATTATCATCAAAGTACCTTTTAAAAGATAAATTGTACAAGTCAGCCTGTGAAAAATGTTCGGAAGATTCCAGCTGTTGGCCGAACGGCCGGACGCTGATGCTTCCTTTAGAAAATGTACATATTTACAAGTGAACCCTTCAGAAAAAGGATCCGCAATGGCTGGGTGATGCACATTAAAAACCCCACCCGGTGTGGGAAGCGAGCAGAATGCTGCTAGCAAGGGCTCCGCTGCGCCGGGGGGGGGGGGGGTGCAGGGAGGAGCAGAAGAGGGTAGGTTCTGAAGGCACGCGGTGACATTCACGTGGCACAGGAGGCCGGCTGCCCAGACTGGGAGAGAAAGAGCTTGGAGCAAAGGCTCTGGGGCAAAAGGTGGGGTACAGTTGTGCTGGGGAGGGGGGCCCACCCCCCAGAAATCCCGCACTAGAGGCAAGGGGAGAGGTGCAGGACTCAGGGGTGTCCCGATGAGAACCCAAGCGTGCCACCTGCCCACCAGGGCAGCTCCCTCCCACCTGCGCCACACCCCATGCGCGCCCAGTGACCATCAAAAACACGTGAGCCGATGGTCCCATTAAAAGCCCTGCAGCACCCCCCAAGTGCTCCGTTTGGGGGGGATGAGGCTGAGGGAGGCAACCCCCTTGGGGACACGCTGCTGAGGGTTCCGGATAAAGGCACCCTGCCCCCGGCTCCTGCAGCCGCTCCTCCTGTCTGCCTCTCACTCCGGATGGGGCTCCCCGCCTCCCTGGCTGCCTGCTAGGCCGGACTAGTCGATTTTCTCCACTTTCCCAATGATCTTCTCCTCGAAGATGGGCAGGACGGCCTCATCTTCCCGCACCTCCTCAAACACCACGCCGCAGTCAAACTCGTCACTCACTTTCTTAAAGTAATACCTGCAAGAGAGAAACAGGAGCCCACACTTGGGCGGCTTCCCCCACAAGACTGGGCTTCCCTGGGCACGGCGTGGCCAAACATGGCAGCCCCTGAGGCTGCTGGCAAGGTGGCGGGCACCTTCCTGCTCCCCTATTCATGCAGCTTGTGCCTGTGTCCTCGTGACCTCTACAGGACACAGGGAAGAGGAAATCACAGGTACAGGGGATGCTGCCTCCATTCTGCAGGTCCCCACCGCCCTAAGGCCAAACTGAGCACCATAGGAAGGCCCCTCCTCTCGCGAAGGGTGACCCCCTCTGTAAACCAGAGAAGATCCCAGATGCAGGGGAAAGGGGGCAGCAGGGGTCCATGTCACCCCATGCAATCCAGAAATGCGTGGGAGAGGGAAGCAGGAAGCAGGCGGAGATGGAAGACGCTGCTTTCCTGGATTCGGGCTCCCTAGCTGTCCCTTCCGGGCTCTCCGCTAAGAGGCAGGGACGCTCCGTGCTCCTCTCAGCACAGAGTCCAACAAATGCATCGAGGAACAAGTCAGCAAATGTCATTTTGCCTCTTTGGAAATCTGTGGCAAGGCCACAATTGGAGTAGTGTGTACAATCCTGGTCACCAAACCTCAAAAAAGATATTGTGGAACTGGGAAAGGTGCAGAGAAGGGCAACCAGAATAATTAAGGGGCTGGAACACCTCCCTTACGAAACCAGGCTGCAACATCTAGGCCTCTTCAGTCTGGAGAGACAGCATTTAAGATCATGCATGGGATAGAAAAAGTGGATAGAGAAAATTTCATTTCTCTATCACGCAACCCTAGAACCAGGGGGCATCTATGTAGCTCATGGGTAGGAGAGTCAGATCAGACAAGGGGCAGGATTTCTTCACCCAGAGGGTCTTTGGTTTATGGAATCTGCTGCCAGAAGAGGTGGTGACCAGCCTGGATGGCTTTAAGGAAGGGCCAGACAAATTCATGGATGGCTACTAGGACGGATGCCCAGGTACATCCTCCAGACTTGGGGAACAGGCAGTCCGGGATTTGAGAGCAGGTTAAGGTTTGCTGTTGTTTCTGCTTGAGATGCCCATGGGCAATTGGTGGGCCACTGTGTGAGACAGGATGCTGGACTAGATGGGCTGTGGCCTGATCCAGCAGGGCTCCTGTTAGGTTCTTATGTTCTAAAGAGGAGGCAAAAGGGAGCTCCCACACTCTTTTCCCGTGGCAGCCCGTGGCCCAGGGAACCCACGGCTTACCTGTAGTTCCCTTTCTTGGTGAGTAGCTCCTTGAACTGGCCCAGGGTGACCACGCGGCCCTTGACCAGCGTCCGGTACGGGATTGGCTCCCCACAGAAGTAATAGGCCACCACGATGTTCTCACAGGGTTGGGAGCAGGCACCCCCAGGCCTCTTCGGTGGCTTCATTCTATGGATCAAAAGGAGAGGAGTTGCTGGAGAAGGGGCTGGAAGCCGAGGAAGAATCCCAGAAAGACCAAGGGGCAACTGTGTTCGCAGCAGAGGGGCAGAGGAGCACCAACCATAACCGGCCCCCTTAAGGCCCCATGCCGAGGAAAACGGGAACAGACGCCGTAAGGCAGGGGGCAGAAAGGGGCCAACAGTTAGAAGCCAGAGGGTAGGTGAACGCTCCCTGCCCCTAGGGGGCAACGTGTGTGAGACGGAGGGAGCAATATGGACTCAGCAGCTGCTGCTGTGGATCAAAGAAAACCAATGGAAACTTCCCAGCTGAAGCATAGAAAAGACTTTTGATGCTGGGGGGCCACAGTGGGGCCCCCCAAGGCAGGGGACGCTTTCACAGTCCTCGTCCCTCCCACATGGTCCCTCGCACGACCAAATGGGCCCCTTGGCCCCCTACAAAGCAGAACCTTTGGCTGGGGAGGCTTTGTGCCAGAGCCCGGATCCCCCCGACATGGCAAAAAGCAACCTTTGGATCCCTGGAAGAGTCCCTGGGCCCCTCCCTTCCCAGGCAGCTGGCCAAGATGCCTCCCATGGGTGGATGTGGCGATGAGGCTCAAGGTGAAAGGCCCCCTCGGTCTCCCCGCCTGCCTTCACTCCAGTCAGCCTCCCCAGGACTGCCAGTACCCCAACAAGACCCCCGGCTCTCTGATCAGACCCAAGGCCTCTGCTCCGCCATCTTAACTAACGCACACCGACGCCCTCTTCTTCCTCCTCCGCAAATCTGACCGACGCCATCTGAAAGCTGCAGCGAGCAGGGGGCGCAAAGCGAAGTCCGGCCTGGGCAGGCCCCCGACTGGACTGGCAGGAGTCATGGCCACTCCACTGCCCAACGCAGCCGAAGGCCCCTCAGCAAACGCGGGGGGAAAGCAGCCATCATTTGGCTGCAGACTCCGAGGCAGGGGCAGGCGCTGCGGCGGTCGAGCCCAGTCCCCGCAAGGTGCCACGGCCGCTCAGGGCAGAGCGGAGGGATTCTAGCAACACTACGAGGGGAGGGAGAGAAAGAGCTTCTGCACGTACCCGGCCTCGGAGAGGTCCAGGTCGGAGACGGCGGGGACCACGCTCAGCACTGGCACGCAGGCCGGCCTGACAGAGGAGCGCCCACGCTGGATAACCTCGTGCACATACCTGAGGAGCAATCTCAGACATTAGACAAGCCCTGTGTGGACGCTGCCGGGAGGCCCTGGCCCCACTCAGCCCCAGCCCCGCTTCCTTCCAAAGCGCCAGAGGGCTCAGCTCCTCACTGCCCAAGGGAAGGGCCATCAGGGCAACTCTGCACGCGCAAGGCGACCTCTGAACACAAGACGCCAGGTGGCGAGTAGGAAGAATCGTCTCTTGGGGCCAGCCCTGGGAAATCAATGGGCACCGATCCCACGCTGGACTTCCAAGGGGCTCCCTAGGGAACGTCAGCCGCCCATCCGAGGCCACCAAGTTGTCCTGCTGCTGCCTCTGCAAGACCTGGCCAAGGAACACCTGGGGGGGGGGGCAGCACTGCCCCTTAGGCACATCTGCAGGCTTCATACATCCCCTTCCCAAAAGTGACACACATGGACGCACGCACGCAGACCTGGCCTGCCCCATCCTGCACGGAAGGCCTGGAGCACAGCGACTCAAAGGGCACCTCGCTACGTGGCCAGAGAGCCACAAACTGGTCCGTATGCCTCGGAAAAGCCCAAGCCTCTCTCTCTCACCAGGCAGCCGCCGCTGGAAAAGACGTGCAGCTACGCCCCCCCCCCCCCCAAAGCAAGCAGAGGCGTTTCCCTACCCACCGCCTCCCCAGTCCGGTTCTCAAAGGCTCAGATGGGCCTGGTGAAGCAGCCAACGGGCCCCCAACGCAGCCCCTGCCTCGTGCTCACTTTCCAGGCCAGGAGGGACTTTGTCCCGCAGTGGCCTCAGGAAAGTCCTCCCTGCCTCCTGCCCAAAGTCACCAGCAACTTTCCCCTTCGCAGGCCTTTCTCTGCAGCTGCCAGCCCTGGGTGGGCTTCTAAGGGCACCGGGCTGCCATGCAAGACCCAAGCAGCCAGGGACACGGGGGTGGGGGGTGGGCTTCCTCACGGTCGCCTGTGGTGAGCTAAAGGAGATTTTCCTTAGAGCCAAACGGAACAGGTTCCCCAATCCACGGTCAGGGATTTCTGTGGGGCGGGAAGCACAAGGGTGCCTTCCCAGGGCAGAACGGGCCTCAGGGACCAGGCAGTGGGAGCGGCAAGGGGGCAGAGTGCCATGGGGCGAGGGACACGCCCACTCCTCCCCCCCCCCACTGTACCGTTGCTTGCTGGGGGGCTTGCCAGCCCTCTTCTCCTCCTCTTCTAGCCGCCGCCGTGCCTCCTCCAGCTGGGTCAGCGGGTTGGGCGCTGGGTTGGGCGGCATAGTGGGGTCCTGAATGAAGGGATGCGAAGGCTGGACGACGTTCCGCAACTGGGCGCTGACCCAGGGGTGCACGGCCATCGGGCGCTCAATGGAGACGGTGCGAGGAAGGTCGTGGGCCACCTGCTTCTTGGCGCCTGAAGAGCTGAGGGCACAAAGCAGAGAAGCGCCGCTTGCGTGCCTTCGTGCTTCCTGCCCCTTGCACCCCACTCACACTCCGATTTGGAGGGTAAAAGGCGATGGGGGGATCTGGCGAGGAATCTGATGGACCTCCCGTGAACGTAAGCCAGCAACGTGACGCAGCAGCTAAAAAGGCCAACATGATACCGGGCAGAATCAACAGAAGCAGTGCCTCCATACTAAGGGAGGTCCAACTTCCACACTGGGCGTGCTGGGTCCAGGTCTGGGCACCACACCGGGAGATGGATAAACTGGGATGGGTTCAGAGAAGGGCTGCCAGGAGGAGCCCTTGTCTCAGAGGAACCCTTTCAGGAGCTGGCTATGTAGGGCTCAGAAGGGAACACTGAGGTAGGAAGCAAATATTAACAGGGCTTTACGCTCAGCTGCGCATGGTTCTTGCACTTATTTTTAATCCTTCTTGTAACCTGCTTCAAGATTATTTTTATGAAAAGCAGCAAACGCATAGTTTAAATAAGCGAAGCTTCGGATTTCTTCCTGAGGAGGAGAATAACCTGGAAGAGTGGCAGGGGAACACCGGGACTAAGAGACCCAGAAGATTTGGCAGTCCTGTACAAGTAGATTCCTCTCCTTGGAGGTTTCTAACCAGAGGCTCATGGAAAACAGGACAGCTGACTGCCAGCAGATCTCCATGGAGCAACTACAGCTTCTACCATCACGCAGGGGTATGGAGGACCCACCCCCACCTCCCATTCCACCACACCTACCCGTGACTTGTTTTCTTGTGCCTGCTGATCTCCTTCTCGCCCTCTATGATCCACTGCATGATCTTCTGATTTCTCTCCACGTCTTCTGGAGAGCCAGGGACATCGTAGCCGGCACCTTCGCTCTTTCCAAAATCGGCCTTCTTAATGTTTCTCTTTGAAAGCAGACCGGTTTTCCCACTGTGAGGAAGAAGAAGATTTGGCTTTTCCATCCTGCTTCTCTCACCCATTTAAGGGGACTCAAAGCGGCTGACAAACCTTTTGTTCTTCCTCCCACCACAGAAACCCTGTGAGAGCTCAAAAAGAGAGCTGTGACTAGCCCAAGGTCACCCAGCTGGATTCATGGAAGAGTGTGGAATTTAACCCCATAACCACAAGAATAAACTGGTGGCGGTTACACACAGGAGCAGCCTCCGAGAAAGGCCAGACATGCCATCATCCCAGAAGGCTCAACTTACTCGGCTGTTGCTCCTGGGGTGCCACCACCAGTCAGGCACCCAGCAGCTGTCCGTCAGCGGGATGCACCAGCAAAGCAGGCAACGGGCACGTTGAGCCGCAGCCAGCTCCTTCCGTCAGCACCGGGTGGCACCAGAGATTCTCCTCTCTACTAACAGGCTGGTCCAGCTGTTTGCACCTGGCAGGTGCCACAGCCTTACCTGCAGGCAGCTACAGGGACTGAGACCCGGCTGCCCCCTGTCCCAAGTGCTCCATCTCACCTGTAGGCCAGGGCGTCCAGGGGGCTGGGGCCAACGCCCACACTCTCCCCGAAGGGCCGGGACTTGGCAGCATAGCTGTGGACATCCACGTTCCAGGCGAAGGTGCCTGGCGCGCAGGGGTTAGCCTCTGCCTCCAGGGCCTCCTTGGGCTTCAGGGCGCCGTGATGATGGACGACGTGGTGGTAGACGTGCTTGTGATGATACAGGTTGGCTGCCTCCAGCTTCAGCCCCGCCTTGGCGCTGTGCTTGCTGTGCCCCAGCGGGACGGTGCCCATCAGGCCGTGCAGCTTCCCGGCCAGCCCGCCGTCAGGCGAGCGGGGCTTGGGGGAGTGGCGCCCGGGCCCCGGAGACTGGCAGCCCGGAGTCTTCATGACCCGCTGGACGTGCTCGTCCAGGATGCTCTCGGGGTTCTCCTCGTGAGCGTCCCTCAGCGGCATCTCCGCGTAGCGGGGGGCAAAGTGAGGCAAGAGTTGTGTGGGGAGCAGCTTGTGGCCCATCAGGGAGGGGCCCGACGAGATATCCGCGTCTTCCCCTTCCTCCTCCTGTTGGGAGAGACGGATGGGTCACCACGGGGAGGCCAGAGTGTGCGCCCGCTGCTGAAGACCACAACCCCAGAACAGCCCAAGGGACCCTGCAGCAACGTGCCAAGAGGCCCCAAAGCCTCTGCTCACAGAACCTCCCAACAGGAGCCCACCTGCCTGTCCTGGGCTGCCTCCAGCCAACAGCGGCGGTTGGAAACATCTTTCTTAGAAAGAAAGAATCATCTGTTGCTCTGGGCTGCCACTCCTGGCAGGGCAACTGGAGGGCTCCAAGGAAACAGCAGGGTGGGATCCCAGGCCCTGCTCGCACTTGGGAATGTCCTGGACTGTATCTCCTGCATTGGCATGTGGACAGCATGTTCCTGTCCCAGGGTATACTCCAGAATAAATCCATGTGCGAATAAGGCCCCAGAAAAGAGCAGGTCTTCTGCAAAGCCCCTGCAGTGGCCTTTCTAAATATTCCAAGAGCAAAGCCTGGCACTCCATTCTGCTCCAGGCCTCAGCCCTGCGCCAGTCCAAGACGGGCAACAACGGCGGAAGGCGCAACTCACCGCCCGGACGCGCTTCAAGCGTTCCTCCAGCTTGGCCTCGGCTTCTCGGTCCCGCAGAACCTCTTCCAGTCGATTTATCAGCTCAGCAGCAAATTTCTGCGGTTCGACGTGGATATCCTTTGGCATTCGATAAGTGCGCTGTGGAACGCGGACTCTTACTGGTTAGCAATGCAGTCAAGGAGGGGCGTACAAAACGCTGCAAATGCATCTGTGAAGCCGGGAGGGGCGAGACCCCCACCATACCTCCTTAGGCTGACCAAGGCTGGACAGTCAAGGGGATGGTTCTAGAACCCAAAGTGGCCATCTGGGCAGACTATGATGACGCGTGAGCAGAGCCTGAGGCGCAAGAACCAAGGGAAACACGGCACCCGGCATCCTGTGGCACCTCCAGAGCAGGCGGAGGCCACCCTGTGGGAGCCAGGCCAGTGTGACGCTATGCACCCCCTGGGCTGGGCAGCCGGAAGGGAGGGGCTGGGAACTTACGGGGATGTGAGGTAGTGGCAGGCGTCCATTTGCTTTGGCACTTTCCTGCATCTCTCTGCGATGCTGCTTCCGGAGCCGATACGGAGGGATCCCATCTCTGCCGAGAGCCACACAGAGGCGGAGATGGAGGGGGTGAGGGCCAGACAGGGAGGGCTCCCGCAGCCGCCTTCCCCACCAGCAGCAGGGAGGAACCCCGCAACACAAGAAGCCCTTCTGCCGTTCCCTCTCACGCTGGCAGCCCAACCCACGTGCAGTGGCGGGTCCGGCACTCAGGAGCATCCAGGAAGGCCCCGATTTAACCTCAGGTGGCCTTCCACCGTGCAGCCCTGATGAGGAGAGACCCGCCAGTGGCCAAGAGCCCCAGCGGCTGAATCCAAATCAGGGCAGAGGCTGCCGGGAGGCCAGCTGTCCGAGTCGGGACAGCAGGGATGAAGTACCCTGGGTCTGGGCCTCCTTAGGGCTCTCAGGGTGACAGTCAATGTCCAAACTGTAGGCCCCATCATCCCAACGGAAGAGGCAGATTTCTTCAAGGCTGGCAAGGAAGGCTGGATTCGACTGGCCTCTCTCTCCAACTGCCATTCCCACAACCCTGGTGGAAGGTCTCCAGAGCATTTGCCTGCATGCGTCCATTATCCAGAAAGGCAGTGCCCCCCCCATACTCACACACTGCTGTCGGTTAGCGACATGGTGTCGGCGTCGCTGGACATGCTGTGCTGCTCACTGTCATTGGCGCTGGTGGCAGGAGCCAGGGCGTAGCCGGTGTTGACATAGTAAGGGTTAACTGGCTCCCTCCAAGAGCCATGTCTGTCAAGAGAAGAGGGGAGGGGAAGAGGGTCCGGTCAGCCAGGGCCCGTCCCCACCACTTCAAAAGGAGGCAGCAGCAAAAGGACCTGGAATTGACACCTGGCTGCCCCTGGCGACTGGCACCCAGTTATGAAGCTTCCATCTGAAACCACAGAGACTTTGCCTCGCCTTCCGCACCAAGTCAACAGCCTCCTCGGTGGGAGAAGAACCTTGGGAAAGGAAGCCCGGCCCAGGGGAGGGCCTGGCATTTTCTAGGAAGGGCAAGGGAGCACTGGAGCTGACAGATGGGAGACAGGGGACCCTGAAGATCTGTAACATATACACCAAGACTGAGGGCAGCTGGGCAAATGGCGCTCCCGGTCTCCCAAGGAAAGACCCCAAAGACCAGGCCCAGGTTGGAGCCATGAAGCAGAACCCCTTTGGCCAAGGGGGGGGGCTCAGAGGAAGGGCCCCTGGAAGCCGCTGGCCAGGCAACAGGGCGGGCAGGTGGAGGACAGACGCTGCAGAGCTGGCAGCGGCCTCTGAACCGGCCAGGCTGTGGCTCCTGAGCCAGAGGTGGGAGCAGGCCGCATGAAGGACCAAGTGCAGGACAGTCAGCCGCAGCTCTGGGCTTTGAGGGCCACAATCCCTCTCTGCAGAGCCTAGAAAGAACCTCAGTGATTCCAAGCAACAATCCTGCCTGCCTGCCTGCCTGCCTGCCTGCCTGTTAAAGCAGCTAGGTCCAAAGGGACGTTCCCTCCCCAGCCAGATGTAATCAACAAACTTTTCTGGCTGCTTCTGGTGTTGTGTGTGGGAACAGAGTGTCAGAGTTTTACAGCCAAGCCGTTTTGCAAAGCCAGCCCTGCTCCCCCGCCCCCCAGGCGGCCCTTCCTGCCGTCTATTTTTATCGCAGCCATGTGGTGCACAATGGAGGGGTTGCGGCAACAGGTGAGATGAAAGGGGCTCCGGGCAGGAGAGCGATGCAGTGGCCCCACGGAGGGCTCAGGCCAGGCTCCTGCAAGGCAGGGAGGAGAACAAGGAGAGCAGGACGGGGCGCCTTCCTCCACCTCGCCGCCCTTGTGCCGCTGCACCGGAACCACAGTGTTGCTGTGTGCCAGCCCAGCGCATGGTGCAAAGGCACCACGCTGAAGCCGGGCAGGTGCTGCCAGAGTCAGGGCATACGCAGGAAGCCCTTCGTGCAGGGAAGCAGGGAAGAGAACCAGAAGGCCAAAGGGCACCTGGAGCATCTCAAGAAAAGCGTCAAAGACAGATGCCCGCAAGCCGCTTTCGGGTGCCTGGATTTTCTCGGCCTTTTCAACTCATCTCGTCTTTCTGCTTGCTAAAAGCAAGGAGCCCCCCACCCCCCAAGAAACAGCCCAAACTGCAGGCGCCCACCCGTCCTTGGGAAATGGGCTGTCAGCCCTGGCCTAAAAGCACTAATTCCCTGCACTAATGCAGAATTACACGGATTGACTGTTGTGGGTTTTCCTGCTTTCCTTGCCGCCTGAGCATCGCTTTAAATGTAACACTGGATGTTTACCCAACATAAAAGGTCGACTGAGGCAAAAGGAAAGCAGCAAAAGGCCTAAGAGATTCAAGCTCTTGAGTTGCAGGCAAGCTGTGCGTCCCGCCTTCCTAACAGACCTCACAGCACTTGGCACATGGGGCCAGCTTGGAAGAGCCCATTCAAGGAGCCTGTGACCGCTGCCCCCCCCCAACGGATTCCAGGGACCCCAACCCCAACCTCTGCTGTTAGTCTGCCTGGGAAGCCTTAAGTGGGGCTTTCTCACCACTTACACTGAGCAGCCCCTGCCACTTCCGTGCCCATCGGTGCTCTCCACAGACACCACCGACGCCCTGCCACGGCCCTTCTGTCTGTGGGGCCCTTGCAGGCCACTAGGCACACAGGTTCCTCCGTTCTGCTAAGCAGGAAGAAAGAGCACTCAGCCCTGCTGGCAGAAACTGGGGCTCTGAGCCCTGCCCTCCTTTCGGCTGGATTCCCCAAAGGCCACTAAGAGGGTGGTCTGGTCTGGCATTGCTGGAAGCCTCCAGGCTTTTATGTCCCAAAGAACCTCACAGCGCAGGCCGTTCACTGGGTGTTCCCCTTGAGGGATGCCGTGCTAGCATCAGGACCAGTAGGTGGCTCGACTGGAGCCCTACAGTATGGCCAACGGCTCTCTGCCATAAGGCCTTCAGAGGACGGTGGGATGAAACAGAGCCTGACCGGGAGCACCTTTGTTAGGGCCTCAGGAAAGCCCAGGCCCAGTGCTCCTGCCATGCGCCAAGCACCTGTCTCAGATCTCAGCACGAAATCCTGTGCACTCTGTTCTACAAGGTGTCAGATTTAAGTGGAGCAAGGTGAACCTGAGGGGCAGGGAGGAGGCGAGAAGAAGCCACTCTTCAGTGTGTGGGACTGGAAGGCAGGAGGTGAAGTCCATTAAAGAACACGGACACCCTCTCCCATCCCACTTTTATAAACCTTTCCAGACTCCTTCTGAGGAAATGTAAGAGGAATGCGACTTTTTAAAAGGAGATTCAGACTGGAAGCAGGTTGGGAGACGCTGAGCCTGAGTCTGTTTTCTGGGCCTTTTTCTGCACTGGTTCTTATCCAAGACTATATCCTAGGATAGAGATCTGCTACCCACAGTGGGGACTATAGCAAGCCCTGAGCCGGGCTCACCATAGCCTGAGCTGCATGTTCTGGGAGACAATCTGGAATAAGACCCAGTGCAGAAAGAGCCCAGGTTCTGCTCCGTAGTGCGGCCTCCAAAAGACGTGAGTTGTCTTAGGCTGCAGTCGAGACCCCAGGCCTGGCAAGGGTGCCCGGCCCATCAGAGCAAGCGGGCAGCGACCCAGCTACTCTCCCCTGGGCCCGCTTGGCCAAGGAGCACACCGTCCCCTCTCTCCAGCATCCTCCTGCAGAGTGGCCCACGACTGCGGCCATCACAGGGCCTCCCCTCCCCTTGGTTCTGTCTCCTGATCCTTTTAGCCACTCTGGTGACCACCCCACCGCCTCTAAGCGGCGCCTGCCACCAGGAAGGACAGCCAGAAAGGCAGCCAGCATTTTCTGGCCAATATCCCTTCTCTAGAGGTAGCATCGTCCTCTGCTCTGGACACGCGGCCCCGCTGAAGGCCCGAGGGGAGACGTTCAGCGGAGCCTCAGGCACAGGTGAGGGCAAATTCCGGCAAACTCTCAGCCTATCACCTCCCAAAACGTTACAGTGAAAGAGGCCAGACTGAGACACAGTGTGAGGAGCAGCCCAGGTTCCCAGCGCTTCCAAGCAGCAGGGCTGGGGAAACCAGAACCAGGTTGGACGGACCTACAGGTGATGTGCTGATAAGAGCCATCACCTCCAGCGTCCTTCCAGCGTCCCTCCAACTTCCAGCAGAGCGGAGCACGTTCAGACCATGGCCCTCACCTGAACTCCTTCCCCTCGCCGTATCGGCTGGACGGGGCAGCCCGCTGGGTGGCCGTCTCCAGGAGGAGTTTCTGGGTGAGCCTGGCCGAGGGTGCCGCGTCCCGAGCGGCCTCCTCCTCCTCCGTGTCCCGGCTGCACTTCCACTCCTCGTCCTCGTTCAGGGTGGGCAAGTAGCCCGGCAGGCCCTTCCCCGTCCCCGACCCTGAGCTCTGGTCGCTGTACACCTTTGGGCTCTCCGCCCCGGTCCTGGTGTACTCCAAATAAATATCCGACTTGAGGAAGAGCGGGTAGGTGTTCTCCTCGATCATGGACTGGATCTCGGTCTGGGCCTGGTCGAACATGGCCGGATCGATTAGCTGCTTCATCACGCAGTCCTTGATGAAGCTCTTGGTCGCCGGCTTGATCTGCCGCGACACAATGGCGTTGGTGTCGAGAATGTACTTCTTGTAGATGGCCTTGGCCAGCTTGACCCTCTTCTCCTCGTTGCCGTCGCAGGGCTCCAGTTTCCGGAAACCACTGCAGGCGAACCAGAAGTCCAGCAGGTCGGCACAGTTCTCCTGTTTCAGGAAGGTCCGAAAGAGGTTGATCCCATCTTGGTCGTCCAGCAGGGAGTGCAGGGACTCCGCCCACCTCAAGTAGGGGGGCGTCGGGGAAGCACTCCCCTCCGGCTCGTAGCCCAGGTCAAGGTCCGGGCGCCTCGGGGTGGCCGTGGAGGCCTCCATCTTGACCGCGTCGCATTTCCCGGAGTAAAACCCTTGGCCGACCGGCCGCAGATCCGTGGAAACCAGCTCCCCTTCCTCGCCGGGGACGGGTGGCCTGGGCGCATCCTCCGTGAAGCTCGCCCCCAGGTCCAAGGGGAACCCCTGGCCCTGGACGCTCATCTCGAGGTCCTCCGCCGGCAGGGTGGCGGCGGTGGCGGCGGCAGTGGAAGCGGCGGCACGACTCCGGCCCGCAGCTCAGCGGCCCTCGGGCAGCAGCTCCCAAGGGGACAGGCTGTAAACAGGAGGGGCAGCACCGTTAGCCAAGGGGCATCCGGTCCAAGGAGGCGCCCCAGCACCCAGGATCATCCTCCACCCTTATAGCCTGGGAGGGGAGGGGTCCCTGGCTCCTGGCACCGCACGGGAGGTGGGACGGGCAAGGCTTCCTCGCGCCCCGGGAGGTGGGCAGGGCAGGGCGATCGGAGGTCCCGGGAGGCGCAGGCGGAAGCCCCGTGCTGTGCGGCCTCGCAGGGCCACCGCTGGGGCCCCTTCCGCACGCCCACGGGGGAGAGGGAGGGGGCCCTAGCAGGGCCCTAGGGGCTACGAGGGCGGGCGGGCGGACAGGCGCCGCCGAGACGGGGCGCCTCCTGGGCACGGAGCGGGGCCCGGCCGAGGCCCGCAGGCCAAGCGCCCCGGCACGGAGGGACTCGGGAGAGCCGCCGCCGGCCCGCGGCCCGCTTTGTTGTCCCCAGAGCGCCGGCGGGGGAGGGAGGGCGAGAGACTCACCGGGGCGCGCTGGGCGGCGGCGGCGGCAGGGGCGGCGGCGGCGGGTCCCGGCTGGCCATGGCGGGCTCCGGGCTCCTCCGCTGCGCTGCGCTGCGCCGGGCCGGGCCGGGCCTGCCCGGGCCTCCTGCCTGCCTGCCTGCCTGCCTGCCGCGCCGCTTCCTGCCTCCGCCTCCTCCGCCGCGCCGCGCCGCGCTTCCTTCCTTCCTTCCGTCCTTCCTTCCTTCCGCCCCCGGCGGCTCAGCAGCGCCCTCGGCGGCCCGGTCGGGGAACGGAGCGGCGGAAGAGCAGGCGAGCTCGGTCCGCGGTGGGCGGGGAGGGGAGGGAAGGCGGACGGAGGACGGGACGAGGCGGCTCCGGGCGCACTTCGTGCCCGGGCTTCCTCGGAGGGGTCCACGGGCAGGGCAGGCACGGGCCCCCCATCAGCCCGCCGCCGCTTCTCCGCCACTGCTCGCGCACTTGCCGCCGAGCGGCGCTGCCTCTGCTGGCGCCGGGCGAGGAGCGGCGGGGCGGCCCGGAGGCTCCCGAGGCTCCTTCTCTCCGGAAGGCCCGGCACGGGGGAGGCGCGCGCCGCGGAGATGCCGCCGCCCCTCTCGGTCCGTCCCGGGTGTCTGCAGGAAAACGCACGGAGCCTGGCGCCGTCCTGGAGCGGGGGTGACCTCAAGGCGCCTGGCCTCTCCCCGCGGCCCCCACGGGCAGGCAGTGGGCCCCCCGGCCCAGTCGGGGTGTCCATCCTCCCCGGGCAGGAAGGGCGAAGGGCCCGGGTCTAGGCCGCCTTCCCCCCTGGCCCAGGGCTCTCCCATTGGGACTGTTCTACTGGCGTCCATCAGCTGCACCGGGCCCAGGGGAAAGGCGTGATCGGCCTGCTGTGCGCTCAGGCGCCTTCCCTCTGCTTATGTCCCGAGGGCAGCAGGCAAGCGAGCGCTTCCCCTCCAGGTGCCAGGCCAGATTCTTGCCCGCTCCGGTGTGGGACGGCAGCCATGAGCACCACGGCCTCAAGAGCCAGAGTGCCTGAGTCCGGACGCTTGGCAGCCCTGCCTTTCGCAAGAACCGCGGGTACAACTCGAGGGAGTAAGAGACTTTCGGCCCCGCTGGGCCGTGGGCAGGCTCCAGCCCCGAGCCCGCTCAGACCTCTCAGTCTTCAGGGTGGCTCTTGCCTCCTCCTACAAGTGATGGCCAAGCCCTTTTGGGTGACACACATGGGCACCCTGGCACCTGGGCGTGCAGTGCCGGCTTGTTCTTGAACTGTATGAAATACCAACTTTCAATTGAATATCAGCAAACGAAATTCAGCAACAAAAGTCGCTAATGTAAAGAATTATTTGTTTTTGCTTTTAATAAACTACATATATCAAAAATATAACCTTTTTACTAGAGCTTTTTCTAGATGTGACACAGCACCCAAGTTAAGCTAGGTTTTCTTGCGAATTTTGACACACTGAGCTCAAAAGGTTCCCCATCACTGTCCTACCAGCATGGGAACCATCAAGCCTTTATTCTCCCCACGGGCTGTGGAGAGGAAGCCTGGCCACAGAGGAGGGCCCCGCTGCGGGGAGGCGAAGGCCCGGGCCGGGTTCGGATGCTCCACACACCCAGCTCTCTGAGCAAAGCCAACCTCGGGGAGAGGAGGGAATGCCCCCAGCACGCAAAGAACGCAGGTTCTTAAAAGCAACGGTCACTCTCGCCCCAGAAGGCAAACACACGGTGCTGCACAAACCACACTAGTGCGCACACACACACACACACCCTGTGAGCTGCAGGAGCAAGCCGACTCCCTTTGGAGCTTCCAACTTCCATAAGGCATTTTTCCTCGTGAGGGCAGGGGTTGCGGGCTTCTCCCAGTACGCAACACGAATCCAGATCTGCCTGCTAACCTGACCTAAAGGACTCCAAACAGCCATTCAGATTGTGGAAAGAGTCTGCCCACTACTAAGCACATGGGCTTCTTTGCTTCCAGAAACATGGGGGGGTGGGAAGCCAAGGAGTCTTTAAACTCTGGCTGCCCAAAGGACTGTCCGGCATTCTTTGCAACCAGTTGCCAGCTTCAGAGCACAAGCTCATTAGGAAGGAGCTACTTTATTGGGGGGGGGAGCACCCTGGTTTCTCTGAACTCTTGAGAAAACCCGTGAAGGCAGAGACACCCCACCACACAGTCCCCCAAGCTGAATCTTCTTTCTGCAGAAGTTTTGCCATCATGGTGGTGCAAAATGGTGGAACCGATGGTGCTATTTAGCCTTGTAGCAAAATATCTGCAGGGAGAAGATTCAGCTCAGAAGACTCTACAGTAACTCAGAGCTACAGAGACTGTCCGTCACAACAGTCAGCCTCTCCTGCCCTGTGAGCTGCAGGCCCAACGGAGCTCTCGGACACCCCAGCTGAGCACACAGGGAAGGAGGATTTCGGCTCGTTCACGGCCAGTTGAGTGGAAGCTTATTAGCGAGGCCCTTTAAAATGAAAAATAAACTGAGTTTAAAACTCCGTCGCAGCCCCTGCTGCTGACCTGGGAAGTCTCCCAAAGTGTTGCCGGCAGAGGAGAGCGGCTCTGTTATAAATGCATTATGTATGCCACTGTCAGCCCGGCAACGCCTTTTGTTGGGGCTGAATATGTCACGATCAACAAAAGTAGACTGGATTAGCCACAGTGGATTAAAAGATTTACTTCTCCGGGTTCACGTAATAATGCATCCATCACCCCAGAAGGTCTCTTTGAAGCCTACACCACTGTTATTTTGCCATCTGGGAGCCTGCCTCCATTAATATTCAACTAGGATGGGAATAGCAAACCAAACACGCACCGGATTGCCCTTGTGGGGCGTAACAGCCGCTTCTACCAGGAGCGCTACAGAGGGACAGGGACGATTTCCCAAAACTCGGCCCGTCAGGCTTTGGAGGGGGACAAACCGAGCAAGCAGTGATGATTCCACAGCAGCGAAATTGCCCGACCTGGATGCTGAGCCGTTACTTATTCTGTGTCCAAGACCACCCACTGGAAGAAGCTTATCTCTGAGGGAGAAATTCCAGATTTCAGCAGATCGTGTTTTCACTCCTCTGCCTGCTTTCCCCTGCAGGAGCCCCGTATGAAGAAGTGCATTATTGTTCGTTCTCAGCAATTAGGCGCAGGGCAAATCCCGTCTCCTTGAGTCTTCACTGCAAAGTGGATCGCCCCTTCCTTCCAAGGGCCCAACTTTCACAAACAACGGGTGGCGGGAACAGTGGCCCCAGGGGAGGAAAGCTCCACGCCCGGGACACTGGTGCTCTCGCCAAGCCCCACCCCACCCCTCTTCCGGCACGCCACCACAGCCGCCAACGCACGACCCTGTCCCCGTCCTCGGCTTTGACCCACAGAGGGGCTCCGGACGCCAGCGCTTCCAGGACCGGGGCGGCCCGTGGCACGGCGCCCCCCTCGGCCACAGCGACTTTGCGGCAAATGGTGGCCCTGCAGGGGAGGGACCGGTGGGTGACGGGAGTGGGGCGTAAGCCTCGCTCTGCAGAAGCCCAGCTGGGGGCCTTCAATGAGCTCGCTCTGCAAAATGTGACTTGAAAGGCCAACAAAGGCAACCTGGAGTGAAGAGCTCAATATTTCCTCGTCCCGATTTCTTTGTCTGCAGTTTTATTATTGTTTGGGGGAGCAGAGCGGGGCGGCCCCGGGTGAGAGCCAAAGGCGGGACTGGACGCCAGAGAGGCGACAGCAAAGAGGGGCAATCGGGGAGAGCGGAGGAAGCCCTCCCATTGTCTCACCTGCTGCCTGCACAGCGCTGCCCTCCTGGCGCGTTTTCCGCCGTCCGCCATGACAGGAGCCATCTAGAGCCCTTTCCAACACTCCGGGAGCCGCCTCCTCCTTCATGGCAACTGTGTGGCTAGAAGATGGCAATTTTTACTTTATACTGCAGCTTTGGCTCCCCAACCTGATTGGCTGAGACCAGGACCAACTGATGGTCCTTCACATCCTATTGTAACTATGGCAACCAGCCCCAGTAGACACCACTGATTTCCTTATAACTGCTGGATAAGCGGTCGAAGCCGGCCACCATCCGCCCCCTCTGAACAATCTCCCTCCTTGCTGCCTATTTCCATCAGGACGGAAAAAGCAGCCAACTTCCAGTGGTGCGGCAGGGCGTGGCCGCCCCCCCCCCTTCACCCTCTGCGCCCCCCCACTCCCTGCTGGGGTGGCTTCCACAGCACTGCTGGAGATCTTGTAACAGGCAACTACGGCCACCCCGACGGCCTTCCTCAGGAAAGCCCGTGCCAAAGGCAAGGAATGGGAAGCACCGGGGGAGGCCCTGCCCCTAACAGACCCCGGCCAATCGTGCATCAATTGCTCTGGCCTTTCCGTGCAGTGAAAGCGGGCTGGGGAGTCTTGCCGCATGCTGCCAACGCGGAAGGAAGAAATTCTTACACAGTGCACCAAACGCCACCCTTCCCACGCCGAGAGAAGGTAGGGCAAGCGGCACCAGAAGAGACATCATGCCATCAGCAGTTAGCTGTGAAGCATGCAGCTCCCGCCTCCCAGTGCCAGCCCACAAAGACATCCACTCTACACTAACAGCCTTGCTGCAACATGCAGCCACCCCAAAAGCCCTAGGATGGGCTCCAGGTAGCCCCACACAACCACAGCCTGCCTCAGAAGGAAAAGCACCACGCGCCGTGAACGCTGGAGGAACTCTCTAACTGGTCTAACGCTGCAAGTCCTGGGTTGCCCAGAGCAGCTGAAGGGTGTCCAGGTCTGCCCCCCTCTCAGGGCAACTTCTACCTTCCTCCTTCAAATCGTGGAACAAAACCAATCTCATGACAGAGGAGGAGAAGCCCTGCACACACAGCGACACCTTCGGTCACGGGAGCTAAAGGCTGCAGCTTGCCCTCCACAAACAGGAGGAAGCCTGTGAGAAGCAGCTGGGGAAGGAAGGCCAACGGAAGTGGCAGTAACACTGCAGCCGGTCTCATCCATAAGCTGCCGAAAGGGAGAAGCTGCAAAGCTCTCCAGCTGCATCAAGCTCCAGGAGCTTTGGAGCAGCTTCGGCCAGGAGTGCCCAAGCGTTAGTCTTTCAAATTCCACTGCTGCAACTGGTGACCGATCTCACGTCCTGTCTGTCCTGTTATTTACCACCTAATACTTGAATGGATTTGCTTTTTTACTTTGATACATTCACCTAAAATCCTTATTCGTGTACTACTTAACTTTGGTTTGTGTACAACCAGTTGCATGTGTACTCCTAGAGTTTGAACATTTTCACCATGCAGAAAGCATTTGAAAAAAACAACATGTTTAAAGACCAGTTTTAAAGGACCAAGGAAAAAAACCATGGTGGAAGCCTTTATGTGCAGAAGAAAGGGAAACCCATTTTCCAGCACACCAAGGAAGGCAAGTGATGTGGGCCCCAAGGCAGGACCCCAAGAAGAAGAGTTGGCTTTTTGACCCTGCTTTTCTCACCCATTTAAGGAGACTCAAAGTGGCTGACAAAGCTTTCTGTTCTCCTCCCCACCACAGACACCCTGTGAGGTAGGTGGGGTTGTGAGAGATCAGAAGAGAGCTGTGACTAATATAAGAACCTAAGAGAAGCCCTGCTGGATCAGGCCACAGCCCATCTAGTCCAGCATCCTGTTGCACACAGTGACCCACCAACTGCCCATGGGCATCTCAAGCAGAGACAAGAGCAAACCTTATCCTGCTCTCAAATCCCAGCAAATGGCCTTAGAAATGTCCTTAGACTAGCCCAAGGTCACCCAGCTGACTTTGCTGAGGAGGGTAGAATCAAATCCTGTATTCCCAGACAACAGTTAGCTCCCTAACAACTAGACCAAATTAGTGCGAGCAGTTTTAAAATAAAGTATAGATTAATTAATGGATCTGACTATTAGCTAGACCCAGGGGATTCTAACACAGCTATTTATTTATATTTATTCAATGGAAAAATATATACGCTGTTTCTTCCTTCATAAAAAATCAGCATTCAACGATATTAACATAAATAGAACGCTTTAAAAACAATAGTAAAAAGTTGCTAAAATCAGTCAAGTTGAGCACTGATGAAGTATTTACAGACACCTTCAACAGCTACACTCAAGACAGGCCTGTAATGCAGGCTTGCGACCTCCTTACCATAAGGAAGCGTGATTGATACCACTTTGAGGCCAAGGCAAGGTGATTCTCTCACTGCCTACCAAAGTGCGGTCTGAGCTCCTGTCAAGTTAAGCAGACCTTAAAATGAGCACCAAGCATGGCGAATGGCTGTCCGCATATAATAATTACTCTTCCCTTTGTTCAAACGGTTTCTGGGGTTGTCTTCCAGGCACTCTGTACAAGAGAACTTCCCCGAAGCTGCTGCTAGATCCTAGCACACAACTTCCAACAAAAAGGTATTTCCAAGAGTGAGAGGATGCAAGCTCCTGTGTTCTTTTACATTTTAAAATGCACCCAGTAAGATAGAAATTTCAGTTAGTGGTTTTCTTTAAATGGACTCAAAAGTCATAAGCAGCTTCTGGGTGATGTTGGGGTGCTGGGACACCAGGATGTGAAGATCCGCTATGGGAAGAATTATAGCACGTCAGGAAAACCAGGGAGGAAAGGACCATATGGAAACAGTTTCTACTGCTGAAATTTTGTTTCTTTCGTCTTTCTCTCACCAGAAGAGCGGATAAGGCATTAGTTCAGTAATAATCCTGTTTATTCTGGTTTGCTATTCTGATCTTTTAAAAACACAATCATCATACCAAAATGCACATTGAGTTTATGCTCTGAAGAGGCAGCTTAGCCAGTTCTGAACTCAGCTACAAGCTAATGGCCAGGTAATGGGTGTAAAGACCCTGGGACTCCAAGAGCTGAAAAGGCTATTTTGCAAAAACGTGATGACAGAGAAAGTCTCTAGCACAGATACACTTGGCCAGCCTCTAGACTAAATGCAAGGGGCTGTGACAACCAGAATCATCACAGGGCAAAGACTTGTTTCCACAGGGTGGAAAGGAGCATATTCTTCTTTAGTGCCCAGCTGCAAAACACACTGAATGAAAGACAGCTATGCTGCTGGAGAGGGCGAGTGCTTTCCTCAGACCTTACCTGCAACAGGACAGCCAAAGAGCCGTCTCCTTCTTCACTTACAAGCCCCTAAGGGATCCACTATCTACTTAACCAGCAGTTCTCAAACTGTGGCCCTCTAGAGGCTCAGCAACTCCAAACATTGTAGCATGTGAGTGGAATGCTGAGAGTTTGGAGACCTCTCTAGAGCCACATTTGAGAACCACTTGACTTTACCCATTCAGAAGCCAGCCTACCAGAGGCAACTGCCATCCCAGGTGCGATTAACATAAGCCCAAAGAGAACAACAGGTTCAAAGTGCACGTGTTGGCTCTATCTTGTCAGTGGGACACTTGAATGTCTGATGCAGAAGCTTTTGGCTTTTGAAGTTGCTGCACCAACTCTTCCGCGTAGATTTTGAACAGAGGAATGGGATCCTGAGAGAAAGATAGGGAAACAAGAGCAGGGAAACCAGTTACACACTGCACCAAGACTCAGGCGAGTGAGTGGCAGGACCAGGCTGACCTCCCACCTAATGATTCTCCATCAGCTACCTGCCCAAGGGTTCAAGGTCAGAAAGAATAGCTGGAGCACAAAGCACTACACTCTTACAGACTGGCAGCGATGAGTTTACCCCAAAGCCACAAAATGGATTTTTCTGTGAGGTGTCACTGAGTCCAGTTCAGTCACTAGTGACTTTCCAAAATCTTGCCACCTCCTTGTTTTTAGTAGGATCTCATATGTCTTCCAAAGACACTTCCATTTTTTCTTCAAGCAGTCATTTAAAGGAATCAGGAATGACTCCACAAAGTTTGCACACTCAAGCTCACCTTTTTCTCTAGGAGCCGCTGCTTTTCAATGGCTTCTTCCAAACTCAGGCCAACCCATTCTGCCTCCTCTTCAGGGATCACAAACTCCTACACAGAAAGAAAAAAAAAACATTTGGGACCAACACAAATAATTGCCAGAAAGCAACAGATAAAAGAAAGCATCTCTCCATCTGGCTTTATAATCATCCAAACCGGTCATGTATCTCCAGGATTATTCTTAGAATTAGAAAACATGCTCAGCTCCCACACAAGTTCCATGCTGAACCTCACTTCAGACTGTCTCCAAGTAACATTGGGTTTTCATCAGTCTTAATACTGCAATCCTTCTAAACACTTGAGACCTCCTACCACCAAGGGCAAGGAAAACAGGAGAGTCCCAGTGTTCACTGCTTCTCTTTCTTTACTCATTTGACTTCTGACAGCACTTAAAGCTCCAACAAGCAAGTATAAGGGAGATACAGATTAGGCAACTTAGGCACATGGGGGGTAAAATACTTCTGTCATCCTATTTCCTAAGTTTGAAAAAAAAATGTCATTAACTACCAACAACTCATACCATTTTGTAAGGCACATTCTTATCCAGGGAGTCAAGGCAAGGTTTGGGGGGGCTCGTCAAACACCAACAAGACTTTTGAACATAAAACTACTAGACTACGTGGTGCACCAGTTCCTTACAGAAAACAAAAGGGGAACTGATAAAGATCAACAGTACAGCTCCAAGATGACCAGTTCACCCCCTTCCTCAAGGGTTCACCACAAGGACGGCCACCTGCCTTGTATTTGTCGTAAATAGCCGCTCTTTTTGCAGGATCATCCGGATGAAGGGCAGGATCCCGGCGGGCAAGTCTCAAGAGCATCGTGCGCTTCAGATCCATGCCAAGTTTAGAGCACATTTCTGCCTTCGGGGTCTGTAGAGGGGAGAGACAGGCAGGGCTCGTTTGTAGCAGTTTGGGGACTGTTGTGCCGCGTTCCCGATTCCTTCTGAGAACCTGAGCTTTGGGACACCTAAGCTCCGGCCCATCTTGCAGGGGCCCCCGGACTCCGCGCCTGGGACGGGGAGGCTGCGCCGGAGGACCCTCGCAGAACGGCCTCCCGGGGGAGGCGCCGCTTACCTTCAGGATGTAGAAGTCGAAGCCGTAGGCGGCATCGACCTGGTCCAGGGTCCGCGCGGTGACCGTGACGGTGAGCTTCTTGTCCAGGATCTCGCTGTAGAAGTCCCGGAAGAAGAGCTGCGGCTTCCAGACCTTCTTCACCCTGCGCGAAAGCTGAGGGAGCGCGAAGAGAGAGGGAGGGGGTCAGGGACCCGGCGGGATGGGACCGGACGGGCCTCCCCCCACCCGGGCGCCACGGACCTTGTCGTCGTGGGCGTAGCGGAAGCCTCTGACCAGGCCCTCCCCGCCCCACAGGCCCTCCTGGCTCTCGGGGGGCAGCCAGGCGGCGACGGGCACGTCCTGCAGGCGGCGGCGCTCCCAGGGGGCGGCCGGGTCGGGCGGCGCGTGCTCGGCGCCCCGGGGCCTCCAGTGGACCGCCGGGGCCGGCGCGGCGGCCTCCTCGCGCAGCGCCCGCAGGTAGTGCGCCGGCAGCCGGGCCGGGATCCCGCGCTCCAGCCGCAGCGACGCCCACAGCCGCGGGGCCACCTTGTGCAGCACCATCTCCTCCGCGCGGGGACGGCGGGCGACTCGCCGGACCCGGACCCGGAAGCGGAAGCGGCGGCCGCTTTCCCTGCTGCCACGCTTTCCGACGGTTTCCCATTGGCGCCAAAGATCTCGCGAGAAGAACCGGGGGGTTCCGAAGGCGGCAAAGAGCCCGCCCCTACGCCGTTGCTAGGCGACGACGGAGGCGCTTCCGGAAGCCAGGCGGACGAGCCTTTTGCCCCGCCCCCGGAGCAGGGTGGCGATGCTCTTGCTCGCGCGCTGCCGGGCTGCTCAGGGCCGTCTGGCGGCTGATGGCGCGAAGGAAGGGGCGGCATCCTGCGCATCCCGCCGCACACAGTTGCCGCCAAATGCTCATGGGCGTCTCAGGCAGAGACGAGGACAGACCTGCTCCTGCTCTCGAGTCCCAGCAAGCGTGCAGTCCGCTCTCTGTGGGGCTCCCCTTTAAGGCTCTGCCCCAGGCAGGTCTTTGTGGGGGTCCCTCCGGGTCCCCCTCCGGGCTTCTTTGAGCCCCCCCCATCCCTTCAGCCTCATTTCCCCCACTGTCCGTGTGCACTGCAGAGCTACAGTTTTAGGTGGGAAGCAGTCAGCTCCGCATCCCGGGGATTGCTGCATTCCCCCCACTGTTTCCAGTGACATTTCAGAGATCCGTGTCCCCCCAGGGTCAGAAGCTGGTGATAATATCTCTGTATTTGATATTCAAAAATCCAAGCGTGAGCAAACAAGGGAAGAATGCCTAACTTTTCCATGACTTTAATTAAAATATTTCAGATAAACAGATTTTAAAAATTGGCATAAAGATAACATTAAAAACAAAGTTAACAACGTAATTTGTGAACTAGAATCCCTAATCATCTTCCTGAGGTAAATCAACAAGGTGTCAGTCTTCTCATTTAACACTGGAACCCATTTCATTTTTTAAAGACAGGAAAAGAGCAGCAGAGACCATGGGCTAAAATAAAGGTGCATCTTATTGCACAGAAAAAAAGGCAATCGCAACACCTGTCCTGTTCCTGCAACAGCAGGCAAGCCAAAAAGTGCCCAGGAACTGACCAGAAATTCAGTTGCACACCTGCCAAGGCAGAACGGCTGGAAAGAGGGAGCGCACCCTGTACATTGGAAATCGTGCCCAGACCTGTTACAGTTTTATCGGCCAGGGGCTTTTACATTCAATGTGCCTTCCCCAAAGTAGGAGAAAATGTCCCAGAGGGGACAAAGTGCTACAAACTACTGGGTCTAGTGAGCAGGGCAGGTGGGCACAGGTCCTCCCAGCTCACACCCAATTTAGCAATAGCTGATCATTTCTGAACCTCCACAGAGCTCGGCCAGAGGGTGGGTCTGGTCAGCAGGGGTCAGAGCAGCTTTGCAGGCACCCCACCAGCTCCACAGGCAAGCTCTCTGTGCAGGCAGCAGATCAGCCAAATCCTTGCCTGGGACACCTGCAAATCCCTGAGTATTTCTGCCCTCTCCCATCCCAGGCTGCATTTGTCCTTGGTCACCAGTGTCCACCAGTCCGCATTTCTACCTTGTCCCTATCAGTTCTTGCCCACGCTGCGCTTAGAAAGGGGAGAACAAGGGGGCACAGCACCCACCCCATCTTCTCCTCATGACCAGAAGTTAATAGCGGGAGGCCCTGTTCCAAGTAGCCAAATCGCCAGCATAGCTTTGCCCCAGGTAATACTCTGCTTGCATTTGCCAGGCAATTTCCATGACTGCCCGTTCCTGGCTCTTAATGCACTTCTTTGTCCCATAAGGGCTGCAAGCTGAGGCTGTGCTGTTCCTGGGACAGTGGCGCCCTTTCTGCTTGCTGGCAGATCTGTGCTCAGGTTAGGACGAAGCCAAGGGCACCTTCTGAGGTCTAAGCTGGGCCAGTCTGCTTCCTGCAATCAGAATGCCCATTCCTTCAGAGTCTGGCACAAAGGAACAAGTCTCACAACCCAATACCCAAGCCTCCTGAGTTTGTCCATCCCCACACTTAGGGAACGGTGACAAGTTCTTCCTGGTTGTTTTTGCAGATCTGGCAGTTGCAGAGGTCCTTGCAGGACCATGCACAGGGGTTCATGTGCTTGACCCCCGGCGGGAGGAGCAAGCCCCCACTGGTCGCAATTAACACATGCCAGATGCTGTGGGTATAGTAGTAGTTCTCTTTGGTCTGAAACAAGGCAAAGATCAGGATGCCAATAAATGCCATGCAGATGCCAGGGATAAGGAAGAAAGCCCAGCGCTTCCAGCACGGTGGGTAGCAACGCTTCCGGGTCACACTGCGGTAAGTCTGCCCCCAAAAAAGAAAAATTAGTTCAAGTCTTTTCTCTTTGCTGCATCTCTTCAGCTGGCAATACCACAGAGAGTGGCTGAGCCGAGGGGTATTTCTCCTCTTCTGTTTATATCTGCAAGTACACTCCACATCTTATTTATTTTCATGTATATTTGAACTTCCGTCCTACCCTACACCCTCAGGTCTCAGGACAGGCTATAGTAAAACCAGTGCAACAAAACAATAACCTACAGTTAAAATTTGACTCACTGAAATCACTACTATCATGGCCGGAAAGCTAAAGACTAGGGTAGAGCGGTACATCTTCGCTACACACCTCCAAGTGTGCAGAGATGGAGCACCTCAGAGGGGAGAGCCTTTGGCAACATGGAGGCTACCACAGGGAAGGCTCATGTGCTGGTGCTGGTGCTTTAATGGTTGAGAGAGAGGCCACCACCAAGAGGGTCCCTCTGGCAGATCTTAATGGACAGCAAGTCTGCATGGAAGTAGATTCTCCTTTCGATATTTGAGACCCAATTTTGTAAGTTGTTGTTGGAACCATGAACCGTAAATTGATTTCAACAGTAGATTGGCATTCAGTGCTGTTCTTCTAGGCAGCTGTGATCTGTGTCTGGCCAGGAATGTCCAACAACAACTGTGAAGCTACACCCTGCACTAGAGCAGCCCTCCTTACCACGTAGTCCAGTCTGGAGGCTACCAGAATGTGGATCGCTGTGGCCAAGCTACCTCTGCCCAGGAGAGGACACAGCTGCCAAGCAAGCCGACTGAGTGAGGCAATGCTGAGCTACTGCTAGGGAGTTTCAAAAGATGTACCAGGAGCGCCCCCTGGCAGCCACCTACCCACATAGAAGTCAAGATGGTGAGCCCCACTAGGCAAGGTCCCAACAAATTCCACGCACTCTTGCGATCTTGCTGCATCAGCATGGAAATGATCAGGATACCCGTCAAGCAGAGGATCTGGAGCAGACAAAGCAAGGAGAGGCCATCAGAGCAGGCCTGTGAGCCCTGGAGTAGCTCTAGGCCTCTTACTGAGGCACAGCGACAAAGGGGCGCTCCTGTCTGCACGCAGGCGCGTCCCCTCCCGGATGCCAGCGTCCCCTGGACATACGTATTTCAAGTTCTCTGTCAGCCGGGCCATGCACAGAATGGTCACCCAGATGGAGGCCACGGAGCCCAGGAAGTCACAGAACTGCAGCGTGTCGTATTTCATGATGCACATCACAGCCACCCCTGGCTGGTCGCAGGCGTGGTAGAACTGCAGCCGTAAGGAGAATGGCAAGAGGAGGCGGAGGATAAGCAGGAAGGGGAACCAAGGGGGCAGGCAGAGACCTGGAGGCCCAAGAGACACCTGCCTCGGGCACCCAAGGGCAGGACGCCCAGACCCCACCCTGCTCGCCAGGGCCCCCGGGTTCCTCTGCAGTTCCCACAGGCAGGCCTACCGTGGAGAAGAACATGGTGAAGGTGTACACCAGAGCCTCAATCAGGTGGTAGTGGTAGAGGGCGATGGCGATGGTAGGCAGGAAGAACAGGTTGCTGAGGGTGAGCAGGAGGGTGGCCAGGACCTGCCTTCCAACGGTCTGCGCGGCAGAGTCGTCAGAGCACGCCCAGCCCCCCCAGCCTGGCAGGCAAGGGAGAGAAAGGAGAGATGCGGTTACCTGGAAGAAGTGGGGGTGCCGGCAGGAGAGCCTCCGCCACCAGGGCACCCACGTGTGGCGTCCTCCTGTTCTGGAACTGCCCAGCTGTATCTCCCCTGACGGGAAGCCCCCCTCCCTCTGGCCCGTGACTGTGGCCGCCGTTTCCTGGGAAAGGAGCAGGACGGACGGCGGCAGTTGCTTCCCAGCGGCCCTCACCGACTTTGCACGTGCAGGCAGTGTAGATGTAACCGTGGCGCCTGAGGAGCGTGCAGTATCCGTATTGCCCACAGCCGGCAAAACAGGGCTGGATGATCACGTAGACGTACACTCTGACCCCCATGTCTCCGCACCCCCTGCAGAGAGAGCAAACAGAGTGGGGGGGTGGGGGGTCAAGACAGAAACACTGGCAGAAAAGAGCAAACAGAATGACGGGGTCCCCATTTATAACGAAACTTAATGACCTGGATGGAAACAAAATGGTTCCACTCCATATTGTGAAATTCCTGCTTGATTAAAGTATTATACCCTGCTTTAGAACTAAAGATGAAGTTTAAGTGATTGAAATGATGTATAACAAAAATACTGCTGCCATTATGAAAATAACTCACGTTTGTTTGTAGTTATGTATGTTATTCCTATATGTTTTTATGAGAGAAAATAAAAATTAATTTGGAAATTAAAAAAGAATAGGCGCCCAGGTACTGCCTCCAGGTTGGAGCGACAGGCAAGAGGCCTCTAAAGCAGCGGTTCTCAACCTGTGGGTTGGGACCCCTTTGGGGGTCGAACTACCCTTTCAGAGGGGTCACAATGAGTCTCCCACCGGCCCTCCCTCCCTCCCTCCCCCTCCCACCTGCCCTGCCCCTGTGGTTGGTCTCCACAACATGAGGAACTGCATTAAGGGGTTGTGGCATTAGGAAGGTTGAGAACCGCTGCTCTAAAGGCTGTTTGCGGGGATCTGAGAGCGGGTGGAGCTTTTGCCGTCTGCTTCTGAAGCCCAGGGAGTCTCCAGCGATTGGGATGGAGCTCTACGGGGACCATGGCGTGGGCAGCCCTGATCTTTTCAGCCTGGCATAAGTGTGCAGCAGCAAGGCCCGGAACACACAGTTAGTAGCATTAACACAGCTAGCAGCAACTCACCCTGGCACATCTGGGCACATGAGCTGCAGGCTGAGGTACCAGTAGGCAGATTCTGGGTATGGGATGACAAGTGACCCATAGCTGGAGGAGACGCTCAGGGTCAGCAGGTAGCCTTCAGAGAAAGCTGTGGGGAAAGTGCCAACTTTAGTTTTCTCGTCAGTGATGGACAGGGCCAGCAGCCGGCGCAAGCTTGGCGCCAAGCAGTACAGCACCTGCAGCCAGCCTCTGGCATCAGCGTGGCGCTGGCATGTCAAATACCTGTCCTGCAGCTTGACGTGGCGTCCAGGGGCAGAACCGGGGCAGACCTGCTCAGGCAAGCCCACACCAGGGCACCCTTCCGGGCCAAGACGCCCTGCAAGAGCAAAACCGGCATATTGTCTGCATTTAATATGGAGGATGTTGCTTTAAATACGCTGAATTTTCAAAGTGTTTTTAGGTATAGCGTTGTTTTAAATATGTACTGGTTTGTAATTTGTTTTAAAGGTTGTTACCCGCTCTGAGACCTTCAGGTATAGGGCGGAATAGAAATATAAATAAATAATAAATAAATGCCGCCCAGGCAGGACGCGAATGCCCACCCTCCCGTCCGTACACTTTGGAGGCACCGACCGTGTGACTCAGCTTCAGCACAAGGATCCCACCGCTGTCCAAGATGGAGTTCAGGTTAATAAAGACCAAGACCGGCGTCTCTCCTTTGAGAACCATCGACGTCTGTCTAGAAATCCGGAACCGCGCAAACACAGTCTCATACTCGTCTCGGTAAACTGGGTGAAAGTCGAAGCACTTGCTGCCTTTGCCGAGGGTTCTGGGAGCACCTGTCCTGTCCTGCAGGGTGCTGCTGGCGTTGCTTGGCGAGAGCGGTTCAGCACTCTGGCTTTCGTCCAGGCTCTGGCGGAAACTTGCGGAGGAGACGGAACCTGTTGGCTTGCAGACTGCAAAGGAAGCCCAGGAGTAGCTGTTGCCTTCCCACTGCGGCCTGGCTCTGCCCACGACACCACCGCCACCCCCGAGCCGGCCCTCACCTGTGAGGGAGGTCGCCAGCTCCACGTCCACATGAGCGTTGGCCCCACTGAAGGTTTCCACCGAGATCTGCATCCACTTCTCCCAGGGAGGAGAAGTGAGGAGGAGGTCGCAGGGCCCCGTGCAGTCCAGTTTCTTCTGGGAGGAGGGCATCAGCGTGGTAGAGCCCAGCGTGATGCGCACCCGGCAAGGCGCAGACGTGCTCACTGTGCAGCTCACAAGGTTGAACCTGAGCTGGGTGCTGAAGGTTGGCACAAAGATCCTGGGCAGGGAGGGGGGAAGCTGGCTCACACATTGGCCCCTCTGGGCATCCAAAGCAGGCAGCCTTGCCCAGCAGTCTGTCTGCACTAGGCCTGGTGGGCCTTTGAGCAAACAGCCCCCCTCCTCTCTCACCCTCCCACCCCAGCTTTGGCTCACTTGGCATGAAGCACATTAGCAGGCCAGGAAATCCTCTGCTGCGTGGTTGTGTTGGGTTGAAGGATCACTGGGTTCGCCACCCGTAGCACAAACATGTTCGGCTCGAAGCTGTATGAGCAAAACAAGGGGATCCCCTGCCGGGAGGGAGAAATAACTCAGCAGTTAGAAAGACCCTCCTCCCTCCCCTCCCGTGGCAGCAGGCCACCATGCCTTCCCTTGAGGAGACCCCGGACACCTCTGCGGCCTGGATCAGGCCCCAAGGACCCCACCACCAGGGGCCCCTTTCCCTCTGCACCCTTACCTTGATCTGGAGTGTGCCTGCGGCCTTAGGCAAATGGGCAGCAATGAACCAGTCGCCTGCTGCCGGGTTGGTGAGGTTCAAGTAGGCGTTCTCCATACCGGTGCCCAGGGGCACCGTTAGGTTGTAGGAAAGGCGCGCGGTGATATTTGGGTGAAACTTTTGGCCCAGCGGATTGATGACGGGCGGAGCGCTGTAGCGGAAGTGGCTGGAAGAAGAAGACGAAAGGAGGCCCATGGGGTGGGTGGGGGCTGGGATGCCCCACTCTGGCATCAGAGCAGCCTGCAGGGCCCACAAAACCAGCGCCAGGCATACTCACATGGTGGCCGTGGTGTCTTCGCAGCTGAAGCCCCTGCCCCTGCGCATCTGCAGGAGCCAGGAGAGCTTGACAGCGTCCTCGGGCACGCGGAAGTGGAACAGCCTGGCATCTCCGTACCAGCTGTAGGCAACGAGCGTCTGCCTGCCCTGGGAGAAATACTCGGAGATGTACAGGGGGTCTGGAGGGAGAGAGAAGAGGAGGGGGCGGCACTTAGGGTCCGCAGGCACAGGCTCCCAGGAGGGCTCTTTCTCAGGCCAGGACCGAAGGGGGGGGGAGCAGCCACTCCGCCCTGGGCACCCTTGCCAGAGAAGGAGGCTGGCTGGGGAAGGGGAGCAAAGAGGGAGGCAGGGAGGGGAAAGGCCCCCACGAAGGAGCAGGCCTCCGACCTCCAGGGTCGCCCAGGGAGAAGCGTCCCATGGGTCGTCCGCTTTGCCCCGCCACCGCTGGCCTGGCATTTGCTGAAGGACCGTGCGGGGCGGGCGGCAGAGCCGCAGGACTAGGGATCCCGTCGCCCTGCGGAAGCGGGGCCTTCCAAGCCCGCCGGACGCGCGGCCAGGCTCGGGGCCCGTGGGAGCGGAGGGCGGCTATGTCGGGCAGGGGGTCCGGCGCCCCTTTGGCCTCCGCTGGATCAGAGACGGGGCCGCGGGGGCTGGGAAGGGTCCGGAGGGCAAGTGCGTCCGCCACGCGCCTTGCGCGCCAGGAATGTGGACGGACGGGCTTGCAGCGCCTGACCGGCCCGGTGCTCGGGGGGAGGGGAGGCCGCGAGGGCCAGAAGGGGAAAGAGGCGCCTCTTCTCCGCCCGCCCCGCCACAGAGGAGCATGGGGGGCGGCCGAAGGGCCCGAAAGCCGGTCGCCCCCTGCCGCCCTCCTCCCTTTCCGAACCTCGCCTTCGGGGCTGAGCGACCCTCGCCCGCCTGGCGCCTCCACCATCTCCCCGAGGCTCCCGGCGGTGCAAGGGGCCCCTGGGACCCCCAAGAAAAGTGCGCCTGTCGGGAGGGGCAGCCGGACCCCTCTGCCGCTTCGGGCAAAGGAGCTGTCCGCAAAGCCCCCTCGCCCGCCCGCCCGCCCGCCCGGTGTCCGTTTTTCTGCGCCGTCGAAGCAGGGAGGGCGCTCCTGAGCGCGTGCAGAGTGTTCGCCGCCGCCGCCGACCCGACCCGACCCGCCGCGGCGGCGGCGCGGGCAGAAGGGACAGCGAGGCCGCGGGGGCGGAGCTGCCAACGGACCCTCCGCCCCGTCGCTCACCGGTCTTGCTGCTGCTCCGCGTCTGGGCGGCGCGCGAGACCAGGAGGAGGAGGAGGGCGGCGAGGGGGGCTCCGGTCCGGTCCGCGGCCATGGCGCTCCGCCCGCCCGCCCGCCCCGCTCGCCGCTCGCCGCTCGCCGCTCGCCTATCCTGCCGGCGGCGGCGCTTCCTTGTCCAGGGCTCCAGGGCGGTCCTGGCCGGCCGGCGGTGACGTCATGGGGACACCCGCGGGGGAGGGGCGCCCTCGATCGCCTTCGCCTTCGCCTCACCCTGCCCCGCCCGGAGCGTCGGAGGCCCGCGAAGGTCCGAGCGCGAGCGCCCAACGGCCTGGCGGCGGCAGGAGCATTGAGTGGACCGCGCGCCGAGGTAGCCGCCCGGCCGGCCGCGTCGCGCAGCCTCGGGTCGTCGACACGGCGCTTGGCGTCCCAGCGCATCCCTCACTGGCCAAGGTGCGAATGGTCCAACCGTCCCCCGCGTGTACCTGCTCAGATGGCCGCTGTGGGTGCTGAGCGTCCAGACCCCGGGCTGCCGCAATTGACCCCTGGCTGGTCCCTTCCACCAGCTGTCAGCTACCGGAGGAGCCAGGCAGGGGGCCATCGGCCGGCCCGGCAGTGCATTGGGGTGCCACAGCCCCCCCCCCGAAATCGGGCCCTCCGCAGCCTCCCCTGGCGGCAGCAGCCAGCAGGGACCTTCCCTCGCCCAGGGGTCCATGCAGCCTCCCACCCCATCCGCGTGACCCACTCATCTGTCCGGACTGATGGTCCGGTCCGGATGGGTCCTCCTTCACCGAATGTGGCTGATCGGTGGCAGGAAGCAGGAGGAGGATCCATCTAGACTGGACTGCCGGTCCGGACAGGAATGGGGCGTGGGGGGCTGGAACGCCGCACACCCCCCTGGGTGAGGGCGGGCACCAGGACGGTCCACGCTGGCTGCCGCCGGGGGCGTTGGGGCCCACGGCACTCCAACGTGCCAACAGTCTGGTCTGGTCCAGTCCCACCCCCAGGATCAGGCTGCTAGCCAGCGGGACCAGTAGAGCCCAATGGCACCAGCATGGGTGGGACTCCTCAGCTGTCCAGCAGGGAGCAATGTCCAAGCTCTCCCTGCTGGACAGCTCTGGGATGCCAAGAAGTAACGCTAGGCCGGGTGTGGAGCATCAATTAATGCCCCACACCCTGGCTGCAGTTAGGAGAGCGCTGGGCAGAACCGGCCTTCCCGTAATGCGTATGGTCCGGCCCAGAGCTGTGCCAGTTATTGACCAGAGGCCTTAGTGCCAATCGGCCTCTGATTTCTTCAGCTTCTCCCAGAGGCAGAAAAGGACCAGGGCACCACCTGTGTGTTAGGCAGTGGGGCCAACACAATTGAGACCCCCTGAAATTAGGTTTAGGCTCCAGGGCCAGGTGGGCACAGTCGTGTCAATAGGTTTCCAGCTCCTTTCTTGTCGCCTTTCCAGAGTGCCCGTCTCGGAGCCTATGGAGGGCCTGACTGAGTTAGACCAGCAGTACATCAGAGAGGTTTGGGGAATGGCCTTTGACAACGCAGAGGAGAATGGCAGGAACATTTTTGTCAGGTGAGCTCCAAGGCCAGTTTGGCAGCAGGGAATTTTGTTCGCCATACGGAGTGACCTTCCTCCACAACCCACAAGAGCAGGCAGAGGGGTCTTTCAGGGGAGGGAGCCAAGAGACAAGCAGAACACGCTTTGCCAAGGTGGCGTTTGGGATGCAGCAGGGACAATGGGTCTCTCATCTGCTCCTCAGTGCCAAGAGACCGGGTGTTCCACCAGGTACTGCATCCTCCGTCCGCATCTTTAATGCAGCTTCCTTTTTCATCTCTCTGACATCTAGTCCTGCAGCCAGAGCGGTTTGCTTTTCTGGGCAGCAGCTGGTTCCCTGGGAGAGGTGAAGAGGAGCAAGGCCTGGAGCCTGCCCCCCCCCCACACACACACCGGCCAGCAGCCAGGGACCTCGCTGGGTCAGGAGCCTTCGGCACAGCCAAGTGAAACCAGAGCCCAGCATTCCTCACCCACTGGACAAGCGTTATTCACTGGCCACTCTGGGCGGGAATCTCCTGGTAGCCCCCAGTTTCTCAAGGGACGTTGCTGTCTCTCCTCTGGCTGGATCTTGGCCAAGCCCCCAAACCCAAAGGGCTGAGTGCTGCCATTGTAGCGGGTCCATCTCAGCCCCCAAGACTCCTCCCCCAGCCTGGGGAGCAGGCGGTGGTCCTCTGCACCTGGTGCCAGGTGAAATAGGATGGGAGCCTCTATCTGCCCCCCCCCAGCAATGGCCTCCCTCCCAAACAGAACACAGGGCGGAAGGAATCGGTGCCAAGGGAGGGGGCAGAGGGAGAGCCAAGCCCCTCTCTCCCCTGGCAGGTTCTTCAAAGATTATCCAGAGAGCGCGCAGTATTTCAAGACGGTGCCCACGCAGGGGGCGCTGCAGGAGAACGCCGAGGTGGGCTTCCACGGCAGGCGGGTGATGGTGGCCCTGAACCAGCTGGTGGAAAACCTGAGCAACTGGAAACTGGGCTGCAGGCTGCTGGAGCGCTTGGTGGACAGCCACAAGAACATCCACAAGGTGCCCTCCGGCATGTTCCAGGTACTGAGGCCGAGCCAGGAGGCACCAAGGCCCCTTGCCTGCCCCCAGGGCCCTGGTGAAGCCCCCGCACCAACCACCGGGGTCCTGAATGGCAGGATAGATGGAGAAGCGTGCCAGTCAGTCCTTAGAGCTTGCAGGCCCCCGTTCAACAGGTGCAGCTGAGCCATGGTTGCATTCGTAGCCTACAGGAACTCCTGGTGGCAGAGCCTGGCAACACAGCCCCGTGGAGGGTGGTGGGAAACCTCTCCCCAGTGGCAAGGCAAGGGGCCCCTGGGTGCCTGCAGCCAGGCCTGGGACGGTCCCCTGAGGAGCCCCTGCCTTGCTCAGTTTCTGTTTCAGGCCATGCTGGGCAGCTTCCAAGACCTCCTGGGGAACGGATTTACAGACGGCATGAGGATCTCTTGGATGAAGTTCTTTGAGGCCCTTCAAGACGAGATCGAAGCCGCTTACTCGCGCCAGGCCCTTCCCTGATGCAGGGGCAGCTCTCCAGCCCTTCCCCACTGTTAGATTTGTACAAAGGAGCAAATGCAATAAAGGCCCCGCTTCCCCTGAGATGCGGTCTAGTGGTTAGGGAGCCAGACTCCTATCTGGCAATACCAGGTTTGATTCTGCCCTCCCCCATGAAGCCAGCTGGGTGACCTTGGGCTAGTCACAGCTCTCTTCTGAGCTCTCACAGCGCCACCTGCCTCACATGGTGTCTGATGGGGGAGAAGAACAGAAGGTTTGTCAGCCGCTTTGAGTCCCCTTAAGTGGGTGAGAAACAGGGTAGAAAAGCCAACCTTCTTCTCTGTCTGAGAAGTCACAGCCCCAGGCCCTAGTGGGGTTCGGCCAGCCAGGGAGGCAGCGTGAACCAAGGGCGGCAAGGGAGCAGCACAGAGCAGAGCCTCCCTGGGGCCCTGGGCATGGGAAGTAGCCAGCCTGCCTTGGAGAAAGGAAAAAGAGGGCAGCTAGGAAGGGGAAGTCCGGGGGGAGGGTGCAGGGGGGCCTTGCTGTGAAAAGGGCGAGCAGGCGCAGGCAATCTTTGGCCCCTCAACTCCTTTGCAGACGGCCGACTGTTGGAACCAGACCTCAGGTGGAAGCATGCCAAGGTGGAGGCCAGGAGAGAGACACCTGCCCTGACCATCATCCCACAGCCCTCCAGTCTTTGACCCCTGGGGCCAGGAGGCTGGCCTGGCAGGGCCAGTCTGAAGCTGAATGGAGAGGCCCAGGTGCCACCGGGGCAAGAAGGCAACTGGAAATTGCCTGGCTAGACAGAGACTTGAGCCCAGCCGCCCTCAGCACTGCCCTCAGGGCATGTTGCCACCCATGCTAACAGAAGCTTCTGTGGGCTCTCCGTGGCCCTCAGTGAAGCCAGGTGTGGCTCCCCCTCAAGGACATGGCCCCCGGAAGTTCCTCAACTCCTCAGAGAAGTTATTGGAATGTAAAAAGGGAGCATGGGGTCCTGGAAGCAGGAGAGGCTGGAGGGAGCTTTGCCTTCCCTGGGGGGCACTGATGCCCTCAGTAGGCAACAGCAGCTACCAGACAGAGGGTTTTAGGGCTGCTTCACAACATGCCTTGGAGCCCACGTTGGCTCTGTGTCTCCACCCCTCCCTGCCAACTGGGGTGGTGGTGGTCAGAGGCTGACCAGCGAGTCCAAGGGCCAGGATCGAGACCCTTCTGAGACAGGAAGGCCACCCTGCCCTGCCATATGCTTATCAGGGCCCATCCAACCCCCCCACCCCACCCCGAGCCTGGGCGTATTCCCTGCTGTGAGCAGATAAGAAGAATGTGCTGCCCCCTTCCTGGCTCTGCCATCTTGTGGGGGGCAGCAAGTACGGTGTCCCTCCTACCCCCACCCATCGCAGCGACTGTGGCTGTCGCAGGGGGGCAGAAAGGACGCCTGGGGGGGGTCCTGTAAACGGCGCCCTGGATCCTCCCCTCCTGGGCCCCAAAGGGCCAGGGCTGCCCGTCCCAGACTCCAAAGGGTGGCGGGAAGTGTCCAGGAAGCCGGTGCCACTCGACCCTACCAGCGGGGGAGGGGGGGTAGAGCCCGCCCCCCGCCACGGTTCCGCGCTCCCCCCTCCCCGCGCATGCCGGAGATCCCCTTCCCTCCCCCCCCCCGAGCGTCCCCCAAAAAAGACTCGCGGCAGCAGCGGCTCTTGGCGGCCAAGTCAGGGCAGATTTATTGCGGACGGGGCGGCGGGGCGAGGGGGGCGGCGGGCGAAGCGAGTCCGTCGCGGCTCCCCGTCGGCCTAGCGGTACTTGGCGGTGAGCACGGAGCCCACGCGGCACAGGAACTTGTCCACGGAGACCAGCACGGACGGGTTGACGATGTTGGGGAAATGCACCGCGATGGTGACCAGGATGCAGTTGGTCAGGAACTGCGGGAGAGAAGGAGAGCCGTGAGCGAGGGCGGCGCCGCCTGGCCCGGAGGGGGTGCCCGGGGCCGCCAGGCAGGCAGGCGGGCGGGCAGGCAGGGCGGGGGGCGGTCACTCACCCCGAAGTTGACGGGGTCGACGCGCAGCTTCTGGGCGTGCAGGTCGCTGAGCTTGGAGAGGGCGCCCGCGATGTCGTCCAGGTGCGCCACGGCCTCGCCGATGGCCGCCGCCAGCTTCTTGCCATGCGCCTTGATGTCCGCCGAGCCGGCGCTCAGGTCGAAGTGGGCGAAGTAGGTCTTGGTGGGCGGGTGGGCCGTGAAGAGCCTGCGGAGGGAGGGAGGGAGGGAGGGAAGGCGGCGGTCAGGCGCGGGGCCCTCGGACCCCTGCCCGGCCCGAAGGCGCGCCCCGGCGGCGAGGCACCCACCTGAAGAGGGCTTCTGCGAAGAGGTCGGGGGCGCTGCTCTGGATCTGGGACCAGACGGCCTTCACGTGGCTCTTGTCGTCCTCGGTCAGCACCATGGTCGCGGCTTTGTCGGCTGCCTCTGGTGGCGCCGTCGGGACCGGAGCCCCTTTTATGCAGGCCGCCCCGCCCGCCGCCCCGCCCGCTTCGCCTCTCCGCGGGCCTCTCCCGACGCCCCGCCCGCCCGAAGGGGCACTGGCCGGGCTCCTGCGACGAGCCGGGAGTGCCTGGGGGGGGGGTCTTGGAGCCCAGGGGGCCGCCGACCCCGCGGGACGCCCGGGCAGCCCGACAAGCGCCCTTCGTCGCAGGCGGCAGGGAAAGGCCGGTGCCGGCGCCGCAGGGGGGGGCGCGAAGCAGCAAGGAGCATTGCCTCCTGTTCCAGGAGCGCGGCGGGGGGGGGGGGCAGCTCGGAAGGCCCCCGATTCAGACACCTGTGCAAAGCCTTCCTGAAGCCGTTCGGGCTCGGACAGCCAGCGGCGCTTCTACTGCTCCGCCCGGGATGCCGGTTCTTCGGGTCCGTAGGAAAAGGAGGGGAAAGCTTCCTGGCCAGTTTTCCCCCCCGCCCCCCCCCCGTTCCTGGAGGGCTAGAACGCCCCAGGCCTCCTCTCGCACGGGGTGCTCGCACAAGGCTCTTTGGGGATCGGGTCCTTGGCTGGCGGTGCGGTTCATTTATGTATTCTGTAATTATTGAGAAAATGTATATCCCACCTTCACCGGATGGGTTACAATGAGACTAAAACATATCAAATGGCAAAACATAATTAAAACATATATTGAATTATCCCGCCTGCTGCCGGGCAACTGAGTTGGCTCTCTGAGGGGAGGCTGAGCCCTGCCTGAGCCCACGCGCTGCTTTGGACTCGGGGACCCTTCTGGTCTAGTGGTCAGGGAGCCGGACTCTGATCTGGGAATACCGGGTTTGATTCCGACCGCCTACATGGAGCCAGCTGGGTGACCTTGGGCTAGTCACAGCTCTCTTCTGAGCTCTCACAGCCCCACCTGTCTCACAGGGTGTCTGTTGTGGGGAGAAGAACAGAAGGCTTGTCAGGCGCTTTGACTCCCCTTAAATGGGTGAGAAAAGCGGGGTAGAAAAACCAACTCTTCCTCTTCTTCTTCTTCCCCCTCCCACCTCAACTCCAGGGCTCAGACCAGTCGAAATCTCCTGGGCACCAGCAGCCCTGAAGTTCGTCAAAACCGGGAACCAGACGAAGGTGTGTCCCGCCAGCGGGGAAGGCGGGCAAGGGGGGCGTCCCGGTGGCCTCCAGCCAAGGTCCCCTGAAGGGAAGGCAGGCGAAACCCTATTTTTGCTTTCTCCTGGGCCAGGAGGTGAAATGGGATCCACACCTGCTGTTGTCTCGATTCAGGGCACGGAGTAATGCCAAAAAGGTCGCCCTAGAGCCCGTGAGACGGGGACCCTTCTGCACTTGGCCTTATTCCAGAATTTATTTTATTTATTTATTATTTATATACCGAAGGTCTCAGGGCGGGTAACACCCTTGAAAATCCACCACATCAAACAAAATAATATATATTAAAGCAATAAAAACCATCACAACATCTAAAATCCAACATGTTAAAAACAAAATACCAATGAAAACAGTATTGTTTACGGGGGGGGGGGATAGTTCTCCGGACGGGGGTCTGTTGTCCACTTGCTAATACGGACCACGGCAGGCCGCCTCTGGGGTCTCTCATAGTCTTGCGCCTGTTCTGAGATAGGTCCCTGGCTTCAGATCCCCCTGGCCCTGGCCCTGCCACTCGGCCTGGTCTCCCTCACAGGGGCGTTGTGAGAACATGCGGGGGGGGGGGAGAATGGAAGTCCCCACGTGCACACTTGAGGACGGACACAAGAGGAGAGCGACCATCGCACACAGCACCAAAGTATTGCGATCATAGATTGTGAGGCTGCTGTGCTGGGCATGGAGGAGCAATACACGGGAACCGCTGGCAGGAACGCTGAAAGGAGCACACGGGTTAGAAATCGTGGGAATGCAGCATTGGAAAGATAACTGAAGGGCTTCGGTAGCAGAACATGTGGTCACACTGAAGGTTGAGAACACACCAGCAAAGTGACAAGCCGTTTTCTCTCCGTGTTAAATAACTCAGAAAATTCCCCTTTGGGATAGATAACGTGGGAAGAAAATTACCGGTCGCTTTGCTGATGTGCTCTCTCGCTCTGAAGGCGGACCGAAGCTGGATTAAGCCTTAGGTGTGGCCACAGCCACAGAATCCCGGCTGGAGCCCAGGACGGAGAAAAAGCTTCATAGAAGAAATGAAATCGGCAGGCAAGAAACAGGTGCCTCTGAGCAGGGGCAGAGCGCTGAATCTTCCCCCTTTGGGACTCCTTGAAGCAGCGGCATAGTTGTGCCTGAGCATAAGTAGAAGGTATATGCCTTTATCCTTAAAAGAACTCGGGACCGGGATACTTGTTCATTCACCTTCCCCGTCAGGGACCCGTGAGATCGCGGGGCGTGCGTGTCTCGCTGTGGGTGACGCCCATCACTGAACGGCGTCCACAGGTGTCCGCAGCAGGACCTTCTTTGTGCTGGGCCCGCACTCTGGAATTCTCGCTCCCCTCACATGCCCCACCGTGTGTCTTTAAGACGCCTGTAGAAAACCCCTCAGTTTATTCAGACCTTTCCAGTGTAAAGTTTGTTTTATAACCTCCCCGGTTTTTCCATGCTGTTTTTATGTAGAGCTGCTTTAATTGCTTTTAAGTTTGGAATTCTTGTCAAGCACTTCGAAAGGTTTAATATGATAAAGCGCTATAGGGGGGCCTGGGACGCTGCGCACTAAGCTGCGGGGGGGGGGACTTCGGGCAGGGGGTCTCCCGCCTCCGCGTCTCTTCGGGGCCGGGCGGGCGACTGGGGTTCGTCTTGGGGGGCGCACCGCCGGGTCCCGTAAGGGGCGCCTCCATGGACCGTCTCTCTCCCCGCCTGGACTCGCTCCCCTTCGGGCGGAACGGGCGTCCAAGGGGACCCGGGAAACCCGAACAGCTTTGCTTTATCCCCCCCCCCCCAGGGCTGCCGGCTCGATCGCCGCCCCCCTCCCCCCAGCACCCATCCAGCACCAGACGGAGACGCCCACGGAAGGACACGCAAACGCGCGCAGACCCGAGAGAGACACAGGGACAGACTGTGAACGATTCATGCGCTTTATTGCACAGGGGCGCCAGAGGAGGGGGGCTTGGGGGGCCGTAGCTCAGCAGGCCCTGCGAGGCGGCGGCGGCGGCGGCGGGCGCTCATCTGTACTTCTCGGACAGGCAGCAGGCCACCTCGTGGAAGAGCTTGTCCCAGGCCAGGTAGACGAGCGCGTTGTACTCTCCGCGGAGCTGCGAGGCCAGAGCCACGTGGAAGCACTTGGCAAGGAGCTGCAAGAAGAGGAGGGGAGAGGGGGTCAGCACGGGGGGGTCAGTGCAGGGGGTCCCGGGGGCGGGTCCCGGGGGCGGGGCGGGGCTTGCCTTGAAGTTCACGGGGTCCACGCGCAGGTTGTAGGCGTGCAGGTCGCTGAGGTCGGCGAGCGTGTCGTGGATGTTGTCCAGGTGCTTGAGGACTCCGTCCAGCGCCTTGACCACCTTCTGCCCGTGGTGGCGAATGTCGTTGGAGCCGGGGCAGAGGTCGAAGTGCGGGAAGTAGGTCTTGCACTGCGGGTACACCTGGAAGAGCCTGAGGCGGGGGGGGGGGAAGGGGGGAGCCGTCAGAGCCCGAGCCGAGCAGCGGGGGGGGGGGGTGAGGGGAGCTCCCCTCCTCTCTCTCCCTCCCTCCCTCCCTCCCTCCCATGCGTTCGTTCGCTCGCTCGCTGCCTACCTGGTCAGCGCCTCCCCGCCCAGGTCTTCCAGGTGCGGCCCCAGCTTAGACCAGGTGTTGTGCAGCAGTTTGCACTCTTCGGCGGTCAGGCCCATGGCGATGGCAGCGGCAACTCGGGAGACTCGGCGGAGCGACGGAGGACGCGGCGTCGGAGCTGCGAGCCGCGCTCCAGGGACACTTTTATAGGCGCCTCCGAGCCGCCCCTCTTATCTTATCGCCGGGCGGCTCAAGAGCCCGGCCCAGGGGGAGGCGACCGCTAAACCGGGGCATCGAAGCTCCGCCGTGGTCGCCACAGCCGCCTTCCCGCCCGCCCGCCCCCCACGTCGCCCCCGGAGGAAATCCCGTCGCCTGGTCGAGCAATTCAGGCAAGGTGATCCGAGGCTGCGCTGTCGGCCGGGGCCGGGCCGTGAGCCCAAGACCCCTGGCAAAGCTCTCGCCCTCACCGTGTCTGGGGCTACTGTGGCTGCACTGGTCCTCTAGAAGGCTAGGTGGGCGGCGGTGCAGCGCAGAGGCGAGCAAGATGTTTGTGGTCGTTCCAATAATGAAAAACATGACGCCATAAAACCAGCCGTGAGGCAACGACATCAGGTGTGCTTGAAAGAGCATTGGAGATCGGGGCCCTTTATGCAGGGGACAGAGGCAGACTAGGGCAGGCCTTGCACTGGCATTCAGGCAGCAGGCTCCTATTCCAAGACATTTTCCGAATGAGGCCAAGTGCAGAAAGGGCCCAGATCTAAACCGCACCTGCTTGCATGGGCATCGACGGTTCCAGCAAAGCTTCCCAGGTGCTCACACACCTGTGCCCAGCAGTGGCCGAGAGCTCTTAACTTGTCAGGCGTGCAAAGCTGGAAAGAAAAGCCGTTTCTCGAACTGGTCCGCGAGGGTGCTGGATCCAGACCGCAAAGAACGAATCATCTTCGTTCCATCTTTCCCCACAGGCGGCTTATGGGCTCCACCATGACATTATGCTACCGGGCGGTTAGCCTTGTGGAGAAGGGTTCCAGGTCATCGTGGGCCACCCTATGTTTAGCCCCATAGCAAAGGAGTGCAGTGCTGACCACAGTAGGTTAAAGAGCGGAGGAAACATCAGGGGATCTTTCATGGAGGCAGACTTGTCCTGTGTTTACATGCACCATGTGGGAAGAGCGCAGGAGAAGAAAGTGCTCCATATTAATACTGTTGTGGTTTTAACCCTCATCTAGGAACGTCCTTGTGGTGTATGATTGATGGGATAACTCCCTTATAAACACAGGCTGCAACGTCTGGGCCTCTTCGCCCTGGAAAGACGGTGTTTAAGAGGGAACCGGATTGAAGTATATAAAATCGTGCATGACATAGAAAAGGTTGATAGAGAAAAAAATATTTTCCCCATCACACAGGTAGGAGAGTCAGATCAGACAAGGGGAAGGATTTCTTTACCTAGAGGGTCTATGGAATTTGCTGCCAGAAGAGGTGGTGGCAGCAACCAGCCTAGGTGGCTTTAAGGAAGGGTTAGACAAGTTCATGGAGGACAGGTGTATCAAGGGCTACTAGGATGGATGCCCAGGTACAGCCTCCAGGGTGGGGAGACAGACAGCCATTTGCAGGGAGTTGAAGGCAGGTGAAGGTTTTGCATTTGTCTTCTGCTGGAGATGCCCAGAAGCAATTGGTGGGCCACTGTGTGGGACAGGTTGCTGGATGAAGCTGAATCCAGACAAGACAGAGGTGCTGTGTCATAGGGTCTCTGGTCTGTGTAGTTGGGAGATGCCCTGGCCTCAATGGGGGTTGTAATGCCCTGGAAGGAAGAGGTGCTCTTGGATTCTGGGTGACACTTGAAGCCAAGGGTGCCTATCCCCAACTATGGTTGGTGCATCAGTTGGAGCCCTTTCTGGACGGAGGTGACTTGGCCACAGTTATCCATGCTCTGGTAACCTCCAGGTTGGACTATTGTAATGCACTCTACATGGGGCTGCCCTTGAAGATGGTTCAGAAGCTGAGCTGGTGCAGAATGTAGCTGCTGTCCAAACACGCCAGCCTTAAAAGAGTTGCACTGGCTGCAGATTTGCTACCAAGCCCAATTCAAGATATTAATTTTGACTTATAAGGCTTTAAATGACTTGGGCCCCAAATATCTAAAAGAATGCCTTCTCCCATATCAACCTGCCCATGTCTTAAGACCTGGAGGGGAGGGTCTTCTCAGTGATGGCCCCCAGGCTATAGAAGACTCTCCCCCTTGAGGTGTGTCAGGTGCCTTCACTGTACACGTTTAGGAAGGCAGTGAAGATGCACCTCTTTGCCCTGGCCTTTGGCTGAATGGGAATGTACTGTTTCTTCCCACTTTACAGACAGTAATTCTTTTAATATATACTGTTGTTTTAATATATGTCTGTTTTTTTTTTTAAATCATCAACAACCTTAAATGAACAATAATATAAACATACATATAACTCTGAGGATCACACACTTTCTTAAGAGGTTTGTGCACGGGAAATAAATGGTGACCATTTCACCAGAAATCGAGCTTCTTGTTCCTGGAACTGCGTCTTGTATTGTTGCGCTGTTATAAGTTCATTTATCACCGAAGACCATGTACGACTGATCCTTTTGTCTGTTTAATTGATCCATGGACTTCCAATGGAGTGCAATCTCCACTTTAGCCGTGGTGATCAAGGAATGGATCAAATCTCTATTACAGGTCGGTGCACCTTACCCTTTAAAAGGAACAAAAACTCCACAGCTGGCGAAAGTGGAACATTTCTAGAAACAATGTTACTTATCGCTTTCTGAACCGCTTCCCAAAACTTCTTTACTTTGCCACCACTGGTGGATATATATTTGCTCCAGCATAATGGGGAAACATTCTTATTAATTCTGTTCAAACCAACTGGGGTAAGATACCATCTAAATAGCACTTTCACAGATAATTCTCTGTCTGATTGAGACCTGAATGACAAAAACAGCATACCAGAAATTCTTAGCCGCTCTTCCTTATCAAACGTAATTCCGCAATCTATTTCCCAAAGTCCTTTCACGGCTTGTAACTCCCCCCACATCGTGGTCCAATAATATTTTATAGAGAAGGGAAGATATTCCTTTATCCTTGGCTTTGTTTCCTAAAATCAATTGTTCAAATGGTGCGAGGTCCTGCATACCCAAACCATCTTTCTCCAATTTTAAGAAAACATTTCTTGTCGCCATTGGGATAAGCCAGTTTTTAGAGCTACCAACCATATTTCTAATCTCTTGTGTTGAACTGGAGGTAAAGTGATTTTGTAGGAAGTCTCTGACTGAAACGAAACCTTTCTCTTCTAGAGCTTGCCAAACTGAATGTGGAATTTGCACAGCGGCCTTCATTAAATCAGAGGGAAGTGATAAAGGTGAAGGGACAGGGGCTACGCATTTTGCCATGTTTTCCATGTAGCTAGGATAGAATATATGAGAGGATTAGCAACCTTGACCCTTTTATGATCTACTGCGTGAGCCAAATAATGTTGCACTGAATGTGGGGGTTCAGACATTTCAATCTGAGCCCATAGAGGAGGGGAAGGTGGTAACAAACATAAAAATCTATGTAGCTGGCATGAATCATAATAACATTGCATAGAAGGGTAGCCCCAACCCCCATGTTGAGGTGGCCTCCATAGAACTTGTTTAGTAAATCTTGGGGGGTTTCCTAAAAATATAAATTGTTTTAATATATGTCTGACTTTAAATGTTACCCACCCTTAGATCTTTGGCTATAGGGCAGGATAGAAATGAAAATAATAAATAAAATAAAATAAGTAGTTGGGCTGTGGCCTGATCCAGCAGTGCTCCTCTTGCCTTGGCCCCCAGAGGAAGCCTTTTGCCCTCCCCTCCCCCCCTTCCCCCTTCCAGCTGCAAGGCTGCTTAACTCTCCTTTGTGTTCCTCAGTGCAACTTTGTCCCAGTTTGGGGTGGGTGCGAGGAGAGCTTCTCTACTGCTGCTGCTGATTGTGTGGCTGGTGAAAACCCAGCTTGCCCACAGCCTGGCACTGAACTCCAGGCAGCCCCAAACCTTCTTCCCTGCACACTATCTCCCCAGAGACAGTGGCTTATCGCTCAGCCCATGGAGGGAGGGAGGGAGGGGTGATACTGAGCAGCTCCTGAACTGACCCAACCAACTCAGCCCCCACCTCTTGCTACAGAATGCTCTCTGGACCTGTCCCTCTCTCTCCAACAAGCTGGAGCACAGAGATGAGACAGGCCAACAGAGGCCATGGCTCAGGGAAGGTGTGTGAGCCCCCCCCCCCCCCGGACAGGCAGTCCAGAGGGCTGTACCTGCTCCTACTCTCTGTGGCCCTGATCCCTTTGGGGCTCATCAGTTCACAACACCAGCAGAAGCCTCTTCAAAGAGGAAAGGAGGACAATCAGCCTGTCCCGGAGTTTCTCTTTCAGGGGCCTCCCAGGACCGGCCAGAGAGCCCATGGTCCCTGGATTCAAATTCCCCTTTGACCACAGAAGCTGCCTGGGTGTCCTTGGGCCAGTCCTGTTGTGAGGATAAATTGCTCTTTGGTAGGAAGTCAGCCAAAAAAGGCAAAATCCAAGTGTTCTTGAAGTGTGCGTGGGTCCTTAGCTTTCTTCATGAGGAGTTTGCTGTTGTCTTCTTCTGGGTGGATGTGGAGGCCTGAACCCAGGACCTTCTGCCCACAAAGCGGATATCCCAGTACTATATCCCAGTGGCAGGATATGAGCGCAACGAGTAGACATCCTGCAATAGGAAAGTGCTGGACAGCTGCTCCTCTCCTCCTATGACAGAGTCACTTCCATAACTCCAGCAGTTACTGGGCACATTGCAAGGCTGAGCTTCCCTGCATGGAGCAGCTGAACAGAGGCAAATTTCATTGCACAGCTGCTTTTTCTTGGATTTCCAATCAGACGTTTTGTGTGAGCAGACTAGGGATGCAATTGATGATCAGCGGTGTCTGAAGGAGTGCCTTCTCCCATATGAACCTGCTTGCACACTGAAATTTCAGGAGAGGTCCTTCTTGTAGTTCCTGTTGCAAGAGGGCTTTTCTGTGGTGGCCCCTAGACTCTGGAACAGCCTCCCTCTTGAGGTTCGCCAAGCGCCTACACTGTACAGTTTTCAGTGCCTGTTTAAAACATACCTTTTCACCCAGGCTTTTGATGTTTAAATGGCTTCCTGAGGGTCTGGTCCTGTTAGGTACGGGAGTGGGAGGGGATTTTACATTTTTAACTATGTTTTAATATTTTATACCTTTTTATTTTCTTATTGCAACCCAAACCCTGGGACCTTTGGCTGAAGGGTCGCATATACATTTCTTAAATGTATGAAAAGACACTTATTGTGGCAGAAGTGCACAATTCACGCTGAGAGGATGCACAAGGCTTAGGTGCCCGCAGGATGCAGCCACACAGAGGCTGCGCTGGGGCAGAAGGAGAAGAAGAAGAGGTGGCTTTTCTACCCCGCTTTTCTCACCCATTTACGGGGACTCAAAGCAGCTGACAAACCTTTTGTTCTTCTCCCCACAACAGACACCCTGTGAGGTAGGTGGGGCTGTGAGAGCTCAGAAAGAGAGCTGTCACGCGCCCAAGGTCACCCAGCTGGCTTCATGGAGGAGTGTGGAATTAAACCCGCTATTCCCAGACCTGACCACGAGGCCAAACCGGTTCCTGGAAGTGGCAGCCGCCCAGGCGGCCGTGGGGGCTGCTGCCCGGTCTCGGAGGAGGGGGAGCCAGCTCGCGGCAGTCGCCCGGGAGCCTCGGAGGGCACGAGCGCCCCCTTTCCTTCTTCCGCTTCCGGCGCGCCTGCGCATCGGGCGGATCACCTGATTTGAGCGGCGGCAGCGGCGGCCGCGCGTGCGCAGAGCGGGGCGCTGCCCGGCGGCCGCTGTCGCTCTAGGCGCCTCGGCGGCCGCCGTCTCCATGGCAAACGACATGGGCTCCAGCTCGAGCCCCATCAGCGTCATCCTGGTCAGCTCCGGCAGCCGCGGGAACAAGCTGCTCTTCCGCTTCCCCTTCCAGCGGGGGCCCGGCAGCCCCGCCGCGCAGCCCGGTGAGAGCGAGGGGCGTGGCCCCGGCCCGGCCCCGCCCACTCGGCCCCGGCGGGAGGGGGGCGGGCGCGGTGGGACTCCCCGGCACGGGGGGGGGGAGCGCGGGCGGTGTGGACGGCGGGGCAGGTCGAGCCAGGCGGGTCAGGGCACATCTAGGGAAGGCAAAGCAAAGCGCCCCCGCCCCGCCCCCGGCCGTGGAAGCGGTTCTGCCGCTCGCCGCGTGGGGCTGGGGGACCGAGAGGCCTCCCGCCCGGCTCAGGGCCTTTCCCCCCGTGGCCCCTTCCGCTCCCAGGACTTGGGCATCACCCACCCACGTGGCTCCCCCTTGGCTGGGCAGGTGCGTGCCTCTGGGGCGCCTTGTGAGAGCAGGAGGAGGAAGCCCTGCCCATGCACTTAGCCTTGTCCTGCAGTTCTCGCCGGAACAGCGACTGGCTGTCCACATGGTACTGCAGGCTACGGCAGGGCCCAGGTCGGTCTGCCACGGTCTGCCTGAGCATGTTGCCAGCAAGCCCCTGTCCGGAGATACATTCCAGAATAGGGCCAAATGCAGAAGGGTCCAAGATCTCCTCTCAGCCCCCATTCTCTCTGCTCTCTCTGGGTATTGTAGGGAAGCCAAGGAGCAGGTATGCCGTGAACAGCGTGGGCGACTGTGTGGAAGACCCTGATGGAGACTCACGGTACGCACGCTGCCCGGGGCCGTCTGTCTCTGCTCTGGCTGGTAAAAGCAAACTCCCTGGTGATGAGGGCGGCACATGACCACGCAATGGACTCCTGGTAGTGGGATCCCAGCCCTTGCAGGGCAGCATGGTCACTTGGGTGGAATACTGGGAGAGCAGCTCCAGCCCTGAGGCTGCCTGCCACCCCTGGGCCTGGCTGAAGGAGGCTCCCTCCCTCCCTCCCCAGTTACCCTGCGGGCTCTGTCCTCAGGGCCTGGGGCTGGACCAGAGAAAGCCGGGAGGTGGATGAGAGTCGACCGAGCGATGGATCTGCCAGGAGTCCCAGAGTCCCCTTTGGTGTTCAGCGGAAGGAGAGGATGTGCCCTGGAAGGGGCGCTCAGCTGTGGCCCTCTGGCGTTCCTAAACTACAGCTCCCTGTCCTGGCCTGTGCCAATTGCTGGGAGTCCCCGCTGGGGAGGGGTCGCTGCTGAGCATTCTGGTCTAGAGGAAAAGGGCGTCCCTGGGGCAGGGCAGAAAAGAGCCGCCCGTGGGTGCCAGGGCTGGGATCTGTTTGCATGAAGCCCACCACACACGCAGAGTGCCAGAGTTGCCCAGTATCACTGACTAGAAACGGGCTCGGTGCTGCTTGGCTGCCAATGTCAACGGTTCTGATGCAGGAGAGAAAAGCGGGCAGGGTGCCCCTGCTGTTCAGGCCTGCTGTGTCCTCAGCGCCAACAGAGGGTGGGCCAGACGCCTGCAGGTGGGCTTTCCCCTTATCCCGTGGGTGGTAAAATCTCCCTCGCCCCAGGTTGGTGCCTGCTGCTCTGTTCCTGCCCGGTTCGTGGCACGTGATGAGAAAAGGCCCCGGGCACCTACTTGTGGAACGGAATTTCCGTCCACCTCAGCAGCTTCCCTTTCCTGCCTGTTCTTGTACAGCCAGGCTTCTCAGGTCCCGGGTTTGGCTTCCACAGGAGCAAGGCCGTGCAGCGGACACCTTGACGCATCCGGACTGTGAGGGGTCCTCTTGAGCCTTGGGTCAACTTTTGCTTGAAAGGCATTTCCGGTGCTCAGTGTCCTCCATGTTTGCTTCTTCCCTGGATGCCTTTCAAGGGTCTGTTCTCTCCTATGGGGCGATGGCTCTTATGCCTAGAGGTTCCCCACGTTGAGCGCATTATTGTGTGGCACGTTGCGTGACTTTGCCTTGTTCTTGCGCTCTTTCCTTGTGGTGCTCACCCGTGCCCTTCCTGTTCCTGTTTTCAGAGAGCCCTGTCCTCTTACTGGGGAGCAGGTGGTGTCAGGGTAAGAACGGCCGCTCTGAGCCAGCGGGGTCTCTCTTTCTCTTCCTCCCTCCAATGGCTTCCCTCTCTCTGCCTCTCCTTGCACTTTGTCTCTGGCATCTGGCTCCCACCCAGCTGCACGTGAGCTGGGCCAGAGGACAGGACCCTGCAAGCTCTGGGGAGGTCAGAGGCCCAGCCGGGAGGAAAGGGTGGAGGTAGGATAGCTCAGCGCTAGACCTTCTGGGCTGCCAGAGGCCTGGGTGCCCCCTAGGCCAGGGATAGGTAGATCACAGCTCGGGAGCCACATGCAGCTCTTTGGCCCCTTGAGCGTGGCTCTTCCAGCTTAGGAGTACCCTAATTAAGTTAATAACCATGTACCTACCTAGATAGTTTAAGTTTAAAAATGTGGCTCTCAAAAGAAATTTTAATGGTTGTACTGTTGATATTTGGCTCTTTTGCCTAATGAGTTTGCCGACCACTGCCCTAGGCATACTAGGAGATTTGGGGACGGATCCTTCCCTGCCTGGGACCCCTGAGAGGCTAGAGCGGGTCCCTGTCTTTGGTCTAGTGGTTAAGGAGCCAGACTTTCATCTGGGAGTACCAGGTTTGATTCCACCCTGCTCCACGAAGCCAGCTGGGTGACCTTGGGCGAGTCACAGCTCTCTTCTGAGCTCTCACAACCCCACCAACCTCACCGGGTGTTCTGTTGTGGGGAGAAGAACAGAAGGTTGTCAGCCACTTTGAGTCCCCCTAAATGGGTGAGAAAAGCGGGGTAGAAAAGCCAACTGCCCTTCTTCTTCGTTCTTTTTCCTGGGGTTTCTCTCACCCTGTGCCTGGCAGTGACCAGAGGACATGCATGGTTCCCTCCCAAGGGGCTCAAAACCCAGCTCCCTCACCAGGAGATAAAGCCCTAGCTCTGCAGGAGGAGGCCTTCCTGGGGCTGCTGCCTTCTCCTTCTGTCTCCCAATGATAAGCCCTTGCGTCTCCACCTTTCCATCTCCCTGAGACTCGCTTGGCTTAGGAGGGGCCGAGCAGCCTCCCCCTCTTGCCATCCCTCCCCCAAAGAAGCCAGGAAGGGCTACCTTGGGCCAACAGAGGTGCCCTGGGGAAACTGGCAGAGACACCATGAGAAGGGGGGCTAGAGGTGCTGCCCTCCTTTTTCGAGGGGGCTTGTAAGCAGCAGTCTGTGACTGGGGGGCTTTAACTTGAGGGCGCTCCCCCTCTTTCCAGGTGGGGGGGCCTTGGTGCTCCTTGGAGACCCCCATTGGTTTAGAGGCCGGACCCTGAGCTGGAGCCACCACCTTTGGGGCTTCACCGCCTCCCAAATCATCTTGGCACTTGGTTGTTACTCTCTGAGAGCCGTGCCAACCTGGAAAGCCTTTGGGCAAAACCAAACCAAACTGTGGGCCCCTGCAGTATTTGGGCATCCTGAGCTGGCCTTTCTGCGTGTGGTTGGTCTCGTCCTCTGCTTCGGGAGCTCAGTGTGGGGAGGCGGCCAGCCTCAGGAATCTGAACTGCTTCAGCTCTCAGCCTGCTGGTCCAGGGCTAGAGACCTCGTTCTGGTGGCAAAGGCCTTGGAACAGCCGTTGAGGGAACAGCGGAGCAGACGGAACTAGTAGTTCCTGTGCAAGCAACTTCCTTCCTAACGCAGGGACGTCCCTTCCCTTGGATTCCTCTTTGGCACCTTCTGGGAATATTGTTTACCCACTGGTGCTGCCATGGCCTCCCTGGGCCTTGAGCCCCTGGGTCTTGCCATCCCTTCCCATGCGGACCAGTGGGGGCCATGGCCATGGCGGGCTCCTGCTCCCCACAGCCTGGGAGATGCTCCCAGCATTGGGCTGATTTTTCTGCCCAGAGCGAAGTTGATTTCTTGGCCCAGGTAAAGTGGGAAAGCCGAGGCTCAGGGCCAAACCTGGCAGCGGTGTCAAGCGCTTGCAAGATGCAGCCGAAGCCCTGGATGGGGCCGTAGCCAGGAAAGAGACCCGGAGCTGCTACAGGGCAGGCGGGGAGAGATGCTTTGCCGCGCATTGGCCTGTGGACCCTCCCAGTGGAGGATCTCCATGCCACTGTGTTGTCTTCGGAGGAGCTGGAGTTCCCCTGAGGACTCCTGGGACCCAGATGCAGTGGGCAGTGGTGTCCAGGTGGGCCAGTGACCCCCGGCGTATTCCCAATGGGAGATTTCTGCTGCATTTGGGAAGGGGGAGGGAGAACCTGCCACCTACAGGCTCTGGCCGCTCCTTTCTGCCTCTTGCTCTGCCTACCTTTCCAGCCAGCAGCCCACTTGGCATGGCACCTACTGGCTACTATCCTCTGCCAAGGAGGGAGGCATCCAGGTGCTGCATTGTGTCTCTGCCACAAAGGGCCCCCTGTTCCTGGGGCGGTTTAGCGCCATGGCCTGTTCCTGTGCCCCCTGGAGCTGGCAGGGCTTTCCCAGCACCTCTGTTCCCCAGAGCAACAGCTGCTTTTGTGCAGAGGGAAGATGCCAGGGTCAGTTTAGGTTTCAACGTCCCACCAGTGGCCTTTGTTTGAAACCTGCCCTATCAGAGAAAGGCTCCTTCATTAGTTCTTTGGAGAAAACTCCTTTGTCTGCCCTTTGGAAATTCCCAGGGTGTTTCCCCTGCCCCTCTATGGGAGCCCACAGGTGACTCTCCCAAGAGGAGAGATGCAGCTGAGGCCCCTCTGGTTTCTTCTGTTCGGTCCATCAGAGAGGTAGACCCGCACCATCCTCCCTAGGGGTTAGTCTTGCTGGCTGCAGTGGCTGATGGGAGCTGGAGTTTGATGGTGGTTCTGTCTGCAGAGTCAGGAAACCTGCTAGATCTCCTGCAGCACTTCACTGCTTAGAGAGCCTCATCCTGTAGCTACTTCCAGGGATCTCGGCTGGAAGCCTAGTGTTCCCTTCCAAGAGCTTGCCATTAACACAGAATGCATGAGAAACACCTTTGGTGCCTTTTCTTCTGGTAATTCTGGTGATTTGGAAAATGTGATTCTTGCAGCATCTTAATTTCCCTAACATGCGGAATCCGAGTTGTCCCGCAAAATAGAATGGCTGCCTTAATGTGTCACAGCAATGTGAAGCGAAACTGGGGGCTCCTTCCACGGGGGGAGCTCACGCAGACCTTTCCGCCTTGAAGGTTTTCCGATGTCATCCTGGCCACCATCCTGGCCACCAAGTCGGACATGTGTGGCAAAAAATTTGAGCTGAAGATCGACAACGTCCGTTTCGTCGGCCACCCCACCCTGCTGCAGCATGCTTTTGGGCAGGTGAGGGCCTGGGGGTGGGGGGTGCCCGGGGGGCGGGCTTTCAGGCCCCTCACTGGAAAACTACCCAGGTGGGCTGTGGGCCTTATCCTCGCAGGGGTTTTTCTTCATCCACCCAGCCTGGAGGCTCTGGCGTTCGTCTCCCCTCGATCCGCACCCAGGCTGTGCCCATGGCCAGGGCCATCTTTCTTAGCTGAGTGGGGGTGCAGGGCACCCGCAGTACCTGCTCAACTCTGGCACAGCTGGACTGCAGGGGGGCTTCTTTTCACTGCAGGGGTTGTGTGCCCAGGGGGCTACCTTTTTAAGTGGGCTGCAAGGGGCTGATAGAGTTGCCTGTCCTGTCACAGCCTCCCCCTTGGGGTGAATGGAAGAGGGGGGAGGGGATACCACAACTCGCTCAGCACACCCTGCCCCCCAAGAGCCCCCCCAGGGCTTGCAGGATGTAGTCCAGGAAGGTATTTCCTGGTGGTGGGTAGGGTGAGTCTTTCTGGCCACCCTGTTCCCCCATTTGCAATGGCCTGAACTGCCCTGAGGGGGCCCTCACTTGGCTCCCAGCTTGGCAGTAGGGGGAAAGGTTGAGCGCATTCGGGGGGGGGGGGAGAAAGGGCCAGTCTCTTCCCCCTTTGAGGGAAGAGGGTTGCTGTCCCCTTTCTGCCTGGCTCTGAAGGTGCCCATGGATTGTGCAGCCCACACGCCTGGCAGCTCCCATCTTCCCCCTTCTCTGTGTATCTGAATGGCCTCCTTTGCTTTGCAGATATCCAAGATGGATCCGTCCCCAAAGAGAGAGGTGCCCACCATGATTCTCTTCAACGTGGTGTTTGCCTTACGGGTAGGCCCCCCTGGCAGGCGTTGCCTTGCCCCCCCCCCCAAGTCCTGGCTAGCAGTGGAAGGGGCCTCCCGGGGTTGGCCAGGGCTTGGCAGGGGCGCTCAGCTGTGCTCTGGAGAGGTGCGTGGGGACCAAGAGCAGCTTTGGGGGCTTCCTAGAATTGCAGGGCACGCGCTTGGTGCTACTGCCTTGCCATTGAGGCACCAGGCCCAGGTGGCCGTCTGCTGCAAGGCCGCCAGCTCGCTCGGCCCCGCTGCTCCCTTGCTTGCTTGTTTTCTGCTGACCTCACCTGCTTGCTCAGCCGGCCTTGGGTGGAGCCAATCTGGTGCCGGCAGGTGGGGCAAGGAAAGCGCCTAATCAGCCCCAGTGCGCCCAGCCAGGCACTTGTGACTCAGCAAGAATTCTGAGGCTCAGAGAAGCTGAGTCATGCTTTGGGAGCTGCACGGGCAGCATTATCGGGCCCCCTGGATGCCTTGAAAGCGCTTAACAGGCACCTGACAGCTGCTTTCAGCTCTGTCCGGCTTGCCTCGAGCCCCACCTTCTCAGCTGCAGGGGGCAGATAGTGGCCTCTGCCTTGTGGAGGGGGATGATGTAAAACTAACATGGCCCATGTTAAGGCCCACTTGCCAGTAGTAAGGCCCGTGGATGCTAGTGGGGACCTATCCTGCTTCTGCCCTGGTCCAGGCTAGGTGTGAGTTGGACCCCAGCCCCTGATTTCAGGTCCCTGGGGCACACAGCTTGGTTTGGGGTGGAACTGCAGGCATTGGCCTTTGCTGGGAGGGAGGGAGGGAGGCCGTGGGGTGGCTGTAGCTGGACGGGCTTTGCACCCTCGGCCGCCCAGCCCTGCTTCCCAGGCTGTGTTTGTGGTGGGCTCTTTGGCCCCCTGCTCCTGCCCCCCCACTGTTCTTTGTGGGGCAACCCTCTGTGCCCCTTGCATTTCCTTGGAGGCTCAGTGCCCGGTCTTTGCTCCTCAGGCCACGGCGGACCCCTCGGTCATCAGCTGCCTGCACAACCTCTCCCGCCGCCTCGCCATCGCCCTCCAGCATGAGGAGCGCCGCTGCCAGTTCCTCACCAGGGAGGCCAAGCTCATCCTGGCCATCCAGGACGAAGTGTCTGCCATGTCAGAAAGTGAGTGCCCCTGCGCCTCTGGGTGCCTCCTGGGGTCAGGCTGGGTTGCGCCAAAGAGGCAGGCACACAGATGCGCCCACGGGCAGCTGACTTTGGTCCCCCTTGTGCCTGGACTGCTGCAACCCCCTCCCCCCTTGCACGGGGAGCATTCTGGGAATTTCACCCCTGCCTGCCCTTTTGGGGAGGGGGGTCCTAAGGGGGAAAGCGTGTGAGTGCCTGGCTTATTTCTTCCTCTCTTCAGCTGCCGAAGGGCCACAGTCACCCTTCCCCCACATCCTTCCCAAATGCAAGTTGGCCAGAGACCTCAAGCAGGCCTTTGACAGGTGAGGGCCATGGGAGGCCAGGGGCTGAAACTCAGGCTCTGGGGAGGGCAGGGCTCTGCCTCCCTGACTGGCTTGGGGGGTGCTGTGCCTGACGGGCCAGAAGGTCAGGTCCTGGTGCAACATTTCCAGGTCAGGCCAGCAGGAGCCCTGAGCCCTGGGAGCCGCTGCGCCATGTCTGGGCCATTAAATGCCGGGCTTGTGGGGCCTGCAACGAGGCTGGGCGGGGGGATTGCACTGTCCCTCACAGTGTCCTAGGCGCAGAAGGCTGGAGGGACAGAGGCAACTTAGTTCGGTTTGTCTCTCTCATCCTGGCGGGGGGAGCAGTAGGCCAGTGGAGAGCAGGGAGGCCTTTCTGGGGGAGCACGACACCCCGCCACTTGGGGATCCTGCAGGGGACCCAGATTGCAGGGTTCACAGCTGCCTTTGGCCCCTCCCAGCTGCTGCACTGGAGACGCAGACCTCTGTCTGGCTCTTAAGGAGCACCAGCGCCACTTGGTGGGCAGGATGGCCCTGGGGCCCAGAAGGAGAAGCCGCCTTGGGTGGGAGGCCGGACTGGAGCTCCCTGCATGGGGCGAAACTCCTTCCACTCCGCCAATAAAACCAGCTGCAGGTGACGGTTCTTGGGCTTTGGACGCTTTGCTCCTCCCCACCAGCACCTGAGGCCAATGGGCAGACAAAGCTCCTTGTCCCCCTCCCCCTTCTCCCTGCAGCCTCTGCACAACCGGTGTGGTTCAGCTGCACATCAACAACTGGCTGGAAGTGAGTTTCTGCCTGCCGCACAAAATCCATTATGTTGCGTCCCACTTCATCCCTCCGGAAGCCATTGAGAAGAGCCTGAAGGCCATCCGGTAATGCTGTCACGGGGGCTGCTTTGGGAATGTTCCAGAGCTCCCTGGCCCTGAGCTGTGGGGGGGGGGGGGGCAGGGAGGGGGCTAGCTGCAATCCTGGACACGCCTAGCCAGAACTTGGCCACAGGCTAGACTGCCCTGCTGGGTCCTGCCTTTCAAGGAGGCCAGACACATGCACTAGAGCCACAGCCTGCCAATACGTGGGGCGTCAGGCTAAAGGTCTCGCTAGCAAGGACCGCCCCGCCTCACCTCCATGCTGGAATCAGCCTGCCTGGGCCTTAGTTGCTGCTCCTAGAGCTCTGCCAAGGTGCCAGCCAGGAAGAGATTCCCCTGCTCTTGAGGATCTTGCACCAATTGATTTGCAGGCATTTCAGCAACATCCAGTGTGGGTCTTTCCAAGCACCTGTCCCAGGTTGCATCGGAATTCCCTCTTCCTTGGCTGCTCCTGCAGCGCCCCCTTGTGGATGAGACCTGTGCGCACACCCCTGACCCTCCCTGGCTTCCATCCCCGCGAGCATCTGCTCAGCTCTGACAAGGGCTTTACAGGCAGGCGGGCGGGGGTGGGGCTCGCAACTCCCTGGGAATCCCCTGCCCTGGCTTGGGCCCAAAGGGGCAGCCTTATCCTGGGCTCCTTCCTTGCCCTTTCCATCAGGGCCTGTTCTGCCCCGCAGGCCTTACCATGCCTTGCTGCTGCTAAAGGATGAAAAGTCCCTCCTCAGCGAGTTGCCCTTGGACTGCTCCCCTGCCCTGACGCGCCTGATCAAGACCACGTCTGCTGTGAAGAACCTGCAGCAGTTGGCACAGGATGCAGACCTTGCTCTGCTCCAGGTGGACGGGGGGGGGGGCAGCAGGGGGAGGGGGCTCTGGGTCACAGCAGCCCACCGCTTTCTCCACCAGATCCAGGACCAGGGCATAGGGGAGGGGGCTAGAGGTGGCCACACAGATGAGCCACCTGAGGACACAGATATCTAGCTGTTGAGCAAAGGCAGATGCAGCCATTCCTGGAGCCCACAGCAGAGACCCCCAGCTGCTCCTGGCCTTCAGGGCCTTCCTGACTCTACAGCCGCCCTTGTAACCCTGGTGGCCTCAGCGCTGCAGTGGGAGGTGTGGGGCCAATGGCACTCCAAAGCCTGTCTGAGCGTCTTAGAGCATCTCAAGGTTATTTTCATTGGCAAGGCCTGGAGCAAAGTGGGCTATAATAACTGCAAAGATACAACAGCTGCAACATTTTAAAAAATGCTGCGACAAAATTCTAAAAAGCCGTATTTTAATATAAATTACTCTAGAAAAAAGCCCTGGAAGTTTGTTAGTGTTTTATTTAGATCACTTGAGATTTTACACGGAACAGTGAACAGCAGCACAGGCATTGGTCCAGAGCAAGTGGTGAGCTCATCAGGGCCTTGTTGGTGTGTTCCCCCCTGGCAGGTCTTCCAGCTGGCAGCCCACCTGGTGTACTGGGGGAAGGCCATCATTGTGTACCCACTGTGTGAGAACAACGTCTACATGCTGTCTCCCAATGCCAGTGTGTGCCTGTAAGTGGGGGAGGGGGCTGGGGGGAAGGGCTGGGCAGAGCCCCCCCAAGGCCCCGGAGAGACCCTGCTCTCCCTTCTCGCTCTCCTCCTGACAGCTACTCCCCCCTGGCTGAGGAGTTCTCCTGCCAGTTTCCGGGCCATGACTTGCCTTCAGTCCTGTCCAAGTTCTCCTTGCCGGTTTCCCTCTTGGAATTCAAAGACCCCCTCGCCCCACCCATGCAGGAGGTAAGTGGTTTCTGCTGCCCCCCTCACGCCCCCAGGCGACCCAACCCCTGCCACATCGGCTGCCATCTCAGCGGGCATCTCTCTTCTGCTCCTTGAAGACGCACCTCATCCAGATGGTGATCTGGATGCTGCAGCACCGTCTCCTCGTCCAGCTCCACACCTACGCCTGCCTGATGCCTCCCCCAAAGGAAGAGGACCTCCGCAGCCAGGCGGAGGAGCCACCCTTGGCTGCCCGGGTTGGGGGCCGGAGCCTCAGCACGCCCAACGCCCTCAGCTTCGGCTCTCCAAGTACGTCTGGCAGTCTGGGATTGGGGGCACCGGGGCGCTGGGCAGACCGACGGGACAATGCGCCGCCCCCTCTGACCACCTCCTGCTGTGTCCTGGAGGTCTTTGGACCACCAGCTGCAGTTCCTCTGCCCCTCATAGCTGCCAGCAAGGTGCTCTGAGGCAGCTGCTGCTCTTGGGTGAAAGGATCCCTCTGCACCTGGCCTGGGCATCGGTGGCTAAGAGAGACCATGCCAAGGGTGGCCCTTGGGTGCGGTTCTGCCCTCGGCGCTTGGATCCCGGCTTCCTTTGGTTGGCACAACGTCCCTCCAGACAAAGCAGCCTGCTTCCCCCTCTCCCTTTGGGGCTTGCAGGCTCCCCGGGGAGGAGCACACCTGCCGGGCCAGCCTGGAGAGCCGAGCCCTGTGCCCAGAGGTTGCTCCACTGAGCCTTGTTCTGCCTGGCAGCCAGCAGCGACGATATGACCCTCACCAGCCCCAGCATGGACAACTCCAGCGCTGAGCTGCTGCCCGGGGGCGACTCGCCGGTGAACAAGCGGATGACGGAGACCCTGCTGACGAGCCTCTCGGAGCACGAGCGGGAAGCCATTCTCAGCGCCCCTGCGGCCCACAACCCTGAAGACCTGCGCATGTTTGCCAGGTAAGGTGACGCATGGGGAAAACACCCACAGGGGAGGGGACCCTGGGCATTCCCTCTGCAGAGAAGCGGGGCGCTGGTTTGCAGGTCCCCCGTCTTGAATCACGCAACCCGAATGCCACGTCCCGTGTAGGCTGCTGCAGACACAGAAGGGACTGGGCTCAGGCCCTCCCTGAGAGTGGGGGACCTTTTACCAGCTGTTCTGCCCGTCTTCTGCCACGCTGGCCTCCTTACCCTACAGCCCTGATCCAGGAGGTTCCTGATCCACAGCCCTTCCTTTCCGGGCACACACACCCTCCCGAACGGGGGCAGTTACCTTTGGCACGTTCTCCCTGTTCCACCCTTAAGTCTTTGCTCCCACTGTAAGGTTGTTGCATTGCTGAGACAGGGTTTGGTCCTGGGGTTCCCCAACTTTACCCCATACCTGCCCCCCCTCTCCTGGGTGACCCCAGCAGCTCTGCCCCCCTCCCTCTCTCTTGCTTAGACTGCTGCATTACTTCCGTGGCCGGCACCACCTGGAGGAAATCATGTACAACGAGAACTTGCGCCGCTCCCACCTGCTGATGCTCTTTGACAAGTTCCGCAGCGTGCTGGTGGTGACGACCCACGAGGATCCGGTCATCTCTGTCTTCCAGGCCTTCCAGAAGTGACGGCGACTGTGTGGGGACAGAATGGGCACCCGGGCACGCCCGGAGACCGTCCCTCAGACGCAGCCAGCAACGAGACTGGTTAGGGGGGCTTTTCAGGAGGGTCCTGCAGCTGGTGGTCCTGCCTTGGGACCTCAGGGGGAGGGGTGGGGGAGGGGCTCTCTGTGCTGGTCATTGCAGATGTGCCCTCGGCTTGCCTTGCACAATTAAAGTACCTGATGTCGGGAAGACACAAGCCCTCTCTGCCATGGTTGTCTCAGCCTCACCTGCCTTCCTCGGCCTCCTGCGTGTTTGTACGTGCACCTGGGGCAGATTCACTTCTTGGTGACCTGGTGGCCTCCCTGCCAGCTCACGTGGACCAAACCAAGTTGGGTTCTACCCACGCCACGGGAGTGTGGCCATCTTTCCGGCTACAGGAATCGCCGGTTACTCCTTTACGTGGAAGAGAAACCTGCTGCCCCCAAACAGCCAGACCAGAGGAAGGGAGAAGCAGAGCCTCCTGCTCCTCCTGCTTCCCACATGGGTTGTGCCCCCCTCGACTCCTCACATTGCTCCCCAACCCCTGCGGTCTCCGAGTCGGGCCCTCCCCAAAGCTCCAGCAGTCAGAGCCCTGCTTGCAGCCAACAGAAATGAGTTTATTGGGGTTTGGGGGGGAGGAGGGCGGACCTTCCCCCTGGAGGAAGCCCAGGGAGAGCCGCCTCCCCAGTGTCCGACCGGCCGGCGTCCGCTGCCGCCTCGGCCCCCTTGTCGCGGACGCTCACGCAGCGGTTGCCGCGAAGGTAGAAGCGCAGGGGCTTGTCGGCCCACTCGCCGCTGATGCCCACGCGGGCGCTGCAGACCAGCTCGGCGGCGGCGGCGGCGGGCGCGCCCGGGCCGGCCTCCAGCCAGAGGGCGGGCGTGCGCGCCAGGTCCTGCCGGTCGAAGCGCTTGTCCACGTCGAAGGCCTGGCACAGTTTCGAGGGCCCGTTGCAGAGCTGCCAGTCGCGGAGCGGCGCCCGGGCGGCCCTGGGTCCGCGCCGCGCCCCGAGCCGGAGTCTCCGCATGGCGTCCTGGCCCTGCAGGGGCTCGAGCGAGCGCAGCAGCACGGCCGCCCCGTCGCCTGCAGCCGGGGAGAGAGGGAGGGGCGCGGGGCGCCGGGTCAGGGGCCGCGCGGCCGCTGCGGAGCCTGCCCCGGACGCGGCGGCGCGCCCCCTGCGAGTGGCGGGGAGTCCCGCCGGCGCTCACCTTGGCTGGAGATGTTCAGGCAGAAGTAGGTGCCGTAGATCTGGTAGACGTAGAGCGTGCCGGGCGCCATGAACATGGCCGCGTTGCGGGCCGTGCGCCGCCCGCCGCGCGAGTGCGAAGCCGCGTCCTCGCCGCCCAGGTACGCCTCCGTCTCCACGATGCGCCCGCGCAGCTCCGTGCCGTCGGGCAACCGTCGAGCCAGGACCTGCAGGGGAGGGGAAGGCGTGTCGCGGGCGGCTCTGGAGGGCAGCGCGAGCCGCCCACGGCCCCTTGCCACCCACGGGCGCTCACCTGTCCGAGCAGCGCTTTGGCCAGGCCGACGCAGGGCAGCGCGAAGTAGGCGGCGGGTAGGCGCGGCGGCGGCGGCGGCGGGCCCGGCATGGCGGAAGGGGAGGGGCGGGCGGAAGGGGAGGGGCTCGGGTCCCCCCGCCCCCCCCCCCCGTTGAAACCGCCGGAGCTGCGTGAGCAAAGTTTCGCGGGAATGCATCCGACGGAGCGCCGTAAAGAGGCGCAGGGAAACCGCCCCGGGCCCCCGTTCCTAGCGACCACCTCCTGCCCGCGCGCTTCGAGGGGAGCCCCGCGGGGAAGCCTCTAGGGGGGGGGGCGGAGAAGATTGGTGGGGCACAGCGCCCCGCACTTCGCCCTGAGCGGACGCCCAACCTCGGGTCCCCATCGCGGCGGCCGGGCTTCTCCTGGGCGGCATGCGGGGGCAGAGGCGGCATCCAGGAAGAGCCCTCGCGACGGCTTCCCGGCCTCGGGGCAGCCTGGCCCCGAGGGGAGCCTCCCCCGGGCAGGGCTCGCTGCCTTTTCCGAGGTGGTCGCACTCCTCTTCCGGACGGGGACGGAGCTCGGGTTGCGCGCGTGGGGTCAGAAGCTCCCGCCCCGGTGCAGGGGCTCCCGCCTGGAACCAAGGGTCTACTCTCCGTGGGACTCAGGTGCGCGATGCTGCAGGCGGAGGGAGGGGAGGCCCTGGAGCTGCCCCCCCCCCGGCTTTCTTGGTCTTCACAACTTCTTGGGCTCGGCAACGGAGCCCCACGGCCGAAGAGCCATCTGGAGGCGCTAAATGTACCCCGTTTGGCAGCCACTCGCCCTCCCCACTACAAACCACGCTCACGTATGGGGGCAGGCGCCTCTGGCTGCCATGAGTTTCTCGAGTCCTCCCAGCCGGAGGCGAGAGGAGGGAGACAGCCTTCCTTCCTTCGTCCCCCAGCTGCATTTCTTCCAGAGTGGAAAGCAAACAGGCCCTTCCTGGGCCCAGAGGCCACATCTGGCATTTGCAGGGCCTCCAAAACGGGGCAGGTGGGCGGGACGTCGCCTGGAAGAGCTGGGCCAGATGTCCTTTGCTTGGGTTTCTCACACTCATGCTGCCCTTGGCTGGGGGCCATCCAGAAGGCTCCCTCCTTAGAGGGTAGCCCTGCCTTTGATAGAGGCAAGTCCCAGCAGGGTGTGCCCGTTGCCTCCTCCCCCGGCTTGGAAGCTCTTATTTCCCTGCAGATGGAAATCTGTCCAGGGCTCCAAGCGAAGCTCATCCTGCCCTCCTTCCGATGGGCTAAGCAGAGGCCTCTGCTGGGAAGAAAGGGAACAAGGGGGCGGCCCACCCTTAGCCCTCCCACATCTTGGCAGCAGGAAATCCATTCCAGAGTGCCCACAAGAATCCTTCAGCCCCCCAGGAAAGGGATGGCGCCTGCCTGGGGCTTGGGGGCAGCTGGTGAGAATGCTCCGATGACTTTTCACTATAGCTCTTCTTGTCAGTGCCAGGCTTGGCGACAAAGGGGCATTCAGGCTGTTTTCCTTCCCTGCCACCCATGAGATGAAAGAGACCAGCCCCTTCTGCAGCAACCGGATGCCCGTTTCCTGTGAACATGGAGAGCCAGAGGGATCTGTGGATCCCGGCACCACCAGCGTCTCTCTTGCTTGGGCCGTCAGCAGGCCCTGGAGGCCGGAGGGGGGCGAGCAGCCTCTGGGGCTGACTAGAGCTTAAAGCCGGGCTCAGGCAGCGCCACAGCCAGGAAGCCCCATCAAAGCAGCTGCTTGGTCCTTAGCACAGGTGACCAGCTTGGTGCCCAAGGCAGGTGGGGCTGGGGTGATGGTGGCAAAGGCAGGGCACATCGCAACAGCCCTCACGTTCCCTGGCCAAGGAGCTTGGACAGCGCACGGCAGATTCGTCTTCACATCTCACACCACTTCCCAGCCAGGGAGACAAACTGCGCTCGCCAGGGCCAGGGCCTGCGTTCAGCCATGGGCAGGTGCCACCCAGTTCTGCCAGGCCTCCAATTAGCTAGGCCAGGAGTAGGCAAACCACGGCTCGGGAGCCACATGCGGCTCTTTGGCCCTTTTGGCTCTTCCGGCTTAGGAGTACCCTAATCAAGTTAATAACAACGTACCTACGTATATAGTTTAAGTTTAAAAAATTTGGCTCTCTAAAGAAATTTCAGTCGTTGTACTGTTGATATTTGACTCCTTTGACTAATGTGTTTGCCGACCACTGAGCTAGGTAAATTATGCCATGGGGCAGGGGGAGGAAGGGACGGGGGGGGGCAGGGTTGCCGGGGGACTGGGGAGGGCTAAGGGGGACCCCCTTCTGTAAGAGGCCTTTACAGGCAGCCAGCCTTTGCTTTAGGCTCCAAGGCAGATCGGCTTGGGGAGACATCCCTGGGGAGGTGATGCCCCCTGCCTTTTAGGTCAGCAGAGAAGCCTCTTAGAGGAAGAGGAAGAGGCCACCTGTGCAGGGGTTTCTCCATCAGTTTGCCTCCATGATCGTCTCAGATTCCCTGGAGGGTGGAGGAGCAGGGGCGCTTGCTGGCTCCTTGGCGCCTTTTAGCCCATCCAGAATCTCCAGCGCTTCACAGCCCGGACCAAGTCACGGCTGGTGAGGACAAAGCGGTTCCTAGAACCCTCCTTTCGCCTCCTGCTGCCCCTTCACGGCTCGCTGCGCAGGAGGCAGCACCGCCAAACGCCGCCTCCGCCCGGCCTCTCACGGGCGCAGCAGGCAGGGCGCAGGGCCTCCTTCCCGGTGCGCTCCCCGAACCCGTCCTCCGTTCCTCCGACCGTTCAGTGCCTTCTGGCACCTGGCACGACGCACCTGCCCCGCGGAAGCCCAAGGGCGCTCGGACCCCCCTCTTTTCCAGCAGCTCGCCCGTTTTGGTTGCCGTGTGGTTCGCGCGGGGAAGGCGAGGATCCTGGGGCGCCTGCCGGGAAGGAGCGGCAGCGCCAACAGCGCATCGCTGCGCCTGATCCTCCTGATGCTGCGCGCTTCGGCAGGAGGAAAGCGGCGGCACCGAGGAGACCCCGCCGAGAAGCGAACCTGCTGTCCACGGGCAGCCCGGACGGCTCAGGAGAGACAAGCCGGGGAAGCTCCGGCCCTGCCGAGCGGAGGCCGCCTTCATGGGCGCCCTAGTGGGCAAGGCGGCGCCCGACCCCTGCTCGGCCTCCCTCCGTCCCCGCCTGGATCGCCGCCGTTCCTGCTCCTCCCGCCCGTCCGGCTGCGCGCTCCGCCCGCCCGGCGCTTCCGCGGGCGCATTCCTGAGGCCTGAGTCACGCCCGGCCCGCCTTCCACCACCACGCCGGGACGCCCTTCGGGCTCCAGGCCGGGTCGCGCCGAGCGGAGGCCGCCCCTCGCTTGCTGCATGGCCGCCGGGCCGGTGCGGCGCTCGCCTTCCGTCGACTATCCGGATCGGCTTCGTAGAAGTCGCGGGGCGGGCGGTGAGTTCGCGCCGCGGCGCAAAAGCGGGACGGGACGGGACGGGCGGCTCTTCCCGCCCTGCGCCGGGATTCGCGTGGACCGCGCAGCCGGGAGCTCCGCGACGGGGACTCCCGGGAGCTCTGCCGGAATCCGGCTGCGTCGGGGGCAGGAAGGGGCAGCGGGCGCGCCGCCTAGTCGTCTCCGCCCGCGCCGAGAGCGACTGAGAAGGCCGAAGGCCTCCCGGGGAGGATCGCGCCCCGACGGAGGCAGAGCTCCGTGACTTCCACCCGCAGCTGGAGCGCGAGTCGCCCAAGCAGGCGCTCCTTCTGCGGCAAGCTGGCGCCGGACCAGGGAGCCTCCTCCGCGGCGCGCAGCAGGCAGCCGAACTGCGCCAGGCAGCGGCCGGACCGAAAGGGGTCTCCTCCTTTCGGCCCTGCGCCCGTGCCGCTCACTCCCCGGGCAGCTGCAGCCCCTCCTGGGCCCCGGTGCGAGTCCCGATCTCCGGACCGCCCGGGCCGGACCTCAGCGGGGGCGCCTCCCTCCCTCCCCCACCGCGAAGCCGAATCGGGCGCCGATGACACCTGCCAGCTGCCAGGGAGAGGGAGGCGGCCGGCGAGGGGAGGGGCCGGCGGCGGCCCGCGGGTGGCGAAGTAGTGGGGGCTGCGGGGTTTCCGGCCGGGGCCACGTAGGGCCCCCCCTTCTCCCTCCCCCGCGCATGCCGTTTGATTTACTCTCGTTTAGTCCGGAAGGGGCTGGGGCGATGGACCGGCTCTGGTGCCCCTCTGCAGAGAGCGCGGGGGCGTCGCGGTCACCCGCCCAGCCGTGACCAAGCTGGGGAGGGGAGGGGCCATCGGTCTGGGAGGGCAGCGCGTCGTTTCCCTCTACAGAGGCCTAGGGCCACGGGCACCAAAGGGGTCTGGATGGGACCCTCGCCAGTTGGTACCCAGGAGCCCACAGAAGTGTCCAGATTGCCCGGAACGCTGTGCTGCTCATCTTGGGGGGGGGGGCTCCCATCCTAGAAGAGAACACCAAAACAACCCAGAATGACTTGGATGGTTGCAGCCCCATCAGCCCATAGGAGGGACAAATACAAAATGCTACACTGAGGACAGGATAAGGCGCTGCCCAGATAAAAGACGAACTGTCCTTGGCTGGGTGTCAGGATGCGGGGGAAGGAGCCTGGAATTTTAGACAAGCGATGAAGGACGGCACGGAAAGACCCTCCCAGTTCACAAGATACAACTCAGGTCCGTGAAGATAGAGACAAACTTGTGCCTCAGAAGGGGGGAGGATGTGAAAGCCACCTTGACGTGTGCTGAACGAAGGTCACGGAGAAGAGTCCTTCATGTTGCGTGGATGTCCAGGGGCCCATATCTCTCCTCAGCCTTCTTGAAATATTTGGGCAGGCTGCCCTTTCTGTGGAGGCCTTGACCTCTGTGGGGCTGGCCAAGAGGGCTCCTGCCAGTTCTGGGGGTCTGGAGATGGGTGGTGAGGCCTGGCTTGCAGGTTTGTGGTCCAGGGCAGAATGGAAAGGAGAAAACACGGGCGTTGGAGCCGTTGTGTGGTGGGCAGTGGGACAGTTCCCAACCCAGGAGTTCTGCCGGGGCTGGGAAAAGGGCGCTCGGCCTGCTATTTTCCGCAGTTTTCCGCCTGGGCACACGTGCTCCTTCTTTCTTCCTGCCTTTGTCCTGAGCTTGTGGCCTTCCTCTGGCAGGAAAGAGGGCTGCTTTCTTAGCAGAGGACAGGCAGAAAACATTCTGCACCCGCGAGGCACTCGGGCTGAGGGGAGGGACTGCCCAGAGAACCCCTGCAGGCCTTGGACCTCGCCGAGGGGCAGGATGGGGCTCTTGGCCCTCCCCTGCCTTCCCCCAGCAGTCGGGTGAAGGCAGGAGGGGCAGCCGGGCGGGTGGGCAGGCAGGGAGGCATTCCCGGCTTGGCAACCCCCAATGGCGCCAGGAGAGGGAAAGGGACTTTCCCAGGCAGCAGCCTGGTGCCTTCTTTGGATGCATCATATCCTGGTGGCATCTGTGAGCCAGGGCTGCACTTCTCCCTGGCATTTGCTGGAATCTCAACCTGAGGCTGGTTTCTTTTTCTGGGGCGTCTGCACCAGAACGACTGTGCAAGGCCCAAGAGCTCTTCATTAGAGGGGGAGGGAGGGGGCTGCTTTGGACCAGGCATTCCTCCAGACAGGACCCTCCCCGCCCCTCCCCTCCAGCTGAGGCAAGCGGCTCTTCCTGGGACGGGGTGAATGCTGAGCAGCCAGAGGGATGTCACCAGCGGCAGATGGAGAGCAGGAAGCATATGGGGAAAATCTGGATCCCCAACTGGCTTTTCTGGTTCCAGAAAAAGGGGTGGAGCTGCTGCCCTACTCCTAGGAAACTCTCCTCTCTGCCTGGCCTGTGTGCCTGCGTCTGGTGGTAACCTCTTCTGGGGAAGGAAGAGTCTTGGCCTGGTGGCTGGGGGAAGAGCAGGCCCCGGGCAGCTGCTTCCTTCCGCCCACTCCAGCAGAGCATGGGAATCTTGGGCGGCACCAGGAATGCCGACTGCGGTGGGGGGCGGAAGGCGCGGGAAGTCAAAAACACACACAAGGGTGGGCTGTGTGGCTTGTGTGTGCACGCAACCAGTAGTGTGTTGTGGGTTTTAGCCATAGGGCCTTGGGCTTTTCCTTAGCCACTGTGGCTCCACATTGGGCACCCAGATGCAAAACTCTAGCCAGTGGCTCTCCCATCCATGGCACCTTCTTCCTCTGCCCTTAGGTGGCCAATGTATCTCGGCACGCAAGAGCCTTTGCCTGGCAGGGGCTTAAGGGAGGGACCTCGTGGCCACGGGCTGGGGACACTGCAAGGGCATTTGTGCCATGGACCTTGGAGGAGATGCTGGGGGACCTGCCCACCCGCCTGCCTGGGCACCACTGGTCTTTGGAGGGAGAGGACAGGACAGAGGTGCCTGTCCCACCCACCCCACATTCCTGTTGGGGGAGGGGAGGCATATCCTTTTGTCCCGTCTGTTTGGAAACATGCGCCAGCAGGGTGTCCCTGGGGAGAATGCCAGCCAGAGAGAGAGAGAGAACTGGGCCGGGGTTGGCAGGCCAAAAATACAAGTGGGAGTCAATGGTCTGGGAAGAGACAGGGCGGAGCGAGGCTCCTCCCCGCCTTGAGGCACAACGCTCTCCCAAGTAACCTTGCTGTTCAGATAGTGGTGGATGGCAGCTGAGAGTCGCAGCGTGGGAAGCCGGGCCTCCAGGGGCCTCCAGAGTGTCCCTCCCTTGTAAGGGCAGCGTCTGGGGTCTCCAGGGTGTTCTGCTGGCTCCACAGGGAGCTGGAGGCCAGCCTGGAGGGGCAGAGAGAACAGCTGGTGGGAAAAGCGTGGCAGTGCCAGGACCAGGCAGGTGGCCTGGGTCCGGACGGGCCCTCGCTTGCTGCCTTCACCAGGGGGAAGTTTTTGCCTTGCTAGGGAGGGGGGAGGCTCTTTCACCCCCCCCCCCCATCTCAAACTTCTGGTTTCTCCTCCTGGGGCTCTTGTGGCTTCCTCACTGCATGGAGTAGAGTTTGGTGCTTCCAAGCTGAAGGTTTCATCCTGAAGGCTTCATCCTGCATGGGGTGGGGGTGGGGTGGGGGTGGCGGGAGATGCAGCACCTGGGTTTGGTGACATCCTGAGGTCTCCCTGGTCCCACCCAGGCTCAAGCCAGCAGAATCTGGTCCCTAGTGCATAGGGCCTTTCTGGCTTGGGAATGGGTGGGGTGGGGCTGTTCCTCTTTCCTAGCTGATAGCGGGGGGGGGGGCATCAGGAAGAGGAGGGTCCCTTCCCACTCTTGCTGGAATTTATGGCCCTTTATTGCTTCTGCTAGAAACCTGGCCGACGTGGAAATCCTTTTGTACAGGGAAGGCCTCTCTCCGGCTAGATTGGCAGTTTTCAGTGCGCTCAGAAGCGGTGGGGGTATTACTGCCTTCTTGACCATCCCCTGCTCCACACCTGCCGCTGGGTTTTTCCTTGATCCAAGTCCAGCTGGGCCCCCTGGGCAGGCTGGATTGCTCTTTCCTACCAACGCAAGCCTGGCCACCGAGGGTCCTTGAGCAGTTCCCAGAGGCCACTCATGGAGGCTGAGTGTGGGGGAATTTGCCACCGCTTGCCACCAGAAGGGCTTGGTAGCCCTGGGTCTGAATTTGTATGCGATCCATCTGCCCACCCACAGGCCTGACTGCTGGGGCAGGACGATGTCGGAGGCACGCCGGGACAGCACCAGCAGCCTGCAGAAGAAGAAGCCGCCCTGGCTGAAGCTGGAAATCCCTGCTCCGCTGTCAGCCGGGATGGCAGAAGAGCAGGTCTTGGCTCAGGTACCGGAGGGCTTGGGGGAGCAGGGCCCGCCAGGAGGGCCTCCCACAGGGGGAAGCGGCAGCTCAGCTCCCACCTGCCTAGATCTGGGCCCATTGCTTGCCAGGGCTTTTCTGCTGCCCTGGTGGGTTCTTGGGAGCTCTGCATTTCCTTAGGGAAGTGGGGTGGTGGTGTGTTCTTTAAGCCCCAGAAGCCTCCTGCATTTGGCTGCAGGGCTGCACACCTCCTTCTGCTCTCTTGCACAGCCCTCCAAGCGCCAGACCTTCCTCCGGAGCATCAGCATGCCTGCGGAGAACACCCGCTTCCCTTCTCCCTACCATGAGGGCCGGCGCCCTGTCCTCCAGCGACAGACTTCCATCACACAGACCATTCGGAGGTGAGTGTGGCCACCCGGGGGCCCCCTTCTGTGAGGTTCTCTCCCCCCTCACCCCCCATCCTCTCTCAGCAAGGGAGTTGTGCTTGGCAGCCAAGGGGGGCATTAGGGGACACATCTGAGCAGCTTCCAAAGGATCTGTCCGGAGGGACTTTGGGGACTCCCCTGTAAGGGAGGCGCTTCTCTAGTGGCCAGAGACAATGTGGCCTCAGGGGTGGCTTAGGTCAGTGCTCTGAGTATCCACAACGGGAGCAGAACACGACAGAGGGGGAGACACTGGCCTGTGTGGGTGTCAAGAGGGGGAGAACCCGCACCGCTGCTAGAACTGGGGGCACTTTTGCTCCCTACCTACAAAGGGAGCTCTGTGGCCTGGTGTGGTCAGGGAACATGAGCGTGCCAGCGGCACTCCAGAGGGGGCTTCCCACAGTGCAGCCATGTGCCTGGGCTGTTCCCCTGGGGGGGCTCAGCTGGGGACTGCAGCTGCACCCCTCTGCCCTACCAGCCTCCCCTGAAGTTTCTGGGCAGCTCTGCTTCTCTTCCTGCACCGCACAAGGGCTGCTGCCTATCAGGGTTGCCAACAAGCCCGCCTGGGTGGTGCCAAGGCTGCTGGCAAAGGAGAAAGACGTGCCCCATTTTGCTAGCCCACAAGGGCGCCAGGCCTGATGCCGACGCCCCCAGCACCCTGTCTGGAAGGGCAGCTGAAGCCTGGCTTGAGTAGCCAGCAGCAGGAGCTCTGGCTAAGGCCAGTGGTGGTCAGGGGGCCTCCCCCCCCCACTATTCAGCTCTCTCTCCTTTGCGGCAGGCAGGTGCGTTTTGAGAGGAGTCAGACTTTGCCCATTCAGGGGCACCGGGGGGGCAGGAGGCCCCTGAGAAAGCGCCACTCTCTCCCCCGAATGCTGTTCAGGTACCTGCCATGCTCGTGTGACGCCCCCCCTGCCCAGCCCTTGTGCCACTGCATGCGTGTGAAGTGCATGGGGGTTACTGAGCCTGATGCCTGCCCGCCCCCTTTCCTTGCCCCACTGCCAGTGGAAGACCCTGCGCTGCAGCATCCCAGAGTCCGGTTGCATTAAAATGGAGGCGAGGGGCACCTTGGGCTGTGCCTGCAGCTTCCTGTTCCCAGTTCTGCTGGGACATTCAGGATACCACCCAAGCAGACTTCTTCCCCGTGGGCCCAGGAAGGTTTCTTCTGGCTTCCGCCCGGGGCGTGTGCACGTGCGTGTGGGCATGCATGGCCTGCTCCTCCACCTCCTGGCACCCAGGCAGTGGCACAGTAGTAACTGCCCCAGAACAGCCCTCTCTCTGCCAACCGGCCTCTGTCCCACTGCTGGAAGCCCCTTCCACTGCCTGGAGGGGATTGTCCCCTTGCCAAGGATGGGCCTTGGGGGCTCCCTGCTTTCCTCAGCTGGAGAACGCTGGAGGGTGTGAGTAACTCTGACTAACGAGACCCCAGATGGCATCTTTTTGCAGGTCCCCACTGGGCTGGCAGAGGCGCCCTCTCATTGCAGTTGTGGAGGGGAGAGCAGAGATGGGCCCGGCTTCCTTTTCCCGTTGCTTAACGCCCTTGCCTTCCCCAGGGGCACGGCAGACTGGTTTGGGGTCAGCAAGGAGAGCGACGCTACCCAGAAGTGGCAGCGGAAGAGCCTCCGTCACTGCAGCCTACGCTACGGGAAGCTGAAGCCGCAGGTCATCCGCGAGATGGACCTTCCCAGCCAGGACAACATCTCTCTGGCCAGCACTGAGACACCACCACCACTCTATGTGCCCCCTTGCCAGCTGGGCATGCAGAGGGTCAGTGGTGGAATCAAAATGGACTGCAGTAGAGTGGTCTCTCTGGGCCCCTGAGATGGGGAGGGAAGGATGGGCCCTAGAGTCTAGGTGGAGGAGTGTAACCTAGAGCGGAAGCCTGAGACAGGGCCTACTAAGTGTGGGCTCCCCTTGGCATCAACACTCAACTCCACCAGAGTGTTCTATGCTTCAGCATCCCTCGTGCCTTCACCCTTGTGCCACTGACCCCTTGCTTGTCTTCCTCTGGGGCTTCTTACCCCCCCCCCCGGTTAATGATTCCCCTTTCAATGGCAGATCATAGACCCCCTGGCGCGTGGGCGGGCCTTCCGGATGGCCGAGGACAGTGACGGCTACAGCGTGCCCCACACGCCGGTCACGCCAGGGGCAACCTCCTTGTGTTCCTTCACCAGTTCACGGTCTGGCTTCAACCGCTGGCCCCGGCGGAGGAAAAGGGAGTCAGTGGCCAAAATGAGCTTTCGTGCAGCGGCGTTACTTGTGAAGGTAACGGTCTGGGTGTGGGGGCAGCCGTGCCTCCCCCACAGACGGGCATTGGCAGCATCCAGCTGAACTGCAGGAAAAGGGGGCGGCAGGACAGAGCAGCCAGGGCCACTAGTCAGGCCCTCTGTGTCCTTCCAGGGACGATCGGTGAAAGATGGAACCTTGCGGAGAGCCCAGCAGCGCAGTTTCACCCCAGCCAGCTTCCTGGAGGAAGATACGGTGGATTTCCCCGAGGAACTGGACACCTCGTTCTTTGCTCGGGTAAGAGCCGCGGAACAGCCGTGCTGGAGCTGGGGGGTAGGCAGTGGGCTCTTGCAGGCCCAGTGCTCGGGAGCCTCCCCTTCTTCCCCAGGAAGGAGTCCTGCAGGAAGAGCTTTCAACATACCCAGACGAAGTCTTCGAGTCGCCCTCCGAAGCGGCCATCAAAGAGACGGAGGCGAAGGCGCAGCTCCCGCAGCCGGGCCTAACCGGAGGTGCCCTGGACAGGAACGAGCTTGAGAGGCGGCACCTAATGCTGTGAGTGTGGCCAGGAGGCGGGCAGGGTGGGCAGGGCTTGGCCTTGGCGCCCCTTCCGGCTGCTTTCTTGGGCTGGGACGCCGAGGTTTTGGGGGCAGCCGGGTGACCTGTTCCCGCATGCGTTGCAGCCCTTTGGAGCGTGGCTGGCGGAAGCAGAAGGAGGGGGCACCGGTGCTCCAGCCCAAGGTGCGCCTGCGGCAGGAGGTGGTGAGCGTGGGCCTGCCACGGCGCGGTCAGCGCATCAAGGTCCCTGTGCGCAAACTGTTTGCCAAAGAGAAGCGTCCCTACGGCCTGGGCATGGTGGGCCGACTGACCAACCGGACGTACCGCAAACGCATCGACAGCTTTGTGAAACAGCAGATCGAGGAAATGGACGACCACCGGTAAGCAGAGGCAGCGTGATGCCTGGCAGGCTGTGCTCTGGGGCGGCTGGAAGAGGCTGGCTCAGTGGGCTCCCTCTTCTCTGTGCAGGCCCTTCTTCTCCTACTGGGTCACCTTTGTCCACTCGCTGATTACAATCCTGGCGGTGTCCATCTACGGCATTGCTCCAGTGGGGTTCTCCCAACACGAGACTGTGGACTCGGTGAGTTGCTGCTCTGAGCGTCAGCCCCCAGGCTCAACCTGTGCGTGCCTCTTCCTTGGACCCTATACCTTGACTGCTCCAGGGAACAGCAGCCCAGCTAGGGGAGGGGCTGGCAGCAGCTGTTTGCTCCATCAGGCCTTGCCGGCCTCTGCTCTTTTCCAGTCCCAAGGAACGTTCTTTTTTGGCAGGTCTTGAGAAACCGTGGAGTTTATGAGAATGTGAAGTATGTTCAGCAGGAGAACTTCTGGATTGGCCCCAGTTCGGTAAACACCAGAGGCAGAGGGTCCCTGTCCAGACGGGCCCTGTCCTGCTCCGTAATATGCACTTGGAGACTGGAGGGGGGCAGTAGTTAGCTGGGGGGGCTGTGTAGTTGTCGCCGTGGGCTGAAATAGCTGCCATTCCTTCTCCAGGAAGCCCTCATCCACCTGGGCGCCAAGTTTGCGCCCTGCATGCGGCAGGACCAGCAGGTGCACAGCTTCATCAAGGCTGCCCGAGAGAAGGAGAAGCAGTCCGCCTGTTGCATCCGCAATGACAAGTCAGGCTGCGTGCAGACGGCCGCCGAGGAGTGCTCGGTGAGAGACCCTTGATGGGCGTTCTCCCACTTTGATGGCAAGGAGGGACAGGATTATCCCCCATTTCCCAGCCACTCAGGCCTCTCTCTCCTCCACAGTCCACCTTGGCCGTGTGGGTGAAATGGCCACGACACCCCAGTGCCCCCCTGCTGGCAGGAGAGAGGAGGAAGTTTGGCTCAGTGTGCCACCAGGACCCCCGGTAGGTCACTGGATTCCACAGGGAGAGGGGCAAACCGCTCTTGCTAGCATTGGGAGGGCTCCTGGGCACATCCTGCTGCCCACACGTGACCCCTCTCTTCCACCACAGGGTGTGTGAGCAGCCGGCCTCGATGGAGCCTCATGAGTGGCCTGATGACATCACCAAGTGGCCGGTAAGGTTTGGGGAGAGGTGGGGAAACAGCCTGCCGCCAGGGCCAGCTGGGGCAAGGGCAGATGGACACTTGGGCCTGGTGACCCCCTCTCCTGTCCAAAGTTGTGCTCTGCCCCTGAGGAGAAACCCCCACGGCTCTGTTATGTGGCCTTGAAGGCAGGTCCTGGGAACCAGGCTGGGGAAAGTGATGCTCCACCTTCCTTCCTCTTCCCAGATCTGCACCAAAAACAGTGCTGGGAACTACACCAACCACCCTCACATGGACTGCGTGATCACCGGCCGCCCTTGCTGCATTGGCACCAAGGGAAGGTAGGGGAGGCTTGGGGGAGGGTCCTTCTGGCGCCCTTTGCCTCTGTGAGGATTTGGGGGCCGGAGCCCCATTTAACTTCCCCACTTCTGGGCATGTGTCTTCCAGGTGTGAGATCACATCACGAGAATACTGCACCTTCATGCACGGTTACTTCCATGAGGAAGCCACTCTCTGCTCCCAGGTACAGCATCCCTCCGCTCTGGCAGGTCCCTCCAGGGGCGGCGACAGAGCAGGCCGTGGCTGAGAGTCTCTTTGCCTCCCTCTGCAGGTCCACTGCATGGACGACGTCTGCGGGCTCCTTCCCTTCCTCAACCCTGAAGTCCCCGATCAGGTCTACCGCCTTTGGCTGTCCCTCTTCCTTCACGCAGGGTAAGGATGGTGCTGGGCATCAGGTGAGGCCTGGATGCGCCTGCAGGGGCGGGCAGACGGGTCTCCTCCTGCTCCTTGGTCCGCCAAGGGGCTTTTGGGGAAAGTCCCCCTTGTCACCGCCGCCTCTCTGCTGCACGGCAGGGTCCTGCACTGCTTGGTGTCGGTGTGTTTCCAGATGACCATCTTGCGCGACCTGGAGAAACTGGCCGGTTGGCATCGCATCTCCATCATCTACCTTCTCAGTGGCATCACAGGCAACCTGGCCAGTGCTATTTTTCTGCCCTACCGGGCTGAGGTACGTCTTGCCGGCAGCTGGGAGCCCCTGCGGTCAAAAGGGGATCCCTATGCTCAGTGGCCAAAGGCAGCTGAGACCTCAGTTTTGGAGCAGGAGGCAAAGGCTTGGGCCCAAATGAAATGCCCTGCCCTGTACACAGGGCCTCCACCCCTGGTCACCTGGGCTATGCCTCTGCTGCACCAGGTGCTTTAGAAAGCGGAAGGAGGTTGCTTGGCAAGCCAGCAGGGGGTGGAGAGTCTAACTGTGCTCCGGTCTGCTCTCAGGTGGGCCCTGCAGGGTCCCAGTTTGGCATCCTGGCCTGCCTGTTTGTGGAGCTGTTCCAGAGCTGGCAGATCCTGGCACGGCCTTGGAGGGCGTTCTTCAAGCTGCTGGCCGTGGTTGTCTTCCTCTTTGCTTTCGGCCTCCTGCCCTGGATCGACAACTTTGCCCACATCTGTGGCTTCATCAGCGGCCTCTTCCTGTCCTTCGCCTTCCTGCCATACATCAGCTTCGGCAGGTTCGACTTGTACCGGAAGCGGTGCCAAATAATTGTCTTCCAGCTGGTCTTCGTCGGGCTGCTGTCCGGACTGGTGGTGCTGTTCTATTTCTACCCTATCCGCTGTGACTGGTGCGAGTTCCTCACCTGCATCCCCTTCACAGACAAGTTCTGTGAGAAGTATGACCTGGACGTGCAGCTCCACTGACAACCACAGCCGTGTCCCCGCCCTGAACCTTCGCTTTGCTGCCTTAAGCCCAAAGACTGGAACGTTTTCTCCCAACCAAACACATGTGCCTTGTCCAGTTCTACTGAACCTCTTCTGATGCTAGTTTCAACACAGTATTTTTCATGAAATATTACTTGTTGCCCAGGTGGTGATCAAATATAGCTGGTAGCGTTTTAGCTACATTTCCAAAACTTCCGAGTGGCTTATTTTGTTGTCAGGCGGGCTCTGTGGTGCTGGGGGAGACTTTATGCTGACTGGGACAGGCATGGGAAAGAGGCAGAACTGATCTGGGAGCCACAGGAAACATCCAAACAGTTTGGGATGTCCCACTAGGCTGGGCTTAAGTCTCACATAACACGCCCTCCTCAAAATGCTTCCAGGACAAAAGACCAACACAACACACTTTCCATCCTTCCCTTTATTACACTTCCAACAACTCTGTTTCTCAGGCTAGTCTGAAGGCTACCTGTCAGCAGCCCAGCTGCATTCCGCTGCCAAGGTGTGTGTGTGTACCTGTCCACCCGTCCCATGACACTGAGCCCTTGCGCCGGCCCCATGAATGTAGAGCTAGCCTGCTCTAACTCTAGGCCCACGTCTGCAAGGAGCAGGAGTAGCTCCCTGTCTGACGTCTGCCTATCATAGGCAATCGCCGGTCTCTGGGGCCTCTGGAGGCACGACAGGATGCAAGGGCTCCTGGGCTCCTGGTCCAAAAGCCTCCCAGCAACCCCATTCCTGTTCACTGAAAGAAAACGGCATCAGTCTCCGCAGAGGCTTCTCCAAATTCCACCTGACTGAACATAAGGAGCCCTAGCCCCATCCCACAGCCCATGTTTTTGCTGCAAGGCAGCTCCAGCCACGGGGAGGCCAAGGCCACTCTGGAGCCCCCCCCCCCCCAAGTGAGGTTTTGTTGTGGCAGCAGTGATATATTGGTTTCTGGCTCTCAACTGGAGGCCCTCTATCAGCCCCATCCAGGCTCTGGGCTCCCTAATAAGGCCTTCAGCTTGTCTTGCCAGCTGCCAAGGAGTGAAGGGCAACCCAGCAGGGGTGGCGGCACCTCACCCACACCCACACCGCAGCCACCACAACGGACAGACGGATGGACGCAGAGGGCCGCCTGGGGCTTCATTTCCGGAGCCTTTTTACGAAGGTGACTTCATCCCGGTTCCGGATTCCATACCTGGGGAGGGCCAGATGGGTGGCGCTGTTAGGACAAGCCGGCGCAGGGCAGGCAGGGGAAGCCCGGTGGGGGCTCCTCCAAAGGGCGGGGGCATGCGTGGATCCCCTCCCCCCCCCCACTCACTCTCGCAGCCTCTTGCCGTCCTCAGTCAATTTCTCTCCGCCGAAGCTCAGGCAGTAGGTGCGCCAAATGTACCTCCTGCGCGGGGGGGGGGTTGAGGAGAAAGAGTTGGTTTTCTCGCCCATTTAAGGGGACTCAAAGCGGCTGACAAAACTTCTGTTCTTCTCCCCAGAACAGACACCCTGTGAGGCAAGAGGGGCTGCAGAAAGGAAGCCGTGACCAGCCCAAGGCCACCCAGCTGGCTTCGCTGAGGAGGGCGGAATCAGACCTCAACCACTAGGCCGGACTGCCTCACCGGGGCGGGTCCCCCTGCCCCTGCCCCGCCTACCAGCTGATGTGCGCGAGCCCCCCGGCGCGCTCCTGCCTCAGCTCCACGAAGCGGCGCAGCGCCTTCTTCAGCTCCAGCACCGTCGCGTTCTGCACCACCACCACCGCTGCAGGACAGAGAACGGGGGTGGGGGTCAGCGCCCGGCCGCCGCACCTCCTGAGAGGCCCGGCGCTCCCCTTTCCTCCCTCCCAGGGGGCCTTGCGGCGACTTACGCATGGGGGCGTCGGGGGCGTCCGCGGTGCGCACGCGCACGGTCATGGCCTGGCCGTACTCCAGCGCCACCTGGGAGCTGATCTCCTCGGGGGTCACCTGTCGGTCAGCGAGGAGCGGAAGGCGATTGGTGAGTTCGGGCTCCGCCCCATCGGCTCCTCCCCCAATCCCTAACCCGACCGAGGGACGAGGCGGGGACGACGACGACGCCCGCCCGCCCGCCTGACCGGCCGACCGACCGACCTGCGCGGGGAGGTCGCACAGAAGCGGGTCCCGCACGAGCCGAGCCAGCCCGCCCTGCCAGAGCTCCAGCACGGCCGCGTGGGGCGGCGGGGGCGCCTCCTCCTCCTCCTCCTCCTCGCCGCCTCCCCGTCCTCCTGCGTCCTTCTCCGTCGCCGCCATCTTAGGTCCGGCCGTGCGGCGATGCTGCTCTTCTGCCCGGCCTGCGGGAACGTGCTGGTGGCCGAGGAGGGCGCGCGCTGCCACCGCTTCGCCTGCACCACGTGCCCCTACGTGCGCAACGTCACGCGCAAGGTCGGCGGGCGGGCGGGGCTCCGCGGGAGCGGGGAGAACGGGCCTCTCTCCCGCCGTTGCCAGGCGACTGACGCCCCCCCCGCTTTCTGTCACCAGGTGACCAGCCGGCGCTACCCGAAGCTGAAGGAGGTGGACGACGTGCTGGGCGGGGCCGCGGCGTGGGAGAACGTCGACTCGACGGCAGGTGCGTGACGTCAGCGGGGCGGGGGAATGCGGGGGGGCAGGCGCGGCTCCTCCCCCTCCCCGGCGGGCTTTTGGGTCGGACGCCCGTGGGCTTCCCGGGAGGGGCCGGGACAGGCGCGCCGCCTGACCCCCCCTCTCCCCTCCCCTCCCTCTCTCCGCAGAGCCCTGCCCCAAGTGCGAGCACCCGCGCGCCTACTTCATGCAGCTGCAGACGCGCTCGGCCGACGAGCCCATGACCACCTTCTACAAGTGCTGCAGCGCGCAGTGCGGACACCGCTGGAGGGACTGAGCGGGAATAAAGCGCGCCAGGGCGCAGCGCCACGCCTCTCCGTGCACTCTTCTCTGGGGGGCGGGAGGGGCGCGGGAGGCGGCTTGGGCCTGGGTCGCTGTTCCCCTCTGCTCCTCGCTTTAGTCTCTGGGGAAACCAGATGGGGGCTGAACCCCGAAAATCGGCTGGGCTGCATTTCTGCTTCTAAGCAAGAGCCACGTGGAATCCGTTAGAGCTTTTGGCCAGGCCTCTATGACCGCTCCAGAGGGCCTCAAAGCGCCCTCCGCAGACGGCCTGGCAAATGCCGTGCCCAGGCACCGCACCAAGAGAGGCCAGCGGTAGCACACTGGCTCTGTGTCCGTATCCGTAGTGCGTTCTGGTGGCCGCACTCCAGCTCCAGTGAGGCGCTTTTAGCTGCTAAAGAAAACACCTAGTCCCCTCCTGCTGGGTCCACGTCAAGAGGCAGTGAAGATGGTCAGCTGTGCCACCAAAAGCAAACTCAGGACAAACAAACAACAGCCAGCCAAACAGAGGCAAATACTCTCATCTCCCTGTAACTCCTACTATGCATCTTGCATCACCTGCTTTTCAGCCTGGATGCACTTTTGCAACACTTCACTTTTTATACCACGTCAGGGTGATGTGGGTGCTCAACAAAGTAGTTCAAGCAGGTTAGAGAAGGTCCCACCTGACCTTTATTTACTTCAGTGCCGATGATGCACACAAAAGGGATGCTATAGGTGGGGCACCTGCACCCACTTGTTCCAGTTGAGTTCGTAAGGGAAGACCCTGCCCATTTTCAGGATGCAGTCGATGGTTGGCTCATAGAACGCTACTGCAGCGTCACTCAGTTTTGGGTGGGTGATCACTTTTTCTTGCATCGGCTGGGAGAAGATGGAGATAGGTGCCTGCTTCTTCAGGTAGAATTTCTGGATGCAGCCCAGAGATTCTAGGCCCTGTAAGCAAAGGGGAGATCTGTTATGCAGGCATGCTGTTTGGAAAAGCCCTCAAAGGGTACAGAAGCAGGGGCTCCTTCCCGGATCAGGAAAAGGACCGCTGCTCTCCTGGTGCAAATGAAGATCTCCCTGCAGTTCCAGGTCACTACAGACAGTCCGGGGGCCTCTGCAGTTCCTGCGTCCTTCTGGAAACAGCAGGAACCATACTTTGTATCATTTCATCTTACAAATGTGGGAACCAAGGAGGCAGAACTCCCAAGTGTCTGCCTAATTGAGGCCATTTACGAAGGCGTCCAGACTAGGTGAATAGTTCGTCTTCCCGTTTGAGAAGGCTGAGAAGCAGTTGGTGGGCTGGCCACTGTGAGATGAGATGCTGGGTTTAAATGGACTCTGGCCTAACCCTCTTGTCTCTTTAAAAATACAAAGCCATCTTATAAAGCTAAGGCTAGAACGAGCTGGTCTCTTCCTGCTGTTTCCACTGGAGCATGCAGGGCCCTTTTGGGAGCTTCCAAGAGTCCCTTGCTTAACTGCAGAATACTGCCCCAGAACACTCTTTCAAAGGATTTTAACCTGGTGCAGCAGATAGATATGATGAAAGTCCCCTGGGATAGTGGTAGTCTACCTCGGCACAAAGCTTAAACACACCTGTAGGATCTCCTGGAGGGCCACTGGATGAAGGATGCCCAAGTAGTGATGACACAGGGCTGCATCTGTTATGCCAGGCTTGGTCATGATGTGGCACAACACGCCTTCCATTATGCCTTTGCAGGCAGGTTTGTTCAGACTCCCATCCACGATGCGCCACGGCCGCCCAATAAAGGAGATGCCGCCTTTGCCTCTGCTGGAGAAACGGAGTGCAAGGCAAGGTGTGACTACACAATACTGCACTGGGTACGCACAAAACACCTCCGACCGCGCATCCATGCTCATGCACGGCCACTTGCACTCAGGAACAGCAGTTCCACTCTGAGGAAGGATGCTTGGGATGTTGTTCTGAGAACAGCAGGCTAATTTCTGAAAACACAAGAGCACCTGCAGGCCCAGGCCAAAGAGAAAAGCAGAAAGCTCCCCTGCGTGATAGGGAGACTACCGCCCTCTGGATGCTGGGAGGAGGAATTACAGTGATAATGGTTTGCTATGCTGGGCCTTCCTGTCCTCTGCTCCATCTGGGAAAGGCATGTCAGCCGCCTCCCTTGGGTTTTTGTGGCTCCACAAATGAATCGTCATCCTATTCTAAAAAATAAAACTGCTGCTGTTTTCTTTTGATGGTTATGTACTTTCTAGGGACCTGGCATGAAGGGGGATCACATCCAGAGGCAGCAAATAATAGCAGGCAACCCTGGGATGAGAGGGATGTCCCCATGCCTGGGTTGCTCTTTACTCACCTTCCTCCTTCAGCCCGCAAAATCCTTGCAGTAGGAGAGCCTAGAAAAAGCAGTAAACATTGTCTGTGCCAAGAGAAGTGAACGGTACTGCCTAACCTTTCAGGGCAAGTGGGCGGATTGCAGGGCTGATCAGCCCCCAGAGCTTCCCAGCAGACAAAACCAGCCTTAAGGTTGGGGAAGGCACCTTGGGTAAGGCAAGCAAAGAGGGCACGAAGGCCTCAAGCCCACACATAGCAGGCCCTGCCAACTCTTTGGACCCATGGGTCACTGTGGATTTTTGAAGGCCCTCTTCCCCACAGGCACTGTCCAGGCACAAATAATGGATGCCTCCCATCAAACCAGCTCCTTTGTTGCCCAACCGTGTGAGCATCAGTAAAGACCTCGGTGCAGCTTGATCAAGAGCAGCCTGAAGACGTACCGCTGGAGTTGCCGTGGGCTTCCTGCAAAGGCAGCTCTGGCCTGGCAGGATTTGTGGAATCCGTGGCTTCTAGGCCTTGCAGCACACTGGTCTCCCTGGCGCCGGCAGGGCTCCCAGCCTTTTCCTCAGCACCCCGGCGGTCATTCTGCGTGGAGGCGTCTGCCTCTGGCGCTGCACTTCTGCCCCCTGCCGTAGGGGCGCCTGTGGGCCCCGGGCTTCCTGCTCCTTCTGGCAAGTTCTGTGTGCTGTGCAGAGGAGCCTCTCCAGCCTGGCTCCGCTCCCCCTCCTCTGCCCTCTTCAGCCTCTTCCTAGCTTGCTCTTCCTCCTCCCATGAGCTGTTGAGTTGCTGCTGGTGGTCCTCATCCTCCTCCAGCTGCGTCAGGTGGCCACCTTGGCCATGCAGGCCTTTATTGGCGTCTTCCTCAAGACACACGGAATGCAGCAGCCATGGGTCAGCAAACCTCCTGGCCACTAGACGGGCGTGGTGGCCCCCCACCTTCAACACCTGCTCCAGCTCAAGGAGGTCCTAAGATGGGAAGAGAAACACACAAAAGACACGAACCTTCCTTGCTTTAGCCCAAGGTGCGTCTGACCACCACGGAAGCACAAAAAACCAGAGGTGGCTTCCTTGGTGGATTCCAACTTTCCCATCCCAGTTTGCCAACCTGAAGATATTCCTGCAAGGGCCGTGCACGCTCCACGTCGGCCTCTTCATAATGCTGGAACTGTCTTGCCAGGTCTACCACACCTGCCCCAAAGTGGGAAGTGGCTTCAATGGCCTTGTGGACCTCCAGAAGAGCAGCAGTGTCGCCGGGGCTGTAGTGGCGACACTCCAGGGACCGAAGCAGATGTTGCTTGGGATCTTCCGCTTCTTCCTGAAGGCTGAAGACTTTGCTGAAGGAGCTGGGGAGGCAGGAGGCTCCCACCGGCATGCTCTCCAGGTCAGATGGCTCTGTGGACACAAGGCACAGCGCTGAAAGGCCTCCGCCCTCTGTCCTCTCTTCCCCTGCAGAGGGACAGAAGGGCAGACTGACCTTGGTCCCTGAGGCCTCCGCAGATGGGCGTCTTGCGCAGCTTCACTCTCACTTGACAAGAGTTGACCACAATGTTGTCTGTGGGGCTCAGATTCCGGGTGCTGACGATGCCTGGCATGTAGTAGCCCCTCATGAGCAGGTAGTTGGTGTGTGACGCCTGGTGGGCCTTCACCTCGATCTGCTGCTTGCTTGCTGCGTTCTCCTCCATGTCCTCCTCCTCCTCGTCATCGTCGTCTTCTAGGCCTTCTTTCCCCAGGCTGCAAGAAGCAAAATGGCACCATCTGCACTTCCCGTTCCTTCTGCTTGGGCGATTCCTAGCAGAATTTGGGAAGCACCACAGAAATACAGGCCAATGTCCCCTGGGGGACCTAAAGCAGCAGATGCCCCTCCCTTCCCAAAGCGCCCAGGGAGGGCCCCCATGGCGCTCAAGCATTCCCGTGGGATTCCATTTTGTCAAAAAGTTTTCTCATGTTTCCTGCAAGTCACCTGGGAAAATGTGGCATTCTAAACATTCAGATAAAAACAACAACAATAACTTCTTCTTAGAAGAAGTTTTTATCTCCAGGGACACATTTCTGGCTAAAACATTCGAAAGAACTGGAAATCCAGTTGCCCCCCTCTCTTTCCCCTTCCCCCGTAGCCAAAAGCAATGTGGTTTTATCCTGCTGGGTGCTTTCTTGGCTACATGGTTAGGGGAGACTGATAGTGCTCCTTCCAAAGGCCAGCCGTCAAAAGCACTCTGTTCTCCTGCTGCTGCCGTTTATCTCTCAGTGTTCCGCCAACACCCCAAGTGTCAGGCACACGAGGTTCTGCTCAAGCCCGGCCAGAATATTTTCCCTGAAAGAACTGATAGCAAGGCACCAAGGGCAGAAGCTTACGACTCCCTAGGAGAAAGTTAGGATTGAGGTCAGTTCTTCACAACCACCGTCTGGGGTTTGCTGAGCTGCAGCTCCCATCGGCCATTGCAGCCAGGATGGTCAATGGCAGGAATGATGGGAGTTATGTGTCATTATGCCTGATCCAAAATGCGCCACTACAAGGCCTTTTGCCACAGTCCAGGCTCTGAGGTGGATGCTCCTGGGCTGCTGTGTTCTCCTGCTCTCAGAGGTGCCAGGACCTCACGCCATCACCTCAGCCAGAAGCCTTAGAGCCCCTCCACAGCCATACCTTTTGATGACTTCATTCTCCACCAGTGTACTGTCAACCACCACAATCTGCTCTGGTATGGCCACGTCCACGGCAACCAGGCCAAGGGAGAAGAGAGTAAGGATAGCCGAGCAGGAGCCCCCTGGCCCGTCCAGAGGGAAGACCACCATCCCGGTGGGAGCGGAATCCTCTTGGTCCTTGAAGGCAAAGCAGCTGGCCTGGTCCTCGGCCCCGGCGTCCTTGAGCTTCAGGAGGAACTGATACGACTCACTGAACAGCGTGCTGGGAAACCGCCACGTGAACACCCTAGAGACAAAGTGGAGGCATGCCCAGGTGCCACCTTGGTGCCTACGGATGTGCCTGGCTGTATTTTGACACTCTGCTTTCCCCGCTGGGCCTCAAGTGGGTGCTGGCAGTGGGACCACAAAGGACTCCAGGACAGCTTGGATTAGGGAGATCCCTGCAGCTCAGCCACCATTCTGGAGGCACTGACCTGTAGTAGCTCTGGGAAAGCTGGTAAGACATTGGCACGAAGGGCAGTGCCCGGCTCTTCTTGGGGCCCAGGCAGTGGTTGCCACGCCGGCGGTTCACCAGGCTCCTCCTCTGGCAGTCCAGGAAAGCCTTCACCAAGATATCGTCCTGATATTCCCGGTAGAGACGGAAGGTCTGGGAACACAACGCAAGCAGCTGCTGATGCCCCGACCCAGGTGGCGTGGGCGCCCTGCCTCATGCAGGACAAGATTATTCCTGGGCCACTCATGGGTTCTAGGACTGGGGAGGGACAGAAAGATATGGCACCTCCAGGCCATGCCCTGGACCCAGAGACAGCCAAGTTCACGTGCCTGCTTGGAGCCCAGGGCATTGGAGCCCTTTGGTGGGCATCACCCCACCTGCATTTCACAGAGAGGCAGATGGAGGTGCCACCTACCTGGAAGGACTGGAAGGACTGCATCTGGGTGTCAGAGAGGGCAAGGGTGCTCTGGATCAGGTTCTGCAGCACCAGGAAGTGGATGTCAGCAATGCTGGGGAGGGGAGGGAAGGAGGGCAACACCGGGTCAGCTTTCCTTCAAGACCATCTGGGGGCCACCACCACCAGGCTACTCTCCAAAAATCACTTTGTGATTATATTCTCTGCACAGAAAAGCTGGACTTTATTTCCTTCTTGATTATCCTGACGGCCTGGCAGTCAGGGAGACTGGCATTTACTGAGCTCTGATCCATCCAGCCAGGGCTACTAGCCCACTGAAGGCCCAGCGCTGTGCAGCAGCTCACCTGCTGAGCGTGTCTTCCTTCTTGCTCTGGCAGGTTTCATCTCCAATGGCCAGGACTCTGAACCTGGAGGAGGGCAAGCAGGCATTAGGTGGGAAAGCCCATCAAGACAGGGTTACTTCAGCCCAGAAAGGAGGACAGCTCGGCTCCTGCGCAGATCCCAAACTCCAATGCAGATTTCCAAATTCCAAGCCTGCTCTTGCAGCAAGATGGAACGTGGCACTTTCACTGACACGGCTTTCCTTCCCTCTCCCGCTGGACTTGGGGATCGATACCTGCGGAAAAGCTCGTCCAGGGTATCTGGAATGTCAAGCAGGGGGTTCCCCATTGTGGAACTGAATTTTTCTTTAAGTCTCTCCACAAACTCCTTAAATTCTTCCGAACAAACCTTTTAATACAGGAAGGTAGTAGTCAGCCTCCAACGAAATGCTCTCCAAAAAGTATCAGCCCCCCAGGGCCTCCTACAGGATGGAGACAGGCACTTGGCTCCAGCCAACAAGGAGCTTCAAGCCACCTCTGCAAACAGCTGAAGGTCAGCCAGCTCTGCCCTCCAGGGCCTGCCGGCTGCTACCTGCCCGTTAGAGAGGAGGTGGCCTGGGAAGGGAAGGAGGGCCATGGGGACTCCTGCAGGACACTCAGTGGGAAAAGCGGAGCCACCGACCCCTCAGGCTGCTCAGGGAAACCTCAGCAGAGCCTTATCCTGTGGGTGAGGCAAGAGTCCCTCTTGGCTTGGTGGCCCCATTATACACAGAAGGCATTCTGAAGTTGGGCTGCTTCAAGATGGGCCCAGGGGGTGAACATTACAGGCCAGAATGGCAGACACGGAACCAGCGGACCAAGCTTCTGCCTGCTCTCTGGGAACCACATCACCTTGGGGTCCTGATAATTATTCCTTCTGTTCATGAAGTCGTCGATCAGAGCTCTGTCTTGGTAGACCTCAGCCAGGCACACCCTGCAAAAAACATCTGGCTTAGGTTCCGGTCACTTCCAACAGCACATTTCCACATACCCCAACTCTTGAGAGCTAGGCTCTTTCTTCCGGAGGAAGGAGGCAGCCAAGAGTGCCAGTCTCTGGGTGTCCCTGAGAGCAAACCTCACGTCATGCCCGTCTGCCCTGGTGGCAGCATCTCTCCATCCCTTGCCTGTCCAGGAGGATCCCCCGAAAGGAGCCCAGCAGGCAGAAGAGAACGTGAGCAGCAGGGAAGGGTAGGGAAAGCCACAGAACCCAGAGGCAAAATGTCTCACTTGTAGTTGAGGTATGTCTGGGGATTCTTGACAATGTAGCGGGCTCTTCGACCGACAGAATGAGATGTTTTGTCCAGGGACTCCTCAAAGTTGGCATGCATGATGTCCCTGACCACCTGCCAGGGCACAAAGGGGCCCTTCACCTGCACCAGAATCAGAGGTGGGGAGGCTGAGTTGCTTCTGAAGAGGAACCCTGGCTTTCCTCTCTGCTTCTCCACCGCCTCCACCCAGACCAAGGCATCCAGCGGTCCCGGGCGGCCCACGAGAGACGCCGCTGCCCACCTTCGCGTTGAGGACGTTGCTGGCAATCCGGCAGAGCATCAGGAGACTGTCCTCCTGCACAGTCCAGGTGACACGCAGGCGGGTCATGCGCTGCAGGGCGCTCTGGTCGGCCTCGTCGTGATAGCGCGGCTTCTTCCGCTTCTCCTCTGGGGTCGCATCTTGGAAACACAGCAAGCAGAAGTTCATCAGAGCGCCTCGCGGGCTTCTGCTGCACGCAAGCTCTGACCGTGGGTGCGGGTGTGTTCTGTCAGAGCCAGACAGGCAACCAGTCCTGCGCCCCATGGCACAAGAGAACCCAAAGCGTCCTGGCTTGGTCACCTTTCTTTTTTTTCCTCTTCCCTGTCTTCTTCACAGTGTCCTTCTTCAGCCGCTTTCTCTTCTGGCCTTTCCCACCCCTCACTCGCTCGCTTCGGTTCAGAACGGCTTCCTTTTCAACCTCCAAGTCTTCTTTCTGTGCAGCATACTCTGGACACACCGGCTTATCGCTCCAAATGCTGCTGTTACTGCCTAGAAGCCCAAAAGAACTGGAGATTGAAAAGGCACACACAAAACCCGCTCAGTACTCAAGCCTGGACGCTCCCTGGAGGCCTGAAGACCTTTATGGAAAGGGGGTGGGGCTGGCAACTTCCTTGGACAAGGACCAGCTGAACTCGAGAGGTGCCAGCACCAAAGAGGCTCTGTCTCCCCTGCACAAGAGAGAACTCTGCTTGGGTTTTCTCCCTTCTTTATTCTTTAATGATTCCACTATGGCAGTCCTAGAGAGAACGTCTGGAGGACCACAGTTGAACAGCCCTGTTCCAAGTCTTTGCCAGACTATTTTTTTGTTAAGGGAGGCTTTAGAAACCTCTCCAGCCATTTTGGGAAGAAGAGGATCTGCATCCTATTTGCTAAACCTAGGTATGTAGCTGCTCAGGATTCAATTCTCAACGAACTATTATGGATCTCTGTGCCCCCATCTGCTCCTGGCTTCAGTAAGATTGCTATAGAGTTCTGCTCCACCCAGACCAGAAGGAAGAGCTACGGTCCATCTTGCGTACTGACCCGATGGAGACACAGAGCTGCCTTACCTCTGGTGCCGAGTGGCGGGGCACGCTTCGACAGGAAAGTGTGCAGCCGGATGGTGTGTCCAGCCTCAGCAGCGGCGTTTTCCTAGCAGCAATACGTAAATGTCAGTAGCAGCAAAGACTCTGTAGGCAGGCAGGAGGACCGGTGGGTCAGAGGAGACCAAACCTGGCTGTGAAAGGCCTTCCCCCAGGTGTCAAGGGCAGGGCATGAAACTGGATATCCCCAAGAAGTCTAGGATACAAAACTGGTTTTCGGTCAAAGGCAACCAAGACTCAGAAACTGAGAGACGCCAAGTCTGGCAGAGGCAGCCAAAAAGAAGCCATATACAGAACTGCCAGCCACTTTGCTTTGCAGTTTACTTGGAAAACAATTACGTGTCTTTCTCAAAAAGAAGCCATCACAACAAAATGCTGCAGAACAGTTTGAGGGGCCTTCCTTGGGGTGACATCTTACCTTCCTTGTCTTGTTAATAATGTAGCTGGTCCAAATCCAGTTTCGTTTCAAATGCCCGTAGAAGCTGGAGTCTAGTCCTCCTGCGCCCAGCCCATCCCCAGGAATCGAGCCGTTGTCTTCCACCTCTCTGCGACCTCTAAAGGGGAGAGAACAGCACTCGCTGGGACCTCTGGCCACAGGCTAACAAGACGGGTTCACGACTTTCCTCCCATCCAGGTACAAAGGTGAGGGCGGTGCAACTTCTAAGCACTCAGATCCCGGACGATGACACAGTTGGGGGTGCCAGCACATTTGGGCTTCTCTGGGATCCTGTTCCCCCCGACCCCTTGGGCTGCCAAGAAGAAGGTGCCCCTTCCTTCGCAATGCCGGTACGGATCCAGACACCCTCCGCCCCATCCCCAGCCGGGAGGGGAGTCGTACGTCGTATACTCCAGCATGGCACACTTGCGCTCCAGATTGTGCTTATGCGTCACTGACTCTTGTTCCAGCGTCACATCCAGGCTGGCAGTGGCGTCCTCAGCTTGAGCCCCACTCCTTCTGACACGAGGATTGCGCACAACGCCTGAAAATGCATGCGGAGGACCGTTAGTCGCGTCCTCACCCTGCGCCAGATCAGAGAACACAGAAGCGACGATGCGCAAAAAGGAGCCGCTAGGGACATACCCAGGGGCGTGTTGAGGCAGACGCACTGCAGATCAAACCAGAAATTTTCCACGTCTTGCAAGGTGTTCAGCACATACAAGCGCCTGTCGAGGGCTCGGTTGCTTTGCACCAGGTTGTAATGGGGCTCGCAGATGGTGGTGTCTACAATCACAGCATTTTTTTTCACATACACAAACACCTGTAAGGAAGCCCACAGTTCAGAGCAAATAATTCTTTGGCCCTGACGGAGATGCAAACTAACGAAGGCTGGGTAAGCGCCAGGGAGGAGCGCGCCAAACCATTTCCACGGGGCACCTGACTGTGGCTGTTTCTGAGCACTGTCACTTAGCAAGGAGCAGCCCTATCTTCACAAAGCCATCTGCAAAGTGGTGCTTTGGGGCAAAGTCCCTGGACCAGGCCCACTAGGACATCCAACCCAGCTGCTGGGTGAGGGCAAACCCCAGGTGGTCAAGAGGCAGCAGCGCTCCAAGGCTACTACTTTGGAGGGCTATCAAAGGCTGGTGAGCGCTTAAGAGTTGTGTCGTGACCTCTAGAGCCGCTCTTGGGAGTCCTTGAGTGGGGAGGGCACGATCCCCCTTGTATCCTGCTTGTAGACCCCAGCCACTGGTTGGCAGCTACTCAAAGAGCAGAAAACAGGAAGAGAACAGACCCTTGGCCCTCAGTCTCCTCTCAAGGGCTGTCCTGGGACTGCTGAAGGACCTGGACTCCTTTTCAGGCTTCCTTGCTTTCTGCGTGACAGGAGTTTTGCCTGTGGCCCCTGGGCCTATAAGGACCCTGTCTCTTCTCCCAAGCCTTTTTAATAAGCCTGATAAAAGTCAAGAACTGCTTCAGGCTGTATATTATGAGCTGTTAAGGTACTCAGCTGTTTGTGGCGGCTTAGCCCTTTTGCGGGCGCGGACCTGCTTTATTTGACCTAAGTCCCTTTGCGTGCTTATTCACAGGGTAGAGTAACCCGTTACCTGGTCTTTTTCCTGAAACTTCTCTGTGGGGCCAAACTGCAGCAACCCCATGTAACACAGGCGTTGAAGGCTCTCCACGACCGAGAAGATATACCTCCTGTGGGATGCATTGAGAGGCAGGCATTAATCCGCCTCTTCCTCCATCAGTTAGGCCCAGCTGAAAACAGGCTGAGCTCCCCAACACCCCCTCACGGATCTTCTATAAATCTTTTAAAACCACCCTTAGCCAGCCTGCAAAACATATCTGTCCCACTGGAGCCTAATGGTGGGGAGTGGGCCAGCCCCCCCCCCCCCGGGGCTTTTCCAGCTACGGTCTTTTGATCCCCGGAACAACAGGAAACACCTTCTACTTCCCACAGCAACTTCTGTGGGCCACACAGGCTCCGGCAGAGAAGCTGTGACAGCGCAACCCACTTGCTTTGTCCTGCCGGTTTGGCCCTGGCTGTGTTATCTCTCCTTTCCCAGCAGGCCTCACCGCTTGTAAAGGAGCTTCTGCCGAATGGATCTGGGAAGGTGCCTGATTAAGGTATGCTTCTTCAGGGGGTCGTTCAAATAATCTTCCAAGTTATCCACCTACAAATTATTTCATCCTGGTTTATATTGCAATAAGGTGCAAATCTGGCTGATTGTCTAATTATGTGAATAAAGCCCAAACCCATCTCAGTAAAAAGATAACTGAGCATCACAACACGAAACCCAACACAGCTGCAAAAATGGCCCAGAATGCCCTTGGCAGGCTGCTCGTGGCCCCACTCTTGGTTGGCAGGACAGCGCTGTCTGCATTGCCCAGTCACCCAACTGTGGCAATTGGGGCCTCTCTGGCGCAGCACCCTGGGCGAAGCTCCGCACCTGGTAGCTGATTTGTACAATTTGGATGAAGATGGAGAGCGGCAGGCAGAGGAGGATATCGCTGACCAGTGCCCACCCGTGGCCAAACTCTCGATGCATTGGAAGGGGAGGGACGTGGCGCATCCACGAAGCCTCATCCACGTACACTGAAAGGGACAGAGATAAGCAGGTAAGAGATAAGATGCCGAGGTGCATCTTTCAGGCTGAGGGGGGGAGGAACTGGGGTGCCCATGAGCATTTGGTGGGCCACTGTGTGCGACAGGATGCTGGACTAGATGGGCTGTGGCCTGATCCAGCAAGGCTTCTCTTATGTTCTTATGTTCTAGGTGGGAGGGGATTATATTTTTAACTACGTTTTACTATTTGATATGTTTTGTTCTTATTGTAGCCCGACCTGGGACCATTCAGTAAAGGGCGGGGTATAAATTTCATACGTACATACATAAACACGCGCACGCACGCACACACACACGCACACACTCACTCACTCTCCTAGCAGCAACAAAGGAGGCCAATGAAACTGCACCCCGCCACAAGGACAGACAGGGCAGTTCTTCTCTTATTTACACAAAGTGACAGAGATCCTGGAATGGTGGGATCTACACCCACTTCATTAGCCCTGGGGAATCCTGCATGGTAGAAGACAGAGCTACTCCTGCAAGGAACTGAGCCCACAGCAAAGTCCCTGGGGAAACTCCGGAGTCCTTCAGTACCCCCAACCTGTGTTCTCCTGCTCCTCTGTACAGCTGGACTTCAATCTCTGACTGGCACCAGCCAGGCTGCGTAGGATCCTCAGTATTTTTATTATCCAGCCCATTAGTCTCCCAGATTGGAACCAAGTAACCCCTGGCTTCTTAGAAATGGGCCGCACTCTCAGCCAGTAATGTATAGCTGAGGGAGGCAGAGGAGAAAAGAGCAGGCTGGGAAGACCTTCATTCACTCCCAGCAGTGGCCGTAGGTGATGCAGAGCGAACTGACCGTGTGTGCAAAAGGCTTCTGGCTAAGCCAGTGGGACTCAGGAAGGGCCTTGGCCGACGACGCGGCGCCCCCTGAGCTGCTGCGCCCTAACCTGTCTGATCCTCAGGCTCTGGATCCACTTCCTGTGCAGAGACATCCAGGCTGCCCAAATCTCCAGCTTTCAGCTCTTCTTCCTCCATGCTTGGCAGGGCGCAGCCCATCCGGAGGCCTTGGGGGCTGCTTGTGGGTTCGCTGCTGGAGCTGGTCCGCCTTTGCACTTTGTTGAGAGGGTGCCCGTACACCAAGTACCAGAGGAAAAGGTGGGCAGTCTTTAGGCGCGGCATTTTGGGGAGGAAGCCCAGGGAGCGCCCAAGGCCTGGAACTGCAGAGAAGCAAACAGGGGCTGGTGGAGAAAGCTGCAAAGGCAGGCAGAAGCGACTCTAGAAAGAAGGGCTCAGAAGCAGGAAAGGCTCTACCTGTCGCAGGGTGGGAGCTGAACTTGGGAAGGCGGGCTTTCTTGCTCACTCCCTCCGTTTGGGGAAGAGAGAAGCAGCCTTCCATTTCTCTCACAGCAGCCCCAGCTCCAGATTCCTGGCTCCCTTCATCTAAGTGATCCTGAGAGGTCGGCGTCGGTGGGATTTTGATCCTGCAGTTAAACAGAAAAAGAGACTTAAACGCTCTCTGACACTCCTGGCCCAACCAATTCTACCCCTGCCTTGACTTCAAGAGCAAAAGCCGAGTCTGAAAACGGCTGGGGGAGGCCTCTAAGCCAGGCCCCATCCCTGAAAGCAGGAACAGGAGAGCAGGGAGGAAACGTCAACAGAACCTGCCTGTTCACAGTGCTCGAGTTGGAGATCCGAAACCGCACTTGCTCAATGGCGCTCTTCACCAGCGGGTCACTGGGGTTCACGGAGGGATCGACGACAAACTCAACCTGCCACACAGAGAGAAAAGAAGGGGCAAATAAAGGGCAATTCCAGGGGGAAACCATCAGCCCCTCACTGTAGCCACAAGCTCCCCACAGGAAAGACAGAGGTGGTTCAGGTGGGCAAAGGGGCCACTTCCTGCAGCCACACTGCCCTGCGTCCACCAAAGTGATCCCGTTGAGAGCACATTTGCTGTGGAAGTGCCGCTGCTGGGCCTGAAGAGGTAGGGGAAGCAGTCCCTCAGGAGGAGACTGGGCCACAGGGCAGGGGGCTCAAAGTCCAAGTGCAAAACGTTGTAATAAGGCTGGGATGCCCCCTGACCAGACCGCTCCAGGGTCCTCTTGGTCAGGCACCCTGCTCAGGAAAGGCCACTGTGACCCCTTCATGGAGGGCACCGGGTGACGGACCTGAGCCATTCCACAAGCAGATGAGCCCCCCTCTCCAATTCTTGGCAGGAACCCCCCCTCCACAATTCAGCTGGATGAAGACAAAGCTCAGGATGGAGGAGATGCCGCTTAACCGTTCCGCTCTGAAGGTCAAGTACCTTTCTGCTGACCCCGTCCTGGATGACCGTCGTACGGTAGAGACGCAAGAGGCCTTCTTGGGACAGCTTCTGGACAAGGCGAACAATGGACTTCTTGCAGCACCGGGTAGAGACCCCTTCTTGCTTCTCCTGCTCCATCACCATCTTCTGAAGCCTAGAACAAGAAAGACCAGGTGGCACCTATTCCAGGGGAGGCTACTGGGCCTTTTTGCTTAAAGCTCTACAAAACAGCAGGAGGCACGGAAGAGGCAGTTTCCCCCTGGACTTCACTAGGAGGAAGCCAGGGCAATCCCAGTTATTCTGCCAGCCTAAGGGACTGCCCCTGGCACCAGTGCGCTGAAAAGGCTGGTATGGCCTTCAGAAGTGCAAGAGACTGTTAAAAGGAGGTTCTGCCTCCTTCCTCTTGCCAACCGTCCTCCTGACCAGAGACCCTTGGCAGGTAGCTCGGTTTTTATTTATATTATATTTTATATTTATATTTATATCCCGCCCCATACCCAAGGGTCCCTGGGCGGTTAACAGTAGTTCTACAGAGAAGGTGGCAGGAAATCTTGGGCTCCGAAACAGAGGGAAAACAAAGCCCCGGCCAGCCCCAGGGCTCCTGCAGATCCAAACGGAAAGTTGTAGCCCCTCACAAATGATGCGGTAAAAACTGAGTGAGAGGGAGAGAGAAGAAGGAACCGTCTGCACTGCTTTCCATGCGGGAGGCCCCTTCCTCCGAGGCCCGACTTACGCAAACAAACTCTCAATCAAGCGGAGGTTTCGGACAGCTTCAATGATGAGATTCCGGCGCTTCAGCAGGCGGTAGGTCTCGTGCGATCGCTCAGCCACCACAGCGCGCGAAGAACGCTTCTCTCTCTTCTTTTCATCAGAGCTCTTCTGGTGCAGAAATAGGAAAGAGCGCTGCAAGTTAAACCCTGCTCCCGTCTCAGGACCAAATGTGCCAAAGGAGCCATCAGGGAACTGGGCTTCTCCGGCTGAGTTACGCGGAGGAAGGGTCAAGCCAAAGTCCCAAGCAGCGATGCAACATTGGACAGGGCATTAAAATGCCAGGCTGGGACCCCAAAGTAGCATTTGGGACACAGTCTATTTACATTTGTGCTATCATTGTAGAGCCAACTATTCAGGTCTTAAGAAGCAGCACAAATCTGCTCAGGCGTCAACAGGGCCCAAGGGTTCATGGGTACATGGTTCACACAGCTCTTACTTTGGGGGTTTCGAGCTTGACCTCCTCAATCAGAGCCATGTCGCCAGCATCATCTGTAAAAGGAGCACAATTTGAGAGGCGGCTTTCCCAGCCTCAGTCGTCCACAGCGCAGGTAGGTCACAGCAAAAGGGCAGAAAAGGACCAAGATGTAATGAGACTGGATCTGCAGAATTCAGTCTCCATGACCCTTTATGGGGAAGAAGCAGACAGGGAAACCTTGGTCTTGCCAAGGTGAGAGGGGGCTCGATCCAGGAGGGCTCAGGGTGGCAGCACAGCCAATGCCAGCCAGGTTGCTCATCGGCCACCGGTGAATGACGGCACGACCCACCAATGCCACCGGAGCGCAGAGGGAAGCTGCGAAGGCAGACGTCACCAGAGCCCGGGGTCTTCCCTGTTAGTGAAGAAACCTCTGCCCGGGCCACAAGAAGGGACCCCTGAGCTCACAAAAGCTCGCACTGTACCGTTCTCTGGCATCGACTGGCAAGGGCTCTGGAAAGTGAACCTCAGCAGAGGCCCTGTGCTGCTGCTCTTCCTCGGCTTCAGCCCTTCCTTCTCCTCCTCCTCATTCTCCAGGTCAGACAGCAGCGCCTCCTCTTCCACGGGGGAGAATTCTTCCCCTGGTAAAGAGTCCTCGGGCGCCGCCGGCACGCTGCCCATCGCAAGCTGCTCGCTCCGTGCCTTCTCCCGTTCAAACTGCCGGCTCAGGTCGCTCTCTTCCGCAAAGGTGCAGGTTATGTACTTGGTGGTCCGCTGCCTCCCCTCGTCTTCCATAAATCCCTGGGCAGGGGCCAAGCGCAGTGCACCGTCCTTAATCTCAGACAGCGGGGATGCGGCCTGCCCTTTTTGCCTGCTCTGTGTTCTTGCACAGGGGCAAAAGAGACCCGGCATCAACGATCAGCCCCGGGCGTTACCTTGATCACTTTGTATCTTTCCAACAAGCGGCACAGCATCCTCGCTTCCAACCTTCCCACGTTCATGGCTGCGCGAAGTTCAGCCTGAGAAATGCCTTTGGTCCCCCAGCTTTCAACTGGAGGAGAGAAGGAAGAGGAACATGAAACCACCCTATAGCATCGGTACTTAGGATCCCACAGGGTGAAGCCAATGAAGCGGGGCACTGCGAGGCCTGCAATAGCACAGGAAAGGGGTTATATTCTTAATTATGTTTTACCATTTGGTGTGTTTCGATCTCACTGCAGCCTGCTCTGTGACCGTTTGGTGAAGGGCGGGGTATAGGTTTTCTAAATAAAACAACACAACCCCAGCCCACAGTGCCGTTCAAAGCCATGGGGAGGGGCTGCAGTCTCGCCCGACTGGGTGACCTACTCAGCTCGTACGCCTGCGTCAGCATGTCCTTCTCGTACACGATGTCCACAGGCTGCACCGTCTTGGTGATCATGTCGTCGTCCTCGTCGTCCTCGTCCACCTTCTTCCGGAACTCCTTGACTAGCTTCAAGCAGCGCACCATGACATCAGTCCCTGAAGGAGGGCCAGGGGAACGGAGGTCGGTTCAGGGCGACGTCGGCAGAGCCAAGAGACCAGGGGCAACGAGAACTTCGGGCAAATTCCCACAGCAAACAGGTAAAGCCCAGGAGGACGTTGGCAGCTCATTGTTCACGCCACAACCCCCAGACTGGCAGCCAGTCTGCCGCTCATGGAGTCCCGGGCACCAGCCGTTTAAATGCCCGGTGCCGAAGAACCCCAGGATGCATAGGGACAGCGGCAACTCGCTGGCCAAGGAGCTCTGCTCTGGCTGCCTCCTGACAGAAGACCCTCTCTTCCAGCTCTTGTGGCACGGAGGGACGGAAGCAGAGCTCAGCCCCAAGGGAAGGACTGGCACAGATGGGGAGAAACTGGGTGGCCAGTTTCCAGTGAGTAGCACTGCCCAAGAGCACCAACCCAGAGCCCCAAGAGGTCCTTTTACCCTTTTTGGTCTTGAATGGTCCTCCATCAGGATGAACGTCCTGGAGTGGAACAGACACAATCTTCCCCAAGCCGGCATTAAGCATATACTGGTAGAGGCGCTTAAATGTTTTCTCACAGAGTCCCTGGGAAGGTGCAAAGAGACAGATGAGAGGAAGCTCAGCTCTGATCTCAGACCCCCTTCTGGGAGCAGCAGGAGGCAGGAATCCCTCCCTGTCGCCCTGACACAAAGGCGTCTTTTCAGAGGAGGTGGGATGGACGCTCATCTGCTGCTGAATTCAAGTGCAGGGCAAGTCTCTAGGAGCACAGTTGCACGCAAACAGCCGTGTTGTTCTATTTACAGATGATAGGTATTCTGCTTAAGGACGTCATGATGATAGCTAAAATTAAGCTGTGATCCTGTGGGGAATAGCAGCCGGGAGGGGCCACATGGGGCCTCACTGATGTCACTGCACGAGCCAGAGAAATGTGGCTATTCCTGACCTTCCCCTGGGCTCCACAGGGCTGGCTGGGAAGAAGAGCCAGGAGGAGGAAGAGCTGGCGTGTCGTGCTCTTAAACATTCCCTCACATGGCTCTCACACACCTGCACCTCACTTGGAAAGGGCGTTCTTCCAATCCGCACCCTCCCAAGTGTTACAAAGTCCTGCTGCATGCCCCCAGCCTTCCCTGTGCACAGTGTCTGTCTGCGCCTTCCCACAGGACGGAAGCCTTCCGCCGGCCAGGGCAGCCATCCTCCCTTGGGCCAGTCGCCTCACAGAAGTGGACCTCAGTGCATGGAGAACAAACAAGCTTCTGACAAGGAACTAAGGGGAAGCCTGGCTGGCGAACAATGGGCAAGAACAGGGGAAAGCAGGCACAGCCCTGAAGCATCGGCGGCCATGCGGCCAGGCATTCTGGGAGCGCAGGAGGGTAAATCCGAAGTCTGCAGCACTGCACAGATTTCCCCATTAACACAACAGAGTTTCAACTAACAGTCCAATTGGAACTGACCAATTCCTCTCTTATGCTCGCCATAGTTTCCATCTGACCAGGCCGACCACTCAGCATGCCAGAGAGCTTCTCCATGAGTATGTCATATTTACTTCTCCTTAAAGCAGAAAAAGACAACAGTGTATAATAAGTACAGGTGTAGTATGGGAACTCTTGTTCCCCTCTCAAGATGGAAGGCAGTCCAGAAAGAAGGCAGAGCTGCTGCTATTCTCAGCTGTGGTCTCATCGGTTACATTCAGCTGGATGGGGCTGCCCCTTAACCACAGAAGCAGCACTTGGAAGAGGTGAGAAATGGGCAGCTGGTGCTTTGCCATCTCTGCGAAGGGACAGGATTCTAATTCATCTCCAGGGATAACGTGGGAGGAAAGGATTTACACCTGGCATCTTTGGCCCCACCCACCCAAAGTTCAGAACCGGTCTGTGCCTGACCTTCCTTCCACCTGGCAAATACCTGTCGATGTGAAAGCGAGTCAGGAGGAGGAGAATGGAGTGCTGTTGGGCCCCTGTTGGCAGGCGGATCACGTGGGACTGCATGGTGATGAGTCCATTCTTGTCCAGCACTTTTCTGTGATAGTGAAGCTTCCCAGCATCCACCCTAAGAGAATATTTAACAGTGCTTAAAAGAGTCTTAGCACAAGGCAAAACTTTGTAGATGGCCCACGACGGAGCCTGCAGGAAACAAACGGGAACCCTTTCAGGGCCTCCCTCTCTGGAGACCGGATTGTCCTTTCGAGCCACTGGGGGCACTTACTTAAAAGCAGCACTGAGGTCCCTCTGGAGTTCCCCCTGCCATCGGGCTCGCCCTAAGCGCTCCAAAATGCAGTAGGAGAAGTCAGGCAGCTTCAGGTCTGGATCCCCTTCCCAGCCAATGAGTGTTCGGTAGCGGAGCATCTGGGAGGCAACAAGGACCAGTTTCTCTCCCCAGCTACAAAGCAATGAAAGATGGTGCCAAAGCAGATCACTTGCCAGGGACCCCAGATGAACCAAACACTTCTAGTGCTGCTACACTCCAGACTGCGTTCATTACAAATGACAGGAAACACTGAGCAACACAGACCTGTCTCAGCTTAGCCCCCCTCCCCCCCCCCCGGCCTCTTAAATGGTGGCCAGCTCTGGAAAAGCAGAAGGAAGTTTAGAAGTCCGCCTGGTTGTTGCCCTATCTTTCCTAAAGCCTCTAGGAAACTGTAGCTCAGGCAGAAAAGCAGGGCTGCCGTTCTACACTCCTACACCCTTCTCAAAGTTTTTCTCATACTGATACACAACAGCCTTGCTTCTCTGTTTCCTTCAGTACATTCTTTTTAAATCTTGTTTCAACACACACTTCTGAAATGGAATGAATTTGACAGGCCTGCCTCACTTGCTTAACCAACTGAAATACCTCTCACCAGAAGAGAACCCGTAGTGGAACCAGCTGAGAAATGATTACTCACGCCTCATAAGCTTCTGTATACGTGCAACATGGCTGCAAGTCCTTTGTCCTGATCCGATCAGTAATATCTCGTCTCTCTTTAAAATACTGGCATGAGCCCTGAAGCCCTTCACTGTTCTCCAGAATCATGTGCACAGGGTAAGTGTCATCTAAAGGGACAGGATCACGCTTTGTCTCCAGTATCCCAGTCTCAAGGTCAATTTCTTCATACCTGAGGAGAGAAAAGACTGGGCAACTGAGTCCCTTCCCACATTCTTGAGACACATTTGCATAAAGCACAGCCAGACACAAAATATACATTTTCTTTCTCTTTATAAAATTATCTATCATCCTTTACTATAGCTCTAGAATAGTAGTACAGAACAAAGAAATAAAGACAATAAACAGAGTAAAACTCCAAAGATAAAATGTGACACTAAACCAAGAAAGTTTAATTAAGTAAAAGGGAAAAATCAATTCCAAATTTATTTCATTGCAATACGATAAAATACTATACTAGGCGACCGACCAACAACCAAATAGCCGGGAGAAAAGTAGCTACAGGGGACACCCGCAAAGACCTGCGGCTCTTCCTGTCACAGGGGTCTTTTTCAAGAAAGGCAATGGCGCTTTTACCCAGTGGTTTCCGTACTATGACTTGCACAGGCTGTGGGGTGGGCAGGGCAGCTGCCACTGTGAATGTCTATTTATTTATTTATTATTTGCATTTCTATCCTGCCCTATACCCAAAGGTCTCAACATTTAAAATTTTAAAAAAGAAAAAACAATTGTATCAAAATAACAGCAGTGACTGAAAGTGGGGAGAGAAATGTATCCCCACTTAACCAAAGGCCAGGGTAAAGAGCTGCGTCTTCACAGAGTGAAAGTGCCCGACGCACCTCAGGAGGGAGACTATTCCACAGTCTGGGAGCCATCACTGAAAAGGCCCTATCCCGGGCGCCCACCCCTTTTGCCGCTGAGGGTGGTAGTATAACTGAGAGGGCCACCCTAGAAGACCTTAGGGCACAGCAGGGCCCAAGTCATTCAGGGCCTTGTAGGTTCAAGTTAACGCCTTGAATTGGGCTGGGGAGCAGACCGGCAGCCAGGGCAATTCTTCTAAGACCGGCGTGAGACCAGCTGCAGGTTCTGGGCCGTCCCCAAGGGCAGCCCGTCCAGTCTGGAGGTGGCCAGAGCGTGGACAACCGCGGCCGAGAAGGGCTTCCACTGGCGCACCAGCCACAGGCGGGACAGGCGCTGCTGGCCGCGGCCTCTGCCCGCGCCCCACGCTTGACCAGCCCGGCCAACCCTGCGCGCGGCCGCGGCGCTCCTGCCCTCTCCTGACCCACCGATCGAAGAGGCGCAGCGGCGACCTGGGCTGCGGGAGGAGGTAAAAGCGGAGCTCCGGGTGCGCGGCCAGGCTGGCCCAGAGCAGCTGCTGCCCGGCGGGGTCCTCCAGGGGCAGCGGGAACGGGGGCACCCGGCCGGCCAGCCGGTCCCACAGCGCGCCCAGCGTGATGCCGTCGAGGCCCTCCAGCGCCACTTCGTCCAGGGCGGCCCACAGCGCCTCCATGACAGCGGCGGCGGCGGCGGCGGCGGCGCGCATGCGCTGCTGCTGCTGCTGCTCCGGCTTGCTGTCGTCGCTCCACGAGTGACGCCAACACTTGGCGCCCGCCCGCCCGCCCGCCGCTCCTGGTATCCAAGGCGACGGGGGCCAACAGATTCGACGGCCGCCGCCGGCCGGGGCTACAACGCAGGGTTCGACGGCTGCGGCTGCGATGACAACGTGAGGTCCGCTGCGCCTGGCCGGACCGCGGCGCCTCACACACAGCCCGGTGAGCGCCTCCCCGCGAGAGGGTCCGGCACGGAGGCCGAGGGGCACGGCGGCCTTCGAGCAGCGTCTCCCGCGCGCAGTCGGCGAAGCGACCGCCGGGCTCTTTCCCTGCTCGCAGCCCGGCTGCGCCCTCGGGGCTCTGCGGGAGGCAGGGCACAAGGGGCCGCGGGAGCTTCGCCGGGGCCTGCACGAGCGGCAGCGCTTCGGTGCTCCCTCCGCTGCTTGCTTAGCTCCGCCCTCGGACCGCGCTTCACCGGACAGCTCCGTGACGCTTCGCCTCCGCTTGGGAGACGGGAGTTCGGCGGGGCCGCGCTGCCCTCCGCTCGGGGCGCCCCGGGTTCCCTCGCCGTGCGGGGTGACACTGCGGGACTCCGCTGGGCACTTGGGCGCTTTTGCAGAGTTACGTTTGTGTCTTTCAGGCTTAGTTGAAGGACATGGTGACTGATTTTGATGAGAAACATGACGAATATTTAGTATTTCTTCAGCAAAGAAACAGGTAGGCCAAAGAAGAGTGGGCTTTTCTACCCTGCTTTTCTCACCCGTTTAAGGGGACGCAAAGCGGCTGACAAGCCTTCTGTTCTTCTCCCCGCAACTGAAACCCAGTGAGGCGGGTGAGGCTGTGAGAACTCAGAGAGCTGTGACTAGCCCAAGGTCATCCATCTGGCTTCATGGGGGAGGGCAGAATCAAACCCAGTATTCCCAGATAAGAGTTCGGCTCCCTGAACAGTAGACCAAACCGGCTGGGGAAAGTGTTCATGAGGTTTGTAGACTGTTGCACTATCCGAAGGAGAAAGAAGTCCTGAGCTGGAATGTGGGTCAAGCTTTGAAGTTCTTTGGGGTTTCTTTTGTACAGCGAGGGACTGTATGCAAGAAGAATTCCTTGCTTCTTCTAATGCAGGCAAAGCAAAATAACTCAACATTTTAGGCCTTGCAAAATGTAACTCGAAGGTCTACATACTGTATAATACAAATCCAACTTGGGAGAAAAGTATGCTTAACCAAAGGCACGGGTGATATGCTATAGATTATGGCTTTTACTTTCTGCTCTGGGTGAAAGTAGAAAACATCAGAAATGCTTGTTTTTTCCTTCCTTCTGCTGAAGAGGCTAACATGGCATTCTGTGGAAATTCTCCATTTTAGGATACTGAAGCAACTCAGAAAAAAAGATCCTATGCAAATCAGGCTGGAGCAGCTGGAACAGGGCTTTACTGTATATGTGAATGGAGCGAACTCTGAGCTAAAGAACCATCACAAAAAAGTCAGTCCTCAGAAGCTTTTCAGAAGGGACACACTAACAGCAAGGACAGGCTGTGAGTTCTGTTGTAGAAATTGTGAAGTGAGGGAAGGCAGGCAGCAATCACCACACCTGCTGGCCTCAGAAGTCTTTCAGGGCCTTCTGGCCTTGTGCATGAGGCTCTTTCCTAAGTCAGGGCGGAGGCAGGATCACTCAGCACCAATAAACTGTCTCTTAGTTGCCAAGAGGGCTGTCCTGAGTATGCCCTCTTGCTTTGTAGATTTGGCTCTCATTGATAGACTACTCAGCATCTTAAAAGGTAGGGTAAGTGAGGCAAATCAGCCCGTTCCTATATTATGCCTGGGATTGAGCCATCATCCTGTTGGGACAGAAGTGCTTTATCTGTCTGCAGAAGCCAGGATAGTACCCAGGGCTTGCATGGTTTTCCATTTGGACTGAGCCTTGTCCTCTCTTGCCCACAGTAACTTTTCTAACATCGGGAAAGCTCCTTCTAGACAACACAAACTTAACTTTAGATCTTGCTCTCTTACTCCTCATTCGGATAAATCTGAGCTCTGTTTTTTTGTGGGGTGCCTATGATCTTCCTTGTTGCTTCTGGGATTGTTCCCTCATTGTTCCCACTGCTTTAAATGCCCTTCTAGGTGCTGCTTCAAGAGCTGTGCTAAAAGAAGTTGATTTGCAGGGGAGGAGTACGCAAAGTGCACCAAGTAAAATCCAGCGCCGAGAGTGGCTCCAGGTATGAGGTGCAGAGAGAGTATTCTGTTATTCTCAGAAGACTCAGCTGGAAAAAATTCATAGATAGATTGCCTCCATATCTAACTTGAGAAGAAGAAGCAGATGGTCTTTCTGTCCTTAAAGGCTAGGAAGGTGCACCAAGGCCAACTCTCCACCTGCTTCTTAGAACAAGCCCGGGGCTTATTCAGTGGTACTCCAAGGGATATGTAGAGCAACATGTGGCCAGTTGGGGCCAGGGCAATGGGAGTGGCAGGCTAAGAGAGGAGGGGCAGGCCCAAGCCAGGCAAGACCCAACAGTATCAGCATGGGAGATCAGCCCACAGGAAGGTTTTTAAAGCTGCGATGCAAGGGGCACCCATGCATCGGGTTTTTCTTCTGTCTCCTAGAAAACTGTCCGGATCAAAACAGAGAGTGGGTCAAGGCTGTATGTCACTCCTCCTACAGAGTACTCAGATGATTTTGAACCGTATGAAAGCCTGAGCCTGCCAATGCGGGATAGCGACCAGGATGACAGGTCCCAGGTATGTGTCTCTACCATGTAATGAAGAGTCAACGAGGAAAGACAAGGGCAAATCAAGGGAGACTTTTTCATAGGGCCATCTGGGTCTGTGGCTGGGGAAGCTTTTTGAACTGCAGTGGAAGTCACAAGGAATCTCAAAGGAAGAGGGTTTATGCCTCTGGCAAAGTGGCTAAATTCACTCCATAACTTCTCTGCATGGGCTGCCACACAAGCTGCTGCTTTCTCCTAAGACATCTTTGGGAGAATGCAGCTCAGGAGCAAACAGAATTGGCCCCAACCCAACCCTCCCTGAGTTCTTCTTTGTCACCTCTCTCTGATGAAGCTCTGACCTCGTGCTCATAATGGAGCCTTGGTTGTTTTGATAGTTGGTAGATGTTTGTGGTAGCCTCTTGCCTTGTCCACCTGTTGTGATCCCGGCCCTTCTCCACTCCTGGTGGGAAGTGGCCCAAGAACAAGCAAGGACCTCAACTCTGACAAGAACGAAATACCCGTAAGCAGATGCACGGTCCATTCTCCCTCTTTGTTCTAGAACCCCAAGTCTCCTGAGCGGATGCCTTCTAGGGATTTTATCCCCTCCTTTACAGAGGCAGAACGAAGTATGAATAATGACGCTGGAAAGGCAAGGCTGCTTCTCAGCAGTGATAACGTGACGGTACCATACTTCTCATTGTTTTGCCCCCTTTTGGTTACTGGGCCACAGTGATGCGGAAGCAGTTTCTCTACAGCTCTCTTCCATCTTTGAGGGAATCTTTTGGCCGCTGCCTCAGTTCTGTCCAGACATAGAACTCTTCTGAGGAGTTCATCTCAAGTGGTTCCTCCCAGATGCAGATGTGAAGGCATTCCAGGCTTCACACAGACACCCCAGGGACTGAATGCCGAGGGAGCACCCGGTGGCAAAACTACCACACTTCCCTAGAGCATCTCCTTGATGTTTACACTGGTGCTGACTGGGCTGGCGGCCTGGATTCTTTTGCAAAGCCGTTGTAGGATCCCTGACTTGCCTCTTTGGAATTTGTCCCAGGAGCTCCAGCAGAGCTTGGAGTTCAGCCTTAGTAAGAAGAAGATGGAGAAAGATTGCTCAGAGGAGGAGGAAGATGCAGATTCTGTGGAGGAGGAGGTTTCTGCCGCATCCTGTGAGTCAGAGGAGCCGACGGAAGCTTCTCAGAGGGGCTCTGAGACTTCCCTGGAGGACGTCGCAGATTCCCCAGCGGTTGGGAGAGGCTGCAGCCCTGCTGCTGGGTCTGTGGTTGTGCTCGAATTCAAGCCAAACTGCCCAAGTAAGTCCAATGGCCAGCTGGCCAGAGAAGGTCTAGTTGCCTTATTTCCCTGAGGAAACAAAATGTTTTAGTGAGTTTAGCTTAAGAAGGATTTAAAAGATTTTAAAAGCTTTTTACTTCTTGGCTTATTTTTTGTGCACAAGTATAAAAGTGCCATGGACTTACTGAGCCTTGTGTTCTGATGAACCTGGATGTTCCAGGACCGCGCAGGAGCCGCACAAGCATTGCAGGAAACCTGGTCTTGATGTCAAGGACAATGGAAAATGAATTCCACTGAGCTCTAGCCTATTCTCCGGAGACAGTGCAGCATTAACTCCCCTTCCCCACTTTGGAGCAAAGGAAGAGGCCACCCCAAAAGCTTAGGACTCCTGTTTTATCCCCTGTTTCTCTCAACCACTTTGACTAGGAACTGCATTTTTTCCATAGGGAACCCAAGCTTTTTCTAATCCAGTGTAACCCCTGATGCTTTTTCCTAAGTATAGAAAGGGTAATTCTGCACTCGCTCTAGTTTTCTCCATTTTTCTTCTTCATACCCAACACCCCCTCTGTAGTTGATTGTCCGCCATAATCAAGTTCCACACATGCGGGATACATTTCTTCGTGTTTTTCCTCCACTGATCTGAACTTGGCCCATTTGTTTTCTCCCGCAGGCACGAAGAAAGAGCAAACTCTCTCTGCAAAAAGAAAGGACGTCACCGACCCCCTTGTCCCCAGCAAGCCGGGGAGCCCTCTGGCCCGGCCACTCTCAGCCGAGTGCCTGCACCAGGAGAAGCAGACAAGAGTCTCTTCTAGTAAGGGCAGAAGCTGTTCTTTGGATCACTGGATTTCTTAGAGGCTGGGGGGGGGGGGGAGTTGGTGTGCCTGCCTCCCCTGTTTCTTCTAGGCTAGGTGGTGGCTGCCTGCATGCTGGAGTTCACATTATGGTCTCTTGCACAGCTATATTTTGCTAATAGTCCACCAGGATCCCATCAACGAGGCCTACAGAACCTTCCTGACTGAGCAAATGCTCCCTTCAGCAAGCAAGTCCTGTTTCTCTTGGGACATGGCGTTCTCAAGTAACATACAGTCCACGAGGGCTTGTGTTGCCGGAAAAGGAGCCTCCAGCCACTGAGCCCTTTCTTGCTCAGATCTCCCATTGGATTGTTCTTCCTCAACTGGGAATGGCTCTTAGAAGGCCTCATTTGTTTTCCTCTGTCTTTGCCTGTGGTCTCAGGTGTCTTCAGGGCACAAAAATTTCCCTGTAAAAGGGATGCCTTGAGGCCACTTGCCTCTCCAGGTTGCAGACTTCCTGAAAGGCCACTTGATTAAGCGTAGCTTCCTACCTGTCCTGTAATCCATGTTGGGGAGACATGGGTCCCTGAATTCTCACCCTCGTTAACTCTGTCTTACTCCTCCTTTTCTGGTTCTCCTTCATTGTTTTCTGCAGCTCCCCCTGCGTTGGTTCCTGTAGTTTGGTTCAGCAGATTTTTATCAGTGGAAAAGACACAGAGTTCCTTCTTGTCTGCCCACTGCTTGAGGAGGACGTAGTCCAGCCCTCATTCTGCACGTCAGAACATTTCACAGCTACAGGCAGTTGCCAGGTGGCTGATGCTTGCCTGAGGAGGTGTGATGGCCTCTCTGTGACACTTCAAGAGGAAAATGGGCGTCCTGCCTCTCACGGGGCAAAGTTTGCTCTTTCTTCTTGTGCCTGGCAGATTGGGCTCTGCTTGGCGGCTCTGCTTTCTGGGGGTTCCTGTCACCAGGCTCGGGAGGCCAAGGTAGGGCAGGATTGGAAGGCTGTGAAGTGGTCAGAACGTTCTTTTTGCTTTTTTTGGACATCAGGGCCAATAAGCCGGTCAGAACGGCCCCTCTCCGCAACTCGAAAGATTGTGCGTGAGAAGAAGGACCCTGCACACTCCGCTTCTGTGGTCCTTAACGCGGTACGAGCAGAAAATGAGACTCTTCAGGAAGAGCTCCTCTGGAGGCAGCTGCATGCTTCGGCTTGCACCCTGAGAGCTGAGCCAGAACCAGCTTGCTCTGCTGAGGTCAGTAGCCCAAGTGAGCTCCTCTCCACCCTTGGCGCTGGCAGCCCGTTGTCTGCCTGGCAGAGAGCAGCTTTATCTGCCAGATCAAAGACTGTGAGGCTTCCCAGACTGCAAGGGGGATGCTGTTTGGGGCGTGACTGAAAAGTTAGCATTTCCCCATAGCTCATTCATGCCACCCAGATTAAAATGAACAAGGCATTTTCTGTAGGACTCATGGGTTGTCTGCAGTCCTTTGGGTGGTGGAAAAACTAAAGTTTGAGCCATCTAGAGGGGCTTCATCAGCTACAGAGGATGCAGATACGTTAGTGTAAATTCCCCTCTAGCTTGCTTCTGCTCTTCAGCTTTTGGACTAGCTGCGACCCTGATTGACAGCCATCCCTTACTTGGCACATGGGGCTTCTCTAATCAACAGTACATCACCTTCTTCCATGCCCAAGGCAGGCGAGAAATCACCAAAAGATGCAGTTGGTTAGGATGGAGGATTCTTTCAGGGTATCCTGCAATCTGCTGTCCTGCCTTTCTGGTGATGGTCTTCTCTGTTGTATGAGGGAGGCCTTGAATAACTGAGCCCAAGGTACAGGGCATGTGCTCCAAACTTTCCACAAAGGAGTTCTTGGTTGTTTTCCTAGCAATATGGAAAATGAAGGCTTCCCTTGGGCTTTGCCATTTCTGTTTTTGCTCCGTTCAGTTGATCTGTAGGCATGAAGAAGAAGAAGAGTTGGCTTTTCTATCCCACTTTTCTCACCCATTTAAGGGGACTCAAAGTGGCTGACAAAGCTTCTGTTCTTCTCCCCACAACAGAACACCCTGTTAGGTAGGTGGGGCTGTGAGAGCTCAGATGAGAGCTGTGACTAGCCCAAGGCCATCCAGCTGACTTCATGGGAGAGGGTGGGAATCGAACCCAGTATTCCCAGATAAGAGTCTGGCTCCCTAACCACTGCCCAAAGTCTTGGGATGGTTTAGGAAATTCTGCATTGAGCAGGGGGTTGGCCTTGATGACCCTAGAGGTCCCTTCCAACTCTATGATTCTCTGATATTGCCATTGCTCATTATTGACCGAAGACAACCCTTTCGTCTTAATGGCTTTGCTTTGATCATGACTTTAGAAGGCATTCTAGACATTTAGTGACTGCAGCCCAAGAAAACACTCATGGTTGGAGGCACAGAATACTAACGGGCACAGTGAAAGGATGTCTTAGAAGGCTGCTAGTTATTCTCTCAGGCCAACCAGCGGACCTTTTGAATCCCCAGAAAGACTACTTTGACCAAATAACCCCACCTGGCTGTGCAGAAATCTTAAAATCTGCCTGCCTGGTAGTTTTTCTAAAAATGAATAATTAGCAGCCGTATCACGTGTTAGATGTAACCATGTAGTTCTGAGGTCCAAGGAAAACATTTTGTCATTTAACTTTATACTTGTTTCTTGTTACTTTACATCCTGCTTTTTTCCCAAAGGGACTCAAAATGGCATACAAAAAGTAACAAATACAGTATAACATTCTGTTCAAAAAAATCATGTTGAAGAAAGAAAAGAGCCCCACAGATTGCTTTGTGAACCTGAGGTGAGGAAAGGTTGTCTCCAAACAATTGTGCACCCTGCCATTTTGCCCTGTAAAAACATGGAAAATCTCTAACACACTGCTGTCATGATTCAGGAGTTGCTATCGTAGCTTTGGGGAGCGCCCTCAGTCTGTGCCTAGCTGTGGTTCAGCTTGATAAGGTCGCCACCAGTTCTTTGCAGAGGAAAGCATACCTTTTCTCTCTCATTACATGCTGAAGACCAAGTCGCTTCTCTCTCCCCCTAGCCAACTGACTTTGGAAAAAATGAGCCCTTTTTCTTGGGCCTTCTCCCATACCGACCTGCCCATGCCTTAAGATCTGGCGGGGAGGCCCTCCTGGTTGTCCCACCACCCTCAGCAATGAAACAGGTGGGCACCCAGGAGAGGGCCTTCTCCGTAATGGCCCCCAGGCTATGGAATAGTCTCCCCCTAGAGGTGCGTCAAGCTTCTTCTCTGTACATGTTCAGGAAGGCAGTAAAGACGCACCTCTTTGCCCTGGCCTTCAGCTAAATGTGGTTACTCCCCGCCCCCAACTTTCAAGTACAGTAGTACTATTTTAATATATATCTGGTTTGTTTTAACATTCTGGGTTTTAAATGTTGTTGTCAATATTACTGTTTTAATATATATTGTTTGTTTTAACGTGCGGAATTTCTAAGCATTGTTACCCGCGATGAGACCTCTGGATAGAGGGCGGGATAGAAATACAAATAATAAATAATAAATAGGTAAGCATAGACCTTAAAGCCAGGCCTTCATGAATGTCCAAACCTACCCCCTAAAAAGAAACAGCAAGAAAAGTAAAAATAGGTAAAAAACTAGATTTATTCCCCTAAACAGAATCTCTTCAACTGAACTTTACAAGGCTATTTTAAGCCTAACTGTTGCTCGTATAGGCTTTATACAAGACTGTCTAATAGGTAAGCAGCATCAGTTGCAATCCAAAGGAAAGGAGCCTTACACAAGACTTCCAGAAGGCCTGCCTAAGTCCAGAGTCATGCATCTGGAAAATAAAACTTGGACACATTCAAATGGAACCACTCTTCTTATCTTCCCTTCACCTTCTTCCTAGCAAAAGTTCTGCAGGGAACTAAGGGGAGAAGAAAGGTTCTTCATCACTGCTCCTTATTTTCTCTTTATCAGCCTTTCCCCTGCTTTTATCTACTTTGGTTTTTAAAAATCCATCTTAAGCTTTAATACTAATTTGAAGTTGTCTCCACCAATAGCTGAAGTCTCATGGGGCTTTGTGCCCAGCTGAACACTTCCTGTCCCCAGGTGTGCTGGAATTAGACAAAATAAATATTAGAGGAACCCACTATATTTGAGCAATGATGAAAGAACCATTACAGCTACAACAGAAGGCCCAGGTTGTTGTAAAAGATGTCCTACCTATTCATTCTCAACACAGCCCAAGATCCCAGCTCTTGTAGCTCTCTAGAAAGAGGTCTAGAGTGTGCAGGCTGAGGCTATTCTGTTGAGTCCTATGTCTTTCCTACTGCACAGCTGCTGTTATCGCTTGGCCCTGTGACAGCTGAGTTTTCCCAAAAGCAGCAGGAGGAAACAGGAATCTCCGCAGACACAGGAAGCTGTGGGCTTCTGGGAAACAGGTAGCGCTGTGGTTTTGAGCCCATTCTCTAGCTGGGTGAGGTGATGGGGTCTTGGCTGTTCCTGCAAGCACCCTGGGATGAATGGATCTTCATGCCGTATTCAAGTAGTGGTTATGGAATCCTGCTCTCCTGTGGCACTGCTCTCACACCACCACCAAAAAAGCTCTCCTAAACCAGCTCTTGGGATGCAGCTCAGTGCTGAAATAACTTGATAGCTGTTGCATGTGCCTTGGTAATGCAACTGTTCCTTGTTCTCTGAGGACTTGGGTGGTCCCTGTCTTGTCCCAAAGGGTTAAGCCAATGAGGGTGGGTGTTCATTGCCACCTGTTCCCCTGGTCCACGAGAGGCAGAAATTAGGACCCTGGCCTTACTGTGGTGGTTCTTCTGGAAGATGTGAATCCCAGAGAGCTCCAATGCAAGGGAGAAGCTGTGTGCTAGGGTGGGGGATGCATCTCTCTATCAGAGAGTGTCCCTTGCTTCCTTGAGACTCAGATTTGAAGGACCCGGGGAGGTGAAGAAAGACTGAATATGTTATCATCTAAGGGCCAGGTATTGATGGACAGACATGAAGCACTAGGCAGAACTCACTGTGTGTGTTGCTCAGACTTCATCTTCCAGAAGGACCAATCTTGGTAAGCCCTGTATCCTCATTTCAGCATCTCATGCTGCTTGCATTAAGGTAAGCATGATGTTGACTTACCTGCTGGTTTACCCATGAGCATTTGACTGTTCCTGCAGGCAACAGAAGAAACCTTTGAAGGTGCTGCCAGCTATTGAAGGTCTCTCTGTTTGCAGCAGCCCTGGTCTTTCAGAAGCCGAGCAGCCGGAGTCTCAGCTTCAGGTAGCAAAATGGTAGTCTAGTCTGGCTCAGTAGAAATCTGGCTGATAGCTGAATGACTCAAGGGGCTGAAAAACACCCTAGAAGCGGGTCTGAGAAGGGGGATCCAGCATACTGCTCAGCTGGCCATGAGAGCAAAAACTGGAGGGTCAACATGGAGTCTGGTTGGATCTGCCCAGAGTGCTTAGGTGCCCAAACCTATTTGGGTGCACTGCGCAGAGATGCCAGGGGGCAGTCCTGGGCAGAGCAGGATCGTCCTCTGTGCCTTCTCCATGCAGCGCTCCTCTTGGAGGCGCGTCTCCCACATCCCCCAACTTTTGCACTGCTCCTTTGCACCACAGCTCCACGGTAACACCAGCATGTCTCTCCTTTTAGGGCCAAGTGGAATCAAAGAGGGAGGTCCGCGATGCCATTTATATCACCGTGGAGATCCTGTCCAACTGGGGGAACCCAGAAAGAGTGGGCCTGACCAAAGTGGAGTTCTTTGACTTGCACCAGCACAAAGTGTTTGTTTCTCCTCATGATGTTGACATCAGGCACACAGACTCACCTGGGGAGCTGGGCTACTTGGTCAGTGGGAATGTGAACGGGCAAATGACTCAAAAGATGCCTTTTCAGAGGCAGGCACCCCATCCCCCCCCCCCCCCCCCGCCAGCAGTTCCTCCTTTGGTTGGCGAGAGTCGCTGTCACTCTCTTGGGAAGCTTCTGAATGCTCTGGTTGAAAGACAAACCTCCCAGAAGCCTCAGCTGGGATTCTGCCATGTTGCTCCCATTCACCACATAGAATTATTGATCACAGTGTAATTTGGGCTGAGTTCTAGGCCCATGCCCTCTTAGCCACAGCAACAAGGCCTGCAAGTGCTGGGCAGTTCAGGTGCCTTCAGGTTAGGCCTATGAACCTATGAGTCCATGTGGTCTTTGTGCAGAAACCGGGGACCCAGGAGGCCTTAGCAGCCAGTGTCAGTGAGCACCCAGCAGCCAACCCCTCTAAGGCACCAGATCAGGCCAAACTGTGGTGTGTGGCCCTCTCAGATGCACACTCTGCCACTGGCTCCTCGGGAAAGAGGTGCATCCTCTAACATCAAAGCCCCCCTCCTGTCTAGGAGAAACCAGCAGGACACCTGAGCTACCTTGATACCAGAAGGGAATGGTCTTCAAAAATCAAAGCAGGCCTCTGTGCACAGAGGGAGGGAGGGGGGGGAATTTTCCCTCACCTGGAGTGCTATTCTGAGAAGATTTCAAAATACTTGTAGAACATTCAAGTAATTTGGTTTACCTGAGAAATCTTTGGCATCCCACTAAGTGGATTATATCGGTTCCTTTGTGTCTTGTGTGCCCTGGAAGAAGGGTGGAGGACCTGCCAGCTCTCTTGAAGGTTCAGCCCTCCAGTCTGCCTGCCTGTGACCTATTGGGAGCCTGACAGGCTGCAAAGCTGATTAGTTTGATTAGAATAAACTGCCCTGGTTTGGGGCCTAATTACACATCCCAGCAGCCTTTCCGTGGCTGATGCCTTTCACAGGTAGGGTGCAGAGGAAAAGGGTGCGTTGTGGTTTTCTCCCAGCCTTCTGTTCTCTTATGTGTCTGAGCAGAGAAGCCAGTGCGGATGAGAGCCTTTGCCTTCGTATGTTGCAGGTCAGCAAAGACCGTTTCCCTTGGACGTGCCTCTTCCAGCCTCCGGTGCAGCTGTATTTTGTAGTCCGCAATCCTACCCTGTCAGAGGACTTTGGTTTATCCAGGATCAGAATCTGGAATTACAGCACACCTGTTCCTAGTGTAAGTGATGACCTGATCTTGGGCACCGCTGGGCGTTGCGTTGCTGTTCCCAGCGCAGAAGTAACGTGGGGGGGGGGATGCTTTCTGGCATTAGTTCCTGTTGAGTGCTCTAATTCTAGGCTGAGGAAGGGGTTTTGTTTTTGAATCCCGGTGATAGCGGAGGGTTGAGCTGGAGCTGATGAGCTGCTGATTTCTCTATGAAGAGAAAGGAGTGGAATGGGACTCCTCCCCTTCAGGGCTGTGCTCAACTTCCTTCCTTTTGGGAGACTCCATCCCCACCCCCACCCCAGCTTTCCTTCACCTTCCCTCCACCCTGAGCGTATTTTTAAACCTGGAGAGCTGCTTCCTCCCTTCTACGCACATGGAGTCGGTTGCACGTTAATCCTGTGCATGCTTCATAGTGGTGTTAGATAAGCAAAGCCCATAGCCCAGAGCAGATGGCAAGCGGTTTCTGGCCCTGAACCCTCTCTGCAAATGCTCCAGGGAGGCTACTGGGTGATTTGTTCTGAATGGTTCCAGGTACTGAGTGAAAGAGGATTTTCCATTCTGGATTATAGACAAGCCTAAGCCTTATCCTTTCAGCCACATTCTCATCTGGGTTTTCAGTGAAGCCTCGAATGACAGCAGCCAACGTATGGAAAACAGGAAAATAAGAGACAACTGGAAGGCTTTAGAAAGCACCTCTTCCCCTAAAGAGAGGTGGCCTGTGGCAGAAGTCAGACTGCTTCTTGTTTTAAAAGATTCTAGCATGGAGTTTCAGATGAGGGAACCATCAAGAAGGCCACAGCACTCATTGAGATGTAGAGATGAAACTCGCATTGAATTTTGCTTTAGTATCAGGAGGGTGAATGGCAGACAGTCCGGGACTGGGGGTCCCTGCTTCTTTGTGGCCCCCAAGAGAAGCTGGAAGTTTTCCCTTCCATTTTAGAATGACAGCTGTTGGTGGTTCATCAGGCACACTGAGGTTAGCAGATAAGCTCCATATCGTAGACCCTAGTCGGGCTTGCAGGATGGGCAAAACCGCCCCTTCAGCAAACCGATACTGTCCGGATGCCTTGGCCTTTGTGAGCCAGCAGGGTCTGTGCCGAAGCTACCATGGCACGGGATTCTCCAGTGCTCCTGAAGGACAGCTGAGAGGGAACCCCAGAGCGCACTAGGGTTGAGCCTTACACTTCGTCTGCAGTGCTTTTGCATTCTTCGTTCCCAGATCGATCTCACGGGAGCTTGTTGATCTGTAGAAAGAGAAGTTCTTTCCACTGCTTAGGGCCCTGTGTCCAGAGGCTACATTTTGGATTCTATAAATGGAACCTGTTCTTTCAGGATCTTGATATAGGAGCAAGAAGCATCATTGTCTATGTTGACGGGAACCTCGTCTTCGCTGGAGAGCTGCAGAAAAGCTCTGGAGATCTTGACACTGAGGGTACTACCATTGACCTCCCAGAAAACAGCTCCCTCCTCCCAAAGGGAAAGGAGGGAAAAGGCTGGATCGCTGCGGAGTGGGGCCAGGAGGCTGACCAAGCGTTGCCAGAAGATGCACTCTCCAAAGTGGAATGTGTTAGACCCGTAGAGCCAAGGGAAGATCCCCAGGCTGCGTTAGGGCCTGTGAGTGCAGAAAATGCCAGGAGGAGTACACCCTTAGCGGAGGCCACTGAACCTGATCACTCTGAGGATGATCTTTCTCTGAGTGAACAAATGGAAAAGCTTTCTGGAAGAAAACTGTCTCTGCTGCCCAGTGTAACTTCTGCTGAGTCCAGGGAAAAGAGCCCAATCTGCTTGAGGGTACCCCCATGGCTGGAGCCGGAACCGCCTTTGGAACAACAAGTCCCATTTCCCCCCGAGGACCCTGAGAGGGATGGCTTACGGGTGGCAGACAATGGCTCTCATGGCAATCTGGAGGGAACCTGCAGTGAATCTCTGGATGTGAATGAGAAGCCCCCAACCCAGGCAAGGAAGAAGGCTGACCTGGATTTGACGAGCTCACAGCCCTTCCAGTCCACTTGCCCGGCTGAGCTACTTCCTCCTGGGCCACGTCTTGGAGGCAGAGAAAAGGATGAATTCAGCCCTGAGGCATCGCCTGGCCAAGGTAAGAGCTGATAGACCCTTTCCAGCATAAACCAACTATTTGGCCAGTGAGCAATTGGCTTCCTTCCACAAGCAGGCCATGCAGGGTTTAGGCTCCAGATTGTCCAGGACTCACAGGGTGGGAGCTAAGCACGAGGGGTACAGTCAGCTCTGGTCCTTCTCCACGAGGAGCCTGGTCTGAGAAAGCGTCTGCTGGAAGGCTGCAGACCTTTATTCTAGCCTCTGCATCACTTCTTGTTGTTTGGTTCTGGGATCTACGTTATCCAGTACTGATCCTCTAATGGGATTTCCCCATCTTGTGAGGAACTGAGAGCCACAGGCCCTGAGCGCATTCATCCCTTTAGCAGAGGGATATGACCATATGAGGCAAAATTGACTTCTCTGGCCAGCAGGCACCAAAGGCACATAAAGCTTCCCTGATTGGATTTCCTGCCTTTTTACTAGTGCTCTTAAAGACCTCATTTCAGAACAGCACAGAGGGCCAACTGTGTCACGTATCAAGCTGATCACAGCATCAGCAGAATCTTTTCGGCTCCTTGGGGTGTTCAGCGTGCAGTGGCCTATAGGCAATCTGACCGCCTCTGTTCCATCCAGTTGGGTACAACCCCCTTCCCCAGTGGGGACCTAGCAAAGCATTTGATTTATTTCCACTTTAAAAACTGATGTCCCACCCTTCATCCAAAGGCCCCGAGGCAGGTCACAGCAATGAACAGATAAGTTGCGTGGAATAAGCTAAAAAGTAGTTAAAGTGATGCCCTCCTTCCCTCCCTGGCAGGCCCACTGAAGGGCTTGCACTGAATGAGCCCTTTGTAGCATCCGCACAGGTCTCCAGTGGCCAGGATTGGAAAAGCTGCCTCTGTTTTCCCTTCCAGATGAGATGTTCCCTTCCAGGGCCAGTGTGAGGCCTTCTCGAGCCAAGTGGGGCGTTTCTCAGGAGCATGCCTTGCAGGAGTCGTGGAACTCTCTCCTGAAATTCAACCACTTGCACCATGGCAGGATCTCCAATATGGATTTCCAAGGTGACATTTTTGATGAGTTTCTCCATCAGCAGAAGATCAACCGACAAGGCGATCAGAAGGCGGTGGCCAAGGAGAGCGGGCAGCTGCCTCTGAGGCCACAGGAAGGGGAGAATTCCCTGGACCTGGAGGACGGGAGTGACTTTAAAATCCCCATTCTGCCTTACGGGCAGCGTTTGACGATAGACATCCGCTCTACGTGGGGAGATAGGCACTATGTCGGCCTGAATGGGATCGAACTCTTCCGCTCCACCGGGGAGCCCATCCAGGTTGCCAGGATCCAAGCCGACCCACCAGATATCAACATCTTGCCTGCCTACGGCAAGGACCCCCGAGTGGTGACCAACCTGTTGGACGGAGTGAACCGGACGCAGGATGACATGCACCTTTGGCTGGCGCCCTTTACTCCGGGAAAGTCGCACTGCATCTTCCTGGATTTCGCAGAGACCTGTGAGGTGGCCATGATCCGCATCTGGAACTACAATAAGTCCCGCATCCACTCCTTCCGGGGAGCGAAGGACATCGTCATCCTGCTGGACGAGCAGTGCATCTTCCGGGGGGAAATCGCCAAGGCGTTGGGGACCCTGACAGGAGGTATGAGGAAGGGCTGGGGGCAGGGGGAGGGTCCGGCATCCCAGCTTCTCCGCTTCTGCTCTGCTCCTAGGCTTGCCGGTGAGGAGGCTGCCAGCACCAGGCCTTACTCAAGCCCCTCAGCAAATTCTCTCCTGTGTCCCTAGGAAGAGACAAGCAAGTCCAGAAGAAGAACAAAATAAGGGTGAAAACGTATTTTCCGCCTGGCCTGAGAGTCCCAGCTGGGGGGCTGAGCAGAGCCAGGCAGGGCTGACTGTTCCGGCAGGCTGCGTACATAGCCGCTGGCGATGGCGGCTGGGGGGCAGCCATCTGCGTGTGAAGGCTGATTTCTTGGCCTCCCTCCCTGTTGCAGGCAGCCCCTGTGTTTGCATTAACAGCTGCTGCAAGTTGACTCCTGTGACGACTTCGGGGAGGGAGTCCTGGTCAGAGGTCAGGATGCCCTGATTCCTGCCTTAGGCTAGCAGTGGGAATAGCAAGCCAGACTGGTGCTCTCCCCTGCCCCCCTTAGCGTGACTTCTAGCTACCCTTAGCCATTCCTCCAGATTTATCACAGAGAAGATGTGGTGGAATATTCCCTTTCCCCCCCTGAGCCTTCCCATCTCTTTTGGGTGTCAGCAAGTTCTTAGGGAATAAATATGCAGAAAACCAAAAGGAAAGTCCAGAAGGACATAGAAGGTAACTGTCCGCTCTTCCAAGCTTGGTTCTGCCAGAGCAGCCTTGCTTTGAAATCAGATCAGATGCTTCTTTGGCGGCTCTGGTCCCACAGTCTGCTGCGCACAATGGCTTCTGCCCAGCAAGGCCTCTGCTCTTGTGCCACCTTGATGGCTTTCTCGCTTTTTAAATCATGGATTCCTCTGAGTGTATGAAAGAGCCTTCAACCAAGGCATCCTCCCTTCTCTGACCGGTGAAGCCATTTCGACCAGGTAGGGGCTGCTTCCTGACCTCTTGTGGGCCAGCTGTTTGCAAGCGGCCTTGTTAGTAGGGAAATGACCTTTGGACCAAGGAGGGCTTAGGACACTATGGGTCCCTCGTGTGGACAGGTTATGTGGGAGACTTTCAGACCAAAGGCTACGGATTCAAGGGTTTCCTTGCCATGTTTCAGCTCCAGAGCAGTTTGGAGACACCATTTTGTTCACAACGGACGATGCCGTTCTGGAGGCCATATTTTGCCACGATGGATCTTACAATGAGGAGGTGGAGACCGTCTGCGGCCTGAGATACGAGGAAGAGCTGAAGAGGCCAAGAACTGCGGATGGGGAGGGGGATGAGAGACCCTTCACCCAGGCTGGTTCCAGGATAGATGAGAAGCAGGTATTTTCCCACAGTGGGAAAGGGAACCACATGGATCACTCAAGGGCCTAAATGTCTCCCTTATGGAAATGCAGGGTGCAGAAACGGTTTGTAACCATACCCCAGAATGGGGAGACTGGTGGCTAGGGAGGAGAGCTCTCCTGAAGGAGCCTTGAAGCCCTTGACATTTTCTCCTGCCCGGGATGGGGGTACAGTTGTCACCTGTGGGGCTTTCTGCAAGCCAGGGGAGGAAGTGTAGGCGTGTCCTGAGCAATTCCTCAAGCCCGCGTTCCTTCTTGGGAGCGTCTGTGGCACAGAACTCCTCCTGTGCCAGTTTACACTGGAAACAAGCCGAGTCCAATCTTTTTCAGAACCAGAGGCTGCTGGCTGGGCCACATCTCCTCCCCGAGACGGCAACCAAGGAACCCGGTGTCTACACTGGAAAGTGTGAGTTCTTTCTCCTGAAGCTCAGCTTTTCCACCCACAGCAGTATTTTGCTAGGCCTGCCATTGACTTCTAGAGTGCCTGGGGTGTCGATTCCTGTGAACGCCTGATGCCCGCGCCCCTCATTGCCTTCTTGGGGTCTTTTTAGGCCTTCTGCTGAATTTCACTGCTTCTTGGGGAGACGCACATTACCTCGGACTCACCGGCCTTGAAGTAGTCGGGAGGGGTGCTCAAGCAATCCCTCTTTCTGTGGAGCAGCTGTCTGCCTCTCCGCGGGACCTCAACGATCTTGTGGAGTACACAGACGATGCCCGGACTGTAGATAAGTGAGTGCTTCTGTCCGCGAAGGGATCAGAGGCAGGACTGCTGCTTGCATGCCTGCACTTGACTACATCATTTCCAGGGTGCTTTGGGCTCCCCAGAGGAGGAGGACAGATAAAAGACAGGCTGTGCAATGACCCCTTCTCATTGGCTAAGGGGAAACTGAGGAGAACACCCCTAAAGCATGGTTCCCCACCCCAAAAAACCACTTGCGTTCCCGTTCCTAAATAGCAAGGATTATTTCTAAACCCAGCAGCGAGACTTCTTTTTATCTGAATACATATAATCCAGGTTTCAGGACCTTTAATCCTTTGGGGTTAGCTCTCAAAACATTTTCAAAGCTCTTTAAAACTTGAATGGGAACGCATCCCTAGAGGAACCCTTTTTAAAACTTCTGGTTTAGCCTCATCTCTCAGTCTGATAAGATAACCTAGCAGTGGTCTTTGAGCTCAGGCTCACTCAAGACCGCCTAACAGAATGACCCAGCCTTTACCTGGGCTGCTTTGTGTGGCAAATTAGCTTGGAAGCACAGAACAGTTGATTCAAGAATCCTCAAGAACTGACTGATGAATTTAAATTGCATTTTTGGGACACGTCACAGTGACGTCACATAAGGAAAAAGGTTTTTCTAGAGTAGAATCATAACAGGCCAAAACGATTTCTGTTTCCTTCTCCTAGATTAATTGATGGGACCAACATCACAATGGATGATGGCCACATGTGGCTCATTCCCTTCAGCCCTGGAGAAGATCACGTGGTCGCTATCCGTTTCAGTCATGCAGAAGAAATTGCAGGTCTTCGCATCTGGAACTACAATAAGTCTCCCGAGGACACGTACCGAGGGGTGAGCAGTGTTGTGTCCTGCGTTCCAGGTGGCCACCAGTTCCACCTGCTGCTGAGCAGGAAGGGAGAAAACAGCAGCTCATTTTGCTTGCCACTTGTCTGACTTGGCCTATCGGAGGGTGAGGCCTTCTCAGCCCGTTGTTGGGGATACAGATGTGGCCACAGAGAATCTTCTAGAGTGGCAGAAGTGCTCAGGGCCTTCTGTCCTGCCACTGAAGCCTCTTCTCCATCCTCTCTCTTTGGCAAGGTGAAGGTGGCCCACGTGTCCCTGGATGGCTGCTGCCTTTCCCCCCCTGGAGGCTTCCTTGTCCGCAAAGGTCCCGGCAACTGCCACTTTGACTTTGCTCAGGAAATCCTCTTCGTGGACTACCTGAGGAGCACTGTGTCAGCTTCAGCCTGCAAACGGTGAGAGAACCCACTCCACGCTCTTGGCCCCCTGGGCAGCTTCCCCTTGTGCATGGAACCCACAGAGGGTGCCGTGGACACACGTGACTAGGAGCACTGTCTTTTCACAGGACAGAAGTGAAGAAGATGGAGCAGGCCAGCATGGATTACGAAGCTCCGTTGATGCCTTGTGGGTGTATCCTTCTGTGCATTGGTTTCCAGCCGATGTGCCAGTCTCAGACCTGGGACTCGGGCATCTGCTGGAGCGTCCGGGTGAGGAGCCCTCGAGGCTCTGATCAGAAGTGGCTGCCCTCTCTTTCACTTTAGCAGGCATTGCTTCAGCTGGAGGGACCGCCAAAGACTTGGCCCCTGTCCTCAGCCGCAGAGACCACCAGCCCAGCCCTCTCTGACCAGCCAGGGAAGCTCCTGGCCAGCTCCCCTCCAATGCTTTCTGGAAACCTCTGAAGCGGTCGTATTTCTTCCAGCAGATATTGGTGCTACTTCTTATTTCACAACCAGCCGAGAAGGAGAAAGCGAACGTTTAGCGTGCCGTTCCTTAATTTCCTTTGCCAGTCATTTTCCAGTTCCAGCTCTTTACCAGTTGGGGCGATCCGTACTACATTGGCCTGAACGGGCTGGAGTTGTACAATGAACGTGGGGAGAAGATTTTGCTCAGCGAGAACAGTATCCTTTCCTGGGCAGCTGCACTTTCGTTCTGCTCTCTTTGACTAACACCTTAAGCTGCTCTCTGCTGCATACGCTGGGGTTCCCTCTCCCCCCCTCCTGGCCTCTTGCCCTCATATGCAGTTTGCCTTCTCTTTTTCATGGCTGGCCACCTGCGGCCTTGACATCGCCCCGTGAACCTTTGCTCCATTCCTTTTCCTGGCTGGCACGCCAGGGGCACGGGAGGCTGAGTGAGACCCAGACATTGCACTTGACATGATCCACTTCAGACATCGCAGCCTTTCCAGAGAGCGTCAACATTCTGGAAAGCGTCCACGGGGATGTCCGCACCCCAGACAAGCTCATTGATGGTGTGAATGATGGAAATGACGGGCGACACATGTGGCTTGCACCAATTCTTCCTGGCCTGGTATGCTGCGCAGCATCTTCAGTGCAGTGCTTCTTACGGTCCACCCCATGCCTTGGAGGCCCTAGACCCCCAGCTGCCTCCCACCTTCATGGCTCTGCACGTCTTTGGGCCGGGCCTATTTTCTCTGTGCTCAAGCAGTTTAGCGTTTGAAAACGGTATCTGGACTGGAGCAAATCTATCCTGCCAGGACTAGAAAGGCCGCTTTCCCATCTGTGGCAGGTTAATGGGTGAAGTATGAGGCCTAAAAAATGATCAGCTGAGTCTCCTTTACAAGAGAGCGACAGATCTGGGAATTTGGGTTCCTGAAAAAAAGCAAATATTGTACCAGAGCAAAGCCTCTGCCCCTTCACTCGATAAGGAAACAAGATCCCAAGTTGAGCTACTTACAGGACATACTCACTTTGATCCACCAAATACAGTTTGAATTTTATTTTTTCTTGTTTATAATAATAAAGTGTATAGCCAAAAACATAGGTTTGTGCTTGACTGAAAAAGTACAACAAACACCCTGCTGATCAGTGTACCTGTACTCTCTGATCTCTCCTAGCTTCTTAGCCCAGAGGGTGCGTGAGAGACTGAGAAGCTTACAGGATCTATACCACTTTTAATATCAGAAACTGATTTTGTTCATCTGGTGGCAAAACATCTGTGTGGGGCTCTCCTTCCAGCTTTAGTCCTTAAGCATTCTCTGAGGAGCCCTTGCCATGTCACTTCATCCCGCCTCTTGAGTTGTAAATCCTTCCCTAAAGGGGCTACAGCTATGCCAGCTGCAGTCAGATGACCTGTAGGTGCTTTTCGTTTTGCTTGGCTTTTGTCCTGGGAAACGCTCATTTGGGATGTCAAATAGTTTTGAAATATCTGGTAGCTACCCAGGTATTTTGATCAGCAAGGGGGAAGGCATTCCCTCCACCCACTGCCCAAGATGAGAAGGTGCTCCTTCTACTGCAGGCAACCAAATGTTTGCCACCCTACATAGCCCAGGAAGTTGTTCCACTACTTGGCAACATGGAACAGGAAGGAAGTCCTATCCACACTCTTTGCCTAAGGCCTTTGTCCTGCTGGGGCATGAGAGAGAGAGACTATCTGGGGCTCCCAGATGGTTCTTTATCTTTGGTGGTGCTTGCCTCTGGCTCTGCTTGTGACAGGAGGCAGCAACAGGGATGCTGGGTTGCGCTTTGGGGCTAGCAGGACCTGGCTGCTGCATGGGACTAAGTGTAAAGAGGCTGGAGAGGATGCAGACATTGGTGTTGCTCATGAGCAGCCCTGGCTGTGGTTTGGACCCACCAGCAGGGCTGAAGCAATCCCTCCCGGGTAGGCAGAGCCAGAGGCAACCAGGCAAACATGCCTTATCTGTCTTGTTGCCAAGGCCTGGGTTGTCCCACCCAAGGTGGAGGCTCTGCTTATGGACCTTTCTGGAAATGCAGTGAGGTTGAAAGGGGGCGGGTCACTACTGCTTAGCAGTCAGCTGTGTTTTCCATGAGTGTTTTTCCTCATTGCTGAATTAACTTTGTGGTATGAAGAGGCTTTACTATTTGCTTCTGACGGCAGGTGAATCGTGTGTATGTTATTTTTGATCTGCCTACAACCGTTTCCATGATCAAGTTATGGAATTATGCAAAGAACCCTCAGAGAGGAGTCAAAGAATTTGGAGTAAGTACTTGCACACAAGCGCCATTAGTATCTGTTGTAGGATCTTTGTAGGCTCTTGTAATCTATGACTTCTGGGTCCTGGGAACCTTCTGTTCACCAAAGAATAGATAGTGAGGCCCTAAACAAGCATACAGCTCTTAATCTGTTAGACCTTCGGTCTTAGGGCTTTTGTGTCCCTCTGCCAAAATTATTTCTGCTTTTTATGTGGCTGTGTTGTCTCTTCTCTGGGAACAGACACCACCTTTAGTTGCTGCAAGGGAACCTGGGATCCCTCTGCCTTGGATCAGTGGGCATAATATTCTGGGCCTCAGTAGTAGAAACGATATGAGGCTCTTTGGAAACTTCCTTTAATGCTCTCCAAGTCGCTTTGGCGTAGGACTCGAGGGCCAGAGGTCCGTTGAATGGTCCCATGAAAGCCCACAAAATGGCTGTCGGGGGTGTGGAAGTGAAATCCTTCTACAAGTCAGCCCACGCTCGGGCGTTGTAACCTTGGCTTCTTCCCTCCAGCTTCTTGTTGATGACTTGCTTGTGTACAATGGGATCCTGGACATGGTGAGCTACCTGATACATGGCATCCTCCCCACCTGTGACCCGGTGGTCCCGTACCACACTATTCTCTTTACGGATGATGAGAAGATCTGCCGCCAGGAGAGGAACACGGTCCTCAGGTAGGGGAGGGCGTGCATTCAGCTCTGGCAGCTCCATCCCTCGAGGGCTTGGCAGGAGCTTCTGCCTTCAGGTATGGTCGGTGGCCCAGCATCTTCCACAACTGAGAGGACCAAGTCTGGGCAGCTTCTCTCGGTCTGGCCTCACTTTCTCCTCCGTCCTGATCAGTGTGTTATGTTTGTTTCCAGTCATTACTGAAAACAGAGTGGCCTGCTTTAGAGCTGCTGTAAAGGATTTTCTACCTGGCTGAATACAAAACTAAAAATAACCCGCTAGCTGGCATAAGGATCAGATGAAAGCAGCCAAAGGACAATCTGGCTTGGTGGGCATCTTTGGAAGATGCTGTCACTAGAGCCCGTCTTGTGCCCGCCTGTGGCAAGGAGGGCAGTGGCACAGAGAAGGAGGCAGAGTTGGGGAGGTGCGAGGAGTAGCCGGTCCTTCATCTCACCTGTCCCAGTGGGCACAGCCGCCACTATGCTTCCAGTTGAGAGGAGGCGTTTTCCCAGAACAGCTGCAACTGCTGCAGCCTAGCAGAGCAAGGAAGGTGAGGGGATCCCAGCAGACCTGCTGCATCTCTCAGGGGCAGTTGTCGAGATCAAGGCGAGCTGCTGCCGTGCACGTAGGTAGCCGGTTGCTTCCTGAAGGCCTGTGTGGGGCTGCTGTGGATGGGATGCCTCTCTGCCCCTCCCTCGCTTCCTCAGCACTTTTTCATCCTGCTCTTTCCACTGTGCTGCTGGAGAAGAGCAAAGTGCCTGTGAGATCAGGCCGGGGGGAGGGTACTACAGATGTCTGCCCATTGTTCAACAGCTGGATTGCTACTGCAGTGGGATGGGGCTGTCGCCTTCTTCCTGGCTGCAGATCCCTGCGGCTCCCAGATGTGGGAAATGGGCTCCGATCCAGGGTCACTGCCTCCACCTCAGCTGTCCCCTCTCCTTTTGGTCCAGCAGCAATCACATTGAAGACCAGGATGTGCGGATGATGAATGAGAACCAGATCATTTCCTACTCCAAGAAGCGTCAGGTGGTCGCTGACCCAGGTGGGTTTCCCTGCCAGCCTCTCTGGAGTGCAGAGAGGAACTGGCTGGGCCTTCTTGCCCAGCAAGGGTGGGATGCAGCTGGAAGTGGGGCGGGGGGTCTCTGCAGGCATGCAGGCAGCAAGCTCCTCTTGGGCCAAAGTGGTCCTTGGAGCACAGCAGCGAATTTCCCTAAAAATATGAACGCTCTTTCTTTCCCTCGCCATATGCAGCGTTACGCCCCAAAACCTGCATCCAGGAGAGAGGCCTGCTGCGGAGACTGAAGCAGTGAGGGAGGAAGAGGCCAGGCTGACGTCCGCTGAGAAAGGCTGCCAGGGCCCCCTGGTGCTGGTGCCAGACGTGCATCTCCACAACCAGCAACACAAGGACTGGCAGAGACACGGTCAGAGGGTGCCTGTCGGTGGCAGGTCTATTAAATGTATTCCCTGAAGCATCTGCTTGCTTCTGCCTTGCCAGGAGAGGCCTTTGGCCTGGCCCGGCTGAGGCGCAGGGTGAGGGAGGGCAGGAAGCAAAGCTCACCTTGCAGGCAGAGTGTGCCTGGAGGGTGGGGGGGACACATCACCGTGACAGTGTCCGTGGTGCCTTGTGTGACCATCCTGAAGGGTTGAGTGAGGCCTAGAAACATGCACTCCGGTGGCCTGCTCAGGGCTTCCCTAGGCTGAACATCTGCTCGGAAGGCAAGCTTTTCACTGCAGCAGCCTTTGCCTTCTGCACACGGCTGCAGTGGGAAGAGAGGTGGCGGAAACCAAGCACCCTGTGACTCTCGGCCTCTGTGAACTGCTTTTCGGACTGTGCCTGTCCTGCCTGCCTTTTGCTGGACCTTTGTCCCTGTTTTTTCTAGTCAGTTTAAGGGGTGGTTGACTTAGTGCCTTGCTTTTCTGTCATGGGAGAGGAACGGCTTTCCTGGAAGCCTCTCAGGCCTTCCTCCAGCAGCATAAAAAGAAAAACAATTGCTCCGTCCATGTCCAGGTTCTTCGGCTCTCTGACCCTCTTTGCATTTTCCCCCAAGCAAAGACACGGAACCTGAAAGCTGCCGGCAGAGTGGGGGAGGAGAATGCACAGCTGGCCCTCTCGCCTCGCTCCCTTAATCTTGCTAGAAAGAGATGAATTCTGTTCCTGTCACAGATGGTGCCAGGCCCTTCCCCTCCCTCTCTGCCTGCCTGCCTAGCCTCTCCGGAACCAGCTCCTTACTGCCCTTTTTGGCACTCCCTCCAAGGGTTCTAGGCTCAGGCTTTGCCACCGCCGGGTTTTCCCTGCCTTGGTCGGCTCTCAAGGGTTGGCATTGCAAGGGTTTCCTGCTGCGTGAACACGGTCATGGTCCCTTCCCAATGGCCTCTTGGCCCAGGCGGGACTTACTTGCTGGAGGCAGCCCAGAGGAAGTGAGGGCCTACAGAAGCACTTGGCAATAAGACGGGGCCAAGGGGACTCGGCAGTAACCAAAGGACTGGGGACCGCTTGGGGCTCCAGATAGGGCGAAAGTGCTGCAGGCCCCCTGCTCCTTGCCTCCAAGAGGAGCAAGGCCCGTCGCTGCAGGCCCTGCAGCCTCCCTCTCTTTCTGCCAGGCAGCAGAGCTGGGCATACTGAATCAAGGTGACAGTTCCATTACCAAGCCGTGCGCAGGCAGTGATCAGACTGCGTGGAAGAGTAGCAGGAGTATTTGTCCCAATTAGAGCTGTCAGCGATGGAACAGCCCCCAAAGAGCCGCAACCAAGACGCAGTGACCTCCCTCGGGCGAGGAGTTGCCCACCCCACCTTTAGGCTTTGCGGGCCAAAGGCATAAGCGCTCGGTTGAATGCCCACAAACCAAGGAGACACCAGTTTGTGGAGCTCAAACCACCTCTCACATCAGGGGAAGCAGGGGCAGGTGTGCCTATTGGGCAGGAGCTCCATTGAGCCTTGGCAGAGTCCAGGGCTGAGGGCTGTGTGATGAGCCAGTGGGTGGCACCACATCCTCCTGCCTGCACCCAGCCACAGGGCCACTTCAGAGGAGGAGAGAGCAGCTTCAGGCAATGACCCAGAGCACGCAGGCGAGGGCTGCTTTGCCTTGCCACTCCCCTCCCCATTCTGATGGTGATGGATATGAGATGTGCATACCCTCTGACGCCCTCCTCACACGCCCATGCCCCTGGCTGTCCCTTACCATCTGTGCCCTGGTGGAGCAGGGAGACCAGTGTCAAGGTCCCTGAGTCTAAGGCCAGGAAGGCCAAGGCAGCTGCAACACCAGCCTGACAGGCTCGCCATCTTCTGAAGCAGCAGAATCCACAAAGCCCAGCGGAGAGGGATCTTGGCTGCCTCCCCACAACCCAGGAACCAGGAAGCTATGAAAAACACACTATTTATTTGTCCTTTTCCCCAGAGAGCCTTTTAAAAGCCCATCAGTGGTGGTCCTGCCTGCCAGGAGACCCCACGGAAGCCATCTTCCTTCCTTGCAGGGGAAGGACAGGCTGTGGGACTCTGGCGGGGCAGCTGGTCCTGCTACACAGGTTGCGTCCTTTCTCTCAGCACCTGGCCGCTCATGCCGGGGAAGATGCTGTGCAGGATATGGCAATACACAGTGTACAGCTCCGGGTCAAGCTTGGGCCGTGGGAGGGAGCGGGAGTTGCAGGCCTGGTCGGCCTGGTGCTGCAGCAGACAGGTGTCACTGAAGAGAGCTGTGAGGATTTTGTGAGCAGCTTTGCAAGGGTCCTTCTCGGATTGCACCATGGCCTTCAGCTCCCTCAGGGTGTAGCCGTTGTAGCGCTTGCTCTCCTCAGCCAGCGGCTGAACCGTCTCCCCTAGGTGCCTCACCTTCCACTTCAGGCACTTCAGCTCTTCCCGGACATGGTCCAGTTCTCGCTCCACGCTCAGGAACTCTTCCCGACTCACAAAAGCCCTGCCGGAAGGAGTTAGAGACCTGAGCAGGCAATGGGCCCGGGGGAGGCAACCGCCAGCCAGAAGCCAAGACCTTCCTCACATGCCCCCCCCCCACAGACTGCCTTTTCTTACCACTTCCCTTCCATGCCGGGCAGGTAGACTGGCACATGGCCCCTGTGGCAGCACCACAGGTGGGAACTAGTAGCTGCTGGTGGGGACTGCCCAACTGGGGAAGGGTGTGAGGCAGAGACTCATTCTGCGTGGCTGTGGCAGAAAGCCAGAGGTAGAACTAGGGTCCATGCAGGAGCTGGGAGTGTGCCAGGCAGGCCAGTTTCCAGTCTTCTCATTTAAGGGTAGGTTTCTGGCTGCTTTCTCAGTCTCTAAGATCCACTCGGACCCTGAACAGCTTCTGCCCCCCATGACTGACAGTCTCCTGCTAAGTTTCACTAGAAGTTTACAGATGTCAGGATTTAATGGGCAGATCTCAAAACTGGTCTTCTGGATGTTCTTGAGCCCCTCCCAGGATTGTGTCAGCTTCAAGGAATGCTGGGAGTTGTTGTTCAGGAACACCTGGAAGACCACAGTTGCAAGAACTGCTGCTGCCATATCTCATCAAGCTTAGCAATGCAAGGAGTTGGGGCAGGACAGTAGAATGGCGTTTCCTTTGGCCCCTGGGGCATGGCCAGTGCAGTTGAGCACCTCCCTGTTGTATATAGAAACAGTGGCAACAGACTACTCTCAGGTGGTCACCAGTAGTAAGCTGGTTGTAATGGAACATGCAAGAAAAGCCCTTAGGTAGTCCTTCATCCACGGTTTCCCAGGATGGCAAATGGTCAAGGCAAATGGTGCTTCGCTTCTCCTTGTGGAACAGCCTGTTCTAATTGCAAGGCCTGGAATCCATTTATTGGTCTCCTCTCACTCTTACTGAAGGAAGAGATGAGGCCCATAAAGCAGCAACGTGTGTGCAATGTAACCCTGGCAGGTTGGCACTGAGGCTACTTGGCCACATCTGCAAAAACCCTTGTGCCTCCTGCCTTCCATACATCTGCTGCCTGTGAATACGCACCTCTCTAAGTCCTCTTCTTGAGTGAGGCTCCCATCGCCTTGTGAGGTGGTGCCAGGGTGTGCCGGCTGGGCAAATTTTGTCAATGCGCCACCTGTGGAAACTGCCTGAAGCTCCTGACTCCGCCGGAATGTGTTCTCTGGCCCGGATCCTTGGCCTTGCACTGCAGGAGGGGGTTGAGAGGCCAGCCTGAAGTGAATGTGGGGAACCTGCGTGTAACAAGGTCCTTCTGAGACAGTCCCAAGCTCTGCAGCTGGGCTCAGATTGGGCACAGCAGAGGCTCCAGGGAAGGTGGAGAGGCTGGCCGAGTCTGACGAGGGCGGGGAAGAGTTTGCTGTGTTGGCTGAGGAGCTTGACGGGCCCAGAGAGAACCTCTGGAGGCTGTTCTGATGGACAGCATTTCTCTGGGGCTTCACAGGTGGGTACTGGGTGGCCCTGCAAGACAGAGAGATTTGTGCAATCGTCTAGTAGTCTGAAACCATTTGTAACCCCTGCACTTGGATGGCAGCTCCAGGTTCCTCAGCTGGTTCTGCCCTTGGAGACAAGAGGCTTTGAGCAGAAGGCTTTTAAGCTGAGGAATCAAAAGCAATGAGCTTTTCTGTGCCTTTTCCTCCCATTCCTTCTGGCTTGGCAGCCTCCTTTCATACACCTGCCCAAAGCCCCTCTCCAATGGGCCCTTCTCCTGCATTGAATGCAGGCAAGGGCCCCTTGAGTGACGCACCAACAGGTCCTTTGAGCTGTGCCCAGACGGTGGGTGCCAGGTGTACTCTCCTCCAAAACAAAATAACCCCGTAGAGCACAAATATCCCCCCCCAAAAAAAAGAAATTCCAGGCACCCTTGAAGCTTCCTGCCTGAGGCTCAAGGTGCAAGGAGCCACCAGCAGGTGCCCAGCAATGGGTCCTTGATTTTGTGTTTCCAGCTTAAAAATAAATTGGGGTGGAGAAATTGTTGCTGCAACATGCCGAAGGGCAGCAAAAAGGGGCCACAGAAGACAAATTCCAAGAGAGAAACCTGATAGTGAATGTGGCCTTAAAGGCTCCTGATTTCAAACAATAAAATCAGAGTTCTGCTGGCTCGTGCCGTCAGGCAGCGTGAAGACGGTGTCCTGCGGACAAAAGCCTCAGTGGAGAGCAGCAATTGCTGTCTGATAGGTTCCTGCCCATCAGGCTGCAGGCTGGTGAATGGCAATGATGCAGGGACAATGTGGGTCTGAAGGAGGGAAGGTACAAGGACAGGGAGGGCTGGAGATGTGGGAACATCCCTCCAAGGCTCAGGACAACACTCGGGAAGGTTGTGATCTGCTTGAAGGTTCCTGCAGTCTCTGGCACCCCCTTGCCAGGCGAACCAGGACTCACGCCATTGGCTGCCCTCTACCACGCCAACGCTCCCCCCAGCCACTGATGTTCTCCCAGAGGGTCTGGCCTGGCCTGATAGCTTTTCCCTCTATTCCCTGCACCCAGGGCCTGATCCTGCTGGATTTTGCTCCAGGGCAGAGGAGCCCCCTGCACAGTGCACACTGCCTGAATCTGTCCTTGAGCTGTCCCTGCCTATCCACACAGTGTCCAGGTTGTGGCCCACAGATTACAGGGAGCCAAGCTGTACAGCACAAGGGCCACAGGGAAATCAGCTCAGCAGGAGTAAGGCAAAGGGCCGGTCAAATGCGCCTGGAAGCAAAACTTGTTTTTCCCTTTGCAACTTTGGAATAGGAAATGCTGGCTCCAGGTCGCTCTGAGAAAGACAGTGAGGGCAACCTACCATTCCACAGCCTCTCATTGCAACAAGCCTCAGAAAACACCTGCAGAACCACCCAGGGCCCTTAAGCTGCCTGCCTGAGACAGTCCTGTAAGGGAGGCAGAGAGTAGGTCAGAGTGGGGGGCACTTACGGTTGGAGGCCCAGGCCCAGAGGCACTCAGGCCCCTCGCCCCCAGCCTCATCCTTTTCATCCTCCAGTCTGGAAAAGAACATACAGGGCACCCCTTCAGAGGAACCTGTGCTGCTCCCTGATGAAGCCAAAGCCCCAGCATGGTCAGCCCCAGGGAGACGCTGGCCGTTCCTCTCAGTGCTCAGGGAGTTTCAGAAGGGCGGATTCCTACTCCCTCCCCCCACAAGCTTTGGAAACAGGAGAGGGCAGAAAGGCTCTTCTCCAGGTTGCCCACAGTTTTGAAAAGCAGGAGCAAGGAGCCACAAAGAACAAGCTTGACAGCACTGGCACCACCAGGCGATGCAGACACCAGCCTGAGATTATTTTGCGGCTTCCATTAACGGCACAGCACCTTCTTGCCCCTCAGTCCCAGCAGCAGCAACAAAGGAACAGGTGGATGGGCTGTGAGCAGAGAAACCCCAGTGCAGTGAGTGCCAAGCGTGCAAATGTAAGTGAAGGCAACAAATGATGGTGCTGAAGGGCTGGCAGGAGCCTGCCTGGAATGACAGCAGCAACCCCTTGTGCTGAAGGCGCCAGAGGCAAGGCAAGCGCCAGGGAAGCAAACCACAGCTAAACTGAATGTCACTTTGTCTTCATGGGGAAGCGCACAGCTGGAATTGGAAGGACTTGAGCACAACGGTGCCCAATTAGGGAAACGGCTGCTTCCTTCTCTCCCTCTGAACTTAGGGGCTGAACTCTGGCGCCACTCCGGCATTTCCCAAATGCAGACTCTGCGCCTCCCTTGGTGGTTCAAGAGGCACAAGAGTGTAGGGCGGGCAGAGGGCTCGTCTTGCCACACCCCAGGCTTCTAGAGGGGCTTCATGGGGGCCCCCACTGTACAAAATCATCTCCAGCAACCCGCAAGTTCCACGTGGCAACACATCCCAAAGCTCGGTAAATTTCTGCTGGAGAGAGAAGGACAACAAATGTCTGCAAGCATTGTGGGAAGGGGGAATTGCTCAAGAGAGATGGAGGGAGGAAGCAGCCAGATAAGCTGAAAGGTAACAGCCCGTCTCGGACAGGATCCTCAGTGGTTTCTGTTTAGAAGAGTCTTCGAGGGTGGCACTGGCAGCTTCAGGCCTTAAAGACGCCCAGAACGTCTTGTGCTGGTTTTTATTCTCCCTTCAAAAATTACATTCCAAGTGTGGGTCTCTGCAAGCATCAGGAATGCCAGCCTCTCCCCAGGGCAGCTCCAAGGAGGTCATCAGATTTGCTCAGCAAAAGGTTGGTTCAAGATGTTCTTACACAGTTAGTCACAGCCTGCAACAGCATGGGGTGGAGAGGACTCCCGCACATATAAAAACTGGGCTTTGGGCAAGATAGGTGCCAGTGTCGGGCGTGTGTCTGGGACCTTATAGAACTCTAGCTCTGCGCCTGGTCTTTGGAGCCAAGGAATCCCAAACTGCTCCCTTAAATGAAAAGCAGGAAAGGCCTCTACAAGTTGAGCAATGCAGCCCACTCCCCAGGCCTTCTCATACACCACCAGGACGCCCAGCACCCTTTCCATCTATCAGCATACAGACCGGGCTACTCTCCCTCTGAGCCCAGACCATTTCCCCAGCTTTACTCACTGGTTCAGCAGGATAAATCAGCCAAAAGCAGTCACTGGCCGTGGGGTGGGGTGGGATGGGTTTGCCACACTGAAGTCTTTCTCCCTCCCAGGTGGGAAGGGGAAGGGAGGTCCCACCCGACTTCTGCCAGCGGTCAAGCCCTTTGGGATCATTTCTGCCCCACTCAGGTCCTCTGGGGCAGCTGCAACACTGACCTTCCCTGGAAGTCCCCAGAGGGCTCACGGTCTGCGTAGACAGCAGGATCCTCTGCCATGCCTTGCCCAAAGACCTTGCGCTTGTGCCGAAATGCAATGACCGTCTTGGTGTAGGAGTTCAGGGTGGTGACCGAGGCAGCCATGCAACAGGTAAAGGAGCCCCAGGCCAAGCTGTGGGAGAGGGAAGAGCTGTGGGTCAGGAGACTGATGAGCAGGGAGCAGGGCCTGGACCAGACGGACCACTGGTGGCACTCAAGCAGGGCTCTTCTGAGATTCTCAGCCGCTGGACATAAGGCTCCACCTGGCCCATTCTGGCCCTCAAGGAGAGTCTCAACCCCCCCATGCCCCACCCTTGACAGAGAAGCAAGCAGGGTAGCTTCTGCTGCAACAGCTGGAGGCTCCCTTGGTTCTTCCCGTGACTGTGAAGGTCCACAGAGTTGGACTGTGGCTGTGGCTGGCACTGGCTTGCAGGGTACAAATGTATGTATACACAAAAGGGTCACCTGGAACCCCTTTCCCAAGTTCCAGCTGCTGCAAGCCATTACACTCTGGCCTACTGCAGATCCTCTGGAAGACGGAAGAGCTAGGGAACATCTGAGCTGTCCTCCAGAAAGGCTCCTTGTGCTCCAGAGCTCATGCTGGTGAGGCACCTTGGACAGTCACACGGGATATAAGGCATGGCTGCGAAATCAGTGAGGACGCCACAAATGGAAGAGGGGGACAAGCCATGGCTGCTGTGTTCTCCAAACAAGCCTACCATCGCCAGAGTACTTTGTGCTTTCAGAAGGCCCTAAGCAAGGGGCTCAGTTGGAGGAACTCACCAGAAGGACCAGCCGTAGTCCCACGAATGCGGCCTCCAGTCTTCTGGGCCCAAGCTGACTGTCACCTGGAACACCTGCGTGTACATCATGTGGGCCACCATGCCCAAGAGCCCTAAAAGACACCAACCAAATATGGCCGCCTTGGCAAATACCATCATGGAATGGCACCTCCCTGGGTCTGGGGAAAATGATAAGCTGCCTGCGGTCTTTGAGTCCCTTTGACAGCACAGCCAGGGGACGTGGCTTCTGAAAAGGCTTTGGGGGCAGCTGCAGGCTTCCTGCATGCACAGTGGTGGCTCCAAAGGGGACCAGAGCCCCTCGTTGCCAAGGAGGGAAGGCACCTCCCTCGTCTGTCACACCTGATGCTGAGTGTTCACCTGTCAACACTTTAGGGGCACCTAAGCTGCGTGAACCAAGAAAACTCTGAGGCGGGAAAGAGAAAGAAGGAAGCTGTGGAAATGGGAGAGTGGCTCTCGTGCCATAACCTTCTGGCAGCTTGCAAGGGGCCTCCACTGGCAAGGCCGTGTTTGAGTGCTGCAAAATTCAGCTGAGTGCCTGGCCAAAAAGGGAGACGGGGCAACAGGGAGGGAATGCTTCGGCTCTTCTGCTGGCCTTCCAAGGCCTTGATCCCTGCCCCATGCTCCACTGACACAGGCGAAAGCTCCGATTTCTCCCATGGAGTGCTTCTTCCCCAAGACTATACCTGCCCTCCCCAACCCGCAGTTCAAGCCAGCATACGTTGTCCCTCCTGCTAAGCCAACCACAGGGTGCTGAGCACCATACCTGAGAGTACCGTGAACACCGCAGCAAAGGCGTTGAGTTTCAGCCCATCCATGACGTTCTTGGAGTGAAGGAGCTCGAGGCACATGAGGCTGAAGCCAACGACCAGAAGCAAGATGTACAGGGCCTCGGACACCACAGAAAGCCACAAGACCCCTGTGGAGAGGAACAGCCAGTCAGCCCCAGGGTGGGCAGGCCGCACAGGCCAAGAGCCGCCCTCTCTCCCAGTCCGGGCTGGAGCTCAGTCCCTGGCCAGCCGCACGGCTGTGTGTGTGTTATGGAGCTATCCGGGGAGAGCAGGGCCACGGGCAGCTCCTGCTGTTCCCAGATCTACCACATGAGAGCGAGGCCGGGAAGTGGGCTGCCCTGCCCTACTGAGGCCATGGGCGGCAGGGCAGGTTTCCTTGAGATTTCCCCCCGCCGGGCCACCAGGTCCCATCCCAGCTGCCTCCAGTGCCTGATAAGGGAAGGAAAGCAGCCGAGGCACAGCAGGAGAAGTGGCCAACTCAGCTGCAGAGAGGCCCGGGAGTCTCCAAATGCCACATGGGAAATGCCGAGGGTCAGGAGGGGCACCCTATCCCAGAGTCACTGAGGGTGAAAATCAAATGGAGGCCACAGAGGTGATGCCGAGGCCAGGGCCCCAGTGTTAGGTCAAGAGGAGGCAGGGCCTGATTGCCGGTGGCTCCTGAGGGCCCAACACCACCCTCCTCTTGATGTCTTTGGCACTCTGCTGCCCACAGGAGCCCTTTTGCTCTCCTGCTGTCAGCCCAGGCAGAGAGCATAGGAGGAATTCGGCAGGCGGTGGCAGCAGCAACCCCCCCAGCCCCTCCTCTAAAGGAGACACTCAAGGCCCGGCTGGCCCTGGGAATCCCTGGATGGGCAGGGGGGCCTGCACCAAGCAGGCCAGGGAGCCCAGCATCCCCAGGGCTGACCGGAGAAATCAAAGGCACCTTCTTCCTTCTCTGCCACCTGCTGCCCTTGCTCACCTTTCTCAGAGGCAGGAGCAAGATCAATAAAACTCCGGCATTTTTCACCTTGAAGAGAAGAGGAGGAAAGTTAAGGGAGAGCAGATGAAGGCACCATGTGCCCTACAGCTTCCCCCACCCCACCCCTTCCATCTGCCTTGTTCCACCCAGGCTGCAACCAGGAGGCTTTTCATGCTTTGCTCAGCACCCTTTTTGAAGTGAGATGAAAGGTGGTGGTGGTGGTGGTGGTGGTGGTGGGGTCTGGATATTGCTAAGCTACAACTCCCATAATTCCTAGGCAGGGGCTGATGGGAGGTGTAGTTTAGCAGCACCTGGACAACCACGCCTGCCTGCTCCCTTGGGCAGGTCATCCTCTGTGAGCTCTGATTCCACCCCCACCCCATCCTGGGTGCTTTCTCCACTCGCCTCACTGCTGCTCTTTTTCCTGAGTGGAATGGGGGGGGCACAGAGATGCTGCCGCGACACTGCTGCTTTAGATGCCACCCTGCTTGGCACACGGAGGCCCCTTTCCTAAGCCAGGCTGCCATGGTTTCCCCTCCCCACCCAAGCACTGGGGGTGTGTTGTTGTTGCCTTAGTTGGCTCCTTTTAATCATGATTGCCTCATTCTCTCCCACCCTGGACTGTCCAGGCACTGGGCAAGGCAGAAATCAATCACACCCACCACAGCACCTCTCTGCTGGGCCAGAGGCAGTGAGGGACTTCCCAACTGTCCCCCCTCCCTCTCAAGCCAGCCCAGGGTGGCTCCCCTGCCCTCCCTGCTGGCCCGTGGCCCTTGGCCAGCCTCCTCTGCCTTGAAAGAGGCCTGAACCCTTCTCGCCTACTCCTGGAGACTTTCAGAAAGGCCTGAATCGTCCAGCAGCAACCAGCCAGGGTGGAGAGGCAGGCAGGCAGGAGGCCTCTCCAGGCCGGGTCAAGAGCAGAGGAAGGTTCTGCCCCCATCTTGTGCTCGAGGTGGCCAGAAGCACCTGGGGGTCCCCTCCGTGAGAGGTGATGCTGGCCTGGACAGGCTGTGGCCTGATCCAGCAGGGCTCCTTTCAGGTTCTTATCGTTTTGGACTTGCCCTGTTCCTCTCTTTCCCTTGACAACACGTGCAAGCCGGGGGGGGGGGGGGCTTTTTGCATGAAAAAGGGGGTCTGCCCCCCCCCCCCGCAACTGTGCCTCACTCTCAGCTCAGCAAAACCACTTTCCTGCCCATGGAGCCTCTTAACCATAGCACCCAATGTAAACTTATGTAACTATGAAGAATTCTACACAATGGTTATATAACGAAGCTATTTGACCAGTTATTTGCCCTGTTCTTAACTGTGTCTGCTATTCATGGGGGTTAATAATAGTAACAAGGGACAGAGTAAACAAAGCTCAGCCCCCCCCAAAAAAGACCCCGTCCGCCATAGGCTGCCCCCAGCCCTTGAACTCCTGGTCCCCCTCCACCAGCCATCGGAGGGCACCAGGACGGGGGCCAACCCCAAGTGGGCCGTCATTTGTGGGTAGGATCTACTGTCCCGTCCTTCCTCAGACTCTGGGCACGCACCATCCTGGGCAGAAGTCAGAGCTGTTCTGGAAGCCTGCAGGGGTCCCCGGCCTGCATAAGCCTCCTGCCTCCCTCCAGAGAGCTGCAGCGTGCCAAGGGCAACCTGGCCTGGCCCACTTCTGATTCGGCGGACCACCCTCGGGTCTCCCTCTGAGACCAAAGGGTTTGAAACTTGGGGGGGGGGTCGGGCTGCAGGGGGGCATCACTGGGGCCGCAAACCGCCAGCAGTTGACCGCTAAGCCACGCGGACCCGAGGGCAGGGTCCGCAGCGCCTGGTTTGCCACGCAGGCAGCTCTGTTCCCCCAGCCAAGCCAGGCCTTCGCACCTGCTCCTTCCCGTTCTAAGGCCCGGCAGCGGCTGCCGTTCACCTGGCGACCTTCAAGGCTAGAAGCCTTTCGCCCCGGGTCCGTCGGAGCCTAACTCGACAGGTATGGAGCGAGGCGCATCCGTCCCGCATTCCACGCACAACGATGCCGACAGGAATGATTCCGGGAAGGTATCGCCGCCGCCACCAGCTCCCCTCCCCTGGGGTCTTCCCAGGCGCGTCCCCCTCCCCTGCGCAGGAGCCTGAGGCGCGTGATCCGAGCCGAGCGCGGAGCTGGAACCCAGAGCGCTGCGCCTGAACTTCCGAGGCGCCCCGGGAGCTCTCTTCTCCGCTCCCCCCCCCGCGGCCCCCATTGTCCCCCTAATTTCGAGGGTGTCGCACTACCCATGGCCTCCTGAGCGCAGCCTTAACCGTCTCAGCCTTGGCAGGGCGTCCGGGACGCCGGCAGCTCGATGTCCGTCGGAGGCAGCGAGGTGGCGCCTCGGCTTCCCTCCTTCGCAACTTTTTGCCGGTGCCCCCGGGAGCAGCTCGTGCCCCCCCCCCGGGAAAAAGCAGGGGAAGGGAATGGAGAGGCGGCCCCACGCTCCCTCCCTCCTCAGCCCTCAGGCGGAGCCCTTTGCCCCGGGGCCTACGGGCAAAGGAAGGCGCGTCCCCCCTCCCCGCCCATCCCCAGGAGAAGCGGATGTGCTCTGGTCCGGTCGGTAGACCGCCCGCCCGCCCGGCCCGCAGGCAGGCAGGCGGGCGACCGGCCGACCACTGCCTCCGTCTCGCCCACGCGCAGAGACATCGGCCCGGCGGGCTCTGCCCCGAGGAAGATGCCCAGCGGCGCCCGCCCGTCGTCTTCGAAGCTGCACGGAAGCGCGGCGGCGGCGCCTTCGACCCGCGGGGGCCTCCGAATCGCGGAGCCTTCGTCTTCGCGAGGAGGAGGAGGGGGACGGGGAGGTCGCGAGCTCACCGGGCGCGTTGATGTTCTCCTCGCACGAGTACCAGATGCCGGCGTGGAAGAAGCGGAAGAGGAAGCGGTCGTCGCCCGTCTCCCAGCTGTAATGCACCACGTTGTCCGAGGACGAGCCGTTGCCGCCTGTCCCGTTGCCGCCGCCGCCGCCGCCGGGGCCGTAGTCGAGGCACTGGGTGCGCTTGTGGGGCCCGCAGGCCGGCTTGGGCACCCGCTGCGTCCCCTGGCACCAGTACGTGCTGCCGAACGCCGTGGCGGCCGAGAGGAGCGCCAGCAGCGCCAGCGCCACGGCCAACAGCGCCCGCGCCCGACGGCCGCCGCCGTCCCGGGTTCCCGCCGCCGCCGCCGCCTTCTTCCTCTTCTTCATGGCTGCAGCCCGCGCGCCCCTGCGCTGCCACCGACCATGGCTGAAGGAAGCTCCCTCGGACACCCAAAGCGCCGCCGGACGGGACTGGACTGCCGGGCAGGGCAGGGCAGGGCTGGGCTGCTGTTGGCCGCTCCTTGCCGGACGGAGGGGGCGGCTCGGCTCCACCTGACTCGCGAATGGCCGGCAGGAATCGGGGGCGGCGCACAGCTTGCCGTCGGCCACCCTGGTGCCCAGCTGGAGCTGCTCGCGGGGCAGACGCGGGAGCGCGCAGGGGCCGCCGCTGTGCGTAAACCGCGACTCCCCTCTCCCTCCTCCCAGGACGCCCGTGGGGGTCCGAGCGGCTCCCGATGAGTCTGAGCTTCGAAAAGGAAACCCAGGTGGCTCCAAAGCACATCAGGCACTGGGCGAGGCACTGGGTTATATCTTACCTGGGGACAGTATTTGCCACTCTATTAACACATACAAAAATAATGTTTAAAACTGTATTAAATTTGCAGCCTCCTCTGCCTACAGTCCCCCGTTCCCCTCTCTTGCATGCATCTCCTAGGGCCCCGGAAGAGCCAGGGGGAACCAGCCTGGCTGTGACAAAAGGCAGCAGGGCTGAGCCCGGACAGGTTGTCCTCCCGCCCCCTCTGCCCCTCCTGCCTTGGACAGAGTCCCGCTGGGGCGCCTGCAGGACCGAGGCGGCTTAGACGAGCTCTTGCTGTTTGCGCGTGAGGCCTGGAGGCCTGGGAGTTGCTCAGCCTCAATTAAACGCCCCTGCCCATCGTTGCTGCCTCTTTCCTGCTCCTCGGATGCCCGGCTTTCTTCTAAAGGGAACACCACCGAACTAGGGATGCCAGGCCATAACAATAATTGTAATCATAACAAGACCATTAATCCTCATTATCCAGTCAGCGTGCTGCGATGCAATCGGACGCTTTAGAGGAAAACAAAGCCAATTGTACTCTGGGTTCCATCGTGCCAGCGACCCAAGCCCATGAGGCAAACATAACATATCCTTTTCAATGTGGGTTGGTGAGGGCGTGGGCAGAGTCATGCCAAGCCAGGCGGGCATCAGGATGCCATGGGGCGGGGCAGGCAGCCTGCATAAGAGAGACCCCTGCCAGGCAGGCGGGCAGACGACCGTTGAACCAGCATCGAGCAGCACCCGCGGGAGAGCAGCGATGATGGTGCCGAGCAGAGCCTTCAGGAGCCCCTTGGGGGTCATGTGGGTCCCCGTCCAGGCATCTAACCCGGACCCCTTGGCTGTCGCCCTCTCCAGGTGAGTCCCTTGGCTGTTCGGGGCCCCTTCGGCCCGAGATGGGGGAAAAAGAGGGGGCGCATCAGCAACAGCGGCTTCTAGACCTTCTGCAGTCCGTCCACAGGCCCGATGCTGCCTTCACCCCTGCGGATTTGCGCGCTGCCTCAGCAGGGGACCTGGCCCTCGCTGCGTCCCTGGTCAGTGAGTGGCGGTCTTCTCCCTCTCCCTCCTCAGGCCCTTCATGGACTCCCCTGCCCCCAGAACCCGCTTCACCCAGGGCGCCGGCTCAGGGGACGTCGGGATGTATGCAGAGATGCTGCCGGTGGCCGCGACCAGCAACCTGCTCGGCATGAATCTGCCTCTCGTCACCATGAATTTCGGGGTGAGTGATTGGCTGACCCCCCCCCCCCCCCGCACACCCAGCCTGCCTGCCTGCGCGCATCCCTTTGGCGGAAGGCAAGTGGCCCGCTCACAAACCTTCTCGCTTTCTCTCCTCGCCTAGCTCCTGACCAACGACATCCTGGCCTCCATCGCAGTGCATTTCCCCAACATCGTCAACCTGTCCATGATGGTCTAAGGAGACAGTTTCCTGTGCCGCGTGGGCTCCGTTCTCATTGCCAAGTACTGCTACGCCCGACGGGGAGCCGCGCCTGCCCTGCTTGGCCCACCACTCCACGCTCTACCCACTTCTGGCCCCACAGCCCCGCTTCCAGTAAATCTGCCCTCCTGGGCCAGCAAGAGCTGCTGCTGCTGCTTGTGTGTGTACTTTTTGGCTTGGGTGCAGGATCCACATGTGTAAGTGGTCAATGGTGTCAAAAGCCACTGAGATGCCCAAGAGAACCAACAGGGTAGCATTCCGCCTGTCTCTCTCCTGGAGGATGGCGTCAACCAGGTCAACCTAGGTGGTTTCTGTGCCATCACCGGGCCTGAAGCCAGATTGAAATGGGTCTAAATAACCACTTCTTCCAAGCATGCCTGCAGTTGAACAGTGACGGCCCTCTCTAGAACCTAGCCTAAAAAAGGTATGTCAGCCACATGATAGTTGTTTCAATCTTCTGGGTCCAGGGAGGCCCTCTTCAGGAGGGGCCGCAGCACAGCCTCTTTCAGGACCAGGGCCATCAGCCCATCTCGCAGAGAGGCATTTGCTATCTCCTGGCGCCACCCAGTCATTCCTTGCCTGCTAGTTTTTATTAGCTAGGAGGGGCAGGGATCCAGAGAGCAAGCTGTCGGCCACAACCCAATGAGTAGCTTGTCCACATCCTCAGGCCATAATAACTGAAACTGATCCAAGCAAACTGGACCAGACAGTTCTCTGGATGCCTCAAACGTCCAATTGTGACATCTAATCCCTTACGAAACTGAGCAACTTTATCCTCAAAGTGCTTTGCAAATTTGTTAAAGCAGGTATTACTTGGCCCGGACTCACGCTCCTTCGAGCTTGGTTTTATAAGGCCATTAACTACTCTAAAGAGTTCTACTGGAGGGTTAGTCGAGGATGCAATGGTGGCGGAGAAAAACTCCTTTTCGCCACTGTCACCACCACATGACAGTGTGCTCTACCCCACGCTCAGTCAGACTCACAGCTGGATTTATGCCACCTGCGCTCTAGCCATCGACCTCCCTGTTTCATAGCCCATAGCTCTATGGAATACCAAGGAGCTTTCCGGGCTCTACAAGCATGACCAGGGCACTTTGTCAATAGCCCTGCTCATCTCCTGATTCCGGAGAGGAACTAAGGCTTCAACAGGATTAAACCACCACCACCACCACCCAGAAGGCTCAGGCCCAGCCGCACCAGACTGCTGGGCAAAGCCTCTGGCAGCCAGGAGAGTGGCGCCCTTTGCGGCACCAAGGCAAAGCATTCCAAGGCGGGAAGCAAATTTAATTCAAGAAGCTGAACCTGCTGCCCACCATCTCCACCTCTCCAATGCCAGTTCTCTCGGGCTGCTCAGGCGCCCTGAGTGGGTCACCGCCCCCTTAGCCTCCAAGGACTCCTGGGCACATAGTGGGGGCATCATGAGTGCCTCTGCGGGGGGGGGGGGCGTTGGCCAAGGGAGACCCGTGGAGAGGCGAAGTGGCGGGCAGCCAGGTGGTGCCAGTAGGTTTCACAAGAGGGGCAGCACTCACAGAGGGCACCATGAGAGAGACTTGAGATGGGCAATGCCTGTGTTGCTTGGGAAGGGGAAGGCCATCCTGGTCTCTTGGCCCCTGCCAGGTGAGCCCCTTTGGGCCTGGGAAGGGGGGAAACAAGGGAGCTGCTCTGCACTTGCCTTCTCCCCAGCCATCCGCAGGCCCACCATCTCCTTTGCCCCCTTGGGGCCGCGGGACATCAGCTTGCCCAGCCAGAGCCTGGACCTCGAAGCTCCCTCCCTCCTCGCACCTCGACAGTTGCAGTGAGAGAATATCCTGATGTTCTTGCTTCTCGCCTCTTCAGTTCCTTGTACCCAGGGCCGACGGGGGAGCCACGCCCAACCCGCTCCACCCACCGGTCCCCCAGGTAGCCTGGGCAGCTTTGGCTAAAATCAGCTGAATGTTTAGACCCAGCTGGCTTTGGGGAGTTCGTCTGTCAGGATAGTTAGCCTGCTGGCTGGTCACCTGCTCGCCCTCCGCCCACCTGCAAGAAATAAGAATCTAAGAACCCAAGAGGAGCCCTGCTGGATCAGGCCACAGCCCATCTAGTCCAGCATCCTGTCGCACACAGTGGCCCACCAAACGCTCATGGGCATCTCAAGCAGAGACAAGGGCAAACCTGTTCCTGCTCTGGAATCCCAGCAAATGGCCTTAAAATCTCTCCCCTTGGGCCAGAGGCGCTACTTCCCTGCGTCCTGTGGGGCGTTCGCGCGTGCTGTTGCTCCCGCGCCTGAGAAGCGGCAAGGGGGACCCTGGTGTGGACGAGTGTCAGGTGCTGGGAACGTCTCCCGCAGACTCGTTCAGCTTATCGCCTGCTTCCCACAATATTTTGGCGTCATGTGCGATGGCGATTGCCAAGTAGCCAAGTGGCCCTTGAGTTTGCCCCAAGAGGGGGGCGTCCATTCAGAGGCGTTGCCGGGACCACCAAGACCTTCTTTGGCCACCAGTCGGGCTCCTCGCAGGCGTTTCTCAGCGTCTTGTGGTCCTTTGCCTGCCTCCTTGCCTTCCAGAAGGCGTTATGGAGGCCCCTCAGGCAGCCAGTTTGGTCTAGTGGTCAGGGAGCCATACTCTGATCTGGGCATACCGGCTTGGATTCTGCCCTTCTCCACAAAGCCAGCTGGGTGGCCTTGAGCTAGTCACCGCTCTCCTCTGAGCTCTCACAGCCACACCTGCCTCACAAGATGTCTGTTGGGGGGAGAAGAACAGAAGGTTTGTCAGCTGCTTTGAGTCCCCTTAAATGGGTGAAGAAAGCGGCTACAAAAGCCAACTCTTCTTCTTCCCCCGAGCACCTTGGATGTGCCCAGGCCTCTCGGTCCTCAAGGGCCCCTGCTGAGGACGGCCACAGGCAGAGCTCCGCCAGTGCCCGCTTCCCCTCCTGCCGTGGCTGCTGCTGGGCGAGTGGGTGGAGGCGTGGGCAGAGGCCAGAGCCCGTCTGGCATCGCTCCCTTACTGCTTTGCGCCGGCTTTTCCTGCCACCTGCGACAAAGGGCGCTCTTTGCTTCTGCGGGAGACGTTCAGCTGTGCACCATCAGCCAAAAGGGGTGGAACTCGCAGAGGCCACCATGAGAGAGACTTGAGACGGGGCAATGTGGGTGGGTGAGGGCGTGGGCAGAATCATGCCAAGGCAGGCGGGCGCCGGGACGCCATGGGGCGGGGCAGGCAGCCTGCATAAGAGGGGCCCCTGTCGGGCAGGAGGGCAGACGACCGTCGAACCAGCATCGAGCAGCACCCGCGGGAGAGCAGCGATGATGATGCCGAGCAGAGCCCTCAGGAGCCCCATGGGGGTCATGTGGGTCCCCGTCCAGGTATCTAACCCGGACCCCTTTGCTGCCGCCCTCTCCAGGTGAGTCCCTTGGCTGTTCGGGGCCCCTTCGGCCCGAGATGGGGGGAAAGAGGGGGAGCGCCGGCGCCGGCAGCCTCTAACCCTTCTACCGTCCATCCACAGGCCCGATGCCGCTTTCGCCCCCGCGGACCTGAGCGCCGCCTCAGCAGCGGACCTGGCCCTCCCTGCGTCCCTGGTGAGTGAGTGGCCTCCTCCCCCCCGCCCCGCCGCACCCCCTTCCGACGTTAATTTGCCCCTTCTTGCCTCGCCTAGGCCCCTCGCATCCTGAATGTCACAGTCGTCCTGGACCCGAACGGCGCGCAAATCTCCATAGACTTGCCCTGCCGAGTGGGCAGCGTCCTCACCGCCAAATATCGCTAGACCGACGGGGGAGCCGCCGCCGCCGCCGCCGCCGCCGCGCTTCGCCCGCCCCTGCACGTGTCACCCATCCAGGCCCCACTTGCAATAAATCTCGCTTCGTAGACGCAAGAGCCGCTGCTACCCGCGAGTCTTTTGGGGGTGGGCAGGGGACGCACGTGGGAACCGCCTGCTGTCTGTGCGCCAGAGAAACAGCAAGGGGGATCCCGGGGTGATTGAGCCGGGCATGCAAGCGCCGTCGGGGCAGTTGCGAGGGGCGCACGCGAGTGAGAACGGCCGATGCCAGCTCAGCCAGGGCTCTGAGTGTCAGCAAAGCGGGGGTGCCTGCGCCTACACAGTGGACAGACCGCGCGCCCCTGGAGTCAGGTGGAGGGGCATTCACGCCAAGGGCTCCCCTGCCACTATGGCCCAAGTCTGCGGAACGGCCGCCTGCCCAGGCCACCAGGACGATGGGCCAAGCCTGCCTTCCTCAGCCCTGGCCCACCCCTGTAACGGGAGCGCCACAGCCGCGACCCCCCCCCCCCGGGCAGCCGCGACTTGGTCTGCAGAGCGAGAGTCGGAGCCAGAGCATTGGGGGCGGGGCGGGGGGTGCCTTGGGGAACACAGCAGCCCCTAAGCCAGTTCCCCTACTGAAGACAGAGCAAAAGAATCTGCAGTACATGAAAAAGTTTTAATATATACAGTTGATTACAGATCTGCAGTAACAAGTCAAGGATAATATGCATATTTACCTTTATATACAGAGTGTTTCATACAGATTTAATTTTCTCATGTTTTCAGCCGTAGTTGTGCAGACTATTTACAAGCAAGCGATGGGAGCGAAATACCTCTGGCAAATCCTTGCACAGGAAGGCAGAGAAGCCCTTGTCTGCCTCCCCCAGAGCAGGAATGGGGCTGCCCAGCTCTCTGCAGAGACACGAAGCCCTAAGAGGAAAAGCAGCAACTGTGTTTCCCGCCCACCTGCCGCGCCCAGGTCACTTCAGCTGAGGGGGAGGCAGGCTCCTTGCCCTCCAAAGAGCTCCGTGAGGGAGGATGAAGGGCTGGGAGCCCCCCACGCTCTGCATGGCCTTGGATTGCCCGCCCACCCTTTCCCCAGCAGACTCAACAGTATAGCCCAGGGAGGGCACCGGCCTTTCAACCTCAGCAAATGCCCTAAATCTCCCCAGGCAAAAAACGCTGCTGGGAGCCAGACACCCACCACAGGTGGGAGCCTCTTGAGCCTCTATAACCCAGAGGCTTCAGTGCTTCAGCCAGCCTGCCAGCCAGCGATTAGCCACGCATCCTTAGAGCTGCCCAAGTGCTTCGGACCACTGCAGTTGGCACCTTCTCATGGTGGCTCTTCCCAAGTGCAGAGGCCTTCAAAGCACCTTGGGGCTTTCCAGCAATGCCACTGTGGCTGGACCAAAGTCCAGCCTGAGCCCTAAGGCCCTCTGGAGCGACCACTCGGGCTTTCCCAGTGGCAGCTGCCAAGGGGATGGAAGGCTCAGGCCCAACCGCGATGGACCTCCAGGGGAGGGGCCTCCCTTTGCAGCCCCCGAGGGAAATGGTTTCAGGGGCCAAGAGGCCACAGATGCTTTCCTGACTTAAGGCTTCTGGCTTTTTTATTACTCGTTTGTCCGCGTCCTTTCAGGCAACATCCTTCAAGCCGACTTGCTAGAGCCCTTGGTCCTTGCTGATGCTGCAGCAGCACAGTGCAGGATTCCAAAAACAGGCTCCCGCCCGGTGGGGAGCACAGCGCACAGCATCACCCACACAGAGGGCCAGGGGCACCGCCATGACACTCCGCGGGTCCCTGCAGGCCTGCCTGCCTCTGGGTCTCCTTCAGCTGGGCCTGCCTTTGCATCAGGGAAGGAAGGAGGCCTGCAGACAAGGATACCTGGAAGAGCTCCAGAACATTTGCAGGACGAGCTTCACTTGTCCTTGGAGGTGTTCGCAACAACGTTCCAAAGAAAGGCATGCAGGTGATGCATCCCAAATTCTTGCGGGGGAACACCTTGAACCTCTTGGCTCAAAATGGGCCTCAGCAGCAACCCAGCAGCAAGGTGTCCCTTCCTCCTCACTCCTTTGGGCTTTCTGGCAGACCAGGGTGCGCAGCACAGGCCAAGCTGTTCGGCTTAGCTGGGACCACTCAAAGGGCTACCAAGCCTTCCTCGGCCTCATCCAACCAAAGGGCCCTTCCTTCAACATTCACTTGCCGACTCCATGTTACACATTATTGCTGCCACTTTAGGGTTCTGATTTATTGCTGTAGTGTCAGGCCAGAGGTGTGCAGAACTTGTGGCCCTGAGATGTGGCTGAACTCAACTTCCATCAAAACCAGGCAGCATAGCCAATGGCCAGGACCGATGGGGAGCACGAGGTCAACGTATCCTCCAAACGAGGTTCTGTTCTCAAGCCAGGAGCCAGTCCTTGGCCTTCTAGTTTCCCAGCTCTTTCTGGCAGCTGTTTCTCTCCCTGACTCAACTGCTTACTGTCAAGATCTTTCCTAAAGCAAACCAGCAATTGTGCAGGAGCCTGGAAACGCAGCTGCTAGAAAGATCTGAGAAAAAGATCAGCCCTTGGCTCAGGAGGAAACCTCATCGCTGTGCGCAAAAGGGATGTGGCACTGAGCTCCACGTGCTTAGGGGACCCACGTCCACACATTTGCTTGTACTTCTAAGCTGCCTTTCATCGCAAAGCTCACACAACTCCACGGAGCCTGCCTATCAGAAATGGGTCATGTCCACACACAGCACAGAGCTGCAGCAACTGCTGAGATAGGAAGGTGTGCATGTTTTTGGAAATGTAAGATTTAATTTAACGAAATAGGAAAAAACACAAATAGAAAAATTTAAAGACCACGGAAAATGTTAAAAACAATTTAGGGATCCCTGGAAATAATTTTGAGGGCATCTGACATATTTGTCACCTGTTTGTCAGAGTCTGAACCCAGCCTGACCTTCCAAAAATCTTGGATACCACATGCCTACATAATTTTTAAAAACAACATTTCCGCTGGCGCCTATGCTCTGAACCACTGCCACCATATCGCTCTATTCTTGTTAAACACCCCTGTCCTCTGCTCCACAAATTCAGAACCTCCCCCTATTCCAGAGTTTCCTGTGGATGCTTCCCTGTCAAATTGATTGGAATGAGCCTGAAACCTGACGTTCTAAAAAAGAAGCATCTTCTGGATATGCTCCAGAAGCCATTGCCCAAGTAGAATGGGAAACCACAGAGGATTGCAGGCTCTCCAACTTGTAAGGCCGCAGCAAGGCACATGATTTAGGACACATTTTGGCCCCAGTATGAACAGGAAGAGTAGCAGCTCTTTCAACGTTGAGAAATTGCGCTGGGCAAAAAACACTGCATTAGAGGAACGCCTAGACCCACAGGGACATTCAAGGGGCTGAAGAAGCCCTTCCCTGTATCTCCACAGCAAAACAAGACACAGCTGCTTGACTGCAGGGAATGAAGCATACAAAACCTGTGCCCTCATTGCCAGGAGGAAGAGGCAATGCTTATTTGCAGAGCTTTGATTGTTTTAAGTTTGCAAATTCCTTATGGCTTGAAATCTAGTAAATGCTCACTACTCTTCACAAAGAGAGCAGGACCAGGTCAGAAAGACAATGGATAGGACTACCATAGGTATATAGCCAGGGTTCCCACACAGAAGGTATCTCAGCAGGTTTGTCTGCCACTTGTCACACAGGCTGCCAATGCCTCTCCTATCCAAGGACACTGCAGTCTCTGTCCCCATCACTCCTGGTAGCCCTGTGGGTACAGTCTACCACCATGTTACGTCACACATGAGCCTCCAGCCAACAGAAGAAGGTTCACTCCAACCACCTGAGGTTCATTTCACTCCCAGCACTTCCCGCTTCATAAGAAAGGAGCCTAGAACCTTGGCGCCTTCTTCGGACAGTGATGAGATGAGGCCACGTGCAAGAACAATTGCACACAGAAGAAGAGACCTTCCTGCCCCATACACCTTCATTTAGGAGGCGGCCTACCAGATACACTGGAATTATTGCCTAGTGAACGCGTTCAAGATTTTAGCCACGGCAGAGGCAAATACAGTACTTAGGATAAAATGGTTAATTCTTCTTCTGAGAACCTTTTTGCACTAACTTGCTGGGAGAGGGACAGCAAAGCCTGTGTGGGGAACCCACACTGCCCCTGGATGCTTAAGCCCACTGGCCATACGAGGAAGAATCAATGCAAGCCTCAGGCAAAGGGGGAGGGTGGCACTGGCTGTTCTTTCGAAGGAACTTCAGTGTGGCTACAGGTAGCTAAACACTGAATAGTCACGGCCGCCCACTGGGCTCCCAGGGCCAAGTAGGACAGATCTGGGTGCTGCCGCTTGTCCATCTAGGCAAGTTAACGGATAAAGAAAATGCAGTGCTGATGTCCGTTCAACCCCCATCAGCCCAACCAGGTTTGTGAGGCAGATTTGTAGCCGGGCGCTTCAGAGGAAACACAACACTCGAGTGATAAACGAGTTAACGTGCGTTTGGCACAGTCACAAGTGTGCACCGTTCAGTCAGTAACCGGGCAGGCGTGAACAGCCAGCCCTCTAGGCTCAACATCACCCTCTACTGATGCTTCTCAGCATACCTGGCGCTTAACAGCACCCAATGGAGGCCTGTGCTGGTATTCCATCCGCCAGACCAGCTCAAGCAAGCTACAGTTATAGCCTTTGGTATTAGCCTGCCAAGGGAAAGTCTGGCGCAGAGTGGACAACGGACTGTGACCGGAAGCCTGGAGCCTCCTTTCAGCTCCCTAAACCAGTTTTCGATCTGCAGCAAGGAGCTCAAAGGCGGCCGCACCCTTCTCTGCCACTCAGTCTGTGGGCTCAGTGCTGCTCCAGACACGCCAAAGCGCCACCTGCTGCTTCCCAACGATCCCCGCTGCCCAGACGGACGCAGCAGCTGTCCCACACCACGCCTTGAGGTCTCCGTCTCCTCTCTAGATGCAGAGAAGACACCAGCATCAGGCAGCCCAGATCAAGGTTGCCACATTCCCTCTTGCCTCAGAACACCGTTCGCAGCGCTTGGTGTTGGCCACAGAAGGTAGGTAGACGTGCATTCGTCTGTGTTTAAATACATAGGGCGTAACACTAAATTTATATATATTATATATATTTATGTGTATTTATGTATGTATCTGCACGCACGCACGCACACATACAAGCAAGCAAGCAAGCACGCATGCGCACACCCACCACATACCCTCCAGGAGTCGAAATACCAAAACAAAAGAAAACAGTGCCAGTGAGAAACCATACGGAGGACTTAACCACGGCTTTCTCCTTTTAATACGTTGTGGTTGATTTTGTGCCTCTGTACCCAGACCAGGAGGCCAGGCAAGTCTGTTGGAAGGCACTTGATGTCTCTTCTCGGCTGAACCAACATTTGCAAGCAAACTGGGCCTCAGAGGGAGGGCAGGCGCAGGCGGCTCACTGGCCGTCCACTCTGGCTCGCCTGCCGGAATGAAAGTCAGCGGCGGGAGAAGCATCCTTCCGGCCCTCTTCTCTTGTGCCAGTGCTTTGGGGAATCACACACTCCTTGAGTTGTTCAACTTAGTCAGCTCACTGGGCTCGTCAGGACTGGCTTCCTCACGGTCACCAGCTTTACCCAGCCTGTGCAGGTCATCTGGCTTGAGGGTCTCCTTCAGGAGCTTCTTGAAGCACGTCAATCCGTCCTTGAGATCAGAGTTGTGGTCCAAGGCGTGGGGCGCTTTGTCCGAGTTCTGTACAGAAGGCACCAGGTTGGTGATCTCGTCAGTTGGAGACCGCCCGATGCTGCCGTCAACTTGAACACGGATGTCTGGAGATATAGATAACTGGTGATGGGGGACGATCCCGTTGTCCGTGCACTTGGGGTAAAGGAAGGTCTTCATCTGACCTTTGCCCTTTACATTGACCGTCCCCCTGTAATCAAACTCATACCCCATGGCGTTAAGGACGCGGTAACTCTCCTCACTCACCTGTATCCGACACTCCACTCCCGTGGTGTCCATTCTGCTAGCTATATTCACCGTGTCCCCCCAGATGTCATACAAAAGTTTGGTGGTGCCAATTACACCGGCCGTAAGGGGGCCATGATTAAAGCCGATCCGCAGCTTAAAATTGAACCACAGCATATTGTTGTTGAAGTCGTCAACCACGCGCATCATTTCTTTGGCGAATTCGAAGAGGGTCTGCAGGTGGCTGTGGGGGTTGCTGCTGTCCTGACCCTGGGAAGCGTTCAGCCCAGAGGCAGCCATGTAGGTCGCACCAATGGTCTTGATCTTCTCAATGGTGCTGTAGTCAGATTTGCTCAGCAGCTCATCAAAGTCCCCAATGAGCTCGTTCAGGACCCTGTAGCACTCCTTGCCGCCCTCGTAGTTCTCCTCATAGAACTCACTGAAGTTGACGATGCTGGCAAAGATCACCCCTCCGCTGTCGTGGTTTTTGGAGTAGCTCTGGGATACTTTCAGCTGCTCTGCGACGTGGTACGGAATGATGTTCCTCAAAAGCCAGTCTGCTTGGTCCCTCATGCTCTGGATCTTGGTGCGGTGAAGGTCCGCTTCGACATCTCCATGGTAGTGCAGCCGGTAACTCACCTCAAACTCCCGATTTAAAAACCAAACCAGGAGGAGCAGAAGGAAAAATCCCAGAATCACCTCTTGACCAATCAGATCTGCTGGCCTCCTGAAGTCCTGAACCGTCAGCCGGTTACATGGATTCTTCATGGAGCTGCAGCCAAAGAACACTAATAAACACGCACACATATTGGAAAAAGCACCTAAGTTCTACTGTGCAAGGCTGTCCCCTCCTAGCTAAGCTCACTGCAGATGTCATGCAGGACCCAGCATGGGTTTCATCGTCTTAGGAGGTGGGCTTCTTGTCTCAAGAGTGCAAGGGAGTCAGTCTCAACCACTTCGTGTATGAGGCGGCTGTCAATATATTTTTGAAAAAAAAATCTGTCACTATCACCAGGAGCTCAAGAGAGCCAAGGAAATGCAGAGCAAGGCTGGGTTCACAAGAGCAGCCTCTACAGATGTCCCGGTGTGGCTCACGCGCTTCCATCACCCACCCAGAAGAAGAGGAGTTGGCTTTTCTACCTCTCTTTTCTCACCCATTTAAGGGGACTCGAAGTGGCTGACAAAGCTCCCTATTCTCCCCATACGAGACACCCTGTGAGGTAGGTGGGGCTGTGAGAGCTCAAAGGAGAACTGTGACTAGCCCAAGGTCACCCAGCTGGCTTCGTGGAGGAGTACGGAATCAAACTCAGTACTCGCAGATAAGAGTCCAGCTCCCTAACCACTAGACCAAGCTGGCTCAGGAAGGGTAAATTACATTAACCTCCAATCCTACATTACAGACCATGTATAATTTTACTTAGAAAACCAGGCACATCAGCCCCACACATGCCTCTTCTTTTAAACTAGTGTGGAGCCTTTAGCCTTCTGGCCACTTAACGACCTCCAAGGCTTCTGACTGCAAAAAGGAAGACTCAAGAACGAAAAGCTTGATTTAATCCTGCAGCTGTAGCCCAACAAGAGCTCTTGATCACCTGAACATAATACAAGTATGCTGCCAAATAAAAAGTTATTTCAGGTTTCAGAAAGACTGACTGGTCTAGCCTTTTCATTGCCTATTTCTTAGAAAAACAAACATATGAACTAAGAAAACCATGGAAGGGGACCAGAATTTAACCCTTACCTGAAGTTATGAACTGTATCAACTGTATCTGTCAAGCTGAAACAAAAGCAGAACAGAAGGTGAACAGAACAGTCCAGATGCAGAACAGCACAAGGCGACGTCTATTAAGCGAATGCTCTATCTGTACTCCTGCGAGATTTGATTGCTGGCTGTGGAGTGAGGGGTCAGGGCAAGTGACCTGGGGCAGACTGAAGTGGCAGTGCTGCAGAGCACAGGGGCATAAGAAGCAAGGGGGCAGGGGGCACCGGGCACAGCAAGCTACAGCTGGCTTGGGCACATGGGCAACCCAGAAAACCCTGTTTTTAGGCTCACGTGTCACTGGAGGCTCCAAAATAGGTTCATCAAGGTTCATCCACCACTACTGAAGGTATGTATCAAAGAGCCCAGATGACAGGGAACCATGAAGAAGTTGCCACTGTGAGAACTGGTCTGATCCTGTCGAGCGTTTCTTATATTTCTTAACTGGGAATATCAAGGCTGCCCCTGCTGGGCACCCTCAGTTTTTCTGAGTATGGCTCTATTCAGCCCCAGCCAGCAGGTGCCGCTATCAGGGAGCACAAGAGCAGCTGCCATCTAAAACCACCAGGCTGGAGAAACTGACTGGAGCCCCTGACACATTCAACCCCTGTGGAAATGGAAGCCACTGCCAAGCGGCCATTCAGGTTCTGAATAAGACTCAAGATTCTCCAGGATGGCACCGTCCGGCTATTGACTATCCCCTTTACAACTGAAGGATAATTCACAAGAATTTGAGTTTTGTACTGACACAGTTTTTATAAAAGGTGGCTGAATATTAATGCTCACCTTAAGTTGTGCACTACACTCGACATTTCTATGGCACTGAAACAGAAACACAAGAACACAAAATTAGCATGGGAAAAACTCCCACAGCCAGGAGAAGCAGCTTCCATCGCAACACCCACATGGTAGCAGGACCCTATGGGCTTATTCAGTGTAGGCTGGTTGTGCCTTGGTGGTCACCCATAAAGTCTATGTTTAAGTTCTCCTTAATGAAGAGGGCACAGGAAGGGGCTTCCTTGTGTCTCTGCCTCTTGCTAGGAGGGTAGAAGGCTAAACGGGCCCCTGAAGTACTGATGCTGCCAAAACTGAATGCAAAACAGAGCAGCCGCCATCTTTACAACACCTGAGTGTAAGTTCTTAGTGGAGCCCAAGTGGTCTCAAAGAACAGACAGAAGGAAGCAGTGAGTTGCTTTCATGTTCCAGTTCTGAAGCTTCCCTCAGAGCCTGTGAAGGGAACACTAGGCTGCTTCCCAGGCATCGGGGTGATGTCCGCCGCAAGGGAAGCGGTGGTCCAGCACAGGGCAGCTGAGCAGAGACGGCCACCTGGCACCATGAACGTCCTGAGCTGTCAAACCTTGCCTCAAAGCCCGTTTTGCTCGCTGGAAGAATTTTCAAGCTGGGGTGGTTCAAACCAAGCCAGCTTGAATTCTGAACCTGGTTTGAACTAGACTGACAAGGTTCACGGAGGGAGGAGGGAAGGTGATGGCGGGGGGACTGGGGGAATAAAGGTTCCTGGTTCTTGTACTGTCGCCAAGGATGCCAGCACAGGGAAACCTGATGCTCAGTGTCACAAGGCAGCCATAAAAACCCACCTAAAGTTCTCTGCTGCGCTGAGGTGCGATTCCTCCACAGAGCTGAAAAAGGAAGACAAAAGAATCACAAATCCAGAGCATGGCTGAACGCAGCAGGAATGGCTGAAAGCAATCTCTTCTGGAGTAGGTTGATTCCTATCCCTTGTACGGATGGTCAGAGCAGGAGCCTTCCAGGGAAGCAGGAGAGCTCTTCTTGTTCCACCCCTCTGGCTTTCACTTCCCATTGGCAAAGAAGGGCGCTGTCTGCCCACTGAGAAAGAGGCCTGCGCAAGAGCTGCAGCGCCAGCCACATGGACTCACCTGTCGGGACACAGCGACACGTAGAGCAAGAGGATCAGGATGCATCCGACAAGAGTGGCCAGTGAGGATCTCATCCAGGAGCTGAGCTGACAGAAGTTACAGTACTGGACAATGGTGATGAGAATTGCGGAGCACATGAACATGTTATACTGCAAGGAGACAAGCAAAATAGTGGCCGTTAATCACCATGTATGTTTGCTCAAAGGATTCAACTTGGCGTTTCCCACTTTGGGAATCCCCATGTTCAAAGCACAGCAATTAAAAAGAAAGTAATCATTATAAACGGCAAAACGCAACTTCATGAAGTCAATCATGTCCAAAAGCCTGGGAAAGCAGTTGCCTGAAGCCATGGGGAAGCTCTTCACCTTGGTCAACTGCAGCTGTGCAAAGCCACACCACACAACATAGGATTAGCTGCAATTACGGGCAAGGCTTCTTCTGCACATGTCAGCAAACGGCAGGAAAGGGGAACCTTCAAGTAGGAGGGGGGGCTGAAGCTTCTACAAATACAGCTGCTTCATATTGCTCCACCGGCTGGAGCTACCAGAAAGACATTGCGCAAACCAATCAAGTCAAAAGAGGCAGCAAAGTCCAACTTACATAGATGTTGGTTTCAAACTCTGGGGTGAGGTGCGAGAAGACGGCAAGCGCAGGGAGGGAAACCAAAATGGCACCAATGAAGTGGCGCGGCAACCACCCAGAAATCACCTCCAAGAGTCGCTTGGTGCAGGCCATCACCTCTTCCAAGAAGAACACCATTCTGGACATAACACACATATACAGAAGCCACATTTCCCCCAGGTCACAAATTCGGTCTATTTTAGAGTGTCATCCCAAGGACACGCAAACCAAAGGGCCACTCCTGGACAAGCAGTTCTGCAAAACTACAATCCACAGATCATCTGACTTAGAAGACGCCTCCTCTACAGAAGCACGGCTGCCACTAAGAGCCAGGCTAGCTCTCCTCCCCTTTCTTTCACGCTCTACACCTGAGATCACAGGAGGGCCGACTCAGGCAGCTCTGAAGAGAACCAAACGATCAAACCTGAGGACCATGACATGGAATGGAAGGCCCTGGATTTTGTGGGGAAGGACAAGCTGCTGCCTCTTTGCTCCATGTTCTTATTGCTGGCTTGTTTGCACTGTGTGTTTTTATCCGGTCCTTAGCCCCCACCCCCACCCCCAAGTCTGTTAGAAGGAGGTGGAATACAAGTGTACAAGCAAACAAGTAACCAAGGGTTGCTGGGGCCTACACAGACCTCCCGTTGCCTTTCGCTTAATCCTTCCTTTTGGTTACTATCCCCAGGTGCTGCTTCTCTTGATTTCCTATCAGCTTTCTGGCAGAAATTTACCTAATGGAGATGATTAGGGAGAGCACCTCTATCAGGATGGCAATGACCACCACAACCACTGCTGCTGGCGGAGGAGGTGAGGCAGCCATCCCGTGTCTCAGGAAGCAGGTGACTGAGAGGATGAGGAAGACGGTCGTGGACAGGAAAACATCCAGGAGCGAACTGAAGGTGGCACTGGCAAAGGTCTTCACAGGCGTTTTTTTAATGACCTGCAGGGAACAAAAGCAAGGAGGCCATGGTTTAGCTTCTGAGCAGGTGCTGTAAATTTAAGGGACGGCACAGAAAGGCCTTCACAAGGCCGCCCAGGGGAACCGGGTGGGAGGAACCTGCTACAAGGAAACGTTCCGGGAGGGCCAGTTGCCACGTCCGACATCAAAGGTGTGGGGCTGGGGCCTACGGATTTGTCACTGCACATGGCCCCCCCGCTTCCTTCCCATCTGTGTCCAGAAAGGCCTCGAGTTCACAATGCTGCTGCTATTCCATAGCAAATGCTTGACAAGGCCGCTGTTAGGAAGGAATCCTGGCTCCTCTGTGCTCCCTGTAGTTCCCTGTGAAGCAGGGATCTCCACTGTTAGAAGCCATCCTGACACCCAAATGCAAATAAATCACATCCTCCAAAACTCACTCTTCTTCAGAGCTCTAGTCACACCAGAACCTTATGGCACTTATATCCCAGTTTGCTTCCAAAAAGCTCAGCGCAGCAAGCATCCTGCTCCTTCCACTGCCATTGCCTGTGGGGCGGATGGGGCTGAGAGAGTTTGAGAACAGCTGTTCCCAGGCCCCAATCAGAGACAGTCACCGCACCGGGATTCCTTATATACACATAGAAACTCGTACCTCGTCTTGATAGCTCCTCCTATAGGTCATCTCCAAATCTCGATCCAGGAAATTCAGGCTCAGCTTGTTAATAGGAGGCTTAAAAAAATAGTCTTTCATCAAGCTAGAGGAAAGAAAGCAATTTTAAAGACTTTACTGCCGCAGATTTCTCAGTTACGGAGTAATTCACTATCCTGCCTTGTTTCTTCATAGCCACCAGTGATCTTAACAGACATGATCTTTGAAAGTATTGATGGTTGCCCATCCAGAGACAACAAGGAGACTTTCCCCCAACTCAGGTAGGACACCGTCACACTCGTAATACACTTCAGAACTTGATTCACACTAGGGATAACACAAGGAGTTACAGCACTTGCTCAGTTCTGCTGCCTTGTTTTTCTCACGGACACACAACAGCCCTCTGAGCAGCGTACTGTACAGTTTGCCAGTTCAAAGCCTCACTATTGAGGGCAGAAACAGCCAGCAAACTGATACTGTGGTTACCAAGCAGTCTATCAAGGGTGAAGATTCTCCCTAGCTTGCTCCATGCACCGAATTTAACCCAATTTCCATTTATGCTTAAAGCTGAAGCAAAACATACTGTGCTAGCGACATAGGAAAAATGCCTTTGAGAGGTACGCTCTGTTGGGTACGAAAAACAATCACTAAAGGTTAGAAGGGTAGAGAAAGTACCACAAGCATGCAGGGGCGGCTAAGGCGGCCTACTTGCCGGTGTCAGTTTGCTCACCAAGTCTCAACACAAATCACTTGAACATTCTCAGTTTAAAGAAAGCTGAAAGAACAGCAGCAGGGAGAGTCAGGAAGCCACACGTTTCATTTTTGTTTTCAAGCACTTCATGCAACCTTTTCCAGTAATGTCTGCAATAACTAGTGTGGCAAAAAAAGAAAAAAGGTGGTGGTGGGGACAGGAACAGACAAAGACTGCTGAAAACCTAGGGTACCTCCTCCAAAAACATTCCAGCGCCTTCCCCCCACCCCCAGATTATCACAATTTTGGCAAAAAAAACTGACAGGGAGGCCTGCAAAGAACACTTGTCAAAACAGCACGAGAGATGGATGCCCACAGGGAAGAACACACGCCACTGGGTGCAACTGAACAGAACTGATGCCCTGGAAAACACAGGTGCTCACTATGTTTTTAAGTCTCAAGCAGAGCAGACCCTGAAGTCTAGAATCTGTCAAATAATTTGACTCATTCGTCTTAAAAGTCACTACCACATTGGGGGGGGGGGGGGAGGGCACGGTAAGTGAAAGCTAAAGCTTTGCAAGCTTCTCTAGTTTTTATTTCCTATGTATTTTCCAAACTTCTATAGCCTTCTTTGGCATTTAGCAGCCACAACTGTGGTCATACCATAGCTCTGATCCCATTCCAAATTGTTCCCAACGCAGTCACTGTACTTCACAAGGCCCACACACCAGGACAGTAATTTATCTAGCCTCCTGTCACAAACCGTGACCGTTCAGCATTTAAGGAGCGCTCACAAGTGTGGCCCTTTGCTGCCACGTGTATCTTCTCACCTGTCTTCTTTTATCACATCCACAAAGTGAGCGTCCGTTTTCTCTCTGATGTTTTTGAATCTTAATGGCAGAAGAGCTGACTGATCCAAGCTCACGCCCGCCCATCTTCCTTTCTCCTGCAACATTTCACACAGGGAGGTTTGGCTATTACTGAGCTTCTCTTCTTGTGGAGGGCTCAGAAGGCCATTCTGCGACTTTGCAGTGCACCCACCAGGACCCTAAAACAGACAAACGAAAGGGTAAATGTCCAAAGAAGTCATCAGTCATATAAAAACTGCATTATACTGCATTCATCACTGAGTAATCTTGGCAAGAAAAAAGCCTCAAGACAAATATTTTCCTATTTTGGAATGAGAAGGCCAACTTTATGCTGGTCACCTTGTTCTCAATGCCACCAAATCAGCTGAAAGATTAAGCTAGAAGACAAGTTCTGGATAATTTCTATGAAGCAACACAAAATGCTTCTTTCATTAAAATATGTACTGAACACCTGCGGGTTTTCAAAGTCGTCGATACAGATTAATCAACAGAGGTTAATGAGCTTCTTAGGTTGCTGATATTTTTCATTATTTCCTTGAAAATTTATACTGCTATCATTTATCTCCAAATGTTACCTTTGCTTTCACAGAAGACTGAATCTATGCCATAAAGATACTGATAAAAACTTTTAAGGCTCCCTGAAGTCAAAGAGCAAAAGTCCAAAAAGCCCTAGAATCATAAATTAATGACCATGCAATTAGTTCGCTGTTTCAGCGAAATGGGACACATTCTATTCTTGAAAGATGGGAATTCTCGCATGCCTGTGCTAGCAAGGAAAATGAAATATGGGTTTACTTTTTTCATCTACTTTTTCAATGTTACTTTAAATTGTTACATATCTTTGATCTTGTTTTTACATCATGAAAACTGCTTCAAGCCTATTTAAAACAAGAAGCGCTACAGAATTTTTTTGGATTAAAAGAAATGTTAGGGGAAAATAAGTCTGTTGGTGCAACTGCAGGGGGATGGAACAAGAATAACTCTACCCTTGGACAGCTATTACTCTGCCCACCTGACGGAAGCAAATCCAGTTTCTGAAAGTGCACTTTCCAACACTGCTGGAGGAAGGACAGGTAGAGGAGGAAGCAAACTGAGATCAGGATACCTTTGCATTGTTTTTGTGTTCATCCTGGCATCCATTTTGAACAGCTCCTTCCTCTATGCTCACAGTACAGGCTGGAGCAAACGTAACACTGCATGAAGGGCATGCCTGGGAATGAGAAGAAAATACACCTGAAGGGAATTTCTGCAGTACAAAGGTGAGTGTGCCCAGCTTGTATACTTGCTTCTAAACAGTTTTTTCTAATGCCAACTCAAGAGATGTTGCAAACAGCCCACAGGACACAGTGGCTTTTTGTCGTCCCTTAAATGTACGAAACAGGCCAAAAGCGTCTGAGATACCCTAGTAACACTTATTGGGATCCATGTTCACCTGCCTCTCACCCTCCCTGTGTTGCTGTAGGGACACATCCGGCTTGCAGGCTGCAGCACTCCACCCTAATCCAGACCTCCTTACAGTACAAGCCTACTTTTAAGCCACTTTCTTAGGGATCCCTAACGAACAGAAGCAGAGAGGAAAGACTCCTTCCCTTATGATTCCACTTCCTTTACTTTCACACATTTTTCTAAAACGAGCTCTTAATTAGAAAACTCCCTAGAAAAATGAAAAAATGACTTGTCCAACCTTGTTTTTCTCCAATGGCTTCAATGCCTTGGCTGAGCTGCTGATGTTCTCGGCTGACGAGGTGCCCTGTAACTTGCTCTGGTCTCCCGCTTCCAGACCTGGAAGGAGCGTCTGGGTGCAGCTGCATTGCGGCTCCCTCACTTTCAATCCAGAGATCAGGTACGTTTTTAAGCCTAGGAAAAGATCGCATTTCAGACAACTGAAACTTTATCTCCCTATGCGATCTGCAGAACCTTATTACAGGTAGACAAACCACATCAACTGGCTCCTAGTGCTGGCAGAATCAATTATTCACACCACACGCTGCCGCTTACCTTAACATCAAGTCCATTCTTGGAAATTAACATACATTTCATTGAATATCTAAAGGAATGCCTTCTCCCATATCGACCTGCCTGTGACTTAAGATCTGGAGGGGAGGCCCTCCTGGTTGTCCCACCACCTTCAGCAGCTAGGCGGGTGGGCACCCGGGAGAGGGCCTTCTTGGTAGTGGCTCCCAGGCTATGGATTGGTCTCCCCCTGGAGGTGCGTTAGGCCCCTTCTCTGTTTGTGTTCAGGAAGGCGGTGAAGACGCACCTCTTCACTCAGGCCATTGGTTAAATGTTGCTTACGTTTCCCCCCACTGCAAACACTACTGTTTTAACCAACTCTGCATTGTTTTTATCATGTTGGTTTTTAAACTTTGTATTGGTTATTGTTTTGATATAGTCTTTGATATGTTTGATTTTAAAGGTTGTTACCTGCGTGGAGACCCTCAGGTACAGGGCGGGATATAAATATAAAATAAATAAATAAATGCTGTGCCAGCTCTTTAATAAATGTTCTTTCCTGCTGCGTGACTCTCCAAGGGCACAACAGGATCGTACAATGGAAAGTTATTTTCACAGCGATAAAAACTACTAGGTATTCTGACGCATCACTCAGCATTCAGTTCCACTGATGTATGTGAAAGGTTGCTTTCCACATTTTCCAACCGAAACCCATACTAAGAACTGCTTCACAACTTCAGAGGAGGGTTTAACAACCAGGTCTTTGCACAGGTGCCACCTGCCCCCAGACAGCCTCCACTAAAGATTACGGATCACCTCCAAGTGCAAGCATTTGGGGTGAACTGCCAGGAGAACCGAACGATCTCGTCGCGAGAAAACCCTGAATGGACAAACTATCCCTCTGAAAGGCTAAAAGGCAGATGTCATTATCCTTTGACCATGTTAGTGTTTGCAACAGGCTCAGTTTCCTACTTAAGCCTTTGAGGAAGCATTGGCTGATCCACTGCCCTGGGCCCATCCAACACAACAAGTGGGAAACATTCAGGGGAGATTGCTTTCTTACACGCATTCCTGTCACTATCACAGCAGCTGCTGCAGCAGCTCTAGGTGGAACTGCGCCCAATGGATTTAAATTTGCACAGGAGATGACTTCCCCTGGAAGGCTTGCTAATTCATAATGTCTGGCATGGGAGAGTTCTGAATTCAATCATCCATGGAGGCAAAGTCCAGAAATAGAAATAAGATACTCTTTGCTGATTCGACTGGCTCCTAAATGATCCAGCTCTTGTGTTAGTTGCAAATTACTTTTCTGAAAGTGAACAGCAACCCATGCTGTGTTACTCAGGCGGCTCCTTGGAGTGCTGGGATATCACTTAAGAAGACATATGCAGCTGCCCTTTGGGCAGTGTTTCCTGGGGTATGGTCAGGCTCATGGTGAAAACACTGCAGACAAGAGCCAGGTTAAAGGGGAGAGCTCTGAACTGCAGGTGGTCCCTGTAAGCCAACCTGCTCTGGAGAAAAGGAAGTCACTGAGGCTGTTTTGAGAGCCACTACACAGGCCACAAAAGTTCTTTTTAGAGAGGACTAATCTGAAACATCGGGTAGCCCAGTAATCCCTTTAGTATCTGGGGCTATCAATTCAGGGCACGAACAGTAGGCTTTTCCAAGAAGTAATGTTTTGATCTTAGTTAAAACTTCCCACTCCAACCACTAAAAGAAAGGAGGAAAAGATATGCCTGCATTAAAACCGTGGAGATTGGGAGGTAGAACAAATTCTGCCCTGGAAGATATTTAGGATGCCTCAAATCCCTTGTCCAGCAAATTCAGTATTGGTGTAAGCCTGAGATGCAGGTATGGAAAATCCTTGATTTAATAATCTGCTGTCCAGAAAGAATGACCCTGACCACCCATCCTCCCTCTCTGATGACAGAAGAAAACAAGAACTGGATGCCACCAATGGATTGGAAGCCCCAATGAGTCATAGAAAGAAATGCCCCCTCCTCGGAAGACCTCTGACTTCTGGATCATTACGTCAACACATCTGGATCATTAATATAAACGTTCACTGTCTTGGGTCCCTGAGTACCTGAAGACCAACCCTGACCTTTCCCTTCCTGCTCCCAGAAAATAGGCTTCTGAAGAAATCCTGCACACCAGACATCACAACCTATTTATTCTGGCCCTTCCCAAGGCTCTGAGCCACAGCTGCAGGTCCAAGGAGATGCTTGGCACCCCCTCACCAGTGAGTTCATGCCAGAACTGCTCAGGGAGGACCTGGCAGGCAATCTGGCAAGGAACCAAGCTGTTTGGAGAATCACCTTGCTGCGATACAGAACTGGCGAAAAAGGAAAGCTCAACCAGCTTGAAAGCAGAGGAAGAGAAACGTGATGGTTTGTAGCGATGCTGGGAACCGATGCAGCGGCATCTGTGGAGGGAGGCAGCTCAGGATGAGCAAAGGTGATGCTCAAGGGAGGTACTGGGCCTGCGCCCTGGGGTGCCTGGGCATAGATGGGTCAGCCAGGCAGCACAAGTCCAGGCTGAAGGTCTTAGGTGGGGCACACTCAGAAGCAGTGCCCTGGGCAGCTGCAGGAACTACGTGCTTGGGAAGATGCACCTCTTCCAGAGATCAGCTGTGGCTTTTCTGAGAAGAGTCCCATGTCTGCTCCCACCAGAAGGAGGGCAAACTGAAGAGCACCCTCAAAAAGAAAAGCTGAGCACAATTATCTCAATCAGGCCAAAATGGTGTGGGGTAGCCCACACCATGCAGAAATGGCCAGAGTCCCAGGTTCAAATCCCCAACTGGATAACCTTGGACCAGTTACCAACGCACCTCACAGAGTTGTTGTGATACCAGGCAGAAGAAAAATGTCCCCTGCCTTGAGGTCTTCAGATGGGAGACAGACAAAGGAGCTGTAACCAGATGAACAAAGAATATTGCCTTTGGAGTATTTTGTTTCCAAAGCACAGAAGTGGTGGATACTGTGTAGCTTCATGCTGCAGATGGGGAAATCCAGGCATTCTTGGAAAGTGAGCCTGCCTAGCAAGAGCGCCTGACGCCATCATATCAAAGGCCGGTTGGCAGTTTGGAACAACAGAGACCTGCCAGGGCCACAGGAAGGAATTTCAAGTACAAGCATCCCCGAAAATTCATAAGTGTTTCATTCCATGGAAAACACCACAAATATCAAAACCACAACCTTTAAGTCCCTAGTCCAATAGGAAAGGGGAGGCTGAGAGGGGAGGAAGACAGCCCGATGACACACACACACCAGCAGGCTGCCTCCTGGGATAAGCAAGCTGAGTGCTGAGCATCACACTTGCTCTCTTCTGTCTCCATTTCCCTCGCCCCCCCCCCCACACACCAGGTACCATCCTACAATGATGTGGTTTTGCCTCCTTCCTTCTGACCCTACTGTAGAGACACCTGCAAATCTGCCTGCCCACCCTGACAGGAAGAACCGCCCCCCAGTAGGTAAGGAAGGGAGGTGGCCATGAAGCAGGCACCTCAGGAAGGCTGCCACTAGGTGCTTCAGGCTTGCCTGAGACTGAGGGGACTGAAGGGGGCTACAAGGGGAGCCTCAGGTTGCAAAAGCTGCTGCCCCAGCCCAGACATGAGCAGGCAGTGAAGTGGAGGGGCACAGCGTGCAGAATCAGGGTGGCATGTGCCTGACAAGCAGCCAGGCAGCTTCTGGCCCTGAAGAGTGGCCAAGCAGTAACATCATTTTGCTACCTGTGCATATGCACACATGACAATCCTTCAAACTGATGTTTGTGAGGGACAACAGGGCAGCCTTCTCTTCCTATGATAAACTTTTGCTACTTTGCATGATACAGACTTGTTTGCTTTTTAAAAATTTGTGGGAGTTAAACTATACTACTAAACAAGAAATAACTGTAGATTGTAATTTGTTATTCAAAATTTTAACACTTTAAAGCCAACTTAGTATTATTATTTAGTTGTTCAAACCTTAAAAAATAACTTCTTTCTGACTCAGTAAGCTGCAGCACTGCTAACTTCAATCATTTCAGTGTCATACATTGCAGTTTTTGAAGCTCCAACCCATTACCGGATTTGGAGGTATCTGAACCAATAACGATCTTCAATATGGCTTAAAAACACAAGTAAAGTTTATGCGAGTTATGTTAAAAAGTTATAAATGTTAGAGAATCATAAATATGTTGTTAAACCAATAGCAAATTACTCTGAAAGTTGCTGGATATGCTTTTGAGATTAATTCAGCAAAAAAAAAATCATTTTCCATACACAGTAGACCTTTCAGATGCATTTTTGAGGTGGAACACCTAAGTGGGAGTGCCAGCCAACATGGTAACACAGTGTCCCAATATTAACTTATTTTGGGCTGAAACCTGTTAACAGGTTCCCAAGTTAAAGATATTTCTTTATTTGTTCCGTTGTTAAACAGATTAATTTCAATCTGTTAATTTAACTGCACTTTATTCTGGATTCTTATTTTCAAAAAGCCCGTCTGGACAACCTTTCTGAATCTACATCTTCGCTATTTTGAGCTTTGCGGTGAAAAGAAGGCCACATTTAAATGTTAAAAGGATGGAAGATTAACATTTTAACAATCCTGCTTGATACTTTGATTTTATATCTCATGCTATTTTGTATTCCATGCCCTATCAACTACCGTATATTGTTACACTTGGCTCTTACCAACAATTTATAATACTCTGAATGAAAAGAATTTCAAAATATTTTGCTCTCACCTGCTGCTTTCTGAGCTTATAAACAGTACTAAGTACTAAAAAGGCTTAAACTGAACATTTGCACTACTTTTGAAAAAATGTCCAACATTTACTCTTTTCTGTACTAAAAGCCCACTGAAAGACATGTCATTGACCCTAAACCAAGGACCTAACAATAATAAAACAAATACTTTAAATATCTCTTGAAAGCTTTAACTACTTTCAACAGAACGGCCAATTGGTTTGTGTATAATTCAAGTTTTAGTATAACTTGCTATCAACCATGAATCCAGATGCAAATCCAAAATAAAGCCTCCCTGACCTGCCTGCACCACTGCCGAAGCCACTGGTGGAACAATTTTCTCTTGGTCACTGGTGCTCAGAAGGATGCTTCCCCTTCCCCTTAAGCATCAGTAGAAGTTTAAAGGATGCTGATAGATAAGTCAATAAAGTCCTTGTCAGGAAACTAAACCTCCGCTTTTATACTGATCCTTTCACGACCTCAACTCAGAAGGAGTCACACAACTGCCAAGCAACCCTCCCTGGAGAGCAGCAATGGGCAGGAAACATTCTAAAGCTCTCCTGCTTTAGACAGACGTTGGCCACGATTTGAAGCCTTGGTGGATTTGGCTCTGTCTACTGAGTCCCTTGCTGCTCACCCATTCCATTAACCCCACCATTTTGGCAGAACCAAATCACCACAAACAGCAAAGAATTCTATTGGATAAGGCTAGATAATAATATCACATCCAAAGTCGCCCATGTCAGAAGAAAAGTCCTCTAGTCTGCCATTTAGACCAAGACACTTACCTTTAAGCTGGTCCGCAACCACACTCTGACCAACACGTTCAGTCACCTTCCCGTCCTCCATCTCATAGCGATCGTCCAAGTACTTTGCAGTGGCCTCTGAAATATGGACCTTCCCAGCCACTCCCAGCTGCTCCATCAGGTTAGCCAAGTTGACATCGTTGGACCAGACGTCAAATTTGAACCTCCTCATTCCCAAAATGCCGCACAGGACAGTCCCCGTGTGGACGCCCACCCGCATATTCACCATCTCTTTCTTCTCCTGGCAGAACTGTTCAATGGCTTCAATCATGCCCAGGCCCATCTCAATGCAGCAATAGGCGTGGTCCTCTCGGGGCTCAGGGCACCCAGCCACGCAGTAGTAACAATCCCCCAAAGTGCTGATCTTCTCGCATTTTGTGTCTTCGCACAGGCGGTCAAAGCGGCCAAAGAGGTCGTTCAGGAGCCCCACCAGAGCGTGTGCAGACTTGTTGGCGCTCATTTTGGTGAAGCCAACAATATCCGCAAACAAAATACTGACTTGCTCTATCTGCTGCATTTTGAAGGGGCGGAAGACGATGGGGCTCTTCTGGATGGAAGGCTTCTTCTTCCGGCTCTTGGGGCTGGAGGTGGAGTGCCGCTTGACGGAGTTCTCGCTTTCGTCGTCCCCTTGCTTCATCAGGTCATCGGCGATGATCCGGGGCATGACGGAATGGATCATCCTCTCCTTCAGGGCCTTCTCCACCTCCAGGTCCTTCCCGTGCATGATGGACTGACCCACCTTCAGGAAGGTGCTCCTGGACCGCACCTCGGACATGATGAACAGGTGTATCCCGGTGGCGTGGATGCAGACATGCAGCAGGGCCTTGCTCAGCAGCTCCCAGGGGACCAGGCGCTCCCCAAAGGGCGCGAAGCAGCTTTCCTCGCGGAAGTAGAAGCCGAAGGTCTCGAAAAGCACCGAGTAGGAGAGGCCCAGCAGGAGGCTCAAGTAGAGGGGCAGGTGCATGACCGTGTAGAGCAGGAGCAGCACCTCGATGCACATGGAGAAGCTGCCCACCTGCGACAAGGGCGCCGGAGCCGGGTCCGCGGCCGGGGCGCTCCCGTTGGCGGCGGCCGCCGGGCCCAGGAGCGGCGCCTGGAACTGCGGCGCCAGCGTGAGCGCGAAGACGAGCAGCGTGAGCGCGAGCGAGGTGCGCGCGGGGTGCCGGCCGTAGGCGCGCGTGAAGGTGAAGAGCAGGAAGGCGAGGCAGGCGCCCAGGAAGGCCAGCGCCGGCGCCAGCGAGGGCCCCCGCCGCCCGCCGCCGCCCGGACGCAGCGCCAGGTAGGCGCCCCAGAGCAGCGCGGCGGCCGCCAGGTAGGAGAGCGCGTAGCGGAAGCGGCGCCGCGTCTGCGGGAAGCAGCGTTCCAGGCAGGCCTCCTCCAGGTTGCTCGAGTCGAACTTGGGGTCCCAGCACTGCGACGAGGCGCGCTCGAACAGCTGCGGCAGCCGCCGCGCCCGCCGCCGGGAGCCCAGGCCCAGGCCCAGGCCGAAGCCGCCGCCGCCGCCCTTCGCCCGCTCGCGCCCGCCGCCGCCGCCGCGCCGCCCGCCGCCCGCGCGCCGCGCCGCCGCCGCCGACTCCCCCGAGGTGCTGCCGCCGCTGGAGGACGAGATGCTGGCCTTGCCCGGCGCGGCGGCGGCGGCGGCTGAGGAGGCTGAGGCGGCGGCGGGCGGCGGCGGCGGCGGGGCGGCGCGCGGCAGGATCCGCACCGTCACGCTGCCGCTGTCGCCGCTCGAGTCGCAGCTCACCTCGGTGCTCCGCCGCCGCCGCTGCAGCAGCGCCTGGCGCGCCGAAGGCGGAGGCGGCGAGGCCGAGCAGGAGGTGGCCATGGCCAGCCCGGCGCGGCGCCCCTCAGCGGCCGCCGCCACTGTCGCCGCCGGTCGTTCTCGGGCTCCTGCTCCGGCCAGGCCGCGCCGGGCCCCACCGCATGGCGCCGAGCCAGGGCCGGCCTCTCCTCACGCCCGGCCTCCTCCCTCGGGGTAGCGGCAGGCCAGGCAGGCAGGCAGGCAGGCGGGCGGGAGGGCCCACCTCGCTCGCGGGCGCCCCGGCGCTCTTCTGCTCCTCAGGCCGCCGCCGCCGCCGCCGGCGCGCGCATCGCCTCGGCCTGGCCTTGCGCCGCCGCCCGCGTGTGCGCACGCGCAGGAAGCGCCGCCGCCGCCGCTCTCGTGCGTGCGCCTTCAACGAACAACTGATCTGTCGTGAAGAATGGGGGGGTGAGGCTAGGGGCGCTCTCTGTGGCGGCGAAGGAAGGGGTGGGGTGTTGCTCCCTGCTGCACATGCGCAGAGCTCCGGCGTGCACGCTCCCGCTCGCAAATCTCCCGCCCTTTCCTTCCCTCAGCCCGTGGTCGGCGCGGCCGGGCGCCCCTCCCCCATTATTCTCCTCAGTCAGTCAGTCAGTCAGGCGAGGCAAGGAGGCCGCCCGTTGAGCCGCTTTCCTTAAGAAACCGAAAGTGCGGCGTAGACACAACGAGGCTTTCAGGCGCGAGCGGGGATGGGGACGCGGGCAGAACCCGCCGCGAAGCCCCTCGGGGGAGGCTCGCGGCTGGGGGCAGCGGGAAAAGTTTGCCTCAAGGGCCCGAACCCTCAGGGGCGCCGCCGGCCGGCCCGCCGGCCTCCTCCTCTTCCCTCACGGCAGCGCCGCCTCGCCTCGCCTCGCCTGGGCATGGCGGCGTCTTCGGGAAAAACCAGGCCGCCGCCGCGCCTCTCAAGGAGGGGAAGGCAGCGAGGCTCTTAGCCTGACTGGAGGTGCCCAAAAGATAACCGGCACCATTTTGGAAAGTTGGGAGTTCCGTCCCTGGAAGCCCCAGGCCCCTTCGGAGCGTTTTCCCGCCCTCGGCTGAGGGCCTCCGAGGCTGGCCCTGCTCCCACGGCCTGAAGGACAAGGAGCTGCCTCGGGCGTCGTTTGGGGGTCAAATTGAATTCTCTTTCCGTGCCAGAGCCAGGAAGCATGGCCACCTGAGCGAGGTGACGCCACCCTCTCTCCTTAGCCTTTCCCTGCTCTTCTCCAGGCGGTTTTCTGGTCACTAAAGATCAAGGAAAAGTTTTAAAGTGGGAGAGCGTCTGAAATACTCCCGTTTCGATGTTATGGCCTTTGCGAGAAGCTCCTCGAGAGGTTCAGGGTGCAGTGCAAGAACTGGTAAAGAAAATCAGAGAAGTCAGAATACTGAAGATTATCTTGCAGAGACAAAAGTTATGTGCCACAGTTTCACTAGAAAGGAAAGGATATAAATTGATGACTGGAATTAAGACAACAATGCCTAAAGATGTCAGTGAATAAGAAAAATTAAAAGGGGAAAAATACTGGCTTATAAAATTTGGTTGGAGTATATTATGGCTCAAATGGAAAGTGCTCAGTCAGTGTGCATCCCCTTTTAACATACGGATCACAGACTTGGACACTGATGTATAACGATGGCAAGCAGAAGCAAAGAAATGCAGAAAAATTGATGTTTGGGATAACTAGAAAAGGCCGGATGTTCATGGATGGGAGAGAGGTGACAAAAATTACAGATTTTATTTCCAGAATAAAAAGAGTGAAATGGTAGTGGGCTGGACCCCTTTCAGGAAAAATGGTGAGTGTTGGACATCAGGATTGTTCAAATGGGTACAAGGAGAACAGAAAAAGCCCAAGGGGCTATCACACATAGTGGATGGATAGATGAAGTAAAAAAGCATGTTGGTAAATTATGGGGAAAAACTGCCCAGGACAGGAAACGAAGAAGCTTGGAGAGCCTTTCACTCAGGGGTTATGATGGCAGTGATGCTTCTTTTACCAGGGAACATTAGCTGTTGACATTTTTGGCTTGTCCGTTGTGTGACTTGGAAGCAGACAGAGTGGAGACTGTGTTTTTGCTCTTCCCTAGGTGGCAAAATATCTTGGCTGGCCACTGGCTTTATGTTTCCTCTTAGAAGCCTAGCACAAAAATGAAACTGAATAGTCCCATGTCATCTGTATCAAGGCTTCCTCCTCTCTGTGGAGGGTTTGAGCTAAAAGGCCACTTTGGTGACAAGACTTTGTCTGCTCACAGCAGGCCACATCTGGATAGCGGCTGGAGCTCCGCAGGTCATGACCTTCCATGTTATGGCAAATGAGAAGTACAGTGTTTCTATCTCAACTTTGCGGTGTAACCCATGTTGCCGTTCTGCCACTACTGTTGGTGAGAGGGAGTCTAACTTTGGTCAGAGTTGCACCCAGCTGAAGTTTCCATTCGCAGGTGTTTTGCTACCAGGATTAAGTTAGCCTCTTCAGTACCAGGGCTTATTTGCAGCTGGTGAAGCAGCCTGTCCTGTGCTCCCTGCATATGATTGACCAGCATGTGTTCTTTGTCCTTGTTTTCTCTGCTGCTGGTACTTTGCTTTGTGGCTTTAGTCATCATTTCTGTTTACTGGGCAGCAGCGTTCTTTGCCTGAGTGTTGGTTAATCATCATTAGATTACCTATTGTATGAAAGGGTGTAATGCTGATCCTCAAGTTGCTTGGTTTTTGTCTAGTGGTCAGGGAGCCAGACTCTTAACTGGGAGAACTGGGTTTGATTCCACAGTCCTCCATGAAGCCAGCTGGGTGATCTTGGGCTAGTCACAGCTTTCTTCTGAGCTCTCACAGCCCCACCAACCTCTCAGGGTATCTCTCGTGGGGAGAACAGAAAGTTTGTCAGCTGCTTTGAGTCCCCTGAAATGGTTGAGAGAAGCCAGGTAGAAAAGCCAACTCTCCTCCTCCTCCTCCTCCTCCTCCTCCTCGGCTTCAAGTTACTGTTTCATCTGAGTGGTCCTTAGTTGGATTTATGGCTGTATGAATCTGCATGTTAAAAATGTGCCAGCAGGTATTTTGACAGCTAGTGCATGAATACTTTCTGCTAAAGTGAGTGATACATGACAGCCCCACATTTGTGCCCTTTGGGTTGTGCAGTATCTTGCTGCAGTGGTTTTCCTTGAAATGGAGCTAGGAGTATGTGCAGTTAAAATACCTGCAAGTATGTGAAACACCACATTTTCAACCAGCAGCATTTCTACAAAAAAAAAGCAACCTACTTTTGTACTACTGCTAAGAGATTTGAGAAATTTGGGTATATATAATGTAGGTGACACAAACACATAAATGGATAGCCTTGCATTAAAGAATCAACTGCTTCATGCTCAAAAGAACTGCAGTTCGATTTTTGCAGATAGTATTGCTGTCTTGTAGGAGAAATAAACACCTGCAACAAATGGTGTTAGAACAAATGCTTTTTAGCAGTTTAGATTTTATCCAAGTTGCTTAGTTTACTTACGCATGCCTAGCAACAGAGCAATAATCTTGAATTAATGATGGTGCTTTTCTGTCCTATTTAAAGAAAGACCTACAATTGCAACTGTTTTACAATTCCTGACACTTGATTTCTTGGGATGGTTTAAGGCTAGAGGTGAGCAAGTGCAGAACTCTTGAAATTCTGTGGGCTGTGCCTTTTCTACTCTCGAAGTGCAGTTGTATGACAGTCTAACCAGTTGTCATTCTGCCAGTCATTCACAGCCACTTAATTGTTGTGTTAGGTGCGGTTGAATTTGTCTTTGGGTGACTGCATGGACACATGCTTCCCATTTCTGATGTGCTTTAATGGCATGTGTTGTCTGCTCGACCTAAATCCCTATGCTGTGTTGCATAAAATCTGTTACTACTATTAATATCTGCTTTAGACCTACTACTTACTCAGTTCTACTAATTAACTGTTGCTGTAGAGATGGTAGATGATTCAGTGGGGCAAAACACCACTGCAGCATGGTTAATCTCAACCCAGGTCAAGGAGCAATGAATTGTTTGCTGTGCAGCTTCTCACCAGCAGAGCTATGCCTGACCTCACTCCGTCTGTCTCTTTCCTTTTGTGCTCTCATATCTGCAGCTGACACCATTGCCTTTGTGTGGTTTTGCTCTGCATTCTGTTATCTCTTCCTGCCTCATGCTTCCCATCTTTGGCTCCCACACAGAGTTCTCTGCTGCTGTCACAGAGTGTTCTTCCACTTTCCTCCATTTTTTGCTCAAATCCCAGCTGTCATTCTTATAGCCCAAGCCTATGGAGTATTGAAATCCGCAGGCCTCAGAACGCCTAACTTCACCTGGGACTTGCACCAAGGCCTGGATGTTTTCCACAAGTAGATCGCTGTGGCATTCCCTATTCCCAGAGGTGCAGCACACACTGTCATTTTGCATCTGTCTTCTTGCTGCCTGTACTCAGTGTTTTTTAAAGCTATATTATTTTATATATAAATATATATATTTAACAAGATGTATTTTATTATAAGGGTCAGCTCATGGTGCATTTGTTACGAACACTAGGCTAGGCTAGAGTCCCCCCCAATCTTTTCCATTTTTATTTCTACGTTCTACACCTTGTACTTCCTTCTTTGTTCCAAAAGGTACCATACTCAAATTTCAATTGTTCTGCAACATAATGAAACTGTCTTTCCAGTGTCCATGCAGGTAGATCTTTCCAACCATATACCAGCATAATTTCCCCTTAAAAATCCTCTTCGCAAACTCCTGTATATATGAACATTCCCACCAAAGGTGCAAGTACACTCCTTTCTATCAGTTATGCCAACATTTGTGGCTAACTTTAACTTTCATATTTGCCAGTTTCATGGGTGTGCAGTGCCTTTTATGGAATATTTTTAAACTTAGTTCTTGAATGCTATTATAGTTATTATTCTCTATCTCCCTAATAAGCTGTTCTGTATTTAATTTTATAGCTAAATCTTCCTTCTGTACAGGTAGCTACAAGTCACTGACATTCTTCAGTTCCCCAGCTGGTTCTCTTTTCTCCTGCCCTTTTCCACTATGTTATTTTTTCAAAAGCTTGCATGGGCCAACTCTGTTGAGCTTTCAGTCACCTGCTTCAAACACATCTGTGTGCTCAGCATTGTTACTTGGCTGATTGTTGATCAATCTTTTTTGTATTTTCATAGCTTTATTGTTGTAAACTTACGCAGGATCCAAAATGACAAATAGTATATTTTTCAGATATTGTGACTTTGCTGAGGTGAGCCTACCAAATGCTTTTTCTAATGTCTCAAAATATATTTCTCACAGAGCTCCTAATATGTTGAATCACAGTGGTAAAAAAACAATGCTTCAATATCTTAGTCGTTAATGCTAATTTGTGCTTTTGGCTTAGTGTTTAAACTGAAAAAAAATCTATGTGGGGGTTGTAGGGAAGAGATCCAATCCATAGGGTATTTCTAGAACACTTACATTGGAGTTTCCTTGCCTATCCTGACCATATCCATTTTAAAATCTAATTCTCTTGATGCTTTGAAGCAATAACAGCCAAAGCAATACTCTTCAGAAGTTGTGGATGCCAGCACCCATCCTCCCCAGACCATCTGCTGTGTTGTGTGGATTTATAGTAGAGAGGTATAATGGGCTCAGAAGGATAAATGGGATGGGGCTGAAGGCCTGTGAAGTCACAGCTTTGCTGAAAGAAAGCAAGGCTGAGGAGGAGAGGGGAAAAACAAGAGACTGTCATTTCTGGTCTTCCCCTTTAACTCCTTTGCTTGCACTGTGTCTCATCTGTGCATGTGTGTGCAATATCTGAGGAGTTATAACGCTATAATGCTAAATTGTCCTAAGGAAGTTTTGCTTAATGAAGTATACAGGGTCTTGAAGAAGAGCAACTGAAATGTGTAGAACTTTTGAAAAGTATTTTGCTGCCCTTTTCTGGCTCTGAAATATTATGCAGGTCATATGGGGAAGAGTAACTTTGGATGTATCCAAAGACAGCTGTTTAGCACTTTGGAAATACCATATGAAGAAGGTATGCAGAAGTCTAATATTTACTGTATTGTTGTTTCAGGTCCTCCTAGTCCAAGGTGTTGTGGTAGAGATTACTTATGACACAATTTTAAGTGTCTATTGGCTGATTCTTAAATTTGGGACTTCCTTAGAGAAGCTATATTATTTCAAAACTCTTATGTAGGTTCTTCAAATTGTATTCTTGTGACTGAGATAGAATTGGAAGACTTAGTAACGTTGCTGGGCTGTACAATTGCACGTCCCCAAACTGAACAAGCCCCAACACTAAGTAAAGGTCTAGGGATGGCAAAAATAATTTATTGGGTATATTTTCTCCTGTTTCCCCCAAATCATTGGTCTTTCTTTAGCAGCTGTGCCACAGGGCTTTCAGATCCCTCATTATTTCAGTGACAACAAAATAATCAGCACTGCCAGCTGCCACTTCTGTACCGGTGTCTATTCGGGACTGCTTGGGACTGTGCATTTAATGGTCTAGAGCAGTGGTTCTCAACCTGGGGGTCGGGACCTCTTTGGGGGTCGAACTACCCTTTCAGAGGGTCGCGACAAGTCTCTCACCGCCCTTCCCTCCCACCTCCCAGCTGCTCCGTCCCTGTGGTTGGGGGTCTCCACAACATGAGGAACTCCATTAAGGGGCCGTGGCATTAGGAAGGTTGAGAACCGTTGGTCTAGAGAAAAGTCTGTAAAAATAGAAATTGCCATGTCTAGTGGTAGCCTCTAAACTGGAGGGATTTGCCTGGCTTTTTGTTAAAGAAACAGTTCTCTATCACTGAAGTAAAAGGAAGAATTTTGCAGCAGCGTATTGTGGTGTAGCCACTTCCTGATTGCTGCTTTAACTCTCTACCCTAATGACTTCCTCCCTCCCTTCATACTATAGAGGGGAAGCCCCTTGGTTAATCTCACTAACTCTCAAACCACAACAATCATCCAGTGTAACCCAAATATGGCTTCTAAGATTTGTGTCATACGCAGTAGCATTTTTCCTATTCACAATAATCATCTTAAAGTAGCAAGGCAGTAATATACCTGAAAGTTCATTATTTAGTGTGCTGGATTCCTCTGAAAGTGCACTTTAGATGGTTTCCTGGACCCCACATTATTTTGTGCAGTAGCTCAAGATTTCTTTCTCTCCAATTGAGGCAAAAACACCAAGGAATATTGTTTGTAAAAGATCAGAATTTATTATAACAGCTGATGTACATGGTCTCTCCAAATACAGATTATTACTGTGCACTCCTAACTGGAAATGATTACAGCTAGGTAATTCCTTTAAATGTATCTGTCCAAAATCCTGTTTAAAACAGCACACAACTGTGGATGGAGCAATTTGGTAAATCAACCAGATGGAGAGATACAGAGGCTCCCTCCCCAAAGACTGCTGGTCCATATTTCCAAGACTGAGAAGAGCCAGGTTGGTGGCACAGACCCTTATACTATGCAGTTTTAGCCGGTCTCCAGATTATTGTCATCATGTGCCGAAGGACAAAAATTCTTCTAGAGCAGATCTTACAAAACCCAACAGGAACCACATATTTCACTATTGGTGCTGGGTCTTCTGTGAGAGGGCCTATTAATGTGGATTAGGCACTACTCAGCAAAAAATCCTAGACCTCTGGAGAAGGGTTGGCACTGCTGATTCTTAAACCCTTGAGGTAATAGGACCGGAAGCATATTGTACTGGAGTGTCCACCCTGCTCAGCAAGACTGCCACTTAGGATTTCTCTCCCTTTTCCCCACCTCTGCTACAAATTCTACGCAACGAGCAGAAGACCACACTTCTTGGGGTTTTTTTCCCCCTTCAGTGATATTCTAGTCTTTGCTGGTTTGGGGGCATTCCGCACTGTAGTGTTGTTCCACATATCATGGCATGCGGGACACCTGTGCCTGTGAGTTTTATATGAGATGATATGTCACTGGAGACTTGCATCTTAAGCTGAGCAAATTGCTAAGAGCATATCTTGCAAAAAGAAATCAAACTTACTATATGTGGCCTGCAAGGTACTGATGCTGAAGAAGAAAGGTATGAAAAAAGATGAATGGAAACAAGAAAACCCTAAGGCAAAAGGTGAAGAGAAGAAAGAAAATATAATAGATGAGGGCAGAAATGAAGCAATGGAGGAAATGGGGGCCACCTGCAAAACAATGCAGGGTTTACTGGGAGCACCTCTGTTCTCTATACTGTAGAGACAAATATATAAGACCACTAACAGGAACAGAGAATCCAGTTTGCAAAAAGCACCGGAGGATGGAAGGCAGCTGTTGAAAGGAGAAGGAGGGGAGGAAGCTAATATACAACAGGAGAATAATGGAAGAGAGGTGGCGGCAGTGGCAGCTCCAGGACAAGATGGGGGCTTTGTTCTGTACTGACGCATCAGGGCACTGCCAGTTTCCATGGTGTTACTTCCTGTCTTCACCCTTCCCATTCATTACTCTGTGTGCCATATCCACCCACAGCCTCATGGCCTTTCCTAACGCAAAGCATACACATTTCTGAAGTCCAGCTTCTCTACTAGCCATACTTTTCTACCTTTAACGTTCTTCAGAATTGATTTTTTTTTATCACCGCTTTATCAGGTGACCTCTTTTGATAAGCATGGCAAGCTTTTTTTACTAGCTGTGGTTTGGGGTCCAACTGCCCATCACAGTCCTCCTAAGACACTCTAGGAACAATTGCCATTTTCTTGACCAGTATCTTTTTTTTTTTAGGGAAAAAACAGATGGCCTAAGTAGGCAACTTATGTTCATCTCTCTCTTTCCTCCTACATTTACTTCTTCCTCAGGGAGCTTCACTAATAGACTACATAGTTCTATTATATCAGGACCATCCCTGAAAAGTAGTTGAAAATAATAACTTACAGGCCCAACTCACAGGGAAGAGGCGCTCCATTATGATCTAAGGCACGAGCATTTGTGTCTACTCCTGATGGTCAGTTTTAAATTTCTCTTTTTTCCATCTGGGCTTGCAAAGAAAGGGCTTGCATCTCCTATGCTACATACAAGGAAGCTGACATCAGGTCTAATTTAGGAAACTGCTATTTGCGGCTGACCACAGAGTAAGGTGGTGGGATATAGGGAGACAAACTGTGGTAAAGCTGCATCAGACATGAAGTGGGAAGATAAAATCTAATTGTAACTCACACAGTGAGAAGCTGGAACAGCAGCCTCAGCAGCAGAGGGACACTAAGTGGCTGGAGATTTTCAGCCAATTCATGTTTCAGGCTCTAGTGAGCAGGTAACACAGCCCCATCAGCTTACACAGCTCTTATGAGGGAGTTGCTGTTATTCAGCAGTTTTCAGGCTTGCATCCTGTATGATTACAGAAGGCAGGTTTCACGGCAGATAAGATTCTCTAAAAGCCTACCTTCCAATGACCTCTGCTGAAGTTGCCTGGACTGCTGTTTGTACCAAAGATTTTGATTTCTGAGTGAGTAGATGTTGCCTTGCATTTAGAAACAAGGCAGACCCCAGATATGTAGAGGTTTGGATTCCCTCACTGGAATGGTGATAATGGATGCACCTTAGCTGGTGGCTTGCTCTTGAAGAGCAGATGTGGTGGCTTAAAAGTTTCAGAAAGCATGTTTGGATACCTGCATTGAATTCTATGGTCCTCAGTTGCACATGCAGCAGCCAGAATGCTTTACTAAATGTACAGTCTTTGTGGAGGGCAACGGTTGCATCTGATGCCAAGAGGCCAGCCCCTTTCTCCCTTCTCAGTACTTTATCTGCTTCCTTCCTTCTTCCCTGCATGCTCATTTAATTAAGGGGGAAATTCTTACTATATAAGTGGTCTCCTACTCAAATTAATAAAGGTTAGATAATAGAAGTTCAGAATTCACAGTGTTTTATTCTATCCCCTAGGTGCACTCAACTTCCCTGCCATTAATGCCAGTAACTCCAAGTCCTCATTGTATATTAGCTCTTGCCGGTGTGGCATTTGAAGGGTTAACAAGCCTTGGCTTCTTGGACAGATAAGACAGAAGCTCATTCACCAACGAAACACAGACAGTTACATTGGACGGCATGTTAATGTTTCTTGTAACGGTTCTTTGGAGTTTCACCACAACCTGTTGTGTCACAAGAAAGAACCCCTGGCTTCTTCCCCAGACCAATGCTCCCCAAGAGATCTGGCAGCTCATGGGTTATGGCTCTCTCAATCTTCTCCAGAAGGCAACCTCCCATGTAAGAACACTGCTGAGCAAGAAGCTTGAAGGCATTAATAGGGTTGATCCCAAAAAAGTCTTTGTAAGCTTCACGATTAGGGAGATCAAATTTGCTGACATTGGTCTTAGCCAAGATAGACTTAAAGATGTAAAACTTGTCTGGGTCCTCTACAATGTCCTTGAATACCAGCTCACCATCACTGAAGAAGGTCATTTTATCCTTGTATGTTTGCAAGTAACGATCAACTAAGAGTGCATGGATGCGAACTCGAATGGCATGTTGACGAATAAAGGCAATCTTATTTTCCAGCCTGTTTTCAATCACTTGATTAAGATCTTCCAGAAGTGAGATCTCTTCTTTCAAAAAGAGCTCTCTGTGGGTGTCAGCTTGATAATCCAAGGGCCAAAAAGAGCTGACATAGACCCTGGGAGGCTCTGTAACATTGATGAGTGGAGCCAGGCTCCAGAACAACGCTCCATATACTCGCATGAGTTCTTGTGTGGCCAGGCTGTCTGCTTTGTTCAGAATTATTCTAATCTGAGATTCCCGTCCTTTCAACTGTCGGAAAAGCATCTCTAGCTCCAACCCTACATCCAGCTTGGTGGGATCAAACACTACAAAGATGAGATCAGCTCTATCAATAAACCACTGACAGACGTCATTGAATGGGTAACCTGTGAAAGAAAAATAATATCAGGCAGAGGCCATGAGATTCTTGACATCCATAACCATCTACAGTTCTACATTATTGGGAATTTATGCTTCACCACAACATCTAATAAAGAAATGAAAAACACTTCTTGTATCATTTGACTTCAAACTCCTATGAGCTTCTTAATGAATTTTAGTATATGCATGCTCATGTTTCAAAAGTGGATATGCATATTTTTTATAGTTCCCCAAATATCTAAGGGAACGCCTGCTCCCATATTGACCTGCCTATGCCTTAGGATCTGGAGGGGAGGCCTTCCTGGTTGTCCCACCACCCTCAGCAACAAAATGGATGGGCTCCCAGAAGAGGGCATTCTCAGTGATGGTCCCCAGGCTATGAAATAGTCTCCCCCTTGAGATGCGTCAGGCTCCTTCACTGTATATGTTCAGGAAGGCGGTAAAGACACACCTCTTTGTTCTGGCCTTCAGCTTAATGGGGATTCACTTTCCCTCCCCTCTAGCAGACACTGCTGTTTTAATATATGCTCTTATTATTTTAATATATTTTATTTTAAATGTTGTTACCCACCCTGAGACCTTCAACAGCTGTGTAAATCAAAGAATCCGCACCTGTCACCTGCGGCAAAGGAGGTGTTTAGGAGATATGTTTAGATGTCCAATGGGAAAGCCAACTGAGTGTTGACAAATATGTCAGCTAAGGAGATAACAGTTATATTAATGTAGGCATGAGCTTGAACAAAAGGAGGGATAGAAGAAATAGTTTGTATCCAGAAACAGATAACTAATTGTTGAATACACTGTAAGGTGCGAGGTGCTTGTCTTTATGAGCACCAATCTAGGGAGGTCAGTCACTTGCCTGACAGGAGTGCCTGAGGAGTTTGTTTCCACTTCTGTATTTGTAAATAAATCCCACAAAAGTAACACAGCTTGCAGTTTGAAATCTCTTGTGTTATAAAAAAGACAGTAATGGATAACCCATTTCAGGTCTGGTTTTGGGACAGAATCAACCTTTGCAGCCCTGATGGATATGAACCTTTTGCAGGAGACAGGGGGTGCACTTTGAGTAATCAACTTGCTCTCTCAATGGCTTATGATGTCATTGATCACAGTAACCTCCTTCATGAGTTGAAAATGGGTGGAAGTGTCTTCCGCCCTGTTTAACTCTTCTCTGCCACTGTTTTAATTGTGGCTTTATATAATTGACCGTTTTCTTCTAAATTGTTTCATTTTGTATATTGGGTATGGCCAGTAAACCAGCACCATAAGGTTGCTCTTGAATTGTGACAAATGCAGTTCCACTAGATGAAACTGGTTGTTATTCTCTTTACTAAATGAAGAGGGCACTGAGGTCCTGTTCCACAGAGGCATTAATGAATCCTAAATTAGCCTTGGTAAAGTGCCAATTTTATACACTTTTTTGGAGGGGCTGAATCTGGAGAACAACAGAAAGCTGATAACATCCTATAGTTCCACATATAGTAACCTGATGAAGTCAGCTTAGTCTAAGAAATTACATAATATCCTGAAATACATAATATCCTGAAATGAATTATGGCCTTAGAAGAGTCTTGCAGCTCAGCAATAACCAGATACAGTGGTACCTTGACATACAAGTGCCCTGACATACAAGTGTTTTGAGATACAAGCCGCCGAGCGAGTGATATTTTGCTTTGAGATGAGAGCAAGATTTGAGATACGAGTATGTAAATACAGTACAGTACATAACAAAAACAACTGAGGTGGTGTTTTGGGAGCTGGAATAGATTAATGGGAAAATTGCTTTGAGATACAAGCGATTTGACATAAGAGCAAGGTTACGGAACGAATTAAACTCGTATGTCAAGGTACCACTGTATTTTTGTAGCTATTCCAAATTACCAAGTGCCCAGCTGCTTCTGACACCAAAACAAATCCAGTTTTACACAGTCTTCTAGATTTCTCATTAGACAAAATGCACTCAGGAGTATTTTCTGTTCATAAAATTTCATGTGCCTGAAATCAAACATTCACAAGATTTTGCATATTTACTGTTATATATACCGGTATATATTAACTTAAAGCAGTGTGCCATTTCAGTGATTTCAGAAAAATGTGTCTGTAAGATCACTCTTCTATTACAGTTCTTGACTCCTTTTTCTATAATTTCTTCAACTTCTTGGGCTTCTGTTCAGTTTGTTAAAAGAAATACAGAACCAGATCTGTGGACCAAATGTAGTTGATGTGTATCTCTTTGTAAGTCAAGATATTGGAAGTGATAGTGAGATATTTTTGGCTCTGGTTCAGTTTTATCTGGAAATCAGTGGGATTTTAGTCATTTTACAGGAAGATTATGGGTAGCTATGTAACAGTGTTGTTGGTGGTTGTGTTAAGTGACTGATTTTGCAGTTTTGACAGTAGCAAGTCAGAATAGACCTCCTCTGGTCTTTCTCATAAGGAGTCGTTGGACTTGTATTTCCATCTTAAGACCCTAAAACTTTGTAAGAGAGAGCGCTTTACCTCGTTCCTGCTGCTTCCGGTTTTCAATTATTCCAGGGGTATCCACAAAGGTGACCCTCTCCAAAAGCTTATGGGGGACCTCAATTCCTATCAGCTTCTCCAGAAAGTTCTGACCAAACTTCTCAAGAGGTGAGAAGGAGCGGGTACTGTCAGCAGCCATCACAATGCCCTCAATTGTCTTGAGCTTGGGGCCGTGCATGATGACGGTAAACTCTGAAGTGGTTGGCTCAGCCCCTGTTCGAGGAGGAAGCAAAACAAAGTCCAGAGGGGGTTGCGTTTCAATTGTCACTCATTTGCCAAAAATATGAAGACCAAGACCCTCAAAGACTAACAAGCTTATAGCAAGGAAGACTAAGTACCTCTGTATCACTTCCAGAATGCGCTTGAATGCTGAATCCATAGGCCAATTCATGCTTGTAGTCAGCAAGTGTGCAGGTACCTCAGATGATCCCTGATGCAACTGCATGTGCATAGAGTGTCATTGTAGCCATGGCGCCAGCACACGCACAGTCATGCAGGGCACTGCAATCAAAATGGCGGTGCCAAGTGGAGGATTGGACATGCGACCAGATCCAGGTGAGTGTCTGGTTGTGCGGGGCTTAGGCTGTCGTATACTAGCGTTCCCTAGTGTGAACACTAGTACACGTTAGTCTCTTATGCACCTTTCCCATCCAATGGACAGGAAGGTGAGTGCAGAAACGCCCCATGTTCAGTACTGGTTTTACTTCGTTTGCCTTCTAGACATCTATGCAGCTTAGCATGAATAATTTGCTTCTTGATTTAGTTAGTGACCATTTATCACTTGTCCTCAAAAAAATCTTTATTTTTTAATCAATAAAAATAACAAGAATTCATCAGGAATATATCAAAAGTGTTTTGGGGAGATGAAAGCAAGACTTCTAATCAGAGCGTTCCTCATTCTCCACCAACTCATATAAGGTCCACTTTGCAAGCTGTTGCTGCTATGTAGTGTACAAAAAGAGCTGAAACAAAACTCTGTATTGTCTAGCGTTTCAATCATCCAACTCTCACCAACCCCCAAGGGTAGGTTGTTTCACCCCTTTATATGGCAGAACTCTGTGGTCACATCACTATTGCTCATGATGCCACGGGGGGGGGGCATTTTGGAGGATGCATTTTGTGATGAAAGTTCTGTGACTGCTGGAGGCATTACGGTTTAAGGTCCAAATGCAACACATCTGATGTGGGACGCAAACTTAAAATGTTTGAGCTTTGTTTTTCTTAACTGATTTTTTTCAGTCATAATTCAGAAGATATCTGGTGGGCTGACAGTGAGAATCAAAAGGAAAAGAAGCTGTGAAAGGGGTTAAGGAGGAGAGGAAAGGAAAGGTCATTCCCATTAATGTTAATTGGCTTCATGCAGAGAAGCCACAAAATGCTACTTTCTCACTGGGGTTCTAGTGGTCAGACCATCACTGTCAGAGGTAGGCCAGCCCCATGGAGGATTTTCTGGCCCATCTCACTCCCAAACACTTGGGATGGTGGTGGCAAGAATTTGAGCTGGAATCTGATGTGCGGTTAAAAGGGTCTTCTTGCTGCTCTCTTTGCCAGGTAATGGCAGGAGGCCAAGCAAGGTTCATGCTGCTTTCCTGACAGCCACTACAGTATACTGTAGTCTAGGCACACCTAGTTCCAGATAATTTATTTTGCTAGGTTCCTGTCCAAAGCTATGATGTTCCATCCTGCTTCCAGCTGCGGACACTAGTTCACAGGTGCTGGAATAAACAACCAATTGATGCCTGGCAACCAGGAGGAAAGGGTGTTACCTGTATAGAGCTGATAGGGAGTGTCATCCAGCCCCAGGAGGTAGTTAATCATGGTGGATTTGCCAACACTCCATGGTCCCAGGAACAGCACCATTGGCTTGGAAGTGATCTCACCATCTACAAGGGGAGAGAAGACAATTTTTAAAGTGACAATTTAACGTGCACTCCTTGGAATCTCCAGAGGAGGCAGTCGACCAGTAAGTGCCTGGACCTTCCAAATGCAGGGGAACATTCCTCAATCCAGCAGCCAAGACTTGGGGCAACTTACGGCAAGCTCAGTGAACATGCAAGCTACTCACATTGGTAGCAGAGGCCCTCTTGATCACCCTGTTATTTAAAGATGGGCTTCAGGCTGTGGAATAGCCTCTCTGCTTTGGTACACCAGAAGAAACGCTATATTCTCTACCTTTTGGTAGCTGGCTAGGAAGGACCTTTTCACCCAGGCCTTTAGTTCATAAAGATCTCTTCTTTTTTTTTAATGTTATGTTTTTGTTACATTTTGGTAGGGTTTTCTTTTGGGTTATTGTTAACTTCTTAGGGAAAGCATAATAAACAAATAATCCTTAGAGCTGTTTGGTACCTCCACCCTGTGAGGCAGAATGCCTCTCCATATCAGTTGCTAGTTACCATGAGGCAGAAAGTGGCATTCTGTATAAGTGCTGCGGATGGAGCTTACATGCCGCCAGGAAACCAGAAGTTGCTTGTTCAGATGAATAGCTTAAGAGCTGCCTAGTCACCGACCTTCCCAGTTCTCAAGTTAATGTATTGGTCCCTTGCCTAATCATAAGGCAGGGCAGGGAATAGCAATCCCATCCAGTAGTTTCCATTTCACTCAAAGGTAGGATCAAACTAGCTTTTAGTCCACAAAAGCTTTGTCAGAATAAGTTTGTTAGTTTTTAAGAGCCCACAAGACTTTCTGTTGGCGTTGCTGCACAGAATAGCATAATTGCTGCCATGGAAGGTTAATCCTTGTCAAGGGCAGGGAGGAGTCTGGTTTAGGCAGCCACCAGGAAAGCCTGCTGCTGTTCCTTCTGGTAGTGGTGACGAGGAACAGAACATGGCAATCAAGGTGTGCAAGGATTTTATTTTATTTCTGGTCTGCCAAGAATGCTTTATTTCAGTGTCTTGGAGCAGTGGAGAGGCTACCTGGGAGGAGCTTCATTCCATGCAAGTGGCAGGTAGCCATACCCACCTGTGGCTGAAGAGCCCAAGGTGCGTCCAGGATAAGCTGTTAGGCAGAAAAGGCCGAGGGAAAGAAAAAGCAACATGAGTAGGAAAGGGCTACAAAAGGGATGCTTGGTTAGATGTCAGTCAGGTGCTGGAGCTAAGACTCCATCCTTCTCTAAGAACGGATGCAGAACTAATAGATGATTCCAACTTGGGTTCCCCTCCTCCCCCAGTAAGAAAGACTTGGAATCATAACTACTTGAAGAGTACATGCATCAAAAGGGTACTTTTCACTGGGATTAACATGCAATCCCCCTCCCCCCAGTTTTGGACAGTGGTGAAACGGGGGCTTCACATACTTTCCTCTCCAGGCTGACAAAGTATGAGAGGGCTCTTGTTCCCCTTGAGCTTCTTCAGAGGTACTAATAGGCACTGGGACTAAAAAAATCAGGGAAATGCTTCTTGGAGAACTCTGCAGATTTGTTTGAGAAACTCTGCAAGACTTTTATCTCAAGGGAAATTAATAAACTTATAGAAACCATCTTGCAGTCTGAAGGTGGCTGTTCTCGTACCAATCTGGCTGAGTTGAATCTCCTGCCTCTCCTGTCACATCTTGTGCTGCCTGCCTCTCTGGTCTAAGAGGGAACTGAAAGAGATGGCAGGGTGAATGGGCGTTTGTGCCAGCACTTACAGGAATTTACATCTCTTAACATCACAGTGCTAGGACCCTCTGTTTACTGTCCTTCTGCCCATGTTCTTTCAGTTAAGAACGGTCCTTCAAATATGTCCAGTTGTCCTATTTCCACAACATTAGATGCTGCTCTCCTTTAATTTCTGAATTGCTTCTCTGCCTGGAGTTCAGAATTCTTGCAGTGCCACTTTGCCTCTGCTATACTCCTTACTTGGATCTCTGCAAGTAGAGCTACTCCTCTCCCGCTTCTCCATATCTGCCTTAAATGTGTACTTCTTTTGCCTTTTATAGTTTCCCTTTTCTTCTTATCAAGCCCTTTCCCTCTCTTTAAATCACCTCTTGGATGCCCAACTTTCCCATCCTCCTCAGACTCTGTATTGGGCCTAGCTACTCTTTAGTGTCTCAAGGAATCCTGACAACTTCAGTTATGCGAGAGGAACCTGGAATTTGCTAATGGAATTTTCATGATATCTGACTTGACACTTTCACATAAAAAAACCTTGATCCAACAGAACCTTGGTCAGCAAAGTACTTTATTCCTATTGTGTTTGGAATGGCAGCTTTAAAGGTGTTTGAAAACTTAATAAGGTGATTCCCTCCCCCCAATTCTCTGATTATTTAGTGAAACCGTGGCAATATAAGAGAAAACTGATATGTCTGTAATGCCAGTCTCAGCCTGCCATTTCACTGTGTAGCATATGGCCCTTGAAGCAACAGCAGATGGCCCTGCTCAGGCAGTTAGGAGAGGAAGTGTTCTGTAAACTGAGAGCAACCCCATTCTCTGCGCATGGATTCTTGCACAGCCAAACGTCACTATCCATGGGCAAGGAGGAAGCGTATCAGCAGGCTGAGGGACACTCCGAAGTCTGAAGAGAGGAGAAACTTCCGAAAGAGCCCTGGGAGAACAGAACTTGCTTAATGGCCCTGGAATGCTGACTGGCTGCTGGGAGAGGATATGAACTGTGGTTTGCAGAAGATGACTGACAATCTGAGTTTAAGTGCTACATGCAGCACTGTTTTTTTCAGGTCCCATTGGTGGCTTCTATCACAGACCTACCTCAGCTGTGGAGAAATAGGTCATTTTAGATAGGGCTTGATACTGAGCCTCCAACATATCAACTTTAAAACTGGGTCCAGTTCTGTCCCTGCCTGCTCATGATTGTTACCTGTGATTTCATGCTGTCGTAATTCGTTATACTTGTAGGACTGCTCCAAGGGCTTGATGGAAGTATGATAGATCTTCCGCAGCCGCTGCAGTATGGCTGCAATGAAGGAGGAAAGACACAGGGAGAATTAAAAAGCCGCAGCAGCTCATCCACCACTTCCCAGATTGACAGCGGAGCCTCTAAATACCACAGGGATCACTTCTTCAGCTGACATTCCCTCTGATACTTGAGTGATGTGTGAAGAATCTAAGTGGAGTTGATATTTATTTGAAATAAATGTGGTGGAAGTGTGTGGTCCGTTTACGAGGAGCCATTCTGCACTGCTGGAATAATTGGATATTAACAAGAACTTTGATTCACAACTGCCCATATAACTTGGCTAGATTTTTGACCCTTGTACACATTTCCATGGACTTCACAGATGCCTATAGGCAGTTTCCATAATTTGCAAGACGGTATCTGGTGTTCAGATTTCCCTATAGATAGATAGCAGATCTCTGTCAAACTTCAGAGCTATGTGTGAATAACTGTACTTGGCTTGTCCTATTCTGAGGCTCCATTCCTAAGGGATCCTTGAGCCTCACCCTAAAAAACTGACCATACTTCATGCACATATGGGAGAAGGAAGTCAATCTGGTCTTTCCCATGTTACAAAACTGGTGGTGCTTCCAGTGCACCATCCCAGGTAATTTTGCATGCCCACCTTCCCGTTCAGAGGGTGACACCCTGTGGCAAAAAATAGCAAAGACAGGAAGATCAGACAAACATGAGAGGGCTGAGACTACTCATTCTTCCTCCTCACCCCCCAAAGGTCCATGCTTGACTTTCTTATATTTTTCACAGACATCAAATCAGCATTTGCTTTCCATGGAGAGAAGACCAACTTCAGTTCTCATTGTCTCCAGAAAGGACTGCAGAGGACTTCTTTCTGAAACCCACGCCAAGCACTGTAGAGACAACGATAAGCAGGAGGACCAAGGAGGCTGTGGGGCTCAGCATGAAGTGTCTTTAGGTATTTCTGTGTTCACTCACACTGAGATTCCTTGGAATAGTTACTATTTTGTTAAAGAAGTCCTTTAAAAATAATCACACTCCAAGAAGAGGGGACAGCTAAGCATCTGAGAGGTGGAACACACCCATGAATCAGATGGCTAGTGGGTGGAAACAAGGATTTACTAGCAATTTGTTTGTTTCTTGGGCTGAGTGCAGCACTGGCGGGATCCCAGCATGAGGAGAACCCAAAAGAGAAACCAGTCTGAACCTCAATGGGCAAGGAAAAGAGCTCTCCTTATAGGGCCAAGCAACAGAAAAGGAGTTCCCATCCCACCTTGGCCACCTTTCCCTAACAGGTGCCCTCTTCTACTGCTACCTGAGTAGTCGTCAGTTGGCTTTTCCTCCTTCAGTTTCAAGGTGCTCTCAATGTGAGATCGGTCCCTTTTGGCAGACTCCCCGACATCCTCCAGTTCTTCTGCAGGGGAAAAAAATCTGAAAGAGCATCATGGCTTATGGGCAGCACACAAAGGAGATACTAACTCTGTTTGATAAGGGCAAAAATATCTATACCATGTTAATTGAAACCTTTGCCACAGCGCAGTGCCTCTCTTGTGCAGACATTCTTTTTATTCTGCCCTACCTCCCTAACAAGGACTTTCATTAGTGCCAAGGGTGGATAGAACTTTGGCCCTGGCAAGAAACCAGCAGCTGCGAGGATAGTCTTCTAAATTTAGATGCTGCTGCATTCTGGATTCAGTGAGCAGAGAAAAGAGGCAGGGTTGCCAAACATACAGAAGACATCTGAAGACATCACAAATAATTCCTTTTGGATATCAATAAATTAACCAAGCCAGCAAGTCAATAAACTGGAACAAAAATATTTTAGAAACAAATAAATTCAACTTATTTGAATCATTTAAATTATTCTTTGTATTTTCTATATTGGGTTTCACTGTTAACCTGAAATGGATGTATTGTGGGATTTTCAGAAATTGGCATTGGTGGTCTATCTTCTGAAACTCAAGAATGTTGGGGTTCATGTATGAAGCACTTTCAAAGACCATAATCAGTCAAGAGACATTCCTGCCTTCTCTTCTATCTCTCAGAAGACCATTGCTGTATCTCATAAACTATGCCTTAGCATAACTGTACAAGACAAGAACAGGAAGGAGATGATACTATCACACAAATCCCTCTTACTGCAGCTGTAGGATGAGCTGCTCATCCCCTTTCAAATAATCTTTCCAGATGTGCCCTTAAGACTCGATAGAGAACTTTCACAAGTATTTAAACACACTTAATTCTGCTTTGCTTGTGTTTTATCTGTGAGCTTTATTGTTGTCTTTTTTGAGCTACTATAATGTTTTTATATGAACCTTAAGGTTCATATATTTGCAAGGTCATATTGCATTACTTTGCAAGCCACCTTGAAGATAACAGGTTAAAAAGTCATAGTTAATTAGATAGAGCAAGTGTGCTGTTTTGTCTTTCGTGTCCCTCTTCAGTGTGATGATCATTTCACTGGAGAGGCACTGCCCCTTTGGAAAGTGAGAAATTCCTCAGGTCTTCCTTGTTGGATTGCCTTCTGCCTGGTTTGGAATGCCACCCTCCCTCTAAAGCTTGACCAATTTGAGTTCCAGTAATAAGACATTGGATCATGACCTAAATGCAGCCATTCCCTCCTTTTCTCATACTCACACATAAGGGATGAGCAAACATGGTTGCCCAGCTTGTATCTTTGAACGGAGACAGAAAGAGCCAACTATTTTCATTTTGTTCTTCCTTCCTGATATATCAGCAAGTTACATTGTACTGCTTTCTATCAGTCAAGTATTTGTTTATAACATCATTGGAGTCTCCAGAGCCTTGCTTGAGTAGAAGAATGTGCTCAGCAGGGCAGGCATGTGATGCAGGGTACAAGACAGGCCCAGCCAATCACACAGGTAGCGAGCAAGAAACTTTTCCAAGGGTGTTTTTCCACTGTCACTAGAAGTACCGATTAAGTACCCCTTAATGGGTACTTAATGGGTACTTCTAGTGACAGTGGAAAAACACCCCTAGTTGCCCAAAATAGTTGTAAAATGCAGCTCTAATTACAGGTTTGGCATCAGTTGTATGTCCACAAGCAATAAAAAACACTCCTTCACCCTTCCTATCCCCATCCCAATAGTATAGGATAACTGCCATGGAATTTAAGCCAAGATTTTCCTAATAAAACATTTTTTAATATTAAAACATTTCTATACCACTTCTTTGTATAAGAATCTCGAAGTGGCTTACAATTAAATCCAAAACAAGGCTAAAAGCAATTACAAACAGCAATATGTAAAAGCACTAGCAAAACCTGGATGGGAGTCATGAAACAAGCATGTATTCACGCCAGGAATGTCTGGATAAAGAAATAAGTTTTCCGCTCCTGATAACTGATCCCAGGGGCTTTAAGCTGTTGAATAGCACCGATGGCAAAATAGCACCCTGTGGCATTGTGCAGCCTCACTACCAGGATGAGACACATAGCCACTTAACACTAATGTCTGAACCAGTACAACAAGAGTTGTGTGAGGAATTAAGTGCTTTTTTTCAGCAAAATATGAAAGATCCTAATTTCTTCTTTTCTTTGCAGTTCAGAATCTGAGTGTTTAAAAATCCCAAGTGATGTTGGAGGCTGAAAAAGTGGAGCTCAACATGGATTCCTTCAGTATGCTTACCAAAAAGATGCCCCAGGATTCTGGGCCTATGAAGCAAAATTAATCTTAGATTCTGACACTGCAAGCAGTTACTGAATGGTAGGAAGCTGTTGTATTGCTTCCGTAGCAGCCTTTACCTGTCTTTGCAGGTTTGGGTTTCACTTTATCATATATCTCAGGATTGGATGGTAATCTACTCTGTGTGCAGTCATAGCTTTAGACTGCTAAAAAATATTGAGGATTTGGCAATCAGTAGAATGGAAGGATATACAAAAACACATTCCAGAACATAAAAAATGTAGAGCACACCAGTCGTGGTGGTGAATGCTGGCTGGCTGGCTGGCTCATAAAAGCCAAGTAGGCAAGATTGCTCCACTACATCTGCTAGCCCATTGAATCCTTTCTTCTTTTACCTGTGTTAATTTATGTTTGGCTAACATGAGTTTGGTGATGTGGGTTTGCATAGAATTGCAGTGTTAACAGTGGTTACTGCTTCCTTTAAGCTGCTTTGCCCTCCACCCTCTATGGGCTTTACCTAATACCTCTCCCACTAATGTGAACATTCCTTTCTAACCAAGTGGTTCCATCCTTCATCTGGAGCCAAGCTTTTTCAATGCAGCTGTTCTCACTAGGCATTTTTCATCTTACTAGTAAGCAAAGCTTTGATTCATGAGCAGAAAGTGGGGAAATGGTAACCAGGTTAAATCAGTTGTGAGAGGGTGTTCTGTTTTTGTTTTTAATTTAATGCTATACTATGGGATGAAGAAAGTCAGAACCTCTCCTGTTCACTGAGGGATTCCTCGGATCTGCTGCAGTGGCTGTTTTGGTCACCATGTCTAGGGTTGAGGCTAGATCCATATGCTGTGAAGGCATTTCAGTGTCTCTGCTGAGGGTTTTCTCATTACTGGAAGAGTCAGGCGTGATGTTGCCTTCAGTCTGGTCTTCTTTGGGTTGGAGATAGATGTCAGCTTCAGGAACAAATTTTAAATTATTGCTGGCGGCAGTATCCTTTGAGTCCACCTCATTTAGACCTTTTCCCAGTTGAGCAGCTGCACCCTCCTCTCTTGCTGCTTGGCTAAAATCAAATTCCAGGCCAATATTTTCTGTTTTTTCTGTTTCTTGGGGAAATACTTCTGCAAAGCCTGTTTGCCCATATCCTTCTTCATCAGATTCTGGGGCTTTCCAGGGTTTTTCTGTTCCTTCAGAATCTACAGCTCCAGCAAGATGGATGTCTGCCTCCTTTGCTGCTCTGTCCTCTTCTTTGTGGTCAAAGCTCTTCACCTCAAATTGCCCAAGGCCATCTTTTGCTTCTGTCTCTGATTCTTCTTCTGTCAGCCCTTCGTGATGGCTTCTTCTTGCCTCCTGAGATTCCTTTTGCTGCTGTGACCCATGTGATTCTGACAGAATTGCCTCTGGTGCCCCCAAGATGTCACCCAAGTCTCTCTCACTAGAGGCGTCTTCAGATTCCTTATCTAAGTCAGTGGTACGTGAGAGATTATTCTCCTGGTGGAACAATTGCTCTTGCAGAAATATCTTTTTGCTGTCATCTTCAGCATATTCCTGTTTATCCTCTCTGGTGAGCATACCCACTGTATTGACTGGAGAAAATTGCTTATGCTCTCTGAGATGGTATTTGCTCTCTTCTTGTCCATTCACACTGTGTCGTCTCTGAAGAGTGCCCTCTGTTTCAGCAACATAGGCTTCATTTTCCTCTGGTCTACCGGTGTCTGAGAAGTAAACATCCAAATCAATAGTTGCCTTGGTAGAGCCATCTGTGTGAGTCTGTGCTCCCACATCTGGAGTGGCTTCCACATGCCTGTCTGAGTGATGGAAGGCAACATCAGGCCCAAGAGGCACAGCAGCAGCAGCAGCATCTTCATAAATCAACTTGTCCTTCTGGGCTAGGCTTGGATCTCCTGGCAACAAGCCACCCTCAGAGTCTTCTGTGCCATCCAGGGCAGAAACTTGCTGTTCTAAATAGTTAGAACATGATCAGTCAGTTTGATCTGTGCTCAAAAACAGCCTGAGTGTTTAAACAGGTCATATATGTAGCTTTGCCCAATTTGGGCAACCTTTCAAGTGTACCTCTTGAGGAAGCTCTTATTAAATACATGTTCAATTTATCTTGACTGCTAGGGCTGAAATCCAGCTTACTTTTCCTGCTCATAGCAATAATCTTATTGCAAACAGGTGCTGGTTAGTTGGAATATTTCTTGCATTACACAAAGATAGCTCTTAGCAAGCACCTAGCCCTCTTTGAGGGTTTACGGCCTTATAAGACTAGAAGGATATAAGGTGAGAAAACAGGAAACAAGAGGGATAGCTTGAGACATATTAGCAAAATCCGTTTGAAATTTTTGATCTGTCCTAAGCCCCACTGAAGCCTAGAAATCATGAACCATATGGGTTGTGGTACCACTGGCAGTACATTCAGACAATAAGAGCTGGATTTGGATTCACAGACAGATTAATGGATTTGTAATCCTTTTTGTTGTTTGGTGCTACGGAGCCAGGTTGACTCCTGGGGACTCCATGGAAGATACAAAAGTGGTTTGGGAAGATCCCGGGTATCAAACTTGTGACCCTCTGCTTTCCAGACAGTTTATATTTCCATTTAGCCATGGCCATTCCCCTCTTTGCCTATATAATAAAGATACTGGAAAGGTTTAGGTTGGTATGTTAATTTGGAAGGGCTTCCAAAGTATATCTTTTTTTCTTCAGCTTTTCATGGACTCAATGGAAGAAAAAATAGTAAAGTAATGGTGGAAGGTTTGATGTGGCCATATTGGCTAATCAATAAATTTCTCATTACCATTATCATTATTATCCCACCCTATACCCAAAAGTCTCATATGAAATGAACATATTATAACCATAACAGTACTTAGATGTGGAGAGGAAATGTTGTTCACTAACTTAACCAAAGGCCAGGGTAAAAAGGTTTGTTGTTGGTGTTGAAGGAAAAGACAGAGGAGCCTGAGCAAACTTCAGTTGTGAAGTAAAGAACCCCGTGAATGAGGCTTATAAAGCTGGAGATGAGGATTTGCACCCTGGTGCCTGATGGGAATGCCACTTGTTGATTTTGATTTCTTCCCTCCCTCAAAACCTTTACATCAGCAGTTCTCAACCTTCCTAATGCCACGACCCCTTAATGCAGTTCCTCATGTTTTGGAGACCCCCAACCATGGGGGTGGGGCAGCTCAGATGAGGATGGGACGGGAAGGCGGGAGACTCATCGTGACACCTCTGAAAGGGCAGTTCAACCCCCAAAGGGGCCGCGACCGACAGGTTGAGAACCGCTGCTTTCCATAGTACAGAGATGCTTCAAACAATAGTTCCCCAGCTGTTTCAAGTCTTTACAACAGGGATATCCAGAGTGTGGCCTAAAATGGTATTTTAGTGGCCAGCAAGGAGTTGGTCTGTGCACACTGGTTTTACTGTGTGTATAGTGAAAGCCTGCACCAGTCAGCAAGTTAGCAGTCCAGGCTAGGTTCCCTCCAAAGACATGGTCTGGTTTCTTGTACAGTATTTTATATTTGTGAGCTGCCCAGAGAATTGTGATTATGGGGCAGCAAGTAAATAAAAGGGAAAATAAATCTGTGAGAAGTTACTATTAACTTGTCTTCAGTTGCCATTTCTAGAAAGCACAAGCCAAATCTAGAGGATGCTGCATAAAGCACGGGTGGGATGGCTTTCCTGCAGCTACCCTCTCTTGCTCCGTTTTCTACTCTCCAGTCATTGACGCATATAAATTCATGAATGACTCTGGCTAGATCTTGTGAGAAAGAGGCCTGAAGGGGTGCTTGTGCTCTCTGGATACCATCCACCCACAAACCAATCTCATTCACTAGCAGATGCTTGAAGCAAGGAGTTGAAAATAAACCCACCTCCATTAGAAACTGCTGTTGCTTACGAGACTAATCTTCTACAAAGGCCAGGTTCTACGTGCCAGTGCCTTTTGTACATGGAGATCTAAGCTTATGCTATGCAAAAGTATGCCCTGAAAGGAAGCTGCATTTCCAAAGCACCCCAAGAGTATGAAAGCTTTGTTATTGGCTCCTTGAATTTCGCCCTAAAGCCACGCGAGAATATTTGTGCCACATCCTGCTTCTGGTATAAAGACGCACACGTGAGCGAGCCTTGTCCTCCTACAGATTACCTGCCTCTGCAATGTTTCCATGTCAGAGAAGAGGTTAAAATGTTTATTAATAGTTTTTGTTACATTTTAAAGTTTAACTTTTTAATGGTATAAGCTTGCACTGAACCTCAAAAACGGTTAGAGGGAGCTTCCTGAATCTACATGGTTGGGATGGCTGCTTTTTCTCCCAGAGTTTGATCCTGGGAATCTTTGACCTCAGTATTTCACTGTGAGGAAGAAAATGTCAGTGTTTCCAGACATGTTATCTGATGTAGAGATAATATGTGATTTTAGGGGAGGGCGTGTTTTTCTGTCTGCTCAGGGGCAGGCAAGCAGCACCACCTCCTTTGTTTGCTTTCCATGGAGGCATCATTGTTAAAAGGTGACCTGCCTGAAACATCCTCCAAGTGGGCAGAGCAGGACAGAGCAGGAGGGTCTTGCAACCCCTTCATTCTGGTGACCTTTAACACATTATATAAGGATCCCTCACCTCATCTCTCAGCCCTGTTTGCCCTCACCATTTCCAGACTGGAGGTCTTTAACTATATTGAGCACCGAATTTTGCTGACCTGCAGAGGGTAAACGGATGCTTGCTCTGCAGCAAAACGGGCTGAAGGTTATGGGCTTAGCACCCAGCAGCCTTCCTCATCAGCTAAAAATACATCCAGCAACTGGGTAGAGATACTGCTGTTGGGAGACACTTAGAGCCAGAAACCCTGGGCCCTCATTCCCTTCCCTGATGAGAGGATGGCGTTCTGACAGGTGGGACAGGAACAGCATGGGCATATCCCTCAAGCCTATTGGAAGCTGATCCTCTGTGAGATCGCTTCAGCATTGTACAGTACTGTCTGCATGCCATACCAGAGCTGCAGAAAAGTTGATAACCAGCCAATTTTGCTTGGGACTTGGCAATGAGATTGCTGGAGGAGAAGAGGTCTCATTGGATCTCACTGATGCCCTTAGGGCTTGAGAGCAGAACCCAAATAACTTAAGTTTCAGCAGAAGAGAAACTGCAGTTTTAGAATGTCCTCGCTTCTGAGCATCTTTATCCTTTGCTGACTCCAGAATAGTTGAACGTATGAGCACTTTCTGGCAGGATATAAAGGTGTGAACAATACAATTGACATGGCAGGAGAGGCGAAGATACCTCGTAAGGGAAGATCAAACTTCAGAAAACCCCAAGTGCTCAGAATCTGACAGGAAGAACTAGAACCTGCCCTATTCCGATAATTACAAATTAGTCCAGATCTTCCTGCTAATTCATTCTTTGGGAGCCACATTCTGCACATGAGCCTCATGCCCCAATTATAGTAATTATTTTCATGCTTTGCTTATAGAGTTCTTCATGAGCCTTGCAGGCTAGACAAACTGCTGCTCACAAATGCCAGCCCCCCACTCTACCTTGCTCACGTCTTCTGCTGCAGATTGCCAACACCCAAAGGTCTGGCCCTGTGACAGCTGACAACAGTCAGCTCTGGAGCTCTTAAATGATAAGCACATTTGCAAACATCTTGCATTCAATTTTTATTTCTAAAATCACAGCCTAGCCTCATCCAGATTCACCTTAGGGCTAGCTGCTGTCTCCAGCAAAGAAAAGAAGGGATACCAGTGGTGGAATAGGATATGTTGTGCATTCTCAGCCATGCCATCAATCACAGGATCACACGCATCTATCAGCATAGCCAGGGGCAAAAGCACAATTCTATAGCTCTTCACTACTGGCATTGTCACCAGTTCCTTGAGGCATCATCACCTCGCAAATCCTTTTTACCCTATAAGTGGGAACATTTCCCTATGATAGTTACAATGATAGTTGAGTCCTTTCATACTCTACTGGTCTGGATGTCTATGTAGTTTGTGACCCTAACGTACCTTCAGTCTCATAACTCTAAGGGTTGGAATAGCAAAAGAAGAAAGGAAGATAGGAACTTCTGTCCAAAATGTCAAGGGGAATCTTGGAGAAAATAGGATCCGAATACAAAGCAAAATGCAAAAGATTTAACTTCTAGCAGTCAACACAAGCTCTACATTGCAGCTACAGTCAGACCTCGGCTCCATTAGCCATCCTGCTCCTACCCTCCAGAACAGTTACAAAAAAATAAAAAAAAGATCCACAGGAGTATATAAATTTGCCTTAGACTGAGGCCATCTTGCTCCGAGGCTTGTTTGAAAACAGCTCCCAAACGGAAAGATGTTCTTCAGCAGCTCATTGAAACAGGTTGTAAATATAAAAGTTTAATACAAACTGTTCCTGAGCTATTGCTGCTAGGCCATATTGCCTACTACCCTCCAAGGATTAGTTTTAAAAGCATCAGCATCTGTTTGTTCAAGCCAGATTCCTTTTTGTCTTTCTCTGAAAAATGGCCATCCTGGAGATCTCCTGAGAGAAGTCTACCTAGCTCAATTAAAAAGTAGAGGAAAATAGTTACCTGGGCTAGCAGAAATGGAAGGGAGCAGAATGGCAGCAGAACTACCTCTTTACTAGCCCTCTAGTGGCCAGAATTGGAATGACTTAAAGACTGCAGAATGTGCTTGCCGCCAAAAGGTTTGAACCGGTCCCTTTCACACCACTTCCTCTGCTAGGTAGCTGAAAGGCTTATCCTGATATTGGGCAGTATGAAAACTGGACAGTTGAACTGTGTACACATGTCAGTCTCAAACACAGGCTTCCAAATGTAACTGATTGTACCCTTTGGCCATATCACTACTAGTTTATTTGAGAAGGTTACTGCTGCCTGTACTTGCAGAAATCATGTTATCCCTTTTACCAGCATGATAGCTGTTGGAGGTAGCTTGTTTGCAGGGCATGATTTTGTGTCCAGTTGGCCGCTGCTGAAAATGGTGCCTCCACAATCCAAAATGGAGACATGGAGTGATCTTTTTCCAAGGTGGATTTGGACATCTACTCATCCACACAAATCAGATGTACCTCAGAAGGTAAATGGAGATCCAGTCTGTGAAAACAGGCTAGGGGATTGGATGGGCCACTGGCCTATTTTTGGATGAACTGTACACAAGGGGATTCGAGTTCTGCTTGCCATTTCCTGACTTCCTCAAAGCAAAAGTTGATCTTTTACAAGCAAATTTAGCATTCCTGTAACATAAACAGAAAAGACAAGAACAGGCATTCTCGTATGGTCCACACACAGGAATGATGAGAATTAGGGATATGATTATTTTCACAGGAAAGAAAGAAGCTACTATCCACCTCAGATGAATCAAGGTAAGCCCTGGTTTCATAAGCATGCTGAACTGACAAAATGGAATTTGCTGGGAAAAACTGGGAGAGCAGAATTATCTTCAGTTACAAAGCCCTGAAGTGTGTGACTCGATGAGCAAAAAGGCAAGGCCCAGAGCCAGCTAATGCTAGTAAAGTTCATGGCTAGTGTGCCTGTCTTTCTTCCACATAGGTCCCCTTCCCACACTAGAGGCTTGGCTAAGCATCTGCATGACATCATAGCAGAATAAGCAGAGACCCTTGGACTTCTTTAGGCAATGAAGGCAACTTTGCACTCCTTCTCTTCAGGTCCCACTGGCTGGCTTGTCCCAGTATCATCTCTGCAGCAGTCAGCATTGGGCCTGATGCTATAGGATCCTGTGGAACAAGAGGGTCTTTCTGTGCTGTATGGTACAGTCCTGCATTGCATCATCAAAGCTCATCTCTGTGGCTCTTCCCCTCTTAAGGACTGTACAGGCTTGTATTCTTTCCAGTTTCCAAACTATCTTTTGGTGATGGAAGTTTTTTATGGTCAAGGTCGCATTAACAGCGAAGGAAGAAGAAGATTCCTTTTTTTCCAGAATGGGGTTTCTTCAGTTAACGATGCAAGCTTCAGGCTCTTCCCAGTTTCATCCAACTCGCTGGACAACTCGCTAGGAGTATTATGAAGGATGTCTGCTCTTTTCTAGCTCAGAGATGACTGACAAATCTGTCAAATCTATGTCCCATCTTCTGAGAAAAGGGAAAGCAATAAAAACAAAGGATGACTTGAACTATTTCAGGCTTAATAGAAATGGCAGCTGAGTGGGACTTCTGTCTTTCCCTCATAGAGAACCAAGTCTGTAGTTATTCCAAAAAGGAAAATCCAGTTGCTTCTGTTCCAATCAAAGGGAGGGAAGATCAGGCCAAGGCCTCAAGTTTTGATTAAACAAATTAGAAAAAATGTGCCAAAAGAGGAGATGCAAATTGATTACTGTGGGGGATCTAAAAGGGGAATTAAGAATAAAATAGAATATAATAAGAGCATGCAGCAGGGATGTGCACAAATGTTTTTTGGCATTTGATTAGAAACAAATTGAATGTTTGAAAATCCGTAGTCGTACGAATAGATCGCATTCGAATGTGGTAAAATTCTATTAATTACGAATCTATTTGTACGCATCTGTACAAACATTCCATACGTATTTTATACGTATCTGTTCATATAAGATGTGTATCTTGTATGAACAGATACATATGTAGATACGAATCTGATACGTTTCCCCAGCTTAATGAATGTCTGAACTGTTCGTATGAAAGTCACAATTTGACCAAATTCGGCCAAATTTTGAATGTTACTAATGTTCGTGCCCATCCCTAGCATGAAGAAAGAGTTGGGTGGAAAAACTTCACCTGGAGTTCAAGGAAAAGAAGGCAAACAGAAGGCAGGCTGCCAAGCTGCAGTAAAGGGAAGTCAAAGATCATTTGGATAGATGAGGGCTCTTGAACAAGAATGCTCTAGATCAGTGGTTCTCAACCTGGGGGTCGGGACCCCTTTGGGGGTTGAACTACCCTTTCAGAGGGGCGGCGACAAGTCCCCTACTGCCCTTCCCTCCCATTTCCCAGCTGCTCTACCCCTGTGGTTGGGGGTCTCCACAACATGAGGAACTCCATAAAGGGGTCGCGGCATTAGGAAGGTTGAGAACCACTGCTCTAGGTGCTCCTACACAACAGATCCCAGCATTCCATGCTAGCCCCACGAGGAGCTGTAGTCCAGGAACATTTGGAATGCTGTACTTTGGGATCCCAGGGCCCACGCAAGTCTAAATTAATAATTTTGCATCAGTACAGAGGTAAAGAAAAAGAGAACTGGGTTATAGGAAAGCAAAAGTGTATCGGGTTGTCTGTTAATAATTGAGACCCATAGAAAGATCCAGGGGAGAAATAATCACTAAGCTCCTTAAAAAAATATCCACCCTAAATTTTGCTACATTCTTTGAAAAAACAGGTGGCTGGATCCACAGTAGAATAGCCTAAGAGCATATCAGATTCCAAAGAAGCATAAAAACAGAATAGCTTGTAACCAAACAAGCCCTGGGAAGGTGATTCTGATAGAATATACTGTCAAAATCAAAGGCACAAAGCAAAATGTAAAGCTTGCTTACAGCAAGGTTAGGTGAGGAATTAGGTACCTCCAACCCTCCCTGCTGTAAGTAAAGTTACTAAAAGAAATTATGCCCCACTCCCTTGGAATCAGCTGCCATGGCTGTGACAGGTGGAGGAACACTAGGCAAGTGCTGGTAGTTGCTGTCATCACTGCACTCTCTGCAGACACGTCTTGTGTCTCTGAGCCAGCTTATTCAGGTATACTATGCCTTTCTAGTAGAAGTCACCGTGACTGCTAAAGCACTGTATTTCTTAGTTGCTGTAACGGAAAGATTCCGGATAATGTAAAAAGCATGATTTAAACTAGTTCATCCAACAGGTAAGCTAATTTGTAAAATTAGAAGGATAATAAAGGGAATAAACCACCAAATCTAAAGACAGAATTGTAAACAATTCCAGAAAGCCATGTCCAGTCTGAAAAGCTTCAGCAACTAGGAAGTTCTTCACTTGCTGCTGCTGAGCAAATCTAGGGATGCCAGGCAGACCTCATCTAGGAAGGAGGGAGGACTGGCCTTCAAGGGCTGTGTGCCTCTTTCCCAGAAAAAGTCCTCTTTTGTGGATGTAATGGATCTGTATCTAGCAAGTTTCTCAAAGGAGAAGCAAGCATCTTTGGAAGAAGGCATTCCCTTCCTTAGTGAAACCGAGTCTCCCTAAGGCTTTCCTCAGTAGCTATAGGCTGTCTACATATGCAAAGGCAAGGCGGCTTCAGCTGAAGTCACAGTGATAAAATATATCCTGGGAAACTTCTTCTGTTACAGAATGCCACCTGTGTAGGCTTAAGCCCTAGGATTCATTTTAGGAATGAAGCACTTGTCTCAATCCTGTAGAATCAATGCACATGATAAAAATGGCAAAGTCTACAAGGGTTTCCACAATCTAATGGTAAGACCAGCCTCATCGCTTTACCCCATGGGTTTAAATGGTGGGCAAGAATCATTTAATGTTGTTGCAGCTGTGATTGATTTGAGAGGAAACTGGCTCAGCCAAAGGTAGTGTGCCAAGGGGACATTTGTGATAGCACAAAGAATATGGGAGTTTGGAGAGCTTCAGAGCAAACCTGCAGTATGGCAAGAAAAACCGTCATACCTAGTCTGAGAGGGACACCATAGGCACTGTGTGTGTCAAAAAGCAACAACAGAACATTTGCAGGGGCAGAGGGAATCCCCAAGTCCTCTGCTTGCTGCCCGCTTTGTTCCCAGGAATGATAGAGGATGTCCTTAAAAGGAGGAAATTCAGTCTTGACAGTGTGAGAAGGCAGCAGCTGAGCTGGCCATGGCAAGGGGGGGGGGACTTTGGGGGTCCAGTTACATGCTTGTTTCCATACTTAGCCACTCTCAGGCAGCCGGGATCATAGCGCATAGCCAGGGAGACCAAATTAACTCAAGGGCAATCAAGGGGAAGGCTGGTGTGTGCGCACTTGTCTACCGGTAGGTCCCCCAGAGAGGGGCATAGTTGAAAGTACAAGACAGAGACTGGGCAAACACACCACGAGGGCCTGGGCTGGCACCTGGAGGAAGCACGTCACAGCCAACCTTCTACACTGCCGCAGAAAGACGCAATCACCACTTTCTTTTCTGCCTCCTGCTCTCCTGTACAGTCACAGACCACCTGCTTCAGCAGACCTGACTTGGGCATCACTTGTGGATGCAGTACAACTAGGGTTGGAGTCTGATCTAGAGACAGATGCAGCTCCTCAGATATTTGACACGGGAGCAATTAGCCAATCTTGTAGCCCAAACCACCTCTGGTTTACAAAAAGCCTGTGGACAGAATGGAAGATACCTACAACAGCCAGCTACCAACCCTCTGGATTATCCATGCTCCAGTGGTGACAAGCATCAGCAACACCGTGGCTTCCAGCAGGAGCCTGTTTAGCAGAAATAGAGAGCCCGGGAGAAGAGGGCAGAAGCCAAAATACTGGTGTTTCAGGCCTTGGTGACTCTGCAGTAGACACCAACAGGAAGCCCCAGCAACAGCTCAAGTTTCTTACCTGCAGCCTTGAGGAGGAAGAATGAAGCCACACAGCAACAGAACAGCCCAAGTCCCTTCATGGCGGCTGCCAGAAGTTCTCTTCCCTTCCACACTTCTATTTATACTACTCAGGGGTCTCAGAGACTGTAGAGCAGGCAGCTGGCTGCTGGGCCTCTCACAGAGAGCGCCTGGTGCCTGACTGCCGGACGCCCCTCCCTGCAACTTCAGCTGGCCCCAAGTAGGGAGAGGGGAGGAGCAGCGAGCGACCGACAGCCCAGCAACCTCTTTGGAGTTTGGGAGTCCCAGAAAAGCAAGGAAGAGGACCCGATTCAGCTTGCCAAAGCAGGCACATCAAAATTACAAATCAAAAGCCTCATCCTCTTGATCCTATAGTTGGCCCACACTGAAGACACCTGCTTCAGCCAAGTAACATGTTCAGGCAGTAACATCAAGTCAACCTGGGAGGGCCTGATGCTGGGAACCATAGCATTTCACTTCCCTAGCAGATGTCCTGGATGCTTCAAGAGGACTGTGACTGCTGCACGTTCATATTTTTCAGGTGTATAAAGAGAAACCAGCTGTATAGAGACCAGTGCATGAAGGCATGCGCGCGCATGTACGCACGCACACATACACACACACACAGAACTCCAAGTAAAGCCAGATATCAAGTGTTCCCTGGGGTGGCATAAGCAGCAGATGGCTTCCACTTTTAGGAGAACATGCCTGCACCCCTTTAAACATCAAGAGCAAAGGGCACCTGCTATACCATCCTGTTCCACTGTATCATTTATACCATGATGGATGATTAGACGGTGATTGGCTAGGAACAAGTGCTTCCCTTCTTGTCCTTGCCCCGGCCAAAAACGAAGAGAAGAGCTCAAGCTACTCATTTGTCACATCAAATGTTAACCATCTGCACACCTGCCTCATCTTCAGTCCAGTGTGTGGCATAACTGGATGTGCGCTGGAATTGCTGGAAGGCTTGCTTCATACTTTGCATGCTTAGGATCATCCCAAAGCACTTAGGTGAGCCAGGAGGCCTGCTGAGGAAACCAAGATTCACTCCTTATTAAAATCCAATATTTGATGCAAAAAGCTTTGTCTTCACGCAGGAGGTTTTGATGGAACTTACTGAATCAGAAGTGGTTAGTACCTATATGGGAGCAGAAACCTGGGTGCTGTAGGCTTGAATGAGAAGTTGAAAATATCTCAGACGATGGCAGTGGCACTGCCGATGTATCTCCACAGAACTGCCATCGCAGCCACAGGGAGCCAGACTCAGTTCTGAGCAAGGCACCTTTGCTTAAGACCAGCATCTGCTATGGAAGTTTCCCAATGTATGTGATCTATGTGAATTGTTTTAGCCTGTCTCCCTCTTGTGGTCATCCTAGAATCTGCAGCCCCATATTTAAAAATAACTATTAATACATGCTTGGATAAGTTTTCATCAACAGGGCTTGAGATTGTGTGTGTGCTTTCAGTTTCTTGACAGCTTTTGGAGGCTGAAGGCTACATCAGTTGAGGTCTAAGCAGGCAAGAGCGCAGCGAACTGTAACGGAGAGGGACAGTTTTGCCCTGTGCAACCCTGCCTAATGGGTGATGTCTTACAGAACACAGGCGCATCTGGTTCTCAGTTCACCTTCTCTGCAGGAAGCACCCTGTCCAAGATGGACAACAAAGACAGGTCTTCTAAAAAACAAAGTACAAACTTTATTTTGTTTCTTTACAAAGGCACAAGCCTCATTTTCCCCACTTTCTTAACAAAATATAATAGCATCTCAATGAACACGAAGACCCAAAAATTGTAAAAAAAAAAGAAAAAAATACAAAAGAAAAGTAAAAGAACTGAGGAACAGTTGCAGCTGGGGAGGAACCTACCAATTACCAACAGGCCCTAGAAGCCCTGGCCTTGACCTCTAGCCAAATTGGGGGACCAGAGTGGGGAGTCGGAGGGGAATGCAACAAAAAGCAACGATCACAGAACAGAATGCTCTTATGACCCAGCGGACACACAGAACAGATTAAGTGCTTCAAGCGAGAGGAAACAACCCATGGTGGAGAAGCCAAAAGGAGCAAAGCTCATCCTGGCCTACTCCTCCAAAACAGCCATCTTTTAAAGGGACACCCGCTTCCAGACTGTGGAAAAGGTCCCAAACCTGAACGAGCCCCTGAGAACAGAGGGAAATCTGCTACCAGTGATGCAGAAGTCTGTCCTTTGGCCACAGATGGAAATGTCTAACAGTGGCCAGTGGCCCCAGAGATTGTAGTGGAATACGCAGCCTGCTAGCCAGGCCTGATGCCACACTTAGTTGAGGACCCTTTGACTCGACTAGATTGAGTTGAGGAACTGAGTGCTGAAAGAGGTGCTATCACCAAACTGAAAACCTATGAAGGTCTCTTTGAAGTCAACTACCAGGGAGGAAACGATGCCCATAAATGTTCTACAGGCAAGAGGATGGGGGTACTGAAGTGTGTGCGTGTTCACACGTTACACATCACTTTGCGAGGCCACAGGCAATTTATACAAACCTACTGAGAAAGTTCATCGATTGCATTCAGAGAGCCAAATTCTGGATCTGGCCTACTCATCCGAAACAGGACAGGCCAACTAAACCCCCTCGTGCTCCCTTTCCCCTGATTCCCACCCACAGTCAGACCACTCTGGCTTGCTTTGAACTTAAGAGGGCAAGGTTTCAGCTTGTCCAGGTTCTAACACTCCCATTTACAGTATTGAAAGGTCATAAAAGAGACCCAAATGTCATGGTATTTTGTAAAAATTTCAGCATATTTCTCTTAAGTCCCCCTGCCCCTGCCCTGCCCACCCCTCCCCCACTGCCAGACCAGGGTCAGGGCATCTCAGCCTTGCTGTGCTCCATGGAATCGCTGTCGTCTGCCTCCGAGTCTGAGGCCGTGTCGGAGTTGGAGGGATCCAGGCCGACCCGCGCAGGAGTCACGATAACAGCACGCCGGCGCTGCTCCTCCTCTTCTTCCAGCAGCTGCTTCTCCTGTGTCCCCTCGATATGCTGAATGGCCTGATTGGGGGAGAGGACAATGAAGCATCAGATTGGAAAATCTTTCCACCCAAAAACGGTTTGTCCAGTGTGCCAAGATACAGGGAACCGACACACGTGGAATCAGAGTCCTTGAGAAAAGTCTCAGATCCAGTCTCCGGCAGCCCAAGGCAACAGTGAACGTGGGGGAACCTAACTACCCAAAGGAGCCACTGCTAGTTAGTCTATGAACGTTATCTAGGTCGGCACACAGAGCAACTCTAGAGAAAGCAACTGCATTGTTCCTATATAGTGCCAAAGAGAAAGTACACCATTTTTCTGCTGTGAATGAAAAGTATCTCCAGTGACAGCAATTTGATATGACAGCAGCAAACAGTTCAACCTGAAAAGCTGCCCAGTTCTTACCATGTGACTTCCACCAACTCCCTAAAGGGATTTTAAGCCAATACCCTCCTCTTCAGCCACTGCCCTAGGGATTGACCCAGCTGACAGGATGGTCTTAAGAGCTCTGCTGTGTCTTGTTGTCTCCCCCATTACAGCAGCCCTCAGGTACAGGCATCTGCCACCACAAACGTTCCCTCACTGTGCCCAGCTTCATAAGCTCACTTGGAGAAATTCAGTCCTTGGACAAGATTTCCTTCCAAACAGGACTTCTCAGAACTTTGGAATACTGAAGTGTTTCCTCACCTGAACAATAGTGTCCAGATTCTGTCTGGATGTAGAGATAGTGTTGATCACAGAGGAGGGACCCATAGTTACCACGGTGACATGATGAGATGGTGGTGGCGCTGGCACAATCACGGTCGGGTGGTGGGTGGGCGCTGGAGGGCCAGGCGTGGGCAGGATCTAGACCGTGGGGAGGAAGGAAGAGAGAACAGGGACGCTGAGGAGCTGCTTCAGAAGCAGAAATGATGAAAACTGAATGCCTGCATTACCTCTGTATGGACACTTTCTGCTTTCTAGGACCAGCTGAATAAACTTTATTTTGCTAGTTTGTAAAGCACTGATGAGTGCAGCTAGTAACTAGGCAGTTTGCAAGTGTATGCGGCCATTTTATAGATAATGGAGGCCTATGTACATAGGATGCATGTATGTAAACCGCACACAAAGGAAATGTTCCTTTGCTTGAGTGTTCAGGTTTTGTGCATTTGTACAGAAGCAGAATATGAATGGAAACTACTGGAAAATTGACATATTAAAATTTTTGACTTGGTCATCCCTCTTCAAAAGAACTCTTGCTGCAAGGGAAATCTGGATTCTCTGAACCTAGATCATTAGGTGGAAAGCAGGAGATCTTTTGTAAAAACAAGATTTTCAAATGCAATACACGCATTCGAAAACTTTAATAGTAAAAAAGGATGGGAAAAAGCAAGTGATACTCTGTACTGCATGCAAACAGCAGTCCTATAGAGAAAGACAAGAGTCCTCATACAGGCCACTGACCAGTCACAGCACTGAATTCCTGACAGAGACAGCTGTAAACCTCCGCTGTCCTTATGATGGAAGACTTTTGCATGTGTGTTTGGAAGGGGGGGAGAGCCACTTCACCAAGCCCTCCACCCTGAGACACAGCAGCTGACAGTGAAGAGGGTTGCAGCTGGAGGCCTATTCCCCACAACACACTGGCTGGCAAGCTGAAAATCGCCACCTTTTTGAAGTTCACTTGGTGCGTTCGCTACCTCAAAACCTGCACTGATGGTACGTTTGAAAAAAGCACCTGCTAACCTACTCACCAGCAGGAAGGGGCTTCCAGCTACAACACCTCATGAGACCTGTTGTATCCTGAATTAGCCTCTTCTGAGTCTCAGACTCCTAAAGCAATTGAAGATTTTGGTGGATTTCATATAAATATTTGTAACTGTGATTTTGTTGAGGAACAGATTTTATTAACTCATTTATTCTCCACTCTGGTGCAGAGCAATCAATATATAGGCAGATGGATAGATCAGCACCACTGTAGGGATTCCTCCCCCGAAATACAAGTGCATTAGCTTTTCAAAGGCAGACCTGCATAGAAGGCAGCTCCTGCCCCTTCCCATACTGTGATGCCCAAGTCCCCGTTGCTACTGGGATGAGCCTGAGATGAAAAGGCAGAAAAGAAAGCAGCTGAACGAGGAAGCTTATCAGGCTTATCACAGTGGGATAAACAGAAAGCCACTGGTTTCCTCCCTTAATTGCCAATCTTCTCCTATGGGTCATTCTGGTGTTTGATGTTGGTCGATTTTAATATTTTATGTCATAGGTAATTTTGTACATTCAGTGTACATGTAAAGCCGTTTCTTACAGCATGGTTTCACTTACAGACAACCACTAAATCTGGTAACTAGAGAGAGCAATGAGCAGCACTCCCCAATCACCGTATGGACAGCATGGTGGTTTCCAGGAACAAAGCCACCGTCTTCTATGAGGGATGACCGCATACTATTGATCAAACTGGTTTCTTCTTCACCACATGATAGAACAGCGCTAAGTGTATTACAGCAACAGCCATCATTAACTGCCATCCCTGAACCAGACGCTTTAGCGCAGCAGATTTTTCGCTGTGCACCGCAAACCAAAACAAAGACACAATGAATAGTTATGAAGGGTTAATGAAAATGCAAGGACTTTTTTTGGCACCATGTCAGCATTATTCTGAGAAGCTGCAATAGATAAGACTGTAACTTCATAGGTGGTGGGTCTTAGCCACTTAGGAAACAGTGTTTCTAAAGGTGGCATGACTGAACACTAAGCTGTTTTGGGGACAGTTTAGGCATCTGGCTGAGTACATTCTCTGAAAGACAACAGTCCTCTGGCAGAGAAAGGCTTATGCTACACCCCATCATGCTAACTCTAGGAGCTTCTCCTTGCAAAACCTGCAATCCTCCTATTAAGGATATGCCCAGCCCTTCCCTTCTCCCAGGGGGAGGAAAGAGTAGCGAAGGGCACTCTTTCTACCCACATGGCTTTGGGGAGCAGAGGTAGCAAACCTCCCCTGCTGGGGCTGGAAAGCATCAAGCCCCATCCCTGCGTGGAGCACCATCTCCCAACCTTCTTGCTTGCCAGTCCCTGGGAGTCTAAAAGAGACTCCGGTGCCACCTGCAGGCCTGGGCAGCATCACAAGGGGGTTGAGCCGTGGGAGGAGGTAGCGGGCTGTGCACTCACCTGGGAATGGGTCTGCTGCTTCAGCTCAGGCTTCTCATGGGGCAACAGCCTCACCTGGTCCTGCTGTTGCTGGAGCTGCACCTGCTGCGCAATCACCTTCAGCTTCTCAGGGTACATATGGGCCTCCAAAGAGCGCACCTGCCAGCCAGCCAGAGAAAGTCCGGGTCACTGAGTGGGGAAAGCAGTGCAACCCCTCTGCCCACGCACCCCCAGAGGCCAGGCACTTGGTGTATCTCAAGCCAGTTAAAGCTGGCTCTTCTTGTGCCCTCAAGGTGGAAACAAAAGCTCTAGTTTTCAAGCCTCCCATCATCGCCATCACCACCACCATCCTGTTCCTTCAAAAACGTTCCAGTATATAGTAATGGGGGGAACCTAAAGATGCACTCCAAAAAAGCTTTCGCCTGTCACAAAGCAATACCACGCTTACTTCAGGGCTGCTGAGGAACCAAACAAGGGGTATGAAAGCCCTAAGCAAGCTCCTCCCTTGGCAGCAGCCATGCATCTCCTCCAAAACACCCTCCAGCTGAAGCGCCCAGCAGAACTCGGGCGCAAGCCGCCCACAGATCCTTCCTTACCTGCTCCTCCAGCATCATTCGAACGGAGCGCTCTTTGTCCAGCTGCTGCCGGAGTTCAATCATCTCCCTGCGCAAATCCTCAGCCTTCTCGTCCTCCCAGATGTCTGGGGACCCAATGCCCTCATCTTTGTCTTCTGCCCTTCGCCGCTTTGGGGAGGAGCCACTGAACTCCTGATAAGATAGAAGTAGACTTAGCCCAGAAAGCTTTACCGAAAGCTTTACCAGCCTCCATTCTCAATGGTGCAGCAATACTTAGTGCATGTGGAAATGGCAAGGGGAGGCCAAGAGAAGGTTCCTGTGCCGCGAGGCATGTGGGGTGGCATGGGAGAACAGAAACCCAGGCTGCCCAAATGCAGCCAAGCCTATGTTGAGAGCACCTGGTTCACACCCTCCCTAGGTGAGAGCCAGGAAGCAGAGCAACCCTTGGAGAGACAGTGCCCTGGGGCACACCTGGAACACTTGTGAAGGAATCCCACCCCAGTAGTTACCTGGATGAACCTTTTGAGCTGAGCATTCTGCTGCAGCAGTCTGGTCTTCTCTTGCTCTAGAGAAAAGATGTACTCAGCTGTCTGCTGAAGAATCGCTGCCTGGAAGAAGAGAGGAGGTGGAACCATGGAAAGAGGCGCACAGAAAATCTCGCCCGTCATTCTTCCTCTCAAACCTACTTTCAAAGGAGAGCCAGACTAAAGGACAGAATTCACCACGTGTGCTGATCCGTGAATGCTCCGGACTGGGAAAGGCTTGCAAAGAAGGTATAGCGGTCTCTGCCTCTTAGGGAAGAATCAGGAGCCTAAATTGCTTGTCATCCTCTAATCACCCAGGCAACATTCCTACAACCCAGGAGCACTAGAATACAGGTGCTGGATTGGACACAGGCTTATCAAGTGCGGCATCTTATTTCTACAGGGCCCAAGCAGATGTTACTAGGAAACCCAAAGCAGGGTGTGAGTGCAAATGGATTGCTCTCTGGCTGTTTGCTTCTCCAGACCATTTCCAATGCTTAAGTTAAAGATCCATTTCAGCTAGCCGCCTCTAGCCATTCTGCTTCCCAGCAGTTAGCCTGAGTGGCTTTGAAAGCAATTTAGATAAAAACTTTTTGACTATATCTGATAGTGAAAAATGCCACAAGTTAGCAAGGGACTCTGTGAAGAAGCCCACATCATCTTCTTTTGAATTTCCCGGTATTTACCCTCATTGGGTGACCTTGCCAAGTTTTAGGATTACAAGAGGAGAAGGTACGAAGTCCTTCTCTAGCCATTCCTGCCACATCGTGTCAACTCGGTGTCCTCCTGTGCTGTACCCGTCCCCCAGCAACTCAAATTCAAAACAAAACAAAATGCTGCCAAGGGGAAGCTGATCCAAGCCCCGAGCATTCTGAGTGCCTTTTGTGCTTTCCCCTGGCACTGCTGTATAAGACGGGTGGTTTGGGGGATACAAGAACCAGCATCTGGCAGTTTGAGTGCTGCAGGACCCTCCATGAGCAGGATCCCAGCAAGGTTCCCCTGCTCACGATTCCTAGCATGGAATTTGCTCATTTCACAACAGCCACATGGCTGAGAGTTTTCATGACACTTTTGTCACTACACTAAGGTACCTTTAAGTATGTAGCTAGGATTTTTGCCTCACTGAGGAAATTATGCACTTGCTCACCCACTTAAAAAAGTGTTCCTCTACGCCATCCAGCAATTACTTTTTTAAAAAAAGTCTTCCCAAAGAATTGTGCGTTATCAAGAAATTAGATATTCTCACTGACGAATCCTTATAGTGGAACATTTATGAAACAGTTGAAGAGACCCAGTTTCAGCACACTTAGTAGCCCTGCTTTTTATTTCAATAATTTCTACATGGCATACTATTTTTACTAGTCCAAAAACCATACACTAGTATTACAGATACTCCTAAAAAACAAAGAGAGCAAAGAGAACATAAGCACACACATTATGCATCACTGTTATTTATTTCTGCTCTGAGCTTCATGTTTTGTAAAAAACAGTTTATAATAAAACTGTCTCCTCATTCCAAGAAGTTCAACCAAAATGGAATCTTAAGCTGTTTCCATCCTCCTCCTGGTGGACCAGCCCACTGGGAGCCCTTGCCTTCTGTGGAACTCCACATGTGCCAGGGCAAGGGCCTGCAGCAGCTCTAGGGTGGCCTCTGGAGCAACTGCTGAGGGTGGACTGGACCAGCCCCTCATGCACAGACTTCAGTCTTCTGGCTGCAAGGAATCTGACACTATTTTGCTGGGCTTCTTCTCGGGGCCCGGCTCAAACAGGGAAGCCTTTGAAGCCGAGCTAGCCCACAGTAATGTGGAGGCAGGCCACCCACCAGCTGCCCTTTCAGTCTCAATCTGGACCAAGGTGGGTACAGCACTGGGCAGGATAATGTGTACCATGCATAAACAGCTTTAGAGGACAGAAGCCTTCAGCCAGATGGGAGCAACTGATACTGCATTGCCTATTGAAGAATTGACTACTATTTTAATAATCCAGATGGCTTGTATTTGGAAGATTGAAAATCCAAAACCCAAACACTCCCCCATAGCTCCACCTGCTATGGTATTCACAAACGTGAAGGAGGCTCACACCCAGCTCTGCACACTGTGTGCAGGGCCTACGCAGTTTCCAGTCTCTCCCTCCACCAATGATGAGGGAGAGCATAGAAATTAGGACACCCAGGTCTTGTTTCTTACCTTGCTGAGCTTCTCCCCATCAGTGTGTGGGATAAGGGTCTTCAGGGACTGGAACCCTGCATTAATGCTCTGCATGCGCCGCCGCTCATTACTGTTGGCAATCTCCCTGCGTATCCGCCGCTCCTGGTCCCTCTGCGTCTCCGGGGTCAGTGGAATGTTGGCCAGACTGCAGGGAGGACAAGCGAGTCACCACTGGATCCCTCCAAAGCCCCCTTTATTATGCTCAAGGTGCCAACTGGCCTTGTTGCTGCTCCCACTCATCCCAGCCAGCAACCAAGCAAGGGAAATCCTTATTTAGCAGCGCAGAAAGGTGCTGTTGAGTGCCATTTGGCGGACCGTACCTTCTGCATCCCCTGAATAAGCAAGACTGACCTAAAGAGACCAATAGATCTGTTCAAGGCGACTTCCTTTGCTAGCCACTGTAAACAAAACATTCTCTGGCTAGGGGCAAAAACCAAAGAAAGCTCCTCACTGAAACAGAATTCAAAACCTGCCTGTGAGCGAGGACCCTCGTTTGTTGGTGCAACCTGCCCGCGTCTAGTTTGATGGCAACACAGAGTCTGAATCTATAGGGTCAGCTGTCCTCAGGGCCCTTTCCAACTCTATAATTTCTCTTTTTGAGGTGCCATAAGATAACATACGTAGTACTTTGAGTGTGGTTGCCATGACTGATTTGTATATTGGCGTAATGGTATTGTACTGGCAGTTTCATTTTTTTTCCTGATGGTCCCCAAGATGGATCAACAGTTAGATGTTTCTGTCCATAACTCCCCCGTGGTTTCGTTCCCCTTGGTCACCATCAACTCAGATCCCATCAGCGTAAAGCTGCAGTTTCCCAGGCATCCTTTTGGTAGCCATTGGCTTGTGGGAGCCCAAAGTAACTAAACATTAAACAAATAAGAGCGGAGTGCAGTTTTTCCCCAAGTTTGAAGAAAGGTGAGATGGACACGCTTTACATGAGGCTGGAGACATCCTGCTCTCTTGCCTGGCTGCTGCTTTAGTAAAGCAAATTTCAAGCTGTGTAAAACTTCTGCACAGTCCAGTTTATTGGTGCTGAGCTTAGGAGGAAAGGCCACCTGCCCGGTAAGGCTCCTTCCTCAGATAGTCAGCGGACAATTAAGACGCTGTGGAGAGGAAGGGGGACCGCGGGAGCCAGAGTGAGGGGTTGCAGGAAGATACCTGAGCACACAGGGCTTTTCCCTCTCTCCAAAGATGAGGCTGTTTGCCAGGACCTTCCCCATGACGGAGCCCAGCTCCAGGGCACCCGAGTGCCACCTGGCACCCGCAAACTGCCTGCGCCTTTGCCTGTAGCGGGTGGTTTCAGCGTTAGGTCCCTGGGTGGCGAACTGCCCCTGCGATCGGCTTTGGGCTTCGGACAAGGTCCGAGTATCCTAAGAGAAGCTCTGGGTCATCGGGAAAGTGTTCGGACGCACTGGGGGAAATCTCGGGAAAGGGCTTCCCATTACGCGCCCTGGGAGCAGCCTGATAGGCGGCAGCGCCCAAGACTCTGCCTGAGAAAACCCTCCAGCGCGGCGGGCTCCAGGCTTCAGCCGGGTTGTTCCCAGGCCCAAGGCCGAGCCCCAGCCGAACCCGGGCGAGGGTAAAGCAGAGGGCGCTGAAAGGCCCACGAAGTGGACGAGCCGCCTGCTCGCGCGCACAAAGGGGGAGGAATCTGCAGTCGCCCGGACTGCCGCGGCGCAGGATCCCGCTGCAAAGAAGGGAAGGATCCGAGCGAGCGGCAGGGCGCGCGGCCTTCCTCCGCCTGGGCCTCCAGGCCCGGGCCACGTGCGCCGGAGCCAGGCGCTTCAGGCCCGGTCGGGCGAGGCGGCGGCGGCGGCGGCGGCGGCAGCCTTTGTGCGGGCTGGCGGCCGCAGCAGCGTGGCCCGCCGAGCGCGACACTACATGTCCCGGCAGTCCGCGGCGGAAAGGCCCGCCCCTTCGGAGGCTGCACAGTCACGGCCAGGCCCGGCGCGCCGCGGGACTAACAGTAAACACGCGGCGGCGGCGGGAAGGGCGAGCCGAGCGAGCGCCCGTCCCGGGAGGAGGCCTCGGGACGACGGGCGCCGCGGTCGGGGGGCGGGAACGGGCGCCGCGAGGAGGCGGGCCGGGGGCGAAGGGCTGCATTGTGCCCGGGCTCGCGTCCTCCCGGCGGCGCGCTCTCGCTGCCCGGTCCCGCGCCCTCCGTCCGCCGCCGCGAATGGATCCGGTCCGCTCCCCTCCCCTCCGCTCGCCCCCAGCCCAGCCCGAACCCAGGCAGGCGCGGAGCCTTCTGCGCGGCGACGAGGCGGCGGGGGAGAGGGCAGGCGGCGTGGCCGCGGCGCCCGCCTGCAAACAGACGCACGTGCTCCCGCCGCTGGCCCTCCCGCCGCCTCTCCGGGATCGGCCCGGCCGCCTCCGGCGGGAAAGGTCCCCCCCCGGGTGCAGCCCGCCTCCTCGCCCCCCCGGCTGCGCCCGAGCGCGCCACGCGCAGCCGCCGCGGCTCCTGCGGCTCCCGCCACGCGGGGCCCGGGGCGAGCCTTCCTCCCGCGCGTCCGCCCCGCCGCCGGCCCTCGCTGCGGCGCACACCCACCTACAGAGCCCGCCGATCACCTCCTTTTCGGATTTCCTGAAGTGCTGCAGCGACGGCACCTTCTGCGCGGGCACCATGAAGTACTCCATGCCCGGCCCGGGCGAAGCGGGGAGGGGTCGCGGGACCGGGATCGGGACCGGGCGGGCGCGTGCAGGAGCAGCGAGGAAGCGGCGGCGCGGGCGGGCGGGCGTGGGGTGCGCGGCGGCGGCGTGTGCGCGTCCGTCCGTCCCTCCTTTCCCCGCTCGCTCGCTCCGTGCGGCTCCGGCTGCTGCGTGTGTCTCCTCAAGGCGGGAAACAGCTGGTGCGAGCGCAGCGCTCCCTCCCCGCCGGCGCCGCCTCCGCCAGCCACCGGCCCATGTAAACAAAGGACTATTTGCCGCGGCTCCCGCGTCCCGCCGCCGCGCCCCGGGCGTCCCCGGACCTCGCGCGCCCCGCCGCCCGCCCCGCCGCCCCCCGCGCCGCGCCCCGCCGCCCCCCGCGCCCTCCCCCGGGCCGCCCGCCCTCCGGCTGCCTGCGCCACTACGGGGTGATGCGGCCCATCAGCTGACGGCTTGGCACGGAACGGCCCAGCGGGAGCGCATGGGCGACGGCGGGGGGGCCGATGGGCGGCCTCCTGGACGCCCGAAAGTCCGCGCACTCCCCCAGCGAGCCAGCGAACACGTGTTAGGCAGCCGAGACACCGCTGGCGTCGGGCCCTTCCCCACCGGAACGCCCGGAGGTCCGCGCACAGGCGCGGCTTGGACGGCTGCAGCCCCGAGGAACTTGCGGTCCTCCTGAGGCCGGAGGGAAGGAAGCCGGACGAAGCACTTTGCACTTGCCCCTCTCCGAGGAGATGGAAAGGTTTAAACCCAAGGAACGTACAGAGGACCCCGCGGGATGGGACTGGTGGCCCACTTCGTCTAGCGGCGCTCTCTCTCAGTACCCGGTATAAGGAAGCCCACCAGCGGGACCTGGGCACGCAGCTTGCCATGCTCATAGTTTCCCATCAGCTAGGCTTCAGGGTACCACGGTCTACCCCACCTTCGGGGCCGATAGCCACCAGTGGGGAATGTGAGAAGATAACAAAAGTCCCACTGGATCAGACCTATGGCCCGCCTGGTCCAGCAGTTTCCTCTTGCAGTGTTCAGCCAGGTGCACAGGGAAGTCCAAGAGCCGGACACAAGCGCCCTTGATCTGCTTGCAGTCTCTCGGTGGAGGGGTTGAGAGGCAGACCACCTCCTGCTGCGATCTGAGCTGAAGCCCTCGGTAGCCTTCACATCCATGAACCAGGGATGTTCTGCAGATGCCCTCAGGAATGAACGTACACTCAGCAGTACTAAGTAGTGGGCCGGTTGGTCTAGTGATTAGGGAGCCAGACTCTTATCTGGGAATACTGGGTTAGATTCCACACTCCTCCATGAAGCCAGCTGGGTGACTTGAGGCTAGTCACAGCTCTCTTCTTACCTTCCACAGCCCCACCTTACCTCACTGGGTGTTTGCTGTGAGGAGAAGAACAAAAAACTTTGTCAGCCACTTTGAGTCCCCTTAAATGGTTGAGAAGAGTGGGGTAGAAAAACCAACTCTTCTTCTAAATACCCAAGGATGGACTTCCTAGTCCTGGTCCCCAAGATTGCCTCACTCTGCCTTTAGTGCCTGAGAAAGGGCTATTTCCTGGTGAGAGGCTGCGGTTTGCCTGTCAGCTGGAACTGCCTTACAGGGACCCTGGGCTATGTAAAATAATCTCACAGGTCATGTCCTCCATGGGCATTTTCTGCCTGGCGAGCCATAAACAGTCCCTGTCTGTAAAGAATGGTTTCCATTGGTTACTTAGGCTGGGTCTTTTTGGTGGTGGAGGTCCGCCACAGACAGCTCCACGCTTCCTGTGAGACATTGCCAGAAACTCGGGCAGAAATACAGGATGGCTCAAATCCTGCCACCTCTCTTGGTGCCTGGGCAGCTGCTGCTCCAAGTCATCTCCACTTCCCGTTGCCCCAGAGAGGAAGCCAGACATCTAAGCTAGGAACATGGATGATGTGAGATAGCCCTTTCCCTCTCGCTAGGTGCATAGGCATGCATTTCCCTGCCAGAGTAAGCTTTGAGTTTTCTTGCTTTGTTTTTGGCTTTCTCTTAATGAAACCTTTCTGGCATATTGAATAGCAGCAGCAGCAACAAGCAGAAGAATGTCAGTTGATTCTCTCCAAAGTTTTTAAAAACCAGGCTACATCTTTTGGCTGTGCCCATGCGAGGGCCCCAGACCTGGAGGCTCACCGGGCAACACATATCTTAGCCGCCCTGGGATTTGTCACAAATTCTCCCTCACCCTGAAATCAGCCTGGGCCCAGCCCCTAGGCTTGCATACTTTCTGAATGGCAGTCACTGCCAGGGAAAAGTGTCAGGCTCTGGGAAAAGCCTTTGAAATTCTGCCTGCTCCAGAGTTGGGCCAGCCTATGTGGGAAACCACTGAGACACTGGATAAAGACCACTTGCTCCTCTACAGTCTCCACCCCCTGCTGTCTCCCAAGTATGGGAGCCTGATTCTGCCCCTCTGGCAGAGAAGCATAGGGTGAGAGCGTGTTCCAAGCTACACCCAGAGCAGGGTATGCTGAAACATCATTCCATCTGCATCAGTTTGGGAAATTCAGATTCTAATATCAGCACTAATAAAGGGAAACAAATGTAGCTTCACTCGTGGATGCTGGTATAGTCAGTGGATCCAGACACTCCAAATACATTGTGCTAATTTGTTCTCAGTTGCCCTGGATACCAGATACACTTGTAAACCCAAGGCAAAGTGCTGCTTTTATTACTGAAGCCCTGTTACAGTTTGAGGCACGTTTATCTAAAGATGGGCTATGGCCACAGGAAACTACCTGTGCTTAAGGGCCAGTGCTGCCTTGCAGATCAGCTGCAATGGCAGGGAAGGAGAAGGGCCCTTGTCGGTTACAGCCTTCCCTTTGCCCATGGAGTCTGGTCACACTTGGGTCCCTGCAGCTGGAAGCTCTGGGCCTGTGCTTTATTGCTGTGGCTCTTATAATTATAGTTCATACTGGTTGAATATTTTAATGGTTTGTATCATTTTTATTTTTATTAAATGAGTAGAATGTTATTGTTTCATTAACTGGCTCCTCCTTCATGGAATTAGTACAACGTGGAAGGTTATAAATGATCTGCATCCATTCTGTGCCTCAGTAGGAAACATCTAGTTAAGCTTTGCCCCTGCAACCACCCAGGGCTAAGGCAAGTTGTGTAAACAAAGACAAATGGGTTGAACAAGCAAGCAAACCAATACCAGCCAGTGGAGCTAGAACCCATCTTTAGAAATCTGGCTGAAACCACAATCATGTCCATCAACTGTGATGTCTGTCTTTCTTTTTTTAACTGCTTAGCCACATGAGCTGTGAGTAGAGTACCAGCCGCCTCAGATGTGCCACTCCAGGGCTCTTTCTGCGCTTGGCCCTATTCTAGAATGTATCTTGGGATAAGGGTGTGTGGTCGTCATGCTAATGCAAACTATAGCATAAGCATGTAGACAGCAGGCCCTTATTCCAGGATATATTCCAGAATAGGGCCAAGTGCATAAAGACCCCTGGTCCCAGTCTCTGCCATGACATGCTTTGCCCTGCCCTGGGAAGAAAAGACAAAAGTTACCTAAGCAATGGGATGGAAACAGCTTCCTAGGTCCCAGGAAGCACGTGACAGGTTTCTGCAGGTTGTTTCTGTGTCTTCCTTTGACTGGCCTTTCTGAACCCCAGGCTAGCCATGTGCCCACTTTCTTAGCATTGGTTCTTCTGGAAGCTGCTCTGGCAGGGGTAGCCTTCTCCAAGACCTTGCGGTTCTGCACTCAGATTAATTGTCTTGGTCTTATGTCACCCGAAAAACCACATAGAATTCTTAGCCCTTTGACATCTGCAAGCTGAAGTCTAACATCTGTTATCTGGCTGCAGTCAGGGGCCACAGTGTAGACTGGGGATAGTCAGGGCCTTTCTGTAGGCCCTTTCTTATATTCCAGAATAGGAACCTACCTATCTTGTGCATGCTATACCCGGGGTCTGCCATAGTCTGCACTAGTTTGGAGACAGCAGGTCCCAATTCTGGGATATAATCCAGCATAAGGCTCAGTGCAGCAAAGGAGTGAGTCTGAACAATTTCAGTTTTTTGTTTTGCAGTTGATGGGGAGGAGCTATTTATTTATTTACATTTCTATCCCGCCCCATACCCAAAGGTCTCTGGGTGGGTAACAACAGATTAAGGGGCTATGCTACCCGGGTTGCCAGGAGGTGAGCAAGCAGGGGCGAATCATCATCCAATCATGCTTGGTTCCTCTTTCTTTTAAGTTCTGCTATATGCAGGAGCTTAGAGATCCTCGGTCCACCAAAGACACCAGATAATAGGAGTGGGGCTGCCTCAAAATAAGAAATCAAGGAGGTGTGTTTTGCTTGCTCATCTGCTTCCTCTCCCACTCTTGATGAGTACTCATGACTGTCAGCCCTGAGATATGTTCAGGCAAGGTTTCCCTGCAAGCCAGCTATTCCACTGGCTCCTAACTTCTGGAAGGCTTCAGAAAGGCGTTCTCCTCTCTTTATGGAGCCACAGCTGTCAGGCTGACTTGGGTGCTGCAAGGTGGGGTGGGTGGGTGGGCTCTAGTGGGCTCAGCCCATAGCAGGGTATAAGAAGCCGAGCCCATCCTGCCTCAAAGAAACATTTGCCTTCTGCCAGGGCCTGAGTACACCACTGGCCCTAGCATTGCTGCGGCCGGCCAGAGCAAAGCAGGTTGCACTCAACTCTTCACCAAAGCAAGTCAAAGAGGTCAACAGCCAGCCTTACTGGGACTCCTCCCAGAAAGAGAAGAAAGCCAAAAAGGTACAAGGCAAGCAGGAAGGAAGCAGACGAAACTCGCAAAGTCCTGCAGTCTTCAGGCCCCACTTGAACAGCAGAAAGCCGGCCTGATGTTGCCGGCCTGTAGAAGTTGCTCATTTGCCCACAAAGCAACTTTGAAAGGTGCTTTGTCTTGTTAGCTTTCATTCCCTTCTACAGCCAATCCTGTTGTGGTTGATATCATCACCTTGGAATTGGCTCCCAGTGGGTGACTCACAGGCACACTGGGTAGCTTTCTTAATAGTGGTAGAGGTGGCTGACCATTGCCTTTGTCCAGTGTAGGCCAAGGATCAAAATTACAACCTCGGCTTTTGAGGCAGATGCAGCGCCAGTGAGCTCGCCTCTCCCATAGTGCAGTAACTAAAGTGATTCTGGCTCTGAAGGAAGCTAAAGCAACCTCAGCAAGGTCTGCCACTGTAGTTGGCAATGGCCAGGGGTGTGGACCGTGCGCATGTGGACGTGTGTCCATGAATATTCGGTGAAGGACTTTGATGCTGCCGCTGGCTCAACTGCAGCACTCCGAAGCAGTTAGTTCCTTTGGAGGAGGTTTTCCTTGGCCATACTGGAGTTCAAGTCTTTGGGAACAAAAAAATATTTTCTTCCAACCTTCCTTCATCTCTGGTGTGACCAAGCATCAGTCTAGCTAGAGGTTTGCAGAGAAGCATCTAGATTATTGCAGCAGAAGTGACTGGGACCCTTCTTGGGACATTCAGGTTCCTCCTCCATGTGTGGGCTGGACTGAGGTGGTGAGCAGCCTTGTTTGGTGTCTGCTCTGTTGTAAGAGACAATGCTCAGGCTAACACTGCATGCAAAGATGCTGAAGCGACTTCAGATTCATGGGCAGGAAACAGGAAAGCAGGCTCTTGTTTTTCTTCACCAACGCACAAGGAGGAGTGGGGACTCTGTCTCGTACTTCCCTTATTGCAGATGATGAACTGCTCCGCACCCGAGCCAGCCAGTATGACACGGTCTTTCCAAGGGATCATGCCTCTGTCTCCTGTGCTGTGGGTTGGGGACAGAAGAGGCCAGCACTGGCCAGCAGGCGAACCAGTAAGTCTGTGAACTGGCCCTGGAATCCATCAAAGTATCTGGCTTTCTTTTTCCTACATTTTTCCTTGCCTTTTTTTAACCACAGAACTCAAAGTGGCACACATATGGCTCCCAGGGCGTCTGTCTTCCAGATGACCAGAAACAGGCTTGCATAGCTGCAGCAAGGTGGCAGTTTCAGCTTAATCCAGAGCCTGGTGGCAATCACTCTTTTTAGATATCGCTCACTCCCAAGTTTAGCCAGATTTTCAAATCAGCCAGGAGAAAAGAAGGCACATAAAGCTGAAGCCGAGTGCCCCCATGTGGCCAATGCATGTCCTGCAACCTCTTAGTACCCAAGGAAGAAGAGGTCATTAGAAGAGAAGTCATCTGCTTGGGTGATGCTGGCCCATGGCCTCTGATCCTTTGGAAGTAATCGGAGACACCCCAACAAATTGTGCAAGACACCTCATATTCAGCTCCTTGTGTGCTCCAACCCTCAGGCTATTGCCTGTTTGTTCTGCATTGCTAACATTTAGCCAGCACAGCGGTCCGGTTAACAATGTTGACATCAGAGAAGCAAGCTGAGAAGCTGGAGCCTGGCTGGTGGAAGGGCTTGCACCTCTCAGGGAGAGGATAAAAAAAATACCCAGACAGTCAGAATGTGAAATGAGGCAGATGTATTTCAGTCCTGGACACCATGCAGATTGTTTCTTCATATTTATTTATTTGCTATTCTTCCCTTTGTTTTTGGTTCTTAGTGCTGAAGGCAACTAACCATAATACAAGGACCATAAAATGATACAAGAAAGCAGCAAAAGCCACAGCTCACACAGTTTAGAGCAAATGCAGATGCAGCTGGTGAAGCTACCTTCTACTTCCTCGCTTCAACCACACGCCTGCAGTATTGCCAGCAGAGCATCTCGCCCAGTATCTTCTAACAACAGGAGGTGCTTCCTGAACACCTATTATGGAAGATCCTTGGGACCACTCTGGATGCAGTACAAAGGATGTCCACCAGAGGGCGGACGTGGCCTGCCTTAGCAGCCTGTACACTATTACCTGTCCTGGGGCTGTTTACAGAAGAACAGCCTTATAGAGGCAAATGCTTCGGTTCAGGGAAAGCTGTGCAGACAAGGCCATACGAAACCCATCAAAATGTGGGAAAGAAGGTGCCATCAAAACCATTCTTGTTTTTGCTGCACTGTAAGGACCTGTAGGAATGCCTGGGTGCTTCTAGGATCTGGATAGGCTTGCAAGCGCTTACCCAGAGCTGGTGATTTTGCCTGGACCCAGCCAAGTTATGAAAGAACCACTGTGTATAATTCACCATGGTCTGCAAAGGGACAGAAGGATGACTCTGGGTCTAAGTCTCTCCATTTATCAGAGGCATGAGAAGCTTCAGGAGCAAGACTGTCCCTGGGAACCCTTAGCTGATGCTGAGAGGGGCTGGAAGTCCAAGGCAGCCCTTCTGCTGCAGCTCGGCGGTCCTGGCAGCAGCAGGAACCCCCAATGAAGGGGAAGCAAGTGCCTAAGGCAGGCCAGAGACACAGGGGCGCCTCCGCCTGTTGTGCGGAGCAGCAGGTGGCTGCAGAAGTGACCAGGGGTTGCTCTGAGCTTCCTCTCCACCTGGCAGCTCTTCGCTGTGGCTGCCTCTGAGCTGGAACAGGCCTCAGGACAAGCAGCCCTCCTCGCTACTTGAGGGCCTGCCAAGAGTCCTGGGGCTGGCGGGCAAGGTGCCCGAGGAGTGGCGGTGGCAGAAGATTATGGGGAGAGCAAAGAGAAAGAGCCCTTTGTTGCCGTTTTCCCCTTTTGCAATGGGCTGCGCTGTGCTGAGAGGAGGCACAGAGGGTCTCTGGCACGCACCAGTCTTTGGGGAGCTTTCGGCTCCGCTACCCTAGAGGCCTGGGAGGACCACCCAATGAGTGCTGCGAGGCCATTAGAGGTGCCTCCCCTCCCAGGGGGAACCTGGCGCGTGGGCACCTCCCCAAGCCAAGCCCGGAACTGGAAGAATGAAAGCAATGTTTGGCCCTTCCTGGGGAGACCCAGAGAGGGATGGGGGGGGGCAGGGGCTTGGAATATTCCTGTCTCTTCAACATCTGGTCAGTCAGGATGCCTGCTCCCCTGTGCCCTCTCTGGGGTGCCAGCAGATCCATCCAGGCTGCCAGGAGGCTCCAACCAGGATGGCGTCCCTGGCTAAATGTGGGAACATCCAGGAGAGGAGGGGCAGCCTTTCCACTCTTCCAGCTGACTTCTCCTTGCAGCCTTTGGACACTCCCAGGGCTGCCAGGGGCTCCTAAACCAGAGAGGAGACTGCGGGAGCCCCCTGAAGAGGCCTTAGCAAGGAAGGGGGGTCGGTCTCCCTCCCTCCCTCCCTCCTCCTGCTTGCATGGCTCCAGCTGTGCCTCTGCGAGGGCGTCTCCACTTGGTCATATGTCAAGAATTTCTCTCCTCCCCAGCTTGCCCCCCCTCCTGTCCCTGCACTTCCTATCTTGGGGCGGGGTGTGCGAGCCATTCCCCTCCCCCCCCCCGCTCCTTTGCATCCTGCCTCCGGAAGAAACTGCTGCCCACGCAGGGCTGGCCAGACATATGTGCCAATGGCCAGCTGCCAGCCCAGCACCCCCTCCCTCTCAGCAGGGGGCAGAGCAGGAGGAGCCAGCGGGGACTGCCAGGGTTTGTCTGGCTTTGTAAGGTTGCCCCCCAGGGCCAAGCAGACTCCTTGGTCCGTCTCACAAAGAGGCCCCCTGGCGTCGCTGGGGAGAGCACTCTGACGCATCAGGGCACCTCAGCACCACCGGGCATGCCCACGTTGCATCAGGGCTGGCCTCAAAAAAGAGGGCAAGGCAAGGGATTCTTACCAGGTCACCGGATGACCTCAGAGGACGCTCTGGGTGGCCCTTCTGGCTCAGATCAAACCCCGCACAGTCCGCCCCGGGTTTCTCCCTCGGGCACCTTAGTCCGCTCCCCGCTTTCTTCCCCGATGTGGGGGAGCCGAGCAAGAGGGGCCCAGCCCAGGGACAGAGCGCCTCCCCACGAGGGTCCCCTGCTCCGCTGTGCTAACGCGGTCGCCTCGTGTTCGTGAGGCCGTGCAGTGGGAGAGTCCTGTTTGCTAAGCCCCAGGCGCAGCCTCCATGGGCACGGCAGGGGTGAACGGTAGGGGCTCGTCCCCGGCACCCCCTTCCTCTGAACGATCCTTGTCGCTTGGAATGTGGCCCTCGAATCTGACGGTCCGGGCAGCTCCTCGTATGCCACGCTTTCCCCTCCCACAGTTTGAGTCCTGCGCCCCGCCTTTGTCCCGCCGGCCCGCCGCAGCCCTTCCCGGCTCCATCTGCGCTCCATCTGAGTGCCGCAAGACCACTGGAGAGAGTCTGCCCGAGATTCGCGCATCCCACTACGGCCGTTCAGGCGCAGCCTCCCGCCGGCAGCGATCGCTTCTAGGGCGGCAGGCAGGCGGCTTCAGCCCTCGGCTCCGCACTTCCTGACCGTGAACCTTCCCGTGCCAAGTCCGGACTCGGAGCCACGCGCGTCACCCTGCGAGGACTCCCGCGGCCTCGAGAACGGAGCTCCCGCGCAGGGCCAGGGCCATCCCGGCTTTGCCTTGGGCTGAGCAAGGCAGGCAGGCAGGCAGGCAGGCAGGCAGAAAGCCCCCGGGGCGCCGAGCGGCCGGCGCAGAGAGAGGCGCCCCGCCTGGAGCCGGGGGTGGGGGGCGGCGGGCGAGAGGCGTCTCGGCGCCCCGGCCAGCGCGTCCCGACACTGCCCTCTGGCGGGAGGGGGGGAGCGGGCGCGCTCTGCCGAGACCCAACGGAGCGAGCAGCCCCGCCCCCTCCCGGGGGCGCTCTGTTGACGGCGGCTGCTCCAGCGCTGACCGCAGGAGGCTTCTCCGGCGCTGATCCGAGCTGGTCTCCTTCCTCGGGGCTGGCGGCCATAAATCAGACGGGCGCGCCGAGAAGGGAACCTCCCTCTTCCCCGCCCGCGGGGCTGCTGCCTCGCCGCTCTCGCCCACTGCGCCTCCGCCCGCCCGCCCCCTCGCTCGCTCGCTCCCTCCCAAACGGGCGATCCTTCCCTGCGCAGCCATCTCCGGCTGCGCCGCCTGACTCGCCCTGCGCCTCGAGAGCTGCGGAAGGGCGACGCCGAGGTCCCGCGGCGCCCTCCCTGCTTCTCCGGAGGCGCAGATGTGGCGCTGCGGCGGGGCGCCCCGTCGGTACGGCTGGGGGTGGCCGAGGCGGACGGGCGAGTCGCCCCCCGCGGGGCGCTCGGGGCTGTGAGATCCCGCGCGGGGGGCCGGCCTCGGAGGAGACAGCGAGCGCCCCCCGTCGCCGCCGCCACTGCACGTCCACGCCGAGACGCCCCCCGCCGCCGCCCAGCCCGGCCCGGGCGAGGTAAGAAGGCGACGTACGGCGGCGCGAGGGAGGCGGGACGGAGCGGCCCCGGGGGGGGGGCTCCCCCAGGGGAGAAGGGGCGCGAGGTTCGGGTGGCACTGGATCAAACATGGAAGGGCAGCTTTGCCGGTCGAGCGGCGGCCGCTCGCTTGGGCCCATTGTCCTTCTCGCTGCTGCCCCCCCCCTCCGTCCCTCCCGGTTGTTTTTGACTTGCGATGCGAAGCGCTCCTGTGGACGTGTCCCTTGCAGCCCCAGCGCAGCGCGAGGGCGAGGGCGAGGCTCTGGCAAGCCCTCGCGGCGGACATCTTCGTGGGAACGCCAGGAAGAGGGGCGGGGGGCTGCCTCGCGTGAACCTGCCTTTCTCCCTCCCCCGCCGCGCTTCCCCTTTTCAAACATGCCCAGGAGGGAGGGGCGGCTAGAAGAAAGCGGCACAGACGGGGAGGGCGCCAGGAGGTTGCGGAGGAGGCAGGGTGTGCAGGGCGCTCCTGCCCCTGGACGGCCGGACGGCCGAGGGGTTTGGAGCCCCTGAGCGGCTGCTCCGGGCGCGAGTCCCCGTGTCCAGCTGTCAACTCTCCTCCCACTAGGACCTGTATGTTCCCAGGGCCTCCTGGAGAGTGATGCTTTCGATCCCGGAGGGCGCGCTGCAGGGTGCGGGCCAAAAGGGGAGCCCCCTCTGTCACTGTGGCCCAGGGCAAGAGAGGTGGCAGGGGGGCCCTTGAGATGGGGCTGGGCACTGGCAAGAGCCAGGCAACAGGACAGAGAAGCCCCGGTCTTCCCACAGGGGCCCCCTGCTCGCCCCGGCTTGACCAAAGGTCTGCAGCTCAAATGTTGAGCAGCTGCCAGGTGGATCAGAGGGGATTTCCTTTGGGGGCACCTGAGAGGCTGCAATGGCACCAATGGGGTGCATGGCAAAGGAGAGCAGAGGGCTTTGTGTGTTCCCATGGAGCCCAGGCCTGATGTTCCAGCTGTACTTTTCTGTAGTGCTCCCCTCTCTGCTGAGCGATGTCCCTCGCAGCCCAGGGCTGATGCAGAGCCTGTGGCTTTAGCACCATTCGTATCTGGAGGGCTTTTCCACCCTGGTCGCAGGACTCTCGCTTTATCTCCCCTCCTCCCTCTTGGCCTCCCTCCGATCCTCACTTCAAGACGTGGTCACGTCACTCCACCAAGGGAGGAAATGTCCTCTCCACAGAATTTGGTCCCTGCTATGTGGACATGCTTTGGAGCAAGATTCCTTCCTGCTGGAAAGCTTGCCTTTTGGTCTGAACTTTGAAACAGCCCTGTTCAGCAGGGGCCTCCCTTCCCTGAAAGGGCTGTGAGCACCCATCCATGGCGTCCCGCCTGCCTTCCAGCAGAGCCTCCGTAGCCTTGGTTCTGCAGCTCCTGCCCTTCCCCTTTCCTCCCACAGCTGTGACCTCCCGTCGGCTGCTTGCTGTTCCCATCTGTCCTGGAGGGCAGAACTGACCAGAATTAGCTGTGTGGGAGGGAGGAGCTGGCTAGGGGCTCTAGAGCTGAAAAGTAGGCCAGGAAGCCCCTGCAGGGTGTGAGGTTTGCCGGAGGGAAATGTCAGGAAGCGGCAGCCGCAACAGCAAAGGAAGCTGGACTTTAGCTGAGACGGTGGCGGAAGGGTCCATCTGGGTGGTCTTCAGCTGGGCAGGGGCCCTCGGACGCTGGGGCTTCTCTGTGTTGTCCTTGGTATTTTGGTGATGCTCCTCTGTCATCCATGTTTCTTTCTCTTCTAAAACATCTGCACACTTTGTGGTGCTCCAGATGTTCAGCTGCATCTGTTTCTCTGGGCAAGCCTGAATCCCAGTGTTTGGAGAAAGAAGACAAGTCTTTCCATACAGCACTAGGGTGTATGCTGTACAGAAAAACGACAAAAAGGAGAGACAAAAAGACACACGTCTGCTAACAGCTTTAAAAAATGATGGTAATAGTACAATGGTGTGAAAATACATCCAAAAGCCCTTTGCTGAGCTATCCCAGTCCGAGATTATAATTCCCCTCTGGGGATGGCAGGCTGTGTTCCAAACACACCTTCCCAGAAGGATCAGCTTGCAGAGAGTAGCAGTATCAAGGCAGGGGGTGAAGAAGAGGAAACCCTGAGGGCATGTAAGGTTGGGAGAGAAATTCTAGTGGAGAATTTCAGCATCTTCAGAATTTTCCCTTTTTAGAAAATTTCCGTAATTCTTTTGGTCTTAAAAAAGCAAGGTGGCCAAGTGCTGTGAGGCTGGCAATGAGCAGAGCTTCTGCTGCTGCTTCTGCGTTTGGGTTGGGCTGTGCCTGTACCCAGATCCCCACGTGCTAGGACAAACCCACTGCTCTCCTTTTTGAACAAAGCTTGTTACCTTTTCAGGCCTGTGACTTTTCTAGAGGCTCAGAGCAGCACGCTCAGCTGGAGAGCATCTACTGTAGGGTTTGGGGTGTGGCTATGGTTGTGTCAGGCCTCCATTAGGGACGTAGGGCTTTTGGAGGAAATGTCAGCAGCTAGGGCCCAGGTGTGCTGGAGAGGAGGGCATAGACGCTTTTTGATGCCAGCTTTTCTTTCGTGGAACAGAAAATGGTTATTGCAGTCTCACCCACCTCCTGATTGTATCCAGCCAATGGTGTAATAAAGAAACTGAGCCTTCATGCCTATCCCTGGTCTACAGCCACTAGGGAGGCTGAATGTGAAATAGAAATCTGGATCCAAGATTTGCTCTTTGGTGCCTAGGGCCTCCGTCTACCTTGTCCTCCCTCTGGAGCAGCAGAAAAGGGGCAAGTTGGTTTGGCAAGTGGGGAAGAAAATCCTCACGGTGCCCCTTCTTATAGAGGACAGTCATTCGGTGCTCTCTCCTTGTCCCTGCCTGAGAGAGGGAGAGGTCCCCTTCCGCTTAGTAGCAGGGTTCCCCTGGCCTTCTGGAAGGCTGCACAGGGTTGCTGGCTTGGCACCTTGGTTTGGCTTCTTGAGCTCTGGGGCAAGGAAAGGCCTAGTCCTTGGGCTGCATCCCTTGCAAGGATTTTGGGGTCCCGTAGAGCTTATGAGCCTGGATCCCCCTCCTGGTTTAAGCTTGTTCATACCAGCAGCCCTTGGTGGCTCCCTCTGCCCCAACCCCACGGCTGCAGGCTCTCCGCCTCCCCACTTCTTTCCTGTTCTCCCCCCTCCTCCATTCCTGGCTGGCTTTGCATCGCAGCTGCGGCTCTGCAGACAGCTTGGGGCCTGGCAGGCTCCCTTGGCAGCTGCCCAGGTGGAACGCTCAGGATACCGCCGGCTCCTTCTCGACACGTCTCATGTCCAAAACGGCTGCCTTGGCTGTGCTGAGGTGGCGCCAAGGAACTGGTGAGCAGGGCAGGGCAGAGGGCAAAGGTGTCAAGAGAGGCAGGTGCTTTGGGCGGCAACTGAGGGGGGGCGGGTACTTTAGAAGAGCCAGGCTGGGTCCTCCCTGGCTGTCATCTGCACTGACCCCCCATCCCATGCCCTGGGATGGGTGTGCCTTTGTGGCCATACCTGAAGACCCACCTAGGCCTCCCTTTGCTCTGTTGTTGACATCTGCCTGGGCTCAAGGTTTCCTTGGGTGCAGCTGGATGCCTCATGCGAGCTGCTTTCTCCTCCTCGTGGTTTCAGAAGGAGGGAAGGAGACCTGCAACTCAGCAGCTGTGAGGGTAAGAATCTGCTTCCAGCCAAACAAATGTTGCTTGCCTCATTTCTTCCTGCTCCCTGTCTCTGGTTGGAGAGCTTTGAAAAAGCCTCTCCGGCCCTGAGAGGAACAGTGTGGCCGTTGCCCTCTGTTGACAGCCGCTTTAGAAGCCTGTGGGTAGGTCTTTGCTCCTGGCCTCCTGCTCTTTGGATCACTCCTTACAGCACAGTCAATTCAGCCTCACATCGGAGGGATACTAAAGAGAAATCTCCTGGCCAAAACCATGGGCTGCAGCATGACCATATTCCTGACCCACAGGACAATTCATCCATCTGTGGAATTTTCTACCAGAATAGGTGATGAGGGCAAGCAGCCTGGGTAGCTTTAAGAAAGAGTTTGGCCTGTTTATGGAGGCGGCTAGGATGGATGCCCAGGAGGCCTCTAAAGGCCATTTGCTGGGAAAGGAAGTACCTTCTGCATGAGATGCCCAGAAGCAACTGGTGGGCATGAGTGAGATGGGATGCTGTACTAGATGGGCTGTGGCCTCATCCAGCACCTCCTCTTAGGTTCTTATCCTATTTGGCATCCCTGATTGGAACCTCAGCATTACCAGGCCCTGCTGCTTGATTTTCCTGCATAAAGAAAGGAAGCAAGGCATGGTGAAAATGTGAGAATACAGGGAGACTTGGAAGACCTTGCAGGGGGCAAGAGGGAATCCTTCAAAACCCAGTGCCAAGGGGAAGACAGCAGGGGTTCACAGACTTAAGGTGATCCCTGACCACCAATTGTAACCTCCCTTGAGCTATGAGCGGAAGACCCGCTGGCCCAGAATCCTGGTTAGGTGCAGGGAGAAGAGCAGCGGGTGGCAGAAGAGGAGGATATTTTAAATTTAGGTTTTTGGGTTTTTGCCACCCTTGATCAAATTCTGAGGGTCTTTTAGGTTGTTCCTTAAAGCCGTTGAGGGGAGATTAGTTTTCCATATCAGCACAGTTGGCAAGAAACAACTGACTGCCCCCCGCCCCACTTCTGGATCTTTCTGGTTGGCATGCAGAGGGCCGATCATGGCATGCCATCTTGCTGTGCCCTGCTTCACTGTCCCAGAGGCTGGTCACCGCTGCAGTTGCCGTTGCCATCTGTTCAAGATGAGTGTCTCAGGCCACCTTCACCTTGGAGAAGGCAGCTTCTTGGGCTGAGGGAGAAATGTTTGGGAAGCACTGCGATCCTCAGGAAAGTGGAAGAGGAATCCGCCTTCACTTTGGAAAGGTTTCTCTGCTGGCTTGCATGAAAGCTCTTGCCACTCTCCGAAGGCAAACGAGGAAAAGGACACAAAGCTGAGGGACTGTGTCCAGTCGCTGTCCGCCTGGCACTGACAGAAGTCAGGTCAGACAAAGGCGCGAGGAAGCCGAGACTGGGCAGGCGGAGTATGGCAGAAAAACCCTGATGCTGCACCCACAAGCTAAAGCCAGCTGAGCCCAGAGCCTGCTGTGCGCAAGGCACCATTTCCCATGCCCAGGTGGCCCAAGCCTCCTAATCCCTGCAAACCGAGTGCTTTTGACAAGTCCAGGGGTCTGTTTCCGTGCTTGGATCGCCAGGGCAGGTCTCTGCCCGCAAGGCCAGGAAAGATCCTCGGGCTCCCGTTGGATCACAGCCCAGCCCGGGGTGAGGCCCTGGCTCCCTTGGAAGGATGGCCAGGGCGAGCAGCAGGGTAGCATGTTAAGGGCGCCTGGGACCTTGAGGCTGCTGCAAGGGAAATGCCATGTGATATCCCATTTTCACAAAGCTGGAAACCCTTTCTTGGTCCCAGTTCAGTTCAGGAGAGGTGGCTCTGGCTCTTCTGGTTCTTCTAGATTCTAGGAAGTTTTGTTCCCAGGAATGTTGTGCTCTGGGGCCAGTTTGGTTTGGCAGCCACCGCTGCAGCAGAAAAAGGGAGAAGGAGTTGGAGCTGCCTTGCTATCCAGAGTGCCCCACCCAGGCTGGCTCCCAGGAGAAGCTGAGGAATCCAGCATGACGCCGCTGGCTTGGGGGGTTCCAGGGAGGGAGGCTTCAGCTCCAGGAAGGTGGGGCGTACTCCGTGCCTCAGGGGAAGCGACACCCAGCCGCTCTCATAAGCCTCTTGAGCAGTCCCTTAGCGGTGGGGATCCGCAGCTTCTTCTGGGCCTTAGAGGCAGTCTGGCCCAGGTGTCACAGGCAGAGAACCGACCTGGTGCAGAATGGCTCCAGGGGGAAATGCTCTGTCCTTGGGCTGAGCTTTCATGGGCCAGAAGGGGCCATTCTGGAACAGGGAGCCTTTCACCTGCGGGAGGGATGCTCTTTTTCTTTGCCAGTGGAAGGGAGGGAAAGAAGGAGAGGGGGAAATGCCACGAGAGGCCCCAGGTGACCCTCGGCAGGTCTCTGCATGAGTGGAAGCGGGCGGCTGCTGAGAGGTTTCTGCTGGGAAGGAGACTGGCCTGTGTGGCAGCCTGGATCCCTGGCTTGATTGTTCTCTCCTCGCCGGGGAGGCCAGGCTCTATTGGCGCCTGCAGAGCAGAACAGCTGGTGAAGCCACAACAGGGGAGCTGGAACGCATAGGGCTGGAGGAAGAACAGTATTAGTATAACTGAAACCTGGTGGACCAGTGAAAATCAATGGGGAATAGTTCTCCCAGGTTACAAAGGAGGAAGCACTGCTGAAGGAAATTCAGCACGGCGTCTGCAAAAGTAAACTTGCCTTACTAACTTGTAAGAATTCTTTGGGAGTGTTAACATCGCCAAAGGCCTTCTGAAAGTCCAGGGGGAAGAAGGATCTTGAATAAATCCGCCAGTCTTCAAATAAATGGACAGGTCCTGTCCTGGCTTGGTAACTGGCTAAAGGGCAGGAAACAGAGTAGGACAATTCCCAGAGCAGAGAGAATAAAAAGGGGGGTCCCCCAAGGTCCAGTATTGGGAGCTGTGCCTTTTAATTTATTCATCAGTCATCTAGATATAAGATTAAGTAGTAAGATGGCAACGTTTGTTGATGACGCTAAATTATCCAGAGTAGTAAAAACTGAAGGAGACTGTGAAGAGTTCCAGAGGGATCTTTGGATGTTGGCCAAACAGGCAACCAACTGGCAAATGCACTTCCGTCTTCGGAAGCCAAAGTAATGCACACTGAGGCAAAGAACCCCAGCTATACCTATAAACTGCTGGGGGGCGAGCTTTCTCTGGCAGACCTGGAAAGGGATCTTAGGGTTCTGGTAGTCAGCTCAATGAAGGGGTCAACCCGGTGCTCAGCAACAGGGAAGGGCGAATTAAGTGCTTGGCGTAATGAGGAAGGGAATCGAAAAGCACCATTGTTCCTCTTAGGTACCTCTTAGGTACCACAATTCTGGAACTGGAACCAGAACGACCAAGGGACTGGGACGCCTCCCTTTACAAAATCAGGCTGCAATGGTTAGGTTGGTTCAGACTTGAAAGATGGCGTTTAAGAAGTCACCTGATTAAAGAATATAAAATCATGGAAAGGGTAGACAGAGGAAACAATGGATAAGTTCATGAGGGACCAGAGGTGTCAATGACTCCAAGGGTGGATGCCCAAGTACTGCCTCCAGGTTGGAGAGGCAAGGAGTGGAGAGCAGGTGAAGGTTTTGCCTTTGTCTTCTGCCTGAGATGCCCAGAAGCAATTGGTGGGCTACTGGGTGAGACTAGATGGGCTGTGGCCTGATCCAGCAGGACTCCTCTTATCTTCTCATGTAAGCGACTGCTAGATCATAGTGGGCCCACTGGACTCAATGGGAGCAAGATAGGTCTCCTCTGCAGGTGGACACATGCAGAGGATTGTGTCTGGGCAGGAAAGGAGCCCTTTGCCAAAGTTGCTGTAGCCAAGTGGCTGCTGGGGCAGGAGCAATGAGGTGCTGCAGGGAAGGGAAGGCTCCACTCCTGGCTCAGGGCTCCTGCTGTTCATAACAAGTGAGCCCAAGGCAGATGACACGCAGTGTGTGCAGGCAGGACCTAACCTGCCTGTCCATCCCTAGACCTGCCACTCAGGCACTTAGCCTGAGCCTTACCCAACCGCCAGTCCCCCAAGCGCGTTATCTGAGCCGAGCAGGAGGGACGCCGTCCTCCCCCGACTCAACTGCCCCCTTCTGCTCCTGGCTCCTTTAGGCGCGTTGCCCGGTGCAGCTGCAGCTGCTCCATGGAGGATCCGACCACCTTGCGTGCCTCCGGGAGGCAGAGGCGGGGGAGGGTGGCTTCTTCCAGCTGAGCGCCCGCCTGCCCACTTTCCCACCCCTCAAGCTGTCTCAGAGCTGCAACCTTACCCTCTCCCTGCCCTTTACCACTTCACGGAAGGAGTGGGCCTGGCCTCTGTCTTGAATGAAACCCTCTGCGGATTGGACGGGGGAGACCTTGAGCCCTTGGCTTTTTTGCCTTAAGCCGGGAGCCGTGGGGCGGAGGACGGCAGCTGCAGCTACCCAGTTGTACTCGAGTGGAAAACGCCACAGTGTAGCAAAGAGTGGCAAGCGGCTTCCGATGCCGGGAAGCGGGTTTTCCGCTTGGGCGGGCGACGACGCGTCACCAGCATTTCACATTGATGGGCCTTGCAGATGGCGGAGAGGGAATGGCAATCCCATCGGATCTCCTCCAAAGAGGAAGGGGGGCTTCTGCTCACCCCTTGCCTGTCTCCAGCTTTTCGTCACCACCCAGTGTTTACGGCTGCATTGCTCCAGGGAGCAGGATCACCGCTACATTCCAAGGCGTCGTGGCGGTGTGTCAGCTGCAGGCGAGCCCTGGCTGCCTGGCAAGTGGTTCCTAGCTAAGGTGAACTGGCGGGGCACGCCCGGCCTTCCAGTGCTGTGGGGAGGGGTGGGCACACGGAAGGGCTCGTCTGCCACTTCCCTCGGACCATCATGTGCCAGGCCGACTGTTGCCTTTCGCCGCTGGTTACCTGGCAGGCGGTGGCAGCACAGAGGTGAAAGCGCAGACAAAGCAGCACCGTGCCCACCGCTGCTTCCACCTGCAGCCAAGCCCCAGGCGGCCATGCTGCGAGAGGTGCCCAGCACCCAGTTTCAGGATCCACGTGCCGTGCTAGTGGAAGAGCTCTATGGCACTTCTCTTGCCATTGAGTTCTAGGGTGCCGTCAAGGAGCGAGCCTGATAGAGGGAAGCTGCCGGAGCGGATGGGGAGTGTGTGCTTGCCCTTTGCCTCCCCCTCTGCCTGATTTGATTTCTCCCCGCTGGTTCTGGGCACCTTTTCCCTCTCACGGCACCGTTGCTCCCCCTGGCTGGCAGCGGTAGCACATTTTTTGACGCCATCCAAGCTGGTGGGCAAGTCTACATCTGGTGGCATGAATCCCCAGGTTTTAACTATGGATTGTGTGCAGAACTATTTCATTTTGCCTGTCTTGAGTCACCCAAAATTCAAAGGAGCAAAAGTGTGCCTTATCCAGTCATGTCTATAATAATAATAATAATAATATTTATTTGTATACCGCCCTATGGCAAACCTCCTCGTGTTCTTCCTTCTGACACTGAAAGGCTTCCGCAATTTTAGTCTTCCCTCAAGTCCCTCTACCCTCATGTCACCCTGCATGCCTCCTTTCAGAAATGTGACCAGCAAAACTGCATAGGCTTTTCCGGCAGCGTCCATGTGGATCTCTCCAGCCTGGCACCCGCAGGGCCTGCTAGGAAACCAAGTGCAAAACTTTCGAAGGAGTCCGTATTGGTGGAATGGTTTGAGCTGAGCAGCAGTTGCTCTTCGGCAGATCCGGAATCTTTCCAACAGGCAATGAGTGCCAAGGAGGGCTTTTCTAGCAGGTGGAGACTGGGGGCAGGAGGAGTTACAGCTCTTTGTTCTGGTCTGCTTTTCAAGGAAGGAAAAGCTATATGGATGCTAAAACAGGGTGGTCAAGCCTCGTGGGCACATGTGGAATTCTGGCATTCAAGAGCTGCCACGGGGCATGGCAAGGGAGCCAGGCAAGTATCCAAGGGAGAAAAGAGTCCAGAGAACGAGGAGCAGCTTCTGGAAGGCTGGTGCGGGTATCAGGTTCCCTGAGAGGTGCCCACAAAGACCTTGGCAGGTGCTGCCCTGCAGGGAAGCCATTCTTTTGTATTTACCTCCCTTCCCCTCTTCTTGCTTGGAGGTCTTGCCTCAGGTTTGGGACCCGAAGATTCAGACTAGACCCATGGCTGGTACAGAACACCCAGAGTATTTAGGACGATTTAATGCCACCAAAATGGTGCCGATACCAGCACATGCAAATAGGTAGGAAGCCGAAAACAGAATTTCCTCAGCACCATGGGGGAAATCTGACCCCTAGGAGGGAAGAATTGCAGGAGGATTCAGGCGTACTTTCTCAGTTCTGCCAGGGATGCTTCCCCACCTTCAAATCCTCCTGGCTTTCTATCCTGCAAATGAGAGGAAGAAGCGGCTGCTTGTCGTTTCCATGGCTTCTGGGGGAGGGAAGGCTGCAAGAAAGGGAGCTGACGGGGGGGGGGGGCTCTGTGCATGCCACTTTCCTTTGCAGCCATCGGCCCCTGTTCATAGCTTGGGGTGTGAAGCCTCCTGGGTTCTTGTGCATGTGCCGGAGAACTGGGCAGGGTAACTGTTGCAGCAGGGCCTAGGCTCTTTTGTGGGACCTGTGGCCGAACTCCCTTCTCCTGCTGTGGGACCCAGGCCTGCTGCCGCCGCTGCCACCTCTGCCACTGCAGGTGCAGTGGGCCCATCGACTGCTGAGAATCCAGCGCCTGGCCACAGCAGCCTCCTGCAGACCTTACTGAGAAGGAAGCCTGGAGACTGGGCTGCCTGGGATGAGTGCTTGACGGGGCATGCGCTTGCTCAAGCTCCCCTTGGGCTCCATTCAGCTGCTTAACAAGGCCATGCCAGGAGCCCTCTGGGAGGACTGAAGGTGCTGCAGGTACGCAGCAAACAAGCCCCGCTCAGAGAGGCCACTTAGGGTCAAGATTGGCTCCCGGGGCAGGAAAGGGCGTTCTTCTCTGGAGCATCTGGCCAGGACGCAGCCAGGGCGTGCAAGTGGAAGGGCTGCTCTGTTTCATCATGGCAATTTGGCTCTGTGACAGCCGAACCTCAAGACTGCCAGAGAGTCACCAAGCCAGCCAGCACTGCACGGACGTCCTTGCTTGCTCCCCGCCCCCAGAGGCCCTGAACCAAAGGCGGAGCGAGGCAGGGAGGTTATCAGAGGGAAATGGAGCAGCTGGAATTTGTTTCTGACTGAGCATCAAGGACACGGGACGGGGTGGGGCAGAGCAGGGAGAATGTCAGCAAACTGTTGCAGCCACCCGATGCCAATTCTACGCTTCCCCGCTAGGCCGAAGCTCCCCAGCTGACAAGAGTGACCTGTTCCCACGCCACTCGCCATGCATTCCTTGGACGAGCCCCTTGACCTCAAGCTGAGCATCTCCAAGCTCCGAGGGGCACACGAGAAGGGCAGTCAAAGCCTGTGCAGTACCAAACCCCGACCCGTGCACCAGGAATTCAGGATTACAGAGGATGGGACCACTCTGGCCAGTCCTGGCTCACCCCCGCCTGCTCCGCCTGAAAGTGAGTGCCTGAGCTGGGGGGGAGGTGTGACGCAGCCCCTGCCGGTCCCTGGCTTTGGGGGGGACAGTGGGAAACGGGTGTCCTGGGCGGCTACCTCTCCACAATGCACCCTGGTGTCAACTTTCATTCCCCAGGCCTCCAGCTGCACTCTGCGTGCCACGACAAGAGAGATGCTTCCTTCTCCACACCCACCATCGATCTGAGCCTCTCCCCATCACCAAGCATGGACTCCCCCAGTGGCAGCACCTCCCTCTCCCCTGACAGACAGAGCAACGGGGAGTTGGTGAGCACTTTGGCCTTGCGAGTGAGTTCCACGGCAGGGGCAGCAAGGGGAAGGGGGACCTAGTAAGTCTCTTGCTCTCCACACTTGTGGTAGGAGGCCAGGAGACAAGGTAACGAGGCCAGTCCTTTCCCAAGACGGTTTCCCCACCGCCCATCAGGCGTCACGCCTGGGAAGCACAAACAGCCAAGGAGAGTTTTTGCTCAGAGCTGCACTTTCTGCAGAAGATCCTTTCCTAAGAAGGCAGATATGGGGTGGGGTGGGGTGGGGTAGGGTGGGGGCAAAGGCCCCCACAGATTGTAACCTGGTGCCCAAGAGAGTTGTACTGTGCACTAAGCGATTCCTTTCTGTTGCAAACGACTCAGCCACCCTTCTCTGCGCAGGATCTCCAGTCCCTGCGCTACATTGATGGCCTGCGCAGCTCCTTCCAGTTTTTCCTGCCTCTCAACTCTGGGGGAGCCTTGCACCTCCCAGCTTCAGCCTTCTTGGGCCCACCTAAGGAGAAGCGGCTTTCCTCAGAGATGCCTCTGCACAAGCAGCTGGTCTGTCGGTGGTCCAAGGTGAATGGGGTCCTCTCCGAGGGCTCGCGGGGGTGTTTAGGCTTTGCTTCAGCTGCCAGGCACCTCTCATCAGAGGCCACCATGTAACCCTGGACTCCTGCTGTCCTTCTTCCCCTCCAGTGCAACCAGCTGTTTGAGCTTTTGCAAGACCTCGTGGACCACGTCAATGACTTCCACGTCAAGCCAGAGAAGGATGCAGGCTACTGCTGTCACTGGGAGGGCTGTGCCCGCCACGGAAGGGGCTTCAATGCCAGGTGAGCCCAGGAGTCAGCAAACATACCCAGCTAATGTGCCCATTTTCTGCCCCAGGTTGAGGGGAGGGAGAGGGTTGCCAAAGGTTGCCATTCCCCCTGCTGTGCTGGTCCCATAGACAGGTGTAAGGGTTCCAAAGGCTTGCCACTCCTCTTGGTGCCTCCCGGACTTAGCTTGGAACTGGGAAGAACTGATCTAGGAGAAACACCATCTGAGAAACAGCCTTCTTGCACTGTTAACTGAGGAGTCTCACCTGCTGGCAATCCCCCCTCCCCCCCAGGTACAAGATGCTAATCCACATTCGGACCCACACCAACGAGAAGCCACATCGCTGCCCCACCTGTAACAAGAGCTTCTCACGGTTAGAAAACCTGAAGATTCACAACCGCTCCCACACAGGTGAGCCCAGCAGGGCAAGATTTGGACATCTCCTCTCTAAAGCCTAGCAGGCACCTTCCCTTCTGGATAGGCCAGTCCTGGGGGTTTGGGGAGAGTCTTTCCCTCTGCTTTACTGAAGAGCAGGAGGTGGGTCCTTCAGGAGCCAAGCACTCTGTTCTGCCAGGCAGCTCCTTTCTAAAAGCTCAGAGCTGGGCCTTTCCAGGCAAGAGGTCAACCCAGGAGCATCTGCAGGAAAAGGGGCAATTCTTGCACGCAGGGCATAGAAGTGGGGAGGGAAAATGCACCCAGTGGAACAAAAAGAAGAGAGGTCTGTGCATTTCTAAGTGATTTCCGTCTTGACTTTGTTTTGCTGGAGCTCGGTCACCTCTGCCTCCGCGGAAAGGATTTTGCAGGGTCTTTAAGGGACAGTGCTGAACCTGCCCTTCGCCCTCTGCGCCCGGCTGCCCACAGGCACAGGTGGACCGCTCTTCCCTCCCCGAGTCCTGGCAGTGCAGGTGTCCTCATGCATGCATGCGGGTGAGAGGGCTTCTCCTCAGCTGTGCGTTGCTCCTTCCCCTGCAGGTGAGAAGCCCTACATCTGCCCCTACGAAGGCTGCAGCAAGCGCTACTCCAACTCCAGTGACCGCTTCAAGCACACCCGCACGCACTACGTGGACAAGCCCTACTACTGCAAGATGCCTGGCTGCCACAAGCGCTACACCGACCCCAGCTCCCTGCGCAAGCACATCAAGGCCCACGGCCACTTCATCTCCCAGGAGCAGCAAGAGCTGCTGAAGCTGCCGCCCCCAGCCAAGCCTGCCCTCGCCGCTGCTGCCGAAGTGCCTTTTCTCAACGGGGCACAGCTCCTCATCCCCAGCCCAGCTGCCCTCTTTGGCAGCCACGGCCTGCCCCTGCCCCTTGCGCCAGCCCCCTTGGATCTCAGCACCTTAGCCTGCAGTGGGCTCAGCGCCGCTGCCCTGCCTGGGCTGCCCAGCCCCATGATGGCCCCCCTGAACTTGGCCAAGAACCCACTTCTTTCGTCTCCCTTTGCGGCCGCTGGCCTGGGGCTGCCCGTTGTGTCCCTTCTGGCAGGCGCCTCCACCAAGACCAATGGCGAGAGGGCTGTCGTGAGCAGCGTCAGGCCCACCAAGGCGACCGGCGGGCGGCCACAAGGCCCCCGGCGTTGTAAAGAGGCCAGTGAGCGGACTGACCTGGCCCGACTGGAACCGACATCCAACGGCCTTTCGCTGCTTCCTGGTGGCGTCTTGGACCTCTCCACTGGCATGACCTCTGGGGGGAGCCCTGACCCTCTGCCCCCGGGCTGGGTGGTAATCCCCACAAACTCCGTATTACTGAAACAAGCTGTGGTGAACTGAGCAGAGGGGGGTGGTGTGTTCTGAAGCAGCCCTGGCTTGTCCCAGTTGCGGAGAAGGGATTTGCGATTTCCATCTTCTGAGCCAAGACAGCTTTTAGTTCTCTGAGGTCATCAAGATGGCTGCTGAGGTAGGAGAGCCCACCAGTGCAAGGGCTGCCTTGGGTCAGAAGGACCTCCCCTCTAGGTTCTGTACCACTGTCATCCTTCAGCGTAGCTCCCCTTCCTCACACCGTTGCAGCGGTTGGCTTCCCGATATTCACGACGGAGGAGCCTGGCTCCTCAGAGCAAAGCAATAAACACCATTCACTCTAGCAACAGCCATCCCTCTACCCTAACCCTGCCGCTCTGTTCCCAGCTTGCAAAGGGAGGGCAGATGGTGGGACCGTCTTCACCCCTCTTGGCCTGAATCTGGCCAGGAGACAGCAGAGGCCAGCACTGCACTGGATTTAGCAGGCCCTTTTCACGCCTCTTCTTGTGCTGCCAGACTAGCCAGGTTCCCCTTCAAGTGGAGACGTGGAAGGCCGAGGACGTGGCCTGCCATATCCCGCTAGTTCCTGCTTCCTCTAGCAAGCTGACTGCCCAGGACAACGGACACCCACTTCTTCTCAGGGTGCAGAAGAGGAGCCACTAGGGAGTCCTCCTTTTCCTGAGGACCAGAATTGGCATCTTCCGTAAACAAGGCCCTTATACCAGGTGGGTGGCAGAATAAAGAGGAATTTGCTTCCCCAAACATTGCAAAGTTTAAATTAAATTGATTCTCCTGGTCCTCCCACTCCCCCCCCAATTCCACAGTTCAATGGTTCTAGGAATCCTTTGCCCCCTCCGCTCAAGCAGTCTTTGCTGCTGCTGCTGCTCAAGGGAATGGAGCTCTCAAAAGTAGTGCTTGAAGTGCCGCCGCTGTACAAAACCTCCCCTGCCACAGTTCCAGTGTGTGAGAGAGACTCGGTGGGCGCTGCTGCCCCAAACACTCGCTTCCCCTCCTTCGGCCTTCCCTTCCCTGACAAGGCACAGCCCGATGGCTGTGCTGCTCAGTCCTTATGCCTGACGTGGAGGAACTGAAATAGTCGTTTCCCCTATTAGTTGTTCATTGCGTTCACACTGCACAGCAACCTGCAGATGCTGCCTGGGATTGTGGGGTGTAGGGGGAGGAAATGATAGGAGCCCCTGTTCCCCTGCCTTGCCGTCTCTTCCAGACTAGCAGCGTCCAATCTCTGCAGTTCTGCAGCATGACCAGGGCTGGTTCTGTGCCACTATCCCTGTGCCTGTGCCAACGCTTCAGCTAACGCTGCTCGAAGGGTAAGGAGGATTACACCCTCAGGAGCCAATGGTAGGAATCCAGCAGGCCAAAGCAGGCTCTGGCTAGTGGGATGGTCGTTGGAGCACTTCTGTCCAGCCCCAACCCTCAGTGCTGCAGCTCACGGATTCATGCTGGGTTCTAAAACAGCCAGCAGGTCCAGCCTGAGTCTGCTGAAGGGCTGCTGCTGCTGACCTGAACCAGAAGCCCAGAAGGAATCTAAATCCTCAACCTCCTGCCCCCTCATCAGGTGGCTGTCAAAGCAGAAGAAGCCTTTGGCCACAGAATTCCAGTTCAGTACTTCGCTTGATCTGTTCAACTCCCATTTCAGCAGCATGACCAATATCGCTTGAGAGCCCATCTTACCTCTCAGCTACCCTCCCTTTCTGAGGGCTGTTCTCATGCTTGCACCTACATTCCCTTCCTATATAATGGGGTCCCACATAGCTTCCCCTGCCCTGTTCTTTGAATAGGACCCTCGCCATGGGCTTCCATCCCAATGGATTTCTTCCGGAACCTCGGTAGTGGGTGGGACCTCAGACTGCCACCCCCACTCCCCAGCTGAACAGGTAGCCTGGGGGTCCACGCCATCCAGCCACTGGGAGCTGGTCTCCTAGCCACATGGTGGACGGCTGGGCATGAATGCTTCACTGCCAGGCCTGGCAACAGCGCAGGACTCCAGGGTTACTTCTGGCCCTATAGGTTTTGCTGACTACCCGGACCTGCAAGCCAGTGGAACTCAGTTTCGTTTTATGTCTGTTGTCATCACCCATCCTGATCATCAATATTTTAAACAGTTTCTAAGTGCCTTTCAACTGTAGTTTATGTTGAACTCTCCCCCTTTCTCTTGCCCCCGTCACCGTTAGCATAGTTTAAGACAGAAAAGATAAGCTACGACCCGACCAAGAGAACGGTTATGATGAAACAATAAAATGAATCTAAAAGCTTTTCTAGGCCTTGCTGATCTTTACTGACTTCTGTGCCTTTATCTGGGATCGAGGAAAGAGAACAGGGACACTGGGTTATACTGTTGGCCTCAAGCCGTGTTACAGAATCTTAGCAAAAAGATACGAGTCTAGTGAAACTTACACAAATTGCCTAATGAGAAAATACTAGTTTTCTGCTTTTAATAACCCAAAAGAAATTAGAAAGCTGCAGTATCCTGGACCAGATTAAAGTCTTGGTTCGTTAGACCAGCAACAGCCACACTCTTCACCGTTTTAGCCAGAGGCCTCCTTCCACTAAACCAGGACCTTCTTAATGTGAAACAAGGGTTTGGCACTTAAGCCGCAGGTCCTCAAACTATGACCAGAGAAGACAAGCACGTTTTCCCTTGTCTCTGAAAGACCATTACCAAGAATTGCCTACAGACTTCTCTGCGGTATAAAGGGCTTGGCCAGTTGCAGAACTCAGCAGACAGTCATTGGGTCCTGCCACTTCCTCCCCAGAACCTCCAGTGCGTTCCTCTCACAGCCACAGCCCCAACCCATGGCCGCAAAGGGGAGCCCCAGACTTTGGGACGGGGCTGCAAAAATACTATGAGGTTGTTGCTTCAATGCGGAAGATGCAAACCAGAGGCTACCATGCGTCCCACTAGTTGTGCCTCCAGAAACAGGCCGCTGCCTTGCCGTGACCGTCCCTTGTGCCTTTGGAAAACATGCAACATCCGCAGCAGTGAGCGATACAAGGGCAGTTTGTAATTTTAAAAAGGACACTGTGGAGGAAGTGGGTTACAGCACTACGTGTCTGGCTTGCGCTCTGACTCTTGTTCTCGCTGGTGCTGGGACTGAATTCGCAGCTCTTCATCCAACCGCTCCTTGGCTCTCACCACCTGCGGGACAAAGTTGGCACTCAGAAGCAGGGTTGGCAAGGGGACAAAGCAGCCCCGGTTGCACCAGAGGGCAGTACAGCCACCCGCAGCAGGCCTTTTCCTTCTGATCTTGCTAATGGCCCTCAAGGCAGGGAAGGCGGCCTGGCCTCGCACCAGACTGAGAGGGGCCTTTGCACTGTGCAGCTGCTGCAAAGTCAAGGCTACCCAGGCAGTCCTGTGTGGAGAACTCGGTCAGCCCTGGGAAGGGCAAAGCAGCACAGCTTGGGAAAGGTCGCCTCTTCACTAAGGCCCTGCTGCTTCCACCAGACAAAGGTACTTATAGGATGCCACAACACGAAGCAAATAACAAGACGCCAAGATCCGTCACTTTAAAGGTCTAAAGATAAACAGGAAGGGGAGAGGGGAGGAAAGACAGGAGCTCTGATCACGAAGGATGGGCCACGGAAGAGAGAAGAACATGCCGAGGCATTCCCACTTACCTTGGACTGCAGGTAGAAAGAGCCTCCCACAGACTTATCGTTCACCTTGAATAAATGTTCATAGTTCTGCAAAGGAAAGCCAATAAGAAAAGCGTAGGCAACCCTCATTCGGTTGCCTCACAGACAACCCCACCTGCTTCCCTAGGTGGCCAGAAAGTCATGCAGGGAAGCCAACAGAATGGCCCTCTTCTACCGGGCACCTGCTTCTACCACCCTCCAGGCCAGAGTCTCCCACTGGGCATCGCTTCCTGTCCCTTTTACGGTCCACACTGCAGCCAGATGAATCCGCCGTCCAGTAACTTCCAAAAAGCGGAGGGGGGACTCTGCTTGGACTCCCCTTTCCTGATCTCCTCCAGCCGCTGCGGGACTTGGTGTGGATTGCAGGGGGGGTGAGAAGACCAGGGAGCCTTCCGAGGAGACCCTGCCACGACTTACCAAACCGTGAAAAGAGCATCCGAGGGGCAGCAATCGCCTCCCCCCCCCCGCCTCCAGCCCCGCCTCCGGGCTTCACCTTTTGGATTTCCTCCCGGCTGAGCTTGGAGACGTTGAGGATCTGCTGGGCCTCCTGAAGGCTGATGCCGGAGATGCTGGAGGCCGCCGCCGACTGTTGCCCCGTCCGGCCTCGCGCGTCGGCCGCCGCTCGACTCGCTGCACGGGAGAAACCGCGCGGCCGTTACCGGCGCCTGGGCGACACCCAGGCAGCTGCCTGCGCCCCTCTGGGCGGCCGAGCGCGCGGGGGTCTGCCCGGCGCCGACCTGGAGGCTGCAGCGGCCCCCGCCCGCCCGCCCGCCCGCCGCCGAGGCCGCCCCCCGGCCCGCCCGCTCGCTCACCTGCGAACTCCTGCCGCAGCGCCCGGGCGAAGGCTCGGCCCACCACCTGCGCGCCCACCAGGAGGATCTGCGCCAGGTACTTTGCCTGCAAGCGAAGCGAAGCGCACCCGTCAGCCGGGGGCCCGTCCCGGCGCCTGCCTGCCTGCCTGCCTGCCTCGGGCGGAGCGAGGGGCCAACGCCAGGGAGGCCCGGCGGCCGGGCAGGCAGGGCGAAGAGCGGACAGAGGGCAACGGAAGTGGCGATGCGGCGCCGCGCTCCCCGCGGGGAAGAGGCCACCCCGGGTACCCTCACCCGCCCCGGACGTCCAAGTCCTGCCGCCCCGCCGCCGCCCCGCGCCTCACCATGTCCGGCGGCCGAAGGGCGAAAGATCCGGCGAGCAGCCGCCTCGCGCCGTGCGTGGAAGCGAGCGCAGCGGAGCCTCTTCATAGAGTCGGAACGGAAAGAGTGTCCGCCCGCCGCCGGAAGCAATGGAGTCGCTCTAGGCCCATAGCGGGATCGAGACTCCCCTCCCCCTGGTGGTCGGAGGTGACATTGCGCGCGGATAGAAGCTGCCCTAGGGGATTCCTGCCTGCCTGCCGAATCGCATCGATGGGACTCCTGTTCGCGTGCCCAGCGCTGGCAGAGGGCAGAGGGGCCTTTCTTGGCAAGATCTCGTCTGACCGCAGCTGAATGATGCCGCTCTGTCTCCCTGAAGACCCCTGCAGATCTGCAGGATCGAGTCATAAGAAACGGGACCCATCTCTCCTGGGGTCGTTCCTGGGGAGCCCCCAAGACAGCTTTTGCCAGACCTTTTGGAGTGCGACTCGTGGTCCGAGAATTTGCAGGGAGTAGTGGGAACTGTAGTCCAAAGTGGCTGCACTTGTTGGGTGTGATGGGCTTTGTAGTCCAATTTAAACAAAGCTGCTTTGGCTCCTGGTATCAATGGACTGACATGCCAAGCCGCTTGTTTTGTTTGGCTTACTGATTAGCAGACCCACTCAAGTCCCGTAAGTTTGGCAGTTTGCACCCCAAGTGATTCCAAGGGGCAAGATCAAACTCTTTCCAAAGTGGGCCTGACTCAGCCTCTAGACTTACAAAATCAGAGCATTGGTTTATCACATACAATGTTTATTCTGAGTATTCTCTACTCTTTCAGAATTGTAATCGGCTCCAAAGCGAGTTACCAAAAAGAAAGCAGAAGTACAAAGCTTAATATGTATTCGGATGTGATCTGCTGAGGTGCCACCCACTTACTCCATGGAGGCTCCCTTGGCCACAGGTCTCCTGGGCCGCCCCAACACTCCTTGTCATTCCTGGGTTGCAGATTTCTTGCTGAGCGCTGCAGTGCAGCAGATGAAAGGACCAACTGCTACCCATGCCTTCTCTCTTAGCAAATCTGAACGACATTCAGGATGCCAGAAGTGACACTTTGGCATGAATGGAAATGAGAGGGTGGGAGGGAGGCTGGTCAAGGCACAGGAGGGAGCCCTTTCAAAAACACAAGGAACAAGAGCCAGCAACACTGGCCAGTTCTCCCACAACAATTCCAGGATTTGGGAGAACTTAAGGCAAGTGATGGTGCAGCAGGACAAATTAGAAGGGGTGGGTGTCTTCTGACATGCAGGAAAAGATAGCAGACCTGAGCAGGAGCCCTCCCTGGGTGTTACAGGGGAAGGAACTTCTTCTGAACAAGAGGTACAGAAGGAACCAAAGGCTTCAAATAGCTATTTGCTATCCTCGCCACAAACACAGAAGGTTAGCTTTGCTCCAAGGACAAGGACAGGACAGTGTAATGGGAGAACAGGTTTTGACACAGTTCCTGTTGTCTGAAAACAGATCAGAGCCACACTGGGTGGCTGGATGGGTCCACACAACAGGTCCCATCCAGGGCTTTTAGCAGTTCTTCAAAACTCTGAGGTGGCACTCTGGGGACTCCAGGCTCTTGGTCAGAGAAGTCTGAAGCCCCTCAAGTATGAACGAGAATCCCGTCTTGTGGCCCCTCCAGAGACCCTGCGGACAGTACCGGAAGGATGGAGGAGGGCAGAGGGAGCAAGAGCCACGAGCCTTCTGTTTCTGGAGGTACCGGTCCACCCTAGACCCCAGCTTATCCAATCAGGATCCAGCAGCACCACGGTTGGCATTTGCCACTGGAAGGCACCCACGGGCTGCTTGCTGGGTTGGTGCAGGTAGGTGGGCTTTTGGCATTGCCAGTCAGTGTGTGGCCCAAAGCAGAGGCTCAAAGGTCCACCATGTGACGGGACGGGACCTGACCCGACAGGGGGAGGGGCAAGAACTTCCTGGCCAGCAGGGCAGCACAGCAGAGGCAGTCAGGGTGGGGAAGAAGAATGGAAAGCAAACATCGCCGCCGTTCTTGTGCTGAGCGCAGGGAGGCCCTGCTGGAAGCTTGGCTGGTCCCAGAGCAACTTTCACCCTGTTAGAAGTGTCAGCGGTCCGGGTGTCGGAGAAGAGGGAATCTGGGCCACAGAAGGAGCTGGAAGCAGTCCAGGCTGGAAGGCAGTTGATGGCAGCTTCCCAGGTCAGTCCTACAAAGCAGGAGAAACAGGCAGGCAGGGATGGTAGGCAATGACCAAAGAGTACCAGACAGCCCTTGCTGGAGGGTGGAGAAGCAGTGTGAGGAGTATCCCTAGCACTGGTGCCTCCTTCTGAGCCCAGGGGGGCTCAGGAGAGCTCTTCTGAGAAGCTTAAGAGCCCCTCCCACCCTCAACTTAAGCGGCAAACAATCCGTCTCACGGACTCCATTGTTGACTAGTGGAATCCTTGGCCCCCGTGAGCCTTTGTGGCAAACATAAGCTGTGGGTGGAAAAAACATCACTGCTCCTTGCTGGCTTTCCATGTGTGAGGAGGTGAACAGAATGGAAACTCTCCATGCCTGCTTTGCCCCTGCTGGAATAACGTACAACTGCCCCTTGTCCACCCCCCGAGGAAGTATGAGGAACTGTTTCCAGCAGGGCTTTCCCAGCGTTGGGCCCCAGTGTCCACCCACAGTGCTTGCCTAACCTGGATTCAGTGCAGAAGCCCTCCGTACCCAGGAGGAGCAGAGGACTGGGAGGGAGAACAGTGTGTTCCTTCTCCATGGCCAGCTGCCCGGCTTACACAGAACGGGGTTTGTAGGTAGCCAAGGTGCCTCCTCCACCCTGGTGAAGCTCTTACCCACTCATCTTCATCCACACCTTCAAAGGCATCCTGAGGGAGCGGGTCGTCTCGGTTGCCCAGTTTGGCCACCATGGCGCTGAGTAGCTGCAAAGGAGGAAATGTTGATACTGGGGAGGGGGGAAGAACACCATGGGCTTTGCCCACAGGGGCTGTGAAGGGAGCTGCTGCCTTTCCCTCCTCTCCACAGGAAAGCAACGCCATTCCCCACCCCTTTCTGGGAGCTGATTTTGCTACAAGGGTAGAGGAGGCTTCCTGCCAGACAGCTGCAGAATCCCAGGGGGCAAAGGGCATGCTTACCTCCTCTTTCTTCTGCTCATCTGACTTCTCCTCCAGGAAGACAGAAGAAGGGGTGCCTTTTCTACTGGGGATGGTCTTTGGAACTTCACTCACTGCAGAAGACACAGGGTGATGGCAGTGACTGGACCTGGTCCTCTGGCTGTGCCCAGTTGCAGTCTGGCTGGCAGAGGAGGCCTCACTCAGGCTTCCAATTCGCCATGCAGGTGGAACCCAGGATGGTTTGCGTGCCAGTAAAATACTCTGACATCTTGTTTGCCCAACCTCAGATACCACTCACACTAAAAGAAGGTTCCCCACAAAGCAGCTGGGACCCTCCATGGCAGCCATGATCCATTTCTGGGTTCTGCCTCTTACCTGGGATCATGCCTTTGGGCTGAAGGCTGATCTTCTGGTGTTGGCCATCAGAGCCTCCAAGCCAGGCAGGAGCTGACAGGGCAGGTTCCCACCAGACCTCTGTAGCTGGATAAAGGTCATCTTGGAAGAATTCTTTCTGTGGGGAAAGAGGCAGGCAGTGGCACATCTTGAAGAAGAGCATCTTCCCCACGCAGCAAGGCACCATGGCTTCCTGTGAGCCACAGGTGGCATCCTTTCCAAAATGGAACATAACTGGCCAGTTCACCGGTCTACCTACTGGCATACTAGGGGGCGGCATACTGGTCCACATGGTCTGGTATAGTGTGGAAGGCCCATTTTGTCAGGGCAACTGGACACACTGCTGAGATGTCTCTCAGGGAGCTTGTAACCCTCACCTTTGGAAGCCCCCTGCACCACTCCCAAAGCTGGCACAAGCTTCAGGTCTGGCATGGGAACCGGGCCAGAACAGGCTGTGGAGATGCCTTGCTCTCTACTAGGAACTACGTCTTGGCTTGGGACGGGCTACCTATCTCAGTACAGGGTGGCCTGCCCAGGACCCAAGCCTCAGCGCCCAGTGCAGGATGCTACCTTCACCCGTGGCACCCGGAAGGCCACAGGTTCAATGGAGGTCTGTCGGAGGCAAACAGCCCGGGCGATCTCAACCTCATGTACGTCGCACTCAGTCTTGGGCAGGAACTGGAATCCCTGGGGAAATGCCGAGGTACATCTGCCATAAATGGTTTCCTCCAAAGCATGCTGCCAACAAAGTCCCATCTTCCTGCCCCCCTTCCACTGCCCCAGGAGAACTAAGGGCACCACTTCCTGTTCATCACCCTGGCTAGCAAAGCAGCGGGATGGCAAGCTGCTTTTCTGACCACAGGCTAACTCAGGGATGGCCACAAGGGGGCAGGGAAGAGGTATGGCTAGAAGAGCAGCACAGAAACGGGAGAAGGTGGATTGGCCATCGGCGCGCAGCAGGCCAAGGTGTCACCACGCTGAACGATAACCCACCACCCTTGCTGCGGCGGTCCAATGCCACAGGTTGCAAGCCCAGACCCATCCAGTTGCCACCCCCACGGTCTCAGCCCTAGGCTGTGGACAGAAGAATCTGTCCCTCCTTTGCTCCTGAGACCAGATATTTCATGTCAGGGCCTTTATCACTGCCTGCACATTAACACAATCAGTCTCTGTGCTGACTGCTCTCCTTTGACACATGTCTCAAGTCAGCGTTCTCTCAAAAGAAAACCTCTAGCCCTCCAAAGCACAAGAAACAAGGGCAGCAAGAACTAAAGACTCCAATCCAGACTAGCCTCCAGTGGGCAGGGGAGAGGCCAGGTGCACGTGGCTCTGTGCGCTCTGTCCGGTTCCTTATTTCCCATCACTTCCCCACTCCAGGTGGCATCTCACCTTGTGGGGACCAATGGACAGGAAGCTGTTGCACTCCAGTAAGAAGGGGGCTTCTGGGATAACCTCATAGATGTACATCCTGGTGTCTCCCTAAAGAGGTAGCAGAAACAAATGGTTCTCCGTCTCCCTGGGCCAGGAAGCAGCCCGGCCGGGCCTTGCAGCTGCTTTGGACTGGGAGGGGAAAAGTTGCTCCTGCCAGCTGAAGACCAACACAACAGGAAGCACTCATTGGAGAAGAACCCGGGGCTCTTCTGGGGTCATACCCGGGGGAGCGTTTCTGCAAGATCTGACTTCAGCAGTGCCACTCACCAGCCCAAACTCCAGCAGAGGAATCCTCACCTGGCTTGACCATCATCCTATCCTGCTGCCACAACAGGCATGCCAGGAGCAGCCCCGTCGAGCCCCCCTTTTCTCTGCAGATGGCTGTGGGACAGCCTACAGCGGAGGGCATCTTTGGCCCAGCCAGTTCTTCCTGGCCACCTGAACTCGGCCAGCTTTGGGCTGCTGCCAGCACAGAAGGCCCCAGATTCTTGCCCGCCTGGGCCCACAGGGTGTTGGCTGAGGCTCAGCTTGGTCAGCAGGCTGCTCACCTTGCCTGTGAGAAAGAGCAGACCTGTGTCTTTGTCGTAGAAAGGAATGAGGGTGGACGGGGAGGCATCCAGACTGGTGATGGCCACAGGCCCGGCAGCCAGAGAGTCGGCCAGGTGGAAGGACAGCTGACGCTCACTGCGGCTGAGGAAGAGAAGGGGAATCAGACAGGCCTGGGCTGCTCCTGTGCAGCCTGAGGAGAACTGGGACTGTCGGACGTACCTGTCAAAGCCCGACACCAGCAGGTATTTGCCACCGCACACCCAGATGACCCGGGCTCCCCGGCCCCCTTCTGGGCCTGGGCCTTCCTGTTGTGGAAACCAAAGTCACTTCAAGGAAAGCAGGGGATGGCTGCCCACAAGCCTCCCTGCTCCTTGAAGATCCTACCCCTAGGTCCTCCTCTAGTCCAGCCAGTCTTCCAAACCAGGGGCCTTTCTCCACTTGGCCTTATTCTACAATATATTTTGGATTAGGGACCTGCTGTCTGCCTGCTAGTGTAGACTATGGTGACGCCTGCAGATGGCTACCCTGAGAATAAGGCTAAGTGCTTAAAAGGCCAAGATCTCTCCCTGCTCAGAAAGACTGACCTCGCTGGCCCCCACCAAACCCAGCTGAGGCTGCCCTGGGCAGTCCTGGGCAGAGAAAGCTTATCCTCACCTGCAGGGGCTGAGAAGCCTTCCGCGGCTCATATATTCGCGTGTTTCCATCCTTGCTGACTGTGGCAAGGTGACGTCCATCTGGACTCCAGGCCAGACTGAAAATCTGAAAGTTTCCCAGAGGAGTTTCACTTCTCTGATCTGACAAGTGGCCGCAGGGGAAGTCCAGAGCAGCTGGGGAGATCAGCGACCTTGGGTCCTGCTGGACTTCCTCCACTCTACCCGGGCTTAGTAGGAAGCAGTGTGACCAAGGCCTTGTTCCCCTCTACCCTCCCTACCCGCTCTGCTGGCCTCTTTCCTGAACAAGTGGCCAGGGCCAGGAAACAGCCTAAAGGTGAGCTGCCCTACCTGATCTCTGTGTCCCTCAACCCCCAGCGCCTGCTTCCCCATGCGTGCGTCCCAGACTCGCACAGTCATATCATAGGAGGAAGAAGCCAGGAGATCATTTGCCAGTGGATGGAACCGTATAGAGTAAATCTTCTCTGTGTGGCCTGAGAAAACATGCAGGGAAACAGAGAGAGAGATGCTGGGGTCAGTTTGTTGTCCTTGCCAGGCTTCTCCAGGACTCAGACCAGAGTCCGTGGCACCCTGCAACGAGTAGAGAGGAAGAGTAGACTGAGGTTTCCCTTACCTCGCAGTACAACCTCTGGCTCCACCAGGGTCTCCTTCAAGCCCCCAGACTCAACCCGCCACAGACGGATCATGGCATCTTCTCCACCTGTGCCAAGACAGCAAAGGAGAGAGAGGTCTGGAGGCCCAAATCACAGGGCCAAGGTGGCACCCCATGACACGGAAGGAAGGGCAAAAGGAGAAGACCCTCAGGGAGCCTCCCTCTGACAGGTGACCCCAGTCCCAGGAGCTGTGGGGAGTGGGGTTGGGTACCAATTGCCAAGCGCTGCAGGTCAAAGGGATCCCAGCAGAGGTCCGCAACAGAAGCCCTGTTCTGGATGGTGGGCCCAGATATATCAGGGAGTCGGCCTGGCTTGGAGAGCTGCAAAAGAAGCTCAGCGTGAGGCTGAGGAGCCAGCAGGCACCAGAACCCTGCTGGAGCATCCTCCGTGCTAAACGCCAGGTCCCACCTCACAGTCCCAATAGCTACCAGCTCCAGGGAGCCTGGGAGTTGAGAGTTGCAGAGAGCTGAGGGTGGCGGATGAGGCTTGCTGCTGCCCATGGACCTTTTACCTCAAGGATGGCCACCTGTCCTCCTGCAGAAAGCAGGGGAATGGCAACGCGCTGCCGGTTGGCACAGAAGCCGTCACTTTCTCCAGGCGTGGTGAGGTTCAGACTTCGGAGGTTGGTGATATGGGTGCTGCGGTGCAACACGATGCCCTGGATATGACGGAAACTGGAGCTGGGACCTGCGGGCAGCCACAAAAGCCAGTGAGGGACAGGAACTGCTTGGCTGTGCCTCTGAGATGCCCAGACCTAGATCCCTTCTGCAACCATTCTGTGCCTCAAAGACACCAGTGCGCCTTACGTGACTGACAACCCTTGCAGCAACCTCAGGCAGCGACATGGCTGGGTGCAGGGATGCAGTGAGGAAGGCAGCTGCAGGCAGCTCTGCGCATACTTACCCAGAATGCTTTGCAGGGACCGCTGACTCGGGCTGGAAGCAAAGCCGCTGGTAAGGGAGAGCGACGGAGCTGCACTAGAAGGAGATGTCAAGGAGCTGGTAGGGGAGGAGAGGCCGCTGCCAGCCTGCAGGGGGGACAAGTGCTTTAGAGAGAGAGAAGGGCACCCCTGTGTCAGAAACAAGGGGCAGTTAAGGGTCTCCATCACAGGCCGAAGCCCAGTGGGGCCCTGCTAGGTCTGCAGTCCTGGACAACACGCAACCACCTCTGGAGACTCAGGAAGGGGCCAGGGGCTCTGAGGGAGCTGGGGGGAGTAGGGGGGCGTGGAGGCACCCAGAGCAGTGGCAGGAGCCCTCCTTTGTCTCTGCATAAGCTTTGCTGTGGGCACAAGCACAGGCAGCAGACTTCTCTGAGCAGCACAGCCGTCCCACCTTGGGCCACTGCTATCTGCCAGGCAGCCTCTGTGCAGCCTCCTGCTCCTGGAGGCTTATTCTCTGCTCATCCCCAAACAGGCCCTTGGAAGGGAACAGTCCCCAGGGTTCCCCCTGTTCCCTGGGGATCTTGTGCACAGCAGATGCTCACGGCCAGACAGTGTGAGCCGACTGTCCTCCAGAGCCACAGCAATGCCACCCTCCCGCCCTCTAGGTCCCCTGTGCCCCTACCCTCCCAGAAGCAACTCACACTCATCTCTGGGTCCTCAGTCCAGGTATCAGCCTCGTCTGTTTGGGCAGAGAGGGACCCACTGCTCTTCCGGGGGAGGCAGGGAAGGGAGCTGGAGACAAAAGCCTTTCTAGGCTGGCATGCAGGGTGAAGGCTGACTTTTTCAACCTGAGGGGGGAGCGGCGAGGGGTCATCAGCTGCCAAAAGGAAATAGGAAAGGGATGGGGGGGCAAAGACCGTATACACCCTGGGGCATCACAGAGCGGCAGTGCCCTCCAGTGGAGCTCAGGCCGGGAGTGGGCCGCTACCCACCCCGTTCTGATTAGAGGGGATTCCTCTCGGGTGGTGGCTGGGAAGCCCCTTCCTCCTGCCTGGTCAGGGAGTCCTCCTGGGCCATTTCCTATTGAGGCCGTGGGCATTTGGGCTGTGGTGGCCCTCACCTGGCTGTTGTCTCCAGACCACCAGGCTGTGGCAGAGGCTGCAGGGACATTTCCTGGGCAATCGGGGAACAGGTCTCGGTGGAACTCCTGCTTGGACTGAAACACATGGTGCCAGTGAGCAGCAGGAGCCTTTTCCGCGGTGCCCACTTTGCCTCATGCTTACCCTGCCCACCACTTTCCCAGTGTGTGGTTACCTTTCGGGGCACTGAATAGCTGACAGGGACAATTGCGCAGTCGGTGAGCTGGAGCACCTGGAGCACCTCACACGCCATGACGTCCAGGGCCAGCTTGGGCACCTGTGCCACTCCCTGGGACTTGCCTTCCATCAGGCACTGGTTGACTGTGCAAGGAGCAGGGGTTGGAGGGAAGAGGCACAACGGGACAAGCGATGGCTGTGTGGCCTGGAAGCAGCTAGAAATTGCACGCTGTGAACTGAGAAGGGGATCCCTGGCACACAGGGCTTGGAGACTCAGGGCACCAAGTACCCAGCTCTGTGCCCTCGAAGGGAGTGCAGTGGCAGAGACCTCTGTGGCACTGATGCAGCACAGTCTGCTTCTTTGTTTGCCCTTCTCAGGCACAAGGCATGAAACCAGGGAGCCTCTGCCTGCAGAATGAGAGTGGCCCTGGTCCTGCTTGCCACTGCAGCTGCCAGGCAGAGCAAACAGAGGCAGAGACTCTTGGCGGTGAGGGGCCTCCCCCCTCCCCCCCACTCTCACCTTCGATCAGAGCCGGATGGCTTGGTGAGACCTCGTAGCAGAAGAGCACGTTCTCTCCCTGGAAGACAGCATCCAGCCTGAGACAGGCAGGGGCAGGGGCAGGGGCAGGGGCAGGGGCAGGGGCAGGGCTCTGGAGATGGCCAAGGTACACTGGCCAGCTGTCTTCTTACCTTCCCTGCCAGGATGAGAAGCCCAGTGCTGGCATCAAAGAGTGGCATCAAGGCTCTGTGTGCAGAAGAGAAGGTGGAAAGGGTGGGCAGCGGGCAACGGCAGTGTGCAGCATGAAGCCCAGGGCACCCGTCCACCTCTGCCTCATAATGCCCAAGACAAGGTGGTAAGCAAGGAGATCAGCCAAACCGCCCCATACAGGTCTGCCCCCATGTGCCCTCCCTCACCCAGCTTGGCCAAAGGTGGCTTCTCCAAAGGGAAACCAAGGTGGGAGAAAACCCCTGGACTCCTCCTCGTTCTATGAAGAAGAAAAAGAAGGGCCGGCTTTTCTACCCCGCTTTTCTCACCCATTTAAGGGCACTCAAAGTGGCTGACTTTTGTTAATGGCTGGACTGTCCAGAGCTGCTTTGGCTGCGTCAGTCTGAGGGTTGCTGCCAGGAGGGCCTTCAAGGCCAGGCTTGACCCCTGGGGGCAGCAGGAACAAGCACGCGCTCTCTTGACCTGCCTCCGGTAAGCCTTGTCGGCCTTCCGAGGATCTTCTGGTTCACCTGCTACATTAGCTTTTCTCCCTGCTGCTCCGGCATCCTTTGGTTTTCCTGGACTGAAATGGCTGCGGTTCTGCTAGGTCGCCGTGGCCCTCAGGAAGTTGCCAGGCTTTATTTGGTCCAGGCCTGGCTGGACCCACTTGCAGTCCACATGGACTCCCATTGGGGCAGCTTCTGTGGGTGAATTACAGGGCACAATCACAGCACCTTTGGTCTAGGTGGAAATGCCAGTCTGGCTCCCTCGGCCAATGCTGCGGGCAACTGGCCTGCCTTTCTACCCAAGGACTTGGAACAGGGAAGGGATACTGGACGCTTCTGAGGCAGAGCACCCCCACCCCCAGGCAAAGCAGAGAGATCTGTTCCCTGGCAAGAAGGGGCAGGCTGCCCTTCCTGGTATGAAAATGCAGCTGATTTTGATGTTGGTTAGGCAGCTGAATGGGTTCTCGCTGCAGGAGAGGACACAGGCTCCGCCTTTCAGCTGAGGGGTACTTTCCACATATTGCCAATGCAGGGTGGCAGCCCCTGGAAGGACAGGAGCAGGAAACCGGCGCTTGGCTTCCCACCACTGCCTCACGGGGTTGTTGTGGGGACTCCGTGCTTGCCGCCTTTAGCTCCTTGGAAGAAGCAGGGGCAGGATCAGTCGCAAACCCAGGAGCACTGGCTCTGGCTGGCAGCGCCAGTCACCCAACCTGAGCTCCAGGGCAAACGGGTGGGGAAGCTCCGAAGGAAGCCTTGGCTCCCTCACTCCAGACGGGCCCTGATCTCAGTGGACCAAAGCAGAGGGAGGCTTCGGGGCTCTTTCTGAGGAGGCTGGGAAGAGGCATGGGGCGAGGAGCCTGAAAGCAAGCCAGCCCAAGGGAGGTGAGACAGTGCCCATTTGCCCTGGTGCCACCCAAAGTGCCCTGTCACTTCATGTGAGGAAACTGGCCCTGTTCTTCCTCCTCCCTGAACAGGCTCGGCCAGTCCTTCCGCCTCCGGCTGGAGGGTGGTGTTAGAGGCACCTGCACCCGGCGGCACGCTGGGCTGCCAACCACATCACCCCAGCCACGAGCCCTGGGTGTGGTCTGGGCGATACCAAGTGGAGAGGGGAGGGGGCAGCTCTGGGGGAACCAAGGCTAGAGACACGGTGCTCCCACTGACCCAGCGCAGAGACCCAGAGGGGGGCTCACCTCGTGGGCAAAGAGCTTCTGCCCTGGGAAGCTTCACTATCCAGCCAGCTGCCAAGGCCAAGCCCAGAAGCGCAGGGCATTTAGGCTCTCCAAGACTCCCCCCCCCCCAAGCCTTGGGACTCCTCAGCCTGTAGGAGGTGTTGGGGGCCACTCACAAAAAGACCCTCCTAGTCTAGCAGGGCAGGGCAGTCCTAAGAGCCTCCTTCCGGCAGGAGATTGGCCAATTAAAGCCAGAAGGGTGTGGGAGGCTGGCTATTTTGTACGGAGGCCCCAGACATCCATGGGATAGAGGGGTGATATCACGCCCCTCATCCTGAGAATCCAGGGTAAGGGCCCTGCCTCCCCCCCCCCCCCCCCGCTGGAAGCCAACCCAGAATACTAAAACCAGTTTAGCAAGCGAGGGAGGCCATTCTACAAGACGGACGGATGGGCGGCCTGATGTCTTTTGTGTCCAAGTTCCTTGTTCCGTGTTTGGCAAAGGGACCTTCTGGGTGCATTCCTGCCTGCAGCAGCCTAGAATGATCTTTCCTTCTCATTTGGACCCCAGCCCAGAGAAGGATGCCGCTGAGATCTCCACGCCCGCCCCCCAACACAGCTTCACCTTCTCCACTCCAGCCTGGACCTCTGGCAGCATGGCCAGGGAAAAGAGGGCAAGAAGGAGAGGGGAGCGGCCCGGAGGAGGCCCCCACCTGGGGCAGCAGTCGGTGCCGCTGTTGACTTAAGATAAGAGCCGAGGAGAGCCAACGCTCGGCTGCAGAGGGAACAGTGAGCGGCTCCCGCAGACATTTTTGTGGTTACCCAGGTAGAGCGGGGAGGTTTCTGTGCCACGCCACCCCTGCGGCAAAGGCCCATCTAGCAGTCCCAGAACTGGCCCAGCAGGCGAGGAAGTCCCCTGCCCCCCCCCCCCGGTTGCCAGCCCCAGGCCCCCTCGTCCTCAGCCAGCAGGAGGCGGTTCCTAGACAGCGTTAGGAAGAGCAGCCAAAGGCCGTCCGTGAAAGGAGCTGCTCTCCCTCCTTTAGCGCTGTAGCAGCCTGGCAGCACTGTCCACACTTAAGACTCAGTCCACTTTCAGAGCGAGAGGATACATCAGCAAAGCGACCAGCGTTAAATAACTGAGGAAATTCCCCTTTGGGGTAGATAATGTGGAAACAAAATCGCTGGTCACTTTGCTGAGTGTTCCCTCGCTCTGAAGGTGGACTGACGCTGGATTAAACCTTAGGTGTGGCGTTTTAGGCTCCGTTTCGCAGCGGCTCCGGGGACCGGGGAGGCCCCGAGCGGCCGGCAGACAAAAGCTGAGGGACCAGGGTAGCGACCCGCTTCCCGTCCGGCGCCAATCGGACTTCGCTCCGCGTCCAGGCGGGGAGCGTCCCGCCGCGCCCACCGTCGCGAGGGGGCAGGCGGCTGTGTAGGGTGCCCCGGTGAAGGCGGGCGCCCGGTGCTCCCAGTGCCGAAGGCGCCGTCCGCCCAGCGCGCCAGGCTGCTCGGCCACCCAAGGGTTTCGTCCGGTCCCGACGGCCGAGCGGCGGCTCGCGGTGCCCGGTCGCCCTTGGCTGGGGCCGGGCGGCGCGCGGCGGCGACGGGCCACACGGGCACGAGCCGCCGCGCGCTCCCGGCCGGTACCGCCCCCGAACCCCTTCGCCCAATCGGCCCCGCCGGCCGCCCCGCCCCCGCCGGAGCTCCTTTTGGCAGCCGCCGCACTCGAGCTTTACGCGTAGCGCAGCAGCAGCGACGGGACGGGACGGACGGCAAGGAGGCGGCGGGAGCAGCCGCGATGGCTCTGCGGCCGCCGCGCAGGACGCCGATCCGCCGATCCGACTAGAGGGCGCGCCCGCGGGGCCCCGACGGCCGCCGAAGCGGTAAGTGCGCGCGGCCAGGGCGCCCCCTCCTCCACGCCACGGGATCCGCCGCGCGCGGCTCCTTCCCCTTCGCCCGGGAGGCTCTGCGGGACCGGGGCGCTGCCTGCGGCGAGAGTCCTCGGGGGCAGTTCTCTCGCGCGCCCTTCCTGGGAAACGTGCCTACCTCAGAGGGCTGTTGTGAAGGGGCCGCACGCCTCGCCCGGCGCGATCGCAGCCCGACTCGCGGCGACAGTTCCTCCGAAGCGCCCGCCGGCTGCACTCCTGGGCGCCGGCGGCCCCGGACCGCATTGCTAGGCTCCCGTCGGGACCTTCACGCGATGCGGAGCGCCGAGCCCGGAGAGGGGGCGCCGCGCCCCAGCCCCGTCGCCCGCCCGCCCGGAGGGAGGGCTGTCTCCGTGGCCGCCTTTCGGTGGCGTCGTCTCGAGTTGCTTTCCGGCCAGAGGCGGAACGAGGCGGCGGCAGCCCACCGACCGTCCTCTCGCCGTCTCCCCCCCCCGTCCCGGAGGGACCGCGTGTCCCGAAGGTGGCCCGGGCCCTTTAGCTCCTTTCTGCCCCCTCCGCAAGGTTTTGGGGCGCGAGCGAACTGGGAGCAATTCCGGCCGGCAGAGGCCGGTGTTCTTCCTGTCCTGGGGGGGGGGGGTAGGACTGCGCCCCCTCCGCCCCCTCCCGGGCCACCGGCCTGCGCGTTTAATTCTTTCCATCGCTGTGATTGGGATCGGGAGGGGGTCTGTATATACGGGATACCAGAATCAGGAAGGGGCTGTGTGAGGGAATGATAAGGCGAGGGAGGCCTGAACCCCCATCATTTCTCGTCCCCCCAAGTTAAGTTGCCCCCTGGCTTCTGGCCTGGCAGGGGGCATCCTCTGCCCTGCGCCCTGGCCACAGCAGAAAGGGGCAGGGCAGAGGCCCAACTTCGGGTGGGCTCCTGCCTCTCCGGAGAGGGTTCCCGAAGGTTTGCACCAAAGGGGGGGCACTTTGCTCTTGGGTGCCTCCTGGCCCATGGCAGCCCCTCGGCCAGCAGAAAAGAGCAGGCAGGGAAGCGGACCCTTCCGTGGAGCTTGACCGGCATGGGCTGCAGAGAGGAAAGGGCCAAGCCTTTCCCAGGTGGCCTCATCCTGGCTGAGACGCTGGGGGAGCAAGGCCTTGTCGCCTGCCCCTCCCCTGCACTGGGGCCGCTGGCAGCTCTCACTGCTTTCTGCACCCCCCTCTGTGCCTGCCGGGGGTCTTACCTCCCCCCTTTGGGCAGCCTGGGCAGCCTGGGGTTCCCTCTGGGATCATGGAGAGTGCTGGTGCCAAGCAGGTTGGGCACAATGCGATCAGAGGGAGCAGGCGGCGGGAGGCACAGCAGTCCCTCCCGGCTCCCGGATGGCTTCAGGGGCCATCAGGCTTCTTTCCCTAAGGAAATCTCGGGAGGGACCTGGGTTGTGCAGGGCTGGGAGTGCTGCTGGATTCTACCTGCCCTAAGCAGGTGAGGAGCAGCTCTTGCTGGGGGTCCTGTTGGCACTGAAAAACTCGCCTGTGGCTCTAGGTGGCTTAGCAATAAATGGTAAGAATAAAGCAGCAGCTGGCAGTGCCAAGGGCAAGATGCACAAAGCACACTAGAAGACGCAGCTGAAGCAGAACCCCTCCCCGACCCGCCTTGATCCTGAGGGTGCCAAGCAGGGGATCTGGGGCAACGCAGGCAGGCAACAGCGTTCCTCCTTCCCCCTCCCAAATCCAGGCAACCGGATTCAAAGGGTTTCCACCGCCAACTAGCCCATGGAGGGCCAGTCTGGATGTGGAGGCTTAGTCCACCTTGCTGAACCGAACGACTTGAGGCAGGTAAGACCTGGCCCAGAGTGGGGGGTCCTTGGCTAAGCAGCCTTTTTCCTGACGTTCTGGAGACCGTGGGACAGACTTTGGCTCTGAAGGGAGAGTTTCCTGTGTGTGGACAAGGCAGGGCAAGGATGTATTTCAGCCTTTGCCAACCTGGGACACACACGCCGCCCCCAGCTCCATAGCTGTGCCCATGGCTGCCAGAGTAGGGTTGGTTCACTGGAGTGTCCCACCTGTCTGCAAGCCCCTTGGCCACCGGCTAGCTGGTGCCTGGCTAGCAGGCTGTAGGCCTCTCGCTGGCAAAAGCATCTCGCCTCTTGCAACCTTCACGAGAGAGCTTTGGTTACACCAACCCCAGGCGCTCTATCGCAGCCAAAGGACTCTGGGAGCAGCGTCACCCCTCCCGGCTCACCTGTGGAGCTTCACCTCCCTCTTGGCTGGAGCAGCGGCTGTTCTTGCTTCCTGCCAGCATCCCAAACCAGAAGAGCAGCTGCCGTCACAGCCTTGGAATTCTCATTAGATGCTGGTTAGAAAGCAGCATTCCTGGACAGAAGTGCTGGCAGGGGGGAGATGGTGCACCGGCAGGAGAGCACTGAGGTGCAAGCGCCAGCCCTGCACCCACGCAGCTGGCTCCGAGCCGCCGCAGGGAGGGCTGGGCTGGACTTCTTCCGCCTGCCTGCCTGCTCCCAAACACCTTTGGGGGACCGTGTGTGGGCCGCCTTTCAGAGGTGAGAGAGAGGCAGGGAAGGCCCTAGAGCAGCTGCTGAGCGCGGAAGGGGAGGGGCACCAGGGAGGGGGCTTGGTTTATGGTAGGATGCAGAAAAGCCCTGCATTGGGCCGCAGCTCAGCTTGGCTGCTTGGGAGGGGGGCTGGCGGTGGGGGCAGCTCAGCCGGGCTCTGCTTCTGGTCTTCCTTTCGGCACTGCAGAGAATGCCTGAGGGCCGGACACCCCCGGCCTGCAGTCCCAGGCAGAATTGGCTGGACGGGGTGGGCATGCCTGGGCCAGAGCACCTCTACAGGGGCAGTAGAGGAGAGGCCAGTGGGGGAAACAGGGAGGTATCTGGCTTACAAGGCAGCTGTGGCTCCCTGTACCCATATAATCCTTTGGGGATGCTCAAGGGAGAGGCGGGTGGCTTGTCCTCCAGAGAGCAGAGGGGCCCCGGGGGGCGGGGAGAGGGTTCTGAGCAGCCCCTCCTGCTCTGGCTGCCATTTGCACTGCCCACCTGCCTCCAGCCAGCCTGAGGAGCGGCAAGCACCCAGGCCTCCTTCACCGGACAATGCCTGCCTTGTTCAGGCCGCCCGGCACTGGTGAGAGGAAATCGCCAGAAAGGTGAGCTGGCAGGAAGCGTGTTCACACACTGAGCGGCTCCTGTGCTGGGGGGGCTCAGGGGTATGGGGCCCACCACACGCAGAAAGCGGGGGAAGAATGCACTGGCGGGCTAGCTGACCTCCCAAAGCCTCAGGAGCCACTGCTGTGTGCGAAGGCCAGGAGAGGCTCAGTGCTCACACATCTTGGCTCCCCTCGTGTGCCACTTGCTGCTGGACAACCTTTGTCAGTAGGGGCAGGACGCCAGCAGAAGGCCTTGGCTCTGCTGCCACTGCCAACTCAGCCACGGGCAGCAGCCTCGCCCTGGACTAATGAGGGGTTACGGACGCAACCCGGCTAATGACCGCCCACTGCTCCACGGCTGTGCTGGGCGCCCCACCCACTAGGCAAGTGGGAGGGCAGAGGGTGCCACTGAGCCAGGCGAGGCCTCTGCAAAGTGTGATCTGAGCCACTGGGAGGCTCGGCTCGGCTGGGGAGAGCAGGCCAGAGCCGTTGGGCAGCCCAGGTGGGAGGGAGGGAGCGCAGCAGGCAGGGACCAGGCGTGCCACCCAAGCAGGGGTCTGCAGGAAGAAAGGGGGCCTGAGCCACTGGGCCGCCTCCCTCGCGCAAGGGGACACACAGCCACGGCCCGGGCAGCTAGTGCCAAAAATACAAGCAGGAAGAAGGGAGCCAAAGGAAGGACAGCCGACCTGCCTCTGCCTCACCACATGGGGGAGGAGGATTCAGATCCACCCTGTAATTAGTGAGTGGCTGCTGAAATCCTGGCACAGCCCACTCCTGACCTGGGCAACCAAGGTCGCAATAGCAGCAGCAGCAGCAGCAGCAGCAGCAACAGCGCTAATTAAAGAGGCCGTGGCGGCGGCAGGCAGAGGCATTACTCAGCAGGCTGGCTGCAGGAGCCGCAGACACGTCAGCGAAACCTGAGCCTGTCATTTCCGAACAGCATTCCAGTGGGTGCGGGCTGGTGCTGGGCACCCCTCCCAGCACTGTCTGGAGCCCTCAGCTCTTTCTCTGCGCCTCCAGCAGGGCCCCACATCCAGCAGCCTTGAAGCCTTCCCCAAGCAGCCACCGCTGGGACAGTCCGAGGCCTGGGCTGCCCAAGAGTGGCAGAAGCCGGGCTGTGAGGGGAGGCTGGGTGACGCGTGTTCCTTGCCCACTCTCAGCCCAGCGGGCACGGAAGGCATTCTAGTGGCTGATGGCCTCCAAGGCAGGCCTGGCTGAATAGAGAGTGAGCCTGGAGAGGGGTGTCAGGACGCCACGCTGCTCTGCCTCCAGCACATGCACGGCCTGCCATGCCCCCCACCCCCCAACTGGCCAGTTTGCCAGCCCTGGCGGCCGCAGGTGTTTCCAAAGCCACATGTGCTACTGGAACAGCAATGGCAGCCCTTCTGGAGGGGGGGAGGGTTAAGGAAAGAATGCTGTGGGGCGAGTGGGCCTCTGAAGTCTTGCCAGCAGCAGAGCCAGCCCCCCACCCCCACCCCCTCCCTTTTTCATTTAAGAGCAGGCAGAGGCGGGAAGGGCTGGGAGCCGTCTGGGGCTCAGCCTTGACATCTTGGGAGCAGATGCCTTCTGCAGCCACAATGGGGGGGCACATTCCAGCAGCACCCCTTCTCCCTAGAGGCAGGCAGGCAGGCAGGAGGAAAGGGAGACAGCAGGCAGGGCTGAGGCATCTCACTGTGGAGGCCATGCTTCCTTCAAGCGCATGGCGCCCCCCCCCCCCCCCGCAGATCTGGCCAGCATCCCTAGAAAGGCTGCTGCCTAGGTCCGTGCTGCCCTTTGTGGGTGGAGATTTGGGGAAGAGGAGACGCTGCCCCCTAGCAGGAATGGCTGGTGCCCGGAGCCTCTAGTCAGAGGCCTCTCCAGCCGCTGGCCCTGTACTGGTGCATATGGCAGAGGGCACTATGAGCGGGCATCCAAGCCCCGGTCTCCCCCCACACCCAGCTTCCCCTTGCAGAATTCATCAAGCGCCACGGAGTCATGCTTGCTCTTCCAGGGAGTTTCCTAATTGGTTAGGCAGCAGCAATTAGCAGAGGGCTCAGGGACGGGCAGCGCAACTTCAGGCTAATGAGGGCTTGCAAGTGGCACCGCCCTGTCGATCACACCCTTAGGAAGAGTCTTGTTTGCAGGGAAGCTTTACTGTGATCCGTCTTGCAACAGCCCAGCAGTACGCAACGGACGATGCCCGAGGGCCAGGCCTAGCAGGGGCAGTGGGCTAAGATGGGAGGCAGCCAGCTGTTCTGAGCTCACCAGACAAAAAGCGTGGCACCGGGCGCAACTGCTAACGTGGCTCCAGTCTGGGCGGCTTTCCGACCCTTCAGCAAGCCCCCTTTGGGTTTCTGACTCTTTCTTCTGCCCCTTGCCCAGCCACATCTAATTAGCAGGGCTCCCTCAGGTCATCCTCGTCAGCGGTATCTGCTAATTAGTGGCCTGCTTGGTGGCTTTGGAGAGGCCTGGTGGGGCCCCCAGTGGGGGACAGTCAGTGTGCAAACTAGGAAAGCTGCAGCCGCAGTTGAATCCAGTTGGGGGAACAGAGGGGGTGTCCCTTCATTGAAAGCGGGCTCAGGGTCCTGCTAAGCACCTGCTGGTGTGTGGGGAAAGAGAGGAGTCCCGCTGGCAAGGGCTGAAGGGCTCCAAGCTGGGAAAATCCCGGTGGAAGGGGAAGGAACCAGACAGAGAATGGTAAAGGTATGGACAAGGCCAGTGCGGTGGAAGAGGGCGGCAGGGGCCTGGCATACCCTTCTTCCCATGAGGCCACGGCTGGCTGGAGCCACGGAAGAGGGCGCTTCCTGTCCCCAAGCAAGAACGTCCAGTTACCTAGTTATCCTGCTGGAGCCAGGGGGAGCAGGGGGGATTCATATTCCACCTCAGCATCCACAGTCCTGTGAATTCATCCCTGCCTTAGAAACGGCCAGAGAGGCCTTTTTCTGAGAGCACCTGAGAAGAGAGGGCTGCCTCCCAGCTCCCAGTGATGTTTTAGCAAGGCACCGTGCTTGGGGGTGGGGCATGGTTTCTCAGGTCCTATGCCCAAGGAATACCAACAGACCTTTGCACATGCTCAGGAGCTCATTACCACCAGCTTACTTCGTGCCCCTCAGATTGACCCTCAGCCTCCCTTAGGAGCTTTCAAGGTCAACCTGGAGCAGGAGAAGGACTTGTCAATCCTAAGTATTTGTGTCAGAGTTGGATCCTTGGCTGCTCCTGCTGTTCCGTTCTGTTTCCGGAAGGGGCGTTGGGTGAAGCTGGGGGCTCGGGAGGGGGGTCTGCCTTCTCTTAGCCAGGGAACAAAGAACCCACCATCTTGCTGGGGAAAGAGCCGGGGGCGGGGGGGGGGGGAGGCCCATGCCTGGCTGCTTCCAGGAAAGCCACTGAGATTCAGAGACCCTGACCCTGCCATCCGCCTGGGACCAGGCCCACTTATCTCCTCGCTAGTGAAACACAACAGGCCCTTCAGGAGGGCAGGGGTCCTGTCAGCGCGCCCCTCGCCACAGCTGGCTTCCATTTACCACAGGGCTGTAGGCCATCCATCACCCCAGCAGAGAGGCCCATAAACTGCCTCCACCTGACAGCTTAAGAGGCAGCAGAAGGCCAGGTTGGGAGAAGGCTTGCAAGAAAGGGCCCAGGAACAGAAGAGCGGCAGAGGCCCCAGCTGGCCCGGCTCCATCACAAGAAGCGCCTCAGGTGAACCAAAGGCTCCTCCCAGTGCCTGCTGTCTGCATCTGGCTGCTGGGAGAGAGGACGGCGGGAGCGGCAGTGGGGGCATCCCTTGCTTTGGTCCCTTTCTAGTAGTGGAGGAGCACGCCCTTGCTTGGTTCCACCAGGTTCAACACTTAGGGCCACAGAGGTTGCCACCAATGAAGCAGCCAGGATATTTGCAGGATTTAGCACAATTCACAGAAAGCCCAGTGGCCAGAATTCTCCCACTCCGCTCCAGAGGCGTGGGCCGCCATTAAGCGCATCAGCCCCATTCAGCGAGGAAGGGTAGATGCTTCTGGCTGAGGAGCCATTGCTTTCACCTGCTCTGATCGGCGGCCCTGGGTCTCCTCCCTCCCAGGCACCCACTGCCAGTCAAAGGGGCGCAGAGGAGGCCGTTGGCAGGGCGAGCAAAGCCTTTCTCCAGCCCTCTTGCTCCCTTCCTCCCCCAAGGACACTCCAGCCGGGCCGCGTGGGTCACCTCAGGCCGGGCTCCTGCAGCTGCACATTCCAAACTTTATTACCTGTCTGTGTGATGCCCGCGTTGGAGGGGCTTTGCTGGGGGCCCCTCCGTGCCCCCCCTGCTGCCAGCTTTAATGAGCTGCCTTGTTCAAAGAAGTGTCTAAGAAATGGGCCCTTTGTGCTTTGGAGTGGGCAAGGAAGAGGGGGCACACCTGAGCCATCTGGACCAAAATGAAGCTGCCCCGTTTCTACCCCTCGGTCCTCCCAAAAGAGACGTTTATTTATCAAGGGACTGCAAGGGATACAGAATCCCCATTCATCTAACCCCAGGCCAGGCCAAAACTAGGAGCTTCCTCGTGCAGAATGGTCACCCTTCTGCCACCATGACCTCTGGAAAATGTTCCACCAGCCCCGGAGCTCCAAGAGAGAAATCGGCTCCAATGAAATTGGGACAAAGAGTTTCAGCCTTCCTACTCTAGAGCCCTCAAAGAGAGCAACGTGCCTAAAGGTCGCCTGCCGCAGGGGTAGATAAGTCCTACAAAGCTTGGCAAGGCAGGCTGAGAGGGGGGCATGCGCTGCCCCACTAAAATGCCTGTGGAGGAGGGGGCAGCCCCATGGCCCCACGTGGCAGTGGGAGCGGGAGTCCAGGTTGGACGTTGGAAGTGGCGTAACCAAGGGACGGTGAGAGGCAGTTCTCTGCCACTGGCCTGTTGCTCCCCAATTTCTGGTGGTCCTCCAAGAAGCAGCTGTTGGTGCGATGTGGGGCAGAGCGCCAAGGGGGACGCAAGGGAGGTGGGGTGGATTCACCCTGCAGAAGGGAGACGTGCCTGGGAGACACCGGGAAGGATTTGGTGGCTGCAGCCAGAGGTCACAGATCAGGCCTTGGCTGCTTGGCCTGGCACACCCCGCTGCTCTTTGGGGGATGATCCACCCCTCCTTGAAATTGGGGGGTGCTGGTGGTGCATAGCAGCCCTAGGGGGGCCCTCGGAAGCTCATGCACACAGCAGCCCACGTGCCCCCTTTCGCCGTGGAGCATCCGCTTTGCCACAGCTTCTCCCTCCAAGTCCTGGAAGCTCCCAGAGGCGCAGGGAAGAGCAGCAGGAGGTTGCTAGGTGGGGCTCACTTGTGGCGGGCCAGATGGCCGACGAGATTGACTCAGGCTGTAAACATCTGGGGGCAGCCAAGGGTCGGTGGAGCTGGAGACGCCGTGGGCAGTGGCTCTTGCTTCAGACAAGCATGCCGGGTGTGTTTGTCTTCCCTCTCAAATAAACTGGTGGGGGGGAGGGCCTGGTGAAAGAGAGCTGCCCCCCCCTGTCCCCACAGAGGAAGGGAGCTAGGCCATCACACTGGCCTCCCTGTGGCCTGGGACTACGAGACTCGGGGCAGATCTGTGTAGGTGGGCGGGGGCTGTGCTCTCTGGCTGCGTATGGAGGAATCCCATGTGCCCCATTGGCCAGAGCAGACCAGGTGGCAGACGGGTGTCCAGCCAGATCTGGAGGGGGGAGGTGTGGGCCCTGCAGGAATCGCTACCCAGACAGCCCTCACCAGGAAGTTGGCCAGGAAATAAGAGAAAAGATCTGCTGCCTTCCCTGGCCTCGTCGCCCAAAGCAGATGCCCCGGAGCACCCATTTCTCTATGGACTTCGGTGCCCTGAATGTCTCCTTGGATCCAGGCAGGGGGCAAGGCAGCCCCAGCCAAAGGAGTCCTGACTGCCCTAGCAGAAACACACAACATGAGTTGCCCTTGGGGTGCAGCGGAGAGCAAGATCCCCTGAGTCCATCCTCTCTGTGTGCCCACACACCCTTCCGCTTCGCCCTCATCCTGCCTTCTTCCTTGGGTAGCATCCAGCTGAGCCTGAGAGGATCCCGCCTAGCCAGGAACAGACTTGAAGGGGAAGCAGCCCCTTCACTTGGCACCTGTAGCTCCCTGTCTCCGCCGCCCCCGTCCAAGGCCCCCGTTTCACATCCAGGCACCTTCCAAGGCAGCCTTTCCAGCAACTTCCCTTGCATGAAGGTTTTTGGGCAGAAGTCTGGAAAAACAGCACAGACATCTGGGAAGTTCACTGGTGTCGGTTTCCACCCCTTCTCCTCTACAGAACCCCCTGCAGCAGCTTAAGCAGACGGGGATCTTTTGGCACCCAAGGGCCCTGGGGAGAGGTCTAAGCTGGGCTTCTGCCAGGGGGTGCCTAGGGCAGAGTGTTCCAGAGCCCCTTTTGGAAGCCGGCTCGTCCATTCCCCGTTAGCAAGAGAAAAGGAACTGAGCGAGCGAGCGAAGGGCTAGAGGTGCAGAAATTCAAGTCCGCGGTTTTGCTGCAGCCTTTTGGAAAAGGCGGGGAAGTCAGCTGTGCCCGCCTCAGTCTCCTTCTTTTTCACTTGCAGGGGCTGCACCATGGGGCACCAGGCGCTCTGGGCCCTCCTGCTCTTCCCAGCGGGCCTCTTTGCCCAGACGTGCCCGGCAGACTGCCAGTGTAACCAGCCCCAGTCAGTCTTCTGCAACTCTCGGAGGAGCCACACCACGCCCCAGGGACTGCCCAAGGACACGACTAACCTCTACCTGTTTGAGAACTGCATCAGTGCCCTGAGCGAGGACAGCTTTGTGGGGCTGCCTGCCCTCCAACTCTTGGACCTCTCCCAGAACCAGATCGGCAGCCTGCCACAGAACGTCTTCCAGCCCCTGACCAGTCTCTTCAACCTCGACCTATCCTCCAACCAGCTGCAGGAAATCACCAACGAGACCTTCCGCGGACTGCGCATGCTGGAACGCCTCTACCTGGACCGCAACAGAATTCGGGTCATTCATCTGGGTGCCTTCAGCTCCCTGGAAAACCTGCTGGAACTGAAGCTGCAAGACAACCGCCTGCAGGTGCTGCCTCCCCTGCACCTGAGCACCCTTCTGCTCCTTGACATCAGCCGGAACAGGATCGCCACCCTCCAGCCAGGCACCTTCCACGTCCCCAGGCTGGAATCCCTAAGAGTTGCTGGGTTGGGCCTTGGCGACTTGGACGAGGAGCTCCTGCTGGGCCTCCGCAACCTGCATGAATTGGACATCTCTGACAACCTGCTGACCAAGGTCCCTGCTGTCCTGCAACAGCTCCTGGGCTTGACCAAGCTCAACTTGGCCGGGAACGCCCAGATCTCCCAGTTGAACCTGGAGGACTTCCAGGAGCTGCACAACCTGCAGGAGCTTGACATCAGCAACCTCAATCTCAACCACCTCCCCTGGGACTTCTTCGGCGCCTTTCCCAGGCTCAAGGCCGTCACGGCAGCAGAGAACCCCTTCAACTGCCTCTGTCAGATGAGCTGGCTTCTCAGCTGGCTGAGCGCGAGCAAAGCTGTGCTCCGGAGGCCAGAGGAGACACGCTGCCACTTTCCCCCAAAGAACGCCGGCCGTCTGCTCCTGCACCTGGAGTATGCCGACTTTGGGTGCCCGACCACCACAACCAGCACCACGCTGAAAGCCACCAGCCCCAAGTTGACCACCTCCAGCCCCAGCTATCGGCAGGCCGCCCCAGAGCCCAGCACGGCCAGCCCCACCTCCTGGAAGGTCAACTCCACCCCTGTGCATTTCACCACTCCGGAAGACCAGGCCAACCCCGAAGAACGGCTCTGCCCTCCCCACACTTGCCTCAATGGTGGGGTGTGCCAGTTGGACACCCAGAACCACTTGGAGTGCCTGTGCCCCATGGGCTTCACTGGTCTCTACTGTGAGACCGCGGTCTGGGTGACCTCTCCACCAGCAGCTACCCAGGCCCCCACCCGGCCCACCCAAATCACCATTAAGCACGCAGGAAGCACGTCCCTGAAGGTGGACCTGCAGAACTACATCCAGTCCAAGGCTCAGCTGAAGGGGATCCGCCTGACCTACTGGAACCTCTCAGGCCCTGACAAGCGGCCTGTCACCCTGAGCCTCCCGGATTCCCTGCCGGAGTACACCGTGAGGGCCCTGAAGCCCAACACTTCCTACCACATCTGCATCGGGCCGCTGGGGGACAAAGCCCACGAGGAGGACCTCTGTGTGGAGGCCCACACCCTGCATCTCACCCAGCAACAGCACGCACCGGTCACCCAGGGCAGGGGCACCAACCTGACTCTCCTGGTGGTGCCAGCCACCGCTTCCGTGCTGCTGCTGCTGGCCGCCGTGGCTGCAGCCTACTACTGCGTGTGGCGCCGGAGGCGGCAGAGGAAGGCGCGGGCGGGCCCTGGGGCTTGTGCCTCCGGTCCCCTGGAGCTGGACGGAGTGAAGTCCTGCCTAGACAACCGAGATCTGGCTGGGCACAACCAGAAGCCGGTGCTGCCAAGCAGCCTGGAGCATGAGGCGCCGCTTGTCCCTGCCCAATACCCGAGCTCTGCCACCCCGAGAGCCCTGCGGCCGTCCTACTTCTAAGGCCAAGAAAGAAGGCCCAGCAGGACAGTAGCACCTCCAGGAGTGTGGGAGATTTGCCTTAGATGAAGAAGAAAACCTCCAGGGTCCTCTCGGAGGGCCTGCGGCCACCCCGGGCATACTCATGGCTTCCCCTGGACACACGCAGCCCGCCAGGACCCGCAGAGGCAGGAGGAGCCACATGCTGGCAACCAAGGCTCCTGCTGCGCTACGTGGCACAGCCCGGTCCGATTGGCAACGTCCAAGGCCGGGAGGCAGAGACGTCTCCAGGTGGCAGCGGGGGAAGGAAGGGCAACCCGAGAGCTCACGGGAGTGGGGAGCTCACAACGAATGAAGCTTTACGGACACCTAGAAAATATTTATAATGCAGGATTATTCCCATTTCTTCTGGGAAATCTCTTTTCTAACACAGATTGAGGTACTTTCTTTTTTAATAAAACCAGACTATAAATGTTTTTGTACAAAAATAAAGTACTTGGACCACGTGTTTCCATGGGAATGTGTGCTGGGGGCAGGAGGTTTGGGGTGATGGCGGACGCAGCCTCCCTTCCCTTGGCCGAGACGGGAGGCTGGTGCAGAGAGAAAGCCACCTGCACAGGCATAAGACCTCCAAGCCAGGTGTCTGTACCGAGAGGCAGCAAAGCCTTGGGAGAGGGAGAGGAAGAGTCTCCTAGGACTGGTGCCTGAGGATTCTACAGGAAGGGCACCCGCAGTCAGGGCATTCCAAAGCGCACTAAAGGCATTCAAAAGTGCACGCAGATCCGTCAGAGGGAAATAGAGCGATGTGCCCTGGAGCAGGAACTAGCTGTGCTCGTGGATGGGGTGTGGGGTGGTGGTGGCATCCATGCAACTGACCAGCCCTTCACTTTGGGGATCGGCAGAGTTCCCTGCCCCATACAAACCTACAGATCTAGAGGGAAATGCACTTAAGAACACCCCCAAGCTATTTTCATCCCTGCTGAAAACACTTTACTGGACCTTTAGACAAAAACAAACCATTCTCCTGGCAGGCGGTGACTCAGTGCGTCAAGCCAAGTCCCAATGTATTTTTCTCCAGAAACCCTTATAATCAGCTCAAGGTTGCCAAGTTCTGAGCCCCATCAGCTGCAGAAGGGATCATTCGCCTTTGACGCTCTCCGAGGAGAGGCCAGGATCCATTTCTGCCCCACAGTGAGATTCCAACCCTAATTCCTGGCAGTTCTGGAAAATCAGCTCAGGTTCCAGTAGAGCATTATGTGAAACAGGAGAGAAGAGTTCCACCCCGTTCCCCTCTCCGGTTTAGGGCCACTGACATCAGGCCAGATGGAATCCTGTGCCCAACTCCTGCCCAATCCAGAAAGTTAACTGCCTGCAGGGTGCAACTCCACCATCAACGCAGGTGCCCGCCCTGAGGTGCCCGGGCTGCAGCATTGTGTCCAGAGCAATGAAAAGCCCAGAGGTGAAGGTCCCTGCAGAACGTGCTGGAGCATGGGTGGTGATGGTCACCACTGCCAGTTTCCGATCGAGCAGATCCCCTTCCCAGTAGAATCCATTATGCAGACAGACACAGGGACCCCCTAGGGCCTCGGGGAGGGGAGTCAGGAAGAATGGCAGTGGCAGTTGATGCCCCTGAGGTCAGACCCTGAGCACGTTTGCAGGGCTGTGGCAACTGGCACAGGTATTGCCCACTCAGACACACAGAGGCTCCTCCATCTGCTGCTGCCTCATGTGGAGGGGCTGTAGCCCTTTTGGGTTCTGAACTACCAGTCCCATCAACTTTTTTGCCAGGGGAGTGAGGGGATTTGTAGTCCTCTGGAGAGAAAAAGGCTGCAAACCTGATCTGAAATAAAAGGAGACCCAGTGCTGCAAGGTGCAGAATCTGGAGCCTGGCACAAGGACAGGCCAGGGAGCCAGGCCCAGGCTCGACTGATAACTTTATCCAGTGGCTTGCAGAATCAGAGTCGGTGGACAGAAGCCTCCTCCATCAAGGCCACTGGGGCCTCCAGGGCAAAAGGCGGCTGCAGGGGGGGGGGGCAGCAGGAGTGCTGGGAATCTGAAAGTGGCAACAGGCAGGAGGCTGAGATGACCTGGTGCAAGGGCAGAATGGGCAGAGCCATATCCTGATGGGTGAAGGTGCCCTGAGAACAGCGCCAGGACAAGAAAAGAGGTGGCAACTCTGTGCCAGTGCAGAGGGCAGCCTGCCTGCCACTGCTCTCCTGCTTTCGTCCTTCTGGAGCTGAATCTAAGGTCTGTTTACACAGCTGTCTCTGCCTTACTTGCCTGGAGAGTCCAGGGCACCCCTCCCCCTCCCCTGCCCAGTGGCTGTGGGCGGGCCAGGCCAGGCCAGCACCACATGGATCTGATTAAATGGGACCTCTTAGAATTTGGATGACGGAGGCGTGACCCCCGCCTCAAGGCAACATGACTCCCTCTGGCTGGGATAGGAGAGGAGGGGAAGCTCCAGGTAGGGCCCCCCCGCCCCTCGTGCAAGCCCAGCCAGTGCCATGTGCCAACCCAAGGTATCCTGTGGCGGGCGCTAGCCAGGGCAAGGGAGGCCTGAAGCAGCTGGTCAGCACCGGGAGCAGCCTCGGGACCCAGACACTCTTGACAACCAGCTGGTCAGCAGCGGTCGTACAGCACCCTAACTCTCAGGGCCAAAGCTCTTCGCTCTGCCCGGCAGCAGGACAGACAGGGCTGGTTCTGGAAAGTGGGGGCAGAGAGCTAAAGATGTCCCTCCGGGCCCACGGAAGGTAGGATGTTCCTCAGGGGCTTCCTAGCCCCAAAACTCCCCATGCTGGCTGAAGCGGGGGAAGTCTCCCCACCCGGCCAGTAGGCCCAGCCAGGAAAGGTGGTCTGTCTGCCTGCCTGACCCCTTCTGCCAGGGAGCAGCAGCACTCGGTCTGTTTGTCCTCCTGGAGAAAGGCGGCCAGCAGCCCGGTGGGAACCCACAGGGGCAGGGGAGGGCTCCATGGGCAGGCTCTGTACCCTGGGGGGACTTCTTGACCTGCTGAAAGGCCCCATTGTCGTCCCTCAGCAGATTTTTCAAATTAGCTTTCTAAATTCCTGCAAAAACGGCTGCTGAGCAAATATTTTCCTTATGAGCCACGTGGATTTTCCAACCACATTCGGGAGGGAGATGAAAGGTCTGCAACTGCTAAGCTGAGGGGTGGAGAGGGGAGGGAGCAAGAGAGGGCGGGCGGGCAGTGGGGGCTTGGTCCAGCCAGGCTGGAGGGAACCCACCCTATGGGGGACCCCTCACCAAAGGGCAGGAAGGCCAAGGGAGCCTCCCAGGGCCCTTCACTTCTTTGGCCCCTCACCTTGGTTGAGCCTGCAGGGAGGCCCAGAAGGAGGCTCAAGGCTGAGAGCGGGAGACTTGGAAGAGCCCCACACAAGCAGAGGATGTTGGCGCAGGGCCACACCTTAGTGGGCAGCAGGTTGTTTGGCCAGGGCCCATGGGGGTGAGGTGGAGGTCTGCATCCACAACCCAAAGAAACGGCCAAGAAGGCACAGGCAGTCCCACATCAACTGCTGATTCAGTGGTGTGGAAGCATTTCTGAGACCCTCTCACAGGAAACCAAAATCCCAGTTGCCCTCGGGGCCAGGAGAGCTGGGGACCAGCAGCAGGCAGTGGAGAAGGCCAGATGACCCTTGCCTTGTGTTCCCCCCCCCCCAACTAAGCTCCTCTGACCTCAGTGACAAAGCGGCCAGACTCAGGTCAGGCGGAGGGACAGTGGAGCTTTGCCAAGTGGGGGCATCAGAAGAGCTGGTCTGTGGCTGCTGTACCAAGGCAGAGGTCTCTGCCCTGTCCTGCCACCTACCCTTATGGCGGCCAACCAGAATGCCCAGCTGGAATCCCCAACGTGGTGGCTGCCATCGCTCTGGCTCCTCCTTATTCTGGGTTACGCCAAGTGGCCGGAGGAGCAAGCGGCCTCCGCCAGCCTGCTGAGAACTCAGCTCTGCTGCCATGGGAGTTGTGACCACCCTCCTGTCCACCGGCCCAGGGAGCCTCGCTGCTAAAGCCCAGGGCACAAGTTTTTGAACTGCCCCATGACCCTTCACTGCGCCGCACAGGGGGCAGGCAGAGGGCAGAGCTGCCTCCGAGGCGTCAGAGTGATTGGAACCCGCTCCTTCGCAGTCTGGGATGCCCGCATGGGTGGGGGCCAGGCCGAAAAACTCCCACATGTATCTCCTTTGGAGGGCCTTACTGGTAATTCCCTCCCTCTCCCGGCTGTTAAAACAGAAACAAAACAAAAGATGGAAAAAGAGGGGATGTTTGCAAAACAGACATTCCATAAACCTTTCCTTGGTGTTTTGTTTTAATCCTTTTGGCTCTGCCAGCTGCTGGTCCCTGACATTTCCTTCGAAGCAGCGAGAGCATTTGGCTGGGTCGAGGGCCCCTCCCAGACTTCCCCCCAGGTGCAAGAACCCGGTTTCACTTCAGCCACAGGAGAGAGTGGGGAGAGGGGCCCCCTCACAATCCTCCCCCCCCCCCATTGACGCCACAGGTAAAGCCAGAACAGGATTTTCAAGCTTGGCGCATCATAATTCGCCCACAAGCCGATCTTTATCAGTGGCGCTTTTGGCCACCTTGCTGAACGCCTGCAGATGATTAACTGCAACTGGAGTGGCAAAGCAGGAAGGAGGGGGTCACTGGGGGCTGGAGGGAGGCGGAGAGGCTGGAATGTTTTTATCTCTGACTCCGGCAGCCTTGCAGAAAAAGGATGTGACCGAGGCTTTAACACAAACTTTTCTCAATCTCGGCTGGAACATGAATGAATATGGCACTTCTGGGTAGTTGGTGGAGGAGAGACAGGGATTGCCACTAGAAAGCTTGGGAAGACCCCTCGCCTCTCCGACTTCCAAGGCCAAGGATTCCACGCACGTGACTGCCTCTGCCTCCAAGAGCATCCCAATGCAACCCCGGGCTGGCCCGGAGCTGAGGGTGCCCTGCCCCGCCCCACAGGGCCCATGAACAAGCGCAAGGGAGAACGGTTTCCCTGGGCAGAGCTCTCGCACCCACGTGGCTGGAAGCGCAAGCGGGCCTCTGTGCCGGACGCTCCCCCAGGAGCCCTCCGCGAGGACGGCTGCGCTTGGGCCGGGGGAGGCACAAAAGGGGCGGCGTGCTGCATGCGCCACCGCACCATACCAGCTGCTTCAGCACTTTTGCCGCCCCGTGAGAGCGCAGAGCGAAAGGCCCGACCCCTGCAGAACCAACTGAGCCGTGGAGACGAAAGCAAACAAGCCGAACGGCCGTCCCAGTCCCTCTGTGTTACGGCAACTGGCTGAGGAGACGGGGGGCACTGAGGGCTGGCAGCAAGCTGGGCTTGGCAGCAGACAGCGGGCAGGGAAAAGAGATGGCTGAGCAGAAAGCTTTTGCCCGCTGAGTCTGGGCACGCCTTCCAGCCCCTCACTGCTGCCAGCTGCTCCCCCCTACTCTTGGTTCAGGGAAGAGCTGTGCCCTGCTGACTCTCCTCACCCCTCCCATGCCAAAGGTACCGACAGTGCGGTTGCCAGGAGAGTCTGAATGAGGCAGCTGGGCATTCTTTCTGCTTGGCCAGGCAGGAACAGTGTCCTGGAAGTTCTCTGCTATGTGCCACCCTTCTGCAAAAACAGCCATGGCACAAGAGTGCCAGCATGCCATGTCCTGTTGCTCTGCTCAACCATCAGCTGGATGCCACCCAGGCCACCCCCTGCCCCATCCTGAGCTGTGGAAAGGAAAAGTTCTCATCCAAGCTGAGTCCCAGGTTGCTACCCAGAGGTCCATGGGTCACCCACCAAAGAGCTTCCTGGCACCTGCTGCCCACTGAGTAACCAGGAAGGCCTCCCAAGTCTCCTGGTTCACTGTGGCAACTGGTCAGGGCTTTCCCTTCCAGTCCCCCATTTGATCTCACGCTGGAGGGCCTAGGAGGCATGTGATTTAGGGCCCAGCCGCTCCCAGCGTTGCTCTGGGAACAGGTTGCCGGGGTCCAAGGCTGGCCAAAAGGCTGAGCCAAGCCCGCCCCTTCACAAGTGGTCGCCATGGAGGGGGCCGGGTGAGGGACGCCTGCAGCCTGCCTGCCACTTACAGCCTAGGACCCCTCCCTCCCTCTGTGGAAAGCACCCACTTCCCCACTGCCGCTCTCAGGGGGGGCCCTGAGGAAGCCAGAAGCCCTGGGGGCAAGGGGCCTTCCAGTCCTCCGCCTGGGGGCCGGCATACCTAGGCTGACTTTTCACCTAGCAGCAGCTGCAGCCACAGCCAGCCCTCGGTTGCCAAGAAACAGGGCATATTAGTTTCTCTGTCGGGGCGCAACTTCTGCTGAGGCCAGAACTTTTCAGCAAAGTGGGGCAGGGAGGGGGAACCGATCCTGCGCATCCTGCGGCCAAAAGCCCCCCAGCGTTTCCAAGAGCTCCAAGGAATGGAATCTCGAGGAGGGAGGGCAACCTTCCCGCTGCCCCGTTGCCCGCAGGGAGGGCGCTGCTGCTGTGCCGAGGGGGGGCTCTGGACGCTCCTGCACTCCCAGCCCCCTCCCCATATCGGTCCGGCTCCTGATGCAGTGGGCAACCTTGCCAAAGCCCCGAAATGACACACAGATAAGAGCGGCGCACACAGGCTGCTGGCCACATTCCTCCAGAGCAGATAAGGGACCAGAGCCAAAACAAGCCAGCAGCCTGGAATCAATTTACTCTTTCGCTCCGTGTTTTGGGGAGGAGGAAGAGGAGGAGGAGAAGTGCAGCCGCCTTTCTTGGCCATCTGCACAGGCCTGCAGGAGGCAGGAAGGAGAGGCCAGGCACAGCCTTCCCGTGCCCCAAATCCACTCGCTCACCCGCCGGGGACTTTCGCTTATTAGCCGTTCCTGTTTCCTGCGCTCCTGAGCTAAGTGTGCAAACAGAAGAGCCACGCGGTCTCCTAGGGCGTTTTGCGACCTCCTGGCCTGGCGGAGACAGCCGGGACCCACGGTGGCATGCTAAAGGGAAGAGGGGGTGGGCTGCCCTTTCCCCAGCACAGCTACCAGAAGCGCTTCCTGCAGTCCATGGGTGAACCACTCGAGGCCCCGGCTTATCTGTGCGGCGCTATTCAAGCCGGGCGCTCCAGACCTGCCGCTGCCTTCTTGCGGATGGTGCCTCTGACCCAGACGCAGCTTGACGAGAACATCACAGAGGCAGAACCCAAGGGAACATGAGCCTTGCCCTGGGAGTGGGCCACAGCTCCCGGTCCCCCAGCCTTCCATCTGCTCGAGCACACCTCATCTTCTTGGCAGCCAAGCAAGTCCAGCGCTGCCCTCTGCCCTCCGGTCAAAGCAAGGAGCCCCCAGCCCAGGCAGTTCCACAGCCCGCTGCCCCAAAAGGCTTCCCGTTAAGCACCCATGGGGACAAAATTCTGTCTCTTGCTCTCCCCTCCCTCATGCACCATTCTCTGCTGAGCCGCACAAGGCCTACCTGGGCGAAGCATCCAGAGTGACAGAGGTCAGGGGGCTGCTGAACCTCCGGATGTCCCACAGGCGAAGCTCACGCTCCCTCACCTGGAAAGCAAGCAGGAGGTCAGTCCCGTCCAATTAAGGTTATCACCCACACTCACGGAGCTCGGCTTTTCTTCCATGTGAAGCAAAGGCAGAAGAGAGCCAGCGGCTTCCTACTCAGAGAGCTCACAGGTTAAAAACAGGCTGCAGCAGCAGGAGAAAGACGCAAGCGAGGGTTGAAAACGGCAAAATGTGACGGGATACGCAAACACCAGGTTGCAAACCCAGAGTCCACGGAAGCAACTGAGCTTGTGAGAGATGGACAGGGCCAGGGGACGCCTGCCATTCATGCTTCCTGGTGCACCTTCATTTTGGCTCCTGCCCAGAAGGAGAAGAGAAGGATCTCGGCCAGACAGGTTCCCCTGTCTTCTGGTGGCTACCGGCTGGAGCTAAAGCTACAGGCCCCCATGCAGGACAGCATGAGGGAAGAGACCTCCGCTAACTGTTTTCACTCCTGGGATGATTTTGACCCTTTCATACACCTTGTGTGTTTTTCTCTTAAGCGCACCTTGTCATGAGCCGCTTTGCTCCGGGCTGCCAGGAGCTTTTAACCCTGGGACAGAGGACTAGCACCTTCCTCAACGTCTGCAGACGGCAAGACAAGAACTGACGTCCCTTGGACACGGGTGTCTCAGTTGCTCATGGCAGGAACCATAACAGAATGGAAGCAGAAGGCCTGACAGCAGCTGAGCGTCCATCTCTCCGCTTGCCTCCCTCTGCCTCCTGAAGTGCCGAGCGGCCAGACCCACCGCTGGCGTGTGGTCCTGAGAGGTGAGGGTGATCTCTGGGCCGGCCAGGCTGGCTGGTCCTACTCTCCTGCATCACCTGAACTTGGAGAGGAGCCCACCAGAAGTTGGAGAAGTGGGATACCAAGTGCCACGTTTGTCACAGAAAGAGGCCTGGGCAGGAGATGTACCTGGCTGAATCCGAGAGAGAGGAGGAACCCGTCCGAGTTCACCCAGATGAGCCGGGAGTCTCTGCCATTCTCATGGGCCAGGACGCTCTGCCGGGAAGGAGCAGAATTTAAACATAAAATTAAAAGCCAGCCATCGGTGGGATGTTTGATCCCTTTTGCCAATGCCTCCCACCCTCTGGTTCTCACAGCTGTGAGTCCAAGCCAAGGTTGCATGATTCATAGCGAGGAATTCATTTATTTGCAGGGAAGGAAACACCCTGAGCCTCCACTGCTCAAAAAGAGAAGCTCTGCTGGAGCACGGTTGACTCTCAGAGGCACACCGAGACTATGGATCCCTGAAGTTTCTCTTCCTCGGTTGCCACCGCCTCAAAAAGGAAATCCAAGGCTACATGGGTGCAAGCAGGGTTTCCAGAGGAGCCACAGGCCTCCCTGTTCTGTGGGCTTCCTTGTGCCCCCCTGGAGATCTGAAACTCACCCTGAAAGGAGAGTAATTCTTGTGGGAAGGTGCTTGCTTCAAGCCTTGGGCACGTTCAACCTGAAGGAACAATCCTTGAAGGAGGCTTGAGAGTGGTTTTGAAACACCCGAGTCCCTGGTCCAGATATCGGAGGGGTCTAGATGCACTTTCCCTCCAGCCATGGGCTCAGCTACATGAACTCTGGGCTCCCTACTTTCCAACTGGGAATTTTGTGATTCTGCTCAGGGCCCAAATGTAATCCTGCTGGCCCTGCCTGGCTGCAGACCTCTGGCTTGTGGGGGACCGTGTGGCTCCCTGGTCATGTGCCCCCTTCGCACTTTCTTGCAAAATCATTCCTTGTGGTGGGTTTGGACTAAGGAGTAAAGAGGCCTGATGGAGGGGAAAGTGTCAGCCTGGCCAATGCACAGTAGGCTGGCTGCTTCCACCTTGATCTGCCACGGCTTCTCTGCCTCATGCCTGCAGCAGTTGCCGAGACTTTGGCAGGGGCTGCTCTTGGGACCCTGAGGCCAGGAGGGGACCTGGCGGGAGCACTCACTGCAGCAGAGCCTGGACAGCCAAAGTCAGTAGGGCCCCTCCCAGCCTCAAAACTGCCTGAAGGTTCGCACTGGGTGCTAAAACACGGGCGGCAAAAGGGGACGGCAGTCCTGGGCACCTCCAGGAAGAAGCCTCAAGAAGGGCGGCCCCTAAGCTCCTCGGGGCTTTGGCCAGGAGAGCAGTGGAGCTGCAAGGCTACTGGAGCGGCAGAGAGAAGATCCAGGTCATGGAAACTGCTTGCACAGGCACCACACGGCTGTGCAGACACAGGCTTTTCCCCTGCTGAACCCTCAGATCAAAGAGGCCTGCTGGAATGCTCAAGAGCCGTTTCAGCGCATGCAGCTCAGCGCAGCCACAGTTCTTTCAAGTAGCTTTTAATTTCCCTTTGTAAAGTAAGCCAGGCTCCAGCAGCAGATGGCGTCCATGCCGCAAGTGGCTCCTTCTTGGGGAGGGGGAGGGGAGCACAGCCTCTCCCCGCCATCTGCAGAGCAATTCCTCAGCACCAACATCCTCCATTCCTCCCAACGGGCCCCCAGGTGCGGTACCGCTCCTAATGGCACCCTGTCTTCCCCAGATTCGCTCCATTGCTCCGCCCTGGAGAAGAAGCAGGGCCCGGAGGGCCCAGAAATTCTGCTCAGCCCTTGGCACCCCTGGGGGTGGGGGGCTCCAACCAGTGCAGATGCACCAATGGGAGAAGGGAAGATGTGGGGCAGAAACGACACAACCCGCCCCAGCTGTGTGCAGAGGAGAAGCATCAGGCTGGAAGCGGGGCCTCTGCCGTGTCTCCCTGCGCATGCATGCGTGCCAAAAAGGTAGAAGGTGCAGCCTGCCCTTTTCTGTCCGCAAAACAGATGTTGGCAATGCTCCAGGCCAAAGAGGGTCGCTTCGACATGGCCGGCAAAACGGGGCTTCTTTTGTTTCATGTATTCCTAGGTTTCAACAATGACCTTTGGCCTTCTGGGCTCCACCGACTAGGCCCTCCTGCCGCCACAGAGCCACTGGTAGACGCCCTGTGTCATTTCGGGGCTGGGCAGGTGACATATGGGTCATCTGCCCAGCCCCTGCTGCAGTGCTCTGACCCATCAGTGGAAGACTGGGTCTTCATGGCTCCCCTAGCCCCCAGTTGGTTCTCCACAGGCGCTCCTTTCTGGCCTTCCTTTGCTTCCTGGCTCTGATCAGGCGATGCTAACTTTTATCTCGTCGGCTTCTGGCCTCTCAATTAGCCTTTCAGGGCTTTCTCCTCAAAGTAGCCCATGCAGTTCATTTTGCTCAGCCGCATCTCACGGCGTGGGTTTGGATCAGGCCATCTAGCGCAGAGGTACAAAGATCCATCTGCATTGGGTGAATCCTTATTTAAATTCAGCCGCCTGCACAACCCGGCACCAGCCACAGGTAACAGAGTGAGACAATGCCTGTGAGGGGCTCTAATGGCTGGCCCAGCCTGGATTCCGTCCTGCATAACGGTGACGGACAGTGTTCTCCTGGTCAGAAGCCAAAAAAGGTGGCCAAACGGTTCCCATTCTCCACCTCGGAGAAGGACGTTGCTCTACCAGTACAGGAGGGGCAGGAGAACGGTGGTTGGACGGCCTTTTCCCAGAATTTGGGATATTCACTTTCTTTTTTTGACAGATTCGTGATTCCTGCCAGAATAGCTCATATATCCCTGCTCTGGAAAGCAGAGGCTGCTGTTAGCTAGGAAAAGGCATTTTCTGAAGGCGACACTTGGAAATCCTGTGAATTGTAGCATTGCATCACTCTTTAACACAAATGAAATCTTTATTACTTTGCATAACGTCCAAAATCAAGGAATCTGACTAGGTTCAAGCGTGCAATCAATTCACTCTGTCTTCCCGCCCCACCTGCCTTGAAAATCTGGCCAATCTCCGTACCCTGCTGACTTGTGGCCCCATAAACCTTCCTGCTCACACTCCCCCACCCCGGCCCCTTTCCTAAGCAGGGTGTGGGAGGGAAACCCACCACCGCCACCCTCGCCACTGGCCAAGGGAGGGAGAGGATTCACATCCTCTGCGTTGGCAGCCAGTTTCCCCTTGCCACCCTGACCAGCAGGAGGAGGCTGGGAGGGGGCACTGGAGGCAGCAGCCCCCAGCATTTCTGGCACAGATGCAGCCCAGAGTGTTGGGGCGGGGGCATGGCCTGAACCTGCCCACCATTCCTATGCAAAGGACCGAGCCTCCTCAGCCAGGGAGGAAAAGAGAAAACCATCCGGCTGCGTAGAAGGCAGGCGGCCAGTGACCAGGGCAGCCGTCCCTCAGAGTGAGGCAAGGGGAGGTCAGTGCCCCAGCAGAGAGGAAGGCAGCCACCACCTCAACAGCTGCTGGAGCCCTGCCCCCCCCCCCCCCCCGTCCTTCAGACACCCAGGAAGCAGAGGAGAAGGTCCAGAAGGAGGCGGATTCCCCCCTCCCCCGGCTCTTTGCAGAAGTCACGGTTAGAAAGGCCCTTCCAAGGCGAGGGAAGCTGCTGATTAGAGGGGGGAGCAGCCCCCCCCTCGGCTTCTTTGCCAGGATCTCTTTCCCAGCCTCTCGCTCACTTCCTCTGCCTGCCTCCAGTGACGTCCCCCTCCGCCTCCTCCCAGGCCAAGAGAGCTGGCCGGGACACCCTCTTGTGCGTCACTCATTCACACACACACGCCCGCCCACCCTTGACGTTGCTGCGGCAAGGCCCCACATGTGCCCAGCTGGTGGGACCCATCTCCCAGCACACTCCCCTGCCACCTGGCACTGTCACCAAGATGTGGGCATCCTCTGTGGCCCGAAACAGGGAGCAGCTGGAGATCCCTACAGGTGTCTCTGTGAGCAACTGGCACACAAAGGAGTCCCGCCTGGCCCAGAGGGCACCTGGCTTTTTCTCGGTGGACACAGGGAAGTCCTTCAAGGCGGCCACAGACAGTCTCAGTCCCAACCTGAGGAGCCCGAAACTGCGTGGCTGGGATTTGCCACAGATCCCACCCCGTGGCCACTTCCTTTCCCTTGCCCTCTCTGTGGCTTCCTCCTTGTCCTCATCTCAGCGTTCTTGCCTAGGATGGAGTGATAACGGGGGGGGGGGGAGGGAAGCGGAAGCCGAAAGCCGCTCATCCTACTCCACTGGGGAGCAGGAGGCTGAGAGCAAAGAACGTGGGATGCTAAAAATAGCCTCCCTCAGCCTAGGCCGGCCCCATTCCCAGCTTCCCACGGCCTCCTTGGGAACAGGCAGCGCTGAGGACCTCCTTCCAAGACTGGAGGCTGCCTGGCCACGGAGGGTGGGAGCCAGGTTACCCCCAGCGTGACCCCAGCGTGAGAGAGGTGGGCCTGAGGGACCCAAAACCGCCCCAGAGCCTCCTTCCCCAACACTCCCTGGCAGAGACACCCCCTGCTGGATGCCACAGGGAGGGAAGGGGCGCTCGGGAGCCGGGGAGGGCAGCCTGCACGCCGTTTCCTCCTATGGTCCTGGCCGTCACAGGGTGGTGGGGGCATACTCAGCTGTGGGAGGCGGGAGGACACCCACCGCACAGCAATCTGGGCTTCCCTCCGGAAGGGGCCAAGCACCCACGGCCCCAGAGGCAGGGAACAGCACCCACGGCCCACGGCCACACGCTTCAGCCAAGCCAGATGGGCAGGAAGTCTCACTTTGGGGCACAGCCCACCGGGAAGAGTCAAAGCTGCTCCAAAGTGCTGCTCAAGTGGCCATTCTGCCCATTTGCGGAGCCCCTTTGGAAAGCTTTGCTTCCTTTTGCATCCCATCCCTCTATTTTTATGACAAAATCACTGGATGGGTTGATCAGGGAAATGCTGCAGACGTCGTATATTTTGACTTCAGCAAAGCCTTTGACAAAGTGTCTCACCATACTTATTGAAAAATTGATCAGATGCGGGATACAGGCCAACTGTTAGGTTGATTCATAACTGGCTTAATGATTGAACTCAAAGGGTGGCAATAAATGGCTTCACATCCAATTGGAGGGACCTTTCAAGGGGAGTGCAGAGACTGAGTCGTGATGGGGCAGCAGGGGCACAGATCGAACCAGTCTCTCCAGGAGGGCTCCACATAGTAGGAGACCATTTTTCCCTAAAGGATGCCCATATTCTGAGCCGCATTCCCCTCCCCCCGTGTCTACCACCCCCAGAGAGATACCTGGCAGGCAGTGGGCGCAGCTCGTGGGTCAAAGATCCGCAGCATCTTATCCTGAGGAGAGAGGAAGGTCCAAAGAGGCTCAGAGCCAGAAAAGACCTACCTAGCAATCCCTCCCTCCCACAGACCCTTGAGGCTCCGTCATCCCCCTGAAACCCATCCAATGCCAGCCCTGAATTTGCCACCTTTCTCAAGCCAGGACCCTGCCTGCCCTGTGGTAGAAGCAGCAGCAGCAGCAGCAGCGTTGGCTTTTCTACCCCGCTTTTCCCACCCATTTAAGGGGATTCAAGGCGGCTGACAAAGCTTCTGTTCTTCTCCCCACAACAGAACACCCTGTGAGGTAGGTGGGGCTGAGATAGCTCAGAAGAGAGCTGTGACTAGCCCAAGGTCACCCAGCCGGCTTCATGGGGGAGGACGGAATCAAATAAGAGTCCGTCTCCTTAGCCAGCAGGCCAAATGGTAGCTGCCCACTGGCAAAGCTGGGGGCAAACCTGCCAGTTTGCAGCAGATCATTTGCACAAAGCCCTGTCCGCCACAGGCTCGCGCGTTGGGCCAAGCCACATCCTGCCAGTTAAGCTCCGGTTGGCAGCAGTTCATGCTAAGCGGGAGGCAGAGTGAGGCCACGTGCAAGGAGGGGAGCAACCCTAAGGAACAGTAGTGATCCCCCAAGCTGTGGCAGGGGGGGCAGAACGGTCGAGCTGAGGCACCCAAGGCCTGTCCAAGAGAACCGGCATTTCACAGCCTCACTCTGTTTTGCTCCCAAGTCAAGAGAAAGCGTGTCCTGCAAACACACAGCGGCTACTCCACCCTGGATAATGCGGGACCGAGTGGCCAAGAGATGCCCACCCCTGCTCAGCCTGGGGGAGCAATGCAGAGGCGGCGTCCTGAACCTGGCTCAGGGAGGCAACATGTTCCGTTTGCACACAGCACCACCAAGTGTTCACTTGCAGGATAGCACCACTGCCTTCGGCTGCCTGAAGGGAAAGGCAGCCTGGCACAATGAGGGCCTTAGCGCAAACCCTTTCAAGAGACACGCCTCTCCTGCTAAAACTGACCACTATTCTCTGTCCAGCTGAGCCCAAGGGTCAAGGCAGGACTGCCTAGCATGCTCTTGCCTGAAGGCTGCTCCTCGCCCTCCCGCACCCCAAGCGCCAGCGCGACCCACCTTGCAGGAGGTGCCCAGGAGGAACCCGTCTGCTTTCCACGCCAAGCCCTGGACCTGGTCGCCATGACGCTCGAGCTCTGGAGGAAGGAGCACAGCAGAGTCATTTGCGGCCAAGGGGTGCCAGGACCGCTGCTCCACCAGGCGGCTGACGGCAGTGGCAGAGCAGCCTTTGCCAAGCTGGTGCCCTCAAAGGGGCGCCTCCAAGGGGACCAACAGGCGTTGAAGAAGAAGAGTGAGAACCTGCAGGGGGTGGGAACTGGCTGGATTTCCAAGCTGCTCCAGCAAGACACAGGGCAAGCCTGCTTTCTCCCGCCGTCTGTCACTGAACACTTCCGCACCCGGAGCCCAGGATCTTCCTCTCCCCCCACCCCCGGGAGACACTTGGCAGAGCCCTGCAGCAGAGTCGCCTAGGGGAGCCCTAGGCCTGGCACCAGGCAAAGATCAAAGGGGGCGGACATCGCTGGATTCTGTGGCAGGAAGCCGATTGATGCTTTAGGAGCCCCGTTTGCATTCTGGCAGATGAGCGGCTGAATCTTAAGTACCCTTTGCCTCTCCTGCAACAAGGTTAGGGGCTGATGGGAGCTGTAGTCCTAACCCTACAGAAGACAGTTTATTCAAGTGTAAATCATCCTCCTTGGAGGATGCAATTCACGCTCCCTCTGTTGGAGGACAGGACAGGCCTGGCCCCCCTGCCCCTCCAGACAGGCTGTGGTAGCACTAAAGGTTTAATCCAGCTTCAGAGTGACAGAACACATCAGCAAAGTGATGAGCTGTCTTCTTTCAGTGTTAATAACTCAGAAAATTCACCTTTGGGAGAGAGAATGTGGGAAGAAAATTACTGCCCACTTTGCTGATCTGTTCTCGTGCTCTGAAGGTGGATTGCAGCTGGATTAAACCTTAGGTGTGACCACAGAACCATTGGCAAAGTGACAAGCTGCTTTCTTTCAGTGTTAAACAACACAGAAAATTAACCTTTGGGAGCGATAATCGGAAAGAAAATTAGTGGTCGCTTTGTTGAGAGGGTCTCTCTCTCTCTCTTCTCAGAAATGAAGCTTCCATCACTGCAAAGTCCACGCAGCTCACCCTGTCCACGGCCTCACCTGTGCCCTCCCTTCCTTCCAGCCCAGGAGGAATTAACGCAGCTCACAGGCTGGTGGGAAGCAGACAAAGGCCTCCTTGTGCTGGAGTGCGGATGGCTACCCAGGCACCGAAACCCTATCCTTCGCCGCCTCCTAAAGTTGGGGTCGGGGAGGCTCCAAGGATATTTCTCTCTGGCCATGTGACTCGTTGCTATGCGACCAGGAAGGTCTGTGGTTCCGGCTTCCTGCTGGCACAACGCTCCGGCGCTGCCACATCCCTCCACCGCTTCCGCTTTCACTGCTGAGAGTTCAAGCAACCCCCTCTGGCTTCCCTCTCCCCTGCCCTGGGTGAGCGAGAGCTCGCCAAACGCCTCTTTGCTTTGACTGGCAGCCACAGAGGCTCCTCCGGTTGCTGCGGCCCGCAGAGAGCCAGGGAGGGAGCCAAGGGGCCTTCAGGGCTCCTCGTAGCTTGGGAAATCTTCCAAGAAGGACCGCAGAAGAAAGCCCTCTTCCCGGCACTTCTTAGTGGGGAGTGTGCTTACAGAGGCAGGGTTGGTAGAAACCCCTGCAGGCCACAGATTTTGCGGGGATGCATGCCATTGCAAGAAGTCATAGACTTGAGCAAAGGGAGCTCAGAGGCGCCACCTAGCAAGCTCAGCTGCCATTTCAGGTCTTTGCAAAAACATTCAAGACAGTGTTTTGCACACCCTGTTCTAGACCAAGTGACAGCTAGATTAAGAAGGTAGGGACTGAAGAGTCTGGTCTGGCTGACAAAAGAGTCTGATTTAATCTGGAGCAGCGAGATGTTTCCAAAATCAGCCTCCCTGCCCCACCCCCAGAACACCTCTGCTGCACCCATGCATCTCTCCCTTTAATTTGCTCCCCCCTCCCTCCCCCACAAACCTACCTGTCAAGGTCTGCTGCTGTTCCACATCCCAAATCTTCACTGCCTTCTGAGCTGCACTGGCCAGGACACCATCCGCCGTGGGGTGGAAAAGGACCACATGCAGCTGGCCCTCCTCTGGCCCCAGGCTGACATGGGGGGAGGATGAGAAGTCTTGGCTGGCATCCAGGAGGCGCCAGACTTTCACCTGAGAAATCAGAAGCCGCGCATGAGAACTCTGCCCAATGTCAGTGCCCAAAGGCAGAAGCCAAGGGGGCTGGCAGGGGCGGCCCTGGGGTAGAACCAATCCCGGAATGATAGCGGCTGAGTGGGAACCAACTGGGACCAGAGCAAGAGACTTTCTGTAGCTGGGAAGGCAGAGTAGGGGGCAAAGGGGGGGGTCCTCAGCACCCCTGCATTTAAAAAGCAACTGCCATTGCGCAATGGACCTGGAAGAACGGGTGGGAAGGCATAAGGGGAAGATGGCAAGGGGCGCAAAGGTTCTCCTTGGAGGGTGCTCCAAACTCAGGCCGGCCACAAACTGAACTCTAAAAAAGGCTCATTAAATGGCTGCTAAGATGGATGCCCAAGGACATTGTCTGGGCTGGGGAAAGGGGCGGGATCCCTCTCAGGGCCATTTGCAGGGAGTGGAGAGCAGGTGGAGGTTTTGCTTTGTCTCCTGCTTGAGATGCCAGAAGCAACAGGAGGGCCACTGTGTGGGACAGGATCCTGGACCGGATGGGCTGTGGCCTCATCTTACGCTCTCACATTCTAACACTGCCCGAAACAAACATTCATGTGAAGTCTGGCCTGTATGAGAACGTTCCGAGGTGGTTCACCACACCGCGCCATCTGTCCAGATCAGCCCTGAAGGAAATGCCCATCTGTCCATCCCATGGGCGCCTGCCCACCCACAGCACTCACATGCGCGTCCTTAGAGCCCGTGGCCAGGAGCTGCTCGTCAAAGGGAGAGAAGTCAAAATCCGTGAGCGCATCTGAATGAAGAGAGGAAGCAAAGAGCATTTTAAAAGTCTCCTTTGGCATCGGGCATGGGGGGACCCGGCCTGGAATGCTCCCTGCAGCCCATGGGGGAGAGGCCTGAAACCCTCTTAGCACAGGACGCCCCCTCTCAGCTGCCTTCTTGCAATGGGGTGGCGGTGGCTATGGGGCTGAGCAATTGCAAACAAGAGCATGTTAACAGGTCTTTTCATGCATCCCACGCTGAGAAAGGAGCATGAGCTCCTCTCCCATACCTCTGCATGCGGAAGTAATGTTCCTCCTTCTCCAGAGGGAAGACCAAAAGCTGGCAGTGGCAGAAAACTGGCTCTGCTGAGCACAGGACCCGGGAGCCTCCAACTGGGGCTGCCATCCTACAAAGCCCTGGCTTTGCGCGCCAGCCTGATCCTCTGTCCAAAGATCGGCCGTGAGGGAGCGCTAGAGGCCGGCGTGTGCTTGTGAAGTCTGGCAGGGCCGTGAGCAGCCCGGCTGGAGCCTCCCGCAGGCCCAAAAAGTAGGTCACCGTGCAGTTTCCCCTTCCACAGGGCTGCCACAGATGCAAGCGCTCAAGGGCATCTGGGCCATCTCCAGCAGCCTCCCCCACCTGCCCTGCTGGGGCCCAGCATTCCCTGGACAACAACAGGCTCCTTCTGCCTCGCTCCTCACCCACCCCAGGGCTGAGCCGTGAATGGATCGCTGACGCCCACCGCCCTGTTGCTCCGGAGACTGAACGGCAGCTGGTGAATAAGAAGCCGTGGCACAAAGAACCTTTGGGTGCTGCTAGTGGCAGCGAGCAGAGGAGGAAAGCGCTTGTCCCGCCCCCACCAGTTATGGGGCACAGAGCCCCGAAGGAAAGGCCGGCGACTCAGCGCAGAAGCCCCACGCACCGCCTGGAGACTGTTGGTGCAGAGGCTGCATTTACTGGGCCGTCTTGCACCTGGCTGCCCCACCAGGCTCCTCTCAGCTTCTGCCAGGCCTCTCGGGGCCAGAGGAGCAAGCGCGAGGCTCACCTGAGTGGCAGAACATACGAGAGACAGCTGCCTTCTGCCCCTTGAGGCGCTGCAGGGGCACCAGGCCCAATGCTCCTGGAAGAAGAAGAAGAAGGAGAGGAATTGGATTTTCTATCCCACTTTTCTCACCCATTTAAGGGGACTCAAAGTAGCTGACAAACCTTCTATTCCTCTCCCCACAACAGACACCATGTGAGGTAGGAGGGGCTGTGAGAGCTTGGAAGAGAGCTGTGACTAGCCCAAGGCCACTCAACTGGCTTCATGGAGGAGTGCGGAATCAAACCCAGTATTCCCAGATAAGAATCTGGCTCCCTGAAATTGCCCTGGTCAGTACCAGCCAGTTGCCACAATCCCCCAATAGACCCCCAGTGGGGAGGGGAGCAGCAGCTCTCAGACCTGCTTGGAGACTGGAGAAAAGCGCCCAGAGACAGCCAGGCTCTTGGATCGCAGCTGTGGAGCCAACTGGCCAGCGGGCACCGCAACAGCTTGCCTGCAGAGCCTCCACAAATGAGGGGGGCTGGGGGGGGCTTCCCAGTTTCACAGAACAAAGCCATGTTTTCAGCTGGGAACACACTGAGCGCAACCAGGGCCCCCTTGCCCAAAGGCCCACGGCCTTCTCTCCAGCTCCAGTGGAACACGGAGCATCACGGGGCACTTTGTGGGCAAGAGACCAGGCAGGGGGAGTCAGGAGGCACAGGACTAGCACTGCCTTCCAGGAAGGCTCAGGGGTCACCTGCCCTCCCACTGCGCAGCCTGAGTTCTAAGAGAAAGAGGAAACTGTGGATCTTTACGCAGCAGGAAGCGCCTCTGCCCTCAGGAAGATGTCTTCCGTGTGGCCGTGAGGAAGGACGCGGCTGCGTGACGCTTCTCCTACCGAGACGCCAAACGCCCCAGTGGCGACTGGCCAAGAGGGAAAGCCGGCAGCCTCAGGCAGGGAGCATCAAAGCCCCCCCCCCCCGCCCTCCTCTCCTTCTGCCTGGGATTACTGCAGGGGGACCTGCTGTGCAGGCTGCCCGTGCTTCTGCCAAGGGAGGAAGCCAACGTGGGTTCCTGCTCCGCAGCGGAGGCCAAACGGAGCCTGTGCAGGACACAGCAAACTCGGCACCGGGTCAAAGTGCATTGTGCAGGCAGGCCCCATAGCCTCCCAACCAGCCACCCACCCACACCCAGGGCAGGGCAGGGCAGGGCAGGCCCAGGCTCACCGGCAGAGTCTGCGTTGAAGGCAATCCAGCGGCAGTTGGCCTTGATGTGGCTGCCTGAAGCGTCTGGGGAGCCAGCTCGGATCTCTCCAATCCAGGCCTGCAAGGCAAAGAGAAATGGCGGCTGAAGCCTCGTTTGCTCCTGGGCAGCCTGGCAACAAGGAGGCCTTCCTGGGCATTTTGCTCCTCTCTCAGGGGCCGGCAGCTCAGGAGGTGCCACTGGGTGCCGCGAGCTCTCCTGAGTTGCTCTCCCGGTAGGGGGAAACAGACGCCCCGCCAGCTCACGCCTGCATGGGAAGGGTCCTGCTGGAGACTGATGTTGCCACCACCTCCCATGCCCTCCACTGGCTGCCCGGTAGGCTGTGGACCGCAGAAGGGGCTTTCAAAGGGACGGTTGCCTAGCCAGATCTCCCCACCTTCCCAGGCACTGACCCACGGGCAGGGCCACTGGAGGTGGGGCCCCATCCTGCGCAGCCCCGTCCTTATGGTGCAGCTTCATCTCACCAGTCTGGGCTGAGGCTGCTACCGCTCTTGGCCTGGCCGGGGCTCTACCCCCACGCAGGCTCCTCAAGTGCCTCCCCTGGCCCTTGGCCTTGCTTCTCGCTTAGGACACCTTCCCCCTGGGGCAGCCGGGGCAGCCTGGGAAACAGCAGGCTCAGTGGGCAACCCAGAGGGGCCCCTTGGATCCTCAGGACCCTGGGCAACGCCCTGGGCATCCTCAGCTGGGCTGGCAGGTTCCGGACGCACACCTGACCCATTCAGCCACTTTGCCCAGGGCAAGAGGTCTCCTCTGTGTGTGCCCCCGGGCCCTTCTTGCGCCCCTTCCCTTGACTCAGCTGTAGCAAGGGAAATTCCGAGCAGAGGGATCCCCTGCGCCCCTCCCTGCACCAGAGAGAAGGGGGAGGGGGTCGGAGCCACGTGGCTTCCCCTCGCAGTGCCTTAAGGCCACGAAGCTGCGGCTCTCTGAATCTTCCCAGGCGGCTTCACCGGGTTGAGTCCTCTGGGCGGGTGGTGGGGGCACTCAGAAGGGCACCCATGGGACTCTGGCCGTGCTCCGCGCACCGAGCCTCCGTCCCCAGCTGCAAGTGCTGCGCCCCTACAAAGGCGGCTTTGTGGATTTCCGCGTCGTTTGTCGGAAAATCTCTTCCGAGCTGCTTCGCAAATCTACATCGCGAGCCGCGCGCTGGAAAAACCCAAAGGCGGTTCTGCTCGTTCCGGGGAGCCGGTTGCCTCGGAAACAGGCGCTTTGCGGCGTCCGCGGCCACCCCCGGCCAGACTTGCCCGCCATCGGCGGACGGCGGCCCTGCCCCCGATCGCCACCTTCCGGCACCGGCGCCCCCAGGCCGGCACCCGGCGCGCCCACGGGGAGGAGGGTTTCCTCGTGCGGCCCCAGGAGGGAAGCGGGGAGGAAACCGCCGGGCTGCGCAGGCGGGGAGGCAGGACGGCTGCGCGGGGGAAGCCAGGTGGTGGGGCGAGGCGCCTCCTGCTGCTCTAAGGAGAGGCGGAGGGGAGCGGTTCTGTCGCACCCAGGCTCGTGCCGCTGCCTGTGGCCGCCCGGAGTGCCCGGGGCTACGGCGAGGTGCGCGAGTCGGGGACTTGGCCCCTGCTGGGTCGCGCAAGCACGCGGGGCCGCTTGGCCAGCACAACCCACGCGGTTTGGGCGGATGTCGGCAGGCGGCACGGGCTCTCCCGCGATGCTCTCGGGATTCTTGCGCCCGATCCTAAGTAGCGCGGATCCTAGGGGACCTCCTTGGGGACTCCCTATCACTCAAGAGCGGGCGGGGCTTCAGTCATGCCCCAGCTCCTGCACTTTTAGCCCGGCTACTCCTCCGCCCGCCACCCCGGGCCATCTGCAAGGAGTCTCCCCCAGCCTGCCGCCCTCCAGCTGTTCTCGCCAGGTCGGACGGCTGAGCCAAGCCGCTCCGGAGGGCTCTGAAGGGGGAACCCCAGCGCCGCGCCGAAAAGGAGCCCGTGCCGAGCCGGAGAGCAGGTGCCTCTCTGATCCCGGGTTGCCACGGCACGTGCGTATCCGTGCGGCTCCTGACCCACCTCCTTGCGGGCCACCCTGGCCTCCGCGTGCCGAAACTTGGATACTCGGTAGCGGTTCATTCTCCTGCCGCTTGCCGCCGCCCGGTCGCCCGCCCGGTCGCCCTCCGGAATCGCAGGAGCCGGCGAAGTCCCGCCCCCGGCCCCGCCTCGGGACTGCTGCGCCCCATCCTGCGCGCGCGGGCGGGCGGGCGGGGAGGGGCGAGCGAGCCGGCGTCACGGCAGCCGGCAGGCAGGGGGCCTCCTCGGTCGCTCTGCTCCTGGGTCCTCGCGAGACCCCTGCGAGGTAGGCCACAGGGACGGGCGCGCGCGGGACTCTCGGCGCCGGGTTTGGGCAAGGAGGAAGAACAGCCACGACGGCGCCAAGAAGGGGTGCCACGCGCCCCCGCCAGCTCCTGCCCCCGGGCTCCCCCTCCCATTCCCCGGCCCCACTGGACTGCGAAAGGCATCGATGCGCTTGCACGGCCGAGACGCCCCTCTTGGCCGCTGCGCAAGGGCTGCCCCGCGGATCCCGCGCTAAGGGAGGTGACCAGCCTGGCCCGGGAACCCCTTTGCTTCTTTGGCAGGGAAAAGCAGGCTGGGGCGGGAACCCTCAGCCCAGGAGAAGCCGAGAGGGGCGCTTCCCTCCCTCCCTCCATGGGCTGAGCGATAAGGCCGCCGTCCCGGGGGAGCTTCGGGGCCGCAGGCAACTTGGGCTTTGGGGGGAACCAGTTGCCAAGGCTCCTGGTCAAAGTGGACTGAGGGGCGTTACGGAGAAAGAAGTCGGGCTGGACAGCTTGGGGGGGGGATGACTGTCCCTGGGGGGCAAGGGAAGCCCCTCCAGGCAGGGTTTCCCGAGGCGACTGCAGCGACTCAGGCCATTGGGGAGGGGAAGTGGGCAGCTGGGCCGGAGCATCCCTGAGGCGGCCCGGAGGCGCTTGTACAGCTTTGATCCGCTCCCCGCCCCCGCTGCTCGGCTCGGGCTCTGACGGCTCCCCCCTCTCCTCCCGCCTCAGGCTCTTCCAGGTGTACCCGCAGTGCAAGACCTACTTCCCGCACTTCGACCTCTGCCCCGGCTCCAACGACATTCGCCACCACGGGCAGAAGGTGGTCAAGGCGCTGGACGGAGTCCTCAAGCACCTGGACAACATCCACGACACGCTCGCCGACCTCAGCGACCTGCACGCCTACAACCTGCGCGTGGACCCCGTGAACTTCAAGGCAAGCCCCGCCCCGCCCCCGGGACCCCCTGCACTGACCCCCCCCGTGCTGACCCCCTCTCCCCTCCTCTTCTTGCAGCTCCTTGCCAAGTGCTTCCACGTGGCTCTGGCCTCGCAGCTCCGCGGAGAGTACAACGCGCTCGTCTACCTGGCCTGGGACAAGCTCTTCCACGAGGTGGCCTGCTGCCTGTCCGAGAAGTACAGATGAGCGCCCGCCGCCGCCGCCGCCGCCGCCTCGCAGGGCCTGCTGAGCTACGGCGCCCTAAGCCTCTGAGTTACAAAGCGCCTGCTGCCGGCTCATCTCCTTGCCTCGTTCATGATGCTGCGATCCGGCGGTGGGCGTTTGCGGGACTGTGGGGCTTTTGCCCTCTGCCGGAAGAGGGGGCAGCTGGCGGCGGGAGGGCGGCTTTGGGCTTCGTTCTCGCCCCCGTCCCGGCGCTGCACGGCCTCTGCTGATGCATCGGGCACCAGGGAGGCGCTTGCCTGGCTAAGGCACCCGCGTTCCCATTGTCATCTTCCCGAAACCCGCCGGAGGGGGTGGCGGCGAGGCGAGGCGGCTCTTTGGTAGCCACAAGAGTCAGGCGGAGGGGAGGGCAAGCGGGAAGCCCCCCCCCCGCCCTGCCCGGGACCGCCGGGCAGTCGCTCCTTCCAGACCCCCGCCAGCGCCCCTCTTGCCCGCAGTCCGTTGCGCATGGAGTGCCCAAGGATGTCCAGGCCCGCTCGGTCTTCTCCCCTCCGGTACCGCGGGACAGGGGCCGCAAGCGGGCTGCACCGCCCTCCCCCGCGAGAGACCGGCGAGCGACAGCCGGGCAAACCCTCTGCGGGATGTTCCGCGGCAAGGGGCGCTCCTGGGTCGAGCGGAAGGTTGCACCAGGGGGAGAAGGGGCGGTCGGCGGATCCCTTCCCAGGGGCGGAGGGGAAAGCAGAGCGGGGCAGCGATCCCGGGGGGGGGGGGGCGAAGCGCAGGAGCGTCCAGATACGGCGGGATACGCCAGTGAGGTCTGGATGCAGCCGCAGCCTGTCCGTAGCGCGAACCCCTGGACGTCCCTGCCAAACCCGAACGACTCTCCGACGGGGAGAAGGGGGCGAACACGCGGGCAGGAGGACTAAACGCGCCCCGATGCCTGGACATCTGTCCGCACCCGAGCAGGACCTTGGGCCCGCCCCGCGGAGACCCTGCGGGCGACGCCGCTTCCCTGAGCTCTGATGTGGGCGCAGTTGGCGGGGGAGCTCAGCGGATATCGCCTGCTCCCCGTTCTCGGAGCAGCATGGACGACTGCCAAAAAGCCTGACCTACTGGGTGCCAGTCCAGCGAAGCCCCCCCCCCCACACCCGTTTACAGCCTCGAGGAGGAGGGGGAGGAGGAGAGTTGGCTTTACTACCCCGCTTTTCCCACCCATCCACAAAGGCGCTTGTTTGCCGCTAGTATGGCCTGTCGCGTGTTGTTCGAGCTCCGCCTGAGGCAAATCCTTCCCCGGGCACAGGAGCCCTGCAGCCCTTGCGCGGGGCGCCTCCTAGCATGGCTCTTGCCCCAGAATAATTGCTTTGCCTTTCGAAATTCTTCAAAGAAGGTTATTTCTCAGTTTGATTCTTCGGGTCTTCTAAGAGCTGCTTATTTGTTCAAACACGTTTATTTCGACCTCCACCCAAAGGTCCCCGGGCACGTTACGGAAAGGATAGGGTTAATAAGAAAGTCGCTGCCCCAACCCGCTTACATTAATCAGACCGGAAAACGGCGGCTTAAAGACCCAGAAGACGCCCAGCATCCCGAGGGGAGCGGAGTGGGAGGAGCGATTATGTTGACTGCTAGGAAAGATCTGCGTAGGCCACGCCCAGCGGGCAGGCTCAGGAGCACTGGGAAACCGGAAGTCTCACTCTCCAACTTTTGTGCGCATGTCCAAAGACTGTTGTACTCCGCCGGCGCTGGGCGCGCATGCGCGGTGTGCCGGGTGGCCCAAGATGGCGGCGGCGGTATGCGCCTCACGCTGGCTGAAGGCGGCGGCGGCGGCGGCCGGTGGAAGCGGGCTGGGCGGAGCGGAGGCCCGGCGGCGGTTGCTGGCGCTACGCCTGGTGCGGTGGCTGAGCGCGGGCCCCGCTGCCCCTCTGGCGCCGCGGCTTGGAAGTGGCTTCGGTGAGGCTGGGGGAGGGAGCTGTGACCTCTTGAGGGAGACGCAAGCGTGCCTCTGAGCACATGCAGAGAGCCGGGTGGGCTGGAAGGAATTTTCTTTCTCCAACGTCCGACGGGATTCTATAGTTTGCAGCCTTTGCGTTCGCGGAGGGGAAAGGGGAGGCCGAGGCCTCACCGGTTGAAGCCCGCCACGGCAAGGGCACCGCGGAGCCTCCCCGGGGCCGGGGCTCAGTTGGAGCGGGGGGCTTACCTGGCGGGTCCAGGAAGGAAACGGCCGGCAGGCTCTTCATCTCGCCCCCTGTTCTCTCTTTCGCAGGAGTCAGGCACCGGCCTCCCGCCTGCGCCTCTTCCTTTCACACCAGTTCCCTGACCTTCGCCAAAGAGGATTATTACCAGGTCCTGGGAGTGCCTCGAAGCGCCAGCCAGAAGGACATCAAGAAGGCCTACTACCAGGCATGTTTTCTGGCAAGGAGAGGAACGGGGTCCCGCTCATGGCAGACGCAGCAGGGATCACGGCCTAAATGCCTCTTACCTTGTGAGCCAGTTTGGTCCAATGGCTAGGGAACCGGACTCTTACCTGGGAATACCGGGTTCTGTTCCACCCTCCTCCACAAAAGCCTGCTAGATAACCTTGGGCTAGTCACAGCTCTCTTCTGAACGCTCATAGCCCCACCTACCTCACAGGGTATTCTGTTGTGGGGAGAATTATTATTTTGTCAGACACTTTGAGTTCCCGTAAATGCATGAGAAAATCCAACTCCTCTTATACGTATATTTGAAGAGAAACGTCTGCTGCAACGCCCAAAACTTTTTGACTAGCGGGGCAGGGCTAAGAGGAAGCAGCGGATGTCTTTGTCAGCTGAGAAAACTAAAGGCTGTAATTGGTGTTTTATTTGCACAAGTGCATTACAGAGTCATACCACACAGAGGTGGGTTCTTGGGATATGAGGAACTAAAGATTATCAGGGATAACTGCATCTCTTGACTAGAAAGGCTGTATTGGCAAAGATTATCCACCCTGCTTGGTAAGCAGATAGGTTGCTTCTAGAAGTCACCAAATTTGTACAGAAGGAGGGTGGCCTAGTAAGTGGAGGCTGGTTGAGAAGGACCTGAGGAATCAGACAAATTTTTGCTCTGCATGCAGAAGCCCTGGCACCTCCCTGCAATGGCAAACAACCGCTTGGATGTCTCCATGTAGTGACCAGGGGTCAAGTTCAAGAGCTTAAATGCATGGCAGAATGATTTGCATCCTCATGTTTCAGAGATTAGGAACAATTAAAAAGAAGCAAGTTAAAAGTGCCTGTGGTTAGTGCCAAGTGGTCCTAGTTGTACTGAAACAGTCCAAAGATAAGCTCTGGAAGAAATAGTACAGAACTGCACATGGAAAAATGAGGCCAGAGTTTTGTGCTGTAGTCTAAATACACATATAGAAATTGAAGCAATAACTGGCTTTGACGATCATGTTCACTTCTTTGCTCAGCTTGCCAAGAAATACCACCCTGATACAAATAAAGATGACCCTAAAGCAAAGGAAAAGTTTGCCCAGCTGGCCGAAGCCTATGAGGTATTGAACCTGCCTTTTCTCTGTTGTGCCAAATGTGTTGCCCTTCAGCCCATGCTGGAGTGGTTCTGTGGCTAGGAGGGAACTTCCTTCTGGGCTGAGTTGGCTCCTGTCTCACTTGCAGGTCTTGGGTGATGAAGCAAAGAGGAAGCAGTACGACACTTACGGCTCTGCTGCGTTCGACCAAGGGGCGGCAGGGTCGGGGCAGCAGTACTGGCGTGGTGGACCCACCGTGGACCCAGAGGAGCTGTTTAGGAGGATCTTTGGGGAGTTTTCAGGATCCCCGTTTGGAGACTTTCACACCATCTTTGATCAGCCCCAGGAGGTAAAATGGGGAAAGGAGCAGGACAGCTTATGGTTGGGGATGACGCAGGTGTATTGTGGCAGTGGAAGGCAGATGGGCTTGGTATACCGTGGCCCTTGGGGTCAGGAGGAATTAGGCGCAACCAAACGATGGCAGAGTGGCAGTATGTTGCTCCTGCCTTGAGCCCTCTTCTGTGCCAGTGTCCTCCAGGAAACGAACAGTCTGTGTTTCTCTCTCCAGATCTTGGGTGGTCCAGGGGACACACAGGGAGGGTCCAGCATTGTGCAGGGATTGAGCATTAGCCTATTGCTGCCTCCCTGCGAGTATCCTGTCTTCATGTGGACTTGGCAAACAGGGCTTGGAGGAGCCTGTTGGTTCCTAAGAGCAGCAGCAGCTTGTGAACTTTGAATGGCTTGTTTCTTGCAGGCAAGGCAGGAAGGGCTCTTTTTCCATGGGGGGTTGCAGTCAAGGAAACTACCTGGACTGTTCCTCCTTGCCTTAAATGTCTCCTGGACTGACCATGTGGTGCTTCTAAAGTGATTGAGTAGAACTGTGTAGCCAGAAAACTGAATGAAGCTACACGGCATATCTGTGTCTGAATGCAAACGGATCCAAAGCTTTCTTCGGCAATTGTTTTCATTGAGGTATTTATGAAGCCTTTCGTGCACCCGTTATTTTAGTCACTGTGAGCATTCATCTCCTTTGGTGCAGGTAAGGTGGTGGGCGAAAGGAGAAGACTTTTATTTTGGGGCTTTGATGAATCTCCCCTTTTCTCCTAGTATGTCATGGAACTGACATTTGCCCAGGCTGCAAAAGGCGTGAACAAGGAGATGGCGGTGACCATCGATGATGCCTGCCAACGCTGTGACGGCAAAGGGCACGAGCCGGGCACTAGAGTGCAGCACTGTCATTACTGCAATGGCACAGGCATGGTAAGGGAACCCACAGGAAACACCAGCTGCCCAGGACACCGTGGCCTTCTGGCAGAGGGAGGGAGTCCCCCTTTCCTTGCTTCAGTTCAGCGAAGCACCCAGAAGGACTTCATCTCTCCTTGCCTGTGCCTTTGCTAGGAGACAATCAATACAGGCCCCTTTGTTATGAGGTCGACCTGTCGGCGATGTGGTGGGCGTGGCAGCGTCATTTCAACGCCCTGCGTGTTATGCCGTGGCACTGGCCAAACCAGGCAGAAGAAGACGGTGGTCGTCCCTGTTCCAGCAGGTGTGTAGACCACAACCTGCATGGTGAGGAAAGGGTGCAGTGTTTTGGCATCTGAGATTGTGCTCAGTGACTTCTAGAGAGGGCTGCGTTCAGCACCGGAACATGGGGGTCCCCTTGGGTCCATCTCTGGTGGGAGAGGCACAGGTGGCCCTGGAGCTCAGTGCCTGCAGAGTCACCTCTGCCTCCTGCACGTTGCTTCCTTTTCAGTGGCTCTCTCCAAGTGCCCCCACCTCTGGGAGGAGCCGAGAACCCCTCGGCCCCTTCTTGTCCATCGTTCTGCCACAAAGGAACCTTTTCTCTTCCACTGATGGGTTGCCTGCTCAGGAACTGGGAGAAAGATCCTATTCATCTTAATTTATGCCCAGTAACTTTAAAACAAAGCTTAATGACTCCTATGTCTTTTTGACTTTGGGGTTAACAAATGATCGAACAGTGCTGGTGAGAGACATCTGCTACTCACTTGTGGAGAGCTCATTGAGCAGCTGCAGGAATCGGAAAGTGAGATGAGTCCTGCAGGATTTAAGGGGGAAAGTCCAGTGTACCAGGGAAATGATAGACATTTCTCTTCTTGCCGGCTCCAGGTGTGGAAGATGGACAGACTGTTCGGATGCCAGTAGGGAAGAAGGAAATTTTCATTACTTTCAGGGTGCGTATGCATTTGCGTGAGTGTCTGGCTGCAGCCTGTTTGAGAATGACTCGCATCCTTCACTTCTGTGTGCGCGAACCACAACCTTTCCCTGCTTCCAGGTCCAGAAAAGCCCTGTCTTCCGGAGAGACGGTGCAGATATCCACTCAGACCTTTACATCTCCATAGCGCAGGCTCTCCTTGGAGGTACAGCCAGGTCTCCGGGTCTGTACGAGACCATCAGTATTGTGGTAGGTGGCAGCAGGTCATGGCAGGATGCCCTTGGCTTCTTCTGGCTGGTTTCTTTGGTCTCTCTTGGCTGGTGAGGCACTCTGGTAATAGCCATCCAGGCACCTTGGCCTTGGAGGAAAGGTGTTTGTCCTCCCACTTCATTCCTCTTGCTGTCCCTTGAATGTGCCTGAAAGTAAAGTGGGGTTTTGCCCCATATCCCCGCGCTGGCTATGTCCTGGGGGCCCCTGCCTCCAAAGCGGGCATTTTGCATAGTGGTCCAGTTGCCCTTCCCAAACTGCTTGAATTTCTGTAGCCCGGTTCTGGGCATCTTTACTCAGAAGTAAGTCTAGTTGTATTCAGTGTATTTAAGCATCCTTAAAATGGCAGCTGAAATCTGTGCACCTTTCCTTTCCTTCTCACCTGTCTGTCCAAGAGCTCTTTCCCATAAAGTACCTGCAAAATTTAAAATCAGTGATCTACAGCGAAATGGTTTGCAGAAGAGCCACAGTGGCGGCTTCTGTGCTGAGACATCAGTAATGGCTGTTTCCTCCTCACTTCCAGATCCCCCCTGGCATCCAGGCTGACCAGAAAATTCGGATGAGTGGCAAGGGCATTCCCAGAGTTAACAGTAATGGTTTTGGAGACCACTATATTCACATAAAGGTCAGAGTTCCCAAGTAAGTGGAATCTGGGGCTTTCGAGGCTCTTTAGCAAGAGGCTAAAATATATTCTTGTGCAGTGTGCCAAAAGCATTGAAATGCTGGGAACGTTAATATGAGCCTAAAATGCCAGTGAGCAGAATGCTGGAGTACAGTTTCGTGTCTAGAGATCTGGGTAAGCCGGTGCTTGTTACCCAGGCACTGAAAGGGAAACAGCTCTTTGTGTATGTGTGTGCATGCACACACTCCATTGTTGGGAACCACCACTGATAAGACCCTGCTCAGTATCACCAGCCACAGAGCCTTTCTTGCTCATCTTGGAGGAACCTGCCTGCCTTGAGTTGATATGGGTATTAACTGGGCCCCCAGGCCTTCCTGCTGCCCTCAGCACACTTCTCTCTCTGCTGGACAGGAGGTTGACTGACCGCCAGCGGGCCTTGATGCTAAGCTATGCGGAGGATGAAACGGAGGTAGAGGGAACCGTCAATGGAGTTACCAATACAGCAGCTGGTGAGTGGTTTTGTGGGAGGCCTAGGGGCCTGGGAGGCGGCCTTAGAACCCTGCATTAAGTGGCTTCCTTTGCAGCCTGGAAGCAAGACTGATCATGAGGTGTGGCCTGTGAAAGAATATAGCCTCTGGGGACGAGGCCCAGTGCCTGACCTGGCTGCATCCTGGCCCTAGAGCTGGAGGCAGTGGCAGTCGGGTGGCCTTCTTTACGTGTCCTTCCATGTAGGGTCCTCCTAAGCATAGAGGTAGTGCCACTTTCCCCTCAAAACAGGAGGAGTTTGATACTGGCTTGGGGAGCACAGGACAGGTGTGCAGGACATCACGGCCCTTTTTTTACACATAAGTAGGTAGCAGAGCATCCTGGCTCCTTGCAGTGGTTCCCTTGTGCCGCAGAGGCCCACAGGTGCTTTGAAGTCAAGCGTCGGGTGCCTGCTGCCTGCCGCCTTTCCAGTTGCTCCATTTTATTGGTTATTTATTATGTTCATATCACAATCTTCACCAAAAGGTCCCAGGGTGGTCCTCCTTGGGCGTTGGAGGTTTGGCTTTCAGGGCCTTGAGCCATTGGAGGCCCAGTCAGGGAGCTCAGGAAAACGCCTTCCACCTGGGCAGCCTCTGGAGTGGGAGAGGGGCTTCCCACCCCGTGCGCCATTTCCACAGGGCTGGGCTTGGGACGCAGGATCTGCATTGGCATAGGCCTGAACGAAGCTCAGAGGTCATTTAATAAATGAGTCTTCATTGGTCAGTGAGTGATTAAAACAGATTTAAAGGCTCTGATTTGTCCTCTACAAAACGTGCATCTTAAATGCCAACTGAACACAACAGACATGGAGGAGGGAAGCAGAGACCAGTTGGGAAATGCAAAATACGCAAGCATAAATAGCCCAAGGTGAGGTGTTTTATTGAGCCTGTGTGGGCAGCATCAGGCAGAGCTGGGCCAGAGGCTTGTTTCAGTAAGCGGGCTGGAGGCCAGTAGAGTTGAAGGAAGTGAACGGTTGTGATCTTGCTTGCCTGATTTCAGAAATGAGGGCAGCTTGGAAGGCCTGGCCCTTGGCTGCCTGATGGCTGTGGAGGAAGAGGAGCCAAGCAGGGCTGGGCCACAAGGAGGACCCTGATACAGCTGTCTGCTGTTTGTGTCTAGGTGCCAGGGGCACGGCTAGCGCGGGGGCAGGCAAGCAGAGTCCTGAGGCGGGGGACAGCACGGAGGGATTCCTAGCTAAACTTAAGAAAATGTTTAGCTCCTGATTTAACCCCATCAGAGGTAGGAGGCCTCTTGTGTTTTTTCCACACAGATCTCTGCGTTTGCTGCTATTAAGCAGTGGGGTGAAGGTGAACCACCCACCAACACCTGCTAGCATCTCTCAAAGGGCAGCTGCTCTTAGCCAGAGTCCCAGTGCGGCAGCGTCTTGCGTCTCCTGCCCCTGGGGCCAAGCTCCAGGCTTGGGGCTGCCCAAAGGTGCTGCTGTCACACCTGAGTAGGCCATCTTCTCACGTAGGCAGAACTTCCACAGACTGTTGGTGGAGATCACAGGTCTTTGGGGTGATTTTCCCATTCTAAAGAGACCAGAAGTTCACCTTAAGCATCAGTGATAAACTGTGGACCTTTGAGAGGAATGGCTGGACCAGGGTCTGCTGTCCACACTAGATTGGGGCTTCAGAGTTCTTTTGCAGCTGGCTGGAATGGGCAGGCTGACCTAGCTGAGGCTGCCAAGCGTGCAGGAACAGACCTGGCTGACTCACCCGTTCTTATTTTGGTTACAGGGAAGCGTTCCGCTGGAAACTAGACTCGCAGGGTGGCATCCGTCTGGCGGCTCCTGTTGTTTTGTGGTGATAAGGAGTCCGAGAAGCCTGGCAAGATTCCCAGACAACCACACCACACACCTGCTTGGCACGGGAACGATGCTGGAAGAGGAGGACTTTGCCCCAGGAAATCCACAGGGCTCTGGGTTCCCTGGGCCTGAAGCAGCCTCGGCTCCTACTCCTTGGCCACATGGGTAGAACCACAGAGAGGGGGTGGGGGCACAAGGTGTCGGCCCTGTATTTCAGCCTAAAGCCCTGCTGTGCCCCATCTTCCCAGAGGAGGTGGCAGCAGAGTGCAACTGCCTTTGCCGAAGCCCCTAGGGCATCCCGGGCGCTCTCAGGGCCTCTCCAAGACAGACCGTTTCAATAAACATCGTGGATCCCTCTGCTCTTGGCGTGGATGTGTAGCTGAAGTGGAAACTTATCTGGACTGGCCCATGGGGTTGGGAGGAAGCAGCTCCACACAGCGGCACCTGCAGCATCAGTGCTCTGGGAAACAGCCCTGTTGGGTTCACTGTCACCCTTTTTTCTTTGCGCTTGGAAACCATGGTCTGTGGAAACGCAGTGCAGCAAAATCAAGGCACATCTTAATCATTGGTGACAGTTGCTGACTAGGTGTGTCCCGTCAGGGAGCTTTGCATGAACTTGGGGAGGAGCAGCTGTGCGTGTGATGTGACCCTGAAGCCCACAAGGCCTGTCCGCCCCCTGCAGGGAGGGGAGTGAGGAGGGCAACGGGGGCAGGTGAGCCTTGGTCTCTGTGTGAAGCATGGCCCTCCCAAGCCAGGCCCTCCTTGGCAGGGGCATCTGCTGCAGACTTGCTCATGCCTGTGGCAAGTGCATTGGGACCTTGGCACAGTTCTCCCCGTTTACGGTCTTTCAGTGCCCCGTTTCATTCTTGGTCTGGGCTTCTAGAGTTGGTAGCTTTTACCCAGTCCCTCTTCTCTCCCTGTGCTTCCTAGCACAGCGCGCTTGTGCCCATAAGGCCCCCATGTATCCTTTGTAAATAATAAATCTGCTCTGAAAAGACATTCTGGCTCTGTCCGTTTTCCGCCTTTCAGATGCCCCCTCAGACTGGCATCACTTGGGAGGCAGTAGCTCTTCAGCACTTGCTTTCATGGAGCCCTTCAGCTTGCAAGGCTCGCTTGGCCACCATGCATATTGCAAAAAGGGGAGCAGCTTGACCTTGTTTTTCCTAGTGGAGACCTTCTGCATTGCTGGGGGGCAGCGGGGTGGGGGCAGAATGGTCAGCAGCTGCCAAATGACAGGAGTGCTTTGCTTAGCCCGCCTGGAGTCTCACCTGCCCCCACACTAGGGATGTGCACAATTTTTTTTTGCATTTGAATTCAATCTGAATTGAATGTAAACACATTCAATCTGATTCATATGTTTAGAGTTCAAATGCAATAAAATCTAATTCGAATAGACTACAATTGCATCTATTCGTTCGAATGTTAGATTTGAATCTGAAGACAGGAATGTCGATAACATTCGTGCATCATACATATCTGTACACATTTTATAGGCAAATCCATACAGATACGTATGAGCTGCATTCAGATATCTATCTGTACATTCATATCTGTACATGTGAGTGCTTCGAATCATTTGAATGTTTCAGAATGTAAGAAATTTGTTCGAGTGTCAACATTCAGTCGAATTTCGGATGTTTAGAACATTTGTGTGCATACCTACTCCACCCTGAGCCTTCAGCATAGCCGTGCTCTGCTCATTGGGAGGGATGCAATGAGGGGTTCGTTCACCTTGGACTACTGAAGCACTTAGCTTGCCTGAAGCAGAGAGCTAGCAACAATTTTGTGTGATGGGTGACAGATGTCCCTTTTATTTAAATGAAGGTGGGTGTGATGAACATCCCATCCCGCTCCTGTCAAAGGTCTGAAAAGCAGCTCTTTGATCTGCTACCCATTCTTCAAATGTTCTGGCCTTTGGGTTGAGCTTCAGAGTTAAGGTGATATCTCGATCTGGGCCCAGCACGGGCACCTCTCCCAGTGGAAGAGCTACACAAGAGGAAGAAGAGGAGCAGGAGCCGAGTTTGCATTCACAGGAATGAGAACAAATCTTGCCCATCCTTTTTTTTTTTTTTTTTGCAAAATCAGACCTAAGATTTTATTCCTTGCAGCCTGATTGATCTGAGATGTGCAAAAAGTGTCTGTTCCTGACTTCAGGGGTGAAGGACGCATTGAGGTGGTCTGCCTCGGAAACTTAGGGAGGGCTTGGGGGGGGGGGATTTCACAGGGTACCAAACTGTTGCAAGCCTGGCACAGCCCAGGGGCGGAGGGGTGGATGTGCCGATGTCCTGCGCAGGGCCTGGGCTTTGCAGACCTGAAAGGTGGGGGCGGGTCAAGAGGACAGGCCATCTGACCCAGCTCGTAGCCACTGCCATTGGGGGCCGGAAGAACGTAAGGAAGCTCTCCGAGTGCAAAGGAGCCGGAGACGGGCGGTGGCGCCCGATGTCCTCTTCCGCCCGCCTCTGCCTTCAAAGTGCGGCGCCTCCAGCTGCCCAGAGGTCTCTTTCTGGACGTTCCCCGGGTGCAGCTCAGGCCCAGGCGCCCGGCCAGGTCGGCTCCACGTTCCCTGCGCACAGAAGGGGAGGAAAGGGGCTCACGCTCGCAGTGGCTTCCCTCCCGCCAGCGCTTCTCCTTCCCTTTGCTGCCGAGCGAGCCTTGACCGCTGCCCCGTCGCCTTCCAGCCGCTCCAGTGGCCCCTCACCTGCACACCGGGCACCTGTCCCTCCCTCCCGCCGGCTTCTCGCTCTTCGCTGAGATGATGCCAGAAACCAGTGACCCCGCCAGGGCCGGCTCTGGGCTCCGCTCCTTAGGCTGAGGATCATGGGAGTTGTGGTCCGCAGGAGAAAGTCTTCCGGGCAGGAGCGGCCGCGTGACACGACGTTCCCGAGGGGGCGGAGGAAGCTCCTGAAGCTCTTGCGTCTTTCGGCCGCCTGTTTTCTCCTTCGCCCCGCCCTGCCGCGCAAGCGCTTTAATGCATTAATTCGCCACACGGCGCCGTCGAGGGGCGGTGCTTTATAAGCCCCTCCCCCTCCGAGGGGCGGAAGTGGCTGAAGCGGCGGAAGCTCCTCCCCCTCGAAGGAAAACTGATGGGCGGTGCTGGCGTCACAAAGAGCCCGCCCCTCCGCGGCAGGTGGGCGTGTCCCCGGGCACGTGATGCGCAGTGATTGCAGGCGCGCTGCTGGCTGCGGCTTCTCTCGCCTCGTCTCCCGCGCGGGCTGTCGGGTCGGAGGAGGAGGAGGAGGAGGAGGAGGCGCTGCCGGAAGAGGAAGCGACGACGGAGGCGCGCTCTGAGGTAACGGGGACGCGGTGGCCGGCGAGGGGGCGCGGGGCGCTCGATCCGAGTTCTCTGGGGCGCCCGGGCCGTGTGCGGAGCGCCAGTCGCTTCCTCCGCGTCCGGCGCCGCCCGAAGCCCCCCGGGAAGCGGCGCGGACCCCCGGCGCGTGCCGAGCCCTTTCGGAGGCCGAGCCGGGCTCCTTCCGAGGCCCCCGCGCGCCCTTCGCCGGCCCGGAGACTCCGGTCGACCGCAGGGAAGGCCCGCCACGCCCGGCGCCGCCTCTCCCGTCCCGAGCCCGAGGCGCCGTCGTGTTTCCCTCCTCGGCCCGCGGGCAGATTCGGGCTGCGAGAAGTGGAGTGGCCGGTGTGCTGATTCTGACCTCCTCCTCCGTGAAGCCAGCTGGGTGACCTTGGGCGAGGCGCAGCTCTCTTCTGAGCTCTCACAGCCCCACCCACCTCTCGACTACACGGACCAGACACCCTGTGACCTACAGCATTTCCATCTTGCCTGGATCTAGCCCATTACCACCTCCAGGCACCTGTCAAGCACTTAAACTGCTTTTCCTGATTCGGAGGGCGTAGAGAGATAAAGCTGGCTGTCGTCTGTGTACTGATGGCACCTCACTCCAACTCTGATGACCTCATATAGACCTTAAAAAGCATTGGAGCTAAGATCACCCCTGAGGAACCCTGCAAGTGAGTTCCCAGGGTGTCCAGTCAGAGTCTCCCACTACCACTCTCTGAGATCGGCCTTGGAGATACGAGCAGAACCAGCGAAGCGCACTGCCTCCAACTCCTAAACTCCATAGCCTTTCCAAAAAGATACCCTGGTCCATGGTATAAAAAGTCCAGGAGAACCAACAGGGTTGTGCTCCCTCTCTCTCTCTCCCAGAGAAGGGCAACCAAGGCAGTTTCCGTGCCATTACCGGGCCTGAAGCCAGATTGAAATGGGTCTGGACTTCTTGTCCTCCTTTAGATGGCTTTTGAAGGTTAACGTCATCACTGTACAGGGCCATTTTTAACCTGAGAAAGGGTGGTTGTACCAGAGCTGCAAGGGTACATCTTTCTTTTTTCACAGGTCAGTAAAAGCTAAATTGAGGACAGAGCATCCGTCCAAGCAGCCCCTGGCAGAATGTCATCTGAGTTAACAGAGGGATTAGATGAAATTGAGAGTCTTTCCTATGAGGAGCCCGAGGATAATGACAATGTCAGGTGAGTACCGGAGGGAAAGGCACAACGTCCTGCTCCGCAGCAACAGTCCAGGATGCTACAATGAAATTGCTGCTGCCGCCTCAGTGGGGAAATGATTGGCTGTTTTGTTGGACTAATCAGAACGTTCCTGCTGCATCCACATTAAGACAGCGGGGCAAGCGTGGCTTAAGAGATAATAGCGGGGGCAGCCCACCTCTTGTCCACCTTTGGAAGTATATTTTCTGGACTTCCATGTTGGTTGGGAGCAGTATCCTGTGGCTGCTGCCAGCTTTAGGCTGATTTTGGGCAGGGAATGGAATTTGAGGGGAGTTTTGTTCTCTTGCCTGAATCTTTAGGATGAGGTTTGGAATGCAAATGGCAGGTTGCCTAGCAAAGCTGAACCATTCCCTTGCGGCAGGGGACGGGAGGCTCACATGGAAGCAGAGGCCCCCTTCCCAGCAGTTCCATGCTGGCCATGTTGTAGCTTCAGCTGGGGATGGGGGTGCAGTTTGGTCTGCTGTCTGTCCAGCTATGGAGGCACTGGTTGGGTTCCACCCTCTAGCTGGGCCTAGAAGCATCATCTCTGTGGACTCCCCTTCTCTTTCTCTCCCCCCCCCCAGCCCCACAGACCTATCAGAGCTGCTCAAAGAAGGGACCAAGGATTCACACGATCGAGCTGAGAACACTCAGTTTGTCAAAGATTTCCTGAAGGGACGCATTAAGAGGGAACTCTTCAAGGTGAGTTAACTGTTGTGATGTCTTATGTGGGAAGGCGAGGGGAGGCTGGCATCCAGGGGAAGAGGGAGGCAGCAGCAGCTGTGGGGGCTCACTGCTCTACCCTTGGCGCTGGGAAGGGTACTTGGAAGCCCTTTGCCCTCAGAGCAGCCCAGACTTTGTCTCCCGCTCCCCCTGTTGTGTCCCCAAATGTGGGGGGGGGGGTTGGACAAGGAGGCCTGAAGAGTGAGGTATGCTGGAGTGGCTAGTGCCTATGGTCTTCTCCTGAAAATGATTTGATAGGGCAGCAACACCTCCCCCCCCACACAAACTGACCAGGGCGGAAGACCCCGGCAGGCCTCTTTATGTGCTGCTGACTGTGTGGCCAAGGTCAGTCAGTGATGCCAGGGGGCACCTTGTTGCCCTCACTCCCATCCCCACTCCCCTGTGCCCCCTCCCCTCCAGCTAGCTTGAGCAGAGATCATGGGTGCCTGCCTTCTCTGCGCCACCTGCCTGGGAGGAGGATGCTTTGGGGGAGGGGGCACTCGAGTTGGAGTGTGGTGGTCCCTCGCTAGCCCTTGCCTGTGTTGCAGCTTGGCACTGTGGCTCTCTACTACACATACTCTGCCCTGGAGGAAGAGATGGACCGCAACAAGGAGCACCCGGCCTTCACGCCCCTCTACTTCCCCCTGGAGCTGCACCGTAAGGAATCCCTGGTGAAAGACCTGGAGTATTTTTACGGGAAGGACTGGCGAGAGAAGATCCAGCCTTCGGAGGCGACGCAGCAGTACACGGATCGCATTCACCACGTCGGGCAGCATGAGCCGGAGCTCCTGGTGGCCCACGCCTACACCCGTTACATGGGAGACCTGTCGGGGGGCCAGTTGCTGAAGAAGGTGGCCCAGCGGGCACTGAAGCTGCCCAGCACGGGCGAGGGGATCCAGTTCTACGTCTTCGAGAACATTTCCAATCCTCAGCAGTTCAAGCAGTTCTACCGAGCCCGGCTCAACGCCCTAGACCTGGACCAGGTGACCAAAGAAAGGATTGTGGAAGAGGCCAACAAGGCATTTGAATTTAACATGCAGGTAAGGAAGGGCCCCTTAGGCCTGATTTCGGAATGCAGCTGGTCCCTTTGTGCCTCTCATAGGCCAGCTGGAGAATGGGGAGGCTGTTTAGTGTATCTAGTGCATAGCTTTCAAGCTGGGTCCATGAGGGTTTCCCTGGTTCTTGTAGAGGAGCGGGCCATAGGCTGCCTCCCCTGGGTTCATCTTGCTTGGGACACTAACAGAGCCCTGGCTTCAGTCAAGGGAGGTTCCAGCTGTTTCTTGTCTCTGGAGCATGTAAAAAGAGGCTTCAGGGAGCCTTCGAAGTGGTATCCAAGGGCAATTTCCTAACTTCATTCCAGGCCAGACCAAGGCCATCTCCCACTCAGGTAGCCGTGTCCAAAATCCTTGGACTGTCCTGTTGGGCCAGGATTGGTGCTGGTTTCACTAGGAGCCAGTGCAGAGGAGCCGCTGTGTGTTTCTGGCTGAGGGTGAAAGACTGTTGCGAATCTCTCTCTCTCTCTGTAGGTGTTTGAGGAACTGGACAAGATTGGGGCTTTGTTAACAGAAGAAGCTCAAGATGGAGGCCTCCCAGTGCATGATGGGAAGGGAGACCTGCGCAAGTGCCCCTACTACGCTTCCAAGCTTGGTGAGTCTCTGCCTGCTTCTTGCCCCCTGTATCCGTTCCTTTTGTCCCATTGCTTTTGTCGGCTCTAACCATGGTCTTGTCCCCCCCCACCCCCTGCTCCTCCACAGCTGGTCTCGAGGGTTCTGGCTGCCCCTGCTTCCTGGCCCTGGCCTGGCTGAAGCAGCCCACCGCCCAGCTGGTCCTCGCTGCCTGCCTGGCACTTGCCGCTGGGATTGCTGCCTGGTATGTGATGTGAGGCGGCTGCTTTGCTGCCTCCTGGTGGTGAAACGGGTGGGTTGCACTTGCTGGTCACGATGACGCCGACACCGGGGACGTTTTTCCCAGACACACGGAATGATTTAATTAATGAACCATTAAACCCAAATGCACACTTGGTGACACAAAGTAATGCCTGTCTGCCTGTGAGGAACATTCCCCAGCGAGTTCTTAGTAACTGAGACTGTTTGCTTAGCCCCCAGGTTTGATGCCTAGGTGTGGGGCTGGCGCTCTTGCCCCAGTCAGGAGGGGTGGTGGTGGCTAGAAACGTTGGCTCCCTTGGGCACCAGGGCTTTGCTCTTCCCCATGTTGCCGGGAGGGGCAGCAAGGAACCCCCTCACTTTGCTGCCCTCCAGTTCTGCTGTTTTACACTTGGGTATGGGATCTGCCAACCTTCATTTATGGGCTGGGGGGCTGCCTTGTACATAGGAGAAACACTAACAGTTTAGTTCTGATGTAATTTATGGTGCGTGTTAACACCTCTGAATAATAAAATTTATATTTTGGTGTCTCCAACTGTTGCACAAAATTGGGAGCAGATGTAGAAACGGGACAAAGGTGGGCGGGCACCCCATACATAAGGTGTTCCTGAGCATCAGGTTTCTTTTCTGGACTGTCCCTAGGAATGAGGCTGCACAGCAAGAGCAGGAAGGGGAATGCCCTTGTGCTGCCACCTCCTCTCCCCTTCAAATTGGCATGAGACCCAACTGGCTGAACTGGGATAGAGCCAGCCAGGCAGGGAACTTCCTCCCAGCGTGCTAGAAGCCGCTTCTCTGTGTGTTTCTGAGCATGGCTGGGCTGAAACCAGCTCACCCTTGGCAGCTGCCTTCCGAGTTCCAGTTTTGGCCAAAGGACAAACTGGCACAGCGTTAGAGTTCTGTGGGTCTCTCTTTTATTTACATACAAACATGGAAAAGCATCAACGGGTCACTTCTTTGTCATCACAACCTGAAACCCACTTGATGAAGGACGTCAGAAGAGCAGCTAGAATTTTCCCGTCCTTCCAACGCCATTTGAAGCAAACAGCACAATATCTGCTCGGAATCGCTGCATCAGTGTCTCTTGTCCGTTTTGCCCAAATGCTCATCGATGCAAGACGGTGGCGTTTTGGAAGGAATCGGTGCACAACCAAGTGCTGGAGGGGGACTGTATCAGTCTTCACATTTATATTAAGTCACAGTTAATATTAGTACAAAGTAAAACAAAAAACAACAGAATTCAAGCATTCTTAGAGCTGCCAGGATCACGTTACCTAACAGGCTGAAATCTGAGCCTCCTCTACATAGGATAGACAAACAGGAACAGAAGGGGAAGGTAGGGGCAGGACCCTTGCACACAGCCTGCACCGTTGGGGGCCTCATACCCAAATCTAACCTTTCCCGGAAACCAAAGTGGCGCAGAGAGACGGGCGCCTACAGCCCAAAGAGTTCTGAGATCTACCAGAGAGATGAGATGAGTGTGCGGCTCAGGAGGGGATGCCTCAACAAAATTAAGCTTAAATAAGTTCAATACATATAAGCCTGGATGCAACTACCTGAAAGCTGGCAACTCCCTGGGGAAAGCAGCCGCCGTGGTATTTCCCCCTTTCTCGTGGCGCAACGGGCAGGGGGAGGGAGGAGAGAAAATGTCCATGCTGTGATTACAGTTTCCCCTGGAAGGAAAACATTCCGCTTGGGTTCCAGAGGCAGGCCCCTCGCCCTGGCAGGAGCGCTACATCAGCAGAGGTTGGACAAAATGGCCTAAGGGAAGGAAATCCTCCTCCCTCCACCTGCCCGTCAAATCCTCGGGCAGCTTCCTCAGGCCTTCAGAACTTCCTGTGAGGGAAGCAGAAGGAAAAGCACAAGCAGGGGGTGCGCTGAACATGGGCAAGTCTGGCCAGTGGCGTGAGGAGTGGGAAGCCGGCGTCTCCCGGCCCGGCTAGCAGGTGCGCTTGTACAGGTAGATGTAGCCTTTGCAGTTGGGGCAGGTGTGGATCACGTCCTTGAGTTCATCTATCAGGCAGGGGATCAGGCAGCAGCCCAGGTCACACCTGGGAAGAAGAAAGGAGTGGTCAGTATGGCATACGGGCACACGCAGATAATCTCCAGCTGGTTTGGTTTCCCTATATCCTCCCTACATGGCTAGACGGGGGGAAAGGTTCCAGGCCAGCTGCAGCCACCCTTGGCCGCTCGGAAGCAGTTTGGGGCTGAAATGACTAAGATTTTGCAGGCTCCAGCAGCTTATCATGCTCGCTCACACGCCAACTGCAGCCGCCCTTTCTGGCCCAGGAAAAGTCTCAGCCGCCTGGGTCCCCTCTCCCAGGTCTGGGCACATGGGGGCAGGCAGGGTGATGGGGTGGAGGTTGGCACGTACCCCACAAAGCAGCAGAAAAAGCCGAGCAGGTAGTTGGTGAGGCCGATGGCGTGCGAGATCTTGGTGGTGATGGCCTGCTGGCAGTGCGGACACACAGTTGTGACAGGGTCCGCTTGGAAGATCTCACCTTGCAGGACCGTCACTGTGGTTGCAGTCCCTGATGGCACCAGGACTGCCGCTGCCTGGCCGCTTCCGGGGGCATACGGGCCAGCGGGAGGGTAGTACCCCATGGGCGCATGTGGCCCCGGTGACATGTAATAGCCTCCTAGAGAAAGATGCACAACCCTAGAACTACACAGCTAAAGGCTCGTCTCGTCCTTCACGCTCCACGCCAGGCTGGGCTTTCAACCGGCCCTTGGGCCTTTTGCCTGGTCCCCCAGATAGAGTAATTGGGCAAGGGCTGGCAGGCAGCCTGGCCACCTTCCCAGCAGGATGGGATCTGGCACCTTCTTGCCTGCTGAGGGATTTAAAGAGGACCCTTGGAACTGCCCATCTGGCCACTAAGATGCCCCCTCAGACACGTCCTCCCTCCATCTGCTCACTCACCAGCTGGCATGTAGGCGTCTGGGGCCATGGGTGGGGGGATGAACCCTGGCTGAGGAGGGGGCTCATACGGTGGAGGGCCAACATCTATAGGCGGCTGGGCAGCCTGGTAGGGTTGGACTACGGTGGGCGAGGCGGTGCCTGAAAACAAAGCGGACAAGAGTGACGGGGTCCCTTCCTTCCGCAGGGTCCTTCGGAGGGGGTTGTGGGCGTGGAGCAAGAGCTCCCCGGCCCTGCCAGGGTCCCCTTACCTGCTGGGAAAGGAGAGCCGTCCTTCTCTTCTATGAGGGGAGCAGAAGGCCCCCCTGGGTAGGGCGGAGGGGGGTCGCTGGACATGCTTGGCTGCTGATCTGAAAAAGAAAGCGAGAAGACGGGGAAAGTGGCCGCCACGGGCAAGGCCACGTCACTCTGCTCCATCTGGAGAACTAAAAGGTCATTTCCAAAACTTGCAAAGAGAAATCAAAGCCAGAGGAAGAACGAGAGAACCGCTACCTGCAAGGTGGGGGAGCCTGGGCAATATGGACTCAGGTTCTTCTCCTGCTCCTCCAGGGAAAAGGTACCTTGGAAAACTTTCCCACTAGATTTCACAAAGATTCACCTCCCCTTGACTGGAAGAGGGCAAAGGGAGGGGTTAGTTGGTTGCCCACAGGCCAGGCCCAGAGAGACGGCTGGGTTTCTAGCCTGGCGCTACCAGCAGGTGCCTGGGACCAGTGATAGGTGCTTCCACGGTTCTCCGGCACAAGGCGGGGATGATCGCCACAGAGGGGTCAGGGGGAGCCCTCGGCCTGGCTGGCACGGGAGCCACGCCACGCACGCCAAGCGGCCCCCGTGCTTTCAAGCTCAATGGCCCCCCAACAGGCCTCGCTCGGGGAAAGAGGGGCATCACTAAGCAACCAGCGGGAGCCTCGGGCAGGCCGGATGGCGCAACCAAAACAGTCCTGCCAGCTGGGCACCACAGGGGCAGCGCCTCCCCCCCTCCAGAGAGCGTCGCTGCAGAGTAGGAGCTGTTGCCACGGATCCGCTAGAGGCCTGCAGAGACCCCTTGGCACCCACGGGCAGCTCCGGCGGCGGGAGCAGCAGGGCGGGCACCGAGGGCACCGAGGGCAGGCTCCTCCGGCACGGAGATGGCAGCGCCTCGGTGCCGATCCGGAGCAGCCCCGCGCCTCCCGCGGCCTCCGGCACCTCCCGCGGGCCCTCCCTGGCCCAGCCGCCGTGGCTCCTCAGCCCGGGTGCCGGTCCGGCCATCGGCCTCGAGGTCGGGCTCTCCCGAGGGGGCGCCCGAGGCCTCGCAGCGCCAGGAGCGGGAGCGCGAGCCGGGGACCCGCCGCCCCTCTGCCCGCCGCCCCAGCAGCGAGGTCGAGGCGGCCCGTCGCAAGGGAGGCTCGGGGGGGGCGCGGACGGGGCGCTTGCTGCCCCCCATGCCGGAGACCCGCTGCCCCCGGCGCCCTCCCCCCCGCGGCCGAACTCGCAGGGGCTCTCGGGAGTTGTAGTTCTGCAGGGCGGGGGTCTCGGGCCTTCCGGGGGAGAGGAGCCCCGCCGCACGGCCGGTGCCGCACGGGGCAAGCGGCGGCCACGGAGCCCGCAGGTGCGCTGCCGGGCCCGGGCAGGTGGGCTTCTCCGGCTTCCACTGCTGCCCCTGCGGGAAGCGACCGCGGCGGCGGCGGCGGCGAGACCCGCGCGAGCGAAGCCCCCAGCTGCCCCTCCCCCTCCTCCACCCGCCCCGCGCCTCACCTGGCGACGCCGAGCCAGCAAGCGGCCCTCCGCCCTCCGCCGAGTGCGCGGCTGTCCGTCTCACCTCCCGGGGCGGGGCCACGGCGCGTGGGCGGGGCCACAGCTCTGACGGACAGCCGGGCGCCGAGGGCGAAAGTGGATGCGGGCAGAGACGCCGCCACGCGTGTGCCGCCCGCGTTGCCGCTAGGGGGCGACAAAGGCGTGGGGGACTCGGCTCAAAGCACGGGCAGAGTGCCATAGTAATATACGTGCACGCCAATCTCAGCAGCCAGCCAGACTCGTGACGCAGCGCTTAGGGCCTTAGGGGTACCATGGGGTTTTCTCTTCCAGAAAACTACAAGTGTGAGGGCCGTGAGCCAGAGTAGAAAAAAATTCCAAAACGCTTAGAATCCTAGAGTTGGAAGGGACCTCCGGGGTCATCCAGTCCACCCCCTGCTCAATGCAGGATTTCCTAAACCACCCCAGACAGATGTAGGTCCAGCCTCTGCTTGGAGACCTCCAGCGAAGGAGAACCCACCACCTCCCATGGCAACCTATTCCACGGACTGATCGCCCTCACTGTCAGGAGGTTTTTCCTAATGTCTAATCTGTATTGACTCCCTTGGAGTTTCATCCCGTTGTTTCTAGTTCTCCCATCTTGTGCAAGTGAGAACAGGGAGGATCCCTCCGCGCTGTGACGGCCCTTCAGAGACTTGAAGACCACCATCATGTCTCCTCCCGGTCTTCCTCTTCTGCAGGCTGAACATTCCTACATCCTTCAGCCGTTCCCCGTCGGATGTGGTTTCCAGAGCACTAACCATTTTGGTCGCCCTCCTTTGGACTTGCGCTAGTCTGTCAATGTCTTTTTTAAATTGGGGTTCCCAGAACTGGACACAGGACTCTAGATGAGGTCTGACCAAGGTAGAGAAAAGAGGAATAGATACTTCTAGTGCTCTTGACTCTATATTCGTCTTGATGCATCCTTAGGATGGTGTTTACGTTTTCTGCAGCTGCATCACATTGTTGACTCAGGTTCATCCTGTGATCAACGGGGACACCCAGATCCTTTCCACTTGTGCTGCTACTCAGCCAGATTCCTCAAATTCTGTATTCACTTTACCATTTTTCTTTCCAAGATGTAGGACTTTGCATTTATCCCCATTAAATATCATCCCGTTTGAGCTTAACTAGGTCTTTTTGAATCCTCTCCTTCTCCTCCCTAGTGTTAGCAACCCCTCCTAGCTTTGTGTCACTTGCAAATTTGATCAGCATCCCTAGTGTACAAAGTGGCCAATAGACAAAATCATTGGCACATGAGCCTAAAATACAAGCAGCGGCGGTCAGGCGTCCTGCCAAGCTTCCCCTCCCTCCTGTTAACATGTGGCTTCAGCCCCTGGTGTGGGAGAGGGGGAAGGGGAGGCCAAGGGGCCCCTGAGCTTCAGGTCTGGTGCTTGGAAGATGTCCTTTTGCATTTGTTGCTTGCCCAGGCACCAGTCCGCCCAGGTGGAGGAGGATGCCCTTGCTCCCGACTAGGCGGCGCTTCTTTGTGTCCCAGAGGGCATGGGAACCTGCCAGCGTCCATGAAGGTGCCAGGCACCTGGGTTGCAGCAGCAGCAGCTGCAGGAGCTGCCCAGCAACCTGTTTTTCTCCAGGTGGCAGTGAAACACCTGGGACTGGCAAAGCTCCGCTGCTACCCAGGCAACCCTGCCTGCAGAGCGTGGCTCACCTGGCTGTGCTCCAGGAGACGCACCAGCTCGGGCCGCCACTGCAGTCCTGCCTGGCGCGCCCGTCTTCCAGAGCTCCCCGCGTTCCAGGTCTCTTAGCAACCAGCAGAAACTCTCCAGCCAGGCAGAACTCCCAGCAGCCTTGGCGCTTTCCCCCCTCCATGGCCGAGGCTGATGAACTCCGCTCCTCCTGGACGGGCTGAGGGCAGCTCGCCTGCCTCTGGACACTGGAGCCTGAGGAGGGAGCGTTGCAGGCCCAGCTCGCCTCAGCCGCCACCATGAGCCAGACAGTTTCCTTTGCAGAGCTGGTCAACCTGGCCATCGGGACCCCAGAGATGGGCAACGTCAACTTCAATGCCCTCCACCTGTTCCTGCAGAGCCTCCTAGAGCACCTCAACCTGAAGGACACGAGGAGGGAAATCTCAGAAGACGAGCTGGACTTCATCAAGCCCCCCTCAGCCCTCCCAGCCCCCGCTGCATCTCCAGACGGGGAGGTGCCCCTGAGCAGGAAGTCCAGCTCCATCTTCCACCAGCTGCACGACAGGATTTCGGTCCTTGAGAAGCAGCTGCGCTTCCTGAACGACACACCGGACACGGAGGAGTTGCTGTCCCGCAGCCAAGGTGTCCTCCAGCCGGCCCAGGACATGTGGCAGCTCATGCAGCTGAAGAAGAAGATGGAACTGAATGAGGAAGGGATGACCAAGGTAAGTGGTCGGAAGACGCTGCCAGCATCCTTCCGTTTCCCGGGACCAAGTCAACCCCAGCTGGAAGGGTCTGGCCTTAGTGCTGTCCAGTGTCCGGCAGCCAGAGCACAGCCTTAGCCTTGCCCCCGGTTTTGCCTCTTGGGCCCCCGTCCTCTCATCTTTGAAAGGAGACCCTTTCAGGAGGAAGCCGTTCACCCTTGCCTTGCTTTGCTCAGGCCATGAAGACTTTGCAGGACCTGTTGAGTAACATCTCCACCTTGAAAGCAGCCACAATGAGTGTCCATGGGGAACTGGGGCAACTGAAGAGCAGCTTTAGCCAGGTAAGTGCCCACAACAACACGCTCCTTTCCTCCAGATTGGCCTAGTGATTAGGGAGCCAGACTCATCTGGGAATACCGAGTTTGATTCTGCACTCCTACCCAAAGCCAGCTGCGTGACCTTGGGCAAGTCACAGCTCTCTGTTGGAGCTCTCACATCCCCAACCACCTCATAGGGTGTCAGTTGTGGGGAGAAGAACAGAAGGTCTGTCAGCCACTTTTGAGTCCCCTGAAATGGGTGAGAAAATCAGGGATACAAAAGCTACCTCTTCTTCATCATGGCACCCCAAGGTTGTGTCCTGCAACGGACAGCAAGATTAGTTGGCGGTTCTGTCTTAAGAGAAGCCCTGGAAGAGCAAGTGGGTGAGCCCACGCTGTCCCCGTTTCCAGAGGTGCCCTAGAGATGGATATTCCAGTTGTGGAAGACATTTTGCACGCGCTTGTGGGCTGTGTTTGCACTACTGCTGCCTTTTCCGTTTTGAACAGCTCAACGTAAACGAAGTTCAGGAGCGGCTCTCACGCTTAGACGAACAGGCCAGAATGCTGGAGGAACTCAGGGAGAGCCTGGTGGGTCCCTCTGGCCAAGGAGGCCTCTTGCCACAGGGCAGGCAGAGAAAGGCTCTTGTCCATGGGTGCCCCCGGAGGGCTGGGACTGGATCCAGGGCAGGGCCTGGAAATGCAGGGAGGGTGGGTGGGTGCGCCCCCTTGCTCAGGCTGTCTGGAGCGATGGGTCTCCCTGCACCTGGGCTCAGTGCCTCTCTCCCTCTCCTCTCTGGACACAGGCCGGTCTGAAGGCAGGGACAGGGGCACCCATGGATCCGGCCGACTTTGTGCCTTGGAGCTCCGTCTGTGAGATACTGACAGGCAAGGTGAGCGATGCTGGGGGGCCAGGTGCCCCCCAGCCAGCAGGGGGGTGAAGGACGCATTGGAAAGCCAGGAGCCAAGCCCTCTCCCCCCTTGGAGGCTGTTTCTCCATTTACCTTCCCAGTCCAGTTGCGTTTCAATGCCAGATGGACCCTCAGGGCGTAGAATCAATTGCCTGGGCTGCTGCTGGGCTGGCGTGGAGGTTCACGTTGCCCTCAGAACCCGAGCCTGCGAGTTAGGGGTGTCTCTGCCAGCATGCCCAAATCCGACTCCCTGGCATCCATAGGGAAGGTACATAAAGAGTTTGTCTTGTCTGGGCAGCCTCCAGGAGCAAGGCTGGCAGAGGGACAGCCCTGGAGGGTCTCGTGGGCACTTTGCCGCCAAGGTTTCCCGAGCAGGTATGAGGCTAGCGAGGGCAAAGGCGGTCAGAGAAAGCCGGACACCCTACTTGGCCACCCGATTCCTCGCCCATAACAGTTCCCTGGACAAGCCCTTGCCCTCCTGGGGTGCCTCCCTTTCAGAGCTACCCTGACACGGAGAGGGAGGTCAGAGAGAAATCTTCCCGGGAGGCGCTGACCCAGCTGAGCCAACTGCCTGAGAAGCAGGAGGAGATCACGGCCCAAATTGCACGGCTGGAGGAGCTGCTCACACAGCAAGCTGCGCAGAAAGGTGAGTCAAGAGCCTGAAGACACACCTGGGAGCTTGAGGCTCGAGTTGCTCTGTGCGGATTGGCTGTGCAGGAGACAGGTCCATTTCTGACGCAGAGGCCCAGAGAGCACGCTCTTTCCTAGCCTGAGAGGTGCACGCCTGCAGCCATTCAGATATTCTCTGGGGCTGGCATGGAACGTCAGGAGTCATAGTTCGGGAGGAGTTCAGGGGAGCATCACTGCCCAGCATTGTGCAAAGAGCAAACATGGATCGGCTGGAGGAATGGGAGGCTACCTGGACTGAGCCCATCCTGGCTTTGCTGTTATCCGGGCAGCTCCACAGGTGAGCATTTCTCTATTTCCAGCTTCTCCTGAAACCCCGTTAGAGTTGAACTCTCTACTGGAACGCATGGACTGGTTGCAGCGACAGAATGAGAAGGTGGGAAGAGCCTTTTGTGGACTTCAGTTCCCATAGTCCTTTGCCACAGGAGTTGTTAGGCTGCTGTAGAAAAATAGGACCTGGAGCCTGGAAAGAGCCTCTTCTGAGCTCTGGCCGCAGATCGCTTTTTCTTAGCCACACAGCAGCTGTGCACCAGTGCCTTTGGCGACAAATGGTCTCCTATTCACTGTTTCCTAATGTTCATTTCTGTTCCCGGAAGAAGTTTTAATTTCTGATGTTTTCTAATGAATTCTTTCCCTTGAATTGATAGGGAGAAGCTCTTATCCCTTCCCCAAACTTCCAGAGCCAGGGCTTCCCAGAAGCTGAATCCTGAAGGAATGAGGACAGGCAAAAGGGCTTTTCAATATATAAAACAAACACCCAGTGTGGGGAGCCAGTCTGGAGCAGGGCTTCCGCGGGAGTGCCTGCCACCCTGGCCCGGTCCTGCTGAGAGCCGCTGTGAGGATCCAGGCAGCCAGAGGAGGGCAAAGCACTCCAGGTGGGAGGTAGCCGTGGAGGGCATCAGTCACAGGACAATTTCCCATTGCCCCCCCCCCCCCGCTTGCCAGGGGTAGCAGAATCCAAGATGTGGGCCAGATTTTGAGAATGTGTGGAAGTGACCGAATGATAGATGGCCGGCCAGCGGCACTTTCTGTGAGGACCAAGATGCCCCCTCCCTTTTCTCAGGGGAAGGAGTCGCTGGAAAGCGCGATAGAGCAGATGCAACAGCTGAAAGAACAGTACGAGAAGCTGCAAAGGGGGCTGGACAGGCTGGTGAAGACCACGTCCGATATCCAGGTGAGCCTCAGAGGCTGTGGTGATTCCCACTGGTTGGTGAGGACCTTTGCAGGGGAGACTCCCTCGGTGGCGTCCCAGGTAACCAGAGCAAGCTGAACGGAAGGGGCAGCAGCATCACAGGTGCAGCGGTGTCAATCTCAAGGGCTAGGAATGTAAATAAATACCAGGGGGGCAGAGATGGGGGCAGTCTCCTGTTTCCTTCCTTTGGGTGGGGCTCAGATCTTCCCCAGAGCTGGACTGACCTGAGTACTCCTAGCATGTGCACATGCAGACATGTGGGAGTGACCTGTGGTTCTTGTTGCTGCCCACAGTCAATGCGTGACATGCTGGAGCAGCTGGAAATCGCAAAGGCTGATAAAGCCCTGATACACGAGGAGATGAAGGTGGTGAGTGACGCTGCTGGGGAGAGGGTGCAGAGGAGGCCCTGTGGAATCCTGCACTGAGCTGAAGGCAAAGGCAGGCAGCAGCCCAACAGGGGAACCCAGCTGTTGGCAGGTGGCCTGGTACATCCCTGCACCATTATTCCAGATAATGCAAGGAAGGGGGGGAGAGGTTTGTGATAGAGGAGGAAGAGAAGGGGCGACTCCAGGGTCAGGGCTGTGAAGATAAAATGGGAGTTTTGAGAGGAACTTGGAAAACACAGAAGCACTTTTGCCTGGGAAAGCAGTAAGTCACAATGCGCATGATTTTCTGGGAACAAAACAGCTAAGAAGAACCTGGAAGCAGAGGGACCTCAGGGTTGATGCTCCCATTTCTAGTCTGTCCAGTTCTCAGCTTGTTTTAAGGCCTTGCTCTGCCCAGTTAGAGAGATGGAACACAACTGTCAATCAAGGGGCCTTTCTGCACTTGGCCTTATTCTGGAATGTGTCCCAGGATAGGGGCCTCCTAAAGGCATGCCAGTGCAGACTATGGAAGGCCCCAGGTGAGGCCGGCCATCGTCTGCATTAGCTTGTGGCCAGCAGATGGCTACCCCAGATATATTCCAGAATAAGGCCAAGTGCAGAAAGGGCCAAGATCTGAATAGATGTAGCTAAATTGTGCCTTACTCAATTCATTTTGCATTCTTCTATAGCAGTCTGTTTTAAGGACCACAGACTGTGATTCCATAGATTTTGGGGTTTTCTTTTTAGCATTCCTGGGCGCCCCAGTGAACTAGGAAAATAAACTGCAGTTTTTGCCTGGACGCTTTTTTGGTCCAGGTTGGGCAAGATGGCCCAAAGGACGCCACCTGCCTTGCTCCTTCCCAGACAGGGGAGGGGGCTTTGCCTGGGGAGTGCCCCTGCCTTGCCCTGACCCTTTGCCTTGATGAATCACCAATGAGAAAATCATTCAGTTAAGAAGAGCAGAAGGTGCAGGACAGATGTGGTCACCTTGCAATAGCAAAGCGCCACAGAAAGCAGCAGACGAGGCTTCCAGACAGATTTCTCCCTCCTGTTGGTCCCCTCGGTGCTATCCTCCCAGCAAGCCCAGAACAGAGCCCAAAAGCAGGGAAGCGTGATTTGCACTCACCAGCTGGATGGAGGGACACTGTGGGGACCCTGCCTGTCTCTCCACCACCTTCCACTTGCTGCAAGAGATCAGGCAGATCAGGCATGTTTGTGCGTCTGGCCTGGGGGAGGATTTTCTGGGCCGGCCGGGTGTCCCTGCCCTCGCCGTCTTCCTTCTTCCTGTGGGGAGCACCTTGCTTCTTCCCCAGAAAGCAGACAAGAGCGCCCTGGAGGCCAAGGTGAACCATGGGGAGCTGCAGTTGGCCACCAACCAGCTGAGCGACATGATGCGAGACCTGCTGCAGAAGATGTCACTCCAGGACAAGGACTGGCAGAAGGCCCTGGAGAAGCTCTTTGTTGACATGGACTGCAAGGTACCCTCTGGGGGCTCTGGCTGCCGCCAAGGCAGAAACCCTCACGCCCTGGGCCAGTGCCGCTCAGGCCACCTCTCCTCCCGGCAGCTGGACCGGATGGCCCTGGACCCACTGAGCAAGCAGCTGGAGGAAGTGTGGAGGTTCATCAAGAAGTACCTGAGCGAGGGCCCCCGCTTTGACGCAGACAGCGCTGCCGGCTTCAAGAAGTGAGCGAGTCCCTTGCCCAGCGGACGGAGGGACGGGTGCTACGCCTGGGGCGCCTGCAGCTGGCTCGGCACCGGCACCACATGCCTTTGGGGTGGAAAGGAGGATGCTGGCCGGACGAGCTGCCCGTGGGTCCCTTGGGCCCCGGTGGAGGAGGGAGAGGCTCGCGCTGGACCCACGAGGGACGCCTTGTCATTGCAGGCAGCTCTTTGAGCGTGTCAAGTGCATCTCCTGTGACCGGCCAGTGACCATGATGACGGGGCCGTGAGTACAGGGCCCTGTGGCTCTGAGGGGGAGGGGAGGGGGGACCAAGCAGGCCTTGCCGGCCTCACAGCTGTTCCCTCTGTTCTCACAGACACATGGTAACCATCCGCAAGACGACGCTGAGACCACGTCCCGCCAGCGCCAATGGTTATGAATACCTGAACCGGCAGCAGAAGAAGTGAGCGGGGACCCTGGGTGGGTCAGGGTTAAGTGCCTTTAGCCAGCGCAGCCCGGGACTCTTCAGCTGTTTTGGATTGCACCACCGCAGCTGTTTCTGCCAGGCTGATGGGAGCTGTGGGGCGAGCGTCCCTGAGCACGTGTCGCTGCCCTCTGTCTCCCCTGTGGGTGATGCCATCCTTGTGCCCTTGGGGCCCCTGCAGGGAGCTGGCTGCCTCAGGCCCCTTTGCGGCCAACGGTGCTGCTCTCGGCTTCCTTCCTCAGGGACCCAGAGATGAATGAGACGAGCGGCACCCTGCCCCCTCAGACCTGCTGGCAATGCCAGGCCCACCACCAGGCGTGCACCATCAAGCGGCTGACCCGGTCCCAGGACCTGACCACCATCTACCCCTACGGAGACCCTGCCGTGCTCCCTTTCGACAGCGTAAGCAGCTGCGCTGCTGTGGGAGGCGAAGGCGCCCAGGAAGGCCCTCGAGCAGAGGTGTCCTTTGACGGTCGAGCAGGTCTTCTGCTGCGAGGCCAAGTCAACAGGTCTCCCCGGCTCAACTCCTCAGCTGCTCCCAGGCCTGGAGAGCCCACGATTGATCTTTGCTGATGGTTTCTCTCCTTGGGTGGGAAGGAACCAAGCTGAGGGTTTGGGTAGCTGTGGTCTTACGCTGTCCCTTTCTACCTCTCATGGGCACTCCTGTCTTTTCAGGGTGAGGTGGACATTCTTGGCGTGAACGGCGTTCTCTATAAAGGCCGGGTTAACTCACAGGCGGCAGAAAGGGCCCTCGCCTTGCAGAAGGAATTCGCAGGTGTGGTTTGGGGCGGGAGAAAAAGGGCCTTGCCTGGGCTCATCGGGTGCCCTGGTGGAAGCTGGCTCCCTTCACCAAGGTGTCGCTGCTCCGTGATTCACCTGAGGCAGAATTAAGGCACTTTTAAGGGAAACCTGAGGAGGTCATAGAAAAACCTTTGCTCCCCCTTTGCATTCGCCTGGTCCTGAACTGGTTTGCACGAAGGGCTGTTTACCAGCAGATGCCCAGTACTTACTTCGGGGCTTTCCCCCGTTAAAGTGAAGATGTTGCCTCGGACGGTCCCACTGCAGGGGCTGATGTTTGCACCCAGAAGGGGGTTTTGAGAGGCGGATCACTAGATCTCCCAAAGCCCCTTCCTTGGCGTGGCTGGCAGTGGCGCTGGCGAAGATGGGCAGCAGCTCCTTTGAGGGAGGTGGGGGTTCCCTCCTGCCCCAACAGCAACGTGGACGCTCCCATGTTTTGGAAGATGGGACGGTCTTTGAAGGCAGGGGAGGGGGGAGCTAAAGGCCTGGTGGCTGTTTTGCAGGGGACCCCCAAGGGGGCCCAGTGGAGTCTGTAGGCAGGCTGGAGGCCTCTTGCTGGTGTCCCTCCCCCCCTTGCTAAGATGCCAAACAGCCAAGTTAGTTTGGCCCAGTAGGGAAGTACCAATGCAACTTGCTGTCTAAGACAGCAATTCAGGGATTCCGTTTGGCAGTTCTTCTGTATCAAACTGTGGTTTGTGTTGTGGCCTGAAATCAGGTGAATGCCTTGCCTGCTTTTTCCTCTGCCGCCCTCTGGGACTGTCTCCTAAGGGGGCTGAAAACAAGGGAGAGAAATCGTAGCCAGGCTGCTCCTGTGCGCTTGGATGCAGCCTCCCACAGGTGTGATGTGCCCACTTTAGACTACGTCTCCCATAATCCCAAGCCAAAGCGCTTAACCTCTGCTCATACATGTGGCATAGTGCAGCTGAAGACGCCCTTTTGGTGCCGGGCAGCACATGGGTTTCTCGTGCTCATTGGCAAGAACCCCTCACGTCTTTAGTGTGCCCCATGGAGGCCACTAGTGGCTGATGCTTCCTCTCCAGATGATCCAGAGGGCCTGCAATGGAGCTGCCAGCAACAGGTGGTCTTTACAGGCTGCTCAGCCAACCCCCTGAGTCCGCTGCCCCCTGCCCAGCTGATGAGTCTCTTCTGTTTTTCTACCCACAGTGCCAAAGCTGCCCCGGCCACCCTCAGGGGCACGGATGGAGAGGGCCCGCTCGGCCTTTGCGGATGTCAGCGCCTCGCCCTACACCTGTGAGTGTTTCCACCTCACGCCTGGCTGGCAAGGGGGTGGGCTGCTGCGTTCTGCTTCCTGAGCCCCAGGAGCAAAGCCGTATTTTGCCAGGGGTCAGCTCTTGTCTCCTTCCCCCCTCTGTCCTTAAGTGGGAGAACTGCAGTGGCCAACCTTTGCCCCTCCTGGTTCTGGCCAAGGATGGTAGGAGCTGCCTAGTTCCCTCCTTGCTAGCTGCCCTGTGCTTGGGAGAAGGATTTCCAGGGCAGGGCAGGGCAGGCTGCAGAATCTGAAGACTCCTCCCTCCCTCCTTCTCTGGCCTGCCCTGGTTCAGCTGCAGCTGGCCCCTCCCCACGGAGATCTCAGAGTCCAACCCCTGGGAAGCAGATCTGAGCGGGGCAGAGGCCTTGCTGAATTGCACCCATCCCGAGGGCATCACAAAGGGCTAACGCTGTGCTCCTTCTGACTCTCCTGAAGCGCCTTCCCTGAGGAGGAACGTATCTGCAGCCTTCCGGCAGCACTTCACCCTGGAGGCCGTCGAGGGGACCCTGACATCAGCCTTCAGCCAAGGCCACGTCCAGAATGGGGGGGGAGTGGCAGGCACATGAGCCTGAGTGGCCATCTGGCCAGTGCCTCCTCCGCCCCTCCCCCCAGCCACACTACGGCACTGAGTGGTCCCTTGCTCCAGGCACTGCCCATCACCTCTCCCCCCCCCACCCCCCAGGCAGGTATGGACGTTGCCCATGGGGAGCACCTGGGCTTCTCATAAGGACAGCTGGGGGGGGGGTTGGCAATGCTTGGCCTCTTTTCCTGGCATGCCACCATGTCAACCTCAAGCTCTCCCCTCCTCCCCCCCCCCCCCCGGTTCAGCCCCTAGGAAGATGCAGCTGAACCACAGCGCTGAAACAAGTGGGCGGCCCAGGGCTCCACCTCTTCCTCTGGCCACCAATGTACTTGTGATACCCCCATCAGACCCATTGCTATAGCTTGCCCATTAGCAAGGGAAGGTGGGAGCTGTAGTTCTGATGACACCCTGGAGGGCTGGCCTCTGCCTCCCCGCATCCCTGAAGAACACGCCGGACTCACGAAGCTGCGCCCGATTCCGCCCCTGCAAGAACTTTGAGCCGGGCAAGAACTTCCTGGCACAAAAAAGAAAAAAAACAGCTCCATAAAGCCTTTATTTTCCTTTCCTAAGTGGCTGGAAGGAAGTCCTGGTCTTTGTTGGGCTTGTGGGAAAGGAGAGGGATGGGGGGGGGCTACTGACCCCTGTGCTTTGCTCCCCCTCCCTGTGCTCGGAGGAGGCTTAGAAAACCCTCAGGCAGGGACGGTCCCCAGCAGCGCCCTGGTTGGTTGCCCTTCGTTGGGGGCTCCGGTAGCCCGGGAGAAGGGGGAACTCTGGCCTGGCTGGGGAGGGCATAGCCTGGATGGGGTGCAGAGTGAGACCCTCTGAGCCGCCTGCAGTGCGGTGCAAGCAGGATGTCAGAAAGAATTTAACTGATAAAAAGAATTGCAGATTGCGAAAGCAAAACTGCTAACAAAGCGACCCCTCACTGGGTGGGGGGGCTTAAGAACAAAGTGGGACGACATGTGTGGCGGCCCCCCCTGAAACAACACGGGGTGGGAGGGGTGAGGGGCATTACGCCTGCCATTTGAATGCACACCGGCCAGCGCCTCCCTCCCTGCACCGGGCCTGGACGCCAGCGAGACAACGCCCTGCTAGCCCCTTGACCGTCTTTGGGCACAAGCCCTTGGCCAATGTCCACACAGACGGCTCCAGCCCCACAGTGCCTCCCCCCTGCCAGCCAGTCACTGTCCGCAGCCCCTGGACAACCGCCCCCCATGGCTTGTCTCCTAGCTGGGGCTTCGAGTTCCAGAGGCGGCAGGGAGGGGCGCTGCTCCCCCCAAGAAGGGAATCCGGGCCGCCTCATCGCTCGGCTTCTGCCACCGGGCGCCCTTGGGCTCGGAGCTGCTTTGCCAGACGGCGCTGCCCGGACAGCCCCAGGCTCAGGCCAGGCGGGTGGGGAGCCTGGTGGATGGGGGTCGGGATGGAGGCAGCAGGGCCCCAAAGGCTCTCTGAGGCGGGAGAAAGTGGCGGGTGTGGCTGCGAAGTCGGGGGCGTCGCTGGAGTGTCGAATGGAGCACATCTTGGGGGGGGGGGAGAAAGGCTAATGGAGGAGCCCCAGTGGGAGAGTAGAAGAGATCTTGGCCATGACCCCCCCCCCGGTCCTTGACCTTATTATTATTAAGCGCCGGTGCATTAAAACAATAGTGTTTTCAAAACGGAATCGGGAGAAAAGAGCGATCAGGGAGGCAGGAAAGGGGGGCGGGAAGGGGCAGGTGGGCTTTTTAAAATCAGCGGCCAAAGCCGGACAGGAGACGCCGTCCCGGTCAGTCGCTCCCCCGCCCGGCCTCGCTCGGCGCGTCCTGCAGCGCACCTGCCCGGCGGGCCGAAGCCAGGCGCGGACGGGGGAGGACGCCGAGCCCCTTCGGCGGAGCATCTGCCTTATCCCCCTCCGCGCCCACCGACGGTCCTTCCTCCCCCCGCGACGCTCCCTCCGCCGCCCCAGCCCGACACTCGCGGCCCTTCTCTGCCCCCCCGGCGACGGGACCGGAGCCCTCCGTCCTGCAAGCGGCGCCGGCCGCCTTGTGCCCATCGGGGGGTGGGCGAAGAGCGGCTCAAGGGGAGCGGCAGGGCCCGTCCCGGCCTGGCAGCCCCCGGGCAGGGACCCCACCCCGAAGGCGGCGACAGCCCCGGCGCCCCCCCCCCGGCGCCCCCGGGCCCCTCCCCTTCTGACCCACGAAGCTGCCCCTGCCGGGCGCCCTCTGCACGCGCTCAGGGACGCTCTTGCGGCGCGGAGGCAGCAGGGGGCGGGACGAGACTGGCTCCGGGCCCCTCGCACTCCCAGCGACGCCTCCAGCTGCCGCCCCCGCGCCGCAGCCAGGACCCCGACACGGCGCCTGCCCCCGCCCCTGGAGCCCCCCGCCCCGTCCGAGAAGGCGCCTGCGAAACATCCCGCGATTCGAAGTCGCTTTGTCTCTCTGCGTCTTTCCGCGTCTATGACCTTCTCGGCGCGGTGGCGTGACGTCTTGGTTCCTCCCCGCTACCCCGTCGGCCTCTGGGGCCCGTCGGGGAACGCGCGGCGCCTTCCGGGCCTTGTAGTTCTTCTGCCGCCGCCCCGAGACTCGCCTTCCCGTGATGCCCGGCGAGGAAGAGGCCCGGAGACCTGCGCGCCCGCTGGCTTGAACGACCGAGACTGACGCGGAGGGACCCGTCGCCCGGCCATGGGCTCCCTGCTCAGCCGCCGCATCGCCGGCGTGGAGGACATCGACATCCAGGCCAACTCGGCCTACCGCTACCCGCCCAAGTCCGGTAGGCCTCGCCCCGCCCGCAGGGGGACTCGGGGGCCGCCGGGCCCTGCGGCGTCGGTCGTGGCGCGGCTCATCCAGCCGCGCCGAGGCCACCTCCCCGCCTCCGTCCGCGCCGCGCCGCGGGGCCCTGGCTGTGGCCGGCCCACCCCTCCCGGGGGCCCCTCCCCGCTGACCCTCCCTGCCCCCGGACGCGCCCTGCCCTGCGCTGCCCTGCCCGCCTTGGCCCCGGCGGCCCCTTCCTTCCGTGCCCGGCCTCCGAGTGAGAGTTCTCCGCGCCCTTGCAGGGAGCTACTTCGCCAGCCACTTCTTCATGGGGGGCGAGAAGTTCGACACGCCGCACCCCGAGGGGTACCTTTTCGGGGAGAACATGGACCTGAATTTCCTCGGCAACAGGCCCGTGCAGGTGAGTGCGCTGGGGGAGAAGAGCCTCGGGGTGGGTTTCGGAAGGGGGCAGTCGGGGCATCTCCGGATACACAGGATTGTGCACCTCGTTTGGAGAAGCGAGAAGCTCCGCTCCCGACGGAGGCCTCGGCTGGTGCAGCCTTACGGAGAGCCACAACGCGCACGAATTCCTTCGAGACGCCTAACTAGCGACGCGACCAGGTGGGCTATGGGGGCACGAAAACAGTCCTGAAAAAGCCGCCGTCCGCCTGGCTGCTTTGCCCGCCGGTTCCTTCCTCCTGCGTCGCCACTTCTGCGCCGATATTCAAGTGGCTGCTTCTTATTCCAGTTTCCCTACGTCACCCCGGCGCCCCACGAGCCCGTGAAGACGCTGCGCAGCTTGGTGAACATCCGCAAGGACTCCCTTCGCCTAATCAGGTACTGGGGGCGCCGGTGCCCGATTGTCCCAGGCCGCTCGGGGTGCCTTTTGACCGCACAGAGTGTGCCGGAGATTGGCGGCAGGGGGCAGAGGTGGCACCGTTTCAGGAACTTCCCGTTCGGCGCCCACCGAAGGGCTGCAGGGAGCATAATGACAGAATTCCTTCCGTGCGCTCCTTGCTGACTTTGCTTTCCTTTGCACAGGTACAAAGAAGATGCCGACAGTCCCACGGAGGAGAGTGGGAAGCCAAAGGCCTCCTACAGCCTCGAGTTCACCTTTGACGCCGATGCGCGGGTCGCGATCACCATCTACTGCCAGGCCACAGAGGAGTTTGTCAGTGGCATGGCGGTGTAAGTGCAGGCAAACTGGCATTGGGTGGTCTCAGTCCTGGAGGTCTTGTCCATGGCTTCCGTTCACGTTTTGAGCCTTTGGTGCTTGCGCAAGGGCCAGCCAAGGCCTAGCATGCCAGGTGCTCGGAACACAGGGCTGTCTGGTGTGGTGCCCAGGGGGGTGCCCCAGGAACAGGCCTCTGAAGGGCTCTGGTCCTCTGGGGTCGCTGCTGGGGGCTGAGAAGTTGTCTTCTGCTGCAGCGAGTTTCTCTCCTCCTCCTTGCTGCAGTTACAGCGCCAAACACCCTTTCCTGCAATCGGAAACGGTGCACTACAAGCGGGGGGTGAGCCAGCAGTTCTCGCTGCCCTCTTTCAAGATCGACTTCTCTGACTGGAAGGACGAGGAGGTGAGGCTTGGGTGTTCTGTGATCTCGCAGGAAGTGCAGACTTGGGGGGCTTAGCTTAGACTCTTCCCCCGGGCCTTCCTCTGCCATTGTTGCTTGGTGGCGTGAAAGCAAAATGGATGTCAAAGCTCCTTGCCAATGGAGGCTTGTGCCTCAGGTAACTCAGCTGGAGAGAAGGAAGGGAAGACAGGCCCTTGTTGGGCCTCCCTGGCAGGAGCAGGTGCTTCCTTCCCTGCCCCAGAAGCCGCTGGGGCCTGTTGCAGAAAAATGTCCTCCCTGGGGAGTTGCCCTGCATGACGTCCCCCTGCGTTTGCTTTTCTCTCAGCTGAACTTTGATCTGGACCGAGGAATCTTCCCGGTCGTCATCCAGGCGGTGGTGGATGAAGGGGACGGTAAGAAACCAGCCGTCCTGGCGTGACTCTCTTTGTTTGCAGCCTTTGGCCAAAGGGCTTGGTGAACAGAGCCTGTACTGAACAAGCCAGTACCTGTGAGGCTGCCTTGGAGTTTGGGGCTAAGCAGAAGGCAGGAGGGGCAATTCTGGCTCCCCTGCCAGGGCTGTGTTCGGCTGCATTTGTCTTCAGTGCTCCTGGAGGTGCTTAGAGGGGCCCCATCTAAGTTGAGGAAAACTTTGTGTCACTGGGGAGACCAGTCTCTGGGTTCAAAGAGACTGCAGATGGATTCCTGTGGGTCTTCTGTGCTTAAAACGTTTCATAAATGCTTTCTAGAGAAACAGTGAAGGCCTGTGAATGTTGCTTTCAGAGAGGGCTGTTGGCCTGGAAGGGTACGGGTGCCTCAAACCAAATCTGTCCTTGCCTTTTTGTAATGCTTGAGACTTGAGTTGCTGTTCTGAGCCCTTTGGGCTTGGCCTAGTCTCTGGGAGCTGAGGAGCAGTAAAACCCAGCACCCAGGGGCTCCTCTGGAGAGCCACGGTCTATGTCTGATTTTGTGCTTGGAAGACTGGATGCACGAAATAGAAGAGCTCAGGCGCCTTTGAAATCCTGGGCTTCTGAGCGAAGTTTTGAAGGCCCTGGGTCAGGCACAAAGGGGTTTTTATGGGAAGACGGACGACTGAAGCTGATGGCCTGTCCTTGCTCTCCTGCTGAACTGGCAGGAGCATTTTTGTCCTGGAAGGTGCTTACGAAGAGGCTGCGTGACTGGCGGCTTTGTCCGTAGGCTCTCTTGCTATGTGGAAGGCCTGGATACTGGAGTTCAGCTCTCAACCTGCACTCAGTGCAACCTGAACACTACAGGTGGCGTGACTCGCGGTGTTATGAGGCCCCAGGGCCACTTTGGTTGTGCCAGTGGGTGGAAGGGCGTCTCTGGATGTCAAGGGAGCAAAGCACGATGGATTACGGAAGATTGTTTCCTCGCTCTCCTCACCAGCCTTGTTGTTTTCTCCTAGTGGTAGTGGAAGTGACCGGCCATGCCCACATTCTCCTGGCTGCCTTTGAAAAGGTATGAGGCCCCATGAGAAGGCTGTGGGCTGACAGTTCTCCTGAGGGGCTGCACTGTGAGCAGGGCAGTGGAAGCATGGAGGGACAAAGGTCTTTCCTGATTGCTCCCAAACTCTCTGGTGTGGAGCCTCACAAGGGCCCCCATCACTCCCTGCTTCAGCCCGCCAGGCCCTTAGACCAGGCACTGAAATGGCTCTGGGCGCCTTTAGATCCCCACAACTGAGTGAATCTTGTCTGCCTTTTTTCCCTCTCAGCACGTGGATGGCAGTTTCTCTGTGAAACCTTTGAAGCAGAAACAAATTGTAAGTCTTTGGCGGTTCTTTGCCTGAGCACAGGGCTTGAACGAGGCATTCATGGGCCCCCAGAAATGCATGTCAACTGCAAAAATGATCAGGGCCTGGAACGTTCCAAGAGCAGAAGCAGCACATCATGCACAAACTAGTATACGTTGTGCAAGGAAGCCTGGAGAACAAGGCCTTTCGTGTGTGAAGAAGCTAGGAATTTTATTATAATACGTTCTTGCAAGATTGGGTGTCCTTCGTTAAAGTAGGCGCTCCTCAATAACTAAAACAGGCAGCTTTTGTTCCCACCCTTGACCAGAATTCCTTCCTCTTTTCTCTCACTGTACACCCAGACTATCTCAGCCAGTCTTCTCATACTGCCTAAACGTGTCACTCCTTAATATGTTGCCCCCTCTTCTTCATACATTGCTTGTTCATTAATTCCAAACTTACACCTTCTCGTGAACTTAATTTAGGTACAAAACAGAAACTAAAATCTAACTATCTGCCAGTTTGGTCTAGTGGTTGGGGGGCTGTGTTCTTGTCTGAGAATACTGGGCTTGATTTTATTGTCCTCCAGCCAAGTGCCGTTGGGCTGGTCACATCCTCACCTGCCTCACAGGGTGTCTGTTGTGGTGCGAAGAACAGATGGTTCTCAGCCATTTTGAGTCCCCTTAAATGGATGAGAAAAGCCGGGTATTCAAGACGACTCTTCTTCTTCCCCCCTGAAGCCAACTGGGTGACCTAGGGCCAGTCACAGCTCTCCTTCTGAGCTCTTACAGCCCTAATTGCCTCACAGGGTTGTGGGAAGAAGAAGTTTGTCAGCCATTCTGAGTTCCCTTAAATGGGTGAGAAAAGTGGGGTAGAAAAGCCAGCTCTTCTTCTTTTTCTATGGCACTGGGAGGGACAGAATGGAAGGACGAAAACTGGCCTTTGATTATGTGTTCTTGCAAATTGACTGGTGAACCCAAACGTTCGATTGTGTGAACTGTATAGTTAGGAGCTTTTCCTCTCCAGTTTTTTGGCTGGCAGGTCAAATACTAACTCCGTAGTGCAATACAAGTAGCTGCTTGCCTTTGAGAAGCACGTATCAGAATCATAGAACTTGCCATCATGCCCACCCTGGACACGTGTGACATGGGGGGCATGTTGGGCAGAGTGCAGTTTGTACCAAGTACAGCTGGACAGCTCAACGCTAGTCTGGGCTACCTCTCCAGAGCTGCCGTAGAGAAGGTATTTGGCTTCACCGTCAGGGCAGAGGCGTGACTGGGCTCCCCCTAGAGCCACAGGGGAAGGGGTTTCTCTTTTGCTGCTCGTGAAGGCAGGAATGCTTGAAAGACCCACTTTCTGCTGGCAGAATGCAGCAGGTGTGCAGAGGAAGTGTCCTCCTTCCATGCAGGTCGACCGTGTCAGTTATTTGCTCCAGGAGATCTACGGCATTGAAAACAAGAACAACCAGGAAACCAAGGTGAGCGGCCATCAGGGCCTGGAAGACACTGGAAGGCCCCTCTCTGCATCAGGGCCTGCATTCCCCCAGGATCCACCCTGGCAGCTGCTTTCTTGGTCCCAGGACTGGAAGCAGCAGCCTTCAAGGCAATTGCCATGTGACCTCTTATGCAGGAAGTGAGCGCAGCCTCCGTGTTTGGCCTGGCAAGAAGAAGGTGGCATAAAGGAAATGGCCACACTGAGCGTAACTGTTTCTCGTTGCTCTTGGAAGCTGCCACTGTGCCAGGGCTGGGCTGGGCTGGGCTGGGGAGGGCAGACGACAGCGTGGGCCGGTGCTCCAGCAGAGGAGGGAGAAGCCCCGTGCTGGAAAGGGAACTTGGATGGGCACCAAAGGATTAGAAGGGCTCTCTGTGTCCTCCCCTCAGCGCCCCCATTCACCTTTCGCTTTTGCCCCCCGGCAGCCCTGCGATGATGAAAACAGCGACAACAGCAACGAGTGTGTTGTGTGTCTCTCTGACCTGCGGGACACGCTCATCCTGCCCTGCAGACATCTCTGCCTCTGCAACTCCTGTGCTGACACGTTGCGCTACCAGGCCAACAACTGCCCCATCTGCCGCTTGCGTAAGTGGCTGGGCCGAGGGGGGGGGGGCTTGCAAGGCAGAGGGAGGGTGGTCCCCACTCTTATCCAAGGTCACATATAACAATCCCTGTTATACGGCAGGGAAAGTATGGATTAGCCCGATGTGTTCGGTTCCTGATGCCCACGGAAGCATCACCAGCTCCCTAGGGCTGTTGCCCAGGGACAGGGAAGCTGCCATGGGGCACACCAGGCCTTCACAGCCCATAGAGTCAGCTGTGTTCCTGGGGACCAGTTCCTGAGCTCCTGACAATCCCGAGAGGCCCAAGCAGTCCCAGAGAGCTGCCTCTCCTCACATGACCGTTTCCACATTCTTTTGCAGCCTTCCGAGCCCTTTTGCAGATCCGGGCTGTGAGGAAGAAGCCGGGGGCTCTGTCGCCTCTTTCCTTCAGCCCCGTCTTGGCACAGACATTAGACCACGATGAGCACTCGGTGAGGAACGGCCTTGGCAGGCTAGTGTGGTCCGCAAAATGCCCCACTTCTTTTCAGCAGGACCCCACACTCCACACCATCTTGGCCTGTCCTGAGCTCTTTGCTCAGGCCACACTCCTGCCCTGCGTGTTGCAGGACTGGGGCCGGCCCAGGCTGGGCTGTAAGATTGTCGCAGGCGCCAGAAAGGATGAGATGCCCCTGTGGATGTCTTCTCCTGCCCCAGGACAGATTCTCCACCTTATTGTCCTAATAGGGTTTGTGGTTTCAGGGAGTGCAGCACCCTGAGGGTGTTAGGGCAGGGGCTGAGGGCCCACATTCTGTGCAGCTGAGCTCTGCAGATCCAGGACTGTGCCAAGCTGAAGTCCTGCTCTGTTCCCTCCTCAGTGTTCGGACAACATCCCACCAGGCTATGAGCCCATTTCTCTGCTGGAGGCCCTGAATGGCCTGCGGTCCGTCTCACCTTCCATCCCTTCAGCTCCTCTCTATGATGAAATCACTTACACTGGGGTGCTGGATGGGCTTCCGCTGTCCGGGCGGCCTCTGGTGGGTCTTGAGCGGCCGGCGGAGGGCAGCCACCCCAAGAGCAAGCACAGCAAGTCCCCAGACAGGTGAGTGGCTGCAGAAGGTGCCAGATGTCCCGCTTGCCTGCGAGGCACAGGCAGGATTTCCTAGCTCCAGGTGGCCCTTCAGAGTGGCTTCCTGCAGCTGTGGAACGGCCCAGTGGGCCTGGAGCCTGTGTGTGTGTGTGAGGAGGGGGAGCTCTGTCCCTCACCTTTAGCCCTGTTTGGCTGCCCTGAGCCCAAAAGCTGCGGCAAAGTCTCTGCATGTGGCTGGACTCAGGACCTTCAGCAAATGCCTGCAGAGACCCAGAGCACTCCAAGCGCCCCCCATCCTCTCCACAGCACCCTGCGGTCTCCCTCCTCCCCCATTCACGAGGAAGATGAGGAGAAGCTTTCTGAAGACTCGGACCTGGCACTCAGCAGGGCAGAGGATGACTCCCCAGAGGTGGGCCAGTCCCCCCTCCCTGAGGGTCCTGTGCTGAGCCCAGGCCTGTCACCTGGCTGGCAGGGGCGCACCTGCTTCTCTGCATGGTGCCCCCAAAGAGGCAAAGGAGGGTGTGCCAGCTCTCCCCGGCACTTGCTAGAGGGAACCAGTTTGGGCACAGGTCAGCAGATGGGCCAAGAGGCTGCCTTGTTCTGTCTCCTTCGCTTGCTTAGATAGGTTGTTGACCACCGGGGAAGGAGCTGTCCTGGCATGGCTGAGGGGCCAGAGCACGGGAGGGGGTGCACTGATGGAAGGTTCTCCTGACTCTTCTTTTCCTTCAGAGCCTGAGAGCAGAAGAGGGAGTGGAGGTCACCTCACTGCAGCAAGGTAGGTGCTGGCCAGAGAGCTCCCTGGCCTGAGGGCACCGGCCTCCGTGGATAGACTGAGGGCGTGGGTGCAGGCGCAGATGGGCGCAGAACCCACTGAGGAGGGTCTGGCCGTGTGGAGACTGAGCGTCTGCCTGCCCAACTAGGTGCCCAGCAGCCCCCTGCGCGTGACATTGTGCAGGAGAGCAGCAGCCCTGGCGATCCACAGGTCCTTCCCAGGCGGGAGAGTGAGCTACCAGCCGATGTCTACTTGCCAGGTAAGGGGAGGCCTCTCCAGGGCCCGTGAGAAGCTGTGGACGAGCGGTGGTTGCTCCCCTCCCTCCCTCCCTCCCTCCCTCCCTCTGCAGGGCATCACCAGGGCTGCCTCCCATCCTCCCTTGCTCTCTGTATCATCCTGCTTTCCTGTTCTTTTTGCTGGTCCAATTCTGGTGCTGCCACAGCCTTCTTCCTCTGCTCCCATGCATGGGGAGGCCACCCAGTGAGCCCAGGGGGGTGGGGTAGGAGGCATGCAGGCTGGATCTGCCCTGGCCCTTGAGAGCAGAGGGGAAAGGGGAGCCTCCTTGCGGGCAGAGGGACTAGTAAGGAGCAGGGAGGGGCAGCAGGGAAGGCCACAGGCTGTTTTCTCATACCCCACCCCACCCCACCCTGGATGCTTTCTAATGTTTCCCTCCTTTCTGTCTGCCCCCTCCCCACTTGCTGGGCAGCTCTCGGCCCGGACTCCTGCTCTATTGGGATAGAGGAGTAAGCCGGTAGGTCTCTGTCTTCTTTGGGCAAGGGGGGAGGGCAGCCGGGGGAGGGGAGGAACCTCCTGCTCAGCTTGTTGTCTCTGCAGCCTCATGCTGTTGAGGAAGCTTTTCCTCAGCCCCCTCTTGGGTTCAGCCCTCTGATGCTATCCGTGCTCTTCTCCCTCCCTCCAGGGTCTTCGGACTTCACCGGCACCCTGCTGAGCCACCGGGGGACCAGTGCTTCAGGGCAGGCCTTCATCTTCAGCCAGCCCCACCTCTGCATGGACAGTGGGCAGAGCTCTCCCTGAGTGCCTGGCAGACGTGGGGTGGGGGGCTGTGGGCCTGCCTGTGGGAGACTGCCCTTCCCTCCCCCAGTAAAGGACCATTTAGGGATTGCGGATTCAAAGTGGACATGGCTCCTTCTCCCTTGGGTGCAGCAACCTCGGCTGGGGGGGGGGGCTCTCACCCCACCCCCACCCCGAAGAACAGATTATACAGCTGTGCATGATCTTGTTTCAGGCAGGCCTTGCTCTCTCCTGAGCCCTGCTGTGCCATCAGCCCCTTGACTGCCTGGGGCAGGACTCAGGCTTGCCTCGACGGACCACTGGCGCTGCCCCTCTGTAAATAGCCGCTGCCCCCCCCCATTTGCCGCCCTGCGAGTGCCTGCCTGTGTCCGACACATGGGGCACCTTCACCTCCTGCACCAACAGCCCTTTCCTCCTTTCGCCCTGCTGCTTCATTGGATCAGCAGGACAAGCTGGTAGTTAGGGTGCCTGTGCCGCTCGGCTGTCCCTCCTCCCCTCCTGTTGTGCCGGCCAGAGCTACATGGCTGCTTAGCAGTTTGCCAATGCTGGTGCCCACCAGAGCTGGCACAAGAGACGTGCAGGGCAGGGGTGGCTGGAGCCTTTTCTGCAGAATAGGGAGCAATTCCCTCAGCAGGCAGCTCCTCTCCACCTCACTGCATCTCACCAGCACTGCAAGGAGTGCTGGGCCAGGCTGCCCTGTGCCTTCCCCTTGTGCTGGTAGGCTTGCTGCTTCCAGCAGCTCCCTCCCTACTGCCGATATTGTGGTGCCAATCCCTCTCACCCTCAAGGTAGCTGTGCAGAGGCTCCTCCTGCATTGATGTGTTTCTATATTTATAGTAATAAACTTCTCCTGTGTAAGTTTTTGGTTGTTGGTGATGACTTGTGGCTGCTGCCACTTTTGCTCTCAGTTGTGGGCCAGCTGCTGACCACACCTAACCCTAACCCTTGGCTGAACTCCAGAGCTGAGGAAGACGCCCCTGTGATCTCAGCTTCTCCCCTGCCAGCAAGGTTCATACCGCTGGGGTGCTTTGACCATGTGACACACACCACGATTGTGCATTGGGCCCTGCTGGCTTGGTCACCTTTTCTGGATGGGCAGGGCTGAACCACAGCACAGGTGCCAAGGGGATACAGCCAGGTCCACTGGCAGGGCAAGAAGCTATCTAAGTAGCCAGTTTAGTGTGAGGCCCGGAAGCACTGGCACTTGAGACCTTCAGGAGTCCTTGCAAAGCTGTAGCCTTCCGTAGCACTCGACGGGAGAGGATCTTTTGCAAAGGTGTCCTCAGTCTCATCCCACAGCTCCTGGGAGAGGCGCTGAATAAACTGCTGCTCCCTTGTGCCGGCCAGTGCAGCGTGTGCATCTGCCATCCCTCTCCTAGGCCCACTTCCCAGCTCTCCTGCTCCATTCACCACAGGCCATGGGCAGCTCGTCCTCCCCCACCTTCTTTCCAGCAGGTAAGCAGGACACCTTGCACTCTGCCCGTCACCTGAGCAGCCAGGAGACCACATGGAGGCCTTTTCAGAAGACGGGACTGGTTGGCAGGAGAGACCACTGGCTGCTGCATCCTGAGGCCCTTGACAAGGTGGCAACAGGGGTACCTGCATTCCATTGCACAAAAAGAACAGAAACCCACGCTCTGCGCTGGCACAACATGCTGTGCACGTGTTTACTGGCATTCTGGGTACAACAGGAAAGAAAGGGCAAGGTGCAGGGGGAAGTGAAGGGCAGGTGTTGCCTGGAGGACAAAGAGGTTCTGGGTAGAAGCTGCCACTGGCCGGCTTGGAGCAACTTCTGGCCAGGCTGCCTTGCTCACACTCAACTGTAGAAGGTACAAAGCTTTTGGCTTCTGAGATACTCTGGAGCCCAGCTTGGTGTTTGCTCTCTTCAGAGAAAGGGCCGCAGGACACAGGAGCCTGTGTTCACACCTCTTCCCAGGGCTGTATCTCGGCAAGGAAGCCTTTCTCAAAAGCCCAGCAGGGCTCCAGAGCTGGCTCTGCTCCCTTGTCTTCCCACACCTGGCCCAGAGGTTCAGGGCACAGAGACAGACTGTCCCTGAGAAGGGCTACAGGGCAAGGGGGCCCTTCTCTGGCCAAAGGGTGGAGGTGCTGGTGGGGAGCAGGGGGGACAAGAGCCTCCTCCCCTGCAGCCAGCGGGCGAAGGGCTGCGCTGAGTTCCAGGTCTTCAAAGCTGCTGCTGGCGCCGCCAAAAGGATCCTTTAGCATTGGGGGGGGGGGGGGGCGGGCAGCCAAGCTCCTCTGAGAGAGCAGCCTCCTCCCTGCCACCAGGGGCAAGAAATTGAGCGACGGTGGTCAGAGCTGTGGTTGGTGCAGCAGGACAAGCGTGGGGCATCTTTACATAAGTGTCCTCCTGTCCCCGCTGGGAGCCTGGGCCCTGTCCTTGCGGGGGAGGTGAGCTCCATGTCACAGGCAGGCAGGGTCTGCAGGGAGTGTCGGGGGGGGGGGGCAGAGGGGCTGCAGGCAGGTTCCTCCGCTGGAAAATCCTGTTAACAACTGCATCTGCGTACTGGGGGTGGATCTGCCAGAAGCCTCCCTTGCCACTCACCCTTCTGTCGGGAGACCTTCTGGAAACGCTTGTTCAGGGAGAGGTTGTGGCGGATGGAGTTCTGGAGCAGGAAGCAAAGGCAGGCAGGTTGGGGGTGAGAGGGTGGCAGGGGTTGGCGAATGGGTGCTCAGCCAAGGGGCAGGAGGCAGCTGGTCGTTTGAACACCCAGGAGCTGGGAACATGTCCAGCCTCAGTCTGACTGGGCCAAAAATCTTCAGCAAGGTTCCCTCCACTTGGAAGGCCAGACATTAGACTCACCTGCCAGCTGGGTTCTGCAGGGCAATAGTAGCAGAAGTTCTCCATAATCCAGGCATAAATGGTGGAAAGGGTGAGCTTTGCTCCCCGGCTGGCCTACATGGCCATGCAAATGAGGGTGGTGTATGAGTAGGGAGGCTTCAACCGGCCACTGGTCCTATAGTTGGCCACGCCTTGGCTGGGGCTGAGGGGCGTCAAGGGCCCAGGGCTGCAGGAGGGGTGCTTGCCGGTGTGCATGACAGTCCCTGTGGCTGCAGCAACTCCTGGCAGGGGACTGGCAGGATCCTCTGGGCCTTGAAGGTGGCTGGAAGCAGAAGGCTCCTCTGGGTTGGTAGCGAGGAAGGAAAACTCCTGGAGCCGCTGGAGACTGGTGAGGCTGTCATCCAGGGCCTCGCCGCCCTTCTTCCACAGGGCTGGTGCCAGCCACTCCTTTGCCAGGTGATAGGCAAGTTGTGGGCAGCCATTCCTTCAAGAGCACACCCACGCAGGGCACGAGCGGCCAGGGAGCTCTCCAGCAGGGCCAGAAACAAAAGGGCAAGTGCCCGTCCCCTAGCGCCCCCCCCCCGTGTTTGGTTACACGGCCGCCAACTGCCATGGCCTCGTGGCCGGCAGCGGCGTTTGGGACGGGGATCCCTGTGGACGAGCGATCGCTTCACAAGGGTGCGCCGATGGCGGCCATCGAGGGCTCGCGCTGGCGTTCGTTATGGGGGCGCAGGGGGTGAATGCTCCGGCCGCAACCTGGGTGGCCCTCGGGAACCCACAGGACCGGCAGAACCGCCCCGGGAGACCGCAGGAAGCCTCGCCCGGCGGGCGCTTCGCTCAGACTCTGGGATCGGGCTTCGAACACCGCGTCCCCGGGGCTGAGCTCCCCTCCCGCGAAGCGCGCGCGGCACCCTCCCTCTGAGCTCCGCCGCGCAGCCTGTGGCGCCTCTCCGAGCGCGGGGGCAGCTGCGTCCCAAGGAGGCGGCGGCGGCGAACCCGGGGGGGGGGGCGGGTGCTCGCCGCCGTCTTTCCACGCGCGGCCTCTGCGGAGGGCTGGCGGGCCTCAGCCGCAGGGGGAAGGGGCGGCTCCTCCGGCGCAGGGCGACGCGCCCCCAGGCCAGGCCCCGCCCCGAGGCCCCGGGCAGCCACCCAGCCGTGCCAGGGGAGCCTCGCCGGGCAGGCCGCCGCTCGGGGCTCTCCGCCAGGGACGGGCGGGGCGCGGAAGAGGAGCCCCCGCTGGGAGCCCGCGAAGGGCCGAGCCGGCAGGTCTCCGGGCGCTCCTGGGTCCCCCCCGCCCTCCCGGGAAGGCTCCGCGGTCGGTTCGTCCAAGCCCCGCCCCTTCGAACGCGCGCGTGGCTTCCGCTTCCCTGCCGGAACAGCGAGGAACTGCTCGCCCCGCCCACCCTGAGCGACGACGCAACGCTATTGGCAGAGCGGGCCGCCCATCCACCGCGCGCATCTCCGATTGGCCGCCGCCGCCTCCCACTTACAGCGAGGCCCGCCGGCCGGCCGGCTCGGCACCATGGCGGCACGGGCGCCGCGCGGGCTCGCCGCCGCCGCCGCTTTCTCGCCGCCTCCCGCTCCTCCAGCGGGTCCCGGCCTGTCCTCCGCCCGCGCCGCCGCCTTACAGCCGCTGGGCATCCCCGGGGTGCCGGAGCTGAAGCCGCTGAGCCGCTGCGAGGCCCTCCGCCTGGGCCCCGGATGGAGCCACTGCTGCCATGTCATGCTCTACGCGCCCAATCCCGGCATGCTCTTCGGCCGCATCCCGTTGCGCTACGCAGTGCTGGTGGGCGGGGACGGGGCAGGAGGGGCGGGCGGGGGGCGGGGCGGGCGAGCGGGGTCCTAGCGCCGCCGCATCGTGCGTCTTTTTCGCCTCTTGCAGATGCAGATGCGGTTCGACGGGCAGCTGGGCTTCCCGGGCGGCTTCGTGGACCGGCGCTTCTGGTCGCTGGAGGACGGGCTGAACCGGGTGCTGGGCCTGGCGCTGGGCGGCGTGCGGGTCACCGACGCGCACTACCTGGCCTCGCACGTCGCCGAGGGGCCGCACCGCGTGGTGGCGCACTTCTACGCCCAGCAGCTCACCCTGGCGGAGCTGCGCGCGGTCGAGATCGGCGCCGTGCACTCCCGGGACCACGGGCTGGAGGTGGGTGCGCCGCGCGCTGGGGCGGGCGGGGGGCCGGGCGGGCGGGGGTCCCGGGCCGCGCTCACGCCCTCCCCGCTCTCCGCGCCTGCAGGTGATGGGCACCGTGCGCGTCCCGCTGCACACCCAGAAGGACCGCGTGAGCGGGCTGCCCTCCTTCCTGGCGAACGCCTTCGCGGGCACGGCCAAGTTCCAGCTGCTGCTCGCGCTCAAGGTGCTGCACATGGTCCCCGTGGAGAAGCTGGCCGAGGCGGCGGCCGTCGCGCGGAAGCCGAGCAAGGCGCCCCCGGAAGGCAACGCCACGGAGGCGGCGTCGCGGGCATCGGCCTCCCCGGCTGCCGGCGCCGCCTGCTGAGAGACGGCGGCAGCCGAGGGACGAGGAGGCCCACGGAGGCCTCGGAGAAGAGATCGGCAGGCCCGACGGTGCTGCGATGTTTCCCCTCGCCTGCCCTGCGCCTCCTACCTGCCAGCTTGGCCCAGGATTGTTCAGGACACTCGGAGACTTTGGGAATGTGCCAAACTGATTTCCTTCCCTCTGCCCCGGAGCAGTAGCAGGTGCTCTTCTGACCACCCAAGAAATGATCCCCGGACCCCCACACATCTCGTGGTCCATTCAGGCTCACGGGTGGATCTCGGGAGCATTGGTCCAGCCTCACTACAGTACCAATGCCAGAACATACAGTGGACCTACCTGGCACTCTCAGGAGGAGGAAGTCTGAAAGGTGAGGACCAAGGGTTTGCTTCCTTCAGTTAAGGTCTGCACTCCCAGGATTTGTTTGTTTATATCCTACCCTTCAAGTGAAGGCCCCAGGGCAGGTCACAATGAACCCTCCCTTTCTGAAACACCACACTCAGTAAAGCCAACCATCAAAGAACTGGGTGAAAAGGTATGTTTTAACCAGGCTGGGGCCTGGTGTACATCCAGAGGGAGGCTCTTCCGAAGTCTTGGGGCCACCCCAGAAAAGGTCCTTTCATGCATCGCCAGCGAGGACGAGCTGGAGCGCCTCGCCTTATGATCTTAATACTCAGGCAGGTCTATGAGGGAGAAGGGGCGCCTTCCGATAGCCAGGAATCCAAGTAATTCGGGGTTTTATATGTTAACACCAACATCCTGAATTGGGTTAACCATTAGAACTTGTTGGAGGACTGAATAAGGAAGACGCTTGAGAATAAAAGGTGTGAGGCACATACTATTGGCTTCAGTTTCTGCTCAGCACTGCACTAGGATGCTCTCGAATGAGGGACAATCATTTTCCCACCACTGCTAGGAAAATCACCTTCTGCAGAGGGGAAGATCCTGGCTCTGTATTGACTACAGTCTGCAAAGGCTTGAGGTTTTCCAGAACTACCAAAGTCAGGTAATCTCAGCACACAGGCCAGCTGTTCCAGGAGCTTAGGGTGCCTGAAACCTAATTCTGAAAGGAACTCCAAATACACAAAGGCCCTCGCCCACTCTTGAGAACCAGGTTAACCACCTTCAAGCCTACAAAAGGTTGTGTTAGAACCTTTAAGTTTGGGAAATGATTGTTCTGCAGTGAAAACCCTGTGGAAGACGAAGCAAGTGTTTCCAATCAGTCCTGGGCCTGATTCTGTCTCGCCAAAAGCGTCAACAGCTGGTTCTGTGGCCTCCAGTTTGGTCTAACGGTTAAGGAGCCAGGCTCTTATCTGGGAATACCAGGTTTGATTCTGCCCTTCTCCAAAAAGCCAGCTGGGTGACCTTGGGCTAGTCACAGCTCTCTTCTGAGCTCTCGCAGCCCTACCCACCTCACAGGGTGTTCTGTTGTGGGGAGAAGAACAGAAAGATGCTTTGAGTCAACTCGCTTGTGCAGCCCACCCCCCTTCTGAGAAGAGAAGAAACCACCCCAACATCCTCATTTAAGGAACTGGTTAAAAATGAGACAGGAGAATCACAAACAAAAAAACCCTTTTAATCAAAAACATTTAAAGTGACTGATAGAGCTTGCTCTTCAATAAATTAAGGGGGCAGCAGGCAGGTGGCAAACAACAAAGTTCTTCCCAAAGGGGGAAGCCCCCCCCCCATCTAAGTCATCTCTGAAGGAGTCGTGTGTGTACAGGCAAGCAGCTGTACGAGAGCAGTGAGGACTTCAGGCTGGGTTAGGTATTGAATGACACCAGGAAACACAAACCAAATGCACGCGCACACACACTCCCACTCTTGAAGATCATACAGAATGATTCGTTATTTAAACAGACCTAATTTCAAGCTTAGAGGTCCTTGTCATGATGTGTTCTCTGCCCATTTGTACAAAACGACACCACTGCCAGTGCATCGGAGGGATCCCCAAGAACCCTGGTTTGAGCAACATCTTGCTTAAGCCCTAGTGGACACTTGCGCTTGCAGGAAGAGCTAGGATTGTTCTTCCAACCAGGCCTCGGCCATTTAGCTGGTCCTGATGCCCTCTTGCCAGACAAACAGAGATGACTTCAAAAGCTTAAGATGCCGGTATTAAAGCAAGAGCTGAGAGGAAATCAGAGTAGGCCAATCTTGGGCAAGTTTTGCTGCTAGGAGGCCTTGGATGCTGCCAATTCCTAGAATTCTTCCACCAAAAATGCTTTCTTACTTCCAACTGGGAAGTCAGGCCCGTTGCTTCCTGTGTCACCTAAGACGAAAGGGCCAAACCACCAGGCTCCTCGCAAGACGTGCGCATTCCACAAGGGAGCAAAGAGACTGCCAGACTTGAGCCCCAAAGGCTCCTGCAGGAACAGTTCTGGGCTAGCAGGGCTATGCGTGGCTAGGAAGGGCAGCTCCCCCGGCCCGCTCTCAAGACTCCTGGGGGACTGGCGCACCTCAAGCAGGCTTTAGATTTACTGCAGCCACGATGAAAGAAGCTGTAATCCTACCAGCACTTGTTTCTGCGAGTACTGCTTTACCAGCGAGAATGCGTGCAGTGCGAAAGGGTGGGGATGCTGATGGGCCCCACCAGCAAGGTCCTCTTGCATCAGGAATACTTGGGAGACCCTGCCTGAGAACTGTTTTCCTAAAGTCTTTGAGAAAGACCTAACCTTTTTAAGCAGCCAGCAAGTGGTCTGTCTCTGGGAAATGTCTTGTGCAAATCTTGAAAGGCAAAGGTCCTCATTAAAAGTTCCAGGGAAGCCCAGGCAGGCAGTGGAAACCAAAAAGGAAACTCCAGCCTTGCCACAAAGCAAGTGCTGCCTTTGCCCTCCTCAGCCCAGGCAGCCATGTTCACATGTCTGACTTGGACACTGGAAAATGGAGGGACAGGTACTTCTGGTTCCCAGGGAAGATAGGACTGGATTGGGCAGGGCAACAATTAGAAGATGCTCTTCCAAACACCCCTAGTTCATGAGTCCCAGCTCACTTCAGAGGCCTACTGAGATAGACACACACATTTCACTATGAAACAGCAAATCCGTTCCCTGTATTTCACCCACCTCGGATGTTTCATTTGAAATAGCACTCAGCCAAACGAGGGCAGAGAAGTGCTAAAATCCTGGGCCTTGAGATAGTAGATGGAAAGGTAAGAGTTGCTTATGAAACCAGGCTTCTACCCAAAGCAGCAATAAGCACTCTTGAACTTCAGTTTCTGCTTATGAAACTTCTGCTTCTCCTCTGGTCAGCACAAAGTCCAACCTTTTCCCAGGCAGACTGAATAGAACAAATTCTCTCCTCTCCTGAGCGGCTGTGGGAAGATGGATGTCAGATGAACCATCTCTTGTCTACCGGAGAATCATGGCTGTTGACCTGCACAATCCTCAAGGTGTAGACCAAAATGGGAAACAAGGAGCAAAGCAAGGTGAGAAATTCTGGCCAGCCCACAGAGGAGTCCAATCCAGGTTCTTTGGGTGGCCTGGTATACAAAGCCGTGGTGGGTTTCATCACCAGGAAGCGACATAACTGCAATACAGACCTACCAACAAAAGAATCATCACTTGGGACACTGAGGTCCAAACAGCCCCTACAGCTGTACTGGCACTGGCCTACAGGAAGCTTCTGACCCAACCCAGTTGCCCTGCAGAATCTGAGCTGTTATTTATTTAATCAATTTATATTCCGCCCTTCACCGAATGGTCCCAGGGTGGCTTACAATAAGCATAAGACATATCAAACGGAAAAGAAAACATAAAAATATCCATCCCTCCCACATCCACCCCCCCTCCCTAACAGGACAGCACCCCAAGGAAGCTATTTAGATGGCAAAAGACTGAGTGAAAAGATGTTTTCACCAGGCACCGAAAAGTATACAATGTAGGTGCCTGGCGAAGCTCAAGGGGGAGGCTGTTCCAAAGTCTAGGGGCCACCACAGAGAAGGCCCTCTTGTATGTCCCTGTGCCTCGTACCTCTCCAAAAGAAGGAACTACAAGAAGGCCATCTCCTTGAGATCTCAGTGTACAGGCAGGTCTACATGAGAGAAGGTGTGGCTTCAGATACCCAAGGCCCAAGCCATTTAGGGGTTTAAATGTTAGTGTCAACACATTCAATTGGGCTCAGTAGCAAATAGGAAACCAGTGCAGATCCTTTAAGACCGGCATGATACGAGTCCAGCCAGTGATTCCTGTCAGCAAACAAGCTGCTGCATTCTGCACCAGTTCCAACTTCCAAACTGTTTTCAAGGGTAGCCCCACATAGAGTGTATTACAGTAGTCTAATCTGGAGGTTACCAGAGCATGGGTTACTGTGGCCAAGTTATCCCGATCCAGGTAGGACTTCAGCTGATGGACTGAATGAAGATAACGGTAGGCACTCCTGGCAGTGGCTGCTACATGGGACTCAAATCCAGGAGTACTCCAAAGTTATGCACCTGATTTTTCTGGGGCAAAACAAGCCCGTTAAGAATTTGGTGCCCCTTAATTTCCCAGACTCGGGACCCAGTGACACACAGTACCACCGTCTTGTCTGGATTCAGTTTCAATTTATTGATCCACAACTGCCTCAGTTGGGTTGCATCAGCATATTGATGGCACCTGACTCCAAAACTCCTGATGACCTCTCCCAGTTGCTTCATATAGATATTAAAGAGCATAGGAGACAAGACCAATCCCTGGGGAACTCCACAAGAAAGCTCCCATGGCATCGAACTAAAGTCTCCCATTACTACCTTCTGGGACCTGCCCTGGAGATAGGAAGAGAACCACTGTAAAACAGAGCCTCCCAATCCCCGAAGCAGTTCCAGTAGGAAACCATGGTCAGTGGTATCAAAAGCCGCTAAGAGATCAAGACGGACCAAGAGGGAAGAACAGCTCCTGTCCCTTTCCCAGTGAAGGTCATCCATCAGGGCAACCAAGGCAGTCTCAGTGCCAAACCGCCACCTGAACCCAGATGGAAATGTGTCTAGATAATCCATTTCATCCAAACGTGCCTGCAGCTGAATAGCCACCACCTTTTCCAAGACCTTGCCCAAAAAGGGGATATTGGCTACTGGGCGATAGTTGTTCAATACGTCTGGATCCAGGGAGGACTTTGTAAGGAGGAGGTGCACCACAGCTTGCTTAAGAACTTCTGGCACCTCCCTCTCCTGCAAAGAGGCATTTATTACTTCCTGGATCCACCCAGCCACACCCACTCAGCTAGCTTTTGTTATCTATGAGGGGCAAGGATCGAGGAAACAAGGCATTGGCTGTACCCCTGCAAGCAGCTTGTCCACTTCCTCAGGTTGCAACAACTGAAACCGATCCAAGATAATCAGACCAGATGACGCTCTGGACACCTCCATCAAACTACTTCCAACTGTGGAAGCCAATTCCATGTGAATCTGAGCAACTTTGTTCTGAAAGTGCCTTGCAAATTTATGTACAGGGCCCTTCTTTCTGCCCTAACGGTCTCTCCCAAAGTAACAGCCCAACATGCTGGTCATTCACAGGGCGGAAAATCAACTGTGACCAGCGTGAAGGGCCCTGCACAGCTGAGCTGCAGCCTACCTTAGAATCACATTGTTCGGCTGTATTCAATGCCGCTCTTTGCTGAAATGCCAGACCATGGCAAGAGGCTGCAGAGGAGGCTCTGGGCTTGGCGGTAGATGCGCTGCGGGATCGTGCAGGGGCTCAGATTGGCCAAGGTCGAGCCAATGTGATGAAGATAGTCAGTTTGCTGCTGTTAAGGAGCTACAACTGTGATGACTGAGATAACCAAGAAGAACCAACTGGTGGACGGAATCACGCAGTCCCATTAGACCGGAGGGAGTGAGTGCCTAGCACACACATCCTGTGTGCGACAGGATGCTGGACTAGATGGGCTGTGGCCTGATCCAGCAAGGCTTCTCTTATGTTCTCTTAGACCCTCCATTGAGAAAAGCAGCTAGCAGGTGTCAGTGTAACCCAGCAGCAAATGAAGACCCACATATGGTGCAAGCCAAAAAACCACAAGCGACTCACTCCAGCTTTCTAAGCGAGTTCTGTTGCAAGTGTCCCAAACAGGGCTCACCCCCTTGGCCTGCCCTACCCTGGATAGAAGGGCAGAACAGGCCTGGAAGTGGTTTATGAAGAATCGGAGGAAGGAGAAAAACATGAGCTAGTCTAAAACCATCCAGAACTGCTGTTCATTGCAGCACCAACAGCTAGTTTTAAACATTCTCTCCAACTATATTACCCACTTAGACGCTAAAACCCCAGAAAACCTCCCAATTGTGGGACCTTTTCCCTTGTTTCATCAGCAAATTAAGTCTACATCCAGCCACTCTATATACGTCAATAAGGACCACTTGACACTATGATGGATGTTCTATGAAGCACCTTAGTCAGAATGCCATAAACATGGGCTCCAATTATTATTATTAAGGTCCCTGGGGAGAACGGAGAAACTCCAGAATTCTCCGTAGGAAATACGGCCCTTGGCATCTAAAGCTCACTCGACCAGATCATAGGCTTTACCTGTCAGATCATCAGCAAAGGATATAAGATTGTCCACGGAGGGTGTCCACCATTGATGTACAGGACATATGTGAAGCCATCTTTAAGGACACCTCTTATGGAGTAGTAATAGGGCAGGTAATGATGCTGCTTAAAGTCTCTATTCTCGTAGAAATTTATTGCTGTGTTATTCGTGGTGAGGACATGCAGATAGATGGCTTTGCAGTGGTCCTGAGCAGTTGTAGATATGTGGTCTTTCAAGCTTTCAAGTAAAAGAGAACCTATCACAGACAGAAGGCGTTTCAGGCAATGCAGAGTGGCAACACCCAGCCAGTTTGCGTTCCAGAAATTCACTCAGAGGCAAAGTCTGCCCTGGGACAAACTCTCTCTAGCACTGGCTGCCGCACAACCAATCGGATCATACTGCAGAAGCTACATGAGAGTTCCACCTTAGTCTCTGCTGCACTCTCTGGCCCCTTGCCTCCCCCCACCTGTCACTGAGGACCAGGCTTGCCAGGTGCAAGTCCTCAGGATCCAAGTTCTCTCTGGCAAAGTTAACACTCTACAACCCAGCATCTGAATCTGTTCTCGCACAATCCCCAGTCCAGCACAGAACCCAGCACTGCAGAGGATTCTTACCTATGCCGTGCTTTCGAAATTCTTTTACCACACCGAGGCTTAAAATGTAAGCAACCTGAGTATCAACTGAAAAACTGGAAGCTAATATGTCGCCATCCTAAAAAGAAAACCCAACAGATAAGCACTTAGACAAAAGAAAAAGGCTCACAGTCTCAGACTGGCAGAAACGGAGGGTGGGACGCATTAAAGTTTCCACAGTGAGCCTTTGCCAAAACACTGGAGCTCTTAGACCGCAGTATCGCGCGCATGGATACAGCGCAACAACACTCGGCGCAGCCCTTTCCTCCTACCTCTTTGTGCACTTTCGTCCGATTCTTGATCTCAGCTACTATCATGCCCACAATGGAGCCTCGGTAAGTGGCTGCCAGTGAAAAAAACTTCTTGTTGGATGTGATGTCCCGATACCACGAGTCAGGGTACCTGGGAAAAGAGCCCTGTGGTCACTGAAGAGCCCAGTCCATCTCAAAGTGGCAGTGAGGAGCGAGTCCTCCAGTGCTCTGTTTTTACAAGCACATAATAAAATAAAATAAAAATAAAGTAAAAAAACACCATAATTTGGGTTTAATGTTTAAAGCCCCATTAATTCCCCCCCCCCACACACACACATCTGGCTAAAGGGAAAACCTAAGGTATTGATACTGTTTATGAAGTTAGTCAAATGGGCAAAAAAGTACTAATTTAGGGGTGGAGAAAATTTCCAACTAATATGACATTTCATACAGAACTGCTGACACGACCACAGCAGGCTGCTAAAAGAGATGGCCCAGCCTAGGGCTTCCTGCAAGGACAGCTCTGAGAGGCCAGCAAAAGGAAAGATGGCCACAGGGCTGGACAGAATCATGGAATTGGAAGGGACCTCCAGGGTCACTAAATCCTGCACAATGCAGGATTTCCTAAACCAGACAGATATCTTCTCAAAGGTCCCCAGCAATCCAGTGTGAGCTCTTTCCACAGCTTTGCGACTCTCTTGCTTGTGACCACCATGGCTTCGGCTGCAGCACAGCCTCATCTACAGAACTGAGCCAAGACAGCCCTGCCTCTGGTCTGGCCTTCGGTTCCTTCTCTCCCTTTGCACGTACAAATCTCCTCCAACAGAACTCTTCAGCTGCTGCCGTCAGATAAGACTGTACTAAACAAGACATATCATCCCCAAGCCCAGACCAGAACGTACTCGATTGGGAACCAATCACCGCAGAGTTGCTTGACTGTGTCTATGTCATCATGGCACAGAAGACGAAGGTATATCTCACTAAGTGCAGTTGGAGGCACCTCCTCTGTCATTCACACCTGCAAAGAAAGGGAAAGTAGTCAGGCTGAAAGGTTGGTTGGGACAGAAAGAGGCCAAATGGTAAACCAAGCTGCACGCTAGGAATAACTGGGAATATGTTCTCCTATTTCGCAGCTTCCATGTGCAGCTTCCTCCGCCACAACCTGGAGGAACTATTGACCTCCTCAGAATGTTAATCTGCAGCCCTCCGAGACAGAAAACTAACACACACAACTAGTTTTGATGCCCCCTCATAAATCCCCAGGCTTCCCAGCTCCTGTCAGCATCTTGCAAACTAGAGTTCCCAGTCCCTGGAAGACCAAGGCAAAGAGCAGAACAACCCTTATGACTGAGCTGCCAAAGAGGAACATATGGAAAAAGGAGCAGAGATACCCCACACCACCTGCCTGGAGTTGCAGCCTGGGATTTGCCTTCAGTTAATCAAGATGCAGGCTGGAGAACGATAGCTCCCATACAGCAGAGTTGGGTTGCTGTTCCTAATATTGCAATATTTTTACTCTTCAGGCACCAAAGATCATGACAGGAAATTCAAAAGTCCAGTTCCAGTCTGGCAAAGGTACCACTACCAGCTCTATATGTGCATAAGAAGGGAAACACTGGTGCCCCTAATCTTTATTCCTTTCCAGGAACATCTCAGATGTTACACAACTACTGGACCATCTGCTCCTGGTTTATTTTAATCTAAAATCCTCTACCAGTGTAAGAATGCAATTCAACCCCCTCTGTTCTTGCAGGCTATGAAAAACCGCAGGCAAGTGAGAATACTTTTCAGGTTCAGAAAGTCCACTGCCACATTGGCAGGCAGAATTAAAAACAAAAACAGAAAACTGTCAGTCTAATCTTTAACATCTGGTCTTTTTCCAGGTTTGGAAAATAAATTTCAAAGGAGAGGGGAGAAAACCCTCAAAGCCCTATGGGGCTTTGTGATATTCTGTATTACCGGTGGTCTTTTTGCTCACTGTGGATCATGAATTTATGGCACACACCCATAAAACCACTCAAGATGCTTCTCTTTCTCTGCCTTTTCAAATAAAAGATTTGTCACAACTTCCATTCACAGCTGTATCTCTATAACCCTCCTGCCAGAGTCCTGCACAGAATATTCAGCCCTATTTCTGAATAATCTTTTTACAAATTTAAAAGTGGTCACCTATACTTTCTTGACTACTCCCCAGGTATTTTCCCCCCAAGCTATATGTAACTGTCACACATATTTGATAATTTTCCAGTCTTCAGGAAGTTCTCTTTCCAGCAATAGAGTCCTAAACTGTCATCCAATGCAGAGATTATGGTAGCTTTCTTGTTATCACCAAGCACACCCCAGCTTTAAAGCGCCTGATACCAAAGCCCATTTTCATTGCCAGCAAACACATCTCTCGATATTCAAGGTCCAAAGTTCACATTAGAAATAAGACCCCAGGTTTTTAATTATTTAAAAACTGGTGGCAACTAATCACTGGGATAGAATACCAGCAGTTTCAGTGAATCTATTTTCACCTGAACATCTCCTTATCAAAACCTAGCATCGTCCAGAATAGCTCTGATAAATCAGAGAATCAAATAAACCTCAAACATGTTTATTCATTTTGTTGCCTTTTTTTCACAGATCAAATCTGGCTGAAAGCAGGTCCTATGCAACAAGCCACCCATGGCCTGCATAGTAAGGGACACTCCACTTTATACACCTGTTCTTCAGCATGAAGTACTGGAAACACAGTAAAAGTAAATGGAACAGGGCTTGGTGGTGTAGCCTTTTCCTTAAGGGGTCATCTTTAACTAAGTGAACAGAATGCTAAAGAAAAAAAACATTTTATGAGGGCTGTGAACACTGTATTTTTGGCTTAAGAACATAAGAGGAGCCCTCTAGATCGGGCCACAGCCCATCTAGTCCAACATCCTGTCCCACACAGTGGCCCACCAACTGCTTCTGGGCATCTCAAGTACTAGAATCTCCTGGCAAAACCTTCACCTGCTCTCAAGTCCCTACAAGCAGATTTTAGAGACATCTTGCCCATCTCTCCAACCAGAAGTGGTAACTGGGCCATCCAGTTGCACTTTTAAGCAGATTTATCCCATACACTTGTTGCTTTGACTTATTATTCTGTTGTGGTGTCCAAGTCTTTGCGACCCCATGGACCACAGCACATAAGCCCTTCTGTCCTCTACTGTGTGCTGCTATAAACCGTTGAAAAAGTAGCAAAGAGATACTATTTTACAAACGTCCCTGACTTTTCAGTTGATATCATGAAAGAAATAGGGAAGAAAGATGCCTCCACAGAATTATCACAGGATCTCTCATCTGCCCATTTCAAACAAAGCTGCCATCTCTCCAAAGACTTTTATGAAAATTGAAACTCTGACCATTTACTAATAAAAGCAGAAGTCAATCCGATTTAATTAAGTTTAAGTACTTCTCTCTGCTCCCATCAGCTCTGCCATCAACCACTAAGGCACTTGGGGAGTCCAAATGGTGGCAACAGCAAGTGATATTCTGACAAAATATTTACACTCGAGGGAAGCAACTTTTTCTACTCCTCTTGCTCGACCCATAGTCTCCGTAATCAGGTCCTTGTCCTACCTCGGCGATAAAACACCTGATTTCACAACTTTCCGGCATGCCCGATCCCTTCGTGCCGGCAAAGACACCCGGCCCGGGCTCCGAGGAAGCGCGAGCGGCCGAGTACCAGCGCAGGGGCTGCCCGTCTTCTCTCGACGGGCTGTTTGCCGGCGGCCCCGTCGCCTCGCCTGCGCTCCGAAGGGCCCAGGCGGCCACGCCATCGTCCACGAGGCTGGCTGGGCTGAGTGACCGAGGCTGCCCAAGGTCACCCAAGGACCCTCCGGGGCTGGCTCCCGCCCTTAGCCAGCCCGACCGGCCGCCGCAGCCACGGCGCTCCTTGCCACACAGGCGGGCGCGGGGGCGAGTGAACGGCGGCGCGCTCCGTCCGCGAGGGCTGCCCGGGCTCTCCTCGGACCGAGTGACCTTGGCCCGGCGACCGGCCACGTCCGGGGGCGGCTCCTCCGAGGCGCTCTCGGGAGGGACGGCGGCCACGCGGGGAGACGAGCGGGACGGGACCGGGGCGCCTGAGGAGCGGAGGTCGCGGCGGAGCTCACCTGAGGGGGCGGCGGCTGCCCCAGGTCGAGGGCGGCGGCGGCAGGTCCGGGCGCGGGTCGCTCAGGGCTTCCCCGAGAAGAGGCGGCGGCGGCGGCGGCGGCGTGTGCGCTGCGGACGCGGAAGGGCGATGGCGACCGGCCCGGAGCGATTATTTCTGTCAGAAGCGGCGGCGGCGGGCTACCTCGCAACAAGGCGCCGCCCCATTGGCTGCCGCGGCGCCATAAGGAGTCACGCGGGACACGCCGCCCCGCTCGCGCTGCCGCCATCTTGTTGTCGTGAGGGGGGAGCGGGTCACTTTCGTCGCGCCTATGGCGGGGTCTCCAAAGACATGAGATGAGCTTTGGACCGCGACCTCGCCAGCGCCTCGGATGGCTGCATTTCTCAGGATCCCTCGCTATTAGCCATGCCGGCAGAGGCAGGATTTGCCCTAATTTGCCCGTCTAGCCTGGCAGAATCTAACAAAGAACTACAATTCCCATGATCGCTTATCCTGAGGCTCATGGGATCTGAAGTCCAAAAGAAGCGAAGCCCCTCCCTTTCTCATTCCCGGGCTGGGCAACAGGTGAACAAGAGCCGCGGGGCTCCTGGTGACCAACACTAACGCAGACTCTCCCCAGAAGAACCCCGAAGCAGGGAGTGCCGACACCCCACCCCCAACATGGGCCTATGCAGAGCCAAATGGCTCTTCAACCTGATCCACCTTTGCAAGCACAGGGGCAGCAAAGCACGGACAATGGTGTCTTTACCTGGCAGAGGCTGCTGGGCGCCAAAACAGAGATCAGACCAGCAGGTTTCAAAAGTGAAGAGACACACTGCACTTCCCTTTGGGCGTTTGGTTCGCCAGGACTGGACAAATAAATAATACTGGAAGCAGTGTCTTCTGTCACACAGCAGCGCTCCAGTGTATGAAGGGCATTCCTCCTGGCCATCCTGTCCCTGGAGGAAGGTGAACCCTCAGTCTACCTAGGCTTCCATGTTTTTAAGAGCTTTGAGTAAAGCCTCCATGCCCAAAGAATATCTCCTAGTTCCCAGTTCAGTCAGACTTGCTTCCTGTCCCACAGCAAGAAAGAGCTAGTCTGGTCAACTCCAACCAGCTTCCTTTTATGCACTTCTTTGCCTTCTTTTTCACCAATACTGATGATAGTGAAAAGAAGTCAATCATCTTGAAGTTAAAGGCTGCAAGACTAGTTCTCGTAAGAGCCTTGACAAGACTCTCAACTTCATCACAGGCAATAGCAGGAGAGCCTGCCTACCAGAGTTTTTCATTTTTAATTTATTAAGAGAACAGTTGGTAGTCTAGGCATCAGTCTTTCCAGCTTGAGGTCCAGCAGTAGCATACTTCATCAGGAGTAACCAGGGACCAATCCCACTTTTTGGAAAGATCACTCATGATAGACTTTGGCCAATTATCAACAGCATATTAACACTTGGAATATGGTTTCTTGGATATGAATATTAAGTCATGTTTACAAAGAAATCATCTCCTAAATCCCACCAAAATAGAATCTGGTCATTATCTTGTCCTTTGATTGCTGCATGGGGCATGAAAGGCCAGATTTATACATAAGAACATAAGAAAAGCCCTGCTGGATCAAGCCACAGCCCATCTAGTCCAGCATCCTGTCACACATGGTGGCCCACCAAATGCTCATGGGCATCTCAAGCAGAGACAAGGACAAACCTTCTCCTGCTCTTGAATCGCAGCAAATAGTAAAAGGTAAATCTTCTCAATTCAGTGCCGTACTCCTACACAGATGAGTTAATATTTTACTGCCACACTCCTTTTTAGTGACCGTTACTTACAAAGTAAAAATCTTCAATTTGTTTAAAAAAGGAACCCAGATCAACTTACACTTATTCACATGAAGAGACCCCAAGTAAACAACTTTGAGATCTGTGAGGGAAAAGTTCTCCTGACGCATTTGAGTAAGAAGCATCTCAACATCTTCCTCATGAGGAGGGAAAGGGGAGTTGCTTGAGGTATGTCCAGATGCTAAATCCTCCCTTCCTGTGTCTGGACTGGAGAAACACATCCCACTTCAGACGGCTTTGCTTCACCTCCAGCTGATCCAATCTCAGGTGTAAAACTGTCCAACTTAAAAGCCTTGTGACTTCAACTGTCTCTTGAAGGAAGGTATCAAAATTTTCCCTCACTCTCCCCCCTCCTAGTTCTCTTTTTAAAAGAGTTCTGTTTGGGTAGGAAACAGTTTCAACAGACAAGACTGTTGCTGCTGAGCATCTCTAGTGGATGGGCCGGTATGGAAATCCCATGCCTGGTATGAAAGTTTGAACAGGGTGGGTTGGGAGAGCTGAATGTGCAGGGATTGCAGGGTGCATCGGATATCCCAGGGGTGGTGTATGGATGGGTGGATAGAAACCAGGGGGCAGAGCAGCATGAGCTGGTTGTTGGACTGGACCAGAAATCACCAGCTGAAGCAGGCTGTGGAAAGAAAAGAAGCAGGAGGTTAGTCTAGCTGGCCAAGAGCACAGGTCAAGCAATAGAGTTAGCAGGGTAACCCTTCCTGCACAGAAACCCTCTCAGGCAACCAGCAATCAGGCTGAAGGAAATTATTCCTAAGCAAGAGCAGGCTCATGGCTGGCCCTGTGTGCACGCATGATCCTTCCCTCTGCCTCTCCCTCACACACACATACGAGAGGTGGGTGCAGAAAGAGAACTGGGATTTGGCCCCAAAGTTCAGTGGGCTCATTTTATGCCCCAAGACTGGTTCCTTCTCCGGATTATGCTTCCAGGTAGAGCAGGGAAATTAAGTTTTGCTTTAAACATGGAATAGTTCCCTTACTTGTTGTGTGGAAGTCTTGAACATACGGTCCTTAGATCCTCTAAAAAGAGAAAAGAGAGCAATTGAAGATAGCTATCAGTCACAAGAACAACGCTGCCCCTACCGGAGCCCCGAATCCCACAACTTCAGGAGTATTGGGCTGGCCGCTGGGTCCTAAGATAACCTTTTCAACTATAGTACAGTGTAGAAGAAAGGAGGAAGGCCCTCCAGCAGCCCCCTGATGTGGGCATGGGGAACCAAATGATCTTGCCAGACCTTCAACGCCCAGGGCTTTTTACCTCAAGGGTTAAAAGCACTACAGTTCAGCAACATCTCCAGTGCACTTGGTTCTACTGTCCAACCACGCTCTTAAGGCCTTCCTTGGAGGTCCACCTTCTTCCTGGGCTAAGAACCATGCCTGCCTGCCACAGAACCAGGTCTCTGAAGCGTCCTTACACACACAACCTTTACATGTTACCTGGATTGCAAACCAAACACCCCCTGGGTGCTCACGTGACCTTTGTGGACTCTGGCCAAAATAGTCCCTGCCAAATTTATGTGCTTCCACGACTCTGGAAGAAGCAAGCACTGGGACAGAGCTGACCCCATGCCCACACTCCTGGGCAAGTTTCAAGGCATTTCCAGTTCAAAAAGCAGGTGAGGTCTTGGAGGGCTGTTGTCAAACAGTGGGCAACACTAATCTCTAATGAGAGCTGTCTTCACTGCCCTCCACTGGCTCCCATCTTGCCCGGGAACTTTCTTCCACTCCCAGCCTAACCCTTGGTGAGGCACCGCTTTTCCCCAGGCTACAACGCCTAATCACAGGCCGCCATCAGCACCTACCCCTCGTACACAGCAGCGCTCCAGATGCCATGGCCACCTGCAAAGCCTGGGCCAGCCGGTCAAGAGCCAGCTCTGTCTCCTTGGAAGCACTGAGAGGGCCGAGTTCGTCCAACATTCTGCTCATTTCTTCCACGAGCGACACGACGTGGTCAAAGGGCAGCAGGCCCAGGCGCCCACACAGGTTCTTCTCAGTCAGATGCCCCTGCAGCAACATCAAGACCTGGAGGACGCTGAGGTGCAGCTTGGAGTACAAGGTATGGCTGTCATCCGCTTTATCAGAGCTGGCAGGTAAGTCTTTGGCAAGCTTCCCATTGAGGGGGGCACCGGACTGGGGGGGCTTCCATCTTTTGTAAGCCAGGGGTGCTTTCACGCACCAGCGGATCAAGCCACTAAGCGGAGTGAGCTCCAAAAACCCTATGGGCAGGGTGGTTGCAATGGGTGTGTTTAGGAAAGTGATGAGGATCAGGCGAGGATCCTCAAAGATCCAAGAAACCACCATCTCCAGCAGGTCAGGAGGAGGGATCAGGTCATCTGCAAAACAAAAGGGACCCTGCTGCTCAGGTTTTTGCAGTAACAAAAGAGGCTGGCAAAGGCAGGCTGAGGTCCTGTCATGCTTCTCACCACAGAGAAAGCCCTTCCCCACGAGCCCTTGAGGGCATGTGGCAACCCTGAGTGCTGACCTGTGGACAAGTCGTACAGCATGGTGACTGATGTGATGAACTGGCAGCAGAAGCGAGGGCTGGCGCTGAAGATCTGCTTCAGGGTCTGGATGGAGCCCGGCACCAGGCAGCAGTAGTCGTCAACCAAGGCTTGTGCCAGCTTCACACAGTAGACCGCAGGTGTCCGCTGAAAAAAAAGTGCAAGAAACCAGTGGCATAGGGGGAGGGGAGGTGCAGCCCTGGCAGTTCTGCTTCATGCCCAATGCAGAGGCCTGCATAGAGACACCAGGGTTGAATGGGACACCGGCTTGCTCCTGGCTTAGTGGCTGAACATGCAAAGTCCTCCACCTCTCCTGCACAGTTCTGCAACCCTGCCACTGGAGAAAAGCACATTTCTCTTGCGTGGGCAGATGGCAACTGTGCAGGAGCACAAGTTGGAAGAGGACTGCAATGCAGGTGTAGGTGTTTTGTGCAGTACATACTAGTTACTGCCTAAGAGGAGCCCTGCAGGATCGGGCCACAGCTCATCTAGTCCAGCATCCTGTCTCACACAGCGACCACAAATTGCTTATGGGCCCTCCCTTGAGGGGAGCCTGGAGTTCTACCTTTGTAAAAGCCTCCTCTAACTGTACATGGTGCCAAGCGGCCTTCTTCAGCCCAGAGCCTTCCAGATTTGGAGATGAAGGCGATGCATGCACAGGGCACAGTAGAGCCTCTGCCTAATCCTGGGCTTTGGTTCTCTTTGCAAAGTGGGATAGTGGCCGAGTTACCTGCCCTGCCCAGGAAGCCATCTCACCTGCAGCCAGGACGCTGCGCATTCTAGGACAGGCACTCTGCACACAGCGACTGCCATGGAGACCAGTTTTCCCAATAAGGCCATTCGGTTATCATCCGCTTTGTTCCCTTGCGGGCTGAAGAGGGAAGAGAAAATGATCTGCCGGACCGAGTCCTTGCTTTGCTCCTGGAAATAGCTGCACATGATTTCCAGTAACTGAAGCTCCTGCAGGGAGTTTAGCCTCTGAGAGTGTAAACAGAAAAGGAAAAAAGACCCTTTTACATGACTTTTTCAATGAGAGTTAGCCCTTACCTACTCCACTCAAGCCATTTTGCAATTTTAAAGTCATCCCTGCGAGCACAGACCTAAATCTTCCTGATCCGCCTTTCAGTCTACAACCCACAGGCCTGTCTCCTCCTCCTTAAAACATCAACACAAAACAACAATAGCCATGTCTTCCAATCCCATCACACTGGGGCCAGTTAAATCATTGCTTTTTAACACTAGCATCACCCCGCAAGCACAGCTATATTGTTAAGACATGCATGATGTTGGGAGGCCCGTTTTAACTCAGGAAAAACTGGTAGATTCCACCAGCACTGTATTATGGAAATCTTAGTGACTCAAGCTTTAGTGAAGCACTCTAAGAATCTCAAGTAATTAGAGACAGCACACCATTGCAAGTAATAAAATAGAAAACAAAACAAATAAATTTTCTGCTAAACTTAATATTCATCGATTTCAAAAAGTTCAGGCTGCCAGACAGTGTATGGATCTGGCACAGATATTCTTGACTGCTCAATAATTATTCTGTACAAACAGCTTGGGGAGAACTCAGGATGTCAAGAAAGGACACAGCAGTTTTCTGGCCACTCGTGTAACCAAGAAGGAACGTCTGTTCCCTTCAATGCTCACCAATTCCCCGTGATCAGTCTGCATAAGACACAGAGCACAAGTGAGCAGGGCTCTTCCTCCAACCTCCCTGATTCCCTTGTCCGTGCTGGGTTTCTAATGCTTTTAACATTGTCATTCCCATTCAGTTTGGTTTCATGGTGCTCTTTGATATGACTTTTCGACTACTGTGTATTCTTAACATTACCACGTTTTTACGGGCTGTGTTTTATTGGCTTTTTTGAAGGGTGCTCCAGATTTTATACCGGGCAGAAAAGTTTATAAGCATTAACTTTCACATGCCATCACCTACTCGTTGGACGCACGCTGCACCAGAAATCTACTCAAGAACGGCATCCCTGGAAAGGCGAGGGTAGGAGACCTCCCATATCAACCTCACTGTTTCCTACACTCAAATTCCGTCCTGCAAACAGAGCTCCACAGGAAAGGCTGCCAACGCCCAATGCTGGAGTGGCAGAATTTCCTGCAAACTGGATGCTCTCGTTCCCCCTTCTCTGAACAGTCACTGGGCCGCTGGGGGCGAAGACGGAGACACGCCAGGCGCGCCTGCCTGCGACCTACTTTGGGCTGGGAGGCCCGCTCCTTGGGGGCCTGGAAGATGAACTCCTCCAGCAGCTCCACGGGGCCTTTGTCGACGATGGGCAGCGGCACGTTCTGCAGCTGGCTGCTGAAGTAGATGTCCAGGTGGTAGAGGACCTCTTTGGCGGCGCTCAGCGCGTCTCGGCGGAGCAGCGAGTGGCGGATGTCACTCATGGCGACCCTGCGGCGGGGAGGGATGGAGGGAGGGGCGGGCATGAGCGGCGGCGGCGGCGGCGGCGCTCGGGGCCCCGCGGGGCTCAACGCTCTGCGAGCCGGCCTCCGGGGCGGGGGCAGGGGCCGTGGCGGATGGCCGAGGGCCCAGGCGGCGCGAGCGCGGGGCCCACGCCCCCCGCGGGACGGGCTTCAGGGGCCCAGACCAGCGGCCGCCGCCTGCCAGGATTCCGGAGAGGACGAAACCGGTGGCGAGTGCGGAATGGCGGCGGCTTCGGGCGCTGGCGGGGGTCCGTGGGCTGGTCGAGGGGCGAAGGAGCGCGGGAACATAGAGGAGAACGCCCCCCGTCCCCCAGAGCACGTGACCCACTTCACCTGCCGGCGGCACCGGGAGGTCATTCACAAGTGCGAAGGCCCCGACGCGAGGGAGCCGCCGCCGCCGCCCCCCCACCAGAAGGGACTGTGGCGCCGCCGCATGACAATGACGTCACGCGCCCTAGGCGGCGCTAGCGACATCAGCACCCGCCTCGGTCGCTCCCGCTCCCTTCTTCCGTCGCCGGCTCCTCTGCGCCCCCCCCCCCCGCGAGATTAGCGTCTACGGGACAACTGGGCTGTTACTACGCTGGACGGTGGCCCACGAGGACCACTCTCCCGATTCAGCCCAGCCGTCGTCCCCTGCTCGAACGGCGCCGCAGCAGCGCCACCTTCCGGCTGGCTAAAGGCAGCGCAACACAGGCGTTGCGGCGGCGCGCTGGCCCTTCCGTCCTGGGTGGCTCTGTCGTAGCCTAACAACGCCCCCGAGGAGGAGGAGGGAGGGAGAGCCGCGGGTGGTCGGCGGCGAGGCGTCCTTCGAAAAGGTCGTCTCTGAGCGTGGGCAGAGCGCTCGTCGCGCGGAGGCAGAGCAAGAGCCGGGAGCCGCCGCCACCGCCGCCTCTTCCTCCGTATAATAGACCCAAGGAGGTTGATCCCGGGGGGCTTTGAAGAGCGGCGGACGCGTTTTCTTCGTTCAAAAAATAGTATTTATTTTTTTAAAATCGGAACGTAACAAAATGCAAACCCTAAATTATACATCAACAGTGATAACAAGCAGTTAAAATATCAACGAAAGCAGTTCAGTGCGCCAAACACAGGCGGTCCCTTTTCCCCGCGAGGTCGAGAAGTCAGCTGCCCGAGAGCGACGGGGCAAATCGGAGGCTCTTCCCCTCCGGCCCGGCCGGCGCTCTTGCTGGCCGCTGGCCTGCCCCCCCCCCCCTCGGACAGTCAGCGGAGGGAAGGCAGCCGCCGGTGCAGCAGCAGGAGCCCGTTCGCGGCCGGATCGCAGGGGCATCTTCTGGGAAGCGGATGCGGCCACGAGGGCAGGCGAATGTTTCATGCTGCAACGCCCACGGGCTGTCAGGAAGAGGGGCCTCTCATAGGTGGTCAGGGGCGCCATCGTCACGAAGGACGCCTCCCAAAATGCCCGGAGCAGTTTCCGTAGCCCTCGGGGCAGCGGTGCGTGCATGCAGCGTTCATGGCCGGGACCGTCTTGCCATCTGCAGACGCTCCTGAATGCGCGCCGGTCCAGCCACTTTGGGACACGGAGCCGCACGCAAGCCTTCTGGCCAAGCCAGGCTGCCTCTGAAGCTGACCAGGTGCCTTCCAAGGCCAAGAGAAATCCTTGCAGATATAGGAATGTACATAAAGAGTTGTCAGATACTCACCAGTGGTGACTCAGAAGAGGCTAGTGAGCAACTCAGAATAGCTGCATCTTAGCCTGGGGTGGACGCCTGGGGTGAGCCTGTTCCCTCAGCACAGGGCGCCGTTTGCACCTTTTAGGGACAGAAACCGTTTTTGTCCGACGTGCAAGAGTGCATGGCGCACGTTAGTCAACAGGACAGCTTGGTTGACGCACCTTCAGCCACTGGGTGCCTCAAACCTTTCTGAACACCAATTCGCTCAGCTGAGAGAGAAAAAAACAGAAGAGGACATGTAACAACTCCTTCACATGATTCGAGTTTTATTACATTTTCAATTTTCTGTGTTAGAATCATAGACTTCAAAGCAACCTCTAGGGTCATTGAGTCCAACTCCCTTCTCATTGTAGGATTTCCTAAGCCATCCCAGACAGATGTAGGTCCAGCCTCTGCTTGAAGACCTCCAGCGAAGAACCCACTACCTCTTGTGGCAACCTGTTCCACTGTCACAAGTCTGTAATGACTTCCTTGAAGTTTCACCCCCTTGTTTCTAGTCCTCCCATCTTTTGCAAGTGAGAATAGAGACGAACCCTCTGCACTGTGCTGGCCCTTCAGAGACCTGAAGACCACAATCGTGTCTCCTCTCAGTCTTCTTTTCTGTAGGCTAAACATTCCTAGATCCTTCAACTTTTCCTCATAGGACATGGTTTCCAGATTACTAACCATTTTGGTAGCCCTCCTTTAGACTTGCTCTAGTTTGTCAAATTTTTTTCGAATTGGGGTGCCCAGAACTGGACACAATACTCTAGCTCCTCTAACCAAGGTAAAGCAGAATTACTTCTTGGGATCTGGACTCCATACCCCTCTTGATGGGGTTTGCCTTTTTTGCAGCTGCACCACATTGTTGACTCATGTTCATCCTGTGATCAACCAGTATACCCAGTTCCTTTTCTATATCACTTTTGACCAATTCACCATTTTCATTCTGTAAAGGTCCTACAGATTATTTTCTTTTGTTCCTGACATACCCTGCAATCTTCATTTTTGAGCTTTAGCTTTTCTGATATTTATCCTGCAGTTTTGGCAGATCACATTATATTCTTCTTTAAATATATCCCCCTCCTTCCATTTCTTAAACATTTCTTTCTTTTTAGCAGGTTATTGAGTGTTGGGTTCATCCACCGTGGTCTCTTCAGTTGTTTCCCTTATTTTGGGAATTGTTAAGGATTGTGCCTCTAAAAGCTCCTTTTGCAAAATGTCCCATCCTTCTTGGACATTTTTGCCCTTTAGGACATCCAGCCAAATTATCCTTTGCACGGTCCTTCTGTGTCCACCAAAATCTGCCCGCTGAAGTCCAGTCTTGGAAGTCTGAGTCATCCTAGCTTTCCCTGAATGGTAGCATGGTCACTGCCTCCCAGGATCCCAGCCCCCCTTACTTCCTCAGCTATTTCTTCCCCATTGGTAAGAATTATATCCAGGATAGTAGATCCCCTTGTATTTTCCTCATTCTTTTGGCAGATGAAGTTATCCATGATAGAGGATAAGAATTTATTGGGCCTGTGACTTTTGCCTGAGAAAGATTACCAACACAGATAAGAGCTGGTGGTATAAGGAATGTGCTTGATGGTGCTCACCACTTGTTCCTTGTATGGATAGTTGTAAAAGGTACCTTTTATATAATGTATTTTATCAAGTTTTTTTCTGCACAATGTATAAAATGATTATATAAAAAAGGCAAACCCCCTCTTCCTCTGGGTATGACACAATGCCAACAAGTGAACAATCCTAATAACTGAAAATAAGGTAAACCACCATTTTTAAGAGATTTGCGTCAGGTAAGCCCTTTTTAAGGGATATCACACATTAAGTTAAGGTCACACAAAGTACCATCTTCCCTAACAAAGTTACATTCACTTACATCAGGCTAAGATAAAATGCAAGCCCTCTTTATTGGACATTTCATCATCCATTAAGTTAGGGTCACACAAAGTACAGTTCTCCCTAACAAAGGACATCTTCCGTCCATTAAGTTAAGGTCATGCAGAATACACATTTTCCATTTTCCTAACAAGCAAGTTAGTATATAACATAAAGAAAACTTGCGAACCTTTTTGTAACTTATTCCTCTCACAGGGAAGACATTCTAGCCTTCCCAGTACCAAAGATTTTAGCAATTGGAAGCAAGTGGGAATCCAGTTATGCTTTCATCAGTTTCATGAATATGTACTTCAAACAAATACAAAATCACAATTTACATAGCACATCTAGTAACTACTAACCAAACAGGAATATTTTTCTAAGATTGCCAAATCACTTGCTGAAACATATTATTTGAATTGCATCCACAGAGTGGGAAACTTGAAAGCTGCCTGATGGGGCCTTTGATGGGCCCACATGGGTGCAAAGAACCAGAGATGGTCTGGACTCTCTAAGGGCCCCAGAGGACACTGCAAAGGCTGAGAGTCTGTGTGGATGTAGAAAGAAAAAGAGAAAGGGACACCTGTGGTTGAAGGAAGGAAAGGAAGAGTAGGAATGGGACCTACTGCACCACAAACATCCTGCTCCACAGCTTTTTAATGTAAGATTTTCTGTGGCTTATTTTCTTAATAATTAACTGCAAATTAAAAAAAAACCTGAGACATTTTTAGCAGTCAGTACCATGAGACTGGCATTTCTGCAGCCTAGTGGTTCTATACATGAAAAATCTACTGTTGCTCTTATCTGTGTAAACAGCTACAATTTTTCTTCTCAGGAAACTTCCATATGGAGCTCACTTGCCATTCAAATATCATTCTAAGCAAATACTTCCCAAGGTCAATTAGGGCTGTTAAATGGTTTAAGAAGCCTCAGCCGCTGGAGTCATCTCCACCCTCCCAGGATCAACAAAGGTAAAAAGAGAGGTTACACTCCACCTGCTGCAGGGAAGGGCCCTGAACCCCGAAGGGTCCCCTGGGGGCTCAGATGTGGTGGCCCTACAAGGCAGAGCAGAGAGGGGAGTTCACCAGCAGGGTAGCTGCTTGCAGGAGCCTCCCCCACAGCCTGATCCCAGAGACAATGGTGCCTTTCACAGGGGAAGGTGACTTTCACAAAGGTGCCTCAGGTAGGGGAAGGTGCTGCAGCAGAGGTTTTATCCACAAGGCTCCTCACCTACCCCAGGTAAGCTTGGAGTGAGGTCAGAGGCTCCAGCACAGAAGGGAAAGCACGGGCCGTGATGGAGTTGGTGGATATGGGTGGCCAGCTGTAAGGCACAAGCCGGGAAGGAGGAACACTTTCTACCCTCTCCTTTAGTGGTTTCATCTCCTATGTTCTCTCAAAGCTTCTGGAGCAAGAGGGACGCTTGTGTAACCCTATCCCCTTCCTGAGGACTGAAGGTATGTAGCTGTTCTTTTGCTGGATTGTCCTAAAAACCCAGTTTCACAATATGTGCTGGTTTTGTACTGAACCTGCCTGGGCTGCTGTGGTATAATACACCTGTCCAAATACTGAGCCTGGAGAAACCCCTTAAATGTGCCAGGACTACAGGCCTTTTTGGTCCTTGTCTGACTGCCACCCCATGGTGCAGGTTCCATAATTCCAAGCCTCTTCCTATGCAGGTAGATGAAGCTTCCAGTTTTCCACTACTTCCATCCTGCTGCTTTCTCCCAGCAGGATCCAACTCAGAGAATTACTCGTCCCTGTGCTGATTAACTCTTTTCACCAGCTGTGTTCATACTAGGGTTGTGCATGAATATTCATAACATTCGTACATAAATCAAATGTTACAATATTTATATGCCAACATCTGTATGAATAGAAATGTTTCTGGACACTCATTAGATTGGGGGTGTGGAAAAAACGGAGCAATTGTCACATCTGCCATGAATCCAGGTTGCATTCAACATAGATGGATTAAAAGTGGATTCAGGTTAGATTTGACGTTTTCAGTGTGGATATGTTATGGATACACATTGGATACATGTTGTTCATATTGGATACGTATCAAATATTCATACAAATATCACATTCAAATGTGATCTATTCATACAAATATGGATTTTCAGAGATTCGATTCATTATGAATCAAATGTCAAAAATGCATTTGTGCACACCCCTAGTTCACACCTAAGTTCTAATTCAGCTTCAGTCCACTTTCAGAATGGAAGAACACACCAGCAAAGTGAAACAAAGGTTTTATTTCCACATTATCTAACAAAGGTGGATCTTCTGAGTTGGATAATGCTGAAAGAAACCAGCTTGTCACTTTGTGGACGCAGCGCAGGGACACTGGTGCTGGAAGGCAGCCGGAAATCCCCCCATGCTCTGCAATGGTGAGCCCAGCCTTGCCTCCTTTCCTTTGTGCAGGGCAATGGCCATGACCCCATGGCTGCTGGGGCTCCTGGGGGCTGCAGCCCACATCTTGCAGGTGGCTCTCACCCTGAGGATCGGTGCCTTCAACATCCAGACCTTTGGGGACAGCAAGTTGTCCAACGAGACCATCACGGACCTCATTGTCAGCGTGAGTCCCCAGGGCCGGACAAGGGCTCAGGTTCTCACTTAGTTCAGGCCTCCCGTCTAGCCCATCTCAGAGGAGGCCTGTGAGTGTGTACGGGAGGGGGGGATGCAGCCACCCTGAGCTCTCCAGAAAGAAAGGCCAAAGACAAGGGCAAGAATGAGAAAACTTTTAAGAACAGCAGGTTTATGCACCACTCTCCGGCATTTCAAAAATGATTAGAATTCTCCCCTCCTGTTTGCTTGCGCACCCGTGAAGGCCACCCTAGCGACACAGGCTTATCTGCTCTGCGTCTCTCCAGATTGTCTCTCCCTACGACATCATCTTGGTCCAGGAGGTCAGAGATGCAGATCTGAGCGCAGTTAAGAAACTGATGGACAGGCTCAGCCGGTACGTGCCTCTTTCTGTGGAGGCCAGGGGAAGTGGAATGGCTTTGAGGGGCAAATAAAACTGGAATAAGTTACAGAACCACAAAGCCAAGGGGACAAATCTCCAGGAAAATCAAATAAGGAAACTGTGCCCTGGGGAAGATGCTTCCAGCCCACACCTGAGGACTACTGGTCTGAGAGAGTCCACAGACTCTCAAGGACTGCAGCAAATTACTGTCCAGCCAACTGGACAAAACCAGAAAGACTTTTCTCTGCCAATTCCTTCTTAGGGTGTCGCAGGATCCATACAATTATGTCGTCAGCAAACCCTTGGGTCGTGGAACCTACAAGGAACAGTACCTCTTCATTTACAGGTGAGCTGAATGCTGAGCAGCCCAGAAAGATCCCGCAGCGAGTACTGAACCCTCTCAGTAGGAGGCACCTTGAATACCTCTACCAGCTCTACTGCAGTCCACCCTCAGTTTTTTAACAGCCTGCCATTAACACCATTTCGCTCCACAGACTAGAACGGGCATTCATTACCATCTCTGCAACTCCACAGCTGGAGCAAAGGGGTGGAAAAGCCACCTCCTGCCTAGCCAGACCTTCATCTCTTCAGCTTTCTATGAACAAGCTGACAGCTAGCACCAAAACTACAGAAATCAGCAGCAAGCTGCCAGAAGCATAGCTCACCCTGCAGTTTGCTTAACGAAGCTGCTCTTGAGGCAATGTCCAGGCTCAGTCATCCATCCCTGGGGCTCCCGGTATTCTCCACCACCACCCCCTCTGCTGCTGCTGCCCTGCGCCTCCTTGGCTTCTGCATCACCTGCCACTCTCCTCTCTTGGTGCAGAGAGGACAAGGTGTCTTTGGTGGACTCCTACTATTACGACGATGGGAGCGAGAGCCGTGAGGAAGACACCTTCAGCAGGGAGCCATTCATTGTGAAATTCACTGCCCCTCAGATAGGTAAGGGATACCTTTTTCCTGGCACCGGGGACCCCCAAACGCTTTGGAGGTGGGGGCCATGCCCGTGTGCACAGGGGTGCATAGCTGAGTGAGTACCCAGGCCTCTTACACGGCGGTGCCTTCTCTCTCAGAGCTGGGCCAGCTGGTCCTGGTGCCTCTGCACGCCGCTCCCAATGACGCTGTGGCAGAGATCGATGCGCTCTACAATGTTGTTCTGGATGTGATGGACAGATGGGGGAGGGAGGTAAGCAAGGGCCCACCCTAGGCAGCGACGCCCTTCCCCTTGGCGGCTTCAGTTTGCCAACAGAGGAGGCGCTAGTTTCCTGGGGAATACTGGGGAGGGTGGATATTTGGTGGCAACCCCCTTGTGAGCACCCGTGTCACTTCTCCCCGGGCAGGACATGGTCATCCTGGGGGATCTCAACGCCGACTGCTCTTACGTCCGGGCCGAGGACTGGGCCCGCATCCGCCTGCGCTCTGGGGACGCCTTCTGGTGGGTCATCCCAGACACGGCAGACACCACAGTGACACACACGGACTGTGCCTACGACCGGTGAGTGGGCAGCGTTTTGGAGCATGAGGGGCGCTGGACTGGCAATGAAGGACCCCCAGGGTCATAGGGCAGAAAGGGCAATTCTCCAGAGGTCTGCTGCCAGTGGGCAGAGGCCTTCTCTAGCTGTGAGACAAACTGCCGGCATGGCAGCTGTCGTGACAAGGGGTCAACTGTGGTCATCCCTGCCCTGGGAAACAGCCCAGCTGATTTCCCCACTCCTGTCCTCACTGCACAAGGATGCCCCCTTCCAGTTTGGGTCTCTTCCCACCCATCAAGCTGCAGTAGCAGAAGGCTTTGGTATTCGTCTCTAGGGAAGGCTGTTGCCTGTGCCCAGACATTCATTTCTCTCTCTGCAGGATTGTGCTGGCTGGCTCCCACCTGCAGGGCAGTGTTCTTCCTGGGACAGCCAAAGTGGACAACTTCCAGAAGACATACCAGCTGAGCTACGAGGACGTGAGCAGCAGCCGCTTGGGGGTCTTGTGGGCTGGCCGGGTGGGGAGAGAGGGAAGCCAGAGTCTGGGTGCAAGGTGCTCAGGACAGCACGCCAGCCTTCCATTGGCCTGTGTGCTGGTTTAAAAAAAACCTCTGCCAACCTGGTGCATCCCAGGAGGTCTGGACTTCAACTCCCATGGGCCCCAGGATTCCTGGCCCTCTGGGACTGCCACTCCTGCAAGGACAGTTCAGTGTCATCAGGCCAGCAACATTTGCCTGCTGCTCTTTCTTCCCATACAAGGGGGCAAAAGTGAAACTAGTGCGCCAGCCCTCAAGCCAGTGGCAACCCAGGACCTGGGGGGCAGATGTGGGAGCATGATGGGGCCAAACGTTTAGCCCATCAGACCCACTTTTACTGCTCCTGCTGGAGTCAGAGAAGGGCAGAGAGAGAGCGCCAGCAGGAGGCAGTGCTGTCAGCCCTCTTGATTGGGAGCCGCCTGCAACGCCCAGCTCTGACCCAGTGTCTGGGGGGTCCTGGACGTGTCTTCCAGAGGCTGCCTCACTTATTTTTCCAGTGGGCCCTGTGAACAAAGTGAGCATGAAGCCCCTGAATGCCAAAGCAGTACGGCAGCCAACGCCCAAAGAGACGCCACCACTGCAAATATGGCAGAAGTACTTTGCGCCCCCCCCCCCCCGCTGCCCCAGGCTCCCTCCCCTCACGCTGCCACTTCCTTGTTTCTGACTTTCCAGGCCCGGGCAGTCAGTGACCATTTCCCGGTAGAAGTGACACTGAGATCCACCACGAGGTCAGCTGCTCACTATGCAGCCCAAGGGCCAGCCTAGGAGGCGAGAGGCCTACAGCTGCCCTCAGCAGAAGGCGCTTTCTGGGGTCTGGGCTGGGCCGCCGTTGCCACCTTGCCTTCCTGGCCAAGAATCCTGTATAGAGTGACTCCTCCAGATGACGTCCGTTTCCATCTCGTTTCTTGGGAACAGCGACATTAATTTTCAAGTGATCAATTATGAAGTTTCATGGATGTGCAAAGCCAAAATAAACAGGCCTGAAGGCCTCTGTGGTTGCTAATCCCCAAGGTGTGCCTTCCTCCTGGCCTCTAGACAACAGCAAAGCCAGTGCAGACAGGTTTCACCTAGAGCGCCCAGTCAAAAGGACAACTTGGCTTCCCTTCTGGAGGACACACAGACACAGCCAGGGTGTGAGGGGATTCCATTCCAAAGCAAGTTTCCAAACCCTAACCCTACCCCAAGTGCAGATCGGGGGCCTTTCTGTCCACCTCATTCATGACTGGCAGTTCCTTCCAGTCCTCTCCAGCAGAGGTGCTTCTAGCCCTGTGACAGATGCCTTGGGATCTCCCTTGGCTTCCTGCAGGCAAAGCCAGGGTCCTCTTCTGCCCATAACCCATGACCCCTTCCCAAATGACGGGAAGCCAAAGCCCACGACTGCCTGCAATAAGTATCCAGATAAATTCTCTCCCAGTATGACCACACGGCTGCACCCCAAGGAGAACTGAGTCCAGAGAGGTCAGTGAGTGCATGTGTGCGCGTATGAACACATGCGTACATCTTGCATCTTCTTTCCTGCCGCAAGAGGAAGACGCTACTTCATCACTCCAAAGGGTTCTCAGTGCCTTCTTGGTTACTTCCTGCACAACACGCACTTGCACAAGGCACCAGGTGGCCACATCTTTGGCTGTCTTTGTAAGCAATTCCTCCTCCACGCTGGGGCCTCCTGAAAAGGTTGGGGGGTCCTAGAAGGGAGCAGTGTTGGGCGGTGTGCTCTGCCCTGATCCTTCAGGATCCAGCCTTCTTCCTGACCCGGTGCCCTCTGGCACCCACCGGAGCAGTTTCTGAGCAAACGTCACCAACAGGAGGGACACCCGCCTGCCCTACCTGTTAGTACCTTTTCAAAGGAAAGGAACACAAGGGCGCTTTGAGCAGACCGTGCAGTTTACCCATAACATGGTGCAAGAAGTTTCTCTTAGTCCACAATGTGTCTGTCAGGGATTATGTCTCGGCTCAGGCTAGGACAGTCATGCATGAGGAAGGTTGTATCTCGACTCTGTCTAGCTTGCAGCTCCAGAGGAATGCAGGCCTTTGCCCTCTGCCTCCAGTTCAAGGACCCCCTGGTGAGAATCCCAGCTCACCCGGACACTGTAGGAGGCATAACGCTGCTATGATGTTTACCTTCTGCTTTGCAGGAGTGGAAGAGCAACCAGTTCTATGTCCCAGGGCTTTCCTTCTGCCCTCTCTTCTCACTGATCACTAAACCACAATGAAAGTGCTCCTGGTCAGACCTTCCTGTGTAATTTGCTGATTTAGGGGAGGCTTGAAGGCTGTCAGGCATCCCAGATATAATACTGCACTGGGCTAGGGCCTTATGGGGGCCAGAAGGCAGTGGGTGCCTGCATACACAGCATCTCTTGGGTGCCCTACTGTTTGGTCATCTAGCTCCACACTTGTCTGGAGGTGCTCTAGGTGCAGACGCAGCCACAGAACATAAAGCATCCTGGGAAAGGTGGATGGAGTGATGATCCCCTCCTGTCAGGCTCCTAAATCAGGATGTCTCCCCCAGCCTACAGTAAAAGTCAAGAGGAGCAAGGGAAACTAGTTGCCACTTCCTGCTTGGCTCACGCAAAGAAGGAAGGGAGATGGGGAAATCCATCCCTTTCGCAAGGGGACTTGGTGCTCTACCCCTGCTCGGCTAAGTTCAGCTTCCTTCCTGATTGCCCTCCTAGGGTTGCCTTAATTCCACAGCTGTGCATTGATCCCACTTGCCTCTCGCGCTCACAACCTTCCTCCCCCAAAACACTCACGGACAAAACAACTGAAGCCCAACCTGTCAAAAATGAACCACCAGCAGCAAAATAACAAAAACCCAGAAGCTTCAAAGACCCTAAATCAAGTACCCACAGAAACATCTCAGATGCCAAAACTGACGGAAAGAAGGATCCTGAAGCTCTTAAACTCTAAGAGCAAAACGAAGATCCTCGGAAGGTGGGAATGATCATCATGAGTGCCTTTAACAACCTGATGGTCACAACTGTGTTGAGTAGCAACACCTTTAGTGACCCATAAAATGCCATCTGATCTGGGGCAAAGCACGGGGCACCAAGAACATTGCCAGGAGGCCTTGAGTCTCACAGAGGCCAACACTTTCTTGGAGCTTTGCACAGCAACAACAGGATCCAGGGCACAAAGACCTTCAAGGCGGACCCCTGACCCACACAACAGCACACAGCCTTCTCGGAGCCCCTTGACCCTCATGCAGTATCAGCCTGGAAGGTCTCCTGCTGCCCTCGCTCATCCTCAGCCTCTGCCCTGCATCTGCCTTAGAGGAAGGTGACTAAAGCCCCAGCATGCACAATCAGAGCCACCGGTGGGACCCAACAGGAGCAGCTTGAAGCGCCAGTTTGGAATGTCTCCCCAGAGCTGCTTTTCAGGTTCAGGTGAGATGCCATCCCATCCACCTCCCTTGTGTTTTCCTCATTGCTTCTTATTCATCCTTCCTGCTAATTAGGTTTTGGCTGCTCTATTTAAATATATAAATAGGGAAGAACATTTTATTCTTATGATGTCACGTGCTGATACTGAAAATGCTCAGCCTGTCAGCATAAGGAGGCCTGGCAGGTTCCTCCCAGGTTGCTGAGCATCCTTTGTGTCCCTACTGAGAGCCCCCAGGAGCAGCTTTCAGGTGGGCGCAGATGGGGGGCTGAGGACGGGACGCACGTCCTGGGAGCTGGCATGTGCATGCGCAAGAGACACCTGCCAGGGGTGACTACATTTAGTAGTTCCAGACCCCCGGGGGTGGGGTGGGTTCGCTTTATCAGGAAAAGAGTTTAGAAGGCAGGCGGCGGACCGTGTGGTTCTGGCTGTGTTGTCATTTCTATTTCACCATCACGGCCTCCTAAGGTGGAGCTTGCAGGGTGTGCGTGTGAAGAGGTGTGTCTCACTCTGCCCACCCACCTTGGGGATGGGAGCCTTTCAAGTGCTGCAGGTGCCGTGAGGCCGTGGGCACCACCCTGCCCGCTTATAATCTGGCTGCACCCCAAACGCAGAAAGCCTTTGCCTCTGGACTGCCAGGAGGGGAAGCGCTTGGAGTCGCTCGCTCGGGAGATCCCAACGCATCACCTGCTGTTAGGAAACACACGGTAGGGCTGGCGGATGGGGGGGTCTCCTCAGGAGTATTTTCTTTTCTATCACCTTTTGAAAAGCTCTTTGGGGGGAAACCTGGACAAGGTGAACAACAATTAGCCTGCCCAACCGAATGCCTCAAAGCCTGTTGGTCATCCGTTTAAAAAGGAAATCAGCTGCATTCATGGTGGGAGACAAAGAAGTTTATTCAACGGTTGTTACCTTGAGAAAATTTACCACGGGGAGGAGGGGGAGGAACAGGGCTTTGGACATAAAGAATCTAGCAGGAAGCGTTTAATCCTCCGTATGGATTGATTACTTAAATTTCTATCCCATGCCCCTGGACTGGATTTTTCGTAAAGAAGAGTTTATATCCTGCCCTTAAGCAAAGGGTCCCAGAGTGGCTCACTGGTTTAGTATGTCAATCCTTCCTAAAGTACTTTTTTTTCTCTAAAAAGTTGTATTTACATGTGCATTATGTTACACAAATAATGCTCTACCTATGGGCTTCAGGAGTGGGAGAAGATGCTCAACTTGCTAAGAGCGCTTGCTGTGGCATTTGGAGCCGTCAAACTCTTCCTGGGATCTTTTGCACTCAAGATAGTCCGGAGGCTCAGAGATCAGAAAGAAAATAAAGCCAACCGTCCAGGATTTGTCTTCTGCCTCTGGGATCCCACAAGGGAGCACGAAAGTAGCAGAACGGGGGGGGGGGGGGGATTGTGGCTGTGCAACGCCCCACCTGGGACCTGCAGAAGGCGCGCACAAGAGGAGATGCCCGTCTGGGTCTCCCTTCCCATTTGGAGCTGTGGGGTGGTCCGAGGGGCACTTGCCGGAGAGGGCGGGGCAAGAGGAGGTTCCTGCCCACAGACCACCACCCAGATCTGAAGCAGGAGCGAGGCAGGGGGCTCAGCAGGGGCCACTGTAAAGATCTGCCGCTCAGCGCATTGCACAGAATCCCCACAGGGCGTTGTGTGGAGCCAGAATTTGAAAAGGCAAAACAACGCCAGAGTGTTCACACAGGAAAGGGTGAACTGCAGGAGGGAAGCAAAGGCAAGCTGCAGCCTGGGGCCAGGGCGGTGGCCTATGGACGCGGGCTGGGAAAGTGCCACAGGGCACGTGGGAGGAGTCCCACACACGCTCTGCAGTTGCCATGGCTTGGCGTGGAGCACGGGCAGCAGAATCTCAGAGTCCAATCTCCCCAGGGGCCAAGCAAGGGGGTTCACAAGCCTTGCACCAGGCCAAGTCTCCATTGCAATGACCCAAGATTCAGATGCGAATTATAGGTGGTGGACGAAAAAGGAAGGCAACTTGGGCGACTCCTTGTGTCCCCCGATGAAGTGAGTTTCCTGCTTCCAGCCCCGTCCTTAGGGACAGAAATGCTCCTGTGAACAGCTAACTGCCCCTCAACAGTTCCCCGCTTGGCAGGGACAAGGCCTGGGCATAGCACCCTTCCCTTTTATCCAAGGCTCAAGGCAAAGAGGCACTGCACTGGCACTCCATAGGGCTGCCTCCCCTCATCCTCCTCCGTGTTGGTTACACAACCGGCCAGAAGGAACGACTGGGGTTTGTCCCCCTCTTAGCAATGTTTGAGGGACCAGTGAGGCGCTGCAGAGGAGTTTTTATGGGTCTGGAAGCCCCATTCCATCCCCAGTCTTGTCTTCCAAATGCTTCATGGGCCTTTTCCCTTTGGTCACCTCATGTTCCACTTAATAGTGGCAACCGAGGTCTCTCTGCTGGAGGCACTGGACACAATTAGGGTCTCAACGTTTGGTAGCATCTTTGTTTTCTGTCCTAGCAACTTTTGGGGCCACCTCAGGACTTAAGATCTACTGTGCCTGTCCTGAAGCCCTTACCTACCCTCCGCTCCCCTCTAGGAAGGAGAAACCATGAAGGTCTTGCTGGTGCTTTCTTGCCTAGCTTTGCTGCTCAACACCGCCGCCGCCCTGACCATCTGCGCTTTCAACATCCAGAGCTTTGGAGACAGCAAATTGGCTGACAAGAAGACCTCAGAAATCATTGTAAAGGTGAGAAGGGGATTGTGCAGTGAGGCATCTCCATGCCACCTTAGGTGACTGCACTCACCTGTCTTCAAACGTGAGAGATGCTGCAGGGCTCCAGAGAGCCACAGCAGACCCTGCTCCATCAGGGAGAGGCCCTTGCCTCTGAAGCACAAAACCACTTGGAAAGGGCTCTAAAGGGGCGCTGGTGGTTTGCCTACACTGGACAAGACCAGCTTTTGGTGGGGAACCAACTGGCCAAAGGGGGCTTCCTGCCCTTGCAAGGCACCCTCTGCTTCACACCTGAGCCAGCCAGACCCCTTAGATGTTATGACTCTGCTTCTTACAGATCCTGTCCCGGTATGACATTGCCCTGGTCCAAGAGGTACGGGACTCTGACCTCAGTGCCGTCACTGAGCTGGTCAACAGGCTCAACAGGTAACCGCTAAACCGTCGCAGAGAACAGAGAGGGCAAGGAGGGGGGCAGGAAGCACATCCATGCCAGGGGCCAGGCCAGAGACCTGGACCTCCTTGTACAGTTCCCTGCAAACAGCAGTGCCCGTCCTGGAAAGAGAGCTCTGGCAGAGGCTGTCACCCCCCCTCCTCTTCCCCCTTGCTGGATCCGGTGGGCCCTGTTGGTCTCCTGGGGCCAGAGGGCCATAGGAGCCATTTTGACCTGCACCTTGCAGCTCACTTTGTGCCCCGACGGCCTCTTGCAGCATCCGGCTGAGGCAGCAGCCCAAGAGCCAAATCAGTCCAGCTGGCTTGTGGGTGCCAGCCTGGGCCCATGATGCTCCCTCCCTGACTGCCCCTCCCTCTTCCTGCCCTCACAGGGCCTCCAAGCATTCCTACGATTATGAGATCAGCAAGTCCTTGGGCCGGGAGAGCTACAAGGAGAGCTACCTCTTCCTCTACAGGTACAGGACCAAGTCAGGTATCACAACTACCTACCCAGGCGGGGTTTGCTTTAAATCCCATGGGCCGCAATGACACTTCCTGCAGGCTGAGGGCTTTCATGCCAGTGAGTGGTAGCTTTGCAGCTGGACCCTTCTGACTTACTTGGTTGAATCCCAGCTGATACCTCCCCCTGGGACTTGGGAAATACCTTCCCTTGCTGGAATATCCGGGCCAGTGGCAAGCGCAGTTTGCAACATGCTTCTGAAAAGCCTTCCTTGCACGGTGCATCAAGTTGCAGTAATTGGGACCAGAGACCAGAGACCAAAGTCCTGTGCAGACAGCCCTGACCTCCACGTGGGGATCTGAACCCGAGGCTCCCAGGCGCACTGACTGGGACTGAGGAAAGTGGGGCTGGCCAGGTGACAGGTGCTAGCTCAGGCAGGCAGGCAGGGGCCCTCTGGACCCCTGAGTCACCTTCTGCTTGCAGACATTTTTCTACTGGACTAGCCTGCTTTTGGCCACCAGGAGGCCTGGTGGGAGAGCTGACAGTTCCTGGCCTGTCTGTGCCCACTTTGCTGCACCTCAAAGGCCCACGTGCCCAGAGCCTTCTGTTCACTGGCAGAAGGCATTTGGAGGGGAAACACCAGGGCCACAGACTGCGGGAAGGAGCCACCTCCCTGCAGCCTGCTTGGGTGAGCCTTCCACATTGCATCTGCCAGCTCTGGCCGCTTCTTCTCCCACCAGGACTGACAGCGTCTCTTTGGTGGACAAATATCAGTATGTGAACAACCAAGATGCCTTCAGCAGGCCTCCTTTCATCACGAAATTCTCAGTCACCGCTTCAAGTGAGTAAAGCGACATGGGAGGCGCCCTCCCTGCACCTGATCCCCTCCAAGGCCCAAGCTAGGCAGCCACCCAAGAGTGCCTGTGTTAGAAGCTTCCCTCAGGAACACGGTGGAGCTTTATCCAAGTTCTGCCAGGAAAGGGCAACTTCACAGTTTCTGCTTTTTTCAGAGGACGATCATCTAGTCCTGGTGCCCCTTCACACACCTCCTAGTGAGGCGGTGGCAGAGATAGATGCCCTCTACGACGTCTACCTGCAGATCATCAACAAGTGGGGGACGGACGTAAGACTTTAGTATTCTATTATTTAGTATAAGTTTTTAAATATGGTGAATGTTTTAAAAGTGTTCTTATGGATATCATTGTTTTAAAACGTGACCCGCCTTGAGACCTACAGGTATAGGGCAGGATATAAATGAGCCTGTAACTCAAGCGTCCGTACAGCGCTTGGCCACATCAGCTGACCCCAACTGCAAAAGCAGAGCTCCCCTGGCCAAAGGGGACTTGCTCTCTTCCAAGAGCCTAAGTGTTTCAGGCCTCCTTCACAACTCCGTTGCAGCTTTCCTTGCAGAGAATCACTTATTTGGCTGCTGCAAGTTTCCCAAGAGTCTCCATCCTGGATTTGGTTTCATCTCCGGGGCGGCCTTGTTACAGCCCAAGAGCCTGGGTGCCGCCACCACCACCCACGGCCAGGCCTGTGAACCAGCTGCAGAGGGGGTCAGACAGGACTTTGGGACCCCTGGACAGGCCACTCTTGGGAGGCATGGGGCCAGAGACCAGCAGGACTTTAATCCCCCCACCCCACAGATTTCGGGTAGGACTCCATCCTGAAACACTCTAAAAGGTGTTTAAAAACAAGCAGCTTGCCTGATGCTGAGAGAACCACATGCCTGGGTCTTAATACTTGATGAACCTGGCAATTTTAAGAACTGTTTGAATTGAAGCCTTTGCTTTAAAAAAGCAGATGAAACTAGCTGGCAACTACTGGTAAACCACCCCACCTGTTCAAATGCTACTGGGGGCAAATCCAAACCACTTGGTTCAGCTCGTGTCCCTGCCTCCAGATGTTGCTGAACCACAGCTCCTAGCAGCCAACAGGAGGGCCTCAAGATCGCCACTTGGGCACCTGGGAGCCACTGCTTGGAACAAAGGAGGAGATCGTGGCTTGCCTGGGACAACTCTCTCCAGAACACTTCCAGGAAGGGTTCACCGTCATGGTAGTGTCTTTCCCAGAGAGCCCTCCAAATCCCCCAGGCGGAGCTGCCCCATGGTTTAGATGGGGTCTGGCGTAAGCTGCATCTTCCCGTCTTGCCTTGGTAGAACATGATGTTCCTTGGGGACTTCAATGCTGACTGCAGCTATGTGGGGAAGAAGGATTGGTCCTCCATCCGCCTGCGCACCAGCGAGGTCTTCAAGTGGCTCATCTCGGACTCCATGGACACCACCGTAGGGCAGTCTGACTGCGCCTATGACAGGTGAGGGAGGGAGGGAGGGACCAAGCAGCACCGGGGCTCCTTTCAGCTTCTCTGTGTCCCCCAATATCAGTTCCCCCACTCCTCCATGATCTACCCACTCTTTGTGCTTTGGAGAGCCCGTGAATGCCCGCAGCTCTCTGGCGCACAGGCGATTGTTCCTTGGATCCACAGAGAGGAAGTTGCCGCTTACCTGTGTTGTCTTCTGGTCTAGGATTGTTGTGAGCGGAGCCAAGCTGAGGAAATGGATTGAACCCAAATCTGCCAAAGTCTTTGATTTTCAGAGCGCTTTCAAGCTGAGCCAGGAAGAGGTAAACCACGTACCTTTCCCTACTACTGTTTTGTTATGTTCAGAACAATGCGCAGGTCAACTGGCTGTTAACGTGATCAGAGTCCTTTAAAGGGCTGCATATCAGCCGAGTGGTAACTTCAATAGACCGACTTCCTGTGTGTTTACTGAGGCTCATTGACACATGGGTGAACAGGAGGCATTTTGAAGAAAGATTTGCACCAAACCCCAACTAACAGCGCACAATGAAAGCAAACTGCAACACAAGCAAGAGTAACGACCAACAGGCCTGTACATCCGGGCAATTCAATGACGCCTCCGGCGCCTCCAACACTAAAACAGCAGACCAACCAACCCACTGATTAACGCTGTAAACATAAAACCTTTTGCCTGGTGCTGGCAGGAGCGTCAGGCACAGAGGAAGCCCTAGAGGTTCCCCACACGCGCAGGAAACGTTGCTCAGAGATGCTCCAAAACCAGAAGACTCGCTACAGGCCCCGGCGGACTTCAGACCCCCAGCCTGCCTGCCAGCCCCACTCTGGTGTTCTGCCTTTAAAAAAGCACGTCTCTTCTCCTTTCCTTCCCACTGCAGGCTCTTGCGGTCAGCGACCATTTCCCTGTGGAGGTGACCTTGAAGTCTCGCTGAAAGGTGGTTGCCGCCGCTCTGCTCTGCCCTGCCCCAGGGACCTCCCTGGTACGCAAGGAGCCTGCAGGCAACTGCCGCTGCTCTTGCATTTTCTCCCATCCTGTAGCCAAATAGCTCTCCTGCCGGCGCACCTATGACCCTACAGGAATGCCTAGCACCAAGGTGAACTTCATGCCTTCCTTGCTGACCAAGAGCAGGGAGGAAAGTGCTCTCCTGGCCTTCCAATCAGAGATCCAGCTTCTGTGGCCACCCTATGGCTGCCAGATTACTCTGTGTCCAGATATTTCCTGCTGGTTTCCCGACTGTCCTCGCACACAGGGAATGCTGACAACCTTCCTCCAGATGTGGGGACCTGCTGACTCCAGTTACTTTTCTATACCACAACTCCCAGCATTCTCAGCAAAGAAGCTAATGGACATCCTGGTCACTGGGACTGATGGCCAATTCCACACTTCCCCCACCCTACTATCTCAGACCATGGTGGGACACTCTGTTCCAGGATGGGCAACCCAGCCCACACTGGGATAGGTTGCCACGGGGCAGATCTGCTCCCAGATCTCAAAGGCAGCACCGGGACTTCAAAGAGCAGGAACAAAAGTTCTGGACATCCACATTTCTGACTAGCTCTGCCTGGCACGCAGCCACTGCTGGCGGCATTTCTGTGGCACTTCTTGGGGTACTGCCAAAAAGGGCTGACCCCGTTATTGAGCTCTACCAGGGAATCAGGACAGGGCACCATTTCACACTCGTCCCAGTCTTTTCCTATGTCTGGGCTGGATGAAGCAGGCTAAGCCTCAGGCTGTGTGTGGCTGGCATCCCTCAGAGCGGCTCCAAGCGCACGGAATCCACACTCAGTCTCCAAGCTATTAGCCTTAACTTACCTGAAACAGTTGTGAGGAGAGAGGGGAGAGGACGTGACAGACAACTCAGTGAACAGCTGTGCTCCGTGGAAATAAATGTATATGCTGGGAAGCAGATAGCCTGACACCGGAACTTCAGAGTAAACTGCCTGCTAAGCGAAAACTGTTCAGAAAGCACTGGGATTCAAGTGGGCACCAGGGCACAGCATCTTCTGCAAAAGAAAAAGCTTTTGATGAGGAAGCCAGTCAGGCTATTGCTGAAGGAAAAACATGGCTCCCTTCCCGTTTCCCAGCTTAGTTATCAGTCAATCTGTTCAAAACTATCCACGCCCAAGTAAGACCACGCCTTGACCTTTCATGTTAGCCAAGCCCACAAAAGCCACAACAAAAAGGGACACGTTTGAGTAGGAGGCTTTTGAAATCCCCAGTACAAACAGCAAAGCGAGCTGCTTGCTAGAACAAGAATGAGTTCTGCGTGTTCCTCGCAACTTCTGAATAAATCAAGATTCCGCAGATCCTTCCTGGGACCTCCTGAAGAGCCCCAGTGGCCTCCATTCCATCCTCTTGGCGCCTCTGGGGAACAGGAGGCCTTCAGCTATCTGGGCACCACCTGTCGCTTCCCTGGAGGCAGCAAGAAGTTCTTTTCCGGCCTGTCTTCCAAAAACATCCACTTTGCCGCTCAAAAGTGCCTGGCTGAATTCCCAACATCTCAGTGCAGAGATAGGCAAGAATCACTTTTGGGGCTGAAACCTTGGAGACTCACAGTCAATCTGCAAAGACAATATTGACTTAGTCATGTAATCCAATGCAAGACTGATTCCTGCTTGATTCTAACCACTGGCAAAACTGCCTGGGGTCAGCTTTCCCATTAAAAGCATTAGTAAATTGTTGTTGTTGTTGTTATTGCTGGTACGTTGTGATTCTGCGCATAAGGTCTCCACTGTTGAATGATTCAGCGGTGCACCTTCTATGACAAATCTGTAGTTTCCCAATAGAATTAAGCAAGGGGAAAAGACCCAAGTGACCCGGAGGTGTGGCCCAAGGAAGGAAGGAATTGTTCACAGAACCTTAACAGTTTATTGATATTTCACAAAGTTTACACTTTTGGCAGAGTTAATCAACAGCAACGGAGCAAGAAAGGGCCTGGCTCGTTTCCCATCTTCTTTCCCAAAGAGCCAAAGTGCAAACTCTGTGCAAAGGCACCACTGGGATCAAAGGGCACTCAGGGCACTGGCAGCAGAGTCCAGGAGAAGGAGCTTCTGTCTCCGGGCTGCTAGTCGTGGCTGGGGCAGCAAAGGGCCGCCGCCTCAAGCCCTTCTCTTCTTCAGCATCTCCATGTACGCCTGGAGGGACTTCTGGATAGAGTCCCTGCTGGTGAACTGCACAAAGTTCTGGACGTCAGCATCCCGATGTGCCAGCAGGCGGTCCACGGTCGGCTTCCGCATGGAGGACTTGGAGATCTGGCGAGCATGGTCTGTGCAGCAAGCAGAGTAAGCAGGTGAGGCCAAGGCTCTCCTGCTCTGCAAGGCCTTTAGCCCAGGTAACAGCCTAGTAAGAACCTGATGATAGCCCAAATGCCCCCCAAAGGGAGCGGCAGTACTGTGTAGGGTTAGAGTACTAGACCTTGCCTGCGGAGTCCAAGGGCTCTTCATAACAGGGCCTAACTTGGCCTTCTCTTCCCCCTTGGCAGCCTCCCCCTACTTCCTCTGTTCAGACTCCGACTCTCCCCTTCACTGCTGGGAGCAACGCCCTCCTTGTCTGACGGTCCACAGCCCTGCTCACCTGGGAGCACCAGCCACTGGGACATCACCTCCGCAGCCACAGCCTGGATCTTCTCTTCTGGGACCAACTTATCCACCAGGCCGATCTGCAAGGCCTCATGGGCAGGATAGAGGAGCCCCAGCTGGAGGGAGCGCTCTGTGGCCCGGTGGCCGACGGTGTTGATCATGGTGTCCTTAAACCTGGCAGCAAAGAAGCACATTTGGGCAAGGGGAACCTTGACTGGAAGCAGACAAAGCCCACCAAAGCCTGAGAAAACCTCGGCTCTGCCTCCTCCTCCTCTCACCAAAATGGGGCCACAATGCCCAGTTGCGTCTCGTTCAGGCCAATGCTGTACTTGGGAGTGTCAGCCATGATCCGGTAGTCGCAGCACATGGCAATTAGGCAGCCCCCGGCCGGGCTGGAACCCTAGGAGGGAGCAGAGAACAGATGGCTGCGTCTGAAGGACATGCGGTGCCCCAGCGCCCCAGCGCCTCCTGCTGGCAAGCGTGGACTATTGCCTCCCTCCCCACTTCTGCCTGTGCTTGACTCAGGAAGGAAAGGCCTTGGCTGCAAAGGGTCACAAGGGGGGCTCAGGGGCTGCACTCCCCATGTCCCTTCTCTGGGGCACACAATTCCCCTTCATTCTTGGGAAACTAGCTGGCTGACACCTCTGTGTCCGGCACTGTACGTAGTTTCTGTAACTTTGTGCTAATCCCTGACATGCTTTTGAATGTCTCTGTTGCACTAAGATGAGACAGTCTCTGGCCTATGAGTGAAGGAGAGGGGCATAAGCCAGAGGGAACTAATGAGCTTTGCTCCAAGGCCCGCTGAACTAAAACTCCCAGCGCCCATTGCCAATGGACCATGTTTGCCACCCTAGGCATAAACAAGCAGAACTTGCATTGATCGCTGCAATGGTCACTAGACTGGAATTGTAGAGCGTAATCCACATCTCCTGCACAGCCTTCCAGAACTCCCTGTAATGTGCTTCACTCTTGCCACACATCTCAGTAATGTCCAGCCCTGCTGAGAAGATTTTGGGAACTGCCTGAAAAAAGGAAAGGAAACATTTATCCTCAGGGGACACAGGCCATGTCCTTCAATTCCCCCCCCCCCACAGGTGTGAAATTTCCCATAATGCACTTCCTCCAAATTTGGCCAAAGGTCTGTGGAAAAAGCTTTCCTGATTCCAAGTGTGGATCCCGAGTCTTGGAGAAAATTCAGGCCAGGACAGCCTCCTCCACATCGGCAATTATCTTGTCTAATGACCCATGAAGGGCAGAATGGGCCCTTTGAGGCTCAGAAAGTGACCATGGCTTGCAGGCAGGCAGCGGAAGGAGCCCACTTCGGTCCCCAGAATCTCCTGAGCAGAAAGCAGCAGCAAACCGCTTCTAAAATGTTGCCAAGCAAGAAGCGTCCAAGCGGTTGCCAGGAATGAAGTTCCGCTCAAGGTGTATGCACCTTTGCCCCGTGCAGCTGAGGCAGGTGCTGAGCACTCCCTGGCTTGGGAACAGGACGCCCCGCGCCCACGGCACCCAGGGCTGGAAACATTTATTATTTACATTTTTATCCCACCCTACACCCAGGGGCCTCTGGGCAGTAACAACATTTCAAATGAAACATTAAAGCAGTAACAGTATGTCTTAACGCAATAGCATCTGTAAGCGGGAAGGGAAAGTGTTCCCATTTAGCCAAAGGCCAGAGGAAAGAGGTGCGTCTTCTACAGTGAAGATGACTGACGCACCTCAAGGGGGAGACTATTCCATAGCCTGGGGGCCATCACTGAGAAGGCCTTTTACTACTGAGGGCAGTGGTACAACTGGGGGGGGTTCCCCTCCAGATCTTAAGGCACAGGCAGGCCGATATGGGAAAAGGCATTCTTTTAGATTTGGGGCAAAAATCATTTAGGGCCCTATTAGTTAACGCCTTAAATTGGGCTCAGTAGTGAATTGGCAGCCAATGCAACTCTTTTAAGACTGGCATGATGTGCGTCCGGCTGGCTGTCCCAGTCAGCAATCTAGCAGCTGAAACTTCCGAACCATCTTCAAGGGCAGCCCCCCCATGGAGAGAGCATTGCAATAGTCTAGTCTGGAAGTTACCAGGGCATGAATAACTGTGGCCAAGTCGTCTTTGTGTAGAAAAGGCTTCAACTGGCGCATAAGCCATAGTTGGGAATAGGCATTCCTGGTCATGGCCTCCACCTGAACTTCAAGAACCAGCCCAGAGTCCAAGACAACCCCCAAATTTTGTAGCTGTTCGAACTAGAATCTCCCACTATCACTCTCTGCAACTGGCCACAGAGACAGGAGCCAAACCAATGGAGCGAGCTGCCTCTATCTCCTAAACTCTATAGCCTTTCCAAAGGATACCATGGTCAATGGTATCAAAAGCTACAGAGAGGTCCAGGAGAACCAATGGGGCGGCACTCCCTCTGTCTCTTTCCTGGAGAAGGTCATCAACCAGGGTGACCAAGGCAGTTTCCTTGCCATAACTAGGCCGGATTGAAATGGGTCTAGATAATCAGTTTCTTCCAAGCATGCCTGCAGGTGAACAGCCACAGCTTCCTCTAGCACCTTGCCCCAAAGAGGTAAATCTTCTGAATCCAGGGATGCTCTCTTGAGGGGGGAGGGTGCACCGCTGCCTGTTTAAGAGCCGGTGGAACAACACCGTCTCTCAGGGACACATTCACTACTCCCAGGCCCACTCGGTTGTACCTTGCCGGCTAGCTTTTATCAGTCAGGAAGGGCAAGGGTCCAGAGAGCACGCCGGCCGAAACCTTGCAAGCAGCTCGTCCACATCCTCAGGCTGCAGCAATTGAAACTGATCCAAGAGAACCGGACCAGACAGTTCTCTGGATGCCTCCTCTGGACTATTCCCAATTGTGACATCTAATTCCCCATGAATCTGAGCAATTTTGCCCTCAAAGTACCCTACAAATTTATCACAGCAGATAATATGTAGCCCTTGTTTATGCTTCCTTGGGTTGGATTAGATTGTCACCTGGAAGAACTCTGCTGCACAACTGCTCAAAGACACGACGGTGGCAGAAAGAAACCTTATTTTAGCTGCCATCAACGCCACCTGGTTGGCACAACAGTGTGCTCTAACCTGGGTTTGGTTAGACACACAGCGGGATTTATGCCACCTGCACTCTAGCCACTGACCTTCCCGTTTCATCACCCATAGTTCTGTGGTATGTCAAGGTGTTTTACAGGCTCTAGTCTCTGAGGCCGGTCATCTCAATAGGTCCCACATCCCCACAGAAGGGAGCTGCCACTGCAAGTCCAGATCTCCCCAGCCAAGGATCCTTCCGTGACAGTGGGCTAACAACCGGCTTTCCTATGGACAGATTACTCAGAGAAAGGCCTTAGGGAGCTAAGAGGGGCTGGAACAGGTTCGGTGTGCTAGTTTGCTCTTGCGTTTCTGCACAGCACGCAAAGTGTCGATTCAGCTCCTCGGGGCCTCGACCGTCCCTCATGTTCAGCATTATGTGTTTTGCATTTAGGACCCGGGAGCCAGGGAGGCACAAGCTGTTCACCATCTCGCCATCCGGGTTTCCTCTGCCCTGGGGCTGCGAGGCCTGTCAGGCAAGGTGAGCTGCGCAGTGGGTTTTCCCATGCCCAGCCCCCATCCAGGCCAACGGTCAGCCGTACCGAGGTCAAGATGACGCCGCGACAGGCCTTGTCGTTCTCCAGCTTTTCCAGGCTGATGGAGATCTCGGTCAGGAACTCCAGGCTGAGGCTATTCACAGGCGGGCTCTTCATCTGCATCACCGCCACCCCTGGACAGCAAACACACAGCGGCATGACTGGCCCGCTGCCCGCGGACGTGGAGACTGGCGCTGCCCCGTGGGCACCGTGAACGAACTGGGCTCCGGCAAAGGAGCAACTGACCTTCGGTGGACCCAAGGGGGGGCAAGGAGGCACGGAGACCCTGTCCTGCGTTCCCCCCCCCCCGAAGAATCGCCCCCTTTACTCTAACCTACGCGGCTAAATCCTTTTGGGGGGGATTTTAACGGCTGTGAGCTGTTTAACCCCTCAGTTCTCTCCGCGTTACTCTTCTGCCGCTGCCGCCCCGTGACCTTGCCGCCCTTGCCCCGCGGACAGCGGCGGAGGCGAAGGTCCGCTCGGGCCACGCTCGGCTCCCGGCGACGACGAGGTCCCGGGCGAAGGGGCCCCAGAGAACCCGCCTTCCCCGGGGCGAAGCCGGCCACCCCCGCGCCTCCCCCCGCCGAGCGGGCCGAGCGGCTCCTGCGGGCGACGACTCAGCCGGGCCGCCGCTCCGCGCTTCCCCCGGGGACGAGGAAAGCGGGCGCCCCGAGGCCGGTGTCCTGGGCGCCTGGGCGCCGGGGACCGAAGGGCGGGACGACTCCTGGGGGCGAAGGCAGGGCGCCCGGGTGCCCCCCGCCGACCAGGCCCGGCCCGACTCGGCCCGCCGCCGCCGCGCTACCTGAGGCGCCGTCCAGCTCCACCAGCAGCCGCTGCCCGCCGAAGGGGCGCCTGGGCTCCGCGGCCCGGCCGGCCCCGCCTGCGCCTTGAAGGAGCCGCCGCAGCGGGCGCAGCCGCCGCCACGCCGCCATCGCCCCTCGCCCTCCGCCTGCGCCGACAGACCGACTGGCGGCTGCCCCGCCCGTGGGCACGGCCAGGCCGCGGCATCGCGCTGCTCCGCAGGGCCCCCGCGCGGCCGGCAGGGAAGACGCGGCCCAGGGCGCGCGCGCGTGCGGAAGCGAGCGGGGGAACGCGCGCGCCCCCGTGTCCCGCGGGACCGCGCGCGCCGCGAACAAACATGGCCTTTCCTGCCGGAAACAGCGGCGCTTCCGGCCGCCGGGCCGCGCAGCCAAAGTGCTTCGCGAGGACTACAGTTCCCATGAGGCACCGAGAGGAAGGAATGGAAGGGCTTCGGAAATTGTAGATGACATGCGGGTAGCCCCTCTTGTGCCGGCGTGCGTGCGTGCGTGCGTGCGTAGGACTGTTTGTTTCCGGAAGTGGTCGCGCCGTCGCCGGGGCTGCTGCTGGGCCTGGCCTGAGGCTGCTGCTGCTGCTGCGTCGTCGAGGGGGCCGCGGGGATGGAGGTCACCAGGAGCAGTGAGTGCGACTCTGAGCTCGCAAAGAGTGCCCTCTCCGGCAGTGGAGGGGGCGAGGCAGGCAGGCAAGCAGACGGGGGAAGGATGGAGGGCGCTCCGGAGCATGTGCAGAGCGCCTTCTCTCCTACCCTGTGGAAGGAGTCCAGGGGGAAAGCGGGCTACCGGGACGGCGAGGCGACGGCGCCTCTGTGTGTGTGCAGAGTGCTCTCCTCGCGAGGTCCCGATCCTGCGGCTCCCCGCTGTTGCTCCGTCCGCCCGTCCGATGCGGCCTCAGCCCCCTCGGCCGCCTCGGCCCGAAGCCCGCGCTCCTTCCGTCGCGGGGGGAGGGAGGGGAGGGGAGGGGAGGGGAGGGGGCGCGCCCCCGAGGGCCATCGCGGCCACGGGCAGGAGGAACGCCGGGCCCCCTGCAGCGCGTGTCCGATTCGGGGTCCGGCGCCGCCGGTTGCGAGGCTTCCGCGCGGGGGCAGCCGGGGTCGCCCTGCACCGGCCTCCTTCGCCTGGGCGACGCTTCCCGGTATAGGAGCTGAAGCCGGGTGGTCGGGACGGTTTCCCGAGCGATCGGAGGCGGCGGCAGCCTTGTGCGGCTGGGGGACGCGACCTGGGCTGCTCTGATTTCTCCCTGCAGATTTCAAGGACAACCTCAAGAAAGTTTACGAAGCTATTGAAGAGGCCGACTTCCTGGCCATCGACGGAGAGTTTTCAGGTACAGCGGCTGTCCTTGACGCTGGTCCAGAGCTGCTTCTTCTCTGGACACTTGTTCCTTCATGGACTGGGCTCGGTTCTAGTAAGAACGCTCAATAAGGGACTTTTCCCAGTGTTTGGTGGCAAGAAACTAAGGCAGGATCTGCCCAGGGAATTTGGCAGTGCTGTAACTTTGGTATTTCTGGGAATTGCACCAGGAGTGTTGGGGAACTTCCGTTCTCTGGCTGCCCTGTTGCGTCCGGGGTCCTCCCGTGGACCATTTTCTGTGCTCGGGACACAGAGACACCAGCAGCCAGGAGACACAGCACCAGGTCATTCCACTCGAGTGGTAGTACTTGGTTTCAGCACTGCAGAAGCACTTACTCCCAGGTGCTGTTGCAGCATTTACAGCAGGAGGGCAGCTGGAAGGTGGGTCTGTGCAGCACCTCCACTGTTCCGGGAGAGTCCGGTTCAGGAGACCTTGCGTCCTCGAGGTGAAGTCACAGTGCCAAAAACACAAGAAAAAAATAGAATATTTTTGCATATATCAGAAAAACAAGTCATGGGGTGAGGAACGTAGACTCCGTTGGGGTAACTGCAGCTTAATCTTACCACACAATATATTTCTAATGTTGTTGGTTGACTTCAAAAGGTTTGTTTTTTGTTGTCGGAAATATTAGGTATTAGTGACGGACCATCTGTTAGTGCGTTAACCAATGGTTTTGACACACCTGAAGAAAGATATCAAAAACTTAAAAAGGTAAATGCATTTGATATATTTGTTTTTGGAGCAATTTGCTCATGATATCTTTGTTTTGGGCTGAATTCTGATTAAGTACCACTTTCTGCCTAGGCATCAACAGAATGAATTTTACAGCACAAAACGTTATCCTTATTTTCAGCGTCTACTTTTTTGCAAACCCATTTGAGCGTCTTTTATATGAAGTCCCTTCCCCTTGGCTGTCTCTGGGATCCAGCCATCCCAGCCAGCTGTAGAGGGGGCGGGGGGGGGCAAAGGGGAAGCCAGACTCCTCCATCAGGTGGCCCAAGAGACTTTCCACCAAGCCCCTGCCCTTCCGGTTCCATTAAGCACCACGGTTCCTTCCCAGTTGTCCCTCCCCTTGGGTCTTTTTAGATCTTAAGCCTGAGGGAGGGATTTATCTCGGGTTTTATATTGGGAGCTATTGTAACAGTTTTCGTATGAAGTAGTATAGAATAAGTAAAACAGGCTGTGAATAAGGAAGCCCAAGGCATGGGGTTGCTTGAAGATCTTCCGTCCTGTTCGTGCAAGGGTGCCAAACTGCCGCCCTGCGTGTGCTGCTGAACTGCAACTCTCAGTATCCATGCCAGGCCCATGAAGCTCCCTGCTTCTCAGAAGCAAACCTCTGTTCCTCAGAATTGTCTTTGTTTTCTTTTTATGCCTTTCCAGCACTCCATGGATTTCTTGCTGTTCCAGTTTGGTCTCTGCACTTTTAAATACGATCTCACAGAATCTAAGTACGTTGCTTTCTTCACGTTTTGATGTTTTCATAGAGCAGATAGGAAAAAAGTGTGAGAGCCTATTAAATGACTTGTGATTTTTTTGCATCACTCAGGTATATCATGAAATCGTTTAATTTCTACATCTTCCCCAAACCTTTCAATAGAACATCCCCAGATGTCAAGTTTGTCTGTCAGGTTAGTAAGAAAGTTTGTTCATATATTTTTTGCCCTTTTTTCTGCTTTTATGACACATAGTTGCTCCTTGGGGGAAATGTATTTGAGAGCAGAACCCTCTTCTGGAGTGTTAGTGCTATTTTAGAGCCCGATTGCTGGTTTCTTTTGTCTCTGTTAAAATACTCACAAAAATAGCAGGATCTTCATTTTGGTGTTTGCTAAAGGAGGAAACATCTTGAGAGTGCAATTGCTGCTCATGAATGCAGCTGTTAAAAGGGTATTTTGGGCCTTGCTCCTCAGAGCTTCTGGGGCCAGAAATGCTTAGGATTCCCCAGGTGAAGGCAGGTGGTGGGAGGTCTGGACTATGAGCTGTCTATTTCTTTTCTTTCAGTACTTGCTGTTAAAGAATGCTTTATGTTCTTCTTCTTTGGCAGCTTAAAAACTACACTTTTGACTACTGTGGTCCAAGATGAAGCTATTTCTTGTTTGACTGTTTGTTTTTCTTTCAGAGTTCCAGCATAGACTTTTTAGCAAACCAGGGATTTGATTTTAATAAAGTTTTTCGCAATGGTAAGCTTCAATCTACACGAGGAAAATGAGCTGAATTAGCCCATCAAGGAGAGCCCAGATCCAGATTAGAGTGGCGCACTGTATATCAAGCCCCAGGGCACAAAGAGGCCTCTACGCTCCAGTTCTCAGACCAAATAGTAGCACAGGGATAGTTTCAGCTGGCCGCAGGTGAAGCCTTGCACCCAGAAAGCATCTAAAGGTGGGCCATATCCTGCTGGGCAGTCATGAGATGAGGGAGCCTCAGGGCCTGGGTGCAGGAGACAATAAAGAGCTGCCATTGCTCTTGCCTCTCTGCTGACTAACGTGGACTTTGGAATGTGTTTTCCATGTCTTGTGAAGCACATTCTCACCCTCCTAACTGCCAAGTGCTTCTTGGGGTTGCTGCTCAGAAAGCAAAGCGCTTCTGCCGTAGTTGTAGGAGCAGCAGAAGTGGCCCTCAGGACGAGCTCCCATCTGAGTGTGAACAGCGCTGCTTCTAGATGGGATTCTTGTGCAGGAGCCAGGAGACCGGCTGCTGTTCACTTGGCTGCTTCCCCACTGCCTTATGGAATCTCTTGCCTTGCCTCTTGACATGGTGGTGGCTGTTGCCCCAGTTGCTGGCACAGCAGGCCTCACCTGGTAGGAGCCATGTCTGTGACAACTGAGGCAGTGCCCGGCTCAGGGGGAGCCTTGCTCCTGGCATCTCAGCCAAATGCCTGCAAGCCAAGATCTGGGGTTGTTTATGTGTGGCCCTCAGTTCTGATTTGAGCATTACTTGCATAACTAGAATGGGGGGAAGTAAGAACCTGGGCTTCCTGCTCTCCTCTGCTGATGGGCAGCTTTTGCCACCACTTTCCTCTGCGCTGCCTGATTCTAAGGAATCATACCACAACTGGTGATTTGACATTGGCTCTGACAGAAGCTGACCAGCACCTGCTGTGAATTGGCCTGTCTGATGATGCCTTATTTCCTGCTCTCAGGCATCCCATATTTAAATCAAGAAGAGGAGAGGCAGTTATGGGAGCAGTATGATGAAAAGCGTTCTCAGGCCAATGGTGTGGGATCCTTGTCCTACGTGTCTCCCAACGCTGCAAAATGTCCTGTGACGGTTCCAGAGGACCAGAAGAAATTCATCGAGAAAGTGGTGTAAGTGAAGATGTGGCACTCAGAGGCTGGATGGACTCCAAGCCAAACGTTGCTGTTCTGAAATGCGTTTGGCAGATGCCGCTGAAGGGGCTTCTGGACTTCTTGTGCCCCTTTGCTAGCGGTGGCAAATGCAGCCTGTTTCTTTCACACAGCATTTAATGTCCCCTTTTCTGCAGAGACCCTGGGCGCCAGTCAGCAGCAGACTTTACGTTCCCTGCTGGACCCCCAGGTGCTCCCTCCTTGGTGGCTGTTGAGTGCAGCACCGCCATGCCAGGGTGGCTCCGGATGATCGTATTTCTCTCACGATGAAGGACCAGGGGGCCTGTCTGCACTTGGCCGTATTCTGGAATATGTCTCAGGATCGGACTTTGGCAGATCTCCCTTGGGGATTGCTGTAGCCTGCGCTAGCATGTGGACAGCGGGCTCCCATTCAGGGCTTTAAGGATGTCCTGACATTTCATCAAGATGTAGCCTTTTACGAGGCCTTTACTGGATCTTGAGCTCTTTCTTCGTTTTGTACCCAGCCTTTGCTTTAGGGGAAGGTGTGTGTGTGGACAGGCAGTTTGGCCTCAGAAAACAGGGAGGTTGGGACCTGAAAGCCAGGGTTACTTTCTGGAAACCTAAGTGGCCAGCAGGGAAACCCATGCCAAAAGAAATTGGATGGAGCAGGCTGCCTGTGATACTGCCAGTCTCTATCTGGGTGCTTTTCCCTGGGTGCTGAGGAAGCAGCAGGGTCTGCAGTGACTGTGGTGAGAACCTGCTTAATTTTAAACGCAGCCCTTGCATTGCAAGAAAGACTTTTCCTGGTCACAGGGAGTCTGTAAATGTTGTTTTCTTTCTCCCTTTTTTTCAGGGAAAGGATAGAGGAGCTCTTGCAAAATGAAGAAAGCACAAATTTGGAGTTGGAGCCATGCACAGGGTACGTTTACAGGCCAAGGAAGAGCTGTGGCCATTTCCGAGCCTCCCAGTGCTGCTGACATTCAGCCTCAGACGCCAGGGGCCCTTCCTCTCAGTTGCGCTGGGTGGAATCCCTGGCAAGGAGTTCCTCAATGCAGAGCTTCCTGGCAGGTGCTTTGCAGGCCACCTCTGGCCCTGACCGCCTCACACAGGCAGGGATTCTGCCATCCCACTGCCTCCACTGCCCCCCTGTGCTCCACTGACCAGGCAGTGTGGAGGTGGCCCTCCTGAGGGAGAGCCCTGTGCCCCTTGGCTTCTGGTTTCCCACCCTGGGTGTGCAGCTAAGCCAGGATTCGGAGGAGAAGCCAAGTGGGACAGGTAATCATTGGGCATTTCTTGGAACAGTGAGGGTGCTGTGTACTTGACGGAGCATCTGTGAACACTGTTCTCTGCAAAAGTTTAAGAAGTGTTACCGGATACCACTGAGGCGTGTCTTACTTGTAGTTGTCTGCAGGCTGCTAAGCCATTTTCTTAGCAGAAATACAGAAGTGGTTTGCCATTGCCTGCTTTTTTTTGGGGGGGGGGAGCTGGGGATCAAACCGGCAACCCTCTGAATCCCAGGCAGCTTTGCTCCATGACTGAGCTACAGCCCCTCTCTTAAGAAGCATGCAGCAGATAAATAACTTCCGCTGCCTTCGGAGGGGACAGATGTTGCCTGCTCCAGCGGTCAGGAAAGGAGAAAGAAAAGAGGACCTAATCCTGCCCTGGAAAGTGAACTCATTTTTTCTTTGTTTCAGATTTCAGAGGAAGCTGATATATCAGACACTGAGCTGGAAGTAGGTGTTCTGTTGCTTCTTGGGAAGAGAGGGAGGGTCGGGTCCTGGGTCATTCTGCAGGCGGTGTGCTTCTCTACTCAAAAGGTGTTGGTGCGCTTTCAGTAGATGCTTTTGAGAATAATGAATGAGCTGTAGAGTTTACACGTATTGCAAGAGGCAGAGCTCAGAAATAGGCTAATTTAGCTTTTTTTCCTTGAGCAGCTTTTCTAAATTGTACAATGAATTGTAAACTAGGTAACATTCTTAGCAAGACTGAAGCATAGAATCCTACTGAATTATTAATGCTTACGTTTTGTCCTTCTGTAGATTTCCCAAAGGCATCCACGTTGAAACTCTGGAAACAGAGAAGGTAAGTTTGCAATGTATTTTTTTTAAGCCTTTCAGTTCATCATAAGGATCCTGTATCTGTCGGAGCTCTAATCTTCCTTGCGTTCGTCAGTGTCTCCTTGGGCTGTCAATTTGGAGCTGTTGGTCCTGCCCCTCTGGGGAGGCTGATGTTGCCTTTGGGGCCCCTGGCTGAAGCAAGAGCAGGGCCTGGGGAAACATGGCCCCTAGGTGAAGGGGTTGCGTTGCTGCCTTAATGCATCTAAACGCTTACAGCCAAGTGGTGGCTCTTCTGATTAGTGGCAGTCACATCTCAGAGTGGGTTTTAAAATATTTTGGTGTTTAGTTATGGACCACACAGTGTGTCTCTCCCAGAAAAGTGCATATGGGTTTGATGAGAAAAAAAAGATCCCCCTCGAGAAAGATGGGTGCCAAGTATTTTGATGATTTCTTTCTCTTTCTTCGCTCACTAGAAGGAGCGTTACATTATTGTTAGCAAAGTGGACGAAGAGGAGCGCAAGAGGCGGGAGCAGCAGAAGCGCGCCAAGGAGCAGGTATGTGGGTGAGACGCTGCCAGAAGCACCTTGTCAGATTTCTCTTTGGATCATTGCTAAAATGTGTTGGGTGATGGGCAGAAGCGTCTCTGAGAATTTCCCCTGGGATTCCTCCTTGCTCAAACGAGGCATTCTGCTTTCAGGAGGAGCTGAAGGACGCTGTGGGATTCTCCCGGGTCATTCACGCCCTTGCAAATTCTGTGAGTGCCTTTCCCTTCCTGATGCCCGCTGCATGTGTCTGCAAGTCCTCTGCCTCGGGGACCATAAGGAGCCTTCTCTGAGGAGGGCTGGGAAGTCTTTGGTTGTGATGCTTCCGCTCAGAAAGGCTCCCCGCTTTGAAGCCCAGCCAGCCTCAATGTGGCCGCTTGTGGTTACCAGTCCTGCCTTCAATCACCCAAATATTTTCAAGCACTTTTTAGAAAATGCTTCTGAAATATTTTTAAGCCTCCAACACTTGTGCTGATTTATTTGTGTTGTTTAACACAAAGAAAGTGTAGCTTGCTTAAAAGTGGCACATGAGCGTTATAAGCAAGCTGACCCCTCCTGAAGCGGGCGCTGCCCCTGGTGGGCGCTGCATCTAAATATCCTGCTCAGCCCCGTGTGCTTCTCTGCAGGGCAAGCTTGTGGTTGGACACAACATGTTGCTTGATGTGATGCACACCATCCACCAGTTCTACTGCCCCCTGCCCGAGGTAGGTGCTCTGCGCTGTCTTCCCAGCCCACCTTCACCTTGGGTGGGGCTCTTAGCAGAGGACAGCTTTTCTCCAGACCACCAGATCTGTATTCAAGGGTTCAGGAGGAACTGCTCCAGAAGTTTTGAAACTGTCATCAACCCTTGAGCCTCCTCCATTGTGACCCCTGGATGCAATCCAGCTTAGGAGTAGGCGAGTTCCTAGATTTGTGCCCCAAGCCTATTGGATCAACCTGTCAGGGAAACAGGAAGGAGCCTGTTTCAAGGTGTGTTAACACATCTCTTGCAAAACCATGTGGGTAGTCTGGGATTCTTCCTAGATTTGATTCTGTAGCTCCAAGCCCAAGTGGTTTAAGTGGCAGATTTTCTGGATCTGCCAATTTCTGTTAGCCCCACAAGCATCCAGACTGGATTACTGTCATTTGCCTTCCCAAGACTGAAGCTGGTTTAGAAGGCCTCTCTGTGTGGGATCATCTGTCATCAGTTCTTAAAGATCTGCACAGGTTGTTGGTCAGTTTCTGGGCCCAGACTGATGAGACACAGAACCCTCTCGCCTCCCCTTTCTTTGCCACTTTCCCCGGCTAGTTTGAGGAAGCCATCACACCAAGGACCATGCAAGATGTAGCTCTCTGTGGCAACAAGTTTCCCTCCAGGGTTTGGTTGTTGCCCATATTATCCTTTGTTTTTTCTGTCAGAGGTTTTATTGAAGCAATTTTAAAATCTTCAGATTTTGTAGCCTCGGTTCACTGAAAATTTTATTTGTAGGTTTTATTGCATTTCAGGGTACAATCCTGATGATACAGGGGGAGGGATACAAATCTTGTACAATAGCTTTAGTGAATGTCAGACTGTTTCTTGTTTGTCAGCAGTAATCTTTGTGCTTTGAAATTTCAGGATCTCAACGAATTTAAAGAGCTAACAACCTGTGTCTTTCCAAGGTAGGCCTGCCTCCTCAGGGTTTTCAGTGGCCCCTGGGTGAAACCCCCTTGCCCATCCTCAGCAGTGGCGCTTGGTACAGACCAATGACTTTTTTATCGCTTGAGTTTCTTTGATGTAACAGTTTAAAAATGTTGCATTCAAAACATGTGAAGAAGCCGCTTATTCAACGAAACGTTTCAGCTACACTCACCCATTAGCTATCACTCCATGCAACTCTGATTCTGAAGTAAGGACCAATGGATTACTAAATGCTCTTTCAAAGCACTGGAAGGAATTCTTCAGGAACCCAAAATATCAATTTCCCTAAAACAGACACCTTATTGAAGCAGGTCAGTGATATTTGCTGGTGAACTGTGAGTTCACTGGAGTCTTTGTCCAGTGAACTCAGTTCACCCTGGATAAATTATTTAGAAGACCAAGGATACAGGTGCCAAAAGTGGCTCAGAGCCTTTGAAGAGAATCTGCAGAAAAATACAGGTAGAAAGCCTGGTAATAAATAGGTGCTGCCAAGTCCTGTTTGCTTTTACTAGCCTGAGGATTGTTTGTATTTATTTATTACTTGCCAGTCTTGAAAGGAGTCTAGCTAATGCACAAGCAAAAAATAAAAAGTAACATACAATCCTCCCCAAATCAATAGGTAGTTCAATTAAAACAAATACTTAAATGGCCCCGCATAGAAGGTAACCTCAGTCCTTCTTCTCTACCCTTGGCTCCTAGGTATTATTTCAGCATCCTTCAAATCCCCACCTGATTTTATTCTTATGATCTTTTTCCACTTGCAGGTTATTGGACACAAAACTGATGGCCAGCACTCAGCCATTCAAGGTAAAGAGTAGCCGCAGCTGCTGAAGGTCATTCAGGTGGAATTCCATATTGGCTTTATGGTGACCGCAGGGGGTGTTGAGTGGGCTCAAGCTAACAGTGCCTACTGGACCCAGGTTGAGTGGGTAAAGCGCCGCATCCTGTGGAAAACCAATCCAGGCTGTTTTCCTACACAGCCACAGAGGAAGAAACATTTAATCTTGGCCTATACCAAGCTAATTCTTCCAGCTAATTGTTCCCTGCAGAGCAAAAACATTCAGGCACCCCAGGTGGACAGAGGGTCAACGGGAGTCCAGAGTTTGCAAAAGTGGGAGGGGGAATTCTCCTTTTTTCTGGATTTTCCTCCTCTTTTCTGACCAGCAATTCTGCCAACATTCCAGATCTGAACTGCATGGAAAGCAATCCAGTGATTTATGTGGCCCTTTTGCATTGCCTTCTGCATTTAGAATCGTGTGTGTGGGTACCTCTTCAAAATACATTTCAGGGTTGGGAAGCAGCTTCTGACCAGAGGACAAGTCTGATATAAAATGGAAGGTTTCCGGTTCCCTTTGGGAGGCAGCTGGGACCTCCGTATCCCATTGTAATAATGCCAATGGGCTCAACTCCTCCCCCACTTCCTTATGTATTTCAACCCTTCTCAAAACTAAGGCTGCTCTATGGAAGAGTCTTGAGGCTCTGTAATAAAATTTACCCCACAAAACGTTCAAGTTTTGGAGAATGCGGCTGATACGTCTGTTGGGGCTGTGGAATTGCTTTGCGGCCCAGAGGAGCAGCGCCGGCCGCTCCCCCTGGAGCTGTGCAACTGTGGGGCCCATAGGGAGTGGAGCCCTGACTGCTGGCTTTGCCCTTGGCTTTCAGGACCTGATTAACAACACATCCCTGGCGGAGCTGGAAAAGCGCCTCAAGGAGACCCCCTTCAGCCCTCCAAAAGTCGGTAAGGAGTGGAAGCCACAAGCACTTGGGACTTGGATAGATTCTCTTGGGAAGGGGAAGAGTGGGTTCTGCTCCGCTTGGTGTGCCTCCTGTGGTGAGAGTCTGTCTTGGGGCGTCTAAGCTGCAAAAGCCTGGAGACCAGAACTTGTTTGCCAGGCCACTTGCAGGCTTTCCTCCTGGCTTATCAGATGGCAAGGTTTCTGTCTGATTTTAGTTTTCTGAGTGGCTTAAATTTGCCTGCTTGTGTGCAGGAGACAGGGTAAGGAGATGCTTCATCGTTTGTTTTGTTTTCCTCGACCCCTCCGTCATCTCAGCAGTGTGCAGGCAGAGGTTCATTTTGGTGCCCCAGATGTTTTCCGGGCCCCTTGCATGATCAAATTCTACCTCCTTTTGGGGCTGTGGCTGTTCTAACACCAGTGCATTGTCCTTCCCAGAAAGTGCTGAGGGCTTTCCCAGCTATGACACAGCTTCTGAGCAGCTACATGAAGCAGGGTACGATGCGTACATAACCGGCCTGTGCTTCATCTCCATGGCCAACTTCTTAGGTACTTCTCTGCCTTCCTATCATCGAGCTGACTGTTCCTCTGCTGCTTCTAACAGCTGCGCTGATGGCCTGTCTGGGGGATGTCTTTTATCCCACAGGTTCATTTCTCAGCCCTCCGAAGAACCACGTGTCTGCCAAGTCAAAGCTTATGGAGCCTTTTTTCAATAAGTAAGCCACCTGGCAGAGTCCCTCCTGTCTCCACACTGATGGTCTGGGCTTTGCTTCCTCTCGCTCCCTGAGGCAGGAAATGCTCCAGGAAGGAGAAGGATGGGGAGGTAGATCTTTGCCTATATCTCTTACGTGGGGCTGGAATCCTTGTTGTCTACTTCCACTCCCCAGTTCTGTGATTCAGTAAGAACTCCTTGGTGACTGCTGGAAAGCAGTGTGGCAAAGGCATTTGGTGTTTAATCTGTGAATTGAGTCTGCACAGGTGCTGCGTGCTTTGCAGTGCAAAATCCCTGATCCCTGCTGTGGGTTCATAGTTGACGGCCCAGTGGCACATCTTCTGAGAAGGACCCTGCTGGCCTTCCTGGCTGGTCTGTAGTTCTTTGCCTGGCTTATCGGTGATAATTCGCTACACAGTGGGCCAATTCTCAGATCGACTTCTGTCTCCCTTTCCCTTAAGATTATTTCTTATGCGGGTGATGGACATACCGTATCTCAACCTGGAAGGACCAGACTGTAAGTGTTCTTCACTTCTTACCTTTGAAAAGAATTAGAGCGAGATGATCATCTTCTAAGCTCTTCTTAGTCCCCTTTGAAAACATGCAAAAGAAGCCAATACAGACTGCAAATCAACAGTCTCATTTAAGATGATTTCTCCGAGTCCAAACATTTCCGAGAGTTAACTACAGAAGGTCCAGGATGGAAATTTTAGCCTCTTAATCCAGAGAAGTACGGGTTGGGAACATTTTCAGCAGAGTCCAAAAATTTGTGTAAATATACAACGCTGCACAGTAGAAGCAGCAGATATTTTTAAAATTCCAAATTAATAGCTCCTCTTTTTCTTATTCTCAGTGCAGCCAAAACGTGACCACGTTCTATATGTCACTTTCCCCAAAGAATGGAAAACAAGTGATCTGTATCAGCTTTTTAGTGCATTTGGTAAGTAGCACAAGAGAAAAAAAGGAAATTAGAGTGAGGATGGATTGACCCTGGGCAGGAAGGGTCCTGGACACAGCCACACCTTTCTGTGGCTATTAGCTTAGGACACTTAGTCACAGTTTGGTGGTGGAGAGGCAGCCAGAGGGGGCATGCAGAGAAGAAGGCCTTGGAAGCTTAAGCGAAAACAGAGTCCAGATTGGTCTAGATTTATGCTTGCAGCTACTTGGCTACACCGGATGGCAGTTTTCTGCCAGCTGTCAAAACCTTGTTTCTCTCTGGGTTGAAGCACTGGGCTTTTCGCTGCTGGGGGGGCAAGGGGATCCAAACTTTGGCTCCCCCCACTCTGCCCCCCGCCTTTCCCTATTCCGTAGCTTTCTGGTATGTCTAGCACAGGTTGCACTGAGATGGTTTCTCCTGATCCCTCCTCCACAGGTAATATTCAGGTATCTTGGATTGATGACACGTCAGCATTTGTGTCACTCAGCCAGCCAGAGCAAGTTCAGATCGGTAAGTCCCTTGAAGCTTCTCTTCTGACCTTCTGACATGCACGGCTCCCATCACCCCTGGGATGCCCTGGCTGGCTTTGGCTTGTTTGAGGAGGCGTGTTACCTGTGGACGTCAGGTGCTGTCTCAGCTCGCTTTGGGTGACTGAAGCCTTACGTGGTGGTACCATCTTCCTAGGATCAGGGGGAAGGCCAAGGGGCTGAGTCCGGAAGTTCCTGCGTATGACAGGAGTTTCGTGTGGCTGTGGTGGGCCTGGGCTCAGTGCCACATCCTGAGACTCACCAAGACAGCCCACGTGAGGTGCAGGTAGCTTATCCCTGCAGTGAAGAACACATTTGGTGAACGAGACAGGAAAGTAAAATAAAAATAGAGTCACACCCAGAGCTCAGGGGAGGGACGGGAAGGTGAGTTGGCTGAATCCAGATTCAGATAAGGCAGAAGAGGGAGCAGCATGGGGCTTGTTTGTCTTGCCTGGGGCGGAGCTGCCCCTTGATGCTTGAGGTTGCAATGGAACTAGAAGCCCCGTGGTGGCCCAGAGCTGAAATGCGCCACCTTGGCTCCCTTTAGCTCATGCCCAGCTCTCCTGCCGCCCTCCACTGCTAAGGTTCCCTGCCAGAGAGGATCTCTGCTCCAAGCTTGCTTCGCGGACCACCTGTTCTGGACGCCCAGATGGATTCCTCTGCAAGCTCTTAGCCTCTGATCAAACCTCTGTCTCCAGAGGTTCATTCATCCTTCGAGAAAGCACCAGTTGCATAAATATGGCTGCCTGTGCCCTCCTCTGTCAAGGCCATTATTTTGCATTGGCTTTTGAGGATCCAGGTCCTCAGACTTAATGATTTACTGCCTGACGGTTTGCCAGAAAGTCGCTTGCTGCTTTAACTGCTAAGACAAAGCTGTGCTTAATTATTTCTGTGCGAGGGAGAAGAATTTTATCTGCAAGGCCACGATTTTCTTCTCTGGACCTCCATTGGTGGGGTGCACACCCAGCAGGCCCATCATCTTCTGGGTGATTCCCACAGATTATATGTGTGGATTGTAGCAACGGCTTGCTAAGGGATTCTTTGGTCCCCGCTTCCATGTGAATCAATGGCCCTCTGAAGCCATCCTTTGCAATTCCACCCAGAGAATGAGGCACCCCGGAGCTGGGAGGAAATCTTTCCCGTCTGAAGAGTAGAGGCTGCCAGCAAGCAGGTTGTGGTGCAAGTACTGAGACTGGCATCAGGAGGGGCGGCATGGGCATGCAGGACAGGTGCCAACTCTGGAAAGGCCTCGCCCTTGTGGACTGGGCCTTGCATGGAAGGATTTGCTTACTGCTGTGCATGCAGGTGTGGACAAATCTCAGCACAGATACCCTGCAAGGGGGAGAGGCTTGTGGCAGAGCCCTTGCTAGTATCTGAGGGGCTGAGCCCCAAAGTATCCTTCTGATGGTTTTTCTTGGAACCATTTGGCTGTCCTCCTTTTCTGTACAGTCTTGCCTCATGGGCCTCCCAGTATTTTGGGCTGTGAGTAACACTGTAGGGAGGACGATCCTCTCCCTTGCAGATTCAGGACACTGTTCTTCTCCCTTCTATTTGATCAATGCTGAGGGCAGAGCCTGGCCAAGGCTTGTTCAGGAGAGACACTCGGACACTCGAGCCACTGGCTTCTTTCTGCCTTGGTCTCCCTGTGTTGGAGGAGGAAATGACAGGCTGGGAATCCACTCGGTGCACCAAAGGCAGCTTCCAAAGAAAGGTATCCAGGAATCAGCTGTCAAAGAAGCCTGTGGGTGCCTCCTTGCTGCTGGTTTGGCCCCGTTTCATGAGCTGCCTCTCTTCATCTCACCTCTCTTGCCCCGACCGTCCATTTCAGTAGCTGAGGTGTTTCAACAGCGTACAAAGGTCACAGACTAAATTCCTCTGCACCCTCCGGCAGCCAGGATGCCATTCCGTGCCTTGCAGACTGGACGGCCACCACAGATGCTGTTGTCTTTCCAAAGAAGGCTTGGAGCACAGTGGTGCTGGATCCTGATGACCACCCCGTGCCTACCCATAAGCTTTCAGGGCCTTTCAGATGAAAAGGCGCCTGCCTAATTTCAGGATGCCCTTGTTTGGCTTTGCCTTGGGCAACTGGTTTGTAATGGAAGGCGTTTAGCACTCTGCCTGAGGTCAGGCATCAGTAGGAGCAGCAGGATATCAACCCTTTTTGCTTGGCAACAGAGACACCTTGGGAATCGCTGCCTATTATTTATATTTCTATCCTGCCTTATACCCGAAGGTCTCAGGGTGGGTAACCTTTAAAATCCAACATATCAAAAAACTATATATATTAAAACAGTAAAAACCACAACAACATTTAAAATCCAACATGTTAATAACAGAACCATGTCTATTGAAACAAGGATGTTTGGGGTAGGGGAAAGGTTGTGTGCACAAGAGCAACTGCCTTCTGGGTCCAGGCCAGGGTCAACAAGCTGAGCAGACAGTGTGTGTTTTAAGCCCCCTCCCTTTATTTCCCTCAGCAGGTTATAGGAGAAACTGCAAGGGGAATTTCCACTGCTGCTGGAGAGCTGTTGCCCACTTGGTAGAGCAGAATCCCCCTTCAGGGATGATCTGCCTGCCTGTCTTTACTTCGCATTTCTGTCTGGCTACAGACTCAGATGCCTCAGGGAAGGTTAAATACGCCTGCCTGTACGTGTTCTGGGGCTGTATTAGAAGGCTACAAGGAAGGAGTGGTCTTCAAAGCATTTTGGAAGAATGAAAACTGAAGCTAACACAGATGAGCTTGTTCTTTTAGTAGACCCAGGTGGCAGTGCCCAGGTGAGCTCCATGTAGCCAGACTGGGAAGGGCAGAGGCCATTGGCCGGCAGCCAGAGGACTTTGCTGACTCTTCGGCTGGGTTTCCGCCAGAGCTTGACAGGGAGATAAGATTTGTGGCTTGCAAAGTTGCTGGGACTTGAAGGGGCGAAATAGCAAGGGAGGCGGCCTGGGAGAGAAAGAAAACACACACACACACAAGATGCCAGTCCTGCAGAGGCCGTGGTCCGATTCTCTGGTGAGACCCAGGCCAATAGCTGAGCCGGAGAAGACATTTCATCTTCAGATCGGCTTTCTGGCTGTGCATCATTTTCAGACCAACCTTTAAGGAACCTTTTTTTTGCCTGAAGCTTTGGCATGGGGCATTGTTTTCCTAGATTTTTTGCTACTCTCATGATAAAGATCAGGGGTGGTGTCGATTTTTTACTTTAGTGTTATTGAAATGCTCCTCAGACAGTTGGAAACATTCCTGTTTCAAATACTGGAAGACTTTTCAGCTTTTAGCCATCTTTATGCTTAGCTTTGTGTATTGCAGTCTTACTGTACATCCAGAGGGTGCCAGGTGGCAGAAGGCTCCATGACAATTTGGGCAGCCAGGGAACCCCCCCTCCGTCCGTCCCTCCCTAGTTGTCCATACCATCCTGATATGCCGCAAAGTTTTGCTCAGGGCAGAACTCCGGCCTGCCTTGCCTTGCCTTGCCTGGAGATCCCGGGTTTTGCACTTGGTTTGCTGCTGTGTAATAATTTAGCGTTCACCATGTTCTAACAGCCGTCAACACCAGCAAGTATGCTGAAAGTTACCGCATCCAGACATATGCAGAATACGTGGAGAAGAAGCGTGAAGAAAAGAGGCAAGCCAAAAGAAAGTGGACAGAAGATGGCTGGAAGGAGGCGGATGAGAAGCGGCTGAAGACACAGGCCTCGCCGTACGGGCTCCAGAGCCGCTACTACAACCCAAACAGGTGAGGCACTTCAGTGTATGGAGAGAAAACCCTTTTTGGTAAATAGTAATGGTCTTCAAGCTTTCCCTATGGTGTGTTTTCTGTCAGCAAGCTTCCTAGTATTAACACAAAACTGGAGTTTCCATTGTTGCTATAAAATCCATGTTCAAAAGCCCAGCATTAAAGACATGGTGACAGAAGTAGACCAAACCTGTTCAAAAGAACCATCGAGTGAAAAATAAACCCAGGAATAAAAGCGAACTCTTCTGCAGAGATAGGAGGTGCCACGAGTAGGAGCGTCTTGAGTGTAGGGCTGGGTTTCCAGTGTGCCTCCCCTGCGGCAGAGCTGGGAAGGGCTTTGCCCCACTCAGATCGCCAGGCTTCAGATAGTGGTCAACAGCCGCTAAGGGGAGAGCAGGGTCTGCTGCTGGTGCTGGCCTTGGGTCTTGCACAGAAGGGATAGCAACTGCAGAGGGTGACCAGACACCCATCGGGCCATGAAGGGGCCTTCTGCACCCTTTCGCCATTCCCAGCACCTGGGATGATGAGCCCTTAAAGCTGCCCTAGGCGTTGTCTTTGCCTGTTGCTCCCTTGGCTACTGCTAGGCAGAGGGGGTGCGCTAGTGCCCAGTTGCCAGGAGGAGCTCCGTCTGGCTGCCCTGCTCTTCAGCCTTTTGAGGGCTGGGCTGGTACTTTTGCTGTTGAAGCCCAACACCCGTGTAAGCGGCCAGCACTTGGGGCCACGGATGTGTTGGGTTACGGATTTGTATGGAGCAGATTTCCACCCAGAGTCCCGTTTGCGCTGCGCAACGTCTTCCTGAGCAGGTGGGTATCTTCTCCCGTGTAACACGCCACAATCCCACCTCAGTTTCACAGCAGCCAGCACAGCGGGGAAGAGAAGCATGAGCCCGATCCAAGAGGAGAGCGGCTGTGATGACGTGGAAGAAGCGGGCAGTCAGGAGGCGGTGCAGGACTCCCCAGATTCCTTTGCAGAGTCCACGGAAGAGGGGAAGAAAAAAGCCAAGAGGCTCAAGAGAATCCGGAGGGAGCAGAGCTCAGCAGGTGAGTGGGACGCAGGAGCGTCTTGGCCACAGCAGCACCCACTGCCACCCGGGAGCATTGAGGGCTCTGCAGGCAGCACCAGCACAGCCTTTGTCCCCATCCCGCATCCATCAAGAGGCTGCTGCACTTGGGGCATTCTGTGGGTGGCCCAGGGCTTGAAGGGCTGGCTCACACCTGCCTCAGTCCCTTCTGCCTTCCAGCCAAAGCTCCCCGGTTGCTTAAGTCCCCTTGGTGGAGAGGCTTGAGTTTGCCAAGGCAGCACTGAACGGCAATGGAGAGCAGGAGGGAGACATTCTTTTGCCACCTGCCATTTTCATTGCCATCAGTGGGGAAGGCACTCTTCACCTGCGAGTTCACGGTCCTTTCCTGTGCAGCCAGAGGGCCATAAAATTGGGGAAGAACAAGGAGGAGAAAGGTCAGAGTGACATGGCCAGAGCGTTCTGGAGGAGGCTGCTGGAGCGTCTGCCTTTTGCGCCCTGGGGGAATCGCAGGTCGGATCCTGCCGAGAGGCGTCCTTGCAAGGCCCACCGCTTATTCCAGCGCTCATCCCAGTGAATTCTGGGGTGATGCTCCGAGTCCCTCCCCCTCACCACCCCTTCCACAAGCGGAACAGCAGCAGTTAATTACTGCCTGCAACGCAGCCCTGAAGAAGCCCAGAGCCCTGTGTGCTTTGAAGTGGCGGCAGTCAGCTCACGTCAAGGTGCTTGTTCCCTTGCTCAGCCCAGTCTGACGCCTTACTGTTACATTCCTGGGTCTCAGTGTGCCTTTACCCCTCCTCCCTCGCACTTCTTGACTCGTGCGACTTGTGCTGCACTCCCCAGATGACGCCAAGAGCCCAGCTGCCTGCCTCTTTGAAGTCCCAGACACATGGTAGCCACCGCCCACCCCGAGCCAAAGCAGCGGACGCCGGCTCCACAGATCCATGCTGCATTGGCCTCGCCACCTGTGCGCTAGTTAAATAAAGTGGGGTTTATAAATAAAAAGCAGGATGTCTCTTGGAAATCAGTTTAATTTTTTAAAACTGTCTGCGGAACAATCATTGCAGTTTTATATGTTTGTGTATTTGTGTGCATTTATATGTGCATCAGTTTTCCTGATTATGTGTCACCTTTGAAAGGCTCCTTGTCAGTGTAAGGTCAAAAAGCAAATGGCCTGTTTTGGTATTGGTCCTATTTCAAAGGCTTCTCCCTGCCTGCAAATCGCACCAAAAACACCTGTGTCTTTTCTACTGCTTCCTGTGCTTAAGGAAGCTGCTGTGCAAATCTCCGTCTGTCCAGATGACGCCCCAAAGAACTGTCCATCCAGAGAACTTGGGGTTTCTAGGTGTCTCCCATTCCTCAAGAGGAAAACCTCAGCCAATGTGTCAACGCACACCCAGCCCTGAGTTAGATGAACTTCAACAAATTATCATTTTGTTTGGAAACTGTGGCTTACGGAGGGAGGGAGGGCAGGGTTCCTTTTCCATCGTATCTCCCTTTCCGTTTGTGGCTTGTGTTCTGTATATAAGAAAACAAAATCCCAGCTTAAAAGGCATTCACTACCCTTCCTTGGTTTAAAAAAATCTGCTTGGGTAGATTTCATAAACTTGGTCTGATATTTAACATTTTTGTATCATGAAAATCAGAATGAAAAAAATGTATTTCCATAAAGTGAAAATTAAAGAACTTTTTTCCTAAGAAGCCGGCCGCTTGTGAGTTGTACTCTTCCAACCGTGTTTCTGTTTCCAGCTCTTTCACAGCTAATCTAAGGGCTCCAGCAGCAGTGCACCCTAGGTTTCTTAAGAAGGGAACGTGCTAAATACAAACCCATGCACTGCAAGCTTGCTTGTGGATCTAGAAAAGCAACCCCACATAACAGAGTAGAGCAAATCTTTTTTGAGTTCTAGAAGAGAAATTCTAGTCTAACTCTTCATCATCTCCTTCTGATGTTATCTTCGCAACAACTCTAGGAGTTAGACTAGGGTGGCAGGCAGAGGATTCCACACACAAGCAGGGTTTGGGGGACCATCTCCCAGCTGCTGGTGTGAGCAACTGCACACCCTACCAAGAAGCCCCTGTATGGACACTGGCCATCGGTTTCACTGCCAAACTCTCTTGCAAAGCCATTTATAGTGGTTAGAGCTGCTTTCCAAAAAGAACCCGAGGGCCCCCATCAGTCAGATACAGCATGAGCCTTTGGCTTCTGCCAAAGGAGCAGGTATTTTAGCCGTAGATAATCCTGGGACTGGAGGATCCTGGCTCCGAATGAGACTGTTTTCCAAACAGGAGCAGCCCTGCCGACACACTACCAGCCACAAATGCTCTGTGTCCTTGATGCCAGGCAGGGTTGCTGTCAGGGCAATTGCAGGAACTGCTGGATCCTGATACCGGGAGGGAAGCTTTCCATCTTTCCCGCAGTGCTCTACCGACCACAGCCGTCACAAGCATCAGCCTCAGGCTGCCTGTGGGGCAGTTTTCCTGGGGCTCAGGGCCTAGATTCAGCTTTGTGTTTTTTTACTTACAGCCACTTGCCAGGTCAAAACAACACACACACACAGGCTTATCAAGTTTCTCCTGCATGGCCTTTTTTGTTTACTAAGGCCATCAGCACATTTATCAGTTTGCTCCACTCGAAAGCACAAGGCGATGGTGGTGGTGCCACAGAGGGGCCATTGGTTCGTTTCTCTTTCGGCAGCAGGAACCTGCTGCCAGTATGTTGAAGCACCTACCAAACTCAGGACGGTAGATGGCAGGATCTGGCCAGCTTCCCCTTCAGGGCCACACAGCAGATAAAGTCCTCAATGCTCCATCTGCTCAGACAGTTTGTACAATAAATTCCCTATAAATTCTTCAGAAAAATGTTTAAAAACCAAAATGAGTTTTAAAAATCCAGCCACCAAAACACAATAAAAAGCAAAACAACTAAAATGACAAGCCAGTAAAGAAGCCAAAGCTGCCAGCCATTGTTTTAATCAGGAAATAAGATGATCTTAAGATCCGGTGAGGACCCAACCAGCCTGGCCTCACGCTAAAACTTGACCAGTTCCCATGGGGCTTCGCTTGCCATCTCCCCCTCGCTCTAGGCAGGCTGGTGCCAAGGACGTCCTGAGGAGAACCACTGTGCCCCAGTGCAAAAGGGACCTGTGGTCAGCCCTCTGCTCTGATGGGCCTACAGGGGAAGGAAGGAAGGAAGCCTTCATGCCCACCCAGTTCTCAAGCCCTGAGCTTTGTGGCCCACAAAACATTACTAGGTGCTCATGGGAGACTATGGAAGCGGATTTTGTTTCCATTGTTCACACTGAGCCAAGAGTTGATTCTGTCAACCAGAACCACAGCCAGCTGTGTTCAGACTGTATCCCACCATCTACCCTGCACTCTTTGTAGAAAGTGGACTGGTCAGCCACAAGTAAACTCTTGTCGCAGGTGATATGGGTGGGCACATTTCAGGCAAAGTGGAATTATGTTTTTGGCTGATTCACCAAAAACAGCCACATCTTGATATGACATTTTCACTGGCTGCCACTCAAGTGTGAGGCAGACACTATTAACTGCTGGTAACTCTTTGTCCTCTGACCGCATCCATCTTGTTCATGGATTAATAAATGAACTTCTCTCCAGGGCTCCCTCCCAGAATCTTTATTCTTCCCAAGCCAATGGCCCGCAAATACATTCAGGGCCTATGAAGTTCTGGAATGCAACAGTACAGGAAGCTCAGGGGAGGGGGGAGTCCTGGAAGCCTTGTGCCCTGTCTGGCCATGTACCATGTTGGGCTCCCATCAGCCCCAGTGGGCACTGGTCTTTGGACTCCAGTTCCCATCAGTCCTCGCTCGCATGGCTATGTTTTGCTCCAGTTGTCATCACCCTCAGGCCCCGGGCCTGTTTAGACTCTAGCACCACAACCCTCGATGGCTATATTCTTTGAAAGAGACAGTAGTTGGATTCCAAACAAACTTAGAAAAAGGTTACTGAAGGCTTTTGCAAATATCTTTAAAGGCTTTGATAGAGGGGCCCTGGTCCTGACACGTTCACAGTGCTGCAGAAAGCGAAACAGTAGCAGCAAGCAGCATCTGATACAGTGTCCACTAACTGGCGTAACTTTCAAAGCGAAAAGTAAGCCAGGGGCTTTTCATTTGCTGGAGCAGTTCACAGCCCTTGTGCAGTCCCAGGCACCCACCCTAACACCTCTCTTTGGAGGTAACTCCTTGGCCCCGTCCCATATCACTAAGCCTGGGGTAGTGCCCGGTGGCCTCCTTCCAGCCACCACGCAAAGAAGCCCTGAGAGTTGCCCCCTCCTCCAGCTAAAATCCGACAGTGTGCTCCTTCTCTACAAGGCTTGGACGTTTGCAGGCACCTCCTCCTTCTGGCTGCAGGCAAGTCCCCCTTGCAAACTCAGCACTCAGGTGGCCATCCTTTCCTTTGCCTTAGCCAGAATCCCCACCCTTGTGGCCAAGAGGCCCCCTCCTTGCACCACACCCAGCAATCTGCCCTCCTTGCAATGCAAGCTCCAGCCAAATAACTCTCTGTCCCCCATCACAGGGATGCCACTAGCCATAATGAAGGACTTTCAAGCTGATCAAGCGGAGAACAGCTCTTGCTCCTCAAGCATTCCGAGGCCACAAGCCAAACAATGGGCAGAATCTAATAAACTCCTGGTTTCTCACATGCTTGCAAAGAGCCTGGAGGGCTTTGATCAGAAAAGCTGCAGAGCTCAGACAGAGGTCCTTGTGTCCTCCATAGGAAAGCTCTGCTGCTGTTCTCACCTGCTTCCAGCCTGCAAACTCCAAGAGGAAATTCTGCTAGAGGCAGCAGAAAAGCAGGACAGCCCAGAAATGTGTTACTACAAAACCCAGGGCATGTATGAACAGTCTGTCTGAGACCTCATATTAAAAGGAAGACCTGCTCGACCAGCAGCACATGTTTTCCACCAGACCACTCCCAGAAGGTCCACAGAAGCCACTAATGCATTCCTGGGGCTTACAGCTTATAAAACTCGCTAGTGCACAAGTGGCCACATAATTTGCAGTCCGAAACTTCCTTTGCAACATTTAAATGGAACTGAGCCAGAAAACCACATGCCAAGGGTCTTATGTACTTCTGCCACCCACCCACCCAATGGTCAACTTCTGGACAACGGAAGGCAAGTTACCTCCAGCCGAACGGAAGAGCTTACTGCAAGAGCAATAAGGATTTTTGGGGGCATTATGGTGGTGTAGAAGAAACACATTGCCCCCAAAAGCCCCTCATTTTCCCTGCGGTGAGAAGCAGCAGGAGAGAAGACTGAACGATTACTGGCCAGAACACAGCAGGGATTGGGGAACCAGATAAAACGGAAGGAATATGGGTAGCGATTAGTCTTATATGATTTATTACAAGTGTGTGTTTTTGCAGTCTGTCTGTTTTGTGGCCAACCTTCTCCTAAACCGCAGACAACTATAATAATGAAATCACAAAGATTTTCTCATGCTAATTTAGATGGTTTGCACTGTTGAAACTAGGGAAGCAGGAAAAGGGAAGAAATCAGCCATTTTAATTCTCAGTAATCTTTATGCTTTAAAAAACATATTTTCCTGACACATGAACCAATTTTTTTCCTGCTGCACCCTGACCCTAACTGGGAATTACCAAGGGTGGGTTGAACGGTGGGTGTTCCTCTTCCTGTCCAGTTTGGAGTTAAGGTGACAGCAAAGCCCAGTGGTGTCCAGTCTGGGCAGTGGAGACAAACCCGCATGGCTTCTGTAACCTTAGAAGAGATCATCCAGCTACTGAGGCAGCTGAGACAGGGCAGACACCACATGGCTGGGGCAACATGCACACTCTCTGTTGTTCTCTGCAGCCTCTGCTGCTTTGGGCATTCTGTAGGAAGACCCAAGGCTGATTCCCACGGCACGCTCAGACTGGACCCTTAACCCCTAATGGGAACAGAACCTGCTTCAGGACCACTTGCACCCAACACCAGACAACGGGTTTCTCAGTCCACACCATGCCCATCTGGTTCGGGTGAGGATTCACTTCAGTTACACCCATCCACCCCGATATTACCTCAAGGCCTTTCAATCACCACCTTTGAGCAAGAGGAGAAAGAAATGAGAAGGCTGGGAAAGACAAGGACATGGAGAAATGTAAGCCCAGCCCAGTATTCTTCTGTCCAGCAGAATTCCAGCTATCCTCAAAGTAACTAGTGCAAAAAGGAACCCTTTAGTTTCCTTCCTTTCGGCTCCCATGATCTCATGCAGCGATGCCAACTGTGATCTACAATTCTGAAGCAACCCCCCCACAAGTATCCCTGGCTCTGCTCACTGGCCGATCACTATGAATGGCACCACCACGAGGTAATATTGAAGGCGGAGGCCAGAAAGGAGGCCTGGAGAGGGTAAACGTCCAGAGCCGTCTCTGTGAGGGGTCAGTGGGGGCCCCCTTTGCCCCTTGGAAAAGCCAAAGTGCTTGACGTATTGGGTAAAAATCTAACCCCATGGAACGAGGACAGAGGTCTCTGCAGAGCCCGATAAAACTGCCTGGGAGTCATTTGGGCTGAATACATGGTTTGAGCTGAAGGAAATGGTTTGAGCAGTGAGGTCAAAACACCAGGAGGCATAATTCACCTGTGCCAAATTATCCTCATGTGAGCCTCCAGCAAACCCACCTATTGCATTGTGCTCTGGGCCAGGAATCTGAAACGACTTATGAGCCGTTCCTTTTTGCTCACCTCTGCACCCAGAGGCATTTATTCTGTCTGCCTCAGGGACTTTTGCAGTGCACTGTTAATAAATCCAGTGAAGCCAACATTTCACAATCACACGCCTCTGAGGCCAACTGGGAAAGAGGTTAAAGGGAGAATCAAAATGACCAAGAGGTGCTCCTTTAAGGGGATGAGAGGCCTGCCAAGCGCACGGGATGTTCTGCAGCAAAAACATTCTCATCAAGAATATTTTAAACTTGTCAGGGCCATCAAGCTAAGCGTAAGGAAACAGTTGCACTGGGGAGCTCCGGTCCCAAAGTCCTCAATGGATGGGAATGAACTGGCTGAAAGAGGGAGGTCGGGGGGGGGGGAGGATTGGTTGATAGCTGCTCCTTGGAAGTCTCTCTCCAAAGTCCCACCCAGCAGAGGTCATGGGTGAACACAGGACTGTGGCCAGTCTCAGAGCTCCTTGCACACAGCCAAGCCCAGGTGGGAAGCAGGCACTGGCCCTGCTCCAATCAGGCCAAACTGGGTAGCTTTGCAGGCAAATGTGACCCCCAGAAGAGGGACTTTGTGGGCCAGTTGGATCCAACATCAGCTCATCTTGCCCCCAAAACCCCGAATCTGAGATCACCGCGTCCAAAAGTTGCCTCTTCCCACAAAGAGCTCCTGAGCTGCTCCTGACTGCTAAGCTGCGTGAGGGTGAGCAGACAGAAGGCTTTGCCATGCGCAGGCCTCACAAACAGCAAAGGGCACCTTACGAGCCTCCGCCTGGCAGCCAGGCAGTAACAGCAACTTCTGCCACGAGCCAGACTTAGGCTCCTTCTCAAGGTTGGGGCTGAGGCCCAGCAACAGGAGTGGAGCAGCCAACTCAGGAGGGCCAGAGCCACAAGCGGGGGGCCAGCAGAATTGCTAGAAAGGAACAAGGGAGGAAGGAGCTCAGGCCAGACACACCTGTACCGGCTAAGCTGTGGTGGTAGAGGGCACCACTGGAACCCCCCCAAAGGCCCGGGTTGATGGAATCCGCCCAGGGGGTCCAGGGCACCTGACAAAGTCCAAAGCCAGAAAGAACAGGACAGTACAAGGCCAGGCCTCTACAAGGGAGGGGAGCAAACCTAGAGCCCCCCAAAGCAAAACCGAAGGCTGCCTTCAGGATTCCAGCAGGCAGCACCATGCAGAGGGGCTTCCCTAAAAGTGGAGATAATGAACTCCCGCCTGCCAGAAGTTCGGGCACCCGCCCCCCTACGGAGTCCACAAGGAGAGCCCCGGTGAGCGCAGCAGAGCCTCCACGTCCAGACGCAGACTACCGCGCGCCACCCGGGGCAATCGCCTGCCCGGCCGGAGCCCCTTGGGCCGCCCAACACGGCTGGCTCGGGGGTCGCTTTCCCCTCCTCGCATGACATGACCTCCCTCCCTCCCTCCCTCGCTCTCGGCTCACCGGGTTCTGGCTCCTGCAGAGAGGAGGCGGGACACGCGGACACCTTCGTTGGCTCAACCGGGTGGGGGGAATCCGGGTGGTCTCCTCGCCGACCTCCCGCCAAGGAAGCCCCCGCCCCGTCCCCGAAAAGAGCTGCTCCCTGACCGCCTCCCCAAAGCACCTGTCAGGCGGGCGGCGCGCAGAGCCGAGGCACGTGCCGTAGGATCGGGGCCACGGCAGGAGAGGGCGCCGCAGAAAGCCCCCCTCACCGTCCGGCGCCAGGAGGGTGGGCGAGGCGCGCTACCGGCCACCCGCCCCGGCTGTCCTCCGCGGCGGCCGCACCGAGGCCACCAGACCGATTCCCTCCCGGCCGTGGCTGGGCCAGGCAGGCAGGCGGGCAGGCAGGCAGGCAGGCAGGCGGCGGACGGGGGTGTGGCAGGCAGGCAGGCTGGCAGGGGGCGGGGCAGGGCGAAAACCTCCCTGGCAGGCTGCGAGGGGTGCCTGGCCGGGCGGACAGCCCTTTAGGATCCCTTTAAGGTCAGCCACTCGGCCGCCCGCCCGTCTCTTGACTACCTGGCGGCCCATTCGGAACCCGGAGCGCCGCCGGCAGCCCTTCGCCTCCGCCACCTGGACGAGCGCAGTCGGCCGCGAAGCGCCTGTCGCTGCCCCGAAGAGCCTGCGGTCGTGGCGGCGAAGGAACCGGGTGGCGGCAGGCGCTGCTTCGCCCCGTCCGTCCGTCGGTCCGTCCCGCCACCTCCCCCCGAGCCGTTTGGCCAAGGGGGGGCGGAAGAGGAGGAGGAAGGAGCGGCTGGAAGGCCGGGCAGCGAGAGCACCTGGACCCACGGATACCCAGGGGACCCTCGTGCCCTCGCCCTTGGGAGGAGCAGCCCTGGGGCCGCATGGAAGCCACGCAGGCTCGTGGCACCCCTGGACGTGTCCACCAGCCGGAGCCCCTCCGCACCGCGGCCCAGCGGCCTCTTCTGACTGGCCAAAGGGCTCGGGAGCTAAGAGATATGGCGACCTCGGGCCGCTTGATGGAATCCGCCCAGGACAACGCCTTCCTTTTGACTCCAGGCACCGCACAAGGAGGCACCCTAATCCAGAGAGAAAGGCAAGAGCACACTGTACACGCTCAGAGGAACTCTCCTCTTTAGCCCACGATTCCCATCAGCCCCAGAGAGCACCGCTGCGTGTGTATGAAAGCCAAGAGGCCCACTGCCTGTGGGAAACACCGGCGAATTCCGAAAAATCAGAAAGGAGAAAGCGAGATGTGCCGCTGGGTGATGAGCCACCGCATGGAAGCAGCCACAGCGTGTCCTGACGTTTTACAAGGGCCGGAAGTTAGTAAGTACACGAAGGAAAACCCAGAGAGCTCCAACATTCCGGCTCAGCTGCCTTCGTCACTGGTCTCGGGGCTCTTGGAGAGCACTGGAGCCCCCGCTCAAGGGGCCACAGAGCCAGCGGTCCCTCTCTGAGGCATCCGCAGAGGGAGGAGGGACCTTCTACCGCCTGCCTCGCTGTGCCCATCAGTTTCTCCACAAAATGTGGGAAGGAAATAGAAGGCAGGAGCTGCAGCCGAAGGAAATCCTTCCTACAGGCTCTGGTCTTGGAGCCTCTCGGCAGGAGACTAGGCGGGGAGCAGTGTGGAGCAAGCGTCCCCCGCGCCTCATCCGCCCGCGCCACCGGGGCTCTGCAACGCATGTTCGTTTCTGCCAGCCTTCCTGTCGCGACACGAGCGCCCCCTGATGGAGCCACCCCGTTATTGGAGCTGCAGCAGGAAGGGCGCCGCACGGGCTGGTGCTCTCCAGAGGGGCCGCAGCGGAGACCGGCGACGACCGAGGCGCCCAGTGCACCCGACGGGGTTCTGCTGGAGTGGCGGGCTAATAACTGCAACCCTCCTGCGATGGGATCTAGTGCCCCCCACCCGGTTAGACCCTCCAGTTAAGTTCGCTTCTGCAGCTGCGGGATTGCTAAACCCTGTCGTGAAAGCAGCACAGCCCCCTTTCCTCTGCCGCTCTGAGCTTCGCGCTCCCTTCGGCAGGGAGAGGCGCTGACTTCGGTAAGAGGCAAGCGAAGCCACCGGGAGCGACAGTGATGACGATGGGCTGCGGCTTCATTTGCACGGGTTGCATTTGCACGGGTTCCCCGTGTCTCCTCCTTCGGAAAGGGTTTGCACGTCATCTGGTGGGCAATAAAATATGCACGAGACTAGCGCTCGGGCTCCTGCAGTCGCCCGGGGAGCCTCCCGGCCGGAAGCGGCATTCCTCGCCCCCAGCACTGAAGCCCTCGATAGGCGACGGCCGCCGTTGAGCCGAATGCCGTAAGCGCGTTCGCTGTAACGTGAGGATGGCCTCTGCCCCGCTCCCCCGGGTGCCAACTGGCCCTAAAAATGAGCCCTGTCCAGCTCCTCGCGCACCCACCGAGGAGGAAAGGGGCTCCCACAACAGCGAGGCACGGACGGGGTTCGAACCCGTGATCTTCGGTTTACGAGACCGACGCCTTACCACTTGGCCACCGCGCCTGCGTTAAAAGCGGCGCCTCACTCCCATCTAGGCTGGCGCCGCTCCCGAGGAGCTGCGCGCGCCACCGCTGTTTGCCTCTGCCGCCCGCGAGGGCTCAAGAAAGGGCAAGCAGACTTCAATAGTCGGACGTACGCAGGCGCAGAAGAGACACCAGTGAGGCGGCGCTATCGCTGGAACGCGGGCACGGGCAACACTCGGCCCTCTTAACCCATGGTACACCGAAGAGGGGAGGGGGAGTGAGAGGAACGCGTCAAGCTAGGAAGAGCTCATTTGAGGAGACTACAGATCCCAGAAGCCTTAGGCACAGCGGCTGGAGGAGGAAGCCGTAGTAAACAAGCGACTACAAAAATGGGCTTGGATCCCTCGAGCGCTTCTGCCCAGCAGCCAGGCTGCTCCGGAGTCCGGGGGCCTTCAAGCCCCCCCCCCCCGCAGCTGGGCTTTTCCTTGGCACGGTGAAGGAGTCTTTTCACCGCCCAAGATGGGACTAATGTTAGCTGGTAGCAATGCCTGAAATAACACGCTCTTCAGGCACCAGCTTCAGATAGGGTCAGGGGGGACCATTCATTCAGGTGAGGAGATACATTTGATGCGTGTAGCGCATATAAATAAACCCTATCAGAATCTTCTTTTCAGTCACTTCAGGTTTTGCGTCATAAACTTCTATGGGGTTCCTCAGCCTCTCTCACTGCTTTGGCTTCCAGGATCTGGAATAATATGATGGCTCTTCATTGGCGTCTTCCAGTGTACACTTGTTTTCCCTGCAATTTAGTTTTGTTTCACCTTTATCAAAATGGATAACGGAACAGAGGATAATGGAATATTGTAGGAAAATACCTAAAAGCTAGCCTATCTTTTTTTGGAGGGAATAGCTGAGCAAAAAATGTTTGTGTAAGATTACTTTTTAAAAGCAATGACCTTATAAAGTGCCCAATTTAGGTGCCTTCAAGAAGGGCCACCCCAGTCCCTATGGTCAGAGGTACCCATCTCCTCAAGGGGTGCCTTTGGGAGAGAAATACCTCCAAGACATGGCAAGGTTTTCTCTCCTGAAGGCTCATCTTTGAATAGAGGTGGCTTTGAATCTGCACAGAAGTGCCAGGCAGTCTCCCCCATCATTCCCTGGGGACTGGAATCCCAACAGATGGTCACAGGTCACAATCAGGTGACAGAATCCACACCACATTCTCACCTCTTTAGTGATGAGAATGAAAACAAGGTCTGAAGAAGGTGACTTGAGGGCTGCTTCATGAGGACACCAGTCTATTGCCCTCTTCTCAGTTGCTTTTCCTTAGGGTGGCATAACACATAGATAATAAAAAGGTGATTAAAAGCTGCACAAAATGACATACATGCGGTCCGTTGATTTGGGGCAGCAGGAGACATGAAGTCTGTCCAGCGCTGGCAAAACACCCCAGAATGCCAAACAAAGGATCAGTGTTTAAAGTACGATTTTTAATAGCTTCTTCCCACCCCTAGTCACACAATAACCTTGGCCTCTGAAGCCATTTTCTTCTCTGCTTACATTTACCACATATTTGCAGCAATTTTCCACATGCTTTTCGTTTGTCTTCACAAGAGAAAGCAGCATAGCCAACTAGAAATGGGTCGGGACAGACTTGCTGCTGAACTGGTCTCACATCTTTGGCCTGCTTTCAAATCGCGCGACCTGAGGGATCCGGTTCCCATTCATTTCTAGGATCCACTTGGGAAGGGCCCAGCAGACAGTTTTTACTGCTTTCCCTGTGTCATCCACAGGCATGCAGACGTAGCAGAAAGGTCTGCGAGGTTTCTTCTGCGAATGGCTGCCCCCAGGGTGGTTCCCACAGGAAGTCTTTGTTGCTTTCTTTTCTGCCTCCCTTCCAAAGCCAACATCAAGACTCAGCTTAGCTGCCTGCTGTGGCCGCAACTTGGTTTCCATTTTTTTCTTTAAGTGCACATTAAGTTTTTCTTTTGTCACATCCAGTTCAAGGAAGAGGCTTGTCCGCACGATGGAGGCCTCCTTCTGCCTGGTCCTTGCCACTCCCCTTCCATTCATCTCTGCTATCTTCTCCATGTTGAGTTCATCTCTATCAAAGGAAGGCACAAGACCCTTGGAGGAAGACCCTCTCTCCACCTCCCTTGGCCTGCTTCTTGTCCTCCCTGTCCCAGTTACCCTTCCATCAAGCTTGTTTTGAGATCTTTTCCCATCAGTATAAGATGGCAGAACCTGGTATAGCAATTTCCCCTTCAATTCCCCCTGGCCACTCTGTGATTCCTTCCTTCTAGTTTGTTTCCCATCAGTCTGTGCTTCTTTCTCAAAGGAAGACTGGGGAACCTGGTAGCACAATTCTCCTCTCAGCTCCCCTGGACGGCTTCTAAATTCTTTCCTTCCAGGTGGCTTCCCATCAGCCTGTGTGTCTTTCTCAAAGGAAAAGCAGGGTACCAGTTCCCCTGGGCCAATCCCAGAGTCTTTCCTTCCAGATGGTTTCTGATCAGCCTGTGCTTTTTTCTCAGTGGAAGAGCAGGGAACCTGGTAGCAGAGCTCTCCTCTTAGCTCTCCCGGACCATTTTCAGGTTCTCTTTGTCCATGTTTCTGTACGTCATTCTCAAGGGAAGAATAAGGATCCTGGTAACACACTGCTCCTGGACCATTTCCATGTGTTATTCTTCCAAGTGGTTTCCCATCAGTCTGAGCTTCTTTCCCAAAGGAGCGGGGAACCTGGTAGCAGAGTTCACCTTTCAGTTCTGCCAGACCACTCCTCGATTCTTGGGTTCCAGTTTGTTCCCCGATAGCTTCTCTTTCCCATCCAAACAGAGGTGGGGCAACCCTGTAACCCATTTCCCCTTTCAACTCTCCCCAACCCTCCCTTGATCCTTTGTTCCTAGCTTGAGTCACACTGACTTCTGGTCCTCTCCCATGAGGGGGCAGATATTGAGAGACCAGGTCTAATTTTAGTTCCTCCTGATAGTCCCTTTTTCCTTTGCTGCTCTCACTTCTCTTCCAATCAGCTGTTTTTTCTTTCTCCATAGAAGGTGTAAGAAACTTTGAACCCGGTTCTTCCTTCAGCATAAGCATTTCACTCTTTTGCATCTCCAGACTCATTTTTGAATCTTTGCTTTCACCAGCCGCTACTTCCTTTCCCATAGAAGATGAAGGAACCTGGGAGGGAATGTCAGCCTTCTTAGTTTCCTTGCTTACACTTTCTTTCCCATCAGTTGCTGATTCCTTGGGGGAAGGTTTGGAAATCTGGAATCTCACTTTCCCCTTATCCTGATCTTGAGCACTCTTTGGTTCTTCACTTTTAATGTCCTTGCCAGCAGCCGTTGCTTCCTTCCCTGCAGGAGACGGAAGAACCTGGGAAGGGGCTTCTCCCTTTTTGGGCTCCTGTTTACCCTTCTCTTCTTTATCCTTGCCAGCAGCCGCTGCTTCCTTCCCTGCAGGAGGCGTGAGAGCCTGGGATGGGGCTTCTCCCTTTTTGGGCTCCTGTTTACCCTTCTCTTCTTTGTCCTTGCCAGCAGCTGCTGCTTCCTTCCCTGCAGGAGACGGAAGAACCTGGGAAGGGGCTTCTCCCTTTTTGGGCTCCTGTTTACCCTTCTCTTCTTTATCCTTGCCAGCAGCCGCTGCTTCCTTCCCTGCAGGAGGCGTGAGAGCCTGGGATGGGGCTTCTCCCTTTTTGGGCTCCTGTTTACCCTTCTCTTCTTTGTCCTTGCCAGCAGCTGCTGCTTCCTTCCCTGCAGGAGACGGAAGAACCTGGGAAGGGGCTTCTCCCTTTTTGGGCTCCTGTTTACCCTTCTCTTCTTTGTCCTTGCCAGCAGCCGTTGCTTCCTTCCCTGCAGGAGACGGAAGAACCTGGGAAGGGGCTTCTCCCTTTTTGGGCTCCTGTTTACCCTTCTCTTCTTTGTCCTTGCCAGCAGCCGTTGCTTCCTTCCCTGCAGGAGACGGAAGAACCTGGGAAGGGGCTTCTCCCTTTTTGGGCTCCTGTTTACCCTTCTCTTCTTTGTCCTTGCCAGCAGCCGTTGCTTCCTTCCCTGCAGGAGACGGAAGAACCTGGGAAGGGGCTTCTCCCTTTTTGGGCTCCTGTTTACCCTTCTCTTCTTTGTCCTTGCCAGCAGCCGTTGCTTCCTTCCCTGCAGGAGGCGTGAGAGCCTGGGAAGGGGCTTCTCCCTTTTTGGGCTCCTGTTTACCCTTCTCTTCTTTGTCCTTGCCAGCAGCTGTTGCTTCCTTCCCTGCAGGAGACGGAAGAACCTGGGAAGGGGCTTCTCCCTTTTTGGGCTCCTGTTTACCCTTCTCTTCTTTGTCCTTGCCAGCAGCTGCTGCTTCCTTCCCTGCAGGAGACGGAAGAACCTGGGAAGGGGCTTCTCCCTTTTTGGGCTCCTGTTTACCCTTCTCTTCTTTGTCCTTGCCAGCAGCCGTTGCTTCCTTCCCTGTGGAAGACAGGGGAATCTGAGAAGTCACTTCCTCCTTCTTGGACTCTTGTTCACTCTTTTGTTCTTTGTCCTTGCCAGCAGCTGCTGTTTCCTTCTCTTTGGAAGATGGGGTCAGCACGAAAACTACTTTCCCCTTCTTGGTCTTCTCTTCACTCTTTTGTTCTTTGCTCCCAGTATCCTTGTCAGCAGCCACTTCTTTCCCCGCTGCTTCCTTCCCTGTGGAAGGTGGGGGAACCTGGGAAGGCTCTTCCCCCTTCTTGGCCTCCTGATCACTCTTTTGATCTTTGTCCTTCCCAGGGGAAGAGGGAGGAACTTCCGCTTTCTTAGTCTCCTGCTTACTCTTTTCTTCTTTGCTTCCAGCAGCAGCTGCTTCCTTCCCTGTTGAAGATGGGGAAACTTGGGAGGCCATTTCTTCCTTTTTGGTTTCCTGTTCCTTCTTTGATTCTCTGCTCCCTGTCTCTTTCTTTTCAGCTTGTGCTCTGCTCTCTGTTCCTGCTCCTTTCTTATCTGTCACTGTTTCTTCCTTCTTGGAGGATGGTTGGGAAGTCTCCCTGGGGAAGCTCTTTTCTGGTGATGTGGCCAGTTCTCTCTTTGTTTGTGCTCCACTATCCTTTGACACAGCATCCATAGAAACATCCCGAGGAGGAGTCTCCACTGCAGGATCTTTAGGCATCTTGAGTTCCAGGGGAACATCTGATGGTGAGCTCTTATCTGAACGAAGCACTTCAAATTTAATTTTTGGAGGCTTTTTAAATGGGGAGGGAGAAAGTGAACTGGAGATTGGTGGTGACTCTGGAGTTTTAACTGCACGTGTCACACCTGGAGTCACTATCCCCTCAGGATGCTTTTTCAAAATTATTATGGGGGTGCATGGCCTGTGGGGTTCCCCCTTCCCAAATGTGATTTCAGGCTTGCTTGGTTGTGAAGAAATTAAGGGTTTCTTCTGCCCAGGCGCTGTGTACACTGTTGGGAGCTTCCATTTGTAGATGAGATATTTGTGCTTAATATTCAAGTCAATGATGCAAAGAGCCTCTCTAGCAACGAAGGGCAGAGATAAATGCTTTGCCCTGGGAATTTTATTACCAAAACGAATAATCTTAGGGAGAGACCTTGCAGAAAGGATGCTGAAAGTTTTAAAGGAGTCCTCAACCACATCTGGAAAGGCCTTCTTTTTAATTTCTATCATCTTCACAACTGTGTGGAAAGAAAGTTTCCTCAGTTCCTGTGGTTCCACTGAGAACAGAATAAATTTCTTTTTGATGCCCTGAGGAGTTATAATTTTATTGCCTAGTTTTCTGTACGGAAGTAAATGCCCCCTGGTTTCATCTGGTTCCCCAAAGTCTATAATATAATAATCTCTGGTTCCTGGAAATTCTTGCACAGAAGTGTCAGTACAGATAGATTTTGCCTTTTTGCAAGGAGGAGGAAAAGGTGCTTGTCTTTCAGTGTGAAGTAGCCTGTGTGGTATTTTTTCCTTTGGCTTCCGGCTCTGGCGTTCAAGGTCCTTGTAGAATTCACTAGTCAGAAAATGGAAAAGTTTTAAAGATTTGACAACAATGGTGGGCATGCCACACTGTCCCTGGACCATTTTCTTTTTAACATGAAATTCCAGGCAATCTCTGGTTTCTTCATCCATGTCTTTTAGGAGGAAAGGAGTGACTTCAGAGCTGTCCAAGGAAGAAACAGAGCTGGAACTCTCGCTTGATGCAGTTTGCTGGCTGGTCTGAATGTCTAACTTTGAGATTTTTTTTTTCTCCAAGGCGCCACCAAGATCCTTCTCCTGCTCTTGTTCCTTATCCACAAGATATGTTGGCTTTGTGTCCAACAAGACCAAAACTGTGGGTTTCTCTTCATTCTCCATTTGACTGGTCATTATCAGCTTGGAAGGAATCGATTCATCTTTGGAAGGAGGCCTCAACTGGATTTCCAGGGACTTCTCCACCAAGAGTACAGAGTTTTGTTTTTCAGAAGAGGAATGTTGTGTGATTTTTATTTCTGCAGGTGGAGCTAAAGTCTGGGATTTGTCTTCTTGTGGGATAGGGTGGCCACTTTTCATTTCTTCTGGGTGGCATTCAGAAAGCGAGAAGATAGCCAGATCTTTACCCCTCCTGTCTTTCAAGTGAGAATCATCTGATTCGGAGTGAGAATCAGATGACTTGCTCTCCGGCACAGTTGAAGAGTCAGATTTTGTGTATGGCAGCTGTCTAGCACGAGGCTCCTTAGCAAGGTCCTGAGCACGGGAACGTAAGTGCAAATGTTTTAAGTGAGGTAAATAGAAGGAGCCAGAGGAAGACGAGGAGGGGGGTTTCTGAACAACCTTGAAACTCTGCACAGGAGATCTATTTCTGTTATATTCTGGATATGAAAATTCAACATGATGCCAAACTCCTGTTTCTTGACATGTGTCAGGAAAATGCCTGTAAGTTTTATAAGGTGGTTCATAACTGCAGAAAACAAGGCAAAGCAAAGTTTCATTGACAACTGTGCCTTGAAAAAGTAAATTCTTCCGGTATTGTACACAATTGGATTTGGATCAGATATCTCTTGGAATTATCCCCAGCCCAGAGACCGTATTTGTAAGACTGTAAAAACATTTTGTTTGCCTCAGAAGGTAAATCTCATTGTTTAAAATTTTGGGAAACACAGGGGAGTCATATTTTACCAGTTGTAAAAGCAAGATCATTATGGGAGGGATTGTTCAAGGGAAAAGGTATACGACCATCTTCCCACCTACCTCTCTGGCACTTGAGCCCTATATAGCCACTCATTTGCCACTCCTGGTCTTTCTCGAGGCCTCCCAACGTTCCAATGGACAGCTGGAAGATTCCTGAGGAGGACAAAGCAGAGAAACTTTGTTGGGGTGCTGGTTTGCAATCCAGTTTTGAATCCCACAGGGGATTTTTGTGTGTTTATTTCACACTATTGTTACTTTTGGAATGTATACAGTGTAACACTCTGTCCCACCCTCCTTTTATCCTCATAGCATTCCTAGCAAGCAGGTTCAGCTGACAGGCAGCAACCACCACCACCACCAGCTCACCTGGCAGGCTTCCATAGCTAAGTGGCACTCAAACCCAAGTGTTTCACCCTGGCTATGATGCTACACTGACTCCTTACCATGTAAAAATAAAGCCATTCTTTAATGCTACCCAGTGCTCCTCCCTCCATCCCACATACTGCTATGCCTGGCTCCAGGGAAGGGAGCTCCTCAGCCATCTACCCTCGGTCTCTACCCTGAGATGCTTCCATATGCTTGGCAATTAAAGAGGCGCATTTCACTCCTTGCAGAGCCCTGGAGAACACAGAGCAGAAGAAGGCTGTTCTAGGCTAGAGGCAATAAGGCACTACATACCTTTCCACATCAATGGTTAACTGCTTTGCACAAATACATATAGATTCTGTGAATGGAAACAAAGAGACAAAAACCTTATTTTTTACAAAAACTATTAGTACTACAAGCAGCTAGTTTATTTGCTTGAAAAGAACTATGAAGTTGTCCCCAACTATTCATTTATCTCTAAACATTTATATTGCACCCTTCACACGAATATTCCAGGACTGGTCACCACACTCAATAGAAACAAAACTTATTTCAAATGCAGGCAGGACAGGTTAATGTAAAACAATCTAAATGTCAGGTTCTTCAGCTCCAATAGAACAGTACTCAGTGGTCACCTTAGTCAACCTGACATCTGTTGAAACCTCTGAGGTTAGCAGAGCTTTGCATTGTGCAAGTGCACAACAGTGTTATGCATGGAGTTCACATGCAAAAACAGAGTCTTGATTGCTTTCCAAGAGGAAGGTTTATTGCTTTATGGTTGCAGAATATATATGCATGGATATATGAAAATAATAAATGGTATACAAGTTAATCACTATCATATGGATATAAGGCATAAAACTACATCATTATGGGTTAACTAGAAACTCAGAACAGAACAACAACGCTGGATAGATAAATTAACATGAAGTCATAGAAAACAGGCATCACATGTGAGTCAATGAGGTGCATTTTTGAGGCTGGGGGGGGATGGGGTGCTTCTACGGCCATTTGCTGGGATTCTAGAGCAGGAATAAGTTTGCCCTTGTCTCTGCTTAGGATGCCCATGAGCATTTGGTGGGCCACTGTGTGCGACAGGATGCTGGACTAGATGGGCTGTGGCCTGATCCAGCAGGGCTTCTCTTATGTTCACTTTGGACCTATCCCAGCCCGGAATGTTCTTTCATGTCACACCAACCTGTTTCCCATAACACTGAACGTTTCTCACAGAACTTCTTAAGAGTATTATAGCTACTACAGAGGAAACTAGATTACAGGCCACCGGGTAAGATTCCAGCTGCCTCAGAGACCAGCCATTTTGAAGATTGTCTTTCCCCTTATCCCAGTCAGCGTGACTGAGGGAAACTTTAGCCCAGAACACATGGGGACACTTTCCTCAGACTGCTGAGGGGGGAGTTTGTCTTCTCCCCCCTCAGTTCCTTGTAGTTGAAGGCCCAGAGTATTTGGCAGAAACCCTGACAGGAATTCTGAGGTAAGAAGAGATCCAAGATGGCGACTCTTCTTACGAGCACTGAGGGGAGCACAGGATGGTGTCTAGACCAGTCACACGAGAAAGAAAGCATCTTCAGAAAAGGAAAAAGGAAACGAGCCTAGAAAGCAGAAATAAATCCTGCCCTCAGCCATTTTTCTTCAGTGAAGCCAGTCTCTCCTGGCACTGGGGTATTGGGGTCACACTCCTGGCTTCTGAAACTCTCAGGCCTTATCCAAGGGCAAAATGAAAGGGCACCACAGGCTTCCCCTCACCTTCACCACGAGGGCTTAAAAGCACCTGCAGTTTTCTTGGCTCCACCACCAGCCTACTTGCTCACAGTCCCCTATGGAGGCGGAGCAGACAGGCAGCTTCTGAGACCCGCTCTGAGGATCGCCTCTTCTTCCTGCTGTCCCCAGACTACAACTCCCATCATGCTTTGACGTGGCTGACCGTGCCCATGGGCCTTCTGTTGGCGCCATCAGCTGAGGGACTGTGGGAGCAGCCGCCATGATGCAAGAGGAGCCAACGTACCGCTCCTTCGAGGCCTCCGGGTCTCTCGCTCTCGCTCTCTCTGAGGCCGCAGCTCCGTCTCCGTCTCTGCCTCCGTCTCTGTCTCTGTCTCTGTCTCCGCCTCCGCCTCCTGCAGAGTAAAGGTAAGAGGCCACGAGCGAAGTGAGAAGTCAGGCAGACTCTGGCCCGCGAAGGCCCTGAGCCGTCGCCCCTGCTCCTGCCCTGGAGCTGACGCTAGCCGAGGCCCAAGCGGCCACCCTCCAGCTCCTCGGGCTGCCAGCCCCACGGCCACACGAGGGCAGCTCGCTACCCGCCGCTTGCAGCCTTTCTCCCCGCTGGTGGCATCGCTTGGCACCTGCTTGAGCTAATTCGCCTCCACCATTTTGATATCCGTTCCCGCCAGTTTGGAGAGATCCTTTTGGAGCTCTTCAAAACGCCCTTTAGTTTATCAGCCAGTCTGAATTGTTTATTTAAAATATTTATATACAGCTTCTCATTTAGAAAAATCCCAAGGCTGTTTTACAGGAAAGATTAACCACAAGGGTAAAAACTCACACAGGCACAAATCAAAGAGAAAGGCACATTGAAAACTGCTGCCCTTAAGGGTAGATTAATAATGAATAAACTGAAATGCACTTTATTTCAGCGCAGACCCACAGGGGTCCTGATTTGTATGTCCCTCCATCTTGAAAAATGAGAAATGGAGCTGCTGGGCTTCCTGAAGGACCTCAGCTTTTAAACTTGCCCATCAAATACTCCAAGTACACGCTGATCCACAGAACCCTTGCACAACCAGTGTTCCTTTTGTGCCAAGTCTCTCTTCCCTCTTTCCTTCTCAGGACAAAATGAACACATCCACTGCACGGTCCTGGAACTAGCAGTGCTAATCACAAGGTGTGCAGACAGAAAGATATCGAGCAAAATGAGACAACAGATATATCATATTTTAATTTGGGGGCAAAAGAAATGTGTCTTCCCAAAAATGCATAGTCCTGTGACCCATTCACATTGTGATGAGTCTTAAAGTTCTCAGGAGCTATAGTATAAGAAAATGAACACATCCAGTCTCTACAGATACGATTTGCCTGACTTTACATGACCACTTTCCTACAGAGAAGCCAGGCATTGTGCCCAAGACTATCCTTTTCCCCCCTTAGACTCTAGGAATGCAGGATTCTATGATCAATGTACTACAGAACTCTTTGTGGGATCAAAAGCTATTATTGCAGTTTTACTCATGTGGGAACTAATGCCCAAAACTAACAAAGAGTAAAGAAAAGTGAACACCTATTCATTCCAGTTCCCTTTAGCAAGCTCTAACTCTGCATTTAGGACTGAATGTAGTGTTTTTGGTGGATGCAGAGTTCCAGAGCAGTCTTGTTTTTAAATTCTTCCATTTACCCTATGACTGCTAGATTGCTACCATTTCCTGCAGACTGGATGCATGACATCCCTAAAGAGAGCAGCTTCCTCTCACCAGACGCATTGTTGTCTCTTCTGGCTTAGCCTGCCAAGCGGCCATGCTGAAGGATGTCCACATTTCAACAGCCAGATACAAAAGGAGTGCAGCTGTTCCTGCTAAGTGGAATCCCCAGCGGGACTTGGAGAACCAACGAAACCCTGAGGGCAGGCGGAATGTGTTCTGAAATTGCAGCAGTTTGCTGCTGTCCAGGCCGGGGCCATCCTGACTTTTTTCAGTGATCTTCCCATGGAGATGTGGGTCTTCACTGGGGTCTTTTTTCAGCATCAGAGAACCGAGCACCAATGCTGCATATGCGTATCTCATGGTCCCCCCACCCCAGCAAAGAAAGGATCCCAAGAGAATTTACATCTGTTCCATCACACCAATGTCCAGCTGGCATCTTTGCTACAAGTATTTGATTGTCTGAAAAGGAAGTGAAGGTTTTCTTCAAAATGCTGTGATGGCCACATTTCATTTATGTCACAATAAGGTGACTGCAGGAGCTGGTTGCTAAGAGACTTCTAGTTCAAAGTGTATGGAGAGAAAGTCTTTGGGTGGGTTGCAGATTCCACTTCCCATGCTGGATTCTCTCCTTCAGGTGGCATTTTACATCACTGTTTTGGAAGCTATAAGTGGTCCCTGTGCCAATGGCACTGGCAAGATAGGCACACGCTGTGACCCCCCTGCACCACAATTCCAGATTCTTGGTTCTTTGGGACATTTGGATACTTTGAGAAGATAAAATATTTTTCTCCGGAGGCAGCAGAAAGCAGCTGCTAGAGAGGAATGTGAAAATGAAATGGGCATTGATGTTAAAAAAAAAATTAAATGTTGTCTTTTTAGATACTTCAGCTGTTTCTGAATCCAGAAACTATCTTCAGTTTCAGATTAAGGGAAGACTTTGGGCTAAGACTTTGTTATGCCCTAACCCTTGCTTTGAAATCTGAAACACAAGTTGTGCATATTTGTGAAGAACAATTGTGATGCTCCTTTGTTATGATCGTGAATGACAAAAACTTTTCGTTGAGCCCTTGTGAACCCACAAGAAAGCACTAGGAATACTGTTCCCAAGAGTTCTGTGAAATGTGAAGGCACAAGTAACTCATCAGATTTTTCCCCACTGCTTGAATAGTATCTAAAATTGTGGGAACCAGTCATGAAGGTAACTCCATGGAGGTGGCTGCTGTGGCGTGCAACACTGTTCTTAAGCAGTGATAAACTGCAAATCAGAAGAACGTATAGCCAAATCCTCTGTGGCGCGAGAGATGCCAAAAGACAAGTAATTCTGCTAAATTTTGAAGAGCATTGGTAGAATGGGAATCCTTCCTGGGATCTGATGGAGATAGTGTCTGAATCTATATAGTAATGTTTCGATATTGAATAGCTGGATAGAGGTCATAGAAATCCCTCTACATGCTTTCTTTGGAGGGACACCCAGTTATCTCCACCAAGAGAGCCATTGTGGTCTTGAGATAAGAATGTTTCTGGGTTCAGACCTGCTGTCCTGGTGAGACTGGATATCTGACGTTTCACTGCCTCACCTTGGGGCACGCCCTGCTTCAGCCTATCACGTGAACATCTGGCCAGATACAGGTGCAAAAATGAGTACAGGAACAGAAGCTATGATGCCAAAGGGGGAAGAAAGAGGGCTCAGGTTTTATGACCACAGTGTTTTGTTTTGTTGATGAACAGTTGCATCAGGAAGCAGGCCAAGCATGGGCCTACAGTAATCTCTAGTTCTTTTTCAAGTAAAAGCAAAAAATATGCATGTACTTAGTTTCCACAGCCACTTTAGTTTCCAAACCAATATGCATTGAGCTATTTCCCAAGATAAGAAACCTTGAGGAACCCTCTAGTTCAGATTTTATTCTGAATCAGAAATGTTGCAATGAGTACAAAGACACACACATGACACTGGAAGGGGTAAAAAGTATAAATATATATTTTTTTAGATTCAGCACACACAAAAAAGATAGATCTTTTGTGACTGAAGTGGTAGAAAACAGCCAAGGGACAAGTGCCACAGAGGCCGTAAAGCCAAAGCCCAAGAAGGTACGGCTCACTCATAAGCTCAGTAAAGCCCTGCTGCCTTTGCCCAGATTGGGTGGCATTCATTTCTTTCCATCCAGGTCCGGAAAAGTGGAGGAACTATACACAGCAACAAGAGAAGAGGCTTCTCATTCCAGGCTCAGCAAAGGGATGCTGTCAGGACACTTGTTTTGGTGTCTGGTGAAATGAGCTGCTTTTGGCACAGCACAAGCCTTTGTGGTAAGGTGGGCCCTCCAAGCTACCTAGCAGCTTCCCCTTCTTCACAGCTGAACAATAAGGCGACCAGTGGATGAGGGCAGAAGATCTAGAAAGAAGGGATAAAGTGCCTGTCAGGGAAAAGGGCAGCCTTCTACACAGCTGTCTGAATGTTCTCTGCTGAGGAACACAAACATGAGGAAAGGGTGTAGGGGCTCAGCTTCAATCCGGCCTCTTCAGGGAGCCTTCAGAACAAACCAAAGGTACCACGTTGAGGCCTGCATGCGGAAGAGACTGGCCAACATTGCTGCCTTTAGGAAGGAGGAGCCCCTCTAGGCCAACTGCAAAATGTTGCTCATACTCAACCTCATTAAACTATGTTCAGACTCTTGTAAACAGAGAGGGGAAAGCAAACCTACAACTGGGTGGTTCAAATCATCCTTTTACAAACAGGTGAAGTACTATAACCCTCCAAAAAGTTGCTCTGTAGGGAAAGAGAGCTGCTTCTATTCCCAAGAAGTGCTAAACAGATCTAGCCAGCTTTTGCACTTGGGGACTAGAGAGCATCAGGTGACAAAGGGGATCTCAGAAGGCAGTCACTCTGTTTTATTTCAAACATAGCCCTCCTAGAAGTCCAAGGCCATTCCACAGAGCCTGCCAAATGAGGTGTGGAGAAAGAAGAGGAGAGGAAAGATTCCTGGGCAAAAAAAGGCTTGGGACGCTGCAGGCTGGGCGTTTGGGAGACCCCGCCCCTCCATGGTCCCCCAAGACAGATGGTGCCAGACAGTGGTGGGCTCCTGCAGCACCTGGTGAGGCTGTCATGTCTGCGCCAGCAACAGCTCCTCCATGCCTTCCTTCCCCAGTCGGTATCGTGCCAGATCCTTCCTGGTTACCATCCCTACCACCTGCAAGGAGACAGGAAGCCGCTAGTAGTCACAAAGGGGCCACGCGTCCTCCAACACCAGATAGCATTACAGTGGAAAATGCAGGGCCCCCTCACCCAGCAGCATTCCAGACAAGGACCCTTTCCAAATCTTACTCAGAAATAGCAAGAACTAAGCTGGACACCTTTGGATTCCCTCCTCAATGTGCAGGGTTTCTATCCACTGAGTAGTGGTGGCTTCCTGTTGCCTCCCCACGTCAGCAGCCACCCTGTCTTCGCTCACCTGATTATACTTGTCCACCACCACCAGATGACGCAAGCCCAGCGCTCGGAACAATTTGAACACCCTTGGCAAGGATGCCTCCTGGAAACGGAAAGCAGAAGTTGTGTCAGGCCATGCACAGCAGTGACAACACAGGATGCTCTTTAGAGCCGAATAAGGAATGCATCTCGCCCCTCCCCAAGGAGCTTCCCTATCTGGCAATACTGTAATGATCTCAGTCTTTGTCTTTGATGCAGCCCATGTGGTTTTACCTGTGGCACAGTGTAAGGTGAGGGGTTCATGAATTCAGTGAGGTCCATCAGGCACTCGCGTTCATCCTGGGAAACATGGATGGACTGGATGGGTGGAAAACGAGGGTAGGCATCCCGGAAGTCCTTCAGTTTCAGATGGTGCTGCGCTAAAGACAGATTGGACCGTTCCACAAAGACCTGTGGGAAGACAAGCATGGTACTGGGAAAGTCTGCAGAAAAGTAGACCAAGAGGTCCTCAAAGATGGGAGGACAATGCTGATCTGCTTTGTGTCCATAGCAAGGTGCCACACAGGGCGGGTTTCCAGTGGAGGAACAGCATGAGGACTTGGTCTAAAATATTCTTCTAGAGCTTTGATGAAAAGGGTCAAGAAACAGGGAAGCTGGGATTTAACATCGCAGGTGCGAGAAGAAGGGGAGTGGATTCCGCCAGCCCTCCCCACATCAGTATACCAGAATTCTCACACCTCGGACTGTGGAGAGTCAACGGCAACCTCTTCTGGGCAGTTTCTTCCCCCTAAAAACAAACATGCCCTGCAGAAGAATGCAGGGCCTTCCACGGGTCTCACCTTGTGCTTCAGGAGAACAATCAGTTGGGAGCGCAGGATGAGCCCACGGAGTCCCATCATCTGCAACAGAGGCTTCTGTTAGAATCAGCTGCATGCCACATGGCCTCCCAGCATCAACACCACGTTGGGGAAGAGATTCCCTCCTCAAGGTCTCCTCAGAAGAACTGGGCATTATACAGCTTCCGTCTCATTCAACAGGTGCTTTTTGCTTCCGTAGCTACATTTGTTTTCCCCAAGCCCACTTCAAATCAATGGGTCTGGAATTTCCATGGTATTGCCCATGTGTGCTAAGTATTTTACACTACATTAGGGAAAAGATCTATGTCAGGTCTCTTTTACCTCATAGAATTGCCATGATGATAAAATGCTTTCTGTTCTTTGAAGGAAACACAAACATGAGGCTTTTGCAGTTTTGGAGTTTTGCTTAGCCAGGGATAGAACAAAGCAGAAGTTCTACCACTGAATTACGTCTCCTTGTATTTTCTCCTGAAGAAATTGCAACAGGAATGCCAAAGTTCCCAAGGCAGCCTCTGCCCACCTGATTATTTCCTGAGACACTCTCCACAACAGGGAAACCATTGTGGTTGGAGGACCGATCACTGAGGACATCCACAATTGTGCCCACTTTCTCAATCCTTTGCAGGCAGGTGACTGGGGTGCTCATTACCTCCCTGCAGAGAGGAAACACACATAGTCTCCAAGTTATACTGGCCCATGGCTGGGCAAGTTTAAAGTTAACAGATTTGCAGCAATTCAGAACCAACATTTCAGTTTGTTCATCTTCAAAGAATACGCACAGGTTCTTGCCTCCCCTTTAGAAAGCATCTAGATTCCCAAATAACACCAGGTAAACTGAATAGGAGTTGGGATACAGTAGTCTATGGCTCCGCCTATTGGCCTTAGGGGAAAATAGCAACTGTGGATCCCTGCACAGCCATCAGCCTGAGCCCCAGGCCTTGTCTGTGTCCTGAAGGGTCTTGAAGGTGCTGAAGCTGAAGGAAATCATCACCCTGCTGGCTTACGTGGCAGTGAAGGAGTGCGACGTGACAGGTGCTTCCCAATGCAGGAAAGGAACACTCTGCAACTGGATGTGCATGTCGTACAGCCCCTGGAGTCATGATGGAAGAAGAAAGATGGTCAAGCAGGATGCATCCGGATGGAGGGAAAATACGGATCCCAGGAGACACTATCCTGGTCTACATATGACAGCCAGCCCCAAGGGCTAAAACAGCCTGAATAGGCTATTTCCTGAGCAGACCCACTGCATGAAGAACTCTGGAATGAACATGGACAGATGGGAACATGCAAGAGCCTGCTCTGGGGTCCACTCTACCTACCTACATTTTTATGGCCCTGCCTGGAATGCAGCTGAAACAAGAACTGTTAACACCAGCTCATACAGAATAAAACTGGGAGCATCAAGGAATTTCTTTAAAACCTTAAATGAGAGGTTCGCCCTTCCCCCTGGTCACAAAAATAGGTCCACAGGATCAGCCTCAAGCCCACAAGAAGCTTCCTCTGCACATGGAGGACCACTGCCAGGCTCCAATTAAAGCGCTTGTTATAAAAAGCCTTAAAATAATATGCTTTCAAACTGTGACACTGGAGAAGACTTGAGTGATCCTTGGACTGCAAGGAGATCAAATTAGTCAATGCTAAAGGCAATTGACCTTGATTGTTCACTGGAACGTCAAATACTGAACCTGAAACTCAGACACTGAGGCCACATGATTAGAAGACAGGACTCACTGGAAAATACCACCTCGGCTTTCTTACCTCTACAAAGCAATCCCCCACCATCTTGGCCGTCATTAGCACCAGCATGATAGGGAACCCATAGGTGACGTTCCCCGTGGCTTCCATCATGATGACAGTCAAGCTCAGGGTCATTCGCACAATCCCACCTGAGGCGACAAATAGTGTTGGCACTGATTGGGCTCCTTCCTTTTTTTTCTAGAAGCCCCCCCTCTCAGGAAACCACCTATTATTCTGTAGTAATTAGACACCCAGAAATGTACCTAGTATTTTCCCAATAGCTATAGCCCTACCCATCAAAGCTGGACTTCTGGTGACCAAACAAGGAAGACAGAACGCTCTTCTACTAGTTGAGACTATTTGTTTTTCTCTCTGCCTACCTGTACCAGCCTCAGATCCCCCACAGTTTTTGTTGCTAGTTCTCATCAGCCCTAGCCGCCACAGCCATTGTGGGCTCCAGTTCCCATCCCACGGAGGGTGTGGCTGATGCAGATCTTAACATTTTAGGAGAGAACCAAGTTGCCAAGGGCATGCCTATGCCTGTAGGCAATGCCTTTCTGAGGGGAAGAGAGGACAAGAATGGAACCCAGGGCATTTCTGCAAACAAATTAGTCTTTCCCCAAGTACAACCCAGGCTATTCTGAAGAACCACATTCCACTGAACTGAGGGTGTTAAAATCTCTAGAAATTGCCCAGGAGGAAAAGCTCTGATATATAGAGATAAGTTTTGACATCGTCCCTTAACAAACCCGTTGGTTGGAACCTGACCAGTTTCCCAAACCAAATCACCTTCCCCCTGAAAAATGTAGGTCTCTCACCCAGCTGGGCTGCAGCTCCCATCAAAGCGTACTTTCCCGGGTCGGCCCAGATCTGAAAGTCCAAGACATAAGAGGGTGAAGTGGTCGAAAGGCAGAAGCTCCTTGCTGCTCTGAACGGCAGGAGCAGATAAACAGTAGGCAAAGGGTGCGTCCTCCCACCAGGTCTCCTTCAGAGTTGATGATCAAGCAATGGCCCCAAAGCAATGGGGTGGCACCAAGAGACTTGCACCAGGGGATGGAAAACCCCACAACCCATGAGGATTGTGGAGAAATTGGCCTCCAGCAACAAGGGCCATTCTCAAGCCACGAGAGGTGGACCCAGGCCTGTGAGCTCACCCAGCCACTGGTCATGAAGGAAAGGCAGATGCCAAAAAGGCGGCCCCAGGCGGCCCCAATCAGCAAGGAAGGTATGAAAACACCTGCAGACACTGTCAGGCCGTAGGTCCAGCAAGCCAGGAAAAAATACACCAGGGTGAACATTCCTAAAGTCATTGGGTTGTAGGTGCCTGTGTCAGGGGACAGAAGGAGGAGACAAGAAAAAGAGTTAGCACAGTGCTTTCCACAGCACCAACACTCAGGGTCTTCGGACCAGGTGGTGTCTGTCCAGTCTGAGCTAAATCCCAGCTGTAACCAGCAAAAGGAGGACATGGGCTGTAAGCGGCTGGCCCAGATCACCCTTGGGACACTAATGATCCTGCTTAAGTAACAGGATACATTTGGACAGAATAGTCTCTATCAAAATTGCTTCTCTATGTTGTTAATAGAGCAGCACGGCCTTAGTGCGCATTTAACAGGCAGGATCCCACTGCATTTTGCTAGAGCTGTGTAACCTGAAAAGCTTGCACTATGCCCCACTAACCAGAGAGGGGTTTTTGAACCCGTGGAGAACCCGTGGGGATGCTGCGTTCGCACCTCAGGGGCAGCTGGATCCGTTCTGGACCACCCCAAGCGTCCCAACGCACTCTCCACACGTTCCATTTTCCGAGCAGAAAAAACTGCTCTGAAAGCGTCTCTGCGCATTTGGCGCGTTCCCAGCTGTTCCAGAGGGAAAGTGTTTGCACGCTCTCCCTCTGTGACACCTGAGCTCCTCCCCTGGGCTGCTCCCACTGGCTCCTCTGGAGCCAGTGCTGGGCAGCCCAGAGGCCCCCTTTCTCTCAGCTCCCGCTGTCTCTAGGAGCTGAGATCGCGGCCCCTAGAGTCAGGGGGACCCGCACCTAATACCTCCCAACCCACCCCGGATCGCGCGCGCATGTTTGTGGCCTTGCTTGCAGGAGGCCCAGGGTGCTTCACCAGGCCATCTGGGCAGGTGCAGGCGGCTGACCTATGAGGGGCCGCCCCGCGAGCATGCGTGCTGCACACTGGGCCTCCTGCAGCCAGAATCGACCCGGCAGCCTGCAGGTAAGCCCACGAATGCCCACACACGCGACTCAAGGTGCGTTGGGGGATATTAGGTGCAGGTCCCCCTGACTCTAGGAGCCAAGGGAAAGAGGACCCCTGGGCTGCCCACCACTGGCTCCAGAGGAGCCAATCGGAGCAGCTCGGGTCTTCGGCCCAAACGGGCTGAGAACAGTTCCCCATCCACACGTAGGCAGGTAAAGGATGCATTTGGAATGCGTCTTTTACCTGCCAGTGCAGATGGGGAACTGCTCTCAATGCGTTCGGGCTGAAGCGTTCCGAGGCATCTTTGCTGTAATGTGAAAACGCCTCATGTTTGCACCTCCTCTCCCTTCAGATATAACACACCCACAAAAGCCGAGTGTGGTTCACTGCTACGGCGTCGCTGCACGTCCTTCCTTGTGCTTTTAATGCCTCTGAAAACAAAGCTGAACATTCAGTTTCCAGATGTTCTTTTCCTGTTCCTGATTTTCTCTGATTGTTTTTAGTTTGAGCTCTTTTACCGATTTTTATTTTGTGCTTTCATCCTGTTTCTTTACTACTGTTTTCTTAGCTTTAATTGCAGGCAATGAGGTCAGAAATAAATACATAAATTATGTCCTCTTCTTTTGCAGGATTCTGCCTAAGAACTGAGTGCCAAAGTCTCCCTGCTGGGTCCAAAACGGTGTTGTCAGCTGGGAGTGGCTTCCTTTGCACACTCTGCATTTCCACTCATCTCATTTTCAGACTGCAGGAAGCTCAGACTGCCTGAGATCCAAAGAGGCCTGTCTTGGGACCATTTGGCAGATGACTGGCAAAAATATTAAATAAAAGTAAGGAATACATGCAGCAGGAAAGCCACCAACTCTTCCCACTGTGTCTGCCCAGTTGAAAGATGAACCCCTCCCACGCACAGATAATGCTGTGGATACATCTTCCTTGTGGCTGCTCTGAGCCCAGAAACAGTACCAGCGCCTTTCTTAATGAATACAACATGTGCATCAAGTCTCTGACCAGGAAACGGATCCCAGCAGGGCCCTGGGGCATCATGAAAAAAGATCCACTTGCAGCCCATCAGGTAAAGCTGCTAAGGCAGGAGACGCCAAGAAGTGGGAATCCGGCAAAGAGCCCCCCACCAGTTTCAGGAGTAACATGTTGGGGAACGGGACTGACAGGAGAAGACTGGTCAGTTGTTCAAGCAGCCTGGGCGATGGAACGTGCAGCAGAGGGTGGCTTTCTTTGGGTGCTTCTGGACCTTCTGGACCCCAAGATGTCTCCGCCACAGTCCAGAGCTTGCAGAAAGGGAATGTCAGAGCACGGTCTCTTCCATCCCATCAAGGATGAAGGTTGTTCCCTTCTCCAGTTAGACCACTGCTGGTCATGAGGAGAAGAAGAAGAAGAGTTGGCCTTTCTACTCCTACTTTTCTCACCCATTTAAGGGGACTCAAAAGCAGCTGACAAAGCTTTTCTACTCTCCCCACAACAGACACCCTTTGAGGTGGGTGGGGCTGTGAGAGCTCAGAAGAGAGCTGTGGCTAGCCCAAGGTCACCCAGCTGGCTTTGTGGGGGAGGGTGGAATCAAACCCAGTATTCCCAGGTAAGAGTCTGGCTTCCTAACCACTAGACCAAACTGGCTCATTTTTTAAAAAAGCTCTACCATGATTTTTCTTACATATTAAAATACTTTTTGTATTGGTTTTCTCATATAGACACTACAGTTTAAACCTATAATCCTAAGTGTATTAGAAGCAAACTCCACCAAGTAACTTTCTTCAAGAGCAGAGTAAAAACTAGCCTTCAAGCTATATGCAAAAGGAGGCTTTTTCTTTAGGTAGGAAGCCACTCACCCGGAGGGTCATGGAAGAGCCGGACAACACTCTTCTCGGGTGTGTTGAAGAAGGCTGCAGCCATGGAGTTGTATTCACCATCAGGGCAGAACAGCTGAGAGAAAGAAGGGAAGAGAAAGGAGGAAGAGCAGATGTCTTTCAGCAGGCCTGGGGAAAGGAGGAGCCTTGGACAACCTGAGGTTCTGCAGACACTTCAGCACCACCTAGGATCCAGAACAGACCAAGGTGGTTGCGGAACACCTCTGAAGAGGAATGACACAGTGGGATGGGCCCAGCCAGCGCCTACAAATGAGGCAAGGGAGCTTCCTTGATCCCAGGGATTCTTACCAGCTGCTTGCCTAATTACCTTGTGCTGCACACAAGGCCTAGACCTTCAAGGACCCTTCTCTCCTGTATGGGGAGGTGCCTTTCTGTTTGACAGGGGCTACATGCAAATCTGGCCGCTTGTACCTACCTGGAGTGGGTAGGCCATGTTGCTCCCTTGCAGAGGCTGGCAGTCTCCAGAGGTATAGATCAACACAAATGCAACAGAAGCCGTCACTGCTGCCACCAGCATGGCTTCAATCACCTGTAGGCATGGGCGGTGGATATACCTGTGGAGTCAAGGCACCCACCCAGTGGGTCAATATCAGAGAAAATAATGCGAACGGCTCTTGCTTGCAAGTCTCAAGTAAAAATCTTAAACTCCCAAGTAAAGGAACAAAATAGAATGCAATAAAACAACAATGGAAGCGATGGACAATCTGTTCTTCCCAATGCCCACCCAACTAAAAAGTAACTGTGGCAAAAAGCAGAAATGTAGTATTCAGGACTGCTTATAAAAGTCATGCAAAGGCCTTTGCACCAGCTGAGTCTCTAAGGGGAGGGCATTCTGTTACAGGACCCCACCATTGAAGGTGGCTTGAACTTCCCCTGGACGGCATCTCCGCCAGAGGAACATTGCCAGAGATCAAACGCAGAACTGTGACAAGCATGTTCTGAGCAACCCAGAGCTGAACTGGATTCAGAAACAAATTTATTTATTTTTGTATTAGCAACCAAATCCAGGTAAGACAGGACCAGAGAGGAAATCACAGACCAAGCAGCTAGCAACATTTTTCTACCTCTGCGTTCACTTCTATAATGTGCCATGGACAGTGTTTTTGCAAAACTAATGAGGTATAACTCAAATACAACTGAGCCACAGATAGCTAATCTAGGAAGTCAAGGAACTGAAAGCCAGTCTGCCATTTATTCTATAGGTTTTTCTCAGCAAGCTTGGTCCTAGCCTCTCTGTGGGTATGAGGACACAGGCCCTCACAGGCACATACACTGGCAAATGACTCCTTTTCAGCTTTCCTGACTCCTTTTGACCATTGTGGGTGGCTGCAAAATCAGGCAACTTTGTTCCTTTAAAACAACCCCAGGGAACATCAGGGAAAAGACGCAGAGGGCTGGACAATCCAGACAGAAGCTACACCAAGGAGCCAAGGAAGCAAAAGCACTCATGAAGGTTTCTGGCTCAGACGACCTCTTGAAAGTATTTGCTCAGCCAAAAGGAATTTCTCCTGCCCTCCTGCTGGTTGTGCCCATGAATGGACTTTGCTCTGGCATTGGTTTGGCATGCCAGATGTCATGTTGCTGCACCTGGAGATTGAGAGCCTCCCCCGCCCCCCCGGAGGAGTGTCAGTGTGAATCAAGAGAGTAGGGTTGGGAAGGATGGTGCATCAGAGCTAACAGGTAAGGAAGGGCTTGAGCCCCCTGGGTGTGGCCTGGTCCCTTGATCTCTGCCCATTGGCCAGCCCAGAGGGCTGCTGGGTCGCCTGTCCGAGGCCTTCCAAATGGAGCAAAGCACTAGAAATGCTTGGGCAAGTCCAACGCACTGGGCTAGTGCAGTGTAATGGCTGGAGCTACAGCCAAGATGTCCCTGGGTTCAAATTCCCGCCAGACTACAGAGGCTTTCTGGGTGACGTCAGGCCAGTCCTTGCCTCTCAGCCTGGCCTACCTCATAGGGCTGTTATGTTCATGCATGTACACACACACCTCCCCAAAGACTCAGGGTAGCTTGATCAAATTGGACAGCCTATGAGTGGTGTTGCTGGATTGGGTCAGTGGTCAACCAGATGCTCAGGCAAGCTGTAGAGCACTGGCTCTCCCTTGCTCCCCATCTTCAGCAGATGGATTTTAGAGATAGATAACTCCAGAAGCCGTTGCTTTCCCTTATTCCATGAACTTCGCCTGTCCTTCTATCAAGCCTCCCAAGCTGATGACCACAGTGATAGCTGGAGGCTGCTGGCCAGGTTTAAGAACAAACATTCTTCCTTTGTTCAGAATCCTCTGAGATTCAGCTACCTTGAATGATCCCTGGTTTTAGTTTTTCGCAACAAAACAATCAACTTTTCCTAGAATTTTATCTAGCCTTTATGTCAACAAGGTCACCACTTATATTTCCACCCCAAACTAGGCAATGCCAAGCAACAAGTACCTGATTCGGAACATTGTCAGCCAGTAGTTTAAGGTATTGAACATGGCTCCAAGAACTCCACCTGCAGCCAAGAAGAACGGAAGAACAAAACTGCCAAAAAGGCCTAAGAGTCAACGCAAGGTGGAAACTGCTCAGTTTTTGCAGAGGTGTTCAAGGAGGGTACAGTCTGTAACTCTGAAAGCTCATTCTGGGTCTGATGGAATTCAGCCTTTCAGTGTAGTTGCAGAATAAGAATTCGGAAATCTCTCCAGACAGTGTTGGTTTACAGTTTTAAATGGTGGTTGGTTGGAACTATCCAAAGTTATACCAGTATTTGAAAAAGGAGACCTATTCTAGTGCTTCTGTTCTGAGTTATCCAATAAGAGGTGACCCCAACCCTCTCCTGGGAGATTAAAGTCCAAGTGGCAAGAAAAATCTGTAGCTCCAAGCAGAAATGAAGTCCTTTGCTGATTGCTACATTCTTTATGGACCAGCAAAGGGGGTGGAAAGAGCAGAGGCTCATTCTGCGTGCCTCAGATAATGGCGAGATAAGTTGGTGAGAGGAGAGAGTTAGAAATGAGAACCTAAGAACTGTCTTGCTGGACCAGAACACCCCCAGCCAAGCCAGACAGCAGCCTGTTCACATAGTTCCCCCTCAAAGGTTCCCAGCAACTTCATCTTGGAGAGGACCATCAGAAAAGCTACAGTTTCCTCAGAGAAACCTAAGTGTGGGGGAGACCTGTCAAAGGGTCCTTACCAATCATCCCCATAAATATGAAGATTGGGATTTCTTGGAACGTGTAGCCCATCTTCTGTAGAGAAAGCAGAGCAGATGAGACATGCGGTTACTGTCACAGCGCAAGAGCACCACACAAGGACAGCAGCACAGTTGTTCAGCCAGAACCAGGGCCCGTACCAAAGTTGTGGCTCCGCTGCGCCATCTGTGGACTCTGCCTCAGTCTGCGACTGCTTCCACCCCAGACCCAGCAAGCATTTCCCACACGTAATGCAGCATTATCTTGCTCTGCAGTGCGCACACCTATTCTGTAAAATTCAGTCAATCTCATTTAGGAAAGGCCAACTGCAGTGTTAGACACAGATGGTGCTACGATAACATTTTCATTTTCTCCTCAATTGCTCCAGGTCCCGCCTGAATCACTGGAAGGTTGCAGGCTGGCAAAAAAAATATCACTTGGATCCCCTATGTCCTCTCATTTTGTATTCTTAAAATAAGGATGGAAATTCCAGAGTAAATAGCTTTTTGTGGAAGGAGAAACTGAATAAAATGCAGGTTTTACCTCAGAATCAAATCGGCCGAAGTTAATTAGGCCTGGGCTGGATAAGTCCAACGGGTTACCTTTATAGATGCTCAAGACAGAATTTAGAGTGAAGGTAGATATCATGGAAGCAAAGAACTGTGAAAAAAGGAGCAGTTAAAAACAGACCAAGTGAGGCCGCCACATTCTCTCCCGTTCCCCTCCGGAAGTCTCCCCATTTATCTTCAGTGAGTGGTACTCACAATCCTCCACGTCAGGAACTGGTTCCAAAAGGAAGCCCCTTCTTCCAGGCTGAAGAGGACACCCCCTGCCAGAAGCGAGGCAAGAGCAAATGAGCAAATCCCAGGGCCCAAATCCCCTCTTACACCGCACCCCCAACCACCCCCATCTCCCTTTGGCTTGAATAGGCAAGGAGCAGGCAACAACTCCTTGGAGAAAGCCCTGAGGTGTTTTACCAACTGGAGCCCCAAAAGCAGCAGAGACGCCAGCAGCAGCTCCCGCAGAGACAAAATCACGCTTTTCTGTATCCCTCCGGAAGTATTCAAAGATCTGAAAGTAAAGGCCCGGAACTCTTTCTGGTAAGCCGACCTTAAACATAGACACAACCTTCTCATTCTCCAACCTCATGGTGGCCAGACCAACAGGAGTGACAAGCTCACTGGCACCCGAGGGCGGCTGTTCTCCCTTTTTTTCAGCTGATCAGCAGCAGCCAACTGCCTGGCACAACCCCACAGCCAGTGGCAAAGCAACGTGTGAGCCCATTGCCACCAAGAAACTGACCTTGAAGTCCTTCTTCAGTGAAGTAGATCGTCCTTGAGAAATACCAGCTGCGACAACAGCCCCAGAGTGAATCATCGGGCCTTCCTGAAATCAGACAAATGGATTTTCAGAAGACAGCAGGCAGCTGACTTGAAACTGTACAGCTGCTTTGTGAGGTACAGCAAGGAGAAACAGGAACATGACACAGGGCAGAGGAGGTTCCAGCAAGCCTCAGCATATGCTCCGCTCTTCAGTCTGTAAAGGGTTCACCTCACTGATGCCCCAAGTCACTTCCTGCCTTTTGTTCTCCTCAGACAACAACCAGGGTACCCTGTCAGATTGCTTTGGAAAGAACCAGCTGGCAGAGAGTAACTAGGCAGAGGGCCTGAGCAACCCAGCAGCCTCTGTGAAGTGCGGATTGGCAAGGACAAAGGCCAGTGAGCAGCACTTGGAATGGCTGGGAAGAGGCACCTCGTGGGACCCTCTCCATAATCCATGCTAAGTAACAGAGAAGAAAGGTGGAAGCCACAGTTGTCCCACCCTGCTGCTGTCTTTCTTACCTTTCCGACTGCCAGGCCTCCAACGACAGAGAGAATCACACCACAGACTTTAACCACCAGAGTCTGCAAGAGGACCAATGCAAAACGTTTTTATTTCAGGCAGACTGCAGGCCTGCTGCATTTCCCAGCTACAGGACTGAGCCCATTGCGTGACAGATCCCAGCGTCTAAAGCAAGGAGCGTGCACAAAGGGCCACAGTACTCCTTGAAATTCAAACAAATTAACTTGAAAATCTTTATAAATCTTTAGTAAGGGAGTACACAGTCAGCGGCAATGTGGAATCCATCCGGAAAGGGCCTTTCTCCAGGGCAAAGAGAGGAATTTGTAACAGACATTCTCAAAGGGGATCTCATCACAGCCTAATCAAGCGTCACCCTTAAAGAGCCTAGAAAAGATCCTTGTTTGGATTTGAAGTATAAGAAGCTTTGCCACTTATGGCTTTGCTTAAATTACCTGAACCTTATTTTTTTTTTAAGCTTTCAGTTCTGAAGAACTGACATTCGCCTTTTTTCGTGCAGAGGGTTTTGTGCCCTGCCCTGCCCTGCCCACTGTGTTTCCCCTCTGGATTCCACTTGCTGTGTGACAAGGCAGCAACAGTTGACCCTGCTATCAAAACGTAACAAGTGCAGACATGTTAAGATTTTTAGAGCCAAGTCAAAACTGACCACGCTCAGGGATATCTACAGGAGACTGTTGTTCTTAACTGCTCCTTGGGCAGCCCTTTTTTTGAGGCAAATTTTATATCCTAAAATGGATCAGACTGGCCTTTTGGTTTTTTTGTGCCACCCTGGAATTTCGTGATGAAAGGCAGTATATTTTAAGGTACATCACTCTCAACCATTTGCAGAATTTGCTTCACCTCAAAAAGCAGGCCTTACATTTCTCAGGAAACATGCCAAAATTCTAAGTCAAACTCCCTATCTCTACGAAAACCCACTAGCGACCCTTCAGGAGTCCTCAAGTCCAAGCAGACAAGCAAAGCCATATTGGGTTTCTTAAGGCCCTCTGACTTTCCCAGCTGCTGGGGAATCCAGAGTTGTTGTTTCAGGCCAAAGGGCTCAACAAAGGCTGTTGCACAGAGCCATAAAACGTACACCCTATGAGGATCTGATATGAAGTGCCATAAGGGGGGTTTAAAACAAATAAACAAAACTAGGCATATGTGAACCCTTCTATGTATTCACCCAGGCAGGACTATCTACAGTTGGCGTCTTTTAGGGTTCTTGGTCCCAAACAACCTTTGCTATGTGCTAAGCCTCCTGCCCTTCCTTCATCTGCTGTGACCTCCAGAGATGTCCTGGACTGGCAAGGAAGGCAAGATGTGATTCATCCACATGCAAGCAAGCGGGGCCTCCTGAAAGGAAACGATGTTGAATTTCTGAAGAGTCAGGGCTACTAATAAAAACTGAAACTAAAACAGGAGCAAAAAAATAAATGCAGAGACGGCACTAGAGTCTTTGCAAGCCTTGGATTAGGTGAAAGCGTCGGCACTGAATGCAGAGAGGTCGCACATCAAACTGTCACCTTAGACGGGCAGTGGGATTTGATCTGCTCTGTTGGTCCAGGAAGACCTTGCAGAACCACAGACTGTTTGGGCTTGAGAAGCAGGCAGACGCGTCCTGCCAGGAGGCCGATTCTCTGGCCCTTACCTTCAATCGGACCACATGGGGAATCTTGACTCCGTTGAGATAACACTTGATCTGAGGGATTCCACTGCCAGCTGCAACAGGCTACAAAAAACCAGAAAGGACGATCGTGCCTGAGCAGTTCCTCTTCTTTTCTTGTTTATCAGAACAGAGGTGGAAGCCCCCATTACAGCCAGAGTGCCAACAGAGCCTCACCTCCACAAAAGCAACAATAATAGATCCAGCCATCACAAAGCCTGCATTAAGCGTGGCCCACAGCAGCAGAGAGAAGGACAAACCACCAGTCTCAGTGAACTTGTCAATATCTGGGGGAAAGGTGTTAAACAGAAAATCAAGCCATTGCCTTGGAGGGAAATCAGACAGGGACTCTGAAGGGAGGAGTTCAGGTCATTTTTAGCTTGGGGTTATCACAGGAAGCCACTAGGCAAATGATGGACATCTGTGATCACACAACCCATACTTGTGGTTTGAAGCAGGGAGCTCTCCTCTTTTTCTGCCAGAGTTGTGAATAAAAATAATCCTATACAAACAGCTATCCTCACAAAGCCAAGGCAGCCCCATCTCAGTACAAGAGGAAGGATAAATGGGGTTTGCGCAAGTATGGGGCACCTCAAAATAGCTTGGTTGACCCCAGAAATGCTTATATTCCCCTATTTCAGTCTCCCTCCCACTGCCCTGATTACTTGCAGCCCCAGAAACTTCTATTCGTAACCAGAGCACTTCCAGCCCTTCTCGAGAGGCCTGGCAAGCCCAAAGGATACTGCCCTTGACTATGCTGTACTTCAGGCCAGCAAGGTTCTCCACCACAATGTCAATGAAGCACGCCACAAGGCCGGTCAGGATCCCAATCATGGCACAGATCACCCAGCGCCGGATCTCCACCGTGCGGAATGCCTGCATTTGAACAGACAATAGTGAGGTCTGCCCCTTAGCCCCTTCAGCATGCAACAGAAGGCTGGATTAGAGTAACTGCCATCTCAAAAGCCTGTTAGGCCTCATGCAACGCACAAGGAAACAAAGACAAATCATTATGTACAACATATGAAAACATTCCTTTTAGCTTTAGGGCTTTCTGCCCAAGAAAATTAACCTACAATCAGATGACCCGGTTAAGTTTCCACATGACTCTGGGTCCAGTGGGCATAAGCACCAGGAAGCCATCTTGAGCAGAGGAAAAAAGGAGGATGTCTTCTGGCCAGCACACAGAGGAGACACAAATTCCAGGAAGCATCTCATGGGTTGCATGTCCCTTTCTCCTTCCCACCCTCTAGACGTTCCCAGAGGGTCAGTTGATCTGAGGCCAGTGACTTAGGGTCTCGTAAGAGGAAGCGACAGAAATGCACTCTGCCCAGAGGTCCCTGACAGTCCAAGCCAGACTAGCCTAAGCCACCATCATGTGTGCTTCAGCTGGGGAAGATGTTGGCCTGATGCTGAGGAGACCAAATACCCACAAGCATCACCGAGTGACACTGAGTTCTTCTCTCAGCCCAGCCTGCCACACAGGGTTGTGAGGAAGACAGGAAGAAGGGAGAAGAATGCCATGATGAGCGTTCCACAACAGGAAAGGCCCACTGTGAGAACGACGGATAGTCCATGCCTCACACGGCTAAGTGCATTCGGAGCCAGGACCACACAGGCTGAGCTCATACTCCATTCCCATTTTGCTGCTGGTGCCTGTGCATCACGCATCATATTACCCTGCGCTGTTATTTTTATCATGATGTGTTTGGGGTTAAAGGAGAGATTCTTCCCGAGGCAGAGCAGTTTGGTCGGCCCACAAACCCCAGAAAGGGACTGACCGTGTGGTTGATCCTCATCTCTTCCTCCAAAAAGAGCTGGTTCTCACAGTTATCATAGTCCAAGCTCTGCAAGCGGCAAGAGAAAAGGAAATAATTTCACTGGAAACAGTACTGGGAGTGGACACCCCTTGCTAGGAAAAAGCCTGTGCTGCCTCATGGGTAGCAGAGCCCCTTCTTCAGGGACAGAGGTCAGCTAAGGTCCCATCATGCCCTACAAGTATTGTATTGGCTCCTTCCCAGGACTCACCTCAAACTTGAGGGACAGAAGCTTCTCACTGTGGGGGACTTCATTGGGAAGAAGGCCAGGAGCATCCATTTCCTGCAAGGGACAACTGCTGGATTAGTTGCATGCCCCCTCCGTGCCAGGCATCTGTTGGCTGCACTCAGCCAGGCCAACGGAGGAGCCATTCCACACCCGCACTTACCGGCTCTTGCTCATCATTGAGATCGATGTTGCTCAGGCGTCCCAGCCGCGAAGAAGAGGCAGATGGGGTGAGCTGAGTGGGAAAGAAGCAAAGAGGTCAGGGGGTCTTAAGTGTCACTATCAAGCCCTTTTCCTCTGGGAAATGCAAGGGGAGGCGGTTGAGCAGAGCCTTTCTGGTTCTGAAAAGACAGGAGAAAGCAGCAACTTAGACTACTGGCAATGGTCAAACAATGATCTTGGAAAGTCGCCAGGTGCCAAAATCTACCATTGGGCATGCTGGCTGTGGGAACAGACTCCAGCCACACCCCAGGGCACTAGATGGTTGCAAGAACTGCAGTGACTTAATGGCAGAGAGTGCTTTGGAAAGTTGCTTTGAATGCTTGACCCAGATACTCGGTGTGCCCACCCACCGTCTCTTCAAAACTTAGAACGAATTACTAAAATGGCTTCCAGTTTTCTGGGCATCCTTTTTCTCTGCAGAGGCCACTTGCTGACTGCACACACATAGGCAGAAGGGTTGCTGGGTGGACGATGGCAGCCTGGCACCCTCTGTGGAAGCAGAGGCTAGTCCTGTGGCGTTTTAGGCCTGATGTGGGTAAAGGCAGAAATGAAACATATTTCCTCTTTCATCCCGGAGCCAAATCCAACCCTGGAGCCTGACTGCCGACATGTGACGTTCCTGAAGACAACAAAGCTCTCGACTCCTACTGTTTGACCTAAAGAAAAGCACGGGCTGGGGCTGGAAAGTCCTGCACGCCACCTCTAGCTCTGATCCGGACGCGCTGCAAGTTGGAGGCCAAATGCTTTCAATTTAGAACAAGACTGGAAACAATCAGAAGCCGTTGAGTATAAAGCCAAAGCGTTTGCAGCGTCAACATTCTGCAAGCACATTTCTCGAACTCCATTGTGGAAACACCTTCACTGCCGGGGGCCCTGCCAGCCCACCGCAGACATGATCACCTCTGTGGATCCAAGGGCCACTTATGTAAACAGCCACATAGAAGGACCAGATCAGGCCCTTGATGCAACCACCTTTTCATGCACAAATCCATAAAGAACCCCAGCCAGCGAGAAGAGCAGAAAAAGACTTCAGCTGCTTGGGGAAGTTCCCGACTTCAAGAAGAAGCCCCTGGCCCCCTCCTGCTTAATTCCTTGCTATCTGGTCTAAATCTCCAAAGGGCACGCAGCAGACCTTGCCCTGAACTCCTCTCTGCTAGGGCCCCACGTTCTAATCGGCCACACTTTCCCTTGGACGAGGCTTTGGAACACAAACGGCCCCTTCGAAGCGGCCAGGGATGGAAGTCCGAGCTCGAGCGTCTCCAGACACGCGGCCCCCACCCCCGTTTGGGCTCCGCTTGTCCTGCCCACGGCCGTCGTGCCAAGATCTTCCTGGGGAACGACCCGCTGCGTTCGAAAGGCGATGCGGCCGGGCCTCCCTCGTTCCTCTTTGCCACACAGCCCGCCGTTGGCTCCGGACACGGCACGGGCCCCCAGGGCAGGCGACGGAGCAGGATCGAGGAAGCTCGGCCGCCCGTCGGCCAGGAGGGGAGGCTCAGCCCCGGGGACGCTCCTGGGCGGCGCGGTCACGGGCCCGTCGAGGGCGCCGCCGCCGGGATTCCTCTCCGCTTCCTCCCCAAACGCGGAACCGGCGGCGGGCGCTGCTCCTTCGGCCGCGCGTCTCGGCAAGCCCCGGGGGAGGGCACGGAGGCGCTCGGGGTCCCCGCCCGCCGCCCCCTCCCCTCCCCTCCCCTCTCACCTGCCGTGCGCCGCTCGCCGTGCCGGTGCCGTTGAGCAGCAGCGGCGTGGACTCCCCGGCGCCCTCCGGCTCCCGCTCCCGCCCGGACCACGAGACCTTCTTGGCCACGTTCGCCATGGCCGGCGCCGGGAACGACCGCGAGAAGCAGCGCCGTCCAGGGCGGCCCGAGCAGCTCCCGCAGTCGCCGCCGCCGCCGCCGCCGCCGGGCTGCCCAGCGTCATGTGACCCGGCCGCAGCTGGCCGGCCACGTGACTCGGCCGGGCGCCGCCCAGAGCACCACGGGGCTTGGAGTCCGTCGCCGCTCCTGCCGCCTGGGCGCTTCGGCCGCCCCCGTCGGGGCCCGTTTACTCGCTCTGGTCCGGGAGGGAGGCTGGAGCTGGTTGCTTCGCTGCTGGTCCCGCCGCCGCCGAGCGAGGCGCCTCCCGAAGGGTCCGCGCGGGGCGGGCGGAGGAGGCGCCTCAAGCGGGTCCCTGGTCCCAGCCGGCGTCGAGGGCGGCAGAGGGGGCGCCGTGCACGGGCTCTCGTGGGATCAGTGCGGGAAAAGCGGCCCGTGCTTTCCTGCAGGATGGTCGTTGCGGGGAAACGAGCCTTGAGCTGCGGGCTTCAAATAACGGGGCTACGAGGAGGTCGGGGCTACACAGTATGTCACATCTGCAGCAGCTGTTTTGGTTTCATAAGATCTCCAAAACAGAAAAGCTGGAAGCAAAAAGCAATAAGGCCAAATTGAAAGGAATGGAGGGAAATTGCCTTATTTTTCAGGCAGTTTATTTATTTGCATTTCTATGCGCAAAGATCTCAGGGCGCTTAACAACATTTAAAGTAAGACATATATATATATTAAAGCGATAAAAGCATATATAGCAGTCTGAAAGGGGGAAGGGAAGTGTATCCTCATTTAACCAAAGGCCAGGGCAACCAGGTGTGTGTTCACCTTCCTAAACATGTACAGTGAAGGTGCTTGACGCACCTCGAGGGGGAGACTATTCCGTAGCCTAGGGGACGTCACTAAGAAGGCCCTTTCCTGGGTGCCTGCCCCTTTTATTAGGGAAGGTGGTGGTACAACCGGCCTCCCCTCCAGAACTTTTTCCTTTCAGTGAGACAAGGATCTCCGAAACAAACATTTTGGCGTGAATTGGGTACTCTGGGTAGGTGATGCCCAGCAGTTGTCTCACATTCTCTCCTCCGCCTCAATGCTGCATTTTCAACTTTATGGCTCAATACAGAGCGTAGTTTTTAAGCCTGATTCCTGACCTCACAGCGGGAAAGGCACTGGCAGGGGCGAGCTGCTTTTATAACTGGTATCCACTTCAACGGGATTTCTGCCGGGCTGTACCTCACAGGAAGAGCACTGCCCTCCCCATGCTGTGTGGATTTTGAGGCTTCCATGGGGGACATTACAGGCAGTGTTCAAGGCAAGTGCATTCCACTTTCTGCACAGACCCGTGCAGCCTGGAGACGTTGGCAAGGGTGAGCAGTGTGCCACGGGGCAGGGCTTTTCCAGTGGCAACCCCAGAAACCTCCCCTGGTGACAAGGCACGATCCCACATCACAAAGCCAGCCAGGAAGCCCACAAAGGACTCAGAGGGTTCAAAGCCCCCCCCAAGAGTGTCTTGCTCCTGACCCAGGATGAGGGACCCCTTAGGTGGAATCTCATAGCCCTTCTGGAATCTGGAGCCCATGGAGGCCAGCCGTCGGTCTATGTAGAACCAGTAACGGCCCTGGATGGAGGACCAGACGACGCAGATGTGGTGCCACTTGCCATCCAGGATACCTCCCACCGGCAGTTCCCGAAAAGCCGGGTCGCCAATGACAAAGTGGACAGAGTTGCGGGGTGCAGCATCCCGTCCGTGGAGGACTAGCTTGTTGTCATTTTCATGGGTGGCGTAAGACAGGATGGTTCCCAGGTAGCTGGCATTCGTCCTCACCCAGGTGCAAAGGCTGAGCTCCAAGAGGGCCGTGTGGAAGCCTGGCACAAAGGCAGCAAAGTTCTCTGTGGAGGCTCTAGGGAAAACCAGCATCACGTACACATTGCAGACTGGAAAGGAAAAAGGAGAAAGAGAGCGTAAGAGAAGAAATTGGTTCTCAAAGTTCTACATCCAAGAAAAGTGGGGACGTTTTGCACCGGAGCGCCAGCATAGCACAGCAGAGGCCACTGCGGTGCCTTTTCCCTTTGCTAGTGGGCCTGCTGGATAGGCCTAGTAAGAGGTTATAAGGTCACTCACTGCACATCTGACAGAAGGGGTACTGGTGCTCAACTGAGCTACATATGCTTATGCCTTACTTAGTGGACTGGATCTCCCCACCCAGTGGGCTATCCTCCTTAGTTGCCAGTGCTCATTTGTCTCAGCCCCCAGTGCATGCAGCTGCCCTGACAGGTGGGAAGGTGCCCGGGAGGCTCCTGCGCAGGGGCCCCCATCCCCGCCCTTACTGCTCCTGCCACTCTGGGGCTGGTATCTTGTCGGTCATGCTGGGACCAGGCTTTCGCCACACCTATACCTACTTGTCCCTGGCGCGCCCTGCATCACTGTTGGCAGCTCCTCGTCCAGGTTCTTGTCAGTGACTGTTGGGGGCTGCCTGAGCGCCTGTGGTTCCGGCAGGGACGGACGCTCCAGAACAGTCTCCTGCAGGGGAATGTTCTGATCCAAATGGGAGCCGCTCTGCCGCTGGGCCACGAGACGGCTGCTCTCCTCTTGCAGTTTCTTCCTCTGACGGTGCTTGGTACGCAGCTTCTTCAAGGTGGGCTTCTGTCCCCCGGCCGCCTCAGGCTCAGCCTCTTGGGGAACTTGGTTCAACAGGTGAGGGGCGGGCAAGTGGCTGGGCAGGTGCATGTCAGTGCACTCAGGAGCCTTCAGCTGCTGCTCGAGCTCATGGAGCTTGGTCCCCTGGCTTTTCAGAGCATCTTGGAGACTCTCCAGGGTTTTCTGCAGAGCTCTGTGCCCTGCAGACAGCGCCTCAGCCTGCTCTCTCTGGCCGCCAAGGCCTCGGCTAACATTGGCCAGGAGGGATCTCTGCTGCTCCGCTGCTTCCGCATTCGCATGATCTCTGTCACGCAGGGATCCTTCCAGGGCGGTGATCTTTGAGTCCTGCTTCTTGCTTTTGCTCTGCAGCTTTTTCATCCAGTTTTTTAAAAGCCTAAGCTCCTCCTGCATGGCTGTATGGGTTTCGTTGACAGCAGACTCCAGGCTCTCATACTTGCGCAGCAGGTGCTCAAACCTGGTGCCAATGCTGTAGGAGATGTTATAATGCTCGGCAATCTCCTGAAGACGCAAAAGGTTGACCTCTTGGAAGCGACGGAACTGAAAAACAGTTGCAGGGAGGGAGAAAACTGTCAGACCCTTGATGTTTGAAATGCAGATTACAGTACAGAGAACATGAGATGCGGTGCAAGATCAGCAGGTTTCCCCAAAGGCTCAGAAGCAGTTCATCTCGTGGGGTGAACAGGTCGTCACAAAGGCCTTTGGATTGCGAAGCTGTGCTGTTTTTCCACCAACTCTCTAGTGCTGATGACTAAACCCAGTTATATTTGGGGAAGGCTTCACAGTAAGGAACTGCAGTTATTTATAGAGTTCACTGCAAGCCATTCATCTGCAAAGTTATGACTGATTGTCATTAATAGGCTCAGTTTGTTCTTTCTGACAGTAAACACTATTTTTTCATGCAGACATGTTGATTTGATGTCCCCAAGGTTAACAAGCAAATCAGGAATTATTTAAAGCACCACAAAGCACCATGAAAACCAAGCAAACTGCAGCTCAAGAGAGCGTCAAACCTCACAAAAGTCTCCAGTTCCCATCAGCCCCCGCTAGAGCGACCAAGGAGAACTTTGGGCAGGGGGGCGAAGGTTACGTCAACTCCGCGGCAGAGATGCACAGAAGCAAAAACTGGTGTTTGATCTCTGAAACAATCCTGTTTTCTTTGAATGAATGGCTCACCATCAAGCCAAAAAACCAACGATTTAATTGAAAAAAACATTTTTAAAAAGGCCTTTTAAAGGGGCAAAAACAATGCAAAAACAAATGGTTAAATTTAAGCATTTATGTTTGCCAAACATGGTCCTGGTTTGGTTCAGCTGAACATGCAATGATTCAAGCAACTGCATGTTCAGTCTGAATAACCCACACAGTTTGATGACACTTGCAGATTTTCCACATCTCTACTCCACACTGATGTTCTCAACTTAAAATGGAGTTGGAATAGATCAACAGGCATTGCCGAGCTATTTCTTACACAGCAGTTTCAATGAGGGTGGAAGTGTTTACACCTAGGCCCATACTTTGCAGTGGTCTAAAAACACATGCAAAGTTTTGTACTTCTGGGTTTCACCAGATGCTTCTGACAATATTTGGGAGACATGCAGGTTCTCCTGTTGATACAGATTTCTTTATTTGTAAGGCACTTTGCTTTCTCTCATGAGATAGATCCCAACACATGAAAAACACATATCAAGACTACAAATAAACTAATTTTAAAAACTATATAAAGCTGATTTGCAACTACTGGGAGATAATAGTGTCTCCTCAGGCTTGTCGCTTCACAACCACCTCCTTGTTGCAGTTGCCTTGGAGTGAGTCTCATCTCCGCCAGACCCCGGTGCTCAGCAGGCAGCTCATTTTCCTGCATTTGTTAGGCCAGTGCTGCTGAGTACTGCAGGCAGGCAGGCAGGCAGGCAGGCAGGCAGGCAGGCAGTCTCTCAAGGCCATTTGCAGGGAGTCAGGAGCAGGTGAAGGTTTGTCTCTTCTCGAGATGCTCAGAAAGCAAACAATGGGGCACTGTGTGAGACAGGATGCTGGCCTAGATGGGGTGTGGCCTGATCTGGCAGGGTTCCTCTTAGGTTCTTAATTACAACCATATGTCACTCTCTAAAGTCTGTGTTTTTGGCAGCATCAGAGGCCCTGTGATAACTTTAGCTTTGCCTGAAGACGAGCCAAACCAGCTTTCCAAGGTGGTCTCCTCTTTCAGGACGTCTGTATGTTGGGGCTCCTCCTCAAGTTGTTTTTCCTGGCTTCTGAAGGGAAGGGTCTTTCTCTTTCATTGTTTTATTTACCTTTGCCTGCTAAGAGTTGGTGGCCAGGCAGATCATTCACACCTTTGGTATCTCCTGGCTCTTCTTCAGGGAACTCAGCCGTCTTTGCCAGCTGTTTCCCTTTCTTTGTGGCTCCTCCAGCCTCACAAAGAAACCTGCCAGGAGCAAACCTGGTCCCTGAAACTAAAGAAGAATTTCCAGCCCTTATGCATTGCTCCACAGTGGCCAGCTAGAGGAGGAAGCCTCCCCATGTCACGCCTTCCCAGACTGGGTTGCTGGCCTTTTGAAGCTCCCTTGGGGAAAAATGCTGCTCTGGAGGCTTCAGAGACCTGATCAGCCTGCCCCATGCGAGGAAGGGGCTTCTGCCTGGGACCTCCTTTGCCAACTACCACTGGCATCGCTCCATTTTCTTGTAAGGTTTCTTCAGTCCAGGGGCATCCTGTCACTTTGGGGTAACAGACCCACCAAGATTTTGCTCTCTTGGGAAGCGACAGGCCTATTAATGCGGACTTGTCTTCAATACAAAATTTTGCAGTGGTGGGCCCGCATAGTAAATGCCACAGAATCAGCTCCCCTCGCCCATGTTGCTACACTTGCTAAAGACGCTGTATGGCACATCTTTCAAGGGTCCTGGGCTGCCCCTTGTTGTTTTTAAGGGACAGTGCGGAGAAAGGCCCCTCCTTAGCTTTCAGCCAGTATTTTCCGTTTCTCCACCCTGCGCTGCTCTCTGGCTGTGGTCACACTGAAAAGTTTAATGCAGCTTCAGTCCTCTTTCAGAGTGAGAGAACACATCAGCAAAGTGACAAGCTGTTTTCTTTTAAATAACTAGAAAATTCACTTTTGAGATAGATAATGTGGAAAGACAATTACTTTGCTGTTGTGTTCTCTCGCTCTGAAGGTGGACTGGAGCCGGATTAAACCTTAGGTGTGACCACAGCCTCTTTGCCATCTGATCTTACCTGTTCTGGAGAACTTAAAAGTGGGCCAACAAGTCCAAAATACTTCAAGAAACCTAGCCCAGGTGCTGCTCTAATAGGCACTTCTTGTTACTGTCTTTGGCTTTTATTGGGTTACATCTTGTCTGTGTGCACTGCTTGCAGATGTCTCCTGCCTGCAGCAGAGAACACAAACTCACCACACAAACCAGTGAATCTGAGCAAGAAAGTCACACGCATACAAGGTCCAAAGGGTTTTTCAGAGGAACGTCCATCTTGCAGGACTGAGCCCTAAGGGAAGATGCATTTTTAAGTTTTATTAATAATTCCACCCTCCCCTGTCCCCAAAGGCCTCAGGGCAGGTCACCATCATATCATGATAAAAAAAGATAAATTAGTTTGGCTAAAATGCTGACAGACACAAAATGAATCTGGACCCAACATTTATTGAAACATCAGCTAAGGGAATAGTTAAATGAGCTATGCTGAAAGAAGTCTGTATAAGGCAGTACAATATTCAAAGTGAAAAGCTTTAATCAGCATTAGATGCAGAACTCAGATTCTGGCACCTTGGGTGTTATCCCACATAATATGGCAGTAGTTTGGTTGTTATTTTTACAGAAAACCCTTGAACTTCAAAAGAAAGTAAATCAGCATATTTAGGTTGTTTAATTCTACCATTTGAACGTCAGCCTTTGAACCTCATTGGGCTTGGTTGTCATTTGTCCAGAATCTTGTCCTGACAGAGATCCACTGCTATAGATCTTGGCCTCGTGTATGGATTCCGCGCCTCACGGCTTTCACGAGATCAAAGAGTCATCCCCCAGACTCACCTGTTCCTCTAGGCGCCTGAATCTCTCAAAGAAGGGCTTTCTTTGTTCCGTCATCCCAGGCTGCTGCAGAAGGGTCCCCTGGAAAGATAGGACGGCCAAGAGCAAGAAGACAGGCAGCATTGGGGGGATCTCTACCATCCTGAGGGCTACAGAGGACTTCCCAAGTAACTGTCTAGACACAAAGGAAGATTTGGTCCCACGTCTGGTTAAAAGATCTGCTGGCGTTTGGGGCTGGTAACGCCTACAATTCCTTCCTTGCTCCTAAAAGCTCAAGGTCCTCCCACCAAGCTAAAAAGAGACCCCCGTTTGTGCTTAGAATAGATGAGATCCGCAGACTTCTCCGACATTCTCTAGAAGCCAAGTTTAGTTCAGCAGCTCACCAGCTCAGGCACATAAGAGCAAAGCAAGGGGAAGGGGGAGCCTGGCTTGGAACCCGGAACCTTCTGTTGGTGCCCCCGAATTAGGACCTGCCAGTTTGTCAACAGCTTGCCCCGTACCTGATCAACAGCAAATAACCCAAGTGCCGCAACTGGCTGCAGATCTCACGATAAGAGCTTGTTTACCCTCTAGCCACAAGGAGCAAAGTAGCAACCGCGGAAAGCTGCTCTTGTCAGCTGCCACGTTTAACCAAATGCCTCCAAGGGGGAAGATAACAGAACTCACTGCAGAACTCCAGTGCAGCAGGTTAAGGTGGGCATCTCACCTTCACAGCTCTGAAGCTGATGAGATGGCACTCACCTGCTTTGCTAGGAAATGACACTGGGGCACGAAAGGGAAAGATGCTAACTATTCTGAATCTCGTTGTATTGGGGAGACGAAAGAAAACTGCAACTAAGAACAAACCATGGCATTTTTAGGGGTAAATGTCCCTATTTCACAGAAGCAGAGTTTTTAAGTGATTATTCTGCAACAGTCGGAAGATGAGAAACCCACTCACCTTTTATTCACCCGGTATTTTATCTTAAGGGATAATCTAGATAAACGGCCAAATTTTTTGGGAGAACAGAATGGAGGCAAGAAAACCATTCCTGCCTTGAGAAAGAAATGTAGGATATTAAATACTGGATGTTTTATAAACAGTCCTGCCTGCCCTTGCCTTCATTTTACTGGCAGAAAGTGGCCTTTAAAAAACTGTTCTGCCTTCTCTTGCACACCTGGGGCGAGGGTGTATCGTGTTGCTCGGAGAACGAAGGTACAGGCAGAAATGAAGCCCCAGACCAGGAACAGGCGTATCCGGGCGCCTGCAGCCAAGGGTGGCTAGCGAGTGCTGGTATACAGGGGGGGCAGGAGGGGTTGAGGGGGGAGCTGCCAGCCTGTTTCTCCCCACAGGGCTGGTTGTTCTCTCCCTTCTTCAGGCCATGGATGCTCCCTTCTGCAAGTAGTACAGGACAAACATTTTTTGGGGTGGTGGTATGAAAATAGTTGACCATTGTTTGATTATATATACAAAGTTCATTAACAAAATTTTTTACCCAGGTAAAATAACCACAGCCTCCTATGTAAGGTACCTTGGGAGACACTCTGCCTCCAGGTTGCCCAAGTATTTTACCAATGGCTACACAGTCATGCGAAACCTGGACAATGTCAGCAAAATCAGCACATACGCTTAGTGCTTTTCATCAGTGGTGCCCTAAGTGGATTTTAAAAATACAATATTACAACCAGATCACAAATGAAGAAGGCTTATGAAGAAGTGGTCTGCATAAGGACAATGACGTGGGAACCACCAGGTGGTCGCAGGGACAGAGGAAGGCCACCCAACACCCGGCACTGAACGCTTCTGGAAGCTCCTGAACGGGTGAATGTAAAATGGGATGAAGGCGCGAATCTGGCTGCTGACCGAAGTCGCTGGAGTGATCTCAGCACGAGAGGAGCCGAGAGGGATAAGCGATCGGGGGTTCCCCTTGTAAAGAACGATCCCGATGACGCTCCCGCTTGCTGCACGAACGCAGCTCAAAAAGAGGCGAAGGCGGAGCGCGCACCGGGCCAGGAAGGCTTTATTCTCCGCGCTGCTTCGCTCCGCGCTGAGTCTCGGGGGCCGGAGCGACGCAACCTCCTTTCACCCCTAATCCCGGCCACACGCTCCCCCCTGTTCCCGACTGACTTCACAGCACCGGAGCCGCCCCGCCGCCCCGCCCGCCGCGCGTCCCCGTGGTGCATTTATTCCTTTACTCTCATTTGTGCCTCCCGGAGGAGCCTCAGTTGATCCGCACGAGGCTCGGTCAGCGGACTCTTCCTCATCGCGCGTTTAACTAAACTTTAATTAACAACACGCCAACGCGACGAGGCACGAGGCTCCCGCCCGGTGCGGCCCCGTGAACCGGGCGACGTGAACGGCCTTTGCGGAGACGCGGCGGAGCCTCCCGCCGATCGCGCGTGGGTCTCGCCTGGTCCCTCGTGGCGCCACCGACGTCTTTGGACTCCGGTCTGGGGCCCGCCCTGGGGCCGCCTGGACCCCTGGCTTGATGCCCAAAGGGCTGTTCTGGGGCCCGAAGACCCCGAGGCGGCCTGCAGGGGGCGCCCGGTCGCGCGCCTGGGCTGCGGCGGAGCGCGAGTCGGGGCCACGGCTCGTGCCTATAACTCCCATCGGCCTTAGCGACAATGGAAACAGCGGCTCCCGCGGCAAGCGCGCCGCCGGCCGCGTCTTAGCCCCGAGGTTCTCGTGCGCGCCCGGGCGCTCTAGGCGGGCATCGCCGGTCATCTCGGTGACCCTGAGCCCTTATCGCCCCGCTGAAGCGCGGGAGGGGTGCGAGCCACCCCCAGGCTCCCCGCCCCCGAGGCCCTCTTGACCCGTCCTGCCACCGACCGGAAGGAGCGGGCCTAGCGGCGCGCCCGCCTCCGGAAGTGACGATCCCCGTACGACGGGCTCCGTTAGGCAGCAACGAAGGCGCAGGAATGTCGTGGTCGGCGCCGCTTCCCGGTGGGCGAGGGCGGCGGCCCGGGGCTCCGTAGGGCGGGGCGGGGCGCGGCGCGGCGCGGCGCGCTTGGGGGCCATGGCGGAGCAGCAGCGTCGCCCGAACGTCCTCGGGAACTGGGCACCGGGGGGCCCTGGCGCGCCCTCCCCCCTTCTCTTGCGCCGCGGCGGAGGAGGGGGACACAACGTTGGCGCCCCCCCAGTGCCCACGCCGCGCCCCCCACGCCGCCCCGCTGTTCTCGCTCGGGAGGCGGCGCGTAGTGGCCTGTAAAGCGCGCCTTATTGGGGGTCCGTCTGTGTGTCTCCCCGGGCGGGGGTGGGGTGGGGCCGGAGACGGGCCTTGGGGGGGCCTCGAGGCCGACCTGCTCCCCTCGGTGCCTCTCGAGGCGACGCTCTTTGGCGACCCACGGCAGGAGCCTGGCATCGGGGCTCTGGGCGACGCGCCTTTCTCTTTCCTTCCTTTAGCGCCAGTGAAAGCAACCTCGGCAGGAACGGGGACTCGTGAGGTGCAGACTCAGCCCCAGGTACGCAAAGGGATGGGCTGCAAAGGTGAATTTAAACTGTCCTGCCGATTCGGTTCTTTGAGGATGGAACCGTTTTTAAATCTTAAAATGCACGTTGGTTAAATTTTAAAATGTCCTTTAATCTAGCAGGATTAAAAAACATGAAAGTCTTGTTCTGGGTACTTCAGGTATAAAGGAAGCATGGAAGATGGTGTAGAAATGTCACCTGAGAGGCTAGAAGAGCCGGCAGCTACTTCTTCTGGGATAAACAGGCAGATATCAGTCAGTGAATTTTCTTGTCCTTGCTGTTACGAGATTCTCATCCATCCCACCACCCTGAACTGTGGACACAGCTTCTGTAGACACTGCCTTGCTTTATGGTGGACATCTTCCAAAAAGAATGAGTGTCCAGAATGCAGAGAAAAATGGGAAGGATTCCCCAAGGTCAACATTCTTCTCAGGTGATTTTGGTACAGGTTTACTGTGTCTGCTTTATCTCTCTTTGTACTTTCCAATGCACTCTTGGTATTTCCATGCTTGCATATTTCTTGGCTTGGAAGCTCAAAGCACTTCAAGCTGTGCTAAAGAGAAATCTCAAGAGCTAAGCTGGTCGCCTTCACCGGTGGCCAGTAGCCAAAAGACACTGTGTCTCACAGATCCTCCAGAAAGCCAAGGGTTCCTAGAGCTTTCTCTGCATTTCTCTGCCTTGGAAATGAGATTGAGAGGCTGAGGCATACTGGGGGCTCTCTGTGGGTGTTGTGCTCAATTGCAGACCATTACAGTCCATTATTCTGGCTCTGCATTGGCTTCAAATAAACGTTCACTCTGCCAGATGCCATTGGGACAACAACCTTTTGTATCCTGGCTGAAGCAAAGACGTCTTGTTAGCAGTTTGTGCTGTTTCTCAGGGATGCCATTGAAAAGCTGTTTCCTGATGCTGTTGGGCAGAGGAAAGAGGATATCCAGCAAAATAGTGAGGTGACCCACAGCCTTGCAGCCTTTCAGAAATATGGGCAAGACCAGACACCTACAGCTCCAAACACGGCAAGAATTAACCCTCGAGGAGGAGGATTTTTCTCTGGAGTTCTGACAGCTTTAACTTGTGTGGCAGTAAGTTTCTCCCTTTGAAATCCCCTTTTGACAGTGCGGCGGAACAAAAGGGCCTTTTTGAAGAGAGTTTTGCTGTAGCATCGATGTCCAACAAGTTGCTTGCCTGATGTCCCAATGAGGGAAATGCTGGACTGTCTGAGGAGCTGTGTCTCCCAGCCACCTTCCTTCTCTCACAGGCCACTGTCACCGGGAGAAGAGGCTAAACGTTTGTCGAGCACCTTTCTGTTATTGCACTGCAGATGTTGCCATGCAGCGTTTCTCCATCCCTACAGCAACTCTGAGGAGTGGAAATTGGGAGATTAGGGTGCCTGGAGTCGCTGCTAGAATCCTTAACCCCCTTGGGTTATATTCTGGCCACATTAATCTCTTTTCAAATACTACTGGAATCCTTCCCCCTCCCCTCGCTTACCTTTGCTTTTCTGCCCTCTTGGTTAATTTCTAGGTGGTTTTGCTTGGTTACCACTGGAGTAGTCGGGAGTCGGAAGACGACCTTCTAGTGCACAAGCCGGTTGCCAGGTGGACGGCAGGGGAAGTGGTTCACTGGCTGGGACAGCTGGGGCCCTGGACCTCCCCCTACAAAGAGGGTTTTTTACAGGAGAGAGTTAATGGAAGGTGAGGATGCTCATCTCTGCCACCCCAGGCCTCTTGAGAGCGCACTAGAGCCTTGCCTGTGGCCTCTTATCAATTATTTTGTGTCCTTCAGGTGATGAGAACATTGGGGCAAAAGTATTTGTGTGGAAAGTAAGTTTAAGCTAATAGAATGGCTTTTCTGTAATAGTTCTTTGTCCGTCGTCTTGCTAGGAGCCTGTCTAAATGCTAGAATAGGCAGCTATGCTTAGCTCCTGGTGTGAACACAGACCTTCTCCCAAGCGCCGGTTTCCTAGCAGTACGTAGATTTGGTAGTTCCAGGTGTTGGGTGCAGGGCTGGAGGTGTGCGTCTTTTGTGACCAGAATTCTTGACCTTGCAGGCTTCTTTTAACGCTCACCGATGAAGACTTTTCCAAAGCTCCTTACTTTGTGGAGAACAGCAACCACAGGAAAGCCATTGCGATGGAGCTGGAGCGGGTGAAAACACTGGGGGTCAAGCCGCCCCTGAACCTTTGGGAGTACAAGGTGAGCAGATGGAGTGGCGGGCTGGACCCACTTCATCTCCTCCTGGACAGACTCCATTGCCCCATGTCATTTCCAGACTTGCAGCAGTTTCCCAGGGGAAGCGAAGCCTTTCCTTTTCCTGCAGGAACTGGCACATATGGGGAGTTGCAACTGCTGTCTGGCTGAATATGAGCTCATTCCTACTGCCTGAGCTCTGCAGTGGTGAAGGGTGTAAGTGAGGGTGCCCAGAACCTGCAGGCTCTGGCCCAAAGCACCAAAGCAGAAGGAAGATGGAGGCTGTTCTTAGCTCTCGTGCTTATCCCTGTGTGTGACCCTTGAGAGTAGATTCCTAGAGAGACTGGTTGTTTGTAACAAGGTGGAAGCTGCAGCAGGGCCTCCATAGTAGAAGCCCCTTTGCACCCACCCTTGGGCTGTGTCTGCTGTTGTGCCATCAGTCACCCCGTCGGTTACCTTGTGTTCTCCTGATATTTCAGGCTGTGCTTCCTGGGAAGTCCCTCTTCCTCCTCTATGCCTTGAAGAGCTCCCCCCGGCTCTCGATGCTGTATCTGTACCTCTTTGATTACACAGATGTCTTCCTTCCCTTCATCCACACGGTCTGCCCTGTACAGGAGGAGGAGCTGGGGGAATTTTGGGCCAAACTGCTAGTAAGTTCTCCCAGTCAGAGCAAAGGCCTCCCCTCCTGGGTGGGTTCCTGCTGCCCTGCTTCTTCAGAGCCTCTTACTGGGCTCTTCTGCACTGCTGGTGACGGCATGTGGGCATTTAGGCCTTCCTGATTTGGCACCTGGGTGTGTTGCCAGTCTCTGGGAGTGGCACATAACTAGTATGGATTGTCCTGAAGGGAAGTTCAGTCTCGTCAGCAGCCGCAGGTGCTTTCTCCCAGGACAGTGGGATGGGGCGCCATTTTCTTCCAAAACTTTCTCCCTCCAGGACCTGAAGGAGCCAACGTGGAAGCAGTGGCGTGAATTCCTGCTGAAGTTCTCTTTCCTGCCCTATCAGCTGGTGGCCGAATTTGCTTGGGACTGGCTGGAGGTCCATTACTGGACGTCCCGCTTCATCATTGTCAATGCCATGCTGCTCTCCGTGCTGGAGCTCTTGGCCTTCTGGAGACTGTGGTCCAGGAGGGAGCTGAAGTGAGTGCCGCTTGGGCAATGCCTCTGCTGGGAGTGGCTAAGAAAATGCTTTCGGGGCAGAACCGAGGATGTCCACATGGCCCCAATCTTTGCTCCAGGAGGACTAGCCTTTCCTTCAAAGGGGCGCTTGCAGCTTGGGTGAGCAGCCCCATTCCCTGCCTCCAAGCTGCAGTGGAGCCTTTCCCCACAGGGCAGAGCTGGAGTCTAGAAACCAGGGAGGTTGGTATGGTCTCATCTGCTCTCTTCCTTTCGCTCTTCCCATCTAGGACAATTCCTCACCGGATGTGCAGCCACTTCTGGAAGGTGTCCACCCAGGGACTCTTGATGGTCATTTTCTGGCCAGTCATTCCTCAGTTTATCTGCAACTGTCTCTTCTACTGGGCTCTGTACTTTAATCCAATTATAAACATTGATCTTGTCGTGAAGGAGGTCCGTCGCTTGGAAACGCAGGTGCTTTGACGGGCGCTCTGGGACTGGCCTTGTGGGGCGACACCCTCCGCTGTCTGACAGCAGGAGGGCGACAGAAGGACTTTCCCCCACATTCGTAACGTTGTGCTGATGTTTCTGCCCGTAAGCGGAGAGCATTTCTACTTTGCAGCAAGTTTTCTGGGAAAAGTAACAGCAGCAGCACTATGGACTGTGGCGAGGGAAGGACACTTCCTTGCATGGAAAGAAGAACAGGAGCTGCGTGACGATCCCAGGGTTCCTTTTGGGGCAGCCTGCAGGGCTGGCCTTTGCGTGCCGTTTTCAGCACCATGGAGAGTCACACCGGAACCCAGTGAGGGAGCCAGGAGTTCGGTTTTATGGGATAAGTTCTGCTCCCCCTGCGCCTCCCCTCACCTTGTTATGAATGGGAAGACCGTTTGGTCACTGTGTTGATTTTTCTAAGTCCCTGCCGAGCGCAATCTGTTCTCAGAGGAAGGAAGGCTGCAAGGGTGGATTCTGATTTGGCGCATCTTTGTTAGTGCGCCTGCTTTCTCTTAAGCACTGCGTCCCCATAAATGAAGTGGACTTTGCATTTATATTAATCTGATCTTCAGATTTACTTAAAAACATTTTTAAGAATAAAACAAGGATCTTTCTAATATGCATTGCATTATATTTTTAATTTAAGCTCCTCCCTCCCTTTACAGCCCCTTTGTGAGTGAGGAGGCTCAGCTGGGAGGCTGCTGCCAGTCTTGTCATGACCTTCATAGGTGAGGGGAGTTTTCCCAACTCAGCACGGGTCCGGAAATGTAGCCACCGCCACTACGTGGGGCCTGTACACTGCCAGGAGATCCAGCTAGGTTGGCAAATTAATGGCTAGATGTATGTTTTGTGATATGCTGTCCACAGTGAGGCACTGGCGTAGCTCTGTGCTTGGGACCTGAACAACCTTCCTTAGCTGGGCAGCTGAGATCTTTCTAAAAAGCATGTTGGCCTTCATCTTGGCCAGAGAGGGCCACTTGCTTAATTGAAATGTGAAAGGCGCTGGGGGGAGGGGGGGCTCAGGCCTGTGGCCAGAAGTCCCCTGCTGGTCATTCAGCACGTCCAGGTCTGTGTGACTTCAGTAAGGAAATCTACAATGCCTTGAGGACTCTAGTTGATCTGAGCAAACTGTCTGGCCGCCTTGGTGAAAAGGTCACCCACAGAGACTGGCCGGGCTGGCAGGACCTCTTAGTCATCCTTGCAGGAAGGGCTGTTCTCCCCACACAACATGTCCGGCCAAAATAAGTACTTGGGAGTGTAGGGGGCCTTTCCTAGGCACTTGGCAGCCTCACGATCACATTTGCAAGCCATGTTTTGGCACTTGTCTTCTAGGTCATCTGCAAAGAAAAATTGGAAAGACCAGGAAGCCGTTTAGTTGAGGCAATTGTTGAAATGGTGTTTCCCAACCCAGTGCCCCCGAGGCATCCCTGGGACGTGGTTGAATTGTTGCTGACTTCTTTGCGCTGCCGGCTGTTTTGGCACCTGAGAACACCTGGAGGACTGCACTTGGGAGTAGGAGATTTCAGCTTAAGGCTGTAGGGGAGAAGTTCCTTGTAATCCTTCTTCTGAAGTTCTTTATTAGGGAAATTATGGTAAACTTCAGTTCAGGTGGTTTTAGTAAATGAGGAAGCTTAAAGGAAACTCGGTAAAACATTTTATTCTGGAGTAATCACATCTGAAGGATGTTCCTAACTATGGGTGTTTTTCCACTGTCACTAGAAGTGCCCATTAAGTTCCCATTAATGCGTACTTCTAGTGACAGTGGAAAAACACCCTATATCATGGTTGAGGTTTAAAGAGAAGAAAAAAGGACAGATGCTTTATGGAGCATGTAAGGATTTGTTACTTGCAGAAAGTTAATTTCAACCTTGCAGCCAGCTAACCTGAGAGGCATTTTTGCCATTCCCTGAGGGGAGAAAGACCCTGGGCTTGTGGCCTCTTCTGTGGACAGTCTGTACAATATTGCGTCTCTGCCGACTGGGGGCCAGTAGGTTGCATTTGCTCCGTGGGGAAAGCCTGAGGGATAAGCCTGTCCTGATCTCCAGAACTGCAGCTGCTCGCATGGCAGCACCCTGCTCACCTTGCTTCTCCATTGCATCATGGGAGATATAGGATGGTAGCCATTAAGTTCCTACGAGGAGACCAGCCAGGACTGCTAATTTGTGTGGAATGAATGGTAGGAGCAACAGGGCCTTGCTGCTGTGCAAGAGAAGCTCAAGCAAAAGCCCAGAGACTCTGGGCCTTGTCCCAAGTAGGCCAGGACTGGTGCCACAGATGCCTTTCCTGCAAAATGCACCCGTGGGGGTGTTCCAGGAGCACAAAAAAAGAAGGATCGACTCACCACACTTGGCCACCTTCTCCTTGCAGTGCCAGCTGTACCTCTGCATCTTGGGGTCGCAGCCTTCTCTCTCTGCGCTCTCATAACAGCAGTCGTGCTTAAAGCAGCACCTGTCAGGAGAAACAAGCCGTAAGCGGTTGAGCTGCCCATAGGCTCAGGCAGAGAACAGTCCTGGAGTCCCTGAAGGCGAGGCCCTGGGGTCTCAGCTGCTTTGCTAACACACAGAATCACAAATTCCTGTGCTGCTGTAAGCATGGTAAGATCATGCCTGGATTTGCCAGCATCTTGCTCTAGGACAGCGATGGCCAACCTATGACACGTGTGGCACAGGTAACATGCCAAGCCCTTTTGGGTGACACACATGGCCACCCTGGCACCTGGGCGTGTAGTGCTTGCTTGTTCTTGAAGTGTACGGAATACCAACTTTCAATTGAAGATTTAGCAAACGAAATTCAGCAACGAAAGTCACTAATGTAAATAAGTATTTGTTTTTGCTTTTAATAAAATACAAAAGTTATATATCAAAAATATAACTTTTTATTAGAGCTACAAATATCACAAAATTATTGATATTTCTAGATGTGACACAGCACCTGAGTTTAGATAGGTTTTCTTGCAAAAGGTTTGCCATCACTGCTCTAAGCATTAGTGGTTTCTGGGGCCCAAGATGCCAGGTTGGTGCAAAGTCAGTGACCATATGGAGTTCTCTGGCATTGGCTCCCTGATCTAAAAGTCTGTGGTCCTGAATGCCAGAAATCCTGCTTGAGGGGCTTCCTTGGCCCTCCCCAGCCTGGAGCATAGACTCTGGTTCCAAAAAAGACTTGAGATCTCATAATTTTAATCCTGTTTTGCTGTTGAGGGTTTTATTTCAAAGCTTATTGTTTCATTGATCTATTTTTGAAAGGCCAGATCACCGAGCAGGAGAAGAACAATACTTTCTGATACTGTTACAGATAAGCTCAAGTGTCTAAGCAGAGGATCCAAGTGTGTAGAAAGGTCAAACACTCCCAGTACCAAAACAGGAAGCTTCTTGGTTTTGTGGAAGAAGGTAAAGGCCTTCCAGATGTTCCCAGGGCTTAGTAATTGACTCTGCAACCTCCTTGCACCATGTGGCAGGAATTCACTCTGATAGGGGTTCTTTAAATGCTTGAAAGCAGCAGTGAGTGTCACCACACAATTGCACTTGTACGGCTGCCTGATAGCCTGTATTTTTGGTGGAGGATTTATTTTAGGGCAGAGTCAGGATGTGGTGGGCGGATGCTCTCCTAACAATGCAGCTTCTTCCACGTGTTCAGATGCTGAGCACAGCCTGATGCCAAGTCACCATAGTTCATGGCTGCCTCCTAAAGCCTCTCCTCGCTTCTCAGGAATATTGATGGAGTAACCAGATGGGTACTGAGTGAGGCCAAGATAATTTTATTGCATCTCTGTATAGACAAGCATGTTGCTGGATCAGTCCACAGTCCATAACTCAATTACTCTTTACAGAACTCTCGGCTAACCATTGAAGCAACGGGGTCTTACAGCTCCCTCCTTACATTTTTAATAATCATGTCTCTGGACCTGAGGCTTGTGAGAGTGCCGTGGTCCTGGCTGCTGTCCTGTGCCACCGACGTTCCTGCTGCTCTCCTGGGAGGCCCCTTTCAAAAGGTTTCCTAATTCTATTGTGCCTGGACCCCAGAGCACAGAAGGCCCAGGGCCATGTCTCCCCTGGAGGAAGCTCAGACGTCCGCCTCAGGCCCTGGAAGCAAAGGGACATTGTAAGGCTTCCCTGCCTTTGTGAGTTTGCTGTTTACTGCTGCTGCACTCTGCTTATTTTGCGCTCCCACCTGTAGAGCACCAGTGGCACAAATATCCAAAGGCAGCTGGAAGCCACGGGGTGTGGTGTCCAGCCTGAGCACCGACAGGTTGACTTACCAGTCTGCTTTGTCCCGGGGCCAGCCAGTTCCTCCCAAGCCGCAGTAGCAGCCATATCGCATGTAGGCAAACGGGGAGCGCTCCGTGCTGCACTGAATTGCCCCAGCCAGCTGAAGGAGTCCTCGTCGGCTCCTGGAGTGAGACCTTCCCACACTCTCTTCTGCAACTGCGAACAGAGAAGAAAACCCTTGGGATGAATGAGCAGATCTCATCTGGTGAGAGGGCCAGCAAACACGGGGCTGGGCTGCAGTTTCTCCAGGCTGGTTATCCACCATCCTGCCTCTCGCCAATGTGCGCCTCTGCTGCCTGTTTTTGTTGTTGGGCCAGAGAGACAGAATAGGGATGCTGCTGGTGTACTGTTCACGCCACTGCCCAGTGTCCTCTCTATCTGAGCTGGCTGAGGTCATCTCAGATGTGGTGTTGGAGAATTTCAACGTCCGTGCCAAGGCTATGCTCAGTTCTTCATGTCCTCCATGACAACCATGGGGCGATCTCGATTTGTATTTGACCCGATTCATATAGCAGCCCACACCCTTGATTTGGTTTTTGCCTCAAAGCAGACTGGGTGAGTATCCTTTGATAGGAGGGCTGACTGTCAATCATTCACTGGTGCTGTTTGGACTTGCAATGGCAGCTCCCATCTGTATGGTGGGACCTACTGAAATGGTCCACCCCTGGAGACTTACGGAACCCAAGCAATTCTTGAATGCTCTGGGGGATTTTCCAATTGACATGACTGGCGCTCCTATCAAAGCCCAGGTCTCTCTCTGAAATTGGGAGATGAGCAGGGCCATTGCCACGATCACTCCCAAGTGCCCTCGGCATGCTTGCGGAGCCCAAAAAGCTTCTTGGTACTCCATGGAGCTACGGGCTATGAAACAGGAAGGTTAACAGCTAGAGCACAGATGGCGAAAATCTGGCTGTGAGTCTGACCGAACACTGGTTAGTGCACACTATTGTTCCTACCATGTGGCAGTAAATGGCCTTATAAAACCGAGCTCGAAGTATGAGCCAGGGCCAAGTAATATCAGCTATGACAAATTTGCAAAGCACTTTGAGGGCAAAGTCACCCAGATTTGTAGGGGTTTGGATGCCACAATTGGACATAGTCCAAATGAGGAGTCCAGAGAACTGTCTGGTCCAGTTTGTTTGGATCAGTTTCAATGTTGTGGTCTGAGGATGCAGACAAGCTGCTTGCAGGGGTGTGGCCACCATGTGGCCACCTCTGAGAGGGAGACGGGGGAACGCTAGCCTTTTGGTTCTCCTGGACCTCTCAGTGGCTTTTGACACCATTGACCATGATATCCTTTTGGAGAGACTACAGAGTTTAGGAGTGGGAGGCAATGCTTGGCATTGGTTCTGCCCCTATCTCCAGAGTAGATCCCAGACAGTGGTTGTGGGAGACACTGATTCGACACCCTGTCAATCCTATGTCCCATCTTATTTAACAGCCATTGGGGCCACCCTTTTTAGCCCCTGACCAGACACAGCGTTGAGAATGCCTGTTGAGAATGTGACCTCATGGCAGGAAATGGGCAGCAGCACTGAATCATGTTCCAGAAAAGCCACTCTGGTGCTTCACAGAGGTATGGGAACTTTGCACAGAGGTGTGTTTTATTTTATTTACTTTCCTTGTGTGATGTTTACTTATAAACCTGACACACTTGATAGGAGCGTATAAGAAACATCCTTTTGCATGCAAAAGAAATCTCCCAACAGCTGTGACTCAGCAGACCTGAAAAGAACTTCTTATTTTGAGCTCTTGTGGAGCCCTTAGATTTACAGAGGCCAGGAGCGAGATTCGCAGAGGAGTGGGCTTGCAGTGAGGTTTTCCTCCTTCCCACAAAACTGCTGACTCCCAAGAGAGCAACACAAGAAGGTTCTGAAGTTGGATTCTCAAGCAAGGAGAAAGGCTGCTTCTTGAAGAGCACAGAGCAGGCAGTGCCACGAACTCTCCTGGCTGGGTCGTGCGCCTGGCAGTTTCCGTCTCTTGTTTGGACAGATTCGGCTGCTGCCCCTTGGTACTTCACGCCCCCATCATCACCAGCCGTCCACAGGGGCTGGAGGAAAGGGGTCATGGGTGGGCAGGGAACTCAGACCCCCAAGAGTATGTGGGCCCCTGGAATGGCTTGAGCTCGTTTTAAAGCCCTCCATCTGGGGATATTGGCTGTGAGCTGAAAAGCCCCCAATCTCTCTTGCTGAGCCACAACACAATGGAAGGTCAGATCTGGAGAAATAAAACTCCTCTGAGATTTTCATGACGACTGCAGTAGGAAACACCAGATTTTCCCAGGGATCCTGCACTGTTAAGTTTTGAGGATGCCGTTTCTAAAGGGGCTGAGGGTGCCCACGCCACTGTGCCCTTTCTGCTGCCCCAATGCCTGCCTTGCCATGCGGCCCAGTCCTTCCTTGCTGCTGGCACCTTCCTCACTTTGCCCAGGTGAACTTGTGGGGCACCATGCTTCCTCATCCCAGGTGGGAGCAGCAGTTCCCTCCCAACCCAGCACCTTTGCTTTGGAGGAGTGCAGAAAGGCTGTTCACCTGGAGGGCCACCAGCCAAGGAGACCTGCCTGTGTGGGGGTGATCCCAGGGGACCGTTCTGCTCTCCGTGGGCCAGGTGCCTCGGGCAGGGCGGGTGCCCTGGTGCAGATGGAGAGGCTCCAGTAGGGATGGAGACGAGTCCGGCTGGCCGCCTGAGAAGGGCGCACCTGGCTAGGTCAGATTTCGCCCCAGGCTGCCCTGTGGAAGCGGAGCCAAAAGAAGATGTGGCACCTGGGCTTCCCTCGCAGCCCGTCCCGGGAGAAGCGTCCCTCCGGGGCTCCGATTTGGAAGGGCTGAGCAAGCCGGGAGGTCCGACGCGGGCTGCCGCTCAGAGCAGGCGCTGCCGAGGAGTCCCCCCGGCGCAATAAGAGCCAGGGATGCCTGCCGGCTCCGTCCAGCCTGGGCTCAAAGCCGCCGGCGCCGCCGCGGCTGAAGGAGGCAAGAGGCGGCCGTCGAGGTCCCCGGCGGCACCGCAGGACTTACCTGTTCGCGCCGGGAGCGGCATCAGCACCAGCAGGATCGCCGCCGCCGCCGCCGCCATCTGCGCTCTTGGGGCCATCGGCGGCGCGTAGCAGCGCTCGCCCATCCGCCCGCCCGCGAGGCACCTCCAAGCGTCCCGCCGCCCAATGAGCCGTGCCTGCCGCCGCGGCTCCTGCTTGCCCGCATTCGACGGCGGGGGCGGGACCAGGGAGCGGAGGAGGCTGGCCGTGGCCGTGGCCAGCTCGTGTCGAAAGCCAAGTGCCTCCTTGTGCGAAGCGAGCGACCCTGAAGCGCCATGAAACGGGCAAGGAAATCCCCTCCGGTCGGGCAGCAGGGCCAGGGCAGCTGCCCTCCTCGAGCCCCTCATGAAGGTCTAGCGGTGAGGGGGAGCCATGCCGTGCGTGGGCTGCAATTGGGACGGGATGGAACCCTGGTCTTAGGAGGACATGTGCCGTTTCTGTGACATTTGCATCTTTTGAAAAGTTCGTAGCAGTTTTCAAATCATGAAGATCAAGGGGAAAGGCCTGGGGAGCAGCAAAGAAGGGTCCCCGAGCCACTTGGACTGGAAAACTTCAAGGAAGCCTTACAGAAACCCCTCCAGGTGCCTCCTGTCCAGTTGCCCTGGCCGCTCGGCCGCTCTGTGGCTCCTCCGGTGGTGAGGGTTGGATCCCCTTGAGATCAAGTCACTGTTGTTTGCCTGTGAGAGCAAAGGAATCTCATTGGCCCCCAGATCCCCCGGGGGGGGGGGGCTCGGAAGATGCAGTTCCCCTGAATGGAGCCCCACAATTAAGCCGGCTCTGGGGCAGGCCCAGAGAGTGAATGCTCTGCCCCGGGCTGTCCTAATTGTATACCAGAGGCCTAAGTGCAAATAGGCCTTTGGTTGCCTCTGTCTAGGGCATGGAGTTTGTGGCCTTCAGTAGCTCTGGCCAGAGAGTCTGCTCTTCAAGTGCTTAGAAGGAAGGGCGGGGAGCACAGCTAGTTTTCTTCACTGCCAAACCTCAGCCTTTTGTTACTTATTTCACTAAAGAGGCCGGTGAACCTGTGCCCAGTCAGTTGGGAAAGGGGCAAACGAGACCTAGTTGCGTGGAATGGGGGGCCACATCATCCTTCCCAGTGAAGTCAGCCAAGGATGGGACCAGGTTAGCCAGAGTCTTCCTGGTGCGAGAGTCTGAGAATTTGGAACAATATCCAGAGGCCGCTGGGTAGATCGAGGAGGCGTTTGTACCTGAAGCTCTTTATGAGCCCTGGTCCAAAAGCCCTGGAAAGTAATGGCACCAACATAAAAGGCCTTGCAGTATCCAGGATCCAGTTAAGAGTCTCTCCTGGCTTTCTGGTCGCGCCCCCCCCCCCCCCCGGCCTGGACAAGAGCACAGCCTTCCCTGCTGCCTTGCTAGTGCAAAGTCCCCCCTGCAAAAACCAGCAGCTGTTGCCCCCCAGGGACATTCAGCACATCTGTGTGCCCAGGAATTTGGTGGTTCCTGACCAGGGTTTGCTTGACCGATTTAATTGTACCGATTTGATTGCTGGAGTGATGGTTATTTTTTGTAGACTATAAACTCACAGACAAGGAGAAAGTAAAGGCAGACCAAGCACCTTATATCTGCCTAGAAACTTTCACCAGATCTTAATTGCAAAGACTTTCTACACGTTCTGGGCAGTTACTTCAGAGGCAGGCAGATAATTACAGCTTTTGACACACAGGTGTTTTTTAGAGTGACCAGAGTGGAAGACAACTCCCTGAGGCATCCAGAGGAAGGAACTGCAGGAGACGCACATGGTGCCACCTGGGCCCCTACGAGGTGAGCACTGGCCTTTCCCCACCTTCCTGCTGTATCTTGGGTGGCTAAAATAGAGGCTATGCCGATGGTGCTCTAACAGAAAAGGAGGGACGTTGCCACCTGTCTCAAGGAACGTAACCCAGAGTTTGCCAAACTGTTGTCCCCCAGAAAATCGGCCTAGAAGCAGGCCACTGCCTGGGCGGCCCTCACCCTCTGCCTTGCTCTCTCCATTGCTGTTAGAGAATGCCCGGCGTGACACCACGACCCTGCGAGGCCATCCACAAAAGGAGGCTGCATTGCGCAGGATGGCTCAAGGGCAAGTCTCTCTCCAAGGCCCACAAGGACTCTGCCCAAGAGAGGCTCACGGAGCGCTTGAATGCAGTGCTTCCTTCAGGCAGGGCCCAAGGTGCTCAGGACCCAAGGGCTGAACGCTGTGGCTTTTGACTTGCTCTAGGCGCCATCTCTCCAGCGCCCGTGTGTCCGAGTGCAGGTGCATCACACTTCAGATCAGTTACTCCTGGGAAGTAATTATTCCAATTTATCAGGAATTGATTAATTAAAGCAGCTCACGTATTCCTGCTTGCTTAGCAATTAACCGCAAGCTGGGTTTATAGTTACAGTTATTATCGCATTACTCACACCACATCAAGGACTGTACCGGCTGTAGGGTGCATGGGGACAGCCTCTGACTGACACACACAGACACAGACACACACACAGGTGAATGACCCTTGCAGAATTGAGAAAGAGGCCCTAGCAACAGGACAGTCTTCCCGTTTTTCTTTACTGCTACTTAATCTGTGGAAGACTTCCTCTGGAGCAGCGATTCTCCAATTAATGCATGCGGGATTTTGGATAAGTCTCCCTCCACTCTTTGCCAGAGCTCTGAACCCGCTGAGAACACTCCCTCACGCTTTGGCCCTCAGGCATTTCCAGCAAAATGCTCTGTCCTTGATCCTCTTCATGGCTGGGAAGCTTGCTGAGCTAAGAAGAGTCTGTGGAGGTGGATCTCCGAGAGATTTCCCTGCCATTTCTCTTTCACGTGGAAAAGTGGCAAATGGTGCAAGGAGGAGGAAGCACTCGAGGCACAAGAGGGTTGCCGGCACAGCTCAAAGGGCCGACGGGGCGCCTGTCTGCCCAGCCTCACTGTGGGCAAGGGTGTGGGACCCCGAAAAGGCCACCCTTATTGGCACGGTTTTCACTCCCAATTGCTTTTCTCACCGATGTGCTTCCCAGAAAAGGAGGTATGAGGCCACCTCCAGATGTTGGACTGGGGGGCCTTTGGCCCACTGTGTTTGCCTGGCACTCCCAAGGCTCCCCTTGATGCCCTGTGGGTGTGGAGAAAGAGCCCCCTGGCCAAGGCTGAGGCCCTTCTGGGTAGGATGATTGTGTGGTTTGGACGATCCTGGAGGCCCCTCCCCTCCCCAAAACGCTCTCGAGCGGATGGGTGACTTTGTCCCATGACTCCCTTTTCTCCGATCCACACTGCAGCTCAGCTCACGGGGAAGTTCCTCTCCACTCCCATTCATTGTGATCCTTAGCAAATGCCCCTGGGAGTTTTGCCTTCAGGTGGTAGCCTGTAAATCAGCTATTGGCCAGACAGCTGCAGCCTCTGGTCCCAAACACCAGGGCATGTCTGAAGCTTGTCGGACGCTTCTTAGTGTGGACATGCAGGCAGATCCCAAACAAGGGAGGAGGAATCTAGCCCTGTCTTTACTCACAGTGAACTATGACCTGGTTGCTTCTAGAATCACAAAGACACAAACCTTCATCACTGTTAAGAACACGACGTTTAATGCGAAACCGGACAGATGAACTCCCAGCTTCCTGGAAGCCAGGAGAAGGTGCCGCTAGTGGAGGAGGGACACTGGGCTGGAGGTGCAGTGAATGAAACCAGAGAGGCTTTGTTTTCCAGCGACTGGCATCTCCCAATGGCCTTTTCCACCCCCGGGAAGAGCAGCTGCTTAGGCCTGGTTTCTACCAGCCTTCCTTCCTCTGACACTGTGAGAAGTAAGGATGGAGGCAGAAACCCCAAAAACTGCAGATGGAGTGACAATGAGGAGACAGCTGTGCCACTTGAGCATTGCAGCTTCACAGGTCTTGGAGGGGCAGAAGGACATCGCTGCTTCTGACAGGAGCGCCTTACGGCAAGATGGACTGCACGCCCGCAGTTGCTGCCATGAAGTGGGATTAGCATCATGTGCAACAAACACACCGTCATTCCTCTGCTTTGGATGCAACACACAGCGGGGATGAAATGGATGTCCACTGCCGCCTGGAGACTTGCAAAAAAGAAGGAAAATAGCATCTAAATTTCTGAGGGAGGGAGGGAGGGAGGGAGACCCCTTAATTCAAACTCGAACTCAAGGTGAGGGTGGCCATCTGTGCCTGAGCTGCCCTGCACCCACCCCGGGCTCTTAGCTCCTTCCTGGTGTCCTCTGTCCTTGCCATCACCTGAAGCAGCAGCAGCCTTAGCAGAGAGGCTGGAGGAAGAGCAGAAGCACCCCAGTGGGAGCCACCTTGGACTGGATCGGGCTGTTGAGCTTGTAGGTCCCCAGGAACAGCTTTTCCAGGACGTCGAAGATCTTATAGCCGGCCTTGCAGTCCAAGATGCCCAGCAGGCCCGGCGTGGTCACAAAAGGCCTCGGCGCCCCGTCAGTGCCGTTGTTTACGATAGCAACTGCGTAGTGGCTTCTGCTGAGCAACCTCTTCCACACCTCAAAGTGTTGGGTCTGTGGGGGACCAGGGGGAGGGTTAGGGTTGTTTGCTGCCCACCTTCTCCCCCCCCCCCGCAACACCTGCACCCCCTCTGCAGGCCATGCAGATCCAGGCTGTGCTGAGGGAGGCAGCCTCCTCGCCCGAGGCGCAGCTTGTGGGCACAGAGAGTAGCTCCTGAGGGGGTCTGTATAGGGCACAGACCTTTGGGGAACGGGTGGGGGAGACTTCCCGCAAGCCTGTCTGGTGCTGACACCAGTGGAGGCTGTAGCCAGAGGACAGGGACTCCCTCGGCTGTATCAGCAGCAACAGAGCACCAGGGGAGGAGTGGAAATCCACTCTCTCCGCTCTTGGTGGCCCATGAGCGCTCAGTCCCCCTTCCTTGAGCGTCTTGCTCTGGAGAGCGTGGGGGGGGGAGCCCACTGCCCCCAGTCTCTTTCCTTCTGCCTTTGTGCTTCTTCCACCTCTTGTACCTTCCTTTTGGCCCATGGTTCCTTCCCGCCCCACCTGTGACTCTTAGAGAAGGGGACACCCTGCAAAGGATGCTTTGTCACTGGTTGTCTAAGGGGCATTTTAAAAAGCACAACTGAGCTCTTTCTTGAGCCTGAAACTGAGCACAGTCAGAGCCCATCTCACTCCGTGGCCCACCAGTTGCTTCTGGGCATCTCAAGCAGAAGACGAAGGCAGAACCTTCACCTGCTCTCAGCTTCCTGCAAAAGGCCTTGTGAGGCCTCCTGACTGTCCCTGAAACCTGGAGGCTGTGCTATGTAGGGATCATTCTGGCAGGCACTGCTGCGTGAATTGGCCTAATCCTTTCTTCCAGCTGTCTGGGCTGATTGCTCTGCCACTGCCTCCGCTAGCAGTAACTCTGATAGGCCCAAGGTGGCTGTGGGTGGGAAAGGGAACTTTTTAATTGTTGCTGTTGATTAACAGAAACTGACTCAGTCAGGCGTCACTGCTACTTAGCTGCAAAGCGCTCAGAGGCTAAAGCAGAAATTCCCTTCCTACCTCCTGCCTCCCCCTCTGTGGTCAGCCTGTGGAACATGCAGCCTGGAGGCTCATAAGCGCACCACAAGGTGCCCAGAACCAGCTCACTTAGCCGCTTCCTCAGTATTTATTCACACCCCTCTTACCACGATGGTTCTTAAGATAGGAAGCCACAGCTGCTCACCTCTGCCCTACTGGCAGTCAACTGAAGACCCGTCCCTGCCAGCTTCCTCCCAGGTTCTCTTGTGTGTCCCCTCCGCAAACTGCCCCCGAGCCTCTCCTGACGCCCCCGCCCAGCCATTATCATTTATTTATTTATTATCTACATTTCTATTCCACCCCATACCCGAAGGTCTCTGGGCGGGTAACAACCTTAAAACAGCTGTGCTTTGGGCTCTGTCAGCTGCCGTCTGATACAGCTGCCTCCATGGCTGCTGGACTGCTGGCTGAAAGTCTTTCCTGGGCCCCCTCCTCCTTGCGGCGGCTGCCCAGGGGGGGCTTAGAAGGGTCCCTGTGGTCTCATTGGTGCCTGGCCAGGCAAAGTGTTGGGGGGTGGCGGTGGCTGGAATCTCTTTCCTCCATGCTGGGAGCTCAGCTTATGGTCGTTTGCCTCAGCAGAGCCATTATTGTGGCTCACGGCCGTGGACAGGACTCCGGCAGTGTCTTGGGGCGGCCTCCACCACAGATGCTCCCTGGCACCAGCTCAGCTGGGCTGTGGCAGGCAGAGGGCGTCTCCTGCAGACATGGCTATTAGGAGTGATGCTGAAGTAACGATCACCCTCCTGCACTAAGCCACTCCTGCAATTAAGGGGGGGGGCTTGCGAAGTCATGTGCTGCCACAGCTGTCCGTGGGTGGGTGGGAGAGCGGCGTCAGCATTGGGCGACTGGCTGGAGGGCAGCTCATTAGCCTGGCACCGACAGAAAGGAATGAGAGGGCAGAGGGCTTGTTGTGATGCTGCTCAGCTGTGCTTGCAAAGGATTCTCATCAGAGAATTAAGAGGCAGAAGCTGCTGCCGGTAACTGAGGCTCAGGACGCCTCTGTGGCACTGGATCTGGGCCAGACAGCTCCTGCACTGGCGGGACCAGATCCAGGGTTTTGCACAAGGTCTCTGAAATGCAGCTACGCTTTGCCCATCTCATGCCAGCACTGATCCTTCACACAACGTCTGGTCCTGCTTTCCCAAAGTTTTGAGGAACCAAACCAGCATTGCTGTGCTCTCCAGCTGTCTCCCTCATCTCTCCGTGGATGCCTGACCCCACCGGGGGAGAGCAGAGAGGGCCCTGGGAAGGCATGAAGCACAGATGTTTTACTGCATCAAGCCCTGGTTCCCCTCTAAGGGTGGGGGGGGCAGCCCCTGATTGGGGTGAAGGTTTATCAGGAAGACCTGCAGCCCACGTGGGACCCTGCAGCATATACTGTTGCGATTTGTCTGCGGTCACACTCCGTGTTTTGGCTCTGGGTTCAGTCGTGTGCATTTATTTCCCATCCTCTACTAAGCAAACAAGCTCCTGCACCACCCCAGAGGTGTTCTCTCTGAAGTCCTTCCAGAAGGGACATGATGGCTGCATCCAGACGCACTGAATACAGCTCAAAAGCAGCTTAGAACTGGTAGCATGTGAACACTAGTCTCCCCTTTCCCCTTCTAGGTCACCTGCCCTTTAGAAGTGCATTTCCTGCTCTCTTGTGTGCACTGAGGCGCTACCACCTCTAAACTGCTTTGGAGTCCCTTTGTTTTGCTGCGCATGTGTACAGCCTCATGAGTTTCTGCCCGCGTTAACAACCAGCTTAGTGGTGCCAGTTCTTCTTCTTCAAAGGCTGTTGAGGTTTATTACTCTTTGCATCAACATCCGTGTGCAAAGGCAGGCATTTCTCAGGCACTGCACGACCTGAGCAATCAACACGGAGACACGTGCAGCCAGAGTTCTGTGGCTCCACACCTGCCCAGCAAGCAGAGGCCCCAGGCTCCGTGTCAGGCAGACACTGCTCCGTACAGGTTTTCAGGAAGTGGGAGAGGCAGCTGCCTGCCAACCTGGGCTGAACTGCTCCAGGCAGACATTTCCAGGCCCCTGGCACCCCCCTGCGGACACAAGCATACCTTTATAATCCGTTTCCCTTGAATTCCCCGGGAATCTTGGTTAATGTAGATCAGCAGGGGATTCTGCAGAATGCCCTTGGCTTCCACCGAGATGGTCTTCAAGTTGCAGGACATGAAGAAGGGAGCTGCCAGGATGGCCCACAGCGCCACTTGCACCTTCGACTGCTCGTAGCTCAGCCCAAAATCTCCAATGATCAGCTAAAAACAGGGAGACCTGTGGCTAAGCGCTTGGCTACAGAGCAACGGAGGCTCCGGGGTGTTACAAGGGAAAAGCTGTAATGCAATGTGTGGAAAGACTTCAGCTTTAGCTTGTCTCTGGAAGCCTCACAACTTCCATAACCAGGACAAAAAAGCCCCCTAGCAAATAGGACACGTTTTCTAAAGTGCTCTGGGTGAGCTCAAGGGCCCCACATTATAATTGTTGTTATCTTGTAAACTATATGGAGTCCTTAAGCAATCTGTGATACATGAATCAAACAAATTTAAATACTGGTGGTAATTTGTGAAAATATTGCATGTGTGACTTTAAACAAGCTTTTGCAATCCTAAACATGTTTTTTAATCAAAAATTGTCTGATGTGGTTTATGCTGCTGTTCTCTCTTTGCCTAAGCGGTAGCCATTTTTATTCCTTGTGTATTTATTCACTGGGTATATGTACCTGGAGGCTCTATGTGGTTTACAAGAGAATGAAACAATCATCGCTGTGGTTGCTGCCCTGCCTGGGGCACTAAGCACCCACTTCCCATCTGAACGGCAAGCAGACAAGGAGCTGACGTTACCGTGTCAGGATCGTTCCACTTCCCTGGTCCAGCAGCCGGAACCAGGATATCCTGATGATCTCCGTACCACTCGATTATTCGGAAGAGGCTGTCCCACGAGTCCTCAATGTCAATAAAATTCCTCCAGAGGTTACATATGATGCCAAGGAAGGTGTAGTTCACCTGAATGAACATGCAGGAGAAAGTGACCGTTCTGCCCTGCGATGGGTGTCACTGCGCACCGAGTGCACCTGAAACTGACCACTCATTGGCTAAGTAGGAACAGGTCTTCTAGGCAGCAGTAACCTGACTTCCATGCCCAGGGCAGACTAAGCACAAAGCAGCCACTAAAGGAACATGAGAAGCAGCCTTGGCTTGTTAGCCTGTTGCCCAGATTGTTAAAACAAGTCACTGATCAGGGTTACAAACCAGGGAGAAAAAACATCTCTCTCAAGTCACTGTTGTCTTAGTGGCCATGGAAGAAGTTCTGTCTCAGAACCGGCTGGTAGGAGCAGCTTGTGGGTCTTAAGATGGTGCCCATTCTATGGCGCAAGGGCAGAGACACCTTCAGAAATTACCTTGGGCGGAAGGCCTCCTTCGTAGGCTGGCCAGCTGCAGGAGAAAGCAATGGGCCGTTTCGTCTTGTTCAGTGCCACACTCATTTTTGGATAACCTAGACAAGGGGTCAATACACAGTTGGCTTTGGTCTCAATTTTTTGCGCTGCCCCTCTGAAATCAGTAGGAGCTCCATGCTGAGAATGCTGGAATCCACCAGCCCCAAAGCCCAGCTGGATTAGGGCTCCCTTGGAAGCCACCACCCTGAAGCCCCCTGTATACAGAGACTGGAGGCAAACAAGGCCTCTGGGCTCTAGTGTCCTACGGAATTGGGCACATTGAAGCCTGTTGGTTTGGACACACACAAACCCCCTCAGCTTGCACTGCACAAGGCAGAAAGAAGGACCAAAGGATGTGGGAAGCAAAGCTATTTAATTTCCCTGATGCTTCCCCAGAGCTTCCTTTGAAAGAAACAGACCCAATGCCTTGAGGGAAGAATCGGAGAAGCAGCCATCCAGCTTCAAAAAGTCAACTTCCCACTCTGCAAAGGTTGCTGCGTCCAGCTCAATTGTGTCCAGCGATGTTCCTGGGTAGCCAGCACAGGTAGAATTGCCCAGGTCGCTGTAAATGCCAAACTTCAGGCCTTTGGAATGAACCTGAGTCCGAGAGCAAAGAGACAGAGTTCGGTGACCCAGGTTGTCGCTGCTTTGGCTCAGGCACCAGCAAACCCCCAAGGGTGGTAGGTGGGAGACTGGTGGCTGGATGCTGCAGCACCAGGGCACGCACAGCTGCAGTCAGGATCCTGCTGGGCACAGACCCAAGAGTTCCTTCTGCAATGGCTCATCACCACAGCCCTCTGTGGGCAGGAGGCCTGAGTGCTTGTCTTCAAGCCAGAAGGGCCTGGAGGAGATTCTGGATCCCAGCGGGCAGAAGGTAGAGCCTGGGAGAGAAGTTCAAAAGGGCTGGGCTTCCTCCTGTCCAGGTGAGGTAGGTTGCCTGCCATCTGCTCTCCTTGACGCTGTGAGAATGAACTGATTCCTGAGTTTTTGGGAGACCCCTTTGGCGCTTGGGCAGGGTAAGCATCAGTGGTTCTTGGTGGAACATGAGATCTCTCTATCCCTCCTGGCAGAAATGCTTGGAACTGGCTGGATGAGGCCGACCAGTCTCATGAATTAGGTTCCCCCTTCACCGGTTGGGATCCTGATCCAGGGGGAAGGATGGCTCAGGTCACTTCATCTGTGACCTGAGCTAAGGGTTACTTTTTTCTGCCTGCCCTTATCTTGGGTGCATGTGAATGTCTGGATGAATTTCAGAGCTAAAAAAATCAGGCCTGGAAATTAATTTGCTTTGTCTAGTCTGGCCAAGTGGAAGATGTTCCTGAGTGACAAGTTCATGCCAAACCTGGCAGGACTGGCACAGAATAACGGGGTTCTGGAACGCCCGGGGGGCTGCAGCTGAGTTTCCTTGCCTTACGTTTACATTCCACTCTGAGACTCAATGTCTTTGTGCAGCCTCTAGACCCAGAAGCATTTCTGGACTTACATAATCCACAAGGGCCTTAATGCCACTGGGGAACCGTTCAGGGTCCGCCTGAAGCCGGCCATCTGCATCCCTTTCTTCTGCTGCCCAGCAGTCGTCCAGGTTGACGTACTCATAGCCCAGTTTCTGCCAGCCGTCTCCAGCCAACCTGTCTGCCACGGTCTTGATCAAGCGCTCACTGTTGATAGACAAATGCTGGCTGGCAGGGAAGGAGGGAGGGAGGGAGGCCTTCCCAAAATCTTGATTCCTTAACACCCCCCTCTCCACAGTGAAACGAGGGGTGGAGGGCCTTGCAGAGAGCGAGGGATTCTAGCTGCTGATGCCCCTGGGGCCGGGGGTCCATTGGAAAGGCTCCTGCTCCTTCAGGGCACACCATGTGGCTTATGTTCAACAAACGCCGTTGCATAGGGCTGGACCGCAGCTGTCCTCGCGGAACCCCGCCTGGGCATCTCCACGCGGACGGTGCCCGGGCCAAGACCCGCAAAGGGGACGGCGGGCCTCCTCGGGGCACCTGAGGAATCGCGTGCAGCCTGGGCGGCAGAGGCGTCCCGAGTCTCCGAAGGGGAGAAGTGGCGGGAGGCGGCCGGGCAGGGCTCCCGGGGGCGCCAGGACCGAGGGCTCCCTCGCCTTGCGGCGCCTCCCAGGGCTCGTCGCAGGGCAGACACGGCCAGAGGACTCGCGGCTGAATCGCTCGGCGCAACGGGAGCCCCGGACTCCGCTCCGAGGCGCCCGAGCGACCTCCCGGCGGAGCCACGGCCGGCCTGGGGCCCCGCGGCCGCTCTCTTCGGACCCGCCCCGCCGCCCTCCCCGGGCCCCGCCGCCCCGACCTCCGCGCCGAGGGTAGGCGCCGGGCCGTCTCGGCGGGCGGGCGGGCGGGCGGGCGGGCGGGCGGGCGGCGGAGCCTTCGCAGGAGCCGGCCTCCCCCCGTGCCGAGCGCGCGCCCGGCGCACCTGATGCAGTTCTCGGGGTCGCGCCTGCAGTCGGTGTTGCAGCGGAAGCGCTCCCAGGGCACCCAGCCCATCGGCGGCGTCCTCAGCAGCCCGTTGTCCAGCGCGGGGGCGCGCCACGCCCGGCCCAGCAGCAGCAGCAGCGGCAGCGGCAGCAGGAGCATCGCGCCTGCGGAGAGCCGAGCGCGCCGTCACCCGCCCGCCCCGGCCCCGGCCCCGGCCCCGGCCCCGGCCCGCCATCGCCCCCCGGCGCCTCCCCTCCCAGGCCCGGAGCGCCGCCTTCGTCTCGGGCCGAGCGCGCTTCCCGGCTTCTACACGCGCGACGTCCCGGGGCGGGACTCACTGTGACGTCATTGGCCGAGAGGGTGCATTAAGCCACGCCCACTTCCCAGCGAGCCTCCCGCGCGCCTTAACTGACAAAATTGACGGAGCGGGGTAGTCGTGCCGCCGGGGAGGCGCATGCGCGCTGCACTCGCGGCGGCGGCGGCGCAGTGGACGATCGTTCCGCTCGCCGCCTACTCGCCTGTTCCAAACAACTCGGTGGGCGCCACTTCCGGATTTGGAAGGCGGGTGTTAGTGAAGAGAATGTCACGGTCGACAGAGTCCACCTAAACCGCCGCGATTCTATCCAATAGCAGGGCCGTTTCTCGTCCGCCGCGACCAATGGGGAACGAAAACGCCGAACGGGCGCGCTGTCGCTCACGTTTCCTACAGAAGAGGCGGGGCAGCGACTTCGGCTGTTCTCCTCTCGACCAATCAGGGTTTTCCGCGGCTGAGGGAGCTTCCCTATTGTGGCGCCGCCGGCCTCCGAGCGCGAGGGGGCGCTGCGGCGACGGGCGGCGGCGAGAGTCTGGAGGCCCGACCCGGAAAACGCTCAGCCGGAAGGAAGCGCCGCCGCCGCCGCCGCCGCCGCCTAGAGCGAGAGAGGGTGAGGAGGTGGGCCTGGCCTGGCTCGCGGCGCGTCTCCGCCTCTGCCTCGGTAGCAGCAGCGGTAGCGGCGGCGACGCGGCCTCGGGCGTGAGGGAGGCGGTGGCAGGTAGGCGGGAGGCCGCGGGGAGGGGCGGGGCGGGCTTATCGCGGGGAGGGGGAGGGGCGCTGGGCCGACGCGCCCTTCCCCGCTCCCCCGGCAGGCGGACGCGCCCCCGCTGGGGCACCCGGGGCGGGGCGGGCCTGACTGCGGCTGCGGCGCGTGAAGTTGCGGGTGGTTCGGGGGCGGCCGGAGATCGGGACCCGCCGCCGCCAGAAGCGCCAGGTGCCGCCGGCCGCTTTCGGGGCGCGGGCCCGAGCCCCGTTGCCCTGGGCGGTGCGCCGTGGTCCCCGGTTGCCCGTGTGTGGCGCGTTGGTAACGGTGCAGATCCGAGCGCCGTTCCATCCCTGCCCGGCGGGCGGGCGGCGCTTGCCCGAGCTCCGCCGGCGCCTCCGGGCTTTGCGATCGCCTGGCCGTCGCTCCACGGGGAAGGGCTGCCGCCGCCGGCGGGGCGCGCGTGATGATGCTGGAAAGGCAGCGAGGACGAGACCTGCGGCGGTCCGGCCAGTTAAAGATGCCTTCGGGCCTTGAACCGGAGGCCGCTTGATGTTCACGTTGTTAGACGCCTGAAGCTGTTAGATTCGTGTGCGACTCAGCATCGTCACACACTGGATGCTCGTTTAATTTATAGAGGCCGACAGAGCTTCAGTTAAAGCAGAGCAAGGCTGGGGAATAAGGGATTCTAGTGTGCTGGCCTTTCGAAGAAGACTTGACCGGAGCGTGCGGTGGCGAGTTCGTGCTGTAAGGGGCAATATATTTTGGGTGGCCTACAAATTCCTTGAGGGACAGGGTTGCTGAAGGGATCTGGACTTCTCCTATCGTTTACTTTAGGCCATATCTTATATACTTATTTGCAACAGTTTGCCATACTTTACTAATTTGTCAGTAAAATTGGCACTTATTTTTTTTCAATGCGTTCCTATTTGTTTTAAAGCTAAAATCATACAATTGAGCAAGGTGTTATTTCTGATATATTTATTTATGTCTTTGTAAAATTGGAAAAGGCTTTGCTGATCGGATCCTTGGCCGTGTAAAAATCTTCCAGGCGTTATTCTAGTCCTATTTCTTTCCTAACTGCTTGATGACATTAGTGGGGAAGGAGGCATTTGTTCCACACTCTTAACACGGGGTTCTGAATGTCTTCAGATTTATTATTTAGAATTTTAAATAGGGGATCAGCATCATATGAAAGTTTTTTGGGATGTGGGTATATAATGATTATGTGGAGGATAAGATGGCAGTTGCTGCCTGACTCTGATAAGCCCAGAAGTACCTGTCAGTGACTAAAAGTGAACATGATGGAGATGAAACTTTTTGCCCATTGTAACGTTGCAGGGTATCAAGCTGCACTTCTGAAGCTTGTCTGTGTATGGGAGGCCAGTGGAATCTGAAATCCTGCCCGTGGTGGTTTTAGCTCTTGATGTTTGTGATGTTAGCTTGTTGTTTTTCCTTGTTTATTTTCTTAATGTGGAAACTAGCTCAAAATGCAAAAGGCTTAGCAGAGTATTTGTGAATCATGTTTGCAATTACTGTGCTGTTTTTGAAGGTGCTACAAGGCTCTTTGTTTAACAGCCTCCACTTTTTGAATTGATTCAAGAACTGATGGACTGGATTTCATAGGTTGTTAGTAGTTAAGTAAGAAAAGCGAGTTGACTTGCAATAGCAACAATCATAAAGGTAGTCATTGTTCAAAGTAAAGCTGTGAATAATCTTTGCTTTGCCACCTTTTGGGTTGTTCCTAAGCCTCCTCTGTTCCATGTTGGGAATCGAATGATTTCTACTTCATTATATGTGCAGGTGGGAGGTGCTGCCCTTGGAGCTGTATCCTTTGTATATAGGAATGGATCTTTGGTCAGAATGGAGGACGATTGGACTGTTTCTCTTGAGAGCCCTGGAATAATCTAGTGAGCTTTGAGATGAAGTTATTTTTCACCTACTAAAGTATTTTTATTTATACTGAGTGTTGCATTATATAATTCTGTTGCATTTTCTACAGCTCTGGGAAACAGTAGAACTGTGTGGACGTTTGCATTGTTGCGGCTTCCCGTATTCTGGTGACCCCTTTCTATCCTGGACCAGAAGTCGGCACTGAGCCTGGAATGACTTGACGCCCCTTCCCTAGTTGTTTCATTTGCTTTGCCCTTGGACCTTCTATTCAGCTCAGGCCATGTGGATGCCACACCTGGAGGGCATCAGAGGCTTCCTCCTTGAATGGTGGCTGCTTTGACCCGTATTGCTGACGGGAGAAATTCAGAGGGTAACAAATGACAGTTGTGCTGTTCAGCTTCCTGGGGGAGGATAAAATTTTGAAGAGATGGAAGCTTCTGCTGCCCCAGAATGACATCCTGCCAGATGCTGGATGGAAAGGGTGTTTTTTCTTTTGATCAGGGGAACTCTCTGAGAAGAAGAGACTATTCAGTAGCTGATTCCTGCCCCCCCCCCTAATGACTGTTGGTGCAGCTTTCACTTCCACCGTTTGCCAATTCCATCCAAGTGCAAAGTGGGATGAATTTGAAACTCTGGTTGACTTTAACAAAACACAGTTAACCAGTTCATGTAAACAAAGCTGGGGGTGATGGGTGCTCCCGTCCAGGAGGTCTGGAGGAGTCCAGGCTGCCTATTTCCACAGGTTAACTTGTTTGTCTCTCTTTCCTTGCTGAAAGTTTTCCTTGCCTGTTCCAGGAGCTACGTGCTGAAGACTTGGGTGTTCATGATAACATGTCCAATGTTTCCGTGGATAGAGGCATCAGGCTGCAGGACATTAAAGAGGGGCTGCAATTTATACAGTAAGGTCTCCTGTGGCTGGACTCTTGTGCTTGGGACACGGGGGGCTTGAGGGGCAGAAGGACTAGCCAAAACGTTATCCAGTTCTTCCTCTGCCTTTTCATGGACTGTGTGTGCAGGTGGATGATTAGGCAGCTTTCAGAGTCAAAGCAGGAGCAGGAGCTCTCCAGGCTAGCTGGGCTTGTCCCATTAAATCCTACGTAGGGTGCCAGCAATAACAGTTTTGTTTACTGCTGTCCTTGAGGAGACCCAGAGGGCTCATGTTTCAGTTACGTCTATGGCATCTCCAGTGATGGCTGCCCCTAAGGGTGCCTTGCAGGGCTTTCTTTGGCTTCTATATATGCCTTTGGGCACCCTGGGTCTCAGGCAGGAAGCCTATGCTGGCTGGACTGAGCATGAGCCCCGTCACACAGGGTAGGGCTTCCCTGTGAGTGAAGAGGCAGGTGGATGAGCTATGGGGAGTTATTTGCAAGGCCTCAGCGGCACCTAAAGCCAAAGCTCACGCTTAATCTCCTTTTCATGCTCTAAACCCAAAGCAAAAGGAATTTCTGAGGCAAAGGAGGAAGTGGAGATGAGGAAGCAGGAGCACTGGATGCAAAGGGGCAATGGGGAATGTTCCTAGAGCTGTGTCCCCCCCATGGCGGATGGGGAAGGAGTCCAATGTCACTCCTTGCAGGGAATGGCTGCCCTCCCATGCAGCCCCCTGTGCCTTTTTCTTAACACAACGTAGTCTGAGTAGTGGGGCATGTGGAGCAGTGGCTGGCTTTTTTCAGTCTTGTCCTAATTTTCTGTGAAAGTTCCTTGAGTTCCTGTTTCTTGATTTCTTCTCCCTTCTCTCTTTTCCTCTGTTCCACCTCAGGTCCACTTTGCCCTACCCAGGGACCCAGGAGCAATATGAGGTAAAGATGTTCCTCTCAAGCTTTTACGCCACAGGTGTGTGGGTGAGGGTAGGGAGACATTGTGACATTCTGTTAGCTAATTCCTGGGCTTTTGCTCCTGCAAATGTTCTGCTTTGCTGCTTTCCAAAGGCTGCTGTTTCACTTGAGCACTAGAAAGACCAGATTCTCTGCTGAGGTGGATAGTTCTGGGTGGCTTCCCTTGGAGCTGTGATTGGGAAGAGGGCAAGGAAGAGAGCAGTGGATACTTTGCTGAGGGGCAGGATGCCCTTGGCCAGGACGTTTGAAGGCTTTTGGCTGCATTCCCCTGTTTACTACATCAGCAGGTGGAGTCACAGGGAGATGATGTGCCTGAGATGATTGTATCACTTTTTCAGGAGCCGCTGTGTGGGCGTGTGTGTTACAGCTTGCTGGTGAATGGCTGCCCTTTGCCCTGAGCCATACAAGCACCTCAGGCAGGCATCATTGGCAAAGCGCAGGTGGAAGGGGCATCTCTGCTTCCGGGTGCTCAACCAAGGTCTCTGTGTTCCAGATATTTATTCGAGAGCTTGTCAAAAATCTGTTTAATGAAGGGAATGATGCATACCGAGAAGGTGATTGGGATGGATCGCTGAACCACTACACCGAGGCTTTAAACATAGCAGATTATGCCAGTTCTGAAGGAATCCATATTTCTGATGAAATTTTAGAGAAACTGCATGTTAACCGCATCGCGTGCTATTCAAATAAGGTGAGTACGGCTGGGGCTTTGTGGCAGGGAGTCACGGGGTGCTTCCCAGTTTCCCTGGCCGGCCCTGACATTCTGCGCTTAGGTGCTGTCTGTCATCCAGACATACAATGGCAGCCGATGGAGTGTTTCTGGCAGGATTAAATACCTTTCACTGTTCTTTTTTTCTCATTGTATTTGGCGCAGGGGTTGCACGATAAAGTTCTAGAAGATTGTGGAATAGTTTTAAAGCTGAATGAAAACAATTTCAGAGCTCTGTACCGGAAATCCAGAGCCTTAAAAGAATTAGGCAGATACAAGGAGGCTTATGATGCAGTGGCGAAATGCTCCCTTGCAGTGCCGCAGGTAAGCAGCGTGTCCTGGCCATTTTAGCTGTGGTATTTACCAGTCATCATCTTTTTGTGTTGTGAGAAGCAGATGCAGTAGAAGCCTCTTTTTTGACATTACACAGGTAAGAAGAAAGTTCAGGTTGCTGTTCTGTTGGCCAAGACACTCAGGCTTTGAACCCTGCAGGATCCTAGTGCAGGGGCATTTTGAGCTGCTTACTCAGGATGTTTGTGAGCCCCTGGCCCATCAGTCTGGAGACCAGGGAGATCCTACCCATTAACAACAAAGCTCCTGCCTTCTCCTATTTTTTCTGTTGCCTCTGGCAAGAAAGGTGGTGATCTTTGTAGACCAGGAAACCTCCAACAAGGAGATTGAGTTATGCCCTGTGCTTGTGGGAAAGGGTGAGCTCTCCACCTATTGCCCTTCTGTGTAAAAACATGGATGAATTTGGACTATCCTGATTTAACATCATTGTACAGTTCAATTCCTGTGGCTTTTCCTAACATCATGTTAAGAGCGTCTTTGGATAAATTTTACTGTTTTTAGTTATTTCAAAATTGCTTAGCGGTTCTGAAGCATCAAGTGTTACATGCATTGAAAGAAAAATAACAAGATACAAATCTCTTTAGCTGGATTGTCTTTCTCTTTAAACCAACAGGATGAAAATGTAATAAAATTAACTCAAGAACTTGCTCAGAAACTTGGACTAAAGATCCGAAAAGCCTACGTTAGGGCTAAAGTAAGTAGAAGCCATTTTGCGTCATGAATTTGGAAGCTTCCTTTGCATATTGGTTTTTCATGATGATCTGCTTAATTGCAGCCTTCCCCAAATTCTGTTTCTGGAGAACGGTCCAGTAAGGTAAGGCTGTGTGGCTTTAAAGTGTGAATGGAGTTCTTTAGTGGACAGTGGGACCCTTTACTTAGAGCCAAATGAATTAATTTGTGCCGGGTTGACGTAGACATGTAGCATAAAAGATCCTGGTCTTTCATTTTATATTTGTGCATCTTGGTAAAGATTTGCACATTACTCGAGAGGGAAGTCTACTGGCCACATACAGACAACATTGGTGGCAGAATATCTCTGGAGCTGGTACTCCATTTTTCAGGCTTGTACCAAAGCAAGACTTTGAGAGCAGCTTTTCAGGTCCCCAGCTGTGCTTCAGCTCCACAGATGGTTTTTACTTGAACTTTGGTCCTCTGTGGCCATTTAGTCAACTTTTGAACTGCATTTGGGATGTCTGCCTGGAGTGTTTGTTCTACTAGCGTTCTGATGAGAGATCTCTCCCTTGCTTATAGAGTTCCAGTGGTTCTATAGAAGATATTGAATCAGGTGAGTTTTCCTGAGTTACATGGGAGAATACTTTTCCTTCCTTTTCTTGTTGTACTTCTCATGGCTTGTTCGGACTGTCTAGACCACATGTCCTTTACTGGTTGTACAGGCAGCTTGGGTTTCTGCTGTAATGGCAGAAAAATTCAAGGCAGCATTGTTCTCAGATGCCCTTGCTGGAGCCTTTGGGCATTCTGGCGATTGCCAGCATAAATGCTCATGTGCACAGGTCCTTCCTTTATGTTTGCCCCAATCCTTTTGCACTTGGAAGCACGTGGGGTCTTGAGCCTGCCCCTGGGCTGATCTGGTGGGCTTCATTCTGCTGTGCTTTTCAAGTCTGCTGGCGTGTTTTTGTCTGATGTGTGGCCTAGGGCACCCAGGGAGTAACGTGGGGGCAGGGAGGCAGGAAAGGAGCTGCAGCCAGGCTGGCATTTGCTCCTCTGGTGACTGTGCCCCCTTGTGAGGAGCCGATTGCGCCATCGCTTTCCCTCTGCCCTGGCTGGAAAGTTTCCCTCCGTCTTCAAGAATAATTCTTAAGATGCATCTCTTCCCAAATCAAAATCTGTTTCAGATTTTTCCAATTGGAAGGAAAAGATTCTTTCTTCCTCCTCCTCCCCTTCCAGTTTTACTCCCGAGGTGCCGAACGACCTGGCTTCTCTCCCCACGGTGCCTCTGATGGCCCTCACGGCGGAGAAGGGTTCTCTGTCTTCCTCATCACTGGCAAATGGAGGGTCTTTCCCTGTGCCTGAAGGCTGTTTGGATTGTGGGGACGAAGATGATATTATTGGAGATGAACTGGACGAGTTGCTTGACTCCGTGTCTGATTCTGGTGAAAGTGTCATGGTGAGCACCTTCCACCTTTCCCCAGGGAGGCCATAGGTGTTGCCCTCGCTGCACCCGCCATGATTCCTGCCTGAAGTTGTCCTTTTCCTGGCTGCTGTGTCTCCTGGGGTGTCAGCAGGGCAAGAATTCTGACACAGTGGATCAGTTAATCTTTGTCCTGATATTGCTGTGTTTTTAAGGTCTTTGGGGCCTTGAAACTTACTGTTGGTGAGAGATCTATGAGACTGGAGCCTTGTAGATGGTCTTTCAGAGACCTGGGGCCTAAACCTGAGAGCCTTACATAGCAATAGCAGTCTTTATAGCAGTGTTTGCCACAGCCCGTGTGGCTGGTCTAGCTCGTGATGGCCGCCTTTGACTGACAGCTGCATCTTTGTTGCCCTTGGAGATCCCGCAGAGCAGCATCTGCTGACTGCTGCTGTGTGTGAACCGTCAAGGCGGCGGTGCTGAAGGCCAGAGTTGGTTCTCAACATCACCACTGCCCTTTAGTCCCCCAGCATTTCTTTTTAGCCCTTCTTTCACCAGCCATCATTCATTTACACTCAATCTCTGCTTCCCCTCCCCTTCCTGCCTGCCCGCCTGCCTCACTACTGTGTTCTCCTCCATTTCTTCTCCTTCCACCTGCTCCTCCGTTCCCCCCTGCTCCCAGGATGCCTTTGCAGCCTCCTCCCCAGCCTGCGCTTCCCCTCTGAGCGTTGGGGCAGTGGAGAAAGGGGTGTGACTGGCTAAGACATGAGCACATGCCCAGAGCTGCCATCTTGCTCTAGGGCATTGCTTTGGCACTTTCATGTTAGTGAAGTTTTGGCAAATCAGATCCCCACGGGGGCCGGAGCAGCTGCCATGCATGTAAACCTTCCCTGGCTGGAATGTTGGAGGAGCACCTGGAGATAGCGTCTGAAAGCACCTTCCGTGACCTTGGGCCAGTTGCTGTTTCTGAGCCTGGCACCAGGAGGCCTGGAGTAGTTTCTTTCTTTCTTTCTTTCTTTCTTTCTTTCTTTCTTTCTTTCTTTCTTTCTTTCTTTCTTTCTTTCTCTCTTTCTTTCTCTCTTTCTCTCTTTCTTTCTTTCTTTCTCTCTTTCTTTCTCTCTTTCTCTCTTTCTCTCTCTCTTTCTCTCTCTCTTTCGTTCTTTCTTTCTTTCTTGTGGCTGACCTCAGGTTGACACAGGGTGGGCTGGGATCTCCTTAGTTCTGGCCTTGATGATGGTTAGTGGCGAGTGGAGGTCTGTTGGAATGCAAATACAAGGAGGAGCAGTCTGGCCAGCCCTCCCTGCTAAAAGCTCTTCTTCCTTTCCCCCCTGCAGCCGAACACTGTGGTCCGAAGTGCCATCCCAACTGCCACCATGGCATCCAGTATCCCATTCTCTGCTCCTTTGCTTGGGACATTATCCGTTGGGGCCGGATTTGTCCCCGCAGCCTCTTTTTCTGAAATGTATTCCCAGCCCTTGGTTTCTGGGCTGGACAGCTTTTGCTCTTCCTTAAGTTCTTTCTCCATCGGTGATTCCAAAAGAGGTAAGCCATGGTTTGGGCAAAGCAGGGCCAGTTAGGAGGTGCCTGGTGTCCAGAGCCTCTTTCCTCTTGCAGGATGGTCAGAGTTCCTACTTGGTGGTGTTGCTTTGCTCTTATTCCCTCCTTTGCTGGGGGGCTGAAGCCAAACAAGGTGCCTTGGGCATTGGTGACCTGTTGCCTTTTGTGTTCATGGAGGCTGAAGGTGTCTTGAGTCCAGGGGAGCCACTGATGGTCACAGTTGGCCTTTAGCAGTATAAGCTTTGTTTGCGGCTGAAGCCTCGTTCAGTCCTTGTCGCCATATAGATTTCTTAAGGCACCAAGTCAAGAATCCTGTCTCTTGCTTTCTGTGGCATCTGTGTTCTCCCCACGAGCCAGAGTTCTTGGGATGGGGAGGTTGGATCTGCTGAGCAGTGCTGACCCCTTTTTGTTCTCTGCCCATTCAGATGCATCAGAGGGGGAGTAACAGGCAGGCAAAGAGGATCCTCTTGCTTAGTCGGTTGGCACCTGCTGGCCTTACTCCCCCAGGCAGCCCATTAGTATGGGGGGGTGGTTCTGGGAAGGTTCCTCTCGTTGGGGGTGGATTCCGTGCAGGAGACTAGGTGCCTGAATTGACGGCAACGTCCCTTGTACTTTGCCTAGCTGCAAATGGTGTAACCGTCTGACTCTGTGCTTTTACACCTCACAGATATTCCCAGTTCTGTTTCTAGAGATGTCACTTCGGTATTAAGCAGTACTTCTCCTCTTAGACTTGTAAGTGCTTGAACGAATTTTCTAAATGGCCCGCAGTTGTGAATTTTAAGATTGTTCTTTACCAAAAAATGTGTGTGTTTTAGCCACTTGTGACCCCTGGGGCAGAGGGCTCAGCTGTTGCCATCCGGATGACCTTGAACTACAGCTCCCAGCATTCTGCGTCTAGCACTGTGGCTGGCATGGGACCCTGGGAGTAGAATGCTGGGAACTCTGCTTCAGACACCCTGGAGGGCACCAGTTGAGCATCCCTGCTCAAGAGCCATTGAGTCCACAACATTCGTACCTGCCCTAGCTGATCCTACACCAGCGGCTCTCTGTGTGGCTGATCTTGTGGGGTTGCTGCAAAGCAATGGCTCCGAAGCGGCTGTCCTCCAAATTCTCCGGAACCACAACTCCCAGCATTCTGTGCCAGCCCCAGGGAAACTGGCTGTGTTCAGCACAATCTGGAGAAGCACAGGTGGAAAGCAAAAGGATCTGTGTATTGAGGGAGGGAACTAAGCCAAGCTCTTTAGCGGGGGAACAGGGCACAAACGTCACTGCAGTGAGAGATGTTTGTTTCTTAAACAGCTGTGTTTGTTCTGATAGATGAACGGGCCTACAAGCTTATTTGGATCTGAGAACTACGTTGGGATTTCCAGTCCAGCGCGAAGTGACTTCACCAGCGTGTTCAGCAGCGGAGCAGCGAATGTGCCTCCATTGGCCGCTTCACCCCTAGTTTCAAGGAACCCCTTGGAGAACACGCACGAACTAAGACAAGCCTGTCAGTCGTGCTTTGTTAAAAACGGTGAGAAGCCGAGCCGTGATGCGGCGTTGCAGGAAGACGAGGTTGACTGCATCATGGGAAAGGGCGCCAGGGGGTTGGGCTGCTGTGAAAGGGATTTGGGTGGATAAGAGCAGAACCAGTGAATGTGGTACTAGGTTAGACCTGGGCAGGTGGGTCTGGCCCAGGATGCTGTAGTTCAGGAACCCCTGGGAGGCTGCAGGTGAAGTAGCCCTGAGTTTGATTAAGCCGCTGGTTTCTGGAGTCGGGAATGATGCCAAGCGAGCGTATTTAAGAATTACTTCAGGTCTTAAGAATGTTTTTTGCTGTGAAAAATTAACCCAAGCTTTTAACCTGCTCACAATTTATTTTAGGACCCAAATTGTTGGATTACGCTTACCTTCCCAATCTTGAGCACATGTGCAAGAAAGATATCCTAATAGGTAGGATAAAGAACTCTGAAGACAAATCATGGAAAAAAATAAGACCAAGACCAACAAAGACCCAGTATGTGGGACCGTACTATATCTGCAAAGGTAAGAACGCAGGTGATCCGGGCATGGGGATGTCACTCCACATGCTCCTTCCTTTCCATAAAACTTACCAGGCTTGTGGGAAATGCAAAGACAAGGTCTTGCTGGTGTGTGTGTGTGAGAGAGAGGGAGAGAGCAGGAGACAACTGAGCAGCACGAAGAGGCCTCTTTTCTCTCCTGTACCTGTTCCAGATGTCGCTGCCGAGGAGGAGTGCCGGTACCCTGGCCACTGCACCTTCGCCTATTGCCAAGAGGAGATAGATGTCTGGACCCTGGAGCGCAAAGGGGCTTTCAGCCGCGAAGCGCTTTTTGAAGGCGATGGGGAAGTCAGCCTGACGGTCTCCCGGCTCCTGCAAGAGCACCATGGACTCTTCATGTTTCTTTGCGAGGTGCTTCTGGCTTCCCTGCGGGTTGAGGGTTGAGCGGCGCAGCAGCCTCAGGGGTCTCAGCAGGCACAGATCATGGTACAGTTGGGGTAGGACAGATGTCGTGGCTGAGGCTTTGTGGTCCTCACGGGCAGTTATGCTAGCTGGGCCAGAGCACGGTGTGTGTTGCACAGTATTCCTGTCCTTTCAGGTGGCCTACTGACTGGCATTCAGCACTTGGAGTCAGATTTTGACTCCTTTGTGCTGTGCAAATTTTGGAAACAAAACCATTAAGTGCCTTTTGAAGCTCTGAATGATCCTCATAGTCAAGAAATATTTTTAGACTGTATCACCCATGATCCTTAGCCAAAGCAACCGACGGTTATTTCAGCTGAAGAATCACGGGAAGTGTGCGCCAAAGAAGAAGTTCTCCAAGCTGCCCTTGCTGCAGTTTCTGTCCTGCTGGCACATTCAGCCCAAGTTTTCGGCTAAACTAGGGACTGGAGATTCTACTCGATACTTCCATTCTAAAGTGCTTTGGTGCTGTGTTTCAGAAATGTTTTGAACATAAACCCAGAATAATAAGCAAGAGGAATAAGGACAATGCTTCTACCTGTTCTCACCCTGCTATGCATGACTTTGAAGACAACAAGTAAGTCCTGTGACTGCTCTTGAGGGGCGAGGGGGGGGTTAACACCCCCTGTTTGCATGCCACTTCCCATTAATGGTGTCCTTTGCACAACTGGACTGTATCGGCAACAGTGGGTAGGAGAAGCTGCAGTGTAGTCAGTCCCGTTCAGAAGGGCATTTAGTGGACACTTGGGTCAAGATGGTGGTCTCGGGCCTGATGGATTTCTTTCTGGAGACATAGGGCAGCCCAGGGCTGTCCCATCTTGACTCCGGTGTGATGCTGCTGAAGTCTGGCTCTTTATGTGCTGGGCACAGGAGGGACTCCTCAGGAAGGAAGCGCCCTGGGGTCACCAGTTAAAGTAGGCAAATCTCAACAAATGCTCTTAATAACCTTTTGATTTAAAATTCATGTGAAGATGAGCTTCCACAGGGTTCTGGGTCATCAGGAAGTCCAGGTGGGAGGAGTCATGGACTGAAGCCTTTAGGCATGATGGGGAACAGGAAGTGGGCAGCAGTTTTCTTCTTGTGTAAAGTGGGACTACAGAAGCTTCACACTTGTTCGAACACAGACTTTGAAGGAACTTTTGAAAAATTTCCTGTACTTACAGAACTTTTTTAAAAAACTAGGTGCCTTGTCCACATTTTGCGAGAAACGACAGTAAAGTATTCCAAGATCCGACCTTTTCACTCTCAGTGTCAGCTAGACCTGTGCAGGCATGAAGTCCGCTATGGCTGCTCACGGGATGATGAATGTTTCTATGCTCACAGTCTTGTAGAGCTCAAAGTGTGGATAATGCAGAATAAGACAGGTAGGTTCATTGCTGTGGTGTGAAGGGGCACCAAAAATGCATTTTCCTCCTCCCAGAACAATCACGGCCTGCTTTTACACCCCTGAAATTAGGGAGGGCTCTTCCAGCCCAGGCTCAAGTGAACTGGACGGTAGCCACGTGCATTCTAAGCCAAGGGTCTGAATTCTGCCCCGTAGATTAACCACACAAATTGCAGGAGAAGTGTTGTCTTTAGATTTTATTTTTTACTGTTGTGACCCATGCTGGGACCTTTGGGTGAAGGATGGAATATAAATACCTTAATGAGTAAACAAAGAAATGCAGCAGGACTTGCACTGATATGAGCTTATGTGGTTGGTCAGTGGAGCAGCCCTGGAGAATCTAAACTGTCTCCTTATTCTGCAACAGACATACCTTGAGGCAAAATGGGCCCCGTGTGGAAGCCCATTTCTGAAAGGACTGAACTCCATCCCCGTGAATGACTCTCATGTGACTCTGTTCAGGGGCGCAAGTGGCACTTTGAAGGGATATTCTCAACGTTCTCTGCACCACTACAGTGTTGAACTATCCTTAAAACAGCGTTTGTGTCAGGGTTAGCAGCATTGCTCTGACCTGAGGTATTCTCACCACAGGTATTTCTCATGAGGCCATTGTTCAAGAATCAAAAAAATACTGGCAGAACGTGGAGTCCAATGCACATGGAGCACAGGTATTCTACTCTCCAACCAGTTGCATTTAGCTTTACTCTGAAGTACTTTCCTGAAAATACATCTTAAGAAAGTCAAAAGGACACAAAGGTAGCGGTAAAAACTGTATTGGAGAACTGCAGACTTGTGAGTTCAGATGAGCCACAAGAACTGACAAAAAGTTCTTTAGGCACAGCTCCTCGCCTCGCCTCACCTCTGCTTGGAGAAAAGCCTCAAAGGATCCCAGAGGATCTGGCCCTGGAGGCAGCAGGGGCCAGAAAAGGCGCTCGTTGCATTTGTTGTCTGTGGGACTCTTTTTGCAACACTAAATGTCTGGCGTTTCTTCCGTTTTTATTTGGAGGTTCTGAGCAACCAGCTGAAGCATGGATCCTTGCACTTAAAAATGAAGTTTGTGTGTGCCCAGTGCTGGAGAAATGGCCAAGTCAGCGAGCCAGACAAAAACAAGAAGTATTGCAGTGCGAAGGCCAGGCACCCGTAAGTCACCAGTCCATCCTGGCTGTGGCTGGCAGAGGGGCTGTGTCTGGGTGCGGGTGCCATCTCCTCCCTCCTGAGAATGTGCTCGCTGTGCCCAGAACCGTGGCAGGACTTTTGCCTTTCCTTAGCCAGGGGAATCTTCCAGGCATCCACTAGGGGCCGAGGGGTTTTAGTCTCAAAGTGTGGCATTAGGAATCTGAAAGTGTAATAAATGCTGCTTGTTTAAGTTACCGCATTACTGTTGCTGTTTAGATTTGTAGGCTGAGAACTATAGTTGCCCTGTGGTCCTCTGCCTCTGTAGTGTGCAAGACTGTTTCCAGAGCCCTTCGCTTTGAAGGAATAGCAGCCAGAGAATCTAAGGCTTTCAGCCTTGTGTGCTGAGGTGACTTTGCTCTTCGTCCCAATGGGATCTGGGCGAGATGTGGCCTCAGCACTGAGCTTTCTGCCCCTGCTCCCCCACAGCCGCCCAAAGGTGAATAGCACATAGGCTGGAGCATATTACAGCTCCTCCCTAGGCGCTATTTCTGTTTCGGTGTCTGGACTCAGACTTTTCTTTTGCCCAGCAGTGGGAAATTTAAAGCTGTCCGGTCCATATTGGATTAATTTCAGGACATAAAATAGGCATTTGAAGGGCCTGTTTAGATTTGTGCTTTTTCTGATGGAGGCAGACGAGGAACTTGACGGGTTCTCTGCGTGTTCCTTTTGCTGATTCCAGGTGGACAAAAGACCGGAGGGTGATGCTGGTCATGTCGAATGAGCGTAAGAAGTGGAACACCATCCGCCCGCTTCCCACCAAGAAGCAAGTGCCTTTGCAGTTTGATGTGAGCGTGCTTTTCAGATTGGCCGCACGTGGCCTGGGTTTTGTGGTTCTGGTCAGTGGAGTGTGACTTGGGGATGGAAACCTTCCCTGTGGAAGTCTTGCCCTTTTGCCTGTCACGTGTTCTTCTGAATGCCGAATTGGGTGTCTGTGACTCTGATGCTTTTTTTCTCTCTTACCTAGTTATGCAATCATATAGCATCAGGAAAGAAGTGTCAGTATGTTGGGAACTGTTCCTTTGCTCACAGCCAGGAAGAGCGGGAAATGTGGACGTACATGAAGGAGAATGGCAGTAAGTGGCCTGAAATGCATCATTCTGTGCCAGTTAAAAATCCACCTTCAGCACCAAGGAAAACCAATTTCTGTGCTCTGATTTTGGCTGTTTGTCTTGCTCGTTATATGAATGTATCATTTGGAGGCAATAACACAAGAAAATTGTTTTTTAAAAATTAGCAGCTATAAAAACATACTTTACAATAGTAAAAAGCCATTTAAAACTGTAAAAATATTAAACATGAAGATCAAGTATCCAGGAAGTAAATTAATTAGAAAGTCTTTTGGCTGTTTTGGCCATGACAGGATCTCAGCTCTTTCAGCAAGCAGTAAAAAGCCTACAGGATATTGTGATGGGCAGAAGGATGAAAGTCAAGGGCTCTTGACCCTGTGAACCTATGATTAGTTTACGAGTTTATTTCGGCATCTTCACTCAGCCTGTTTGCATCATAATCGCTGTAAAGTCGCTCTGGTTTCTCTTCCTGCCTAGTTCAAGATGTGGAGCAACTGTATGAAATGTGGCTGAAGAGCCAAAAGCCTGAAAAGGGAGAGGACTGTGCTGCCCAAGCAAGCAAGGAGAACGGGAAGCAAATCCACATGCCCACAGATTACGCTGAAGTGACCGTAAGCCCCGAGGATTGTCTCCGCGTCTCTGGATCGGGAGCCAAGTGGCCCTGGAAATTCGGAATGAGAATCAGTGCAGTCTGGCCTGCGAGGGGCTCCTCTCCAGCTGAGGGCCACTGGTGCCCTCGGGTAGTCTCCCCCTGGGCTGGTGGTGCACCATGGCCTCTTACTAGCTGCAAGGACCAAATTGGTGCTGTGGGAGAGAGAAATGCTTCCTTTGCCCACTTATAGCGGTTGATTTGTGCGAATTTTGTCCTTTAAAAACTGTTCAGCAAAGTAAAAGAAAAGGTGCCAGTTTCATTGCTGTGAGGTTCGCTTTCGGCACAGCCGTTTTGTGCACTTGACAAGCTGGGAGCCCGCAAGCCCTCTTGGCCTGTGTCTTGTGCTCCTGCCGAGCGTGACCCTTTTTGTTGCTGTTTGTAACCAGGTGGACTTTCATTGCTGGATGTGCGGGAAGAACTGCAACAGCGAGAGGCAGTGGCAAGGCCACATCTCGTCGGAGAAGCATAAGGAGAAGGTCTTCCACACCGAGGACGAGCAGAACTGCTGGCAGCACCGCTTCCCCACTGGCTACTTCAGCCTCTGTGACAGGTGGGTCTCCTTCAGCCCGGCCCATTGGCTTAGCCTTATGCACATGCTGAACGTTTCCCTTCTACTAGGAAGCAACATTTGGAAAAACAGAATTTCTTACCATAACCTATGGTGTTCCTACAGTTCGCTTGAGTAATCCTTGGCTTGGCATTATAGTTACTGGTTAGAAATTGGTAGAGAAGTTTTGTGATGGTTCAGTTACTGGAGAATCTGGGAGAGGGGTTGGCCAAAATCTGCCCTCTCAGCTCCCGTGAATCCCAGGAAGCCAGACCAGGGGCGAGGATACATTGCTTAACCTCTTCTGAAACATTTTGGACTCAGGCGAGGCCAGCAGGAGCCGGAGGCCTGTTTGTGTCTCACTGCAGGAAGCGATGACCTGGGACGGCCCCTCGTTTCCCGGCTGCTTTACTCCCCGTTTTGTCTTCCAACAGATATATGACTGGTACCTGTGTGGAGGGGACCCACTGTAAATTTGCACACGGAGCTGCTGAACTCCGTGAGTGGGAGGAACGAAGACAGGTTCTAAGAATGAAGCTCAGCAAAGCCAGGAAAGATCACTTGATTGCTCCCAACGATAATGACTTTGGAAAATATAGTTTTTTGTTTAAAGATTTAAACTAACCCTATATAACAATGCCTTGTGTTGCCAGACAGAAACATAAAATCAGAGTTCAACAATAATCAAAAGCATGTGACAGAAGCTGCAGATCTTCTGCGTTTATTGGCCTGTATTGTTCCTCCTGAAGAGCAAAATGTAGTAGACGTGCAGGGGGAACCGGCAGGTCTGTCTGTGCTCTCATGAATCAGAATGGTGAAGCAAGTAATAAACCCCCCACAGCCTGAAGTCTGACGTGCTCATTCGCCTTCTGTGGAAGGACGGGAGGTGGAAAATGAGGGGGGGGGGCATTGTCAACGCCTGGAAAGGCCCCGGGGCTGCTGGTCCTTCAGCCGGAAACTCCTTTAAGGTAAGCTGCGTAAAACCGATGTTCAGGCTCAGAAGAAAGTGATAGATGAAGTTTCTTCAGACGTGTTAAGGAAAAGGATTTGTTTAAAACAAGTTTGCTATTTATCTCTATGTAGGTTGCTTAATAAAAGGATTTTCTTATTAAAAAGAGATTTTAAGCAAAATAACCATTTAACTGCAATATATGTTGAATGGGGTATTTTTCTCTATTTGTATGTTTCAATATAACTTACTGAAAAGGATCTTGGAAGAAAGACGTGTATTACTTTTTTGGAAATCAAGTAGTTAAATTCTGTTTCTTGGTCTTTGCTGTTTAAATGACGATTTTGAAAGATTCCACTTGTATGTCAGTATTGTGTATTGTATGGACCAATATTGCCTGTAATAAAGATAACTTTACATAAAGACTTTTTTGACATGCCTGGGGAATGCCGTTTTGACCTGGAGCAGGAAAAGAACAAGGCAGAGACCCTGCAGAAGACACCCATTTCCTCAATGGCATCTGTTTCCAGGGGGGTCTTTCCTCCTGCTTTGGCCTCGTCTTGTCATAAGGGCTGTTTGAAACCCTGTACAGTTAGTCACTGTTTTATCCAGTGATGCAGGCACTGTAATGAATGGCAGGGGCATATGAGGGAAGATGTGAAACCGAATTGGAAAAAGGGTGGCTTCCCTTACTCGTTCTGGGCAGGACTCGATCACGGCCCCCCCTTGAGCATTCTAGGCCCCCAAGTAGATCGTATGTGCGGTTCTCAAGAGAGTCCTTTGATTACTCCTTTTTTTGAGAAGCCCCGGTGGGTTTGACTCCACTTCTGAGGACACTCAGCCACCGACAGGTGAAAGTATCAGTTCCCGCAGCTAGAATGGGTGGTGGAGGAAGGCAGAATTTCTGATGTGCTCCAGCCTGCCAAGGGGCTGCCAGACAAGCTGGATAAGAGCCTAAGAGTACAGTGGATCAGATCACAACCCGTCTAGTCCAGCGCGGCCTCACACAGCGGCCCATCCGGTGCTCCTGGGCCTCTCAAGGGGGTCTGCAAATGGCCTTTAGGAACATCCAGCCTGGAGGCAGTGCCTCACACTTTCCTAACGCCATCCAGGCTGGTGCTGCCCATTGGGCTAGTGGAGGCCACCGGGCTGTGCGGCTAGGGAGGGCGCAGGGCGGGGCTGCTGGAAGGCCAGAGGTTGCCCCTTTGCTTCTTGCATCGTGGAAACGGCGAATGAATCCCCCTCCAGGGGCGGAAGCAACTGCCTTGGGCCCAGGATCAGCCGGCGGCCCCGGTGCAGGGCGAGACGCCGCAGCAGCAGTGCGGGTCTCGAGGGAGCCCCAGTCCATCCCGCGCGGGCTCCGAGGCCGCCGCGCCCTCGAAGGGCCCCTGCCGGGCGGCCCCTGCCCCCCCCCGGGCTGCAGCCCCGCCCGACTCGCCGTTCCCCACCCGCCGCGCGAATACACCGCGGCGGGCGGCGTTTTCCTTCCTCGAAGCCGCCGGCCTGCGGGTTCGCAGCCGGAGGGGCCTCGGCGCACACGCCGCTTTCTCCGCCGTACCGCGCCGCCCCGCGGGCGAAGGAGGCGGGTGGGCCGGGACGCCCCGCCGGCCCTCACAGCGGAGACGGGGGCCCGAAAACGGCGGAGACGGGGGCGCGGGCCTTCGGGCCCGGCAGCGCTGGGGCGGCCTCGGCTCGGCCTCGTCCGCCCTCAGGGCCGCCGCCGCCGCCAGGCAGGGATGGGGACGGGGACGGGGCTGAGGCGCCGCTTCCCCCCAGGGCCCTTCAACCCGCGCGCTCTGGGAGCGGGAATGCGGCCGGGCGGGCCCGGGCGATGCCGCGGAGCCTTTAGTAAGCGGAGGGCGGCGGCGGCGGCGGCGGCGGCCTGAGGAGGGAGGCGCAGGGCCGTCCGCCCTTCCTCAGGACTCCTCCGCAACGGCCCCAGGCCGAGGCGCCCCGCGGGCGGAGGGCTGGCCGGGCGGCGCTGCTGCCGCTGCGGCTTCCTCGGCGCGGCCTGGACGCCGGGGCGGGGCGGCGGGCCTGGTCTCCGGGCTCGGCCTGGCCTGCCTGGCCTGCTGCGGGCGACGTGGCGGCGCCGGGTTCGCGGCCGCGCGGCAGGGCGTCGCGTCGGCACAGGCCACGGAAGGAGGCGGAGGAGCGGCCCGGGGAATGTCGTCCTCGCCTCCCCCCGCCGCGCCGCCGCCGCCGCCGCCGCCCGCCTCGCCGCTCCCGTCCCCGGGCCGCCCTCCCGCTCCCCGCATGGCCCGGCGCCCCGAGGTGCTGTGCGGCGCGGCGCTGGTGCTGGGCTGCGCCTTCCTCGCCGCCCTCAGAGTCTCCTGCAGGTGAGCCCCGCCGGGGGGGCGGCGGGAGGAGCCGGGCGGGCCGAAGCTCCTCGCGGCCCGGCCTGGCCGCCCGGCCCGGCCCGGCCCGGCGAGGGAGCCCGGAGGGCCGGAGGGCGGGAGGGCGGCCCGGCCCCCGGCTTGCCAGGCAGGGGCGCCCCTTCTCCACCTGCCCGCCCGCCCGCCCGCCGCCCAGGAAGCGCCCACCGCGCCTCGCCGCCTGGCCCCTTCCCCTCCGTGCCCGGCGGCACCAGCAGCGGCGGCGGCGCGGCGGGTCGAAGGCGGCGGCCTCGGGCGGTGCCCCGCTGGCGGGCGGCCGGAGCGCTTTCGTGCCCCCCGCCTTGGGCGCCTGCGGGGACGGCGAGGCAAAGGGACGCGCTGGGCGCCGCGCTGCGGCCCGCGGAGGCGCTTGTGCTGCGGGCTTTGCGTCCCGCCAGCACCGGCAGGCTCGAGCCCGGCGGCGGCGGCGGCGGCCGGTCACTTCGGAAGCTCCCTTCGGGCCCTCGGGCAGGGGCCTTGGTGGAATTTGAGGGAGGTGCGAAGCTTTGGGGGGGTGGAAAAGCGGGCTGAATGCGCCTCGAGTGGCCGTGTGGACGAATTGTGCAGGGCCAAACAGAAGATGAAGACAGGTGGCGGTTCACTGGGTCCCAATGCCGAGGGTCAAGCAAGGGAGTGCGCCACTCCCAGCCCAGCTGTGGCTCTTGGTCCTTCCACCCAGAGCCAAATGTCGATTATTCCTTGGCCGTGGTCACACCTAAGGTTTAATCCAGCTTCAGAGCGAGAGAAGACCCCAACAAAGTGACCAGTAACTTTCTTTCCACAGCATCGAACCCTAAGGGGCGTTTTCTGGGCTCTTTACCTCTGAAAGAAAACCACCATGTATCACAGGCCCCCTGAGCCCTCGACCCTAACCCTGCGCTATCCCAACAGTGCCTGTGAGGGTATCCAGAAGGAAAAGTGTCCCACTGTTTCTCCTCAGTTTACAGCACCCAAACTTAAATTACACTTGAATTACTAGCAGCTTTTCTCACTCTTTCACCTCATTGCGTGACCCTAAACTTCAAGCCTTCCTGTATCCCCCTTTGCCCTACAGTCTGGAAGGCCCTGTGCAAGACAGGCAGTGGCTCCTCTGGCCCCCTCTTAGGTAACTGGGGGGAGGAATTCACTTCCACAAGAGGCAATGGTGGTCACAAGTTTGGATGGTGTGAAATGTCGGAGGTCTGTGGACAGGGAAGGGCTCCCGGCCCTGGTGGATGCTTGTCGCGTCTCATGTTGGAAGCCACACGTGCCTGGGAATCAGTTTCTGGCGTGTTTCGTGGGCAGCCGTTGTAGCAGCCACTCATCCTGGCCCAAAACCTGCAGATCTTGGCCCAAACTGCTGGGCATGGACCATGGCTGGGACCCCAGGGGATCTGCTGATTCTAGAACTGCTCCATCCATAACATGATCTGTCTCCACGTCTCTCCTTGCTGCTGCAGCCGTGCCAAAGATGTGACGATGCCAGCAAAGGTCCCGGTCAGCTTTTTCCCCTCGACGTCTGCAGTGCATGATCTCTACCTGGGGCAGCTGGATCATGCTGAGGACTTCCGGCAGGATTCGGAGATCACCCTGGTTTTTTTCTATGCCCCTTGGTGCGGACAGTCTGTGGCTGTGAGGGAGGAAGTTGAAAAAGTGGCCAGCCGCCTGGCAGATCAGGTAATGTGGGTCGTCCACCTTGGATGCAATGGAGGGGCGTCCTCACACGAGCCTCACACTGTCTTTGTTCCTGGACCTGTGTTGAATCAAAACATCTGTGCTATTTCTACCCTGCAGGTCCTCTTTGTGGCCATCAACTGCTGGTGGAACCAAGGGAAGTGCAGGAAGCAGAAGCATTTTTTCTACTTCCCTGTCATATATTTGTACCATCAGAGGTGAGGTTTTTCCTGCCCCTGAGGAGAGCAAGGCTTCTGTCTGTGGGGTAGATTTGAGGGCCAGGACTTATGCAGGGGCTGGCACAGTTCTATCCAGCCTATACTTAAGGCATCCTGTTCCATCTCTCTTTGCCGCCTGTCCCCCTCTCTGTGTTCCTTTATCCCCTGGGCCCTGGTGTCCCGGGTGAAGGAACAAGGGGTTGCAGCCATTCCAAGGAGGACAGTGGGTGTGGCTGTGGGCTAAACTAAGCTGTTCGACCAGCACACCTGTTTAGGAGGGATGTAAAGTTCTCCTTTTCAGCCCTTGGTCTCCTCCAACCCACAGGAGCTACATCTCAAAGCACCTAGAAGCTTCGTGGCTGCAAGAGCTGTTCTTTGTAGAAATCAGATTACAGTATTTCCCATTGGCATATAAGGCGCGGCAAGGAGCGTTTGGGAGAAATAAACTCAAAATGGGTTGCAGGGTATCTTAGTTTTGGGGGGGAGAAAAGCATAGTTTATGTGGCGGGAAATACAATGAATGTTACACGCATGCATAAAATAATCTTCTTTATGCTTCGTTTAAAACCACTCGTAACCTTGGCCACTTGAGGCCTTTTTCTGTGAGTTTTCTTCAAGACTTCTAATGGTGTTTCCCCCTTTAACCAATGGCAGCTTTGGGCCCATTGAATACAAAGGCCCGATGAAGGCTGTTTACATTGAGAAGTTTGTTCGCCGCGTGATGTCTCCCCTGCTCTACATCTCTTCCCGAGCAAAACTGCAACAGTTCCTCTCCAGTTACGAGGTAACTGGCCCTCTGGGCTGTGAGGCAGGATGGCACGTGCTGCTGGGCGGGATGGCAGCGGTCTTGAGGGGAACCTGAGACACCAGTAGCCCTCGCCTGCACATCTTCTGGAGTGAGGGGCTGGTTGCAGACTTCCCAGCTGGCAATCTTGTTCCCTGTTGGGCAGGCCTCCCATGGCTGTTTTATTAAGTACAGCAACGTCTCGGCTTGGTGAGGGGAAGTTTCTGAGTGCAGGTCAGATTTATAACTTCAAAAGTACCCTTTCAAAACACCCAAAGAGCCTTCAGAACAGTCTGATCGAAAGCAGGTGCTTGAAAACTAAGTGTCACCGGATTAAAAGAGTCCCCATAGATGGGTCAGGTGCGCAAAATGGCTTCTCCAGGAGATTCTGCTGCCTGGAGCAAAGAGCCCTCCGTCGCTCCCATCATTCTGTGCCCAAAACTGAATCCAAATGCCTGTTATACCAAAGCCTGGCTCTGGCCATGGGGCGTTGCCTGTGGGCAGTTGAGAAGGGACATCCGGCTGTCCTGTTCTGCCTCCTCACTTCTCCCGTTTGGGGAGAGTAAGGCAAAAGTCCAGATTTGCCTCTGCAGTTGGTCCAGGATTGCTCCATCCCTGTTGGTGCCCCTCAAAGCATTTTTAGCATGTGAGCCACAAAGAGGCCTTTAGCTACTGGGAAGAAAGCAGACTCTGCTTTTCTGCACAAGCCTGGAATAAAATAAGGCAGGTTTTTAGATCTATAATGAATCTGTTTAAACTTCAGCATCTATATCTCACTTCATAAGGTTTGTCTGTAGCTTCTGGTCTTATTTTGAAATTCAAATTGGTGTTTTCAGATTCCCTGATATCGATAAAGTGTAGAACCACAAGGGGGGGGGCAAGGGAGACCTGTTTGCAAGAACAAACACCTGTGATGATGGGCAGAAATGGACCATATGGCCTGTGCCACGTTAGTGCCACTTCCTGTACACCTCCACTCCTCTTGCACACACACATAATTGTTTTTTCCCTTCTTTGGGAAGACATTCCAGCCTGGGAGAATTTTTGTTGGGCTTTCTCTTTGGGACTTTGCACTGGAGCATAAGATTTGTGCTCTTCTATTGGAGCGACTTTGTCTCCCTCCCGAGCCAGTGCGGATGGTCCTATGCTGGACAGATGAAGGTGGGCGTGAGCTTGAGGCTCCTTCCTCTGTCTTTAAATTGGGGCTATTTCACATTCTGCTTCAGAACTTCCTTTCCCTGCTTGTTTTGGGTCCCTTGGACTGATGAAGCTGAACTTGTGTCTAAAGGGAAAGCACAGAAGCTCTGGGCAGTTTCTGGGTTTCTCTGTGTGTGGCTGTTCTCTCTGCCTTTTCTCCTTGAGGAGTTTTGAAAAACCCTTTGTAGCACTCCCCATTAACCTGAAAGCCCTTTACTGCTAAATGGAGGCACGGATAAGAGCTCTGATTCTCCTGTGCGTGTGCAGGTTCTGCTATTCTGCCTCTCAGGAGAAGCAGAACTGATCCTGCTACCATTTGCAATAATCCTGCAAAGCAGAATCCGGCCACCTGCACACCCAGCTGTGTCCCAGCTGTCCCTCGCGTGATGAGGCTGGCAGGCAAAGAGCTTCTGCCCTGCTTTAAATGCAGCAGAATAGGCTGGTCTCCTTGGCACTGTGGCCTCGCTCAGGGAAGGCTTCCCACACGGTTAGGCCTTCTGCTATTTGTAGGCGTGCAGCTGCATGCCCTGCTGCTTGTAATCTTTTGCAACTTTTAAAGAAAATACAAATAGCTGTAGGATTCTTAATGTGTTGTCTTGTGGAATTTTTCTTTGGTGCAGCCAGGTGTCTTGGGATATTTTGAGTTCAACGCTTCGCCGCAACCACCTGGTTATCTGACCTTCTTTACATCTGCGTTGCATTCCTTAAATAAAGGTAAAACATTAATCATACGGTGTGCCTTTTAGTTGGCGGAACACGCTGTTCTTGAGCTAACCGAATGGCTATTATTTGTGTAGAGAATTTCCTGAACCTGATTTCTTTATCATGGAAGACGGAATAACGCTGAGCACAGCTGCATAGAACTTTATGTAACTTCTGAGCAGGAAGTTACAGGAAGGACAGAATGGTTCCGGCTATACTGTGCCTTCCTTTGTCGTGTTCATAAACCCACCTGCTTTTACCAAGAGGACCAGGAAAGGCAACCGAGTCACCTTATTTTCACTTCTGCTGTGATTCCCAATGTGCCTTAAGCAGATTGAATTTGCTCTTGGTGTGATAAGATGGCGAGGGTATAATCCACATCGCATGGGCCCTCCAGACGTCGCTTTTGGCTTCTTGCACTCAGGGGCTGAAGAGATCATGCGGCAGTGTGGGGTTTCTGCCAGAAACGTTGATGAGGTTTCCTGTCACATTTTGCTCACTGCCAAGAACAGACTTTGGTAACAAAACAAAGGAGGGTGGAGCAGAGGCAGCCCCCCTTTATCTTTTGGGAAACTCAAGCGAATGTTCTCCTGCAGGAAGTCCCAGTCAGGTGTGCTTTGGGAATGGGGGCCCAGAGGCCTAGAGGCAAGGCAGAGCTTAGAGGCTGAACTGAAGATATTTGCTGAGCCGCTGTTTTGCCACCTGCGGGTTCGATCAAAGTTCTTCTGGAATATTGAGCGAAATGGGGTCGGCGTTGTGGGACGGCAGTCTGGGCACAATGCGATGCAGCTGTGGGGAAGGAGGAACGCCCCCTTGTTACTGCTGTTCCCTGTGGCCTCCGCGTGCCGCATCAGGACTGACCTCCTAGGCCAATGGGAAACCAGGGTGTGAGCGTTCCTCAGTCCTTGTTGGGTTGTTCCATCAGGTTCTTTCTTTAAAAACTGAATCCAAATGTTGTTTGGCAAAGGTCCAGGCTCGATTCAGAAGCTGCCGGAGGCAGTGGGCCCCATTTTGGTTGGGGTTGTTGGGGAGAGGAACGAGCCATTTTTCCACAGCCCCAGGTGGATCGGCTAGTCGAGAGACTGGGTTTTCCCTTCACACGATCTGCACCCCTGCTTAAAAGAGTTGTGTCCGTGTCCGACTGGCTGTACTTGTTCCTCTGCAGGCCCTTTGCGTGCAGACTGCCCAAGTGAGAGCAACACGGTCCCAGGCCCTGCAGGGGTTATTGTCTTTGGGATAGTAAATAGTGTCTTCTTCGTTTACCCCTGTTGCCAAAACTCTCTGATTGCTTCATTAATTATGGAGACCCGTACTGGCTGGAGGAGGTGAAATATGAACCTTGTAGTGTGCGTGTAGCAGGTTAATGCTGCTTCCTCTTGGCAGGTTGGAAGCAGAGTGGCGTGGGGCTCCTGAGCTGCGAGCGTTGCAGGGCGTTCAGAGTGTTGCCACCTGAGGGCTTAGATGGAGTTTGTTTCCTACCATCTTCTAAATGATCTCAAAACTCATGTGCAGCCTGATGACTACACGGGAGGACAAGAGTTGTCTTCCAAAGGTGGCGGCCTCTGGAATCTGATTGATCTGATTTACTAGATTTTGTAAGGAATGTTTATCTTTGAGATTTTCATAAATTATTCTGAGTTCTGGGCTTGGCGTAAACAAACCACCAACTCTGGAAAGCACTTGCTTGATTATGGTTCAAGTCTAAAGATAGTTTCCGATGTAGGACCATTGTACGTTTTAAAAAGTAACAATCTGGGAGGGACTTTGAGGTTTGTATGGTAACCTTTTCCTTAAGCTTGACCTGAGATTGGATTATACCCCAAAGTGCTGAACCCGCCTGTAGCCAGGTTGTATTGAGGCGAGGGTGTTGTTTAGGCTTCCTGGGTGCCGTGACGGAGCGCTAGGTGGTGGACCTGCTTTGCGGGATTCCCCCCTCCCCCAGTGTTACGGCAGAAGACCAGACCGGATCCTTTCCTCAAGGTCCTTTGTGTCTCCTTCCAGATTACCTTGGAACAATCCATTTTGGAGTGATTACAGACAAGCTGCTGGCCAGGGAGATCCCACTGATGCGCTCTGGCAGTGTCTACCTCCATAGGCACGTCAACGCATCTCTTGTGAGTAGTTTCACTGCTGCTGCTGTTGCTCTCTCTGCGATCACCTAGAGCCAGAGGGATTTTAGTCCAGGCACACGCTCCTGCATCAGCGTTGAGAGCTCCGGCATCCATTTGCTGCTCCTTTGCACAGGGACAGTACAGGGACTGCATGGTGCTCCCCAAGTGGCAATGGGTTCCGCCTTCACGACTGGCATCATAACTGGGCCAGCTTGCCTGGCACACCGCTCTGGGCTTTTCCGTTTGCGGTTCTTCTTGCAGCACCTGCAGATGGCTAAGCTGCGCAGATCGCTTGCGGGTGCCTCTGGTTGCCTTTGGGGCCTAGCAGGCTTGGAAGCTCTTTGCCGCTTGCCGTGGAATTGGGTTGTTCTGCTCTTATGTTTCCTAGGAATGCTGAAGCCACTCATCTTTCTTTTCAGTTGTTTCCCCACGAAGCCATGAATTATACTGCTGAAAATGTGTGGAAGTGGGCCTTGGAAAACCGCGAAACATTCATCCGTTGGCTGAGGCCTCATGGGGGGAAAAGTCTCCTGCTGAACAATGAGCTGAAGAAGGGGCCGGCACTGTTCCTCTTCGTTCCTTTTGACCCTCTGGCAGAGCGCCACCCCCTGGTTGAGGAGGTTAGTGACGATGCCCAGGAGGGGAGGGCAGCTGCAGAACTCCTGCCTTCCTGCCTGATGCCCTTTAGCTCCCTCCTTTCTTCATTCCCTCTACTTTGTCCTCACGGCAGCTTGATACGGTTGGTTAGGCTGCAGACGAACTGAATTTCAGCCTCTGGTGAAAAGGACCAGTTAGCAGCTGTGCTGGAATAAGGAAGATGGTAGGTCCTGGGAGTCTGGAGACCTCCAGCTTCTTCTACAAGGTGCTTTCAGCACTTAAACCAGAGTGGAACTGAGCTCAGAGGGGAACCTCTGCCTGGCAGCTCTGTTTTCTAAATGCAGCCAAAGGGGAAAGGGCCCAGAGACTTGTCTGCATTGAGCCAGGAGAAGAGGCGAGCGTCTTGGGTTTGGGGCTAGGGCCGGAAGGATCTGGAAGGCTTTTCCAGGAGCAAACTCAGCTCAGTCTTGCGTTTTGTCTGCAGCTGAGCCTTAGTTGAATGAAACCGCTCTGGGGACTAGAATCCAAGAGGCTGGCTGTCCTCAAAACAGACTTCACTCTGCAGTTTCCACGTGCAGGAGGAAGGTCGATCGTGCTGCTTTGGACGGGGGCTTTTGGTGGAGAGAAGAGGCTCTGGCAATCAGCCGGCCTCAGAATTGGCATGAAAGCCCAGAGGCTTTGGTTTCCATTTGTGCACTGGGCTGGTTCAGCTATACCAATACCAGGACTTGGCCACCAGGGAGGGTTGGAAGCAGCAGCGGTGTCTCCCTGTCCTCCCAGAGGCCCCAGGGCGGCTTTGGCCTCAGCAAGTTTCACCCATTTGGGACGGGAAGGATGCAGCAGATGCATCTCCTTAAGAAATAAGTTGGTGTTTGTTCTACTCCTCTAGGGGCTCAAGTGGTCCCTGGCCCAAGTCCCTGTTCACCCACAAATCCTGCTGGAGGTCTGAGGCTGGTCCCAGTCACCCCAGCTGCCCTGCCGGTCAGAGTGGTGGGGGAAACGGGCCACTTGGGCCTGTCTGAATGCACTGTTTGAATCCTAGCTGGCATTTTTGCAGACTTTTATAAACAAGGGCCCTATAGGCTTCTGCTCCTTGCTGCCTTGCTCCTAGCCCAGGGCAAGCGAGGGCACCTTGAACGAGGGCGGAATTTTTCTGGAACGGTTTCCTTGCAGTCTTTTGTTTCCTTTGGCTGAAGTGAGGGGAGCAAAGCGGTGAGGCGAAGAGACGGCTGTGACGCTTTTTCTCTTCCCCCTCGTTGCAGATTTCTGCCCTGGCTTTGGAATATAACCGCTGCAACCGAAGCCACGTGAGGGAAGAACCTGCTGGACAAGTGTCCAAAGAAGCCCTGGCAGCGGACGCTGGCGACACCCGCCCTGGGCCCGAGTCCTTCTCCATCGCCAAGTTGCCTTGCTGCAACACGGTAGTGCTTCTCCCCCCATGGCCCCCCGCTTCCCGGACGCACGACGTCTGTGAGCTGTGCATCCACCAGCGCATGTGGGCCAGCCCTAGTCGCCTGGGGAGGCCACGCTGCACCTTCTTGGAGATCGAGGCGGCCCTGGACTATTTCTACCTCAAGGAGCAGACCTTCTTCCCGGGCGCGACCAAGACCGTTTCCCTATGCAGCGACTTCCTTAGCTTTTACAGCCCATTCAGCTACTACTCGGCCTGCTGCAGGGGCCCGCTGGCTTTGCTCGGGGCGGAGAAGGGGGCTGCACCGCCCACAAAGGAGCCGCCTGCTTTCTGCGGGAAGAGGCCGGAAGCGCCGGCACCACCACCACCACCACAGGGCTCCCTTCCTCGCGTTAAGGACGGGTCTCGCCTTCCAGGGAGCGGCCTCTACGGCTCTTTCGTGGCTGGCCTGGGATGCAGGACTAACAAAACCTTGAACCTCTACCTGCTGGATTCCAACCTCTTCTGGCTCTACGCGGAGCGGCTGGGGGCCTCACGGTCGGCCCCCGTCAGGGAGTTTGCTGCTATCGTGGACCTCAAGGAAGAGACACACTACGTCCTGGACGACAGGCAGGCCCTGCTGAGATCGAGCCTAGGTATGCCCGCTGGCATCAGCCTTATGGGTCGGAGCCTCCGAGAACGCCCAGTCGGGGGCAGAGGCCTGGAGGGAGGGAGTTGGAGGATCGTGTTGGGAAGTTATTGCTAGGCCTCAAACCCTAATCCTAATTCCCTTCCTTAACTGGTTCAGATGAATCTCTGTGGATCAACTTTTGTTTCTGAACTAATGTTTTAAAAATTCAGATATGCAAAGCCACAAATAAATCAAAAGCTGGCTGATAAAAGAGTCAATGAGCAGCGCTTAATATTCACCTTTTTTGAGGACAAACGAGAGCTTTTGCCTGGCCCAAAACAAGACCCCAGACCCCACCTCTCGCCCGCCTCGTGCCTCCCACAGCGGGCAGGAAACCCTACCGTCGTCCTCGGGGAGCCTAACCAGTGGCAGGGAATCATGGGAGCTGGACATCACAGCCCCTGGGGCAGCAGGTGCCTCCCAGGTGGGGCTCCTTCTGCCCCAGGTCCCTCTTCCCCCTCCCACAAGCGAAACAACCTTTCAGACAGAGGGAAGCCCATTATGAAGCTGCTCAAAGTGTAGAACAGATACGGTGACCTAAATAGCGCCTGCCAGTTCCTTTCCCCTGTGGGCCAAATGGCTCCTTAAGAAAGAAACATTCTGCAGTCATTCTGTGAATCCTGCGTCCTGCTCAGGCTTTTCTGACCTCCTGGAAGTCCAAGGGCAGGAAGGTTGGTTTCCAATGGAAGGATGCAAGAGGGGAGGCGACTGCTGTGCTCCTGGATGTTGGGCCTGTAATTCTCACCCTGGCCGTGCTGGGGCTCCCGGTGCGGAGGGGTTCCCCATCTCAGGAAGAGTCACATCAAGCCCCCTCCCCCCCATTTCAGCCCCCAGAGTATGCAGGACGGACAAAACAAGAAAGACTTCACAGCAGCACTTTTCTCGAGGGCGCTCAGGTGTCTTTAAAATGCAGCTTTTTGGTTTGCTTTGGAACTGGTCTTCTGTCTTGCTGCCACCGGCTTGTCGCATGTGCCACCATCTTTTAAAATCTGCCCTTAGGCCCAGAAGTGTTGCTGCCACTGGGGAAGATTGGCGTTTTGGGTCAGCTGACCTATTGGCCTGGATGTGTTTGCTTTGGTTGTATTTCTGGGCTCCTGAACGGGCCATATTTCTTGCAGTGGCTTTGTCCTGCAGGGGGCAGCAGGGTGGACAAGAGCCATTCGCTGGTTAAAATAATTTTAGGCTGCCTGAAACTTGCTTGGAGTTACAGAGCCTCGTGCTGCGCTTCCGCCTCCCAGAAACCACTTTGGTTTCTGCATCTAGATGGGTTCCTTCCTGGATGCCACTTTCAGCCACCCTGGCAACGGCATTTAATTTTGTTGTTTCCCTTTTGAAGCAACAGCATAATAGCCAAAATAAGCCAGATTTTACAGCCTGAATCAATTGCTGGTCACTTTATTTTTTGTTCATTCGTTTTCTGAAGCTTAATTTGTGTTGGCTTCAAAGCTTTAGGAATCCACTGCGAGGTCCCTTCAGCTCCTCTGACCTCTCAAGATGGACTCAGAAGCCAATCATAAATTATGAGCCAGTTGCATTCCAAAATTTGTTTGCCCCACCTTCATAGCTTTCTAGGCAACAAAAGGCTGTTTATTTTTGTCCTTGTGAAAGTTCTGTTGCTCTTCGGCTGTGTTCCTATTATTTGTAAGTAATTGGTGCAGTCTTGTGGCTAATCAATGAATAATCGACTCATGACCCGGAAACCACTGTGGGTAGAAAATGCTGAAATTCATGCCACCGCTGCTGCATTTGGGGCTTGCCTTTGGCTTCTGGGACGTGCTGCTGGGATTGGTTCTTGTTTCTGCAGAAACCTTCATCCAGAACTACAGTGCCCCGTACAGTCCGTTGAAGAGGCACGTTGTAGGACGTGGGCAGCCAGGCCCCAGTCGCACTGAGCGCGCGGTCAGAGAGGTTTCCACCCGGGCTTTCCGTGAGGTAGTGCTGAGGAGTGAAAAGGTAAGGCAGGCTGCAGGGATAGGGAATACCAAGGGACCCGAGGGGCAGCTGCAAACCAGTGCTGGGCAGCTTCCGCTCACTGCAGCTGTGGAGCTTTGATGCCCACCTGAGGCGCAGCCAGTGTGTTGGGATTCCGGGGTCAGGGCGGTGCATGGTGGTTGGGGCCTCTTCCCCAGCCCACCCTTAAAAGACAGTCTTGAATCAGGAGTGCTGGGACATTCAGCCGCTCGCTCTCTTCCCACTCCTCTTGCCTTTCAGGATGTCCTGCTGCTCTATTATGCTCCGTGGTGCGGCTTCTGCGTGTCTCTCAACCACGTCTTCATCCAGCTTGCCCGGATTTTGCCTCCCGATAGGTTCATTGTGGCAAGGTAGGTGAGCACAGCTTCCCGTGCTGCTTCCGCCTTTAGCAGTTCCCGGGGCAGTTTGAGTGCTATCAGGAGTATACAAGGAGGCCAGGAGCTTGGAAGGACAGGCAGCCCCATCTCTAGGGACGAGGAAGGTCTCCTTGGCTTTTCCCTTCTGTCTCCAGGGCATTTGCAGCCACTGGGAGGATGCAACACAGAGCCTGGAAGAAACGCGGAGCTGCTTCTCTTGGAACTGCGGCTTGAACAGCTTCTTCCGGTTTGGCACCAGGATGAGCTGTTTTGCCAAGCGGCACGGAAGCCAAACCTGTGAAGCAGAGAACAAAGGCAACCTGCTTTGGAACCATCAGGTTTCAGCTTTTATCCAAGAAGAGAAAGCCAGATAAAACTCAAAGGGCCAAGATGAGAGGCACTGACTGGGGGGGAAGGAGGGGATCCTCTTCCTGGGTCAGGCTTGTGGGATGGAGATTCAGCTACGAATGTTGGTTCTACATCCTGTGCAGAAAGAAGCTTGGAGAGAGAGAGAGAGAGAGAGAGAGAGACCCGGGGCTGCCAGCACTGGTCAGCCACAGGGCTCTGGTAGTCACCATCCCTGCAGGCCTCTCCCATGCGGTCCACTGTCGCCGTGTGTCACTGCATCGAAGGTGCTGGTGTGGCCATCAGGAGCCTTCTCAGATCTGCAGCTGCTCCTCAGGACAGGTGGCTTCCGGGAGCCGCTGGAAGGAGGCCTGCTTTGCGTCTTGTGCCACCACCGGCCTTGTCCTGCTGCCTGGCTTTGCTCCGCTGATAAATTCTACAGCACTGGCAGCCTGGACTGCACGGCCTTCTCCAAGCTCCGGAGCCTGTGGAGGCTTGCGGTGCCTTGGAGCCGTCCTGGGCAGGTCTTTCAGGTGTGCATTTTAAACTTTCCTGCTGAGATCCTGCTCAAGAGTTCACTGAGCGTGCAGCGCCCCCCCCCCCCCCACCCAGTTCAGCCTCTTCACGCTCCTTATAGCCGAGATCCTGAATCGTCTGCTGTCCTCCTGCCTCTGCAAGCGTCCTGTGGTCCTCTCTCCCACCAGCTTCCTGTGGGTTTGCAACACTGCCTGCCTTTCCCTGCATGTGCCGTTGCAGAGTTCAGCTGTTCAGCAGGGCTGCTGGTGGGGAACCCACGGGTGGGGCTGGGGCCGCTGTGTAAGAAAAAAAGGTATTTGGTAAAACGTAGGAGAGTGTGAGTCTCTTCAGCTGTAAACAGCGCAAAGTAACTAATCCAGGGAACCGGCCGTTCACTCGTCGTCCAGTCCTGGGGAAACGGCACAAGCGGAGAGTCGCTTTGGCCAGGATGAGCCTCCTGAACGTAGTGCAGCAGTACAAAGCAAAATCAAGGTCTGCTGCCCATATGCTGTTCCCTTTCTGAACAAATCCAGAGAGCATTTTAGGGCAGTGTTTTTCTCCAGCTTATTTCCCCCGTTCTTTAATCACTGGAATCGTCTTAAATTCCTTGCTTTGCTCACCCTTTGAAAAGCCTTGACTGGCTCAGCCCTTTGCAGGCAACTTCCCTATCGCTGAGTACAGAGCTGGGCCCTCCAACAGCACGGCATTTCCAGGTTGGGGTGCTGCTGCTACAGTAATGAAGAACTCGGCTTGTTCTCTAAAAGGAAAAGAACAGGCTGCCCTGCCCGGCATTCAGCCCCTTCTGTCCTGCCCCCACCACCACCACAGCCCCTTCCGGCCCTCTGTAATCGGCGCCTTTGTGTTTGTCTTCGTGTCGCACAGGATTGATGCTTCTCAGAATGATCTCCCCTGGGAATTCATGACGGATCGTTTACCCAACATCCTGCTGTTTCCCCACCACAGGTAGCGATAGTAAGGCTTTCCTGGTCGGCTCCTTCTTACGTGCGGCTGATTTCCCAAAGGGCAGGGGCGCCCGATCTGGTCAGGCAAGGAGTGGGGCTGAAGCCCTGGGAAGGGAGGAGCAAAAGGGGAAGGGACATGAAGGCTGCAGCAGCCTCGGCAGGCTTGGAGAAAGCACTGGGTTGTGGCCTTGCCTTTCACCAGGACCACAGCAGACCTTTCCCATCAGTGCTGCGTTTGCGCAGTGGAAATGTGCCCCCAGCTGGATGGCTCCACGCCCACCCACCCCTCTCCCCGGCCTTATGCCATCCCCACGGTGTCCTCATTGCCCCACCCAAGCGAAGTACATCACCGTTGCTTCCCTGCATTGCATGCTGGGTGGGGCAGAGCGGGAGACCTGGAGGGAAACGCTGGAGGATCTCTAAGCAGTCTAGGTGCGTTTGGCTGCTCCAGGCTCAGGACCATCACAGCACCTGAACTGCAGCTCCTAGCATTCCATGCCAGGCATTGTGCCGCTGAGCGGCATGCTGGGAAGCTCCTTGTGCGGCTGAATTGCACTGGCATTTTCCACTGCTGATGCCTTTGAGGACGGTAGCTAATTATGGGCCCCCGTCCCGTGCTCCTACATATTGTAACTTCTTAGTTATGGCTCTGCCCCTGGCTTCCTGACATGGGAAGGGAGCAGACATGCTCTTTGCCTGGCCAAGTACCGGACACCTGGGGCGCAGGTCCCTTTGCAGGTGCCGAGGCCTTTCCCCTTGTGCTCCAGGCTCCAGGAGAGGGACACTGAGCTCCTCGGAGAAGCATCTGCTTCACCGTGGCTGGCTGTTCGACCCCTTCGAGGCGCAAGAAGGCTGCCGTCTGCTCTGCCCAGGGCGGTGTTGGGGGCAACGCTTTCACCACCACAGGGCCTTTCCAGTTTGCCTGCAGCTGCCTGGCAGCGCCGGTCTTCTCTGCCACCGGGCCATCGGCCACCTGAGCAGCAGGCACCGCACTCTGACCTGCCGGTTTCGCTTTGATGGTGCTGTACGGGTGGTGCTGTGCTCTGGTTGCAGTCAGTTCCATCTGTGGCGTTTCCATCCAGGCAGGCATCTGTGGGAAGTGCTGCATCCGTCTCTCAATTGATCTTTCAAGGCCGAGTGCCTTTGACACTTGCAGAGTTTGCCAGCTTTGTGGTCAGTGCAAAGGATTTGGCTTCCCAAAGTGGCCAGCCACTTTCTCCATCTTCCTTAAAACCTATTTCTGGCTTAGGCAAACATCTCCTCCCAGTGGGGGGAGAAGGCAGGATTATGCAGCACCTTTAAGAGTCACATCACTCCCAGCCCTGCAGAGACACAGGGAAACAGAGGATGGGCGAAGAAGCCTTGGGGGACCGTGAGAGACCTTGGCGTTTCTACACTTGGCCTTTTCTGGAATATATCCTGGAATAAGGGCTTGCTGTCCGCATGCTAGGACAGACTATGTTAGGCCCCAGGTGAGGCCTGACACACTGCATTAGCATGCAGACAACTGTGCCCTATCCAGAATTAGGCCAAATGCAGAAAAGGCCGACAGGAAATGCTGCCTCTTAGCCAGTGCCGGTCTGGCCTGGAACGTCCCTCCCAGCTCCAGTAACGAGGAACAGGTTGGCTAACATTCTTGGGAGCGAGCTTACATGGCCTTATTTACTTGGCAGAGAAGGTAACCAGAGCAGCATGTGAAGAGACCTGAGCTCCTCAAAACGATGTCATTTACTTCCCTTTTTATCTTCCTAGGAAAGAAGAAAGTGTGAATTTCCCTTCTGATTACTCCATCACTCTTCCCAATCTCCTCAAATTCCTCCTCCAACACTCAAGCCAGCCATTGCTGCTGGGGGCCTCTGGCTCAGAGCCCTTGGTCCCCCAGGATGAGGGAGCCCTTCAGCAGGGGCACGTCTCCCGCCTGGAAAGGGAAATTGAGAGCCTGCGGGCCGAGATCCGGTCCCTCCACCAGCGCCAGGTGCAACTCCAGGACCAGCTGTCTGACTCCCGGGGGGAGTGGCAGAGGCTCCAGCAGGAGGCGATCCGGCTGCGGAAGGAGCAGCGGGCCCTGAAGAGCCAGCGGGAGCAGCTTCAGGGCCTGTGTGACCGCAAGAGCCGCGAGCTGGAAGAGATGGCCGAGAAGCTGCAGGCGCTAGCGGACGCCTCCGAGAACCTTCTCGCGGAGAACACGCTGCTCAAAGCCCTGGTGGCCTCTGTGGAGAGAGAGCTGGGCCCTCGACCGGAGCCGGAGGTTGCGCTGCCCAAGGGAGGCGCCACTCTGGCTGCGGGTGCCTTCCCTGACGCGGAGCAGAAGAGCAGCTCTGACTGGGAAGCCAGGATCCCCCCGGAGCCCACGAAGGAGAACTGGACAGAGTAGCCCCCAGGAGGGCCCAAAAAATGACCCCCAACCCACACGAAATCAAGTAGGGAGACCTTTATGCAAACTTCATTGAAATTTCATTACAAAGACCATTTGGTTCTTCTTGTTGGACAGAAAAAAAAATCAGAGAATATTTTTATAATGAATAAATGAACCGGACTGACAGACCCCGGAGCCCGTGGAGCGACTGCCGTCCGGAAGCTCGTCTTTGCACTTTACAATTGCACTAATTTGATAGCTTTTGTACTAGTTTAACTTAGCTTACAGCCACCTGGTCGGAGGTGCCGGTGCAACAATATCCGCTCAGGCCACCAAGTTTGGAGCCCACATTACCGGTACTTTCTTTTCCCCTCCTGCGTTTTAAAACTGATTTGTGCGAACGCCCGAATGGTCACCTTCTGCGCCTCCGTCTGCGGAGCGAACCGGCTGCGTTGAGGTTGGGTGTCCTGACTCTCCTCCCCGCGTCCATTTTAACAATAAAGACAGCTGGAAGATCCCCCGCCCTTTCTGAACTTCGGGTGGTTTTCATCTTTTTGGTGGCAGACTTCAGGAGCCGCCGCCGTCTCTTTTGCAGCAGAGGAGGAAAGGGGCCAGGGAGCAGTGCTGTGGGCTGAGGAACCAACGCAGCTGCAGGCGTTGGCACTCTGCTGAGCACCCAGCCTGGGCAGTCCTTGTCAGCAGGACAAGCCCAGTGATGGGCACAGGAGCCCCAGAGGGGCTGCAGAGAGCCCTGGCACGAGGGGCCTCTCTGGGAGCAGGCACACCTTCGCCACTGTAGCGGCCAGCCTGTACTGCTGGGCGCCGATTTGGAGGAGACGCTGCTGGATCAGTGAGGGGACAAACTGTCGCTTCCCAGCCCCCAGGCATCCACCAGGTCCGGGCAGGAAGCAAGAATGGATGAGTCCAGCCAGTCTCTTAGGTGAAGGGTTGGGGTTTTATTTTGTTTCATTACAGGTATTTTTCTTAATATATTGTTTTTCAAGTATAAACAACTGTCCACATCTGTTTCCAGAAATACCATAATCAAGTCACAACAAATTTTAAATTAATGCAGGAAAACAAGGGGGGCGGCAGGATGCCAGCGATCCTGTCTCATGCAGGGTGGCAGGCAGGATGTGGCCCCTTCAATCCTGAGGAACCAGATGCAGCCCCCCACCAGACCATCACTACGAGGTTGCAGGTGGCAGAAGCACTGGATGTCTCATCCCCAAAGCCTAGAAGGAGGAAGGGTGGGCAGAGGGCTCCCTAGGCCTCAGGCCCCAAAGCGAATCCAGGCTGCCCTCAAGGGCCATTTCTGGAAATGAAAATGGGGCTAAAGCCTCCCTCTTTCTCATCCTGGTGCCCAGTGGGGGGGGGGGGCAAAGTCAAACAACTGCTCCTATCACCTGGATGCCCCCTGCCCTGGGCTTCCTGAAAAGCAAGGGCAGGCTGCAGGACCCAAATTTGGAGTATCTGAGCGTGGCAGCTTGGGGTGTGTGTGTCTTGGAAGGGGTGCCTCTTTGCCAGGCAGTTGGGAAAGGAGAGAATGTGGAAGTCGACCCGGGTTGAGCTTGTACCTTACAGGGAAGGCAAAGTTCACCTGGAAAGCTCCACCTTACTCTTTCTGACCGCTTCCCCTTGCCACACAGGCCCAAGGAGGGGCAGCGGCACAGAGGTGGCACTTTGACTAGGGCAGGAAGGGGGACACGGCGGGGCCGCAGCTCAGTATGCCGCATTCAAAGTGCTCAGGGGATCAGGGCTGTAAATGGGCAGCCATGTCAGAAAGGAGGGGGCCTATCTGGAGAAGCCTCCAAGACCAAGCGCTGTTTACCATGCTTCCCTCTTAAGCCTCTCCCAGTGGGTTTCTGGGCCCCATTTCGCCAGTCCCGCACCACCTGAGCTGCAAGCATCCAAGGGAGCCATTCCAAGCCTTCCCGTCTGCCCTCTTCCAACCAGCCTCCAGCCAACCCTGTTCTGCTCCTGCCACCTTGGAGAGGCTACTTGCTCCCAGCCAGCCTCTCGTGGCCGGGCTGGAGAGCAGATGACATGCTGGCAAGACGCCGCCTGCCAGGCTTGGGGGGGGGGGAAAGGAACTGGCGGACTTGCCAAACTCACAGCGAGGTTAGTATCAAAAATGAGGACAGAAAACCACACTAACGGGCAGCAAGTGGAAAGGAAGAGGAGGATGCGTGAAGCCCTGCTGGTGAAGAAAACGTGCACATTTATCCACAAGAGTGACCCTGATGGCCGAGTCAGAGTCGCTGTCTTCACAGGCCACGGCTAGCGACGTGGGCGCCTCTGAAGGGAAGGGGGCTTGGCGCGCAAAGCTGTTTCTTTGGCTCTCACGTGCCAGCTATCGCAGCAGTTCAGCTTTGCCACAGTTTCCGAAGTTTCACGGCAGCCTCTGGCCATGCACCGAGCCTTGCAAAAAATAGCCATCACGAGCTACAGCGTGCAACTTCCCTGTGGCTAAATGCGAGCACACAGAATTGCTTCCATCAGAGTCTCTCTCCCTTTATGCCTCCAGAACAAGATGAAGGGGGGGGGATGTTAAGCAGCAACCAGCTGTCAAACGCTTACCCCTGCGCATCTCCAAAGAAGCCATCAGCACCCCATCTCCCCCCAACTCTGAAGGAATCCCATCTCGGCCTGCGTCTCCTTGGCCCCAGGAGTGCTCCTGCAGCTGCCAGAGCAGAGTCGCTTGTTCTCAGAGAACAGAGTTCACAGTAGCGGAAGGTCACATTATGTCAGCAGCTCCATTCCCAAGAGGCTCAGTGGTACATTCAAGTAATGGCGCAGGTCTCTCCTCTCCTGTGCCACTGCGTCCCTGTTTGCCCACTGCTGGCAATGGGCCTTTGGGCCAGAAAAGGATCGGGAAGTCCTGAAACACGGAAAAATCTCGTTCTCGGTGCGTGCATGGCCGCAGGGAGCGAAGCCGGCAGAGTGCCTGATTCTTCCCAGGATGCTTTGTGGTCGAAGCTGTTACGTCAAGCAGCCGGTTAGCTGTGTGCCTCAGTGCCACCGGGAGCCAGCTTGGCCTTCCTCTCCATGCAAGGCCCTCGGGCCGAGTACTGGACCAGGAGGAAGGGCTCCTTGGTCTCGCCTTCCCCCACAATGCTCTCTTCATCCTCCGATTGGCTGATCCTCTGAAGGCGCAAGTAGCACCAGCAGCCCAGGATCAATGCGCCCAGAGCCGCGATGGCAATCAGGATGACGATGACCGTCACTACCCCAGTGGTGGGGCTGTGGTCCATGATGGACATGGTGGGCAGCTCTCTCCAGTACCAGCCGCTTAGGGGGATGGGGGGTCACTCGAAGGAGCCTCCAGGTTGACCTCAGTGCCTGCAGGAAGAAGACATAGGAGTGCCGTCAGACTTCACGCCAGATGCCCTGGGGCTGGGAGAGACGGGCACATAAGCCTGGTGGGGAAAGGCCTTGCTCCAGCTTCTCTCTGGGTTGGAAAGATACTAACGGGCCAAGGGAAGGACGCTGCATACAGAACGTAGTAGCTGGTGCCAGCTGGACCGTTGGGACGCTAGGCTGGCGGATCAGAGGGGTGACGGCAGAGGGGCTAGTATGCCAAGCCCCAGCTGGGGCTGCAGTTCATTGTAAACTGACTCCGCTAACCACACCGGAGGAAGAAGGGCAAGCTGGGTCTGAGGCCACACTGCCCACTTGCCCTCTGTGGGTCACCCCATCTGAACTGTCAGGTGAGAAGGTGAAAGACAGGGCTGGGTCTTCCCTGCGTGCTCTAGGACTTCAAACAAGTGAGCCTGTTCAGCCTTTATCCTGCCTACAAGTGTGTGTGAGGGGGGGGTGCCTTCAGAAGCTCCCCCGCTTCTTCCTAAGCTCATACCTGCCAGGTTGCAGCACACAGGGCACTGCAGCATCCTTCCCCTGGGGAAGCTCCCTGGCAAACATCCAGGATTCCCTGGCCAGGATCCCTTTCCGGGCATTTTCACTAGGGACCTATATTACTGTGGAGGCACCACAGCAGCGCCACTGCTCCACGTCCCAAAGTGCAGGCAGGACCGGTTTCCACGGCCTGTTTCTCTCTCTGCCGGACTGCTCCTCCCGAGCCGCAAACGGCACAGCCCCCTCCCTGCCGCACCATGCGCAGGCAGAGCAGTTCGCCTTCCATTCCACTCCCCCCCCCCAGGGCTGCTCCCTTGTGAGGTGATCTGCTTCTCTGCCCAGGCAGAGCCGGCTAAGGACTCCGGGCTCCGCGTGGCACACGGAGGCCTCTACCACGGAAGCAAAGGGCCTTTCGTGCTTCCCTTTTGGGAGGGAAGGCTCAGAGGGGGTCTCTGGCGTGAGGGCACATGCCCAGCTCACGAGGCCTGCCGCCATTGTGGGTGTCCTTTGCTGGGCTAACGCTGAGGCAGGAGTGGCCCTGAAGACGTCACCGTGGCGTCCACACGCACTTCCCCCCCCCCGGGGGCTACAAAGCCTGCGCCTCAGTGAGGATACGGCGTTTCCTCCGCGGCTTCAGCTTGGCCACAGGGCAGCGGCCTAGAAAGCAGAGGGCATCACAAGTGCCCTGAGCAGCCACACAGTCGGCCGGATGCTTTCGAGGGCCGGCTGGGGATCCAAAGCTCCAGACTGTCAGTCCCACAAGGGTGGCACACGGGAAGGAGCAGCCATTCTGCCCCATGCGCGGTGCCTCTCCTGCACGGAAAGGCCACACTGGGCATCAAACGCAGCCGCTCTGGTCTCCTGCATCTAAGCGGGACTCATCTCTGCATGGCTCCTGCCCCAGAGGGCAGCCGAGGGGCCTGCTGTGGCCCAGAAAATGAGGCGAGGGGCGGGACTGTTCCCGAGGCCCCCCACTCCAGTGAGCAGAAGGCATTCAGCCTCCTTAAATAAAATCCCAGAGCAGGAAGCCGTCCAGGACCAGCCCTGACTCCAGCTGAAGGGACCGATCCACCTGGGCTCTTCACGCTCTCCCCGCCTCCCTCCGTGGCACCCTGGGAAGCCAATCCCTGCACCGTTCTCCACCAGAGGCTTCCAGGAGGCAATGCGTCACCTGGGGAGCATCACATTACCTGGACGCCCGGCCCAGCTGGAGAGCCCCACCCACTCTAGAGAGGAAGAAGAGTCGGCTTTTCTACCCTGCTTTTCTTACCCATTTAAGGGGACTCAAAGCGGCTGACAAACCCTCCATTCTTCTCCCCACCAGGCAGGTGGGGCTGTGAGAGCTCAGAAGACAGCTGTGGCTAGCCCAAGGTCACCCAGCTGCCACTTCTCTGAGCTCTCCTGGATTCTGCCAGACTGAAGCAGGAGCAGCATTCAGTCACCTGCCGAGTTCACCTTCTCACGCTGCCTCTCACCTTGTCTGCCTGCATCCTGCTGACGGGTTCCTCACTCGGCCCAGAATCCTGCACATGATTCTCCTGTGCCCGGCTCCTGTTGGATTTCTCAGGGGTCAGTTTAAAACCTGCTCTGCGACCATCTGAGTGTTAATGTCTGCCGGGCACAGCCAGCCTGGCACGCCTGAACTGTGGCTGCCGGGGTCTGAGGCGCGATGCCAAAGGAGGGAGAGAACAGGGCAGAAAAGGCCACATAAAGGGCATCCTTCCCAAAATGCCCACGCTCCTCCCTCCCACCCGTCCCTCTCAGCTCTGGGCATCTTCTTGCAAATGAACCTTTGTGCCAGGCGAGGGTGGTAATGGCGAGGGCTGCAAACCGGGCTCCAAAAAGCCAGTCGGCCCTGCCCGTCGGCCCGGGAAGGTTTCCAGAATCCATCTTGGCTGCCGGCAAAGAGGGTTGCGTAACCCCCTCCGTGCCCTCTGCCTACAGGGCCACCTGCCTTCAGGGGCAGAGCAGGGGTGGCACCCGGCGGGAGGGAGGAGCGGACGCCAAGGGGGCACCTGCGCCACTGCCCGCGAACCTGACTGGCTGCGCGGAGAGAGAGGCGCCCTCTCGGCCGGGCACACAGCATGGGCGCGGGCAGCCGGCCTCCGACTCCCGCCCCGAGGCCCCTCGGCCGTGCCAGGCAACACGTGCGCGCGCGCCCGGCTGCCAGGGCGCGCAGGAGGCCGAGGCGCCCGCGGCCACCCAGCGAGGAGCTCTGCGTGCGCCAGAGGCCCGTCGCACGCCGCCCCCCGAGGAGGCCCCGGCCGCCCCCCGCCGATCGCCCCTGGGGGGGCCTGGGAGGCCGCCCTCGCTCTGCCCCCCCCGCAAGAGGCGCAGCAGGGCGGGCGAGGGGAACAAAGGAGGCGCTGGAGCGGGGGGGGGCACGGGGACGCAGGGGGGCGGGGGGGCGTGCAGCTGCTGCCTGTCCACCTGCAGGTCCTGCGCGGGGGGGTAGGGAGGGGGATGGGCAGCAGGACGGAGCACCCGGGGAAGGGGGGGCGAGGGCTCGGTGCAAGGCGCCTATTGGGGAGGGGGAGGAACCCGCCCAGGCCGGGGTCTTCCCGTGCAGGGGCCTGGGCGGCGGGAGGCGTGGGGTGGGCTGGGGAGAAGCCCCTCCCTTCCCGCTGCGACTTTGCACCGCCTCGTCCTTTGTTCGCGGTGGGCGGCGGGCGGGGCAGGGGTCTCCGGCACTCGTGCTCTCCCCGCAGACCCGCCGCCCCCGCCCCCAGGAGGCCCCGACCGCGCTGCCGCGCCCCTCACCTCGTCCACGCCGCGCTGCTCGCTGCCGGTGCTGCTCGGGCGACCCCCGGACCCGCCGCCATCCCGCCGCCGCAGCGCGCAGCAGATTCGCGCGCGCGCTCGCCCGCTCGCCCGCCCGAGCCCCCCCGCCTGCGCGGCCCCGCCGCCGGCCCCGCCCCCTAGCCGCGCCGCCAATCAGCGCCCGCTGCTCTGGCCTGCTTAGCAACAGCGGGCGGGGGTGCGGCGAGGGCGCGTTCCTGCTGCGCGGCGCGTCCTCTGCTCCTCCTCCTGCGCGGGGCGCGGGGCTGCCGGGGGGCGCGGGGGCAGGGAAGCGCGGAGTCCAGTGTGGGGCCACCCCCGAGGAGGCCCCGTCCCAGCTGCTGGCGGCGCCGGCTTAGCCCAAAGGGCCTTTGTGTCCTTTTCTGACTGCGCGGCAGCACCGAGACCGGTGCCCGCCTGGTCGCACGAGGCTCTGTTTATTTGCTCTAGGGCAGCGGTTCTCAACCTTCCTAATGCCGCGACCCCTTAATGGAGTTCCTCATGTTGTGGAGATCCCCAGCCATGGGAGCGGGGCAGCTGGGAGGTGGGAGGGAAGGGCGGCGGGAGACTCGTGGCGACCCTCTGAAAGGGGTCTCGACCCCAGGTTGAGAACCACTGCTCTAGGGCAAGTGCGGCTTCGTCCCGTCCCGTCTGAGGATCCCTCGCATCCTCACGGTCTTTTCAAAGCGCTCGGAGCTCGCTGGATCGCGGCGTCCCAGGACTGCGCGGCTCTCCTGCCCGGAGGTCGCTGCCGGGCCACAGGCTGCGGGGGCGGAGGGGGCCGGGTGGCCTCGGCGGCCCTCGAGGGGCCTCTACTGCCCAGTCGCCGGGCGGAAGGTCGGGGCAGGCGGCTCGCGAGGACGCCCTGCGCCGCCCTGGAGTCCTGCTGCTCCTGTCTGGTCCCCTTTGACTTCCAGCGCCATCGCGGCTCGCGGCATCGGCTCTCCTGTCCCCGGGCTCCTGGGAACCCGCCGGGCCCGGATCCTCGGCCTCCCGCAGCCAGCGCCGTCCGAGGCCGTTTATGCGCTAAGCGCCGGTCAGTTCCCGGCCTGTTCTTCCTTTGCGGCGGTTCGATCGCCCTGCGCAGTCGGCCGTGGCGGAATTAACTCCCATTAAATCAAGACGGCCGGGCTAAAAGGATTTGCTCCGGGCCTTTTGAGAAAGTCCGCAGGGCGCCGGGGCTGGACAAGGGCCTGGCCGGAAACAGCAGCCCTGGAAGCAGCCCTTGCCCGGCCTCGGGGCTCGTCTCTGGGCCGCTGTCCCGGAAGAGGGCAGGAGAAAGGCCGCTCCGAAGGAAGACGAGGCTGCGGAATCACGTGGGAAGGTGGAAGTCCCGGGACCCGAAATGCGGGGCAGCCGGATGGGGAAGCGGCTTAAGCCCTCATGGAGGCGCCCGAAAGAGGCTGGGCTGCACCTTCTGCCTTGCGGCCAGTGCTCTTCCTTGGTTGGTTCATCGGGGGATATGCAGCCGCCGGGCTTTCTGTTGGCCTCTGGAGACCCTCCTGCCATTGGGCCTCTTGCCTAAGCGCTGCTCGACTGCAGGGGAAGCGGGAGAGACCTGCGGGGCTGCGGCGCGGAGCTCCCTTGGATGGACGGACGCCTGGCGGATGGATTTGCTCTCTCAAGCGCCTTCCTGTGTGCAGTTTTGAGTCGCGCTTTTTCGGTGATCCGTAGATGGGGTCTAACGCTCTATGTCAGTGGATAGCCGATTTGCCCGAGTGCCAGGCTTCTAGGAACCATCTCGCTTCCTTTGACTTCGTTTTAGCATTTTTCAGGTCCCCATGAACTGCCTGTTAATTTCAACTGTGTTTTTTAATCCTGAGTTGCAGCTGTGTTGGGCTAATGGCCAGTCCCTTGCTCAGGAGCACAGGCCTTAAAACCAAATATAATAGCCCTTACTTGCTACTTTCCTTTCTCAATGGCAGTGTTTTTCCCCAGCAAAGGAAACCACACGTGGACATCACCTGAAGTGCAGCCGCCACGTGCCCGGCCTCTGTCACCAGAACAATTGCTAAGCCCTACATAACACAGTTTGTGTCTGTGGAACGGTGAATAAAAATTAGCTTTGATAAATAATCATCTCCTAAATCAGTGAGAAATGACCTCATTCTCTCTGAATCCAAAATCTCTAGAAATTCCCTTCTCTGGTTTGTTAAAACAAACCTCTCACACTGGAGAAACAAATGGCCCAGAGCAGGGTTTCCTGGCGGCAGGCTCCAGAGGTTACTGATGCATCTTTCCGGATTCCTCCGGAGTTCAGCTCCCCTGGGCCTTGCCTTGCATCTTCCACTGGCCATTGAGACAGTCTGCCTCCGATGCAGGAGATCACGGCAAGCCTCACAGAGTCAGACCGAGCAGCAGCCCTGTCTGCCCTGCCCTGGGGATCTACCCAGGCCTTGAGCTTAGGGACCGAGGAAAGAGCAGGTAAAGATCACTGAAAGTGCCCCAAGGGCTCTGGACAGAACACGCGTGGCGGTCGGCGTCCCCCGTGACCGAGTCTGCTCAGGCCTCCTGCCCCTGGCTTCCTTCCCTGCGCTCCCGGCGCCCCAATCTATCGGCCCCGCGGGGCTCCAGGGGGGAGCCGTTGCCGGACCCCAAAACCGGACGGGGGGAAGGAGGCGGCCAAGATCCGACGCTCTGATTCTCGCCCCTCCCGCATTCCTCGAAGGCTCCAGTGAAAAATAAAATGCCTGAACATCTGGAACGAGCGTGGAAGCCCGGGAGCTGTAGTTCAGGAGCACCTGGAAGAGGCGCAGGATGCCGAGCGGCAGTTCGGAGCACCTGGAGCGCCCGGCGGAGCGTGGAATGCCGGGAGTCACAATTCAGCGCACCTGGAGGCCGCCGCGGAGCAAAGAATGTTGGGAGACGTAGTTCGGGCGCATCTGGAGGGCCACCGAGGTTCCTCGCTCAGGCGTGTCCTGCCGCTGGAGGGCGGGCGGGTCCCTCCTCGGGCGCGTCGGACGGAGGAGGGACCGGGCGGAGAAGGAGGAACTGGCGGCCGAAAGGACGCGACGTCGTGTGGCGGCGGCAGCGGCAGCAGGTGAGCGGGGGGAGGCCGGGCCGGGCCGGGCCGGGCGGCGCCCCCGTCGAGCGAGTGTCCGGCTGGCGCGGTGCGGGCGTGGGAACCTTCCGCCGCCGGCCGCCCGTGGGGGGGGGGGGCGCGAGCGTCGCGCGGACACAGCGGCCCCTTCGCCTCCCGCCCGGCCGCCCCTGCGACGCGAGCGGGGCGGCAGGTGTGTCGCGCGCCCCCTCGGAAGGCCGCCTCGTCGCGCCCGGCAGGTGGAGACTCGGGCAGCCGCGCGACCCTCTGCCGCCAGGAGCGTCCGGGGCCGAGGAGCCCCTGCCGGCCGCCGCCCGTTCCCCTTGCGCGGGGGCCGGCGGGCGGGCGCGCGCGGGGCGCGGGGGTTCCGCGCCCCGTGGCTGGTCCTGCTCGCGCCCGGGCGTCTGGCCTCCGTCCCGGGATGCGCTCTGCCGGCCGCCGCTCGTTCCTGCCCTCGAATGCGGGGGGATGACGGAGCTCGGCGCTGCTGGAGCCGGGGGCGCGGGGCGCGGCGGGGGCGCCTTCCCCTGGGAAGAGGCCGGCCCGGCCCGGCCACCGCTTCCGCCGCCGCGCTGCTTCTCCGGGGGGCGCCGGGGTGCCCGTGCCCGGGACGCCCTTTGCCCGCCGGCGTCGCTCGTTCTGCGTGGGCGGCGGCGCTTCTTCGAGGAGACGCGCGCGCCCTGGAGGAGGGACCTTCGCCCCGCGGATCCTGTTCGGGGAGCAAACTGTGAAAAGTCGGCGCGGAGAGTCTCGGGGCAGCGGCGGCGTCTCTCTCCCGGCCTCTCGCTCAGAGCGCTTTAAACGGAAAGAAGTGAAGAATCGTTTGCAGGCGAATGCCAAGGGTGCCCGACCTCTTTGAGGGCATTTCCTCAGCAATCAGCTCAGCAATGTTTACTCTGGCGGGTGGTGGCTTAGCTTTTCAGCCACTTGGCTGGTCCTCCAGGCCGGGAGGAGCCTGTTTTGTCTGCCCCCCCCCCCCTGCATTTTACCTTCCTCCCTGTTCTAGACTTTTTTTGACCTTCTGTATGCACCCGTACACGTATGAATGTCCAGATTATTCGAACAAATAGATCCGAAATTCAAAACTCCATTCGAATGTTTACATTCAAATTCTGGGACATTCGATTTGAGTTTGAACGTCAAAACTCAGCACATTCGATCAGATTTCGAATGCCTACAAATATTCGTGCTCCTCAGTCAAGTCAGCGTCCTTTACTTGCTGGACAGTCTTCAGGGACAGGAATATGTCTGGAGCCCCGATGGGCACTTGGAGCTTTTGGCACTGTGCCAATGTTTTGACCGCAAGGCAGACTCTGGCCTCCCCATGTCTCCCGCCTCCGTGGGTGAGACGGTTCCTGCTTTGGCTCCCTGAAGACTTTTGGCTAGAGGAAGCAGCGCCTGCCAGCAGGTGATAGGGCAGTGATTCCTCCTCTGTGTGCCATTTGTGGGGTGTGGGAGGCCACGTGCTGGACCCTTTAGCTCTGTTCTCAGCTGCAGCTGATGGGGATTTTGTAGCTGGTCCTTTGGAATCCACGGCTGTTTCCTACAGAGAGATGGACCTGGGCGCGTCTGCTGTGGTTTGTCCAACCCGCTCTGAGCTGCTCCTTTAGGGAAGAAATCTTGTTAGGTGTTGGTGTCTCCTGGTGGAGCAGATGGGGGGGGGGGACCTCTTGACTTCCACTCCAAAGGGCAACAAGGACCCAGAGGAGGAGATCTCAATCTGCAGCCGATTGATCTGCCCTCCTTGCCACAGTATGCCCACTGGGCATTGGGCTAAAGGACCAACGGCTGTTCCTTGCTGCACCCTCGGGGTATTCAACAGCCCAGCACGGCTAGTAAGACCAGTCTTACAGGCCTGTTTAACTGTGTCTGTTTAATATGTCTGAAAAACAATTGCTAAAAAGTCACCTTGCTCGCCTTTTGGTGGACACCCTGTGGGTTGATGGGAACACCTCCCTCTGATATTTTGCCTGTTTTCTCCTGTTGGCTTTTTCAGCCTGTGTGTCAGTTCCCTTTATATCAGCAACCCACATTGCAGCTCAGCTGAATTTGACTTTGCCCAATGTGTCTCTGGGGGCCCTTTGTGTCTCTGGAGGGGGCCTAGAAGAGAATCTTAGCTCTTTGAAGCAGCCACTGTTGGTAGACTTCCTGACACGTGTTGTGAGAAAAGCTCGTCATGACGTCCCTCTTGTGGGGATCATCTCCGTAGACGTTTTAAAACACCAGAGCAGTTTGGTCCTTAATGGCACAAGGCAGCAATGAGAGGCAGAGAGGCCTCAGAGTCAGTTTTCCTCAATAGGAAAATGATTTTATTAATAATCAGTATTAAAATAATACAGAATGAAGTGGCACTATGCTGAGTGCGTCACAGAGGCCAAAACATAAGGAAACATTGATTCCGCATGAGGCAGGCACAATGCTTTAGCCAGACAAGGGACAGTAGCTTAACTGTAGGAAAAAGTATCAGTTTAAAAGCAGACCTTTTGGTAATCTAGAGATACAGAGGAGAAAAAGGAGGAGAAATGAGCCTGTTCTACAGGTCTCACCAATGCAGGTTTCTTCAGAACAGGGTCAGAGAACACATGGCTGCAGTGTGGTGATGGGAAAGAGCCTTTTTGATGCAGTTTTTATGTTCTGCTGGCCAGAAGATTCCTCAGGTCCACCCAGTGGGACTTTGGGGCCGCGACTTTGAAGGTTCCACTCTGGTGAATGGAGAAAGGGGTGCCTTGGGAATGGCAGGAAGTGGGCAAAGAAAGTAGGTGGAAGATTCTGCCTACAGCACCAGGGTCAACGATCTGTCTTCCCCTGCAGACAAAGATCTAGTCAAATGAGAACAACAGCTCCTGGTCCCTCCCAATACGTTAATCCAGTGGTCGGCAAACTCATTAGTCAGCAGAGCCAAATATCAACAGTACAACAATTGAAAGTTCTTTTGAGAGCCAAATTTTTAAAACTATCTAGGTAGATACATTGTTATTAACTTACTTAGGGTACTCCTAAGCTGGAAGAGCCACACTCAAGGGGCCAAAGAGCCGCAAGTGGCTCCCGAGCCGCAGTTTGCCCACCACTTCATTAATCCCAGGTAAGCAAAGGTTGATCTCTGTGTCCATTCTTCCCATATGTAATTTTGCAATACTGATTGTGACTGAGAAATCCCGGAGCACATCTATTTCTCATGTCTTATTGAAGCATATCAAATATCTTTGTTGATCCTGGCACGGAGATGTGATCATGGCAATTATTAAATGCCAGCTATCACATTTGCCTGGTTTTGCCATGGCTCAGAGAGAGAAGAGGGTTTGGGGGGAACAGAGACTACAGTCCGGGCGTAATCTGCTTCCGGTTTCCTCCAGGCGCCTGTCAGGGTAGCACTCAGGAGTCTGCAGCCTCTTGAGGTTTATGAGCGAGTTGCTGGTCATTTGGTGCCCGGCCGGAGCGTCCTCATGCGTGCGAGCACCCGCACTTTCCTGCCGCCACCCACCATGCAGTGATACCAATGAGGAACCTCTAAAGAAGGGCAAAGGCGGCCACAGAACCACTCAGTGGCGTTCACTGAAGTTTCTTTTAAGGAATTCCCATGTTCTGGTGCTGCTATCAGTAGCACGTTCGGAAGAAAAGGAAGTGGGATTTTTATACTCCGTTTTCTTAACCACTGTGAAAGGTTAACAACAGGCTTTATTTTGTTTCATTTCAGGGCAGTGGGTGCTACGTGGTGTAACATTATGGCCTGTTTCCTCTTTTCCTTTTGGCGGCAGTGGATCCCTGCAAAGCCTCACCAGGTTCCCTTCTTGACCCAGAGTCCTCAGCTGTGTCTTCTGGGGCTGGCAGGGAGTGTTGGGAGCAGGGAACACTGGAGGATAAAGTTGAGCACTGCGATGTGATTCCTTCCTTGTTAGGGCAGTTGGAGCAACTTGATTTCTCAAGAGTCTTGCTGCATATTTGTGTTTCCACCTTTGCATCCCTAGGGTAATGGCAGCCATTCATGCCCCGGAGCCCTCTGCTCCAGCCTTCCCAGCAGCCCCCCCACCGTCTTACGAAGAGATCTCTGGAACCAACAATTCTGCTCCATATCCGCATCCCAATCCGGATCAAGACCTTGGCTCTGCCATGAAGATGAGCCAGCCTCCTCCATACACAGTGCCCTCCTATCCCCAACATCAGCAGGTGCATGCAGGGCCTCTGCCCGGTACGTGTCGCAGCCAGGTGACGTTCCAAGCAGCAGGAAACAGGGCGGCTGTAACAGGGAAGGGGGCAGAGGGGCCTTGCGTGGTCCTGGGAGGGAATAAGGGCGCAAGGGCAGCCGCCTCTGGCCAGCTCCTAGGCATCAGCTGAGCCTTAACAGCGTTGCAGCAAAGGCCTCCTCTCCCTGGCCTTGGGCGCATGGACCAAGGACGTAGCGGTCAGCCAGGGCCAAGGTGGGAAGGTGAAGGACCAGGAGTCCTAACACTTTTTAGAAGTGCCAAGGCCAGGGAGAGGAGGCCTTTGCTGCAACGCTGTTAAGGCTCAGCTGATGCCTGGGAGCTGGCCAGAAGCAGCTGCCCTTGTCCACTCTCCATAGGAGCCACGAGGGCAGCTCCAGGCAGGGGCGCTTCTGGCTGGCTAAGTGCTGGCGCTCCCCTCCCGCCAGAGCACCTTTGCCAGTCACCTCCGTCACGTTTTGCTTTCCCACCTTCTTCCCAGCTGTTTACATCCAGAGTCCCCTTGTCTTCCACGACCGTCCCGTGCAGATGGGCTGCCCTGCGTGCGGAAATATGATTGTGACGCGCCTTTCCCACTCTGCAGGGACGTTGTCCTGGCTGGTTTGCGGAGGCCTTTTCCTCTTGGGGTGAGTCAGAAGTGCAGCGAGAACCCAAGTCTGGTCCTGCCTGCTAGAGCAAAGCAGCCATTGGCTTCTTCTCGCAGGTGCAACAGTCCCATAGTTCTCGGCCATGTCCTGTTCAGTGTCCATCTACCTGCCAATGGTCATTTGCGTCTTATTTCTCTCCTTCCGTGTTTCACACAAAGAGCTGGGGGTGGGGGAGGGGCACGGTTCTCTCTTCTGCTTGAGCCCTGTGGGTTTTGCAGATCAACGGCGGATGGGCTCCATTTCCTCTTTTAGTCGGTGTCTGGAGTCAGCTTTGTGCAAATTAACCAGTTGCGTAAGCAGATTTTCTTACTTTTGGCATCAGGAAGATGCTGCTGCCCTACCCCTTTATTCCGCCCCAAACACCGGTGCCCCATTTAGTTTTATATAGAGGAGCGAATGGGCTGCTTGGGTGGTGAATGCAGCTGGCTTTCTTTTGCAGGTGCTGGGCTGGCTGCTGCCTCATCCCCTTCTGTGTTGATGGTCTGTTGGACGTGGAACATTTCTGCCCCAGCTGCAACGCCCTCCTCGGTGTCTACAGGCGCATCTGAGCAACCCGGCTGGCAAGCAAGATGCCCCAGCCCGTTTCCCCCCTTGGACTTTCTTGAAATGATCTTTTTGCCACGTCTTCCACCTTAGAGGGCTGATTGTTTGGGAAAACAGACACGCCGTTGTGGCCTTTGTCTCTTCAAACTCATGCCCAGCCATATGCTGCAAGGGATTTACAGTCATTGGGCGTGTCCTGCTTTCATTTCTCTCCAGGTGGGCCAGAACGGAGCCTGCCAGCCTTTTTTGCACTAACAGCAGAAGGCAATGCAGTATAAAGCCTCAGCTATGGATACCTGCAAATGGCCTTTTATGCACATGCGAGTGTGTGGGATTCCTATGAGAGACTGCTTTTTAAATGTTGTGTCTGAATGTGTTCTCAGTCCACTGCATTAAAAAACCCTTCTATAACTACGTTAATTTGAAGACAGGTTTTCTAAAACCAGATCCAGTTGTTGTACTGAAAGCCTTCACATAAGTGCGTTCTATTTGGGGCTGAGAGCAGCAGATCAAAATGAGGCTACTATTCCCATGCTGCCTAGAGGCTCCCCAGGCCGGCAACGGGGGGGCGGCTGGCTCACAACAGAGCTCAGGTTTCTATTAAAAGACACAGTGGCTGCAGACCTGGGTGGCAGCAGCTGGGACAGCTGGGGGCCTGTTTCCACAGAGGGGGCGCCTGCACTTCTAGGGCCTCCCCCACCAGACGAGCCGCACAGGCCTGGAGGGTCTCTAACTTGCTGTGAAAGAGTCGCTGGTCAGCAAAGGGAAACCTGCTGCATTGGTGCTTTGACAGCATCTTCTGTGCAAACACAGCTTGGTGCAACCCCCCAGGGAGGCCTCTGCGTCTGCATCATGATCCCCAATGGCCGGTTACTGACACGTGGAATCTCCGCACTCTGGGGCTGGAGAGGATGAGGAAGGTGATCCAGTCCTGTCAGGTGGGAAAACCAGCTCAACCCTTCCCCCCGCCCCCTTGGAAGCTGGCAGCCTCTGCAGGGTGAATGTTCCGCCCTTGTGCGCAGCTTCCCCTTAGAACCTGCCCCTTGTAGTCCCACCAAACTGTGAGCCAAACGGCTCCCCTTCCTGCTTTAGGTTTCAGGGATATCTTGAAGGAGGAGCTGCTACTTCAAACAAAATGCTTTTACTGAAAGCTTCTTCCACAAATCATTACAAAAATACCAAAAATAAATTTCAGTCTAATGTCAGAGAAGCATATTTACAAAAAAATAAAATAACATGAAATAAATAACTTTATTCAAGGAAAAGGCATGTCTGCTTTTTGTTGTTGTTGCTTTAAAAGCCACCTCAGCAACATAATTCGAACTCTGCTGCTCTTAGCTCCTGGCTGAGCATTTAGGTGTACAATAATTTGAAGTCTGAGAACCCCGAAAAGCATTTTTGGTGCTGTTCTTTTCAAAGTGAGGACAGAAAATAGGGAAGAAAAGTTTAAAAACCAAAAATGACCCCAAATGCTGCAAACAGTGAGAAACAACTATTTCAGTTTTTTGGAACAATGAAATGGATTTGGCCAAGACTAGTATTGCTATCTGAACCTCCAGGCTGATTCTTTGATCCATAGGATTAAAAAAAGGGCAAAACCCCTGTGTAGAGCTGGTGACGCCACCTGGTTCTGCCCTCAAGGAAGACCCTCAGCCTGCAGTCAACCAGGCAAGGCAGCCGAACCACAGCTATCTGGGGAAGCCACTGGGCGTCCATCGCTCCCTCACTGTGGCAGAATGCGCCACCAGGACATCGAGCAAAGAGTAATTCTTCCAGCCGCTGCCCTCAAACCTTCAATGACTTCAACAAATACAAAATGTGTCTTTTCAGAGGATGCAGCACAATTTGGTCTTCCTGCCCGGAAGATGGTTCGTTGGTTTCAGCTGAGAGCCCCCCATGCCAGAGGACCTGATCTAGCTGGCAGTGGAACCCTTGAGAGGAGAGGATGGAGGGTGAAGAAGGTGCCCACTTGGTTGGCTCACCCTTCTGCAGCATCTACTGGCAGCGGAATTACTTGGCTTGGGATGCGGGCTCTGCCTGGCAGACACTGCTCTCCTGCTGCTCTTCTAGACGCCCTGAGCGTTAGCGCCTCAGCGCAGAAAGCGTTGGCAACCGTATCACTGCAGGAGCCCCGCATCTTTGGCCATGCTGTAGAAAATGGCCTTCTTCTGTACCAGAGCAGCAGGGGGGCCACACTCCACAATCTCGCCTTGGTCGAGAACAATCACCCTAAACAGCAGAAGATGGAGACAAAAGTCAGAACTGGGTCCAGGCAAAAGGGCGAAGGTAACGTGCTACATCAGGGCCGCCTGTCAACTTCGATCCAGAAGTGCAGGATTGGAAAGAGACTTGGGAAGGGCAAAGCATGGCCATTGCACCACTTTAAAAGGCTCTTGATGGCCTTTAAACCCTCAGCTCTGGTTGGAGGAAAGCTAACTGCGCGCCCATACAATCCCCTGCGCTGCTCTCTGCCATGGGAGCTCCAGTCCAGAGGACCAATGGGAAACTGCAGAGAGACCAGCACCACAGACTGGGCCTTTCTAGCAGTGAGCCCCCACTCCAACAAGGCTCATCTGTCCCCCCTCATCACACCTGGGCTTTTAAGCAACAAAGGCTCTTGATCAAGGTTTGCATTTTGCTTGGACTTCCTATTTTATGGACTCTAGAGCGGCTGCGTTAGCTCATGAAATCGCCTCCTATCCACCCCTGGTCCCCAGCCTTGGAAACACGAGGGAGCTGGCATTCAAAGGGGGCTGCAGAGCGGCCCTTCCCAGAGCAGAGCTGCGGCTCACCTTGCTCCGCCCTGTTTCTGACCGGACGACCAGGGATGGTCCTGAAGATGCTGCCCACAAGACCACAGCCCTTTTGCTGCGCTGCAGTCCTTCTAGCAAGGGTTGCTCTGGCTACCATTTTCTGCTACAAGCAAAAGGAACAGGCCTCCGCCCAGTCACCCTCACCGTGCGTAGTCCATAATCGTGTTCAGGCGGTGTGCAATTGTCAGCACCGTGCAGCCTTCAAACTGCGTCCGGATTGTGGACTGTATGAGGTCATCAGTTTCAAGGTCAACGGCTGCTGTGGCTTCGTCCAAGACCAGGATTTTGGATTTCCGGAGCAGCGCCCGAGCCAGGCACACCAGCTGCCGCTGCCCCACACTGGGACAAAGAAAGGCAAAGGTAGAAAATCTCAAGCATGGGCCACGGCCTCTTTCAGGTCAGCACACAAAATGTGTTGCTTGTCCTGTTTGGAGGAGAGCAAGGAGTGCGGCCACTGAGGAAAACATGGCAGCAGCTGCCTCCCTGTGTGTTTGGGCCTCAGGAGTTGGCAGAGTGACAGGCCTATGGATGGCAGAGAACTTAACCAAGGAGGTGCCCAAAAGCAGCCAGTTGTTTTTTCCTGCCCAACAAGCAGACTTTGGGGGGACGTGGGAGCCTTTACCTCCAGCGCCCACTGCCAGCCACCTGCCTCCCTCAGCCTCCAGCCTCCTACGCTCTGGCTTTCCCCAGCAGCCTCTAAACATTTTCAAGACCCAAAGAGGCTGTATAAAAAGATGCTGGCAAAAAGAACCGGTCCATAATTCATTCCGGAGCAAAATCTTGGTTTGATTGCCAGAGCAATTCTGGGATTCTGCATTCAAAGCACTGAAAAGAGCCGCCTGCAACTGTGGCTGAATTCGTAAACAAGGCACTTTCTGAGGGTTCCTCTCGCTGGCGCCGGCAAGAAAATCAGGTGGGGGCTCCACATGTTGTGGACAGAGACCAGAAGCACACGCAGAATGCCTCTGTAAGGAAACACCAAGCTCAGCCATCAGCCAACACAGACTTCCAGGGCCAGTTGCCATGATCACTGGGGTCTGGGATCACTTCCCCTCTGGAGTAGGTGACAGCAAAAGGAAGTGGTGAGAGCCTTTGCAGGGGCTACAGACAGGTGTTTGAATGCAGGTCCGTGAGGCATAGGAAGCAAAGCAGAGAAACCAGCAGTGCAGCTTTTGAGTCCAGGCCAAAGGAAGGTTACAAGGCTATGTACAGCTGTAGCACTTGATAAATAAGCTATAATAATAATAGGCAGTCAGATACCTGAGGTTCTCTCCTCCTTCTGAGCACTCGTGATTGAGTCCGTCAGGTAGGCCGGACACAAAGCTCTTCAGGTGGGCAAGTTCCAGAGAGGTCCAGAGGTCTTCATCCGAGTACTGGTCAAAAGGATCAAGGTTCATCCGCAGAGTGCCAGAAAACAAGATAGGATCCTACTGGGGCAAGATGGTGCATTGAAAACGCTTGTGGCACCCTGGACATAGCTTCTGAGATTGGCTTTGACTGGTTGCTCTGGTTTACTATGGAAAACTGCCTGGAGGTGTCTGTCAAATTAGTCAAGCTGCACCTAAATATATTGGACAAATAAGTAATGATTCTCAAGCAAAGACTGGCTCAGCCAGGTCAGGAGATGGGCAAGCATTCTCATCAGGAAGCCTGAAGGTCCAGTGCAAGGGGCCTGGGGACAACTCAGAGGCCAGATCCTGCTCTGATCTCCTCAAGCTACACCAGCAGGCAGCATGATGCCTGAGAGTGGGACATTTCCCTGAGCTTGGAGCAGCTATGGGGGCATCAGAGGGCAGGACTCTGGGGCCGTGCGTTATGATTCTGGATCCATGCACAGCGACCCCATAGGTCCACCAGCCCTTTTGAATGGTGCATATTCTCTTTGTGGTCCCAGATGCCATTTCTCTCCCTTCTGCTATGCCATCACTGGCCAACTGCAGGAGCATTTTAAAACACGCTTCTTTATCTACTCCTGGGTTAGAGGCAGTTTTTCTTCTCCGTATAATGCAGTTTTTCCACCTGTTTTTAATTGTATCGTTGATACCCACTGTAACCTGCCCTGAACCCCCAGAGCACAATAAACCTAAATTGGTAGAACGCCCCAGTTTGAAACGTGGAGTCCACGAGCCCCGACCTGCACGGCCAGTCTCTAAGGACAAGGTGAGCTGCAGCAGCTTCTGGAGCGAGAGAAGGGGCCCGAATCTCCACATCAACGCCTGTGGCTCAGAACCACCAACTGGCCCAGAACCACAGAGCGAAGAGCTGCCCAAGGTGTGAGACGTAACCGGAGGCCCCTGCTTACCTGTGGGATGATGGTGACTTTAAAGCGAAGGTCATGCAGACCAATTTTAGCGATGTTAACGCCATCGATGAGGATCTCACCGCTGGCTGCCTCGTTGATGCGGAACAAGCCAAGGGTTAGCGAAGACTTCCCCGCGCCTGTCCTTCCAACAATGCCCACCTGGAGAGAAGGACGGAGAGGCAGTCACAGAGGTGGCAGGATCCTGCAAAGCAAGGCTGAACAACGCTTCCGACCCCCTAGAATAAGGACATACCCAACAGACCCCAGAAAGTTCTGCTGAGGCTGAATTTGCTAGCTCTCCCCCCCTCCAGATGGTGGCAGGAACCACAGAGGATTGGCAGCCCTGAAGACATGGTTGTGCTCCAGCCTGCCATCCCTGGCCAGGAGTAAGTGCAAGATGAGGGAGGGAGGGAGGGAGGGAGCCTGACAATCCTGGACTCTGCAGGTGTTCACTAGTTCTGCTTGAAAGCTAAATGCAGCCCTGGCTGCCACATGGTGGCCCCTTCCGTGCCTACAGGCTTGGATTTTGCTCCAGGGTCCTGTCCCTCTGAATCCACAGTATGCCCGCTCTTTTGCCTCCTTAAGCTTTTAGGCTTAAGCTCATGCAAGTTTCCTGTCAGGTGAAATGGGCCCAAGACTCACTTTCTCGCCTCCGTTTATAGTGATGTTGATATCCTTCAGAACCAACTCCATGTCTTCCCGGTAGCGAAGGCCATAACCTCTGAATTCCACTTTGCCCTCCTGAGGCCAGTCCCTGGCTGGGGCCGCTTTAGTGGTCCATTCCGCCTGGAAGAGAGACAAGCACAAAATCTGCCTTGGAAAAGGGACTACAGAAAGGACAGGGACATCACCTTGGAGGCAGGAAAAGAATCTCCAGGAACTGAGATACCTGTGATTAACCCAGGGCCAGCCAAGGGCAGGAGTCCACCCTGTGCAGAGCATCCTGGGACTGTGCTTTGCCCAGGAACCCTGTGCTCTGGGACCCACAGAGAAGCACCCTGTGGCAATCTCAGAAAACTACTGTACAGCTGGAAAAGGGGCAGAAAAGGGCACCTAGAAGGACCAAGGGCCTGCAGCCCTTCGCTTGCGAAGTCAGGCTGCAATGCCCAGGCCCCTCAGCCTTGAAGGACAGCATTCCAGAAGGAACCTGAGTGAAGAACATAAACTCATGCACAGTGTGGGAAAGGTGTATGTTATCTTTATCACATAATACTTGAACTAGGTGGCAATTGGTAACAAGGCCGGAGGGACAGGCAATGACTGCATTTTGCCACTGGGTGGCACTCATGGCTTTTAAAGTGTGGCTCACAGGGGTCAGTTCTGGCCAATCTGCATACCTGGGCATTCTGTGGGAAATGACACAAACAAAAATGGTTGAGAAGACTGACGAATTGACCACTGAACCTGTTTTTTTATAAAGCAGAATACACCTCTAACGCAGAGGCGCTATACTGAGCTACCAACAGCGCACTGCTGGCATTCCCGGGGAAATCTGCGGCCTTCTGGCCCATCCTGACGCACCACAACCTCCAAGCCCCGAAGGAAGCAGCCGGGGAGCCTTGGTCAGGCAGCGTTATGGCCTTCGTCAGCACCACATCTGGGGCTCCTGGATGGCTTTCCAAGAGCCACGACGGCTCTCACCCTGGATTGACGTTACGTGTCCCAGCAATCTACTGGGGCTGGCAAAGAACGTTGGGAGCTGTAGTTTTAGAGAGCTGCACACTGAGCAGTCCTGGCCAAGAAGTTGGGAGTCCCTGAGCTTGAATCATGGAGTCACTCTTGGCCAGTTGCTGCTTCTCAGCCCAGCCTACCCCACAGGATGATTGTGAGGATAATACAGAGGAAAGATACACATGTGGAACATCCTGAGCTCCTTGGAAGAAAGATGGCGTAGTGAAGCAAAGCAAAACAGAACACAGTTTGAAGAAATGAAGCTACGAAGCCGCCCACTGTCTTGGCCTTCCTGTGACGTTTCCGCACTGGCTACCCAAGATGGCCGACGGCAACGGTTCACAGGCTGCACTGGGCATAAATGGAACAGAGGAAGGTGCAGAAGGGAAACCCAGAGGCACCAAGCTGCTTCCCAATGGTCCAGCCACAGGAGACACCTTTAAAAACGTACTTCTTTCTCCTTTTCGGAGTATTCCTGCACTCTTTCCACGGCCACAATGTTTGTTTCCATCTCAGATGACATGCGAACCAGCCAGTTGAGGTACGCAGTGATCTAGGAAAAGAGAAGGACAAGTTCTAGGAACACTGCAGGCCTTTTCTCTTGCCGGGGGACAGGCTTGAAGTGTCCTTGCTCCCTCGGGGAGGGAGTGCTCCTCCTCAAGTGCCCAGCCAGCGCTTCAAGCCACACTCGGCCTTCCTCATCAGAGACACAGGGGGCAGAGAAAGGCCAAGCGTCGCTCCTGAGCGAGAGCAACTGGCAAGTTGTTGACTCTATGGCCCTCTGCCAGTTTCGAGCACTCCTTGCTTTAGGGTTTTGCCAGAACCTCTTGGCAGCTCCAGGGAGCGGGTGGCAGAGATGGCCAGTTCCCCTCACACCTGCTGCTGCTGAGCAGCCTTGGTGCCCCTGGGGACTGGCATGCACCAAAGCGAAAGGGAGTCTATCCCTGGTCCCCAGAAGAGGCACAGCTGCCGGAGTGTGAGCGGCACCTCCCCAAGGGTGGTAACTCCACACTGCTCCTACCTGGAGGGCGTAGGAGATGGAGAGGCCCACCAGCCCTGCGCTCAAGCTGTGGCGAGCCATGACAGCAAACAGAGCGGCAAAGAGGACAATGCAGTTGCCAACGTATTCCAGCCGCACCGCCAGCCACCTGCAAGAGAGACGGGGAGGCAGTGAGCTCCTGGGTGCAGGGCCCACAACGCCACCGAGGGTGTTCAGCTGGGGTGCTCCGATCACACCCGCAGGTGCTGAAGGCAAAGGACTGGGACAGCCCAAGCTCGAGACGGCCCGGGGCTGTGCCCCTGCCCACCTATTGGCGACAATGCTCGGGTAGTAGGCCTTCTGGTTCTCGTCCACCTTCAGGTCACTCTGTCGTATGAATCGCTGCTGCTCCCCAAAGGCCCGGATGACACTGACGCCCAGCAGGGTCTCGTTGAAGTGGGAGTACACGGGGGAGCGGCTGACCGACTCCAGGCGCTTCAGCTGGCGCGAAGTGGCGACGTAGAAGCGCTGCAAAGAGACAGGCGGTGAGAAGGCAGAGCAGAGAGCTGGTGCTAGGAAGCATGGAGGCGCGCAGATGCTCTGGGAGTGGCTGAGCTTTGTACAGCAACTGCGCACCTTCCCTTTTTGGTTTCTGCAGCAGGTACTCCTGCTCTGACCTTTGGCAAAGGACCATTCATTGCTGCTTCACTCTGGTTTGGGGCAAACAGGGCATGGTGCCCCTTGAGAAGGGTAACCCAGGCAAGCAGAAATCACTGACTGAGCCCAATTTAACGTTCACGATTCCATGAACGGATTATAAAAAGCCCCCAAATTGCCTTCCATACAGACTTGCTGATCCATCAAGATCTGCAGGGGGCCCTCCTGGTGGTGATCTTTCTACACTGTTAAAGCATCAGCAACAGCAACATGTGAGAGGGCCTTCCCCACAGTAGCCCCCAGGTTACCAAACAGCCTTACCCCTGAGGACCCCCCCCTCTGTACACTTCACCCAGTCTTTGGGTAGTTTCCCGTCCCCTTTTAGGCACTGATATCTCTAGTTTTAAGGAGCCCCATGTGGACCAAGCATTGTGCAACTTACAGGAGAAATCCCGACAATCATGGCAGCAACAGACAAGCGCTGTATGAGGGTGGCATCTATCTCCACCTCTACTAAATTAAGTGGAACCATGGAGAAGGTTGAACCAGGACCCTGCCTGGGAAGCAAAAGGCGCTGCCAGGGCCCCACAGAGACACCAACATCTGGGCTTCCCACCTGCACAAAGAAGTAGATGAACCCCAGAGGGGGAATGACCACGGCAGCAACCGGTGTGGCTATGAGGATGATGATACACGCGCCAATGACGTTGAACATGGAGCCCATGAACATCTTGATGATCTGTGGGATTGTCGAGTCAATGGTGTCGATCTCTTTGGAGAAGCGGTTCACCAGGTTCCCGCTGGGCGTGCGTTCAAAGAAGCTCATCGGGCACCGGAGGACATTGTGCAGCAGGTTGAGGTGCAGGCGGCGAGAGGCAAAGATTCCCCCGATGGAAACAGCCATGGAGTAACCAAAGACGGCAACCCCTTGAAAGAGACAGGCACAAGCGTTCCTGCACGACCAGGCTTCTGGACTGTTGGTTAGTTTATCCATACCAAGATCCGAGTGCAGCCTTGACCTCAGAGGTCTGGACCCCTCTTAACCCACACGGTTGCTAAGGAAACGGATTGCAAAACCGCCCCAAGGGAACCTTGATGCTTCCCAGATCATCCCCACCAGTGAAAGAAGTTGTGGTCCAAGGCAAATGAGGAGAGAAAGCAGATTAGGAAAGGCTCTCCTGAGCACTGGGTCTCCTTCAGCTGCGTCTTGGCCCCAGGACTAGACTGTGTCCCTTCACTCCTGCTACTCCAGACCCCGCTATCGACTGCAAGGGGAATAAGGCGGAGAAGACGGTGCAGAAAGCCAAACGCTGGAACAACCTGCGCTTGCTGGTACCACCAGCATGACTGGCTCCTGGCTTACTCCCCGGGCACCTCTACTCAGCTTTGGGGGCAGCGACGGTTTGCCACGGCTGGGGACTGAATCAGCAAGCTCCTGCTCTGCCACTAAGTACAGCTAGACAATGACCCTGTGCTATGGGGATCTTCGGCACATCGAATAATGAAAGCAGGGCAGCACCTTTTTTGGCTTGGAGGGGGAAAGCTGGGGGAGCCTCTGGGGGGCGGGTAGGACTGTGCAGGGCTCTCTCTTCCTAGGAAGAGGCGATGGCATCACGTCCTCGCCCTGAGGAAAGATTATGACCCGACTTAATGAGTCACGTTTAGCCTTTGTTCCAAATGGACCACAAGAGAAAGAATGAGGGAAGTTCCTGGAAGGCTGCACAGAGGAGAAGGAGTTAACAGCTGCCCCAGGGGTCAGTGCATAACGCAGGCCCTTGGGGACCCCAGCCCTTGTGGCTTGCTCTGGGGAGCCCCTCAGAGGACAAAGCTACGATAAAGGCTGGCTGCAGCGAAAGACTGGCTGGGCTTCAAGGCAATGGGCCTCCGCCCAGCTCCAGAACAGCTTGGAAAGGCTAAGCGAGGCACAGAGCCGGGTGAGTCAGCAGAAAGCTCTGCTCCAGGCTGAGGCAATGGGGTTAAGAAGCGGGGTCCTGGACTCTGAATGGATCCAGTTTTTCCTGCCCTTGAGACAAGACCTCTTTGCTGCTTCCAATTCACTGCAAATTTCCATTTCGCTTACATGACCTGACAAGATTATGCTTTGTTTTGACTGGACTGAGGAGACCAGGGGAATTAACAGCCAGAGGAGGAGCAAAGGACCAGGGTGTCGGGTCCAGACCTTCACTCAGCCACAGAAGTCCCTGTGTGTCTCTGGACCAAGGGCTGCAACTCAGCACAACCTTCCTTAAAGGGCTGTTGTGCAGGAAAAGTGGGGCAGGCTACGGCAGAGGGAAGGCAGAGACCAATCTGGACTGTCCTCTGCCAGTTCATCACCATCTGTGGGTGTCAGAGGGCAGCTGGACATGAAGGCAACAGCAATGCCTGCTGGGGCACCTTTGTACCTTTCCCACACATTTAACAAATTTTCATCCACAAAGCCTAGAAAATCATTTTTGAAACAATCCAGAACAGCTGAAGCTGTTAACAGATAAGAAACTACCACACGCACCAGCAGGCATCGCATCAGGGACCCGGAGGAGGCGCAGGAAGAGCGAACAAACCTTGCGATATGCCCAGCGCCCCATACACGCCCAGGCGGAGGTCTGTGTGCTGCTGGGTGCCGTTGACAACAGGGTCATCTGTCCAGAGACTCAGCCAGTAGTTGGAAGCCAGGGAGGCCACGTGGTTGCAGAGAAAGAGGAAGATGCTCAAGAAGGCAATGAAGAGACCGATAGCCTTCATGTACTCCCAGTAGACAGTTGTCTTCACCTAAGGAGGGAGACGTTGGGCTCTAGGAAACAGGCAGCACTGAATGCTACTTCCCAGCAGGGATCTGCAAGGGCTCACCTGCAGGCCACAACATTTCCTCCCTTCTGGAAAGATCCTCCGGCATCAAGAGGCAAACTGGCGCTCAGGAGGAGCCCATGGGGTTTCAGCACTCAAAAGAGGGAGACAAAGGCATGCGGATGCCCCAAGATCAGGATGCCCAGTGGCCAGAGATGGTGGCTGATCTGCAGAACAGGTGATTTTGCTTTCTTGCAGTACTGTAGTTTAGGATGCCTCTTGTTTTGGGATGCAGCCGGTGTTGAGGCAGTGGGGTACAGGGCTGGTGAAGCAGCTGCCCTGCAGCCCCAGTGAGCTCACTCCATTTCTGGGGACACGCCAGAGGCTACCTGAAGAGCAGACTGTGGCAGTGGCAGAGTGGGAACTTCCGTGGTTTTGGGAGATTGTCTCTTGCGCAGCTACAGCCTGAGCAGCTACGAGAAGAGACACCAGGCTGCTGCATTAAAGGCCAGCCCCCACGTCAACAGCTGCACTCTTTTCACTCTCACATCCCCTGGGCGCATGGGGACCAAGGCCTGGCGCTTCTCGGTGGAAGCTGTGTGGGAGCCGAAGGTCCGGATTCCGGGCCCACGAGGCACCACAGCAAAGTGCAAGGCCTGCAGGGGTTTTTGAGAGAAACCAGCGCAGAGCTAGAAACTGTCAGGGCTCAGCACGCCGCCCCATAGCTCCTGAGGGCCTTTTGCCTTGACGCATTGACAGAGCAATGCAAAATGATTTGCCAACAGAAGCGGCTCCAAATTAGCCTGGGCTGTAGCAGTTCTGTTGTTTGGAACCTTTATTACACAGCAGCAAGTGCCAGGTTAAGACCTTTGTCCGTTCACCGAGGCCTCCGAAGGAGATATGGCCAAATGTCCTCTTATATTTTATGTTATTGTCTTAACTGCATTATCCGTGATGATGATGATGTATTTTACCCTACGTTGTATATTTTTTGTAAGCTGCCTAGAGACCCCAAGATTCCAATGCACCGAGTTGCACACGAGAAAATCCTGACGGCTCACCTTCCCTGTCTTGGCTGTGTCAGCCTCAGTCAGCTTCCAGGCCGCCTTTCCTGCCGGGCCCTTGGAAAGCTCCGCCGAGCTGTTCTGATGCAAGGGCTTGCTGCTCTCACCACTGTACGTAGAGGAGTTACTGAGCTGCCTGCTGGGAAACATGTGATTGTTTAAAAGCCAGGACGCTCCTCCAGGTCTCGCTCGCAATCTTTGAGAAACCCTGAACTGAACTATGAAGCGCAAAAAGAGAACCAGAACAGAGACTAAATAAATCTGGAATTTCCAGGGTACAATTTTATCCAAGTAAGAAGGAGGAAGAGGAGGAGAGCTGGCTTTTCTACCCCACTTTTCTCACCCATTTAAGAGCACTCAAAGCGGCTGACAAAGCTTTCTGGGTGGGGGTGTAAGAGCTCAGAACTGAGCTGTGACTAGCCCAAGGTCACCCAGCTGCCTTCATGGGGGAGGGTGGAATCAAACTCGGTATTCCCAGATCCCTAACCACAGGACCAGACTGGAGCAAGCGAGAGACAGACAGAAGACTGTAGAAAAACTATTCCTTGATGGCACTGCTAGAACAAAGGATTAAAGGGCTCAAGAAGGGGAAGAGGCCTCTGTGCGTTCCTCTGGTGCCTCTTCAAAGGCGCTGCCATTTACCTCTCCTTCACACAGAACAGGAACTGCCTCACAGCAGGAGCAAAGGAAATCCAAAGAAGCCCCAAGGTCTCCATACCTCATCATTTGTTTTCCTGAGCCTTCGCTTGCAAGAATGCCATTTTCCATGGGTTTGGCTTCTTTTGGGCTCAGACTGTAATCTGTGGAAAGAGGTCAAGAGACCAAAGGGGCATTAGCTTTAATACAGTGACCATCTCAGCTCAAAATGATACCTCCAAATTAAGTTAGGACTGGCATTGAAGCTCAGCACAGATGCTTGGACTTCTCACTAAACACTGTCTACCCATCTGCCACCAGGCCAAGGAGAGCGCCACAGAATGCCATCTTGCCTGGATCTGGACAAAGTGGAAGCCTTTGGGGCTGGGGGGGCCCTGTGACAATGAGCCAGCGCCAGAATTAGGTTCTTTTGACCTACTGGGTCACCTCAACTTGAGCTAGAGACGGGAGCCCAATTACAGCTCCACTGAAAGGAAAATTCAAGCCCCTAAGGCACCTCCTGCCCCTTTCAGAGGGGATTTCTGAAGATGCAGAGTCAGTACACAGCCACTGCTTGTGTTCTTCTGAGCATCATACAAAGGACTGTGGATGCAAAGTTTTGCTCCAGCTGCATTTTCCATGTGTTTTCCTCCCTCAACCATTTCCAGTGCTTTCCACCTGCTCCAAAATATTTAAAATAAATTCCTGCCCAACAGAATCATATGCTTTGTGTAATTCTAGAGCAAAAAGACTAAGGTGCAAGATACATCTCTCTATGCTCATGGCATTGGCAATACAGGGAGCTTTAAGGGGCTGAACCCCGTAATATTGCTGTCACAGGAAATCCCTTAGTAGCCGTGGTTATTAACTGTGTCACTGCTGGCAGCTTTCAGCTTCGTCTCCCTTGGGAATACTGGAAGACAGCTAAGCGTGTAAGAATGAAGTAGGTGGCCCTTGGCTGCCTCCCACCCCATTCTGGAAGGAGCCAACACACCTTGGTGTCATACTGTTTTCCCAGCATAAACCTGAAATGCTCGTGAGCCCAAGCATCCCTGAATTACAGCTCCTACTCCTGGGACAGGTGATGGCAGTTCTAGTTCAAGAATGTCCGGCTAGTTGTGGCTAAGCACCTCAAAGCATAGCATTCCTCCAATGTTTCTCCAAAAACAACCATTTAAATAAAACCTATCCCTCTGTGGTGCAGAAAGGGACAAACCTTCTTCTCCTTTCTCTGAAGCTGTGGAGGGTATATCAGGAAGCAGTAAGGACAAAGAGAAACAGGGAAATCAGGTTAGTTTTTGAAAAATGAGTTCATGTGAGAGTTCACTTAGGTGCCCAAAGCCATCAGGAAGTCCTCCTGCGCACACAAGACGCATTCAGACATGAACGGGAACCTGACTTTGTTATTACAGAGAACTCCAGTCCAGAAGCAACCCAAGAGGCGGCCTCAGCTGGTAAACAAGGAGGTTTCTGAAAGGCTTAAAACCAGAAAGAGTGACTGCCGCAAATTTGCTTTCAGCTAACACAACAGACAAGGCACAGTTGACCCTTCACCACCTGACAAGAGGAGAAAGCTAAATACTTGAGGTGGAGGAGGAGGTGATGGGCCTGGACAAAGCTTATCTCCATCTGGGTGAGATATACTGGGTAACTGCTTGAACTGGTCTGGGAAGTATCCCAATTCAACAGTCCCACCATTCGATGCTTGATATGGCAACAAGGATGGGAACACATGGTTTCCTTTACATCTCATATCCCAGAGAGTGGGAATTGTCTCTGAAGCTCTCCTTTCCCCAGGGTTCTAAAGAAGCAGCTTTCTTTGCAGCTGTTTCTGTTAGCACAGGCAACATCCAATGGGTCTAGGAAGTAAAACCGTCTGGAAGAGGCCCAAGTCTTCCTGGAGCCACAAGCAGACAAGCATGAAGGTGCCAACACCCCTAAGCCTACCTTCAGCATCCACTTTCTGCTCAGCACTGGCATATGTGCGCAGGAACTCTGCAAAGGCCCCGTCCTGCTTCAGCAGCTCTTGGTAAGATCCCATCTCTGAAATCTTCCCGTTGGTCATCACAATAATTGTATCCATGAAGGGCAGGTAACTAACACCGTGGGTAACCAGCACCCTAGTCTAATTGCAAGAAAGAAAAGCAGCCAGAATTAACACGTTTGTCAGACTCTACACACTGCAAAATTCCAGTTTATTTCTGAATGAATGGTTTAGTTTCGTGTTGGTGCATGAGCTTCCAGAGAAGCAGGACTGAGAAGGACCAGTTCAGACCTCCAGTTCCCTTCAAAGCCCATGGAGTGACCACAGGAAAGTCACTAAAGGATGTTCCAAAGAAGACACAGGGCTGAACCCCCCCCCCACATTGTCCTGACCTTGCAGCACACAGTGAGGGCATGCTCCCCAAAAGCCTCCTTCTGCCCGAGAGGCACCTCCCACACTCAGGCCCTTTACTCCAAATGAAGCCACCCATGAGCCAAGCGCACCTTGCTCTTCAGGAGTCCCTTGGGCCCAATGACTTTGTCAAAGATGTGCTTCCCCACATGAGCATCCACCGCAGACAAGGGATCGTCGAGCAAGTAGATATCAGCATTGCAGTAGAGCGCTCGGGCCAGGCTTACCCGCTGTTTCTGCCCACCGGAGAGATTCACACCCTGAGGAAGAAGGCACCCAGCATACGCTCAAGAGAAAATTGTTTCTTGTTGGGAAAGTCAGCAGTTTGCTTTTTATTTTTTTAAAAAAGCCTTCGTTGTGAGGAGGTAAGGAATACATCTGCAATGTGCAAACCCAAGAACGTGGAGTCCTAGATCTGGAAGAGCTGCACTGCCATTGTGCTCCATGCAGCGATAAGAGTGCCAGGGCTGCGGCTGTCTGCCGATGTACCCGGCTTCTCACAATGAGAGGCAGGCAACCATACTGGATTAAGGAGAAGGACCGAAGGCCTGAGACCCTTTGCCAAGGCCAGGGCATGGGTCACAGCAACAGGACTTGCTCTCTTGGACTCAGGCGAAATCAGAACCAGCCCGACTGCTAAAGCATTAAGTACCTTTTCCCCAATTTCTGTTAGGTCTCCCAAAGGGAATATCTCCAAGTCTGGCAGAAGGGCGCAGGCTTCAATGACACGCTTGTATTCCCTCTCCTTCCATTCTCTCCCAAAGGTGATGTTCTCCTTCAGAGTGGCGTTCTGGATCCACGCTTGTTGGGGCACGTACGCAACAGAGCCCTGCAGCAACAGAAGAGTCCGTTGCTTCAGGGTTTTGGTCCGTTTGAGACTCCCCACCTCACTTCCTCTTCCCACTGGCCCACCTCCATGGTCTGCCTGGGACTGATGTTCCACTCAGCCCACCCTTCAGAGACCAACCCACTCCTAGCGCTTGATGCCATCCTGCTGGGCAAGAAAGAAAAGAGCAAAATGGTACGGTAGATGGCAGGATGCCAGGCCAGTGGGGTGTGCTGCTGAACTAGGGAAGGAAGGCCAGCTAAATCCCAGAGGGTCTCTTTGGACGCATCACTTTTGCTTTTTGATCTTGCAAGGTGTGATACCGTCAGGCAGATGAGTCCGTCTCTCTTCTCCATTTCTCCCAGAAGGGCAGACAGCAGGGAGGACTTGCCACACCCCACCTGGCCAACGACGGCGACCAGGCGACGGTCTGGGATTGCCAGGTTAATGCTGGAACAGAAAGAAGACTTTTCTCAGCACAAGCAGCTTGCAGTTTTATACAAAACCAAGAGCAGCAACACAAGAACCAAATCTGCATGCATCGGCCACATGAAGGAAAGCCAGTACCACTGCACCACTGTGCTCAAAGATGCACCGAGGCTGAACGTGGTTGCCTTTGACATCAAACAGAAGAAACCTGAGGGGAGCCAAAAGAAGGGCCCTGCAACAGTTACCATGCCCCCCCACCGAGGATCTACAATGGAGCATTCACTACACAAGATGGCCTCTCCTCTCTTCAAGGTCACCTCTGAGGCATTTCTTTCCTCCGTAATGTTTCTCCTGAAGCTGAGAGCAGTATCAGAAATACATGTCTAGTGAAAAGGTTTCTCTCTCTCTCTCTCTCTCTGAAAACTCTTGTCTGTGTGGCTGGAAACGCATGTACTGCACAGCACAGATTATGACATTTCCTTTTGTGGAAGACACACCATCAGCAGGTGCAAAACAAGCCCCACAATGCATCTGGAGGATGACCTACGAGGCGAGGCCAAGGTGCGAGGGAATTGCAGGGTCAGGGCACTCTTCATGAGACTTACTTGTTCAAAGAAGGGAGGTCGCTTCGGGACCAGCTGAAGGTGGCATTCTTCACAATGATGCTGTTGCCATCAGCTAGAAAGCCACGAAAGGAAAGACAGTTTTTATACAGACTGAGGCTAAGACATTTAGAGGTACAGCGGCAGCTTCTCATTTTGCCGCTTGATGTTCCTCTGACCGGGGTCCAGCAGGAGGAGCATCTGCACAACTGCTGGAGCATGCCAGATGCAAAAGCAAGGTGGATCATGGAACGTCATCTCTGGCAGCAGAACTTCCAGCAGTCTCTGGGCTCAAGTCCAACACTTTAACATCGCCTTTCTAAAGGGCTAGGAAAGGCAGTACCTGGAGAAAACACGGGCCCATCTACATTTGTGTGCAAATCAGTGGCCATAATTTTTATTTGAATTTATTCAGCTTTGGTTTTGGTTTGCTCATCCCCAGTGGATAGCTGATTTCTGACTGTTCATTGGAGGGACAAACATTTTGGCTGCCCAGGCAGCATTGGGAAGGCCTCGGACGGTGGGAAGGTGCACACAGGACAGTGTCGCGGGAGCCATGGGCGGGAGCCTGGGCACAGATGGGGAGACAGCAGAGGACAGAGGGGACTGGCGTAGCTGGTCCAGGGGGTCAGAAAGAATCAAACACAACTGAGCAACAAAAATTCTTACTAAGCTGAGCATTGGGAAAAGCGGCACTAGTTCATTAAGCCACACAGTTTGTTTAGCAGTAGCAACAAACTATGTGGCAGATTCTATGGCCCTTTCTCCCCTGGGCCTTATTCTGGATTATACCCCAGAATAGGGACCTTCTGCCTACACGCTGGTGCAGACTTCAGCAGGCTGCAGGCAAATTCTGTCATTATCTGAATCAAAATGTGGTTGGCAAGTCCCTAGCCCTAATCTAGAACAAGGCCCAGTGCAGAAAGAGCAGATCTTGAAGGTTTAAAAGTTCCTTGCCTGAGCCTCAGCAATGGCTGCTCAGCTGGAAGCCCTCAGGCAGCCGAACGCCTTGGCCAAAGGGCAAGTGGCAGCAGTGGGCAGCAATGGCCACCCAGCGCCTGGCTGCCCACACCCACGTCAGCGTGAACTCACCCTCCCTGACAGAGCCACGGACAACGCTGTCTGGGTCCAGTTCTTCATGCGACAGGAACACTCGAAGGCGCTTCAGAGAGACGCTCGCCTAGAGGACAAAGTCAAGAAGCGGCACAGAGTTTGCCTTATGCCCGTTGGTTTTACCTTACGAATAACTATCACAGCAAACGACTAACTGCAGCACTGGCTTGTAAACGGCAGGAAGCGGATCTAAGGCCTCAGCTGCCGTTCTCTTGCAGTGGGCCGGAAGCCCCAGAAACTCTTGGGAGCAAAAAGCTCAGTGCGGATCTTTCCAGGATAGCTGGCATTTTTGGCCCTGGGAAACACTTCAGAACCACAGCCAAAATATACAGAGGACAGCAGGATGGAAGAAACTGGTGTTTGCCAATGAAAAGGGCTTCCGACGGACAAGCCTTCAGGACTATAACTATTATAGGGACCTTTCCCTTCTCCTCAGAAGGGCAAATACTCCCAGGCCGACCATGGCGAGGGCCGGCCTTCTGCCCTCTTGACCTTCCTTTGGGAAACAGGAAGGCACCCTGGTGGCTCACCTAGTCTGATCCAATAGCTGGACCCTTCTCCTGGTCAAAGCACTTTGTCCTGGATCATGGTAACCTGCTTCTCCAGCACAAGGAAGCTATCCTTTAGGGGCTCTGGGACAGTGGGCTGTTCTGCCCCCTCCACCCCACTTACTTGCACCATGCTGCTGATGACCATTGGAAGGATGTTCAGGGGAAACCGGAGGATATTAAACAAGGCCAGAGACACGAAGGCTTTCTCAGCATCCAGGACATTCTCTTCAGAGACGGTCACATAAACAGCAAATGTTGATAAAGCAACCTGGGAATACGGCAGAGTGGAAATAGCAACAGAGCACCCAGTATCACTCTTCAACTTCATTCCCAGAGGGAGACAGGGGGAGTATCTGCCTCCTTTTCTAATGTTTTACTGCAATAATCACACGCACACACACACACATGGCAAGAGACTAAAAATCAATTTGTCATGCCAACAAATTACCACCAAGTAAGAGAAGATCAGCGGTCATTCTTTCCCTGCCAAGAAAGGGCGGAACCTCCAAGCTCCTTTCCACTGCAGAATTTTCTGGTAGATGGGGACACACCAACCCCTAAGCAGGAATCGTCTTAACTGAGAGCCAGGAAAGGAGTTTTAAAAGGGCCCAGGGCATGAAGCCTTTTGCCACAAACTCTCTTCCTGAGCAACTGGCCTGCGCCTCAGCATGGCTTCTCAGCCAGAGCTCTTAGGACAAGGATTCCTATTTCAAAACAGCAGCTGCAGCTTGATTATTTTGCTGTTCTTAAGAACATTAAAGGGTGGGCTGAAGGGACTTCCTGTATGTGTGGAGCCTCCGGGTTATGACTGCAGTACTTGCAAATACTGCTCCTGTGTGGAGCCGGCTTCCTCCTGCCATGAGGAGTCTCACTGGTGTAAGAATTTTCTTCAGGCAGCTACGCTGGTCAGTCCCTCTGGCCACTCAGAGATCTGGTGTTCCTGGTGCCGTGACATTCATGCTCCTGCTAAGGATTTGCCAGGCACCACAAGGGAACCTGAAACCTCAAATCAGAGCAGCTCATGGGAGGGCTTCTCCTTTCTGCCCCCAGAGAGGTTTCTCACGCTTTGGCCTTGATACAAAGTTGACTCAAGGTCATCTTCCTTCTTGCCTGCATTCCTTCCAAGCACAAGTACTGCAAAAGGGGCACCATGTTTGATGCCTCCCAAAGAGAAGGGATGGAAGCTTCCAGAATTCCACACGGGATTTTGGGCAGGGATGTGTCTTTTCCATCACCTGCTGATACTTGAGGACATTATAACTGCTGGCGACAGAGCTTGAAGGTCTTCACAGCCCTCTGCTACTAAATGCCCTCCCCCTCCATTCTTGCTCTTGCCTGGGCTAAAATTCTAGAGACCACCAAAAAGCACTGTGGACGCTGATATCTCCAGGACCCTGCTGAGGAAAGGACGCCATGAGGGGAAGACAGCTGATGCCTTCGGTCAAAACTGAATGGGTTCTGTGGATACCAGAGCCTCAGAAAATCCTTCTGCTCTTACCAAGAATGGGGCGCACACCCACGTGAAGGTTCCTGTGGCAGCCAGGTAGGCAGACTTCTTGAGCACCTTCAGCTCCTGCTCCCTGATCCCCAGGACTTTCTCTTTGAAGGCCAATTCCCAAGCGTAAAGCTTTAGCACTTTGATTCCATTGAGGATTTCATTCATCAGTTTAATCCTGTTGTCCTTATAATTCATGTGAGCCACCTGAAACGAACGAGTTGCAGCCACACCGAGTCAAGGCGGTCGCTCTGCTTTGCTCTACCCCAACTCCAGGCAACTTCAAGAAGAAGGCCTCACCCATCACATAGCCGAGTGGCGATTCTGGGAGCTAAAGATTACTAGCATTTAATCCAAAATTTCTTGCCACATCATAGTCTAGAAGGACAGGAGAAAAGCCCCGCAGTGGCTACAGCAAGACCAGCAATTTAGCACGTGGGCCAAGAGGCATCGAGAGGATCTTGTTCCAGCAGCGTTGCTCCTACCTGGTAGGTTTTGGTTTTCATTGCTATCACGGCATTGACTGGAACCAGCAGGAGCATGACGGCCACCCCTGCCAAGACGGAGGGACCCAGGTTCTAAGAAGAAGGGGAGGACGTGTGAAGCTAAAGCCACAAAGTGTGGCAACCCCTCCCCCCAGCAGGTCAGACTGTCTGGGAACAAACTTTGGCTCAACTAAAAGCCCTTTTACTTTGCAGACTGGTGCAAGGTCCTTCATGTGCACCCCATCACTCCAGAGGGAGGCAGGAGAGGTGGCAAAGAGCCTCCTTCCTCGAGACAACATGGACAATCCACTGTCAGACAGAAGAAGCACCGGTATGGTCCAGATACTGGAAGGTCTACCTCCTCCATAACCAGAAGAGGCGCGCCTGAAGACGTTCACTCCATCTACTACCACAATATATTGTGTGAGCAGAGCCTGATCTGTCATGGCACCCAGTGAGTGCAATATTTTTCCCAAGAAAACAGCCTTTCTAAACAGGCCATGAAACCTCACAGTGAAAATCTTACTTATTCCCAGACAACATTCCAGAGTTTTACTTCAGGGCTACAGAAAAGAAGCTTCTTTATTGCCACTCTCTGCTGTCAGTGAGTTTGAGGCCAAAACCTACGAACTACACGATTTATCAGAATCCGCCACCACCGGTTGCCACCTGTTACCTGCCACAGCAAGTAGAGAGCCAGGATGACCTGAAGGGGCGCAGACCAGATCATGTTGATGTAAGTGGCCAAATCCATGAACCTCTGGGCGTCGACCGACATCAGGTTCACAATCTCCCCAACAGTGGATGTTTTCCTCGCTGAATTGGTGATGACCAAGGCCTGAAAACAGGGAGCAGAGAGGAAAGGGGTCCAAAGGCGCCTCAAACACCAACAGGCCAGAAGCTCTTTTGCGAGACAAAATCTCCTCCATTCACCTCGCAAGGCTGACCAGGAAGCCCATGGAAAACCCTCGGCAGGAGATCCGGAGTTGCCGTTCATAGTGCAGTGAGGCATTCCCTATGTGAGGGAACCCGGCAGGCCCATCAGCCATCCCAGGGCCATAGGCATCTTGCGTCAGAAGCGGGAAAAGGCTCCTTCTTCAGAGCCCTCACCCAGAGAGCTAGTCACCAAGTGGGCCAAGGTGAGCCTGGCAGATCCCAAACCTACATTTCCTGCTGGACTTCAGCCCCATTTCTAAATTCCGTGCAGATCCCCATCGGGGGCCCCGGGTGGCATATGTGCTGCCAGGTTGCCCACAGTGAAGTCAACCATCCTCCAATGAAGCCGCGTGAATCGTAATTAACCCCTGAAAGCCACCAAGGTTTAAGACAGACTTAAGGGAGGAAATTCAGTTACTTTCTTGCTCTAAACTGTCACGGCTACCTTTCGATAGACTGCGCCAATCACAGCTGTTTTCAGCCTCATTCCAGTGACAAAGCAGATGTGGAAGTACTGGTGGAGGACGAGCGTCTGAACGCCAGCCGACAGGAAGAGCAGCCCCGTGTAGAGGTAGCCTTGCCAATTGGGGGCACTTTGGTCATTCACAAAGTTAAGGAGCAACCTGAAAAGAAGCAAATTGGGCTGAGTTGGAAAGGAGGTCGGGCCACTCAAAGACGAGGAAAGGCCAGCACCAGCACTTTGCCCCCTTTCCCTGACCAAAACGTTGGGAAGCAGGGACAGGATCCTTGCCGGCCTGCTAAGAGCAGCCCTTACGCAAGTGCATTTGGGGGAGAGATCATTTGGCAGGGCTGGATGAAAGCGCAATCGGGTTCTGTGGGCAGAAGATTCCCATGAACATGACCCAGAAGCGAGGGGAAAAGAGGGGCTTCCGAAGCGCCTTCTGAGAAAGAGCAAAACAAACTGTAAAAACCATCCCACGGCAGCCTGATGCAGCCTGGGGTCCGGCGCGCAAGCAATGGGGGGAAGAACGTGCTGCACTCACTTTAAGAGCTCTGGCCCGGCAAACATCATGAGGTCATGGACGGCCTTGAAGAGGAAGCTCATGAGGAAGTAGGGCCCAAAGGTCTTGTACAGGGCCTTGAACAGGGACGGCTCCTTGTTGCTCTCGGAGGGCTGGAGGATCAGCGCTTCAGCCTCTTCTGTTAGATCCCCATGGGAACGGCCTAGCTTGTTTGTCTTCTTGGGAGAGTACATCATGGGCAAGGGGAGCCTGGCAAGGTGAAGCACAGGGTCAGGGGGCACCTGCTCCGCCGTCGGCTCTGGCCTCCATGCGGGAGGGGCCCAGGGGGCCACCCAGGGGGCCACCAGCATCCACCGATTAACAGGCTCTTGCAGGGTGATCACATAGGGCTGGAGCACGGAAGCAGCAGCAGATGGGCCCCTTGGCCCCTGGCTCTGGTTCCCCAGGCCTAGTTTCAGCCTCAGGGCCCACGGCCGCTTCTAGGCACCCACTGATGGCATGCCCTGAAGCAGGGGGATGTTGTGCTATCAGATTATGCTGCTGAAGTTAGGTGGCCCCAGAGCCACGACCCCAGCATGCAGGAAAAGAGAGAAACGATTCTTCTGTTGGGCAAGATGCACACTGCAAGCCCCGCTTGCCCTTTCCAAGCCCTTGGAAGGTGGGACAAGCAGAACTGGACAGTTCCATGGAAAACATCCCAAACATTCTCTTTGTTATGTTATTTAGATGCCGTGATTTAGGGTGAGCACCTTCACTCTAGAATAAAACTTCATCCATGAAACGACAATAACGAGCCAAGGTATTTGTAACAGAAGAGAACAAGACGGGGGATGGAACTCTGAAGCTCTGAGTCCTGCTTAAAACTACTGAGCTTACTTCTTGGCCCTTGCGTACTCTTTCGCCCAGTTCTTAACCAGCCCTGGCACCACTTCTTTGGAGGAATCTTCTTTGTTTAGCGACCACAGATCTTTTGCTTCCAACGGGTGCCGATACCCTTGAACCATCAGCCTGCATTAGAAAAAGGAAGACCTTTTTAGCTAATGGAATCAAACAGTTCAGCAGCTCAGGGCGCAATGGGGCTACAGCCAGAATCCTGCAAAGCAGTTGAAAGTTAAACATCTGGAGGAAATACACTAGCTATTAAACAATAACGGAAAGAGATGCGATTTCGTCCCTTGTGATTAGGATGCCAGATGCAAAGAGACCATTCCACCAAGATTATCTGAATGGCTCTGCTGAAGACCCGCAAGGCGTCCGGGTGCAGCGTGTGTGGGGGGCCTTTCCATTCTACAATAGCACGCTCTCCACGTCATTGAGCCGCCCAAGGTTTTAAATTGCGCCCATTTGGCCGCCGCTCATTTACAGGGTGGCATTTGCACTGGCGTGTTTTGTCTTCGTGCCCAATGTATGTTTCCACAGCATTTCCGCTTGTCCTAACAATGGTTGTTTTACAGGCTGCATTTATACAGCCAAGTCATAGGACTGACAGCATATACATTTAACTGAAAAACAAACAGCTAAGCTGAAAATTGTGTGTGCTGTAGTGTAAACCGAACCATGAGATCTGGCTGAAAGACGCTTGGTTACAGTTTGCTTCCCCTACCTGAGGACACCAGGCTGACCCCACAGGAGTCACATTTCCAATCTGGGCAAGAAAGAACCTGAGATCTGCTGAATGTAAACCTTCTTGTTCTCTCAATTCTGCTATTAAATACACTCTTATGGATTCCTGGAGGCCACCAGTGATGGCTTTGGGTTATTTAAGCGAGGCTACAGCCAGGATGGCTCACTTACCCAGTGATCCACCAGAATGTGATCCTGGAAAGGAAGGAAGCACTGGACTCTGGGCAGGGATTCTGCAGGAAGAGGAAACATTTGGCCTGTTACAACACGAAAGCAACAAAATAGCAAAGTGCCACAATAAGTAACTTTTAATTTCCAGCAAGATTAAACCACACGCTTCCAGTCCACGCTGTGAATCCCCTCTTGTAACAGACCCCAGGCCAGGCCAGACCAGGCAGACGATATTATGGAGGCAGAAACTCGCCCGGCCCTCCGCGACCTCCACTCCTGCACCGGCATTAGGATGCGTCCCTGCTCAGGGGTGAGAGCCAAAGGTGACTTTTTTGCTTTTACTGCTTTATTCATGATACTGGTGTGTTACTTTCCCCTCCTGCTGGTTTCCGCCTCCCAGGGCAAGATGCTCTTCCTGCCTCCCCACTTGGCGTTGGGTGGCGCTTGCAGGAGGTCCCAGCAGAACAGGCTGTGTGGGCATAAGCCTGCGCCGGACACCGTGGCCAAGCACCTGCTGCAGCTGCCGATCCTGAGCACAGGATACTTTGCTTCTTACAACTGCGCTGGCTCCCAAGCCAAGGAGTTTAAAACCCGTTAACAGCTAGCTGTCTGAAGCAGTGCCTTCCTCAGTCAGAGCTTCTCTGTGCTTTCGGATACCCAGCTGGCAGCAAGCAGGAAAAGCGTCATTTGACCATATCAAAAATACAGAACACTTTAAAAAAGTGTTATATTAAAATTGTTATACAAGCTTATCTCCATGGCCACCAACCCCCACATGAGCAAGGAAAGCAGCTCAGATGCTACTAGCTCTCAAAACATGTAAAGCAATCCAGGTGGCCGTGCGCTGATCCTGGCCTGGCATTGTGTGTGGCGCTTCACAAGCTGTTCTCAGCCTCCGAAGATGTGTGCATGTGTCTATCAAGGCTCGGGGTGGGGTGGGGGGGCTGAAAGGATCAGATGCTTCTAGTGGTGGCTACTTATTTATGAAGTTCTCTTGCCAGGTCTGTTTGTTGTACAAATCTGCTCTATTTGCAGCCCTGTAGATACTGCAAAACTACAAGTCCCAGCATCCCTTTTAAATATAACCACAAAGTAATGAATAAGTCCAACAGTGCCAGTGATGATCCCCGCTGCAGATGACTTCCGTGTTAAGTAGAGGCTTTGTCCATGCAATAATCCTAACTGTGCTGCATCAGTCGGTAGGCCACAGTATGAACTTTGGCTTCCAGGACCTCAATAAGCCACTGTTCTAACCCATGCAGTTATTCCACAAATTAGTCTGTCATTTCTAGATTAACACATAAGGGCAATATTTGTAAGTGGTTCCATTTTGAGTGTATTTTCCTAGCAATTTTATGGCAGCAAAGCTACAACAAACTGATTTGGCACTGTAAAAAATTGCCCCAGGGAATTTTGATGGTATAGTTTCCTTCCCATTTATACCCTGTTTGCACTCTTAATCTAGGTTTACAGGTAAGCTAGAATTTACTCATTGTGACATACTGTTTACAACTAAGCCATGTCAAGAAGTCACAAATCACTATGGCGATTGAAGAACCATTCCAGGCTTATTCTTCTGGTTTCGTTTTGGGTGTTAAGCCAGAACCCCCAGGTCCAGACATAAGGAGATGTTCCAGCCTAAGTATAGGCAGGGAATTTCCACCCAAGGCATTGCTGAATAAGAAGGGAAAGAGAAAGAAAAGAGGAGGAGCATATGGACCTATTGCTTATTCTCTACTTCACAAAGCAAGAGACAAATTAGTGTCAACCAGACCACCAGAGCAGAGCAAGAAACCCAAGGGCTGGAGTTGGCTCCCCATGCGTGTATCTGCCCAGCTTTATCCGGCACTTCAGTCCCAGACGGATCCTCTAAACCAGTTCTCTGGTATTTTAAAAGGTGCAGTTACCATTCTAGTCAAGTAAAAAAAAACACAGAACTGATGCCACCCTCTAAAAACAGCTCATTTCTGAGCTGGATTGAACAGACTGAGGAAACACAAATTATGCATTTGTATCAGTTAAAATTCAAAGGATTCTCTTGCAGCTTATAAGCATATATTCCAAAACCTTCAGCCAGGAAGGAGGAGCCTCCATAAAAAGTCACTAGAAACTATCTTCCTTCTCAAATACATCTGAACATCAGTTTGTATTTACGCACACACAAAACTTCCCATCACAATATTGAAAAAACATACATAATAAGAGCAAAGTAGCCCTTGCTTGGCTTGGGAACAATCGCCTTCTGGAAACTAAGAATGATCAAAGCATTTGCCCACCAACAGTCCAAGGTATGAGGAACAATTTATTATGTGGGCAGCAAACACCCTCATCCGGTGTCAGTGGTATTCCAGGGCAAAGTTACTTACAGGGACATTAACTGCTTCTGAAAACAACGGTGGCCGTTCAGGGAAACAGGAAAGGATCAGCTGTATTAGCACCAAAGTGAAGTAGATGTAGAAAGTAGTATGGCGGAAAATGTCAACTTCACCGCCACTCTGTAAAAAGAAGCAGCTGTGATTAGTGGCTGACAGACATTTATGGAACTACCAGAGCTCAGTGAATTTTGGGAACCAGGCAAGGGGCGCCCAAAGGCCCAATCTGTGTCTCTTCTTCCTCTCCTGGAGGCGCCACAACCTGCAACTTCCTTATTTGCTGCTCCGTCTTCCTCAGCTCCCAAAGCCCCCAAACTGCCTGCTTCATTCCTGTGGCCTGCAAACCACCTCTCTGCTTCACTAGGAGTCTGCAGGCCACCAAGCAGAGTGGTTCTGGGTTCCCAAATGGCCACATGATTCACACACAGGGAGCAGCTTTGAGATTGAAGGAAATTATCTGTATAATTACAATTCCAGGAATAAGATCTCAACTGCTGAGAAGCATCAGCCATTCACTTCTCTTGGATTGCCAAGTATCTCTGGATTGCATTTCAAGAAGGAAGGGATCACGGCTACTTTGATCGCTCCTTGACAAGACTAATTGCCTTCACAAGCCTTTAAAAAGTAATAAAAAGCAAAGCCGGCACAACTTAGTGGCTTCTTCAGGTTCCAGATGAGGGAGAATTTAACATTAACTCAGTTGCTCCGGTAGCACCAAGTTCAGTCATTAATCCTGGCAGCCTTCCAGAATCGCAGGCATTATCCCAGCCTAGCTAATGTTTCTTACCGTACTTGAGGCTTGTATGACTTTGGATCTGAACGTGATGGCCGCACACAGGAGAGCAATGAGCCAGAAGAGCAACATCAGGCCTGAAGACTGGATTCCTTTCATTCTCTCATACTGGATTAAGAACGTGGCCAGCAGCTGCGGGCAGAAGTATCAAAGGCAGGTGACAACAGGTTGCTGGGCAATCCCGAATCAAACGACATAAGCAAAAATAGTGGCAGCGGGTCCAGGTCTAAAACCTGATATTTAAATGGGGTGCTTTAAAGTTCACGTTCTACGTAAGCAGCTCAAATCTACAGTTTTTATGCATCATGTCTTGATTTTTATTAAGAATTTCCTTCCATGTAAAACAGATTTGAAAGGAGAGCATCTCAAAAGAACAATGTTTAAAAACAACTCCCCACAACACGCATTTTGAAAAGGAGAAGAGGGGGCCTGGCATCCTGGCCTCGAAGCCAAGTGGGCGCAGATTTGTCAATCCCTAAAGGCTTGAGGGACCTGGAAAGGGTGAAATCAGAGCCACATTAAGCCTCCTTTTGTTCTATGTCTAAAACCAAACTCAACAGACAGAAGCAGAAAGCAAGGCTGTTACTTACCATAGTTACGCCCAAAACGGTGGGGCTAATTAGAAAAAAGGGGGCTTGGGGCACGCTGTGATTTCTTTCCCAGAAAGAGTAGAAAAGGTCTGCCCAGCAGACTATCCACAGTAGGAGACCCAAGGCCTGCAAGGCAAGGCAAAGGCTTTAGGTGATGCCAGGAAGAGAAAAGCCACCCTGGACAGACACAAGGCCAGGGCCAGCCCTGTCCTCACTCCAGTTGCTCCAGAGGTGTGTAGACATCTGCTCCAGAGTAAGAAGAGGAAGGCCCTGGGCATGCAGGATGCCAGTGCCAGAGGGAGAGGGAACTGGGCACTTCCCATTTCCAGGCAGGCGGTGACTATTCGCTACTGGTTCTACAGACCCCCGAGCGCCAGCTGGGTCTTTCATGGACGCTGAGCCACGTCAACAACCACGGTGCGGCTCACTTACAGTTTTGGCTTTGTTGAGATACGACATCTGGATATATCCTCTGTCATGGCAACGGAGGTACAGAAAATAAACTGGGAAGCAAGCCCAGAGGTAAATGCAGGGGATCCAGATCAGGATGGTGTTGTGAAAGCACTTGGTGAAGTCCGGGTGGTCGGTGTGCCACGTTACATTCCAGTCCTGAGAACACAAAGAGGCCGACGGAGGAAAAAGCCGTTAACCTGGTGCCAAAGACGCTGCCCTGGAATTCCCCCCCCCTCAGGACACATCTGCGCAGGTAAGAGGAGCACGGGGCTTCATTCCCCTGGCTTGCCTTGCCTTCGGAAAGCTCATGGTGCTGGATTAGCCGGTCCTTGTCTGAGCCCAGGCCCCGCGGTGGCAGGTGAGGCAGAAAGGGGGCCCTCTTGGCTGCAGGGCAGGGCCAGCTCCAGCCATTCTGGTTCCCCAGGAAAAGTGCCAAGAACCGCTTTATCGTTCCACAGAGACAAAGTGGTAGATTCCGGTAAGGGTGCTGAGGGCGGCAGGTACCTCACTGCAGCCCTTATCAGAAAGGATCCCTCTACCCGTGAACTTCACCATCTCCTGCATTTATTTACCTAAGAATTTTTAAAACATGACCATTTAATTTGGTGCCACTTAAAGCTTAGCCTCTGAGGTAACTGCTTGGATAAACTGCACCAAAGATGCCCCCAAAGCTCTTGAACTACAACTCCCAGCAGAACGCAGCTCAGGAATATCTGGGGGCTACAGCAGTCAAGCACCCTGGTGTACATGTCTAAACCAGCCCTGGCTGCATGATGAGAAGCAATTTTGGTTTTCAGTGCTGTGGTTTCACCACAGTATCTGCATTTTACAGGTGGCTGTTATTTCTCCTCTTTTACTTGCTGCTGTATGTTGCTTGTTTTGGTTCAGATGGCTTTTGCCTCTTTTTTAAAGCATCTGGATAACATTTGCTGCAATAAAAGCTCAAAGCAGTTTACAAAAGAAACAGTTAAGGGAGGTCGGGATCCCTGGGCCCTGTGGCTGCAGCCCCCTCTGCCTGGCCCAGTGCACCCGACCTGCCCAGTCCACTCCCCAAGAGCGCTGGCAAGCAGCTGGGGTGATGCCAGGAGCTTCGGCAGAACCATAGCTTGAGAGCCCTGCTCTATGCCCCTGCATCCGAAGCACCTGTAGGGGAGATATCTTGTGGAATACAACTCCTACGAGCCTCAGCCCAATTAGGCCCTTTCCAAAACTCTCTTCCACCAGTTCCACTCCAAAGAATGCCAGCTGCCCTGCTTGTACCCCACCATTTGCAGGGCCCAAGAAGGACACAGCCCTGGCTGTCGCAGCCCTCCAGCAAGTCTCATCCTCGGCCTGCAGCGCGTAAACAGCTCGGTCAGCAGTTGCATCACAAAGGTACAAAATGGCCCTTAACCTACACGATCAAAGATTCTAGGCAGCGGCATGATTGTTACTGACTCTCTCAAAGATTCTGTCAAGCAGCTAGCAGGTCTCCGTGAACAAAATCCCTTGGGAAGTTCCCAAGACGTTTATTTCTCTTCTGATAAGAGATTAGCGCTTTGCACTTTTTCCAAAAAAGGCTGCAAGGAGATTCACAGCATCAGCTCATTTCAGCTAGTAACATGGCTCAGCAAGAGCATTTTCTGGGTGGGACCAACACGACACTTTACTGCAGGATGCCAGAAATGCCCTAATGAGATCAGCTTAGTTTCCTGGTAGCCTGCCCAAAACCCTATGAAAGAGATTACTTGCTATTTTTAATTATGAGCACTGCAGGGCAAAAGGAAAGTTATATTGACAGCAAACAAAAGATCCAACAACTCCCACCAATTGAGGAGCAAGCCAGTCACGGTGAACAAAGGAGGGGAATAAATGTTTTGCTTAAAATCCACACTGGACTGAATACAGGCTGCCCTGGATAAAAGCTTCAAGCAGTACATATATTACTGGCCCTTAAATAAAAACTTCCAGTTTTAAAAGAAGTTGGATTCCAGGTCATTCCCCCACTCCTTGGAAGGCTTTGGAAAATGCTGAGTTTAAGTACGCGCAGGCCGATGCCAGCAGCTGAAAGTGGACTGAACTGAGCCTGCAGCCTGTGGATTTATCAGAGCAGAACACTCATGTGCCTGTAGCCTTCCCAGGGTAGCCTCAGTTTAGGGCTGAGGACCCTTGGGTGCCCACCATGAAGGGTCCACCAGCTGAACTTTCTGCTCTGCTTTTGGAGACCTATGGGACATGGAGAACACCTGCAGTCCTTAATGGGCACAAAAGTGCAGTTTCCCCCTGAAGCATGTCTTGAGATGGGTGGTACACCTAGTGAAGGCATCTGGTCACAGACGAGTCTCTTGTTCTCTTCTTTAAAGAAACCACAGGTTTTATACTTGGAAATCCAAACTCAAACACCCGCACCCCCTCTGTGCTTCACACTCTTGCGAAGAAGGCAAACCCTTTTGTAAGACTGATGCAATTCAATGAAAGAAGTCCAAAGGTCTGTTAAGTGAAAGTGTTTCAGAGGGAGGAACGTTTACTCCTGAAGCACTTCAAAGCTCAGAGAAAGAGCGACCAGAACTGGAAGCATTAGTAGGAGGGCAAGACAAGGAAGCGCTTTTGCATAATTAGAGGGCTGCACACAGGCCTTCTGCAGATACCAGCAGAAGCCTTGCGGCAGGCATCTCAAGCCATGACAGCTTCCTTGGGCGGGGGGAGGAGGACCTGTGGTGACCCCAGTCCTCCTGCAGCCTCACTTAACCTTCTGGGGGACCAAATATAGAAAGGTATTTCTACTCTAACCTATGCCAGCGCCACGTTACTAAGAGCCCAGGGAAGAAAAACAGCTGCCTGGAAGCTCAGGGACTATACCTCGTGCTGTTTGGAAGGAGGCAGGAGAAAACCAGTGTCCTCCCATCCTCTGCCCTGCAGAGACCCAAAGGTTCCACACTACTTTAGTGTTTCTTAGGCCACCTTTCAGCTGCCTGAGGCCACCTTCGATGGTCTGGGCCTTAACTGGGGGTCAATTTGCACTTCAGCCCATAGTCAACAATTAGGCAACATCTGGGCAGGTGCATCTGCACTTGCAGGAAGTGTTCACATACTAAAAATGGCACCTGCCTGCCCAGAAGTTGCCTAATTGCTGACTAGTCGTGGGGCATGAAATTGCGCTCCACAACCTTATCAGTTCTCACCACAGCTTACCTGATAGCGTCCAGATGGTGACCATTCGCACCCCTGCTGGACGGGAGGTAATTGGAGCTGCCACAGCAGCTGATACACACACAGTTGTGGAGGGCGCCGCACACAAGATGGCAGCACCCAGAAGAAGACTAGCTGGTGATGGAAAACAGGGAAGTGTTCAATTGCAGGGAGGTGGTGACAGCTACCAGTCTAGATTGCTTCAAGGTAGGGTTAGGCAAATTTATGGATGACAGATGTATCAATGGATACTAGAATGAATGTCTAGGACAGGTACATCTTTCAGGCTGGGGGGTGGTGGAAGCAGGATGCTTTTAATGCCATTTGCTGGGATTCAAGAGCAGGAAAAGGTTTGTCCTTGTCTCTGTTTGAGATGCCCATGAGCATTTGGCAGGCCACTGCATGCAACAGGATGCTGGACTAGATGGGCTGTGGCCTGATCCAGCAGGGCTTCTCTTATGTTCTTATGTAGGCTATCACTGACCAGCGATCCCACGTGCAAGTGCTAGTCAATGTTAGTTAATTGCACCCCTTTTACGTCCATCTCTTTTCTCTATCACACAACACTAGAACCAGGGGGCATCTGGGAAGCTGATGGGTAGGAGAGTCAGATCAGACAAGGGAAGGATTTCTTCACTCAGAGTGTCATCAGTCTATGGAATGTGCTGCCGGAAGGGGTGGTCACAGCAACCAACCTAGATGGCTTTAAGAAAGGGTTAAGCAAATTTATGGATGACAGATAATGGCTACTATGGATGCCTAAGAACTTCTTTCAGGCTGGGGGGACAAGCAGGATGCTTCTAAGGCCATTTGCTGGGATTTGAGAGCAGGAGGTTTGCCCTTATCTCCGCTTGAGATGCCCACAGCAATTGGTAGGCCACTGAGTAAGACAGGATGCTGTACTAGATGAGCTGTGGCCTGATCCAGCACGGCTCCTCTTACGTACTTGTTCCCAAAGGCTGTCACAGAATGTTCAGTTTTTAATCTTCATCAAATCCTCATTCCTGTTTTTTACTAAAAGAAATTGAAGTCTTGGTGCTCATATTTGAATTACTTTCCCCCTATCTTCGACCATATAACACACGTATTTGATCATATATCCACATTATTTGCATTAATGTTATAATATTGCTTAGGCTCAATAAATTTGTAATTATTTTATCCCTGTAATAAGTTCCAAATGAACTTTATGTTAAAATTAACATTTTTCTCTCATGCCTCCAAACAGTGTTTGAATCTGTGCTGGTTACACCACTTTTTAAATGTGAGGCCTAATGATCACACAACGGCGGAAATTGACTAACACCCCTATGAACCAGGACTGTCCCTAACTGAAGCTGGAAGCAACTGTGTTAACAAAACAGGTTCCTCACCATATCTGTTGCTTTTCTGAATTCTAATTTACTGAGAAGCATCACTGGGAAAAAAAGGGGGGCCTAGTATCCCCTTAAAGACTTACAAAGAGGAAGACACTCTGCCCTGAGCTTTCATAGACAAGTTTGGCATATCTGATGAAGACTTCCCTATGAAAGCTGAGGTCACAACCCTTTCTTCTTTGTAAGTCTTTAAGGGGCTGCTAGACCCCCCCCCTTTTGCTTTGGTGAAAAAAGTAAGATTTGTGAAAGGGCATAAACATGTCCCGTGTGTGGAAAGAATGTGATTTCTCTCTTGCACTTTTGTGGCTAAGGCCTCCTCACAAAGTCAGCAGTAGAAACTGTGAATGTGAAAGACCTCAGCTGCAATACGCAAGAAGTTACCTGAGGACAAGTCCAAATCTCTGTGTACCCAGACTAAATCACCGCTGCCTTCATGCCAATTCCTATCTTTCCCATATCAGGAGTAGAGCAATTCCCAGATAATACTTCTCCACATGTGGTGCCACTCTTAGGTCACTCCACAAATCTCCTACACAGGCCATGACTTACTGTTTCCCACAAAGACAGGGCTGGGCGCAGCAGATGCCCCCCTGCACCCCCCGACTTTGTTGAGAATATTCCATATATCTCTGGGAACGCAGACAGAGATTGTAGCAGAGGAGCAGAAAGCTCTTGCACAGAGACGCTTATTCTCCTGAGATCACTTCCAACAAGACAAACACTTAAGGTTGTTTCCAAAAGGAAGGTGCTTTATTCTTTAGTGCACACAAGTATAACACCGTTGCATGTAGGTATGAAATGAAAATATTGTGCAGCTTAACATTCAGCATCAATCTCTTGGACACAAACAGTCCTGTAATGGTTACAGTAAATATTCAGCTATCTCTGTTAACACAAACATCAGAGTAACTAGAAAGCAATTCAATAATACAGCAACTCTGCAACACTCTAACACCCTAAGACTGTAACAAGAGCATAAGGACAACGTAGTCTTAGTTATACCCAACATTGCAGGGCAGGTGTATGTTGAACAGGTGTGAGTGATTAAGCCCCGAGGGAGAAAAGCTGTTCCCAATAAGATAAATGCCATAAGACAGGCAAAAGCAGAGTCTGGAAGCACATACCATGGCCTTAAAGAACAGACTTTGCGTTGCACAGGGCAAGCCAGGGTATGTGTGCTGAACCCTTAGTCTGGGACTACTTTAGGTTGCTTGTTAAACCCCTAAGCAAATCATCTCACTCTTCTATCAAAAGCTAGAACCCTGGCCATTTGAAGATAGGTGTTATCTTAATAAGCTCCATTTTCCACATGTTAATCATTAAATGCTGATAAGTGCCTGCCATAGAGCGTGCCACTGTGTGTTCTGCAGCCCCACCAGATACTCAGACAAAAATTATCTGATCTGACTCAGTCAGATCGATTTCTCTGAGATTATTACAACACTAACAGCAGCGTGCTTATCTCCCTGCTGTCCATCCCTTTCTTTGATTACCTCTTGCAATTTTATTATAACTACAAGCCTAAAAAATTAATAAATCCAGAAGAACATGGGAATCTGTACCATAAAGAAAAAGTGGGAGTTAGCCCTGGAACCTCTTCTTGGGTGGTGATATGAACGCAGCTGATTCTGCCTGAGTTAGGAATACTTGTGAATAGGAGACCATATTTAACGTTACAAGGAGAGAACGAAAACGAATCTGCTTAGGAGAGTTAAATAGGCATTAACTTCTACTAGGAACAAGTCACCAGATCCAGAAGCAGTGCCAGGATCAGCTCTGACCGCTGAACTATTAATCAAGTCAAGTCAGAAATTTCAGGACCACACGGGGGGCGGGGTGGGGTGGGGTGCCAGGAAGGTCTCCACCAGCATTTGAACTCCAAGAGAAAGAGGTCCACATACGGACTCCACCATAGCTAGGGCAAGGGGAAAGCAGGCATCTCCCCCCCCCCCACCCCCTGCAAGACATCAGAACAATACACACCAACCTTTCTGTGGTTTTCCTTTGGCCTCCTTCAGATATCAGATGCCAAACAGAACAGGATCCTGTTTTTCCAACATCAGTGCCAAAGGGGAGTTTTGCTACAACTTCTCACAGCCCCTCCCCCCACAGATGACTCACGTTTAACCTGGGCATCCAGCAGGGTGACTCATGCCCGTACAGTAGATTAACACTGGACACTGACAGGCACAAATCTTTGTTCTGCTCTCACAGTCACCATGGAGCTCTTAAGTCACAGAGAAATGAGAAGGCATGGAGGGGAGGGGAGGGGACAGCCACCAGGGCCAAGTTCACCCCCCTTGTTAAAAGCCCAGGTTGTGCAAAGGAAGCACAGGTGGCTAAGGGGCTTTTTGCTCTCTGGCGAAACGGCCCGTCCAGGAAGGCTCCTGCACACCCTTTCTATCTCTTCTGGGTGAAGGATCCATGGGTCAGCACAGGCGCTCTTGCGAACATCTCCCACTCACCACAGCAATGTGGCAATTGTACTTACCCAGCATGGAGTGAAGGGTCAGGTAAGTTTGGGCCGGATCAGTGCTCTCGAGTGTGGATGCCTGATCCATTCAACATCTTTGCTTCCCTGGGACAATCTCCCAGGCAAGTGAAGGAGAAAAAAGGCCCTAAATTGTGCCAAGGAGAAGTTTAAATAGAAAGGCCTGCTTGTGCTTTACACAAATCACACATTTGCCCACCTTTCTCCACTTTTCAGATTTATTAGAAAGTGTTCTACCCTGAGCTGTGACCATACTCCAAGTTAAACACAGGGGTCGTGGCGTTGCTCCAAATCCACAGTGGGTTCTCAGTCGCAAGAAAATTGTGCTACTGAAGCAGAAGCTAAGCTACAAAAAGAAAGCTTGTGTGCGCTCTTCCACACTCTCTTGTTTTCTTAGGTGCACGAGTCCAACCGACATTTCCTTCCAGCAAGGCCAGCGTAAACTGCACAGCAGCCGGGTGGGATTTGCAGAGGAGCACAACTGCTCAGGAAAAGCCGTGGGGCTCCAAAGTGCTTGGTCAAAGCTCACTCCACAAGCCTTTCTTTTCTCACAAACCCTTGATGGGAGCAATCCTGAATTGTGAAGGCAGGTGCCGGCACCTCCAGCACATTTAAAAGGCACCCTAGTTATTCTAGCTTATGAGAACAGAGTGTGCAAACAAGGACCATTTCTGCCTTGAACCCTGAGAAAGCCGAGGACTCGTGGCTCCCAAATTTGACACAAAAGTATGTGATTCACAATTCTACAAGCAATTATTCATAATACAAAATGCAATATCAGAGTCTCTCACGGGCCACAAACAACAGCTTGGCGGGGGGGAAAAGATGATGCAACCACCTGGGTGAATAAGAAGGTGCCTGATCAAGAGGCATCTCCCAGTTCCCCAGGCATTTCATACCAGCCATGAACATGGCTGCCTGCTTCAAAAGAGGAAGCCGAAGCCACAGACAGAGAGAGCTTTGCAGGCCAGACCGACTTCCCACTCAGGCCTGAGTTGAGGGACCAGCTAACCGAGGGACGGAGAAGCCCTGAGACAGAGAGCACCGAATTGTCGGAAGGCCCTGGACTGCTCTGAATAGACTGTTCCTTTCTAACGCTCAGCGTGAGCCAGTTTCACATACTGCGGAAGTATCTACCACAACGGGAGCTCCCTAGCCTCAGGAGTACACGTTTCCCTGGTGTGCTGGTGCTGCAGGCCAAAGTAAGTGGACGGCATAAGCAGGTGGAAGTTGTAATAGAAGAGTTGGCTTTTCTACCCCGCTTTTCTCACCCATTTAATGGAACTCAAAGAGGCTGACAAACCTTCTGTTCTCCTCCCCACCAGACACCCTGGGAAGTGGGTGGGGCTGTGAGAGCTCAGAGAGATCTGTGACTAGCCCAAGGCCACCCAGCTGCCTTCTTGGGGGACAGCGGAATCGAAGCCGGTATTCCCAGATAGAAGTGGGACTCCTAACCATAGACCAACTGGGTGCCCTTTGCAAACTCGCTCTCGGCTTCTGGGAAGGGCCATTTGGGGCTGGACGTTCCCCCGAAGGCGTCGATGACTCAGCGCCACTCGGAGTCTGAACTTGTTTCGCATGAGCTGCCATGGGGCGCATTGCAAGGAGGCCTCCGCGGCGCCTCGTGCCTTCTCCACCGGGAATGTGCGGCCACAGGCGGGCCGTCCACACCGCCTGCGCTCTCCGGAGGCGCCTCTGCTCCGCCTGGGAGCCCAAGGACCGCGTTCCCTGCCCAGCACCGCGCCCGCTATGGGGCCGCCAGGAGTCCGCAGGGCCGAACGACGGCGCTCCCGGCCTCGCGCTCGCGGCTTGGGCTGCCAACCGCCGGCACCAGCTTCACGCGCCGTTCGGGGACGGGCACCCTCGGGAGCCCGCAGGCACGGAGAAGGGAGCGGCCTCCACGCCGCGCTGGCTCCGCGCTCACGGCGCATTATACAATGGGCGTGGAGACGAGATACCTCCGCCCGCGCCACGCACCCGGCTTCCGCCCAGCCACGGGGACGGGCCAGAGGCGCCTCGAGGGAGAAGCCGCGGTCCCCGGGCCGTCCGCACCCCTCAGCCCAAGGGCAAAGCCGGCGGGGCGGGCGGAGCGGACACGCGGCGCAGGCCAGGGAGGCTCCCGGCGGGGGCGGAGGCCCTAAGGGCCCCTGCGCGGTCCCTGGCGCGGCGGGGACAAGGGCGCCGCGACCTCACGCGGCCGGGTACCCACTCCGGGCCGATCCCGGACGCGCCGCCCCAGCCCGTGCCGGTGAGCGAGTCCCGGCCGACCCGCGGTTCCGCCGCGGGGGCCTCGACGGCCGAACGGGAGCGACGGGCGCAAAGCCTTGGCAGCTCCCGGGAGGGGCGAGGGCGCGGAAGCCGCCTAGGGGGAGCCCGGCCCGCCACCCTCGCCCGCCCGCCCGCCGCCCACGCACTCACCCAGAAGGGCTCGGCGGCGCCGGCAGGGCCGCCGCAGAGCCGCCGCAGGTCCATGAGGGGCCGGGTGCCCGCCGTGCCGCGTGCCGCTCGCTCTCGCCTCCTGTCCTGCTGCCGCTGCGCCCGGCGCTGCCTGCCGGTCGGGCGCGCCACACCGACCGGCGACGGGGCGGGGGACGACGAAGCCGGGGGCGGAGCAGCGCCCGGGCGGGACGCGCTGATTGGGGCGGCGGCGGCGGCGGCGTTGGAGAAGGGCGGCCGGGGAGGAGAAGCCGCTGCCCCGCCGGCCGGCTGAGGAGAAGCGGCGGGCGAGGAGGCGCCTCGTCCCCCTCCGTCCGCCCCGGCCTCATCTGGGAAAGTGGGCTTCTCGGTGGCCGCCAGGCGGGCGGAGCGGAGGGAGCCTCGTCCGTGAAGGGCTTCCCTCGCTGGCTGCGGCCTTGGGCGCTTCTGCTCCGCCCGCCTCCCGTGCGGAACAGGCTCGCTGCGGGGCTGGACGGGCAGCGGCGCGAGCGAAGCGGAGAGACGGTCGTCCTGCCGGCAGGAGGCAGTTGGCCGCCTTCCCTGGACGCGGCGCCCGCCCCACCTTGTCCACCGCGCCCTTCGGAGAGAAGCGCAGCCCGAGCGGACCCTTTCCTGCTGCTCCTCCCCTCCCGGACGGCGAGGAGCGGCGGTGGAAGAAGGCAAGGTTCGTCCCTGGGTCTCGCCAGGCCCCGGCTAGTTAACCTGTGTCATTCTTCCAGGGGCCTAACCTGTGTTGGGGGGTTACCTGGATGAACCCCGCCCCGCTCCCTTGTCCACTTCCGTCCTTGGAAACTGGCCAGATTAAAGGGAGGCGAATGACCTCGATGACCGCTTCCCTGGATGGATCGCAAAGAGCTGTGATCAACAAGCCTGCATGCCCTCTTGCTGCCCCTCTTCTTGGTAGACAAAAAGCATTGCCTGAAGATTCGAGCAACCCTGTGCTCGCTTCCTGGCTACTATAACGGATCAAAGGCTACAAGAAAGGGTTGGGGGGAAATATGAGAAGAGGACGTGAAGGAAACAAAAACATTTGCGGGTTCAAGGTGGCTTTAAGCTGCGTGCTGCCATCTACCGATGACAGAAATTTTGCATCAAGAAGTGCTGATCCCCCCCCCCAAAGTAAACACACCCCTGGTTCAAGATACATTGCAAGTGTTTTTTGGTCTACCCAGCCTTACTGTCAGCTGTTTTCTTGAAGCTGTGGGCCTCAGCTCTTTGCTATGGCTTGTAGTGGTATTTTTATAACATGTTTATTTTTCCAGCCATCCAGTTTTGTGGATGGTTTATTGCTGGAGGAAGCACTATCAAACTGAACACAAGATTCAGCAAACCACATTAAATTTTACACTCTGTCAGTGCACCGTGCCTTGTGTCTTTTGGAGAATCTGTCTGGCCAAGTCTCCACACCGCTGTCAAACTGACTTGGAGGCACACTGAAGTCAACTTGCCTTCGCAGCAGCTCATACTTAAGGGAACTGAGGGGATGTGGAAGGGCTTCAGTCCTTCAAATAACTGTGATCAAACAGGCTGTGCTTCTGTGCTGGGCTCTGCCCGTGCAAAGACTTCCGTACAGCAGCATCACTCTTTCCTGAAGCTGCTTGAATCGAGGCAAGGCCTGCCTGGAAGCCAGATCCAGCACTGACGTTGGCACTATGAAGACACAGCTTTTTAAACTGAAGCTAATTCTGCATTTTTAAGCCTCGTTGCTGTCACTGTGTTGCTCCACACGAGTTCTAGCAGTCCTGCCTGTTCTTCATGAGTTGGTTTACTGCTGTTCATGCCAGAAAATCATACGGGCTTTGTGGAGCCTGGGTCTTTCTGCACTTGGCCTTATTCTGGAGCATATCTTGGAATGGAGGTCTGCTGTCCACATGCTGGTGTAGACTGAGAACAGACCCCTATCTCAGAAGGCCAAGTGCAGAAAGGACCCCTGTCTCTGGAACATTCCAGTCAAATACTACAGTGGAAAAGTAGCCATCCCATGGATCAAGCAAAATTGTTTGGAAGTTTCTGCAAACTTCTGCAACTTTTCTGAACAGCAGGGCTAAGGTGATGATCGTGATAGAAACATTGTTTTCTTGAGGAATACAAGTCTAGCTGCCTGCCCCAAAGGGGTTACAATTCAGAGAACATAAATGGCTTAATACTGGTAATTTAGTGGCAAGTCGGTGCATTTCATAAGGGTTAAAAAGAGCCTTTCTGCTGGCTCAGGCCAGCACACAGTGGGCCATCAGTTACTTCTGGGCACCTCAAAGCGAAGATGAAGGCAAAAGCTTCACTTGTTCTTGAATCCCTGCAAATGGCCTTTAGTGACATTCTGCCTGCCCCTCCGACCTGGAGGCGCCGCCTGGGCATCCGGCCTAGTAGCAGGATGAATTCATCTCGGCCTTCCTTAAGACTCTCCGGGTCGCTTCTTCTGCTGGGCAGCTCCATAGACCGGCCATCCGCCGCTGGCTGGTCCCGGACTCTCCCGCCTGTCGGCTTCACGGAGCGCCTCCGCCCCGTGCCAGCCTCATGCGACGGAGCGAGTATTTTCCCCCGTCCACCTTTTCCGGCCAAAAGGGAAATGCTCCGGCCTCCGACCGCCCTGGCTGCCCCTGGTCCAGTCACGGCGAGCAGCGTCCGGAGAGTCCCCAGGGCCGGCCGCGGGTCGGCGCGTCCGCTCGTGGGAAGCTTCTCTTGCATCGAACCGGCCTCCCTGACCGCGTTCCGAGGGCTCTGGGGAGCTCCGGAGGCCACTGGCGGGCCCGGGCTGACCCTCACCCGGCGGGCCGTCCGCGACGGGGAGACCGAGGAGCTGCGGGGTCCACGGAAGCCCGGCCGGCTGAGCGGCACCGGAAGTCACTCGGAACGGAGCCGAGACGGGGCGACGACGCCTCCGTCTCCGCGGCGCCCCCCTCCCTCCCGAGTCCCGCCCCGTCCCGGCGGGGTTGCCATGGAGAGCGGCCGCTGTGCACATCCGGGGACCTCGCTCGCGCGCGCGCGCGCACTTCCGCCGCCGCCTTGCCCAAGATGGCGACCGTCGCAGAGCTGAAAGCAGGCAAGCGAGCGGGCGGGAGGCGCCTGCGGTCAGCCGGGCTTCCCAGTAGGGCGGCGGGGGCTCCTCCTCGACTGGGGGCTGCGCGCTAGTCCCTCTCCGCCCCCTCGGCTGCCACGGGCCAGGCATTAGGCTGACAGAGCTGCACCACCGGCTGCGTGGGCGGGGGAGGCGGCTGGAGGGACGAGGGGACCGACAGCCCGGGGGTGGTCAGTCGCCTCCATCGCCTGTGGCCGCCGCAGCACACCAGGCGCCTGGCCTCGCCGCCCCCTGCCCTCTGTGCTGCCGCCGCCGCCGCCTGTCCGTCCGTCCCTCCGTCCGTCCGTCGCCCGTGCTGCCCCCGCCCAGCGAGCCGGAACTTCTCGACGTGCGGCCGGCCAAGGGCTTGAGCGTCGCGGCCTCTCAGTGAACCGGTTTCCTTTAGTATGGGCATTTCGGCTTTCCTGCGCCATAATTCAGAAGCGTGGATTCTTGGGCGCTCAGACTTCTAGGACTGAATATGGTGCCTGCTCTGCTGTTGTGAAGTTAGCATTGCAGCCTTTAAACCAGAGGCCAATTTGCAATTGTCCCCGTAGTTCATGGTGGGGTAACATCAGGGCGGCTGCATCTGCACTTGCAGGAGGCGTTTACAACCTAGAAACGCTTCCTGCCTCACTAGAAGTTGATCTGTCATCAACTAGCAGTGAAGAACAAAGTCATGCACCACGCGCGGTCCAGTCTTTCCCCCAAGTTTATCTGTTTCATCCAGTGCCGCAACCATTTGCACCATTTCTGGTGCAAGGGGTCATCTGAGATGAGCACAAGCTCCTCAGATAACCCCAAACACGACTGCACATACACAGAAATTGGGCTTCATGATCAAGATGGCGGGGCCCTGCTGGGGACTGGACATGCATCCAACCACGGGCAAGTTTCCAGGTGGATGGGGCTTAGTCTGACATGTACTAGCGTTCTCAAGTGTGAATGCTACTACACATTAGTCTGTTATGCACTTTTACCGTCCAATGGATGGGAAGCTAAGTAAAGAAACATCTCAAGACTTATCTTGCTAATGAAAATATTTTCAGTTGATTTTTTATAATGGAAAATTTATCTGGTTTTGCACTCCTAGTTTTAAAAGACACACTGGAGAAGAAAGGTGTTTTGAAACAGATAAAAGCAAAGCTTAGAGCAGAAGTTTTTAATGCCCTGGATGACCCAAGTGAACAACGGCCAACATTGTCCCATGAAAATTTTTTAATCAATGAACTGATCCGTGAATACTTGGAATTTAACAAATACAAGTACACAGCTTCTGTTCTTATAGCAGGTGATTATTTTCTTTTATCCTGTCTCTCTCAGGTAACTATTTGTTAGTTGATTTTTAAAAGGGGTACATATTGATTAATTCACAACATTTAGATACTCATAAAAATGTGTTCCCTGGGGCTTCACAGCTGTGCTGTGAAGGCTATGGTGAAAGTCTGCTTTCAAGCCCTGTAAAAAGTTGCTGTGCTGATCAGTGACTAGTGGTGTCGACCCTACAGTATACAGAATACTGTAAAGAGGCTAACACGTGCACTCTGCCTTCCAGAATGTGGCCAACCTGAGGTTCCATTGGACAGAGAATTTCTTATAAATGAACTAAACATTGTTGAGGATCCCAATAGTAGATCAATGTAAGTTGATATAGTTTATATTTTCCATTTCTGTGAGTGGTTTTTTTAATTTAATTTTTGAATGTTGATATTGGTCTGCCAGAAAAAAATATCATTTGGGCAGAGGCTTCAGGTGGTTAATAATGAAGACTGCATTCCTATACCTCTCTACAGGCAGATAATAGTCCACTGATGATAAGGAGATACCCGTAAGAACGCACATTTAACAGGACTGTGTTCTAAGTGAGTTGACTCTCCAAGATTTACTGAAAGTTCTTTCTCCCTCTTACTAGACCACTTCTGTATGGCGTTTTAGCTCAACTGTTACATGCTAATGATGAAAAGTTCCCCAGAACATCCTTGCAGTTTTCAAAGTGGAAGCTGAACAAGACAGCCCCCAGGAATCCAAGGGGTATGGCATGTCTTATGTTTAGTAATTCTTTCTACAGCCCCTGAAGAGGACTTCCTCTTACCAATTTGTTCACTTGTTGATGCCATACGAAATGCTTTTCAACTTCTGAGGTCTTCTAGATGTTTGTTCCTTTTTTATCTGTAAAGCTTACTGATGTGCCTTGTTGCTTACAGAATGTTGAATATTGAAAGAAAATGTATATTTGGTCTTAAACAAGAGCTTCTGGCAACATACAGAGTTCACATTCACTTAAAAATCGGTTGGCAAGACTGAAGCCAAATAAATGCACATAGGCCTCCAGGATTAATGTTCCCAGGATATAAGAATGGGAATGACACATGATGTATCAATAGGGAAACTTCCTTAGCAAGCCTCATTTAATAAGGTGTGTGGCAAAGGCTTAGCCATCTGGGGCTCAGAGAAACGTGTCAAGTCTGAGACAGCGAGAATGGCCTAATCCTTTGACTGCAACATAGTGATGGAAATGGTATTATGGATCCTAAATACATCTTTAGGGGACAAAATGGTGTAAGTTTGGAATGAGGGAAAAAATAAGTTTATGCTTATGGACTCAGAGCAAGTGCTGTTTGTAGTTTTAAGTTATGAGAACCCAGCCCATTAGTATTAAAGGGTAATTACTGTAATTGGACTTAACTTGCTAATGAAAATATTTATACGGTATTGCAAATATCTGTAGTGTGGTGCTGGCGCATTAGGTTGCTGGAGCACTGCAAGCTAAGTGCTTCCTTTGCGAGTGCATTATCACCAGACTACAGGGGAAGAACCTTGGTATGGCTGACCAAGAATAAAGCATTGATGCCGTGCTGCTTGAAATGTATTTTTGTGTACATTGTCTCCAGGAAAGTCTTTTTCCTCCACACAGAGAGACCAGGCTGAATACTGTTGGGAAAAATGCAGTTGGGCCATCTGATGGTATTTTGTTAGAAAACTGGGTGACGAACAAGCCGCTTGCTCTTTTTTCCTCCAGCTTAACAGTGCAGTCCGTAGTCAAGTATGACATGTGCCCCATCTTTCTTCTCAATTTCAGGCATGGCTTTGGAATCAGGGAGTTCAAGGCTCGAAGACCTGTTGCTTCCACAAGGTGTGCCCAGATAAAGTTGAAGCTGCTATGCCTAACAGGATGTCTTTGTTGCGTCACAGAAGGCTTTGGTTGGTTCTCTGAAATGGATCCCCCCACAATGAATAAGCACCGTTTATAGGCTTAATAGTTGTTACTGACTGGAACTACTGCTCTGGTTCCCGTTCAGATAAAACTGGCAGGCATTTGGGAACTCAGGGAGTGTCCGTGGGTAGAGCCGTGGCAATGTTATTCCTGAACAGCAGCTGGGTTGTGATCGTGCCTGTCTAGGGACAGCTGAAACCTTCATCTTGACATCCAGCAGTTTGACTTCTATCTTTACATTTATATACTTCTGAATAAAAGTTTGTTTGCCTTCAATTGTAGTGACCGATCCGTTATGATGGAAAGGATTTTTTTCCACACTAAGAGGTGAATGCTGTAGTACAGAACTAATGTTACACGCATTTAGGAAATGTTTCTTCCTGCTGTGGAACCCCTGCAGGCATTTTCCATGGACAACAGATGTGTGTTAAAGATTTAGGCCACTACTGCGGCCTCATGTTGCATCCTGCTTACCACCCCTGTTCAGTATCTGTCTACTTGGCGTTAGCATTTTCACTAGAGGCCACACAGGGTGGGCTATGCTTTGTTTGGGGGACTGAGGCAAAGGGTCTCTGCTGGGTGGGGCAATATCGGGCTTTGCTCTTGTTCCTCTACGCTGCAAGAACACTTCTGTTGTTTTAAATGTTTCTGTTCTTGTTTTTAGCATTGATTTCTGTGAATTCTTAAAGGTTTAGGAAAGGGAAATACTATTAACTTTTTTCAGTAGTAATACTAAGAATTATGTCAATTTTTAGATGCAAGAATTCTTTTTAGTATGGTTGATCACTGTAAGCTGCCTATAAAGTTCCAGTCTATTGCACCAACAGGCTGTGGTGTGAATGAGCTCCAGTGAATCGCTTCCTCTTCCTTCCCCCTCCCCTTTATTCCTTTCAAGTGTAGCTTTCATTGGTACCAAAGCTGGAATGCTCCCTGCAGGTGGGATTACAGTGCTGGTTGCAGAAAGGGGTAGGTGACATATGGCGTCCTCACAGGCTTGCGAAGACCACGGGCGCTTCAGCTGTCTGCGTAGAGATACAGCTAGAACAGATTGCCTTGCTGGATTTCCTTGCCAGAGGTGAAGGAGCCAAATTCAGCAGAAGTCATCAAAACCAAAGACTTAACTTTATGTAGAGCGCGTGATGAGCCTGATTGTCTTTCCCTGTGCTGTTGGCGAGATATTACAGGTGACCAAAGGACTTTTGACTGCCAGGGGAAGGCAGGAAAACAAATCCAACAAGCCATGCCAGGATTGGTCTCACCTGACCCTTTTGGCAGTGGCCACAATGCAGGTTAGGTCCAGCTGCAGGGGGAGCTGCCTTTGTTTTGGGGAGGAACTGAATTATCAGGCATAATTTGACATGTTTGCAGGGTGGTCAAGAGAAGGAGAACCTGTGCAAAAGCAGAAGCTGTGGGATCACTCAGTTGACCATGTGAGGTGGCCTTGAAGGGGGCTCTGCGTCATCAGTGGATGCAAGGGGTTTGGAGTTGCTCTGTTTACATTTGTTTCTTCTCTGCCTGTGGTAGGGAGGGCTCAGTTGAGGCTTGCTGGTCCCACAGATTGGCAGAAAATGATGGGAGTTGGATTCAGGCACATTTGAATGCCTTTGGCGAAGTAGGTGTCCAAATCTACTTTCAGCTAAAACTTTCTCCGGTTCACAGCTGCAGTGAAATTACATTGTTTAGAATATAAAATCCGTGGAGACACTTGTCTCCTTTTTAAAAAATGGTCCTGCTGGTTTTAACCTTATTTCTCCTTTTCACAGCTTACAAAGGCCCCTTTCATGGGAGACAGTATTCAGATAGTTGAGGAAAGTGACCTTCTGGATGCGAAGCAGAGAGATAAAGCCATGCCGGCAGCAGACTTTTGCTGGTTTTACAGAACAGTTAAGACCATCCTCCTCAAACCATTCTGTAAGGAAGTTATACTTCTTTGCTTAACAGACTGGAATGCAGAACCCTGAGGGTCCTGCTACCTGTAATCCTTGAGTTACCAGATTCTGCCAGAACAGATTCCCCCAGGAACGCGCTTTGGGAGGCTGGTGGGTTAATGAAGGACTTTGAGCAAAGGCAGAGGACACCTTTGGGTGGTCGGGCAACTGCAGGCAAGCTGGTGCACCATGACCCAATCTTCAAGGCACTTGGGGAAAGAACTATCACTGCCCCCCTTTGGACAGTGCTGAGAGGAGGGTCTGTCAGGGTTCAGGAGCTATAATAGCTAGGCTGTGCCTGTGGAGAACGTGGGTTCATGTCCCTACACAGTGTGAAATTGCAGGATAACTCATGGGTTCGTCTCTGGACCTTGTGGTGGGAACAGAGGTAAGTGGCAGGAGCAGACCACAGCCGCTTGGAGGAGAGAGGCGGCATTGATGTGCTCATCATCTGATATGGGGGCGACATGTCTTGTAGAACCATAGCTACTAGAACGGCATCTTTGATCCTTGGGCACTGGCACAAACAGGAAAGGGTCATTGGGCTGCTGGTCAGTCTGCCAGCTTGGTCCCTGCTGGGGAGAAAAGCCTTAGAGAAGACACCTGCGTCTCTGTCGCAAATCTCAATCACTCAAGATCAGAGACTTTTATCTCTCTCAGGTATGATGAGACTCAAGTGTCTGCAAGTGTGCCTTGTACTGTTCAGCCCTGTGCGTAGCCTGAGAACCCTCAGAAGGCTTTGTGCAGAGCTGGCGGTGACAAGGGAAGGGACCTTCCCAGTGGTGCCACTTGGGCTCTGAAACAGCCTCTCCAGAGAAACATTTTAGTTGTTCACATGTGCATTCAGAGAAAATATGTGAGCCTCCCAAAGGCCCTTTAGATATTGGCCAGCAATAGAAATCTTGCCAGTAAGACTTGCCAGTCAGCATTATTTAATGGTGCTGACCTCTGAGGAGGAGCTGCCTGGCCTTGACAGTTGCTACTGTGCACCCTTGCTGCTCAGCTCCAGTGGCAGAGTTCACTGGCTCCTGACATAGGTCAGAGTTAAGCCCAAAGCTGTCCGTTTCTGTTCCAGTGGGTGTCAGCAAGTTCATCCGCACACAGGTACGTGAGCAAGCAGATTTCCTGATGGAGCTTTCTTTGCAGTGTGCCTTTCTTTCATCGTGGGACTGCAGGAAGTCTGCAGTGTTCCCAGGGAGCACTTTCCAAATCCTGTTGGGCTTGGAATCTGCTTTGTTTTGCGAAGATGTTCAAATCCTGTGAATTCGGTTTGCTCCCTCCAGCACACAGTGTTCCTGCTAGCCGCTTTAGACAAATAGAGTGGCTGAATGAAAGAATTTCCACTCCTTTTTAAGCAAATCCCAGGGAAAGGTGCAGCTAATTATGAAATAGCACTCTGCCTCCACTACAGAGTGCCACAGAGTGATTTCTGTCAGATGGCTGCTAGAGGTGAATGGTGCGTGCAAACGGCCTGCTGTTATTTGGGGGAGGAAGGTGGCTGCTTCTCCCATGCATCTATGGAAAGCTCCAGGAAACGTTGTGCAGGTCTCCTGCCTCCTTCCTTGCTCCAGATGAGTAATGTTTGCTCCATCCAGAGACGCAGGGCAGGGGTCTCTCTGAGGTGGCTTTTGACTAAACAACATAGGTGGTACCTGTGGCCTTTCCTGGACCCGCCTGCCTGCCTGCACACCAAGAGAAGCTGTTCTGAATCTGGCACAGTGGAGAGGGTGTTGTCTCCAGAGCTACCTGAGACTCATCTTGCTACCACAGCTGGGGAGTGAGAGTTTGTACAAGCCTTTTAAGCACTCTGTAGCTCTCCATGGATATTGGGAGGGGTCTTGAGGAGCCATGTGCTCCAGGAGCAGCTCTTTGGTTTCAGCCTCTGCACGCCTGGAGGCCCCTGCCTCAGTGCGGGAGACCTGCCAGCCAGCACGGCGAGCGACGATTTGAAGCCAGGGGGAGGCGTTCTCTCCATCTGCATGCCTGTTTGCATCTGCCCTTATCTAGCCGGAGCCAGGAGTCCTGGTGTCTCCGTTTGGGGAAAGGGCTGCTGTTCAGGCAAGAGAGCTGGACTTGCACTTAACCTCTAGCTGCGGCTGGAAAAATACTCCTCCGAATCTGGGGATACAGATGATAGAAAGCTAGACAGAGGGTGGTGTATTCCAAACGAGTGGGCAGTACTGCCGTTTGGCATTTATTTTGTAAAACATTTGAAGTGTCTGGTATACATTCCGCATCGCCATCGTGAGTCAGGGATGAGGTGGACTGAAGGTTCTCGGAGCCTGCCTCGGGTGTTTGTGGCGGCAAGGAAAGCGCGGGGTGGGGAGGGCATTCTGCCTGAAAGCCTCTTGCTCTGCTTGCACACAGGCCCCTGTGGCTGAGTTCATGTATGATGTCGGCATGATTCCTACAAAGTGTGCAAGACCAACAAAGGGAATGCTTTGCTTGACAGCAAGAATTCATTATTGCTCAGTGATGAAAGAAAGGCTGGAACCTTCCACCTGGCGAACTTGGATAGAAAACTTAAAGGAAGATTTGGGGGAAATGGAAGAATAGACTGAACACAGACTGTAACAGAATATCATCTATTGATACAGCAAAGCCAACAGGCCAGTCTACATACGCAAAGGTACAATATTGCACAAAATGAAAAAGGCAGGCTTATCGGATTTATTTCACTCCTTGAACGGGCCGAAAATTGAAGGGGTCCGAAAATGCAAACAGTTGGGTTGAGAAATTGGTTGGAGGCAATGTCATTGGGGAATCATATAAATAAACAAGAGATCAGACGCATCCAAAGTCCAAGAAAACGGTTGGAAAAAATAGTAAGAGCAAATATTGCACAAAAAGGGATTGGAGGAATAATATGGAATTAAATATTATTCAGCAGAAGATTATTTGAGGAGGTTATGGGCCACTGGCATGAATATATACGTAACAGATTGGAACAGATGAGTGCAGGAACTAATGCTTAAGAATATTAATATTAAAGAAGAAAAAAGGTATGACCCGGTGGTACCTGAGTCCTACAGGATTGGCTTATATGATACCAAATTTATCTCCAAATTGTTGGCATGGATGTGGGCAAAGAGGTATTTATATACATATACCTGTATGGTGCGAGTGTCCAAGAACAAGGGCCTTTTGGCAACAGGTTAATATAGAAATGGACAAGATTAGTAATCACCAGACTAGTTGATATAAAGAAATGTGTATTATGCAACAAATAAGTATGGTTAATTGTACTGAAAATGACAAATATGAAACAATCTATGAGAGTTCCCAAATGGTGTTAGGAAAGAGATGAGAAGCCTGTGAACATTAAATAATGGGGAGATCTATATGTCAGAATTTAATTATATGATCTTATTAGACAGAGAAGTTTGTTTCTGAGGGGAATAAAACTTAAATCTGATTGGTCCAGCAGTTGGAAAAATTTATAACACATTGTTTGGGCATTGGGGGAAGCCGGGCAATGAGGGGGGGGGGAGTTGATTTGCCGTTTAAGCAGTATTAATTAAGGGTTATTAATGTTTTGTTATTCCATTCAGGAGAGAGGAGAGGGTGTGTTTATTTCTTAGTTTGTTATATTTTTGTAAGTGATGAACAATTGAGATACATTGTGATATTACTGTATTTTTTCATTGTTGTATATTATTCAACATTTTTTTTTACAAAAAAGAACCTTCCACCTGGTGTGGACAAGGGTCTTCTTTGTCTGGGGCTGCAGGGGGTGGCCAAGCAGTCCACACTCCTAAGGGGGCAAAGGTGGGCAAGAGCCTTCCTTCCACATGGACTTCCTTCTTGGCTGCAGCTGCTGATGGATGTGGTGGCACTGTTTGGCACAGCCAGGTCATGAACACCACCAGGCAGCTTTCTTGGCAGATGCAGAAGTGGTTTGCCATATTGCCCTGGCTGGATGCCAGGAATTCAGCCTGCCACCTGGGCTTCCTACCACTGAGCTATGACCACTGTTTGTTGGCTACTTCGGACCCAGTGGGATCTTTCATGTGTCTCATTCACCTTCTCCAACCACTGGTTGGCAGCTGTGGGGCACTGAACTCCATGGAGCAGCCTTGTGGGGCTGAGGGATCCCAGAGAGCCCAGTAGTGGAAGGTCCAAGGTGTGGTCTCCAGGAAATCCAAGGCCAACGGAAGGGGAGTGCAGTCTGCATTGAGCCAGCCAGGCCCTAGTGGTCTCTACTCCCTCTGCAGAGCCTTAGGCAGCCCCCTGCCTGAATGGCCTGATGGGGTGCCTTTGCTGCCAGGCCTCGGGGCCAACCCTCTCCTTTCCTCTTGGCCTGTCCAACAGCTTTTGCCTTTGAGATGGCCTTCCATATTTAGGCTGCTGCCTCAAGTAGGTGGCATTTCACATCCGGTATGTGGATGGGAATTCCAGGAGGATCCCAGCATTCCCTTTTTGGGATGTGTGAGCAGCCAAGGCCCGAGAGTGTACACAGGGCAGGGCTGCTAGAGATGCGTGGCAAGAGGTGGGAGGAGGCGGGAAGGCTTGGAGCACTTGATGAGGACCAGATTCCTGCTGCTTCCTCCCTCTCCCAGCAGGCCACAAGACCCCATCCCTTGCCGGGCTGAAGCAACTGGTGGCGGTGCTGGCTATGCCTTCTGTCTGTGGGACAGAGGACCCCCGCACACACAGCACCTCCCACACTGCCAGGCCACAAGCCATTGAGCAGATATCTTTTCCCATTTAAGGACAGAGGGAGGTATTTTTATATATAAATTATTTACAGCCCTTTCTCAGGAGCTGGGCCTCTGCCGAGAGCAGGCTCTTCTGCAAGGCAGCATGGGCAGGAGCTGGGAAATAAACAACCCCTCTGCTCCCCCGGGACAGAGTTGGCTTCCCACTGCCAAGGTTTCTAAATGTTACATAAACATGTGAGGACCTTCTCCCCCCTCCCCATGCCAAGGACCCTTCTCAGGGGGCCTGGCTCTGAGAGGCACTGAGGTCAGCCGGGCAGCGATAGACAGGATTCCCTGGGCTGATCGACTTCTCTTAATCCGCTTCATCCTGAGCTTTCTCTTTTTGCTGCGGTCTCAGGCGTGGGAGAAAATTGGGGGTGGGGGGTTAAGAAGGCTTCTTGCGTCCCTCCCAGGAAAAGCTCCTGGGGAAGGGTACCTCAGCTGTGCCGCGAAACTGCCAGAGTGAGCAGCGAGGGCAGCATTCCAGGGGGTACCAGTGCAGCCTGAGTGCACATCTGGCTCAGAATGGGACCTAACAGTGTGCAGAGCATGTTGGGACCCCCCCCCCCATGACTTGCCAGGGTTTTCCAGCAGGGTGCAGTGTCTTGGGTCCCTCCCCATTCAGCCTGCTCATCCCCTATATAGGGAGGGAGCAAAGGCAGAAGGAACTTGGTCAGCTTGAGCAGCTGGCAGGCTGGGTGCTGCAGACTCTGCAAATCCTTCTGCTTTCCCCCTGGATCTCTGCAAGTAGCCTTGGCAGCCAGAGGTACTTCCCCACCCTTGACAGTTTCTGCAAAGAGGAGCAACTAGGAAGGTATTATTCTTCCCTGGGAGAAGCGCGAAAGGCTTTTTCTGCTGGGCTGCTCTTTGCCACAGTTTGGCTTGCTGGAGACCTGTGACTATTTCTCCTTGGCAAAAATTCAGATTGTGATGGAAATAGGATTCTTTAATTGCTAGGTAAATATTTCTACTTAGCTGTGTAGCGACAGGGTGGAAAGGCACAGAAGGTGGATGATAAGATAATGTGCAAAATTGTGTAGCGGCAGTTGCATGCTAGCTCTCTCTTCACATTTTAAGAAGCCAAACTTCTGCTGGAGTCATTTTTTAGAGTATTTTACAATAGCTATGGAGAAGATGCGCAGCAGATAGATGGGTTCCGCAGATTCTCTGTGTGGCCACTGTTGTAGGGGGTGACGCTTAAAAGAGAATGGAGGTTTCCAGTGTCACCGCTTATTCCTTGGCCAGGCATCTGCTTCTGTCAGCCCGTAAACAGTTGTAGCCAGGGAACAACGGGTCTTGACTTCTGCTCACCTTCCCCTTGGCTCAGGCAGGCAGCAATTCTTTTCCTATAGTCTTTGCAACTTTATTACCCTCTCCTTCTGCCCAAATGACTTTTTTGTTTCTTTTTAAAATCTTGGAAGTCAGAAGAAGCTGCCTTGGGTTGCTCCACCACCATCTGATGGGCTTGCAGGGGCTCTTAGCAGCCCAAGTGCTGTGAATGAAAGAAAATGACTATGGGGGGAAGGCAGGGAGGCAGACACCAGGGCCAGGATCCCAGCAGAAGAGCCAACTCCAAGTCCACTTTGGAGGCTTTTGCCACTGCCTCTCCCACCATCCTTTCTCCAGACCATTGGCTTTGTACTGACTAGGCATTCAATCTGCTGGGATCCGCATCATTCTTTTTGCCGAATGACCAGAGCCAGAGGAGTGGGCGAGAACATTTTTCAGCATCATCTTGCTGCCCCACAGATGTCTTGAACCCAAACTCCCAAGCTGGACTAACTGGGAAGGAGAGGTTGGGCTGTAGCTCATATCTGGGGGGTCCCAGTCTGCACAGCCGCCCTCCCTCTGGATTCTTCTGATTAGAAGCATCAGTCAGCTTGTTGTTCTAGTTGTAGCTCTGATGCAGCGTGGCTACTTTTTTTTCTTTCTTGAACTGCTGGGGTTTGCAAAATACTTTGTTATTCCCTAAAAGGTATTTGTTTTGAAGTTGTTATCATTAGGTCTTTTTCTTGGTGAGTTGGCTAGTGGTGAGGAGAATGTAGCCATATAAGGTAGACAACGCAGACCAACGCAGATGGATCTGAAGAGCTTTTCAAATGAGCCTGATGCTTTGGTGGCAGAGTCCCTGGCCTTCCTGGAGCTCCTTCCCTTGCCTGGAAAAAACCAAGGCCCGCTGCCCAACCCTCTTCCCGTTTGCTCAGTCAGTGTGTGATAGACTACAGATTTCTTAGGGTTTTTTTTTTTTACATCTTTTTTTTTTACATTTTTTGCAGGTTTGTTTAGAAAAGACAAATTTCCAAAGAGACAGAAAGTTGTTCATGCATGCAAAAGCCACATCTAATAAGAATTACTTTCTTGAGATATGAGCAACTCAAGCAAAAAGAGCTAGGATTATATGATGATTTGGAGGGAGAAATCTGCCATTCTCCAGCTTGATTTTTTAAGGGAAATTCTATGGGACCCTCTGCCTCCCAGTCCTTTCTCCAGATGCCAGTAGTCTGCCTGTGCTCCGGACCAGCCCTCAGTGCTGCTTCTAAAGCTTCAGGAAATGGAGTGTCAGGCAGTAAATAACACCAGTAAGACTGAGGCAGCAGCAGAGAACAGGTCCCTGAGACTGGGAAGGGAAGGGAAGCCAGTCACCCTCAGGGCTAAGTGCTGCAGGTACTGGGTTCTCCTTTCGCTGACTTTCTCAGGGTTTTCCTCCACCCCGCCTGTCTCCCCAGGGGCCCTTTAAGTGAAAATGGCGCATAAAGGACAGCTCAGTGATGACGAGAAGTTCCTTTTTGTGGACAAAGACCTCCTGAGCAGCACCGTGGCCCAGGCAGACTGGTCAGCCAAGAAGATGGTCTGGGTCCCCTCCGAGAAGCATGGATTTGAAGCCGCAAGTGTGAAGGAGGAGAAGGGGGATGAGGTGCTGGTGGAGCTGGCAGAGAATGGCAAGAAGGTGACCGTCGGCAAGGATGACATCCAGAAGATGAACCCGCCCAAGTTCTCCAAAGTGGAAGACATGGCTGAGCTGACCTGCCTCAACGAGGCTTCTGTCCTGCACAACCTCCGGGAGAGATACTTCTCTGGCCTCATTTATGTAAGTCCCTGTCAGAACACCTGTCGCCATGGTCGCCCTGGCCTCTCTTCTCTCACTCTCTGTGGGCCCCCTGGATGGCATCAATCTTGAAGGTGTCAGCCTAAGGCCAATGGGAAGATATCCCTTCAGTGGCCGTACACATGCTTCCCTGCTCTTGTCCGATATCTGTGGAACTCTTGTGCTGCTTTTCCTTCAAATAGAGTAAAGACAGCTTTACTTCCCTCCCCTCTGTTTTATCCTCCCAGCAACCCCTTGAGGTAGGCTAGGCTGAGAGGCAGACCTGGTCCAAAGTCGCCCAGGCAGCTTTGATGGCCATATTAGAATTTGAATCCAGGAAGTCATATATTCTGGCCCAGCACTCCAGCCATTGCTTTCTTCCAGGGAGTTTTTGATTTTTGAGACCAGCCAACAGCCTTGTCTGGGATTTCTTGATGGTCTCCTATCCAGATGCTAAGCAGATCTAACCTTGCTGGACCTTTCTAGAATAGCCAAGGTCAGCCAGGTGTTGCCACCTGCTGAGTTGTATCAACCTTACATTTTAAAGATGTTAATTTCAAGCTACAGTAATACAGCAGTGCACACCTGTCAGATCTTCCCAGAAGAGCCATCCATCAGCAGGACCCACAGGTAAGGACCCTCCCTGCCTCATCAGCCCAGCACTTGCTGTCCATGTATGGCCTACCTCTGGAGGTGGGAGCTCTGCCCCTTGCAACCCTCCCAGTGGAGCTGCAGAGAAACCTCCGCCAGTCTTTTGTACTGAGCAAAAGCGTCTCTTCCAGGTTCAACCAGGGGTCGATCTGCCCCAGAATCCAGATGTTTCTGCAAGGCTGGCACCGCAAAGGGCTTCATATACCACCCTGCTACTTAGTGTGCCTTATGTTCTCTGTGGACCTTCCTTGTCTCTCAGGTGGCAAATTCTGCCCAGAATGGCTTCATCCTGGGCTGCACAGGTGAACGGGCTGTGGGACCCAGGAGGAGACTGAGGGTCTGCAGCAGGGCGCCAGCGTCTGTGCCTTCCAAAAACTTCCATGCCAAAAAGGCCCCCAAGGAGCAAACTGCTACAGATTTCCTGCGAGACTGAGGCGCGCTGCTTGGCCTTGGCTCTCCAGGCAGCGTGGTCTTCAGTGCTGGCAAGAGACGTTTCTGAATTTGCTCTCATGCCATATAAAGCATTTAGCTTGTGAAGGAGGCCTTGAGTCTTCTCCTCATATGGTCATGAAAGGGAAACCCCAGGCTCCAGTTGGCTGCAGAAGAACGTCCTTGCAGTAAAATCTCAGCTGAGAGGACTTCCTGCCCTGGTACTCCATAGGGCTTAAACAAGAGGAGAGAAGATAGAGGTGGGGATGTGGTCCAGGTCAGAGTTTTGCAGAGGTAAACAAGCTGCATAAACAGGTGCCCAGACCTGAAATCCTTTTTAGGCGGACAGGCGAAAACCTGATGGAGCATCCATAGCGGGCTGCAGACATGCTGTTCTTGCACAGTTGCCCCCCCCCCAACTAAAGAGAAATGTGCAAAGGGCACTTGGCATCTCACTGTGCCAGCTGCCCCTTGCCTCCCCCTCCTCTCTTCAGGGTGCTGCAGTGGCTGGAGTGCGAGGGGTCTGGATCTGCGTCCCTGCTTGGCTTCTGGAGCTTCCTTGGTGACCTTACGCCACTTTTGCCTGTCAGGCTGATTTCCCCCCCCCCCCCCAAAAAAAAAATCTGTTAGAAGGAGGAGGAAACAGAGGGAAAGGAATCACATGCATGACGCTGAGCTCTTTGGAGGTAGTAGGATGTAAATACCATAATTAAGCTAAAAAAATCAGAAACTGCAATTCAGACAAGTTCTGCTTTTGGACTAATCCATGTTGGGAGCAAGATTAAGGGCGTGTTCTCACTTGGCTATATTCTGGGATATGTCTCAGGATAGGGGTGTGTCGTCCACATGCCAAAGCAGACTCTGTCAGGCCTCACTTGGGGCCAGATATAGCCTGCACTAGCATGTGGACAGCAGGTCCTTATTATTTTAATTACTGCCTGCTCTGAACATGCCAAGATTTCTTCCCTTGTCCTTTGCTGTTTCATGGCTAAATTTGTATAAATGGGTAACTGTCCAGATCTTAGCATTGTGCAGTTGCCATGGCTGCTCAACACCCAGAAAGACACTTGGTCTTGTCCTCAGTGGAAGGTTGCTGGTTTTGCCCCTCCTGATGGAAGTGGCAGCTAGCTGAGGGTGAGAGTGGACGGGTACAGCTGTCCAGCTGTTGTTGAGTGTGTTTCCTATCAGGGCTTGTGGCCAAGATGACCAGTGAGAAGGAACTGTGGTTTGACAGTATCTGGTGGCGGGGGGGGGGGGCAGCAATAGGCCCTAATACATTTAGGAGGCTCCTGCAAAGGGGGGGGCGGAGAAAACCCTTAGCACTTAACCTGCTGCATTTGGGGGGATTTCCTTTCAGACGTACTCCGGTCTCTTTTGTGTTGTGGTCAACCCTTACAAGCAGCTGCCTATCTATTCTGAGAAGATTATTGACATGTACAAAGGGAAGAAGCGCCATGAGATGCCGCCTCACATCTACGCCATTGCAGATACAGCCTATAGGAGCATGTTGCAAGGTAAGGTCTAGTTCTTCAGACCTACACTGGACTGGACCGGTCAAGATTCATCTTCTATCCAGGTTACTCCAGTGGCCTACAAACATTTCTTTCTCTTCATGTTATCTTCCTCAGCACTCCTGCAAGGAAGGTTAGGCGGTGTAGTATAGCTGGTCCAAAGTCATGGCTGAGTGAGGATGTGAAGCCGGGCTCTCTGGTCACAGGGCATTTTTCTAACCCTGAAGTCAGTCATGTCATGACTGTGGGCCTCGATAACCTATTGGGCTTTCCTGAAAACGGCAGTAGGGTTTCTTTCCAGTGCTCTTTGTCTCTCTTTGACCTCTTTACAGGGTTTAGTTGTGATGACCGTCTTTGCCAAAGCCCCAACTTTTCTTTTGAGGACTATTCAGAGCAGGTAGCCAAGAGGCTCCATTTTGGATCTGGGGTTGATGTTCTTCCTTTCCTGGGGTGGCCATTTTGTGACTTATGCACACACCTTTTTTTCAGGATCCCTCATGTGCCCCATCCTCCACAGACCTAAACAAGTTGAGTAGCTCAGGAGCCGCTACTGGTTCCATCCTGAATCTCAGAACATTTTGTGACCAGCTGTTGCTGTTTCATGGTGTGGGCCATCTTCAGCCAGAAGGCTGCCCCCTGTGTCAAGGCATCTGGGCAGGGTTAAAAGCCAAGCAAGTATTCCTGGCCAACAGAGAACAGTGTTCCCCTCAGGCCCTGGTGGAGACAAAGGCTTTGCTGCCAGGCACAGGGAGCCTACAGAATCCCTTCTATGCTTAAGGCCTCCACCAGCTCCTGCCAGACAAAGGAGAGGTTCCCTTGAGCCCCCTGGGTTCCTTCCACCCCCTGGCTCTGAGTTGTACAAAACATTTTGGGGCCGTGGTGGGCTGCTGAATTCTGACCACCTGCGAGGAGTCCCTTGCACCCAGTTATGCCAGTGCTCCTGCATGGTAGGGTTAGGCTTCCTCAGCCCCTAGAGTTATAATCCCCCCTGCACTTAAGTGTAACCATTCCAAACCTGTCAGTGACAATGAGTGACTAGACACAGGTGGTGAGGAAATGCTTTGCACACAGAGGCCCTGAGGGTTGCCCAGCCTCTGATGTGTTCGTTTGACTTTAAGTATTTGGAGGCTGTCCAGTATCAGGAGTGGCTTGAAGAGGTGGGTGTCAGCCCAGCATCAGCAGACTGAGAGGTCAGAATGCGGATTTCTTGCATCCCTCAGACGGGCACCTGAGGCAGGTTGGGCCTGCAGCAAGCAGCCCGTCCTGCGTGAATCTCCTGGTACATCTGGCTCAGCAGCCCGGGAGGGATGGGTTGCCTCTGGTGTGAAAGCCGCCCAGAGTGATGGGAGCATGAATCCAGAGACCCCTCTGGAGACTAACAGATGTTCCCTGTCCTAGGCAGGATTGTCTGGGGGAAGGGCGAGGGCTGGAGCAGAACTGCCAGTATGGACTTGGACCGGCTCCTCCCTCAGGGCCCACCACGCAGTTTGCAAAGCTAGAATAGCATGTGCCCATTAGGGCTGATTAATCTCCTCTTAAAAGCAAAAATGTGAACAACCCAAGTAAAAAAACATCCTGCAGACCAGCTTTTGCTGCAGAGTTCATTCAGAGTTTACCCTGCAGCCTGGTTTCTGGTGTTCACATCCTCGACTAGGAGTCCCATGGCTCCTCTTTGGCATGGTTGTCGTAGACTAGGGCTCCCGCTTTGGCACTTGCTGGGTCAGGCAGCCATTGAGGGCTAAAGTAGGGCTGCCAGTCTCTGTCTGTCCCTGGGTTGCAGGCCTGGGCTTGTCCTGCGCTGTTCTCTGTCAGGCTGCCCTGAACACCAACAAGCAGAGAAACTCCAGGGCAGCCAGACTACCTGAGATGCAAAGACCTGTGAGCCAGCAAGGCCGGTGGGCACTCAACACTTTCTCCTTTTATGGTGAAGCTGCCAGCACCGAGTTGCTTCCTTGCCATGAACCAGGCGATTCCATGCTGCGATGAAGCAGAAATGGCTCAGCCTCTGGGAGGAAAGTTGGAGAGCCTGGGGGACAGGGGAAACATGAGCTGCGGGTGGAGCTGAAAGCCAGAATCTTGCCTTTGGAAGGACCCTGGGAGAAGCCAGGGGCCTGCTCTTGTTTGCAAAGGCACAGGGTTCACTGCAGATGGGCAGGGGGTCGGCAGCACTTCCTCTCGCGGGGCCACGGTGGAACAAAAAGGCATTTCTCAGCAGGCCCTCGATCCCAGAGGAAAAGCTGAGAGTCAGGGAAAACATGCTCCTGGAGCAGCGGTTCTCAACCTGGGGGTCGGGACCCCTTTGGGGGTCGAACTACCCTTTCAGAGGGGTCGCGACGAGTCTCCTACCGCCCTTCCCTCCCACCTCCCAGCTGCTCTGCCCCGGTGTTTGAGGGTCTCCACCACATGAGGAACTCCATTAAGGGGTCATGGCATTAGGAAGTTTGAGAACCACTGTCCTGGAGCCTCCGGGCAGGTGCTGTAGAACTCTGGGACTTCCTCAGCACAGGACATTTCAAAAACCCCTCAGGAGAAACAGCAGGGAAGCCTCTGGGATGGGGCAGGTTGGCTCCTCGTGGCCCTTGGGAGACCCTGAGATAATCCACCTTGTTCCCCAAAGACCAGTGACTGAACTCGACCTCCACCACCCTTGGCAGCATTGAATGTCCAGCTCCCATCTGCCCTTGGCTGACTAGTCTGGTGGGAGCTGGAGTTCTAGTGCTCAAGCTGAGGTGAGGCTGAAGGGAGCTGGAGTGGATCAGAGGGTCCCCAGTTTTCAGAGGCTGGGTTGGCTGAGCCCGCTGCTACTGTGGTTTGCCAGGCTGGCCTGACTCAAGCTGGGCGCACGACCAACCTTTGTCTCCAGATTTGCCAGACCCTCTCTGGATCCAGCGGGGGCAGCTGGCCTGCAGCAGCTCAAGCAGATTTTTGGTCGCTGGCAGGTGCACCAGATGAAGGCTGTTAGCAGAGCTGATCAAGTGGACTGAGAGAAGACATAATTTTAAGCTGGAGCTGAGAAAAACCCCTCATGACTCTGTCTTTCTGGTGTAAATTGGAGAACGTGAAACACTTTAGATACAGGGAGGCAGTTCCTTTCCCAGGTGTCAGATGCTGAGAAGGCCGCACGACCCACGGCCTGATTCCCTGGGGGGTTGTGGGCAGAAGTGGTTCCTGGCCTCCAGCCCAAGAGAGCCACAAACTCAGCAGTTCTAGAGATTAAAAGGTGGGCCCCTTAGTAGAATTCAGGCCTGGAGCCCTTTGGCCAGCTAGAAGGAGAGACTCCCAGGGAGCCTGTTTCCACTAGGGGTGTTTTTCCACTGAGCTCCTTTAATCCAGATCTAAGAAGATCCGGATCTAAGGAATGGGTACTTCCCTTAATCCGGATCTAGTAAAGTACCCAGTGTGTTTCCGTGGGTGGTCTAGCACCCGATAGCAATGTGTGCTAGCCTGCCTGCTGTGGAAACACTGGAGTACCCATTTGCAAATCCGGATCTACCCAATTCTAGTGGAAACAGGCTCCCTATAATCTGGATTTGGTGGCTGAAAACCCCATTGTAGACCCCTTTAATGGGGTCTACAGGAAATCCGGATTATAGGCCCTGAAGGACCCATATGATCTGGATTTCCCTAGCTGTGGTGGAGATGGGTCTATAATGGGGTCTGTAGTGGAAATGGGGTCATCCGGCTCTCGCCAAATGAGTCCTTAATGGGTGCTTCAATGGGTACTTAGTGCTAGTGGAAAAACACCCTAGAATTGGGCAATGGGCTCTAGAGGAGACTTGGGGGGGGGAGGCAGCCAAGGGGGGGGAGTGCCCCAAACTCAAGACTTCTGAAGTTGCCTTCAGAGCCTGCGCTAACCCCCAAAGGCAACTTCGGAGATTGCACCTCCTGTCCCTCAAAACACCTGGGGCGGCAGCCAGACCCCTTGTGCGTCGATCCAGATTTGCAAAGGAGCTCAGTGGAAAAACACCCAAGGTCAAACCCCCATCCAATGGCAAAGAGCTTAATGAGGACTGAGGGCAGTTTGGGGCTCACCATGTACCAGTTCAAGTCTGGTTCACAAGTTCCATCCATTTGTCACCTGAGGCCTTTGCCTGGATGCTGTGCCTCAAGAGTCGCTGCCAGGAAGGGGCTCCCGCCGCTTACCTTTCCTAAAGGATCTTCCATGCGCATTTTCTGGCCTTTAATCTGGCTTAGAGGTGGGATGGAGACACCTGAAGTTGTGTTTCCATGTCCCTGCAATAGAGTTCAACATCTGCCCCTGCTCCTGATAACCCAGCAGGCGCCTTGGAGGGCAAAAGAGGCTGCCCTTGCCCTTGCCCATAGCTCCCTGGGAATTTTGCAGGCAGCTTTGTGCTGTTTTCAGAAATCAGTAGTGCTGGAGACTGGAAGCTTTAAGAATCACCAGTCGGTTGTTGTTTCTTTTTATTTCATAAATAGAATAAGGTGAGTTTTTGCAGGAGACACTGTCCAATACAATCTTAATTCTGAAGAGTTATGTCTTCAGTAGCACTGGAGAAATCCAGTGATGATACTAGTTTGCATTGCACAGGCAAGAGGGGCATCCAGTATTGGGGGCCACCGTGGAGAAAGTCCTGTTCTGTGTTTCCATGCACCTCACCTGGCAGCAAGATGAGATGTAGCTCCCCTGAAGATTTTCATACAGGTTGTTGAAAGAGAAAGAAGCATTGTTCTGTTTCTTTGCTGTTCTTTGCAAAGACTTTTTTCCAAACCGTTTTTGTGTTTGGTGACACCATCATGTATCTATAGTTACACCCTGTAACTAGTGCACTTTACATGCTTCTAGCACAATCAGGAAGTGGACTGTGTTCAGATCTCCTGCGCCATTGCAGCATCTTATTTAGTCTGAATAATCCACCAGTGGCCAGGAAACATTCCACTTAATGCCTGTTCCCCCCCCCCAATTTTGTCCACAGATCGAGAAGACCAGTCTATCCTTTGCACGTAAGTAGAGCCCCTGGTGGAATGCCCTGCTTTGTTTCGCTGCAGTTTGCCTCTTGCTTGCCATGAGCCTTCATGCCACTGGGTCAGTTGTCAGTCACAAGGCTGTCCACTCCCTTCTGTTCCTGCAGCTGAATCGCAGCAGCTGCCCAGTGCCACTCAGTTGGACTGCCGCCTCCGAGGCCCTGCTCCCGAGTCTTTTCACTTCTGCGCTTTGTTGAACTCTGCAAGCCTCCCAGAATGGGGACTTCTTTCCTTCCTTTCTACTTTCTGTCCCTTTTTTGTGTGGGGAGCACGTTGCTTGTACCTGTGGCTTCCTTTCTCTGTGCTTGTTAGACATGCAAAGCCGGCGTTCCAGCTCCGGTGCAACCTTCCTGCCATTTCATGCCAAGACCGTCTCCTGTGCAGAATGCCTCCCTGGGTGACTTTCCTCTTGCCTGCCTTCTGGCTCCCTTCATTTGAGGACCGGTGGCTGCGCACTCGGCTGATTGATTTAAAATGGTGGCGATGGGCAGGAAGGCTGGAGGGCCTGTGAGTTTTTGCCCTTGAACCGAGGAATTTCAGAAGAATCAGGTGCAACAGGCCACTACACAACAAGGAGTTTGGTTCTGGACTTTTTTCTTTTCCCCCTAAAAGCAGTTTCTGGCTTTCCAAAGACTGAAGATGCAAAGGAGATTTATGTGAAATGCTTTCTGTGCAATGTCTTCAAAGTGGCGTATTTAGTCTGAAGCTGCTCCCGGGACACTTTGCTTTTATCCATCAAGTGTAGAGATGCTTCAGCTTCAGGCCTCCATGTGGACTGGGCAGCTGCCTCCTGTGTGTACCAGATGACTGCTTTGCTCCACCTAATGAAGCTGCTCTTGAGAAGCTGCCAGGGCCCATCCTGTCCAGGTGCTGAGGGATAGTCCTTCATGTCCATTCAGCTCGTCCAGAATGCCGAAAGCTGAGCGTCCTTGTAGGAGGAAGGGTAAATGCCAAGCACTGATGACGCAGAGGCTTCCAGAAAGCCTGGCACAGAGTTCCAGCAGCTCAGAGGTGCCTGTGAGAGACGAAGCCTGGTTTTAGCTGGAGCCCAGAATTCAGAGGAAAAAACATTTTTTGAGAGAATGGCGGTGCAGTCACCCTTCTGGAACCCTTTTGCAGCCAGGGTATTAAGTAGGTTGTAGGATGTTCGGGGAGTCTGCAGGGCTGCCCACTGTCAGGATGCAGTTCCTCCTCGGCTCGTGGCTGGGGCCCTCCATCTTGGCCCTCCACACCTTTCACTGGGGCAGTTGGGGCGCTGCAGAGCTCTGGATCCCTGGTGCTAATGTCCTGGAAGAGCAACCCTGTTTTTCTTTCCGTGTCTCTCCAGCGGGGAATCGGGTGCTGGCAAAACCGAAAACACCAAGAAGGTCATTCAGTACTTGGCTGTCGTCGCCTCTTCTCATAAGGGCAAGAAAGACACCAGTATCACAGTAAGTGACCCCTGCGCCCCTGCGCCTGTTTTCCTCTCTTCCCTGCTTTCTCCTCTTCTCTCTGGGTTTCCCAGGGCGACATCTAGGTGGCCTTGAGCTGGCAGCTGTGGTTAAGGCGGCTGGCCGGGAAAGACTTCGACTTGTTTGTTTCTTCCCCCTCTTGCCAAATAGCTGAGATGTTCTTGAGAGGAGATGGCTATGTCACATATTTCTGTTTATGGAAAAAGGCCTCTTCGTTTGACACGCCAGAGCAGGGGAGCACATAGTTTTCCATATGTGGCTTCTCTGTTGGGTCACTAAAAGGCTCTTTCTGCCCCTCAAATCCAACAGGCAGGGGTGCATCCCCTTGTCCCACAGATTTAGGGAGGCCTGAGCCCATGCGGGGCTGGCATCAAGACCTGGGCTTCCTTGCGAAAAGCCGTCAAGATGGGTGGGCTTATGCCAAAGACCCTGGGGGGCTCTTGCTCCTTCAGTAAAGCCATGAGGAATGGAGTCGCCTTTCTGGATATGCCTTTAGGGAAACCCTCCACAGGTGACCTGGCATCATCAGAGAAAGCAGCTGGCATTGGAGGCCACGGGACCTTCACCTGTATGACCTGACTTGCAGAAGCAGCAGAGTGTGAAAAAGACCACAGCTCTCTAAAACATCTGGGAAGAACAGTGTTTCCTTCTTCCTAAGTTACACAAAACTAGGAGAATCTGTCTTTAACTTGCTTTTCTTCTTTTTCTAAAGTATCGCATAGTGTGTGGGGAAAATGATACTTTAGGCTGAGGTGGAGAAAATAGCCTTGAGATCCACCTCTTTCCCCACTTCATTGCCTATCAGTCCTGTATGTTTTCTCCCACAGGAAATATCCACTGGTTAAGATTTAGGTCGTATCTCTGACACCCACCGGTTACTTTGTTAGAGAAAGTGGCAAGGTTACTCATGTTTGTACTTGCGCGCATTTGGGTGAATTCATACGGCGAGGAAATATAGAAAGCTCTTATTTATTTATTTATTTATTTATTTATTTATTTATTTATTTATTTATTTATTTATTTATTTATTTATTTATTTATTTATTTATATTTACATTTGTATCCCGCCCCATACCTGAAGGTCTCTGGGCAGGTAACAATCTTCAGAGCTTAGGAAACTTTCAGGTTGTGGTTACAATGGCACCAATACTGATCTCATGCCATATTATTTGACTGCAGCAGGGTCCATCTTTTGCTTACGTGAGTAAACTGGACTATGCGGTGTGTGCGTGCGTGTGTGTGTGTGTAAAGGCACAAAGTAGAGATCTGCATGCTATGTGACACTGCCACCCCTTCTGGTGGGATCCCCAAGGATCACGTGATTTAGCGGCACAACAGTGCCAAACCCTTACACGTTTCAACGCCTAACACCTGGTCCCATGGGCACCCTCCGGGACCAGAGGCGATGCCTTTCTCCGCCTACTGCTTCCCAGCAAGGGCGATTTGGACTGCAGCATCTTTTATGCCCAAGATGAGGGTTCTTTCAAATGGTGGCACTGATATCCAGACAAGTCACGGAAGGACACGGGACCATCCCTGCGTGTGCAGCCAGAGGTTTGCTTTGAAAGGGAGCAACCCCAGGCTGAGACCTGAACTGCCTCCTTCCCAAGTGATCACTGTGTGGCCCTTGATGGGCGTTTCCTGTTTGCTTGCTGCCTCCGGACTGTGCTTGCCACCCCTTCCTGTGAGGCTCCCTCGGCCTGCACACCTTCTGCATGCTGTCAAGCTCTGTGCTCCTGCGCATGTAAGATAACTCAGCTTGAATCTCCAGGAGTTTCTTCAGTGGCATCTCTGCGGTTTGCAGGGGGTGGTGGAAATGAAGGCGTCACAGGGCCCCCTGCTTGTCCCTGTAAGGTCAGTGAGAAGGAGCCCAAGTGGATTGAGTGGCCTCGGGCCCAGAAAGCGACAGCAGACAGTGGCTCTGCAGTGCACGGACGCCCGGCCCTTGGCACTTTCCAGCCATGCGTTCAAATGCAAAACAGAGGCCAGTTGAGACTTCATGCGAGTTGCATAAACACTCAGAATATCTTCTGAAAATCTGCCTAAGTGTGAATTTCTCATACCGAAAAGCTTCCAGCCTGGCCGAGGTGCCCAGTGGTAATTCACTGCTAAGCCCTTGGGTCTATTGAGACTTACGGTCTGCGCATTTGTTTTGCTGTCCATCTTGGTTTAAATAGGCTTGTTTAACCAGAGGAATATAAATGGACAGGAGGAACTAGTTAGTAATTGGGGGATGTGAAGGTCAGATTCTTGGAAAAGAGACCAAGCCTCTTCCAGACCACATTGTTCTCTCTCTTAAGAATCTGGCCTCATTGCCTTCCTAACAAGAGCAGAAGCTTTGTGCTTTATACCTGCATTTTAGCTTTTGAAGCATCTGAACCAGGCAGTTTGGTAGAAACAAGTCTTATGTAAGACTTACCTTTGCACACTTCTGGAACGTCTGTTCCTCTGGACAAATTTCCTAGAAGGCAAATGACGTCTTTGACCACCAAGGCGGCATCCACACTCAGCAGAGAAGGCGGCAGGTGTAAAAGCAGCAGCATGCTGGTGCTTTAGTGCAAATTAAAGGCCACAGAAAGGAGCTTCCAAGGTTCATTGTGGATGGGAGCTAGGACAAGAACTTGATGGTCCACAGGCTACTTTGAGCTTCTGTTTAAAAGCACAAGCAGGGAGAGCCTGAGAAAGCTGAGAATTCAGAACCTGCCACTTGGGCAAGTCTCGGGCAGTCAGGTAGACTCAGGGTATTGGCTCTCCTTGCTGGATCCAGAGAATGAGAGCAGAGGTAGCTGTTGGAGGCTAGAGATCTGCCGGAGGCCAGTCCTGGTGGAGCAAAATTCCCTTGGAAAAGCAGCACAGACATCAGTAGGCCTGCCCTACCTAGTTACCTCCAGCTGACTGATGTTCCCCTGACAAGATCGGCAGTGTGGCTATAGACAAGCCAGTTGGAGCTGTGCGCCTTGTGGAAAAGTGGCGCTCAGGGGTTCCTTTCCTTCTGATTTCGTTCCACTTGCTGGCGTCCACCACTGCTGGGAGAAACCGTTTCCTTTGTACTTGTTTATGTACGTCGGCCTGCAGCGGCATGTAACTGCATGGAGTTATTTGCATGCAGGATGGGGGCCTGGGTTATGCCGTTCTTTGAAAAATGGAACATGCATTATCATGCCCAAGAACCTTAGCCAAGCTGATTGATAAGTGTGGCAGAATCTGCTTTGGGCTGTGATACTACATAAGAAGTTGCCCCTCCCTAATTTACACCTTTGTTTCCCTACCAAACAAAGGCTTCTTCACGCCAGGAGGAAGAAGGATGTCAGCAGGGAGCAGCAACAGGCTGGGAAGCCTTCTGGCTTTGGGCAAAGGCTCAAAAGAGAGCAGTGGCCCATGGGCTGCTCCAGGGAGGAGGGAGGAGCTTTCATTGGGAGTGCCCTTTGGCCTCAGCCATCTGCCCCTTGGCCTGCCAGGAGGTTCAGCCAGATCCAAGAGCCTTTCCCTGCACTCTCTCCTTGGGTCCTAATCAGCTCCTGAAAATGATTCAGAATGATTTGGTTGATTTTCAGTAAATAATCTCCATGTGGGAAAGGGTGATGAAGCTCCGTGGATTGAGCCTGTCAATATGCTCTGGGTGCAAAACACAGGAGTCCTTTGTAGTGAGATTTTTGGCCTGCAGAGAATGATAATATCTGACCCTCTCGTGATTTAAGGCTTTGCACGGATGAACGTGTGCCGGCTGGGCTGCTGACAGTTAATGGTCTATTTCCTGACAGTAACAGCTTCCAAATCTCTTTTAGGGAGAGCTGGAAAAGCAGCTTCTTCAGGCAAACCCCATCCTGGAAGCCTTTGGGAATGCCAAAACAGTGAAAAATGACAACTCCTCCCGATTTGTAAGTCGCCAGATCCGTGGGGGGGGGGATGGGGGCCCTCTAGCCTTGGGGACAACCCAAGTCACCTGCCAGTGTGGACACTGCTGTGCTCCTGACGTGATTAAGTACCTTTCGTAGGAACAGCGAGGGACGTGTTCAAAAGAAAAGGCAGCAGCGATAGTATCCAGACACCTTAAAAATGCCAGTGTTAGGAAATTTACTGCTCTATCAGCTTTCTTCCATCCAAGTGAGTTCCTTAATAAGCAAAAGGTCTGAGCAAAAGGATTTCTTTTAATCTATGTTGAAACATAGGAAATTTGCCTTCCAGAAACCCCATCAAGACAAGCTTCAACCTTCTCACATCACAGCCTGGCTTTTTATCTCTATCTCGGCCAGAAGTTGCAATACTCCTGATAACGCCTTGCAGAATTAATCTGCATCTAATTTATTCGCAGTAAGGTTGCGTCCCCATGCACTAAATAGTCCAAATTGAATCCAAATTCGGCAAGGAGCGTCCCCATGCAAAGCCCCCAAACCAGGCTACATGTGGACCAAATTGCCAAATCTGAGCTAAATTTAGTCCTCTTGAAAACTGTTCTTGCTACGCTTTGGGAGGGAAGCCTGCATTATTTTGGAGGATGAGTCCGCGTATGGGGACGCTCCTGGGCTATTTGAGGAGGAGTTAGGGTTAGCGGGTGGGTTTCATGTCCTGTGCATTGGGGATCACAACTGCTGGCCATTTTTAAACAGTGATAAAAAAACGAACATCTTAGGCCTTTTTGCGCGAGGGGATTTTGAATGCGTGGAGAACACGCGGGGACGCTGCATTCGCATGTCAGGGGCGGCTGGATCTGTTCCGGACCACCCCAAGCGTCCCCACGCGCTCTCCACGCATTCCGTTTTCAGAGCAGAAAAACCTGCTCTGAAAGCGTCTCGCACGTTCGGCGCTCTCCCTCTGTGACAGCTGGGCCTTCCCCAATTGGCTGCCTTGCGGCCAGAGGTGGGGAGGTATGTTCGCACAAGCAGATCAGCGGACCTGTAACCCTAACCCGCTCCAGCTCCTGCTGCTGCCCAGGCTGCGCTTGTCATTGCTGCCGCCGGGTCCGAAATGGGAATGCCGAAGTGTGCACTCAGCACTGTTCACACAATCCGCACCTAACCCGGACCAGAATTTCGTCATCCCTGGACCAGAATAATGTGGTGGTGGACTAAGTGGGAACGTGCCCTAAATGGAGTGCATGGGGACGTGACCTAAGAAGGAGGAGTACTTATCAGATTTCTCTGACACGTGCAACGAAGGCGAAATAAGAACAGCTGAATATAATTCAGGTTGGTCGGCTCAGGCCGGTTACTCCTTTGAAGCATTCTTATCAGTCTTGATTCTTTTTGTTTTCACAAGCTCACTGGCCTTGTTAGTTCCTTACACCAGCAACCTGCCGGCATAACGACAAGACTGATAGTCAGCCCTGAAACGCATCCAATTGTTGCCAAACTTTGGATTCAATACAGTGGAGGGAATCCTACACTACTTTAATGTGCTAGCATGTTCCTAGAGAGTTCAGCATCCAGTGTACAGGCCAGTTCATAGCCCAGCAGGAGCCTTGGAGGTCAGCCCTCCTGGGCGTCTTCAGATAACAGCTGTCTGTGCAAAAAGGAGGCCTAAATGCCACAGTGTGTGTCCAGAGGTTTCCGTTGCTTGGAAGCAGGGCAAGACTTTCTTCTTATTGACAGGGCAAGTTCATCCGCATCAACTTCGACGTAACCGGGTACATTGTGGGAGCAAATATAGAAACCTGTATCCTTTTATTTTCCAGTACCTTGGAGTTGAAGGGTGGAGGAAAGTAGAACAGCCATGACAGCTGTTGGCATCTTAGTATTCTCTTCAGGCCCCATTTGGGAATCTGCTGAAGGATGAAACAGGCCCACTGATTTCAGACTTGACATTCCCCTCTAAGAAAGGGAATGTCAACATGTTCAGAAACCATTCGCTTTCACGCAAGGCCTCTTTGCCAGCAGCTGCAGCCAGCTTCCTTGGGGTTTGTTTGTGCAGAAGGGCTTTGTTTAAACAGGGCAATAGATTATTCCTCAGGGTCATCCTCTAACATAAATATTGAAGGCAACTGAGTAAAGTCTTTCATAGAAACAAAATTGCATTGCTGGGACGTTTTTGCTCTTTTCCCTTGTGCACAACGGCTCAAGGAGCCAAGGAGATACTTGCAAATGAAACAACAGGAGGGCGCCTCAGACATCCCATCAACCAATTCCCAAATGTGTTATCTCCTGAAAATGGGAAAGCAACTGGTGGTGAAAGAGAAAGCCAAAGGCGAGGCTTCATTCACCTGTGGAGCTCATGGCTACTGGATTTTCATCAATTTACTGGTGGCACCCTAAGTGCAGTTCAGCCTAAACTGTTCTAGGACCAGCAACCTGAATCCATTGCTGTCAGGCCTGCTGGCTTCTTTGATGCAGTCCTGTTGGTGCTGGCAGGATCAGTGCAGGCAGCCCAGCAAGAGATGCCTGCAAAATCCATGCCTCAACTAGCACAGCAGAGCTGAAGCTTGCATTGGGTGGACAGTGGAGTCCAGGTCAGATACCTGCTGTGTTTTGTTGTGTCCTTAACCTTTGCCGACAGATTTACTGGAAAAGTCTCGTGCTATTCGTCAAGCCCGTGATGAGAGGGCATTCCACATATTTTACTATTTGATTGCTGGTGCCACTGAACAAATGAAGAGTAAGTTGCATGCTATAATCACTTTTGGCTGGGCTGTGATCTCCAGAAATCTGGGTCCCTTGCACCTTTGAGAACAAGATGGGAAGAGCCTGTCAAGGAATGGCGTATTTTGCCCTTGCTGTCTCAGACAAAGAGATGAAAAAGGCAGAGGGCATCAACATCCTCAACCATATATAGCACAGTCTTCCTCTGAAGCCCCTGTTGGATCTTCCTCTGCTTTGTACTGCTACCGCTGCTCAGCCTGCTTCAGGGCTCATCTGTAATGCTTCCCAGTACTGCAGAATATGGGCTTCCGGCCTGGGACCCTCTGCAGTTTTGTCGTGAAACTTGATAGGATAATAAGTTCAGGAAACCCTGAGTTTAGGCTGCTCTTCCCAGGTGTTTTGGTTGGGGTGGTGCCATAGTCCAGCAGTGGGACGTTTCCGAATTCTGAAGGAATATGCCAAGATGAAGTCTTCTCACCAACTCCGTCCCCCCACAAAAACCCCGAGCCACAGAGCACAAAGCAGTTGCTATTTAGTGGGACCACTGCTGGATTTTCATTGACATTCCTGCTCCCCTGTGCAGATGAGCTACTTCTTGAAGGCTTCAACAACTACACCTTCTTGTCCAACGGTTATGTGCCGATCCCTTCTCAGCAAGATGACGAGATGTTCCAGGAGACCTTGGAAGCCATGACTATTATGGGATTCAATGAAGAAGAGCGGATTGGTAAGAAAAAGCAAATGGGCTCATATGCAGCTAGTTCCCCAGTGCAGGAGGATATAAAACTGCATCATCTTCTTCACCAAACTGGTGATGCAAAGCTGTATCTTTCAACATGGCCTAAGTGATGCTCTCCCAGGGAGGGGCTGTTCTCAGGGGAGCTGAGCTTGCTTGGCAGGCAGGACGGCTGTCTGTCCAGTCTCCTGTTGCCTCCCCCTCCCAATAGGCTGTCCCTCAAAACTTGTAATCCAAAGGATTCGGGCCTGAGTCTGGAGACAGGGTGGACCCTGGATGCAGAAGGGTTAAAGAGCTGCCTCTCTTGTCTTTCCAGCAATGCTCAAAGTTGTCTCTTCTGTCCTGCAACTGGGTAATATTGTTTTCAAGAAGGAAAGGAACACTGATCAAGCTTCAATGCCAGACAACACAGGTACGTCTGTGGGAACTTTCTTCGTACCTTGAGTGGCCAGGAGTCCAGGCACATGGAGCGACCGATGTCATCGGTGGTCAGTGCCGGCATTTGATTGTCCCTCCAACCCTAGAGGGGAGATGCTTGTAGCCAACATTTCAATTCTCTTTATTCCAGCTGCTCAGAAAGTGTGCCACCTGATGGGTATAAATGTCACAGACTTCACAAGGTCAATCCTAACCCCAAGGATCAAAGTTGGCCGAGATGTCGTGCAGAAAGCTCAGACTAAAGAACAGGTAGCTGTGTCTCCTCGCAATTGTCCCTTCGGATCTCTTCACCCTCCTCAAGGTCTGATGCCTCCATGCGGTTCCAGCACCTGCCTCAACTGTTATTCTGATTTGTTCCTTTTTAAGACCTTCTGTTTTTCCCCAATAGGCTGATTTTGCAATTGAGGCTTTGGCCAAAGCAACATATGAGCGTCTCTTCCGCTGGATTCTGAGCCGGGTCAATAAAGCCCTTGACAAGACCAAGAGACAAGGAGCGTCTTTCCTGGGAATCCTTGACATAGCTGGCTTTGAGATTTTTGAGGTACAATGCAGTACATCCCATTTATTTAGCTTGTGAAGTCTGGGTAGAGTGGGCTCCAGCCTCGTTCAGCCTCTCTGCTTGATTAAGAAAGTCACGATGCTGTGTTCCCTGGGCACCTTCCTGCCATTTTCCCAGCAACAGTGCAGAGTTGTCTAGCTGAAGCATCGCCACTGAGCCATGGCCCTTCCTCTCCCCACTGTCTCCCAAGGCAGGAGCAGTGGCTTCCCTTCCCTATTCAGGCACCTGGGACCTCGAGGGTTCGAACAGGCAGAAATACAAATAAGTAACTCCCAGCCTCTTGCATGTTACAGCCCTAACAATTCCTTCCCCTGGCAATCGCCGCCCCCTCTTCCCCGCAGGTCAACTCCTTTGAGCAGCTGTGCATCAACTACACCAACGAGAAGCTGCAGCAGCTCTTCAACCACACCATGTTCATCCTGGAGCAGGAGGAGTACCAGCGGGAAGGCATTGAGTGGAACTTCATTGACTTTGGCCTGGACCTACAGCCCTGCATTGAGCTGATAGAAAGGCCGGTAAGAGAGCGCCATGCTGTTTGAAATCTGCTGGCTCCATACCTTCGCTAGCCCTAACCTACCTAACCAGCCCTAACGCTCAGCCCTGGCAGTGCCGTCACTCCTGACCCTGCACCCTGGTCCCACTGAGGAGTCCAGCCCATGGTAGCAGGCCCAGGCAGATGAGCCATTCTGGATTCTGCTGCTCATCCCCTCCGGCCATGCTGGGCATGCGAAACGCCTGAACAGCAAACAGATGGCAACGGCTGTGACAAATACAATGGGCTTAACCTGCCCTTGCAGATGGGCAGTGTTGCTTGCTACATTGTACAGAAAACATGTATTTTTAAGTGGAAGCTGAAGTGATGCCCTCCTTCAGTCCTGCCTTGAGCAGGGGGTTGGACTCGATGACCCTAGAGGTCCCTTCCGACTCTATGGTTCTTTCAGATGTTTGCATTTGTGAGTGCTGGCTTATGAGCACACCCTTTAAAACAGTGAGTCCTCTTCCTCCATGGCTTACGGTGATGATGTCTGTAGTCTAAGCCCTGGGTCTTGCAAAGTGCTGCTGCCTCTGGGCTGCCTGAAAGTGTGCCCCACACTCTGTTTCAGAACAATCCTCCCGGTGTTTTGGCCCTGCTGGATGAGGAATGCTGGTTCCCCAAAGCTACGGACACCTCATTTGTGGAGAAGTTGTGCTCTGAACAAGGCAACCACCCCAAGTTCCAGAAACAAAAGCAGCTGAAAGACAAAACAGAGTTCGCCATCATTCACTATGCTGGGAAGGTAGGAAATGCAGTCGGGCTTCCCAGGAAGATGTCCCTGACCTCCCTGCAGAGTCCCATTTTCTCGTCTTTCCCTAACAGTTGATTCTGTTGTTTTTGGTTCTCCTGCTTTAATTCACTTCCCCTTGAACACCTCTGAAGGAAGAGATGGAATACTTCTCACCCCTTTTGCCCACAGTTTTTGAAGGAGGCTTGGAAACATTCTGGACTGTAGACCTTGTTCATCATTTGCACATATTTTCATATGGATATGTATCCGGACGTTTTGTCTTTTGCTGAAGCTTATGCAGAATGGGAATTCTCTTGCTTTTTTTCTTCCTTGACACATATACTTAATCTTAAATTTCTTTTAGGATTTTTATTTTTATTGGAAGCAGAACTCCCCCTTCTAGGATGATGAGTGCAGACAATGGTGCACCTGACTCCAGCCCCTGTCATTCTCTGCCCCTGGGACTGGGGATACACGCGCATTAAGAATTTATCTTCTCCCTAAGGTTGACTACAATGCAACTGCCTGGCTGACGAAGAACATGGATCCCCTCAATGATAACGTGACCGCCTTGCTCAATCAGTCCTCAGAGAAGTTCGTGGCAGACCTTTGGAAAGACGGTGAGGGCCAGAATGTGAAGGGTTAGGCAAGGGGGTGGGACCCTGGAGAGGTTTATCTGCTGTAACCCACTCATCCTCCCTGGGTGTAAGGCCTCCTCAAATGTACAGAAAGCAAAAAAAGGATCTATTGTTTGACAGTAGGAAGGGGGCAAAAATGTGTCAGCACATTGCTTTCGCCTGCTCTCCAGGGATCGGTTTGGCCCCCCTCACTCTTCTACTCCTGCCCTGCACGCAAGTGGAGGGGCGCACCGTGTCCTGATTCCCATTCAGCAACTGCAAAACACTCCTTTGGAAGGAGGCACTTCGAAAGCAGTTTCAGCGAGATTCAGAAAACACATGTTACTAAATAGCCCTTTGATATGGGATAAAACTTTGCCAGCACGCATCCCAGGCACTTACAGCCCAAGCCATGTGGGACCAAACTGAATGCATGGGAAACCACCTAAAGATCATGGGAATAGAGCCAGTTTGGTCGTGGGTTTGGAGTACTGGGGTCATATCCTGTAGTCACCAGGTATGATTCCACACTCCTCCATGAAGCCAGTGGGGTGGGCTTGGGCTAATCACAGCTCTGTTTTTGAGCTCTCACAGCCCCCCCCCCCCGCCTCACAGGGTATCTTTTGTGGGGAGAAGAACAGAAGGTTTGTCAGCCACTTTGAGTCCCCTTAAATGGGTGAGAAAAGTGGGGTAGAAAAGCCAAGTCTTCTTCGTCTTCTCCAGTTGTGCTCATTCATGCAGGGCCACCGCTTAACTTTAAGCTTTGCTTGTGTCATGCAATAGTTTTTCCAGAAAGTAAAGATAAATAGGAGGGTTTCCTTAGAACATCCCTCTAGAGAATCTGGCAGCTTGGTTCACAGCCTCAGTTGGGCAGGTTTCTTTCTCTTCTTGGGTAGGATGGCCAAGGAGGAAAGTTCATATTGTTGTTCAGAGTGGCGCCTAACAAAGGCTTTTTCTCACCCTGGACTTCCCTGCAGTGGACCGCATAGTTGGCCTGGATCAGATGGCTAAGATGACCGAGAGCTCCCTACCAAGTGCCTCCAAGACGAAGAAGGGCATGTTCCGGACTGTTGGACAGTTGTACAAGGAGCAGCTGACAAAGCTCATGACCACCCTGAGGAACACAAATCCGAACTTTGTTCGCTGCATTATCCCAAATCATGAAAAAAGGGTCAGTTCCATGAGCAGCCCCCCCCCCCCCCATATAGTTTCAGATATGACAGGTTCCAGCAAGGCAGTAAAAATAAGATGCATAAACAAAGTGCAAAGATCAAGTTGAACAGCATGGGAAGCAAAAATGTGTTCAGCCAGCTAATATGGAATGTAAAGAAAAAAGAGCACCTGGAAAAGGTTTGGCTTGGTAGGAAAGCAGGAGTAAAGCAGACAGCTGCAGGAGAGAAAAGGCACCGGGGGGGGGGGGCAGGCATTCTGGGGGCTGCATGCAGAGCATGGGCAGGGGACATTCATTCCTCAGCTGTGATGCCCCCAGCTGGGAAGGTCCCTTTGAACACAGAAAATGAAAAAGTGGATTGTTTCTTTTATGTGTAGAAACAGTCCCCCTTTGTGCTTCAGTCTGTGGACCAGGTAGGTCTGTGTGAGTCATGTCACTGGAAAAGCAGATTAAGATGAAGAGAATGCAAGAGGAGCCTTGCTGCCGCCCATCTAGCTTAACATCCCACACTGGCCCACCGTTTGCTTTCTCGGGCAGATGAGGGTGGAAACTTCCACCTTCTCTCGACTTCCTGCAAACGGCCTTCAGGGGCCTCCTGCCTGTCCCGCCTGCCTGGAGGTAATCCCTAGATGTTTACCAATAGACCTGTCCTCCATGAGTTTCTCCAACCCTTTCTTGAAGCCATCCAGGCTGGTTGCCATCACCACCTATTTGTCCGCAGCCCTCTGGGTGAAGCAACACTATGACTCTCCTGCCCAGCAGCTTCCTCGAGTGCCACCTCTTAAGCGCCATTGTAATGCTTCCTCTTGAGGCCATCTGCAGAATTTTACTGGGTTCTCATAGGGGGGAGGCAGCCCAACTATGGCACCCTGTGGTGCTGTGCAGAGCTTGCCAAAGCTGAGGGAAGTTGGTCCAATCAGTGCGCCATACAGTGGCGCCTTAGAAGCCCTTGCATTTCCATGTTGTAATGAAGTCACTGTGTCTTTCAGGCAGGGAAACTAGACGCCCACTTAGTGTTGGAGCAGCTCAGATGCAATGGCGTCTTGGAGGGCATCAGGATCTGTCGGCAAGGCTTCCCTAACAGGATTGTCTTCCAGGAATTCCGTCAGCGGTAAGAGACACCTCAGGGTTCCTCAAATTGAATTGGAATCATGCACGAGATCCAAAAACAAATAGCAAGTTGCAGTTTTTACCAGACTGCAGCTGAGAAGGTAAAGCACCTTTTGGAAGCTTCAAAGGAAGTCCTCATTCCTGAAGTGGTTTGAGCGGTGCCTGGCTGGGATGGTGCTGAATTGCTGATCCACAGTGGATCCCAAGGTGTGGGCGGGGCACTCTGAGGCACATGCCAGTCCTGCCTAGCTCCTCCCACTATCGCACCACCCAGGCTGACACCTAAAAATACCAGTTGTGGCATCTGGTAAACTTTAAAGATTTATCTGTTCATCCTCCTCTGGAGCAGGTGGGTTTGGTGACTCTTGCTCTAAGCTGTTTGGGCTCTTAAAAGCAAAACACAGTCCCTTAAATTTACTAGTGAAAGTACAGAATCATGAAGTTGGAAGGGATCTCAATAGTCCTCTTGTCCAGCTCCCTACCTGGTGGCCAGTTCCTGAAACAGTCCCTGGCTGTTCTCGAGAAAAGGCCCTGATGGTGGAGACAGAAGGAGAAGGGGATCAGATGGGCAGATGGAATCGTGGAGGCAACAGACATGGCTTGGGAGAGAACGGAGGGCAGAAAGGGCTGGTGTCTGTGGCACCTGGGTCATGAAGAGCCAAGTGATTAGACGGCAACCAAAAAAATAGCCAATGATCAGCTTGGTGCCTCCATCTCATGGGGTTTGGTGGCAACAGGCCGGACTAACCAAGGCTCCTGAAGTCTTTTTGATGGAGTGTTCCTGCCAACTTAATAAACTAAGGCTCTGTCTGAATGGTGTAATTTAGTGCCATGAATTTCAACACTTATCTTCCTTGTGCTTTTTTACAGCTATGAAATTTTGGCTGCCAATGCTATTCCAAAAGGATTTATGGATGGGAAGCAGGCCTGTATCCTTATGGTGAGTGGAGGTCTTTGCTCTTGTCCTTGAAGGGACCTGCCTCCACATACAAATCTGTGTAAACGTGTTGTGCAGAAAACACAAGCATGATTGCCAACTTTTTTCCTGGAAGAAGCTGAAGAGATGAAGTCTTGCTGAAGCAGCAGGTGCTATGGGCCAGGAGATCCTATCTTCTGAATTTCTGCCTGAGAGGCAACTGGGAAAGGCAGAGGTTGAGCAGTCCTGAAAACAGTTGGCAATCTTGCTGTGGGGCCAAAATGGTAATCTACAAGTTAGTTTTGTTGGTTCCTGGATAGATCAAAGCCCTGGAACTGGATCCCAATCTGTACCGGATCGGGCAGAGCAAGATCTTCTTCAGGACGGGCGTCTTGGCTCACTTGGAAGAGGAGAGAGACTTGAAGATCACAGATATCATCATTACTTTCCAGGCACAGTGCAGAGGCTTTCTGGCCAGAAAGTAAGGGCAACGTTTTCCAAGAAGTGGTGTCTGGGAAGAGGGTGCAAATGGGGGTCACAGGCTTGGGCGTGGCCACTCCTTCAGGTGCTTTTTCTACTAGACTGTGATATTGGAATGAGAGGTGCTATGGATTCCCAGAGTGGCCAAGTAGCCAGGCTTCAGAGCAAAGGAAGCAGCCTGAAGGGAAAGCCTGTAAATGAAAAAGGCAAAGTTCATGCACTTGCATGCGCCTTTTCTCATTTTCCCACCCAGTTGCCCCTGGGAAGTAAAGGCTACTTTGGTTAGAGGTGATGGGAAGTGGGCTACTGCAACAATGGAGGGCCAGAGATTGGCCACTCTACCCTTGGTCAGACTGAAGTTTTCCTGCTCCCTTCAGGTTCTGGGCCTGGAATGGTGGGGTGATGTTCCATCTTTGCCTCAGGCTGCAGAGTCCTGCACCTGTGCTTTTTATTAAATTACATTTATTTTTTGTTTTTAAGGCTTTTTGTAGACCACCTTGAACTTCTAAGAAATGTGATTAGTAAATGCACAGGATAATAATGAGGCTTTCAGTGAAAATGCAGCAGGTGCCCAGGTGGGTTTTATTTTCCTCAGGGCCTTTGCAAAGCGGCAGCAGCAGCTCACAGCCATGAAAGTCATCCAGAGGAACTGTGCAGCTTACCTGAAGCTGAGGAACTGGCAGTGGTGGAGACTTTTCACTAAGGTAAGTCTCCTCCATCTTTGTCCTCCTGCTGGGGATGGAGAGACCTGCCTCCTTGTTCAGCAGGTGCAGCTCAGGTGGCTAGGAAGGCTGCAGCCTCCTCGGGCTGGTTATCCCTCACCCCTTGGGCTGTGGTGGAAGCTGGAGTCCAACCAGACTGGTGGTGGGCACCAGGGCCTTCATTTTGGTATCCCCTGAGCTTGCCGTTGGCCAAGGCCTCGCCTGCCAAAGTTGCTTCCCCAACCCCTGAGCACACTTCGTTTGGCTGAGTTCCATGTGCTGAGCTTCAACCTGCTCTAGTGGCGTGGGATGGTGAACCCTCACAAGGGCCTTCCTTCCACAGTGAAGTGAGAGAGGCCAAATGCTGCTGTGGAGCGAGCAGCTGGAACACAAACCTCTATGTAGGACCACTCTGTGTGGTGCAAGTAGCCGCCTGCTGACAACGGGGGGTTAAGAGAACCAAGGGGGTCTGAATCAGTGACCCTCAGAGGCCAAATCGAGCGACTGAAAGCATTAAGGTGTGTGGCAAATGGGACTGCCCTTGAGCAGGGCCCCTCCTGGAAGATCTGGGAAATGACTCCAATGTTTTGGTCTCCAGGTGAAACCACTCCTCCAGGTCACCAGGCAGGAGGAAGAAATGCAGGCAAAGGACGAGGAGCTGAAGATGGTGAAGGAGCGGCAGATGAAGGCCGAGAGCGAGCTCAGGGAGCTGGAGCAGAAGCACACACAGGTGCGGAAGGGGCTCGGGCCTCCCCCCAAAGGACACCCAACCACCGGGGCCCTGGAGGACTGCAACACAGGCTCCCTTGTCTCGGTCTGCTCTGACTGCTCTTTGACTTGCAGAAAGACCTACCCAAAAGGCCAAATTCTGTGATGTGTTATATTAATTGTGCAAGCCTAGGTGTGTTTATGCAGGTTCACTTTCTCTGTTTCATCTGCTGGATTTCTGGTCATCTAATGGCTGGAAAAAACAATTGGCACCTGAAATCACCAAAGTGCCTTTAGCTAACAGTACCATGCAACCCTGTGCAAGTCCCACTGGGTGCAGCAGAGCTCCTTAAAACAAGGGAAACCTTGTGGTGGTTGAGAATTTAGCACTGACTGCCCCCTTTTAAGTGCATCTTCACATGGAGGTGGCCAAAACTTTCCATCTGATTTTAATTTTGTGTTTTTCTCTAAATTGAGCTTCAGCCCTTAATCACAACAGAATCTCCCTTTTAATTAGACTCCATTTTCTGGTGACACTAATGCACGGTCACTGGATAAGAACCATTTTGCCAGTTTCTTCGCAGTGTTGATGGACACAACCATATTTGTTAAGAGGACAATCACTGACTGTGGGCAGAGAAACCTGAGGGGCCATATTATCTGAAAGAAAATGCCTGCCAGGCGACAGGTCCGGGTCCCTCAGCAGTTGGACGTGGGGTTGGGTCAGTGAAATTGCTCTGCCTCCCAGGCCTGCCCTGACGCCCCCGCCCCCCCCCCTTGCTCTGCTCTTTGCCCAGCTGACAGAGGAGAAGAACACACTCCAAGAGCGGCTCCAGGCCGAAACGGAGCTGTATGCGGAGGCTGAGGAGATGAGGATCCGCCTGGCAGCCAAAAAGCAGGAGCTGGAGGAGATCTTGCATGAAATGGAGGCCCGGATTGAGGAGGAGGAAGAGCGGGGGCAGCAGCTGCAGGCTGAGAAGAAGAAGATGCAGCAGCAGATGCTGGTACCTGCACTTTGTGCTCTTTGCAGATGCTTAACTGCCTCTCAGGTGGCGGAGTGGAGGGTCTGAGTTCATGAACTTTGATGGCCAACAGGTCCTGATTCCCACTGTGTACATCTGTGCTGCACACTTCCAGGATGGGCTCTGTTGTCCAGGAGCCAAGCTGAGTGGGGTAAAGGGAGGAGGGTCTTCACAGTGGTGGCAGCCTGAACACAGGATTGTACAGCCTCTAGACTCTCTTTGCCTACTTAGGGTTTCCTCTCCCCTGAGAAGGCGTGACACTGTGTGTGAGTGGTAGGAAGGGGAAGAATGCTGACTGAAGTTACCTCATCGCCTTCTGGCGAACAAGGTGAAGAGAGGCTGCGGACAACATGGCTGCTGCAGAGAGCAGTGCCTTCTGTTGCCCCCCTCACGTCTCCCCCACCCCGTAAGTTCCTACATGCCCTACTCACGGGTAACTGTTTCATCCCTGTAGTTTGAACATTTTGGATATATTATTTGTGCCTGGTGGTGAAACCTAGGGATGGTGTCTTCTGAAAGGGCAAGAGTATCTTAGACCAGGGTTTCCCAAACTGTGGGTCGGGACCCACCTCTAGGAAATTTAACCATATTTGAAATAACGTTTTTGATGTAATTATTTTAGTAAGTAATAAAAAAGTTGTATTAAAACTTTGTTATTTGAAAAGTCCTTTATTCATATTGGTAACGGTTAAATTTCCTAGAGGTGGGTCCCGAGTTGGTAAACTTATATTAGATGGGTCGTAGCCCAGACAACTTTGGGAACCACTGTCTTAGACCACAATCACAGCCAGAGTCTTCCTGGTTGATCCTGAGTCTCCAAGGTTTGGATCATCTCCCTTTTTTCTCTTCTTATCCTTCCTCCAACTCCTGAAAAGGAACTTGAAGATCAGCTGGAAGAAGAGGAAGCAGCGAGACAAAAGCTGCAGCTGGAGAAAGTGACAGCGGAGGCCAAGATCAAGAAGATGGAGGACGACATCTTGGTGATGGAGGACCAGAACAACAAACTGACCAAGGTCTGCGCCAGGAGCTCCATTTCTTGCTTTCCCAAGTCCTCGTGACGCAGTGGAAGGAGCCCTGTTGCAAGCTCTGATTCTCATGGGGCTGCAGCTTCCATGAGGCTGAGGAAAAGTCACCATTATCTAAGCCGTGGGAGTTGTTGTCCCAAACCTGGGCAATGGCAAAGATGCTGATGCAGCTGAGATGCCGGGGATTGGAATGGGGTACAGTTTAGGCTCATGTGGTCCAGGTGTCAGGCTGTGAGGAAAGCTGCCTCTTCTCCTTTTTTTCTTGCTCTATAGGAACGGAAGCTCCTTGAGGAGAGGATAAGTGATTTGACAACCAACCTGGCAGAAGAGGAGGAGAAAGCCAAGAACCTGACAAAGCTGAAAAACAAACATGAGTCCATGATTTCGGAACTGGAAGTGCGCCTGAAGAAGGAAGAGAAGTGCCGGCAAGAACTGGAGAAAATGAAGAGGAAACTGGAAGGGGATTCCAGTGACCTCCACGAGCAGATTGCCGACCTCCAGGCCCAAATTGCAGAGCTAAAGATGCAGCTGGCCAAGAAGGAGGAGGAGCTCCAAGCAGCCCTGGCAAGGTAGGAGCCCTTTTGTCCTGCTTAATGCACTTTGTTGGGCTCTGCAGAAGGCAAGATGGCTGTCGAAGCTTTGTCTGGCAGCCTCCTCTGAACTCCGTGAGGAGCTGGGGTGGGGTGGACAAAGGGCCGCCCGGCCTGTTCATTCTCCGGTGGATCATGGTTCTGTTTGTGGCAGGTACTGAGCTCAATCCCTGGAGCCTCCAAAGACAAAGAGTATTGGCAAGTGGGCCAAATAAGCATTTTTTCTCATCTCATACAAAATGTTTGTGGTCTCCGTTTGAAACAGCCACTTTGATACACGTTAAGGCATATGAATCCCATTGCATGGCTTCATTCTTATTTTTCAAATCTCTAATTTCTGCACCCCTGAAGGCTGGAAGATGAAACAGGCCAGAAAAACAATGCTCTGAAGAAGATCCGGGAGTTGGAAGCTCATATCTCTGACCTCCAGGAGGACCTGGATTCTGAGCGGGCAGCAAGAAACAAAGCCGAAAAGCAGAAGCGAGACCTGGGCGAGGAGCTGGAGGCCCTCAAGACCGAACTAGAAGATACCCTGGACAGCACAGCCACCCAGCAGGAGCTCAGGTGGGGCCAGGGAACTGCCAAAGCATGGGTAGAAGCTCCAGATCCTTCTTCTCTGCAAGCGCAGTGGGGCTCCATTTTGGATTCCACTTCCCATATTCTTTACTGTAATTTATAGCAGCCGTTTTGTGACTGCTGCCTGCAGTTTTTTCCCAGCATGCAACGTGTGACGGAGATTAGGGAGATGTAGGTAACATTGATAAGGATGAACGCACAGCCGTCTGTGACCACCTGAGTAGTGTGTTGCCCCGCTTTCATTCCTGCTTTTGCATTGGTTTTCAGAGCGAAGAGGGAGCAGGAGGTGACCGTTTTGAAGAGAGCGCTGGAAGAAGAGACCCGAACCCATGAAGCCCAGATTCAAGAGATGAGGCAGAAACACACACAGGCTGTAGAAGAGCTGACTGAGCAACTGGAGCAGTTCAAACGGGTAAATTGGCTGGCCAGTAACCATGGCCTTGATGTGGGGAGCTGACCGCTCCTCCACAGGAACCAGCTGCTCTCTGACCTGTGGGCTGCTCTTCCTGCTCTCAGGCCAAGGCCAACCTGGACAAGAGCAAGCAAGTGCTGGAGAAGGACAACGCCGACCTGAGCAGTGAAGTCCGGTCACTCAGCCAGGCCAAGCAGGAGGTGGAGCACAAGAAGAAGAAGCTGGAAGCTCAGCTACAGGAGCTGCAGTCCAAGTTCACGGAGGGGGAGCGAATCCGAGCTGAGCTTGGCGAAAAAGTCCACAAGCTGCAGGTGACCTGGGCTGGCAGTCGGTTCTTGTTCTGCAGAAGGGCTGACGAGGGGTGTTCAGGGGTTCAGTTTTGTGGTGGGCCTTGTTTCCCACCAGAGGCCTTGTTCCTCCACAGCTGGAGGGAAGTCCACGTTTCTCAGCCCTCCACACGTTCAGGACATTTGGAAGCCCTGGCGGGAGGCACGATGTGCAGTTATCTCCTTCCTTGTGGTCAAGGTTTTCCTGTAGTACTTGCTATGATTCCAATAAACCACATTAAATAATCTAAAGGTCAAACTATTCCAAAATAATTATTAAAAAGGGACGTGCTAAGAAAGCAGTAAAGCTCTTCACACTGGGTACCCCTGGATGGGGCAGAAGGTCTTCATTGCGCTCCCGAAAGGTAAACAAGAAGGCAGCTGCCAGTCATTAGCATCCAGAGTCTAGGTGGCACCACAGAGAAGGTGGAGCTGAAGGAAACTGCAAGATGACATGTGGGAGAATTGGTAATAGCTGCAGCCAGAACTGCTTGAGTGCTCCCAATGGATGCCTGTCATTCAGTTTGCAGTGTTAGCTGGCGCTGAAGCCATTTTATAGCTGGCACCTGGCTGTCTTCCTCAGAATTTCTCTCTCTGCTTGGTGGAGCGTCATGCTGCCCCTCAGCAAAGCCAATGGGTCTCACTTAGGTTCTCTTTTCTCCCCTTCCAGGCGGAGGTTGAGAATGTCACAGGGCTGCTGAACGAGGCTGAGGGGAAGACCATCAAACTCACGAAGGACGTTGCGACCTTGGGGTCCCAGCTGCAGGACACTCAGGCGAGCATCGCTGCAGGCAGAGCCAGCGATTTTGGCTGGGGTGTTGAGTGGAGACCCCCAGCTGACTGCTCCCCTCTCTTCTGCTCCCACCTGTTCAGGAGCTGCTTCAAGAGGAAACACGTCAGAAACTCAACTTGTCCACGAAGCTTCGGCAGCTGGAGGACGAGAAGAACAGCCTGCAGGAGCAGCTGGAAGAGGAGGCAGAGGCCAAGCAGGACCTGGAGAGACAGATTTCAACACTGACTGTGCAGGTTCTCATTGCAGCCAGAAGGGAATCGCGCCCTGTGCAGCCAGGGTCCCCTGCAGCACCAATGAAGCAATGCCTGTGACTTGAGGAATGCTGAACGATGCCGTCCTATCCCAGGCCTGCAACGTCCCCCTTGGCATTGCTGAGTGTGGGAGAATACGTTGGGGGAGTTCATTGGCACCGTTTTCTTCCTCTTTGCTTTAGTTTCTTAAGTTACGGGTAGAATTTGCAGAACAGTATTTGGAAAAATCCCAACACCAGAGTTAATTTATGCCCCCAAAGCTCCCCTCTTAAGTCTTTCTGCAGAGATTTCTGGGGTCTTCAGGGCTTTATCCTGATCAGGGGCTGGTTGGGAGAGCTCAAGATCTGGAGTAACGGGAAGCAAACCTGTAGCTTTGGATACTACCATCTGTCTGGCCTGCAGATGTAGTGGATGCCAGTTTGTACCCTGGCAGAGTCTGTGGCAGGAAGGGAGGTGCAATGATAAACCCTTCCCAGCTGTTCTCTGCTGAGGATCAGCACAGGAGTCAAGCCACTGGGCGGAGCTGGAAGGTGCCTTGCAGTCCATATCCAGGAAATACTTCCAAGCAGGAAGCTCTCTTCCTGTGCAGCATCTCAGCCTTGGGCTGCCAGGTTCTGCCTGGTGCTTCCCATAACAGCCTCATTGGTATTCGCTGGAGACAGGCTCATCCCCTGGGAATCCATTTGGTCACTGTGCCACAGACACACTCCTTTCTACCCCTTGCCCTTCCTAACCACAGACCGTCATTTTTTCTGACTCCAACTTACAGCTCTCAGACAACAAGAGGAAGCTGCAGGAGTTCACTGGTACCATTGAAAGCATGGAGGAAGGCAAGAAGAAGCTGCAGAGGGAGATCGAAGGCCTGACGCAGCAGTTTGAGGAAAAGGCAGCAGCATACGACAAACTGGAAAAGACCAAGAATCGGCTGCAGCAGGAGCTGGATGACCTGGTGGTTGACCTGGACAACCAGAGGCAGCTGGTCTCTAACCTGGAGAAGAAGCAGAAGAAGTTCGACCAGGCAAGGCTCCCTGCCTTCCAGCGTCCCATCTGGCAGTCGCTGTGCGGTGTAACTTTGAGCAACCTCCCTCTTGCCTGGCTTTCCAGTGTCACTGCAAGAGGGAGGCAGAATGAGCTGGCACAGGTTCAGGCTCAGCGAGGAAAACAGTCTGTTCTCTAAACCATGTTTTTCTCTTGTGGGCTTCAAGGCAAACATTTCCTATTTGCCTTATTCTCCTTTACAGTCAGTGACATATCTGAGTGCTTGACCATTGCTGGATTACCTTCTTTTTAAATTTAAAGGAGCATTCAGTCTGTTAATTGGTTCAATGATTTACCCTTAATGCCTGCTGAGTCTGGGCGTTTGGGCTGCATGGTGTGATGTTCTCCTCTTGCATGCCATGCAACCAGTTGGTCAGCTGAGCTGGTCAATCAGTGTAGACTGAGGGGCAGAAGGCTGGTGTTGTGAGCCTGATGGGTTTGTCAGGGACCCAGGAAACAGTAGAGAGAGGCTCTTGTTTGCTGGCTTTACTACTGGGACCTGTTGCAGGTGGCCGGGGTCCACAATTCTCTGGGTGTACGTTTTGCATCTCAGCTGCTGTAGTGTGAGGGGTGCCCTGCTTCCTTTGCTGGGGCTCAGTTGGAGTGAGCCAGGCGAGGCATCATGGAGCCAGCCAAACTCAGAGAAGCCACTGAAACTTTGAGCCACTCGCAGGACAAAGCAACATCTGCTTGTAACTGGTGAATCAGTATGTAGTCATTCCCTGTAGACAGCTGAAAGCGGAGTTTCTCCTCTTCTGCGGCAGATGCTGGCCGAGGAGAAGAATATATCATCCAAGTACGCGGAGGAAAGGGACCGGGCAGAGGCAGAGGCCCGTGAGAAGGAGACCAAGGCGCTTTCCCTGGCCCGTGCCCTCGAGGAGGCCTTGGAAGCCAAGGAGGAGCTGGAGCGAACCAATAAAGCTTTGAGGGCTGAGATGGAGGACCTTGTGAGCTCCAAAGACGATGTGGGGAAAAATGTAAGTCTGCCAGAGGAGACCCAGGGTTCCTCTCTAAGGGTCACCAGTTATCAGTGTCAGCTGTGGCCAAGGGGAGCTGGAGTCAAAAAGGGCTCTGCTCGGTTGCAGCTGCAGGCAAGCAGGTGTTGGGAGGGGAAACCAAAACGGGGGGCAGGAGCACAACTGCCTCGCCTGCTGGGTTTCTGCACAGGCTGTGCGCCCTTGGGTGCCGGCAGCTGAGGGCCCCTGTGGGGGAACCTTGTCACCGTTGGCAGTTGAGGACATGGCTGAGGTTCTAGATTCTCCCTTCTAGAAGGACAAAGAGTGGCCCATGGGAGGCGGAAGGTAAAGATGCTGAGGCACAGGAACAACCCCTTCCCTTGAGCTCCCCTTAGAGTGTCCTCTGGGGTTCTGATGAATTTCTGCCTCCCGTATTTTCTCTTCTCTTCTCTCTCCTCCCTTCCCATCCCTTTTGCCTCCTGTGCTGTCCAGGTGCATGACCTGGAGAAGTCCAAGCGGGCCTTGGAGCAGCAGGTGGAGGAGATGAAGACCCAGCTGGAGGAGCTGGAGGATGAGCTGCAGGCCACTGAAGATGCCAAGCTCAGGCTGGAGGTCAACATGCAGGCGCTGAGGGGCCAGTTTGAGAGAGACCTGCAGGCCAGAGACGAGCAGAATGAGGAGAAGCGACGGCAGCTGCAGAAACAGGTTCGTCCCCCCACTATCGCCATGCGAAACATGCAGGGAAGAAATGGCCGGAGCATAGCGCCACTCGTGCTTCGTGCATCAGCAAGTCAGTAATGCTCATTTTTACAAGAATCTGCAATGTTGGTTTTTCTTTAAATGTTCTCATATCAGGTAGGTTGGTTTTGCAGCTGCATTTTTGCAGTTTTTGGGTAGTTGTTTTCAGTGCCCATTTTGGCTGTCGCTCCAGTTGTTGAACTGACAACAGTCACTCTGCAGCAGCATGCAGCTCTCCTTAAAGCAATGACACTTGCTTCCGCAGCATGGTTCAGACAGCTGTGCAGTGTGTGCCTGGTCCCAACAAAGTCAGCAGACTGCTCAGGCTTCATGTAGCAGCCAAAGCTTTCCTCCCCTTGTAGCCAACCTCCTGTATGTCTAAATGTGTGGATTGCATGCTCAGGGATGGGCTTTGTGCAGTGGAAAACTTGCTTCTCACACCTTCCTCCTCCTTGTGGACTAGCTGCATGAATTAGAAGTGGAGCTGGAAGATGAGCGGAAGCAGCGGGGACTGGCAGCAGCAGCCAAGAAGAAGCTGGAAGTGGACATTAAGGACTTGGAAGGCCAGCTGGATTCTGCCAATAAGGGCCGCGAGGAGGCCATTAAACAGCTGCGGAAACTCCAGGTCAGCGGGAGCCTCTTGGCTTTGCTGAGGCCACCTTTGGTATTGCTCCTCTAGTGTGGGATTTGGGAAAAGATGTTCATAGGTTCCCCCTTGGGGTACAGCAAATGTCTGCTGGTCTGAGATTCCCTCTAAGGGCCACGCCAGTGTATTTGCCTGCCTTGAGAGTCACCTGGTGCATCAGTAAAGGGACAACCTGTTCCCCTCCTCCTAAGTCGTGTGGGAGGAATGCAGCTCTGTCACATGTAGCTGATGAGCTCCCTGTGTCAGTGGGAGATCAGCAGTCCATGCGCTTACCCGTGGACCCACAAAATCTCTTTCATTCTGTCTGGCAGGCATAGAGAAGAAGCGGCAGTGGGCAAGTGGGGGCGATGGAAGTAAAACAGAGGTTTGGCTTTCAATGCAGGGGCGATTCCAACCTCACCTGTTGCTCTTGGTGCTTAAAACCCCAGGCTCAGATGAAGGATTTCCAGCGAGAACTGGAAGATGCTCGGGCAGCCCGGGAAGAAGTCTTCGCCACGGCCCGCGAGAATGAGAAGAAGGCCAAAACCCTGGAGGCGGAACTCATGCAGCTTCAGGAGGTAAAGCAGACGGGGTGAGGGACAGGTTTGGAGATGCCTAGGTGGAGATTGGAGCCCTGTGATGGACCCTGGAGATGCCTAGGGAAGGTCTGGTGGTCAACACTGGCTTACTGGTTCTTGACCATCAGGGTCATTCTAGTCCAAAATGGCCAGTGCTTTCCCAGCAGGCTTGGCCTGCTCTCCTGCCGAGGGAATATTGTTTCCTGGCAGGAGAAGCCATCCCATTCAGCTGCCATTTTTCAGGTGCTACCCAGAGTGCTCCAGGCTGGAAAACGCCTGCTGTGATGTGGGGAAGCCTTTACTTCCCTTTCCATCCTTATGGCTTCTTTACAGGACTTGGCAGCAGCCGAACGGGCACGGAAGCAAGCTGAGCAGGAGAAGGAAGATCTGGCAGAAGAGCTGGCAAGTTCCGCTTCAGGCAGGTTAGGATTTGCAGCTTCTTTTTTAGACCATTAGGCACTGCACGCCCAGTTCCTCTTGCCATTGCTGTTTCCCTTCTTCTGAGCAAACAGCACAGTAGACATTTAATGAGAGATCTTGGGGGGGGGGGGGGAATTACCTCTGTTAATTTTTTGGGAGTGCCTCGTTTTTATCAGTGGAACGCATGAACGTCCAGACAGGTCACCTGTGACAATCTTCCCATCCTTGCTGTCGTAGGGCAAGTCTCCAGGAGGAGAAGCGACGCCTGGAAGCAAGGATCTCCCAGATGGAGGAGGAGCTGGAGGAGGAACAGAGCAACATGGAGTCCATGAGCGACCGCTTCCGGAAGGCCGTGCAGCAGGTGCATCGCTCATGGCCCAATTTGGGCTCTTGTTCTTTTGGATACAGGAAAAGGTATTTGTGTGACACTACCCAAAACTATTGAGGAATCTGAAGTCCTGCCAAAGTCACCAAATTTGGTTTTATGCACTGTTCGTGTAACATTTATTGCAATACAGTATGATGCACCAAGAGAGGTCTCTCTCTCACACACTTTTCTCAATCAGCTTGTGAATCATTTAATTTCCTTATAACTGTATCCCCAGGTATTGCACTGATTGTCATGATACAGAAGATGGTGTAAGATGCCTGTGATTCTTAATTTAGTAAAATTAAGCCTCAGGAGGGGAAATATGTGATGAATGAATGAGAATGCGAATGAGTGAGGATGGTGAAGAAAAGATGGGGACGCGCAAAGCATGATATGGGAGTAACCTTGGAAAGCAAAGCAGCATTTTCAGAGAACTGCGGACGTGGCAAAAAGGCTGAATGAAGGACGGAATTCAGTGACACTGAAGAGTCTGCCGTGACTGTCTCTGCCAGGAAAGGAATGTGAAAACTAGTTGCAAGGACAATGTTTTATAAAACAAAGGAAAAGTACTGCATCAAACAACGAGTCACTTTTGAACTGTAAGAGAGAGTGTTCCTGTATCTGCAGCAACGGGACTCCCGTGGCATCTGAGGACTGACTGATCACCATCCTCAGCAACAGCCATGTGTGTGAGTGAGTGCTGGGTGATTTTGTGTGCGTTTGACAGAGCTCTCTTGGTGCATCATACTGTATTACAATAAATGTTACATGAATAGTGCATAAAACCAAATTTGGTGTCTTTGGCATGACTTCAAAACCCTCAATAGTTCCAGGCAGTGTCACACCAATACCTTTCTCCTGTATCAAAAGAACCTGAGCCCAAATGTTTCAGTCCTTGTAACAATAAACATTTACTGCTGGTCTCAGCTACTCCCGCAGATTCTCCATCTGTCCCTTCTGTCCGTGAGGTTTCCCAGCACTGATTCCCTCTTTGGTTGCTGTTACTTTCAGTCTGAGCAGCTGAACAATGAACTGGCGTCAGAGCGCGCTGCAGCTCAGAAGAACGAGAGTGCCAGGCAGCAGCTAGAGAGGCAGAACAAGGAACTCAGGTCCAAACTGCAGGAGATGGAGGGTGCCGTGAAATCCAAATTCAAAGCCACCATCACAGCTCTGGAAGCCAAAATTGCACAGCTGGAGGAACAGCTGGAGCAGGAATCCAGGTACTTGGGTTTGGAGGATCAAGGAAACAAGACAATGGAAAGCCCAAATCATGTCCAAATGATGAAGCAGGTGATCCCTGTTTGCAATTTTGTGTTATAATCAGTGAAAGATATTAAACATAAGAATATAAGAAGAGCGCTGCTGGATCAAGCCACAGCCCTTCTAGTCCAGAATCCCGTTGTACACAGTGGGCCATTAAATGCCCATGGGCATCTCAAGCGGAGCCAAGGACAGAGCGTCTCCTGCTCTGAATTATTCCCAGCATTGAATTAGCTTTTTTCACTGGTGCTGGGCACTGGGCTGACACCTTCATCAAACTGTTCACCAGAAGCCTGAGATCCCTTTCCTGGTGTGTTGCGGAAAGCTCAGCCTCTATCAGTTTGTAGACATAATTTGGATTTTTGGCCCCAATGCGCATTACTTTGCACTTGTTAAGATTAAAGCACATTTGCCACTTGGTTGCCCAGTCACCCAATGCTAAGAGATCCCTTTGGAGCTCTTGGCAATCTCTTTCGGTTTTTACTAACCTAAATAATTTAGTATCATCAGAAAATTTTGGTATTTTACTACGTACCCCTTCTTCTAGATGATTGATGAATAAAATTTAAAAGCATTGGTCCCAACACTGAGCCTTGGGGGACCCCACTTTTTACCTCTTTCCATTTTCTCTTTAATGATGGTTTCCATCACCTTACATGGAACCGTGGTTAAGCTAACTGGTCTGTAATTGCCTGGATCACCCCTGAATCCTTTTCTGGAGATTCGTATTAGATTTGCTAACCTCCAGTGTTCAGGTACAGAGCCCGATGTTAGGGAAAGATTATATATTTTTGGTAGAACGTCGGCAATTTTGCATTTGAGAGCATTTTCCAGAGGACGAAGCAACAGGCTGTGCTGTTCTCCAGGCAAGATGGTTCCATTGGGAAGGTCACTGACTTCCTTTCCCCTCTACTCCCCAATGTATGGTGGTTCCAGAATAGTTAAAACTGCCTGCCGGAAGAGGCAGTTTTCTGAGCAGAGACCCTTGTGGTTTCTGGGCAAGGACTGTGCCTGATGCCGCCAGAGAAATGTATGAGGCTTGAAATAGATGGCCATTTTGCTCCTGTGCAACTCTCCAAAGCTATCTGTGCATGTGTGGGATGGGGGAACAGTCTTCCGAGGCTTGGAACTTTTCTGTTTGCTTCATATGGTCTAGCGACTTTAGGTTTTGTTTCTCTTTTTCGCCTCCGATAGAGAAAAACAAGCAGCAGCGAAGACTCTGCGCCAGAAGGACAAGAAGCTCAAGGAAGTGCTCTTGCAGGTGGAGGATGAAAGGAAGCAAGGAGAGCAGTACAAGGAGCAGGTGAGAGCTGGGGTCACGGTGGCGCTGGATGAAGATGAGTAACCTTGAGGAATGACCATAGGACAGTTTAAGTTACTTTATTATCAGAAGAGACCATGGCCTGGAGCCTGAGTGGAGTGCCGGCTGGTCTTGACTATCTTGCAGGCCAGGTGAAGTCACCCATCCGCTGAGCTTCGCACCTGGTTATGCATGTCCATTGCTTGTCATTAGAACTACAGAAGTGGTTTGCTATGACTTTATTTCAAGCATTTCTAAAAATTCACTTCAAAGCACAACTTGGTCTCACATCTACATACAAACATGAGGCATTTCCGCACTGGATCGCGTTCGAAACCGAACGCGTTCAGGCGGAAAGCTTAAGCCAGCTTCGGGCGCTTTCCCCGTTCACACACAGACGCGCCAGAACGCGTGTAAACGCGTTCCGGAGCGTCTGTGTGCGAAAGGGGAAAGCGCCCGAAGCTGGCTTAGCCGGCAAACGCCGGCCAGGGGCGCGCCGGCAGCCGCGGAGGCAGATCGACAATCAGCTGTTTGAGAAACAGCTGATTGTCAAAGCCGCGCGGCGTCGGAGGCGCGCCGGCAGCCGTTCGGGAGACAGAAGAAGCGCGAACGCTTCTTCTCCCGAACGGCTGCGGACGGCTCGTCCGCGTTGGAACGCGTGTAGAGCACTTCGAAGTGCTCTACATTTCGAACGCGGAAAAGCCAGCTGCGGACACGTCGGAACGCAAGCCGCGCGCGGCCAATGCGGATGACGTGTCCACAGCTGGCTTTTTCGCGTCCAGTTTAGCCCCGTGCGAAAACGTCTCTGGTCTGCTTAGTTTTCTGAAGCCAGGCCAGGCGGCCCAGGTGCTGCTTCGACCTGCTGATTCTTTGCAAGTATTAAAGGTAATGGAACAGCCGACGGGATTCTGTATGGCAATTGCACTTATGGGGAGGATTTTTTAGGCAGCATTTTTACCATTCTGGCTGTCCACATGCTACTGAACTGAAGTTCCCATGAGCCCAGTGGCAGCGGAGGCTTTCCTGAGTTTCCCTTTGGGGCGCCGTTGTCTCCCAGCGTCCTTAGGCTCAAGAGGCTGAGGGGCCCCTTCGACTTTCCGTTTGCGCTCACTTCCGTGAGCTTCAGGGCCTGTCAATCTTCATTCCAGGCTGAGAAGGCCAGCGTGCGGGTCAAGCAGCTGAAACGGCAGCTGGAGGAGGCGGAAGAAGAGTCCCAGCGCATCAATGCCAGCCGGCGCAAGTTGCAGCGGGAGCTGGACGAGGCTGCGGAGAGCAACGAGGCGATGGGCCGAGAGATGAGCGCTCTGAAGAGCAAGCTCAGGTGCGCAAGGAGGATGGGGTGGCCGGGGGCAGGTCTGCTGGGGGGCTGGGCAACCATCTGTTCTCTCCCCCCACATTCTGACTCCACTAGAGCCTGAAATAGCATGTGTGGGAAAGCAGCACAGCATCCCTGAAAACCAGTGCTGCATCAGTGGCAAGGGGAACTGGAACGGATCACCAGCTCCCCGACGGCTGCTTTGCAGCCAGCAGCAACAGTTTGCAGAGAACAGGACTAGGAGGGAAGAGGGAAGCTGCCAGTGTGAAATGCACTTCAGGCAGGGTGACTGCGGGTTAAACTGTGCAGGACTTTACGCCGCCTTGTTGTGGTACTGGAAGTATCTTTTGGGCCCATTTAGCTTGAAAGAAGTCATTTATCTGGATGGGGGAAATGTTGAGCCCAAGAAGCATTTTCTAGGGACGAGGAGAAGCTGATGGGCACTTATTGTGCCGGCACGGGAGGAGCTTGAGTTCTGTCCCTCCAAACCACAGAGCCGGTTTTTGCTGCCAACTGAGCAAAAGCTACGTCTCTCAGGGCTGACCTTCTGGGATTAGTTAAAGTACTTCTCCCCAGTCGGGGTTTTACTAGTTAGAACTCAAGCCGTTTCCTCTCCTGTACCATTGCTTTTAGCAGTTTGTACATTTTGTTTTTGCTGTCAGTTTTTTATTGTACTGTTTTATCTGTTTCTTGTTCACCACCCTGAGGCTTTGGTGCAGGGTAGTACAAAATCAGTCAATACAGTAAAAATACAACTCAACCACCATCCGTCACGTTGCCACAAGCTTCCCTGTCCTGGCTTTGTATAGCCCAGAGGCCTCAACTGGCTGAGCCACAAAGCCTGAGGCAGGCCACTCCAAGCCCTCAAGCAGAGCAAGTAGGATCTAGAGTCCGACTGCCTGCACATGCCAACACCGGAGCCTGCATTTGCTGCTGTGCTAAAAAGGGGACATAGTGAGAGGCCAAGGAAAGTTTTGAAGAGCCGAAATCCAAAGCAGGAACATTTTTAGACTTCTAGTAGCTCCCTGTAGCAGGGATACCCTTCAGAGATATTTGCAGGATGGGAGCCAAAACCCAATGCAAAAGTAACCAGAACTCTTTTGGAGACCTGAGGCCTATTCACATTTAGGCCTCTGGACGCAGTTAGGCAAACCCTGGGACAGAGCATTTGCACTGTGGACCAGGTGGTTTCATCCGGAACCGTCCTCGCCCCAGCCATCCCAGAGCTGCCTGGCATGGAGAGCATTCAGACTCTCTCTGCTGGACAGCTCTGGAGCCAAACCCTGCCTTGGTCCACCACCATTGGGCTCGCCAGTTGGCAGCCCCTTTCAGGGGTGTGGCGAGACCGGGCCGGGCCCATCCGAGGGTCCTGCAGGCTGCCGCTGCCCCAATAGGGCTGGGTGCAGCCCGCGGGGGCCTCTTGGGGGCCCACAACCATCAGCTCCCTGCGCCTGACCTACCTGTTTGGACACTTGGTTCAAACTGGCTAGGCCCTGGGTGTGGGGACTGAACCAGGTGTTCTGTGCAAGTGCGTGCCGCAGCCCAATCAAATGGCGCCACAGTTCAGTCCAACAAGCCCTGCCCTTGGGGCCTACCCAGTTTGAACCAGGCGTCCGAACAGGTAGGCAGTGTGCGGGGAGCTGGGGGTGGCGCAGACCACTGCGGAGGGTGGGCACCCAGGAAGCCCCTGTGGGCTGCCGCTGGCCTGATTGGGGTGGTGGCAGTTCGTAGGATGGGCCAGAACCAGGCTGCCAGCCAGTGGGAACTCCCCCCTTACTGCCCAAAGCGAATGCTTGTTCCATCCCCGCGTGCACCAGCCTTAGTGGCCTGACTGTGGCTCCACTGTGCTGGCGGCCTGCCCAAAGTGAAGGCGCACAAGAGCCCTGTGAAGCAGCTTTGACCAGGCCAGAAGCCTGTTAGCTCTGCTGGAGGGTGGGTCAGCATGGCAAAGAGCTGCCCTGAGCACTGTGCATGAAGACTGTCCTGGCCACAACGTTAGGCTGCATGAAGACCCATCAGGTATACAAACCGTGTATTTCATGTCCTCCTTCCTGTCTTTCAAATCTACCTGATTGGTGCAGATCAGAGCAGGTTCCTAGTGTCCGTGCCTTTTGTGCTAGAGCTGCTCCATCCTTTCTTCCCTCCAAACAGCGTCAGGAGGGGAAAGAATCCTGCTTGTGGCATGAAATATCATCAGTACTGTCTTGCTTCTGAAACAAAAGCGAGTATCTGCTTTTGGCTAACTGCTTGGGGTGCTTCTCTCTTTCAGAGGGAACCCAGAACCAGCGCAGTGACTGAGCAGGTACCTTGCCTTCAGGCTGGCAGGCAATTTCTGTCTGTAAAGATCGCCCCCAACCTCCCCACAGCTTTGTCCCATATGAGATTTCTGCAACTGTGAAGGCTTGGATCTCTAGATGTCTTGTTCCAAGAGACAAATATTACAGACTTTGCTTGGTAATCTCCCTTCCGCTCAGTGAAGCGCTTGGAGCAGCCCTGGGTGGCAGCACTTCGGGCTTCCAGTGCTGCCCACCCCAGCCAGGAGGGGCCGATGGGAGACGTGGTCCCACTCGCCCTGGGCTGGTTTCCCCATTGACCAGGGCCTGTGGGTAGAGGCGCCCCAAATTCGATAGCTCTGCTTCAGGGCCCAGAAACTGGCTTTGAGATAGGGTTCAGGTTCCATAGCAAACCCTGCCCCACTGGATCCTTCCTGGGCACCTGCAACTGAACAGCTGGAAGAGGAGCACGATGTGGCTCATTTGTGTAACTGACTCAGAACTACCGAAGGCTTTGGGGCAGTCAGTTCCTGTTGTTTCCCCTCACCTACAGCGAGTAGAGATTACAAACCGAAGCAGCTGATCTGCTCACATTCTGTAATATTTGTAATGTTTTTTCTTTTGCAAGGAAAACAAAAGTCCTTTGCTACTGCTTCACAGAGCTCTTTCTGTTGTTTTTTTGAGCCATAGCATCTTCCTGTCCCTGCCACGGCCCTTCCCTATTTCCTCAGCTGCACTCTGCTCTTTCTGGCCAGGGACAGGGGTGGCAATGCTTACAGTGTCTATGTTTAGACATGCACAGAACCATGGCAGGCTGACCTTCCGGTTGGGGTGCTTCCCACAGAGCCAGGGCACCACCATTTGGGCCCTTAAAACAGGGAGACTCGCAGGCAACATGCAGCAAGCAACGGAATGCCAGCTGGGGTGTGGTGAAGGCGGCAGGTGTTAGAAGAAAAGGATTCCTCAGTATGTGCCGCCTGCAGCAATTGGTTGTCACTGAGACATCATTTGCCAAATATTGTTCCGGCTGTTTGGCTCCTTGGAGGCTGGAGCTTAGGGTCTTTTTCACATATTATTTGTCTGGTGATAGAAATGTGAAAAAAACAATACATTCTGGCTCTCGCCTTGCCCCGAGGCCTGCAACCCCTGTTCTCAGGAAGAAGATGGGCCAGCCGGCCGCAGCCACGCCAGCTTGTGTACATGACACCCTTTTCCTCTTCTCTTTCTACTTAAAGCCCCAACCTTTCTTTCGTTGAGCACAGCTAAAGGCTGGATCCCCACTGACTTTCTCCCTTTGTGCCACAGGCGTGGAAATGAGCCCGCCCCCTTTGCGCCCACACGCCGGTCTGCTGGCGGTGGTGGTAGACGCGTCATCGAAAATGCTGAGGCGTCTGAGGAGGAGGTGGATGGCCGCGATGGAGACTTCAATGGAACCAAAGCCAGTGAATAATAATGTTTAAAAGCCGCGCTTGCTAGTTTTAACTCTGGACCCAAAAACGATGAGGGGCTATAGCACCATCTATGCTGCTTTATTTATCCCAGATCCACGTACGCAAACCACACCATTTTGAAATAAGCACTGCTACCTAGACACCTCTTACTTGTTTTGGAACTATTTTTTCTAGAGCAGTTGTACTCACTGAAGGAGAAACACAACACTTTGGGTAACATGCGCCCCCCTCTGGGCCCCTGCATTCCAGCTGCAGGGCAAAGGCAGCCTGCCCGCCTGCCCGGGGGCCTCTTCCGTGAACTGCTGGCCCCACACGCCATGTGTCCTTCGCACTCAGGCCCAGGTTGGTTAATTCCCTGTCACGGATTGTTCCCCTCAAAGCTCTTAAAAATAAAAGTGCCTTTCTTACCTACTTTTTCTTTGGTGTGGGGAACAATAAACACTGTAATAAAATCTGTGCTTAAACACGCACTAATAAAGGTTTCGAAACTCACGGGGTTTGCTGTGGCTGTTTCGGGGGTGGGGGGGGCTTCAACTCAGCCTCTCCTCTGGCTGATGGGCTCATTCACCCACATGCCGGCCTGAACGTGAGTGGAAGTGAGGCTCTGAGGCCTGTTCCTGGCAGCCTTCATAACAGGGACAGCAAACTGCTCCGCTTATCTTCTCCTTGCTTACTTTCTAAGGGTGTGGAGAGCATAAACGGCAAAATGCAGCGAGCGGCCAGTCTTCCCAGGCCGTCTTGAGAATTGTTTCCAGGGGAGCAAGAACGTTCCAGCAGGCAGGTGTGTCCCAAGCGCCATGTCTAGAAACAGCTGGCTAGGATCAAGTCTTTGAAAGCTGCTGGTATCTTCCTCCCTACGCTGGCGCGTTGCCGCAACCTCCTACAGAGGCAGTTTTCTTCCCAGAAAGAGAACACCTTTCCCAGCCGTGGACCTGCCTGTAAGATTGTATCTTTCACAGTCAGAGTTTCAGGATTTCTGCACCCCACTTCCAACCACTAGTGGCAGAACAAAGAATGAGGCAGGGAAGGCGTTCGATTGACTCAAGGGACGTGGCAAGAGATCGGTCCTCTGTTTATTGCTCTTGGGGCCTCCCAAGGGCTGCTTTAGACTAAACCTGCAATGATACACAATTTAGGACATATTGCCCACACACCCCATTATTTTGAAATGGGTACTGTGGAGCAACTGCACCTTTTTGCTACACTGACACATGCTTAGTCTGCTGCTCTTAAATGCTGTAAAAACCTTTGCTTCTTCCGAATGGATCAGAAGTCCCTTTCCCGGTTTTTGAGCATGACAGCGAGTGTTGCTGAGTCAGTCCCATCTCCTAGCTGAGTATGAGGCCGTCTCCAAGGTCACCCGAGGAAAACAGCCCTTGAACAAAGATGCCACTGCTGACTTCTGGGGAGAAGCCGGCCGTTGAGCTTACTGTGCTTTCCAGGCACTCTGCTCCACCGCTGAGCTGTAGCCGCTTCCTGCATCAGGGGAGCATTGGCTTAGAAGCCCTGTGGGGTTCAGAAACATGCAAGGTGTCCTGCAGCTGCTATAGATTAAATGACCAATCCTCTATACCTCGCTTTGACTGCAGAAGGCACATAAGGGAAAGATATCTGACATCGAGTAACACCAAAATCTCTTTGGAAGGGGAAAACACTGAGGGGAGCATAGGCACATACTATGTGAGAACTGTGTCATTTCATCTGTGGAATGAAAGAACCATTGCAGAAGTTTCCTTTTGTCTCGGTGTCAGAGAAGCTGGATTCTGCAGCTTAGTTTTTGCTAAAAGCTACTGAGGTTGTCTTTCGGGAAGGTACCTGGTAGGTGTTGGAAGCTGATTCAGCGACTGGGGCAGGTGTGTGGCCGTAGCCTTCCTTCTCAGGAGTGAGCTGTAGTTTCCCATTACTCTTCAGCCACCACACAAAACTGGCTTTGTTGTCCCAGGACTCTGGCTCTCTGCAATGGATGCTTTGCTGGGGATGAAACACTTGGCCCGCCTCTCCTGCCTTCTGCTCCGTCCAGTAGAAGGGCATTAGGCTGCAGTTCAAAGTGGACACAGCTGAAGACAGGCCAGTTCCAAGTCCGTTAGAGAAAGATCTGGGCGATGCCTTGTGAAGGGAGCCCCACTGGCCCTCTAGCATACAACGGCCGCGGTCCCAGGTCCAGCCTCTTGACCAGCCTATGCAAACAGAAAGCATTTTATTTTCAAAGAAAATAATAACTCTAAGACACAGTATCTCTTCCTGCTGGATCATTCAAAGAGCTGAAAGCAACAGAACCATAGTTTGCATCCATTTTTCTTCTTTGTTTTCCTAAGCCAGTGATGGCCAACCTATGACACGCGTGTCACAGGTGACACGCCAAGCCCTTTTGGGTGACACACCTGGTCACCCTGTCACCTGGGCGTGTAGTGCTTGCTTATTCTTGAAATGTATGAAATACCAACTTTCAATTGAAGATTTAGCAAATGAAATTCAGCAACAAAAGTCACTAATGTAAAGAATTATTTGTTTTTGCTTTTTAAAAATATAACATTTTACTAGAGCTACAAATATCACAAAACTATGGATATTTCTAGATGTGACATGGCACCCGAGTTAAGCTAGGTTTTCTTGTGAATTTTGACACACCGAGCTCAAAAGGTTCACCATCACTGTCCCTTCCAGTCTGGCTGGGCTGAAGGGAGCGGCACGTTCAGGAATGCCTGGCAGGCCGCACTCAATACTCCTGCTGCAGACTGACTCAGGGTTGGCAGAGGAGGCACCAGGGATGGGTGGGTCTCCGTGTGAAATAGACGGGACCTTCAGAACAGATGAAATGAAAAGACTTCCTCACCCACACCTAAGCAGGGGAAGTTTCTGCCCTGAGACATATAGGATGACCCTCGGTTTAGACAGCTTGGAAGGGCCACACATCCAAGACTAATTTCAACAGCCAGTTTCCAAAAGGAAGAACTGGGGAAGCCTGAAGCAGTAAATTCTAATATGAGTGGCAGCTGAAGTGCTCAAGTGCAGAGACCTGCCAGCTTGCAATTAGGCTGGGAAAACAGGATTATGTAACCCAAGACAAACATTTTAAGGACAACCCTAGCATGATGACATAATATGCTGTTTTCAGGCTGCGGTGAGCAAGCAAACAAGCTGTCCTGGGTCAGATCAGGATGCTGTCAGGATCAAGGTGAAACCTTAGGCCTTTTTGCGTGAGGGTTTTTTGAACGTGTGGAGAACACACGGGGACACAGCATTCGCACCTCAGGGGAAGCTGGATCCATTCCAGACCACCCCAACTGCTCTGCAGGCGCCTCCGTGCGTTCGGTGCGTTTGCACGCTTTCGTCTGTGACAGCTGTGACACCTGCCCCGGGCTGCTCCGACTGGCTCCTCTGGAGCCAGAGGCCTCTTTTCCCTCAGCTCCCACTGTCTCCAGGAGCTGAGATCGCGGCTCCTAGGGCCAGGGGGACCCCCACCTAACACCCCCCAACCCACCCTGGGTCGCGTGTGCGCATTCATGGCCTTACCTGCAGGCTGCCGGGTCAATTCTGCATAGAGGAGGGCCAGCGTGCTGTGCTCATGCTCACGGAGTGGCCACTCACTGGCCAGCCACCCTCCTGGCTTCACCAGGCCGTCTGTACAGGCACGGGTGGCTGACCAAAGAGGGGCTGCCCCATGAGCATGCGCACAGCAAGCCGGGCCTCCTGTAGGCAGAACTGACCTGGCAGCCTGAAGTTAAGGGGTGGGTTGGGGGGTGTAGGATGCGGGTCCTGCTGGCCCTAGGAGCCATGATCTTGGCTCCTGGAGACGGCGGGAGCCGAGGGAAAGGGGACCCCTGGGCTGCCGACCCCTGGCTCCAGAGGAGCCAATCAGAGCAGCCCGGGGGAGGGTCTTCGGCCACAGCGAGCTGAGAATAGTTCCCCGTGCACACGAGGGAAGGTAAAGGATGGATTTGGAACACGTCTTATACCTGCCAGTGCGGATGGGGAACTGCTCTCAACACTTTCGGGCTGAAGCATTCCGAGGCGTCTTCGCTGTAATGTGATAATGCCTCTTGTTGATTTCTTAAGATGATGCAAAGGGAGCGGTGTACAGGTCCAGCAGAGTTTGCTGCTTTTACTTCCACCCTGCGGCCAGTCAGTTTAATCAGTTACTCAAGAAGACCTTATCAACAATACAGCCAGCACTACACACAGCAGGAGACACATCTCAGTGCAAACACTTGTCGCTTAGGTGCTGTATATGCCAGGATACTGATTTCATTGTTTTGTGCCCTCCTATGTCTCTTGAATGTTATTTTCAGTAGGACAGGCCGTAAAAGTGAGCCTTTCAAGTAACGAAACAGCCAGAGAAAGTTGTGGGAACCGCACTTAGGGGATCCCAGTTTGCTGATCTAAGTCAAGGGTGCTAAGGATGAGACCTAGTCAGCCAACGTAAGAGTGGAATTAACTTTCAAAACTCTGGATTTGTCCTGGATTTGTGACGTGCTTAAGAGCAGGAAGGAGAGAGTAGGAATGAACAGGGTGGAAAGAGGTAAAAAGTGGGGTCCCCCAAGGCTCAGTGTTGGCACCAGTGCTTTTTAATTTATTCATCAATGATCTAGACAGAGGTTCCCAAACTTTTTTTCTCATAGACCACTTTCAAAATTTTACTGGTTTTGGTGGAGCCCCTGCTGCTACATTTCTACCATACTCCCAAAACTCATTTTAAAAAAGTGAAGATTAGATCTAACGATGGAAATTTGCAACGCAACTGAGTTCCAACACTAAATGTGGAGTGGTAAAAATAAGAAGAAAAATAGTATTTCGTCCCTTTGCGTGTCTGAACAAGCGTTGTGGGTGGGCGGACGGCACTTTGCAAGTCTTGACACGCGTTGTACTGAATATTGAATATGCAAGTTTTTACAAGTAACAGTCGCTGACCTTCTTAAAATATTATCAACCTACATTGATAGGTAAAGCCAAGCAAACATTTTTGTTGTTTACTATTGAAACCAGATAAATTTTCGTGGACCCCCACTTACAACTTGTGAACCCCCATTTTTCCCCCACGCGAATGTAGAACGCCTGTTGAGTCTGGACCACCTGGACCACTTTGGGAATTACTAAAATAGCAAAAAATTGATGATACTAAATTATTTAGGGTAGTAAAAACCGAAAGAGATTGCCAAGAGCTCCAGAGGGATCTCTTAGCATTGGGTGACTGGGCAACCAAGTGGCAAATGTGCTTTAATCTTAACAAGTGCAAAGTAATGTGCATCGGGGCCAAGAATCCAAATTATGCCTATGAACTGATGGGGGCAGAGCTTTCTGCAACACACCAGGAAAGGGATCTCAGGGTTCTGGTGGACAGTTTGATGAAGGTGTCAGCCCACTGCACAGCAGGAACGAAAAAAGCTAATTAAATGCTGCAAATAATTAGGAAGGGAATAGAAAACAAGTCGGTACGGAGCTGACTTGTTTTCTGTTTTGTCATTTTCGCTCTTTATAAATCTATGGTGAGGCCACATTTGGAATATTATGTACAATTCTGGTCACCACACCTCAAAAAGGATACTGTAGAACTGGAAAAGGTGAAGAAAAGGGCAACCAGAATGATTAAGGGGCTGGAACACCTCCCTTCTGCGTTCAATGCGTGTGTGTGACCCATAGGTCAGATGTTTCACATGTCTGCAGAGATTCCAAGGACACAGAGCTTGGGAAGTCCCATTTCTTAGGCATCCAGCTGCATAGAAACACTCACCCTTGAGGAGCAGGAGGCCTCTCCAAGGCCTCCCTGCCCAAATGGAGGGGTGTAGACAAGGCACCTTGGTATGGAGCTTGATCATAGACCAGGTTTCGGCAGGAAGCGAGCTTGGACTCCAGGGCCTGGAAGGAAAGTGACAAAAGTTACTTCGGTTCAGATGCACAGAAGAAATGAAGGATTTTCCAGCCCTTAACGCCCCACCTGAGATTTGAAGCACAGCACGACAGCAGCACCTGGGTGGATCCACATCAAGCACTGCTGTGCCTAGCCGGTGGCTTCAACCGAATCGTCTCCCCGAGCTGCCATCCCAGCGGATGCCGACAACTCACCGCAACTTTCCGGAGGAGGTCTCCCACAATGTTGAGGACGGATATCCGGGCAGTTGGCGTGAGGGGGCTCGGACAGCAGCTATCCTCAAAGCCTTTGTGGAAAATATTTTCATTTACTAAGACTTCTTCAGAGCAAGGACCCCAGCTCCCATTACCAGGAGATTCAACCGCCCCCCCCCCCCGCCCCATCCAGGATTCCCTTTGTTTTCCCACTGATGTTACATGGAAGCGCAGGAAATCTGAGGAGTCTTGGGCTTGTGAAACATCCTTTTAAATGTGTCTTTGGACAGTGGAAAGAGTGTGGACAAGGAAAGACGCACTTTTGGTCCCTTGTATCTTTTAATACCCCAATAAGTTCCAGTTTTTCTATGGCAGCTTCCTGAATTATAAACAGGATGTGCCTACACCTTAGGCCCCTGCAGAGCAAGGCAGGCTTCTATCTTGACCCATCGACAGGGAGGACCCAGTGCATTACCCTGCTGGAAGGGCCTAAAAGCAGAAATGGCTTGAAAGATGCCTCCTCACCTCTTCTGAAGGTCCCGGGGGTGCTCAGTGTGGTGCTGGGGCCCTGATGTGCCACAGGGGTTGGAGAGCCCAATAAGGTAGCTTGCACGGCCGTATCCATCCTCTCTGCTTCTTCTGAATCTTCAGCTGAAGCCCTGGGTTTTTCCTGCTTTTGCTGGACTGCCAACTCTTGTCGTAAATCTAAGAGCAGCCAAAACAAGGAAAATATCTGGGATCCCTCCAGAGGGAAAGATGGGCAGCTACTGGCCACAAGTAACCCAGAAGGGCTACAGAGAACTGACTGGAAAAAACCTCTGTGTTGAAAAATGTTTTGGGAAAAGCAAGAACAGTAGAGATTTTCCATCCACCTTTACGGCCAGCCAACCACACCTCTCTGCCACGGCGCTGCCAAGAAGAGACAATTTTTTCTCTTGCTAGGGGTCGCTTAAAGAGATGGGGCAAGCCTGATCCAGCTCTTGCCTTGCTACATCTAGGATGCAGGTAGCCACTCCCTGCAAAAGATGAAAGCCCCTCTAAAGAAATGTCCAGTTTAGTGCTGAACTTTGTTAAAAAGAGAAAGTGATGGCCAGAAATTATAATTAAATGTTAAACTATGGAAGCTGCACCTGTCTTTTGCTGTATTCAGACAACTAGACATCCCTGTTTCTGTTGTTCAAGCCAGGAGAGGTTGTGTTTTATGTTGCAAGTGCTAATAGAGGAGAAGCAGGTACATTGCAGCCTTTGTAAGTAGTCCAAAAGCCACAGCTGTCATAGTGTGTGGGAGCCGGTTTGGCCTCTGGGCCCGCTGGAAGAGTTCACGGGCAAGTTCACATTTACTTTCCCCGTTTCAAATGCTAGAACACGCCATCCCTCCCCCCCTCACATCTGGACATCTACCCCCAGTATCCGGATGCCACCATCTTGAGTCCCAATGTTGGCACCAGTGCAAGGGCACAGTCACCATCAGCAGGACAACAATGATGTGCCAAGTCATATTATGTGCCAGCACACTTGTACGGTGCATCAGCTGACCTGCCCAACACCACAGGAGTGCAGATGAGCCTCGATGGAGCCAGGACAGGTCAAGGTAGGTGCACACATGGAGCACTGAAGTCGTGCTCCACACATAGTCACCATGCACTCTGCTCGGCCTGGAAGGAGCCATTTCTGATTTGGAAATGGCTCCTTCAAGAGCAGATGCTCCGTCTCAGAGTGCTTTGCACAGCAACCAGCGGGCCAAGGGCAGAAAGGCACCATGTTACTGCTGGACTGAAAGTGACGGAGGCTGCTGCTAACGTTCCATGGAAATTTAAAAACCGGGTTATAAAATGAGTTGGCAGTCCAGCTTTGGCCCAGGGTTCCTAATGGACGCTGCCGACTGAAATCATCTGGAGAGGTTCAGCTATTCGTTAATCACTGGCTCACCTGCTCCTCTTGGTGTCTCAGGGCTTTGGAGGACTTCTGCAAAATACACAGCCCTCAAGTTATTCCCACCTCTTACCATTTTGAAAAAGGCAGTTAAGACACAAATGTTCAGGTGTTTAAACGAATTTTTTGTCGGTTTCAATGTCCTAATTTGGTCATGATTTGTAAAAAGAACTAAGGTGGCCCTTGGGAAAAGCAGGCATCCAGCTGGTATCTGATTACACTCTTTTCTAACCTCTGGCTTCATCTTTCAACCGCTGCACCGATTCCAAGAGAGTCTCCTTTTCATCCAGTTCGCTCTCCAGGAAAGCATTCCGTTCAATGGCCTGGTTGAGACGCTGCTCAAAATCTTCCAAGGACATGATTGTGGCCCTGAAAAGCAGAGAAGTGGAGCAGGTGGGATGAAATGGCACGGTCCAGCCAAGTAGAAGCTGGTGGAGGGGAGGGAGGAAGCCTGGATATGAATTCGCTATGAGCTGGATGTATGCCCATGACAAAGACAAGAACAGGAAAGGCAGGCACTTTAGCCAGAAGCAAGTTGTGCCACTTTATGAACAAGATTTCATAAACCTTGTACCTCTTTGCTCGCTCCAAGTCATCATTTGCTTGTTCCAGTTCCCGGATATACTTCTGTAGCTGGTCTTTGATGGCTTTTGTCTGGGTCAATTCATCCTCCAAGGCAGAGATCTGCTGGTAACCTTCTGAGTGTTGTGTTGTGATCTTTTCCTGAGCAAAATGGGGAAAAAGAAGAAAAAACCCAGACTGCAGATCCAGGGCTCCCAAATGGCTGGCACGAGCTAGCAGAAGCCCGCCTATAGGGTCAAGAGTTATATTCCAAAGGAAGGTGACAAAGGGCCCTAGAGGGAAGCCTGGGTGAGACTCAGATATGCAGGAGACCCACCATGGACCAGAATATGATATTAAATACCAGTGGGGGACACTCACCATCATGTTCTCTATGTAAGAGCCGGTAACTTTTCTTAATGTCAGGCAAGTTGAATCCAATAACTTTACACCCCAGGGTGACCTTTTAGGAGCCTTTGAGAAAATCCTGATCCCATGAGGATGGAGGGAACCATCTTCTGGGGTTTGCTGGTTTGTACTTCTAACCCACCCTGTATCCAGTGAGGCTGGTTTACAATATAAACATGGTGGCACTAAGCTTCCTGCCAAGGCCTTCCTTGCCACGCCTAGCCATTTGCCAGAGGGCCCTGCCCAGATTTTGCTCCGTTGCACCTTTAAGCACATGGGGTCCTGGCTGAGTGACAGTTCTTCTCTCTCCAGAGGTCATGCTCTCTGCTGCCAGCTCTAAAGGAAATCCCAAGCAGTGACGACCAAGCCCACTTAGACCTTTAATCTGGGCTTGGGCTTTACCTTCAGAATTCATGCTAGAGGGCTGACCCTTTGAAGAGGAGCTTCACTGTGCCTTGTTACCCTGCTGTAATCAATAGTCAGCTGATCTTCCCATCAATGGCAGCCTCTGTCCATTTCTTTCCCTGGTGGCAGTGGGTGCTTGTCTTGGCGTGGATGAATGAGTCAAATTGTCAGGGCGACTCTGTTTCCATCAGGATACTGACAAGAGGGCGCATGGAAGAACACCATCTATTTTTTTCTTCAGCTTTTCAGCGAGGACTGTCTTTTGGTTTAAGGGTGGCCAGCAAGCTGTGCTGGGTTTTCTTTTCTCTCATTTCCAGCATCAAGCTCATTTATAAACAAGGATCGAAGTGTCTTCTCTAGGCTAGAGGTCCTTCCCTATCTCCAGCTTTCAAATGTTGTTTTCAGATAAATTGGCTTGTGCAGGAGCCCAGGACCTCGGGTAGATGCCCACTGGAGGTTTGGTTGTCAAGACTGAGTAGAAGCTCTTAACCCCACATAACAGGGAACTGGTCACCACACCTCAAAAAGGATATTGTGGAACTGGAAAAGGGGCAGAAAAGGGGAACACCTCCTCACAAAATCAGACTGCAACATTTAGGGTGCTTCAGCCTGGAGAGATGGCGTTTAAGAGGGGACCTGATTGAAGCATATAAAATTATGCATGGTATAGAAAAGGTGGATAGAGAACATTTCTTTTCTCTATCACAGAACACTAGAACCAGTGGGCACCTATGAAGCTGATAGGTAGGAGAGTCAGATCAGACAAGGGGAAGTATTTCTTCACCTAGAGGGCAATAGGTCTATGGAATTTGCTGCCAGAAGAGGTGGTGACAGCAACCTGCCTGGAGAACTTTAAGAAATGGTTAGAGAAATTTATGGATGACAGTTGTATCAATGGCTACTAGAATGAATGCCTAATCACATCTTTCAGGCTGGGGGGGGACGGGGGGACAAGCAGGATGCCTGTAAGGCCATTTGCTGGGATTGTGCAGTCTGAGCCAGCAGGGCTCCTCTTATGTTCTTATGTCCCAGAAAACTGCATGGGCCCATCCCCACCGTTTCTGTGGTGAGGATACGGACTTGGTTTGCTGCTTTCCCAGCAGTTGTCCTCATGCTACAAAGAGCCACCTAGCCTGAGAGGAGATGGTCCTGCAAACTAAATTTCCTCCGGGACAATGGTGGCCCATGGGCAGAGTCACACTGGCTGCTTCTTGCCCTAGAAAGTGGAAAACAATGGAACAGAATGCCTTCGGATACAGAAGCGCCATTCATTAAAATCAAGACTCATGACCAACCCCTCCAGAGACAGAGAAATGCAGCATAAAGCATCTGCAACTGCTCCTGCTTGAAGCCCTCCAGGCAGGTAGAGGCACCTCCACCACTAATGTCAGTACCAAATGGAGGAGAGGCATTCACACATGGGATAAGACCCCCAGTCACCCCCAGGGCCCACCCAGCTCAACATCCTATTCTCCAAAGCAGCTCCTAAGGGGCAGCACTTTAACAGGCTTCACTCCCAGCTGGTAAGCAGCAGTGGGGGCCCAGAGGGTCAATTTTGAAATCTGAGAGCCCCACCAGGTCCCCGTTACCTGTGCCAGCTCGATCTCGGCCCGCAGCCGACTGTTCTCTGACAGGAGGTCTCGATTCTGGGATTCCACCTGCTGCAGCTGGGCTTCCAGTTCCGCTTCATATTCGTGGCTCCCTTCCTGAAAGTCACGCAGCTCTTCCTGGGCATCTTCCGCACTGGACGGCACAGCCAGAGCGAGAATTAAATTCTCAAATTTAATTTGCACCAAGGCTGCAAGAGAACTGTGACACTCTGCATTGCGTTCGTAAGAATGTACGCAGTGTCATCTCTTGTTCAGACCAGCAGCCCTTTGCGTCCAGCAGTGGCCATCCAGCCACTCACCCTGTTCACAACATTCCAACAGGTGGCCTTCAGCAGTGCCTCCAAGACCCCTACAATGTCTCTCCACTGAGTTTAAACTCACAGTGTGAGCCCCAAAAAATATGCTTTGAAGGTGAGCCAATCTAATGTAGGTTGGGGAAAAGCATTCGAGCAGGTAGTGCAGACCCACAATGCCTGCAGGGTTTCAAAGACCAGCCTCTTGAGTTGAGCCTGGAAACACGCTGGAAGCCCCTGCAGACATGCAAGGACAGATTTTGCCCAAGTGGCATTGAGATGCAGGAAACACCCTACAGAAACCCCATGCCCTTAGCTTCCTCCCTCCTCCTCCTCCTCCTCCTCCTCCTCAGAAATCCAAGGTCTTTCTGAGAAGTGCCAGAGCAGCTTGCAGAAGGGCTAGAGGCCATCCCAGCACGGACGCACACACGCACATCGCCCCACAGCACAGAAAGCTCTTACCATTGCTTGTACTTTTCAGCCAGCTTTCTCCAGAAGTTCCTTTCTTCTTCCAGGGAGTCAAACTCTTCACCCACAGCTTCGCTCATCTTTGAAAACCTTCAGCATCGTTTCCTACAGAGTGAGGCAGAAAAGAAGAACGAAAAATTTTCAGCCCCAAATAGCAGGGAAGCCATCCCAAGGTCTGCTGTGGGTCACAGTCAACCTGTATGGTTGGAAAAAGGATTCGGCCCATTCACAGAGGAGCACCCGGCTTCTAGAGGCTGCCAGCTCATTTATTGATGATGCCGATACTCTAGTTTTGCTAAGCAGCCATCAGTCTCCTTGCCACAGGTGAGCCCTGTCAGGAGAGGAGAGGTTCTCGGGGAGCTTTTGTGCCTATTGATGCTTTTGGTTAAAACCTGCACGAAGACTTAATTGTGGGAGTCAGGATTCGATCCCAGGCCGGACTAGGAAGCGTCCAGGCCTGACCCTTCAGCCCCACACAATGCGGCCGCACCAGCCAGAAGCAGAGCGAGGCCACCCCGGAGCTTTCCCCCGGTCGCCCGTGAGAGCCGGTGCGGCGAGGCGAGGCGTGACCCGCGGCTGCGGCGAAGGGCCCAAGCCTGTCTCCGGGAAGGAGGCCCTTTGGGAGCGCATCCCGAGCGCGCCTGGCCGGCCCTTCAGCGCCGACCACATCAGCCGGCACGGGGAGTTCCCGGGTCGCGGGTCAGGGGCGCCCGAGGGCCCCGCGCAGGAGGAGGGCGGGAGCCTTGCGAAGGCCCGGGCGGCAGAGAGGAACCTGCGCCGCCCCGGGGACCGAGGATCGCCAACCGCCGCCGCCGCCGCCCGACAGGACTGCGGACCACGGGCGGCGACCTCGGGGGCTCGCCCGCCTGCTGCCTCCAAGGGCCCAAGCGCCGCCTGCTCCGCCGCCGCCTCCACGGCGACGCTGCGAGGCGGTTCGCCTTACACGACGGTCGCGGCTTCGTCTTCAAAGAGGCGCTTTCGAGACGCTTTAAAGGGAGCAGCGCCGGTCGCGCAGCAGCCTCGACTGTCCGGACGGTCGACGCGCAGGGAATTCCGGGCGGCCCCGAGGAGGAGCCCAGCCGCCCCGCCCCGTCCGGAGAACTCCCTCCCTGCCTGGGGCGTCCCCGGGCCGCTTACCGACCCCGCTCCGGGCCGCCGCCGCCGCCGCCGCCGCCGCCGCCTCCGCCTCGCACGCTCCCACCGACCAGTCGGTCCGAAGCATTACAAACGGACCCTGCGTGACTTCCTATTGGCTGCGACCCGCGCGGATCGGCCAATCAGAGGCGCCTGGGCGTCGCGCCGGGGAGGTTGAAAGAAACTTCTTCATCTGCCCCCCCCCCCCGGACCGCCCGCGCTCTCCTCTGGCTACTCGTGACGCGGGTAGTGTGAGTCAGGCGAGCTTCGCAATGTGCGTACGCATTCTGCGTGGGCTACGCAAATTACGATAGGTTAAAAAGCATCCTGACTTGCACTGGAAATTAACATTCCATGCATCTTTCTGCTTCTGCCTCTCCATGAAAAAACTGAAAGGGGGAAACATTTGCTTAACGGGGGTTGATAGATAGCAGTAGAATTGCGTTTTCTACCCTGCATTTCTCACCCATTTAAGGGGACTCAAAGCTGCTGAGAAACCTTCTGTTCTTCTCGGGTGTTTTTCCACTGCAGCCCTTAGATCCAGACGTCATTAGTAGGCGACGGCCTCTGTTGAGGAATTGGGCTTCTCTAGGCCTCTACTTCCTTCTACTCTTTTGTTTCAATATGGCGTCCCTGTCCTCTTCGCTCTAGGCACCACCGTGTTTTCTCTATGGTGGCATCCATTGGGCATGCTCTGTGGGCACCGTGCTGCCACCCTGTGGCCAAAGCGAGAGTTGCATCTGCCTCTCAGCCGAGAGATGCTCCTTTTGCATTGAAGGAGATTAGTACACAGCAGAGGCAGAGGGAGGGCGAAAAGGCTCCCTGTGTGGGAAGGGGAAGGAGAGGGGGCTTCTTGGACTCCAGCTCCCATCAGAGACGTGGGGAGTTAGGTTCTGGGGTGCAGTCTAGGATAGGGGGGGCTTCAGCGCCCCCTAGGACTTGGGTATCTCAACCTGGAGGGGTGGGGGGGAAGGGTCCCCTGGCAGTGGGCCTGGGAAGTGTCAGGCAGGTCCTGGGCAAAGTAGGCTTTCCCCCTTATTTTAAGAACGAAGAAGTCATATATTTATGTAGCAGGTTAAAAGAATAAATGTGTATGCATGTAAAAGTATTTTATTTATATTTATTTTTTATTTATGCATTTATTATTTGTATTTCCCTCGTGCCCTATTTGCGTAGATCTCAGGAAAGGTAACAGTGCTTAAAAATTCCATACTTTAAAAGAAACAATAGATATTAAAATAGGAATATCTAGCACAACTTTTAAAACAAGGGAAATATATATTAAAAACAGTATTAATTGAAAGTGTGCGTGGGGGGGAATGTAACCACATTTAGCTGAAGTCTGGGGGAAAGAGGTGCGTCTCTACTGCCTTCCCGAACCCGTAAGGAGAGTGAGCGTGACGCACCTCAAGGGGCAGACTACTCCATAGCCTGGGGGCCATGACTGAGGAGGCCCTCTTCTGGGTGCCCACCTGTTTTGTTGCTGAGGGTGGCGGGACATCCAAGAACGCTGCAACAGGAACATAGTTTTTCTCACAGCTTATACTTCAAACACCAAATGCTTGATTTATTTCCTGTGGCATTGAATGTTAACCTTTTCATTTTGCTTTTCTTCCCAGGGGGTCCGCGAAGTCTCCATAAGATTGTCCTGACCTCTTCTGTATTGCCAGGAAGACCGACACATGAATATATGCATCTAATCCTGCAAGGTCAAGTTCAGTGTACGAATCTGTTTGTGTTTTTTGTGAGCAATTTATGAAGCATAAATATACTGTAAGTTCTTTGGCTTAGAAGCGGAGAAGGGTTGCAGCACGCAAGGAAAGTGGCACTGGCAGGGAAGAGACAGGGCAGAAGGGGTATTTAGATATTCCCAATTGTCCTTGAGAAACACTGCTGCCCCCAGACGCCTGTGCTTTTGCCTGCGAGGATGTTTGATCTTCCTGCAGAAGAGTCAGTGTGTCTCTCGCATCAAATTCTGTTTGAAATAAATTCAGCTTCCCTTGAGCAAGGTCTGAAGTGATACTGATTGGCGTTGGGGCTTCAGACTCCTGTGTTGTCAGTAAGTCTGTGCGTATGTGTGTGTGCGTGGCTGTTTGCGTGGTGCTGGCAGGATTTTAGGTCTGTGCCCAGCGTGTGAGTCAGGTTCTGGGGTGCAGTCTAGGAAGGGGGGGGGCTTCAGCGCCCCCCCGGACTTCGATATCCCAAGCTGGAGGGGGGGGGGGACGGTCCCCTGGCAGTGGGCCTGGAAAGTGTTAGGCAGGTCCTGCGAAAAATTGGCTTTCACCCTTGTTTTAACAACTAATAAGTCGTATATTTTCATAGAAGTTGAAAAAATTACATATGTATGCATGGGAAAGTGCTGTATTTCTATTTGTTTATTACTTATCTATTGAAGTCTTTGAATTTCTATGCTGCCCTGTCCGCATATATGTCATGGAAGGTAACAGTACTACATTTAGCTGAAGTGCAGGGCAAAAAGGTGGGTGTGTGCTGCCTTCCTGAAGCTGTACGGAGAGTGAGCGTGATGGAGCTCAAGAGTGAGACTATTGCATAGCTTGGGGGCCATCACTGAGGACGGCCTCTTGTGTCCCAGCAATTCTGGGTAAGACCCTTGTAGGCATATTTGTAAGAGAAAGAAAACTTTTGCCTTTAGTATTCAGCAGGGTTAAAAATATTCAGCAGCAGGAGCATGGATTAGTTATTTGAGTCCAAATATAAAAAGTAAAATAATATATTAAGGCCCAGGCTCTGCTTCAAGAGCATCCAGCAGTCTGGCCCCAGCATAACAGCAGGGTGGAAGTCTCCACAGTGGGAAGCCTGACTGCATGGACTTATATGCAGGTGGGAGCGATCCACTCTTGGTGGCCTTAATTGCAAAGTGTTCCATTGCTACTGTAATTTTCTACCGAACACACCTAGTGAGTCAAGGGGTAAAATCCTGTGTGAAATTGAGAATGTGCAACAAGTTAGTGGCAATAAGTTTTTATTGTAATCCCCTAGGAGTGTTGAATAGGACGTTGCTGCGTTTTGTAAACCTAGAATAAATGTATCAAATTACCTTTCCCCCAAGTAGGATGGGAGGCCAGCTGAATGAATGAACGCATTTATTTTGCAGTGAACAAGTTGGAAGCATTTAGCAAGGAGAAAATGGCCCTGCTAGGTTTTTTCGTAGCTAATACTTCAAACAACAAATGCTTGATATATTTTGTGCAGGATTGAATGTTAAGCATTTTCTGGTGCTTTTCTTGGCAGGGTATTCTTGGAAGTCCCCAGAAGATTGTGGAACCTCTTGTGTATGGTGAGAAAGAGCAACGCATGAAAACATGCATGTAATGTTGAAAGGTTAGGGTTAGGGTTAGGCCCAGGGTGAGGGTTGGGCTGAGGGTTAGGGTTAGGCCTAGGTTTACAGTTAGGGTGAGGGTTAGGGCTAGTGTTGGGCCTAGTGTTACGCCTAGGGTTAGGGTTAGGCCCAGGGTTACGGACTAGGGTTGGGCCTAGGGTTAGGCTGAGGTTTGGGCCTAGGGTTAGAGTTAGGGTGAGGGTTAGGATTAGGGGTAGGGGTAGGGGTAGGTTTCGGTGTAGGGTTAGGCGTAGTGCTATGGTTAGGCCTAGGGTTAGGGTTAGGGTTAGGGCTATGGTTGGGTCAGGGTTAGGGTTAAAGTTATGGTTAGGGGTAGGCCTAAGGTTCGGGTTCGTTTTCGGTTAGGGTTGGGGTTGCGGTTAGGCTTAGGGCTTAGGCTTAGGGTTAGGCCTCTGGTTACCCTTGAGCTCTTTGGTGACCATTGACGTCTGTGGTGACCTTTGACCCCTCCGGTGACGTTTGACCTCCTCCAGTGACGTTTGACTGCTTTGATGACCTTTGACCCCACCAGTGACTTTTGACCCTTGACCTCTTTGGTGACGCTTGATGCTTCGAGTGACCTGTGATAGCTCTGATGACATTTGACTACTCTGATGACCTTTGACCCCTCTGATGACCATTCACCTCTTTGGTGACCTTTGACCCTTCAAAGACCTTTGTCCCATCTGCTGACCTTTGAGCCCTGCGGTTGCCTTTGACCCCTACAGTGGTGTTTGACCACTCTGATGACTTTTGACCCTGCCAGTGACCTTTGACCTGACCAGTGTCCTGTGACCCCACCAGTGAGCTGTGACCCCACCTGTGACGTTTGATGCGTCCGGTGACCTGTGACCCATCCATTGACCTTTGACCACACCAGTGACCTATGACCCCTCTGGTGATGCTTGACGTCTCTGGTGAGCTTTGAGCCTGCTTGAGACATTTGACGACTCTGGTGACCATGGGTCCCTCCGGTGACCTTTAACTGTTCCAATGAACTTTGAGCCCTCTGGTGACCTTTGACTGCACCGGTGACCTGTGACCACTCTGGTGACTTGACCTGTTTGGCGACGTTTGACCCATGGAGTGACCTTTGACCTGTCCAGTGTCCTTCGACTCCTGTGGTGACCCTTGACTGCTCTGGTGACCTTTGACCCATCTGGTGACCTTTTACCTCTTTAGTGACCTTTGACCGCTCCAGTTGTCCGTGACGTCTGGAATGACCTTTTACCGCTCAGGTGACCTTTGACTCCTGAGGTGACGTTTGACCTGTTAGGGGAACTTGGACCCTTCTGGTGACCTTTGACCGCTGCAATGACCTTTTAGGCCTGTGATGACCTTTGTTCCCTGCGGTGAACTTTGACATGTGCAGTGACGTGTGACCCCTCCTGTCACCTTAGACCGCTATGGTGAAATTTGAGCTCATCAGTGACCTTTCACCCCTCTGGAGATCTTTGACCTAGTGTTTTAGGGTTTGAGGGTCAGGGTTAGGGTAGGGTCATGGGTCAAAGGTCGGGGGGTCAAAGGTCAGGGGGTCAAAGGTCTAGGGGTCAATGGTCAGGGGAGAAAGGGCAAAGGTCCGGGGGTCGAGGGTCAAAGGTCGGGGTCAAAGGACAGGGGTCAGGGGTCAAAGGTCCGGGGTCCGGGGTCAGGGGTGAAAGGTCAAGGGGTCAAAGGGCAAAGGTCAGTGGGCAAAGGTCAGGGGTGAAGGGTCAGGAGGGCAAAGGTTCGGAGGTCAAAGGTCAGGAGGTGAGGGGGTCGAAGGTGAAAGGTCAGAGGGTCAGGGTTAGGGTTTAGGGTTAGGGTTAGGGTTTAGGGTTTAGGGTTTAGGGTTTAGGGTTTAGGGTTTAGGGTTTAGGGGTTAGGGTTAGGGTTAGGGTTAGGGTTAGGGTTAGGGTTAGGGTTAGGGTTAGGGTTAGGGTTAGGGTTAGGGTTAGGGTTAGGGTTAGGGTTAGGGTTAGGGTTAGGGTTAGGGTTAGGGTTAGGGTTAGGGTTAGGGTTAGGGTTAGGGTTAGGGTTAGGGTTAGGGTTAGGGTTAGGGTTAGGGTTAGGGTTAGGGTTAGGGTTAGGGTTAGGGTTAGGGTTAGGGTTAGGGTTAGGGTTAGGGTTAGGGTTAGGGTTAGGGTTAGGGTTAGGGTTAGGGTTAGGGTTAGGGTTAGGGTTAGGGTTAGGGTTAGGGTTAGGGTTAGGGTTAGGGTTAGGGTTAGGGTTAGGGTTAGGGTTAGGGTTAGGGTTAGGGTTAGGGTTAGGGTTAGGGTTAGGGTTAGGGTTAGGGTTAGGGTTAGGGTTAGGGTTAGGGTTAGGGTTAGGGTTAGGGTTAGGGTTAGGGTTAGGGTTAGGGTTAGGGTTAGGGTTAGGGTTAGGGTTAGGGTTAGGGTTAGGGTTAGGGTTAGGGTTAGGGTTAGGGTTAGGGTTAGGGTTAGGGTTAGGGTTAGGGTTAGGGTTAGGGTTAGGGTTAGGGTTAGGGTTAGGGTTAGGGTTAGGGTTAGGGTTAGGGTTAGGGTTAGGGTTAGGGTTAGGGTTAGGGTTAGGGTTAGGGTTAGGGTTAGGGTTAGGGTTAGGGTTAGGGTTAGGGTTAGGGTTAGGGTTAGGGTTAGGGTTAGGGTTAGGGTTAGGGTTAGGGTTAGGGTTAGGGTTAGGGTTAGGGTTAGGGTTAGGGTTAGGGTTAGGGTTAGGGTTAGGGTTAGGGTTAGGGTTAGGGTTAGGGTTAGGGTTAGGGTTAGGGTTAGGGTTACCTAAAGTGCCTTTAGCTAACAGTACCATGCAACCCTGTGCAAGTCCCACTGGGTGCAGCAGAGCTCCTTAAAACAAGGGAAACCTTGTGGTGGTTGAGAATTTAGCACTGACTGCCCCCTTTTAAGTGCATCTTCACATGGAGGTGGCCAAAACTTTCCATCTGATTTTAATTTTGTGTTTTTCTCTAAATTGAGCTTCAGCCCTTAATCACAACAGAATCTCCCTTTTAATTAGACTCCATTTTCTGGTGACACTAATGCACGGTCACTGGATAAGAACCATTTTGCCAGTTTCTTCGCAGTGTTGATGGACACAACCATATTTGTTAAGAGGACAATCACTGACTGTGGGCAGAGAAACCTGAGGGGCCATATTATCTGAAAGAAAATGCCTGCCAGGCGACAGGTCCGGGTCCCTCAGCAGTTGGACGTGGGGTTGGGTCAGTGAAATTGCTCTGCCTCCCAGGCCTGCCCTGACGCCCCCGCCCCCCCCCCTTGCTCTGCTCTTTGCCCAGCTGACAGAGGAGAAGAACACACTCCAAGAGCGGCTCCAGGCCGAAACGGAGCTGTATGCGGAGGCTGAGGAGATGAGGATCCGCCTGGCAGCCAAAAAGCAGGAGCTGGAGGAGATCTTGCATGAAATGGAGGCCCGGATTGAGGAGGAGGAAGAGCGGGGGCAGCAGCTGCAGGCTGAGAAGAAGAAGATGCAGCAGCAGATGCTGGTACCTGCACTTTGTGCTCTTTGCAGATGCTTAACTGCCTCTCAGGTGGCGGAGTGGAGGGTCTGAGTTCATGAACTTTGATGGCCAACAGGTCCTGATTCCCACTGTGTACATCTGTGCTGCACACTTCCAGGATGGGCTCTGTTGTCCAGGAGCCAAGCTGAGTGGGGTAAAGGGAGGAGGGTCTTCACAGTGGTGGCAGCCTGAACACAGGATTGTACAGCCTCTAGACTCTCTTTGCCTACTTAGGGTTTCCTCTCCCCTGAGAAGGCGTGACACTGTGTGTGAGTGGTAGGAAGGGGAAGAATGCTGACTGAAGTTACCTCATCGCCTTCTGGCGAACAAGGTGAAGAGAGGCTGCGGACAACATGGCTGCTGCAGAGAGCAGTGCCTTCTGTTGCCCCCCTCACGTCTCCCCCACCCCGTAAGTTCCTACATGCCCTACTCACGGGTAACTGTTTCATCCCTGTAGTTTGAACATTTTGGATATATTATTTGTGCCTGGTGGTGAAACCTAGGGATGGTGTCTTCTGAAAGGGCAAGAGTATCTTAGACCAGGGTTTCCCAAACTGTGGGTCGGGACCCACCTCTAGGAAATTTAACCATATTTGAAATAACGTTTTTGATGTAATTATTTTAGTAAGTAATAAAAAAGTTGTATTAAAACTTTGTTATTTGAAAAGTCCTTTATTCATATTGGTAACGGTTAAATTTCCTAGAGGTGGGTCCCGAGTTGGTAAACTTATATTAGATGGGTCGTAGCCCAGACAACTTTGGGAACCACTGTCTTAGACCACAATCACAGCCAGAGTCTTCCTGGTTGATCCTGAGTCTCCAAGGTTTGGATCATCTCCCTTTTTTCTCTTCTTATCCTTCCTCCAACTCCTGAAAAGGAACTTGAAGATCAGCTGGAAGAAGAGGAAGCAGCGAGACAAAAGCTGCAGCTGGAGAAAGTGACAGCGGAGGCCAAGATCAAGAAGATGGAGGACGACATCTTGGTGATGGAGGACCAGAACAACAAACTGACCAAGGTCTGCGCCAGGAGCTCCATTTCTTGCTTTCCCAAGTCCTCGTGACGCAGTGGAAGGAGCCCTGTTGCAAGCTCTGATTCTCATGGGGCTGCAGCTTCCATGAGGCTGAGGAAAAGTCACCATTATCTAAGCCGTGGGAGTTGTTGTCCCAAACCTGGGCAATGGCAAAGATGCTGATGCAGCTGAGATGCCGGGGATTGGAATGGGGTACAGTTTAGGCTCATGTGGTCCAGGTGTCAGGCTGTGAGGAAAGCTGCCTCTTCTCCTTTTTTTCTTGCTCTATAGGAACGGAAGCTCCTTGAGGAGAGGATAAGTGATTTGACAACCAACCTGGCAGAAGAGGAGGAGAAAGCCAAGAACCTGACAAAGCTGAAAAACAAACATGAGTCCATGATTTCGGAACTGGAAGTGCGCCTGAAGAAGGAAGAGAAGTGCCGGCAAGAACTGGAGAAAATGAAGAGGAAACTGGAAGGGGATTCCAGTGACCTCCACGAGCAGATTGCCGACCTCCAGGCCCAAATTGCAGAGCTAAAGATGCAGCTGGCCAAGAAGGAGGAGGAGCTCCAAGCAGCCCTGGCAAGGTAGGAGCCCTTTTGTCCTGCTTAATGCACTTTGTTGGGCTCTGCAGAAGGCAAGATGGCTGTCGAAGCTTTGTCTGGCAGCCTCCTCTGAACTCCGTGAGGAGCTGGGGTGGGGTGGACAAAGGGCCGCCCGGCCTGTTCATTCTCCGGTGGATCATGGTTCTGTTTGTGGCAGGTACTGAGCTCAATCCCTGGAGCCTCCAAAGACAAAGAGTATTGGCAAGTGGGCCAAATAAGCATTTTTTCTCATCTCATACAAAATGTTTGTGGTCTCCGTTTGAAACAGCCACTTTGATACACGTTAAGGCATATGAATCCCATTGCATGGCTTCATTCTTATTTTTCAAATCTCTAATTTCTGCACCCCTGAAGGCTGGAAGATGAAACAGGCCAGAAAAACAATGCTCTGAAGAAGATCCGGGAGTTGGAAGCTCATATCTCTGACCTCCAGGAGGACCTGGATTCTGAGCGGGCAGCAAGAAACAAAGCCGAAAAGCAGAAGCGAGACCTGGGCGAGGAGCTGGAGGCCCTCAAGACCGAACTAGAAGATACCCTGGACAGCACAGCCACCCAGCAGGAGCTCAGGTGGGGCCAGGGAACTGCCAAAGCATGGGTAGAAGCTCCAGATCCTTCTTCTCTGCAAGCGCAGTGGGGCTCCATTTTGGATTCCACTTCCCATATTCTTTACTGTAATTTATAGCAGCCGTTTTGTGACTGCTGCCTGCAGTTTTTTCCCAGCATGCAACGTGTGACGGAGATTAGGGAGATGTAGGTAACATTGATAAGGATGAACGCACAGCCGTCTGTGACCACCTGAGTAGTGTGTTGCCCCGCTTTCATTCCTGCTTTTGCATTGGTTTTCAGAGCGAAGAGGGAGCAGGAGGTGACCGTTTTGAAGAGAGCGCTGGAAGAAGAGACCCGAACCCATGAAGCCCAGATTCAAGAGATGAGGCAGAAACACACACAGGCTGTAGAAGAGCTGACTGAGCAACTGGAGCAGTTCAAACGGGTAAATTGGCTGGCCAGTAACCATGGCCTTGATGTGGGGAGCTGACCGCTCCTCCACAGGAACCAGCTGCTCTCTGACCTGTGGGCTGCTCTTCCTGCTCTCAGGCCAAGGCCAACCTGGACAAGAGCAAGCAAGTGCTGGAGAAGGACAACGCCGACCTGAGCAGTGAAGTCCGGTCACTCAGCCAGGCCAAGCAGGAGGTGGAGCACAAGAAGAAGAAGCTGGAAGCTCAGCTACAGGAGCTGCAGTCCAAGTTCACGGAGGGGGAGCGAATCCGAGCTGAGCTTGGCGAAAAAGTCCACAAGCTGCAGGTGACCTGGGCTGGCAGTCGGTTCTTGTTCTGCAGAAGGGCTGACGAGGGGTGTTCAGGGGTTCAGTTTTGTGGTGGGCCTTGTTTCCCACCAGAGGCCTTGTTCCTCCACAGCTGGAGGGAAGTCCACGTTTCTCAGCCCTCCACACGTTCAGGACATTTGGAAGCCCTGGCGGGAGGCACGATGTGCAGTTATCTCCTTCCTTGTGGTCAAGGTTTTCCTGTAGTACTTGCTATGATTCCAATAAACCACATTAAATAATCTAAAGGTCAAACTATTCCAAAATAATTATTAAAAAGGGACGTGCTAAGAAAGCAGTAAAGCTCTTCACACTGGGTACCCCTGGATGGGGCAGAAGGTCTTCATTGCGCTCCCGAAAGGTAAACAAGAAGGCAGCTGCCAGTCATTAGCATCCAGAGTCTAGGTGGCACCACAGAGAAGGTGGAGCTGAAGGAAACTGCAAGATGACATGTGGGAGAATTGGTAATAGCTGCAGCCAGAACTGCTTGAGTGCTCCCAATGGATGCCTGTCATTCAGTTTGCAGTGTTAGCTGGCGCTGAAGCCATTTTATAGCTGGCACCTGGCTGTCTTCCTCAGAATTTCTCTCTCTGCTTGGTGGAGCGTCATGCTGCCCCTCAGCAAAGCCAATGGGTCTCACTTAGGTTCTCTTTTCTCCCCTTCCAGGCGGAGGTTGAGAATGTCACAGGGCTGCTGAACGAGGCTGAGGGGAAGACCATCAAACTCACGAAGGACGTTGCGACCTTGGGGTCCCAGCTGCAGGACACTCAGGCGAGCATCGCTGCAGGCAGAGCCAGCGATTTTGGCTGGGGTGTTGAGTGGAGACCCCCAGCTGACTGCTCCCCTCTCTTCTGCTCCCACCTGTTCAGGAGCTGCTTCAAGAGGAAACACGTCAGAAACTCAACTTGTCCACGAAGCTTCGGCAGCTGGAGGACGAGAAGAACAGCCTGCAGGAGCAGCTGGAAGAGGAGGCAGAGGCCAAGCAGGACCTGGAGAGACAGATTTCAACACTGACTGTGCAGGTTCTCATTGCAGCCAGAAGGGAATCGCGCCCTGTGCAGCCAGGGTCCCCTGCAGCACCAATGAAGCAATGCCTGTGACTTGAGGAATGCTGAACGATGCCGTCCTATCCCAGGCCTGCAACGTCCCCCTTGGCATTGCTGAGTGTGGGAGAATACGTTGGGGGAGTTCATTGGCACCGTTTTCTTCCTCTTTGCTTTAGTTTCTTAAGTTACGGGTAGAATTTGCAGAACAGTATTTGGAAAAATCCCAACACCAGAGTTAATTTATGCCCCCAAAGCTCCCCTCTTAAGTCTTTCTGCAGAGATTTCTGGGGTCTTCAGGGCTTTATCCTGATCAGGGGCTGGTTGGGAGAGCTCAAGATCTGGAGTAACGGGAAGCAAACCTGTAGCTTTGGATACTACCATCTGTCTGGCCTGCAGATGTAGTGGATGCCAGTTTGTACCCTGGCAGAGTCTGTGGCAGGAAGGGAGGTGCAATGATAAACCCTTCCCAGCTGTTCTCTGCTGAGGATCAGCACAGGAGTCAAGCCACTGGGCGGAGCTGGAAGGTGCCTTGCAGTCCATATCCAGGAAATACTTCCAAGCAGGAAGCTCTCTTCCTGTGCAGCATCTCAGCCTTGGGCTGCCAGGTTCTGCCTGGTGCTTCCCATAACAGCCTCATTGGTATTCGCTGGAGACAGGCTCATCCCCTGGGAATCCATTTGGTCACTGTGCCACAGACACACTCCTTTCTACCCCTTGCCCTTCCTAACCACAGACCGTCATTTTTTCTGACTCCAACTTACAGCTCTCAGACAACAAGAGGAAGCTGCAGGAGTTCACTGGTACCATTGAAAGCATGGAGGAAGGCAAGAAGAAGCTGCAGAGGGAGATCGAAGGCCTGACGCAGCAGTTTGAGGAAAAGGCAGCAGCATACGACAAACTGGAAAAGACCAAGAATCGGCTGCAGCAGGAGCTGGATGACCTGGTGGTTGACCTGGACAACCAGAGGCAGCTGGTCTCTAACCTGGAGAAGAAGCAGAAGAAGTTCGACCAGGCAAGGCTCCCTGCCTTCCAGCGTCCCATCTGGCAGTCGCTGTGCGGTGTAACTTTGAGCAACCTCCCTCTTGCCTGGCTTTCCAGTGTCACTGCAAGAGGGAGGCAGAATGAGCTGGCACAGGTTCAGGCTCAGCGAGGAAAACAGTCTGTTCTCTAAACCATGTTTTTCTCTTGTGGGCTTCAAGGCAAACATTTCCTATTTGCCTTATTCTCCTTTACAGTCAGTGACATATCTGAGTGCTTGACCATTGCTGGATTACCTTCTTTTTAAATTTAAAGGAGCATTCAGTCTGTTAATTGGTTCAATGATTTACCCTTAATGCCTGCTGAGTCTGGGCGTTTGGGCTGCATGGTGTGATGTTCTCCTCTTGCATGCCATGCAACCAGTTGGTCAGCTGAGCTGGTCAATCAGTGTAGACTGAGGGGCAGAAGGCTGGTGTTGTGAGCCTGATGGGTTTGTCAGGGACCCAGGAAACAGTAGAGAGAGGCTCTTGTTTGCTGGCTTTACTACTGGGACCTGTTGCAGGTGGCCGGGGTCCACAATTCTCTGGGTGTACGTTTTGCATCTCAGCTGCTGTAGTGTGAGGGGTGCCCTGCTTCCTTTGCTGGGGCTCAGTTGGAGTGAGCCAGGCGAGGCATCATGGAGCCAGCCAAACTCAGAGAAGCCACTGAAACTTTGAGCCACTCGCAGGACAAAGCAACATCTGCTTGTAACTGGTGAATCAGTATGTAGTCATTCCCTGTAGACAGCTGAAAGCGGAGTTTCTCCTCTTCTGCGGCAGATGCTGGCCGAGGAGAAGAATATATCATCCAAGTACGCGGAGGAAAGGGACCGGGCAGAGGCAGAGGCCCGTGAGAAGGAGACCAAGGCGCTTTCCCTGGCCCGTGCCCTCGAGGAGGCCTTGGAAGCCAAGGAGGAGCTGGAGCGAACCAATAAAGCTTTGAGGGCTGAGATGGAGGACCTTGTGAGCTCCAAAGACGATGTGGGGAAAAATGTAAGTCTGCCAGAGGAGACCCAGGGTTCCTCTCTAAGGGTCACCAGTTATCAGTGTCAGCTGTGGCCAAGGGGAGCTGGAGTCAAAAAGGGCTCTGCTCGGTTGCAGCTGCAGGCAAGCAGGTGTTGGGAGGGGAAACCAAAACGGGGGGCAGGAGCACAACTGCCTCGCCTGCTGGGTTTCTGCACAGGCTGTGCGCCCTTGGGTGCCGGCAGCTGAGGGCCCCTGTGGGGGAACCTTGTCACCGTTGGCAGTTGAGGACATGGCTGAGGTTCTAGATTCTCCCTTCTAGAAGGACAAAGAGTGGCCCATGGGAGGCGGAAGGTAAAGATGCTGAGGCACAGGAACAACCCCTTCCCTTGAGCTCCCCTTAGAGTGTCCTCTGGGGTTCTGATGAATTTCTGCCTCCCGTATTTTCTCTTCTCTTCTCTCTCCTCCCTTCCCATCCCTTTTGCCTCCTGTGCTGTCCAGGTGCATGACCTGGAGAAGTCCAAGCGGGCCTTGGAGCAGCAGGTGGAGGAGATGAAGACCCAGCTGGAGGAGCTGGAGGATGAGCTGCAGGCCACTGAAGATGCCAAGCTCAGGCTGGAGGTCAACATGCAGGCGCTGAGGGGCCAGTTTGAGAGAGACCTGCAGGCCAGAGACGAGCAGAATGAGGAGAAGCGACGGCAGCTGCAGAAACAGGTTCGTCCCCCCACTATCGCCATGCGAAACATGCAGGGAAGAAATGGCCGGAGCATAGCGCCACTCGTGCTTCGTGCATCAGCAAGTCAGTAATGCTCATTTTTACAAGAATCTGCAATGTTGGTTTTTCTTTAAATGTTCTCATATCAGGTAGGTTGGTTTTGCAGCTGCATTTTTGCAGTTTTTGGGTAGTTGTTTTCAGTGCCCATTTTGGCTGTCGCTCCAGTTGTTGAACTGACAACAGTCACTCTGCAGCAGCATGCAGCTCTCCTTAAAGCAATGACACTTGCTTCCGCAGCATGGTTCAGACAGCTGTGCAGTGTGTGCCTGGTCCCAACAAAGTCAGCAGACTGCTCAGGCTTCATGTAGCAGCCAAAGCTTTCCTCCCCTTGTAGCCAACCTCCTGTATGTCTAAATGTGTGGATTGCATGCTCAGGGATGGGCTTTGTGCAGTGGAAAACTTGCTTCTCACACCTTCCTCCTCCTTGTGGACTAGCTGCATGAATTAGAAGTGGAGCTGGAAGATGAGCGGAAGCAGCGGGGACTGGCAGCAGCAGCCAAGAAGAAGCTGGAAGTGGACATTAAGGACTTGGAAGGCCAGCTGGATTCTGCCAATAAGGGCCGCGAGGAGGCCATTAAACAGCTGCGGAAACTCCAGGTCAGCGGGAGCCTCTTGGCTTTGCTGAGGCCACCTTTGGTATTGCTCCTCTAGTGTGGGATTTGGGAAAAGATGTTCATAGGTTCCCCCTTGGGGTACAGCAAATGTCTGCTGGTCTGAGATTCCCTCTAAGGGCCACGCCAGTGTATTTGCCTGCCTTGAGAGTCACCTGGTGCATCAGTAAAGGGACAACCTGTTCCCCTCCTCCTAAGTCGTGTGGGAGGAATGCAGCTCTGTCACATGTAGCTGATGAGCTCCCTGTGTCAGTGGGAGATCAGCAGTCCATGCGCTTACCCGTGGACCCACAAAATCTCTTTCATTCTGTCTGGCAGGCATAGAGAAGAAGCGGCAGTGGGCAAGTGGGGGCGATGGAAGTAAAACAGAGGTTTGGCTTTCAATGCAGGGGCGATTCCAACCTCACCTGTTGCTCTTGGTGCTTAAAACCCCAGGCTCAGATGAAGGATTTCCAGCGAGAACTGGAAGATGCTCGGGCAGCCCGGGAAGAAGTCTTCGCCACGGCCCGCGAGAATGAGAAGAAGGCCAAAACCCTGGAGGCGGAACTCATGCAGCTTCAGGAGGTAAAGCAGACGGGGTGAGGGACAGGTTTGGAGATGCCTAGGTGGAGATTGGAGCCCTGTGATGGACCCTGGAGATGCCTAGGGAAGGTCTGGTGGTCAACACTGGCTTACTGGTTCTTGACCATCAGGGTCATTCTAGTCCAAAATGGCCAGTGCTTTCCCAGCAGGCTTGGCCTGCTCTCCTGCCGAGGGAATATTGTTTCCTGGCAGGAGAAGCCATCCCATTCAGCTGCCATTTTTCAGGTGCTACCCAGAGTGCTCCAGGCTGGAAAACGCCTGCTGTGATGTGGGGAAGCCTTTACTTCCCTTTCCATCCTTATGGCTTCTTTACAGGACTTGGCAGCAGCCGAACGGGCACGGAAGCAAGCTGAGCAGGAGAAGGAAGATCTGGCAGAAGAGCTGGCAAGTTCCGCTTCAGGCAGGTTAGGATTTGCAGCTTCTTTTTTAGACCATTAGGCACTGCACGCCCAGTTCCTCTTGCCATTGCTGTTTCCCTTCTTCTGAGCAAACAGCACAGTAGACATTTAATGAGAGATCTTGGGGGGGGGGGGGGAATTACCTCTGTTAATTTTTTGGGAGTGCCTCGTTTTTATCAGTGGAACGCATGAACGTCCAGACAGGTCACCTGTGACAATCTTCCCATCCTTGCTGTCGTAGGGCAAGTCTCCAGGAGGAGAAGCGACGCCTGGAAGCAAGGATCTCCCAGATGGAGGAGGAGCTGGAGGAGGAACAGAGCAACATGGAGTCCATGAGCGACCGCTTCCGGAAGGCCGTGCAGCAGGTGCATCGCTCATGGCCCAATTTGGGCTCTTGTTCTTTTGGATACAGGAAAAGGTATTTGTGTGACACTACCCAAAACTATTGAGGAATCTGAAGTCCTGCCAAAGTCACCAAATTTGGTTTTATGCACTGTTCGTGTAACATTTATTGCAATACAGTATGATGCACCAAGAGAGGTCTCTCTCTCACACACTTTTCTCAATCAGCTTGTGAATCATTTAATTTCCTTATAACTGTATCCCCAGGTATTGCACTGATTGTCATGATACAGAAGATGGTGTAAGATGCCTGTGATTCTTAATTTAGTAAAATTAAGCCTCAGGAGGGGAAATATGTGATGAATGAATGAGAATGCGAATGAGTGAGGATGGTGAAGAAAAGATGGGGACGCGCAAAGCATGATATGGGAGTAACCTTGGAAAGCAAAGCAGCATTTTCAGAGAACTGCGGACGTGGCAAAAAGGCTGAATGAAGGACGGAATTCAGTGACACTGAAGAGTCTGCCGTGACTGTCTCTGCCAGGAAAGGAATGTGAAAACTAGTTGCAAGGACAATGTTTTATAAAACAAAGGAAAAGTACTGCATCAAACAACGAGTCACTTTTGAACTGTAAGAGAGAGTGTTCCTGTATCTGCAGCAACGGGACTCCCGTGGCATCTGAGGACTGACTGATCACCATCCTCAGCAACAGCCATGTGTGTGAGTGAGTGCTGGGTGATTTTGTGTGCGTTTGACAGAGCTCTCTTGGTGCATCATACTGTATTACAATAAATGTTACATGAATAGTGCATAAAACCAAATTTGGTGTCTTTGGCATGACTTCAAAACCCTCAATAGTTCCAGGCAGTGTCACACCAATACCTTTCTCCTGTATCAAAAGAACCTGAGCCCAAATGTTTCAGTCCTTGTAACAATAAACATTTACTGCTGGTCTCAGCTACTCCCGCAGATTCTCCATCTGTCCCTTCTGTCCGTGAGGTTTCCCAGCACTGATTCCCTCTTTGGTTGCTGTTACTTTCAGTCTGAGCAGCTGAACAATGAACTGGCGTCAGAGCGCGCTGCAGCTCAGAAGAACGAGAGTGCCAGGCAGCAGCTAGAGAGGCAGAACAAGGAACTCAGGTCCAAACTGCAGGAGATGGAGGGTGCCGTGAAATCCAAATTCAAAGCCACCATCACAGCTCTGGAAGCCAAAATTGCACAGCTGGAGGAACAGCTGGAGCAGGAATCCAGGTACTTGGGTTTGGAGGATCAAGGAAACAAGACAATGGAAAGCCCAAATCATGTCCAAATGATGAAGCAGGTGATCCCTGTTTGCAATTTTGTGTTATAATCAGTGAAAGATATTAAACATAAGAATATAAGAAGAGCGCTGCTGGATCAAGCCACAGCCCTTCTAGTCCAGAATCCCGTTGTACACAGTGGGCCATTAAATGCCCATGGGCATCTCAAGCGGAGCCAAGGACAGAGCGTCTCCTGCTCTGAATTATTCCCAGCATTGAATTAGCTTTTTTCACTGGTGCTGGGCACTGGGCTGACACCTTCATCAAACTGTTCACCAGAAGCCTGAGATCCCTTTCCTGGTGTGTTGCGGAAAGCTCAGCCTCTATCAGTTTGTAGACATAATTTGGATTTTTGGCCCCAATGCGCATTACTTTGCACTTGTTAAGATTAAAGCACATTTGCCACTTGGTTGCCCAGTCACCCAATGCTAAGAGATCCCTTTGGAGCTCTTGGCAATCTCTTTCGGTTTTTACTAACCTAAATAATTTAGTATCATCAGAAAATTTTGGTATTTTACTACGTACCCCTTCTTCTAGATGATTGATGAATAAAATTTAAAAGCATTGGTCCCAACACTGAGCCTTGGGGGACCCCACTTTTTACCTCTTTCCATTTTCTCTTTAATGATGGTTTCCATCACCTTACATGGAACCGTGGTTAAGCTAACTGGTCTGTAATTGCCTGGATCACCCCTGAATCCTTTTCTGGAGATTCGTATTAGATTTGCTAACCTCCAGTGTTCAGGTACAGAGCCCGATGTTAGGGAAAGATTATATATTTTTGGTAGAACGTCGGCAATTTTGCATTTGAGAGCATTTTCCAGAGGACGAAGCAACAGGCTGTGCTGTTCTCCAGGCAAGATGGTTCCATTGGGAAGGTCACTGACTTCCTTTCCCCTCTACTCCCCAATGTATGGTGGTTCCAGAATAGTTAAAACTGCCTGCCGGAAGAGGCAGTTTTCTGAGCAGAGACCCTTGTGGTTTCTGGGCAAGGACTGTGCCTGATGCCGCCAGAGAAATGTATGAGGCTTGAAATAGATGGCCATTTTGCTCCTGTGCAACTCTCCAAAGCTATCTGTGCATGTGTGGGATGGGGGAACAGTCTTCCGAGGCTTGGAACTTTTCTGTTTGCTTCATATGGTCTAGCGACTTTAGGTTTTGTTTCTCTTTTTCGCCTCCGATAGAGAAAAACAAGCAGCAGCGAAGACTCTGCGCCAGAAGGACAAGAAGCTCAAGGAAGTGCTCTTGCAGGTGGAGGATGAAAGGAAGCAAGGAGAGCAGTACAAGGAGCAGGTGAGAGCTGGGGTCACGGTGGCGCTGGATGAAGATGAGTAACCTTGAGGAATGACCATAGGACAGTTTAAGTTACTTTATTATCAGAAGAGACCATGGCCTGGAGCCTGAGTGGAGTGCCGGCTGGTCTTGACTATCTTGCAGGCCAGGTGAAGTCACCCATCCGCTGAGCTTCGCACCTGGTTATGCATGTCCATTGCTTGTCATTAGAACTACAGAAGTGGTTTGCTATGACTTTATTTCAAGCATTTCTAAAAATTCACTTCAAAGCACAACTTGGTCTCACATCTACATACAAACATGAGGCATTTCCGCACTGGATCGCGTTCGAAACCGAACGCGTTCAGGCGGAAAGCTTAAGCCAGCTTCGGGCGCTTTCCCCGTTCACACACAGACGCGCCAGAACGCGTGTAAACGCGTTCCGGAGCGTCTGTGTGCGAAAGGGGAAAGCGCCCGAAGCTGGCTTAGCCGGCAAACGCCGGCCAGGGGCGCGCCGGCAGCCGCGGAGGCAGATCGACAATCAGCTGTTTGAGAAACAGCTGATTGTCAAAGCCGCGCGGCGTCGGAGGCGCGCCGGCAGCCGTTCGGGAGACAGAAGAAGCGCGAACGCTTCTTCTCCCGAACGGCTGCGGACGGCTCGTCCGCGTTGGAACGCGTGTAGAGCACTTCGAAGTGCTCTACATTTCGAACGCGGAAAAGCCAGCTGCGGACACGTCGGAACGCAAGCCGCGCGCGGCCAATGCGGATGACGTGTCCACAGCTGGCTTTTTCGCGTCCAGTTTAGCCCCGTGCGAAAACGTCTCTGGTCTGCTTAGTTTTCTGAAGCCAGGCCAGGCGGCCCAGGTGCTGCTTCGACCTGCTGATTCTTTGCAAGTATTAAAGGTAATGGAACAGCCGACGGGATTCTGTATGGCAATTGCACTTATGGGGAGGATTTTTTAGGCAGCATTTTTACCATTCTGGCTGTCCACATGCTACTGAACTGAAGTTCCCATGAGCCCAGTGGCAGCGGAGGCTTTCCTGAGTTTCCCTTTGGGGCGCCGTTGTCTCCCAGCGTCCTTAGGCTCAAGAGGCTGAGGGGCCCCTTCGACTTTCCGTTTGCGCTCACTTCCGTGAGCTTCAGGGCCTGTCAATCTTCATTCCAGGCTGAGAAGGCCAGCGTGCGGGTCAAGCAGCTGAAACGGCAGCTGGAGGAGGCGGAAGAAGAGTCCCAGCGCATCAATGCCAGCCGGCGCAAGTTGCAGCGGGAGCTGGACGAGGCTGCGGAGAGCAACGAGGCGATGGGCCGAGAGATGAGCGCTCTGAAGAGCAAGCTCAGGTGCGCAAGGAGGATGGGGTGGCCGGGGGCAGGTCTGCTGGGGGGCTGGGCAACCATCTGTTCTCTCCCCCCACATTCTGACTCCACTAGAGCCTGAAATAGCATGTGTGGGAAAGCAGCACAGCATCCCTGAAAACCAGTGCTGCATCAGTGGCAAGGGGAACTGGAACGGATCACCAGCTCCCCGACGGCTGCTTTGCAGCCAGCAGCAACAGTTTGCAGAGAACAGGACTAGGAGGGAAGAGGGAAGCTGCCAGTGTGAAATGCACTTCAGGCAGGGTGACTGCGGGTTAAACTGTGCAGGACTTTACGCCGCCTTGTTGTGGTACTGGAAGTATCTTTTGGGCCCATTTAGCTTGAAAGAAGTCATTTATCTGGATGGGGGAAATGTTGAGCCCAAGAAGCATTTTCTAGGGACGAGGAGAAGCTGATGGGCACTTATTGTGCCGGCACGGGAGGAGCTTGAGTTCTGTCCCTCCAAACCACAGAGCCGGTTTTTGCTGCCAACTGAGCAAAAGCTACGTCTCTCAGGGCTGACCTTCTGGGATTAGTTAAAGTACTTCTCCCCAGTCGGGGTTTTACTAGTTAGAACTCAAGCCGTTTCCTCTCCTGTACCATTGCTTTTAGCAGTTTGTACATTTTGTTTTTGCTGTCAGTTTTTTATTGTACTGTTTTATCTGTTTCTTGTTCACCACCCTGAGGCTTTGGTGCAGGGTAGTACAAAATCAGTCAATACAGTAAAAATACAACTCAACCACCATCCGTCACGTTGCCACAAGCTTCCCTGTCCTGGCTTTGTATAGCCCAGAGGCCTCAACTGGCTGAGCCACAAAGCCTGAGGCAGGCCACTCCAAGCCCTCAAGCAGAGCAAGTAGGATCTAGAGTCCGACTGCCTGCACATGCCAACACCGGAGCCTGCATTTGCTGCTGTGCTAAAAAGGGGACATAGTGAGAGGCCAAGGAAAGTTTTGAAGAGCCGAAATCCAAAGCAGGAACATTTTTAGACTTCTAGTAGCTCCCTGTAGCAGGGATACCCTTCAGAGATATTTGCAGGATGGGAGCCAAAACCCAATGCAAAAGTAACCAGAACTCTTTTGGAGACCTGAGGCCTATTCACATTTAGGCCTCTGGACGCAGTTAGGCAAACCCTGGGACAGAGCATTTGCACTGTGGACCAGGTGGTTTCATCCGGAACCGTCCTCGCCCCAGCCATCCCAGAGCTGCCTGGCATGGAGAGCATTCAGACTCTCTCTGCTGGACAGCTCTGGAGCCAAACCCTGCCTTGGTCCACCACCATTGGGCTCGCCAGTTGGCAGCCCCTTTCAGGGGTGTGGCGAGACCGGGCCGGGCCCATCCGAGGGTCCTGCAGGCTGCCGCTGCCCCAATAGGGCTGGGTGCAGCCCGCGGGGGCCTCTTGGGGGCCCACAACCATCAGCTCCCTGCGCCTGACCTACCTGTTTGGACACTTGGTTCAAACTGGCTAGGCCCTGGGTGTGGGGACTGAACCAGGTGTTCTGTGCAAGTGCGTGCCGCAGCCCAATCAAATGGCGCCACAGTTCAGTCCAACAAGCCCTGCCCTTGGGGCCTACCCAGTTTGAACCAGGCGTCCGAACAGGTAGGCAGTGTGCGGGGAGCTGGGGGTGGCGCAGACCACTGCGGAGGGTGGGCACCCAGGAAGCCCCTGTGGGCTGCCGCTGGCCTGATTGGGGTGGTGGCAGTTCGTAGGATGGGCCAGAACCAGGCTGCCAGCCAGTGGGAACTCCCCCCTTACTGCCCAAAGCGAATGCTTGTTCCATCCCCGCGTGCACCAGCCTTAGTGGCCTGACTGTGGCTCCACTGTGCTGGCGGCCTGCCCAAAGTGAAGGCGCACAAGAGCCCTGTGAAGCAGCTTTGACCAGGCCAGAAGCCTGTTAGCTCTGCTGGAGGGTGGGTCAGCATGGCAAAGAGCTGCCCTGAGCACTGTGCATGAAGACTGTCCTGGCCACAACGTTAGGCTGCATGAAGACCCATCAGGTATACAAACCGTGTATTTCATGTCCTCCTTCCTGTCTTTCAAATCTACCTGATTGGTGCAGATCAGAGCAGGTTCCTAGTGTCCGTGCCTTTTGTGCTAGAGCTGCTCCATCCTTTCTTCCCTCCAAACAGCGTCAGGAGGGGAAAGAATCCTGCTTGTGGCATGAAATATCATCAGTACTGTCTTGCTTCTGAAACAAAAGCGAGTATCTGCTTTTGGCTAACTGCTTGGGGTGCTTCTCTCTTTCAGAGGGAACCCAGAACCAGCGCAGTGACTGAGCAGGTACCTTGCCTTCAGGCTGGCAGGCAATTTCTGTCTGTAAAGATCGCCCCCAACCTCCCCACAGCTTTGTCCCATATGAGATTTCTGCAACTGTGAAGGCTTGGATCTCTAGATGTCTTGTTCCAAGAGACAAATATTACAGACTTTGCTTGGTAATCTCCCTTCCGCTCAGTGAAGCGCTTGGAGCAGCCCTGGGTGGCAGCACTTCGGGCTTCCAGTGCTGCCCACCCCAGCCAGGAGGGGCCGATGGGAGACGTGGTCCCACTCGCCCTGGGCTGGTTTCCCCATTGACCAGGGCCTGTGGGTAGAGGCGCCCCAAATTCGATAGCTCTGCTTCAGGGCCCAGAAACTGGCTTTGAGATAGGGTTCAGGTTCCATAGCAAACCCTGCCCCACTGGATCCTTCCTGGGCACCTGCAACTGAACAGCTGGAAGAGGAGCACGATGTGGCTCATTTGTGTAACTGACTCAGAACTACCGAAGGCTTTGGGGCAGTCAGTTCCTGTTGTTTCCCCTCACCTACAGCGAGTAGAGATTACAAACCGAAGCAGCTGATCTGCTCACATTCTGTAATATTTGTAATGTTTTTTCTTTTGCAAGGAAAACAAAAGTCCTTTGCTACTGCTTCACAGAGCTCTTTCTGTTGTTTTTTTGAGCCATAGCATCTTCCTGTCCCTGCCACGGCCCTTCCCTATTTCCTCAGCTGCACTCTGCTCTTTCTGGCCAGGGACAGGGGTGGCAATGCTTACAGTGTCTATGTTTAGACATGCACAGAACCATGGCAGGCTGACCTTCCGGTTGGGGTGCTTCCCACAGAGCCAGGGCACCACCATTTGGGCCCTTAAAACAGGGAGACTCGCAGGCAACATGCAGCAAGCAACGGAATGCCAGCTGGGGTGTGGTGAAGGCGGCAGGTGTTAGAAGAAAAGGATTCCTCAGTATGTGCCGCCTGCAGCAATTGGTTGTCACTGAGACATCATTTGCCAAATATTGTTCCGGCTGTTTGGCTCCTTGGAGGCTGGAGCTTAGGGTCTTTTTCACATATTATTTGTCTGGTGATAGAAATGTGAAAAAAACAATACATTCTGGCTCTCGCCTTGCCCCGAGGCCTGCAACCCCTGTTCTCAGGAAGAAGATGGGCCAGCCGGCCGCAGCCACGCCAGCTTGTGTACATGACACCCTTTTCCTCTTCTCTTTCTACTTAAAGCCCCAACCTTTCTTTCGTTGAGCACAGCTAAAGGCTGGATCCCCACTGACTTTCTCCCTTTGTGCCACAGGCGTGGAAATGAGCCCGCCCCCTTTGCGCCCACACGCCGGTCTGCTGGCGGTGGTGGTAGACGCGTCATCGAAAATGCTGAGGCGTCTGAGGAGGAGGTGGATGGCCGCGATGGAGACTTCAATGGAACCAAAGCCAGTGAATAATAATGTTTAAAAGCCGCGCTTGCTAGTTTTAACTCTGGACCCAAAAACGATGAGGGGCTATAGCACCATCTATGCTGCTTTATTTATCCCAGATCCACGTACGCAAACCACACCATTTTGAAATAAGCACTGCTACCTAGACACCTCTTACTTGTTTTGGAACTATTTTTTCTAGAGCAGTTGTACTCACTGAAGGAGAAACACAACACTTTGGGTAACATGCGCCCCCCTCTGGGCCCCTGCATTCCAGCTGCAGGGCAAAGGCAGCCTGCCCGCCTGCCCGGGGGCCTCTTCCGTGAACTGCTGGCCCCACACGCCATGTGTCCTTCGCACTCAGGCCCAGGTTGGTTAATTCCCTGTCACGGATTGTTCCCCTCAAAGCTCTTAAAAATAAAAGTGCCTTTCTTACCTACTTTTTCTTTGGTGTGGGGAACAATAAACACTGTAATAAAATCTGTGCTTAAACACGCACTAATAAAGGTTTCGAAACTCACGGGGTTTGCTGTGGCTGTTTCGGGGGTGGGGGGGGCTTCAACTCAGCCTCTCCTCTGGCTGATGGGCTCATTCACCCACATGCCGGCCTGAACGTGAGTGGAAGTGAGGCTCTGAGGCCTGTTCCTGGCAGCCTTCATAACAGGGACAGCAAACTGCTCCGCTTATCTTCTCCTTGCTTACTTTCTAAGGGTGTGGAGAGCATAAACGGCAAAATGCAGCGAGCGGCCAGTCTTCCCAGGCCGTCTTGAGAATTGTTTCCAGGGGAGCAAGAACGTTCCAGCAGGCAGGTGTGTCCCAAGCGCCATGTCTAGAAACAGCTGGCTAGGATCAAGTCTTTGAAAGCTGCTGGTATCTTCCTCCCTACGCTGGCGCGTTGCCGCAACCTCCTACAGAGGCAGTTTTCTTCCCAGAAAGAGAACACCTTTCCCAGCCGTGGACCTGCCTGTAAGATTGTATCTTTCACAGTCAGAGTTTCAGGATTTCTGCACCCCACTTCCAACCACTAGTGGCAGAACAAAGAATGAGGCAGGGAAGGCGTTCGATTGACTCAAGGGACGTGGCAAGAGATCGGTCCTCTGTTTATTGCTCTTGGGGCCTCCCAAGGGCTGCTTTAGACTAAACCTGCAATGATACACAATTTAGGACATATTGCCCACACACCCCATTATTTTGAAATGGGTACTGTGGAGCAACTGCACCTTTTTGCTACACTGACACATGCTTAGTCTGCTGCTCTTAAATGCTGTAAAAACCTTTGCTTCTTCCGAATGGATCAGAAGTCCCTTTCCCGGTTTTTGAGCATGACAGCGAGTGTTGCTGAGTCAGTCCCATCTCCTAGCTGAGTATGAGGCCGTCTCCAAGGTCACCCGAGGAAAACAGCCCTTGAACAAAGATGCCACTGCTGACTTCTGGGGAGAAGCCGGCCGTTGAGCTTACTGTGCTTTCCAGGCACTCTGCTCCACCGCTGAGCTGTAGCCGCTTCCTGCATCAGGGGAGCATTGGCTTAGAAGCCCTGTGGGGTTCAGAAACATGCAAGGTGTCCTGCAGCTGCTATAGATTAAATGACCAATCCTCTATACCTCGCTTTGACTGCAGAAGGCACATAAGGGAAAGATATCTGACATCGAGTAACACCAAAATCTCTTTGGAAGGGGAAAACACTGAGGGGAGCATAGGCACATACTATGTGAGAACTGTGTCATTTCATCTGTGGAATGAAAGAACCATTGCAGAAGTTTCCTTTTGTCTCGGTGTCAGAGAAGCTGGATTCTGCAGCTTAGTTTTTGCTAAAAGCTACTGAGGTTGTCTTTCGGGAAGGTACCTGGTAGGTGTTGGAAGCTGATTCAGCGACTGGGGCAGGTGTGTGGCCGTAGCCTTCCTTCTCAGGAGTGAGCTGTAGTTTCCCATTACTCTTCAGCCACCACACAAAACTGGCTTTGTTGTCCCAGGACTCTGGCTCTCTGCAATGGATGCTTTGCTGGGGATGAAACACTTGGCCCGCCTCTCCTGCCTTCTGCTCCGTCCAGTAGAAGGGCATTAGGCTGCAGTTCAAAGTGGACACAGCTGAAGACAGGCCAGTTCCAAGTCCGTTAGAGAAAGATCTGGGCGATGCCTTGTGAAGGGAGCCCCACTGGCCCTCTAGCATACAACGGCCGCGGTCCCAGGTCCAGCCTCTTGACCAGCCTATGCAAACAGAAAGCATTTTATTTTCAAAGAAAATAATAACTCTAAGACACAGTATCTCTTCCTGCTGGATCATTCAAAGAGCTGAAAGCAACAGAACCATAGTTTGCATCCATTTTTCTTCTTTGTTTTCCTAAGCCAGTGATGGCCAACCTATGACACGCGTGTCACAGGTGACACGCCAAGCCCTTTTGGGTGACACACCTGGTCACCCTGTCACCTGGGCGTGTAGTGCTTGCTTATTCTTGAAATGTATGAAATACCAACTTTCAATTGAAGATTTAGCAAATGAAATTCAGCAACAAAAGTCACTAATGTAAAGAATTATTTGTTTTTGCTTTTTAAAAATATAACATTTTACTAGAGCTACAAATATCACAAAACTATGGATATTTCTAGATGTGACATGGCACCCGAGTTAAGCTAGGTTTTCTTGTGAATTTTGACACACCGAGCTCAAAAGGTTCACCATCACTGTCCCTTCCAGTCTGGCTGGGCTGAAGGGAGCGGCACGTTCAGGAATGCCTGGCAGGCCGCACTCAATACTCCTGCTGCAGACTGACTCAGGGTTGGCAGAGGAGGCACCAGGGATGGGTGGGTCTCCGTGTGAAATAGACGGGACCTTCAGAACAGATGAAATGAAAAGACTTCCTCACCCACACCTAAGCAGGGGAAGTTTCTGCCCTGAGACATATAGGATGACCCTCGGTTTAGACAGCTTGGAAGGGCCACACATCCAAGACTAATTTCAACAGCCAGTTTCCAAAAGGAAGAACTGGGGAAGCCTGAAGCAGTAAATTCTAATATGAGTGGCAGCTGAAGTGCTCAAGTGCAGAGACCTGCCAGCTTGCAATTAGGCTGGGAAAACAGGATTATGTAACCCAAGACAAACATTTTAAGGACAACCCTAGCATGATGACATAATATGCTGTTTTCAGGCTGCGGTGAGCAAGCAAACAAGCTGTCCTGGGTCAGATCAGGATGCTGTCAGGATCAAGGTGAAACCTTAGGCCTTTTTGCGTGAGGGTTTTTTGAACGTGTGGAGAACACACGGGGACACAGCATTCGCACCTCAGGGGAAGCTGGATCCATTCCAGACCACCCCAACTGCTCTGCAGGCGCCTCCGTGCGTTCGGTGCGTTTGCACGCTTTCGTCTGTGACAGCTGTGACACCTGCCCCGGGCTGCTCCGACTGGCTCCTCTGGAGCCAGAGGCCTCTTTTCCCTCAGCTCCCACTGTCTCCAGGAGCTGAGATCGCGGCTCCTAGGGCCAGGGGGACCCCCACCTAACACCCCCCAACCCACCCTGGGTCGCGTGTGCGCATTCATGGCCTTACCTGCAGGCTGCCGGGTCAATTCTGCATAGAGGAGGGCCAGCGTGCTGTGCTCATGCTCACGGAGTGGCCACTCACTGGCCAGCCACCCTCCTGGCTTCACCAGGCCGTCTGTACAGGCACGGGTGGCTGACCAAAGAGGGGCTGCCCCATGAGCATGCGCACAGCAAGCCGGGCCTCCTGTAGGCAGAACTGACCTGGCAGCCTGAAGTTAAGGGGTGGGTTGGGGGGTGTAGGATGCGGGTCCTGCTGGCCCTAGGAGCCATGATCTTGGCTCCTGGAGACGGCGGGAGCCGAGGGAAAGGGGACCCCTGGGCTGCCGACCCCTGGCTCCAGAGGAGCCAATCAGAGCAGCCCGGGGGAGGGTCTTCGGCCACAGCGAGCTGAGAATAGTTCCCCGTGCACACGAGGGAAGGTAAAGGATGGATTTGGAACACGTCTTATACCTGCCAGTGCGGATGGGGAACTGCTCTCAACACTTTCGGGCTGAAGCATTCCGAGGCGTCTTCGCTGTAATGTGATAATGCCTCTTGTTGATTTCTTAAGATGATGCAAAGGGAGCGGTGTACAGGTCCAGCAGAGTTTGCTGCTTTTACTTCCACCCTGCGGCCAGTCAGTTTAATCAGTTACTCAAGAAGACCTTATCAACAATACAGCCAGCACTACACACAGCAGGAGACACATCTCAGTGCAAACACTTGTCGCTTAGGTGCTGTATATGCCAGGATACTGATTTCATTGTTTTGTGCCCTCCTATGTCTCTTGAATGTTATTTTCAGTAGGACAGGCCGTAAAAGTGAGCCTTTCAAGTAACGAAACAGCCAGAGAAAGTTGTGGGAACCGCACTTAGGGGATCCCAGTTTGCTGATCTAAGTCAAGGGTGCTAAGGATGAGACCTAGTCAGCCAACGTAAGAGTGGAATTAACTTTCAAAACTCTGGATTTGTCCTGGATTTGTGACGTGCTTAAGAGCAGGAAGGAGAGAGTAGGAATGAACAGGGTGGAAAGAGGTAAAAAGTGGGGTCCCCCAAGGCTCAGTGTTGGCACCAGTGCTTTTTAATTTATTCATCAATGATCTAGACAGAGGTTCCCAAACTTTTTTTCTCATAGACCACTTTCAAAATTTTACTGGTTTTGGTGGAGCCCCTGCTGCTACATTTCTACCATACTCCCAAAACTCATTTTAAAAAAGTGAAGATTAGATCTAACGATGGAAATTTGCAACGCAACTGAGTTCCAACACTAAATGTGGAGTGGTAAAAATAAGAAGAAAAATAGTATTTCGTCCCTTTGCGTGTCTGAACAAGCGTTGTGGGTGGGCGGACGGCACTTTGCAAGTCTTGACACGCGTTGTACTGAATATTGAATATGCAAGTTTTTACAAGTAACAGTCGCTGACCTTCTTAAAATATTATCAACCTACATTGATAGGTAAAGCCAAGCAAACATTTTTGTTGTTTACTATTGAAACCAGATAAATTTTCGTGGACCCCCACTTACAACTTGTGAACCCCCATTTTTCCCCCACGCGAATGTAGAACGCCTGTTGAGTCTGGACCACCTGGACCACTTTGGGAATTACTAAAATAGCAAAAAATTGATGATACTAAATTATTTAGGGTAGTAAAAACCGAAAGAGATTGCCAAGAGCTCCAGAGGGATCTCTTAGCATTGGGTGACTGGGCAACCAAGTGGCAAATGTGCTTTAATCTTAACAAGTGCAAAGTAATGTGCATCGGGGCCAAGAATCCAAATTATGCCTATGAACTGATGGGGGCAGAGCTTTCTGCAACACACCAGGAAAGGGATCTCAGGGTTCTGGTGGACAGTTTGATGAAGGTGTCAGCCCACTGCACAGCAGGAACGAAAAAAGCTAATTAAATGCTGCAAATAATTAGGAAGGGAATAGAAAACAAGTCGGTACGGAGCTGACTTGTTTTCTGTTTTGTCATTTTCGCTCTTTATAAATCTATGGTGAGGCCACATTTGGAATATTATGTACAATTCTGGTCACCACACCTCAAAAAGGATACTGTAGAACTGGAAAAGGTGAAGAAAAGGGCAACCAGAATGATTAAGGGGCTGGAACACCTCCCTTCTGCGTTCAATGCGTGTGTGTGACCCATAGGTCAGATGTTTCACATGTCTGCAGAGATTCCAAGGACACAGAGCTTGGGAAGTCCCATTTCTTAGGCATCCAGCTGCATAGAAACACTCACCCTTGAGGAGCAGGAGGCCTCTCCAAGGCCTCCCTGCCCAAATGGAGGGGTGTAGACAAGGCACCTTGGTATGGAGCTTGATCATAGACCAGGTTTCGGCAGGAAGCGAGCTTGGACTCCAGGGCCTGGAAGGAAAGTGACAAAAGTTACTTCGGTTCAGATGCACAGAAGAAATGAAGGATTTTCCAGCCCTTAACGCCCCACCTGAGATTTGAAGCACAGCACGACAGCAGCACCTGGGTGGATCCACATCAAGCACTGCTGTGCCTAGCCGGTGGCTTCAACCGAATCGTCTCCCCGAGCTGCCATCCCAGCGGATGCCGACAACTCACCGCAACTTTCCGGAGGAGGTCTCCCACAATGTTGAGGACGGATATCCGGGCAGTTGGCGTGAGGGGGCTCGGACAGCAGCTATCCTCAAAGCCTTTGTGGAAAATATTTTCATTTACTAAGACTTCTTCAGAGCAAGGACCCCAGCTCCCATTACCAGGAGATTCAACCGCCCCCCCCCCCCGCCCCATCCAGGATTCCCTTTGTTTTCCCACTGATGTTACATGGAAGCGCAGGAAATCTGAGGAGTCTTGGGCTTGTGAAACATCCTTTTAAATGTGTCTTTGGACAGTGGAAAGAGTGTGGACAAGGAAAGACGCACTTTTGGTCCCTTGTATCTTTTAATACCCCAATAAGTTCCAGTTTTTCTATGGCAGCTTCCTGAATTATAAACAGGATGTGCCTACACCTTAGGCCCCTGCAGAGCAAGGCAGGCTTCTATCTTGACCCATCGACAGGGAGGACCCAGTGCATTACCCTGCTGGAAGGGCCTAAAAGCAGAAATGGCTTGAAAGATGCCTCCTCACCTCTTCTGAAGGTCCCGGGGGTGCTCAGTGTGGTGCTGGGGCCCTGATGTGCCACAGGGGTTGGAGAGCCCAATAAGGTAGCTTGCACGGCCGTATCCATCCTCTCTGCTTCTTCTGAATCTTCAGCTGAAGCCCTGGGTTTTTCCTGCTTTTGCTGGACTGCCAACTCTTGTCGTAAATCTAAGAGCAGCCAAAACAAGGAAAATATCTGGGATCCCTCCAGAGGGAAAGATGGGCAGCTACTGGCCACAAGTAACCCAGAAGGGCTACAGAGAACTGACTGGAAAAAACCTCTGTGTTGAAAAATGTTTTGGGAAAAGCAAGAACAGTAGAGATTTTCCATCCACCTTTACGGCCAGCCAACCACACCTCTCTGCCACGGCGCTGCCAAGAAGAGACAATTTTTTCTCTTGCTAGGGGTCGCTTAAAGAGATGGGGCAAGCCTGATCCAGCTCTTGCCTTGCTACATCTAGGATGCAGGTAGCCACTCCCTGCAAAAGATGAAAGCCCCTCTAAAGAAATGTCCAGTTTAGTGCTGAACTTTGTTAAAAAGAGAAAGTGATGGCCAGAAATTATAATTAAATGTTAAACTATGGAAGCTGCACCTGTCTTTTGCTGTATTCAGACAACTAGACATCCCTGTTTCTGTTGTTCAAGCCAGGAGAGGTTGTGTTTTATGTTGCAAGTGCTAATAGAGGAGAAGCAGGTACATTGCAGCCTTTGTAAGTAGTCCAAAAGCCACAGCTGTCATAGTGTGTGGGAGCCGGTTTGGCCTCTGGGCCCGCTGGAAGAGTTCACGGGCAAGTTCACATTTACTTTCCCCGTTTCAAATGCTAGAACACGCCATCCCTCCCCCCCTCACATCTGGACATCTACCCCCAGTATCCGGATGCCACCATCTTGAGTCCCAATGTTGGCACCAGTGCAAGGGCACAGTCACCATCAGCAGGACAACAATGATGTGCCAAGTCATATTATGTGCCAGCACACTTGTACGGTGCATCAGCTGACCTGCCCAACACCACAGGAGTGCAGATGAGCCTCGATGGAGCCAGGACAGGTCAAGGTAGGTGCACACATGGAGCACTGAAGTCGTGCTCCACACATAGTCACCATGCACTCTGCTCGGCCTGGAAGGAGCCATTTCTGATTTGGAAATGGCTCCTTCAAGAGCAGATGCTCCGTCTCAGAGTGCTTTGCACAGCAACCAGCGGGCCAAGGGCAGAAAGGCACCATGTTACTGCTGGACTGAAAGTGACGGAGGCTGCTGCTAACGTTCCATGGAAATTTAAAAACCGGGTTATAAAATGAGTTGGCAGTCCAGCTTTGGCCCAGGGTTCCTAATGGACGCTGCCGACTGAAATCATCTGGAGAGGTTCAGCTATTCGTTAATCACTGGCTCACCTGCTCCTCTTGGTGTCTCAGGGCTTTGGAGGACTTCTGCAAAATACACAGCCCTCAAGTTATTCCCACCTCTTACCATTTTGAAAAAGGCAGTTAAGACACAAATGTTCAGGTGTTTAAACGAATTTTTTGTCGGTTTCAATGTCCTAATTTGGTCATGATTTGTAAAAAGAACTAAGGTGGCCCTTGGGAAAAGCAGGCATCCAGCTGGTATCTGATTACACTCTTTTCTAACCTCTGGCTTCATCTTTCAACCGCTGCACCGATTCCAAGAGAGTCTCCTTTTCATCCAGTTCGCTCTCCAGGAAAGCATTCCGTTCAATGGCCTGGTTGAGACGCTGCTCAAAATCTTCCAAGGACATGATTGTGGCCCTGAAAAGCAGAGAAGTGGAGCAGGTGGGATGAAATGGCACGGTCCAGCCAAGTAGAAGCTGGTGGAGGGGAGGGAGGAAGCCTGGATATGAATTCGCTATGAGCTGGATGTATGCCCATGACAAAGACAAGAACAGGAAAGGCAGGCACTTTAGCCAGAAGCAAGTTGTGCCACTTTATGAACAAGATTTCATAAACCTTGTACCTCTTTGCTCGCTCCAAGTCATCATTTGCTTGTTCCAGTTCCCGGATATACTTCTGTAGCTGGTCTTTGATGGCTTTTGTCTGGGTCAATTCATCCTCCAAGGCAGAGATCTGCTGGTAACCTTCTGAGTGTTGTGTTGTGATCTTTTCCTGAGCAAAATGGGGAAAAAGAAGAAAAAACCCAGACTGCAGATCCAGGGCTCCCAAATGGCTGGCACGAGCTAGCAGAAGCCCGCCTATAGGGTCAAGAGTTATATTCCAAAGGAAGGTGACAAAGGGCCCTAGAGGGAAGCCTGGGTGAGACTCAGATATGCAGGAGACCCACCATGGACCAGAATATGATATTAAATACCAGTGGGGGACACTCACCATCATGTTCTCTATGTAAGAGCCGGTAACTTTTCTTAATGTCAGGCAAGTTGAATCCAATAACTTTACACCCCAGGGTGACCTTTTAGGAGCCTTTGAGAAAATCCTGATCCCATGAGGATGGAGGGAACCATCTTCTGGGGTTTGCTGGTTTGTACTTCTAACCCACCCTGTATCCAGTGAGGCTGGTTTACAATATAAACATGGTGGCACTAAGCTTCCTGCCAAGGCCTTCCTTGCCACGCCTAGCCATTTGCCAGAGGGCCCTGCCCAGATTTTGCTCCGTTGCACCTTTAAGCACATGGGGTCCTGGCTGAGTGACAGTTCTTCTCTCTCCAGAGGTCATGCTCTCTGCTGCCAGCTCTAAAGGAAATCCCAAGCAGTGACGACCAAGCCCACTTAGACCTTTAATCTGGGCTTGGGCTTTACCTTCAGAATTCATGCTAGAGGGCTGACCCTTTGAAGAGGAGCTTCACTGTGCCTTGTTACCCTGCTGTAATCAATAGTCAGCTGATCTTCCCATCAATGGCAGCCTCTGTCCATTTCTTTCCCTGGTGGCAGTGGGTGCTTGTCTTGGCGTGGATGAATGAGTCAAATTGTCAGGGCGACTCTGTTTCCATCAGGATACTGACAAGAGGGCGCATGGAAGAACACCATCTATTTTTTTCTTCAGCTTTTCAGCGAGGACTGTCTTTTGGTTTAAGGGTGGCCAGCAAGCTGTGCTGGGTTTTCTTTTCTCTCATTTCCAGCATCAAGCTCATTTATAAACAAGGATCGAAGTGTCTTCTCTAGGCTAGAGGTCCTTCCCTATCTCCAGCTTTCAAATGTTGTTTTCAGATAAATTGGCTTGTGCAGGAGCCCAGGACCTCGGGTAGATGCCCACTGGAGGTTTGGTTGTCAAGACTGAGTAGAAGCTCTTAACCCCACATAACAGGGAACTGGTCACCACACCTCAAAAAGGATATTGTGGAACTGGAAAAGGGGCAGAAAAGGGGAACACCTCCTCACAAAATCAGACTGCAACATTTAGGGTGCTTCAGCCTGGAGAGATGGCGTTTAAGAGGGGACCTGATTGAAGCATATAAAATTATGCATGGTATAGAAAAGGTGGATAGAGAACATTTCTTTTCTCTATCACAGAACACTAGAACCAGTGGGCACCTATGAAGCTGATAGGTAGGAGAGTCAGATCAGACAAGGGGAAGTATTTCTTCACCTAGAGGGCAATAGGTCTATGGAATTTGCTGCCAGAAGAGGTGGTGACAGCAACCTGCCTGGAGAACTTTAAGAAATGGTTAGAGAAATTTATGGATGACAGTTGTATCAATGGCTACTAGAATGAATGCCTAATCACATCTTTCAGGCTGGGGGGGGACGGGGGGACAAGCAGGATGCCTGTAAGGCCATTTGCTGGGATTGTGCAGTCTGAGCCAGCAGGGCTCCTCTTATGTTCTTATGTCCCAGAAAACTGCATGGGCCCATCCCCACCGTTTCTGTGGTGAGGATACGGACTTGGTTTGCTGCTTTCCCAGCAGTTGTCCTCATGCTACAAAGAGCCACCTAGCCTGAGAGGAGATGGTCCTGCAAACTAAATTTCCTCCGGGACAATGGTGGCCCATGGGCAGAGTCACACTGGCTGCTTCTTGCCCTAGAAAGTGGAAAACAATGGAACAGAATGCCTTCGGATACAGAAGCGCCATTCATTAAAATCAAGACTCATGACCAACCCCTCCAGAGACAGAGAAATGCAGCATAAAGCATCTGCAACTGCTCCTGCTTGAAGCCCTCCAGGCAGGTAGAGGCACCTCCACCACTAATGTCAGTACCAAATGGAGGAGAGGCATTCACACATGGGATAAGACCCCCAGTCACCCCCAGGGCCCACCCAGCTCAACATCCTATTCTCCAAAGCAGCTCCTAAGGGGCAGCACTTTAACAGGCTTCACTCCCAGCTGGTAAGCAGCAGTGGGGGCCCAGAGGGTCAATTTTGAAATCTGAGAGCCCCACCAGGTCCCCGTTACCTGTGCCAGCTCGATCTCGGCCCGCAGCCGACTGTTCTCTGACAGGAGGTCTCGATTCTGGGATTCCACCTGCTGCAGCTGGGCTTCCAGTTCCGCTTCATATTCGTGGCTCCCTTCCTGAAAGTCACGCAGCTCTTCCTGGGCATCTTCCGCACTGGACGGCACAGCCAGAGCGAGAATTAAATTCTCAAATTTAATTTGCACCAAGGCTGCAAGAGAACTGTGACACTCTGCATTGCGTTCGTAAGAATGTACGCAGTGTCATCTCTTGTTCAGACCAGCAGCCCTTTGCGTCCAGCAGTGGCCATCCAGCCACTCACCCTGTTCACAACATTCCAACAGGTGGCCTTCAGCAGTGCCTCCAAGACCCCTACAATGTCTCTCCACTGAGTTTAAACTCACAGTGTGAGCCCCAAAAAATATGCTTTGAAGGTGAGCCAATCTAATGTAGGTTGGGGAAAAGCATTCGAGCAGGTAGTGCAGACCCACAATGCCTGCAGGGTTTCAAAGACCAGCCTCTTGAGTTGAGCCTGGAAACACGCTGGAAGCCCCTGCAGACATGCAAGGACAGATTTTGCCCAAGTGGCATTGAGATGCAGGAAACACCCTACAGAAACCCCATGCCCTTAGCTTCCTCCCTCCTCCTCCTCCTCCTCCTCCTCCTCAGAAATCCAAGGTCTTTCTGAGAAGTGCCAGAGCAGCTTGCAGAAGGGCTAGAGGCCATCCCAGCACGGACGCACACACGCACATCGCCCCACAGCACAGAAAGCTCTTACCATTGCTTGTACTTTTCAGCCAGCTTTCTCCAGAAGTTCCTTTCTTCTTCCAGGGAGTCAAACTCTTCACCCACAGCTTCGCTCATCTTTGAAAACCTTCAGCATCGTTTCCTACAGAGTGAGGCAGAAAAGAAGAACGAAAAATTTTCAGCCCCAAATAGCAGGGAAGCCATCCCAAGGTCTGCTGTGGGTCACAGTCAACCTGTATGGTTGGAAAAAGGATTCGGCCCATTCACAGAGGAGCACCCGGCTTCTAGAGGCTGCCAGCTCATTTATTGATGATGCCGATACTCTAGTTTTGCTAAGCAGCCATCAGTCTCCTTGCCACAGGTGATGCTTTTGGTTAAAACCTGCACGAAGACTTAATTGTGGGAGTCAGGATTCGATCCCAGGCCGGACTAGGAAGCGTCCAGGCCTGACCCTTCAGCCCCACACAATGCGGCCGCACCAGCCAGAAGCAGAGCGAGGCCACCCCGGAGCTTTCCCCCGGTCGCCCGTGAGAGCCGGTGCGGCGAGGCGAGGCGTGACCCGCGGCTGCGGCGAAGGGCCCAAGCCTGTCTCCGGGAAGGAGGCCCTTTGGGAGCGCATCCCGAGCGCGCCTGGCCGGCCCTTCAGCGCCGACCACATCAGCCGGCACGGGGAGTTCCCGGGTCGCGGGTCAGGGGCGCCCGAGGGCCCCGCGCAGGAGGAGGGCGGGAGCCTTGCGAAGGCCCGGGCGGCAGAGAGGAACCTGCGCCGCCCCGGGGACCGAGGATCGCCAACCGCCGCCGCCGCCGCCCGACAGGACTGCGGACCACGGGCGGCGACCTCGGGGGCTCGCCCGCCTGCTGCCTCCAAGGGCCCAAGCGCCGCCTGCTCCGCCGCCGCCTCCACGGCGACGCTGCGAGGCGGTTCGCCTTACACGACGGTCGCGGCTTCGTCTTCAAAGAGGCGCTTTCGAGACGCTTTAAAGGGAGCAGCGCCGGTCGCGCAGCAGCCTCGACTGTCCGGACGGTCGACGCGCAGGGAATTCCGGGCGGCCCCGAGGAGGAGCCCAGCCGCCCCGCCCCGTCCGGAGAACTCCCTCCCTGCCTGGGGCGTCCCCGGGCCGCTTACCGACCCCGCTCCGGGCCGCCGCCGCCGCCGCCGCCGCCGCCGCCTCCGCCTCGCACGCTCCCACCGACCAGTCGGTCCGAAGCATTACAAACGGACCCTGCGTGACTTCCTATTGGCTGCGACCCGCGCGGATCGGCCAATCAGAGGCGCCTGGGCGTCGCGCCGGGGAGGTTGAAAGAAACTTCTTCATCTGCCCCCCCCCCCCGGACCGCCCGCGCTCTCCTCTGGCTACTCGTGACGCGGGTAGTGTGAGTCAGGCGAGCTTCGCAATGTGCGTACGCATTCTGCGTGGGCTACGCAAATTACGATAGGTTAAAAAGCATCCTGACTTGCACTGGAAATTAACATTCCATGCATCTTTCTGCTTCTGCCTCTCCATGAAAAAACTGAAAGGGGGAAACATTTGCTTAACGGGGGTTGATAGATAGCAGTAGAATTGCGTTTTCTACCCTGCATTTCTCACCCATTTAAGGGGACTCAAAGCTGCTGAGAAACCTTCTGTTCTTCTCGGGTGTTTTTCCACTGCAGCCCTTAGATCCAGACGTCATTAGTAGGCGACGGCCTCTGTTGAGGAATTGGGCTTCTCTAGGCCTCTACTTCCTTCTACTCTTTTGTTTCAATATGGCGTCCCTGTCCTCTTCGCTCTAGGCACCACCGTGTTTTCTCTATGGTGGCATCCATTGGGCATGCTCTGTGGGCACCGTGCTGCCACCCTGTGGCCAAAGCGAGAGTTGCATCTGCCTCTCAGCCGAGAGATGCTCCTTTTGCATTGAAGGAGATTAGTACACAGCAGAGGCAGAGGGAGGGCGAAAAGGCTCCCTGTGTGGGAAGGGGAAGGAGAGGGGGCTTCTTGGACTCCAGCTCCCATCAGAGACGTGGGGAGTTAGGTTCTGGGGTGCAGTCTAGGATAGGGGGGGCTTCAGCGCCCCCTAGGACTTGGGTATCTCAACCTGGAGGGGTGGGGGGGAAGGGTCCCCTGGCAGTGGGCCTGGGAAGTGTCAGGCAGGTCCTGGGCAAAGTAGGCTTTCCCCCTTATTTTAAGAACGAAGAAGTCATATATTTATGTAGCAGGTTAAAAGAATAAATGTGTATGCATGTAAAAGTATTTTATTTATATTTATTTTTTATTTATGCATTTATTATTTGTATTTCCCTCGTGCCCTATTTGCGTAGATCTCAGGAAAGGTAACAGTGCTTAAAAATTCCATACTTTAAAAGAAACAATAGATATTAAAATAGGAATATCTAGCACAACTTTTAGAAACAATAGATATTAAAATAGGAATATCTAGCACAACTTTTAAAACAAGGGAAATATATATTAAAAACAGTATTAATTGAAAGTGTGCGTGGGGGGGAATGTAACCACATTTAGCTGAAGTCTGGGGGAAAGAGGTGCGTCTCTACTGCCTTCCCGAACCCGTAAGGAGAGTGAGCGTGACGCACCTCAAGGGGCAGACTACTCCATAGCCTGGGGGCCATGACTGAGGAGGCCCTCTTCTGGGTGCCCACCTGTTTTGTTGCTGAGGGTGGCGGGACATCCAAGAACGCTGCAACAGGAACATAGTTTTTCTCACAGCTTATACTTCAAACACCAAATGCTTGATTTATTTCCTGTGGCATTGAATGTTAACCTTTTCATTTTGCTTTTCTTCCCAGGGGGTCCGCGAAGTCTCCATAAGATTGTCCTGACCTCTTCTGTATTGCCAGGAAGACCGACACATGAATATATGCATCTAATCCTGCAAGGTCAAGTTCAGTGTACGAATCTGTTTGTGTTTTTTGTGAGCAATTTATGAAGCATAAATATACTGTAAGTTCTTTGGCTTAGAAGCGGAGAAGGGTTGCAGCACGCAAGGAAAGTGGCACTGGCAGGGAAGAGACAGGGCAGAAGGGGTATTTAGATATTCCCAATTGTCCTTGAGAAACACTGCTGCCCCCAGACGCCTGTGCTTTTGCCTGCGAGGATGTTTGATCTTCCTGCAGAAGAGTCAGTGTGTCTCTCGCATCAAATTCTGTTTGAAATAAATTCAGCTTCCCTTGAGCAAGGTCTGAAGTGATACTGATTGGCGTTGGGGCTTCAGACTCCTGTGTTGTCAGTAAGTCTGTGCGTATGTGTGTGTGCGTGGCTGTTTGCGTGGTGCTGGCAGGATTTTAGGTCTGTGCCCAGCGTGTGAGTCAGGTTCTGGGGTGCAGTCTAGGAAGGGGGGGGGCTTCAGCGCCCCCCCGGACTTCGATATCCCAAGCTGGAGGGGGGGGGGACGGTCCCCTGGCAGTGGGCCTGGAAAGTGTTAGGCAGGTCCTGCGAAAAATTGGCTTTCACCCTTGTTTTAACAACTAATAAGTCGTATATTTTCATAGAAGTTGAAAAAATTACATATGTATGCATGGGAAAGTGCTGTATTTCTATTTGTTTATTACTTATCTATTGAAGTCTTTGAATTTCTATGCTGCCCTGTCCGCATATATGTCATGGAAGGTAACAGTACTACTGCAAAGTGTGTGAGGGGGAATGTAACCACATTTAGCTGAAGTGCAGGGCAAAAAGGTGGGTGTGTGCTGCCTTCCTGAAGCTGTACGGAGAGTGAGCGTGATGGAGCTCAAGAGTGAGACTATTGCATAGCTTGGGGGCCATCACTGAGGACGGCCTCTTGTGTCCCAGCAATTCTGGGTAAGACCCTTGTAGGCATATTTGTAAGAGAAAGAAAACTTTTGCCTTTAGTATTCAGCAGGGTTAAAAATATTCAGCAGCAGGAGCATGGATTAGTTATTTGAGTCCAAATATAAAAAGTAAAATAATATATTAAGGCCCAGGCTCTGCTTCAAGAGCATCCAGCAGTCTGGCCCCAGCATAACAGCAGGGTGGAAGTCTCCACAGTGGGAAGCCTGACTGCATGGACTTATATGCAGGTGGGAGCGATCCACTCTTGGTGGCCTTAATTGCAAAGTGTTCCATTGCTACTGTAATTTTCTACCGAACACACCTAGTGAGTCAAGGGGTAAAATCCTGTGTGAAATTGAGAATGTGCAACAAGTTAGTGGCAATAAGTTTTTATTGTAATCCCCTAGGAGTGTTGAATAGGACGTTGCTGCGTTTTGTAAACCTAGAATAAATGTATCAAATTACCTTTCCCCCAAGTAGGATGGGAGGCCGGCTGAATGAATGAACGCATTTATTTTGCAGTGAACAAGTTGGAAGCATTTAGCAAGGAGAAAATGGCCCTGCTAGGTTTTTTCGTAGCTAATACTTCAAACAACAAATGCTTGATATATTTTGTGCAGGATTGAATGTTAAGCATTTTCTGGTGCTTTTCTTGGCAGGGTATTCTTGGAAGTCCCCAGAAGATTGTGGAACCTCTTGTGTATGGTGAGAAAGAGCAACGCATGAAAACATGCATGTAATGTTGAAAGGTTAGGGTTAGGGTTAGGCCCAGGGTGAGGGTTGGGCTGAGGGTTAGGGTTAGGCCTAGGTTTACAGTTAGGGTGAGGGTTAGGGCTAGTGTTGGGCCTAGTGTTACGCCTAGGGTTAGGGTTAGGCCCAGGGTTACGGACTAGGGTTGGGCCTAGGGTTAGGCTGAGGTTTGGGCCTAGGGTTAGAGTTAGGGTGAGGGTTAGGATTAGGGGTAGGGGTAGGGGTAGGTTTCGGTGTAGGGTTAGGCGTAGTGCTATGGTTAGGCCTAGGGTTAGGGTTAGGGTTAGGGCTATGGTTGGGTCAGGGTTAGGGTTAAAGTTATGGTTAGGGGTAGGCCTAAGGTTCGGGTTCGTTTTCGGTTAGGGTTGGGGTTGCGGTTAGGCTTAGGGCTTAGGCTTAGGGTTAGGCCTCTGGTTACCCTTGAGCTCTTTGGTGACCATTGACGTCTGTGGTGACCTTTGACCCCTCCGGTGACGTTTGACCTCCTCCAGTGACGTTTGACTGCTTTGATGACCTTTGACCCCACCAGTGACTTTTGACCCTTGACCTCTTTGGTGACGCTTGATGCTTCGAGTGACCTGTGATAGCTCTGATGACATTTGACTACTCTGATGACCTTTGACCCCTCTGATGACCATTCACCTCTTTGGTGACCTTTGACCCTTCAAAGACCTTTGTCCCATCTGCTGACCTTTGAGCCCTGCGGTTGCCTTTGACCCCTACAGTGGTGTTTGACCACTCTGATGACTTTTGACCCTGCCAGTGACCTTTGACCTGACCAGTGTCCTGTGACCCCACCAGTGAGCTGTGACCCCACCTGTGACGTTTGATGCGTCCGGTGACCTGTGACCCATCCATTGACCTTTGACCACACCAGTGACCTATGACCCCTCTGGTGATGCTTGACGTCTCTGGTGAGCTTTGAGCCTGCTTGAGACATTTGACGACTCTGGTGACCATGGGTCCCTCCGGTGACCTTTAACTGTTCCAATGAACTTTGAGCCCTCTGGTGACCTTTGACTGCACCGGTGACCTGTGACCACTCTGGTGACTTGACCTGTTTGGCGACGTTTGACCCATGGAGTGACCTTTGACCTGTCCAGTGTCCTTCGACTCCTGTGGTGACCCTTGACTGCTCTGGTGACCTTTGACCCATCTGGTGACCTTTTACCTCTTTAGTGACCTTTGACCGCTCCAGTTGTCCGTGACGTCTGGAATGACCTTTTACCGCTCAGGTGACCTTTGACTCCTGAGGTGACGTTTGACCTGTTAGGGGAACTTGGACCCTTCTGGTGACCTTTGACCGCTGCAATGACCTTTTAGGCCTGTGATGACCTTTGTTCCCTGCGGTGAACTTTGACATGTGCAGTGACGTGTGACCCCTCCTGTCACCTTAGACCGCTATGGTGAAATTTGAGCTCATCAGTGACCTTTCACCCCTCTGGAGATCTTTGACCTAGTGTTTTAGGGTTTGAGGGTCAGGGTTAGGGTAGGGTCATGGGTCAAAGGTCGGGGGGTCAAAGGTCAGGGGGTCAAAGGTCTAGGGGTCAATGGTCAGGGGAGAAAGGGCAAAGGTCCGGGGGTCGAGGGTCAAAGGTCGGGGTCAAAGGACAGGGGTCAGGGGTCAAAGGTCCGGGGTCCGGGGTCAGGGGTGAAAGGTCAAGGGGTCAAAGGGCAAAGGTCAGTGGGCAAAGGTCAGGGGTGAAGGGTCAGGAGGGCAAAGGTTCGGAGGTCAAAGGTCAGGAGGTGAGGGGGTCGAAGGTGAAAGGTCAGAGGGTCAGGGTTAGGGTTTAGGGTTAGGGTTAGGGTTTAGGGTTTAGGGTTTAGGGTTTAGGGTTTAGGGTTTAGGGGTTAGGGTTAGGGTTAGGGTTAGGGTTAGGGTTAGGGTTAGGGTTAGGGTTAGGGTTAGGGTTAGGGTTAGGGTTAGGGTTAGGGTTAGGGTTAGGGTTAGGGTTAGGGTTAGGGTTAGGGTTAGGGTTAGGGTTAGGGTTAGGGTTAGGGTTAGGGTTAGGGTTAGGGTTAGGGTTAGGGTTAGGGTTAGGGTTAGGGTTAGGGTTAGGGTTAGGGTTAGGGTTAGGGTTAGGGTTAGGGTTAGGGTTAGGGTTAGGGTTAGGGTTAGGGTTAGGGTTAGGGTTAGGGTTAGGGTTAGGGTTAGGGTTAGGGTTAGGGTTAGGGTTAGGGTTAGGGTTAGGGTTAGGGTTAGGGTTAGGGTTAGGGTTAGGGTTAGGGTTAGGGTTAGGGTTAGGGTTAGGGTTAGGGTTAGGGTTAGGGTTAGGGTTAGGGTTAGGGTTAGGGTTAGGGTTAGGGTTAGGGTTAGGGTTAGGGTTAGGGTTAGGGTTAGGGTTAGGGTTAGGGTTAGGGTTAGGGTTAGGGTTAGGGTTAGGGTTAGGGTTAGGGTTAGGGTTAGGGTTAGGGTTAGGGTTAGGGTTAGGGTTAGGGTTAGGGTTAGGGTTAGGGTTAGGGTTAGGGTTAGGGTTAGGGTTAGGGTTAGGGTTAGGGTTAGGGTTAGGGTTAGGGTTAGGGTTAGGGTTAGGGTTAGGGTTAGGGTTAGGGTTAGGGTTAGGGTTAGGGTTAGGGTTAGGGTTAGGGTTAGGGTTAGGGTTAGGGTTAGGGTTAGGGTTAGGGTTACCTAAAGTGCCTTTAGCTAACAGTACCATGCAACCCTGTGCAAGTCCCACTGGGTGCAGCAGAGCTCCTTAAAACAAGGGAAACCTTGTGGTGGTTGAGAATTTAGCACTGACTGCCCCCTTTTAAGTGCATCTTCACATGGAGGTGGCCAAAACTTTCCATCTGATTTTAATTTTGTGTTTTTCTCTAAATTGAGCTTCAGCCCTTAATCACAACAGAATCTCCCTTTTAATTAGACTCCATTTTCTGGTGACACTAATGCACGGTCACTGGATAAGAACCATTTTGCCAGTTTCTTCGCAGTGTTGATGGACACAACCATATTTGTTAAGAGGACAATCACTGACTGTGGGCAGAGAAACCTGAGGGGCCATATTATCTGAAAGAAAATGCCTGCCAGGCGACAGGTCCGGGTCCCTCAGCAGTTGGACGTGGGGTTGGGTCAGTGAAATTGCTCTGCCTCCCAGGCCTGCCCTGACGCCCCCGCCCCCCCCCCTTGCTCTGCTCTTTGCCCAGCTGACAGAGGAGAAGAACACACTCCAAGAGCGGCTCCAGGCCGAAACGGAGCTGTATGCGGAGGCTGAGGAGATGAGGATCCGCCTGGCAGCCAAAAAGCAGGAGCTGGAGGAGATCTTGCATGAAATGGAGGCCCGGATTGAGGAGGAGGAAGAGCGGGGGCAGCAGCTGCAGGCTGAGAAGAAGAAGATGCAGCAGCAGATGCTGGTACCTGCACTTTGTGCTCTTTGCAGATGCTTAACTGCCTCTCAGGTGGCGGAGTGGAGGGTCTGAGTTCATGAACTTTGATGGCCAACAGGTCCTGATTCCCACTGTGTACATCTGTGCTGCACACTTCCAGGATGGGCTCTGTTGTCCAGGAGCCAAGCTGAGTGGGGTAAAGGGAGGAGGGTCTTCACAGTGGTGGCAGCCTGAACACAGGATTGTACAGCCTCTAGACTCTCTTTGCCTACTTAGGGTTTCCTCTCCCCTGAGAAGGCGTGACACTGTGTGTGAGTGGTAGGAAGGGGAAGAATGCTGACTGAAGTTACCTCATCGCCTTCTGGCGAACAAGGTGAAGAGAGGCTGCGGACAACATGGCTGCTGCAGAGAGCAGTGCCTTCTGTTGCCCCCCTCACGTCTCCCCCACCCCGTAAGTTCCTACATGCCCTACTCACGGGTAACTGTTTCATCCCTGTAGTTTGAACATTTTGGATATATTATTTGTGCCTGGTGGTGAAACCTAGGGATGGTGTCTTCTGAAAGGGCAAGAGTATCTTAGACCAGGGTTTCCCAAACTGTGGGTCGGGACCCACCTCTAGGAAATTTAACCATATTTGAAATAACGTTTTTGATGTAATTATTTTAGTAAGTAATAAAAAAGTTGTATTAAAACTTTGTTATTTGAAAAGTCCTTTATTCATATTGGTAACGGTTAAATTTCCTAGAGGTGGGTCCCGAGTTGGTAAACTTATATTAGATGGGTCGTAGCCCAGACAACTTTGGGAACCACTGTCTTAGACCACAATCACAGCCAGAGTCTTCCTGGTTGATCCTGAGTCTCCAAGGTTTGGATCATCTCCCTTTTTTCTCTTCTTATCCTTCCTCCAACTCCTGAAAAGGAACTTGAAGATCAGCTGGAAGAAGAGGAAGCAGCGAGACAAAAGCTGCAGCTGGAGAAAGTGACAGCGGAGGCCAAGATCAAGAAGATGGAGGACGACATCTTGGTGATGGAGGACCAGAACAACAAACTGACCAAGGTCTGCGCCAGGAGCTCCATTTCTTGCTTTCCCAAGTCCTCGTGACGCAGTGGAAGGAGCCCTGTTGCAAGCTCTGATTCTCATGGGGCTGCAGCTTCCATGAGGCTGAGGAAAAGTCACCATTATCTAAGCCGTGGGAGTTGTTGTCCCAAACCTGGGCAATGGCAAAGATGCTGATGCAGCTGAGATGCCGGGGATTGGAATGGGGTACAGTTTAGGCTCATGTGGTCCAGGTGTCAGGCTGTGAGGAAAGCTGCCTCTTCTCCTTTTTTTCTTGCTCTATAGGAACGGAAGCTCCTTGAGGAGAGGATAAGTGATTTGACAACCAACCTGGCAGAAGAGGAGGAGAAAGCCAAGAACCTGACAAAGCTGAAAAACAAACATGAGTCCATGATTTCGGAACTGGAAGTGCGCCTGAAGAAGGAAGAGAAGTGCCGGCAAGAACTGGAGAAAATGAAGAGGAAACTGGAAGGGGATTCCAGTGACCTCCACGAGCAGATTGCCGACCTCCAGGCCCAAATTGCAGAGCTAAAGATGCAGCTGGCCAAGAAGGAGGAGGAGCTCCAAGCAGCCCTGGCAAGGTAGGAGCCCTTTTGTCCTGCTTAATGCACTTTGTTGGGCTCTGCAGAAGGCAAGATGGCTGTCGAAGCTTTGTCTGGCAGCCTCCTCTGAACTCCGTGAGGAGCTGGGGTGGGGTGGACAAAGGGCCGCCCGGCCTGTTCATTCTCCGGTGGATCATGGTTCTGTTTGTGGCAGGTACTGAGCTCAATCCCTGGAGCCTCCAAAGACAAAGAGTATTGGCAAGTGGGCCAAATAAGCATTTTTTCTCATCTCATACAAAATGTTTGTGGTCTCCGTTTGAAACAGCCACTTTGATACACGTTAAGGCATATGAATCCCATTGCATGGCTTCATTCTTATTTTTCAAATCTCTAATTTCTGCACCCCTGAAGGCTGGAAGATGAAACAGGCCAGAAAAACAATGCTCTGAAGAAGATCCGGGAGTTGGAAGCTCATATCTCTGACCTCCAGGAGGACCTGGATTCTGAGCGGGCAGCAAGAAACAAAGCCGAAAAGCAGAAGCGAGACCTGGGCGAGGAGCTGGAGGCCCTCAAGACCGAACTAGAAGATACCCTGGACAGCACAGCCACCCAGCAGGAGCTCAGGTGGGGCCAGGGAACTGCCAAAGCATGGGTAGAAGCTCCAGATCCTTCTTCTCTGCAAGCGCAGTGGGGCTCCATTTTGGATTCCACTTCCCATATTCTTTACTGTAATTTATAGCAGCCGTTTTGTGACTGCTGCCTGCAGTTTTTTCCCAGCATGCAACGTGTGACGGAGATTAGGGAGATGTAGGTAACATTGATAAGGATGAACGCACAGCCGTCTGTGACCACCTGAGTAGTGTGTTGCCCCGCTTTCATTCCTGCTTTTGCATTGGTTTTCAGAGCGAAGAGGGAGCAGGAGGTGACCGTTTTGAAGAGAGCGCTGGAAGAAGAGACCCGAACCCATGAAGCCCAGATTCAAGAGATGAGGCAGAAACACACACAGGCTGTAGAAGAGCTGACTGAGCAACTGGAGCAGTTCAAACGGGTAAATTGGCTGGCCAGTAACCATGGCCTTGATGTGGGGAGCTGACCGCTCCTCCACAGGAACCAGCTGCTCTCTGACCTGTGGGCTGCTCTTCCTGCTCTCAGGCCAAGGCCAACCTGGACAAGAGCAAGCAAGTGCTGGAGAAGGACAACGCCGACCTGAGCAGTGAAGTCCGGTCACTCAGCCAGGCCAAGCAGGAGGTGGAGCACAAGAAGAAGAAGCTGGAAGCTCAGCTACAGGAGCTGCAGTCCAAGTTCACGGAGGGGGAGCGAATCCGAGCTGAGCTTGGCGAAAAAGTCCACAAGCTGCAGGTGACCTGGGCTGGCAGTCGGTTCTTGTTCTGCAGAAGGGCTGACGAGGGGTGTTCAGGGGTTCAGTTTTGTGGTGGGCCTTGTTTCCCACCAGAGGCCTTGTTCCTCCACAGCTGGAGGGAAGTCCACGTTTCTCAGCCCTCCACACGTTCAGGACATTTGGAAGCCCTGGCGGGAGGCACGATGTGCAGTTATCTCCTTCCTTGTGGTCAAGGTTTTCCTGTAGTACTTGCTATGATTCCAATAAACCACATTAAATAATCTAAAGGTCAAACTATTCCAAAATAATTATTAAAAAGGGACGTGCTAAGAAAGCAGTAAAGCTCTTCACACTGGGTACCCCTGGATGGGGCAGAAGGTCTTCATTGCGCTCCCGAAAGGTAAACAAGAAGGCAGCTGCCAGTCATTAGCATCCAGAGTCTAGGTGGCACCACAGAGAAGGTGGAGCTGAAGGAAACTGCAAGATGACATGTGGGAGAATTGGTAATAGCTGCAGCCAGAACTGCTTGAGTGCTCCCAATGGATGCCTGTCATTCAGTTTGCAGTGTTAGCTGGCGCTGAAGCCATTTTATAGCTGGCACCTGGCTGTCTTCCTCAGAATTTCTCTCTCTGCTTGGTGGAGCGTCATGCTGCCCCTCAGCAAAGCCAATGGGTCTCACTTAGGTTCTCTTTTCTCCCCTTCCAGGCGGAGGTTGAGAATGTCACAGGGCTGCTGAACGAGGCTGAGGGGAAGACCATCAAACTCACGAAGGACGTTGCGACCTTGGGGTCCCAGCTGCAGGACACTCAGGCGAGCATCGCTGCAGGCAGAGCCAGCGATTTTGGCTGGGGTGTTGAGTGGAGACCCCCAGCTGACTGCTCCCCTCTCTTCTGCTCCCACCTGTTCAGGAGCTGCTTCAAGAGGAAACACGTCAGAAACTCAACTTGTCCACGAAGCTTCGGCAGCTGGAGGACGAGAAGAACAGCCTGCAGGAGCAGCTGGAAGAGGAGGCAGAGGCCAAGCAGGACCTGGAGAGACAGATTTCAACACTGACTGTGCAGGTTCTCATTGCAGCCAGAAGGGAATCGCGCCCTGTGCAGCCAGGGTCCCCTGCAGCACCAATGAAGCAATGCCTGTGACTTGAGGAATGCTGAACGATGCCGTCCTATCCCAGGCCTGCAACGTCCCCCTTGGCATTGCTGAGTGTGGGAGAATACGTTGGGGGAGTTCATTGGCACCGTTTTCTTCCTCTTTGCTTTAGTTTCTTAAGTTACGGGTAGAATTTGCAGAACAGTATTTGGAAAAATCCCAACACCAGAGTTAATTTATGCCCCCAAAGCTCCCCTCTTAAGTCTTTCTGCAGAGATTTCTGGGGTCTTCAGGGCTTTATCCTGATCAGGGGCTGGTTGGGAGAGCTCAAGATCTGGAGTAACGGGAAGCAAACCTGTAGCTTTGGATACTACCATCTGTCTGGCCTGCAGATGTAGTGGATGCCAGTTTGTACCCTGGCAGAGTCTGTGGCAGGAAGGGAGGTGCAATGATAAACCCTTCCCAGCTGTTCTCTGCTGAGGATCAGCACAGGAGTCAAGCCACTGGGCGGAGCTGGAAGGTGCCTTGCAGTCCATATCCAGGAAATACTTCCAAGCAGGAAGCTCTCTTCCTGTGCAGCATCTCAGCCTTGGGCTGCCAGGTTCTGCCTGGTGCTTCCCATAACAGCCTCATTGGTATTCGCTGGAGACAGGCTCATCCCCTGGGAATCCATTTGGTCACTGTGCCACAGACACACTCCTTTCTACCCCTTGCCCTTCCTAACCACAGACCGTCATTTTTTCTGACTCCAACTTACAGCTCTCAGACAACAAGAGGAAGCTGCAGGAGTTCACTGGTACCATTGAAAGCATGGAGGAAGGCAAGAAGAAGCTGCAGAGGGAGATCGAAGGCCTGACGCAGCAGTTTGAGGAAAAGGCAGCAGCATACGACAAACTGGAAAAGACCAAGAATCGGCTGCAGCAGGAGCTGGATGACCTGGTGGTTGACCTGGACAACCAGAGGCAGCTGGTCTCTAACCTGGAGAAGAAGCAGAAGAAGTTCGACCAGGCAAGGCTCCCTGCCTTCCAGCGTCCCATCTGGCAGTCGCTGTGCGGTGTAACTTTGAGCAACCTCCCTCTTGCCTGGCTTTCCAGTGTCACTGCAAGAGGGAGGCAGAATGAGCTGGCACAGGTTCAGGCTCAGCGAGGAAAACAGTCTGTTCTCTAAACCATGTTTTTCTCTTGTGGGCTTCAAGGCAAACATTTCCTATTTGCCTTATTCTCCTTTACAGTCAGTGACATATCTGAGTGCTTGACCATTGCTGGATTACCTTCTTTTTAAATTTAAAGGAGCATTCAGTCTGTTAATTGGTTCAATGATTTACCCTTAATGCCTGCTGAGTCTGGGCGTTTGGGCTGCATGGTGTGATGTTCTCCTCTTGCATGCCATGCAACCAGTTGGTCAGCTGAGCTGGTCAATCAGTGTAGACTGAGGGGCAGAAGGCTGGTGTTGTGAGCCTGATGGGTTTGTCAGGGACCCAGGAAACAGTAGAGAGAGGCTCTTGTTTGCTGGCTTTACTACTGGGACCTGTTGCAGGTGGCCGGGGTCCACAATTCTCTGGGTGTACGTTTTGCATCTCAGCTGCTGTAGTGTGAGGGGTGCCCTGCTTCCTTTGCTGGGGCTCAGTTGGAGTGAGCCAGGCGAGGCATCATGGAGCCAGCCAAACTCAGAGAAGCCACTGAAACTTTGAGCCACTCGCAGGACAAAGCAACATCTGCTTGTAACTGGTGAATCAGTATGTAGTCATTCCCTGTAGACAGCTGAAAGCGGAGTTTCTCCTCTTCTGCGGCAGATGCTGGCCGAGGAGAAGAATATATCATCCAAGTACGCGGAGGAAAGGGACCGGGCAGAGGCAGAGGCCCGTGAGAAGGAGACCAAGGCGCTTTCCCTGGCCCGTGCCCTCGAGGAGGCCTTGGAAGCCAAGGAGGAGCTGGAGCGAACCAATAAAGCTTTGAGGGCTGAGATGGAGGACCTTGTGAGCTCCAAAGACGATGTGGGGAAAAATGTAAGTCTGCCAGAGGAGACCCAGGGTTCCTCTCTAAGGGTCACCAGTTATCAGTGTCAGCTGTGGCCAAGGGGAGCTGGAGTCAAAAAGGGCTCTGCTCGGTTGCAGCTGCAGGCAAGCAGGTGTTGGGAGGGGAAACCAAAACGGGGGGCAGGAGCACAACTGCCTCGCCTGCTGGGTTTCTGCACAGGCTGTGCGCCCTTGGGTGCCGGCAGCTGAGGGCCCCTGTGGGGGAACCTTGTCACCGTTGGCAGTTGAGGACATGGCTGAGGTTCTAGATTCTCCCTTCTAGAAGGACAAAGAGTGGCCCATGGGAGGCGGAAGGTAAAGATGCTGAGGCACAGGAACAACCCCTTCCCTTGAGCTCCCCTTAGAGTGTCCTCTGGGGTTCTGATGAATTTCTGCCTCCCGTATTTTCTCTTCTCTTCTCTCTCCTCCCTTCCCATCCCTTTTGCCTCCTGTGCTGTCCAGGTGCATGACCTGGAGAAGTCCAAGCGGGCCTTGGAGCAGCAGGTGGAGGAGATGAAGACCCAGCTGGAGGAGCTGGAGGATGAGCTGCAGGCCACTGAAGATGCCAAGCTCAGGCTGGAGGTCAACATGCAGGCGCTGAGGGGCCAGTTTGAGAGAGACCTGCAGGCCAGAGACGAGCAGAATGAGGAGAAGCGACGGCAGCTGCAGAAACAGGTTCGTCCCCCCACTATCGCCATGCGAAACATGCAGGGAAGAAATGGCCGGAGCATAGCGCCACTCGTGCTTCGTGCATCAGCAAGTCAGTAATGCTCATTTTTACAAGAATCTGCAATGTTGGTTTTTCTTTAAATGTTCTCATATCAGGTAGGTTGGTTTTGCAGCTGCATTTTTGCAGTTTTTGGGTAGTTGTTTTCAGTGCCCATTTTGGCTGTCGCTCCAGTTGTTGAACTGACAACAGTCACTCTGCAGCAGCATGCAGCTCTCCTTAAAGCAATGACACTTGCTTCCGCAGCATGGTTCAGACAGCTGTGCAGTGTGTGCCTGGTCCCAACAAAGTCAGCAGACTGCTCAGGCTTCATGTAGCAGCCAAAGCTTTCCTCCCCTTGTAGCCAACCTCCTGTATGTCTAAATGTGTGGATTGCATGCTCAGGGATGGGCTTTGTGCAGTGGAAAACTTGCTTCTCACACCTTCCTCCTCCTTGTGGACTAGCTGCATGAATTAGAAGTGGAGCTGGAAGATGAGCGGAAGCAGCGGGGACTGGCAGCAGCAGCCAAGAAGAAGCTGGAAGTGGACATTAAGGACTTGGAAGGCCAGCTGGATTCTGCCAATAAGGGCCGCGAGGAGGCCATTAAACAGCTGCGGAAACTCCAGGTCAGCGGGAGCCTCTTGGCTTTGCTGAGGCCACCTTTGGTATTGCTCCTCTAGTGTGGGATTTGGGAAAAGATGTTCATAGGTTCCCCCTTGGGGTACAGCAAATGTCTGCTGGTCTGAGATTCCCTCTAAGGGCCACGCCAGTGTATTTGCCTGCCTTGAGAGTCACCTGGTGCATCAGTAAAGGGACAACCTGTTCCCCTCCTCCTAAGTCGTGTGGGAGGAATGCAGCTCTGTCACATGTAGCTGATGAGCTCCCTGTGTCAGTGGGAGATCAGCAGTCCATGCGCTTACCCGTGGACCCACAAAATCTCTTTCATTCTGTCTGGCAGGCATAGAGAAGAAGCGGCAGTGGGCAAGTGGGGGCGATGGAAGTAAAACAGAGGTTTGGCTTTCAATGCAGGGGCGATTCCAACCTCACCTGTTGCTCTTGGTGCTTAAAACCCCAGGCTCAGATGAAGGATTTCCAGCGAGAACTGGAAGATGCTCGGGCAGCCCGGGAAGAAGTCTTCGCCACGGCCCGCGAGAATGAGAAGAAGGCCAAAACCCTGGAGGCGGAACTCATGCAGCTTCAGGAGGTAAAGCAGACGGGGTGAGGGACAGGTTTGGAGATGCCTAGGTGGAGATTGGAGCCCTGTGATGGACCCTGGAGATGCCTAGGGAAGGTCTGGTGGTCAACACTGGCTTACTGGTTCTTGACCATCAGGGTCATTCTAGTCCAAAATGGCCAGTGCTTTCCCAGCAGGCTTGGCCTGCTCTCCTGCCGAGGGAATATTGTTTCCTGGCAGGAGAAGCCATCCCATTCAGCTGCCATTTTTCAGGTGCTACCCAGAGTGCTCCAGGCTGGAAAACGCCTGCTGTGATGTGGGGAAGCCTTTACTTCCCTTTCCATCCTTATGGCTTCTTTACAGGACTTGGCAGCAGCCGAACGGGCACGGAAGCAAGCTGAGCAGGAGAAGGAAGATCTGGCAGAAGAGCTGGCAAGTTCCGCTTCAGGCAGGTTAGGATTTGCAGCTTCTTTTTTAGACCATTAGGCACTGCACGCCCAGTTCCTCTTGCCATTGCTGTTTCCCTTCTTCTGAGCAAACAGCACAGTAGACATTTAATGAGAGATCTTGGGGGGGGGGGGGGAATTACCTCTGTTAATTTTTTGGGAGTGCCTCGTTTTTATCAGTGGAACGCATGAACGTCCAGACAGGTCACCTGTGACAATCTTCCCATCCTTGCTGTCGTAGGGCAAGTCTCCAGGAGGAGAAGCGACGCCTGGAAGCAAGGATCTCCCAGATGGAGGAGGAGCTGGAGGAGGAACAGAGCAACATGGAGTCCATGAGCGACCGCTTCCGGAAGGCCGTGCAGCAGGTGCATCGCTCATGGCCCAATTTGGGCTCTTGTTCTTTTGGATACAGGAAAAGGTATTTGTGTGACACTACCCAAAACTATTGAGGAATCTGAAGTCCTGCCAAAGTCACCAAATTTGGTTTTATGCACTGTTCGTGTAACATTTATTGCAATACAGTATGATGCACCAAGAGAGGTCTCTCTCTCACACACTTTTCTCAATCAGCTTGTGAATCATTTAATTTCCTTATAACTGTATCCCCAGGTATTGCACTGATTGTCATGATACAGAAGATGGTGTAAGATGCCTGTGATTCTTAATTTAGTAAAATTAAGCCTCAGGAGGGGAAATATGTGATGAATGAATGAGAATGCGAATGAGTGAGGATGGTGAAGAAAAGATGGGGACGCGCAAAGCATGATATGGGAGTAACCTTGGAAAGCAAAGCAGCATTTTCAGAGAACTGCGGACGTGGCAAAAAGGCTGAATGAAGGACGGAATTCAGTGACACTGAAGAGTCTGCCGTGACTGTCTCTGCCAGGAAAGGAATGTGAAAACTAGTTGCAAGGACAATGTTTTATAAAACAAAGGAAAAGTACTGCATCAAACAACGAGTCACTTTTGAACTGTAAGAGAGAGTGTTCCTGTATCTGCAGCAACGGGACTCCCGTGGCATCTGAGGACTGACTGATCACCATCCTCAGCAACAGCCATGTGTGTGAGTGAGTGCTGGGTGATTTTGTGTGCGTTTGACAGAGCTCTCTTGGTGCATCATACTGTATTACAATAAATGTTACATGAATAGTGCATAAAACCAAATTTGGTGTCTTTGGCATGACTTCAAAACCCTCAATAGTTCCAGGCAGTGTCACACCAATACCTTTCTCCTGTATCAAAAGAACCTGAGCCCAAATGTTTCAGTCCTTGTAACAATAAACATTTACTGCTGGTCTCAGCTACTCCCGCAGATTCTCCATCTGTCCCTTCTGTCCGTGAGGTTTCCCAGCACTGATTCCCTCTTTGGTTGCTGTTACTTTCAGTCTGAGCAGCTGAACAATGAACTGGCGTCAGAGCGCGCTGCAGCTCAGAAGAACGAGAGTGCCAGGCAGCAGCTAGAGAGGCAGAACAAGGAACTCAGGTCCAAACTGCAGGAGATGGAGGGTGCCGTGAAATCCAAATTCAAAGCCACCATCACAGCTCTGGAAGCCAAAATTGCACAGCTGGAGGAACAGCTGGAGCAGGAATCCAGGTACTTGGGTTTGGAGGATCAAGGAAACAAGACAATGGAAAGCCCAAATCATGTCCAAATGATGAAGCAGGTGATCCCTGTTTGCAATTTTGTGTTATAATCAGTGAAAGATATTAAACATAAGAATATAAGAAGAGCGCTGCTGGATCAAGCCACAGCCCTTCTAGTCCAGAATCCCGTTGTACACAGTGGGCCATTAAATGCCCATGGGCATCTCAAGCGGAGCCAAGGACAGAGCGTCTCCTGCTCTGAATTATTCCCAGCATTGAATTAGCTTTTTTCACTGGTGCTGGGCACTGGGCTGACACCTTCATCAAACTGTTCACCAGAAGCCTGAGATCCCTTTCCTGGTGTGTTGCGGAAAGCTCAGCCTCTATCAGTTTGTAGACATAATTTGGATTTTTGGCCCCAATGCGCATTACTTTGCACTTGTTAAGATTAAAGCACATTTGCCACTTGGTTGCCCAGTCACCCAATGCTAAGAGATCCCTTTGGAGCTCTTGGCAATCTCTTTCGGTTTTTACTAACCTAAATAATTTAGTATCATCAGAAAATTTTGGTATTTTACTACGTACCCCTTCTTCTAGATGATTGATGAATAAAATTTAAAAGCATTGGTCCCAACACTGAGCCTTGGGGGACCCCACTTTTTACCTCTTTCCATTTTCTCTTTAATGATGGTTTCCATCACCTTACATGGAACCGTGGTTAAGCTAACTGGTCTGTAATTGCCTGGATCACCCCTGAATCCTTTTCTGGAGATTCGTATTAGATTTGCTAACCTCCAGTGTTCAGGTACAGAGCCCGATGTTAGGGAAAGATTATATATTTTTGGTAGAACGTCGGCAATTTTGCATTTGAGAGCATTTTCCAGAGGACGAAGCAACAGGCTGTGCTGTTCTCCAGGCAAGATGGTTCCATTGGGAAGGTCACTGACTTCCTTTCCCCTCTACTCCCCAATGTATGGTGGTTCCAGAATAGTTAAAACTGCCTGCCGGAAGAGGCAGTTTTCTGAGCAGAGACCCTTGTGGTTTCTGGGCAAGGACTGTGCCTGATGCCGCCAGAGAAATGTATGAGGCTTGAAATAGATGGCCATTTTGCTCCTGTGCAACTCTCCAAAGCTATCTGTGCATGTGTGGGATGGGGGAACAGTCTTCCGAGGCTTGGAACTTTTCTGTTTGCTTCATATGGTCTAGCGACTTTAGGTTTTGTTTCTCTTTTTCGCCTCCGATAGAGAAAAACAAGCAGCAGCGAAGACTCTGCGCCAGAAGGACAAGAAGCTCAAGGAAGTGCTCTTGCAGGTGGAGGATGAAAGGAAGCAAGGAGAGCAGTACAAGGAGCAGGTGAGAGCTGGGGTCACGGTGGCGCTGGATGAAGATGAGTAACCTTGAGGAATGACCATAGGACAGTTTAAGTTACTTTATTATCAGAAGAGACCATGGCCTGGAGCCTGAGTGGAGTGCCGGCTGGTCTTGACTATCTTGCAGGCCAGGTGAAGTCACCCATCCGCTGAGCTTCGCACCTGGTTATGCATGTCCATTGCTTGTCATTAGAACTACAGAAGTGGTTTGCTATGACTTTATTTCAAGCATTTCTAAAAATTCACTTCAAAGCACAACTTGGTCTCACATCTACATACAAACATGAGGCATTTCCGCACTGGATCGCGTTCGAAACCGAACGCGTTCAGGCGGAAAGCTTAAGCCAGCTTCGGGCGCTTTCCCCGTTCACACACAGACGCGCCAGAACGCGTGTAAACGCGTTCCGGAGCGTCTGTGTGCGAAAGGGGAAAGCGCCCGAAGCTGGCTTAGCCGGCAAACGCCGGCCAGGGGCGCGCCGGCAGCCGCGGAGGCAGATCGACAATCAGCTGTTTGAGAAACAGCTGATTGTCAAAGCCGCGCGGCGTCGGAGGCGCGCCGGCAGCCGTTCGGGAGACAGAAGAAGCGCGAACGCTTCTTCTCCCGAACGGCTGCGGACGGCTCGTCCGCGTTGGAACGCGTGTAGAGCACTTCGAAGTGCTCTACATTTCGAACGCGGAAAAGCCAGCTGCGGACACGTCGGAACGCAAGCCGCGCGCGGCCAATGCGGATGACGTGTCCACAGCTGGCTTTTTCGCGTCCAGTTTAGCCCCGTGCGAAAACGTCTCTGGTCTGCTTAGTTTTCTGAAGCCAGGCCAGGCGGCCCAGGTGCTGCTTCGACCTGCTGATTCTTTGCAAGTATTAAAGGTAATGGAACAGCCGACGGGATTCTGTATGGCAATTGCACTTATGGGGAGGATTTTTTAGGCAGCATTTTTACCATTCTGGCTGTCCACATGCTACTGAACTGAAGTTCCCATGAGCCCAGTGGCAGCGGAGGCTTTCCTGAGTTTCCCTTTGGGGCGCCGTTGTCTCCCAGCGTCCTTAGGCTCAAGAGGCTGAGGGGCCCCTTCGACTTTCCGTTTGCGCTCACTTCCGTGAGCTTCAGGGCCTGTCAATCTTCATTCCAGGCTGAGAAGGCCAGCGTGCGGGTCAAGCAGCTGAAACGGCAGCTGGAGGAGGCGGAAGAAGAGTCCCAGCGCATCAATGCCAGCCGGCGCAAGTTGCAGCGGGAGCTGGACGAGGCTGCGGAGAGCAACGAGGCGATGGGCCGAGAGATGAGCGCTCTGAAGAGCAAGCTCAGGTGCGCAAGGAGGATGGGGTGGCCGGGGGCAGGTCTGCTGGGGGGCTGGGCAACCATCTGTTCTCTCCCCCCACATTCTGACTCCACTAGAGCCTGAAATAGCATGTGTGGGAAAGCAGCACAGCATCCCTGAAAACCAGTGCTGCATCAGTGGCAAGGGGAACTGGAACGGATCACCAGCTCCCCGACGGCTGCTTTGCAGCCAGCAGCAACAGTTTGCAGAGAACAGGACTAGGAGGGAAGAGGGAAGCTGCCAGTGTGAAATGCACTTCAGGCAGGGTGACTGCGGGTTAAACTGTGCAGGACTTTACGCCGCCTTGTTGTGGTACTGGAAGTATCTTTTGGGCCCATTTAGCTTGAAAGAAGTCATTTATCTGGATGGGGGAAATGTTGAGCCCAAGAAGCATTTTCTAGGGACGAGGAGAAGCTGATGGGCACTTATTGTGCCGGCACGGGAGGAGCTTGAGTTCTGTCCCTCCAAACCACAGAGCCGGTTTTTGCTGCCAACTGAGCAAAAGCTACGTCTCTCAGGGCTGACCTTCTGGGATTAGTTAAAGTACTTCTCCCCAGTCGGGGTTTTACTAGTTAGAACTCAAGCCGTTTCCTCTCCTGTACCATTGCTTTTAGCAGTTTGTACATTTTGTTTTTGCTGTCAGTTTTTTATTGTACTGTTTTATCTGTTTCTTGTTCACCACCCTGAGGCTTTGGTGCAGGGTAGTACAAAATCAGTCAATACAGTAAAAATACAACTCAACCACCATCCGTCACGTTGCCACAAGCTTCCCTGTCCTGGCTTTGTATAGCCCAGAGGCCTCAACTGGCTGAGCCACAAAGCCTGAGGCAGGCCACTCCAAGCCCTCAAGCAGAGCAAGTAGGATCTAGAGTCCGACTGCCTGCACATGCCAACACCGGAGCCTGCATTTGCTGCTGTGCTAAAAAGGGGACATAGTGAGAGGCCAAGGAAAGTTTTGAAGAGCCGAAATCCAAAGCAGGAACATTTTTAGACTTCTAGTAGCTCCCTGTAGCAGGGATACCCTTCAGAGATATTTGCAGGATGGGAGCCAAAACCCAATGCAAAAGTAACCAGAACTCTTTTGGAGACCTGAGGCCTATTCACATTTAGGCCTCTGGACGCAGTTAGGCAAACCCTGGGACAGAGCATTTGCACTGTGGACCAGGTGGTTTCATCCGGAACCGTCCTCGCCCCAGCCATCCCAGAGCTGCCTGGCATGGAGAGCATTCAGACTCTCTCTGCTGGACAGCTCTGGAGCCAAACCCTGCCTTGGTCCACCACCATTGGGCTCGCCAGTTGGCAGCCCCTTTCAGGGGTGTGGCGAGACCGGGCCGGGCCCATCCGAGGGTCCTGCAGGCTGCCGCTGCCCCAATAGGGCTGGGTGCAGCCCGCGGGGGCCTCTTGGGGGCCCACAACCATCAGCTCCCTGCGCCTGACCTACCTGTTTGGACACTTGGTTCAAACTGGCTAGGCCCTGGGTGTGGGGACTGAACCAGGTGTTCTGTGCAAGTGCGTGCCGCAGCCCAATCAAATGGCGCCACAGTTCAGTCCAACAAGCCCTGCCCTTGGGGCCTACCCAGTTTGAACCAGGCGTCCGAACAGGTAGGCAGTGTGCGGGGAGCTGG